>CP136060.1:519018835-521518835 GCA_032464435.1 Aegilops umbellulata
TCTGCTTCTTCTTCTGCTTCTGCTTCTTCTTCTGCTTCTGCTTCTGCTCTTCTGTTCTTCTTCTTCTTCTTCTTCTTCTTCTTCTTCTTCTTCTTCTTCTTCTTCTTCTTCTTCTTCTTCTTCTTCTTCTTCTTCTTCTTCTTCTTCTTCTTCTTCTTCTTCTTCTTCTTCCTTGGCCTTCTCTTTTGTTGGGAGAAGTATTTCCTTCTCTGGTCCTTAGTCTCCCCGGCAACCGAGGGGTGGGAGCCCCTCCAAGATTGGATCTCTCTCTCTCTCTCTCTCTCTCTCTCTCTCTCTCTCTCTCTCTCTCTCTCTTCTCTGTTTCGCGTCCCTATTTTCTGACCCTTCCCCGTTAATTATATTCCTGGAGATCCGTAACTCCGATTGGGCTGAAATTTTGAGGGGATTTTTATCCGGATATTAGCTTCCTTATTGCCGAAGGACACCCCTAACCAACCTCCAAGGTGGCCACAGGTGCAGGGGCACACCATAGGGTAGGGGTGCGCCACCCGAGCTTGTGGGGCCTGTGGGCCACCCCTTCTGTTAATTCTTGAGCCAAAAAATCCCACATATTCCGTAAAAAAATCACTTTAACTTTTTATCGCATTTGGACTTCGTTTGATATGGATTTATGTGAAATACAAAAACATGCAAAAAAGAACTGACACTTGGCACTAGGTTAATAGGTTAGTTTCAAAAAATGATATAAAATGGTATAAAAAGCATACAAGATAAATAATATAATAGCATGAAAACATCAAAAATTATAGATACGTCGGAGATGTATCAACATGCATATGGGTTTTTCTCTGGGACTTCATGGATACACATACTCAAGGACCATTGCAATTATAGCACATAATACAAACATAATTACAAACTTGGAGATAGATAATTGTTGTTATTATTGCCTCTAGGGCATATCTACTACATGGATTAGACTTTGGTCCCCCAGTCGGATGCTGGTTGCTCCTCGTGCATGCTCTAGTCCCACTCTGCCCTTGTTGAGGTGATCTCTTGTAGCTTGGTATGGGTGGCGGCCGCATGTTATGGCGTCGGTGACAAGTTCGTCTAGGGATGTCCGAGCAGCGGTCTTGGATGGTGGCTACGTGTGGTCGTCTTTTTCGACAGGCTCCATGGTGGCGGTGGTGATTGAACCTCTTGGTCGTAGGGTGTATAGGGGTGTAGTGATCAGAGGCCATGGCTTGCTCCGGCAGTGCGTATATCTGGTTCAGCTATGCTAGCCCTCGTTGTGCTGGTGATCGGGTTGCCTCCTGGTGGTACAAGCGAGTGTTTGAGCGAAAGCTCCGTGCTTGGTATCAGCGATGGTAGTGTCGGCAAATGTCGTTCTCTTCATTAAGACGTCATCATGGATCTCAGCCTTGTGCCAGGGCTCTGGGTGAAAACCCTTTTCTGCTTGTTTGAACTCGGCAGCGGCGACGCTTCGCGTCGTCACCCTCCTGAGGGCGAGGTGCTAGACCGGTTCTAGGCTTCATATGTTGTATCTTCTGATTTTCTTTTGAAGGGCTTCCCCACCACATTGTATCGCTCGGCCGTGTATCTTGGTGTGTTGCTTTTATATTTAAAGTGGAGTGAAAGCCTATTTCGATATCACCGAAAAATACATTTGGTTCTTCGATAATAAGCAAAATTAGAGAGTGCAATGTGCCATTAGTCTATTAACTCAAACTGTATGTACACTCTAGACCAAGAATTTGGAGAGTGGCGAGATTTAGGTCATAATTAAACTTGTTTATTTGATTAAATGACACCAAAATCATTTTAGGAGACGAATCAACGTCCATGTCGATGCCATCGTTTGTGTACTTGGGCCGCTCGTAAACTGATTAATGTGCACAAAAAATGTTACAAAAAACCAATATTCAATAAAGCAAATATGTTTGCTGGCCAAAGTATATATATTCTTATCTCGCATGGCTATGGAGTCCAACATGAGAATATATCCTTTGTACATGAATCCATACACAAAGTTTTTTTGTCCACCAACCACCCAAAAAGGCCTTTAGTTGTCCAATAATAGAAAAATAGGTATGCATATGTCTACATTATTCTCGGCATCGAAGCAAGACACTTAAGGGTCTAGATAAAATTAAAGGCTTATATTGTATGTGTAAGATAATCTCAACCAGTAATATATAAAATTCTCAAATGCAATTATAATTTACTAGTCAACAACCCGTGCACCTGCATGGGCTAGGTATTTTTTTTATCATTTTACCATTATGGTGTTAACCAAAACACAATGTGGAAATAAAACTCTGTACATCTATATATTTTCATTTTCATTCAGTAGTATCATATGAGTCTCTTTGTTTCAAAAAGAAAAGAGGAAGGTGTTATACATATACTCCCTCAGTCTTAAAATAAGTGACATGGTTTACAAGTAAAACCACATTATGTGTATCTCTTACTTTCCTAGCCTAAATGATTTACTTGCCACTAATCAATGTTTAGCCAAGGTTGATTTTGTCCTAACTTGTGTATAATTATGTGCCTTGGTCATCGTGCCGAAAATTATACACCTTACATAAAGGAATGGAGGGAGTATATCATTTATAGAAACATGGATTGTGAACTATAAATTTCTATAAGGATTTAAAGTGTCCATTACCTTAATTATCAATTTAGCCATCTATTTATTTGTGAACTTTTACTTCTGCAAGGGTTTATTTCTTGTCTTTGACTCCAATTAGTACATGGAAAATCATAGACCGTGGTGTTGATATTTTCATGGAGAGGTCGTTTTGTTAACAAAATAAAAATATATAGTAGTACTATTTGCACACAAAGGTAAGAAATATAAATGAAGTGAAACTAACAACTAAAACATCCAATACCATACTTAAAGTATATTTATAATTTGTCGTCTTATCTATGTACTCATTGCTCAATTGGATGTCATTCCTCTTGTTTGTTATATGGGATAGATTGCTTTGGTTTTTCTTTTTCTTTTTTTGTGTTGAGATTCATTTTTATTTTACGGTTTCTTATAAAGAAAATCATCGGCATTTGATAAATTGCTTAGGTATATATGTTTCATTTATTTCAACGATGATGACTATCTAGATATTTCGTTCCATAGGGCCCCTATTTTGAAGTCTTTATAACTAAATCAGCTTAGAAAGTTGGTAGTTCCACGTTCTGAATTTGTAAACAACTGGACCGACTTAGGAATAACTATTCCTAGAAATAGAAATTAGTCCAGTTTTTCCTTGAATAAAAAGAAGATATTCATGCATGCTCATTCCTACAGGTGCTAAATATTCCCTAGAAAGCAAATCATGCATTACTATTTCTAGAGTATGTGTTGTCACACATGCATGATTCCTACATATGACTTTTTCCTCATTTATTGTGTGGGGGATTCTGTAGAAAAAAAACTATTAAAACATCATTAACTACTCCATATCGATGCTAGATTTCCTATCGAATAGTTAGGAATACTTCATATGTAGGAATCACACATGCGTGACAACATAAGGATTCAAATACTTCAAAAATCCTTTGAATTAAAGAGGACCTAACCTGGAAGGCCACCCGACCCACCCGTCTTTCATAACTTGAATTTGTACTTTTGAGGCAAATGGAGTTTGCATCAAAGACGAGGATATACTAAGAGCTACATTTAGGTAAAGCCTATCTACCTACCAGACTTAGAGCTACACTAGTGGAGTCGCCATAACTGTAGCCTCCAAAACAGCTACTCCCTCCCTTCTGGTTTAGAGTGCTCAATTCAAAAATCTCACCAACCAAGGTTGATGATGAGTGGTGTGGAATAATTTTGTAGTTTGCAAAAGTACTTAATTAATGGCTTGTTTTTCTAAAAAATGTGTTTACTAAGGCTAGCCATAGTGGGAGTAACTTATCTACTACCTCTCTCTCAGTTTACAAGGCGTGCGCGTACCCCTAAGTCGTCAATTTGACCAACCTAATAGAAGTCATATATTACAAAAAACATATCATTATAAACTTTAGATGTTCTATTTTCAAACGGTATAATTTTTGTGTTAAATAGTTTACATTATAGTGATAAAATTGACAACCTAGGTATACGCGCATGACTTGTAAACTAAAACGGAGGGAGTAGTAACTTAACATATCCCAAGACAATTTTGCTCATGTGGCAAGTATTTAATGAAGAAAGAGGTGCTTGTGGTAACATAATATGTTACTATAACATAGCGCTTCCCGAGGCAAAATGAGTCTATGAGATAATAAATGAAGCAATCTACGATACTACTACTATGTTACTTTGCACTATGGAGATAGTAACTTAGGCTAGTGCCATATGCATGACACTAGTCTAAGTTACTCCCCACTATGACCAGCCTAAGGCTAGCCATAGTGGGAGTAACTTAGCTAGTAACATAACGCATCCCAAGACAAATATGCTTATGTGGCAAAGAGTTAATGAGGAGAGAGGTGTTTATGGTAACATACTATGTTACTGTAACATAACGCACCCCAATGCAAAATGAGTCTACAACCTAATAAATGAAGTCTTGCATGACACTAAACTTATGTTACTACCCACTATGAAGGTAGTAACATAGACTAGTAACATATGCATGTTACTACTCTAAGTTACTTCTCACTATGACCAGCCTAAGGCTAGCCATAGTGGGGGTAACTTAGGTAGTAACTTAACACACCCCAAGACAATTTTGCTTATGTGGCAAGTATTTAATGAGGAAAGAGGTGCTTGTGGTAACATAATATGTTACTGTAACATAGCGCTTCCCGAGACAAAATGAGTCTATGAGCTAATAAATGAAGCAACCTATGACACTACTACTATGTTACTTTGCACTATGGAGGTAGTAAATTACACTAGTGTTATATGCATGACACTAGTATAAGTTACTCCCCACTATGACCAGCCTAACATATGTAATAACATCACATATATCTAGATAAAATGAATGATGTGGCAAACAATAAATGAAGAAAGAGAGAAACGTGGTAACATAGCTAGGCTACTAGTACTATGAGTAACATCACACATATCAAGGCAAGATGTGTCTATAGCCTAATAAATAAAGTGTTACATGTTAGCACACATATGTTACTCCCCATTATAGAGGTAGTAACATAGACTAGTAACACATGTATGTTACTAGTCTATGTTACTACCCATTGTGGCTAGTCTAATGCATCAATTATAATGCATGCATGCGTGACCAATAATTGACCAAGGACTTTTACATGGGCATGCGAGTTTTTTTATCTTTACGTGTAGCGATTTAATACAACTTAAAATCTTAACATGTGATGAGAAGCAATAAACTTAAGACTTACAACAAGGAAAAACTAAATTTTGAGATAAGCTAAACTAGAAGTGAGAGAATATGTATTAGTCCAGCATGTCTTTCATAAAATCTCACATCTAGATGTGAAATAGCAAACCCGTAAAATCAACTCCAATATGAGTTGGCGTTCACTGTGGCTCGGGCTCTCTCTGCTGCCCTTTTGCGCCTCTCTCTCGACCGGGAAAAACCATGCGGGAGACCGGCCGCTGGCCAACGGCAGCGGCGTCGCCGTCTCCGGAAGCAGCGGTGCGAAGGTGTTCTGTTTGACGTCGTACACGCCCGAGTCGCCGAGGGTCCCCTCCGGCTTCTTCCATTGGTACATCCGGTGCAGGAAGTAGATGCAATCTTGTCGGGGTCCATGAGGGCCAGCAGCCGCAGGCAAAGACATGGAGCACGACGCAGACACAAAGAGCGCTCTACCATCCAGGCCATTGTCGTGGTTGATCCGCCTCCACTCGCGACTCCACAGGTCCGCTTCCCAGACCTGGAAGTATTGGGTTTCTTCCGCGGCGCCGACGATCCACCGCCACCATCGCTTCACCATTAGCAGCTTGCCATTGGATTCGACTAGATACCGGTCGAACCGGAACCCGCGGTCAAGGACATAGAGTTGATCCAAACAATCCTCTATCCGTGTCACTCCGTGTCTGCTCTTGGGCTCCACGCCCGGAGGCGTCGGCTGGTGGAGGCGGCCCTTGTTGAGCGCGAGGACGACGAGCCTGTGCTTATACAAGGCAAGGACGCAGACCTTGCCTTGGAACAAAGCGATGTCGGCAATGGGTAGGTGGTCGTGCCGCATCACAAGGCACGAGTTGGTCTCGCCGGCCGGCCGGCAGGTGGACACGAAGACCCCATGGCCGCGGACGAGGACGGCGACGACGGGGCCGTGGTCCGTGGACGCCGTCACCACCTTGCGCAGGCGCCTGTTTCGGCGTCCGTCCTTCACCCTGATGCCGTGCTTGTGTAGCAGCGCGGCCAGCTCGGGGAGGTGCGTGGTGGCGCCGGACAGGGCGTTCACGAGGGAGCAGCGGCCATCGTGATGCAGCAGGAAGAGCGCGTTCCCGCCGGCGCTGTACCAGAAGGCCTCGTCGGGAAGGCGAAGGCGGTACGTGTCGTTGTTGCACACGTCAAAGAGGGTGCCGTCGCCGAAGATGAGCCAGGGGAGCTGCGGCGGGAGCGGCGGTAGCAGGCCGACGGCGGAGCGCCACGGCCGGCAGACGGCCGCTAGGCGGACGTGATCGGCGAGGGAGGAGAGGCGCCCGAGGACGTCGCCCAGGAGATCCGCCGGCAGGCCCGGCCATGCAGACTCCTTGGCCATATCACGCAACGCAAACCTCAACAACTGATTCGATTCGAAAGCATGCATGCATGCACGTATCTATCTACTACCTCTGTTCCTAAATATTTATCTTTCTAGACATGTCAAATGACTATCACATACGTATGTATGTAGACATATTTTAGAGTGTAGATTCACTCATTTTGCTCTGTATGTAGTCATTTGTTGAAATGCCTAGAAAAACAAGTATTTAGGAACGGAGGAAGTAGTATCTATCCATCTATCTACTGTATCTATCCATCTATCTACTGTATCTATCTATCTATCTACTGATCTTGTATTTTGGAACGGGTCCAACTTGAGAGTTGTTGACGGATCAGATTTGGACTCACAATTCTGATCCGTCAACAACAAGTTCAACCCTGGCAGCGATCAAGCCATTGGAATTTTTTAAGGGGAAAACCAAGCTTTATTCATCAAAATCCCGAACCAAGAGTAAGAGAAGGTGGGATACATCTTTGATTGTGGGATTGGCCAAAACGTGGCATCCCGAACCAAGAGTAAGAGAATGCTTGGCTAAACTATGAGCTTCTAAATTTACTCTACGACTCTCAAATTTGAAAATACAATTAAAAAAACTGACTGCAGTTTGATTTCATTAATAACTAGCAGAGTGACCCGCGCATTTGCGCGGCTAGAATGGTTACACATTCTTATACTATTTCTTTGTGCGAGCTCCATGACCATCTGCTTTCCAACATGAACTAAATCTAATCATCAATTGCTCACGCCAAAATCATCAGTTCTTCCTGTCCACTCACCTCAGATCTAAGAATACTGTTATGGGTCGACACCCTCTGTATCAATGTGGTCATCTAAGTTGAGTTAGTGGTGAATACTTATTTAGGTGTGTGTTTTTGTCTCCATCCTAGAAGGTCAAAGGACTTACTTATGCCAAATTCCCATTAGCCAGGAATAGAAAATACATAATTTGGGCTGTGAGAACCATCAATTTTTGGTAATGGGAAAGAGCTCATAAGATAATTTCCACATGGAACTGGAAGGCCCAAGGATTGTCAATAAAAATGTCATAGGAGATACAATGATAGTAACTAACAAATAAGCATCAACTAATTATGTATCAACACCGGCTGTAACATAGAGGATGCAAAAATTCCCATCTCGAATTTATCATTGAACACCATTAGTTGTCGCTCTTTGTACCAAGATCATAAATATAGATTCTAGCTACATACACTTATAGTGTTTTCTTGGAATTGGTGTCCGTAATTTATTTACTATTATTTCTAAGTTGTTAGATAATACATATAGACCTCATTTCTTAAAATTTGTATTAAGTTTGACTGTGCGTCTAGCTTTTTGTTTATAAATCTCACAACAGTAGTAATAATTATGAGTGACTATAACTAATGGCTAGATTGATAGCACATGAAAATTTTAAGTTTTATTGTTAATCCGGCCATTGCAAGAAAAACTCAACTTAGAAATCCACTTCACATTATCTTTTTAATCTGCTCTAAATAGAATTAGATATTGGGAAATTTAGGAATCTAATCGGTGCCGTCATCTACAGCAAGATGCGGTGCTTTTTTTTTCATTTTTATGCCATCAACTGTTCTTTCATTTTACATATGAACACAGATTGCATCATATAGCTTGTATTTGCCCCTATTTTTTTGGCTGTGTTGCCTCGCGGATTACTATAACCATAACTGTTACAATTTGTGCATGTCAGCTTACGTCTTCACATGATCATCTTTACACAACATTAAGCTGTGTTTTTCATATCGCTGTTACAGTATAAATTAATAAATGATAGCATTACAAAAAATAGTAATGAAAAATATACTACGATGCTACTTGATTAATCCAATTTTTTAAAACTAAAAAGTTTGTCATGCATTTATAGACTATCTTTGGATTTTTTTACGACAATAATTTTTCTGATATCCTTTATTCCTAAATTCATACACCTACAGAGTAGTAATCACAATACTCCTAATAAGACTCACCGGCTGTAACATAGAGGATGCAAAAATTCCCATCTCGAATTTGTCATTGAACACCATTAGTTGTCGCTCTTTGTACCAAGATCATAAATATAGATTCTAGCTACATACACTTATAGTGTTTTCTTGAAATTGGTGTCCGTAATTTATTTACTATTATTTCTAAGTTGTTAGAGATGTACGTCTAGTTTTTTGTCGTTCATTGTACCAAGATAATACATATAGACCTCATTTCTTAAAATTTGTATTAAGTTTGACTGTACGTCTAGCTTTTTGTTTATAAATCTCACAACAGTAGTAATAATTATGAGTGACTATAACTAATGGCTAGATTGATAGCACATGAAAATTTTAAATTTTATTGTTAATCCTGACATTGCAAGAAAAACTCAACTTAGAAATCCACTTCACATTATCCTTTTCGTTTACCATTAACACGACACAATGTAGTTCTATCATTATCCATTCACCAAGTGTTTCTAATATTACAGCGGAATTCATATATAATATTCATAATGTTACATGGATTCAATATTACATTTTATACATATTTCTAATATTATTTTATAAAATAAAAATGCTAGTTTTTTCTAATAATATCGTAAATATATATAGTACTCCCTCTGATCCAAAATAAGTGTTTTGGTTTTAATTCAAAATTGATCTAAAACCATGACACTTATTTTTGATGGGATGGATTACTATAAAACATAGTTTTATTTATTTATCTCTTTTTAGTCTATATTATTTATTTATCTGGTAGGCGTCATTTATAGATTGGATGAATCTACGTGTTTCACGCTTCTAATCTTTTGTCAACTCGCTTATTTCTTTACCCTTCGATGGCGCAGTTCTATTAGCGCATAAGTTTTTCTTATTTGCTGGAGCCACTACGTACTATTTTTTTTTCGGATAGCCACTACGTACTATTTGCCCATTAGCTTTTTTTATTTGCTAGAGCGTGAAACTGGGCCAAAATATGGCAGCTTCCTTCAAATAAATAAAAGGTGTCAGGTTCCTTGCGTAGCGTGGCTGGATTGCTATGAAAGTTGGCTTTTCCTCTTAGAACAGAACCCAAATCGGAATTGATTAGCCTGGCTGTGTACTGCGTGGCGTGATGTTTGACTTCTCAAACTTTCAGCTGTCCTTCTCCTATACGTATTTCATTTTTTTTCATTGTTTCCATCCTAGGTAGTTGTACGTGACAACATATGAAAAATAGTGCATGTCCAGAATATTTGTATGTAACGTAATATCGTTAAATCTCATCCGTAAATATTACTAATCAACGGTGTATATTATTTTAGCTAATGTGGAAGAACGTGGTGTCCTATTTGGCTTCTGTCTTAATTATATAATAGATAGATGGCGCCATATCTTCCTGCCGAGCCCATGATATCTCCTACGACCTGCTTGTAATATGAAGAAATGACCATATTGGGTACATGCAAATCTTCCGCAAGAGCTAAGGCTTCCCTCACCGCAATGGCCTCCAGAGTGGCTGGGTCCTGTACCCCCACTATCACTAACGCTGACCTGCCAATGAAATTGTCGTCGCCACACAGCAGAACCAGCACCGCCCCTGCCCTGGCGTACCGCGACATCAACATGGATTTTGTGGTACCCCGCTGGTAGCGCACTAGGCCGCTGGGCTTGGCCCTGCGTGGTAGTAGCAACGAGTCTGGTAGCAGGTTTCTCAGAGACAATTGCTAGCTCCTCGATGGACCGGTTGATAAATGAGTAAGTTGGATGGGGGCTTTGAAATATGCCTTCATGGATGGCCTTCCTGCGCGCTGGCCAGATCGCCCATAATGTAACAGAGAGCTTGACAAACATGTCACGAGATAGTAGTTCCATCAAAGTAAAGATTCATTGCTTGGCATTGTTGTGGAGGATATTGTTGATGTACAAATATGAGTGACTTTTGTCTACGGGGAAGCGCAAGTCAACCAAAGATATAAAACGTGGGACATGCTCCGAGGGATTACAGGAGTAAGCACCTTACCATGGATAGCCATGGGTGATTTCAATGAGGTAATCAACTATGCTAGAACCCATAGTAGCTTGTGGCTGCACACGGAAGTTTCTAGTATGAATAATCTCATGATCCCTTTGAGCCTGGGTGGCGGTCCATAAAGAAAAACAGGCAATCGCTGGAATACCCAGGTGCCTCAATCCACCCAGATGTGTATTAAAGTTGCCACCTTAAATAAACCATTAATTAACAATCTCACATCTGTTATGGATACACTCACCCAATCCACGTCTACTAGCATAGCATTGCAATATAAGCAAACGTAGAAGTAACTCCTAGGGTTTGATAATAAACAGGTGAATAGGTACTACCTCATCTACTTCCCAAAACCCACAATTTAATTAGATCCTAATCATGCAATGTTTGGGGTTTGATCTAATGCAATAAAACTGGGTAGTAAGAGGTATGATCAAAGTGTTACTTGCTTTGCTGATGATCCGTGAAACCTAGAGATTCGAAGTAGCAAGCGGCGCACTCCGGGTATGTGACGCCCCCGATTCAATCGTACACTAATCATGCACGCAAATGTGTACTATCAAGATCAGGGACTCACTTGAAGATATCACAACACAACTCTATAAACATAAATAAGTCATACAAGCATCATAATACAAGCCAGGGGCCTCGAGGGCTCGGATACAAGTGCTCGATCATACACGAGTCAGCGGAAGCAACAATATCTGAGTACAGACATAAGTTAAACAAGTTGCCTTAAGAAGGCTAGCACAAACTGGGATACAGATCGAAAGAGGCGCATGCCTCCTGCCTGGGATCCTCCTAACTACTCCTGGTCGTCGTCAGCGGGCATCACGTAGTAGTAGGCACCTCTGGTGTAGTAGGAGTCGTCGTCGACGGTGGCGTCTGGATCCTGGACTCCATCGTCTGGTCGCAGCAATCGGGTAAAAAAAAGGGGAAAAAGGGGGAACAAAGCAACCGTGAGTACTCATCCAAAGTACTCGCAAGCAAGGAGCTACACTACATATGCATGGGTATATGTGTAAAGGGCCATATCAGTGGACTAAACTGCAGAATGCCAGAATAAGAGGGGGATAGCCAATCCTGTCGAAGACTACGCTTCTGGCAGCCTCCGTCTTGCAGCATGTAGAAGAGAGTAGACTGAAGTCCTCCAAGTAGCACCGCATAGCATAATCCTACCCGGCGATCCCCTCCTCAATGCCCTGTTAGAGAGCGATCACCGGGTTGTATCTGACACTTGGAAGGGTGTGTTTTATTAAGTATCCGGTTCTAGTTGTCATAAGGTCAAGGTACAACTCCAAGTCGTCCTGTTACCGAAGATCACGGCTATTCGAATAGATTAACTTCCCTGCAGGGGTGCACCACATAACCCAACACGCTTGATCCCATTTGGCCGGACACACTTTTTGGGGTCATGCCCGGCCGCAGAAGATCAACACGTCGTAGCCCCACCTAGGCACAACAGAGAGGTCAGCACGCCGGTCTAAACCTAAGCGCACAGGGGTATGGGCCCATCACCCATAGCACACCTGCACGTTGCGAACGCGGCCGGAAGCAGAACTAGCCCCCATAATACAAGAGCAGGCTTACGTTCCATCCAGCGCGCGCCGCTCAGTCACTGCCGTCACGAAGGCTTTGGCTGATACCACGACGCCGAGTGCCCATATCTTTCCCACGTAGTTGGTTAGTGCGTATAGACCAAATGGCCAGACTCAGATCAAATACCAAGATCTCGTTAAGCGTGTTAATGATGTAACCGCGGACACCGACCAGGGCCAGACCCACCTCTCACCTAGGTAGTCTCAACCTGCCCTGTCGCTCCGCCACAAGATCCACTCACGGGTACTCCTACGAGCCGACCCGTCTTTAGTCACCACATGTATCATGTATAAAGTATATAGTATATACCCGTGATCACCTCCCGAGTGATCACGGCCCGATAGCATAGCATGGCAGACGGACAAGAATGTAGGGCCACAGATGGAATACTAGCATCCTATACTAGGCATGTAGGATTGCAGGTAAAGGTAACAACAATAGTAGCAAGGACATGCTATGCATCAGGATAGGATAACGGAAAGCAGTAACAGGTTACACTACTCTAATGCAAGCAGTAGAGAGTAGAGTAGGCGATATCTGGTGATCAAGGGGAGGGCTTGCCTGGTTGCTCTGGCAAGAGAGAGGGGTCGTCAACACCGTAGTCGTACTGGGTAGCAGCGGCGTCGGTCTCGGTGTCTAGCGGAAGAAGAGGGGGAAGAAACAATGAATACAATGCAAACAGATGCATAACGATGCATGACAAAGCAATGTGTGATGCTAGGCGTGCCCTAACGTGGTATGAGGTGATACCGGTGATGGAGGAAACATCCGGGAAAGTATCCCCGGTGTTTCGCGTTTTCGGGCAGAGGAGCCGGAGGGGGAAAGTTGCGAGTTTGATATGTTAGGGGTGTGTGGCGGATGAATGGGCTGCGTATCCGGTTTCGTCTCGTCGTTCTGAGCAATTTTCATGTTGAAAATAATTTAATCCGAGTTACGGATTAAAAGATATGATTTTCTAAAGATTTTATTAATTTCTGGAATTTAATTAATTATTTAATTTAATTCGAAATTGGATTTATGACATCAGCATGATGTCATGCTGACGTCAGTAGTCAATAGGGTTGACTAGTCAACCTGACCAGTGGGTCCCACTGGTCAGTGACACATCTTAATTAGACATATTATTTAACCTAATTAGTATTAATTAGGGGCTGGGCCCCACTGTCATACTTTGTTAGTTAATTAACAGTAGTTAATTAGGTTAATTAGTTGTTTAATTTAATTAATCAAAATTAATTAAGTTAATTGTTTCATTAATTAATTAATTTTATTTTTATTTTTATATTTTTTTTAAATACGTTCTAGGCCGTGGGGCCACTTGGTCAGTGGCCCAGGGGGCATATCGGGCGCGCGGGCTTGCCGGCGTGCGGGCGCTGGCGCCCAGCCCGGACGGGCGCACGCCCAGGGGCAGCCAGATCCGGCGCGGCGCCGGACCAAGGGGGAGGCCGGTGGCCACGACGTTGGCCAGGGAAGGCGCGGGCCTAGCATGGGCGAACACGCGCAGCGGGAGGCAGGGGGCGGCGCAGTGGCGTGCGGCTGCGGCTGCGGCTATGCGCGTGCACGCGGTGGTGCAGCCGGGCACGAGAGCGGCTGCAGAGCGCGGTGGTCGGGCAGCGCGTGGACGAGGGCGCGTGTGGGCGGTGAGGACCGTGCGGGTGCCGGCAAAGCAAGGTAGGGCGACGGCGTGAGCAAGGTGTAGCGGGGGAGCTAGAGCTCCAGGGAGAGAGCGGAGTCGCCGGGGCGATGGCGGGAGCGGCAGAGGATGGAGCGTCGCGGGGCGACGGGCAGCGGCTACGGCAGCGCAGTGGTGAGGTGAGGGCGCGGGTCGGTGAGCCGTGGCGCGGCCAAGCACGAACGCGCACACGGTGGCACGTGAGGCAGATCGAGTGGGCACGGGGCAGGGCCGGCTATGCGCGACGAGGACAGGGGAAAGGAGAAGTCGGGGCCTCACCACGGGTCGTGGGGTCTACGTAATGGGCGCTGGGAGGTTCGGGGAGGTCCGTTGTGGAGGAGGACGGGGACGACGTCGGCGTGGAGGAGGCAGGCCGGCGATGGAGCGCTCCGGGCGCCGGCGTCGGGGGTGGAGGGGCGAGGGGATCGGGTTCTCCTCGCGATCCAGATCCAATCGAGGGGGAGTGGGGGGAGCGAGTGGGGCGACGAGGCGAACGGTTAGGGTTTCGGGGGGGGGGGGGGTTAAGTGAGTGGGGGGGTGGGTTCGGCCGGCTGGGCCTGTGGCTGAATGGGCCGGCCTGCTGGGCCGAAGCCCAGTGGGGGCGACTGCTGTTCTTTTTTTTGTGTTAGTTTGTTTTCTGTTTTTTGTAATTTCTTTTCGTTTTATTTATTTTCTTTTCTGTTTTAAATCATTTTAATTTATCTAGGCATTTTATAAAAATGTGTTTATTACACCATATTTACTTAAGCAAAATATGGCACCGTCCGAACATTTTTGTTTCAACTTTTAAAAACTTTTGTTGTTTGTCAATTTTTTGAATTGATTTTTGAATCGGTTTGAACTAATGGAAGTTTAGCAACAGTAATCAAAGATGACTTGGCATCATTAGGAGAGTTTTACTGTAGCCTAATTACCCGGGCTTTACAAATCTCCTCCACTACAAGAAATCTCGTCCCGAGATTTAGGAGGTAGAAGGAAATAGTGCGGGGTATTCATCACGTAGGCGATCCTCGCGTTCCCAGGTGGCTTCATCTTCAGAATGGTGCGACCACTGGACTTTGAGGAACTTGATCACCTTTAGACGTGTGCGGCGTTCAGCTTGGTCGAGAATGCGGACCGGATGCTCTTTATAGGAGAGGTCCTGTTGCAATTCGAGCATTTATCCACTGCTCGGATTGGGTCCTTGAAGCAACGACGGAGTTGTAACACGTGGAACACATCGTGAACCTGAGAAAGGTTTGGCGGAAGCTCCAGTTGATATGCCACTTTTCCACGCCTCTCGAGAATAGTGAAAGGACCAAGATAGCGGGGTGCTAGCTTTCCTTTGATCCCGAAGCGGCGAGCACCCTTCATTGGTGTAACTCCAAGATAGGCCTTTTTGCCAGGTTGATAGACCATGTCTTTATGATGACGGTCATAATTACTCTTTTGGCGTGACTGGGCAGTCTTGAGATTCTCGTGAATAATGCGGACTTGTTCTTCGGCATGTTGGATAATATCCAGACCAAAGAGTGGATGTTCCCCAGTTTCTGACCAGTTCAGAGGGGTTCGGCACTTTCGTCCATATAACACTTCGAAGGGGGCCATCTTCAGACTAGCTTGATAGCTATTATTATAAGAGAACTCAGCATACGGGAGAGATTCCTCCCATTTCTTGCCGAAGGAAATAACACAAGCTCGAAGCATGTCTTCGAGAACTTGGTTCACACGTTCAACTTGCCCTTGCGTCTGAGGGTGAAATGCAGTACCGAGTGACAGATGTGTTCCCATAGCTTCTTGGTTACTTGCCCAGAATCTTGAAGTGAATAAGCTGCCACGGTCTGAGCTGATAACCAGTGGAATACCGTGAAGTGAAACAATTCTGGACATGTAGAGAGTTGCAAGCTGACTAGTAGTGATCGTTTCTTTGACCGCCAGAAAATGTGCAACTTTAGAAAGCCGGTCAATGACGACAAGAATAGCATCATTACCTTTCCGCGATTTGGGAAATCCAGTGACGAAGTCCATCTCGACATGGTCCCATTTCCATTCAGGAATAGAGATAGGTTGCAGAGTTCCAGCAGGCCTTTGGTGTTCTGCTTTGATACGACGGCAAACGTCACACTCGGCAACATAACGAGCAATGTCTTGCTTCATATTATACCACCAGAATCTCTGACGGATGTCTTGGTACATCTTTGTACTACCAGGATGGATACATAGAGGCATATCATGAGCTTCTTTCATAACTTTCTGAGTCATATCCAGGTTTTCCTTCTTACTCTGAACCACTAGACGACCTTTGAAGAATAAAGTGCCATCATCAGCAACAGTGAAGAATGAGGGCTTTCCTTCTGCGAGATAGCGTTTAATCCTCTCCACTTCATCGTCACATTTCTGTATCTATTTGATGGTGTCCACAAGATCTGGTTTCGCAACCAGGGTATTGAGAGAACCCCTGGGAACAACATGGAGGTTCATCTTGCAAAACTCCTTAGGAGGGGGAGCGAGTGCACCTGGAGGAACAATATGGAGGTTCAACTTTCTGAATTCTTCAACGAGTGAGGGCTGAACTTTGTGAACCTGGAGGTGGTTGCAGTAAGGCTTGCGGCTCAAGGAATCAGCCATTACATTAGCCTTGCCTGGTGTATAGGAAATACCCAAATCAAAGTCTGCGACAATCTCCATCCATCTCTGCTAACGGAGGTTCAGGTCTGGCTGAGTAAGCAGATACTTCAGACTTTGGTGGTCGGTGAAGATCTCGCAATGATTACCGAGAAGGTAATGTCGCCACTGCTTCAGTGCATGAATGACAGCAACAAGCTCGAGGTCGTGAACTGGGTAGTTCTCTTCGTGAGGGAGCAATTAACGAGATGCATAAGCAATAACTTTGCGGTCTTGCATTAGGACACAGCCTAATCCTTGACGGGAGGCGTCGCAGTAAATGACGAAGTCCTTCTTAGTATCAGGTGGAGCTAGCACCGGGGCAAAAAGTCAACTTGTCTTTGAGTGCCTGGAAACTTTCCTGACATTTGTCTGTCCATTGGAACTTGACGCCCTTATGCAACAGGTTAGTCAAGGGCCTGGTGATCTTGGAGAAGTTCTCGATGAATCGACGGCAAAAGCTGGCGAGACCGAGAAAACTTCTGACTTGCTTGACATTCTTCGGAGGAGTCCAATCGAGAATAGCCTGAACTCGTTCAGGGTTAACGGCAATAACATCCTTAGAGATGACATGCCCAAGATAGGTTACTTCAGGTAGCCAAAATTCACATTTGGAGAACTTGGCATACAGTTGATGTTCCCGTAGCTTTTCTAGCACAAGACAAAGATGTTCAGCATGCTCTTCTTCGTTCTTGGAAAATACCAGGATATCATTGAAGGAAATATGCCCTAGAGGCAATAATAAAGTTATTATTTATTTCCTTATATCATGATAAATGTTTATTATTCATGCTAGAATTGTATTAACCGGAAACATAATACATGTGTGAATACATAGACAAACAGAGTGTCACTAGTACGCCTCTACTTGACTAGCTCGTTAATCAAAGATGGTTATGTTTCCTAACCATAAACAAAGAGTTGTTATTTGATTAACGAGGTCACATCATTAGTTGAATGATCTGATTGACATGACCCATTCCATTAGCTTAGCACTCGATCGTTTAGTATGTTGCTATTGCTTTCTCCATGACTTATACATGTTCCTTTGACTATGAGATTATGCAACTCCCGTTTACCGGAGGAACACTTTGGGTGCTACCAAACGTCACAACGTAACTGGGTGATTATAAAGGAGTACTACAGGTGTCACCAAAGGTAGATGTTGGGTTGGCGTATTTCGAGATTAGGATTTGTCACTCCGATCGTCGGAGAGGTATCTCTGGGCCCTCTCGGTAATGCACATCACTTAAGCCTTGCAAGCATTGCAACTAATGAGTTAGTTGCGGAATGATGTATTACGGAACGAGTAAAGAGACTTGCCGGTAACGAGATTGAACTAGGTATTGGATACCGACGATCGAATCTCGGGCAAGTAACATACCGATGGACAAAGGGAACAACGTATGTTGTTATGCGGTCTGACCGATAAAGATCTTCGTAGAATATGTAGGAGCCAATATGGGCATCCAGGTCCCGCTATTGGTTATTGACCGGAGACGTGTCTCGGTCATGTCTACATTGCTCTCGAACCGTAGGGTCCGCACGCTTAAGGTTACGATGACAGTTATTATGAGTTTATGCATTTTGATGTACCGAAGGAGTTCGGAGTCCCGGATGTGATCACGGACATGACGAGGAGTCTCTAAATGGTCGAGACATAAAGATTGATATATTGGATGACTATATTCGGACACCGAAAGGGTTTCGGAAAAGTATCGGATAAAAGCGGAGTACCGGGAGGGGTTACCGGAACCCCCCGGGGGTTAATGGGCCTCATGGGCCTGGAGTGGAGAAGAGGAGGGGCGGCCAGGGCTGGCCGCGCGCCCCCTCCCCTCTAGTCCGAATTGGACAAGGAGGAGGGGGGGCGGCGCCCCCCTTTCCTTCCTCTCTCCCTCCTCTTTCCCCCTCCACTCCTAATCCAACAAGGAAAGGGAGGGAGTCCTACTCCCGGTAGGAGTAGGACTCCTCCCGGCGCGCCTCCTCTAGGCCGGCCGCACCTCCCCCTTGCTCCTTTATATACGGGGGCAGGGGGGCACCCTAGAACACACAAGTTGATCATTGAGATCGTTCCTTAGCCGTGTGCGGTGCCCCCCTCCACCATATTCCACCTCGGTCATATTGTAGCGGTGCTTAGGCGAAGCCCTGCGATAGTAGTACATCAAGATCGTCACCACGCCGTCGTGCTGACGGAACTCTTCCCCGAAGCTTTGCTGGATCGGAGCCCGGGGAACGTCATCGAGCTGAACGTGTGCCAAGAACTCGGAGGTGCCGGAGTAACGGTGCTTGGATCGGTCGGATCGTGAAGACGTACGACTACATCAACCGCGTTGATATAACGCTTCTGCTTTCGGTCTACGAGGGTATGTAGACAACACTCTTCCCTCTCGTTGCTATGCATCACCATGATCTTGCGTGTGCGTAGGGAAATTTTTGAAATTACTACGTTCCCCAACAGTGGCATCCGAGCCTAGGTTTTTATGGTTTGATGTTTTGCACAAGTAGAACACAAGTGAGTTGTGGACGATACAAGTCATACTACCTACCAGCATGTCATACTTTGGTTCAGCGGTATTGTTGGATGAGACGACCCGGACCAACCTTACGCGTACGCTTACGCGAGACCGGTTCCCTCGACGTGCTTTGCACACAGATGGCTTGCGGGAGACTGTCTCCCCAACTTTAGTTGAACCAAGTGTGGCTACGCCCGGTCCTTGAGAAGGTTAAAACAGAGTCTATTTGACAAACTATCGTTGTGGTTTTGATGCGTAGGTAAGAGGAGTTCTTGCTTAAAGCCCGTAGCAGCCACGTAAAACTTGCAACAAACAAAGTAGAGGACGTCTAACTTGTTTTTGCAGGGCATGTTGTGATGTGATATGGTCAAGACATGATGCTATATTTTATTGTATGAGATGATCATGTTTTGTAACTGAGTTATCGGCAACCGGCAGGAGCCGTATGGTTGTCGCTTTATTGTATGCAATGCAATCGCCCTTTAATGCTTTACTTTATCACTAAGCGGTAGCGATAGTCGTAGAAGCATAAGATTGGCGAGACGACAACGATGCTACGATGGAGATCAAGGTGTCGCGCCGGTGACAATGGTGATCATGATGGTGCTGCGGAGATGAAGATCACAAGCACAAGATGATGATGGCCATATCATATCACTTATATTGATTGCATGTGATGTTTATCTTTTTATGCATCTTATCTTGCTTTGATTGACGGTAGCATTATAAGATGATCTCTCACTAAATTATCAAGAAGTGTTCTCCCCGAGTATGCACCGTTGCCAAAGTTCGTCGTGCCCAGACACCACGTGATGATCGGGTGTGATAAGCTCTACGTCCATCTACAACGGGTGCAAGCCAGTTTTGCACATGCGGAATACTCGGGTTATACTTGACGAGCCTAGCATATGCAGATATGGCCTCGGAACACGGAGACCGAAAGGTCGAGCGTGAATCATATAGTAGATATGATCAACATGATGATGTTCACCATTGAGAGCTAATCCATTTCACGTGATGATCGGTTATGGTTTAGTTTGATTTGGATCACGTGATCACTTAGAAGATTAGAGGGATGTCTATCTAAGTGGGAGTTCTTTAGTAATATGATTAATTGAACTTAAATTTATCATGAACTTAGTCCCTGATAGTATCTTGCTTGTTTATGATTGATTGTAGATAGATGGCTCGTGCTGTTGTTCCGTTGAATTTTAATGCGTTCCTTGAGAAAGCAAAGTTGAAAGATGATGGTAGCAATTACACGGACTGGGTCCGTAACTTGAGGATTATCCTCATTGCTGCACAGAAGAATTACGTCCTGGATGCACCGCTAGGTGCCAGGCCTGCTGCTGGAGCAACACCAGATGTTATGAACGTCTGGCAGAGCAAAGCTGATGACTACTCGATAGTTCAGTGTGCCATGATTTACAGCTTGGAACCGGGACTTCAACGACGGTTTGAGAACCATGGAGCATATGAGATGTTCCAGGAGTTGAAGTTAATATTCAAACAGAATGCCCGGATTGAGAGATATGAGGTCTCCAATAAGTTCTATAGCTGCAAGATGGAAGAGAATGGGTCTGTCAGTGAGCACATACTCAGAATGTCTGGGTACTACAATCACTTGAGTCAACTGGGAGTTAATCTTCCGGATGATTGTGTCATTGATAGAATTCTTCAATCACTGCCACCAAGCTACAAAGGCTTCGTGATGAACTATAATATGTAAGGGATAGATAAGACTATGACCGAGATCTTCGCAATGCTAAAGGTTGCGGAGGTAGAAATCAAGAAGGAGCATCAAGTGTTGATGGTCAATAAGACCACTAGTTTCAAGAAGAAGGGCAAAGGGAAGAAGAAGGGGAACTTCAAGAAGAACAGCAAACAAGTTGCTGCTCAAGAGAAGAAACCCAAGTCTGGACCTAAGCCTGAAACTGAGTGCTTCTACTGCAAGCAGACTGGTCACTGGAAGCGGAATTGCCCCAAGTATTTGGCGGACAAGAAGGATGGCAAGGTGAACAAAGGTATATGTGATATACATGTTATTGATGTGTACCTTACTAGAGCTCGCAGTAGTACCTGGGTATTTGATACTGGTTCTGTTGCTAATATTTGCAACTCGAAACAGGGACTACAGATTAAGCGAACACTGGCAAAGGACGAGCTGGAGATGCGCGTGGGAAACGGTTCCAAAGTCGATGTGATCGCAGTCGGCACGCTACCTCTACATCTACCTTCGGGATTAGTATTAGACCTAAATAATTGTTATTTGGTGCCAGCGTTGAGCATGAACATTATATCTGGATCTTGTTTGATGCGAGACGGTTATTCATTTAAATCAAAGAATAATGGTTGTTCTATTTATATGAGTAATATCTTTTATGGTCATGCACCCTTGAAGAGTGGTCTATTTTTAATGAACCTCGATAGTAGTGATACACATATTCATATTGTTGAAGCCAAAAGATGCAGAGTTGATAATGATAGTGCAACTTATTTGTGGCACTGCCGTTTAGGTCATATCGGTATAAAGCGCATGAAGAAACTCCATACTGATGGACTTTTGGAGTCACTTGATTATGAATCACTTGGCACTTGCGAACCGTGCCTCATGGGCAAGATGACTAAAACACCGTTCTCCGGTACTATGGAGAGAGCAACAGATTTGTTGGAAATCATACATACAGATGTATGTGGTCCGATGAATGTTGAGGCTCGTGGCGGATATCGTTATTTTCTCACCTTCACAGATGATTTAAGCAGATATGGGTATATCTACTTAATGAAACACAAGTCTAAAACATTTGAAAAGTTCAAAGAATTTCAGAGTGAAGTTGAAAATCATCGTAACAAGAAAATAAAGTTTCTACGATCTGATCGTGGAGGAGAATATTTGAGTTACGAGTTTGGTCTACATTTGAAACAATATGGAATAGTTCCGCAACTGACGCCACCCGGAACACCACAACGCAATGGTGTGTCAGAACGTCGTAATCGCACTTTACTTGATATGGTGCGATCTACGATGTCTCTTACAGATTTACCGCTATCGTTTTGGGGTTATGCTCTAGAGACGGCCGCATTCATAATGAATAGGACACCATCAAAATCCGTTGAGACGACGCCTTATGAACTATGGTTTGGCAAGAAACCAAAGTTGTCGTTTCTTAAAATTTGGGGCTACGATGCTTATGTGAAAAAGCTTCAACCTGATAAGCTCGAACCCAAATCGGAGAAATGTGTCTTCATAGGATACCCAAAAGAAACTGTTGGGTACACCTTCTATCACAGATCCGAAGGCAAGACATTTGTTGCTAAAAATGGATCCTTTCTAGAGAAGGAGTTTCTCTCGAAAGAAGTGAGTGGGAGGAAAGTAGAACTTGATGAGGTAACTGTACCTGCTCCCTTATTGGAAAGTAGTACATCACAGAAATCTGTTTCTGTAGCACCTACACCAATTAGTGAGGAAGTTAATGATGATGATCATACAACTTCAGATCAAGTTACTACAGAACCTCGTAGATCAACCAGAGCAAGATCCGCACTAGAGTGGTACGGCAATCCTGTTCTGGAAATCATGCTACTAGATCATGGTGAACCTACGAACTATGAAGAAGCGATGGTGAGCCCAGATTCCGCAAAATGGCTGGAAGCCATGAAATCTGAGATGGGATCCATGTATGAAAACAAAGTGTAGACTTTGGTTGACTTGCCCGAGGGTCGGCAAGCAATAGAAAACAAGTGGATCTTTAAGAAGAAGACTGACGCCGACGGTAACGTTACTGTCTACAAAGCTCGACTTGTCGCGAAGGGGTTTCGACAAGTTCAAGGGATTGACTACGATGAGACCTTCTCACCCGTAGCGATGCTTAAGTCTGTCCGAATCATGTTAGCAATTGCCGCATTTTATGATTATGAAATTTGGCAAATGGATGTAAAAACTGCATTCCTGAATGGATTTCTGGAAGAAGAGTTGTATATGATGCAACCGGAAGGTTTTATCGATCCAAAGGGAGCTAACAAAGTGTGCAAACTCCAGCGATCCATTTACGGACTAGTGCAAGCATCTCGGAGTTGGAATAAACGTTTTGATAGTGTGATCAAAGCATTTGGGTTTGTACAGACTTTTGGAGAAGCCTGTATTTACAAGAAAGTGAGTGGGAGCTCTGTAGCATTTCTAATATTATATGTAGATGACATATTACTGATTGGAAATGATATAGAATTTCTGGATAGCATAAAGGGATATTTGAATAAGAGTTTTTCAATGAAAGACCTCGGTGAAGCTGCTTACATATTAGGTATTAAGATCTATAGAGATAGATCAAGACGCTTAATTGGACTTTCACAAAGCACATACCTTGACAAGATTTTGAAGAAGTTCAAAATGGATCAAGCAAAGAAGGGGTTCTTGCCTGTATTGCAAGGTGTGAAGTTGAGTCAGACTCAATGCCCGACCACTGCAGAAGATAGAGAGAAGATGAAAGATGTTCCCTATGCTTCAGCCATAGGCTCTATCATGTATGCAATGCTGTGTACCAGACCTGATGTGTGCCTTGCTATAAGTTTAGCAGGGAGGTACCAAAGTAATCCAGGAGTGGATCACTAGACAGCGGTCAAGAATATCCTGAAGTACCTGAAAAGGACTAAGGAAATGTTTCTCGTGTATGGAGGTGACAAAGAACTCATCGTAAAGGGTTACGTTGATGCAAGCTTTGACACTGATCCGGACGATTCGAAATCGCAAACCGGATACGTATTTACATTAAACGGAGGAGTTGTCAGTTGGTACAGTTCTAAACAAAGCGTCGTAGCGGGATCTACATGTGAAGCGGAATACATAGCTGCTTCGGAAGCAGCAAATGAAGGAGTCTGGATGAAGGAGTTCATATCCGATCTAGGTGTCATACCTAGTGCATCGGGACCAATGAAAATCTTTTGTGACAATACTGGAGCAATTGCCTTGGCGAAGGAATCCAGATTTCACAAGAGAACAAAGCACATCAAGAGACGCTTCAATTCCATCCGGGACTTGGTCCAGGTGGGAGACATAGAGATTTGCAAGATACATACGGATCTGAATATAGCAGACCCGTTGACTAAGCCTCTTCCACGGGCAAAACATGATCAGCACTAAGACTCCATGGGTGTTAGAATCATTACAGTGTAATCTAGATTATTGACTCTAGTGCAAGTGGGAGAATGAAGGAAATATGCCCTAGAGGCAATAATAAAGTTATTATTTATTTCCTTATACCATGATAAATGTTTATTATTCATGCTAGAATTGTATTAACCGGAAACATAATACATGTGTGAATACATAGACAAACAGAGTGTCACTAGTATGCCTCTACTTGACTAGCTCGTCAATCAAAGATGGTTATGTTTCCTAACCATAAACAAAGAGTTGTTATTTGATTAACGAGGTCACATCATTAGTTGAATGATCTGATTGACATGACCCATTCCATTAGCTTAGCACTCGATCGTTTAGTATGTTGCTATTGCTTTCTCCATGACTTATACATGTTCCTTTGACTATGAGATTATGCAACTCCCGTTTACCGGAGGAACACTTTGGGTGCTACCAAACGTCACAACGTAACTGGGTGATTATAAAGGAGTACTACAGGTGTCACCAAAGGTAGATGTTGGGTTGGCGTATTTCGAGATTAGGATTTGTCACTCCGATCGTCGGAGAGGTATCTCTGGGCCCTCTCGGTAATGCACATCACCTAAGCCTTGCAAGCATTGCAACTAATGAGTTAGTTGCGGAATGATGTATTACGGAACGAGTAAAGAGACTTGCCGGTAACGAGATTGAACTAGGTATTGGATACCGACGATCGAATCTCGGGCAAGTAACATACCGATGGACAAAGGGAACAACGTATGTTGTTATGCGGTCTGACCGATAAAGATCTTCGTAGAATATGTAGGAGCCAATATGGACATCCAGGTCCCGCTATTGGTTATTGACTAGAGACGTGTCTCGGTCATGTCTACATTGCTCTTGAACCGTAGGGTCCGCACGCTTAAGGTTACGATGACAATTATTATGAGTTTATGCATTTTGATGTACCGAAGGAGTTCGGAGTCCCGGATGTGATCACGGACATGACGAGGAGTCTCGAAATGATCGAGACATAAAGATTGATATATTGGATGACTATATTCGGACACCGAAAGGGTTTCGGAAAAGTATCGAATAAAACCGGAGTACCGGGAGGGGTTACCGGAACCCCCCGGGGGTTAATGGGCCTCATGGGCCTGGAGTGGAGAAGAGGAGGGGCGGCCAGGGCTGGCCGCGCGCCCCCTCCCCTCTAGTCCGAATTGGACAAGGAGGAGGGGGGGGGGCGGCGCCCCCCTTTCCTTCCTCTCTCCCTCCTCTTTCCCCCTCCACTCCTTATCCAACAAGGAAAGGGAGGGAGTCCTACTCCCGGTAGGAGTAGGACTCCTCCCGGCGCGCCTCCTCTAGGCCGGCCGCACCTCCCCCTTGCTCCTTTATATACGGGGGCAGGGGGCACCCTAGAACACACAAGTTGATCATTGAGATCGTTCCTTAGCCGTGTGCGGTGCCCCCCTCCACCATATTCCACCTCGGTCATATTGTAGCGGTGCTTAGGCGAAGCCCTGCGACAGTAGTACATCAAGATCGTCACCACGCCGTCGTGCTGACGGAACTCTTCCCTGAAGCTTTGCTGGATCGGAGCCCGGGGAACGTCATCGAGCTGAACGTGTGCCAAGAACTCGGAGGTGCCGGAGTAACGGTGCTTGGATCGGTCGGATCGTGAAGACGTACGACTACATCAACCGCGTTGATATAACGCTTCCGCTTTCGGTCTACGAGGGTACGTAGACAACACTCTTCCCTCTCGTTGCTATGCATCACCATGATCTTGCATGTGCGTAGGGAAATTTTTGAAATTACTACGTTCCCCAACAATCATCCAGATAAACCACGACGAACTTGTCGAGGTAATCCATGAATATATAGTTCATCAAGCGAGAGAAGGTGGCTGGAGCATTGGTTAAGCCGAATGACATGACAGTGTACTCGTATGAACCATATCGAGTCACAAAGGCGGTCTTTGGGATATCCTCTTCACGAACACGAATCTGGTGGTAACCCAACCTCAAGTCGAGTTTAGAGAACACTGATGAACCAGCCAGTTGATCATATAGATCATTGATCCGAGGAAGAGGATATTTGTTCTGGATGGTAGCTTGGTTAATAGGTCGGTAGTCTTGGACCAATCGGTTCATCCCATCCTTCTTCTTGACAAAGAGAGAACGTGCTCCCCAAGGAGAGCAACTTGGGTGAATGAAACCACTTCGAAGAGATTTGTCGATTTCCTCCTTAAGCTCAAGGAGTTCATGCGGCGGCATCTTGTAGGGTCGCTTGGCTATAGGAGTGGTGCCTGGTTTCAAGTCGATGACGAATTCGACAGCTCTAGCAGGGGGAATCCCTGGAATTTCTTCAGGAAAGACGCCGAGGAATTCACGCACAACGGGAATGTTTTCAATGCCCTCGAGTGGTGCGCCGTTCAATGCATTCAATGCATAGATCCTTGCCTCGGCATTCTTAACCAGATGAGCATTGTAGCTTATTATTTCATCAGAAGGGTGTAGCAGATGGACGGTCTTGGTGGCGCAAACGATAGAAGCAGTATGCGCTTTTAACCAATTCATTCCCAGAATGAGATCAATGCTACAGGACTTCAGTACGATGGGAGAGACAAGGAGTTCCAGTCCTTCGATTTCAACGGGAACGTCGTGACTAACCATAGAGGTTTGACATTGGCCCGCAGGGGTGTGTACCACTAGCGGAGTGTTCATCTCTTCGTATTTAATGCCATGCTTGAATGCAAATTCTGCTGATATGAATGAATGCGATGCTCCTGTATCAAATAAAACAGATGCTGGTACTGAATTTATGAGAAGAGTACCCATCACAGTAGCAGGCTGGTCTTGAGCTTCATTGAGATCAACGTGGTTGGCATGAACACGACCATAGGACTTGGCATTGTTGTTGCGAGGCTGGTTGTTTCCACGGCCAGCTGCGGGAAGGGCCAGTTGATTCTGATTGCAATCCCTAGCACGGTGACCTGGTTGACCATACTTGTAGCACATACCATTATTGGGAGTGGGAACAGGAGCTTGGGGTGGTGGAGCTGGATGCCTTGGCTGCCTAGTTGGAGGAGTAGGCAGACGAGGTGCAGCATAGGTCTGCCTTGGGGTAGGTGCAGTTGGCTGGTACATGCTGTTGGGAATCCATATCTTACGCTTCTGCGAGGACGGGCCCGAAGATGAGCCCGTGTCACGGTTGCGCCTGTGAGAGCTCTGGTATTCCTGCAGACCAGTTTCGACATTGATGGCCTTGTTCACCAAGGTGGCGAAATCAGTAAAGTCATGCACTAGAAGTGCAAGCTTGATGTCAGCTTGAAGGCCGTCACGGAACTTCTCCTGTCTACGGGCATCAGTTGCAATGTCCTCTTCATCATAGCGGGACAAGTCTAGAAACTCCCACTGATAAGCTTCAACAGTTTTGTTGCCTTGGGTGAGGTTGCGAAACTCACGCTTCTTCCGGTCCATGACTCCCTGAGGAATGAAGCGGGCACGGAAAGCAGCTTGGAAGTATGGCCAGGTGATGATTGTTCTAGCTGGCAGAGTACGCCTGTGGCTATCCCACCATTGAGTTGCGGGTCCCTTCAGGAAGAATGAAGCAAAGGTGACATAGCTGGCAGGGGCTACATCAGCAGACTCCATCTCATAGGTGATGTCACGGAGCTAGTCATCAGCATCCAGAGGCTGAGTTGAGCTATGGTACACAGTTGGGTTGAGGTGCATGAAATCCTGCAGAGTTACTGGGGGTGGCTGCTGGTTCATATTGGGGCGAGGAAACCGAGCCACCATATTCTCCATGAACTGGCGATTCATCTCGAGCTGTTGGATAATACCAGCCATGTACTCAGGCGGTGGTGGGGCGTTGCCACCACTACCACGACCACCTGGTCTAACCATCCTGCTAATATATAACAGGGGTTGTTCAGCATTGAGAAATTTGCAAAGACAAGAATCATTCATGATGAAACACGCATAACGAAAGCAGCACGATAGATACTACATAGTAGTCGGCATATCTTACAAAAGGGATCGTGCATAGAGTTCGGTACACAGATTTTAGTATAAAGACTAAAGACATCATAAGCGGCGCACAGTCTCGCTGCGAATGCATCTAACACTACTAAGCAAGACTACATCAGTCCCACGCAGTACTGCGGAGGTAGCTGTAGCCCGACAACTGATAGTGACGCGACGGGAAGTCCTCCACGTCGGTAGCCTGGGGGCCGCGGACACTCTGGTGCAGAACCCGACGCTCAAGTGGCAGAAGAGGACCAAGTGGGGGAGAGTAGCCTCCCACCTCTGGTCAGCCGACACCCTGGGGCATCACGGTCCTGGCTGGTTAGATCGCAGAACGCGACAGCTCTCTAGATCTGACAAAGGGGTGCAACATCGTCAGAGCATGGTAAAGGTGCTGACGGGTGGTGTACAACTCGTGGCGAAGAGCTCGGTTAGCTCGATCCAGCCCATCAGCATGCAGAACCAGGTTCTGATGGTAGAAGGGCTCTCGGGTGATAGTGGAGTAGGCACCTGTGTAGTAACCCTCCGCACCAACATCGGATGCGATAGCAATGTGCCGGAAGGGGGAGGTGTCCAACTCCCGATACTCTCTACGAAGGCATGTCAGAGCAGCATAAGCAGCATCGTGAACTGCCATATCGATGGTCACTCCAACACCATGAGCGGTGTGCAGCACAGTAGTGGAGTCATACTCCCAAGAGTACAGGTGGACGATGGCACGGTATTGCTCCTGGTTAAAGTCCTGATACTCCTCGAAGACGGTGTACTCAGGGTGCCAGCGATAACCCAGATAGGACATCATCTCAGCTAGCATGGCAGGTGATCCCGAGGCACCAATGGCCGTCGTGTCGCGCACGACCTGCCTCGTGGGTTCCATCTGAAAGCAAAGAGGTTTCAAAGGAGTCAAATGACAGTGTGGAAATTATTCAAAATACTATTCTAAGGAATAACTGTGGCTTTTATCCAACTTTGGGGTGAATGTCGTCACGGGATCCTAGTGTTAGAGTTAGTAAATTCGTTTATCCCGAGTAGAAGAGAGCTCAGAGTCCCAGAGTAAAGGTCGATGAGTAAAAGATCCTATTACCACCCGATGGCGACTTGGGCCCGTAAGACTCACATCCATGTTAGTAAGTTTTTGCAATGACTAGACTCGACTTCGGACAAGGAGTGTGGAAGGGGGATTCCTACAGGCAGTCGGCTCTGATACCAACTTGTGACGCCCCGATTCAATCTTACACTAATCATGCACGCAAATGTGTACGATCAAGATCAGGGACTCACGGGAAGATATCACAACACAACTCTAAAAACATAAATAAGTCATACAAGCATCATAATACAAGCCAGGAGCCTCGAGGGCTCGAATACAAGTGCTCGATCATAGACGAGTCAGCGGAAGCAACAATATCTGAGTACAGACATAAGTTAAACAAGTTGCCTTAAGAAGGCTAGCACAAACTGGGATACAGATCGAAAGAGGCGCAGGCCTCCTGCCTGGGATCCTCCTAACTACTCCTGGTCGTCGTCAGCGGGCATCACGTAGTAGTAGGCACCTCCGGTGTAGTAGGAGTCATCGTCGACGGTGGCGTCTGGATCCTGGACTCCATCGCCTGGTTGCAGCAATCGGGTAAAGAAAAGGGGAAAAAGGGGGAAAAAGCAACCGTGAGTACTCATCCAAAGTACTCGCAAGCAAGGAGCTACACTACATATGCATGGGTATATGTGTAAAGGGCCATATCAGTGGACTGAACTGCAGAATGCCAGAATAAGAGGGGGATAGCTAATCCCGTCGAATACTACGCTTCTGGCAGCCTCCGTCTTGTAGCATGTAGAAGAGAGTAGACTAAAGTCCTCCAAGTAGCATCGCATAGCATAACCCTACCCGGCGATCCCCTCCTTGATGCCCTGTTAGAGAGCGATCACCGGGTTGTATCTAGCACTTGGAAGGGTGTGTTTTATTAAGTATCCGGTTCTAGTTGTCATAAGGTCAAGGTACAACTCCAAGTCGTCTTGTTACCGAAGATCACGGCTATTCGAATAGATTAACTTCCCTGCAGGGGTGCACCACATAACCCAACACGCTTGATCCCATTTGGTTGGACACACTTTTCGGGGTCATGCCCGGCCACGGAAGATCAACATGTCGCAGCCCCACCTAGGCACAACAGAGAGGACCTAAGCGCACAGGGGTCTGGGCCCATCGCCCATAGCACACCTGCATGTTGCGAACACGGCCATAAGCAGAACTAGCCCCCTTAATACAAGAGCAGGCTTACGTTCCAATCCGGCGTGCGCCGCTCAGTCGCTGACGTCACAAAGGCTTCGGCTCATACCATGACGCCGAGTGCCCATATCTTTCCCACGTAGTTGGTTAGTGCGTATAGACCAAATGGCCAGACTCAGATCAAATACAAAGATCTCGTTAAGCGTGTTAATGATGAAACCGCAGACACCAACCAGGGCCAGGCCCACCTCTCACCTAGGTAGTCTCAACCTGCCCTGTCGCTCCGCCACAAGATCCACTCGCGGGTACTCCTACGAGCCGACCCGTCTTTAGTCACCACAGGTATCATGTATAAAGTATATAGTATATACCCGTGCTCACCTCCTGAGTGATCATGGCCCGATAGCATAGCATGGCAGACGGACAAGAATGTAGGGCCACAGATGGAATACTAGCATCCTATACTAGGCATGTTGGATTGCAGGTAAAGGTAACAACAGTAGTACCAAGGACAGGCTATGCATCAGGATAGGATAACGGAAAGTAGTAACAGGTTACACTACTCTAATGCAAGCAGTAGATAGTAGAGTAGGCGATATCTGGTGATCAAGGGGGGGCTTGCCTGGTTGCTCTGGCAAGAGAGAGGGGTCGTCAACACCGTAGTCGTATTGGGTAGCAGCGGCGTCGGTCTCGGTGTCTAGCGGAAGAAGAGGGGGAAGAAACAATGAATACAATGCAAACAGATGCATGACAAAGCAATGTGTGATGCTAGGCGTGCCCTAACGCGGTATGAGGTGATACCGGTGAAGGGGGAAACATCCGGGAAAGTATCCCCGGTGTTTCGCGTTTTCGGGCAGAGGAGCCGGAGGGGGAAAGTTGCGAGTTTGATATGTTAGGGCTATGTGGCGGACGAACGGGCTACGTATCCGGATTCATCTCATCGTTCTGAGCAACTTTCATGTTGAAAATAATTTAATCCGAGTTACGGATTAAAAGATATGATTTTCTAAAGATTTTATTATTTTCTGGAATTTAATTAATTATTTAATTTAATTCGAAATTGGATTTATGACATTAGCATGATGTCATGCTGACGTCAGCAGTCAACAGGGTTTACTGGTCAACCTGACCAGTGGGTCCCACTGGTCTGTGACACATTTTAATTAGACATATTATTTAACCTAATTAGTATTAATTAGGGGGTGGGCCCCACTGTCATACTCTGTTAGTTAATTAACAGTAGTTAATTAGGTTAATTAGTTGTTTAGTTTAATTAATAAAAATTAATTAAGTTAATTGTTTCTTTAATTAATTAATTAGTTAATTGTTTTTTGTAGTTTCTTTTCTTTTTATTTATTTTCTTTTGTGTTTTAAATCATTTTAATTTATCTAGGCATTTTATAAAAGTGTGTTTATTACACCATATTTACTTAAGCAAAATATGGCACCGTCCGAACATTTTTGTTTCAACTTTTAAAAACTTTTGTTGTTTGTCAATTTTTTTGAATTGATGTTTGAATCGGTTCGAACTAACGAAAGTTTAGCAACAGTAATCAAAGATGACTTGGCATCATAGGAGAGTTTTACTGTAGTCATACCCGGGCGTTACAGGGTACTCTATCGCAAACAAACAAGCATACAATAAGCACTCATCTAATGCACAGTTAAAACTCAAATAAGAGATCTAACCAGAAAGTTCAACTTAAGAACTCCGGTTTGCAAAAAGAATCAAATCAAACGAAGCTACGAAAGTCAAATGGCGAAAGAAACAAGCTTCATTTACTAATCTGGATTGAAGTCAAATTTTACAGAAGCAAAAACTTGTTTGAGTTGGTTAAACGGAAAGAGGGTTTCGAGACGAAACTCTAGGTGCTTGAATCGCCTGATTTCGATAAACGAGCGAAAGTTATACTAAAACGAAAATCGGATCAGAAATCGCGATTAGAAATAATCGTGGAAAATCCGAGAAAAAGAAAAACGGATGAACAGGCTAACGAACGAACGTTCACTGTCTGCGGCTAAACGACGAAAACCATTCGTTAAAACGAACGTACGGACGAACGTCCGCTAAATAACTAAACCGAAAAAACCAATCTAAAAAAATAAACCGGGTTCCTAAAAAAATAAACCAACGGTTTTCTCTCGAAAACCACGGCGGCGACGGGGTCTACCTCCGGCGGGTCAACGGCGGCGGCGGCGGGTCAACGGGCGGCGGCAGCGGTCGGCTCCGGCGGCGGCGGCGCAGATCGCGGGCGGCGGCGGCGACTGGCTAGGGCGGCGGCGGGGCTAGGGTTTGGGGTGGGCTGGGGTGGGCTCGGGCGCTATATAAAGGGGGCAGGCCAGGGGAGTCCTGGCCGAATACGGCTCGAGGTCGGTTCGCGTTTTTTTAAAACATTACGCGTATAAAAACGAATAAATGAAATACTAAACGGACTCCAAAAATCCCAAAGTAAATTTTCCCCGACTTCTAAAATCAAGCCGGACAAGGTGAACATTTATTTGGGGCCTAAATGCAAGTTTGAAGAATGCGCATTTTTCTAAATTCAAATAAAACAACGGAAAACTCCAAAATAAAAACTTATTTGATTTTTTATTAAATCCTCAATATTCCTTTATTTTGGGAAAGTCATTTTATTCCCTCTCACTTATTTTTGTAATTGAAATAATTGAAGATAAAATAAATAAAATCAAATGATCCTATTTTCAAAATCTGAGAAAACTCAAATATGAAAATAACGAAATCCCCAACACTCTCCGTGGGTCCTTAAGTTGAGTTAGGATTTCTAGGATCTAGCCAAAATGCAATAGAATATGATATGCAGTGATGATCTAATGTATAACATTTCAAATTGAAAATTTGGGATGTTACAAACCTACCCCCCTTAAGATGAATCTCGCCCTCGAGATTTGGGTTGGCTAGAAAATAGGTGAGGGTGGTCCTTCAGCAAATCTTCCTCTCGCTCCCAGGTGGCTTCATCCTCGGTGTGGTGTCTCCACTGAACATTACAAAACTTGATAACCTTGCTGCGGGTGACTCGACTGGCATATTCGAGAATCTTGACTGGTTTCTCCTCATAGGTCAAATAACTGTCCAACTGAATCGCTTCCAGCGGCACTGTATCTCTTAGCGGTATATCAGCCATCTCTGCGTGGCACTTCTTCAACTGGGAAACGTGGAACACATCGTGAACTCCTGACAATCCTTCGAGCAACTCCAACTTGTAAGCAACTTCACCCATACGCTCCAAAACTTTGTATGGTCCCACAAAACGTGGCGCTAATTTTCCCTTAACTCCAAAACGCTTAACTCCTCGAAGCGGGGATACATGAAGATAAACTCTGTCTCCGACTTCATAAACTGTCTCCTTGCGTTTAGAATCTGCATAGCTCTTCTTCCTGGATTGGGCTACCTTAGCCTATCGCGAATCAACTTCACCTTCTGTTCAGACTCCTTAATCAAATCCGGTCCAAACAACTGGCGGTCTCCAACTTCGTCCCACAACAATGGGGTTCTGCACCTCCTTCCGTACAAGGCTTCAAAAGGGGCCATCTTCAAACTGGATTGATAACTGTTGTTGTAAGAGAACTCCGCATATGGCAAGTTGTCATCCCAACTAGATCCATAATCTAGCGCACAAGCTCTCAGCATATCCTCTAAAATCTGATTGACTCTCTCGGTCTGTCCATCTGTCTGCGGATGAAAAGATGTACTGAACTCTAGCCTGGTACCCAAAGTTTCATGCAACTAATTCTAGAACTTTGAGGTAAACTGGGTTCCTCTGTCTGATACAATGCTCCTCGGAACTCCATGCAGACATACGATCCTGTTCACGTATATCTTAGCCAACTTGGCATTGCTGTAAGTAGTCTTCACTGGAATGAAATGAGCTACCTTCGTCAAACGATCGACTACAACCCATATTGAGTCATAGCCTGAACGAGTCCTGGGCAATCCCGTGATAAAGTCCATGCCTAGCTTATCCCACTTCCATTCGGTTATCGACAATGGCTGTAGCAATCCTGCTGGCTTCTGATGCTCTACCTTTACTCTCTAACATACATCACAAACTGCTACATACTCTGCAATATCCTTCTTCATTCCGGTCCACCAGAAAGTATCCTTCAAATCCAAATACATCTTGATATTTCCTGGGTGAATCGAGTATGGTGAATCATGGGCCTCTTGCAGAATCAACTTACTGATCTCCGGATCATTAGGCACATAGACACGGTCCTCAGACCATAAGGTATCGTGCTCATCATCACGAATCCTTTAGCTTTTCCCTTGCTCATTTTCTCTTTAATAGAAGCAATCTCCTTGTCAGTCTTCTGAGCTTGTCTGATTTTATCCATCAAAGTAGACTGAACCTCCAATGTTGCTACATAGCCTCTCGGAACTATCTCCAAACATAGCTCACGAAGATCCTCGGCTAACTCCTTTGGTAACTCTCTAGTCATGAGTGTGTTGACATGGCTCTTGCGGCTCAACGCATCAGCTACTACATTAGCCTTTCCGGGGTGATAATGCAATCTCATGTCATAATCCTTGAAGAGCTCCAACCATCTTATTTGCCTGAGATTCAACTCCTTCTGCGTGAAGATGTACTTCAAACTCTTGTGAGCCGTGTACACCTCACAATGGTTTCCAATGAGAAAATGTCTCCACATCTTTAAGGCGTGCACTACGGCTGCTAACTCCAAGTCGTGTGTAGCATAATTCAACTCATGGGGCTTAAGCTGTCGTGAAGCATACGAAACAACTCTTCCCTCCTGCATAAGCACTACTCCAAGTCCTCGACATGAAGCATCGCAATACACCTCATAATCCTTGCGCTGATCTGGCAGAATCAACATTGGCGAGGTAACCAAACGTTTCTTCAACTCCTGGAAACTGGCCTCACATTCCTCAGTCCATTTGAACTTGGTATCCTTCTTCAACAACTTGGTCATAGGTTTTGCAATCTTTGAGAAATTTTCAATGAATCTCCGGTAGTATCCTGCGAGTCCAAGAAAACTCCGGATCTCTCCAACTGTTGTTGGGGCTTCCCAATTTGTCACAGTGACAACCTTGGTGGGATCTACTGCTATTCCTTCTCCGGATATAACATGTCTGAGGAATCCAACTTCCTTCAACCAAAACTCACATTTGCTGAAGTTGGCGTATAACTGATGTTCTCTGAGCTTACCAAGTACCAAACGCAAATGTTTTTTATGTTCCTCTTCATTCTTCGAGTAAACCAGAATATCATCAATGAACACTACGACGAACTTATCCAAAAACTCCATAAACACCTTGTTCATCATGTTCATATAATAGGCAGGTGCGTTAGTCAGACCAAATGACATAACGGTATACTCATACATCCCATACCTTGTGGTAAAAGTTGTCTTAGTTATGTCCTGCTCTCGAATCTTCAACTGGTGGTATCCTGATCGCAAATCGATCTTGGAAAATACCTTAGCTCCTTGCAATTGGTCAAGCAAATCATTGATCATCGATAGTGGGTACTTATTCTTGATCGTCACCTCATTCAATCCTCGATAATCAATGACCATCCTTAACGATCCATCCTTCTTTTCCACTAGAAGTACTGGTGATCCCCAAGGTGACGAACTTGGGCAAATATATCCCTTATCCAGTAACTCCTTAATCTGCTTCTTAATCTCCTCCAAATCCTTTGTAGGCATTCTATACGGTCTCTTAGATATTGGTCCTGTGCCTGGCAAAAGCTCAATCAAAAACTCAATGTCTCTATCCGGTGGCATGCCTGGCAACTCTTCTGGAAATACATCCAGAAAATCCTTTACCACCGGTACTTCCTCCTGTACGACTCCTGTTAAGGAATTTACTTGTGTCCTCTTTGGCTCATGCCGTGACACATACTTGATCCTTCTTCCTTCTGGGGTGGTAAGCAAAATCGACTTACTGGCGCAATCAATGTTTCCTCCATACATCGACAACCAATCCATACCTAGAATCACATCCAAACCTTGCGATTCCAGAATGATAAATCCGAGGGGAAGACATGCCTACCTATACTCAATGGCACTTGAAAACATCCTCGGCTGGCCATATACTCCGCTCCTGGTGAGCTTACTAACATAGGTGTTCTAAGAACCTTGGTGGGCAGGTTATACTTATCCATGAATTCCCTTGATATGTATGAATGCGATGCACCAGTATCAAAAAGAACGATTGCAGTAAAAGACTTAACCAAAAACTTATCGATTACTGCATCTGGCTGGGCTTCAACCTCTTCCATGTTAACGTGGTTCACCTGTCCCCTGTTGAAAGGGTTCGGCTTCTTCCCAGAGCTTCCATTGCCATTTCCATTTTGGGATTCAGGACATTCATTGGCATAATGTCTGGTCTTCTGACACTTAAAGCAAGTGACTTGGCTTAGGTCTCTCTTGGCTGGGGTTGACGGGTTGGTATGGTTCTGGCCGTTGCTTCCCCCATTCCCATTACCGTTCTTGGGGCCATTATGATTATGCGAACTTCCTCCTCCATGGGTATGCTGAAAATGTCCTCCCGATTTCGGGGTAAAACGTGGCCTCTGCTGAGCTCCTGAATTGTACTCCCCTTGTCCATACTTCCTCTTGCGGTTCTCAATCTGCTGCTGCTTCCCTTCAATAATAAGATCACGATCTACCAACTCCTGGTAGTTGTTAAAAGTTGCTACCATCAACTGCATTCTCAACTCATCATTCAGTCCTTCCAAAAACTTCTCCTGCTTAGCTACATCCGTAGCAATGTCATCCGGGGCATAACGTGCTAACTTACTAAAGTCACCCACATATTGGCCAACTGTCCGTCCTCCTTGGCGCAAGTTGCGAAACTCACGCTTCTTCATGGCCATAGCTCCTGCTAAAACATGGGCAGTACAAAAAGCTTGTTGAAACTGATCCCATGTGATAGTGTCTATAGGATAAGTGGCTGTGAAATTCTCCCACCATGATGCTGTGCGGCAAAACACACCTTTTCCGCATCTGTGCATCCTGCAGTGGTCAATTTTCCCTCCCTGTGTTGCGGAGCCAATCATCTGCCACTATCGGCTCAGTGCTACTGGAGAACACCGGTGGATTCAGTCTAAGAAAACGGGTTAAGTGATCAATAGGTGGTGGTGGTGGTGGTGGGTTGTTGTTGTTGTTGTTGTTGTTCCCCTGATTCTGATTCTGGACTAGCAACTGCATCAATGCATTCTGCTGCTGGATCAACTGAGTGAGCTCCGGTGGGAAAGCAAATCCATTGTCACGTCTCGGAGGCATTTGAGGGTTTAGAAAAGATGAGAATATAGAATAGATTAAGGTCTAGAGAGAAAACACTACCCATATGCACATGAGGCAAATTCAAACAAAATCACTTCATTCAATTCAAACAAGGGCATACAATCGGTCTTGAACTATCGTTACAAAAGTGCTTGGACTATGCTATATACATGGTGGGATTCTACTACTGTTATGGTGGTCTACTAGAAAAACTTCTCCGATCAAGACTCCATGATATCCGCTCCAGCTTCATCAACATAGTTATCATCGCTGTCATCTGGGTCTGAGTCGGTGTCGTCAATGATGATGTAGTTATCCGGGCAAGTGGAATCGTCATCTCCTCCTCCTGGTGCGGGATCTCCCATAAAAACTCCTAGCTTCCTAGTCAAGTCGTCATTCTTGTCCACTAATACTTTGATTTCCTCCATATAATCTTCGCGTGTAGCCTTGAGTTCTTCCTCCAGCTCCGTGATTCTTGTCATCGCCTTCTTCAGATCTATCATGCCTGCGCACATCTGGTTCTCCTGACGTCGAATGTGCTGGTTTAACTCTTGGATAAAAGTTGCGATTGATCTATCCTTCCTGGTGCTGATCATCTCCCGATGCTCATCTCGACGCCCACAAATCTGGTAGATAGTATCCTTGAGATCATTGCGGTAAACTTCTCCAATACGTCCCATGGTGATGTGAGCTGCCATGCTCTTTCCTAGACTCCAGGTTGGTGCATCAAAGGAAAACTCTATGGGTTCAGTGACTGGCGCGAATGTCCTTCCTGGAACTTGAACTTGAATCATCCAACGCTCCTCCTCGGGTAAAGTGGCATTGTAGGTCCCGGTGAAGCTTGGTACTCCGATGTTCAGGTACTTAGTGACTTCCTTCAGGTGGCGTCCAAAGGGTGTATCTTCATCTGGTTGCATGAACTTGTTCCTTACATCCACCATCCTAAAAGAGTAGAAAAGATGAGAAGTCAGAAATGAGAAGAGAGTAGTGATCTAGGTCTTTTAGCTTAGTGGTCGTGTCCTACAGTCAGTGTGTGCTCTGATACCATCTTGTAGCGGCAAGACCTCAAACAGTCTAATCTCTGTGCATCAGTGTCATCCCTGGATCAGTAATGCTGACACGCACAGTACTTGAAGGATTTATAACAGAGTAGCAATCACACACTTATTACATCGAGTGTCTCAAAAGAGAACTTATTACAAATAATATGGCTTAAGGCCATCTAACAACGATAACATCGGAAGGCTTGGAAGATACGCGAGTCCATCAACTCCAACGGCATCACTGAGTATAGAACCACGACCTAAAGGCACCTTACTCGTCGTTTGAAAAGTCTGCAACATGAACGTTGCAGCCCGAAAACGGGTCAGCACATGGAATATGCTAGCAATGTAACACATAGAGAATAATGAACAGAAATAAGCTATACTACATGCATATATGGCTGGTGGAAAGGTCTATGGTTACAGTTTTGCGTAAAGCCAGTTTTTCCCTACTGCAAAGGAATAAATTTTATTTAACTATCATGGTGGTTGTTAAACATTGAGAGTGTAGACACCCTCTCAATCCCAATTAAGCATCATCATTAAAACCCAACAAAATTAGTTAAAGTAACATGATGAGATTCACATGATAATCCAAGTACTAGATACTCAAGACTGTCCATAACCGGGGACACGGCTAACCATGATTAGTTTATACACTCTCCAGAGGTTTGCGCACTTTTCCCCACAAGACTCGATCTCCTCCGTTGGAATTCTCGCACTACATGGTGTTTGAGAAACGGATGACCGAGACATAGTCTTTCAGAAGCGCTAGCACCTTACGATCGGGTAGACCGTTACACCTACTTTCCCCTACATCTGCTAGTCTACCACTGTAAGAGTTCGCACGACTTAATCAACTATGCTAGAGCCCATAGTAGCTTGTGGCTGCACATGGAAGTTTCTAGTATGAATAATCTCATGATCCCTTTGAGCCTGGGTGGCGGTCCATAAAGAAAAAAAGGCAATCGCTGGAATACCCAGGTGCCTCAATCCACCCAGATGTGTATTAAAGTTGCCACCTTAAATAAACCATTAATTAACAATCTCACATCTGTCATGGATACACTCACCCAATCCACGTCTACTAGCATAGCATGGCAATATAAGCAAACGTAGAAGTAACTCCTAGGGTTTGATAATAAACAGGTGAATAGGTACTACCTCATCTACTTCCCAAAACCCACAATTTAATTAGATCCTAATCATGCAATGTTTGGGGTTTGATCTAATGCAATAAAACTGGGTAGTAAGAGGTATGATCAAAGTGTTACTTGCCTTGCTGATGATCCGTGAAACCTAGAGATTCGAAGTAGCAAGCGGCGCACTTCGGGTACTCTATCGCAAACAAACAAGTATACAATAAGCACTCATCTGATGCATAGGTAAAACTTAAATAAGATATCTAACCAGAAAGTTCCACTTAAGAACTCCGGTTTGCAAAAAGAATCAAATCAAACGAAGCAACGAAAGTCAAACGGCGAAAGAAACAAGCTTCGTTTACTAATATGGATCTAAGTCAAATTTTATAGAAGCAAAAAATTGTTTGAGTTGGTTAAACGGAAAGAGGGTTTCGAGACGAAACTCTAGGTGCTTGAATCGCCTGATTCCAATAAACGAGCAGAAAGTTATACTAAAACGAAAATTGGATCAGAAATCGCGATCAGAAATAATCGCGGAAAATCTGAGAAAAAGAAAAACGGACGAACAGGCTAACGAACGAACGTTCGCTGTTTGCGGCTAAATGATGAAAACCGTTCATTAAAACGAACGTACGGACGAACGTCCGCTAAATAACTAAACCGAAAAAACCAATCTAAAAAATAAACCGGGTTCCTAAAAAAATAAACCGACGGTTTTCTCTCGCAAACCGCGGCGGAGACGGGGTCTACCTCCGGCGGGTCAACGGCGGCGGCGGCGGTCGGCTCCGGCGGGGCGGGTGGCTCCGGCGGCGGCGGCGGAACAGGCGGCGGCGGCGGCTGGCTTGGGCGGCGACGGGGCTAGGGTTTGGGGTGGGCTGGGGTGGGCTCAGGCGCTATATAAAGGGGGCAGGCCAGGGGAGTCCTGGCCGAATACGACCCGAGGTCGGTTTGCGTTCTTTTTCTTTTTTTTCTTTTTTAAAAATAAAAACATTACGCGCACAAAAACAAATAAAAGAAATACTAAACGAACTCCAAAAATCCCGAAAATAAATTTTCCCCGACTTCTAAAATCAATCCGGACAAGGTGAACATTTATTTGGGGCCTAAATGCAAGTTTGAAAAATGCGAATTTTTCCTAAATTCAAATAAAACAGCGGAAAACTCCAAAATAAAAACTTATTTGATTTTTTTATTAAATCCTCAATATTCCTTTATTTTGGGAAAGTCATTTTATTCCCTCTCACTTATTTTTATAATTGATATAATTGAAGATAAAATAAATAAAATCAAATGATCCTATTTTCAAAATTTGAGAAAACTCAAATATGAAAATAACAAAATCCCCAACTCTCTCCGTGGGTCCTTAATTTGCGTTAGGATTTCTAGGATCTAGCTAAAATGCAATAAAATATGACATGCAGTGATGATCTAATGTATAACATTCCAAATTGAAAATTTGGGATGTTACAATGCAGCATCGTTTGAACATATCCCTATCCTGCTCCGACTATGCGACGTGCATGCATGCAGCTGTGGTCCCCATCCTTTTAAATATGAGCTTTGCTGGGAGCGGTTCTCGGCGCTGCTAGCAGTAGTGGAGAATGGATGGGCGCGTGTGCCAGGAGATTCGGTGGAATCATTGCATGCAAAGCTGCAGGGGCTGTCAGCTGACTTGACCAATTGGGAGCGTACACACTTTTCCACCTCAGAGCAAGCAGACACAGAAGGAAAAATCAAATAAAAGCACTACAGCGTCCAGATGGGCAGATGATTGAGCATAGCGGTAAGATGGAGGCATTGACCATGACGTTTTACAAGGAGTTATATACCTCGGAAGGGACTCATAACATGGACCAGGTGCTAGAGACAGTCCCAAGAAAGGTAACCCCAGAGATGAAGCAGGTCTTAAATGCACCTTATAGCCAGGATGAAGTTAAAACCGCTTTGTTCCAGATGTTCCAACAAAAGCTCCAGGGCCGGGTGGGTTCCCAGCCACTTCCTCCAAAGGCATTAGGATATATGTAAGGACGAGGTAACTGAAGTGGTTCTGAAAATTGTTGAAGGAAAGGAGTCAACCGCGAGCATCAATGAGACCGTGCTAGTTCCGACTCCGAAGGTAAAAAACCCCACACTCCTCACTCAGTTCCGCCCGATAAGTTTATGTAATGTCCTTTACAAGATAACATCCAATGTGATCTCTAACCGTGTAAAGGTAGTTTTACCTGATATAATATCAGAGGAGCAATCATCTTTTGTTCTAGGGAGATTAATCATTGATAATATCGTAACAACATATGAATGTTTACACTTCATGAAGAGGAACAAGGCAAAAACACCAGTCGTATGCGCTGAAGCATGATGAAAGCATATGATAGACTAGAGTGGTCCCACCTACGGGCAATTATGCTCAAACTTGGCTTTACCAACAGATGGGTGGACATTGTGATGAGTCTGGTGACCACGGTAAAATTTTCTGTCATGTTTAATGGTAAGAGATTGGAAGAGTTTATACCATCAAGAGAAATAAGACAAGGGGACCCAATATCTCCCTACTTGTTCTTGCTAGCAGCATAGGGCCTGTCGTGCCTACTTAAATCCAGAAGAGAGTCATCCAACTTGCAAGGTATACAGGTGGCACCATCGGCGCCACCAGTAAACCATTTGTTATTTGCTGATGACAGTCTACTATTTTTCAAGGCAAACGGTGAGGGAGCTAATGAGGTGAACCTGGTTTTGGACCAATATTGTCAGGCCACATGTCATCGTATTAATCATGGTAAATCCTCTATATTCTTTAGCAAGGGGGTGCCAGATAGTACAAGACAAGAAGTAAAAACTGGTCCAAATGTCCATAATGAAACTTTAAATGAAAAGTATCTTGGGATGCCATCGGATATTGGAGGGTCAAAGAATGGTGCCTTTAAATATCTCAAAGATCGCACATGGAGCATGATTCAGGGATGGATTGTGAAGGCCCTGTCATCAGCTCAAAAGGAAGTTCTTGTTAAATCTGTCTCCCAAGCGGTGCCGGTTTTCTCCATGTCCTGTTTCAAACTCCCTAGAGGTTTATGTGAGCATTTGAACATGATGATCAGAAAGTTTTGGTGGGCGTCTAAAGATGGCAAGCGGAAGCCACACTGGGTATCCTAGAAAACAATGACACAACCTAAAGGTATGGGAGGTTTAGGGTTCAAAGATTTTGAGCTCTTTAATCTTGCAGTGCTAGCGTGCCAGGCATGGCGATTATTGCAGAATCCGGGTTCCCTAAGTGGCCGAATTTGGAAAGTTGTTTACTTCCCAAACACCACAATTCTGGAAGCTGTTTTGGGAAATCATCCAAGCCAAATATGGAGGGACTTGATAGAGGGAAGGGACCCTCTGAAATTGGGCTTAATCAAACAAATTGGCAATGGAACTACAACGAACATATGGAACGGTAACTGGCTACCACGGGACGAGATGCTACGCCCGTACGGTTGTATCTCACACAACCGGCCCACTCTAGTGTCCAAACTGATTAATCCAACGTCCGCAACATGGACCAGACAACGAGTGGAGGAGGTTTTTATGCCAATGGATAGTTCGGTCATTCTTGGGATCCCCTATGCACAAGAAATATCTTGGATTTTTGGAGTTGGAATTTTGAAAAGAATGGCAATTTCTCGATGAAGTCAGATTATAGAATTCTTGTTTCAACTAGGCAAAGGAGGGAGGTATGGCTCGAAGGCACCACTGGCTCGTCCCAGGCGAGTATGTACGAGAAGTCATGGAAAACCCTTTGGAATACTAATGTTCCGGGGAAGGTAAGGATGTTCTTATGGCGCCTTTCTAAACACTCGATACTCATGAACAATGTTAGGGCCCATAGACATATGATAGACTCAGCGGCATGTGGCATTTGTGGAGCTCTAGATTCATGGATGCATTCTCTCGTCAACTGCACTATGTCACGATGCATTTGGGCACTAGTTGATGATTAGTTGGCTCAAGCCATTGGAAATGAATCAAAAGAGCGCCAAGAGAAGATTCAAGTGACGGTCCAGCCCAAAAGGGAGCTTCGCCGACCCGCTCAGCTCGCTGGGCCGGAATGGGCTCTGTTGGAGACGCCCACTACTTAAGGGGTGGCAAACGGCTAGTTGGCCGAAAGGCTTGCGTGTGTGATTGCAGACGACTGCTTGATTTTTGCAAAGGACAGTACGACAGGAGCAACATAGATTAGAGAAGTTCTAGATTTTTATCGTCAGGCATCAGGCCAACGGGTTAATTTGGCAAAGAGCTCAATTCACTTCAGTAATGGGTGCCTGAATTATATAAGGGAGGCTATGAAAATAACACTTGAGCTATCAACAGAGGCTCAATGATTGCTACCTGGGCTTACCATCTGAAGTAGGAAGGTATACAAATGGAACTTTCAAATACTTGAGAGACAGGGTATGGAACAAGATACAGGGATGAATTGAACAACTCATGTCAGCAGGGGGAAAGATGTACTGATAAAATCCATGGCCCACATATTCAATGGCTGTATTTAAATTACCGAGAGGTTTGTGCGAAAAACTAAACAATATGATCACAAGCTTCTGGTGGGGAAGCAAGCAGGGCAAACGGAAACCTCACTGGGTATCATGGGATACTCTCACGATGCCGAATTCTATGGGAGGCTTAGGGTTTTGAGATTTTGAGTTGTTCAATTTGGCTTTGTTGGCTCGGCAAGTCTGGAGAATATTGATTACACCGGAATCATTAAGTGCGAGAATTCTTAAGTGTGTGTACTTCCCGGAAACAGACATTTTGCAAGCCAACCTTGGATCTTCGCCCTCCCAAATCTGGCGGGCACTGGTGCAGGGCCGAGACATTCTAAATTTGGACCTCATCAGAAGGATTGGAAACGGGAACTCCACATATGTATGGCGTCAGAATTGGATCCCGCGTACAGAACACTTGAATCCAGTTGCGGCAATTTCGATTTCCCCACCCGAGCTCGTGTCTGAGTTAATTGATGCAACATCGGGATGGTGGGACATGAAGAAGCTCGCGAGGCACTTCCTTCCCATGGACATTGAAGCAATACTACGCATTCCCATCAGTTCGGTTCAGCAGGAGGATTTTTGGGCATGGGATCATGAGAAAACAGGAGTATTTTCGGTAAGATCATGTTACCGCATATTGGTTACAACGAAAAAAGTGCGAGAGGATTGGTTAGAAGGTAGGCCAAGTTCAAGCTCGAGCCGCTCAGAGAAGGCGTGGACAACCTTATGGAAGATAAAAGTTCCGTCAAAAATACGTGTGTTTGTGTGGCGGCTAGGCCAGCGATCCATGTCGTCAGGAGCAGTGCTGCACCACCGGAAGATGGCTACTTCAGCAAGGTTTGAACTATGTGGTGCAGAGAACGACACATGGCGACACTCATTAGTCGACTGCACCATGGCAAGATGCGTGTGGGCACTCACCGATGACTCACTTACAGAGCATATGAGCATGATAACATGCCTGGAAGCGAAGGAATGGCTATTTCACATGCTTGAAACGCTATGACATGCAGAATTTACAAAGATCATCATTACTTTGTGGGCAATTTGGAACGCAAGACGGAAAGCAATCCACGAATCGATCTTCCAGAGCCCAGAGGCAATTCATTGTTTCATCATGAGAAATCTAGCAGGCCTGGACATCATCGCAGACGCTTCACAGAAGCAAGGTACAACTATGCCACGGTTAGTGCAGGTGCCAAAGTGGATCCCATCAATGGAAGGTTTGGTCAAAATTAATGTAGATGGAGGAATAGCCAAGAACAGTTGCAAGGGTGCAGCGGCCACCGTGTGCTGAGACGCCCAAGGAGTTTACCTTGGATCGTTCGCACGCATCACTGACAGTTGTGATGACCCCGGAACACTTGAAGCAATGGCATGTTTGGAGGCTCCTTCCCTCGTAGCCGATCTGAACCTATGAAGGCTTATTATTGCTTGCGACGCGGAAGCTGTAGGTAAAAAAAATTAATGGAGGAAGTAAAGCTATATATAGCTAGATTCTACATGAGATCAACATTCGTCGTCAGGAGTTCGAAGAGGTCCGGATCATCCATGAATGCAGAACGTCCAATATGGAGGCTCACAATTTCGTAAAAAGCGTTGTATCATTAGCTCATGGTCGATATAACTAGCTGCTGCACCCGAGTGACACTACAATTGTACCATATATTATCATGCAATAAAGAGACCATGATCTCCATAAAAAAAATCTTCCTCGATCCCCTTCTCTCAAGCTTGTAGCTCGGGTTTGAATTCCATGGTTGAATAGAGAGAGAGAGATCCTCTAACGATATGGTATCAGAGCCCTCCCATCCTGGAATTCCCTCACCCCCACCACACTCGTGTCGTCGACCACCACCGCACTGAGGTCATGGATTGAATTCCGTAGGAGATGAAGGTGTTGTATGAGCTGTTGCGGGCGGATTTCAACACCGCCCTCGCCAAGAGCTCCTCCGAGCGGAACAAGGCAATGGTGAGCGCGCTCACCAAGATCGACGCCAAGTTGGATTAGCTTTCGGTGCAGATCGATGACGCCAAGCTTTCCCTCAGCGTCGACCTTGACGAGATCCATGGAGAAATTGGGGTGGACCGTGCTGCTGCCACACCGCCTTCATCACCGCGAGATCTGTCTGCCAGCAAACAGCCGGTGCAGGGAACCACCGTAGCTGGATCTGATGGATCAGGGCTCAAGTATGTTCCTCCGCAGGCCCGAGGTATGCATTCAGAGCACAGTTCTCCCAGGCATATCAGTAGATCAGTAGAGAGTTTCCATCAATTTCTTGTTGAGGCAGTTGGTTTTGGCCCTCGGATTGAGTTCCTAGGTTTGATGGGTCTAATCCGAAGTTATGACAGACTCAATGTGAGGACTATTTTCATTTCTAGAACATGCCGCAGAGTGAGTGGATTTCCTTTGCTTCATCCTTGTTTGATGGATCAACTGCTCGTTGTTTAGAGTCAGTTCAGCATAAAGCACCCAATGCATCTTGGTCAGAGTTTTGTAGTTTATTGATGTCTCGCTTTGGCCGTAATAAGTATCAAAATTTGTTGCGTCAGCTGTTTTCAATTCGTCAGACTAGCACTATCAAGGAATATGTTGAGCAGTTTTCAGAGTTGTTCGATTAGTTGACTGCTTATGAGGACCATCCGATTACAGTGCATTATGTGACTCGTTTCATGGAAGGGTTGACACCTGCAGTGCGTATGTTGGTTGGTATTCAACAAACACTTGATCTTGATTCCGCTTATGCCTTGGCTTTGTTATCAGATGAATTAACTAATTCATCGGTATAGCCCATTCCATTTGTTCCTCGCTCATCATCGTCAGGTTTGGTTGGTTCAGAGCATTTAGGTCCATCTAAGCTTGTAGAGGAGAAGAAAGTGATTGACTCTGCTAAGTTGTCCACGACTGAAGATCGATGGTCAGCTCTTCGTGCATTCAGGAGGTCCAAGGGGTTGTGTTTTGTTTGTGGTGAATGCTGGGCTCGAGACCACAAGTGTAAGCAGGAAGTTCAGTTGCATGTGGTTTAGGAGATGTTGGAATATGTGCAATGCTGGCCTGATGATTTTAGTAACTCAGAGGAAGATACAATTAGTGAGGTGATACGTCCATTTTGCATCATGCTTTTATATTGATATTTATTGCATTATGGGTTGTTATTACACATTATAGCACAATACTTATGCCTTTTCTCTCTTATTTTACAAGGTTTACAAGAAGAGGGAGAATGCCGATAGCTGGAGTTCTGGGCTGGAAAAAGGAACAAATATTAGAGACATATTCTGCATAGCTCCAAAAGTCGTGAAACTTCACGGAGAATAATTTTGGAATATATAAAAAATATTGGGCGAAGAAAGCACCAGAGGGGGGCCACCAGCCATCCATAAGGGTGGGGGCGCGCCCTACCCCCTGACCGTGCCCCCTGCCTTGTGGGCCCCTAGCAGGCCTCCAGTGCCCATTGATACGTCTCCAACGTATCTATAATTTTTGATTGTTCCATGCTATTATATTATCTGTTTTGGATGTTTATGGGCTTTATTAAACACTTTTATACTATTTTTGGGACTAACCTATTAACCCAGAGCCCAGTGCTAGTTTCTGTTTTTCCCTTGTTTCAGTGTTTCGCAGAAAAGGAATATCAAACGGAGTCCAAACGGAATGAAACCTTCGGGAGCGTGATTTTTGGGACGAGTGTGATCCAGGAGACTTGAAGTTGAAGTCAAGGATGCTTCGAGGTGGCCACGAGGCAGGGAGGCGCGCCTGCCCCCTGGGCGCGCCCCCACCCACGTGGGCCCCTCGTGGCTCCCCTGACCGACTTCTTTCGCCTATATATATATATATCCATATACCCTAAAAACATCGGGGAGCAGAATAGATCGGGAGTTTCGCTGCCGCAAGCCTCTGTAGCCACCAAAAACCAATCGGGACCCTGTTCCGGCACCCTGCCGGAGGGGGGATCCCTCACGGGTGGCCATCTTCATCATCCCGGCGCTCTCCATGACGAGGAGGGAGTAGTTCACCCGCGGGGCTGAGGGTATGTACCAGTAGCTATGTGTTTGATCTCTCTCTCTCTCTCTCTCTCTCTCTCTCTCTCTCTCTCTCTCGTGTTATTGAGGTGATACGATCTTGAGCTATTATAGTTGGATCTTATGATGTTTCTCCCCCTCTACTCTCTTGTAATGGATTGAGTTTTCCCTTTGAAGTTATCTTATCGGATTGAGACTTTGAGGATTTGAGAACACTTGATGTATGTCTTGTCGTGCTTATCTGTGGTGACAATGGGATATCATGTGATCCACTTGATGTATGTTTTGGTGATCAACTTGCGGGTTCCGCCCATGGACCTATGTATAGGGGTTGGCACACGTTTTCGTCTTGACTCTCCGGTAGAAACTTGGGGGCACTCTTTGAAGTACTTTGTGTTGGTTTGAATAGATGAATCTGAGATTGTGTGATGCATATCGTATAATCATACCCACGGATACTTGAGGTGACATTGGAGTATCTAGGTGACATTAGGGTTTTGGTTGACTTGTGTCTTAAGGTGTTATTCTAGTACGAACTCTTGAATAGATCGATCCGAAAGAATAACTTTGAGGTGGTTTCGTACCCTACCATAATCTCTTTGTTTGTTCTCCGCTATTAGTGACTTTGGAGTGACTCTTTGTTGCATGTTGAGGGATAGTTATATGATTCAATTATGTTATTATTGTTGAGAGAACTTGCACTATTGAAAGTATGAAGCCTAGGCCTTGTTTCAACGCATTGCAATACCGTTTGTGCTCTCTTTTATCATTAGTTACCTTGCTGTTTTTATATTTTCAGATCGCAAATACCTATATCTACCATCCATATTGCACTTGTATCACCATCTCTTCGCCGAACTAGTGCACCTATACAATTTACCATTGTATTGGGTGTGTTGGGGACACAAGAGACTCTTTGTTATTTGGTTGCAGGGTTGTTTGAGAGAGACCATCTTCATGCTATGCCTCCCACAGATTGATAAACCTTAGGTCATCCACTTGAGGGAAATTTGCTACTATCCTACAAACCTATGCGATTGTAGGCCTAACAACGTCTACAAGAAGAAGGTTGTGTAGTATACATCAAGCTCTTTTCTGGCGCCGTTGCCGGTAGGTGAGTGCTTGAAGGTATATCTTTATATCTTGCAATCGGATCTTTTGGTTTCTTGTTTTATCACTAGTTAGTTTATAAAAGAAAAAAACTACAAAAAAATGGAATTGAGTTTGTCTCATACACTTCATCTTTTAAATATCTCTCGTTAGTATGACGAAAAGGAAAATTGTGCTCAAGTGCTAGAAGAAGAAGTCTATAAAATGTTTGAACTAAATCTTTAAATGATGAGCATGATTGCAATGTTCTTAGTATGAACTCTTTGAATATCCATAGTACTAATGATGATTGCACTAGTTATGCAAGTACACACGAAATAGGGAAGATAGATATTGCAAGAGGCATATGCATTTAGAAACTAAATTGTTGCAAGAAAGGCTAGATGTTTATGCTGAAAATTTAAATTTTCTTAGCCGTACTTGTGAACTTTGCAATGAACGGGGTCATTTAACTATCCAATGCAAATTTTTTCATGCTCTAATCGTGTCCAAAAATTGTGATGACTTGATTTCCCTTGCACATTATAATGAACTTAATTTGCTTATGGGTTACGAAGAAATGAAACGTATAACTAAGCATCTTCCAGAATTTGCCCGTTATAAACTTCTTGATTTTGATCTAGAGAAAATTTATATGTATTGTGCGGTGAATTGCATTGAAAATCCTTATATTGCCAATTACATATGAAAGTGCGTTATATCGACTAGAGGGTGGGTGAATAGGCGATTTTTATGAAATTCTTCAATGAGGAATTTGCTAGAGAGGAAATTCCTTAGCGAAGAACTACTAGCAGCGGAATAAGTACTCAGATGAAAACATAACAGAATTCAAGCATAGTCATCATGATGAAATGAAGACAAACACATAGTACAGAAAGCGTAAACACAGGATAACACAAGTTGAAGACAAACAGACTGAAGAAATTGAACTGAGGAAATTGAGAAAGTCTTCAGTCAAAGTCTTCAAACACAGATATGATAAACAAACAGCACACTACTGAGGAAATGAAAGAGTTGAGGAAATAGAACCAGTAAGCTTGGTGAAGACAATGATTTGGTAGACCAGTTCCAACTGCTGTCTCAGTTGTACATCTGGTTGGAGCGGCTGAGTATTTAAACTCAAGGACACACAGTCCCGGACACCCAGTCCTGAGCACGCAGCTCGGGACACCAAGTCCTCACCGTATTCTCCTTGAGCTAAGAACACACAGTCCTCGCCCAATCACTTGTGGTAAGTCTTCAGGTGACTTCCAAACCTTCACAGACTTGGTCACTCGGCGATCCACAATTCCTCTTGGATGCTCTAGACCTTGACGCCTAACCGTCTGGAAGAAGCACAGTCTTCAAAGGTAACAAGCGTCGGATCCATGCAGGATCAATCTCTTCAGTGATGCTCAATCACTTTGGGTTTGTAGGTGTTTTGGGTTTGGGGTTTGGATTTTCCTCACTTGATGATTTTCGCTCAAAGTCCTCGGAGGATGGGTTGCTCTCAAATGACAAGTGTCAAGTTCTCGCGGAGCAGCCAACCAGCTAGTGGTTGTAGGGGCGGCTATTTATAGCCTAGGGAGCAGCCCGACATGATAAGACATAAATGCCCTTCAATGATATGACCGTTAGGTGGACAAGATATTTTCGGACAGCTGGCGCGCAGCACAGCAACGGTCGGAAATTTGAGGTACAAATTCCTCAGGGCTCTCATGTTCCTCACTGTGTAGGCAATTCGCACTGGCGAATTCCTAACTCCTCAGTCAGAGCAAAGTCCTCAGTGACCAGAAGAACTGCGTCTCTGTCACTGAAGAAATTGACTGAACTGTATGAGATTTCCAATGGCTTCACTCGAAGGGATTGGTAGGTGTATGATTTGAGTTGAGCATCACATGGAAATTTTATCCTTAGTATTTCCTCGACCCCCTTTAACAGTACGGTGTTTCCTATGACTCAATAAAGAGAAAATGAAACTACGAAAACAAAAGTCTTCACGCTTCATGTTCCTCGAATGAATACCAAGTCTTCAAGGTCACACCAATTTCTTCACTTTCAAAGTCTTCAGAAAGTCTTCAGTATATCAAAGTCTTCAGTCGAAGAACTTCATTTTTAGGGGTCGACTTTCTCTGTAAATATCAAACTCCTCATAGACTTATAGATCTGTGTACACTCATAAATGCATTAGATACTTAACCTATAAGTCTTCAATACACCAAAATCACTAAGGGGCACTAGATGCACTTACAATCTCCCCCTTTTTGGTGATTGATGACAACATAGGTTAAGTTTTCAACAGGGATAAATATATGAAGTGTAAATACTGAAATTGAGGAATTTGATTGCAAGATATAGAAGAACTCCCCCTGAAGATGTGCATAGTGAGGAATTTGATTCTGTAGCAATGCACATTTGAAGAGTTGAATCATGGAGATCTCCCCCTATATCTTGTAATTCATACACGCATTTGATGTATAATATGAAGAATTTGAAATGCGTGATGAAATATGGTGCCTGATGTAATTCAGCATGCGTGCAATAATATTAACGAGGAATAAGCATGCAGAATAGCGCATCAAGGTATCAAAGCAAAGTGCAACAAAAGTATCAGCGCACCATCGGACTTAAGATTACAACTCGATCCAATAAAAGTTTCGGAAGAACGAGAGTTGTAACTTAAAAAAACGAATAAACCCTTATTATAGACCCGCTTGAAGACTAACTCAGATTTCTCCCCCTTTGTCATCAGATGACCAAAAGGATCGAAATTGAGGACTAACGCCCCTGAAGATTTTCAAGTTGATGAAGGAGTGCCAGCGTTGTTGGGGTCGGTCGTTGAAGTAGGGCCTGCTGCAGTGTCGTCCAAGTCTTCATTTTCATCAGTCGCACGCGATGAAGAATATGAGCTGGCCACCAAAGAAGGAACCTTGACCTTCTTGTATTTCTTCGGAGGAGGTGCAAACCAGTCAAAATCTTCTTTGAGACCCATTTTCTCCAGGTCTTCAGCACTGTACACTTGAGATAGAACAGCCCAGGTGCGGTTGAGGTTTTCATGAAGGTAGTAGTGGTTTTTCTTCACTGCATTGTGTGTGGAAGTCATGTTGTGAAGAATTGATCCAAACTGACGCTTGACCCATTTGTGATTGCGATCAACCTTTTGATGAAGACTGAGGAGTAACTCACGGTCAGTCATCACCCTGGGTGCTGTGGCTTGAGGATTTGGCTTGGCAGTGTTAGCAGCAGAGTCATGTGTGGCAGAGTCATCATTGGTGGACTAAGATGCAGTTTTGCGAAATTGGCCATCCAATGGACGAATGCCTTCATCTATCACAGCAGTGGCCTTGCCTTTTTCTTCAGCTGAGGAAAATGTCCGTTTGAGGACTTCAATGGGAGGCAAGTAGCTGCAGTGGTTGAGCGTTTCAGCTTTGTAGTTGAGTGAAGACCTTATCCTGATGAATTTCATTATCCAAGGTGCATAAGGCTTCAGCTCAAATGGTGACATAGCAATGTTGGCCAGAGTCCTCATGAAGAAATCATGGAAGTTGACGGGAACGCCATGGATGATGTTGAAAAGCAGATTCTTCATGATGCCAACGACTTCTTCATCAGACGAGTCGTGGCCTTTGATGGGACTCATTGTCTTCGTCAAAATGCGATAGACAGTCCTTGGCACATACAACAATTCCTTGACGAGGAAATTGGTTCTAGGAGCCTGCCCTGGCTTCAAAGGCTTCATTAGCACTTGCATATAATGATTTGAAAGCTCAGGTTCGTTGTACACACAACGAGCATCTTCAGTGGGTGGACTCAGAGGAAGGACCCGAAGCAATTCAGATGCGGGGGCCTTATGGTGGGTGTTGTCAGTCATCCAGTCCAAAACCCATGAATTGATATCTTCAGAGTTGCCGGTGATGTGCAATGTTGCATAGAATTGAAGAATAAGCTCTTCATTCCAGTCGCATATATCTGTGCAGAAGTTGAGCAGCCCAGCGTCGTGAAGAACACTGAGCACTGGCGTGAAGCACAGCAAAGACTCCATATCCACGTGAGGAATATGAGCATGATCGAAGACTTTGTCTTTGTTGTAAAGCACTGAGGAATAGAAATTTGCTTGGCTGGCAGTCCAGAAACGCCTCTTCCTTATGCGAGCAGAGTCATATGGATTGTATTCAGTGAAGAACACGTGCTCGCCATAGAAGTCTTCAGCCTTGAATTTCTGTTTTCGTGAGAATGGATCCTTTGGCCTTGGCAGAGGAGTGTCAGTGAGTTGCATCATGACCTCAGGAATCACGATCTCAGGTTCTTCAGGCTGAGGAATTTCAGGATTTTCCTCAGGTGCAGTCACCTTGTCTGTATCAGCAGCAGTTTCTTCAACGCTAGTGGCTGGAATTTCTTCATTCACAGATGCAGTGGGATGAATTTCTTCAGAGCCCAATTGTACTGTTGGTGAAGGGGAGTGAGGAATTTGCTGCAGGGGAGTGAAGAGTGGGGAATTGGGATGCCGAATTTCCCAAAAGTCGTCATTCATCACTGGAGTGGTGCTTCCAATATCCACATCTTCATCAATTTCTTCAACACCAGCCTCTTCAGCATCAAACTGAGGCATTGGTGATGAGACCATTGGGGTTGAAGGGATTGCATCCGCTTCAATTTCTTCATCAATCTGCTCTGACGAAGCAGTAGATTGAGTTTCTTCATCTGATCCACTAGGGATCTCATAATCTTCATCAAACGGAACAAGGTCCTTTGATGGCACGGAGGAGATAGGAACGGCATCAATGGGATTTGCAAACGAGCTTGTCATTGGCTTCATCTTCTTGGGAGCTGAAGATTCTGAAGCATTTGATGCCTTCCTTTTCTTCACAGCAGCTCGTTCTGCAGCCTTTGTTTTCTTCACATCTAATGCAGATGGAAGAATTGGAGTTGGCATAGGCGCAGGTGGAGCTGAGGAATCTGGTTGATTTTCTTCAGGCGCAACTGATGCAGTTGCCCTGGTTTCTTCAATCTCTTCAGGCGCACCACTAGTGGATGCCCTGGCAATTTCATCAACGGCTGGAGCAGAGTCATCAGCCTTGGAACTAGCATTTTCTTCAGCAGCCTGAACTTCATCAGCGATGCTGGCATGTTCTTCAGTTTGCTGAACAGATGCTTCAGCTTGAGGAATTTGTGGCTTTGAGGCTGCACCCTTGGTGAAGGTATCAGTCAGCCTCACAAATCTGACCTTGGCTCCTTTCCAATCAGCATAGTAGGAGTCAAATTTGTCGCTGAAGGCTTTGATGTCAGCCTGCATCTTGACAAATTCCTCAGGCTTCACTGAGAGAACATTTTTCTTCAGTAGCTTCTCCTTGCGGTACTGTGATTTCTTGATCTCTCTGGCCTTATCATATTTCCACTTCTCCTCTTGGATGAAGTGAGTCAGCATGTGACTTTGACCAGGTGTCAGCTTGAAATCATGCATAGGTGTGTGAGGATCCTTATGCCAGAGATCAATATAATCTAGGATCGCCTTTGGATCCAATAGCAGGGGCACAGGTGTGCCTTTGGCTTTAGCAGCCCGTTCTTGTCGATCCCTGATGATTTCAGTAAGTTCTTCTTCATCAGCTTCATCATCATCAGATGGCACAGTGAAGACTACCTGCTTCTTCTGAGGACTTGTACGAGTGACGCGTCAAGCAGTAGCCTTTTTCTTCAGCAGTGAGGGTCTTGCTGAGGAATTTGGTGCAGCTAAAGAACTAGCTGAGACACCAGAGGCAATAGAGATGCCATTCGTCCTTTGGCATGAGGCCAGATGCACAGGTGCTGAGGACTTTGTCGGGACAGCTGAGGACTTTGGTGGAGCAGGAGCAGCATGAGGAATTTGCTTTGAGGATTTTGAAGATTCTGGCCGTGAGGGCGCAGCTGAGGAACTTGGCCGTGAGGGCATTGAAGATGAAGCACTTGGCTTGCGAGCGGGCTTCTTGAGCATCGCTTTCTTCGGCTTGACCGAGGCCTCAGTGGCAGCAGCAGCAGCAGAGTCTTCATTGAATTTCCTCACTGCTTCTCTGGCTTGCCTTTGCAGTTTAGCTTGGCGCTTGGCCCATTCCTTAGGAAAATCCTCACCGCGTTTGATGCTAGTGGGATCAGCCACTTGGCCAGGTGCCAATGGGGCTCTTGGGCATGGAGGGTTTACTGCGAATTTCTTCATGTACTTTGGAGTAACATATCTGTACTCCCTCCATTCACGTGCCCATCTCCTTTCAATCCTTTGGATGCGCACCTTGCGCTGATTTTTATCTTCTTTGCCAAACTTAGCTTCATCAGGCATGCAGTACTCATCATAGATATCCTCAGGTATTTCAAAAGCTGTCATCACCTTAGGCTTCTTTCCTCCTTTCTGTGGCCTTTTACCTTCAGCCATTTTCTTCAGATGAGGAATTTGAACAATTGAACTCTCTGAAGAAGTATGCAACTTTTCTTCGAGGAACGCTGCAAATGAGTTAAGTTGATGAGAACCTAATGATTCAGCAGCAGACATGTGTACCTGTGAACAGAGTATAGTTGTGAGGAATTTGAAGAGGTCATATGCGTTCTTAGAGGTTTTTGCATAAAGAACAAGGTTGAGGAATTTGACCAGATTCGTCTTGAGGAATTTCACTAAGCGCTTTATATATGTTTAGGGAAATGAATCAAGAACAGATAGCATGTGAGGTGTTTTGTGTGTGAGGATTTGAAGAATAAAACACCTTTGAAGATTTTGTAGAAAAATTTCGAATCAACGAGGGCAGTAAAATTAGCTTTTAATTACCCTGAACGAAGAACACGACGAACTGGGAGTTGGAACAGTGAAGTTCGTCGATGCAGATCTTCCACGCCCTAACTTGGCGGAGGAAGACGTCTACGGCGGTGGCGGAGGTGAAGATTTCCGCGGTCGGCACGAGTACGACGGCGATGAGGTCGAGGCAGTGAAGCTTTTCCTCACCGGCGACGATGGAGTAGCGACGGCGCTAGGGTTTGGAGAGCTCGAGCGAGGGAGTGAGATCGAGCGGGGTAAAAGATGTGAGGATGGCGAAGGGGGGTATTTATAGCTGCGGTGAAAAACTGTTTGTCTGAAGATTTGGGACGAACGTGCCCCTGGCCGTTCTCCTTCTTGCGACATGTGTCACCCACGTACTGTGTGGTTGAGATCGTGTAAGATCGTGGGTGGATAAAATAATCCATCGTGGGATGCGGAACGGTTTGAGCGGCAAAACCGAAAGTTTGGATAAGATTAGTTTTAACTTTCCGTTCGCAATTTCTTCAGCTGACAAGGACACAGTGAAGAATTTGAACGAGTTTCAAATAGAACGCACATGAAGAATTTGTGAATAGATTGGATTGAGTGTAGCATAGAGGGGAAGGGTCCGATCACATTCACTTAGCAGAAAAGTTCCAACTTGAAGAAATAGCTATAAGTGAATGCTGTAGAGGACATAAAACCATATATATATATAGCCAATGAAGAAAAATGACGGCACAAATGAAGACTTTGTAAAGTTTGAAGAATAAAAAAAAACTGAAGAATTTCAAAAGTTGAGGAAAAACTCAAATTGAAGATTTTCAACTTTTGTGGTGGTGTGACCCACCGTGTAAGAATGATGATTTCAGACACCGCGTACAATTGTCGTAGGGTTCTGAGAATCAAATTCTTCATTAATTTCTTCACACTTAGAGTGTTATTCTTCATTGATTGAAGAAAAACGTTTCTTCATGTGTTGCACATCTAAGTCATCAATTTTGCATAAGTTTTAGGATGAGTGCCTTTTCAAAGTACATTCGAAGATTCTAAGATATTTAGCTCACACCGCAACTTGCAAAATCTCTTCTCATCCAAGGGCTTAGTGAAGATATCGGCTAGCTGTTCTTCAGTCTTCACATGCTCAATAGAAATGTCTCCCTTCAACACATGATCACGAAGAAAATGATGACAAATTTGAATGTGCTTTGTCTTCGAGTGCTGAACTGGGTTGTGAGCAATCTTGATGGCACTCTCATTGTCATAGAGGAGAGGCACATTCTTCACGTTGATGCCATAGTCCTTGAGCGTTTGCTTCATCCATAGTAGTTGAGCACAGCAAGAACCAGCAGCAATATACTCAGCTTCAGCAGTAGATAGTGATACGCAGTTCTGTTTCTTCGAGGACCAACAGACCAAGGATCGTCCGAGGAAATGACAAGTACCGGAAGTTGACTTGCGATCCACACGGTCACCAGCATAGTCAGAATCTGAATATCCAATGAGATCAAAATCCGAGCCCTTGGGATACCATAATCCTAGTGTTGGTGTGTGAGCTAGATATCGAAGAATATGCTTCACAGCTTTATGGTGTGATTCCTTCGGTGCAGCTTGAAATCGTGCACACATGCAAACACTAAGCATTATATCTGGCCTAGATGCACATAAGTACAATAAAGAACCAATCATGGAGCGGTATACCTTATGGTCGAAGTCAGTACCATTTTCATCAGTGCATAGTTGACCATTTGTGGGCATAGGAATTTTGATGCCTTTGCAATCTTGCATGCCGAATTTCTTCAGGACATCCTTGAGGTATTTCTCCTGAGATATGAATATGCCATTGCGCTGTTGACGAATTTGAAGACCTAAGAAGAATTTCAACTCTCCCATCATAGACATTTGATATTCTTCTCTCATCATATAGGCAAATTCATCACTATAACGTTGGTCAGTACATCCAAAGATAATATCATCAACATATATTTGGCACACAAACAGTTCACCATCATAAGATTTAGTAAAGAGAGTAGGATCGAGTGAACCGGGTGTGAAGCCTTTCTTCATGAAGAATTTCTTCAGTGTATCATACCATGCCCGTGGGGCCTGCTTGAGGCCATAGAGGGCCTTGTTAAGTCTGAAGACTTTGTCAGGATGCTTTGGATCTTCAAAACCTGGTGGTTGAGCAACATATACTTCTTCCTCAAGCTTACCATTGAGGAATGCACTTTTCACATCCATTTGGTGTAAGATGATATCATGATGTTTAGCATAAGCAAGCAATATGCGAATAGCCTCAAGTCTAGCAATAGCTGCAAAAGTTTCATCGAAATCAATTCCTTCAACCTGTGTGTAACCTTGAGCTACTAGTCGTGCCTTATTCCTCACCACAACACCATTTTAATCTTGCCTGTTGCGGTAGATCCACTTTGTGCCAATGATGTTATGCTTGCGAGGATCGGGACGATCGACTAGTTCCCATACGTTGTTGAGCTTGAACTGATGTAATTCTTCTTGCATGGCCTGAATCCACTCAAGCTCCAAAAATGCTTCATCTACCTTAGTGGGCTCTGTGATAGAGACAAAAGCAAAGTGCCCACAAAAGTTAGATAGATGTGAAGCTTTTGAGCGTGTGAGAGGACCTGGTGCTCTAATGTCATCGATGATCTTCTCCACTTGCACTTCTTTTGCAACGCGAGGGTGAGTTGGTTGTCGATGAGGAATTTGATCATTTTCTTCACCATCAATTTCCTCAGCATTTTCTTCAGGTGCATCAGCTCGACGTTCTTCACGTTCTGGAATGAATTCTTCAGCAGATTCTTCAGTAGGAATGACATCTTCAGTAGCCTTGTGCTTGATTGAATCCTCAGGTGCAGGTTCATCTAACACAGAAGGTAGGTGCTCTCTTTGCGAGCCATTAGTTTCATCAAACTGCACATCTACAGTTTCAACAATCTTGTGAAGAACATTGTTGAAGACTCTGTAGGTGTGCGAGTCCTTTCCGTAACCAAGCATAAAACCTTCATGTGCTTTCGGTGCAAATTTAGAGTTGTGATGAGGATCTCTAATCCAGCATTTAGCACCGAAGACTTTGAAATAACTTACATTAGGTTTCTTGTCAGTGAGGAGTTCATATGCAGTCTTCTTGAAGAATTTGTGAAGATATACTCTGTTGATGATATGGCACGCAGTATCAATTGCATCAACCCAGAAACGACGAGGGGTTTTTGTCGGTGTACTAAAGTAGGGGTACCTTAGTCCCCCGGACTTGTGCACGGGCAGTCGTAGCACCCCGCGGCAAGGCTTGCCAGGCGACCGCCAAAACTCCCCATGGTCCCTTTCTGGGCTGTCCAAGAACAAAGTATTTGAGCCGAGGCCCCGGCAGGAGGAGCTTGCCGGGAAGGCCACCCGAAGAGAGCTAGGCCCCGGGAAGAGGAGCTTGCCGGGACGGCCGCTCGAAGCACAAGGCCCCGGCAAGAGGAGCTTGCTGGGAAGGCCGACCAAGGCACGTCAAGAGACTTGCTACGACGCGCCATGCGTCCCGGCAAGGACCGGTGAGCAACAAGCTCCCGGGCGCGACAAGGCATCGACCGCGGCAAGGCGCTTGCCGCGGCAAGTCACCACCCCGCGCCTGCGTTCCAGCTCATCCACCCACGCGTCGCTCTGGGGCCGTTCCAGGCGTACGTGGCGAGAGGCTGCGCAGCCAGGGGCATGCGGTGGCAAAGCGACGCTGACAGGGTAGCCGTCGTGGCAAACGGTGGCGCCCCTGACGGCCCCTTTACTGCACTGTTTGGGTGACCTAGACAGGCATTTAATGCCCTTGTCCCCTGCCGTCAGAGTTAGGTATGATAGCACTGTGCAAACAACTGTACCCAACACAACGTTTTCCAGTTTTACCCCCGCCTACGTTGCCACCTGTGGGTAACCCCTTGCGCGTATAAAAGGAGGCCCCATGCAAAACGGGGGGAGGGAGGAGAGGAAGGAGCAGACCACCCACGCTCGGTCTTATTAGTTGCCTGAGTGTACTGTAGCACTCAGCGCTCCCAAGAACACAATACAAACCACAAAGCAGCAGTAGGGTTTTACGCATCCGTGCGGCCCGAAGCTGGGTAAATCCCCTTGTGTGCATGGCCTCGATCTGCTCTTCGCACGACCTCCGCCCCCCGCCGAACCAGAAAGGGGCTCGGTCCCCATAGGTGTTCGTGGAGGCACATTTCCCCCGACACCTTTGGCACGCCAGGTAGGGGGCGTCGAAGTTGTGCGAACCTGATCCGGCGTCTGCACAGGCTAGATCTCCATCATCTTCATCGACATGCCACCCAAGAAGAAGGCTCCGGAGGTGGCTGGTCCGTCCGCGTCGAACCCACCGCCCCTGGAGCAAACGGGTGGTGGGGACGACACCGGCGGCGGAACGGGCGTCGCCGAACCAGCTCATGGTGCCACGGCGTCCGAACATGCACCGCGCCCCTCTCAGGAGGCACGGGACCAACAGCGTCTTGGCACTCACGGTACCATACGCTCGCTGGACCCAGATCGAGCTAGCGGATCCCAGGGTGCTCAAGGCCAGCATACACACCAACGTGCTGGCGCGAGCGTGGCGCGACTGCTTGGTCCGGGTGTTGCTCCTTCTAACGTAGTTAGAAGTTCGAGCACATCCCGCTCCACGCGCCGCTCGCCACCGCTGCCCGCCACTCCAGCAGAAGCTCTAGCATGAGCTCAACTGCTCCTAGACTACCCTCCAACGGCGGACAAGCTCGACGACTGGAGGGCCATGATACAGAGTCTCATCGGCTTCGCTAACGGCGACACCCCGCGGCGGCACAGTGCGTCGCAGCCGCGGCAGGTCGGCCAGGCAAGGACCGATGGCGCCAAGACCGGTGGGGGTGCGACCACCGTGCATTCTCCACCCCAAAGGCCAAGATCGCCGACTCGCCGGAGCCATCACGACAACGACTCCACCGCGTCGTCGAATCCGCGAACTCGTCGCGATCAACGTCACGTTCTTCACGAACGAGAGCAAGAGGACGCTCGTACGCGCATCGAGCGTCGGAGAGAAGCGCGGTGTCAATCAGACCAGCGCGCTAGGCCCTCTGTCGACATGCATGCGCTGGGGGGACCAGGCGACCTGCCGTACACGGTAGGCTGCCCTGCGTTCACCCGTGAGCTGCGGCAAGTCCAGTGGCCCAGCACGAAGAACTTCAAGCCAGACGTACCAGAGAAGTACGACGGCAAGTCGCGTCCATCGGAGTTCCTCAGCATCTACACCATTGCGGTGCAGGCTGCTGGAGGGCGAGACGACAAGATCCTTGCCAACTACTTCCCGCTGGTACTCAAATCCAACGTCAGATCCTGGCTCATGCACTTGTCGGATAACTCCATAACCTCCTGGACAGACTTGTGCCACCAGTTTTTTGGCGCCTTTACGGGCGGCCACAAACCCCATGGCCAAGCGAGCGACCTTCACCTGCTCGTCCAGAAGGAAGGGGAATCCTTGCGCAAGTTCATCCAGAGATTCAGCCGCGTGCACTATAACATCCCAGACGTCCACCCTGCCGCGGTCATCAGCGCGTTCCATCAGAACGTGCGTAACCGCAGGATGCGGGAGGAGATGGCGATGTGCAAGATCAAAGACGTCAGCGAGCTATATGCCCTGGCCGACAAGTGTGCACGCGCCGAGGAAGGAAGGAAACTCCCCGGAGAGAACACTGGAGCAGGAGAATCTGACAGTGAGGATACCGCCCCAGCAAGGAAGAACCGGCGGCGGAGCAACAGGAAGAAGAAGAGCCAAGAAGTACTGGTTGTTGAGCAGTCCGGCGATGAAGGCGCCGCCAAGAAGGCCCAGGCTGGTAGCTCCGGCAAGGAGGTTGCCGGATGCGCCAACTGCCAGGCTGTGGCGGTCGCCGACAAGCGGGACGGCACCAACAAACAGTACTGCAAGATCCACCGCACCAAGGGCCATGATCTCCAGAGCTGCAAGCAGGTCGAGCGGCTCGTTGAGCTGCAAAAGGCCGAGTACGAGCGACGCGACAAGGAGAGAGCCCGGGAAGGTGGCGGAGGATCAGGCACGAAGCGCCCCGGCCAGGGAGGACGCCGCGACAAGGACAAGCAGCGGCAAGTGGATAGACCTCCCCGCGGCCGCGACAAGAATGAAGACGACGACGAAGACGAAGACATGGATGATGCCGAGACCAGTGAGCAGGAGTTTCAGAAAGCCACAGAGGTCATGTGCGTAGATGGCGGTGCTTCTCTGCATACTTCCGACCGCCAGCTCAAGCAGTGGGCGCGAGAAGTCAATGCAGCGGAACCACCCATCGAGTCGTGCAGGCCTCTGAAATGGTCCAGCACGCCTATCATCTTCGATATTGAGGACCACCCTGACCGCACAAATGCGATCGGGTGCTTGCCGATGTTGGTCTCACCAACAATCCGCAACCTCAAGGTCACTAAGATGCTAGTCGACGGCGGGGCCGGCTTGAACCTAATCTCCTCCACTGTGCTCCGTAAGCTACAAGTCCCCGACAGCGAGCTCGAAGAGACCGACACGTTCCAAGGAATCAACCCGGGAAGGAGCAAGCCGAAGGGGAAGATAACGTTGCCAGTGACATTTGGCAGTGAGCTGAACTTCAGGACAGAGAGGATCACCTTTGACGTTGCCGATTTTCCATTGCCCTACAATGGAATTCTCGGCCGTCCAGCGCTCGCCAAGTTCATGGCGGCCTCTCACTACGCATACAACATGCTCAAGATGCCAGGCCCGATAAGCGTCATCTCTGTCCCCGGCGACAAGAAGGATGCCCTTATCTGTGCCGACAAGATCTACCGGGAAGCAGCAGCCGCAACGGATCACAAGCCACTTGCCGCTGAAGCTCCCGGAGGGAAGAAGAAGACCAAGCCCGGCAAGTGCTCTGGTGCCCACTCCGGCAAGCGCACCTCTTCGGAGTGCTGCGCTACCGTCGAGGACGCGCCATCGAGCTCCACCGGCAAGAGTAAGAAGTCAATGGCAGCCTCGCCAACGACCAAGAAGGTGCCCGCCAAGGAGGACGACACTGGTGGTACCTTCACCATCAGTGCCACCCTTGACCCCAAATAGGAAGGCGCGCTCGTTGCTTTCCTGCGGGCGAATGTCGATGTGTTTGCCTGGCAACCATCTGACATCCCCGGCGTTCCCAGGAAAGTGATTGAGCACCACCTCGCCGTCTGTCCTCATGCGCGGCCCATCAAGCAGAGAGTTATGAAGCAAGCGGTGGAGCGCCAAGAGTTCATCGCAAAAGAGATCAAGAAGTTGGAAGCGGCAGGCCTTGTCAGAGGTGTGCTCCATCCGACGTGGTTGGCCAATCCTGTTGTCGTGTGCAAAGCAAATGGGAAATGGAGGCTTTGCATCGACTTTGCTGATGTTAATAGAGCTTGTCCCAAAGATCCCTTTCCCTTGCCGCGCATTGACCAGATTGTTGACTCCACGGCCGGATGTGACCTGCTTTCATTTCTTGACGCATACTCAGGGTACCATCAGATCAGCATGGCTGAAGAAGATGAGGAAAAGACCGCATTCATCACTCCATGTGGCACGTATTGTTTCGTACGGATGCCTTTCGGTTTGAAGAATGCCGGTTCGACGTTTTCAAGGGTTGTCCATACCGCTTTTGATCCGCAAATCCACAGAAATGTAGAAGCCTACATGGATGACATAGTGGTCAAAAGCAGGAACAGGGCAACCCTGATTCAAGATTTAGAAGAGACCTTTGCGAACCTGCGCAGGATCAGCCTCAAGCTCAACCCCGAGAAATGCGTGTTTGGAGTCCCTTCCGGCAAGCTTCTCGGGTTCTTCGTGTCTCAGCGAGGAATCGAAGCCAATCCAGACAAAATCAAGGCCATCGAGCAGATTGAAGCACCAACACACGTCAAGGATGTACGAAGGCTTGCCGGCTGCGTCGCGGCTCTCAGCAGGTTTATTTCCAAGTCTGCAGAACGCGCCCTGCCATTTTTCAAAGTTTTGAAAAAGGCGGGTCCAGTAAAATGGACTCCGGAAGCGGAGGCTGCGCTGTAGGACTTGAAGAAATACCTGTCCTCCGCTCCAATACTTGTCACGCCTAAACCTCAAGAGAAGTTGCTGCTGTACCTGGCGGCAACCGATCGAGTGGTTAGTGCTGCATTAGTAGCGGAGAGGGAGGCGGATGATGAGCTAGCAACCGCGGCAAGGGCGTCCAGCGACAAGCAAGAGGCTTCCCCGACAAGCTCTGGCCCCGACAATGATGAATCTGCACAGGAGCAAGTGGAGGTGCAGAAGAAGAGAATGGTGCAGCGCCCAGTTTACTTTGTCAGCTCCCTTCTGCAGGGGGCTAGGTCAAGGTACTCTGGTGTGCAGAAATTGCTTTTCGGCCTTCTCATGGCCTCGAGAAAGCTGCGCCATTACTTCCAAGCACATGAGATTACAGTTGTCACCCGCTTTCCGCTGAAGAGGATACTGCAGAATCCAGAAGCAACAGGCAGGATTGTCGAATGGGCATTGGACCTGTCAAGCTTCGGTCTCAAATTCGAGAGCACTTCAACTATCCAAAGCAGAGCATTGGCGGAGTTCATAGCGGAGTGGACACCGACACCAGACGAAGAGATCCCAGAGACGAGCATCCCCGTCAAAGAAGCAAGCAAAGAGTGGCTGATGTATTTTGATGGTGCTTTCTCGCTGCAAGGCGCCGGTGCTGGCGCGGTGCTTATCGCACCCACCGGAGAGCATCTCAAGTACATAGTCCAGATGCACTTCCCCAAGGAGCAAGCAACCAACAATACTGCAGAGTATGAAGGTTTGCTTGCCGGTCTCAGGATCGCGGCAGAACTTGGGATCAAGAAGCTCATTGTCAGGGGTGACTCGCAGCTTGTCGTCCGCCAAGTGAACAAAGATTACCAGATTCTGTTGATGGAAGCGTACGTTGATGAAGTGAGGAAGCTAGAAGAGCGCTTTGACGGCCTGCAAATGGAACGCGTTCCAAGAGCTGAGAACGACATTGCTGATGGCCTGTCAAAGTGCGCAGCACTTAAAGTTACCTGTGGAACCAGGAACCTTTGTGCTCAAGCTGACTCAGCCATCCGTGACACCATCAACCGGACAGAGCAAGAAGAGGAAGTTGGTCTCCGGCGACTATCTTCCGGCAGAGCTCCCCGGAGCCACCGCCAAGAAGGTCCCCAAGATCGACGCCAAGAGCGCCGAGGAGCCGTCTGCTCCGGCAAACCCCAGGGTTTGTTCCGTAGAAGCAGGCACTCCCGACAAGTTTTGCCCCGGCAAGCTTGCCGGGGAACCTCGAGCTCCGGCTGAGCCCCAGATCCTCGCCGTAGAAGCGGACGTTCCCGCAGTAGCAGATGTGCCTTCAGTCCTTGTTGTCGAGCCACAGGCTCCAGCATGGGCGCAACAGACTGTCCATTTCCTCCAGAATGGAGAACTTCCCGAAGAACAAGAAGAAGCGGAAAGAGTAGCCCGACGCTCGAGTATGTACCAGTTCGTCGACAACACACTATACAGAAGAGGGCGCAACGGTGTGAAATTGAAGTGTATTTCCCGGGAAGACGGACAAAAGCTGTTGGCAGAGATACATGGAGGCATATGTGGTCACCACATTGGCGCCAGAGCACTTGCCGGCAAAGCGTTCCGGCAAGGTTTCTTCTGGCCGACAGCCCTCCAGGATGCAACTGCACAAGTAACCAAGTGTGAAGCGTGCCAGTTCCATTCCAAGCAGATACACCAGCCAGCTCAAGCTCTCTAGACGATCCCTTTATCCTGGCCATTTTTGGTCTGGGGGCTCGACATCCTCGGCCCTTTCCCCCGAGCTGTCGGGGGCTTTGAGTACTTGTACGTCGCAATCGACAAGTTCACCAAGTGGCCGGAAGTGGAACCAGTGAGGAAGGTGACAGCACAGTCAGCAGTCAAGTTCTTCAGGTCGATTGTTTGCCGCTTCGGGATCCCCAACAGGATCATCACCGACAACGGTACGCAGTTCACGAGCCGCGCCTTCATGCAATACGTCCAAGATCTCGGCGCCAAGGTCTGCTTCGCTACTGTTGCTCATCCCCGGAGCAACGGTCAAGCAGAAAGGGCCAATGCCGAAGTGCTGCGCGGGCTCAAGACCAGAACTTTCGACAGGCTGCACAAGTGCGGAAGAAACTGGATCGAGGAGCTGCCGGTGGCTCTTTGGTCGATCAGAACGACGCCAAATCGAGCCACTGGCCAGACACCATTTGCTCTAGTCTATGGAGCAGAAGCAGTTACCCCCACGGAACTCGTATACGGGTCACCTCGAGTTCTCGCTTATGATGAGCTTGAGCAAGAGCGGCTGCGTGAAGATGACGCGCTGCTCCTCGAGGAAGATCATCTTCAGGCTGCTGTGCGAGCCTCTCGCTACCAGCAAGCTTTGCGTCGCTACCATAGCCGCAAAGTTAAAGCCAGAAGCTTCGAGGAAGGCGACCTTGTTCTTCGGCGCGCCCCGTCCGCCAAGAATCATAACAAGTTGACGCCAAAGTGGGAAGGCCCTTACCGGGTGAGACGAGTCACGAGGCCCGGTGCTGTCCGCCTCGAGACCGAAGATGGCACTCTGGTGAGCAACTCCTGGAATATTGAGCATCTTCGTAAGTTTTACCCGTAAGGCGCGGTTGTCGGGCCCCGTCCGGCAACCAATCTTTTGTACAAGTCTTGCCGCTGTTGCATGTAATCCTTTGTACAAAGCCAGGCGCAGACCCTGAGCAGCACTAAATGAAGCGCTGGCGCCCTAAGTTTTAGCATGCATGCTGAGTCGAGTCTCGTCCTTGGTTAGGGTTGATAGTGCCTGACAGCTGCTAACCCCTAGCTTAGAGGTCGAGTCTGCGTCCTTTTTCCTGTTCTTTCGTTTCCTTTGGTTCGCAGGGTTTTGCATATCCTGGACAGACCGCTTAAAGATGAAGAAGAGAAGAAGGGAGGACAAGTATCTAGTCCCCGGCAAACCAGTGTTGCCGGGGGATGCAAGTACAAAGATTCGCCCGCGGCAAGCCAAAGTTGCCGGGGGCTGCATTCCCAGATAAGTCTTTCATCCCTTGTCATGCATTCTCTTATGGACTGAGGAATGCGAAAACCTTGTTCCTTCCTAAAAAGCTGTCGTGCTCCCTTAACTCTGAGCCCCGGAGCGCGTTCCTGGGGCCAGTTTCGGTAGTAGCCGCGGCGGCAAAGGAACGGAATGAGGAGCCCGAACCCGCCTCATCCCTGCCTCCGCCAAAGGCGTGAGGAAGGTCGAGTGGCGCGGGTAGACGGCAGGGCCTGTTGCCGGGCAAAGAAGTGTCTATCTTAACGATGTAAAGGATCCGCTCCTTGGCGTGGGTCTTACCCGCGAGACAAATGGCCCGGCAAACATCCCCTTTTCATTAAAAACATTCCGCCCAGGTACAGTTCAGAGAGAATGAAAAACATGAAAGATGGGATTACAAGTTTTAAACACAACTAAGGCCCGAGGGCTTACAGATTGAAAAAAAGATAAGGTGCCCGTAATCCCTTTCTTGTGTATCTCCTCAGGAGGTAGGACAAGGAGGCGAAAAGGGCAAAAGGGGCGCCTAGGCGAGCTACGGGTGGCAGAAGACACCAACAGAACGCCCCGGGGGCCGTCCGGAGTCTCCGGAGGCTGGATGGTGACGGCGGCGCCGGAAGTGGAGCTCAAAGATGAGGCAGCGGGACGTCAACACGCTGTCGAGGGCATCTAGCCCTCGTACTCCGAGTTGACGGCCTTGCCGCCCGCCCTCTTCCTCTTCCGCAGCCTCCCTACGCCAGCCGCCAAGGAGACGACCCCGGGAAGCTCAAGGAGCCGGCGACACGGATGATGGGGTCGCCGGTGCCACGCGGAGCCGCGACCGACGCCTAGTTGGACCCGTCATCCTGACGACCGCTACCCTCGTCGTCGCTGTCGCTCCCCTCCTCGTCACTCTCGCTCGAGGAGGAGCTTTCGCTGTCGGAGGAGCTATCCACGCAGCACCGGGCCGGGAACCCGAAGCACCCGAAGACCTTGACGGAGAGGAGGTCGCCCTCCATCAACTTAAAATGGAGGGTGAACCCCTCCATCAAGCTGTGGATACGGGCCAACGTCTTCCACCCTCGACCAAGATACATCACGCCGGGGGCTAGGGACTCAACGTGGACTCGCGTGCCGCTGATCCCGCAGCCCCTCATGCGCAGTCTTAGCGTCTCGGGTTGTTCCACCTCCATCACGCTTGCGAAGGAGGCCGGAAGGCGGAGGCGGCGACGAGGCTCCCGGCGCAGCCTGACGAAGAACTCGCAGGGGTCGTCCCCGATGTGGACTGCCATGAGAAGAGGGGCCGCTGGCGGAGGCGAGGCCGGCGCGTCGCCCCGTCCGCCTCGTCCCTGAGCGCCTCGGCCTCGTCCACGACCTCGTCCACGACCTCGCCCCTCCCCCTTCCCCTTACGGTTGGCTCTGCCACCGCGGGTGCAAGGGGAGGAGGGGCGCGTTGCCTAGCGGCGACCCTCGCCGCCACCGATGAAGGACCAGGATTACCTTTCTCCATGGCGAATGGAGAGAGGGGATCAGAAGCTGAAGAGAAGCGAAGATGGATGAGTGTGGGTTTTCATCGCCCCCCCTCTTGCTCTTTATAAAGGAGCAAGGTGGGGGCTCGGCCGCCCCGCTCAGCCAATCAAGACGCAGGGAGAGCAGGCGACTGGGACCGGCCTGCTGCCTCGGCCCGCGACGACCCGTTTTCCTGCCTCCACCGTCCGCGACCCCCGGTGCATGGAAACCGCGTGGCTGGCGTGCAGGATCGAGGCGATGGATGAGGCGACCTCCCGTCGCCCCGTGATCGTGGGGAGCGGGCGCCTCGGAAACCGTGCCTCGGCCCCGTCCAGCAAACGAGCCACGCCTCCACGCCTCCTTCCACTTATGGGAATAGCGCGAACCGTCCCCCTTTATTGCGACATGACGCATGCCTGCGGAGCTCAGCCCCGCGCACGCCGCCCATGTCACGCACGCCTCTCCCCACGATGTCGCGTTCGACGCGTGCCGTTCGGGGAGGACGTGGTGGATGCAGAAGAAGATGCAGCGTGACACAGGCCACGCGTGCCCGTGCACTGTTTTGGGCCTGGCCCAACAGCGCTCGGCACCGTGTATGGCCCAGGCCCGGGGGCTCCTGTCGGTGTACTAAAGTAGGGGTACCTTAGTCCCCCGGACTTGTGCACGAGCAGTCGTAGCACCCCGCGGCAAGGCTTGCCAGGCGACCGCCAAAACTCCCCATGGTCCCTTTCTGGGCCGTCCAAGAACAAAGTATTTGAGCCGAGGCCCCGGCAGGAGGAGCTTGCCGGGAAGGCCACCCGAAGAGAGCAAGGCCCCGGCAAGAGGAGCTTGCCGGGACGGCCGCTCGAAGCACAAGGCCTCGGCAAGAGGAGCTTGCTGGGAAGGCCGACCAAGGCACGACAAGAGACTTGCTACGACGCGCCATGCGTCCCGGCAAGGACCGGTGAGCAACAAGCTCCCGGGCGCGACAAGGCATCGACCGCGGCAAGGCGCTTGCCGCGGCAAGTCACCACCCCGCGCCTGCGTTCCAGCTCATCCACCCACGCGTCGCTCTGGGGCCGTTCCAGGCGTACGTGGCGAGAGGCTGCGCAGCCAGGGGCATGCGGTGGCAAAGTGACGCTGACAGGGTAGCCGTCGTGGCAAACGGTGGCGCCCCTGACGGCCCCTTTCCTGCACTGTTTGGGTGACCTAGACGGGCATTTAATGCCCTTGTCCCCTGCCGTCAGAGTTAGGTATGATAGCACTGTGCAAACAACTGTACCCAACACAGCGTTTTCCAGTTTTACCCCCGCCTACGTTGCCACCTGTGGGTAACCCCTTGCGCGTATAAAAGGAGGCACCATGCGCAACGGGGGGAGGGAGGAGAGGAAGGAGTAGACCACCCACGCTCGGTCTAATTAGTTGCCTGAGTGTACTGTAGCACTCAGCGCTCCCAAGAACACAATACAAACCACAAAGCAGCAGTAGGGTTTTACGCTCCGTGCGGCCCGAAGCTGGGTAAATCCCCTTGTGTGCATCACCTCGATCCGCTCTTCGCGCGACCTCCGCCCCCCACCGAACCAGAAAGGGGCTCGGTCCCCATAGGTGTTCGTGGAGGCACATTTCCCCCGACAGTTTTGTACTCATCGAGCATAGTGCGAGCCATCTCATCAAGAGTCCTGTTCTTGCGCTCCATGACGCCATTCTGTTGAGGAGTATAAGGAGCAGATAACTCATGAGTAATAGCAAGTTCATCAAGGTAGTGATCGAGACCCGAATTCTTGAACTCAGTGCCGTTGTCACTTCTGATGTGCTTAATCTTCACACCAAAGTTGGTTGAAGCCCTCGAGGAAAATCGTTTGAAGACTTCCTGCACTTCAGTTTTGTAAGAGACAAGGTATACCCATGTGTAACGAGAGTAATCATCAACAATAACAAAGCCATATTGAGATGCTTCATTTGAAACAGAGGAATAATGGTTAGGACCGAAGAGATCCATGTGAAGCAATTCAAATGGACGAGTAGTGGTCATGATAGTCTTTGCTGGATGCTTGGCCTTTGTCATCTTTCCAGCTTCACAGGCACCGCACAAGTGATCCTTGAGGAATTTGACATTCTCAATGCCAATGACATGTTTCTTCTTCGCAAGCGTGTTCAAATTTCTCATGCCTGCATGACCAAGTCGTCGATGCCATAGCCATCCTTCTGAAGCTTTTGCAAGTAGGTACACAGCTGGTTGTGAATCTGCAGAGAAATCAACAATATACAAGTCTCCTCTCCTAAAGCCTTCGAAGACTTTGGAATTGTCAGCTTCCATAATCACAACACAACGATACTTGCCAAAGACAACAACCATATCAAGATCACAAAGCATTGAGACAGACATAAGATTATATCCTCAGGACTCAACAAGCATGACTTTGTCCATGTGTCGATCCTTTGTGATAGCAACCTTACCAAAACCCAATACCTGACTTTTGCTTTTATCAGCGAAGATGATATGCTTCATGTGTGACGCTGATAAGGGAGCATCCATTAACAGATTCTTGTCACCAGTCATGTGATTTGTACATCCACTATCAAGTACCCATTCAGTGGCTTTGGGTTGATCATCCTGCAGATGAATTAGTGCAACTTACGACCTCATATACTTTAGCAGTGAAGAATATGATATCACAATTCATCAGATCAATTTCATCAAGTAGTAGACAGATAAAACAGAGGGAGGACGTGTGAAATGAAAGTTCATTTCATCATGATTAGCCTGCGTCCTTTCAGGCACTTTTTGTCAGGTCCCCAGCAAATTCTTCAGACGTTATTTCACGTCTGGAGACCTGACCCTGCAGAAGGGATCAGTTCCTTTTCTTCACCACCCACATCTGAAGGGGTGGCAAAGAGTTCATCACTCTGCGAGCTCCATATGAGAATGGTGACAAAGCAGCCAAACCATTTCGTTTCACATAAGAGGGGTTAGGGCAAGCATATGCATAAGCAGTGAAATTCTTCGAGGACTTATGAACATAATAATTTGAAGAATAATGCTCATATTCATAGTCCTTGGCTCTTCCCTGTGAAACAGAGTTGTTAGCACGATGATGTTCATATGAGGACTTTGATCCATGTGAGGAATTTGATCCCCTTGAGGAATTTGGTCCGTATGAGGACTTGGATCCATAAGGAGAATAATGCTCATATGAAGAATTTGGTCCATATGAAGAATTTGATCTGAGGTTCCTTTTCCTCACAGGTGGTGTCATGAGGACATTCACCTGAAGACTTTCAAGGCGCCTTTTGGGAACCCAGATTTTCTTCACAGGAGAACCGTTCCTGCAATTAGTGCCAACATATCTAGCAAATACTTCACCATTCTGATTTTTGAACAGTTTATAGTTGGAGTCAAAAGACTCATCAGAAGAATGAGAAGATTCACATGTATAGCCAGATAAATTAGATGGATCAACTGGAGGTCCCTTTGCAGCAACCCATGAGGTTTTGGGGTACTGCTCAGGCTTCCAATATGTACCATCAGCATTGAGTTTCCTCTCAAAGGCAATACCCTCTTTCCTAGGGTTCCTGTTGAGGATCTGCTTTTTAAGCACATCACAAAGAGTCTGATGCCCTTTGAGGCTTTTGTACATGCCTGTTATGTACAATTCCTTCAGTCCTGCATCGTCAGTAATACTAGCAATGTCCTCAGATGAGGAATTAGTGATAGCAGAGGCAGGTGAAGAATTTGTAACATTTGAAGCATTTGAACATTCAGGTGAGGAATTAGCAGATTCTCGTTCAATGCATTTTAAACATGGAGGAATAAATTCTTCCTGAGCAGTTGTGATTTGTTGAGCAAGTAATGAATCGCGCTCCTTCTGAAGATCTTCATAACTCTCTCTTAGCTTCTCAAGATCTAACAGGAGAGAGTTATGCTGATCTTGAAGAGAGTCATGCTTGGAATGAAGTCTTTGAAGACTTTCAGCCAAGGCTTGTGACTGATCCATTTCTTCACCCAACATATCATTGCTCTTACTAAGCATATCATTAGCTTTTTGCAAAGCTCTTTGTTGTTTTGCGGCAAGGGAAGCAAGTTTGACATAACTAGGTCCAAATTCATCACCAGATTCTTCATCACTAGACTCAGATAGGTAGCATTCAGTTACCTCAGCACTTTTTGCCATAAGGCATGAAGTAGAGGATGATGACTCTGGTTCGAATGTCATCGATTTGAGCGATTCCTTGAAATCCTCAAACCAAGGATCATGGCGGGTTCGATGGCCTTCATAGACATCAGAGAGACGGTCCCAGACAAGCTTCGCCTGATCGAGATGCATGATGTTTCTGAACTGGTTTCGAGACAGACTGGAGCAGATGACGTCCTTCGCTGTGAGGTTGAGTTGATTGTACTTGCGAATGCCATCAGATTCCGCCATCTTGCACAGATCGGTCAGACCGATCTCAGTGACGGTCCACAGCTCACTGTTCATCACCATGAGACGCTTCTTCATCATGGCCTTCCATTTGGGATACTCGTGACCGTCAAAGATGGGGCATGGCACTTTCTTCATATCTGCGGTCGACATAACTAAAACTCCAGGCGGTTAAACCAAAATCACACAGAACAAGGGAGTACCTTGCTCTGATACCAATTGAAAGTGCGTTATATCGACTAGAGGGGGGGTGAATAGGCGATTTTTATGAAATTCTTCACCGAGGAATTTGCTAGAGAGGAAATTCCTTAGCGAAGGACTACTAGCAGCGGAATAAGTACTCAGATGGAAACATAACAGAATTCAAGCATAGTCATCATGATGAAATGAAGACAAACACAGAGTACAAAAAGCGTAAACACAGGATAACACAATTTGAAGATAAACAGACTGAAGAAATTGAACTGAGGAAATTGAGAAAGTCTTCAGTCAAAGTCTTCAAACACAGATATGATAAACAAACAGCACACTACTGAGGAAATGAAAGAGTTGAGGAAATAGAACCAGTAAGCTTGGTGAAGACAATGATTTGGTAGACCAGTTCCAACTGCTGTCTCAGTTGTACATCTGGTTGGAGCGGCTGAGTATTTAAACTCGAGGACACACAGTCCCGGACACCCAGTCCTGAGCACGCAGCTCGGGACACCAAGTCCTCACCGTATTCTCCTTGAGCTAAGAACACACAGTCCTCGCCCAATCACTCGTGGTAAGTCTTCAGGAGACTTCCAAACCTTCACAGACTTGGTCACTCGGCGATCCACAATTCCTCTTGGATGCTCTAGACCTTGACGCCTAACCGTCTGGAAGAAGCACAGTTTTCAAAGGTAACAAGCGTCGGATCCATGCAGGATCAATCTCTTCAGTGATGCTCAATCACTTTGGGTTTGTAGGTGTTTTGGGTTTGGGGTTTGGATTTTCCTCACTTGATGATTTTCGCTCAAAGTCCTCGGAGGATGGGTTGCTCTCAAATGACAAGTGTCAAGTTCTCGCGGAGCAGCCAACTAGCTAGTGGTTGTAGGGGCGGCTATTTATAGCCTAGGGAGCAGCCCGACATGATAAGACATAAATGCCCTTCAATGATATGACCGTTAGGTGGACAAGATATTTTCGGACAGCTGGCGCGCAGCACAGCAACGGTCGGAAATTTGAGGTACAAATTCCTCAGGGCTCTCATGTTCCTCACTGTGTAGGCAATTCGCACTGGCGAATTCCTAACTCCTCAGTCAGAGCAAAGTCCTCAGTGACCAGAAGAACTGCGTCTCTGTCACTGAAGAAATTGACTGAACTGTATGAGATTTCCAATGGCTTCACTCGAAGGGATTGGTAGGTGTATGATTTGAGTTGAGCATCACATGGAAATTTTCTCCTTAGTATTTCCTCGACCCCCTTTAACAGTACGGTGTTTCCTATGACTCAAGAAAGAGAAAATGAAACTACGAAAACAAAAGTCTTCACGCTTCATGTTCCTCGAATGAATACCAAGTCTTCAAGGTCACACCAATTTCTTCACTTTCAAAGTCTTCAGAAAGTCTTCAGTATATCAAAGTCTTCAGCCGAAGAACTTCATTTTTAGGGGTCGACTTTCTCTGTAAATATCAAACTCCTCATAGACTTATAGATCTGTGTACACTCATAAACGCATTAGATACTTAACCTATAAGTCTTCAATACACCAAAATCACTAAGGGGCACTAGATGCACTTACAACATAAAGACAAGAAAACAAATAGAAGATGAAAAGAATACTGATGAAAGGGAAGAGACTTCCCAATATCCTCCTATTATTTCTTATGATGAATCAGGTAACAAGGAGGAGCCTTCTATTCAACCAATCTCATTAATAAGGAGCTCCAAAAAGAGGATTGAACCCACACATGATGTGGCGAAGAAGAAGAAAAGAAAAAGGAAGAGAGGTAGAAAGATATCTGTCCCAAATAATGTTGCTCCTATTATTGTTGTGCCTCAAGAAAATGAATAAAAAGTAATTATGGAAGATGATGCACTTGATGATGATCTCGTTTTTCCTATTGCTTGTTGTGATGATTATGATTGGGAAGATAATGATACTTCTTATGATCTAAAATCTTTTTGGCACTTGCTTGGAAGAATATGATAATAATGTTTGCTATATTATTGGTGCTATCCATACTATTAATGATGAGAGTGATTATGCTTATGATATGAAAAGGCCCAAGCTTGGGGATGCTATGTTTGATGAGAATGACATGTTTGAGAATATATTTGCTAAAATTAATGCTTATCCCAAGCTTGGGGATGTTGCGTTTAATGAAGATGATATTTTTAGCCTCCCAAGTTTTGATGAGCAAATTTATTATGAGGATAGGATGCCTCCTACTTATGATGATTATATTGATGAAAGTGGGTTTGGAAGAGTGTAAACTTTAGGAAGTAATGATCCCACTATTTTGGAGGATGTTGAATCTTATTGTGATGAATATGAAAGTGTATTTGGAGAGGTAATGACTTTATTTAGTGATGATTCCACTATCTTGGAAGAGGTTTCAATCGATTATGATGAGAACAAAGTTGCTACTTATGATGATTATTGTGATGAAACTTATGCTATAAAAGTAGTGATGATTATAGTTATAAATCCTGTCATGATTATGATTACCCTTTTTCTGAACATTACCCTTTTAATGTGGAAACAACTTATAGTATTCGAGTTTCATATGATACTCCCGCTATCCCGAATGAGAAGAATTTTGCTTATGTGGAGAGTAATAAAATTTCTATGCTTGAGCATCATGAAAATAATGCTTTATGTGATGGTTATATTGTTGAATTCATTGATGATGCTACTGAAAATTATTATTAGGGAGGAATATATGCTTGTAGGAATTGCAATAATATCAAGTTTCCTCTCTATGTGCTTAAAGTTTTAAGGTTATGCTTGTTTTGCCTTCCTATGCTAGTTGATTATTGTTCCCATAAATTGTTTTCTCACAAAATCCCTATGCATAGGAAGTGGGTTAGACTGAAATGTGCTAGTCATATTCTTCATGATGCTCTCTTTATGTTTCAATTCCTATCTTTTATGTGAGCATCATTGAAATCATCATGCCTAGCTAGGGGCGTTAAACGTTAGCGCTTGTTGGGAGGCAACCCAATTTTATTTTAGTTCTTTGCTTTTTGGGTCTGTTTAGGAATAAATAATCTATCTAGCCTCTGGTTATATGTGGTTTTATGTTTTAATTAGTGTTTGTGCCAAGTAGAACCTTTGGAAGACTTGGGTGAAGTCTTTATGATCTTGCTGTAAAAAACAGAAACTTTAGCGCTCACGAGATTAGCTAAAACTTTTTACTGGAGAGTGCTATTTGGTTGATTATTTTTGCAGATGATTACTAGACAAATTCCTCAAGTTCCACCAATTTATTTCAGAATTTTTGGATTTCCAGAAGTGGGAGGGTATGAATCTATGAGTAGTATCGGAGGGTATGAACCATAAAGAAGTTGGAATACAGTAGGTATTACACCAATATGAATTTAGAATGAGTTCACAACAGTACCAAAGTGGTGATTTATTTTCTTATACTAACGGAGCTTACGAGTTTTCTGTTGAGTTTTGTGTTGTGAAGTTTTCAAGTTTTGGGTAAAGATTCGATGGACTATGGAATAAGGAGTGGCAAGAGCCTAAGATTGGGGATGCCCAAGGCACCCCAAGGTAATATTCAAGGATAGCCAAGAGCCTAAGCTTGGGGATGCCCCTGATGGCATCCCCTCTTTCATCTTCATTCATCGGTAACTTTACTTGGAGCTATATATTTATTCACCACTTGATATGTGTTTTGCTTGGAGTGTCATTTTATTTTATTTTGTTTTGCTTGATGATTGGATAAAATACCAAGATCTGAAATTATTAAATTGTAGAGAGTCTTCACATAGTTGCATAATTATTCAACTATGCATTGATCTTCACTTATATCTTTTGGAGTAGTTTATCTTTTGCTCTAGTGCTTCACTTATATCTTTTAGAGCACGACGATGGTTTTATTTTGTAGAAATAGATGAACTCTCATGCTTCACTTATATTATTTTGAGAGTCCTAAAAAGCATGGTAATTTGCTTTGGTTATGAATTTAGTCCTAATATGATGGGCATCAAAGTTGGGTATAATAAAAACTTTCATATAAAGTGCAGTGAATACTATGAGAAGTTTGATGCTTGATGATTGTTTTGAGATATAAAGGTGGTAATATTAAAGTTGTGCTAGTTGAGTAGTTGTGAATTTGAGAAATACTTGTGTTGAAGTTTGCAAGTCCCGTAGCATGCACGTATGGTAAACGTTGTGTGACAAATTTGAAACATGAGGTGTTCTTTGATTGTCATCCTTATGAGTGGCGGTCGGGGACGAGCGATGGTCTTTTCCTACAAATCTATCCCCCTAGGAGCATTCGCGTAATGCTTGGTTTTTGATGACTTGTAGATTTTTGCAATAAGTATGTGAGTTCTTTATGAGTAATGTTGAGTCCATGGATTATACACACTCTCACCCTTCCATCATTGCTAGCCTCTTCGGTACCGTGCATTGCCCTTTCTCACCTTGAGAGTTGGTGCAAACTTCGCTGGTGCATCCAAACCCCGTGATATGATACGCTCTATCACACATAAACTTCCTTATATCTTCCTCAACACAGCCACCATACCTACCTATTATGGTATTTCCATAGCCATTCCGAGATATATTGCCATACCACATTCCACCGTTCCGTTTATTATGACACGCATCATCATTATCATTGTCGTTGTCATATTGCCTTGCATGATCATGTAGTTGACATCGTATTTGTGGCAATGCCACCGTCCATAATTCTTTCATACATGTCACTCATGAGTCATTTTCCATCTCAGTACACCGCCGGAGGCATTCATATAGAGTCATACTTTGTTCTAGTATCGAGTTGTAATCATTGAGTTGTAAATAAATAGAAGTGTGATGATCATCATTAATAGAGCATTGTCCCAAAGAAAAATAAAAGAAAGAGAAAGGCCAAAGAAAAAAAAGGAAAGGCCCAAAAAAAGAAAAGAAAAAAAGAAAAAAAAGAAAAAAAGAAAAAAAGGACAATGCTACTATCCTTTTTCCACACTTGTGCTTCAAAGTAGCACCATGATCTTTATGATAGAGAGTCTCTTATTTTGTCACTTTCATATACTAGTGGGAATTTTCATTATAGAACTTGGCTTGTATATTCCAATGATGGGCTTCCTCAAGTGCCCTAGGTCTTCGTGAGCAAGCAAGTTGGATGCACACCCACTTAGTTTCTTTTGTTGAGCTTTCATACATTTATAGCTCTAGTGCATCCGTTGCATGGCAATCCCTACTCCTTGCATTGACATCAATTGATGCGCATCTCCCTAGCCGGTTGATTAGCCGCCTCAATGTGAAACTTTCTCCTTTTTTGTCTTCTCCACATAACCCCCATCATCATATTCTATTCCACCCATAATGCTATATCCATGGCTCACGCTCATGTATTGCATGAAGGTTGAAAAAGTTTGAGATTACTAAAGTATGAAACAATTGCTTGGCTTGTGAACGGGGTTGTGCATGATGAGAGCATTCTTGTGTGAAGAAAATGGAGCATGACCAAACTATATGATATTGTAGAGATGAACTTTCTTTGGCCATGTTATTTTGAGAAGACATGATTGCTTAGTTAGTATGCTTGAAGTATTATTATTTTTATGTCCATATTAAACTTTTGTCTTGAATCTTATGGATCTGAATATTCTTGCCACAATGAAGAAAATTACATTGATAAATATGTTAGGTAGCATTCCACATCAAAAATTCTGTTTTTATCATCTACCTACTCGAGGACGAGCAGGAATTAAGCTTGAGGATGCTAATACGTCTCCAACGTATCTATAATTTTTGATTGTTCCATGCTATTATATTATCTGTTTTGGATGTCTATGGGCTTTATTAAACACTTTTATATTAGTTTTGGGACTAACCTATTAACCCAGAGCCCAGTGCTAGTTTCTGTTTTTCCCTTCTTTCAGTGTTTCGCAGAAAAGGAATATCAAACGGAGTCCAAACGGAATGAAACCTTTGGGAGCGTGATTTTTGGAACGAACGTGATCCAGGAGACTTGGAGTTGAAGTCAAGGAAGCATTCATGACCCACAAGTATAGGGGATCTATCGTAGTCCTTTCAATAAGTAAGAGTGTTAAACCCAACGAGGAGCAGAAGGAAATGATAAGCGGTTTTCAGCAAGGTATTCTCTGCAAGTACTGAAATAAGTGGTAACAGATAGTTTTGTGATAAGGTAAATTGTAACGAGCAACAAGTAACAAAAGTAAGTAAGGTGCAGCAAGGTGGCCCAATCCTTTTTGTAGCAAAGGACAAGCCGGAACAAACTCTTATAATAGGAAAAGCGCTCCCGAGGACACATGGGAATATCGTCAAGCTAGTTTTCATCACGTTCATATGATTCGCGTCCGGTACTTTGATAATTTGATATGTTGGTGGACCGGTGCTTGGGTGCTGTTCTTACTTGAACAAGCATCCCACTTATGATTAACCTCTACTAGTCGTCCACCCGTGCATCTGCACGGGCTAGTGTTATACATAGTAGGAGTTCACAAAAACATTTATTGTACTTGCATTTCAGGAACATGAGGTATGTATAGAAAAATTAAGTGTACTCAACATTATGTAAATTGAATAATTGGTTTCATCATATATTGAAAACAGAAATATTATTTCTTCACCATTTCATAATTATGATAAAAATCCATGCAAAGAATTTGAAACTTTGTTGTGTTTGGTTAGACTAAGCTTACCTTTAGTAATTATGACCTTGATAACAACCCACTACAAAGCCAAACTGATGCTTAATCATGTTGAGTTTACTAATAGATTGGATGTTAATTGACATAAGCTTGTTCGCATGGAATCAAACGAATAGAGGAATATAATTGCAGCAATGTGATAAAAGTACACTTGTATTCGAACACCACCATAAATGGAAATGACAGGTCATCAAGGTCAACAAACAACAACCAATTATGTTATGTATTAAAAGTTTTAGCCATCAAATAATGTGCAATAAGGTTATCTAGTTTCTACAAACTGACATAAGATTCAGAAATAAGAAAATAGATACGAAGAATCAACCCTATAGATATTCCCAGAAGTACAGAAGAGAACTAATGCATATACACTATGTCAAAATGTCGTAGCAGGAACATTGTCGTATTGACATACATTGAAGCAAGCTGATTAAATTTAGTTAACAATAGATACTATATAGAAGATTTTTCTCGAGAGCGGCATTTCGGTGCCCGGGTGCATCTGCACCCGGTCAAAAAAAATTCGTAAAAAATTCAGAAATATTCAAAAAATTCCAAAAACAATTAGGGTGGTAGACAATTTGATGCGTGGGGTACGCTCCAATTTGCAAAACATTTGGACTTCTACGCAACTCTCAGCAATAAAGACAAATCAGACCAGAACAGTATATGAACAGTACACATTTTTACAGACCTCCGATTTGTCTTTTTTGCTGAGAGCTGCACAGAAGTCCAAATGTTTTGAAAATTGGAGCATACCTCACACATCAAATTGTCTACCAGCCAAATTTTTTTGGAACTTTTTGAATTTTTCTAGTATTTATTTTGATTTTTTTTCGTGAGCGGAGGTGCAGATGAGCTCGGGCTCAGATTCGAATTTTCGATTTTTCTCTATAATTTTCATTGGCAGATTGTGTAATTATAAGAAATCTGTTTCTGGAAGAAGAGTAGATTAGCATTAGATTTGAGGCTTTGACCTCCCGTACTTTTCCTCCTTCCTTACATAGAGATGACATGGAAACTCATGCACTCAAGCAGCCCACTTGTCCCCAACCAATGCGCGACGACTGAAAGAAACAAAAAAACACAACATGGAGACGTACGGTGGAAAACTTAAACATATCGGTCATGCTCCATATAGCACTTTCCATTGTTGCTCCACAATTCTGATGGCCACTCAAATTGTTCCGTGATAGAAAAAAAGGATTAAGCACTGGATTTTATTGAGTTTCAGATCAAACCTATAATATCTGAAAGCCCAGACATGAATGTGTGACTTAGTGTGCTGGATTTCATGTTACAGTTACTTATCCTCTTATTTTCTGGCTGAACAAAAGGCCTTGCACAGAAAAAATAAAAAAATGATGCAAACGTCATGAAAAACTTTATTGTGTAATTATATTTATATTAATTATGTAAGTTATTCCTCTAGCATCTGCAATTTAAAAAATATTTGAGATCACCTCCTAGTACTGCTTGCCACCTCATGTAATCTCATCGTTTATATTAAAAGAAACATAACTAACCACTGGACAAAAGTTATATATGCTTGCTTGACATATCACACAAATCGATGCATAAACCTGACTTCAACATTCGTTCGCTTCCTGTTCTTCTAAGGACATTAAGAAGCCACAAAAGCTACAAAATAAGTTCTAATATATGATGATAAACAATACTCAAAATTCAGCTACAAAGTTCATGTCGTTACCCATTAATTAGGCAGCCTATCTCACCCGCAAGATGTTGATGGAGATTGCCCTCTCCCGATGAGAGGAGCATTGGTGATGTCGATGGCAATGATTTCCCCCTCCCGGAGGGAAGTATCCCCGGCAGAACAGCTCTGCCGGAGCTCTAGATTGGTTCCGCCAAGGTTCCGCCTCGTGGCGGCTGAGTCTCGTCCCGAAAGGTTGCTTCTGGTTTTTTTCTCATCGAAAGACTTCATATAGCACAAGATGGACGTCGGAGACCCACCATGGGGCCCACGAGGTAGGGGGCGCGCCCTAGGAGGGGGGCATCCCCACCGTCGTGAGCAGGGTGTGGGCCCCCCTGGCCTTCATCTTTGGCGAGGATTTTTCTTTATTTATTTTAAGATGTTCCGTGGAGTTTCAGGACTTTTGGAGTTGCGCAGAATAGGTCTCTAATATTTGCTCCTTTTCCAGCCCAGAATTCCAGCTGCCGGCATTCTCCCTCCTTATGTAAACCTTGTAAAATAAGAGAGAATAGCCATAAGTATTGTGACATAACGTGAAATAACAGCCCATAATGCAATAAATATCAATATAAAAGCATGATGCAAAATGGACGTATCAACTCCCCCAAGCTTAGACCTCACTTGTCCTCAAGTGAAAAGCCGATAACAATAAATATGCCCTCATGTTTAGAGGTAGAGGCGTCGATAAAAATAAAATACGGACATGAAGGCATCATGATTATTCTCATAACAGCAACATATATAGATTTTGTCATATGACTACTTATGTTCAAGTGATGATCTATTCACAATGCAAAAGTATGAATCATAAATCTTATTGGGCTCCAACAAACTATAATCTCAGTCATTGAAGCAATTGCAATTTATCATAACATCGGAAAGAGTCTATGTCAGAGCTTAAAAGCAAGTCCACATACTCAACTATCATCTAGTCCTTCATAATCGCTAAGACTCACGCAATACTTGTGGTTACGGAGTTTTAATCGGACACAGAGAAAGACAGGGGCTTATAGTTTTGCCCCACAACCTTTTACCTCAAGGGTAATGTCAACAATAATAATTCATGCTCCCCTACATCCAATTATATATATATATATATATATATATATATATATATATATATATATATATATATATATATATATATATATATATATATCATGTTCTTTCCAACATGCTGAGCTTGCCAAAGGATAAAATGAAAAGGAAAGGTGAAGATCACCATGACTCTTGGATAAGGTAGAGGATAATAATAAAAGATAGGTCCTTCGCAGAGGGAAGCAGAGGTTGCCATGCGCTTTTATGGTTGGATGCATAAAATCTCAATGCAAAAGAACGTCACTTTATATTGCCCCTTGTGATATGAACCTTTATTATGCAGTCTGTCGCTTTTATTACTTCCACATCACAAGATCGTATAAAGCTTATTTCTCCCACACAAATCAATCATACATATTTAGAGCAATTTTTATTGCTTTGCACCGATGACAACTTACTTGAAGGATCTTACTCAATCCATAGGTAGATATGGTGGACTCTCATGGCAAAACCGGTTTAAGGGTATTTGGAAGCATAAGTAGTATTTCTACTTGGTGCTAAGAATTTGGCTAGCATGAGGGGGAAAGGCAAGCTCAATATGGTAGAGGATCCATGACAACATACTTTATCTCAGATATAAGAAAGACATAACTCATTACGTTGTCTTCCTTGTCCAACATCAACTCTATAGCATGTAATATTTTAATGAGTGCTCCCAATCATAAAAGATGTCAATGATAATATATCTATATGTGAAACCTCTCTTTCCTTATTACTTCCTATTAATTGCAACGATGACCAAAGCTATGCCTGTCAACTCCCAACAACTTTTTATCATCATACTCTTTCTATGTGAAGTCATTACTCTCAATAAGATCAATATGAACTATGTGTTTCTTTTTATTCTTTTTCTTCTTTTCTTTTATTCACCCAAGATCGTGGCAAAATAATCAAGCCCTTGACTCAACACTAATCTTTATTATATATAGCTCACGGACTCGATTACAAAGAGAGATCATAAAGCAAAACTCACAACTAGAACATGCCATAAACTTTATTCTATTAGATCAAGATACTACTAATAGGATCGAACTAAGAAAAACGGTAAAGGTAGGAGATGTGATTGTGATACGATACCGGGGCACCTCCCCCAAGCTTGGCAGTTGCCAAGGGGAGTGCCCATACCCATGTGATTATATCTCCTTCTTTGTTGTTGGTGTAATATTATTGGCAATGATTCCCCTCAGGATGCGGTTCTCCTCCTCGAGCTTATTGACTTGCTACTTGAGGTCCATTATTTCCTTACGAAGTTTTCCTGTGACGGCTAAAGCTCCTTGCACCCAAGGGTGTTGCATAGCTGCGGGAGAACAAGTGACACTCCTCTTCATATTTTCATAAGAAAGAAATCTAACATTGAAAGGGATAACCGAGTTTGGAATAGCTGAGCTTTGTAGTTCCCCCATCGTGAATCCAGCTCGGAAGCAAGAGGTGACTTCTTGATCCTCCAAGGCATCTACCCTCATCAAGTCATCCTCCATCTCTTCCACCTTTGCTGGCCCAAAGTGACCAGCATCGCTGTTTGCCCTTGGTTCCGATGCCGGATTAGATACCCGGCTTTCCCCGACTGACTCTTGAGAAGACATCTTGCTCTAATCTGCAGCGGCAACAACTCGAAACAAGAACAGAGGATATTTGCGTGATAGGGGAGTCAAAACCTTCGGGAGAATATATAGTTAATTGTTACCAACCAAAATAAGTATCGTGCAAGAAAATGGAGTCCGGAGGGCACACGAGGTGCTCAGGAGGTAGGGGGCGCACCCACCACCCTTGTGGGGCCCTCGTGTCCTCCCCGGACTGCTACTTATTTTTCTATTTTTCTAAATATTCCAAAACGGAGAAATATTGCCTTAAAGATTGTTTTGGAGTCGGTTTACTTACCGTACCACATACCTATTCCTTTTCAGAGTCTGAAACGGTCTGGAAAGTGTCCCTTATGTATTCCTCCGGGGTTACGATTTCAATAATATTGGTTTCAACATTTATCGGATTACTTGAGATATAATGTTTGATTCTTTGACCGTTTACCACCTTCGGATTTGTGCCTTCGAAGTTGTTGATTTTTACTGCACCGGAACGATAGACCTCCTCGATAACATAGGGGCCTTCCCATTTAGAGAGAAGTTTTCCTGCAAAAAATCTCAAACGAGAGTTGTATAGCAATACTTAATCACCTACATTAAACTCACGCTTTTGTATCCTTTTGTCATGCAATCTTTTAACTTTTTCTTTAAAACACTTGGCATTTTCATAAGCTTGGGTTCTCCATTCATCAAGTGAGCTAATATCAAATAACCTCTTCTCACCGGCAAGTTTGAAATCATAGTTGAGCTCTTTAATAGCCCAATATGCCTTATGTTCTAGTTCGAGAGGTAAGTGACATGCTTTTCCATAAACCATTTTATACGGAGACATACCCATAGGATTTTTATATGCAGTTCTATAAGCCCATAATGCATCATCAAGTTTCTTGGACCAATTCTTTCTAGACCTATTAACAGTCTTTTGCAAAATTAATTTGATCTCTCTATTGCTCAATTCTACTTGACCACTAGACTGGGGGTGATAAGGAGATGCAATTCTATGATTAACGTCATATTTAGCAAGCATTTTACGGAAAGCACCATGAATAAAGTGTGAACCGCCATCAGTAATTAAATATCTAGGGACTCCAAACCTCGGAAAAATAACTTCCTTAAGCATTTTAATAGAAGTGTTATGATCATCACTACTAGTTGGAATAGCTTCTACCCACTTAGTAACGTAATCAACAACAACTAGAATATGTGTGTATCCATTAGAGGCAGGAAAAGGTCCCATATAATCAAAGCCCCAAACATCAAATGGTTCAATAACAAGTGAATAATCCATAGGCATTTCTTGACGTCTACTAATATTACCAATTCTTTGACATTCATCACAAGACAAGACAAACTTACGGGCATCCTTCAAGAGAGTAGGCCAATAAAAACCAGATTGCAATACCTTATGTGTAGTTCTATCTCCAGCGTGGTGTCCTCCATAAGCTTCAGAGTGACACTTGCGTAGGATCTGTTCCTCTTCATGCTTAGGTACACAACATCTAATAACACCATCTACTCCTTCTTTATAAAGATGTGGGTCATCCCAAAAGTAATGTCTTAAATCATAGAAGAACTTTTTCTTTTGTTGGTATGTGAAGCTAGGTGGTATAAACTTAGCAACAATATAATTAGCATAATCACCATACCAAGGAGTACTACGAGAAGTACTTATAACATTTAATTTTTCATCAGGGAAGCTATCATTAATAGGTAGTGGGTCATCAAGAACATTTTCTAGCCTAGACAAGTTGTCTGCAACGGGGTTCTCAGCTCCTTTTCTATCAACAATATGCAAATCAAATTCTTGTAGCAAGAGAACCCATCTAATAAGTCTAGGTTTAGCATCTTTCTTTTCCATAAGATATTTAATAGCAGCATGATCAGTGTGAATAGTCACTTTAGAATCAACAATATAAGGTCTGAACTTATCACAAGCAAATACAACTGCTAAAAGTTCTTTTTCAGTAGTAGCATAATTTCTTTGAGCATTGTCTAGAGTCTTACTAGCATAATGGATAACATTTAATTTCTTTTCAACTCTTTGCCCTAGAACAACACCTACAGCATAATCACTAGCATCACACATAATTTCAAAGGGTAAATTCCAATCAGGTGGCTGAACAACAGGTGCAGAGACTAATGCTTTCTTAAGTATTTCAAATGCTTCTACACAATCATCATCAAAGACAAATGGTATATCTTTTTGTAATAAATTAGTCAGAGGCCGAGAAATTTTTGAGAAGTCCTTAATGAACCTCCTATAAAATCCAGCGTGACCAAGGAAACTTCTTATACCTTTGATGTCCTTGGGACATGGCATCTTTTCAATAGCATCGACCTTGGCTTTATCAACTTCAATACCTCTTTCAGGAACTTTGTGCCCCAAGACAATGCCTTCATTAACCATAAAGTGGCACTTTTCCCAATTCAAGGCAAGATTAGTTTCTTCACATCTCTGCAAAACTCAATCAAGATTGCTCAAGCAATCGTCAAAAGAGGAACCATAGACGGAAAAGTCGTCCATGAAAACCTCACAAATCTTTTCACAAAAGTCAGAGAATATAGCCATCATGCATCTTTGAAAGGCAGAAGGTGCATTACATAAACCAAAAGGCATACGTCTTTAAGCAAAAGTACCAAAAGGGCATGTAAAAGTAGTCTTTGATTGATCTTTAGCCGACACAGGTATTTGAGAGAAACCAGAATAACCATCTAGAAAGCAGTAATGTGTATGTTTGCATAATCTTCCTAGCATTTGATCAATAAAAGGTAAGGGGTAATGATCTTTCTTAGTAGCTTTATTTAATTTGCGGAAATCAATTACCATCCTATAACCTATGATAATTCTTTGCGGAATCAATTCATCTTTATCATTAGGAACAACAGTAATACCTCCCTTCTTAGGGACACAATGGACAGGACTTACCCACTGACTATCAGCAGCGGGATAAATTATACCTGCCTCCAGAAGCTTGAGTATTTCTTTTCTTACCACTTCTTTCATTTTAGGATTCAGACGTCGTTGAGGATCATGAACTGGTCTGGCATCCGCTTCCAAATTTATTTTATGTTGACATAGGGTGGGACAATGCCCTTAAGATCATCAAGAGTATATCCAATAGCAGCATAGTGCTTCTTCATAGTTTTCAATAATCTTTCTTCTTCATGCTCTGAAAGGTTAGCACTAATAATAACATGATATATCTTATTTTCATCAAGATAAGCATATTTAAGATTATTAGGCAACGGTTTAAGCTCAAACATGGGATCACCCTTGGGTGGAGGAGGATCCCCTAAAATTTCAACAGGCAAATTGTGTTGCAGAATAGGTTCCTGTTTAAAGAATACTTCATCTATTTCCCTTCTTTCATTTATGAACATATCATTTTCATGGTCTAGCAAATAGTGTTCTAAAGGATCACTAGGAGGTACGGCTATAGAAGCAAGACCAATAATTTCATCCTTACTAGATAATTCTTCCTCACGATGTTGTTTACTAAATTTAGAGAAATTAAACTCATGAACCATAGCATCCAAGCCAATAGTAACAACATTCTTTTCGCAGTCTATCCTAGCATTAACAGTGTTCAAGAAGGGTCTACCAAATATAATGGGACAAAAGCTATCTTGTGGAGAAGTGAGAACAAGAAAATCAGTAGGATATTTAGTTTTCACACACAAGACTTCAACATCTCTAACGATTCCCATTGCTGAAATAGTATCTCTATTGGCAAGTTTAATTGTGACGTCAATATCTTCTAACTCAGCAGGTGCAATTTCATGTTTGATTTCTTTATACAAGTCATAAGGTATAACACTAGCACTAGCACCCATATCACATAAGCCATGATAACAATGATCTCCTATTTCAACAGAAATAACAGGCACGCCTACCACAGGTCTATGTTTATCTTTATCACAAGGCTTAGCAATTCTAGCAGTTTCACCATTGAACTGAATAACATGCCCATCAATATTATCAGACAAGAGATCTTTAACAATAGCAATATTAGGTTCTACTTTAACTTGCTCAGGAGGTGTATAAGTTCTAATATTGCTTTTATGAACAACAGTTGAAGCTTTAGCTTGATCCTTTATTCTAACAGGGAAAGGTGGTTTTTCAACATAAGAAGTAGGAACAATAGGATCATTATAAGTGACAGTCTTTTCTTCAACTTTAATAGGTGCAGCTACTTTTACTTCTATGGGAGGATGATATTTAAACCACTTCTCCTTAGGGAGATCAACATAAGTAGTAAAAGATTCACAGAAAGAAGCTACTATCTCATAGTCAAGTCCATATTTAGTGCTAAACTTACGGAAAATATCGGTGTCCATAAAAGATTTAACACAATCAAACTTAGGTGTCATACCTGACTCTTTACCTTCATCGAGGTCCCAATATTCAGAGTTGCGTTTAATTCTATCCAATAAATTCCATTTAAATTCAATAGTCTTCATCATAAAAGAGCCAGCACAAGAAGTATCGAGCATGGTTTGATCATTATGAGAAAGCCGAGCATAAAAACTTTGCATAATTATTTCTCTCGAGAGCTCATGATTGGGACATGAATATAACATTGATTTAAGCCTCCCCCAAGCTTGAGCGACGCTTTCTCCTTTGTGAGGCCAAAAATTATATATATAATTGCGATCACGATGAACAAGATGCATAGGGTAATACTTTTGATGAAATTCCAACTTTAATCTTTTATAGTTCCATGATCTCGTATCATCACATAGCCTATACCATATCAATGTGTATCCCTTCAAAGATAAAGGGAAGAACTTCTTCTTAGCAACATCATCGGGTACACCTACAAGCTTAAATAATCCACAAACTTCATCCACATATATTAAGTGCTCATCAGGATGCTTTGTTCCATCTCCTGTAAAAGGGTTAGCTAGCAGTTTTTCCATCATACCCGAAGGAAATTCAAAAGGAGTTTCATTTTCAATAAGTTCAGTAGGTTGAGGAGCAACTCTTTACTCTACTGGACGGGGTGAAGATACCCCGAACAAGCCCCTCAGAGAATTACTTTCCATAGTAACAAGTGATAGTAAATTTCAGCACACTATATAAATTTTTCCTTACCAAATTCCACGTACCAAAGGCGCTACACTCCCCGGCAACGGCGCCAGAAAAGAGTCTTGATGACCCACAAGTATAGGGGATCTATCGTAGTCCTTACGATAAGTAAGAGTGTCGAACCCAACGAGGAGCAGAAGGAAATGATAAGCGGTTTTCAGCAAGGTATTCTCTGCAAGTACTGACATAAGTGGTAACAGATAGTTTTGTGATAAGGTAAATTGTAACGAGCAACAAGTAACAAAAGTAAGTAAGGTGCAGCAAGGTGTCCCAATCCTTTTTGTAGCAAAGGACAAGCCGGAACAAACTCTTATAATAGGAAAAGCGCTCCCGAGGACACATGGGAATATCGTCAAGCTAGTTTTCATCACGTTCATATGATTCACGTTCGGTACTTTGATAATTTGATATGTGGGTGGACCGGTGCTTGGGTGCTGTTCTTACTTGAACAAGCATCCACCTTATGATTAACCTCTATTGCAAGCATCCACAACTACAACAAAAGTATTAAGGTAAACCTAACCATAGCATGAAACATATGGATCCAAATCAGCCCCTTACGAAGCAACGCATAAACTAGGGTTTAAGCTTCTGTCACTCTAGCAACCCATCATCTACTTATTACTTCCCAATGCCTTCCTCTAGGCCCAAATAATGGTGAAGTGTTATGTAGTCGACGTTCACATAACACCACTAGAGGCTAGACAACATACATCTTATCAAAATATCAAACGAATACCAAATTCACATGACTACTAATAGCAAGACTTCTCCCTTGTCCTCAGGAACAAACGTAACTACTCACAAAGCATATTCATGTTCATAATAAGAGGGGTAATAATATGCATATAGGATCTGAACATATGATCTTCCACCAAATAAACCAGCTAGCATCAACTACAAGGAGTAATCAACACTACTAGCAACCTACTAGCACCAATCCTGGACTTTGAGACAAGAATTGGATGCAAGAGATGAACTAGGGTTTGGAGATGAGATGGTGTTGGTGAAGATGTTGATGGAGATTGCCCTCTCCCGATGAGAGGAGCGTTGGTGATGTCGATGGCAATGATTTCCCCCTCCCGGAGGGAAGTATCCCCGGCAGAACAGCTCTGCCGGAGCTCTAGATTGGTTCCGCCAAGGTTCCGCCTCGTGGCGGCTGAGTCTCGTCCCGAAAGGTTGCTTCTGGTTTTTTTCTCATCAAAAGACTTCATATAGCAGAAGATGGACGTCGGAGACCCACCAGGGGGCCCATGAGGTAGGGGGTGCGCCCTAGGAGGGGGGGGCGCCCCCACCGTCGTGAGCAGGGTGTGGGCCCCCTGGCCTTCATCTTTGGCGAGGATTTTTCTTTATTTATTTTAAGATGTTCCATGGAGTTTCAGGACTTTTGGAGTTGCGCAGAATAGGACTCTAATATTTGCTCCTTTTCCAGCCCAGAATTCCAGCTGCCGGCATTGTCCCTCCTTATGTAAACCTTGTAAAATAAGAGAGAATAGCCATAAGTATTGTGACATAACGTGAAATAACAGCCCATAATGCAATAAATATCGATATAAAAGCATGATGCAAAATGGACGTATCAAGCTTCAAGGTGGCCACGAGGCAGGGAGGCGCGCCTGCCCCCCTGGGCGCGCCCCCACCCTCGTGGCTCCCCTAGCCGACTTCTTTCGCCTATATATATCCATATACCATAAAACATTAGGGAGCAGAATAGATCGGGAGTTCCGCCGCCGCAAGCCTCTGTAGCCACCAAAAACCAATCGTGACCCTGTTCTGGCACCCTGCCGGAGGGGGGATCCCTCACCGGTGGCCACCTTCATCATCCCGGCACTCTCCATGACGAGGAGGGAGTAGTTCACCCTCGGGGCTGAGGGTATGTACCAGTAGCTATGTGTTTGATCTCTCTCTCTCTCTCTCTCTCTCTCTCGTGTTCTTGAGGTGATACGATCTTGATGTATCGCGAGCTTTGCTATTATAGTTGGATCTCTCTCTCTGTCTCTCTCTCTCTCTCTCTCGTGTTCTTGAGGTGATACGATCTTGATGTATCGCGAGCTTTGCTATTATAGTTGGATCTTATGATGTTTCTCCCCCTCTACTCTCTTGTAATGGATTGAGTTTTCCCGTTGAAGTTATCTTATTAGATTGAGTCTTTGAGGATTTGAGAACACTTGATGTATGTCTTGCCGTGCTTATCTGTGGTGACAATAGGATATCACGTGATCCACTTGATGTATGTTTTGGTGATCAACTTGCGGGTTCCGCCCGTGGACCTATGCATAGGGGTTGGCACACGCTTTTGTCTTGACTCTCCGGTAGAAACTTTGGATCACTCTTTCAAGTACTTTGTGTTGGTTTGAATAGATGAATTTGAGATTGTGTGATGCATATCGTATAATCATACCCACGGATACTTGAGGTGACATTGGAGTATCTAGGTGACATTAGGGTTTTGGTTGACTTGTGTCTTAAGGTGTTATTCTAGTATGAACTCTTGAATAGATCGATCCGAAAGAATAGCTTTGAGGTGGTTTCATACCCTACCATAATCTCTTTGTTTGTTCTCCGCTATTAGTGACTTTGGAGTGACTCTTTGTTGCATGTTGAGGGATAGTTATATGATCCAATTATGTTATTATTGTTGAGAGAACTTGCACTAGTGAAAGTATGAACCCTAGGCCTTGTTTCAATGCATTGCAATACCATTTTTGCTCACTTTTATCATTAGTTACCTTGTTGTTTTTTTACTTTCAGATCACAAATGCCTATATCTACCATCCATATTGCACTTGTATCACCATCTCTTCACCGAACTAGTGCACCTATACAATTTACCATTGTATTGGGTGTGTTGGGGACACAAGAGACTCTTTGTTATTTGGTTGCAGGGTTGTTTGAGAGAGACCATCTTCATCCTACGCCTCCCACGGATTGATAAACCTTAGGTCATCCACTTGAGGGAAATTTGCTACTGTCCTACAAACCTCTGCACTTGGAGGCCCAACAACGTCTACAAGAAGAAGGTTGTGTAGTAGACATCACCCATCTTTTGCCATATGAAGGGGTTTTACCTAGAAGAAAACAAGAGGAAGTTTTCGAGATGAAGCGGTGCAGTCTTGATGCGGAACTTGGGCAGGACCAATCTAGGGCTCCGGCGGAGCTGTTCTGCCGGGGAATCTTCCCTCCCGGAGGGGGATATCGAAGCCATCATCATCACCAACGATCCTCTCATCGAGAGGGGGTCAATCTCCATCAACATATTCACCAACACCATCTCCTCTCAAACCCTAGTTCATCTCCTATATCCAATCTTTGTCTCAAAATCTCAGATTGGTACCTGTGGGTTGCTAGTAGTGTTGATTACTCCTTGTAGTTGATGCTAGTTGATTTATTTGGTGGAAGATCATATGTTCAGATCCTTAATGATAATTAATACTCCTCTAACTATGAACATGAATATGCTTTGTGAGTAGTTACTTTTGTTCCTGAGGACATGGGAGAATTCTTGTTATTAGTAATCATGTGAATTTGGTATTCGTTCGATATTTTGATGAGATGTATGTTGTCTCTCCTCTAGTGGTGTTATGTCAACATTGACTACATGACACTTCACCATGATTTGGGCCTAAGGGAAGGCATTGGGAAGTAATAAGTAGATGATGGGTTGCTAGAGTGACAGAAGCTTAAACCCTAGTTTATGCGTTGCTTCGTAAAGGGCTAATTTGGATCCATATGTTTCATGCTATGGTTAGATTTATCTTAATTATTTTTTCATAGTTGTGGATGCTTGCGAGAGGGGTTAATCATAAGTGGGAGGCTTGTCCAAGGAAGGGCAGCACCCAAGCACCGGTCCACCCACATATCAAATTATCAAAGTAACGAACACGAACCATATGAGCATGATGAAAACTAGCTTGATAGTAATTCCCATGTGTCCTCAGGAGCGCTTTGCTTTATATAAGAGTTTGTCTAGGCTTGTACTTTGCTACGAAAAGGATTGGGCCGCCTTACTGCACCTTAGTTACTTTTGTTACTTGTTACCCGTTACCAATTATCTTATCATACAACTATCTGTTATCGATAATTTCAGTGCTTGCAGAGAATACCTTGCTGAAAACGGCTTGTCATTTCCTTCTGCTCCTCATTGCGTTCGACACTCTTACTTATCAAAAGGACTACGATAGATCCCCTACACTTGTGGGTCATCATGAGGCTAATGCTATGACATTGTCTGCAACTGCTATTGGTGATCCTATTGTTCCTGTTGTATCAACTATGAAGCTCAGAGTTCAGTTGCAAGGGCGCACATTGTTCTTTTTAGTGGATTCTGGTAGTAGTCATACTTACATTGATGTAGTTGTGGCTAGTTCCATGTCAGATGCTTCTGATATGCTAGTTTCCATGGTCAGAGTGGCTGATGGCAAATTAATCCCTTGTTCCAGCCAATTGAAAGTAGGACAGTGGTCTTGTGGTGGTTATAGTTTCACTAGAAATTTTAGAGTTTTTACTTTGGGGACTTATGATGGAATATTGGGTATGGACTGGCTTGTTTCTCATGGCCCTATGCAGGTGGATTGGGCTGAACATTGGATTTCCTTCCAGAAGGATCAAATTTTGCTTACATTGCTTGAAGCAGATGCTAGTCCTCAGTTGTGTGCAGTAATGGAAATGTCAGGTTTATTAGTAAATGAAGAAATTGCATTGTCTAAATTGCCTCATGAAGTTCAAGAGCTTATTGAGAGGTTTGTTTCAGTTTTTGCAACTCCTAGTGTTTTACCACCTAGAAGGAAGTATGATCATACAATTCCTCTAATTTCTGCAGCTGGTCCTATTGCTATCAGACCTTACAGAGTTGCTCCTACATTAAAGGATGAGTTGGAGAGGAAGGTGCAAGAGATGTTGGATTTTGGTGTAATCAGACCTAGTAATAGCCCTTTTTCTTCCCCAATGCTCTTGGTGAAAAAGAAAAATCATACTTGGAGGCCTGTTATTGATTATATGCATCTTAATGCTATCACTCCTAAATGCAAGTACCCAATCCTAGTGATTGATGAGCTTTAGGATGAATTAGCTGGTTCTTCATGGTTTTCTAAGTTGGATTTAAGTTTTGGATATCATCAAATAAGGCTTGCCCCTAGATAGGAGTATAAGACTGCATTTCAAACTCATAATGACCATTTTGAGTTTTTGGTTATGTCACAAGGATTGATTGGAGGGCCTAACACTTTTCAGTTTGCTATGAACAGTGATTTATCTCCTGTGTTGAGGAAATGTGCAGTGGTATTTTTTGATGACATTTCAGTTTTCAATGCGACTTATGCACTTCATTTGCAGCATTTGGCAGAGATGCTTCAGTTATTGCATAAACATTAGTGATAGGTCAGATTATCTTAGTGTGCCTTTGCTCAGCAAGAAATTGGTTATTTAGCCATGTCATTAGTGGCCAGGGGGTGTCTACTGACCCTGCCAAGATCTCTGCTATATAGGATTGGCCAGTCCTTGTGTCCGTTTAGGAGGTCAGAGGATTTTGGTTGGATATTATAGGAAGTTTATTAAGCTTTATGGAGTTATCAGCAGGCCTCTCACTTTATTGCTTTAAAAAGGAGTATATTTCCATTTGATAGATGTTGAACAACCGTCATTCTTGGCACTTAAGGAAGCTCTTGCATCACCACCAGTGTTAGCTCTTCCAGATTTCTCAAAAAAGTTTGTTGTGGAAACAGATGCGTGTGATGTGTGGCATTGGAGCGGTTCTCATGCAAGATGGTCATCCTTTAGCTTATGTAAGTAAAGCTTTGGGCCCTAGAAATCAGGCTCTTTCTTGTTATGAAAACGAGTATCTAGCTATACTTTTAGCTATGGAGCATCGGAGACAGTATTTGCAGTTGTCTAAATTTGTTATTCAGACAGATCAGAGGAATTTAGCTAGTTTGTCTGACCAGTGTTTGCACACAGTTTGGCAACAAAAAGCTTTGACCAAGTTACTTGGCCTTAGTTACACCATTTGTTATAAAAAAGGAGCCGAGAATTGGGCTGCTGGTGCTTTATCTAGGAGACCTCACACTGCATAGGAAGTGCTCCCTGAACTTCATCATATTTCGTCTGTTCAACCATTGTGGATGGACGCAATTATTCAGAGTTATGTTGATGATCCTTTCTCTGCTGCATTGTTACAATAGTTGGCAATTCATCGTCAGTCTTATAAGAAGTTTTCTCTGAGGGCTAGAATTTTGCGCATTGATCAGTGTATTTGGGTTGGTAACAAACCTCAAATGCATCATAAGTTAGTCAGTGCTTTCCACGACAGTGTGATTGGTGGACATTCAGGTTTTCCTGTGACTTACAAGTGTGTGAGGTAGCTGTTTCGCTCGGCTGGTATTAGAGGTTTCATCAAACAGTTTGTGCAACATAGTTTGATCTGTCTACCATATCCTGGATTGTTGCAACCTTTGCCGATTCCAACCTTGCCTTGGGAAATGGTGACCATGGATTTTGTTGAAGCTCTCCCTACATCTGGCAGGTATAATTGCTTGTTTGTGGTTATTGACAAACTGACTAAATATGGCCATTTCATTCCCTTGCATCATCCTTTCACTGCTGTGTCTGTGGCTGAGGCGTTTCTGAATTCAGTTTATCGCCTCCATGGCATGCCATTGTCCATTGTGTCGGACCGTGTGTATACTACCCTTTTTTGGAAGGAATTGTTCACTAAGATAGGCACCTTGCTTCGTATGAGTTCTGCTCGGCATCCATAGTCAGATGGCCAAACGGAGCATGTGAATCAACAAGTGGAGTGTTGCTACTTCTCGACCTTGCGTTGTTTTTTCCCTTGAAGAGGAAAGGTGATGTAGCAAAGTAGAGATAAGTATTTCCCTCAGTTAGAGAACCAAGGTATCAATCCAGTAGGAGACAACGTACAAATCACCAATACCTGCACAAACAATCAAACAACTTGCACCCAACATGATAAAGTGGTTATCAATCCCTTCACGGCTACATGCAAAAGTGAGATCTGATAGAGATAGATGAAACTAAACAAACGATGAAGTAAATATTTTTGGGTTTTTTGGTTTATAGATCAGAAAGTAAAAGAATGGAAAATAGTAGATCAGAAACTTATATGATGGAAAATAGACCCGGGGGCCATAGGTTTCACTAGAGGCTTCTCTCAAGATAGAAAATAATACGGTGGGTGAGCAAATTACTATCGAGCAATTGATAGAAAAGCGCAAAGTTATGATGATATCTAAGGCAGTGATTATGAAATATTGGCATCACGTCTGTTTCAAGTAGACCAGAACGATTCTGCATCTACTACTATTACTCCACACATCGACCGACTCCTGCCTGCATCTAGAGTATTAAGTTCATGAAGAACAAAGTAACACATTAAGTAGGATGACATGATGTAGAGGAATAAACTCAAGCAATGTGATGTAAATTCCATCTTTTTATCCTCGATGGCAACAATACAATACGTGCCTTACTGCCCCTACTGTCACTAGGAAAGGACACCGCAAGATTGAACCCAAAGCTAAGCACTTCTCCCATTGCAAGAAAAACCAATCTAGTTGGCCAAACCAAACTGATAATTCGAAGATAATTACAAAGATATCAAATCATGCATAAAAGAATTCGGAGAAGATTCAAATAATATTCATAGATAAGATGATCATAAATCCACAATTCATCAGATCTCGACAAACACACCGCAAAAGAAGATTACATCGGATAGATCTCCAAGAACATCGGGGAGAACATTGTATTGAGAATCAAAGAGAGAGAAGAAGCCATCTATCTACTAGCTATGGACCCGTAGGTCTGAGGTGAACTACTAAAGCTTCATCGGAAGGGTAATAGGGTTGATGTAGAAGCCCTCCGTGATCGAATCCCCCTCCGGCAGGATGCCGAAAAAGGCCCCTAGATGGGATCCCACGGGAATAGAAGGTTGCGGCGGTGGAAAAGTGTTTTCGTGGATGCCTCTGCTGGTTTGGGAATATATGTGAATATATAGGACGAAGAATTAGGTCAGGAGAGTCATGAGGGGCCCACAAGGCAGGGGGTGTGACCTCCCCCCTTGTGTCCACCTCATGGCTCTTCCGACTTGATCTCCAAGTCTCCTGGGTGTCTTCTGGTCCAAGAAAAATCATCGCGAAGGTTTTATTCCGTTTGGACTCCGTTTGGTATTCCTTTTCTGAGAAACTATAAAACAAGGAAAAAAACAGAAATGGACACTGGGCTCTAGGTTAATAAGTTAGTCCCAAAAATAATATAAAATAGCATATTAATGCATATAAAACATCCAAGATAGATAATACAATAGCATGGACAATCAAAAATTATAGATACATTGGAGAGGTATCAAGCATCCCCAAGCTTAATTCCTGCTCGTCCTCGAGTAGGTAAATGATAAAAACAGATTTTTTTGATGTGGAATGCTACCTAACATATCCATCCATGTAATTTTTCTTTATTGTGGCATGAATGTTCAGATCCATAAGATTCAAAACAAAAGTTTAATATTGACATAAAAACAATAATACTTGAAGCATACTGACAAGGCAATTATGTCTTCTCAAAATAACATGGCCAGAGAAAGCTTATCACTACAAAATCATATAGTCTGGCTATGCTCCATCTTCATCACACAAAATTTTCAAATCATGCACAACCCCGATGCCAAGCCAAGCAATTGTTTTTTTACTTATGATGTTCTCAAACTTTTTCAACTTTCACACAATACATGAGCATGAGCCATGGACATAGCACTATAGGTGGAATAGAATATGGTGGTTGTGGAGAAGATAAAAAGAAGGAGATAGTCTCACATCAACTAGGCGTATCAACAGGCTATGGAGATGCCCATCAATAGATATCAATGTGAGTGAGTAGGAATTGCCATGCAACGGATGCACTAGAGCTATAAGTTTATGAAAGCTCAAAAAGAAACTAAGTGGGTGTGCATCCAACTCGCTTGCTCACGAAGACCTAGGGCAATTTGAGGAAGCCCATCATTGCAATATACAAGCCAAGTTCTATAATGAAAAATTCCCACTAGTATATGAAAGTGGCAACATAGGAGACTCTCTATCATGAAGATCATGGTGCTACTTAGAAGCACAAGTGTGGTAAAAGGATAGTAAGATTGCCCCTTCTCTCTTTTCTCTCATTTTATTTTTATTTTGTTTTGGGCTCTCTCTTTTTTTGGCCTCCTTTTTTCCGTCCGGAGTCTCATCCCGACTTGTGGGAGAATCATAGTCTCGATCATTCTTTACTCACATGGGACAATGCTCTAATAATGAAGATCATCACACTTTTATTTACTTACAACTCAAGAACTACAACTCGATACTTAGAACAAAATATGACTCTATATGAATGCCTCCGGCTTTGTACCAGGATGTGCAATGAATCAAGAGTGACATGTATGAAATAATTATTAAAGGTGGCTGTGACACAAATACGATGTCAACTACATGATCATGCAAAGCAATATGACAATGATGGAACATGTCATAATAAACGAAACGGTGGAAAGTTACATGGCAATATATCTCTGAATGGCTATGAAAATGACATAATAGGTAGGTATGGTGGCTGTTTTGAGGAAGGTATATGGTGGGTGTATGGTACCGGCGAAAGTTGCACTAGAGAGGATAGCAATGGTGGAAGGTCCAAAAAATTGATCTTTCATAACAAGATTCAACAAAGCGGCATTAATTCCACAAGATTCAACATCGGTAATAGGAGCAACCGGAGTGCTAATAAAATCATTGTTGTTGGTATTGGAAAAGTCACATAATTTAGTATTATCTTGAGCCATCGTGACAAATAATCAATCCAACACACAAGCACACAAGAAGCAAGAGAAAAGAGGCGAAAGGAAGAGAGGCGAAGAAAATGCAAAGGTTTTTGAAAATCGTTTTAGAAGTGGGGGAGAGGAAACGAGAGGCGAATGGCAAATAATGTAATGCGAGGGAGAAGAGTTTATGATGGGTACTTGGTATGTCTTGACTTGGCGTAGATCTCCCCGGAAACGGCGCCAGAAATGGCTAGTTGACAGGAGATCAAATCTTGACTTGACTTGGCGCAAATCTCCCCGGCAACGGCGCCAGAAATCCTTCTTGCTACCTCTTGAGCATGCGTTGGTTTTACCTTGAAGAGAAAGGGTGATGCAACAAAGTAGCGTAAGTATTTCCCTCAGTTTTTGAGAAACAAGGTATCAATCCAGTAGGAGACAACGCACAAGTCACCTAGTACCTACACAAACAATCAAGAACCTTGCAACCATCGCGATAAAGGGGTTGTCAATCCCTTCACGGTCACTCGCAAAAGTGAAATCTAATAAAGATAGTAAAGTAAATATTTTTTTGGTATTTTTGTTGTATAGATTGGAAAGTAAAGATTGCAAAATAAACGGCGACAGAAATTGGCAAGTTGATAGGAAACTAATATGATGTAAGATAGACCCGGGGGCCATAGGTTTCACTAGTGGCTTCTCTCAAGATAGCATGAATTACGGTGGGTGAACAAATTACTGTCGAGCAATTGATAGAAAAGCGCATAGTTATGAGAATCTATAGGCAATGATCATGACTATAGGCATCACGTCCGTGTCATGTAGACCGAAATGATTCTGCATCTACTACTATTACTCCACACATCGACCGCTATCCAGCAAGCATCTAGAGTATTAAGTTCATAAGAACAGAGTAACGCATTAGGCAAGATGACATGATGTAGAGGGATAAACTCAAGCAATATGATATAAACCCCATCTTTTTATCCTCGATGGCAACAATACAATACGTGCCTTGTTGCCCCTACTGTCACTGGGAAAGGACACCGCAAGATTGAACCCAAAGCTAAGCACTTCTCCCATTGCAACAAAGATCAATCTAGTAGGCCAAACTAAACCGATAATTCGAAGAGACTTGCAAAGATATCAAATCATGCATATAAGAATTCATAGAAGAATCAAATAATATTCATAGATAATCTTGATCATAAATCCACAATTCATCGAATCTCGGCAAACACACCGCAAAAGAGTATTACATCGAATAGATCTCCAAGAACATCGAGGATAACTTTGTATTGAGAATCAAAGAGAGAGCAGAAGCCATCTAGCTAATAACTATGGACCCGAAGGTCTGTGGTAAACTACTCACACTTCATCGGAGAGGCTATGGTGTTGATGTAGAAGCCCTCCATGATCGATTCCCCCTCCAGCAGAGCGCCGGAAAAGGCCCCAAGATGGGATCTCACAGGTACAGAAGGTTGCGGTGGTGGAAAAGTGGTTTCGTGCCTCTCCCTGATGTTTTTAGGGTATAAGGGTATATATAGGCAAAAGAAGTACATCGGTGGAGCTCCGTGGGGCCCACGAGGATGGGGGCGCACCTACCCCCTGGGCGCACCTACCCCCTGGGCGCACCCTACTGCCTCATGGTCGCCTCGCGGAGTTCCAGACTTCAACTCGATGTCTTCTGGATTGCTTTCGTTCCAAGAAAGATCATCGCGAAGGTTTCATTCAGTTTGGATTCCGTTTGGTATTCCTTTTCTGCAAAACACTAAAATAGGAAAAAACAGAAACTGGCACTGGGCCTTCGGTTAGGTTAGTCCCAAAAATAATATAAAAGAGCATATTAAAGCCCATTAAACATCCAAAACAGATAATATAATAGCATGGAACAATCAAAAATTATAGATACGTTGGAGACGTATCAACGACCACCATCTACTTTACAATGCGCAAACATTTCACTAGATTCTTTCATAGTAAATATAAACTCATGGTCTAGAAATATAGTGGCGGCGTGCTTAACAGAAGAATGCTCAATATTAGAAAACTCTAGAAAAATCCTATGTATGTATGGATGCATATGAACAAATTGTCTTTGAAGTTCAACCACAAGCAAAGATATAACATCCGCAAGACTACTAGTTTCATGGAGAATAGATCCACCTAACGTGGGTAGCACACCAGCACAAGTAAATAAATCTTGAATAACCCTTTTTCCAATAATATTGCTGCTACCTATGCAAAGTTTTTTTAGTGTGCAAGATAGTAGATTCTTCATGATGATTAGTATTAGCAAAAGCATCAAAGTTTCCCACATCGTTACTACTACCCTTTTCAGCGATAACCTGCCCAATTTCAGACATGGCGGCAACAAACCAATCTAGCAAACGAGCAACCGAAAGCAAACGAAGAAGACGAACGGAAGAGGGCGAAGAAAAAGGCAAATTGATACGTCCATTTTGCATTATGTTTTCTTACTGTTATTTATAAGGTTTTTATCCATAATAATGCTTTTTGGAGTAATTCTAATGCCTTTTCTCTCATAATTTGCAAGGTACACACCAAGAGGGAGAATTCCGGTAGCTGGAAATCAGGACATGAAAAATCTATGTCAGGCCACCTATTCTGCACAACTCCAAATGAGCTGAAAGTTCACGGAGATTTTTTTTGGAATATATAAGAAATATTGGAGCAAATAACTACCAGAGGGGGGGCCACCAGGTGGGCACAACCCACCTGGGCGCACCAGGCCCCCCAGGCGCGCCCTGGTGGGTTATGGCCTCCTCGGCCCACCTGTGGTGCCCATCTTCTGGTATATAAGTTATTTTGACCTAGAAAAAAAATAAGGAGAAGACTTTCGGGGCGGAGCACAGCCGTCTTGAGGCGGAACTTGGGTAGGAGCACTGTTGCCCTCCGGCGGAGCGATTCGGCCGGGGGAACTTCCCTCCCGGAGGGGGAAATCATCGTCATCATCATCACCAACAACTCTCCCATCTTGGGGAGGGCAATCTCCATCAACATGTTCACCAACACCGTCTCATCTTAAACCCTAGTTCATCTCTTGTATTCAATCTTGTTACCAGAACTATAGATTGTTGCTAGGGGTGACTAGTAGTGTTGATTACATCTTGTAGTTGATTACTATATGGTTTATTTGGTGGAAGATTATATGTTCAGATGATGCTATTTAATACTCCTCTGATCATGAGCATGTTTATTATTTGTGAGTAGTTACTTTCGTTCTTGAGGTCACGGGAGAAGTCATGTTGCAAGTAATCATGTGAACTTGATATGTGTTTGATATTTTGATAGTATGTATGTTGTGATTCCCTTAGTGGTGTCATGTGAACGTCGACTACATGACACTTCACCATATTTGGGCCTAAGGGAATGCATTGTGGAGTAGTAAATAGATGGTGGGTTGTGAGAGTGACAGAAACTTAAACCCCAATTTATGCACTATTTCGTAAGGGACCGAATGGATCCTAGAGTTTAATGCTATGGTTAGGATTTATCCTTAATACTTTTCTCGTAGTTGCGGATGCTTGCGGGAGGGTTAATCATAAGTAGGAGGTTTGTTCAACTAAGAACAGCACCTAAGCACCGGTCCACGCACATATCAAATTATCAAAGTAGCGAACACAAATCAAACCAACATGATGAAAGTGACTAGATGAAATTCCTGTGTACCCTCAAGAACGCTTTGCTTATCATAAGAGATCATTTTGGCCTGTCCTTTCCCTCAAAGGGATTGGGCTACCTTGATGCATACCTATTGTTACTATCGTTACTTGCTCGTTACAAATTATGTTGCTATCAAACTACACGCTACTTACAATTTCAGCACTTGCAGACATTACCTTACTGAAAACTACTTGTCATTTCCTTCTGCTCCTCGTTGGGTTCGACACTCTTACTTATCGAAAAGAGCTAAAATTGACCCCCTATACTTTTGGGTCATCAAGGCTATTTTCTGGCGCTGTTGCCGGAGAGTGAAGCGCCTTTGGTAAGTGGAATTTGGTAAGGAAACATTTATATAGTGTGCTGAAATTTATTGTCACTTGCTACTAGGGAAAACAATCCTTTGAGGGGTTTGTTCGGGGTATCTTCACCTCCTCCAGAACCACAATTAATTGTCCCTCAACCTACTGCACCTACTAAAAATACTGAATATGAAATTCATTCAGGTATGATAGAACAACTGCTAGCTAATCCTTATGCAGGAGATGGAACAGAACATCCTGATATGCACTTGATATATGTGGAACAAATTTGTGGATTTTTAAGCTTGCAGGTTTACCCAGAGATGAGGTGATGCAGAAGGTTTTCACTTTATCTTTGAATGTAAAAGCATTGGCATGTTATAGGCTATGCGATGATATTGGATCATGGAATTGGAATCGTTTAAAATTGGAGTTCCACCAAAAAATTTATCCTATGCATCTAGTTCATCGTGATCGGAATTATATATATAATTTTTGGCCTCGTGAAGGTGAAAGTATCGCTCTAGCTTGGGGGAGGATTAAGTCAATGTTATATTCATGCCCCAATCATGAGCTCTCAAGAGAAATTATTATTCAGAACTTTTATGCTCGGCTTTCTCGAAATGATCAAACCATGCTGGATACTTCTTGTGTTAGTTCTTTTATGAAGAAAACTATTCAATTCTGGTGGGAGATTTTGGAAAGATTAAATGCAACTCTGAAGATTGGGAACTCAGGGAAGGTAAAGAGTCAGGTATAAAGCTTAAGTATGATTGTGTTAAATCTTTTATGGATACTGATGCTTTTCAAAAGTTTAGCACTAAATATGGACTTGACTCTGAGATAGTAGCCTCCTTTTGTGAATCATTTGGTACTCATGTTGAACTCCCTAAAGAGAAGTGGTTTAAATATCACCCACCTATTAAAGATGAAATTACGGAACGAGTACCAGTTAAAGAAGAAACTATACTCTATAATGTTGATCAGTTGTTCCTACTGCTTATATTGAGAAACCACCTTTTCCTGTTAGGCTAAAGGAACATACTAAAGTTTCAACTTTGGTTAACAAAAGTTATGTTAGAACACCTAAACCAGATGAACAAATTAGGGTGGAACCTAAGGTTGTATGGTTAAAGATCTCTTAGAGGAAGATGTAGATGGGCATACTATTTACTTATGTGCAGAAGCTGCTAGAATTGCTAAACCCAATAAAAGGGATAAACATAGACCAGTTGTTGGCATCCCTGTCATTTCAGTTAAAATAGGAGATCACTGTTATCATGGTTTATGTGACATGGGTGCTAGCGTGAGTGCTATTCCTTACACTTTATATCAAGAAATTAAGAAAGACATAGCACCTGCACAGATAGAAGACATGATGTTACTATTAAACTTGCTAATAGAGACACCATATCACCTTGTGGGATTGTTAGAGATGTTGAAGTCTTGTGTTGGAAAATAAAATATCCTACTGATTTTCTTGTCCTTGGTTCCCCACAAGATGACTTCTGTCATATTATTTTTGGTAGACCTTTCTTGAACACAGTTAATGCTAAGATAGATTGTAAGAAACAAACTGTGAGTGTTAGCTTTTGGTGATGAGTCTCATGAGTTTAATTTTTCCAAGTTTAGTAGAAATCATCATGAAAAAGAATTGCCTAGTAAGGATGAATTAATTGGTCTTGCTTCTATTGTTGTGCCACCTGCTGATCCTTTAGAACAATACTTCCTAGACCATGAGAATGGTTTATATATGTATGGAAGAAATGAAATAGATAAGATTTTCTCTGAACAACGTCCTCTACTTAAACACAAATTGCCTATTGAAACTCTAGGAGGTCCTCCTCCACCTAAAGGTGATCTTGTGTTTGAATTAAAACAATTGCCAGACACTTTGAAATATATTTATCTTGATGAAAAGAAAATATATCCTGTTATTATCAGTGCTAAGCATTCAGAACATGAAGAAGAAAGATTATTGGAAGTTCTAAGGAAGCACCGAGCTGCTATTGGATATACTCTTGATGATTTAAAGGGCATTAGTCCCACTCCATGTCAGCACAAAATTAATATGGAACCTGATGCTAAACCAGTTGTTGATCACCAACATCGGTTAAATCCGAAGATGAAAGAAGTGGTAAGAACGGAAATATTCAAAACTTCTGGAAGCAGGTATAATCTATCCTATAGCTGATAGTAGATGGGTAAGTCATGTTCATTGTGTCCCTAAGAAAGGAGGTATAACTGTTGTTCCTAATGATAAGAATGAACTTATTCCACAAAGAATTGTTACAGGCTATAGAATGGTAATTGATTTCAAAAAATTAAATAAAGCTAATAGAAGAGATCATTACCCTTTGCATTTTATTGGTCAAATGCTTGAAAGATTATCTAGGCACACACACTTTTGCTTCCTTGATGGATAGTCTGGCTTCTCACAAATACCTGTTTCTCAACCTGATCAAGAAAAGACCACTTTTACTTGTCCTTTTGGAACATATGCTTATAGACGTATGCCTTTTGGTTTACGTAATGCACCTGCTACCTTTCAAAGATGCATGATGGCTATATTCTCTGACTTTTGTGAAAAGATTGTTGAGGTTTTCATGGATGACTTTTCTGTTTATGGGAAGTCTTTTGATGATTGTTTAAGCAATCTTGATTGAGTTTTTCAGAGATGTGAACAAACTAATCTCGTCTTGAACTGGGAGAAGTGCCACTTTATGGTCAATGAAGGCATTGTCTTGGGTCATGAAATTTTTGAAAGAGGTATTGAAGTGGACCAAGCTAAGGTTGATGCCATTGAGAAAATGCCATGCCCTAAGGCATCAAAGATATTCGTAGTTTCCTAGGTCATGATGGTTTCTATAGGAGATTTATTAAAGACTTCTCTAAAATTTCTAGGCCTCTCACTAATCTTTTGCAAAAGGATATTCCTTTTGTTTTTTACGATAATTGTTTAGAAGCCTTTGAAACACTCAAGAAAGCTTTAATCTCTGCACCTATTGTTCAACCACCTCATTGGAACTTGCCTTTTGAAATTATGTGTGATGCTAGTGATTATTCTGTTGGTGCTGCTCTAGGAAAAAGAGTTGATAAGAAATTGAATGCTATTCATTATGCTAGTAAAATTCTAGACAATGCTCAAAGAAATTATGCTACAACTGAAAAAGAATTCTTAGCAGTGGTGTTTGCTTGTGACAAGTTTAGACCTTATATTGTTGATTCCAAAGTAACTGTTCACACAGACCATGTTGCTATTAAATATCTTATGGAAAAGAAATATGCTAAACCTAGACTTATTCATTGGGTTCTCCTGTTACAAGAATTTGATTTGCATATTATTGATAGAAAGGGAACTGAGAAGCCAGTAGTTGATAACTTGTCTAGGCTTGAAAATGTGCTTTATGACTCACTTCCTATTGATGATAGTTTTCCTAATGAGCAGTTAGCTGCAATAAATGTTGCTAATAGCTAGTACTCCTTGGTATGCTGACTATGCTAATTACATTGTTGCTAAATATTTACGACCTAGCTTTACATACCAACAAAAGAAAAAAATTCTTCTATGATTTAAGACATTACTTTCACTACTAGGAAAAGGGCTAAAGATGAAATTGACACTAATGGCGCACCAGAGAAGTGGTGCGCCACTACTATATACTAATGGCGCACCATGTGGAGATGCGACATGAGTGTGGAAGACACTAATGGCGCACCAGGCACACGGTGCACCACTAGTAGCAAAATGTTCTTTTTCATTTTTTCAAACATACTAATGGCGCATCCGGGCAGAGTGCGCCATTAGTAGTTAGAACTACTAATGGCGCACCAGCCATAGAGTGCGTCACTACTGTATTTTTTTTAATTTTTTGCAAAACTACTAATGGCGCACCGTTGCATAGTGCGCCATTACTAGTTTAAACTAGTAATGGCGCACTGTGCCACGGTGCGCCATTGGTATAATTTTTTTTTCTTTTTTGCAAAACTACTAATGGCGCATGTCTGTGTGGTGCGCCATTAGTATGTTGGGTTACTAATGGCGCATGGCTGTGTGGTGCGCCATTAGTAACCTGGGACCAGCTAGATATTTTTGGACAGCCACACCTACACACTCACTTTCCCCACTTCATTCCCCCCACCTCCTTCTCTAAGCTTGTCGGCTGCCTCCTCCTCCTCACCTCATTTGCACCATAGATTCATCAAAATTAAGTGGTGAAATTACCTTTTTTTTGATAGGTAAGTAAGGGGAAAGCTATCTTCATGTTGTAGATCTACTTTTTTTCTCCCTAGCTCGCTCCAACAACGTGCACATGCACTTTTTGTGGCCTAGCTAGATCTATGTATGTTTGTGGTGTTCCATATGTTTGTGGTGTTGCATATATGTTTGTGTTTGCAGGTACCGGTATTTGAAATGTGATAGTTGCCAATATTTTGCCGGAATGCTGATTCATTTCCGTTTCGGCGAGAATTTTGGCACTATCCATTCTTTTTGGTCCTATTTTTAGGTAAAGTCATGCCAATTTTTTTCTTGGTTCTAATATATCGTTTTGCTCTACCCCGCAGGCGACCATGGTCCGCACGATGACCGAAGGCATCGTGAATAGGTTTTTGAGCTCCGCGAAGGCCGAGATGCTTCAAAAGAACGAGACGGAGATAAGATGTCCGTGTCGAAGATGCAAGCTGAAGAGCCTTATTGCGGACCCGGATTCCGGGAAGGTGCGGGACCACCTGCTCTTGCGTGGTTTCATGGATGGCTATCGGTGGCAAGGTGATGAAGATGACTATGAAGTCGTCCATGGGGGCCGGGCAAGAAATGAGGAAGGGAAGCAAGACAACCACCGCGGCTCGGGCGGGCGAGAAGACGAAGAATCTCCAGGACATGATCACGACGGTGATGCTGTACTTAGTCATCATGTAGAAGATGTTGGACATGATGATGAGGAAGATGACGGAGCAGATGAAGGGCATGGTCATGAAGGTGAAGATGCCGGAGGAGCAGACGACGATGGACAATCGATGGGCTGGGTGCAGGACCCTCATATTCAAGAGTTGCTTCTCAAGCAGACGGATAACGCAAGAGCTGCCGCCCGAGAGAAAGCCAAGCTGGATCAACTTGAGATAGACGTGGTTACTCCATTGTATGAAGGATGCAGACCCGAGGATACCCGCCTGAAAGTAATGCTCATGGCTTTGGAGATGAAGGTAAAACACAAAATGACCGACGCATGCTTCGACGAGAACATGTCATTCTGGCGCGAATGTCTTCCCAAGGGGAACAAGTGCCCGACTAGTTTCGAGGAGGCAAAGAAAGTCGTGTGTCCTCTGGATTTACCGCACGTGAAATACCATGTGTGCATGAACAATTGCATCATTTATCGGGGCGAGCACGCAGAGTCTACCATATGTCCGGTGTGCGGCGTCACTCAATACAAGAAGAGGAAGAAAGCTCCTCGAAAAGTGGTGTGGTACTTTCCGATCACTCCTCGTGTGCAGCGGTATTTCGTGGACCCTAAGGTAGCAAAGCTCCTGCGTTGGCACACGGATAGGGAGGAGAAGAAGCGAGAAGATGACGCAAATGATCCGGAGATAAATAAAAAAGACAAGATGCTGAGTCACCCTAAGGATGGGAGCCAGTGGCAAGCGTTGAACTTCGAACACCCATAATTTGGGAAGGATCCAAGGAACATCGTGTTGGGCGCGAGCACCGATGGAGTCAATCCGTTTGGCAGCCAGAGAAGCACACATAGCACCTAGCCTGTGTTTGTGTGGATGTACAACCTTCCCCCCTGGTTGTGCATGAAGAGGAAGTGCATTCACATGAGTATGTTAATTGAAGGGCCAAAACAACCAGGGAACGACATCAATCTGTATCTGGGGCTGCTGAAAGAGGAGCTAGACATGCTGTGGAAAACGCCAGCCAATACGTGGGATGCCGTAGAGAAAGAATATTGCCCTATGAGAGCCGCACTGCTCACGACGGTGTACGACTATCTCGGTTACGGATATCTCGCGGGGCAGGTGGTCCACGGATTTTCTGGATGCGCCAGGTGCATGGATGACACAACGTATCGACAGCTAGATAGAGATCCCGGGTCTTCAAAAACCGTGTTCATGGGACATCGAAGGTGGCTTCACGATGATGACCCGTGGAGGAAACGCAAGGATCTGTTCGATGGTGAAACCGAACTCCGAAAACGCCCGCGTACAAGGAGCGGCGAGGAAATAGACGGGCTGTTGAAAAATTGGAAAGATTGCCCACTGCCGGGAAAGAAGCAAAAGGCGCCAGAGCCGGGAAAGAAGCGAAAGGTGCCAAAGCCGCTGCTGAAGGTATGGAAAACGAGGTCTGTTTTCTAGGACTAGCCGTACTAGAAGATCCACCGTGTGCCTCACAGCCTTGATGCCATGCATATCACGAAGAACGTGTGCGAGAGTCTGCTTGGTACCCTGCTCAACATGCCAGAGAGGACCAAAGATGGGCCTAAAGCAAGGGCAGACTTGAAATCAATGGGCATCAGGAAGGAGCTTCACGCTAATGATGATGATGATGATGATGATGATGAGGCGAAGCAGGACACAGAAATTCGTCGCAAAGGCAAAAAGGCCAAGAAGACCGGAAATGACTACCCTCCCGCGTGCTTCACTCTAAGTCAGGAGGAGATCGAGCAATTTTTCACCTGCCTCGTAGGAGTAAAACTTCCTTACGGTTACGCGGGGAAGATAAGCAGATACCTAGACCCAGCGAAGCAGAAGTTAAGCGGGATGAAGTCCCACGACTGTCACGTGCTGATGACACAGATACTTCCAGTTGCAATCCATGGTATCATGGACGCGCACGTCCATGAAATACTATTTGGCCTATGCAACTTTTTTGACGTCATCTCTCGAAAGTCGGTTGGCGTATGGCAACTCAGAAGGCTACAGGAAGAGATCGTGGTGATACTATGCGAGCTTGAGATGTACTTCCCGCCCGCATTCTTCGACGCTATGGTGCATCTGGTGGTCCGTATCATGGAGGATATCATCCAACTCGGGCCGACGTTCCTGCACAACATGATGTCGTTCGAAAGGATGAATGGTGTCATCAAAGGATACGTTTGCAACATGTCACGTCCAGAGGGAAGTATAGCCAGGGGCTTTCTGACTGAAGAGTGCATCTCCTACTGCACGAATTATCTAGGCATCGAGAACCCCGTTGGTCTGCCCGTTAACAGGCACCTCAGCAGGCTCGCTGGATGGGGTCACCGTGAGGGTCGCCGCGAAATGCATGTCGACTTCGAGGGTCGACTCGCCGACTTTGAAAGAGCAAACCTAGTCGCACTACAACACATAGACGTGGTCGATCCTTGGGTGGTAGAGCACAAAACCTTTATTGAGAAGACGTACAATGACCAAGGCCAACAGAGGACGGACGGAGATATAATCAAAGAGCACAACTCATGTTTCATGCGTTGGTTCAAGCAGAAGCTTCTGTCGTACCCTTTACATGAGGATTCTTCCGCGGAAGAACAACTCATATTCGCCTTATCACAGGGCGCCGAGCACAACCTGATGACCTATGAGGCGTACGATATCAACGGCTACACATTCTACACCGAGGACAAGGACATGAAGAGCGATGGTTATCAGAACTCCGGGGTAACGATGGAATCCTACACCGGTAACGACAAGGAAAGATACTACGGAAGGATCGAGGAGATCTGGGAGCTGAGCTATGCTGGAGAGAAGGTCCCGATGTTCCGTGTCAGATGGGCCAAGAGCTTCCTAAAAGAAGACCGGTATTTCACCACCATGTTTATACCCGAAGCCAAATCCAAGGCCGCGGGCGCAAACGTCACCGCGAAAAATGAGCCATGGGTACTGGCTTCACAAGTGGACCAATGCTTCTTCATTACCGACCCGTCAAAGCCCAGTCGTGTTGTCGTGAGGAGAGGCAAAAGGAAGATCATCGGAATGGATGGAGTAGCCAATGAGCAAGACTTCGACAAGTACGGCGACCCGAAGATCGAACATGACGACGACGATGAAGTAGCAGCATACACCACAAGAAGAAGCAGGACCACCCTACCTAAAGGATGCCCGTTCCACAGAAGAACTCCATTTGCGGAAAAGAATGGCAAGAAGATTGTGAACAGATAGCTAGCTAAGATCGATTGTATTTAAATTGTAGCCTTCATTTCTCGGGCACTTTTTGATATCATGAATATTTTTAAATTTCATGGGCACTTTTTGAATTCATGAATATTTTTTCAAATTTGATGATATTTTTTCATATTCAATATGAAGAAATATTGAATATTCATGAGGACACTCGATCTCGATCCCCCTCCCTCTCGATAGCTATCCCCCTCGCCGCTGAGCACCCCCCGCACCCTTCCCCCGCTCCACCGCCGCCGACGACCCCCCGCACCCTCCCCCACTCCACCGCCGCCGATGACCCACCGCACCCTCCCCTGCTCCACCGCCGACGACGACCCACCGCACCCTCCCCCGCTCCACCGCCGCCGCCGACACCCCGCACCTTCCCCCGGCCCGCTCCACCACCGCCGCCGACACCCGCACCCTCCCCCACTTTTTTAAGATATTTTTAAATAACAAATTTGATGATATTGTCAAATAAGAGATTTGATGATATCTTCAAATAACAAATTTTATGATATTTTCAATTAAAAATAAAAAACAAAATTGATGATATTTTCAAAAACAAATGATGATATTTGATGATATCTTCTATTCTAGTCCTCATGAAAATAACAAATTTGATAAATAAACAAATTATTAGATGCAACAAGAAATAATGAAGAAAATGTTACTAATGGCGCACCAGAGGAGGGTGCGCCATTGTTGTCAGAAAAAAAGTTACTAATGGCACACCAGAGGAGGGTGCGCCATTGCTATCAGAAAAAAAAACTTACTTACGGCGAACCGCTAGGTGGTGCGCCATTGCTATACCTCCCCCGACTAAAATCTCGGCCCCAATCCCCGGCCGATCCCATCTCACATCTCTCAGCCCCTGCACGCCGCTGCCCCGACGACCCACGACGATGCCGCCCCTACGTGCGCCGCCGCCCCCACGCCCCCGCGCCCCCACCACTTCAGCTCCTCCGCCGCCCACCGGACAGCAAGCCGCCGCGGCCCCCAACCATCCCGTCGTCGACGACCGCACGGGGTGCAGGACGACGACCGCCGCCGACCCGCAACTGTCTCGCCGCCGCCCATAAGCCCCCTCCTCCTTCGCCCGTCCTCCTCCGCCCGTAATCTCCCTCCCCCTAGACTGACTCGACTCCCCTGGCCTTCACGCGCAGTTCACCGTCCCGGATCTCTGACTGCATCGCCTCCCGCGGCGGCAACATCCACAGCGTCGATGTCTTCGTCCCCGACGACGCCCCCGTCTTCTACGCCCGCAGGTACCCCATCCATCTCACCCCCGCCTCCATTTCCCACCTCTCCCTCTCTGCTCCTCCCTCCTTGCCCTCTCCCTCTCTGCTCGATCCCCTCTCTGAAGAATGGATGCTGCTATTCTCTGAAGACATAATTGCTGTCCATGAATGTGGAAGGGATACTTACATTCTTGTAGCATGATAAACTTAGTTTCAAGTCTAAACCTTGAATAATTTACCTGGTAAATTTCAGCTACTCCAGCCGTTCCTCCGGTTGCCTCCCTCCTCTCCACACTCCAGACAGGACGACCGATGGTCGACTCCCTCTGCTGCTGAACATGACGTTGGTAATATGAACTGTCTCTTCTTCTCTCTGTTTACCAATTCTACTATTGTATAGAAACATCTTTATGTGATATGTCAACTTGTGAAGTTTGTGAACTACGACAATTAGAAAGATTAGGGAAAGGAACTAATTTCCATGCACATACACTACACACACATGCTCATCAGCGTTTTTTCTTTCGGTTGCAAAAGCCTTGTGCTCCCCCTGGTTTGCAAAAGTTGCTCCATTACTAAATGCTTGTCTAGTCCACTCCACACAAAATTCAGAGAAATGCATGCAGAAGCTAGATCAGTACCAGCTAGCTAGCTAGTAGTAGTACTACTGCTATAGTTCTTTCCTTTCTTTTTCTCTTTGCTCATAATTTTTTTAGGATTTATCTGTTCATACGATGATATACTAATAATTATAAAGAAAATCTTGGACCTCCATGGATTCAAGAGTTAGCTAGCTAGATGATAAGAGGGATGCATGAGAAGCTAGCTACACTGCCATGAACTTTGTTTTTCCTTTTGACAAACACTCTTGTTAACATCAGGAATTAAAAATGCAACCTATAACAAGATATATAGATAGCTGAAACAAAGAGGTGTGCTTTGAAAGAAAAAAATGTGCACTTGCAAGTGAGACTTGACATGTGCCAAGCTAGTAAACAAAATCTGTATATGTACATACTCTCATAAGGTTCTAAGAGATTTTATTATAAGCTTGATGTTCCTTGTCGTTGACTTATCGTTGTTAAACAGAGACCTCTGAGCTGATACTCTGCATGTATGCACACAAACAATAATCCTATAGACAAAAAAATGCCATGATCCATATAGTATAAATTCCATGATGCATAGGCTATATTTGCCATGGGAGATGGCAATTTTGTTGGATCATGATCCAGAGATTAAAAAAATGCATAGAATATAATTTCCTGGCATGATCCATAGAATAAAAATGTAGAATAAAAAATGCCATGATCCATACACTATAATTTTCATGATGCATAGACTATATTTGCCATGGCCCGGTGCAAAAGAAATTTGCCATGCTGCAAAAAGAAAAGAAATTTGCCATGGTGCATATAGTAAAAACAATGCCATGATCTGTAAAATACATTTGTCATTCTTTCTATGTTTGTACAGACTTGCTAAACTATTGATGATTTTTGTTGGGAGACATATTATATCTGGAATGGAAGCTCACATAAGTTGAGCTGATTTTTGTCCATATGAAAGCAGAGGACAATATGGTCCGTGGCTGGGTTTTGTCTCCGACCATTGTGTCGTGATGAATTTGCAGGTACCCCGAGAGGCCCTTGAGTTTGTCGAAATGTCGATTAACTTTCGTTCCGGCAAATTCGGGTACTCCATATGTCCTATTTTCAGCAGGGTCATGCTGAAATTTTCCGTGAATTTTAGCATGACTTTGCTAAAAATAGGACATATGGGGTACTTGCGACTAATGCATGGGCCGGGGTATCTTACTACTTAGTTAAGTAGGATCAACTGCCCTGCCATTCTTGCTGTATTAAACCATAGGTGGCAATAGAGCCAAGTGATTGGCCCAACTTAGAATTCTCCTTAGCATCGATAAACCCTAGATGATAAACCCAACATAGGTGGCAATAGAGCCAAGTGATTAGTGCCAAGTGATTAGGCCCAACCTAGGGTGCCTCGGCATCGATAAATCCTAAATGATGAAAACTTAACTTGGCTTCTATAGGGCGCCTCAGTGTCGATGGGAACCTAAACTTTTTGACCCAACTTTTTGACCAAACTTTTTTCCTATTTAGAGCGAAACATGGCCCACAACGATGAGGCCGGCGGTTCGGGCGGCAAGCCATTCTGGGAGCTGTCCCAGGAGTTGGAGGAAGAACCTCACCGCTATGAGGACGCCGCGGAAGACACCGATCCTGACTACACAACCACTAGTGGCGTCGGGGATGACACCACTCATGGCGCCGCCGAGGATGCCACCACTGATGATGGCTGCGCACGCACAGATGGCAGCCAACCGAAGAGGCAACGACGCCCGAGCATGCTCGCCACCGTCAGGGAGGAATTTACTAAAGTGAATTCGACGGGCAACCGACGGCGCCCAAACAAGTAGTCAAGGGGTACTCGGTTCATCTCGGGTGCATTCTCCGGAGCACCGCCTCGATCAACACCGAGAACCTAAGGCATAAGGACCGAGGGAATTTGCGCAGCCTCCTCTTCACGAAGTTGCACGAACGATACAAGTTCCCCGCCGAGTTTGCAAACACATGCCTCTCAGGGAGTAAAGTGAATAATGCCGCCCTCACGAAGACGAGCACGGCCCTGTCTACTTGGAGAAGCACAGTGAAGGCAATGATTGATAAAGGTGACAGTTATGACAAGATCAAGGCGAAATATCCTTTGATGAGCGAAGATGACTACAAGGAGTTCAAGATCAAGTGCGAGAGCCCCGCAACCTCCGAATCAAGTCAGTGGGGGAAAGAAATGCAGCAGTTGAACTTAGGGGTCCACCAACTCGGTCCCGACGGTTACAGAGTTGCGGAGCCTGTATGGGACAAGGAGGACGCGGAGCGTGCCGAGCAAGGCCTATCGCCCCGCTTCGAGAAATACAGTGACAAGCAGACCAGGAACTTTCTCAGGGCCCGGTACAAGGAGGACCCGGTAACAAAGGAGCTTACCACGGATCCGAAGACCAAGGAGCTTGAGCTTGTTCTGGTAAGGAATACACCCCCGCGTAATTAGCTCCATATGGTTGCATTCTAATTAATCCCCAATATTTCTAAATGGTTCACGTTCCTTCCGCAGGACAAAGAAAGCAGTAGTGCGGGGTCGTCTCAGAGCTCCCCTTTTGACACCCCTTTGAATAGGGCGCTGAACGTAATGAAAAATAGGGATAAGCTCAATAAGCCGACGTCAGCTGGTCGTGTGGCCGGCAAAGGCTTGTCCACAAAATGGTCGTCATACTATACCGCTGGTGCGCGAAAGGAGAAAAAGACCAGCTCGGAAAGCCAGTCGCGCGAGGTTGAAGCACTCAAGGCACAAGTGGCGCGGATTCTGGAGCTTGTCCAAGAGCAAGTGCAACAACAACTTGGAACGACGCTCAACGCCATGGTGCCTACGTTGATTCAAGGGCTGACGACGTGGATTGCGGGCGGCCAACAGGGGCCTCCCCCGGTTCCCAGCTTCACGGCCATCAACTCGCACAGCGCGCAGGCGACGCCATTGGTGTCTCCGACGGAGGCGGTATTCGTGTCTCCGGCACCGGCACGGACATTGGAGCTTAATGCACCCGGGTGTACGCCGGCCGACACCTCGCCAGCAAGCGGCCCCTCCGTCAGTTGCACGCCCGCCGTTGGTGGTGCCTCGACATTAGCCGAGCTCGACGGCATCACGGTAACTAAGCCTCTCTGCCGATGACTTCATCTCCTTGCCTTTGACTGGGCATCCCTGACGCCCTACATGTTTTCGCAGGGCGCTGCCGACGTTCCTTGCACTCTCCTGCACTTCGTGGGCGGTAAGTTGGTCGATGTCGCCAAGGGAAGAATCGTTCAACCGGGCAACCCCGTGTTCCACGGTAATCCGATGCCACCCACAATGTATAGGGTTGAAGTGGTTCGGGTGCTGCCAGGTTGCGATGAGTTGTTACCTCCGATTCGACCCGCTGGGGCCGACGAAGAAGATGAGATGACCCTCAATGCCTGCATAAGCTGGCCCCTGCTTTGGCCGAAGAGCCAGATTCGTTTGGGGGCGGGGGACACCACCCCACAGACAATACCGCCAGTCGTGTCGGCGCCAAGCCATGGCAAGAACGCCGCAACGCTACCGGACATGCCAGACATCCCTATGGCACAGGATCCGGACATGCATATGGCACAGGATCCGGACGACGACGACAACGGTACATTTACCAACGTTGATAAGTACTTTGAAGAACATGGGTACGATGACGAGTTCTGCGGGCCTCCTTCTCAAGAACCCAACCAAGACGACCGCGATCTAGCTGGTACGTCGGAGAAACCCAGTTGCAATAGGCGTCGTCTGGCGTTCAGTTCTCAGGAGACGCCTCCAGCTGCCGCCTTCACCGAGCCTCAGATAGCTGAGGTGCGAAATATTATCAGCCCCAACACGGTCAAGAAGGCGGTCTGTGAGCAGAACTCGGTCCCATTACAACAGATCAAGAAGAAGAGCCGGAAACAGAAGACTAAAAAGGGCGCCGGTGCGAGCCAGCCGACACCGAGTACGATCCGTGCTCAGGGCGGGCCACCTTCACCTAAGGATATCTCGAGGAGGGTGCATGTGGCGGGTAGGGCGATGCTACCGACAAATATGCTCAATGCTGCAACCGGTGCTATGCGGAGTCTGCATGACAGTGTTCTTTCTTTGGAGAAGCGGCGTCTAAGAGAGAATGATGTGGCATACCCGGTTTTCATGGCCAAGGTGCCAGAGGGCAAGGGCTTTGTGGATGGCGACATCGGGGGTACGATCGCCCTGCGGTTTGATGACATCTTTGCTATGTTTAACCTTCATCCGCTGCACTACACCTTCGTTCGGCTGTTTTCGTTGAGTACGGAGATGCGGATCGTTAGAGACAAGACCCCGGACATCGTGATCGTCGACCCCGTCTACATGTGTGCCAAGCTCTTGAGCAGCGCTGGGGGCCGCCAAGTCGCGAGTTCACACCTTGAAGGCGTCATTCTGGCAAACCCAGATAAGTATAACTTCCTTGTGGCTTACTTTCCCGAGTAAGTCATCCCTTAACCGCCCCGTAACATATGATTTCTTAGATTTCGATCGTTCTTTTTTTCTAACATTCCGAGTTCTGTGCAGTGACACACATTGCACACTCATCCTCTTAAGCCTGAAATATTCCATGGCCACGTATTTCGACCCGAACCGTGACTCCAAGATAGACTACACAAATATCAAGAAAGTTCTTGATGATGTTCTCCCCGGCTACACCAAATCTGGAGGCACCTTCACCAGGGCAGTTCGTAAGTACGGCAAGCACGTGTTCGCCCACAATACGATGTTCTGCTGCGTCAAGCAGCCGCCTAGCAGTCAGAAGGATGCCTACTACGCCCTCCATCACATGCGGGCGATCGTAAGGGACCATCATCACCTTCTGCTACCAGATAATGTCAATGATTGGGCCACGAGCTTGTCAGCAATCCAGGACGCGGACATTAGACAAGAATTCTTTCGCATCCAGTTGGAGTTTGTGGACATCATCCATCAAGATGTCCTTCATACCTTGGGGGCAGTTCTTCCTCAGATATCAACCGTCCAACATTGAGATAGACAGAATGCTACAAATGCAGGTTGACAACGCCCGCGATTTCATGACCATCACGACAGACGGCGGCTTCATCCATGCTCCTGTCCATGAGTCGAGTCGAAAGTAGTGATGTGTAGTTCTGAAACATTGATTGGCTCATGTTTGTAATTAAACTTTAATGAATTGTATGTCTCTTTGGTTTGGACAGTCGTTCAACTTAGATGTAATCGATGCTATTTATTAGTAGGACCATGAATCGTGCTATTAATGTCTTGCTTTCCTCTTCTGATCCTTTGGTTGCATACTTATATATTGCTTATGTATGTATTGTCTGTTGTTTGGCTTGTGCATAGAGATGCTGTCGTATATCATGTACAAGGGTAAGGTTCCCGGAGTCTACGACGACTGGGAGGAGTGTCGGAAAAAGGTTCACCGTTTCAGCGGTAACAGTTACAAAGGGTACACCACTAGGGTGGAGGCGGAATCTAGATACGCCCGCTATCTAGCGGGAGAGAGGAGGGAGCGTTGGAGGAACCGGATGAAGACCAGTTTCATCGCGATGATGCTCGTCGTGATGACCGCAGCTCTCTTCTATGTGATGGTAGTTTAGATGATCGATATCGACTTGTAATGTGAAGACAAACTCGATACTCGCGGTCTCGAGACTTGTAATGTTTTATCTTTGTTCGGTCTTTTGAATTCGAAGACTAATACGATGAATTGTATTCGAAGACTAATCTTCTATTGTATTCGATGAATCTGCTGTTGCTGTGTGCTACTGTCTATATTCTGTCAAATAATATATTTTGTAACCTGTGCAAAAATCAGAAAAGTAAAAAAAAAACCTAATATTCATACTAATGGTGCATCACTACAGAGTGCGCTATTAGTATGCCAAAGTATACTAATGGCGCATCACCAAATAGTGCACCATTAGTATGCCAAGTATACTAATGGCGCATCCACCCGTAGTGCGCCATTAGTATGCCAAAGCACATGGTTAAATATGGCCCCCTGGGAGGCATACTAATGGCGCATTGTGTTCTATACTAATGGCGCACCAGTGGTGCGCCATTAGTAATAAATACTAGTGGCGTGATACTAATGGCGCACCAGTGATGCGCCATTAGTAGGGAAAACTGGTGCGCCATTAGTAGGCCTTTTCCTAGTAGTGTTTTGGGATGACACACATATTTATAAAGAAGGAGTAGATGGTATTATTAGACATTGTGTACCTGAGCATGAACAGGGACAAATCCTACAGAATTGTCACTCCAAACCATATGGAGGGCATCATGCTGGAGATAGAACTGCTCATAAGGTATTGCAATCTGGATTTTTTTGGCCTACTCTCTTCAAGGATGCTCGTAAGTATGTCTCATCTTGTAATGAATACCAAAGAATAGGTAATATTGGTAAGCGTCAAGAAATGCCTATGAATTATTCACTTGTTGTTGAACCATTTGATGTTTGAGGATTTGATTACATGGGACCTTTTCCTTCCTCTAATGGGTATACACATATTTTGGTTGCTGTTGATTATGTTATTAAATGGGTAGAAGCCATTCCAACTTGTAGTGTTGATCACAACACCTTTATTAAAATGCTCAAGGAAGTTATTTTCCCAAGGTTTGGAGTCCCTAGATATTTAATGACTGATGGTGGTTCACACTTTATTCACGGCGCTTTCCGTAAAATTCTTGCCAAGTATGATGTTAATCATAGAATTACATCACCCTATCATCCCCAGTCTAGTGGTCAAGTTGAACTTAGCAATAGAGAAATAAAATTAATTTTGCAAAAGACTGTCAATAGGTCCAGGAAGAATTGGTCTAAGAAATTAGATGATGCACTCTGGGCTTATAGAACATCATATAAAAATCCTATCGGTATGTCTCCTTATAAAATGGTTTATGGAAAAGCTTGTCATTTGCCTCTTGAGTTAGAACATAAAGCATACTGGGCAGTCAAAGAGCTCAACTATGATTTCAAACTTTCTGGTGAAAAGAGGTTATTTGATATAAGCTCATTCGATGAATGGAGAACCCAAGCTTATGAAAATGAAGTTATTCAAAGAGAAAGTTAAAAGATGGCATGACAAAAGAATCCAAAAGCGTGAGTTTAAAGTTGGAGAATATGTTCTTTTGTACAACTCTCGTTTTAGATTCTTTACAGGAAAGCTCCTCTCGAAATGGGAAGGCACATATGTCATCAAGGAGGTTTACCGGTCTGGAGCCATCAAAATAAATAATTCTGAAGGTACTAACCCGAAGGTTGTCAATGGGCAACGAATAAAGCATTATATCTTAGGTACGCCTATTAATGTTGAAAGCAATATTATCCAAACTTTGACACCGGAAGAGCACATAAAAAGAGTCCTCCCAGAACACTCCAGAATCGTCAAAATAAGGAGGTACGTGATACGGTAAGTAAACGGACACCGAAAAATCCGCAAAAATATTTTTTTCAGTTTTGGAATATTTTAGAATTTTGGAAATAAAGAAACTTCCAGGAAGCATCACCTGGGACACCTTCCGGACTCAATTTTTCTTCTATATACTTGTCCTCCAAGATAAAGAATCTATATATACTTCCTGAACCTGTTAACCACCGTATCGTGAAGAAATCCTCTGTTCTCTTTTCTTGTTGTTTTCTGCGTAGATCTGAAAATATGTCATCTCAAGACTCCGATGGAGAGAGCTATGTCTCACACCTCGTTGCTGACCCAAAGACCTATGGGGACCTATTCCCCTATGGTCGGACAACGGATGACGAGGAGGATGCTCACTTGATGAGAATCGATGATTCGAGCTCAAAGGAAGATGGTGTTCCTCTACCTCAACCTGGGGATATGCATGTGGTGTTCAAGAAGTCAAGTCTCCCTAAGAGATCTAACCGTTCTAAAAATTGATCTATTCCTTCTCGTTTTCGGCAGAAAAGCAAAGGGGATTTATGTGACAAGATCATGAAGCTGGAGTTGGAAGTCGATGATTTAAAGGAGGAAATTGCTCTCCTCAACTACAATATGAAAAAGTTGAAGGCAAAATTGTCACCACCATCATCTTCTTCATCACCAAAGGAGAATTGAGTATTGGGTATGGGAACTCCCCTTGGCTTCCGCCAAGCTTGGGGGAGGTGCCCCGGTATCGTATCATCCCACTATCTTTTTGCTTTTACTTATCTTAGTCCGATCCTTTTTCTTTAGATGAAATAAAGTTTAGTTCGATCCTTTCTTCTTTGTGAGTTTGCTTAGTGATCTATCATTGTAATCGTGTGCAAGTTATATAATAAAGTTAGTTTGAGTTTTTATTTTCTTTACTTTCATGTTGCAAATAAAGGAAAGAAAAAGAGAAAGAAAGCAAATAAAAGAAAGGAAATAAATCAATAAGACCATATAATAATCCTATGGTAGGTGATAGCACCACATAAGGAAAAGTATAAGTAACAAAATTTTATTAGAGATTGACAAACACAGCATTAGTCAATGATGCAACTCATGCAAGGATGTCGGTGTACAAAAGTAGGGGCCGTATGTACCGCTTTACTTGTGCACGAGCAGTTGCAGCCATGCCTGCAGCCGCGCTTGGCAGGGCAAAAGAGGGAGCAAAGACACAAGACAACCAGAGCAGCGCGAGGAGCAAAGGGGCAAGGTGGGCCTTGCCCGGCAAGAGCCTTGCCGGGGCAGCCTACATAGCCCCGGCAAGAGCCTTGCCGGTGCAACTTGCCCAACGCCAGCGAGGCCGCCACCCTTGAGCCCAAGGGTTCCGACACCATCGACAACATTGGAACCAGGGCTCGGGAGGCACCTGCATGGTGGCATGCATATCTTTGTGAAGATCAGAGGCCTCCTAATCTAGATGAGAACTAGAAGACGAAGACCCCTGGCGGGATCCTTGCCAGGGACACCCACAAGGCCCCGGAAAGACCCTTGCCAGGGACATCCGCGAGGCCACAGCCAGGCCTCCACCTACCGAGGCTCCACCGTCATTCCAACACAGCAGTCAGCCCGCCAACTAGGCAGGCACCTGCGTGGCAGTGTGCAACTTTCAGGCCAACTCAGCAAGCACCTGCGTGGTGGCATCCAGATCTTCGTGAAGACTCTGCCACTGCACTAGCTCAGCAGCCAGGCAGCCAGCATGGCGTTGCACACCTCATCAGCTTGGACGCGCGTCAGAGCAAGGCGAGGCGGTGACGAACGGTACGAGCTTCCTTGCCGTCCCCAATAAAGTAAGAGGGCACGTCGGCAGCGCATTAAATGCGTTTTGTCCTACGGTGCCAGGGATAGACATGTATATAGTACATACTTTCTACCTCATGTGTGCCACTGTGGCGACCCCTTTTGACTATAAAAGGAGGCCCGAGGTGTACTGAGGAAGGATTGGGACTTTTTGGACCCTGCATGTCTTGTAGCTAGTCCAAGAACACCAGATAAACACACCAAAGCAGGATTAGGGTATTGCACATCACTTGTGGCCCGAACCTGGATAAAATTCCCCTGTGTTGATCTTCTAAACCCGCTCTTTCCACAGCCCCGCGCCCTGTCAACCATAGTAGGGATTCCCTATGATCCCATAGGTGTCATTTCCCCGACATCTTTGGCGCGCTAGGTAGGGGGCGTAAGCTGTGAAAATCCGGTTTTGGGGTCAACTCAGCGACTCCTTCATCGCGACAGCTCGAGAGGAGAAGGTGACGTCGATCAGCCGCACTCTGGTGCCGTCCGCAACTACAACAACTCTCAGCGTTGCCGCGAAAAGCTAAGTCACTCAAAATCTTGAGCAATTTCTTCCTTTTTTATAAGGTTATTCTCCTCGAAAGATCTTGCTCTTTGTATGGAAAACCTGCACGCAATGGGCCCCTTACGCTATTGGCACGCCCTTGTCCTATTTCGAGTCGGCTCAACAATTCAAGCGGCCGCGCTGAGAACGGCAAGGTGGCTTGCCCGCTGTTGGCAACGCCTTTGTTCTGTTTCGAGTCCGCTCAACAGTTTAAGCGGCCGCACTGAGAACGGCAAGGTGGCTTGCCCGCTGTTGGCAATGCCTTTGTTCTGCTTCGAGTTTGCTCAACAGTTCAAGCGGCCGCACTGAGAGCGGCAAGGTGGCTTGCCCGGCAGCAAGCGCCCCCCGGCAGGCTGCTAAGGATCCGTCCTCGAAGCGCCATAGCATGGGTTTACGCGCCGGTAAACCTATCCAACTGAGCGTAGGGTGCGTACATACAAAGAAAGATCAGCACAGGAAGATAGCACGCTTCATTTTAAAGTACCGCATAGTTATATTACATCAATTGTTGCTGCGGTTCTAACTTAAGATAAAATCGTCTTGGTCATGAACTCACAGCGGCGATGAGAAACGGGGTGCCTAGTCCTGGCGCTGGTCCTCCACCCTCTTGACTCCGTCGACGCGGCTAATGATGGGCTCGATACGCTCCTCGAGCACCGCAAGGTCCACATCCTCCGAAAAGCTCTCCAGCGCGTTGGCGAAGTTGATGTTGGGGTTCCAGAATGCCACCTTGGTCAGGACCTTGGTCAGGGCGCCCCAGCAAAGCTTCCAGGCCTCATTGGCTAGATAGGTCGCTCGGTTGGAACGGAGCTGCTCCAGGGCTTCAAGGACGCCCTCGAAGAATAGGGTCATCCTGGTGTTGGGGCTTACGTTCACCTCTGGGGAGTACCTGAAGTTCGGCATGCCCATGGCGTCCAGCTGCGTGGTGAGCCTCTCCGCAACGTCGAAAAGGCAGCTGATCCAGAGGTTTACGCTCTTCACGTAATCCCCGTGGTTGGCGGCGTCGTTGCTCCACAGCTGCTTCTCGTCCTCCAGGGCTTTGTCCAGGGTCTCCTCACGAGCCCTGGCCTCCAAAAGCTTCCCCTCCATGCCTTCTAGTTTCCGCTTCAGATCGCTGATGGAGTTGTTGGCCTCGAAAAGCAACCTGGCCTTGTCGGAGACTGCGGCCTGCGCATCCGCTAGAGCGCGGTTGGCCGCATCCTTCTCCTCCGTCAGCCCCAAGACCTACTTCTTCAGCCCATCCCGCTCTAGCTCCAGCTTCTCCACTTCACCGACATGAACCCCGGCCAGAGCATCGTGTGCGTCCTTGTGCCTCTTTTCCAGCTCCTGGGTCCACTGCGCGACAAGCTTCTCGACCTCCTCGTCCTTGCCGTGAAGCATGGCGGAGAGCGCCTCCTCACGGGCGGCAAGGTCCTCCTCCTGGGAGTCCAGCAGAGCCTTCTGCTGTTGCCGGGTAGCTTTGTCCGTGGTGGCCTGATTCTTCACCACCTCCTAGGCCTTCTCGATATCAGCCTGCTTTACGATGAGCTCCCGCTTGCGCTCCTCCAGCTCACCCTGGGCAGCCCGCAGTTCATCTCTGGCCTCGCTGAACCAACCCTGTGTCTCAGCGATGCGCTCCTCAAAATCTGCCCCCGCCTTGTCCACCGCCGCCATCCTGGATTTTACCTTGTCTTGGTAGGCATGGTGGAGCGCCTGGAGCTTCTGGAAGTTGGCGCTCATGGCTCGGAGGAGCTGCTCCTCCTGGGAACCGCCACCGCCCACGCTCGGTTCATCAACAACCTTGAGCCCGGCGGTGGCAAGCGCTTCATCATCAAACACCTCCCCTTAGCTGGCGCTCTGGTGCCCGCCGCTCCCGGGAGGTGGACGAACAGATCGTCGCCCACCTCAGAGTACTTGCCTGGGGCGGGAGCTGTAGGGGAGGAAGGATGGTCGTCGGCCAGCTCCTCCTTGGCAGCGGCCTTGCCGGCCTCCTCGGCAACGGCCTTGTCGGGCTCCTCGGCAGATCCCCCGCCAGCCCCATCGGTGGCGGTCTCGCCGGCTCCGCAGGCCCCTTGGCGGCTTCCTCGACGGCGGACTTGGCGGCTTCCTCAGCCGCGATCTTGGTGGCCTTGGCCTCAGCGTCCTTGGCGACCTCCTCGCTGACGGTGTCGATATCCTCCTGGTCCATTGAGGGAGGGTCTGGAATCAAGAAAAAAGAAGATGCAATGAGGCCGAGATCAAGGTTCAAAACAAAGAAAATAAAAAAAAAGACAGGGACAGGAGGCAGGCCACTTACCCGTGCCGAGCTAAGAAGAAGTGGTTCCCTTCCCGCCAACGTTCGTTGCTGGGATGGAGCCACCGCCACCCAAGTTCGCCTCCTCCTCCTCCGTGCGCGTGGGCTCGGTGCTTGGTGCCCTTGCCGGGGATGCCCCTCTGGGCGGCGTGGTTGATGGGGGCGGCGTGTTGGGAGGGACCCTCAGCGACTCGTCCTGCTGCCGATCTCCTCGTGCAAACCCGGAAAAGTCAGCAGCACCAAGGAGTCGTGCCCAACGCCCATCGACGAGGAGTGCGTAATGGACTCACGCTGGGGGATGAGGCGGGGGCTGCGCCGGGGGCTGTTGTCTGGGCTGATCACCACCAATGCCGGCGTGCGCGGGGTGCTCGTCGGGGGCTTGTAGCCGGCCAAAGCCCTGGCCTTCTTCGCCGCCCTCTGGGCCAGCGTCTCTGTGTCCCTGAGAAGACAAGATCAAGTCAGGAAAAGATAATGTGGTCGACGGGGAACTAGAAGATGGTGAAAGGCGAGGTGCTTACTCCTCCTCCTCCTCTGGCCTCCTCTTCCTCTTCGAGCTGAAAGACCCTAGGTCGAACTCGGCCTCCGGGGCGTCGTCCGAAGGAGGAGGAGAAGGGGATGGCGTCCTGCGCCGCTTGAATGAGGAAGAGGCGGCAGCTGTGATTTTCTTCGCTGCCGCAGCCCTCGTCTCACGCACGGGTTGCGCCTGGGCTTGTTGCCGCCGTGTGGTCCTGCCGGGCCGGACCGGCTCGCCAGAGTTAGCCCGACGTAGAACACGTCTCCTCCCCGGGGCCGAGGAGTCGCCTGCCTCGGTCTCCCCTCCGGTCGGTTCCTCGACCATGTCTTCAACAAGGGGAGCCCCCGTGCCGCCGCCGCTGGTATCCCCAGCAGACCCCGCCCACTTGGAGAGCTCCTTTTCTTCCGCGGCCATGTCGGCCTCGTCCTCCACGGTGCCGACGCTGCTGGCCTCCTTGGCGAGTGCCGCCTCTTCTGCCCTGGCGGCAATGTATTCCAGCTCCTCCTTGGTGGTGCCGCGGATGAGCAGCGGCTCGTCACGGACGTACCTCTCCGACAAGTTGTCGAAGAAGGCCTGCACCTGCTCCATTTCTGGCTCGTCCCAGCCTAGATCGAGGCCGTGCGCCTTGAAGTCCGGCACCATGGAGATGATGGCGGTTTGAAAATAGTTATTTCTCAACGGGACCACTCCCGCCGGCAACCCAAAGAGAGATGCCTTGATGGCCTTACCGGCCTTCTCGGCCTTGCCGGTCCTCTGAGCCCTGTCGTCGTCATCCACCTTGAGCTGAAAGAGCCTCTGGCAAAAATGAGCATGCCCCAGCATCGTAAAATTGTGTTTCAGGCCAGGGCGAAGCCTCATGACGTTGGCCGCATTCCTGTAGTCCCAGGCCAGCCTCCCATTGTTGTGAAGTGGGGTAATCTGGCAGCGGACGAAATAAGCCAAAATAATCTCAAGGGTGAGCCCAGCCACGGTGAGGCAATGAATCCTTGTGGTGGCGACCGTGAGCTTCTTGTCATTGGCGTCGAGGTCGCTCCAGTCCTTGCGGAGGACCGGCGGGCTCCGGCGAACCCGGCAGAACTCCTGCGGATCCCTCTCCTTGATCCAGCACCACCAGCCCCGCCACTCGTCCCACCTTTCCTTCTGGGCGCCCTCTGGATATGTGCCCCTCTCCTGGCCCTTGGGATCCAGGTGATGCAGCCGGAGATGGTGCCCCCTAGCTGGATGCGAGGGTAGAAGTAGTGGCGGAAGAGCACCGTGCTAGGGAGCACTCCGGCAATACCCTCGTAGAGATGGGCGAAGAAGGCCATGCATGCCACGACATTCGGCGTAAGGTCCAGAAGATGGAAGCCGTAGGTGTGCATGACATCGTTGAAGAAATCAGAGAAAGGGGGCGAAGCCCGCAGGAGAAGTAATCGTGGAAGCCGTAGTTTAGAATCTGAGTGCAGGCTTTGGGTGCAGGCTTTTCAGGAATCTGAGTTGAAGCTCTGGCCTTTGGCATAGGCTGCCTACCTGCTGGCCTTTTGAATTTCAAGCCTGGCTTTGTCCTCTATGCTGAGCCATACTCCTTCTTGAGCACTACTCTCTTGGAAGTAGCTTCCTCTTCCTCTGCCACATAATCCTCATCCTCTGAGACTGAGGTTTTCTTCCTCCTTTGTCTGGTGGCAGCTTTTGGCAAATTGCTAGGAGTGCTCCTGCTGCCTTCATCTGAAGAACTGGAGGGACTAGTGCCCTCACTCATGTGCACTTGCTCTTCTGACATGTTCTGGCTGTCACTCTGATCAGACATGATGTAAAAGTTGACTGCTGACCCTGTGAAGAGTTTATAGATGAGGTAGAGTTGATGAGCATCACAAAATGCAGAGATTTTTGCAAAAGAATGATTCAAAATCTTAGTTTTAGTTTCCCACAGAAATCATTTCGGATCTACCGATTTTTAAACTCGGTGATACCGAAGCAGTTTTGGAACCTAAACTAGTGAACTCGGTCAGACCGAGTCATAGTTCGGTGGCACCGAGACTGCTAGGGTTTCACAAAGTTCCAAAATCGGTCACACCGATTAGTAATTCTTGGTCAGACCGAGTCTCACTTGTGCAATGGCATGAGCCAAATCGGTGGGATCGAGTTTTTCAACTCGGTGGGTCCGAGATGGTTTCGGCAGAAACCTAACCCTAAAATTTTCAAATCAAACCTATTCTACGAATTGCATTGACTGGATAGGAGTGTTTCAATCGTGGCTAGAATCAATAAGATCACATTGTGCTAGGAATCAGATGGGGAATAGCACAAAGATCGAGTCCATACCCTAGTTCGGCAAAGACTCGCTACGGCGGCAACGGCGGGGTTGAATTCCGTTGAAGGCGATGGAGACCAGCGACAGGAGGCGGCTGGTGGTGAGGAGACGATCCGGAGACCACGTAGGCAGAGCGAGCTATTGCGCGGGCGAAGGGGTTCGGAGAAATTTCCAAATTTTTGCCCGTGTCTATATATAGCCCGACCCTGTCGGTGTGACCGAGTGGAACAACTTGGTGGCACCGAGATGCAAAACTGTATATAGTTATTGCAACTCGGTGTGACCGAATGGTTCAAATCGGTTGCACCAAGATCAAAAACATAGATCGACTTGATGATCTCGGTAGGACCAAAAATAAGATATCGGTCAGACCGAGAATCACAAAGAAGTTTTGGAAGTTTAAGTCTATGACGAATTGGGGACTCCGAGTGCTCCTCACACAGAGTGGTTCGAATCTGACTTGATCAAATTTTGTGATGTAGCATGAATAGAGTTTGAGACGAGAAAAGCATAGATAGCTAGAGAAGGTTCTTAGGCATTCTTGTCCATCCACTTGGCAAGAGAAAAGAAAACCAATCAATCAAAACAACAAGTGGATGTCCTTGAATGAGTAAAATATGCAACCAACATGCTCACACAATAAAATGACAATTGAAATATGTGGCAAAGCATGCACAACCAATTCTAGCATCTATCAAGCAATTGGCGATGACTAGGTCATCTATATATGAGTATATTGACTTAGGAGTCAAATGAGAACATTTGTTCATAGCTCATACTCATCATTTAAGCACAAGTGGGGTTACCACTTTTACATAAAGCATTGTTGTGTTCACATCATTAGAGTTGCTTTAGCTCAAGTCTTAGAGTAAAGCTCCCCCTAGATGTGATATCCCCCCTAAGAGGGATGAACTAACCTTGGGTTTTGTCGATGTTGACTTCGTGTAGATGTTGAAGATGTGGATGCTCAATGTTGATGTAGAACAATTGGAGCTATCCATTGGAGCGAATTGCACTTTCAATACCTACATGGGTTAGTCCCACAAGGAACAAACAAGAATATCCATAGACATAGAGTGATTCACACACAAGATGATGTCCATGAAAGCTTTTAGGTTACCTTGTCCCTTGACTTACCAACAAGAGGGTTTGTGACTCCTTGAACTAGTGCAAGATGTGGAAGTTGATTGCACTTGTTCTTGCCAAAATGATAAGAGTGAAGTATGTTGGCGGAGTCACCCTCAAGAACTCTCTAGTTCTTCTTCTTTTGGATCCACACCAACTTGATGGGAATCCTTGGAGTTGTAGTCGTACTTGATGAAGTGGAACTTGAAGTAGTCTTGGGAATCCACTTGACTAAGGTCTTAGGAGCTTCTTCAAATGCATCAATTTCCTATTGAAGCTTGTCCTTGCCTTTTTGCTTGTAGTCTTGTGGTGGAAGATCATCTTGAGCTTGTGTCCCCTTGAAGGAAGTAGGATCATACTTCTCTTGTTGAGGAACAAACTTCGTCTTGGGGTATTGATCTTCTTCCCACTCAACTCCATTGGCGTTGAACTTTCGTTCAAAACCAACACCTTGATTCTTCCGGTGCCTTCCTTGCTTGCGTACAATTTCCTCGAATTGCTTACTTCCGGCAAGGCTCTTGTAGACTCCTTTCTCTATAATTCCCTTCAATAAGCTATTTTCTTGCTCAAGTGTAACTTGGCAAAGAGAACCATTAGTGGAATCAAGAGAACTACTAGAAGCAACAACATTGGATTTAGCATGATCATTGTTACTACTAGAGGAAGAATCTTTCTTGTTATTGTTACTAGATTTGACTTGAGGCATGTAAGTGGATAAGAGTAAACGCTTGGCAACGTAAGAAGAACTTTTCTTGCGGAGATCATCATTGATTGCCTTTAAAAACTCATGCTCTTGCTCAAGATTGAGCTTTTCAAAGCGTAACTTCTCATGAGCTCTTAAAAGTTCTCGATGATCTTCGAAGATAGTTTCATGAGCTAACTTAAGAGTGTTTAGTTCTTTAGTTAGAGCCTCAATCTTCTCCTTATCATTGTCATTCGTTTTATCTTGATTAGCATGATTAATTGACGTTTCATCATAGTATTCATCACTAGAGTTGTCAACAAGTAAATCATCATCACCTAACAAGTCATCTTCATCACTATTGAAATCAACATACTCGGGGTGTGTTACCTTACGACCTTTGGCCATGAAGCATCTTCCAACTCCTTCATTTGGTGAGTCAAATATGCCATAGGAGTCGGTTGACATGAGTGCTAGACCGGCAACACCTTCATCTTGAGTATATTCGGAATCGGAGTGATAACTTCTCTCGGAGTGGTTGTCGGAGTCGGAGCCGGATACCCATTCACCAACATGAGCTTGATGTCTTCGTTTTGTGTAGCTCCTTTATGACTTTTCCTTTCTTTCCGAATCCTTGCTTCACCGTGAGTATCTTCGTTCATAACGATCATCTCTTCTCCTTCTCTCTCTAGATGGTGATTCTTGTCTTTTGCTTCTTCTTTTTGGTGAATCTTCTCTTCTTTTGTAGGGTGTCGTACACTCATTGGAGTAGTGTTCGGGCCTTTCACAATTGTAGCAGTTTCGCTCTCGACTAGAAGATCTTTTGTCATTGTAGGACCTTGACTTGGAGCTTCTATCTTTGCTTCTACTCTTGTTGAAGTTCTTCACCATTAAGCTCAATTCTTCATTGAAGATTTGTTTCTCACTTGATGATGCGGGGGCTTCACATGAGGCTTTGTAAGCTCCACTTGATTTGTTGTGAAGTTCCTCTTTATCCTTGAGTGACATCTCATGAGCAACAATTCTTCCAATGACCTCCGTTGGCTTGAGATCTTTGTAATTGGGCATCATTTGGATCAATGTGCACACGGTATCATATTTTCCACCCAAGGCTCTTAGGATCTTCTTGATGATGAATCTATCGGTCATCTCTTCACTCCCTAAGCCGGCAATCTCATTTGTGGCGAGAGCAAGCCTAGAGTACATTTCAGCGACACCTTCACCATCCTTCATTTTGAACTTGTCAAGTTGACTTTGAAGCACATCCAATTTGGATTCCTTGACAGAGTCGGTTCCTTCGTGCATATCAATCAAAGTATCCCAAATTTCCTTTGCATTCTCAAGACGGCTGATTTTGTTGAATTCTTCGGGGCACAATCCGTTGAAGAGAATATCACAAGCTTGAGCGTTGTATTGCAGCATCTTCAACTCTTCCGCGATAGCTTCACGGTTCGGTTCTTTCCCATCAAAGAAGTCACCTTGCAAACCAACACACACAATAGCCAAACGGCGGGGTTATGTCCGAGAATATGCATTTTCATCTTATGCTTCCAACTAGCAAAATTAGTACCATCAAAGTAAGGACCTCTACGGTGATAATTTCCCTCGCTAGACGCCATACTCTCCTAGGTTGTGAAACCAAGGCTATGACCACCAAAAGCTATGGAAATCAAAGCAAATGGAGACCGAAGCTCTGATACCACTTTTAGGACCTTGAAGTATGTCTAGAGGGGGGTGATTAGACTACTTGACCAATTAAAACTTAACCTTTTCCTAATTTTAGAGTTTGGCAGATTTTAGCTACTTTAGGACAAGTCAAGCAATCATCACACAATTCAAGTAAGCATGCAAAGAGTATATAGGCAGCGGAAAGTAAAGCATGCAACTTGCAAGAATGTAAAGGGAAGGGTTTGGAGAATTCAAACGCAATTGGAGACACGGATGTTTTTGGAATGGTTCAGATAGGTGGTGCTATCCTACATCCACGTTGATGGAGACTTCAACCCACGAAGGGTAACGGTTGCGCGAGTCCACGGAGGGCTCCACCCATGAAGGTTACACGAAGAAGCAACCTTGTCTATCCCACCATGGCCATCACGCACGAAGGACTTGCCTCATTAGCGGTAGATCTTCACGAAGTAGGCGATCTCCTTGCCCTTACAAACTCCTTGGTTCAACTCCACAATCTTGTCGGAGGCTCCCAAGTGACACCTAGCCAATCTAGGAGACACCACTCTCCAAGAAGTAACAAATGGTGTGTTGATGATGAACTCCTTGCTCTTGTGCTTCAAATGATAGTCTCCCCAACACTCAACTCTCTCTCATAGGATTTGGATCTGGTGGAAAGAAGATTTGAGTGGAAAGCAACTTGGGGAAGGCTAGAGATCAAGATTCATATGGTAGGAATGGAATATCTTGAGCTCAACACAAGGGTAGGTTGTTCTCTCTCAGAACATATGAGTTGGAAGTGTAGATGTATTCTGATGGCTCTCTCCACGAATGAAGAGGAGGTGGAGGGGTATATATAGCGTCCACACAAAATCCAACCGTTACACACAATTTACCAATCTCGGTGGGACCGAATCAACAAACTCGGTCGGACCGATTTAGTAAACCTAGTGACCGTTAGTGATTTTCGGTGGGACTAACATGAAACTCGGTAGGACCGATATGGTTAGGGTTAGGGCATAACGTAATCTCGGTGAGACCGATTACACAAACTCGGTGAGACCGATTTGGTAATAAGCTAACCAGAGGGTTGGTCAGGTAAACTCGGTGGGACTGATTTGATCTTTTGGTGAAACCGAAAAGTTACAAAGAGGAAACAGAGAGTTACATTGCAATCTGGGTGGGACCGATCCGCTCTTTCGGTGAGATCGAAAAGTTACGAAAAGGAAACAGAGAAATTGCAATCCCATCTCGGTGAGACCGAGATCCCTATCGGTAGAACCGATTTGCTTAGGGTTTGGTAGTGGCTATGACAAGTGAAACTCGGTGGCGCCGGGTTGAAAGAATCGGTAGGACCGAGTTTGGCTTTGGGTTTAGGTCAAGTGTGGATATGAGAAAGTAGCTGAGGGTTTTGGATCATATCACTAAGCACATGAAGCAAGAGGCTCATTAAGCAACACCTCATCCCTCCTTGATAGTATTGCCTTTTCCTAAAGACTCAATGTGATCTTGGATCACTAAAATGTAAAATGAAGAGTCTTGAGCTTTTGAGCTTGAGCCAATCCTTTGTCCTTAGCATTTTGAGGGATCCACTTTCATCATCCATGCCATGCCAATCATTGAGCTTTCCTGAAATAATCATCTTGGAATAGCATTAGCTCAATGAGCTATATGTTGTTATGAATTACCAAAACCACCTAGGGATAGTTGCACTTTCAATCTCCCCCTTTTTGGTAATTGATGACAACATATAGATCAAAGCTTCGATAAATGATAATAAGATTTAGAACATCGTCGCTTTGAGAAGTATGTGAAAAGCAAGAGCTCCCCCTAAATTTGTGCATATTTAAACTTTGCTTTGGACTGCAAATGCACAAAGAGTTAGAATCATAGGTTACTCTTCCATGTCACATACATCTTGGTGGAGCGCTCAAAATGATAAGAATTGAATACATGCACTCATCACCAAGAAAAGTGAATGATCACATAAGATAGATAGGATAATATCAAGCATGCATAAGTGTAGCTTATGATCAAACACATGATCATCAATGTCTCACAAGCATATCATAGTATCTCAACCAAAAGCAAACAAAGTTTGAAAAACCACCAAGAGAGAATAAAGGCAACACTCTCTCTCTCGAAGCCTATGATCTATACATTTTTCTCCCCCTTTGGCAACAAGTTACCAAAAAGTTCCTAGAAAACGCATAGCACTAGATCGACTCTCAGGCTTGATCTTCTGGTGGTGGTGGAGTCTGGATCACTCCAAGGAAGAAGGCTTCTGTTGAAGTGGATGGAGCTGCTGGGGTAGGAGCTGGAGCTGGTGGAACTGAAGCTGTAGTTGGAGCTGAGGAGGTGGCTCTGGTGTCAGGAACTGGCACTGTAGTTGATCTCTGAGCTCTCGGGACTCTGGCAAATGCATCAGTTGTAGTCTTCCCTTTCCTCTCCTGCATATCATCTTGAAGTTGCTCCACTGCAGACTGAATCTCTATTACTTTTACATCCAAGTCATAGAACTTTTGTTCCATGATTCTCTCTAAGCTCTCCTGATTCTGAGTGAGGGTGGCCAGTCCTTTCTCAATCCTCAGTGTGGATGCAATCAAGTAACTAAGCTGATCCTTCTTGGTTTTCAAGAAATACTCAGATGCCTCCTCTTGAGTTGGCATCTTGGCAGCTTTCTCCTTCCTTGCCTTCTCCTTCTTTGCTTGAGCGTGAGCTGATGATGGTTCATTCTCATTCATCGCAACTTGATTGTCCTCAAAATCTGGATGAATAGGCATGTGTTCCTTGTCCAACAAGTATGTGCCTGTGCCCATCTTTGAGTTAATCAGCTCTTGGATCTGAGGGGCATAACCACAGCTCCTCTTCTGATCTGCTGCAGTCCTCTTGATAGTCTCTACTATGAGGCTCATGACCTTGAATTTCTGAGGCACATCAAATATATGTAGCAAGTTAATGGCATGACCTCTGATCATTCTGTGATCTCCAGACTTGGGCAAGAGTGTGTGCCTAAGGATCCAGTTGATCGTAGGCAGTCCTGACAACAACTGTTTTACGGACCCAAGCTGGTGAGTGTCAAGATCATCTACTGGAATCTCCTTGTACATATTTGCCATTGAGTTATGATCCATCTTTTTCTTGGCATAGACATCCAAGTCATCTTCATTTTCCTCTGGGGCATTGATCAACCTTGCCCATTCCTCAACAGTTGATTGGTACCTTGTACCTTCAGACATCCAAGTTACCCTTCCATCTGGGTAGAAGTGTGATGTGGAGTAGAATTGCATAATGAGCTCCTCGTTCCACTTTGTGAGCTTCTGCCCAACAAAGTCAGCAACTCCACAAGCACTGAAGCTATCTTGCACTCCAGGATAGTGCTCTTCATTTTCCTTGATGTAGGTCCAGTCGACCCACCTCATGTCACAAACGATAGGCTTCTTATCCACCAAAATTGTCTCATAGAAGTCATGCTGTTCCTTTGTGTGGAACCTGTAGTCAACAGCAGTTCTTCTCCTTGAAGCATATGGATCTTCTTCTCTCCACTTCCTCAGCCCTGAATCCCTTCTAGTTTTCATGTTCTCAGCCACAGGATGACCATCATTGTGGTCTGGAATCTTGGGCTTGAGTTTTCTCAGAACTTGTACTTCTTCATCTTCTCCAACAGCTTCAGGCACTGGGGCCTTGTTCTTCTCAGCAGCTGGTATGCTCCTTGTATTTCTCTTTGGTTTTGGTTTTGGAGCTGGCTTGGCCTTGGAGGCAGCTTTGGGTGCTTCTTTGGGCTTGGATGTAGTAGCCCCTGATTTTATAGCATCACCCATAAGCTTTGGTGCCTTAGGTGCTGGTGCAGCAACCTCTTCTTCTTCTTCAGAAGAAGAAGAAGAATGCTTTTCAAACTCAGCCATTGGATCAACTTTCTTGCACCATCCGCCTCTTTTCCTTTCCATCTTCCCTTCAGCAGCAACTGGCCCTTTGGGTGCAGGCTTTTCAGGAATCTGAGTTGAAGCTCTAGCCTTTGGCATAGGCTGCCTACCTGCTGGCCTTTTGAATTTCAAGCCTGGCTTTGTACTCTGTGCTGAGCCATACTCCTTCTTGAGCACTACTCTATTGGAAGTAGGTTCCTCTTCCTCTGCCACATAATCCTCATCCTCTGAGACTGAGGTTCTCTTCCTCCTTTGTCTGGTGGTAGCTTTTGGCAAATTGCTAGGAGTGCTCCTGCTGCCTTCATATGAAGAACTGGAGGGACTAGTGCCCTCACTCATGTGCACTTGCTCTTCTGACATGTTCTGGCTGTCACTCTGATCAGACAAGATGTAAAAGCTGACTGCTGACCCTGTGAAGAGTTTATAGATGAGTTAGAGTTGATGAGCATCATAAAATGCAGAGATTTTTGCAAAATAATGATTCAAAATCTTAGTTTTAGTTTCCCACAGAAATCATTTCGGATCTACCGATTTTTAAACTCGATGATACCGAAGCAGTTTTGGAACCTAAACTAGTGAACTCGGTCAGACCGAGTCACAGTTCGGTGGCACCGAGACTGCTAGGGTTTCACAAAGTTCCAAAATCGGTCACACCGATTTGTAATTCTCGGTCAGACCGAGTCTCACTTGTGCAATGGCATGAGCCAAATCGGTGGGACCGAGTTTTTCAACTCGGTGGGTCCGAGATGGTTTCGGTGGAAACCTAACCCTAAAATTTTCAAATCAAACCTATTCTACGAATTGCATTGACTGTATAGGAGTGTTTCAATCGTGGCTAGAATCAATAAGATCACATTGTGCTAGGAATCAGATGGAGAATAGCACAAAGATCGAGTCCATACCCTAGTTCGGCGGAGACTCGCTACAGCGGCAACGGCGGGGTTGAATTCCGTTGACGGCGATGGAGACCAGCGACAGGAGGCGGCTGGCAGCGAGGAGACGATCCGGAGACCACGTAGGAAGAGCGAGCTATTGTGTGGGCGAAGGGGTTTGGAGAAATTTCCAAATTTTTGCCCGTGTCTATATATAGCCCGACCCTGTCGGTGTGACCGAGTGGAACAACTTGGTGGCACCGAGATGCAAAACTGTATACAGTTATTGCAACTCAGTGTGACCGAATGGTTCAAATCGGTTGCACCAAGATCGAAAACATAGATCGACTTGATGATCTCGGTAGGACCAAAAATAAGATATCGGTCAGACCGAGAATCACAAAGAAGTTTTGGAAGTTTAAGTCTATGACGAATCGGGGACTCCGAGTGCTCCTCACACGGAGTGGTTCGCATCTGACTTGATCAAATTTTGTGATGTAGCATGAATAGAGTTTGAGACGAGAAAAGCATAGATAGCTAGAGAAGGTTCTTAGGCATTCTTGTCCATCCACTTGGCAAGAGAAAAGAAAACCAATCAATCAAAGCAACAAGTGGATGTCCTTGAATGAGTAAAATATGCAACCAACATGCTCACACAATAAAATGACAATTGAAATATGTGGCAAAGCATGCACAACCAATTCTAGCATCTATCAAGCAATTGGCGATGACTAGGTCATCTATATATGAGTATATTGACTTAGGAGTCAAATGAGAACATTTGATCATAGCTCATACTCATCATTTAAGCACAAGTGGGGTTACCACTTTTACATAAAGCATTGTTGTGTTCACATCATTAGAGTTGCTTTAGCTCAAGTCTTAGAGTAAAGCTCCCCCTAGATGTGATATCCCCCCTAAGAGGGATGAACTAACCTTGGGTTTTGTCGATGTTGATTTCATGTAGATGTTGAAGATGTGGATGCTCAATGTTGATGTAGAAAAATTGGAGCTATCCATTGGAGTGAATTGCACTTTCAATACCTACATGGGTTAGTCCCACAAGGAACAAACAAGAATATCCATAGACATAGAGTGATTCACACACAAGATGATGTCCATGAAAGCTTTTAGGTTACCTTGTCCCTTGACTTACCAACAAGAGGGTTTGTGACTCCTTAAACTAGTGCAAGATGTGAAAGTTGATTGCACTTGTTCTTGCCAAAATGATAAGAGTGAAGTATGTTGGCGGAGTCACCCTCAAGAACTCTCTAGTTCTTCTTCTTTTGGATCCACACCATCTTGATGGGAATCCTTGGAGTTGTAGTCATACTTGATGAAGTGGAACTTGAAGTAGTCTTGGGAATCCACTTGACTAAGGTCTTAGGAGCTTCTTCAAATGCATCAATTTCCTCTTAAAGCTTGTCCTTGCCTTTTTGCTTGTAGTCTTGTGGTGGAAGATCATCTTGAGCTTGTGTCCCCTTGAAGGAAGTAGGATCATACTTCTCTTGTTAAGGAACAAACTTCGTCTTGGGGTATTGATCTTCTTCCCACTCAACTCCATTGGCGCTGAACTTTCGTTCAAAACAAACACCTTGATTCTTCCGGTGCCTTCCTTGCTTGCGTACAATTTCCTCGAATTGCTTACTTCCGGCAAGGCTCTTGTAGACTCCTTTCTCTATAATTCCCTTCAATATGCTATTTTCTTGCTCAAGTGTAACTTGGCTAAGAGAACCATTAGTGGAATCAAGAGAACTACTAGAAGCAACAACATTGGATTTAGCATGATCATTGTTACTACTAGAGGAAGAATCTTTCTTGTTATTGTTACTAGATTTGACTTGAGGCATGTAAGTGGATAAGAGTAAACGCTTGGCAACGTAAGAAGAACTTTTCTTGCGGAGATCATCATTGATTGCCTTTAAAAACTCATGCTCTTGCTCAAGATTGAGCTTTTCAAAGCGTAACTTCTCATGAGCTCTTAAAAATTCTCGATGATCTTCGTAGTTTCATGAGCTAACTTAAGAGTGTTTAGTTCTTTAGTTAGAGCCTCAATCTTCTCCTTATCATTGTCATTCGTTTTATCTTGATTAGCATGATTAATTGATGTTTCATCATAGTATTCATCACTAGAGTTGTCAACAAGTAAATCATCATCACATAACAAGTCATCTTCATCACTATTGAAATCAACATACTCGGGGTGTGTTACCTTAGGACCTTTGGCCATGAAGCATCTTCCAACTCCTTCATTTGGTGATTCAAATATGTCGAAGGAGTCGGTTGACACAAGTGCCAGACCGGCAACACCTTCATCTTGAGTATATTCGGAATCGGAGTGATAACTTTTCTCGGAGTGGTTGTCGGAGTCGGAGCCGGATACCCATTCACCAACATGAGCTTGATGTCTTCGTTTTGTGTAGCTCCTTGATGACTTTTCCTTTCTTTCCAAATCCTTGCTTCTCGGTGAGTATCTTCGTTCATAACGATCATCTCTTCTCCTTCTTTCTCTAGATGGTGATTCTTCTCTTTTGCTTCTTATTTTTGGTGAATCTTCTCTTCTTTTGTAGGGTGTCGTACACTCATTGGAGTAGTGTCCGGGTCTTCCACAATTGTAGCAGTTTCGCTCTCAACTAGAAGATCTTTTGTCATTGTAGGACCTTGACTTGGAGCTTCTATCTTTGCTTCTACTCTTGTAGAACTTGTTGAAGTTCTTCACCATTAAGCTCAATTCTTCATTGAAGGTTTGTTTCTCACTTGATGATGTGGGGGCTTCACATGAGGCTTTGTAAGCTCCACTTGATTTGTTGTGAAGTTCCTCTTTATCCTTGAGTGACATCTCATGAGCAAAAATTCTTCCAATGACCTGCGTTGGCTTGAGATCTTTGTAATTGGGCATCATTTGGATTAATGTGCACACGGTATCATATTTTCCATCCAAGGCTCTTAGGATCTTCTTGATGATGAATCTATCGGTCATCTCTTCACTCCCTAAGCCGGCAATCTCATTTGTGATGAGAGCAAGCCTAGAGTACATTTTAGCGACACCTTCACCATCCTTCATTTTGAACTTGTCAATTTGACTTTGAAGCACATCCAATTTGGATTCCTTGACGGAGTCGGTACCTTCGTGCATATCAATCAAAGTATCCCAAATTTCCTTTGCATTCTCAAGACGGCTGATTTTGTTGAATTCTTCGGGGCACAATCCGTTGAAGAGAATATCACAAGCTTGAGCTTTGTATTGCAGCATCTTCAACTCTTTCGCGGTAGCTTCACGGTTTGGTTCTTTCCCATCAAAGAAGTCACCTTGCAAACCAACACACACAATAGCCCAAACGGCGGGGTTATGTCCGAGAATATGCATTTTCATCTTATGCTTCCAATTAGCAAAATTAGTACCATCAAAGTAAGGACCTCTACGGTGATAATTTCCCTCGCTAGACGCCATACTCTCCTAGGTTGTGAAACCAAGGCTATGACCACCAAAAGCTATGGAAATCAAAGCAAATGGAGACCAAAGCTCTGATACCACTTGTAGGACCTTGAAGTATGTCTAGAGGGGGGTGATTAGACTACTTAACCAATAAAAACTTAACCTTTTCCTAATTTTAGAGTTTGGCATATTTTAGCTACTTTAGGACAAGTCAAGCAATCATCACACAATTCAAGTAAGCATGCAAAGAGTATATAGGCAGCGGAAAGTAAAGCATGCAACTTGCAAGAATGTAAAGGGAAGGGTTTGGAGAATTCAAACGCAATTGGAGACACGGATGTTTTTGGCGTGGTTCGGATAGGTGGTGCTATACTACATCCACGTTGATGGATACTTCAACCCATGAAGGGTAACGGTTGCGCGAGTCCACGGAGGGCTCCACCCACGAAGGGTCCACGAAGAAGCAACCTTGTCTATCCCACCATGGCCGTCGCCCACGAAGGACTTGCCTCACTAGCGGTAGATCTTCATGAAGTAGGCGATCTCCTTGCCCTTACAAACTCCTTGGTTCAACTCCACAATCTTGTCGGAGGCTCCCAAGTGACACCTAGCCAATCTAGGAAACACCACTCTCCAAGAAGTAACAAATGGTGTGTTGATGATGAACTCCTTGCTCTTGTGCTTCAAATGATAGTCTCCCCAACACTCAACTCTCTATCATAGGATTTGGATCTGGTGGAAAGAAGATTTGAGTGGAAAGCAACTTGGGGAAGGCTAGAGATCAAGATTCATATGGTAGGAATGGAATATCCTGAGCTCAACACAAGGGTAGGTGGTTCTCTCTCAGAACATATGAGTTGGAAGTGTAGATGTATTCTGATGGCTCTCTCCACGAATGAAGAGGAGGTGGAGGGGTATATATAGCCTCCACACAAAATCCAACCGTTACACACAATTTACCAATCTCGGTGGGACCGAATCAACAAACTCGGTCGGACCGATTTAGTAAACCTAGTGACCGTTAGTGATTTTCGGTGGGACTGACATGCAACTCGGTAGGACCGATATGGTTAGGGTTAGGGCATAACGTAATCTTGGTGAGACCGATTACTCAAACTCGGTGAGACCGATTTGGTAATAAGCTAACTAGAGGGTTGGTCAGGTAAACTCGGTGGGACCGATTTGCTCTTTCGGTGAGACCTAAAAGTTACAAAAAGGAAAAAGAGAGTTTGCATTGCAATCTCGGTGGGACCGATCCGCTCTTTCGGTGAGACCAAAAAGTTACGAAAAGGAAACAGAGAAATTGCAATCCCATCTTGGTGAGACCGAGATCCCTATCGGTAAAACCGATTTGCTTAGGGTTTGGCAGTGGCTATGACAAGTGAAACTCGGTGGCGCCGGGTTGAAAGAATCGGTAGGACCGAGTTTGGATTTGGGTTTAGGTCAAGTGTGGATATGAGAAAGTAGCTGAGGGTTTTGGAGCATATCACTAAGCACATGAAGCAAGAGGCTCATTAAGCAACACCTCATCCCTCCTTGATAGTATTGGCTTTTCATAAAGACTCAATGTGATCTTGGATCACTAAAATGTAAAATGAAGAGTCTTGAGCTTTTGAGCTTGAGCCAATCCTTTGTCCTTAGCATTTTGAGGGATCCACTTTCATCATCCATGCCATGCCAATCATTGAGCTTTCCTGAAATAATCATCTTGGAATAGCATTAGCTCAATGAGCTATATGTTGTTATGAATTACCAAAACCACCTAGGGATAGTTGCACTTTCAAGCGCCAAGCCAGAGGCACGAGGAGCAAAGGGGCAAGGTGGGCCTGCCCTGGCAATAGCCTTGCCATGGCATCCTACGTAGCCCCGGCAAGAGCCTTGCCGGGGCAACTTGCCCAACGCCAGCGAGGCCGCCACCCATGAGCCCAAGGGTTCCGACACCATTGACAGCATTGGAATCAGGGCTCGGGAGGCGCCTGCATGGCGGCATGCATATCTTTGTGAAGACCAGAGGCCTGCTAATCTAGATGAGAACCAGAAGACGAAGACCCCCGGCAAGATCCTTGCCGGGGACACCCACAAGGCCCCGGCAAGACCCTTGCCGGGGACATCCGCGGGGCCACAGCCAGGCCAGCACCTACCGAGGCTCCATCGTCGTTCCAACACAGCAGTCAGCCCGCCAACTAGGCAGGCACCTGCGTGGCAGCGTGCAACTTCCATGCCAACTCAGCAAGCACCTACGTGGTGATATGTCTCCAACGTATCTATAATTTTTTATTGTGCCGTGCTATTATATTATCTGTTTTGGATGTTTAATGGGCTTTAATATGCTCTTTTATATTATTTTTGGGACTAACCTATTAACCTACAGCCCAGTGACGGTTTCTGTTTTTTTCCTGGTTTTTGAGTTTTATAGAAAAAGAATACCAAACGGAGTCCAATTGACGTGCCAATTTTTGATGATTTTTATGGACGAAAAGAAGCCCCCGGAGTAAAATAGTTGGGCCAGAAGAGTCCCGAGCCATCCACAAGGGTGGAGTGCGCGCCCTACCCCCCTGGGCGCGTCCCCCTGCCTCGTGGACGACTCGGAGACCCCCCCCCCTAACGTGAGACGGACGCCAAAAATTCCTATATATACCCAAACCTCCAGAAAATAACCTAGATCAGGAGTTCCGCCACCGCAAGCCTATGTAGCCACCAAAAACCAATCGGGACCTGTTCTGGCACCCTGCCGGAGGGGGGATCCATCACCGGTGGCCATCTTCATCATCCCGACGCTCTCCATGACGAGGAGGGAGTAGTTCACCCTCGGGGCTGAGGGTATGTACCAGTAGCTATGTGTTTGATCTCTCTCTCGTGTTCTTGATTCAACACTATCTTGATGTATCGTGATCTTTGCTATTATAGTTGAATCTTATGATGTTTCTCCCCCTCTACTCTTTTGTAATGGATTGAGTCTTCCCTTTGAAGTTATCTTATCGGATTGATTCTTTAAGGATTTGAGAACACTTGATGTATGTTTTGCATGTGCTTATCTGTGGTGACAATGGGATATTCACGTGATCTACTTGATGTATTTTTCAGTGATCAACTTGCGGGTTCCGTGGCCTTGTGAACTTATGCATAGGGGTTGGCACACGTTTTCGTCTTGACTCTCCGGCAGAAACTTTGGGGCACTCTTTGAAGTACTTTGTGTTGGTTTGAATAGATGAATCTGAGATTGTGTGATGCATATCATATAATCATACCCACTGATACTTGTGGTGACATTGGAGTATCTAGGTGACATTAGGGTTTTGATTGATGTGTGTCTTAAGGTGTTATTTTACTACAAACTCTAGGGCTGTTTGTGACACTTATAGGAATAGCCAAATGGATTGATCGGAAAGAATAACTTTGAGGTGGTTTCGTACCCTACAATAATCTCTTGGTTTGTTCTCCTCTATTAGTGACTTTGGAGTGACTCTTTGTTGCATGTTGAGGGATAGTTATATGATCCAGTTATGTTATTATTGTTGAGAGAACTTGCACTATTGAAAGTATGAACCCTAGGCCTTGTTTCCTAGCATTGCAATACCGTTTGTGCTCACTTTTATCATTAGTTACCTTGTTGTTTTTCTATTTTTAGATCACAAATACCTATATCTATCATCCATATTGCACTTGTATCACCATCTCTTCGCGGAACTAGTGCACCTATACAATTTACCATTGTATTGGGTGTGTTGGGGACACAAGAGACTCTTTGTTATTTGGTTGCAGGGTTGTTTGAGAGATACCATCTTCACCCTACGCCTCCCATTGATTGATAAACCTTAGTTCATCCACTTGAGGGAAATTTGCTACTGTCCTACAAACCTCTACACTTGGAGGCCCAACAACGTCTACGAGAAGAAGGTTGTGTAATAGACATCAAGCTCTTCTCTGGCGCCGTTGCCGGGGAGGCGAGGAAAGCGGCACTAACACCCCGTCAACTAAGCTCTTTTCTAGCGCCGTTGCCGGGGAGGTTAGTTCTTGAAGGTATATCTTTAGATCTTGCAATCGAATCTTTTAGTTTCTTGTTTTATCACTAGTTTATTTTATAAAAGAAAACTATAAAAAAATATGGAATTGAGGGTGCCTCATATGCTTCATCTTTTTAATATCTTTCGTGAAAATGATGGAAAGGAAAATTGTTGTCAAGTGCTAGAAGAAGAATGCATTAGAATGTTTGGCACTAAATCTTTGTATGATGAGCATGATTGCAATGTTGTTAGTATGAATTCTTTGAATACCCATGATGCTAATGATATGCAAAGCCACAAGCTTGGGGATGCTATGTTTGATGAAGATGATATGTTTAGTCCCCCAAGTTTTGATGAGCAAATATATTATGATGAAAGCATGCCTCCTATTTATGATGATTACTGTGATGACACATATGCTATAAAGAATAAAGATAACCATGAAACTTGTCATCATGATTTTAATTTTCAATTGGATTATGCTTCACAGGATAGTTATTTTGTTGAGTTTGCTCCCACTACTATTCATGAGAACAAATTTTCTTATGTTGAGAGTAAAAAAAATCTATGCAAGTAGATCATTAAAAGAATGCTTTATGTGCTGGTTATATGGTTGAATTAATTCATGATGGTACTAAAAATTATTATGAGAGAGGATCATATGCTTCTACATATTGCAATAATATCAAGTCCTCTCTATGTGTTGAAATTTTTGAAGCCATGCTTGTTTTGCCTTCCTATGCTAGTTGACTATTGTTCCCAGAAGTTGTTTGCTCACAAAATCCCTATGCATAGGAAGTGCGTTATACTTAAATGTGCTAGTCATATGCTTTATGCTTCTCCCATTATGTTTCAATTCTTATATTTCATGTGAGCATCATTGAAATCATCATGCCTAGCTAGGGGCGTTAAACGTTAGCGCTTGTTGGGAGGCAACCCAATTTTATTTTTGTTCTTTGCCTTTTGCTCCTGTTTAGTAATAAATAATGCATTTAGCCTCTGGTTACATGTGGTTTTATGTTTTAATTAGTGTTTGTGCCAAGTAGAACCTTTTGTAAGACTTGGGTGAAGTCTTTGCGATCTTGCTGTAAAAACAGAAACTTTGCGCTCACGAGATTAGCTTCCATTTTTTACTGGAAAGTGCTTTTAGGTTGATTCTTTTTGCAGATGATTAATAGACAAATTCCTCACGTCAACCAATTTATTTCAGAATTTTTGGTTTTACATAAGTATTCAAATGATACAGATTTCTACAGACTGTTCTGTTTTTGACAGATTCTATTTTCTACGTGTTGTTTGCCTTTCCCTCTCATGCTAGCCAAATTCTTTGCAGCAAGTAGAGATACTACTTGTGCTTCCAAACAGTCCTTAACCCAGTTTTGCCATGAGAGTCCACCATACCTACCTATGGATTGAGTAAGATTCTTCAAGTAAGTTTTCATCGGTGCATGCAATAAAAAATTGCCCCTTAAATATGTATGATCTATTAGTGCGAAGAAAATAAGCTTTATACAAACTTGTGATAGGGAAGAAATAAAAGCGACGAACTGCATATAAAGGTCTTTATCACAAGCGGCAATATAAAGTGACGTTCTTTTGCATTAAGATTTTGTGAATCCAACCATAAAAGCGCATGGCAACCTCTGCTTCGCTCTACGAAGGGCCTATCTTTTACTTTTTACCTTCTACCCTTATACAAGAGTCATGGTGATTTTCACCTTTCCTTTTTACACTTTTTCCTTTGGCAAGCACTTTTTGTTGGAGCGATCCGGATATATATATATATATATATATATATATATATATATATATATATATATATATATCCATTTGAAGTTATCTTATCTGATTGAGTCTTTAAGAATTTGAGAACACTTGATGTATGTTTTGCATGTGCTTATCTGTGGTGACAATGGGATATTGACGTGATCTACTTGATGTATTTTTCGGTGATCAAATTGCGGGTTCCGTGACCTTGTGAACTTATGCATAGGGGTTGGCACACGTTTTCGTCTTGAATATCCGGTAGTAACTTTGGGTCACTTTTTGAAGTACTTTGTGTTGGTTTGAATAGATGAATCTGAGATTGTGTGATGCATATCGTATAATCATACCCACGGATACTTGTGGTGACATTGGAGTATCTAGGTGACATTAGGGTTTTGGTTGATGTGTGTCCTAAGGTGTTATTTTACTATGAACTCTAGGGCTGTTTGTGAACACTTATAGGAATAGCCCAATGGATTGATCGGGAAGAATAACTTTGAGGTGGTTTCGTACCCTACAATAATCTCTTCGTTTCTTCTCCTCTATTAGTGACTTTGGAGTGACTCTTTGTTGCATGTTGAGGGATAGTTATATGATCCAGTTATGTTATTATTGTTGAGAGAACTTGCACTAGTGAAAGTATGAACCCTAGGCCTTGTTTCCTAGCATTGCAATACCATTTTCGCTCACTTTTATTACTTGTTACCTTGCTATTTTTATAATTTCAGATTACAAAAACCTATATCTATCATCCATATTGCACTTGTATCACCATCTTTTCGCTGAACTAGTGCACCTATACAATTTACCATTGTATTGGGTGTGTTGGGGACACAAGAGACTCTTTGTTATTTGGTTGCAGGGTTGTTTGAGAGAGACCATTTTCATCCTATGCCTCCCACGGGTTGATAAACCTTAGGTCATCCACTTTAGGGAAATTTGCTACTGTCCTACAAACCTCTGCAGTTGGAGGCCCAACAACGTCTACAAGAAGAAGGTTGTGTAGTAGACATCACGTAGTGGCATGCAGATCTTCGTGAAGACTCTGCCACAGCACCAGCTCAGCAGCCAGCATGGCGCTGCACGCCTCGTCAGCTTGGACGCGCGTCAGAGCAAGGCGAGGCGGTGATGAATGGAACGAGCTTCCTTTTCGTCCCCAATAAAGTAAGAGGGCACGTCGTCAGCGCATTAAATGTGTTCTGTCCTATGGTGCCAGGGATAGACTTGTATATAGTACATACTTTCCACCTCCTGTGTGCCACTGTGGCGACCCCTTTTGACTATAAAAGGAGGCCCGAGGCATACTGAGGAAGGATTGGGACTTTTTGGACACTGCATGTCTTGTAGCTAGTCCAAGAACACCAGATAAACACACCAAAGCAGCATTAGGGTATTACGCATCACTTGAGGCCCGAACCTGGATAAAATTCCCCTGTGTTGATCTTCTAAACCCGCTCTTTCCACAGCCCCGCGCCCCGTCAACCGTAGTAGGGATTCCCTGTGATCCCATAGGTGTCTTTTCCCCGACAAAGAATTAAAAAGGGAAGGGAAGATTCACATATAAATATACTATCCTAGAAATCTTTTGTGATTGTGAGCCCTCATCAAAATATTATATGCCAAAAAAGTTAACGGTGGACAAGGAAGACAACATAATGGTTTATGTTTGTTTATATTCACATAGAAGTCATATTTTCATAGATCCTTTAACATGTGGTGCTTGCCCCCTAACTTTGCTAGCCAAAAATTCCGCACTAAGTAGAGATACTACTTGTGCATCCAAAAACCCTTAAACCCAAGTCTTTTTCAAGTGTCCACCATACCTACCTAGGGATTGAGCAAGATCCCTCAAGTAAGTTGTCATCGGTGCAAAAAGGCAATAAAAATTGCTTCTAAATGTGTGAGATTGTTTAGTGTAAGAGAAAATTGAGCATTGCACGAACTTGGATGACAAAGAATAAAAGCGACAGACTGCATAATAAAGGTTGTCATCTTAAGGGGCAATGTAATGTGACGTTCTTTTGCACAAAGGGATTGAGCATAAAAACAAATAAGCGCATGGCAACCTCTGCTTCCCTCTGCGAAGGGCCTATCTTTTATTTTCATGCATTTACTTTTATGCAAAGAGTCAAAGTTTTCCTTCTATTCCTTTTTATTTTTCTCCTTTTGCAAGCATCATGTGGTGAGGAAAGATCTAGGCACATATGTCCAGCTGAATATAGATAGCATGAGTTATTATTGTTGACATCACCCTTGAGGTGAGTATGTTGGGAAGCGAAACTATAAGCCCCTATCTTTCTATGTGTCCGGTTGAAACGTTTTTCTCATGTGTACAAGGTGAGTGTTAGCAATCATAGGAGACTATATGATGGTTGAGTATGTGGACTTGCCTAAAGGCTCCGACACGTGACCCTTCCTGAAAAGATGATGAATTGTAGTTGCAAAGTCGACTGAGAACATAGTTTGTTGGTTTCTAATAGAGTTTTTGCTTTATATTTCGATTGTGTGATGAACTGTTACTTATTCATGGGAAGTGTATGATAGAAGTTCTATGATAAAAGTATTATGTTTAAATTTGTTGATGTTATAATAATCAACATGATGCTTCTATGTCCTATTTTGTTTTTATCGACACCTCCCTCTCAAAGCATGTGGACATGTTTTTCGATTTCGGTTTCCGCTTGAGGACGAGCGAGGTCTAAGCTTGGGGGAGTTGATACGTCCATTTTGCATCATGTTTTCTTACTGTTATTTATAATGTTTTTATCCATAATAATGCTTTTTGGAGTAATTCTAATGCCTTTTCTCTCATAATTTGCAAGGTACACACCAAGAGGGAGAATTTCGGCAGCTGGAAATCTAGACCTGAAAAAGCTACGTCAGGCCACCTATTCTGCGCAACTCCAAATGAGCTGAAAATTCACGGAGAATTTTTATGGAATATATAAGAAATATTGGGGCCAATAACTACCAGAGGGGGGCCACCAGGTGGGCACAACCCACCTGGGTGCGCCAGGCCCCCCAGGCGCGCCCTGGTGGGACGTGGCCTCCTTGGCCCACCTCCGGTGCCCATCTTCTGGTATATAAGTCATTTTGACCTAGAAGAAATAAGAAGAAGACTTTCGGGGTGGAGCGCCGCCGTCTCGAGGCGGAACTTGGGCAGGTGCACTTTTGCCCTCCGGCGGAGCGATTCTGCCAGGGCAACTTTCCTCCCGGAGGGGGAAATCATCGTCATCATCATCACCAACAACTCTCCCATCTTGGGGAGGGCAATCTCCATCAACATCTTCACCAGCACCATCTCATCTTAAACCCTAGTTCATCTCTTGTATTCAATCTTGTTACCGGAACTATAGATTGTTGCTAGGGGGTGACTAGTAGTGTTGATTACATCTGGTAGTTGATTACTATATGGTTTATTTGGTGGAAGATTATACGTTCAGATCCATGATGCTATTTAATACTCCTCTGATCATGAGCATGTTTATTATTTGTGAGTAGTTACTTTCATTCTTGAGGTCACGGGAGAAATCATGTTGCAAGTAATCATGTGAACTTGATATGTGTTCAATATTTTGATAGTATGTATGTTGTGATTCCCTTAGTGGTGTCATGTGAATGTCGACTACATGACACGTCACCATATTTGGGCCTAAGGGAATGCATTGTGGAGTAGTAAATAGATGGTGGGTTGCGATAGTGACAGAAACTTAAACCCCAGTTTATGCACTATTCCATAAGGGACCGATTGGATCCTAGAGTTTAATGTTATGGTTAGGATTTATCCTTAATACTTTTCTCGTAGTTGCGGATGCTTGCGGGAGGGTTAATCATAAGTAGGAGGTTTGTTCAAGTAAGAACATCACCTAAGCACCGGTCCACCCACATATCAAATTATCAAAGTAGCGAATACAAATCAAACCAACATGATGAAAGTGACTAGATGGAATTCCCGTGTACCCTCAAGAACGCTTTGCTTATCATAAGAGACCGTTTTGGCCTGTCCTTTGCCTCAAAAGGATTGGGCTACCTTGCTGCATACTTATTGTTACTATCGTTACTTGCTCGTTACAAATTATCTTGCTATCAAACTACACGCTACTTACAATTTCAGCACTTGCAGACATTACCTTACTGAAAAATGCTTGTCATTTCCTTCTGCTCCTCGTTGGGTTCGACATTCTTACTTATCGAAAGGATCTACAATTGATCCTCTATACTTGTCGGTCATCAAAAATCTTTTCGAAAATCATTTTATAAGTGGGGGAGAGGAAAATGAGAGGCAAATGGCGAATAATATAATGCAAGAGATGAGAGTTTATGATGGGTACTTGGTATGTCTTGACTTGGCATAGATCTCCCTGGCAACGGCGCCAGAAATTCTTCGTGCTACTTCTTGAGGTTGCGTTGGTTTTTCCCTTGAAGAGGAAAGGGTGATGCAACAAAGTAGAGATAAGTATTTTCCTCAGTTAGAGAACCAAGGTATCAATCCAGTAGGAGACAACGCACAAATCACCAATACATGCACAAACAATTAAACAACTTGCACCCAACGCGATAAAGGGGTTGTCAATCCCTTCACGATTACTTGCAAAAGTGAGATCTGATAGAGATAGATGAAACTACAAACGATAAAGTAAATATTTTTGGGTTTTTTGGTTTATAGACCGGAAAGTAAAAGATTGCAAAATAGTAGATCAGAAACTTATATGATAGAAACTAGACCCGGGGGCCATAGGTTTCACTAGAGGCTTCTCTCAAGATAGCGAATAATACGATGGGTGAACAGATTACTGTCGAGCAATTGATAGAAAATCACAAAGTTAGATGATATCTAAGGCAATGATTATGAAATATAGGCATCATGTTTGTGTCAAGTAGACTGAAACGATTCTGCATCTACTACTGTTACTCCACACATCGACCGACTCCTGCCTGCATCTAGAGTATTAAGTTCATCAAGAACAGAGTAAGGCATTAAGTAGGATGGCATGATGTAGAGGAATAAACTCAAGCAATATGATGTAAACCCCATCTTCTTATCCTCGATGGGAACAATACAATACGTGCCTTGTTGCCCCTACTATCACTGGGAAAGGACACCACAAGATTGAACACAAAGCTAAGCACTTCTCCCACTGCAAGAAAAACCAATCTAGTTGGCCAAGCCAAATCGATAATTCGAAGAGAATTACAAAGATATCAAATCATGCATAAAAGAACTCTGAGAAGATTCAAATAATATTCATAGATAAGTTGATCATAAATCCACAATTCATCGGATGGTCGACAAACACACCGCAAAAGAAGATTACATTGGATAGATCTCCAAGAACATCGAGGAGAACATGGTACTGAGAATCAAAGAGAGAGAAGAAGCCATCTAGCTAGTAGCTATGGACCCGTAGGTCTGAGGTAAACTACTCACGCTTCATCGGAAGGGCAATAGGGTTGATGTAGAAGCCCTCTGTGATCGAATCCCCCTCCGGCAGGATGCCAGAAAAGGCCCCTAGATGGGATCTCATGGGAACAGAAGGTTGCGGCGGTGGAAAAGTGTTTTCGTGGATGCCTTTGGTGGTTTGGGAATATATGTGAATATATAGAACGAAGAATGAGGTTAGGAGAGTCATGAGGAGCCCACAAGGCAGGGGACGCGCCCTACCCTCTGGGCGCACCCGCCCCCCTTGTGGCCGCCTCGTGGCTCTTTCGACTTGATCTCCAAGTCTCCTGGGTGTCTTCTGGTCAAAGAAAAAACATCACGGAGGTTTTATTCTGTTTGGACTCCGTTTGGTATTCCTTTTCTGCGAAACTCTAAAACAAGGAAGAAACAGAAACTAGCACTCGGCTCTAGGTTAATAAGTTAGTCCCAAAAATAATATAAAATAACATATTAATGCATATAAAACATCCAAAACAGATAATATAATAGCATGGAACAATAAAAAATTATAGATACATTGGAGACATATCAAGTGTTTCCGCAGATGTTTTGCCAGTGCGCATCCTGCTCGTTGGGCACAATGGATACCTTTGTGTGAGTTTTGGTATAATATGTATTGGCATTCGGCTACAGGGCAAACACCATTTTTGGTAGTTTATGGGCATGCTCCTCGTCACTTTGGCGTTTCTGCAGATGATACAATTCAGTCTGAGGATTTTAAGAAGTGGCTTGATTAGCGCAAGGTGGTTTTGGATTCGGTCTAACATCATTTGTTTCGTGCTCAACAGCGGATGAAAGCTCAAGCTGATAAACATCGCATCGAGCATTCATTAAAAGTTGGGGAATTTGTGTTTCCGAAGCTGCCACCGTACTTATAGTCATCTGTTGCTCCGCGTGCTAATCATAAGTTGGCCTTTAAGTTTTATGGACCCTTTCAAATTGTTGCTTGTGTGGGAGAAGTTGCATATGAATTGGCCTTACCTGTTTCTAGCAAAGTCCATCCGATCTTCCATGTTTCCTTGTTGAAGAAGGTATTGGCTCCTGATTGCAAGGCACATCCTCAACTGCCTTCCCCTGATGCTCATCTTCAGATGCCTGCAGAAATCCTACAGGAGCGAGTGATCCGACGCGGTTCTAGCTCTTTGGTTCAAGTTCTGGTTCATTGGAGTGATTCTTCTGACGAGCTTGCTACCTGGGAAGATAAGGAGACGTTGAAACAGTTGTTTCGAGGGCTCCGGCTTGGGGACAAGCCATTTCTAAGAAAGGGGGAATTGTCAGCGATCAATCCATTGGAAATGCATCAGAAGAGCGCCAAGAGAAGATTCAAGTGACGGGCCGGCCCAAAAGGGAGCTTCGTCGACCCGCTCGGCTCGCTGGGCCGGAATGGGCTCTGTTGGAGGCGCCCACTACTTAAGGGGGTGGCAAACGGCTTGTTGGCCGAAAGGCTTGCATGTGTGATTGCATCTTCTTCCTCGATCCCCTTCTCTCAAGCTTGTAGCTCGGATTTGAGTTCCATAGTTGAATAGAGAGAGAGATCCCCTAACAGACCCGATTAAAAAAATGGTTTCCTTGTTCTTACACGAGTCCCCACCTTCAAGAATGAAACAAAACACCACATTTTGATCTCTGTGCCGCCCACAATTTCGGCCGTCCGCCCGCACTGGTGTGTTAGGTGAAATATTATGTTATGATCTCCATATCCTAGCGATAGGTTGCATATGCTTGTAAGCCACGGCATGGCATATCGCCTCACGTCAATACCGACGCCGGTCCGCCCAGTATGGTGGAGATCACAAAGCCAGACAAGACTTCGGCCATGGCGTCGAATCCTCTGTATGGGCCCTGAATCGCCAAAGACCAACAGGTTCTTTCATATTTACCGAACTCCATGTCACCATAAATTCTTGTGCGGGTTCTCAGGAAGGAGGCCACCTTCGATCTGTGGACAGCCGTGACGATCCTCGTCGCCTCCCAATCTCCATCTCAGATCATGAATCTGAGAATTGCGATCATCACCACCAAGAAGGGAACCATGACGAGCACTGCCCACATGGCAAAGATGAAGAACCTTGGCGATGAACTAGCAGCCGCTAGCCATCCGGTCAGACCCGGAGATGGTGGATTATTCCTTGCAGGACTGGACTACGACTATGACTACGACTCTATAGTTTCGGCAGTGGGCGCCGTAAAAAACACGATCACCGTTGATGACCTCTTTGCCCAAATCTCTGCCTTCGACCAGAGGATGGAGATGTTGGGCGATGCATCCTTAGGCGGCTTCCACACCTCTACAAACGCGGCTTACAGAGGCCGAAATCAAGCTCGTGGCAAACCCTACCATGGGCGGGGAACAAGGGGGCGTGGCTGTGGAGATCGCCATTCCTCTCCTGCCGGCGGCGGTGGTGGCTACAGAGGTCGTCCACGGCAGTAACAGCCGGAGCAAGCACGTGATCAGCGGCAACTTGACCACCCAAATATGCACAAGCATCATCCAGACGTGCGCGGGTGTGTTGGTGGCGTTATGAAGATGCCGAGCAAGAAGAAAAAGGGGCGCATGCAGCCACCTATGGCGTCGATACCAACTCGTATGCCGACACTTATAAGCTAGGTCAACGTTTATAAGTGTAGGCATACGGGCTGTGCCCGCACTCCAGAAGTTGCCTCCGCTCGAAAGTATACGGGCTGTGCCCGCACTCCAGAAGTTGGGCTAAAATTTGGACTGGGCCGCGAGCACTAGAAGATAGAAAGAGAATTTGCATCGTTGGCGGATCGATCTCCCGACCTGACCTCCTGCGCTGAAGGCTGCTCCCAATTGATCTAGCCCCTTCTATTGTTAAGATGTAGGATTTGTAGTATAATTAATAGTCCCACATTGCTATTTTACATAAAATTCCACTAACTTATATGCGTTGGGAGTTACAAGAATCAACAAGCATTAAAAAATTAATTGTCGTGGCTGCATGTGACAATAACAGATTTTATGGGGAAAAAACTGAAAGAAAAGCACGAACAAAGAAAACGAAGGAGTCGGGGCGCGGGTGCCATGGCCACTTCAATCAAACGAGGTGGGTGCCATGGCCAAATTCAATCGAACATAAAATGGCTATTATTCGTAAGCCGGCCATATAATAGAAAGAGGTGATGAATATATTGGTCCGACACCTTCTCATATGATATTGTTCTCAAAAGTGTTCATGTGCTTAATAATATATTTGTAATTTAAAAAATATCCATGCTCTTTAAGATATTCCATGTGATTTAAAAGATGGTTCTGTTTCAAAAAGAATGTTGATGCATTTTGAAAAATAAATATGGAATTTTAAAGTCAGTGGGCATATGAGGGACTAGGCGTAGGCAATACCTCAGGAAGGATGCCCGTCATGCCCTAGGTAAAGAAATATTAAACATTCACTTTCAATGGCGTAGTTTAGTGAGAGATGTGAGTGGGGTGACCCAGATCATCACATTTGGATCGACCATATTCCCACGCATTGCAATTTGGTGGACAGCTTGATCATCCGTGAGGGTAGAAAGGAGGATAATCGACAACACGGATGAGATACTATGTTGAAACAAATAACGTGGAGCAGTGAATGGGTCTTGAGTCAATGCTTATTGTGTTAGAAGTATGCGATTGTTTTCTCCCGTTGCAACGCACGGGCATGTTTGCTAGTACTAATAAAGCAAGGTGCATTTCTTCATTTTTTTTAATCCGTCCACCGTCGCATTTTCTTTTCTATCCGAGGTGGTACCAAATTTAGCTCCTATTCGGCGTGTTCAACGCCGCAAAAGTGAACCGGCGCCCACAGTAACGCCTAACGGGCCGGCCCACGGGCGCATAGACCTGTATTGAAAAAAAAAACATAGAAAAGTAAGCAGTACTAGGAACGAACTCGCACCGCAATATTGCAAGATTATTCAGCTAGCCAATACACCACCTGAACACTACTGATTGATAGCAACCCAAAAAAATTTAAGAACCATAACAGCCGCGCTATTTATGCACATTACCACTTAGATTTTTGAACCATTTTATGTGTTTTGGAACAGATGATTTTTAATGAAAAAAAGCTCATTGATTTTCAGAAAAAGTACATCAAATTTCAAACAAAAGTGCATCAATTAGAATAAAAGTTCATCAAAATGGAAAAACAATTCATCAATTTTGAATAAAGTTCACCGAATTTGAAAAAAGTTCAACGATTTTGAAAAAGTTCATCGATTTTTTAAAAAGTTCATCGAATAAAAAATAGTTCACCAATTTTGAAAAAAGCTAATCGAATTCAAAAAATTCATCAAATTTGAAAAAAAGTCCATCAAATTTGAAAGAAGTTCATGTGATTTAAAAAAAGTTCAGCGAATTTGAAAAAATTTCATTGAATCTGAAGAATGTTCACGGATTTTAGAAAAACAAGAAATTCTTTTCAAAAATCATGCATTTGAAAAACAAAAAAGAAAGAAAAAAAAAGGAAAAACCAAATAAAATCGTCCGTAAACTAAACCGCGAACAGGGAAAACCGGTTTGGGAAGCTTCCCAAAACTGGGCTTTCGCAAACTAAAAGAAACAAATAAGATGAATGAGTGAATTAACTTAGCACACGAGAAGGGCGATGACGTGGTCGTTAGAGCTCAGCGATCATAACGAGCCCGGCGTCAGTTCGAATCCCAGTTTTCTCATCTTTTTAATGTTTCTGCAAAACAAGAGAAAAAAATGGGTCGGCCCAGCTTGGACTGCGGCAGGCACCCGTTTGCAAATTGCATTGTAACGGGCGCCTACAGCGCCAAATAGGACTCGCCAAAATTTTATGTGTCCGTATGCTAAAAAAGCCAAAAAAAAAACATTTTCATACATGAGCCGCGCGCACTGTGGCCCGGCGAAACTAGCCAACTTATTTTCCTGCCCACATAGTAGGAAAAACCCAGATTTCCTATTTGACGCGTTCTGCATTAATTGGTAGGGGCGCCGCATGGAACGACACGGGCCGGCCCTTTTAAAAACGAGGTGTGCGTTGCATGGATCCCGGTTTTGGGAACATTCTAGAAGCTTCCTGCTAGTTTTCCTGGTTTTGGAACCTTCTAGAAGGTTTTTGAACCGGTTTTTCTATGTGTGTGTTTTTTTCATTTTTTCTTTTATTCCTGCTTCTTTTTTTCTTTTATTCATTTTTCCTTTTTATTTTTATTTTCCTTTTTTTATTTTGTTTCACTTTTTCTTTTCTTTTCTTTCCATTTTTATTTTCATTTTTCAAGTCAATTTTCTTTTTAAACAAATGTTCAGAAATTTCAAATTTAGATTTTCTACGTAGTAGAAAAACCATTCTTGTTTTGAAACTTTGCTCAGAAATTCCAGAAAAGCAATGATTTAAAATATTTGTTATCTTGTTATAAATAAATGTACCAAAATTTAAATATAGAATTTGAAATTGTAAAATGTCATTGTTTTAAAAAAACCCAAAAATGTTCCCACTATCCAAATTGGTTCACATATTTTAAAATATTTGATGTTTTGTAAATTTAGAAAATGTTTACGAATTTCAAAAATTGTTCTCACTTTCAAATTTTATTCAACAATTTTAATAATGTTCATGTTTTGATTTTTTTTGGAATTTTAAAAAGTTGCCACTTTCAAAATATGTTCACAAATTTAATAAAGTTCATGTCAATTTTTAAAAAAATTCCCACTTTCAAATTTTGTGCACAAAGAAACATGGATATTTGTCGCAAATTCAAAAAATGTTCCACCTTTCCAAATTTTTGAAAAATGTTATTTTCCTGCCCACACAGCGGGGAAAACCAGATTTCCTATTTGACGCGTTCTGCGTCAATATGTCAGGGCGTCGCACATGCATGGAACGAGACGGCCCGGCCCTTTTGAAAATTCCTATTTGACGTGTTCTGCGTCAATTTGCCAGGGCGTCGCACATGCATGGAACGACATGGGCCGACCCTTTTGAAAAGTAGGCGTGCGTTGCATCGATCCCAGTTTTGGGAGGGCGCCCCTATTTTTCGTGTTACGTGAGAGGAGGGGAAACTCTCGCGTAGACCGCTGCATATCGGGCCGTCCCACTGTAGCAAGAATTTTCAGAAAAAACAGAGTTTAAAACTTGGAGCTTGCGATGGATCAATCCTCAGATCAACTAGCTCCTTCCCAGCGCTGCTAGCCACTGCACGAGACCAATTTGTTGTACAATATGGAGAGCACAGACTACTAGAAGTAGAAATGAGATGGGTTTTACCATGTTTACTTTCTTTTTCTGTTTTAACCTTCTTTTTTTTCACTTCATTTCTACTCATCTAATTCAACATTTTTTTCTGTGTTTTACTTTTTACTCGGTTTTCACATGCTTTTTCCCCGAATAATGTCGGTTAACAAACAGAGAAAAAAAGTTAATTAAGTATTAAAAATGTTGAACGAGTATTTAAAAAATGTTGAATAAGTATTTAAAAATGTTGAAAGAGTATTTGGAAAATGTTGAAAAAGTTTTTGAAAATGTTGAATATGTATTAAAAAATATTGAAACAAGTATATGAAAATTGTTGAACAAGTATTTGAAAAATGTTGAATAGTTATTAAAAAATTTTGAAACGGGTATATGAAAAATGTTGAACAAGAATTTTAAAAATGTTGAATACATATTAAAAATGTTGAACGAATATTTATAAAACGTTGAACAAGTTTTAAAAAATGTTGAACGAGTATTTGAAAAATGTTGAATGAGTATTTGAAAAAATATTGAATAAGTATTAAAAATGGTGAATACGTATTTTCAAAAATGTTGAATAAGTATTTGAAAATATTAAATAAGTGTCGGACAATGTTGAATGTGTATACAAAAAATGTTTTTCACATGTACAGAAATGTAGAGTGAAACAAAAACAAACATTACAAAACACAAAATAAAAAGGAAGAATGGAGAAGAAAAAGAAAAATGAAAAAATAAACAAAAGTGGAGGAGAACAAAGAAAAGAATGAAAAAAACGGAGAAGAAAAAAATACAAAAAACAATGAAAACAAATGGAGAAGAAAAAAAGAAAAAAATCGAAAAAGGAAGAAACCACGAATAACATAGAAGAAAAATGGAGAAAGAAAAGAATGGGCGCGCCCAGCCTTTTCTATATCTATACCTACTAATAAAGTAAGGTGTGTTTCTTCAATTTTTTCATCCGCTCACCCGTATTATATTTTTTGAGATTGTTTTTATCCAAGGTGGTATTGATGTTTGTGTGCAGATTTGAGCCCGTTATAATTTAAAAAAATCGTCCTTACTTACTGGGCCAGAGATGTGATAATGGGCCTGCTCCTGGGCTTCACATAGGATAAGAAAAAATAGATGCAAGATCTGGAATCGAACTCACAACGTTCCTTCCCCCTCCCTGCGTCTCTAGCCAGCTAAACTAAGAATCGACTTATGTTCGATATATGGTTCGTTTGTTAATCAAATAGTCCCACATCGCTCCTTTTACAATAAATTCTATACATTTATATACGATTATGAGTTTGGAAGCATCAACCAGCTGCATAGAAGAGAAGACAATAAGAAAGAGTGCGCTTGTTCTGTTTGGCTTGATAAAAAAGAGCTCGTAGGATGGTTGTGGGAGACTTGAGACGAGAGCACATGCAATAGAGTAGGCACAAAGACGGGTTGTTTTCAGGTCACCAGCGCGTTTCTAGGAGCTCAGCATGGCGGCGAGCATGGAGAGCCCGAGCGCACGAGCAGCAGGGTCTGGCGAGTATGAGAAGCTAGCCGTGATAGCGCCGTCATGCTCCGGGTCTTCTTGTTCCCGGCCTCCAGAAGCCGGGCGACGACCGCGTCTGTCTCCGGCTCGCACCTTGCCATTGCCATTGTTGACAAGTCTGGGCAGCGGTACATCGACGCCAACAACTGAGTATCCACCACGGCCTTCGCGGCTATGTGCTGGAAGGACAGTGTCGCCAGCAATGGCTCGTCGGTGCACAACTTCGAGGCCTCCAAGCACGTGGTCGTGGTAGAAGGTTGTCTCTTATGCGCTGCCACATCGGCCTCATGTTGCATGCTGTCAGTATATGCCTCTAATGTACCACCGCAACAGCCTCAAGTTATTTCTTATGTGTCGCAGGCCGAAGCAGCTACGTACATTGGGTTGTTTCTGATACATGGCCAATGCCACAATCCTATATATAAAGCCTCAAGGCACATCTGCTGCTCCTTTCCTCTCCCATGGCGCCTACGAAAGATGCCGTGCGGAATATAGAGGCGCTAGACTGATTGTTGAACACACGCGTCGGGACGATGTGGGTAGGCGTCTCCGAGCACAGAGCACTGGCACCAGCCGTTTGCTGCGCATGCTTTCACATTGATGTTGTTGTACTCAGCACGGATATGGAGTTGGAGCTGCGTGCGTGTCCTTCATCATGTGCACGACAGTCTGGCAGGACGTGCGTGGATGCTGTCCTCCATGGCTTCATCATGTGCACGTGTGTGATAGTCTAGCAGCACGACACCTGCATTTGAACCGAGCATGTGAGGCCTTTGTCAACATGTGTGTGCATGGCCGCAGTGGCGTTTTTTTCATCTTGCCTGACCGTCACTTGAGCAAAACCACCATCAGTCTATCAGAAACCACTTTGCAGCACGGCGCGGGGGGGGGGGGGGGGGGGGGTATTGCCCATTACTGCAAAGTTCAAGTGATTAAGTAACTGTTTTTTTTTGTGTGTGTTGGGAGCGTAATGTGGCCGAAACCTAACAGTTTAGGTTCTATCAATTTAACTCCGGACTGGATGGCCATTTTCATTCATAACAAGGTTGGAAATACTTGTTTTTTATCGGTCGCTCGTACAAAGTTAGAAATATATTTAAATTTGATCTTATTTGATGGCGTTGGTCATGAGAAACACAAATATGAAAACAAAACTTAGTTTGAACTCTCCGTTTAAAAGATATAGGACTCAATTATACTTTGTTGCATTTGCTAGGGACCATAAATTGTGATATCCGCTTCTCCCTTCTATGCACAACTATTCAACCACGGTGCACCAGGGATTTCTACACCATCATACTTGAACCGCTAGAATATTGAGGTCCCCGTAGCAACGCACGATCCTTTTTGCTAGTTATACCTCAAGTAAGACGAGCTGCTCTATGCCCAGGAGTCCTAGGATCGAATAATCCCACCTTGCACAATTTCCTGCATTCTATTTTTTAACACTACGCGCGCTTAACGGGCCCACCCAGTACAACGCGAGGGGTAGAAAGCTTCAGCGAGCGCTGCCACCTTGAACCGAAAACTTTTCTGTTTCTGTGTTTTTTTTCATTTTTCGTTTTTTCTTTTCTTCCTGCTTCTTTTTTTCTTTTACCTCCTTATTCCCCTTTCGTTTTTCGTTTTTCGTTTTTATTTTTTCCAATTTTGTTTAACTTTTTCTTTTCTTTTATTTCCATTTTTAGTTTACTTCATTTTTATTTTTATTTTTCAAGTTTATTTTTATTTTTCAACAAATGTTCAGAAATTACAAAATGTATGCACTTTTTAGATTTTGTACATATTTTAGAAAACATTCTTGTTTTGAAATTTTGTTCATAAATTCCAGAAAAGTAACGGTTTCAAATATTTGTTCTCTTGTTATAAAGAAATGTTCCAAAATTTAAATATAGAATTTGAAATTTTAAAATGTCGTTGTTTTAAATAACCCGAAAAATTTCCCACTTTCAAAATTGGTTCATAAATTCTAAAAATGTTGATTTTTTGAATTTTTGTTTGTAAATTTAAAAAATGTTCAGGAATTTAAAAAATTGTTCCCACTTTCAAATTTTATTCAGCAACTTTAATAATGTTCATGCTTTGAAAATGTTTGGGAATTTAAAAAAATGTTCCCACTTTCCAAATTTGTTCACAAATTTAATAAAGTTCATGTGCCCGAACAATTTTTAAAATTGTTACCACTTTCAAATTTTGTGCACAAATAAACATAACCATTTGTCGCAAATTCAGAAAGGGAAAGTAGTGGCTGCACCCACTCTCGGTGCACCCACGCAAGAAAACATATCAAAACATTTCGAAAAAATCTAAAACTTCATGGAAATGATCATCAACAAATGTTATGAGGGCTTGCAAAGTTTGGTGGTCAAATAACATTCGAGAAGCGCTCTACAAAAAAGACAAAATTGCAAAATCTGCTCAAACAGTGCACGTACATTTTGACTAGTTTTCAATGATTTTGTCTTTTTTGTAGAGAGCTCCTCGAATGTTATTTGACCACCAAATTTTGCAAGCCCCCACAACATTTGTTGATGATCATTACCGCGAAGTTTCAGATTTTTTCAAAATGTTTTGATATGTTTTCTTGCGTGGGTGCACCGAGAGTGGGTGTAGAAGAACCACTCTCATTCAGAAATTGTTCCAGCTTTCCAAAATTTGTGAAAAATGCACACCACCACCACCACCATGGATTAATGCTGCCAATTATTAATGCGATCATATAAAAAAGTTCCACTAGAGTTTCCCTTATTTAGTTTTGTCCAAACATGCATGCATGGTTGATGCATGGATTAATTTGAAAAGCATCACCTCAGCCTGAATGGAGTCAACATAACCATATTATTTTGCAATAAAATATCAGAACCATATTCGAAAGAAAAAGAAAACAGAACTGGCACTAGCACCACCTAGGTAGGTATGCTTTTTTGTTCTGTTCAGCCTCGTCGCTTTTGAAGAGTGGCAATACTCAATGAACATAGCCTAAACCATATGTAGCTCGAAGTTTCAGGTAGCTGTAGAGAGCAAAGAATTTCCGGGAAATGACTGAAAGATGGCACCGTATTTCCTTCAGATCTCAAATGGATGAATCCCTCTGAGGTATGTCAACAGATGACTATATCTGGTGTCTTCTCTTGTCGAGGCAGCAGCACCAAACACACACCATCAAGAATCTCTTCTAAATGTTTCCATTTGATGTGTATGACCAATACTCATTGACCAACTCGCGGAAGAGAGATCCTTCAGTTTCCATGAGCTTCTCAGGCTTGTCATACTCCACTACTTTCCCTGGAAATGAATGTAGCTGATTAGTGTGGAATTATGGACTATGGAACTCTATGCCCAGAACCTATAAGTTGGCAATAAGAGGACCGTACCATCACACATTGCAAGTACCATGTCGCAGTCCATAACTGTTGGTATACGGTGGGCGACCGAAATAACGGTGCAATGTTTGAATTCTGTCCGGATCATTTTCTGAAGGACAGCATCTGTTGTGTTGTCTATAGAAGCTGTGGCTTCATCAAGAACTAAGATTCGGCGCCTTTTCAAAAGTGTGCGCCCCAAACAAAAGAGCTGCCTTTGGCCCATGCTCCAGTTCGACCTGCAACATAAACAGAGAAAGGTACAATCGCCCCCAGTTCCTATCTCAAACAGATCATGTTTTTTTTAGATTATCAGGGAGGCGCTCCATGGCTCCATTGGATTAATGAAAACACAACATGTAGCGTTCCAAGGTTTAGAGAAAGCTAAAAGAAAGTAAAAGAAAATACAGTGTACAAGCAAACCTTACATCGCAATATAAATAGGCAGTTCTTAACCACAAAAGCAATTCCATTTAACCATACAAATCAGTATGGTCAGCAGGATTGCAGATCTAAATCCCTCCCATTTATTGGAGCAAGGAAATCTTCAGGAATTTACTCCGTTTAGCTTCAGCAACTCCAAAGTGCAGCGACGGTTAGATCGCTAAAGAAATTTCAAGACAATAACTGAAGGACCTAATTGCTTCCGGATGAAAGGTCTTGTGTTGTTAATGTACAGCACCAATGGTTCTCTTTCAAACATCTCTGATCAGACTGCTGAAGCAGTAGTTGTCTCTGCAGGTAATGTACTAGAGGAAGAGCTACTACACAACATGTCAGTGACTGCAATTGATCGGCTGATTGCCCACCTCGGCGAATCCAGCAGGCCATGAAGTGAGGTAGTGTTTCAGTAAGGAAGCGCGGTTAGATTTGACAGAGGAGCTGCGCTGCTTGCCAGCTCTGGGTTCTTTCGAATGCCTGCTGAAATGTTTTTGTACATCGCAATATAAATAGGCAGCTGTTAACAAGAAAAGGAAGCTGAATTTCGATGCATTCAGCATAAACGACACGCAAGTGAATACATGCACTAGCTAATCAGGAAAAGGTTCTACCATAACATTGTAAGTAGACACATATGCTCAAGTTTGATGAGCTACTATGACCATGCTAAGGATACTATGAGCCTTACAATTCCGTACGGTTGACAGGGTCGCAGATTTAGTCCCTCCTGTTTACTGGGGCAAGGAAATCTTCAGGAATCTACTCTGTTTACCATCATCAATTTCCAAGGGCAGCGACGGCCCACTATGTACTGCATATAATTTGTTGTAGCAAAGATAGCCCAAGAAACTTGGAGACAATCTCTTCTAGATATTTGTGTTTGAAGTGTATGCCCAATACTCCTTGACCAGCTCGCGGAAGAGAGATCCTTCAGTTTCCATGAGCTTTGTAGGTTTGTCAAACTCTACTACTTTCCCTGGAAGTGTTCATATATAGCTCATCGGCATCCTCACAAAGAAAACATTACATTGCTTATAATTTGCCGGCAAGAGAAACATACCGTCGCTCATTGCAAGTACCATATCACAATCCATAACTGTCGGTATACGGTGGGCAACTGTAATAACAGTGCAATATTTGAATTCCGTCCGGATGGTCTTCTGAAGGAGAACATCTGTTGCATTGTCTATAGAAGCTGTGGCTTCATCAAGAACCAAGATACGGCACCTTCTCAGAAGTGCGCGTCCCAGGCAGAAGAGCTGCCTTTGGCCCATGCTCCAGTTTGACCCACTTTCCACAACTATTATGACAGGATCTTGATCAGTACTATGGTCTATGGATGAGATTATACCAAACATCATGCTAGCACGAGGATATAACTAATACGCATACCACTACTAACAATTTGACATATTTATTGGCACATGTATTTTCACACCTATTTTGAATTCTTGAAATGATTAGAGCTTTTCTGTTTACACACTTTATTAGTTTCAAAAGATGAACTCCAGAAACCAAAGTATAGATGAAGTGAAGTTTCCTACCATGTGAATCCAGTCCCTGTTCCTTCTCCTGGACAGCTTCAAGAAGTTGACATTTGGCAAGAACCTGCAAGCACAATAACAAATGGAATAACCACTTCAGTTGGTGGGAGGTCATCTCCTCAACTCAAATTCGGGTGCCTATTTCTTCCATAAGTGAAAAAAGTTGTCTAGTTCCTCCTAGGGAATCTAGTTGTTATGAGAGAGGAAACTTATCATTTGAGATTGCTCTTTCACCCCATTTTGTTAATGTGCTGAACTTTCTGAAATGGTTAGGTACTAAAAGAGGATGACCTCCTGATTAAACATTGCATCACAATCCTATCTTATCATTGCGTAAGATGAGGTAAAACAACATAGTTAGCTGTGTAGAATCTTACCTCCCATATTTTTTCATCTGAGAATTGCCCAAGAGGATCTAGATTGTATCTTATTGTACCCTGAAAAAGTGTTGGATCTTGTGGAATGATACCCAAACGCAACCGCAGATCATGTAAGCCTATCATACTGATATCCACAGAGTCTATAAATATTTTCCCTTCATCAGGTTCAACAAGGCGAAACAATGCACCAATTAACGTTGTCTTGCCACTTCCTGTTCAACCAACTATACCAATCTTATCTCCACCTTCAAAATTGCAAGTGATTCCATGTAGTACTAGGGGAGCATCTATCCTATACCTGATATGTTAAATGAAAATCCATCACATACATTGTTATAAGTGTTAATAGGTAGGATTTTATTTTACCTTGTAAGGTTTATGTGTAAGTATTTACATTTCATTACCTTCAAATGCCTAATCTCCACATTGCCATTTTGGGGCCAATCTGGTAATGGTCGATTGTCTTCAATGACTTCTGCTGCCTCACTTGGTATGTCCATGTATTGGCTCACCCGTTCCACCGGCTTTGAGTAAAGGAAACAAATGATGTATTTAGCGAAAGACCATAGGACAATGCCATTCCCACAAAACCTGTGCAAGTATGAAAGCAAGGAACTAATTAGTGCTACTATTTGTAATGGAACAAACTGAATGATATCAAATACTTTATTTAGTTAACTCCGGTGCATAAGCATTAGGACTAGAATTGCATCTTCATAAAAATACCAACTTATCCATAAAATCATCAGAACAGGTGGTGGCTTGAGAAATGTACGGAGTTTTATGTTCATAATGTTCTGCCCAGCCGAGGGTGGTAAATATAATTTTCTTGCAATAATAAACATTACTACCTCAGAGTGTAACATTCTAGAAGGCATTCAATCAAACTTTCACACTTTAGGCATCTTTCCTTTCCTCCTCCCCAAGAAGCTACTCCTAGGTGACTAGGGTTTCTCCTTCTCCCGTCGCCATGGCCGATGGTCTGTGTTGCCTCCGATGGCCTTTGGGCCATGGAGGTGCATTGAATCCCGACCCCCCGCCAGCGGGAGGGATCCCCCTCTCGTTCTTGTTTGGTTCAGCGTCTTGGTTGGGGCTGTGCAGCGGCGGCGATGTCCCTAGTAGGAATAATATCTCCCATGTTCGATCCCCATCTTGATGTTGTGTCTACCGTCGTCGGAGGGCATTTGGATCTGTTTGGATCCAATCTTTGCATGTCTCTTGTCGTGTGTCTATAGGTTTGATCTTTCCGATCCTCGCTTCTCTTTATCTGCGACGTTTGTTGTTTTGGTGCGCTGGTCCTGTGGAGCCTTAACACCACGGCTTCCCGACTGCTACTACAACAACGTTTGCCCAGCTCCGGCGAGGAAGGGCGAGGACAGCGGCGCACCTTCGGCTCGCTCCAGTGCTTGTAGTCGTCGCTAGGTGATCCACGAACATGGTTGTAATTTTTGTTACTTCTGATGTTCTCTGTAGTACCATGACAGATGATGAATAGATTGAAAGATTCTTCCGCAAAAATAACTTTTTAAACTTTACTATTGTATAAGAAAAGGTATTTGGACTAGTAAGGTCATAATACTATCATCGGATTTTTGGTCAATATTATTTGCATAGTATGTAATGGTCAAATTAGCTTCTTGGAGAACCATGTCGTGTCTAAAACGTTATCTATTCCAGAATGGAGGGAGTATCAAGTATGTTCTCGTATCTAACACTTTTTGCAAATTAGATGCAACCACCAATGGCCATAGAACGGGCTGACTACTCAACTTTGTCCAAATTTTTGAAGCAACATGACATTCATACAATAGGCTTACCAGGGCTAAAAGTTTCTTGAGGAAGAAGAGCCATGACAAAGGCAGAAGAAGAAAGAACTACGGCGCTCATTATTTCTATACATTGAATCAACCATTCAGTTGCTGCAAAATTACAGAAATATGGGCTAGCATTCTTGTCAACAAGATCCAAATTTTTAGCAAAGAAACGATCTTCTCCCTCAAAGGCCCTTATCGTTATAGCCCCTGCAATCGATTCACCTAAGTGACTCGCTAGGGCGGACTTTGTAGTACCATTGATCCGCATTAATTCCTTGGCCGATGCTAGATAGTACCTCTGCATGACCAAACACAACAGGCTTCACTTATAAAAACTTTGAGTGCAAAACTGTGAAGTGTGAATGAATTCAAATAATCAAAGAAATGAGGATTAACCATAAAGTAACAAAGTCATACCAATTACGTGCAACCTAATTGCCAAAACTATCATTGGCACGGATACAAACAGAACTTGCCATGTAACAACAGCCAATACCATGAATTCTGTAGCAGCCATCCATGAATTCTGTAGTATGTGAGAAATCATACACAAGAAGAAATACAGGAAGCCTTTCTTCTGGCGCAGGTAAAGCATATAAGACTTGAAAACTGCATCCCCTGTTTCTCTTTCCTCTTTCTTGATTAGTTGATCTGCCGGTGATAGCTTCACAGACTCTGTATATCTATTTCCATGAATACCATCTGTCTCCTTTACTGATACTTCCTTAGATCTTTCATGGGCATTTACAAGGTCTTTAAATTCTTCACAATCTTCCAGTAGATCTTGATAAGGTGCAGAACGAATAACCTCTCCATCTGACATTAACTGCCAAGAATCATTTAGATGACATCAACAAATACATAAAGCTAATTACAGATAAATATCATCATATGGTGACTTTATTGAAGTGGAGGGAGATACCAAAATGGAGTCAAATACAGGTAGAAAATCCACTTGGTGAGTCACCAAAAGTACAGTCTTGTCTGATAGAGCACTCATGACATATTCCTGTTACAAAGAGCTTTGTAAAACAGTTCATGATCTTATAGTAATACAATATGTATCTGCCGAATATGATCCTTACATTGAAGAGACTTGTGGCTGTATGGGCATCAACAGCACTGAAAGGATCATCAAGAAGATAGATGTCTGCATTTTGGTATAGTGCACGAGCAAGCTGGACGCGCTGCTTCTGACCACCACTAAGATTTACTCCTCTCTCCCCAATTTGAGTACAATCTCCATATGGCAACATTTCAAGGTCCTTGACTAATGAGCACCTCATTAGTGTGTTGTGGTATCTTTGCCTGTCCATCGACGATCCAAAGAGAATATTGTCTTGCACAGTTCCTGTTTGGATCCATGCAGTCTGAGAAATATATGCTATTTTCCCACAGACGTGGACCTGAAATGTATATCCGAAGATAAATAATTGTATATTAAGCTATTAGGAAAGAAAATGAATTGATGAACATACTACATGTTGGCAAATATTGTCAACCATAATTTTCACAACAACTTTGCAAACCGAACTTGACGCTGTTGTCAACAGGCTATGTTTATCTTAAACATGTATAAATGTCTAAATTCTGAGTATGGCAGCTATTTCATTAGAAGATGAAGTTAGTAAGAAGAAAACATTACCACGCCTTCAGTTTTGGGGACCTCTCCGAGTACAGCAGCCAAAAGTGTCGACTTTCCTGATCCAACCTCTCCACAAATTGCAACCTTTTCTCCAGCTTTGACTGCCAGATTTATATTCTTCAGAGTTTGTTTTGATGTATTCTCATCCCACGAGAAGCTACATGAATTCATCGCTATAGGGTAATCAGTTCCACCATAATATTTCTTCCTAACTTGCGCGTTTAACTCAGGTGCATCAAGGAACTTTGATATCCGAGTGAAAGCAACCTTAGCTTGTATCACAACTGCAATAACATCGGGTATCGTCCTAAAAGGGTCTTGCACGAGACGTAGAGTTGCCACAAAGGTGAATACATTGCTAGCATCAAGAGGGATTTTCAAAAGATAGCATGTTACAAAGGTTGCCACAGAAACCAAAGCAGGAGAAGCCCAGAACAGGAAACTGTTGTATGCCCTCCAAAGCTGGAATGCTTGCAACCACTTGTACTCAACTTCCCTCAACCCCTCGATGACCTTCTTGAAGTGGGATTCCCATGCATAAAGTTTCAAGACCTTCATATGAACTAGTGACTCAGACATGGCCTTCAATCTCACATCTTGTGCTTCCATAAGTTTACTCTGAAATTTGTGTTGGAATCTGGCCAGTGGAGCGTTGCAGAGTACGGTGAGAATGATGACAACCAACGATGAAAGCATTGCAGCACCAACCACATTGTATAGAATTGCCAGAGCAATGCAAAGCTGAACACTTGTTGTCCATGTTTGATGGAACCAGTATGGGAATTCCCCAATCCGATAGGCATCGACGGTCACATAGTTTATAATTTGTCCAGAAGAGTGCTTCAGTTTCGCAGCATTTGATAGCTTCTGTTGTTTCTTATAAATAGCTGCTGTCAGGAGTGACCTCACCTGTAGTCCTAATCTCCGAGTGTGGAAATACCACTGTCTCTCCGACAATGATTCACAGCATTTGCAGACGAACAATAATGCAGCCAGCGCATAGCCTTCGTATTTAAAGGTCCCTTTCCCAAGTGATACATTGATGAATGCCTTGAGAATTATTGGGCCTGTAGATAAGGACAAAACCTTGAGCAAAGCAAAGAAACCCGAGACCACGATGGCATGCTTGTGACAAGAAACAATAGTCCAGAAGAATGATGGTGTGGCCTGTGACAGCGACTGCTTCTTGCAATTCAGCTTCTCCATGAGCATCGAGTACTGATTTTGCGCTCGATCGGTGGCGCCTAAAAGAAGCATGTCTTTGTCCTCAAGGGGATTCTCATGGCCCGTCTTCATCAGAGGATTCAACCACCAAAACGACATCTCGCTGAAAAAACCAGCAGTAGCAAAGGGAGTGACCTGATGAGTCTCTGAATCAGCTGCATCGCCGTCTGTCTCCGTGTAGAGGGGCTTGTATAAACCATTTCCAATTCCTCCATGACCGTCTTCATCATGGCTATTCTGGATGCCATAAACGAGGAGGACCACTGCACCTGGTAAGTACAGAACATCCAAACAGGCCTTGACAGTGATCATCTTCTCTGCAACAATAACAACAACTGAAGAGCAACAAATGAATGCTGCATAGACGGACAGCAAGACCGGCCAATATCTGACGAATGCTGCGCCAAGAAAGCGAGGCCTGATGCTGAAAGCCAAGCTGGTAAGGATCAGATTCAAACCCTGAGATAATGTGACGAGCCACCAGTGTGGGAGGTAAACAACCGAAGCATCTTGGCTGAAGTTACTCCCCAGCATCCACAGCCCCAGCCCGAGATAAACCAAACCCAGGGCAGGCACTGAAGGCCACAGCAGCCAAGTGCAGCGGTGAGCTGAGACTGACGAGCTGCCGTGCAGCCGCTCTGCTCTGTGGAATTTTGACAAGCACCTGGAGTGCGAGAACAAACCCGAGCAGCGCGGCGATGCCGGTCGCCACCAGATGGTTGGTGCAGGTGGAGGAGTCGAACATTTGCTTCAAAGCGCATGAGGTGGCGTTTTGGCCGGGGCATATCGGGCTCCCACACAAGCTCGTCACCCAGGAAGAACCTGAAATGTGGTTACAGAGTATTGGAGTCAGATGGGGTTCCCAGATTTCAGTTGGCTGCCGAAAGCGATGCAGCATGACTGCATGAGGACAGAGTTTACTTGTGAGGGAACCCATCTGTTGATCCAAGACGGATCAGCAGCTGCTGTTGCAGCCCTGCGCCAATCATGAACATGAAACAGGTTAGGACAGAAGAAGAGATACTCTGTTTCATGGAGGAACACACAGACAAAGAACAGATATACGGACTAAAATTAGTCGTACTGGAGCAACATCGTGGAGTCCAAATGGGATGAAATCATTCTAGGACTACTAGGGGAAGGGAGGGACACACAGGAATCTCATCTCAGTGCTCGCTGGGAAAAAAAGGAGTCACACACAAAATCCAAAGGGGAAGCTACTAATCGTCAGTGATCGTCGACCGGCAGAGAAAACTAGTCGTATTTTCCTGGAGGAAACAAGCAATGGCGCAAAGTGTTACGTACCTCTCTAGCAGAAAGTGTTGACCTCTCTAGCAGACTGCCGCTCGGAAGTGAGCTTGACGAAGGAAGAAACGGACCGACGGGCCGTCCAAGAGGTAGGCCGCGCAGAGCTCGGCGCTCAAAGAATCTGTTTAAGCAGGCGGTAGTACAAATTGTTGGGGGCATCTCTTGGGTCGAAAAGAGCAGCTGACGCGTTGTTGTCGCTGCTACTATAGTTACTATACATCGTCGTCGTCGCTGTTGGAATCTGGCACCAGACATCGCCATCGCCGCCCCGAGAAGCTAACAGGAATCTATGCCGAAGTGAAGCGTTGCCATCCTCCCCGATCGGCACGTACCCCTCCCAAGTTTACAAGTCAGAAACGAGGCACCCATCGCAGATTACCCTTGGAGCAGAGGGGAGACGAATCCAAGATATCACAAACGGAGATCAAGGGACTAGTCTTCCCCTTGGTCGCAATTGCGTGGGGGGAAACAAAAAGTTGGTGCATGCATGCGTGCCTCCTTCTTTCTTTTTGTAGTACGCCAGTTCAAATCTGCCCTCCACATCGACTTGTTTTGGAGGATTGGGTCGTAGTACGTACGTACCAGAGTTGTAGGCAAAGTAAAGTAGCTAGGCTCCGTTTTCTTAATTCAAGCGTGGATGGCGAGGACGCTATAGAATTCCCTCTGACCGTTGGAGGCCACCTTTTCTTTCTCCACCTGCCCCTTTGGCCCCTGGCGAACAAGTTCCGCAAGTCTTCTTTCCGGACATGTCGATCCGGCCATTTTTTCCGGAGGATTTCCTCGTTCTGTGCAGCGCCCGGAGGTGTTCGCGACAGGATGGTTCGCCAGGGTGGCCTATCCCCGTCCTCCCCGGCTGGCTTTTCCCTGTCCTTACGGCCATGGCTGCGTCAGGCGCAGGCTACCGGAGTCTCGCTCCCGTTCCTGGTGCCCCTGGCGCTGGTGGGCGTGCCGGCGCACGCGTGGACACTGCGGACGGCGAACTCAGTGCTTCGGGGGCTCGGCTTGGTCGTCGGTGTGGTGGACAGCACTGCGCGCCGGCATGACATGTCTAGCTTCAAGGTGTGGCTGCGCACCGACCGGCCAGAGCGCCTCCCAACTCAACGGCGGCTATACATTGAGGAGCCAAACACAAGGCGGCGCGGCCATCAGCCACGGGCGGCACGCTCGTCGGCATTGTGGTACAACGTCAGGATTGTGAAGCTGGCGGAGCCCGTAGTGGATGAGGATGATGACCCGGAGCTCTCGCCGCCGGCCAGCCCGCCAGGACCGCCGGGGCCCCCCTCCAGGCCGGCTGGTGACGGACCGAGCGGGGATCAGCGCGGCCATCGACGCGCCAGGGACGCGGGGTGGAGCCCAGGTGAGGACTCTACCTCATCGGCGGCGGCCGGAGTCTCGTCGACGGCCTCGGCAACGAACATTGCAGTTGGGCTGATTCAAAATAAAGGGGCCTTGCGTCATCAAAGTGGCTGTGATGACCGAGTTTGGCAGCAGGAGGGCCCCGCTGGCCCCAGGGCGGTCGGGCCGGCCTTGACCACGGTCGCCAGAAGACCAACGAGCCCACTACCGAACCAACACATGGAAAGACGAGACGAGCAACGAATCTCGGGGGAGGGGGACAGCCTGGTGGAGCATTCTGGAGCTGCCCAACCGGCGTCCTCTGCCGCGTCGTGCCATGGGGCGGGTCAGCAAGGCCAGGGTGGACGCGTCCAATCACCACCATCTGTCATACTTGCTCGGTGGCGGGCCCAGGCGGATCAAGTAGTGGTGCCAACCCCGACAGGATGCAGGGTTCTGGTTGGCTCGCTGGAGTTGCAGATGGGGACAAGGCCAGGACGGACAGAGCAGCGGGATGGGACGCGAGATTCCCTGGACCGATCATTGGCCGGGAAAGCCTGTGGGTCTGCACGCGCGGACGAATCCAATGCACCACAGACCGAGGAGGATGGGACGGATCCCATGCAGCAAATGGCGGAAGGCCATGTCGACCCACCAAACAGGTCGGACGCGGATTGCATGCAGATGCGGGACGAGAGCACCGTGGAGCAGTTCAGCCAACTAGAGGAATGGGGTTCCTACATGCATGCGCCCTCTGATGTACGAACACAAATGGCGGGGCCTGGGCAGGACACTTTCTGGGTCTCGCTCTCACATGGCGATGGCTCTGAGTCACCGCTGCGCTCGCGCTCCGTGGTGGAAAGCGCGGCTGATGGTGGGAGTGTGGGGTCCCCAACAGCGACTTCGACAAGGACTCCCGAAGCAAAACTGGCGGATTTCTGCATGCAGGTGGCCAGGGCGATTACTCCTTTAATCCCCAAACCACCGGAGACCACGCACAAACGGCCAGCGACAAAACGGAAACAGCTCGTGACAACCACTCCGGTGACTAGAGAATTCTGTCAATCACTATCTTATCTGGAAGATTAACTCCCACTTGATTCAAGCGATTGTAGTACCCAGACAATCTGAGCACATGCTCACTAGTTGAGCGATTCTCCTCCATCTTTTAGCTATAGAACTTGTTGGAGACTTCATATCTCTCAACTCGGGTATTTGCTTGAAATATTAACTTCAACTCCTGGAACATCTCGTATGGTCCATGACGTTCAAAACGTCTTTGAAGTCCCGATTCTAAGCCGTTAAGCATGGTGCACTAAACTATTAAGTAGTCATCATATTGAGCTAGCAAAAGGTTCATAACGTCTGCATCTGCTCCTGCAATAGGTCTGTCACCTAGCGGTGCATTAAGGACATAATTCTTCTGTGCAGCAATGAGGATAAACCTCAGATCACGGATCCAATCCGCATCATTGCTACTAATATTTTTCAACACAATTTTCTCTAGGAACATATCAAAATAAACATAGGGAAGCAACAACGCGAGCTATTGATCTACAACATAGATATGCTAATACTACTAGGACTAAGTTCATGATAAATTAAAGTTCAATTAATCATATTACTTAAGAACTCCCACTTAGATAGACATCCCTCTAATCCTCTAAGTGATCACGTGATCCAAATCAAACTAAACCATAACCGATCATCACGTGAAATGGATTAGTTTTCAATGGTGAACATCATCATGTTGATCATATCTACTATATGATTCACGCTCGACCTTTCTGTCTCTGTGTTCCGAGGTCATATCTTATATGCATAGCTCGTCAAGTATAACCTGAGTATTCCGCGTGTGCAACTGTTTTGCACCCGTTGTATTTGAACGTAGAGCCTATCACACCCGATCATCACGTGGTGTCTCAGCACGAAGAACTTTCGCAACGGTGCATACTCAGGGAGAACACTTCTTGATAATTAGTGAGAGATCATCTTATAATGCTACCGTCATTCAAAGCAAGATAAGATGCATAAAAGATAAACATCACATGCAATCAATATAAGTGATATGATATGGCCATCATCATCTTGTGCTTGTGATCTCCATCTCCGCAGCACTGTCATGATCACCATCGTCACCGGCGCGACACCTTGATCTCCATCGTAGCATCGTTGTCGTCTCGCCAATCTTATGCTTCTACGACTATCGCTACCGCTTAGTGATAAAGTAAAGCATTACAGGGCGATTGCATTGCATACAATAAAGCGACAACCATACGGCTCCTGCCGGTTGCCGATAGCTCGATTACAAAACATGATCATCTCATACAATAAAATTTAGCATCATGTCTTGACCATATCACATCACAACATGCCCTGAAAAACAAGTTAGACGTCCTCTACTTTGTTTGTTGCAAATTTTACGTGGCTGCTACGGGCTGAAGCAAGAACCAATCTCACCTACGCATCAAAACCACAACGATACTTCGTCAAATAGACTCCGTTTTAACCTTCTCAAGGACCGGGCGTAGCCACACTCGGTTCAACTAAAGTTGGAGAAACTGACACCCGCCAGCCACCTGTGTGCAAAGCACGGCGGTAGAACCAGTCTCGCGTAAGCGTACGCGTAATGTCGGTCCGGGCCGCTTCATCCAACAATACCGCCAAACCAAAGTATGACAAGCTGGTAGGCAGTATGACTTATATCGCCCACAACTCACTTGTGTTCTACTCGTGCATATAACATCAAACCATAAAAACCTGGCTCGGATGCCACTGTTGGGGAACGTAGTAATTTCAAAAAAATTCCTACGCACACGCAAGATCATGGTGATGCATAGCAACGAGAGGGGAGAGTGTTGTCTACGTACCCTCGTAGACCGAAGCGGAAGCGTTGACGCAACATAGAGGAAGTAGTCGTACGTCTTCCCGATCCGACCGATCCAAGCACCGTTACTCCGGCACCTCCGAGTTCTTGGCACACGTTCAGCTCGATGACGCACCCCTAGCTCCAATCCAGCAAAGCTTCGGGGAGGAGTTCCGTCAGCACGACGGCGTGGTGACAAATGTTCTACCGGCGCAGGGCTTCGCCTAAGCACTGCAACGATATATTCGAGGTGGAATATGGTGGAGGGGGGCATCGCCCACGGCTAAGGAACGATCACGAAGATCAACTTGTGTGTCCATGGGGTGCCCCCTGCCCTCGTATATAAAGGAGCAAGGGAGGGAGGAGGCCGGCCCTAGGTTTGGGCGCGCCAGGGGAGTCCTACTCCCACCGGGAGTAGGATTCCACCTTTCCTAGTCCAACTAGGTCAAGGGGGGAAAGAGGGGAAGAGGGGAAGGAAGGGAGAGAGGGGCCGCGCCCCAAACCCCTTGTCCAATTCGGACTGGGCTTGGGAGGGGCGCGCGCCACCTCCTGGTTCCTTCCCACTAAGGCCCAATAAGGCCCAATACTCTTCCCCGTATTCCCGTAACTCCCTGGTACCTTCGAAAATACCCGAACCACTCAGAACCTTTCCGATGTCCGAATATAATCATCCAATATATCGATCTTTACGTCTCGACCATTTCGAGACTCCTCGTCATGTCCCCGATCTCATCCGGGACTCCGAACTCCTTCGGTACATCAAAACTCATAAACTCATTATATAACTGTCATCGAAACCTTAAGCGTGCGGACCCTACGGTTCGAGAACAATGTAGACATGACCGAGACACGTCTCCGGTCAATAACCAATAGCGGGACCTGGATGCCCATATTGGCTCCTACATATTCTACGAAGATCTTTATCGGTCAGACCGCATAACAACATACGTTGTTCCCTTTGTCATCGGTATGTTACTTGCCCGAGATTCGATCGTCGGTATCCAATACCTAGTTCAATCTCGTTACCGGCAAGTCTCTTTACTCGTTCCGTAATACATCATCCCGCAACTAACTCATTAGTTGCAATGCTTGCAAGGCTTAAGTGATGTGCATTACCGAGAGGGCCCAGAGATACCTCTCCCACAATTGGAGTGACAAATCCTAATCTCGAAATACGCCAACCCAACATCTACCTTTGGTGACACCTGTAGTACTCCTTTATAATCACCCAGTTACGTTGTGACGTTTGGTAGCACCCAAAGTGTTCCTCCGGCAAACGGGAGTTGCATAATCTCATAGTCAAAGGAACATGTATAAGTCATGAAGAAAGTAATAGCAACATACTAAACGATCGAGTGCTATGCTAATGAAATGGGTCTTGTCAATCAAATCATTCAACTAATGATGTGACCTTGTTAATCAAATGACAACTCCTTTTGTCTATGGTTAGGAAACTTAACCATCTTTGATTAACAAGCTAGTCAAGTAGAGGCATACTAGTGACACTCTGTTTGTCTATGTATCCACACATGTATTATGTTTCCGGTTAATACAATTCTAGCATGAATAATAAACATTTATCATGATATGTAAGGAAATAAATAATAACTTTATTATTGCCTCTAGGGCATATTTCCTTCAGTCTCCCACTTGCACTAGAGTCAATAATCTAGGTCACATCACCATGTGATTAACTCACATCACCATGTGATTAACTCACATCACCATGTGATTAACATCGATAGTTCACATCATCATGTGATTAACACCCATAGTTCACATCGCCATGTGACCAACACCCAAAGGGTTTGCTAGATTCAGTAATCTAGTTCACATCGCTATGTGATTAACACCCAAAGAGTACTTAAGGTGTGATCATGTTTTGCTTGTGAGAGAAGTTTAGTTAACGGGTCTGCCACATTCAGATCCGTTATGTATTTTGCAATTTTCTATGTCTACAATGCTCTGCACGGAGCTACTCTAGCTAATTGCTCCCACTTTCAATATGTATTTAGATCGAGACTTAGAGTCATCCAGATCAGTGTCAAAACTTGCATCGACGTAACCCTTTACGATGAACCTTTTGTCACTTCCATAATCGAGAAACATATCCTTATTCCACTAAGGATAATTTTGACCGCTGTCCAGTGATCTACTCCTAGATCACTATTGTACTCCCTTGCCAAACTCAATGTAGGGTACACAATAGATCTGGTAAACAGCATGGCATACTTTATAGAACCTATGGCCGAGGCATAGGGAATGACTTTCATTCTCTTTCTATCTTCTGTCATGGTCAGGCTTTGAGTCTTACTCAATTTCACACCTTGTAACACAGGAAAGAACTCTTTCTTTGACTGTTCCATTTTGAACTACTTCAAAATCTTGTCAAGGTATGTACTCATTGAAAAAACTTATCAAGCGTCTTGATCTATCTCTATAGATATTGATGCTCAATATGTAAGCAGCTTCACCGAGGTCTTCCTTTGAAAAACTCCTTTCAAACACTCCTTTGTGCTTTACAGAATAATTCTACATTATTTCTGATCCACAATATGTCATACATATACTTATCAGAAATGCTGTAGTGCTCCCACTCACTTTCTTGTAAATACAGGCTTCACCGCAAGTCTGTATAAAACTATATGCTTTGATCAACTTATCAAAGCGTGTATTCCAACTCCGAGATGCTTGCACCAGTCCACAGATGGATCGCTGGAGCTTGCATATTTTGTTAACACCTTTAGGATTTACAAAACCTTCTGGTTGCATCATATACAACTCTTCTTTAATAAATCCATTTAAGGAATGCAGTTTTGTTTATCCATTTGCCAGATTTCATAAAATGCGGCAATTGCTAACATGATTCGGACAGACTTAAGCATAGATACGAGTGAGAAACTCTCATCGTAGTCAACACCTTGAACTTGTCGAAAACCTTTTGCGACAATTCTAGCTTTGTAGATAGTAACACTACTATCAGCGTCCGTCTTCCTCTTGAAGATCCATTTAATCTCAATGGCTTGCCGATCATCGGGTAAGTCAATCAAAGTCCATACTTTGTTCTCATACATGGATCATATCTCAAATTTCATGGCCTCAAACCATTTCGCGGAATCTGGGCTCATCATCGCTTCCTGATAGTTCGCAAGTTCGTCATGGTCTAGTAACATGATTTCCAGAACAGGATTACCGTACCACTCTAGTGCGGACCTTACTCTGGTTTACCTACGAGATTCGGTAGTAACTTGATCTTGAAGTTACATGATCATTATCATTAGCTTCCTTACTAATTGGTGTAGTAATCACAAGAACAGATTTCTGTGACGAACTACTTTCCAATAAGGTAGAAGGTACAATTACCTTATCAAGTTTTCTACTTTCCTCCCACCCACTTCTTTCGAGAGAAACTCCTTCTCTAGAAAGGATCCATTATAAGCAATGAATGTCTTGCCTTAGGATCCGTGATAGAAGGTGTACCCAACAGTCTCCGTTGGGTATTCTATGAAGACATAGTTCTCTGATTTGGGTTTGAGCTTATCAGGATGAAACTTTTTCATATAAGCATCATAATCCCAAACTTTAAGAAACGACAACTTTGGTTTCTTGCTAAACCACAGTTCAGATTGTGTCGTCTCAACGGACTTAGATGGTGCCCTTTTAAACGTGAATGCAGTTGTCTCTAATGCATGATCCCAAAACGATATTGGTAAATCGATAAGAGACATCATAGATTGTACTATATCCAATAAAGTACGGTTATGACGTTCGGACGCACCATTATGCTGTGGTGTTCCAGGTGGCGTGAGTAGTGAAACTATTTCACATTGTTTTAACAGAAGACCAAACTCGTAACTCAAATATTTGTCTCCGCGATCAGATCGTAGAAACTTTATTTTCTTGTCACGATGATTTTCCACTTCACTCTTAAATTCTTTGAACTTTTCAAACATTCCAGACTTATGTTTCATCAAGTAGATATACCCATATCTGCTCAAAACATCTGTGAAGGTCAGAAAATAATGATACTTGTCGCGAGCCTTAATTTTCATCGGATCACATACATCGGTATGTATGATTTCCAACAAGTCAGTTTCTCGCTCCATTGTTCCGGAGAACGGAGTCTTAGTCATCTTGCCCATGAGGCATGGTTCGCAAGCATCAAGTGATTCATAATCAAGTGATTCCAAAATTCCATCTGCATGGAGTTTCTTCATGCGCTTTACACCAATATGACTTAAACAGTAGTGCCACAAACAAGTTGCACTATCATTATTAACTTTGCATCCTTTTGGCTTCAATATTATGAATATGTGTATCACTACGATCGAGATTCAACGAACCATTTCGTTGGTGTGTATAACCATAGAAGGTTTTATTCATGTAAACAGAACAACAATTGTTCTCTAACTTAAATGAATAACTGTATTGCAATAAACATGATCAAATCATATTCATGCTCAACGCAAACACCAAATAACACTTATTTAGGTTCAACACTAATCCCGAAAGTATAGGGAGTGTGCGATGATGATCATATTAATCATGGAACTACTTCCAACACACATCGTCACTTTACCCTTAACTAGTCTCTGTTTATTCTGCAACTCCTGTTTCGATTTACTACTCTTAGCAACTGAACCAGCATCAAATACTGAGGGGTTGCTATAAACACTAGTAAAGTACACATCAATAACATGTATATCAAATATACTTTTGTTCACTTTGCCATCCTTCTTATCCACCAAACACTTGGGGTAGTTCCGCTTCCAGTGACCAGTCCCTTTGCAGTAGAAGCACTTAGTCTCAGGCTTAGGACCAGACTTGAGCTTCTTCACTTGAGCAGCAACTCGCTTGCCGTTCTTCTTGAAGTTCCTCTTCTTCCCTTTGCCCTTTTCTTGAAACTAGTGGTCTCGTCAACCATCAACACTTGATGTTTTTCTTGATTTCTACCTTCGTCGATTTCAGCATCACGAAGAGCTTGGGAATTGTTTTCGTCATCCCTTGCATACTATAGTTCATCACGAAGTTCTACTAACTTGGTGATGGTGACTAGAGAATTCTGTCAATCACTATCTTATCTGGAAGATTAACTCCCACTTGATTCAAGCGATTGTAGTACCCAGACAATCTGAGCACATGCTCACTAGTTGAGCGATTATCCTCCATCTTTTAGCTATAGAACTTGTTGGAGACTTCATATCTCTCAACTCGGGTATTTGCTTGAAATATTAACTTCAACTCCTGGAACATCTCGTATGGTCCATGACGTTCAAAACGTCTTTGAAGTCCCGATTCTAAGCCGTTAAGCATGGTGCACTAAACTATTAAGTAGTCATCATATTGAGCTAGCAAAAGGTTCATAACGTCTGCATCTGCTCCTGCAATAGGTCTGTCACCTAGCGGTGCATTAAGGACATAATTCTTCTGTGCAGCAATGAGGATAAACCTCAGATCACGGATCCAATCCGCATCATTGCTACTAATATTTTTCAACATAATTTTCTCTAGGAACATATCAAAATAAACATAGGGAAGCAACAACGCGAGCTATTGATCTACAACATAGATATGCTAATACTACTAGGACTAAGTTCATGATAAATTAAAGTTCAATTAATCATATTACTTAAGAACTCCCACTTAGATAGACATCCCTCTAATCCTCTAAGTGATCACGTGATCCAAATCAAACTAAACCATAACCGATCATCACGTGAAATGGATTAGTTTTCAATGGTGAACATCATCATGTTGATCATATCTACTATATGATTCACGCTCGACCTTTCTGTCTCCATGTTCCGAGGTCATATCTTATATGCATAGCTCGTCAAGTATAACCTGAGTATTCCGCGTGTGCAACTGTTTTGCACCCGTTGTATTTGAACGTAGAGCCTATCACACCCGATCATCACGTGGTGTCTCAGCACGAAGAACTTTCGCAACGGTGCATACTCAGGGAGAACACTTCTTGATAATTAGTGAGAGATCATCTTATAATGCTACCGTCAATCAAAGCAAGATAAGATGCATAAAAGATAAACATCACATGCAATCAATATAAGTGATATGATATGGCCATCATCATCTTGTGCTTGTGATCTCCATCTCCGCAGCACTCTCATGATCACCATCGTCACCGGCGCGACACCTTGATCTCCATCGTAGCATCGTTGTCGTCTCGCCAATCTTATGCTTCTACGACTATCGCTACCGCTTAGTGATAAAGTAAAGCATTACAGAGCGATTGCATTGCATACAATAAAGCGACAACCATACGGCTCCTGCCGGTTGCCGATAGCTCGGTTACAAAACATGATCATCTCATAGAATAAAATTTAGCATCATGTCTTGACCATATCACATCACAACATGCCCTGCAAAAACAAGTTAAACGTCCTCTACTTTGTTTGTTGCAAATTTTACGTGGCTGCTACAGGCTGAAGCAAGAACCAATCTCACCTACGCATCAAAACCACAACGATACTTCGTCAAATAGACTCCGTTTTAACCTTCTCAAGGACCGGGCGTAGCCACACTCGGTTCAACTAAAGTTGGAGAAACTGACACCCGCCAGCCACCTGTGTGCAAAGCACGGCGGTAGAACCAGTCTCGCGTAAGCGTACGCGTAATGTCGGTCCGGGCCGTTTCATCCAGCAATACCGCCGAACCAAAGTATGACATGCTGGTAGGCAGTATGACTTATATCGCCCACAACTCACTTGTGTTCTACTCGTGCATATAACATCAAACCATAAAAACCTGGCTCGGATGCCACTGTTGGGGAACGTAGTAATTTCAAAAAAATTCCTACGCACACGCAAGATCATGGTGATGCATAGCAACGAGAGGGGAGAGTGTTGTCTACGTACCCTCGTAGACCGAAGCGGAAGCGTTGACGCAACGTAGAGGAAGTAGTCGTACGTCTTCCCGATCCGACCGATCCAAGCACCGTTACTCCGGCACCTCCGAGTTCTTGGCACACGTTCAGCTCGATGACGCACCCCTAGCTCCGATCTAGCAAAGCTTCGGGGAGGAGTTCCGTCAGCACGACGGCGTGGTGACAAATGTTCTACCGGCGCAGGGCTTCGCCTAAGCACTGCAACGATATATTCGAGGTGGAATATGGTGGAGGGGGGCACCGCCCACGGCTAAGGAACGATCACGAAGATCAACTTGTGTGTCCATGGGGTGCCCCCTGCCCCCGTATATAAAGGAGCAAGGGAGGGAGGAGGCCGGCCCTAGGTTTGGGCGCGCCAGGGGAGTCCTACTCCCACCGGGAGTAGGATTCCACCTTTCCTAGTCCAACTAGGTCAAGGGGGGAAAGAGGGGAAGAGGGGAAGGAAGGGAGAGAGGGGCCGCGCCCCAAACCCCTTGTCCAATTCGGACTGGGCTTGGGAGGGGCGCGCGCCACCTCCTGGCTCCTTCCCACTAAGGCCCAATAAGGCCCAATACTCTTCCCCGTATTCCCGTAACTCCCCGGTACCTCCGAAAATACCCGAACCACTCAGAACCTTTCCGATGTCCGAATATAATCGTCCAATATATCGATCTTTACGTCTCGACCATTTCGAGACTCCTCGTCATGTCCCCGATCTCATCCGGGACTCCGAACTCCTTCGGTACATCAAAACTCATAAACTCATTATATAACTGTCATCGAAACCTTAAGCGGGCGGACCCTACGGTTCGAGAACAATGTAGACATGACCGAGACACGTCTCCGGTCAATAACCAATAGCGAGACCTGGATGCCCATATTGGCTCCTACATATTCTACGAAGATCTTTATCGGTCAGACCGCATAACAACATACGTTGTTCCCTTTGTCATCGGTATGTTACTTGCCCGAGATTCGATCGTCGGTATCCAATACCTAGTTCAATCTCATTACCGGCAAGTCTCTTTACTCGTTCCGTAATACATCATCCCGCAACTAACTCATTAGTTGCAATGCTTGCAAGGCTTAAGTGATGTGCATTACCGAGAGGGCCCAGAGATACCTCTCCCACAATTGGAGTGACAAATCCTAATCTCGAAATACGCCAACCCAACATCTACCTTTGGTGACACCTGTAGTACTCCTTTATAATCACCCAGTTACGTTGTGACGTTTGGTAGCACCCAAAGTGTTCCTCCGGCAAACGGGAGTTGCATAATCTCATAGTCAAAGGAACATGTATAAGTCATGAAGAAAGCAATAGCAACATACTAAACGATCGAGTGCTATGCTAATGAAATGGGTCTTGTCAATCAAATCATTCAACTAATGATGTGACCTTGTTAATCAAATGACAACTCCTTTTGTCTATGGTTAGGAAACTTAACCATCTTTGATTAACAAGCTAGTCAAGTAGAGGCATACTAGTGACACTCTGTTTGTCTATGTATCCACACATGTATTATGTTTCCGGTTAATACAATTCTAGCATGAATAATAAACATTTATCATGATATGTAAGGAAATAAATAATAACTTTATTATTGCCTCTAGGGCATATTTCCTTCATGGTGGCCCCCTAGTCTCAAGGGGCACGTGGACGAGTGTGGGCCCTTCCCATGGCTGCACAACCTGTGAAAGTTTTGGTGTGGAACGTGCGTGGGTTGAACTCACCGGCATGGAGGAATGCCATACGCCAGGTCGTACAAATGGTGAACCCGGCCGTAGTATGTCTGCAAGAGACTAAACTTGAGCTTGTAACGGTGGATATTGTTAGGCATTGCCTTGGTAATAGATTCGACAACTTCTACTACATGCCAGCGGACGGCACCCGAGGGGGCATTGCCATCGCGTGGGATGCAATGCTTGTCTCACTGTCCAACCCGCATACAACACAAAACACACTTACAGCGCTGGTCAATGCTGGCGAAGCACAAGCGTGGTGGCTTACATGTGTTTACGGCCCACAGTTAGACCACGAGAAGGTGGAATTCCTAAATGAACTTGTGGAAATAAGGGACCTATATGCTAGACCGTGGATGCTTGCCGGGGACTTTAACCTCCTGGCGAGCGAGCGCGACAAGAATAATGCGGCAATAAGTAGGCGGATGATAGGCCGCTTCCGGTCTACTTTGAATTGGTTGGAATTCAAGGAACTTTATCTCAGCGGCTGAAAATATACTTGGTCGAACGAGCGGCAACACGCCACCCTGGAGAAGATAGATCACGTATTCACCACCAACTGGTGGGACGACCTTCACCCATCCTGTCCTCGGAAAGTAAGATTCTGCGCTTTCTATGTTCTGTGTATTAAAACGAGTTGGTAGTAGCCCCACTGTATTTTTAATTGGTAGTAGTTTGGTCCAAGTTCGATTATGTTCTTGTGATTGTCATTCTTTATCCAATTACTAGTACTGATGCACTGATGCTGGTCATTGGAGTAGGCATCTGTTAATTTAATATGTGGCCAAGAGCTTAGTTTCCAGTGCACAACATTCTTTAAGCTTTGATCCTGATAGTTTAGTGCTTTATGAGTGCATTATAGTTGCTGTACTTTTTGTTATGATTAAATAGTGTGGCTATGTGATTTGGTTGCAGTGCACATGTTGTGTTGTTCTTCAGTTAGTTAGTTCTGTTGTTCTTTAGTTCTTTACTTAAGATCATATTCTTTAATTGTAATATTTAGTGTAGCTGTGATGTCTTTACAATCATATCCTTTAACAAATATATGTGCTAAATATATTGCAGGAAGGTCAGAACTGTGGTTCTGTTGAATGGGTTGACCCAGAGTGGCCTCCTACAATGCAGAATGCATTGTTGAAGCTATGGGAAATGTATCAAGATAGTAGGAGTGATAGGAGGAAGGACAACCTGGAGAGTTCACTCACTATTCACCATTTGACAGAAGAAAAAAAATAAACTGGAGGCCAACTATGACAAATTAGTTGAAGATGTTCATCAACTTTTGAATGCCCAAGAGGATAGGGTGATGGATTTCAGATATTTGCAGTCTAAGATGGAGAGTGCAGAGGAGAGGAAAGCTGAGGTGACCAACTCAGTTGTCTCAGATATGAAGACTGAGATGGAGAAGAAAGATGCAGAGATATTCAAGCTGCAAGAGAAGTATGCAGTTCTGATGAACCTGACAAAATCCCAAGGCACTGTCATGAGGAACATGAAGTTCAACCATTTGAAAGAGAAGGAAGTGCATAGTGCAGCCATGAGGAACTTGCAGTTCCAGGTTGAAGAACTAACTAAGTCTGTGGAGAAGCTCAAGCAAGAGAATCTGAAGCTGAAGCAAGTTGATGAAGTCACTAAGTCTCAGGAAGAGCTCACCCAAGAGAATCTGAAGCTAAAGGATCACATTGATGATCTGAATAAGGGACATGATAAGCTCATCCAAGAGAATCTCTAGTTGAAGGGTCACATGGGTGATCTGAAAAAGGGACATGACAAGCTCGCTAAAGACATGGCTCAGCTCAAGCTTCGGACTGTTGATATGTTGAAGGCAGAGGAGAAGAACAAGCAGAAGATGAAGGGGATCCAGGCCATCTTGGATGAATGAACAAGATGAAGAGGCTGCTTAGCTGACCTTTTGTGAAGTAGTATCAATGGATCTGTTCTGTATGTGTGTATGGTTCTGTAAGAATCTATTAAGTATGTTGAACTCTAGTTTGAATTATGGGTCTGTTAGAAGTTATGAACTATGTTGAACTCCAATATGTTGCTGTAAGAATCTATTATGGTTATGTTTTGTGTGGATCTATTAGTTGGAATTATCTTGATTTCATAGATGCTTCATAGAATGGTGAAGTTAAGAAGTTTTATCATCTTTGTTTCATGGATGTAGATAGATAGATAGATGGTGCCTGATAGATAGATAGATAGATAGATAGATAGATAGATAGATAGATAGATGGTGCCTGATAGATAGATAGATAGATATAATGGGGTAGTTTTATAGGGTTCCGTCGATGTCGACAACCCCTAAAGACTAAAACTTTGGATATGTTGGGTTCCGTCGATGTTGACAACCCCTAAAGACTACACTTTGGCTATGTTGGGTTCTGTCGACGTCGACAACCCCTAAAGCCTAAAACTTTGGCTACATTGGGTTCTGTCGACGTCGACAACCCCTAAAGACTAAAACTTTGGCTATATTGGGTTCCGTCGACGTCGACAAGCCCTAAAGACTAAAACTTTGGCTACATTGAGTGTCGTCGACGTCGACAACCCCTAAAGACTAAATCTTTGGCTATATGTTGGGTTCCGTCGACGTCGACAACCCCTAAAGACTAAAACTTTGACTATATTGGGTTCCGTCGACGTCGACAACCCCTAAAGACTAAAAATTTGGCTACATTGGGTTCCGTCGACGTCGACAACCCCTAAAGAAAACTTTAGCTATATTGGGTTCCGTCGACGTTGACAACCCCTAAAGACTAAAATTTTGGCTACATTGGGTTCCGTCGACGTCGACAACCCCTAAAGACTAAATCTTTGGCTATATGTCGGGTTCCGTCGACGTTGACAACCCCTAAAGACTAAAACTTTGGATATGTTGGGTTCCGTCAATGTCGACAACCCCTAAAGACTACACTTTGGCTATGTTGGGTTCCATCGACGTCGACAACCCCTAAAGACCAAAATAACAGAAAGAGTACACACATAACCCCCTCATCTCTTGGGGCATAACTGGCATAGTTTAGATTCATGACTAATAACAGAAAGAGTACTCTAACAGATAGCATACATAACTTGCCCCCTCATCTCTTGGGGCATCACTGACATAGTTTAGAAACATGGCTCATACATAATAGAAAGAGTACTCTAACAGAAAGCATGTCAAGCCAAAATGATACCTGTTTTGAAACATACATAACTTGTCCCCTCATCTCTTGGGAATAACTGACATAGTTTAGAAACATGACACATGACACTCAGGTATTTCCACTTGCAGTAAAATAAGGCCATCCATCCAGTATGACTTGTAGGGTCAGCAGAAGTGGAAGCACCAGAAGTGGAAGCCCCAACAGCAGCTCTTGGTGCAGAGAAAGGCCTTGAATGCCTTGCAGCACCATGCCTTGCATAATGATGTGCTCTTGCTGGTGCAGCTTGTGCTCTTGTAGGTGCAGCATGTGCTCTTGCTGGTGCAGCCTGTGCTCTTGTTGGTGCAGCCTGTGCTTCATCAACATTCCTTGATCTTCTAGATGCCTTGCAAAAATGAAGGAAACATGAAGAGAAGGAAACATACAATAAATACAAAACATAGTACTAGTTAACAAGGTGCTTACCACATGCTTATTTTTCTCAAAGTCAACTCTGGTTTCAATCGTTTGCTGCAGCTAGTGTATCTATGGTCTTGGAACCCATAGTTGCTGCATGTTATAGTGGCCATTCTTGAACTCTCCTTTGGCTTTGGAACCTCAAATCTGTCCTTTATCCTCTTCTCTTTCCTTCTTCCCTTCTTTCACATGAAATTTAGGTGGCTCTATGTCTGGTCCTGTTGTCTTTGTCCAATCATGCTCACCAGGAACAGGATATATCATTGGTTCATATGGTGCTAGGTAAAATGGATTTTTGAAGAATTTGCACACATAGTCCTCTGGAAACCTTTTTTCCTTGTTAATTGCTGATATTGCATGGTTGCATGGTGTGCCACTCAGGTCCCACTTTCTGCAACCACATGTATGAAGTTCCAAGTTGACAGCATGTGTTTGCTGCCCACTGGTTACTTGCCATAGATTAACACCAGCTTGAATGGGTTTATAGAATTTGGCCCTTTCCTTTTCCACCTCTAACTTCTCAGCATAATGGGGTGTGATCTCCCATAGAGCTGCCTTTCCACTCTCTCTATTCCTATGCCACCTCACCATCTGCTTATTCTTAATACCATCAATCATAGTCCTAATAGGTTTTTTCCTAAAATCAAGGATGTACTTGTTGAACACCTCAGATAGGTTGTTAACAACCAAGTCTGTCTTACAGTTTGTGTCAAAAGCATGCCTAGCCCAAAATCTTGCAGGTATTCCACTCAGCCACTTCCAAGCTTCCTCACTCTCATTTTTTAGATCATTCATTGCAATGTCAAACTTGTGTTGGTGAGGGAGTCCTGGATTAGGGGGTGTTCGGATAGCCGAACTATATCTTCAGCCGGACTCCAGGACTATGAAGATACAAGATTGAAGACTTCGTCCCGTGTCCGGAAGGTTCTTTCCTTGGCGTGGAAGGCAAGCTAGGCGTGCGGATATTCAAGATCTCCTACCAATGTAACCGACTCTGTGTAACCCTAACCCTATCCGGTGCCTATATAAACCGGAGGGTTGTAGTCCGTAGGACGAACATATCATAACCATCATCATACCTATAGGCTAGCTTCTAGGGTTTAGCCTTCTTGATCTCGTGGTAGATCTACTCTTGTACTACCCATATCATCAATATTAATCTAGCAGGAGTAGGGTTTTACCTCCATCGAGAGGGCCCGAACCTGGGTAAAATAAAGTGTCCCTTGTCTCCTATTACCATCTGACCTTGACGCACAGATCGGGACCCCCTACTCGAGATCCGCCGGTTTTGACACCGACATTGGTGCTTTCATTGAGAGTTCCTCTGTGTCGTTGCCTTTAGGCCCGATGGCTCCTTTGATCATCAACAACGATGAGGTCCCGGGTGATACTTTTCTCCCCGGACAGATCTTCATCTTCGGCGGCTTCGCTCTGCGGGCCAACTCGCTTGGCCATCTGGAGCAGATCGGAAGCCACGCCCCTGGCCATCAAGCCAGGTGGGGAAGCTTAAACTACACGACAGATATTCGCGGAGACTTGATCTTCGACGGATTCGAGCCACAGCCAAGCGCGGCGCACTATCTCGAGGGGCATGATATAGCTCTGCCTCCGAACAGTGTCCTGGAGGCCGCATACGCTCCGGCCCCGATCCTCGATTCGGAGCCCGCTGCGTTCTTTGAAGATGAACGGTTGGATGTCACCTCGGGGGCTGCGATCTTAAAGGCCATTGAGCCGAACACGAGCCCCGCGCTCCGCATGGCCTGTGACTCCAAGGAGCCGGACTCTTCTCCGAACTTCGGGTCGTCCGTGCCCCCGCCGATCGAATCAGATTGGGCGCCTGTAATGGAGTTCACCGCCGCGGACATCTTTCAGTATTCACCTTTTGGTGATATTCTGAATTCTCTCAAGTCTCTCTCTTTGTCAGGAGAGCCCGGGCCAAACTATGGCCTGCGAGGTTGGGATTCAGACGACGAAGAAATTCAAAGCCCACCCACCGCCCACTTAATAGCCACTGTCGACGATATATCCGACATGCTCGATTTCGGCTCCGAAGACTTCGACGGTATGGACGACGAAGGAGGAGACGAGCAAGAACCAGCACCTGTAGGGCGCTGGACCGCCACCTCGTCATACGACATATACATGGTGGATGCTCTAAAAGATGGAGATGGCGATGGAACAGCGGAGGATGGCACTTCGAAAAAGCCTCCAAAACGCCGTCGTCAGCGGCGCCGCTCCAAATCCCGCCACAGCAGAAACGGTGATTCTGGCACGGGAGATAATACTACCCCGGACAGCGCCGAAGAACACCAAAATCAGCAGGATTCGGCACAGGAAGATGGAGAAGACCGCCCTCATGAGAGAGCGGCAGAGCGAGAGGTCAAGGACAATAACTACATGCCTCCCTCCGAAGACGAGGCAAGCCTCGGCGACGATGAATTCATCATACCATCGGACCCCGCCGAACAAAAGCGCTTTCAACGCAGGCTTTTAGCCATGGCGAACAGCCTAAAGAAAAAGCAGCAACAGCTTAGAGCTGATCAAGATTTCCTAGCTGACAGATGGACTGAAGTCCTTGCGGCCGAAGAGCACGAGCTCGGACGCCCCTCCAAAAACTATCCTAAGCGCAGGCCGCTACCCCAATCAGAGGAGGAAGCCCAAGACATGGCAGATCGGCCACCTCGCGGCCGCGACAGAGAAGCCTGTCGAACATCCAAACAAGCCATGCCCCGCAGCCGCTTTACCAAGGCACGGGAACACGAACCAGACCTGCGAGACGTCCTGGAGGACAAAGCAAGGCAAACAAGATCGATCTATGGATCGCGCGGACGCCGGACGGCACGTGATAGTTTTCACTCCGGACACAATAAATCCGGCCGGGCCGAACACAACAGGCACATCTCCTCCGAACTGCGTCGAGACATAGCCCAGTACAGGGGCGCCGCACACCCACTATGCTTCACAGACGAAGTAATGGATCATAGAATCCCAGAGGGTTTTAAACCCGTCAACATCGAGTCGTACGATGGTACGACCGATCCGGCAGTATGGATTGAGGACTATCTCCTCCACATCCACATGGCACGTGGCGATGATTTGCACGCCATCAAATATTTACCCCTTAAGCTTAAGGGACCAGCCCGGCACTGGCTTAACAGCCTCCCCGCAGATTCGATCGGCTCTTGGGAGGACCTGGAGGCCGCATTCCTCGACAACTTCCAGGGGACCTACGTACGGCCACCGGACACCGACGACCTAAGCCACATAATCCAGCAGCCAGAAGAATCGGCCAGGCAATTCTGGACACGGTTCCTAACAAAGAAAAATCAGATAGTCGATTGTCTGGATGCAGAGGCCTTAGCAGCCTTCAAGCATAACATCCGTGGCGAGTGGCTCGCCCGGCACCTGGGACAGGAAAAGCCGAAATCCATGGCAGCCCTCACGACACTCATGACCCGCTTTTGCGCGGGCGAAGATAGCTGGCTAGCTCGCAGCAACAACTTATCGAAGAAGCAAGGTAATTCAGATACCAAGGACAAAAGTGGCAGGTCGCGACGGAATAAACAGAAATGCCGCGTCAGCAGCGACAGCAATGAAGATACGGCAGTAAACGCCGGATTCAGAGGCCATAAATCCGGTCAGCGGAAAAAGCCATTCAAAAAGAATACCCAGGGCCCGTCCAGTTTGGACCGAATACTCGACCGCTCGTGCCAGATTCACGGCACCCCCAAAAGGCCAGCCAATCACACCAACAGGGATTGTTGGGTGTTCAAGCAGGCAGGCAAGTTAAGAGCCGAAAACAAAAACAAGGGGCTAGACAGCAATGATGAAGAGGAGCCCAGGCCGCCGAACAACAACGGACAAAAGGGGTTTCCCCCACAAGTGCGGATGGTGAACATGATATACGCGACTCATATTCCCAAGCGGAAGAGGAAGCGTGCGCTACGGGACGTATACGCGATGGAGCCAGTCGCCCCAAAGTTCAACCCATGGTCCTCTTGCCCGATCACCTTCGATCGAAGGGACCACCCCACCAGCATCCGTCACGGCGGTTTTGCCGCATTGGTTCTTGACCCAATCGATTGACGGATTTCACCTTACAAGAGTCCTCATGGACGGCGGCAGTAGCCTGAACCTGCTCTACCAGGATACAGTGCGGAAAATGGGCATAGATCCATCAAGGATCAAGCCCACAAGGACGACCTTTAAAGGCGTCATCCCAGGTGTAGAGGCCAATTGCATAGGCTCCATAACACTTGATGTGGTCTTCGGATCTCCGGACAACTTCCGAAGAGAAGAGTTAATCTTCGACATAGTTCCGTTCCGCAGTGGCTATCATGCTCTGCTTGGACGAACCGCATTCGCTAAATTCAATGCGGTGCCGCACTACGCATATCTCAAGCTCAAGATGCCAGGCCCTCGAGGTGTAATCATGGTCAGCTGAAACACCGAACGCTCCATCCGTACGGAGGAACACACGGCGGCCCTCGCAGCAGAGGTACAAAGCAGCCTGTTAAGGCAGCTCTCGAGTCCGGCCGCTACAAAGCAAAACGCGTCCGGAATAACCCGCAGCAAGACCGACTGGCGCGTTCAGAGCACGCGTAGCAATACGGCCCCAACCCCAGCCATCGCTACATAGCGGAGCTAGTACCTCGAGTACACAATTACGCCCTTACAATTCCATGGGCATAGGGGAAGGGGCAGATAAAACGGCATGCCAACAATACGGCGTCAAACGTACTAGGGGCTGCCGGGTTCTTCTTTTCTTTCAGGACTCCATACTCTGGATACAGTGTTCGGCCTCGCTGCCGCATAGACGATATAGGACCCAGGAAAGCAGACAAAACAACGCCGCATCATGGAACTCTCAGGTGGTCTCTATTTCGAGCGATATATCTGTTTCTAAATTCCGCGGCCTACGCCTGGTCAGGACATATTAAATAGTCTAAATTTTTTTTCGCACTACTTGTATCGTTCGGCTTGAATAAACAGCCTCCTCATAAATAATGCATAGCTTTTTGTCTATTTTTTGCATTATCTTCTTTTAATATACATATGTTTACTCAAATAACATAATCGCACCCGTACACCATGGTACGACAAACCACGCCAGGGGCTTTATTACCCTTCTATCTGGTGTGAGAAGTCCGTCCACTTTCACAAGTGCGGCACCCCGAACTTATAGCATTATATGCATCGGCTCCGAGTCATGATTTTGGTCATATGTTGGGTTTGCCCGGCTCCTATGTTTTGGTGCCTTACGTTCCGCTCTATCGGCTAAGGTAGCACTAGGAGAACCACTGCGATTGTGCCCCAGATCATGTGGGTGAGCACCTCAGTGGAGAAAGCTAAAACAGACTGTCATGATAAGGCGCGAGACCGGTCGCTGTTCGAGAGGTTTTTCGAGTCCCTAAAGGCTTATGCCGCTTCGAGCGGAGAGCTGGTTAAGTCCGGCTAAAGGCGTGGATAGTGCCCCGAATTCGGCCTTCCGAACTAGGGGCTTCGCCAAAATTTAAAATTATAACGTTCTATGGCTAAGTGAGAGTGTTCAAGCATTATAGTCCGATTGCCTGGTTCGCTGTGCTGAGCGCCTCCCTCGAAGGACCCAACTATGGGAACAAGAGCCCTCAGGTTTATCCTGAACACCCCAGCACTAGTTGCATGGGGGCAGAAGCCGACGACTCGCCATCTCTCAGTTATTGATAAACGGCCGCACAGAAAATAATATTTTAAATTCAGAAAGCATTGCTTAAGCGCATATGAACAAGTTTTCAGCGCACAAGATACAAACGAGCGAGTTCATTGAAATATTACATCTTTGGTACATTCATCCGCGACAAGGCGAGCTCCAGCGAGAACTTCCTTGTAGTAGTTCTCGGGCTTGCGATGCTCCTTCCCCTGCGGTGGCCCGTCCTTCACCAGCTTCTCTCCGTCCAGCTTGCCCCAGTGTACCCTTACACAGGCAAGGGCCCTCCAGGCACCTTCTATGCAGACGGAGCGCTTGATGACCTCAAGCCGTGGACAGGCCTCCACCAGCCGCCGCACCAGCCCGAAGTAGCTCCCAGGCAGGGCCTCTCCAGGCCACAGCCAAACTAGTAAGCCCTTCATGGCCTGTTCGGCCGCCTTGTGGAGCTCGGTCAGCTGCTTCAGCTGATCGCTTAAGGGCAAAGGGTGTCCGGCCTTAGAATACTGAGACCAGAACACACTCTCCGTCGAGCTGCCCTCTTCAGCTCGGTAGAATGCGGCGACGTCGGATGCGCTGCGGGGAAGATCGAAGAACGCCCCTGGAGAACTCCGGATCCGGGTAAGTAATATGTATTTCACCTTTATATTCCTACTTTGCATTAAGAATGCCTTACCCGCTGCTATCTTTTTCACATCCTCCAACTCTTGGAGGGCCTTTTGGGCTTCGGCCTTGGCACTCTTGGTGGTCTCAACAGCCGACGCGAGCTCGGATGCTTGCGTTTTTGCCTCAAGCTCCAAATCCTCATGTTTCTTCATGAGAGCTTGCAGCTCTTGCTGCACCTCGCCGACTTGGACCCCAAGCTTTTCTCGCTCGGCGCGCTCCTCAGCCGTTTCTTCTCGGCCTCAGTCAGCGCCTGCTTCAGGGTTGCCACCTCGGTTGTGGCCCCTACAATAAGCAGTACAATCCTGTTATTTCTTTTTGCAATCAAGCCTCTCCATAGGCACCACTTTTTTTTTCTTTTTTTTCTTTCTCTAAGGGGTATTTCTTACCTTCCTTTTCCACGAGATGCCTTTTGGCATGGCCGAGCTCTTGCTCGGACCGTTCGAGGTCCTTTTTCAGGACTTCCACCTGCGCAGTCAGTGCGGCGGTGGACAGCAGGGAAGCCTGCACACGCATATTAGACTTTTTATTAGACTCCTGCGAAAATTGTTGTATCCTCTATTCGGCTTTTCTTTCCGAACACCGAACAGAGCATCAGGGGCTACTGTCTATGCGGTAATGAATTTAGCATATTTTTTGCTTACCTGGAAGCCTATTAGAAGGCTAGCGCAAGCTTCATTCAGTCCGCTCTTGGCGGACTGAACCCTTTGGACCACCGCACTCATAACAGTACGGTGCTCCTCGTCGATGGTGGCGCCTTCAAGCGCCTCCAACAGACTATCCGGCGCCTCTGGTTGGACAGAGGTCGCCGGCTCAGACGGCTTACTCCTCTTGGAAGGAGTTCGCCCACCGCGAGCCAGGACGGTTGAGTCCGGCGCGGTGTCCGGCACAAAGCCGGACTGGGAGCCCTGGGGGGTTTCATCCCCTTTACTCCTGGGGTCCTGAGGATTGCCTTGCGGCTCCTCCAGGACCACCTCCTCCTACCCTGTTCGGCGGGACGCCGCTTCGGCGTCGTCCGCCCCGCGGGGGGAGACTGCGGGCGGGACAGAGTTCATGTCCGACGAATCCAGGGAGCCGCTCGATGAATCATCAAGTGCGGCTCGGGGCGGGCTGCGCAAATAGCATTCGACATTAGGGTAAGCTGCGCACTTGAAGATACTATGAGTCATTCTGGTATGTGAATACTTACGATGTCGCCGGACGCTTGGTTCTGTCCGGCCACTCCTTTCCGCCCTCTTCAGCGTTGGGGGAGTAGTCCGACGGAGGGGTCTTCCTTTTCCTCGACCCCTCGGCCTCCCCTGTTGGGGCGGCCTTCTTCTTTTTCGCTCCCCTCGATGGAGGGGGAGAGCTTCCTTGTTCCTCCTCCTTGTTTTCACGAGAGGAGGGCGTCGCAGACTCGCCAGATGACGAGCTCGACACCACCACATTGAGGGTACTCTTTCGAGTCCCGGTGGTCTTCTTCTTCTTGACCTTCTTCTCCGGCACCACATAGGGCGCCGGAGCCAGCAGCTTCTCTAAGAGAGCTGGGGCTGGGTCTTCGGGCAGAGGAGCCGGACAGTTGATTGGTCTGGCTACCTTCAGCCACGCCTGTCAAAGGCAAAGGGAGTTCTTAGATCCCACATAGAGTTAATCTATGTAGAAAAGCTTAACGAACCTGTGAAAGGTATAAATAGCCTACCTCGCCAGCGTTGCGCTGCGAGCTGTATCCGCGGTCCTCGAAAGCGGATGTGGGGCACTCGGCGCCTTTGGTTAGCACCTTCCAGACGTCTTCATACGTCGTGTCGAAGAGCCTATTGAGGGTTTGGTGCTGCGCCGGGTCGAATTCCCACAAAGTGAACTCCCATTCTTGGCACGGGAGGATCCGGCGAACGAGCATGACCTGGATGATGTTGACATGCCGGATGGGCTTGTCCATCAGGGACCGGATGCAAGTTTGCAGTCCGGTCACTTCTTCTTTGTTGCCCCACGATAGGCCCGTCTCTTTCTAGGACATGAGCCGTATGGGGGGTCCGGATCGGAACTCAGGGGCCGTGACCCATTTCGAGTCGCGTGGCTCGGTGATGTAAAACCACCCTGCCTGCCACCCCTTTAAGGACTCCACAAAGGAGCCATTGAACCAGAGTGTGTTGGCCATTTTGCCGGCCATAGCACCTCCGCACTCCGCCTGGGTGCCGGACACCACCTTGGGCTTGACGTTGAAGGTCTGGAGCCAGAGGCTGAAGTGGGGGCGGATGCGGAGAAAGGCCTCACACACGATGATAAATGCCGAGATATTGAGGATAAAGTTCGGGGCCAGATCGTGGAAGTCCAGGCCGTAGTAGAACATGAGCCCCCGGACAAAAGGGTGAAGTGGAAAACCCAGTCCGCGGAGGAAATGGGGGAGAAAAACTACCCTCTCATGGGGCCTTGGGGTGGGAAGAAGCTGCCCCGCCGCGGGAAGCCGGTGCGGGATGTCCTTGGACAGATATCCGGCCTTCCTAAACTTTTTGATTTGACCCTCCGTAACGGAGGAAGCCATCCACTTGCCACCCGCTCCGGACATCGCTGGAGCAGGTTGGGGAAGAAAGAGCGAACTTGGGCGTTGGAGCTTGAGTGCGCAGGAGATGGGTGGGCAAGGGAGGAAGAAGGCGTAGGTGACGGAGGTGGATCTTTATCCCCTTATATAGGCTGATGCCGTTATGCGTCCTCACCTACCTAATAAAACTCGCTTGCCGCTCACACGCCGTGGTAAATGGCGCGGTTGGGTTACCCACGTCCGCATTAATGAGAATCCCGTTAAAAGGGGCACACGATCTCTGCTTCGACAAGACGTGCCAAGGAAACCGCCTCGTTGAACGTGCTGTGGTGGAACAACAAAAAATAATCCATGCAAAAGGCTTGGTCGCAGTGTTATGACACACTGCGGAATACGTCAGCAGATTTGATTTGTGTTTGTATTATTCTCTATATGGCAATACGTGGAAACTTGTTTTGCAGAGCCGGACACTATTTTTTGGTGTTTATTATCTTCTTGAAGAATTTGGAGGAGGAACCCGCCTTGCAATGCCGAAGACATTTTGCGCGCCGGACTCGTCGTCATTGAAGCCTGGTTCAGGGGCTACTGAGGGAGTCCTGGATTAGGGGGTGTTCCGATAGCCGAACTCTATCTTCAGCCGGACTCCAGGACTATGAAGATACAAGATTGAAGACTTCGTCCCGTGTCCGGAAGGTTCTTTCCTTGGCGTGGAAGGCAAGCTAGGCGTGCGGATATTCAAGATCTCCTACCAATGTAACCGACTCTGTGTAACCCTAACCCTATCCGGTGCCTATATAAACCGGAGGGTTGTAGTCCGTAGGACGAACACATCATAACATCATCATACCTATAGGCTAGCTTCTAGGGTTTAGCCTTCTTGATCTCGTGGTAGATCTACTCTTGTACTACCCATATCATCAATATTAATCTAGCAGGAGTAGGGTTTTACCTCCATCGAGAGGGCCCGAACCTGGGTAAATAAAGTGTCCCTTGTCTCCTGTTACCATCCGACTTTGACGCACAGATCGGGAACCCCTACCCGAGATCCGCCGGTTTTGACATCGACAGTTGGTTATAAGCATAAGTAGCTTTATCCATGCATTTCTTGAGATCTTCTCCCCTAAACCCAGCATTCTGGAAGTTTGCATACAAGTGCCTAAGGCAAAATCTTTGGTGGCAGTTTGGAAATACTTGATTAACTGCATTTAGTAGGCCCTGTTGACATACCATATCATACTAAGCTACTGACATCATAGTATAAGGACCAAATTTGCATAAAGATAAACAAGGGGATGCATTCATACCTTCTGTCTATCAGACATGGTAGTAGCTTCTCCTCCTAAACATATCTTAAGTTGGTGCAGAAACCAACACCAATTTGCTGTACCCTCTTGTCCAACAATACCAAATGCCAGTGGGAAAATGTTGTTGTTGCCATCTCTGCCAGTGGCAGCAAGTATTTGAGCTCCAGTGTTGAGCTTAATAAAGCAGCCATCAACACCTATATTGCATTTGTAAGACCAAATTCAGTAGCTATATGAAACTATGAAACTATTCTATATATGTCATCTACAAGAATTTATACACAATTCTATATATGTCATATAAAAGCAAGGAGCTAGTTTATTCACTATATAACACTACTAAACATACTTAAGTTGTACATGTCACTAACCTACTACAAGAATTTATACACAATTCTATATATGTCATACAAAAGCAAGGAGCAAGTTCATTCACTATATAACACTACTAAACATACTTAAGCCGTAGATGTCACTAAGCTACTAAATAAAGCACTAAAATAAAGCATATAAAGCATATAAAACATGTCACTGACCTATGAATGGTCTGCAACCACTGAGAAAGCCCTCCCTTGCTTCATTGATGCAGAAGAACATAGCATGAAACCTTGGTCCTGGATGTGGTATTTTTGTAGTAGGTTTTGGAGTTACATTTGTAACTATAACTCTACTCCCATGGTTTGTATCCATGATTGTTTGAGCATAGTCCCTCAGCCTATGATACCGTTTCTTGTGCTCTCCTAAACAGCCTCTACAGCAAGGTTTTTGGCCCTATAGGCCATGTGCTTGGGCACATCAACACCATACTTCTCATTGCAGTTGTCAATCAGAGTCAAAATACTTGTATTTGGATCAGACCTGAACAGTGACTCATATGTCTGTGCAAGCCACTTTGCACTAACCCTTGATGTCTCTGTAGTGCTAGGGCAAGTGTGCTGCAGCCTCATTTTTTTATTGCAAATGTCTTCTCCCCTTTGATAACTGCTGCAACTATGAAGAACTGACATTGCTCTTGTTTGCAATAAACAATTATCCTTTTGTCTGAGTTTCTATGATACCTGAAATTTCTGGCCTGTGTAATGTGCAAGCTCAACAGAGCATCTCTGAATTGTTGCTGATTTTTGAAACACATGTGCATACATAACTGTTGATGTGGTTGCTCCAGTTTTTCATTATACCATATCCTTGCTGGCCTTTTCATGGACCTACTCTTCCTTCCTTTTGGTAGGACAAATGCTATTGGCTCAAATCCATCATATTCACTATCCAATAGCAACCCAGTATCTTCTTCATCTGATGATGGTCTGAAATCTGGTTTCAAGTCCTCTAACACATTAGAATGTGTCCTAGTGGTGGGCCCTCTCCTAACTGGCAGCTTTTGCCTCTTTTTACCAGCTGCTTTCATGGGTGGTTCCTTCTCCTTCTCAGAATCTTCCTCCTCATCCTCCTCAATCTCAAACAACTCCTCAACCTCAGTGTCACCCTCATAGTGTAGTTGTTCCTTATCTGAATCTTCATCTGTTTCTTCATTTGAATCTTCATCCTCTTGTAGTTCTTCATCTGCTAGCCTCTTTCCCTCTATTATCTCTGTGTCTTCAGCAATCCTATACTTCTTCATGCAGAAAGGGTTGTTGTCACTGTCGTATGCCCCTTGAGAGTCATCATTACTCTTATATCCCTCCTCTTCCTCTTCTTCCATCACAGATTTGAGCTTCCTCTTGCTTTCATTTCTGCTCTCTTGTGTGCACATACTAGTAGGTTGTACTAGTGCACTACTGTTGCTGCTTTGACTCTCGTATACAACAACATGATCATTAACAGCAAGCACAGGAGGATCTCTCAGATCATACACAACAGGTTCTTGATATAAAACTATGGCTAATTTTTCCTCACTAACATGAGATGCCGTACTGACAAATGTTGTGGCCCTGACTAACAAGTTCAGAACTAAACTGTCCTCATTCTTCTTCTTAATTTTCTGCAACTTGATGTTTGTGTCTATCAAATCTAGGCCATGCTCTCTCTACAATCCTATGCCTGTATTCCCCATGTGGTACAATTCATCACTGAAGTTAAATCCTTGTGTTCGCATCAGTGCATACAAATTCAAATATGTGACATCTGAGTTGCATATCTTCCTATCCAAATTATGCTGAGCATCGAAGTGAATCCTAACATCCCAAACAACATCATCCAAACTACAATGGACAGCAAAATTGCACATTTTCAGTTCACTAAACCTAACCCTAGCCCGAATCATGGCACAAATGAGAGAGTAGAGAGGAAGAGGAGAAAGCACTTATAGTGGTCCACCCAATCCATGGCTCCAGTGATGGCTCTTGGTAGGGTTGGCCACCCAGATCTCAGCCAGCCGCAGCCGCTGCTCCATGGATAGCGGTGCCTCCATGCCCTCGTCGTCGTCGCTGTAGTAACCTGACGAACTGGACTCCCCACCGCCGATTTCGATTCCTCAGTGTGCATCGCTCCCGAGTCCGGGGAGGTCTCCGTACCCGCCCACAACGCCACCGCTGCTGCGTCCACAGCCACCGCCACCGCCACCCGGACTAGCCATCGCGAGGAGAGGGAGAGGGAGAGGAGAGAACTGCTAGGGTTCGACCGAGCCAAGACCGACCGAGCCGAGTCCGTCCTAGCCAACCGAGCGACGCACCGGTTCGACGGCTTGTCAACTAATTGGTGGGGTCGGGTTGTCAGATACAGCGTCAATACAGAGTTATATGCGACTTAGCCCGTATTGCAACGACTAGCCTCAAACGTGGTACTGACTTGCAAAAAATCTGAATAGTGGTACTGATCCGTTACAACTGCCCCAAGTGTGGTACTTCCCTGCAATTAACTCAGACTTGGTGCCCAGCAATATGGCTAGTACCACACCACCCAAACCGAGAAAGAGACAGGTGGCTTCACAACATCTCTAGCAGACCCCGCATAGCGGAAGTGTAAAACGGAATGCTCGGCCGGCTCAGGAATTAGATGGGTTTTATCTGAATTTGACACATATGCCACATATTCAGAATTACTAATTAAATATAAGATAAAATTTCAATATTACGATTACACAATCATCCAAATTACAATAATTATTGAAATCACCGAAGCAAACTGAATAGTTCAATAAAAAACTTGTCCCGAATACAAATCACACATGAATTAACTGAAATGAATGCAAAAATGGAATGGGTTACTGCCCATCTCTTTGCCAATGGTGCTCAATGAGATCCTCCTGAAGCTGAAAGTGGGTGTTTGCATTTTCAGTCTCCCGATAGGTCTGAAGAATTGCTCTAATGCGGTTAGGGTCTCTAACTGGTTTGACACGGCTACCCACATTGTCGTAGAAGAACTCCAAGTTCATGCCTCTCTCATCTTCGAGAATCATATTGTGAAGAATAACACAACATGTCATGATGTTTTCAAGGATAGCTTGTCCCAAAAAACGAGCAGGACGACGAACAATGGCAAACCTAGATTGCAAAACCCTTAATGCTCTTTCAATATCTTTTCGGGCTGCCTCTTGTACCCTTGCAAATTCACATTGTTTCCTAGTTTTGGGGTCTTTGATACTCTTGACAAATGTGCACTAACAAGGGTAGATACCATGTGCAAGATAGTACCCCTTTGTGTAGTCATGCCCATCGATAATAGTTGCAAGCAGGAGCATCACCACTAGCAATCCTAGCAAACAAATGAGACCATTGCAACACATATCATTGAGAGTACCCAGCATACCAAAAAAAGCAATGCAAAATCCATAAATCCTCGGATGCTATGGCCTCTAGCACACTTGTTGCATCATGAGACTTGCCATAATACATTCCATGTCATGCCTTCGGACAGTTTTTCCAAGTGCAATGCATACAATCAATGCTTCCTAGCATGCCAGGCCAACCTCTTCTCTCACTTGATGCCATAAACTTTTTTGTGTCTTACTCATCGGGTGCCCGAAGATATTCAGGACCAAAGACATGGATACTTTGGCAAACCTACGCACTGACTCAATTGCAGTATCTTCACCAATGCAAAGGTACTGATCGGCATAGTCAGCCGGAATGCCGCAATTACCCGCAGAGTTGCTGAGATTTTTTAATATGCACTAAATCCCTTCAAGCCCGCGACATTTCTTCTTTCAGTAAAATACCGACAATTGGCCTCGCAAAAGCTTGCACTATTTTTACAAAGAGGGATCGACGCATTCGGTACCTTCTCCGGAAGAGGTGCGACAGATATATTGGATTGTCCGCGAAGTAATCTTTCATCAAAATCTCATTCCCGAGATGTCGATTTCGAGGAATGCAAAGACGGCTGACGGTTGACCCTCGCCGTCTCTTTCGGTTCTCATCTTCGTTCTCCTTCATGGCGAGGGCCATCACCAACATCTGTTGTCGATGGTTCATAAGCAGCGTCTCAACATCTGAGTCGTCCGAATCCTCGAGAAAAAACCTCCAGTGAGGGCTCAATTCCATCTAAATTCACAATTACGAACACCGCATGAACCAACTATGCATATCGCATCCCAAAGCACAAGCACAAGTACTCATCAATGACTCGGGGCAGTGGCTCTGTGGCGGTCGATCCTAGGGCGGTGACTGTCGGTGTCAAAACCTGCGGATCTCGGGTAGGGGGTCCCGAACTATGCGTCTGAGGTCGATGGTAACAGGAGACAGTGGACACGATGTTTACCCAGGTTCGGGCCCTCTCTATGGAGGTAATACCCTACTTCCTTCTTTATTGATCTTGATGAATATGAGTATTACACGAGTTGATCTACCATGAGATTGTAATGGCTAAAACCCTAGAGGTCTAGCCTGTATGAGTATGATGATGCCTCTATAGACTAAGCCCTCCGGCTTATATAGGCACCGGAGGGGATTAGGGTTGTACAAAGTCGGTTACAGAGAAAGAAATCTTCACATCAGGGCACCAAGCTTGCCTTCCACGCCAAGGAGAGTGCCATCCGGACATGGGAGAGAGTCTCCGGTCTTGTATCTTCACAGCCCATCAGTCTGGCCCACGTACTATAGTCCGGACGCCCGAGGACCCCTTAATCCAGGACTCCCTCAGTAGCCCCTGAACCAGGCTTCAATGATGAGGTGTCCGGCGCGCAGATTGTCTTCGGCATTGCAAGGTGGGTTTCTTCTACGAATACTCCAATGTAGTCTTCGAGCACAATGAACGTGTCCGGCTCTGCAAAACAAGTACCCCACACAACCGCAGAGAGTATAATATTTCACGAGTCCATTCAGCTGACAACTTTTTGTAGCGTGACATCACGCCCCAGCCCGGTTATTATTTCGAACCTTTTTTCGGCATGCCGCTCCATATTTCAAGATGCGGTTTCTATTGGCACGTCTTGTCGCAGCAGAGATCGTGTCCCCTTATTACGGGATTCTCATCAATACGGGCATGGGTAATCCAACCGTGCCATCTGCACAGCCCTTGTGAACAGGCGAGTTTTAAGGCGAGTGGGGAGGCGCTTGATATTCACTGCCTTTATAAGGAGATAAGGATTCCCCTCTTTCACCCACGCCTTCTCTCTCTCTTCCCTCCCATTCTCGAGCTCCAGCGCCCAAGTCCTCATCTTTTCCGCCTCAAGAAAGCACTCGACCATGTCCGGATCTGGAGCGCAAGGCAAGTGGATGGCCTCCTCCGTCAAGGAGAAGGACATCACCAAGCTTCGGGAGGCCGGGTACCTGGCGAAATAAATCGCCCACTGGCTTCCGGCCAAGGGGCAGATCATCCCCACCCTGAAGCCCAATGAGAGGGTGGTGTTCATCCCCCACTTCGTCCGTGGGTTAGGGTTTCCTCTCCACCCTTTCGTCCACAGACTCATGTTCTATTACGGGCTAGATTTCCATGATCTAGCCCCAAACTCTTTCCTCAACATCTCGGCATTTATTATCATGTGCGAGGCCTTCCTCTGCATTCCTCCCCACTTCAGACTGTGGCTTAAGATCTTCAACGTGAAGCCGAAGGTGGTGGATGGTCAACATGCGGAGTGCGGAGGTGCCATGGTGAGCAAGATTCCCAACGTCACATGGCCCAAAGGTACCTTCGTGGAGACCGTCAAAGGGTGGCAGCAACTGTGGTTCTATGCCACAGAGCCCCGCGACGCCACCTGGGTCGTGGCTCCCGAATTCCAGTCCGGAGCCCCAATGCGGCTCACCTCCTGGCTAGAGAAGGGCCTGAATTGGTCTTCGTCGGACGAGCTTACAACGCTACAAACGCGCATCCAGAGCATGGTGGATAAGAACATCAAGCTCGTCAATGTTATCCAGGTGATGCTAGTTCACCGGATCCTTCCATGCCAGAGCCGGACTTGCCACTTACGGGAGTTCGATCCGGCCGAGCACCAGACCTTGTGACGGTTCTATGGAACCACACACGAAGATATCTAGAAGGTGCTCTTCAAGGGTAACGAGATGCCACCAGAGACAACCGAAGACCGTGGGCATGCCCTGGCACATCCCGCCAGCGCGGTAAGTCTTTCACGTTTCAAGGTGTATCCTTTGTTTGTTTGTTCAGGGAAGATACCTAAGCCTCACCATTTATTTTTTTAGGGCTGGACAAAGAAGGCGGAGTGGATTCGGTGTCTGGCTCCGCTGCCCGGGGAACCAACCATCCCTCTTCTGACGAAGATGCTGGTCCTGGCGCCTTACCAGGCGCCGGAGAAGAAGGCCAAGGGGGCCAGAAGTGGCCTCCGCCGCAAGGGTGCTTCGGACGTGACGTCCGAAGACAATGAGACTCACTCCTTCGCCGCCGAAGACGAGGAGGAGGAGGAGGAAGAAAGCAACTGCCCCCCTGAGGGGGGAAGGAAGAAGAGGGCGGCCTCCACAAATCTGGAGGTGGAGGCGTCCAAGAGGGGGAAGGGCTCCCTCATGGATAACTCCGCGTGGGACGTCGACAGCAGCCCAGAGCCACGCCCCCGAAACAAGCCCCGGGCCGAATCGCGAGTACTAAAAAACCCGGATGCGTCCATATATCCGGCCTCTCCACTTCATAGTCTTAACATGTTAAATTATGCAATTGCAGTCCGGCCCATGACAGCTCCCTGCGGTCCTCATTAGGAGGTTCGCTGGATTCAAAGGCGATGGCCAGCGAGTCACCGCCAGCCGCTTACTCTCCCAAGGCCAAGGGCGACACTGAGGTGCTGTCCCGAAGGACCCTCCCAGGCCAGGGAGAGGTTTAGGAGGCCGTTAGGGTGGTGCCGGAGGGTAAATCCTCGGCCGCCGGACACATGGGGGAGCAAATCCCCATGGAGACTGGCGATGGGGCCATATTTAGTTCGGCCCCCAGCCGAATACGGTCCCGGAGACCTATACGGCTCTGGAATCCGGCGAGCAACCTCCTTCGAAAGAAGGAGGTGTGCCTATTCTGCTGGCGACCTCTGTCTAACCAGAGGCACCAGATGCTCTCTTGGAAGCGCTGCGAAGTGCTTCCATTGTGGAGGAACACCGTACCCTCATGGGTACGATGATTGAGAAAATTCAGTCCGCAAAGAGCGGACTGACCGAAGCCTGCGCAAGCCTTCTAACAGGTTTTGAGGTAAGCAACGAGATTTTGTAAAAAGAATGTCACCGTATAGATAGTAGCCCCTGAGACTCTGTCCGGTGTTCAGAAAGAAGAGCCGGACAAATGATCAATTAGTTTTTCGTAGGAGAATAACCATATGCGTCTATGTGATTAAGCAGGCGTCATTGTTGACTGTGACCTCACACGCTGCCAAAGTCTCCGGACTGAAGCAGAGACTGGAGCGGGCCGAGGAGGAGCTCAGCCAAGCGAGGAAGCAGCTAGAGGATAAGAAAGGTATGTAATGACCTGCTGTATATTCAGAAAGAATGAATGATGTGTATTGACCAGAGTGCCATGATATTTGTTGGAGCGGCGACCGAGGTCGAGGTCCTTAAAAAGGCGCTGGCCGAGGCCGAGGAGAAAGCTGCCAAGGAACAAGCCGCCCGCGAAGAGCACGAGGCCAGGCTCGATGAGGTCTGATGACCCACAAGTATAGGGGATCTATCGTAGTCCTTTCGATAAGTAAGTGTGTCGAACCCAACGAGGAGCGGAAGGAAATGATAAGCGGTTTTCATCAAGGTATTCTCTGCAAGCACTGAAGTTATAGGTAACAGATAGTTTTGTGATAAGATAATTTGTAACGAGCAACAAGTAACAAAAGTAAATAAAGTGCATCAAAGTGGCCCAATCCTTTTTGTAGCAAAGGACAAGCCTGGACAAACTCTTATATAAGGAAAAGCGCTCCCGAGGACACATGGGAATTATCGTCAAGCTAGTTTTCATCACGTTCATATGATTCGCATTTGGTACTTTCATAATTTGATATGTGGGTGGACCGGTGCTTGGGTGCTGTCCTTACTTGGACAAGCATCCCTCTTATGATTAACTCCTATTACAAGCATCCGCAACTACAAAAGAAGTATTAAGGTAAACCTAACCATAGCATGAAACATATGGATCCAAATCAGCCACTTACGAAGCAGCACATAAACTAGGGTTTAAGCTTCTGTCACTCTAGCAACCCATCATCTACTTATTACTTCCCAATGCCTTCCTCTAGGCCCAAACAATGGTGAAGTGTCATGTAGTCTACGTTCACATAACACCACTAGAGGAGAGACAACATACATCTCATCAAAATATCGAACGAATACCAAATTCACATGACTACTAATAGCAAGACTTCTCCCATGTCCTCAGGAACAAACGTAACTACTCACAAAGCATATTCATGTTCATAATCAGAGGAGTATTAATATGCATATAGGATCTGAACATATGATCTTCCACCAAATAAACCAACTAGCATCAACTACAAGGAGTAATCAACACTACTAGCAACCTACAGGTACCAATCTCAGACTTAGAGACGAGAATTGGATACAAGAGATGAACTAGGGTTTGAGAGGAGATGGTACTGGTGAACATGTTGATGGAGATTGGCCCCCTCCCGATGAGAGGAGCGTTGGTGATGACGATGGCGATGATTTCCCCCTCCCGGAGGGAAGTGTCCCTGGCAGAACAGCTCCGCTAGAGCCCTAGATTGGTTCCGCCAAGGTTCCGCCTCGTGGCGGCGGAGTCTCGTCCCGAAAGCTTGCTTATGATTTTTCTCGGACGAAAGACCTCATATAGCATAAGATGGGCACCGGAGGGCCACCAGGGGGCCCACGAGGCAGGGGGCGCGCCCAGGGGGGTAGGGCGCGCCCCCCACCCTCGTGCCCAGGGTGTGGGTCCCCTCTGGTATTTTCTTCGCTCAATATTTTCTATTATTTCCAAAAATAACTTCCGTGGAGTTTCAGGACTTTTGGAGTTGTGCAGAATAGGTCTCTAATATTTGCTCCTTTTCCAGCCCCGAATTCCAGCTGCCGGCATTCTCCCCCTTTATGTAAACCTTGTAAAATAAGAGAGAATAGGAATAAGTATTGTGACATAATGTGTAATAACATCCCATAATGTGATAAATATCGATATAAAAGCATGATGCAAAATGGACGTATCAAGATCCAGCAAGACCTCCAGGATGCCGTGAAGAAATGCGAGTCCTTGGAGCGTGATGTTTCGGCTAGAGATCGAACTCGCCAAGGCTCACCAAAGCGCACAAGAGGCCCGGGTTGAAGCCCAGGGTGCCCTCCAGGAAATCCAGGAGGCCAAGAAAATCGAGGCGGGTAAGGCTCTTTAGTATGCAAAGCAAGTACGTGAAGGAGACGTATCTCTTACTAACCCGGATTTGGAGTTCTCTAGGGGCTTTTGTGGATCTTCCGTGCAGTGTTTCTGACGCTACGGAATTCTTCCGAGCCGAAGAAGGGAGCTCAATGGAGAAGCTGTTCTGGTCACAATACCTTGCGCCAGAACATCCGGTGCCCTTTAGCGATCAACTAAAATAGCTGGTCGAACTGCATAGGGTGGCCGAACTGGTCATGAAGGACTTGATAATCCGGCTGTGGCCTGCCGAAGCCATACCCAGCAGCTACTTCAAGCTCGTGAAGCGGCTGGTCAGTGCCTGCTCCCAGCTAGATACCATCAGGCGGTGGGTCTGTATCGAAGGTGCGCAGATGGCCTTCGCCCGTGTCAAGGTGCAGTGGCCGAAGATGAATGCCGGCAAGCTGGCGACCGAAGGACCGCCCGAAGGCAAGGAGCACCGCATGTCCGAGCGATATTTGGACGATGTCCTGGAGGGATCTCGCCTTGTAGCAGGGCAATGTGCTAAGGACGTCATGTTTGAATGAATACATTCATGTTATCCTGTCCTATAGTATGAAACAGAGTCGTTATGTAATTTAATGCTTGTTTATTTGTTAAAGTTTTTACCTCTGTGCGGCCGTTTTTATTAAATCTGAGAGTTGGCCAGTCGTCGGCTTCAGCCCCCACGTAGGTAGTACGGGGGTGTTCGGGATGAATCTAAACACTCTTGATCCAATTGTTTGGTCCTTGAAGGAGGTGTTTAGCACAACGAACCAGGCAATCGGACTATATGGCTTTATCACCCTCACTTAGCCATAGGAGTTTGACAATAAAAATTTAGGCGCAGCCCCTAGTATCCGAACTAGGGTGCTGTACACACCTGATCGGATAAGAACCGATTCATCGCATAGTGCGGAAATAATCGCTAAAGATTTGAAACCTCCGAAGAGCTGACCGGCTCACGCCGCATCACGACAGTCGGTTTTCGGCTTTCTCTACTGAGGTGCTCATCTGGATGAACCAGGACACAATCGCAGTAGTTCTCCCTTTACTACCCTAGTCGATATAGCGGAACGTAAGGTAGTAAGCACAGGAGTCGGGCAACCCAACTATTGACCAAAGACATGATTCGGAGCCGACACATATAATGCTAAATTTGGGGTGCCGAACTATACTGTAAAAAGTGTCCGGACTTTGTTTCCATATTATAGGGCACAATGAAGCCCCTGGCGGATTAAAGGGTACCAAAGTGTACAGGTGCAATTTGAGAAGATTAACAAAATAAATGAAGTAGTAAGCTAATGCCACCTAAGTTGGGCCGCAAACTATTTCCATTATAGTTTGATTAATATGTCAAAGCGTATGTGTACAAGTAGTGCAATAAGCAACCGACTATTTAATATGCCACAACCAAGGGAGAGCTGCGTGTGGGTCCTGAAAATAGGTAGAGTGATCGTTAAGGAGACCACCTAGAAATTCCCCTATACGTCCATGCTTCTTGCCGTCTTGGTGTATTTATCCTTCTAAAGGACCGGTGATCAGGCCGTCAGGGAAGGCTGATAACCCACAAGTATAGGGGATCGCAACAGTTTTCGAGGGTAGAGTATTCAACCCAAATTTATTGATTCGACACAAGGGGAGCCAAAGAATATTCTCAAGTATTAGCAGTTGAGTTGTCAATTCAACCACACCTGGATAACTTAGTATCTGCAGCAAAGTGTTTAGTAGCAAAGTAATATGATAGTAGTGGTAACGGTAACAAAAGTAAAGGAAGCAAAAGTAATATTTTTGGTGTTTTGTAGTGATTGTAACAGTAGCAATGGGAAAGTAAATAAGTGAGAACCAATATAGGAAAAGCTCGTAGGCATTGGATCGGTGATGGAGAATTATGCCGGATGCGGTTCATCATGTAACAGTCATAACCTAGGGTGACACAGAACTAGCTCCAATTCATCAATGTAATGTAGGCCTGTATTCCAAATATAGTCATACGTGCTTATGGAAAAGAACTTGCATGACATCTTTTGTCCTACCCTCCCGTGGCAGTGGGGTCCTAATGGAAACTAAGGGATATTAAGGCCTCCTTTTAATAGAGAACCGGAACAAAGCATTAGCACATAGTGAATACATGAACTCCTCAAACTATGGTCATCACCGGGAGTGGTCCCGATTATTGTCACTTCGGGGTTGCCGGATCATAACACATAGTAGGTGACTATAGACTTGAAAGATAGGATCAAGAACTCACATATATTCATGAAAACATAATAGGTTCAGATCTGAAATCATGGCACTCGGGCCCTAGTGACAAGCATTAAGCATAGCAAAGTCATAGCAACATCAATCTCAGAACATAGTGGATACTAGGGATCAAACTCTAACAAAACTAACTCGATTACATGATAGATCTCATCCAACCCATCACCGTCCAGCAAGACTCCGATGGAATTACTCATGCACGGCGGTGAGCATCATGAAATTGGTGATGGAGGATGGTTGATGATGACGACGGCGACGAATCCCCCTCTCCGGAGCCCCGAACGGACTCCAGATCAGCCCTCCCGAGAGGTTTTAGGGCTTGGCGGCGGCTCCGTATCGTAAAACGCGATGATTTCTTCTCTCTTATTTTTCTCTCCCCGAAAGCAAATATATAGAGTTGGAGTTGGCGTCGGAATGTCTCCAGGGGGCCCATGAGGTAGGGGGCGCGCCCTAGGGGGGCGCCCCCCTTATGGAAGGGTGTGGGCCCCCTGGTCTTCATCTTTGGCGAGGATTTTTTATTATTTATTATAAGATATTCCGTGGAGTTTCAGGTCATTCCGAGAACTTCTGTTTTCTGCACATAAAACAACATCATGGCAATTATGCTGAAAACAGCGTCAGTTCGGGTTAGTTCTATTCAAATCATGCAAGTTAGAGTCCAAAACAAGGGCAAAAGTGTTTGGAAAAGTAGATACGACGGAGACGTATCAACTCCCCCAAGCTTAAACCCTTGCTTGTCCTCAAGCAATTCAGTTAACAAACTAAAAGAGAAAAAGAAAAAACTTTTACAAACTCTGTTTTCTCTTGTTGTTGTAAATATATCAAGCCAGCATTCAAGTTTTCAGCAAAGATCATAACTAACCACATTTGCAATAATTCTCAGGTCTCATGTTTACTCATATCAATAGCATAATCAACTAGCGAGTCATAATAATAAATCTCGGATGACAACACTTTCTCAAAACAATCATAATATGATATAACAAGATGGTATCTCGCTTGCCCTTTCTGAGACCGCAAAACATAAATGCAGAGCACCTTTAAAGATCAAGGACTGACTAGACATTGTAATTCATGGTAAAAGAGATCCAATCATAGTCATACCCAATATAGATTAATAGTGATGAATGCAAATGACGGATGTGCTCTCCAGCTAGTGCTCTTTAATAAGAGGGTGATGACTCAACATAAAAGTAAATAAATAGGCCCTTCGCAGAGGGAAGCAGGGATGTAGATGTGCCAGAGCTCGGTTTTGAAATAGAGATAAATAATATTTTGAGCGGTATACTTTCATTGTCAACATAGCAACTAAGAGATGGCGATATCTTCCATGTCACACACATTATAGGTGGTTCCCAAACAGAATGGTAAAGTTTAAATTCCCCCTCCACCAACAATCATCAATCCATGGCTTCACTACAAAAAAAAGACACATCCGTGACATTTTGGGCCGAAAGAAATTTTTTTCTGTCATACATATGACACTTCTATGATGATAATTGTGACAAAACCCGGTATCATCATAGATGTGGTGGGCTCCTACTTCTATGACAAAAAATCATGACAGAAAATGGGCTTTTCATCCTGGGCGGGCCGGAGATGCAGCTGCATGACATTCTTTGGGCCGTCTATGACGGAAAAAACCATGGTAGAAGTGAGGGGGAGGAAAATTTCGGGGAGTTCCTGGTTACGGTAGGAGGTCGGGGGCCGAGTGATGCACGTTTCTCTCGTACACGTACGCGCGTGTTTGCGAGGCGTTGGCTCTAACTGAACCCGAGCGAGGCGTTGGGATCTAACTGAACTCGAGCGATTGCACTGCAGGCTACGCGTTACTAAACCCGAGCGATCGATCGATGGCTGTTAACTGAACCTGATCGAGCGATTCCTTCGCTACTGCTGCTAACTGAAGCCGATCGATGCTGCCTCTAGATGAACAGTGAGCGTTGCAGGGGGGGGGGTTGGATGAATAGTTCCCGGTGGGGGTGGATGAACAGGACCCCGTGGTGTTGCCTCTGGATGAACAGGACCCCGATCGATCGAGCCGGTTGGGGCTGGATGAACAGGACCCCGTGGAGGGCTGGATGAACAGGACCACCCCGTGGAGGGCTGGATGAACAACAGACGGTGGAGGGAAGGATGAACAGTAGCCCGTGGAGGGGTGGTTGAACAGGAGCCTGTGGAGAGGGCTGGTTGAACAGTAGCCGGTGGAGTAGCGCGCGGTGGAGGCTAGATGAACAGGAGCCCGTGGATGAACAGTCCCAGGTGGAGGCTGGAGGAGGTCGACGGTGGATGAACAGTAGCTCGTGGAGGATGGAGGGGGTCGACGGTGGAGATGAACAGTATCCCGTGGAGTCCCGTTTTGCGGTACGCCACACCCCTCCCGATGAATAGGACCTCCGTTTCGACCGTAGCGCTCCAACACAAGTCTGTTTCCTCCATTTTGCGGTACGCCACACCCCTCCCGATCAACAGGACCCCCGTTTCGACCGTAGGAGGTCCGTTTCCTCCGTTTTGCGGTATGCCACACCCCTCCCGATCAACAGGACCCCCGTTTCGACCGTAGGAGGTCCGTTTCCTCCGTTTTGCGGTACGCCACACCCCTCTCGATCAACAGGACCCCTGTTTCGACCGTAGGAGGTCCGTTTCCTCCGTTTTGCGGTACGCCAGGCCTCGTTTCCATTGCCTCTTCCGTCCAAGCCCTCCCGATGAACACGACCACGCATTCCGTTCTGACCCAGCCGCGTTGCCTCCCGATGAACACGACGCATTCCGTTGCCTCCCCATGAACACGACGACGATGCTGTTTCTCCGTTTCGACCCAGCCATGTCAGCGAGCCCTCGCCATACGTATGCGCGAGTAGGTGTTCGAGACCCCGCCCGTATGTACACATACGTGGCTGTATTTTCCTTCTTGCACCCTGGCCGCTGTACGTACGTGTACATGCTACGTGCGCGCCTCTACTACGACACGTGCGCGCCTCTACATCGACTAGTATATATGTACGTACACGTTCGCGACCAGAATGACAACGCTACGTACGCTTCGACCAGGTGGGTCCCGACTGTTAGGCACTTCCTTGCATGCGAAGATGTAGCTGGTGGGTCCGAACAGTCAGGGGGGAGAAATACGGTGGCCCGTCCGGTGGGTCCCCGCTGTCAGGTGGAGGAATAATTATTTTGCACGTAATAAGGAGGCACTTCCTTGCTACGGCCGTGGACCCAGCTGTCAGCCTCTCCACGTATAGTCCACGTCCGATGGAAGCCGTTCCTTGATCATGTTGACCACGCCGCGCCGAGAGCACCAGGGCGGTGGACGACGGCGAGGCCTAGGAAGGGGACAATGCAGAGCTGGGGAAGACGTGGCAGTGGATGCCCACGCTTAGAGGAGTACGAGGGCACTGGTTCGCTGCGGTGTGAGGTTGTCGTCGCCACAGAGTAACAGGGGGTGTCGGTGAGTAGAGGGATGGCCTGGCCAGCGGTGGGAGTAGTAGGGGGCGGTGAGGCCTCCGCCGCATCGCAGCCGGCCACGGGAGGCAGGAGCACGAGGCACGACCGGCGCTGGTTTGGGCGGCTGGAGCAAGAAGACCAGAGGTTGAAGAAGCACTACGGCCGTTGGATGGACATCGTACGGTCACTGGAGCTAGAATCGTGCATATTGACTAAGTTGACAAAGCCCTCCGTCCCCGTCAACTTAGTAGGCCCACAAGTCAGCCTGCCACTATACTGGGTCCCAGCTAACAGGGGGAGTATTCATTTTTTGTGCGTAATAAGGAGGCACTTCCTTGCGTGCGAAGATATAGCTGGTGGGTCCGAGCTGTTAGCGGCGGTAATGTTTTTTTCGTGAAATACAGAGGCCCTTTCGGTGGGTCCCAGATGTCAGGTGGAGGAATCATTATTTTGCGTGTAATAAGGAGGCATTTCCTTGCGTGCGGCCTTGGACCCAGCTGTCGGCCTCTCCACCTAAAGTCCACTTCAGATGCATGTCGGTTGTTGACCACGTTGACCAGGCCGCGCCGAGAGCACCAGGGCGATGGACGACGGCCAGGCCTAGGAAAGGAACGACACGGAGGCAGGGAAGACTCGGCAGTTGTTTCCCACGCGGAGGGGAGTACGACTATACGAGGCCTCGCCGTCGCCGGAGAATAACAACAGGTGTGGGTGAGTAGATGTCAGGACCGCATTTTCGGGATATAATTTCCAGAAAATGGCCCTTGTGCTCACCAGCCCCAGGATTACTGTTAGCTGATGAGGCACCAACTTGATACAGAAATTCCAAGCAAAAATACATAATATGTAGCACAAGACCATTCTGGTCTGTGAGTACAACAAAAGGGTTTCTAGTGGTTGATGGCGGAAGCGGTTTGTGGTTCACCACGGTCTATGGGACTCCATTTCCCCCACAGGAACAGCTAACCAGGTTAACTCGTATCTTTGCGAGGCTGCTATCACCATTGCTTAGGTTCCGGGGCTGTCATCACAACGCTCTTCTCCACGCAAGAAATCTGGCCAAGACAATAGCCAGGGACAAGCCAGTGAGTACTTTGAATGTACTCGCAAACATTAAGAACACAGGTATAATATAGCAAACGATAATTATGCTCTGAAAATATTTTATAATCACAACGTCAATCATGAAAATAAAATCCCGATGCATGCAAGCAGGTTATTTATATGCAACAGGAATATGTAATGACAGAATAGTAATAAAATGCACCGATCGAATGTCTGAAGCGACGTCTCGAAAGGATAGTAAAAGTGAGCATGCCTCAGTCGGGCGTCTTAGCGACACCACATAAAGGGCTTATAAGGTAAATAAATAGCAGGCATGCCACAGTCGGGCGTCTGAGCGACACCACATAAAGGGCTTATAAGGTAAATAAATAACAGGCATGCCACGGTCGGGCGTCTGAGCAACACCACATAAAGGGCTTATAAGGTAAATAAATAACAGGCATGCCACAGTCGGGCGTCTGAGCGACACCACATAAAGTGCTTATAAGCTGAGTAATTAACAAGCATGCCACAGTCGGGCGTCTCAACGACACCACATAAAGGGCTTATAAATTGAATAAATAATCACCGTGAATATTCGGGAGGTAGAACCGTCCCAGGGATATTCATTACTTCAAACAATATACTTGGTTAGTCTACAATAATAATAATCTTAACATTCATATATCACAAGTAAAAATCCATATGTTTCGGTTTAACAGTTCCACTTCCGAAGACCGACACTAAGACTGACACTTGACCCATCCCAGACTGTAGTCCTTAACCATGGACACGGCTATTCGAATAGGTTTAATACTTCTGTAGAGGGTGTACTCTTTACCCACGAGTAACGGATTTCTTTAGTCCATCGGGACTAATTCCGTCTACGGTCTTTTAGTCAAAAACACGCCTGACTTGCACACACCAGCTTAACTTTACTTGTGTCAGGAATCACCCGTGACACTTGTTAAGCAAAACTCTAAGTGGGGGAGGCTACAACCACGCGTAGCATGATCAAATTTCTATCGCGCGCTCTAAGGGGTGCCCCCCTCTCGGTCCCAACCGGTTACACCCATGCTCCCGGACCAGGTGGCATGCCTACCGGATGCAGCCGGTATCTTCCACCATGGCCTCTCTGTACGGTGTGTGCCAAGACAAGGGTTAACAACTTACTGAACCATACCCTACCTACGGCAGAGACTTGTGGCGGCACGAAACAAGTATGGGGGTTACTGGAACAAGACTCGATCTATGGCCGACTCAGGAGGCTTAGATATTCCCTGCATGATATGTATAGCAAAATTATTTCAACTAACAGAATCACCACTCATTATACCTTACTATGCCATACCGGACATAATCGTCCCGACGAAGACCGGAAACAAGCTCACGCCTACCCAAGGCAGAGGCTTTCCCGGATTTCTTTCCGGCATGCATGCAAGGCACACGAGGTTGATTACCATCACAAGTATATTCACTCCCAACAGCAAGGAAGTTTCCAATAATGCATTATGCAAAATATCGTATCACCACAAAACATAACGGGTCCTTCGTATCAAGGGGTGTGTGTGTGTGTGTGTGTGTGTGTGTTATAATCAAATAACTAACACACTCAAAATATTATGCCAGAGTTCAGAATGCTTGCCTTCAAGGTGTGGAGAGGTGGGGGTGCTCTCCAAAACTTTTGAAAGTTTCCTTCCTCTATCCAAAATCCTATTTTAAATAAATTTGAATTAACACACATTTTCAAAACAGCACAAAAAGTTGTTTGAAATTTTTTGAAAAAAAATCTTAAAATAAATTAGACAGAATTTGAGGGATGTAGGAAAAAGAATCAATTCACTTGGAGTTTTATTTAAAAAGATATAACCAGTCAAAATTTAGTCAAATCTCTGGTTTTTAAATAAAACAGAAAAAGAAAAGAAAACGATTCGAAATGTACATGTCGAACACGTACTTTGGAATTACGTTTCCACTTACGCCTGCGTGGACCGGTGCTGGGTCACTGAAAGTGGGCCCGCCTGGCCCACTGGTCAGGTTTGACCAGTCCACGCGCGCGTCGCCTCCCCCGACCGAACAGAGGCGGAGCTCCGGCGAGGCTCGCCGGCGAATGGAGGCGTCCCTCGGTGATCTGAGCGCATGGCTGTGCTGAGGAGGTCAAGTCGAACTCGGGGGTACCCGCCATGGTCGCCGACGTGGACGGAGTCACCGGTGACGAGCTTCGGGCGGAGATGGCTTCAGGCACGATTGGGGATCCCTGCTACGGTGGCTCTCCATCGAGGATGAAGGTCTGGGTGGCTCCGCAGGATCATGTGGAGTCTGGTGGTGGCGTTGGACGGACGGACGGACGGGGCTTTGGTTGCAGTGAACGGAGCTGGGACGTGGCGGCGGCTGCGGTTGCCGGAGAGGAAGAAGACGGCCTCCTCGGCTCGATTGGCTGCAATGGGGGAACTGGGGGTGGACTGAGGTTGCATGGGTGCTCAGAGGAGCTCGGGGTCCCTCTTTATAGTGCAACGAGGTCGGTTCCGCGACAGCAGTGGATAAGGTCGCCGGCGAACCGCCTCTCTATTGCTGCAGGAGGTCGTGGCGGCGACGAGCGCTAGGGGACAGGCTTGTGGATGAGCTCGAGAAGCTCCAGGGGGCAGGTGAAGCGGGCTGGTGGCTCGGACGGCGCCGACCACGGCAGAGGCTGTCGGGCGGCTGTGTCGATGTGTGGAGGCGGCGCTGTAGGGGGCCAGGAGAGGGCTTGGATGTTTCCTACGAGTGGATGAGGTCAGGCGCGGCTCTGCGGGCGAGCAGGGGTCAGTGGCGTGAAGTGGGCGTGACGCGGTGGCTCGGGTGCACGTGCGTGCCAAACGCACACTCTGGGCGCGCCCAGAGCACGCCCGGGATGTGTTCGACACAATGCCAGAGCACGCTAGAGGTCGCGGGAGAGGCTGGCAAGAAACAGGGCTAGGTTAGGGACCGTCGGGAGATTAAGGGACAAGGTGGTTAGGTCAGGAGACCAAGTTCACAATGCAAACAAACACTCATGCCAATTCTGTCCATGCACTCCAGGTGTTTGACAAAAGGCCACAGGCACCTAGGCTTTTCTTGGAGTGGCCAATTCTTCCAGATTGAGGTCTCTTTGCTTGCACAAGAGGGTGGTGAGGTTAGTTTGTAAGAAGCACAAACTTGTAAGTGCAAGTTATGCAAAACTTCAATTCTGGACAGGAGGTAAATGGCATCATCTCATGGACCAAAATTATTCCAATGGTTGCATGCTCCTGGACTTAGGGGTTTTGTAGGGTGATCTACAAGCAGGGGAAAGGCTCAAGGGCAATAGAGCAAGCAAAAATATGGTTGCTGTGCAAACCATCAAGTTGGACCAGTATGCAAAAGAGGTTGATTCACTCATATCTTTCAAATAACATCACTGGGTTTTTGCATAAAGTTTAATCATAGGCTACTACCAACATCCCCTAATTTTGGTGGAGGATAGAAAGAAGTATTTAAATGAGTTGTAGTGCAAAATTGCCCACTGGACCAGAGAAGAAATTGGGTGTAGTGCTCAAAATATTTCATGTATAAAAGATGTTTTTGCATAAAAGTGATTTAAAACCATCACATGACATCTCCAAATTTTGGTTGGAATTATGAAAGAGTTTATCAAATGGTTGCAGTTCAAATATGGCCATAAAACCATGGAAAAATCCATTTTTCAAGAAAATAAAGATCAAGCAAATTAATTATGTAATTGGTTCTAAAAGAAATTTTTTTTCTTGAGAGGTTAAACAAGTCCAATAACATATTTGAAAGGTTTTCTTTTTGGGGAAAAACTCCATAATAACAAGAGAGGAAATGGTTTAAACTCAAAAGGGAGTCCAGAAAATAAAAGTTTTAATTTCCTGGCAAAATTTTAATTAATAAAACAAGGTCAAAAATTTGGGGTGTCACAACACTACCCCCCTTAAGAAAAATCTCGTCCTCGAGATTTGATAAGGGTTGTTTTCGAAAATATCTTTCCTGTTAGTTGAAATCAAAAGGCTTACTCATAGCACAACTTGTGTGGCCGGGGTTGGTTTTTGGTGACTACGCTCGAAGTAAAATGCAACCGTTCTCACCGACATACTCAAGCATGGTTATAATTAAAAACCGGGGAGCTCAAGCAAACAACATTCAATCATGGTGACACACAATTATAGGGCGTGGCCGTACTAAGGCTCGGTACTACTCGAGTAAATTTGTCTACCTCGTTCATATCCAAGCGGGTGTGCCTTGCGGACGTCGAGGCTTCTCCATCGGCTTGGCCGTCGGGGTTAGCGGGAGGGGGTGGAGGAGTTGCAGGGTCGGGGTAGCGATGATGACCATCGCGGGGATTGTTGGCCACAATCCCGTTGGAGTGTGTTCCCAAAAGGCGATGAAGCGCTTCTGGGGTCATCAAAGCGCCTTGGTTGATGGCTGGGGCTGACCCCAAGGTCTCGATCGGTTGTCCGAACAACACGACTGGGTTGTCGGCGTCGGGCTCATCATCTCTACTTACCGGGGCTCGGCGAATCAGTTCTCCACGAGCCGCGATCAGATCAAGAGTGATTTGATCGAACAGTCCTTCTAGTGCATTTACATAGCGCACCAGATGCAACAATGCAGGATCTGTCTCGTGGTCTCCGTTGGCAACTCTGGGTGGTCTACCGTATCCGTCACGGCTGGGGTAGTAGTAGAAGGAGTGACAGTTAACTCTGGGCGACAAGTGCCGGAGTTGAACTATGGCTTCTCGAGCAGCGAGTTGGATGGCTTGTGGCTCAAAGGAAGTTGTCCTTCCAGTGAACCTGTAGGGGCGTTCTGGCGATAGACCCCTACCATAGACGTGTACAGTGGCCCAAAATTGACGGCTCTCACCGCTCATGGATCCTTGGTACACCACATATTCTGGGGGTTCTTCTAGCGCAAAGGCACGGCGGGTGAGGTTTGCGAGCACGGTCACAAAACCTCCAAGGTTGGTTGCTGTGGTCTCATTGTGGACGATGGGTCCTGGCATTTTAGCTCGATTTGGGTAGGGGCTATGCTGTGTTGGGTTGAGGCTAGCATACCCTTTTATAAAAAAGGGGACGGAGTCTTCCTTCGCACGCTTGCGAAAAGGACTATTCAGGATTCGGTCACTGGCGCATGACCGACCGGCTGGGTTGATAGGTTGGGCACCGACTGCCAAAAGGTGTCGGGTCACTGTGTGGCTATCTTGCATGGGAAGCTTGGCTGGGGTTTGGTTAAGGTCTGGTGGATTGGTTAACCTAGGTTTATTGACCTGGCTAGGATAGGATTAGCCAATGGTCAGCCTGGCTCTGATACCAAGTTTGTCAGGACCGGATTTTCGGGATATAATTTCCAGAAAATGGCCCTTGTGCTCACCAGCCCCAGGATTACTGTTAGCTAATGAGGCACCAACTTGATACAGAAATTCCAAGCAAAAATACATAATATGTAGTACAAGACCATTCTGGTCAGTGAGTACAACAAAAGGGTTTCTAGTGCTTGATGGCAGAAGCGGTTTGTGGTTCACCACGGTCTATGGGACTCCATTTCCCCACAGGAACAGCTGACCAGGTTAACTCCTACCTTTGCGAGGCTGCTATCACCGTTGCTTAGGTTCCGGGGCTGTCATCACAACGCTCTTCTCCACGCAAGAAATCTGGCCAAGACAATAGCCAGTGAGTACTTTGAATGTACTCGCAAACATTAAGAACACAGGTATAATATAGCAAACGATAATCATGCTCTGAAAATATTCTATAATCACAACGTCAGTCATGAAAATAAAATCCCGATGCATGCAAGCAGGTTATTTATATGCAACAGGAATATGTAATGACAGAATAGTAATAAAATGCACCGATCGGATGTCTGAAGCGACGTCTCGAAAGGATAGTAAAAGTGAGCATGCCTCAGTCGGGCGTCTTAGCGACACCACATAAAGGGATTATAAGGTAAATAAATAGTAGGCATGCCACAGTCGGGCGTCTGAGCGACACCACATAAAGGGCTTATAAGGTAAATAAATAACAGGCATGCCACAGTCGGGCGTCTGAGCGACACCACATAAAGGGCTTATAAGGTAAATAAATAACAGGCATGCCACAGTCGGGCGTCTAAGCGACACCACATAAAGGGCTTATAAGCTGAGTAATTAACAAGCATGCCACAGTCGGGCGTCTCAGCGACACCACATAAAGGGCTTATAAGGTAAATAAATAGCAGGCATGCCACAGTCGGGCGTCTGAGCGACACCACATAAAGGGCTTATAAGGTAAATAAATAACAGGCATGCCACAGTCGGGCGTCTGAGCGACACCACATAAAGGGCTTATAAGGTAAATAAATAACAGGCATGCCACAGTCGGGCGTCTGAGCGACACCACATAAAGTGCTTATAAGCTGAGTAATTAACAAGCATGCCACAGTCGGGCGTCTCAACGACACCACATAAAGGGCTTATAAATTGAATAAATAATCACCGTGAATATTCGGGAGGTAGAACCGTCCCAGGGATATTCATTACTTCAAACAATATACTTGGTTAGTCTACAATAATAATAATCTTAACATTCATATATCACAAGTAAAAATCCATATGTTTCGGTTTAACAGTTCCACTTCCGAAGACCGACACTAAGACTGACACTTGACCCATCCCAGACTGTAGTCCTTAACCATGGACACGGCTATTCGAATAGGTTTAATACTTCTGTAGAGGGTGTACTCTTTACCCACGAGTAACGGATTTCTTTAGTCCATCGGGACTAATTCCGTCTACGGTCTTTTAGTCAAAAACACGCCTGACTTGCACACACCAGCTTAACTTTACTTGTGTCAGGAATCACCCGTGACACTTGTTAAGCAAAACTCTAAGTGGGGGAGGCTACAACCACGCGTAGCATGATCAAATTTCTATCGCGCGCTCTAAGGGGTGCCCCCCTCTCGGTCCCAACCGGTTACACCCATGCTCCCGGACCAGGTGGCATGCCCACCGGATGCAGCCGGTATCTTCCACCATGGCCTCTCTGTACGGTGTGTGCCAAGACAAGGGTTAACAACTTACTGAACCATACCCTACCTACGGCAGAGACTTGTGGCGGCACGAAACAAGTATGGGGGTTACCGGAACAAGACTCGATCTATGGCCGACTCAGGAGGCTTAGATATTCCCTGCATGATATGTATAGCAAAATTATTTCAACTAACAGAATCACCACTCATTATACCTTACTATGCCATACCGGACATAATCGTCCCGACGAAGACCGGAAACAAGCTCACGCCTACCCAAGGCAGAGGCTTTCCCGGATTTCTTTCCGGCATGCATGCAAGGCACACGAGGTTGATTACCATCACAAGTATATTCACTCCCAACAGCAAGGAAGTTTCCAATAATGCATTATGCAAAATATCGTATCACCACAAAATATAACGGGTCCTTCGTATCAAGGGGTGTGTGTGTGTGTGTGTGTGTGTGTTATAATCAAATAACTAACACACTCAAAATATTATGCCAGAGTTCAGAATGCTTGCCTTCAAGGTGTGGAGAGGTGGGGGTGCTCTCCAAAACTTTTGAAAGTTTCCTTCCTCTATCCAAAATCCTATTTTAAATAAATTTGAATTAACACACATTTTCAAAACAGCACAAAAAGTTGTTTGAAATTTTTTGGAAAAAAATCTTAAAATAAATTAGACAGAATTTGAGGGATGTAGGAAAAAGAATCAATTCACTTGGAGTTTTATTTAAAAAGATATAACCAGTCAAAGTTTAGTCAAATCTCTGGTTTTTAAATAAAACAGAAAAAGAAAAGAAAACGATTCGAAATGTACACGTCGAACACGTACTTTGGAATTACGTTTCCACTTACGCCTGCGTGGACCGGTGCTGGGTCACTGAAAGTGGGCCCGCCTGGCCCACTGGTCAGGTTTGACCAGTCCACGCGCGCGTCGCCTCCCCCGACCGAACAGAGGCGGAGCTCCGGCGAGGCTCGCCGGCGAATGGAGGCGTCCCTCGGTGATCTGAGCGCATGGCTGTGCTGAGGAGGTCAAGTCGAACTCGGGGGTACCCGCCATGGTCGCCGACGTGGACGGAGTCACCGGTGACGAGCTTCGGGCGGAGATGGCTTCAGGCACGATTGGGGATCCCTGCTACGGTGGCTCTCCATCGAGGATGAAGGTCTGGGTGGCTCCGCAGGATCATGTGGAGTCTGGTGGTGGCGTTGGACGGACGGACGGACGGGGCTTTGGTTGCAGTGAACGGAGCTGGGACGTGGCGGCGGCTGCGGTTGCCGGAGAGGAAGAAGACGGCCTCCTCGGCTCGATTGGCTGCAATGGGGGAACTGGGGGTGGACTGAGGTTGCATGGGTGCTCAGAGGAGCTCGGGGTCCCTCTTTATAGTGCAACGAGGTCGGTTCCGCGACAGCAGTGGATAAGGTCGCCGGCGAACCGCCTCTCTGTTGCTGCAGGAGGTCGTGGCGGCGACGAGCGCTAGGGGACAGGCTTGTGGATGAGCTCGAGAAGCTCCAGGGGGCAGGTGGCGCGGGCTGGTGGCTCGGACGGCACCGACCACGGCAGAGGCTGTCGGGCGGCGGTGTCAATGTGTGGAGGCGGCGCTGTAGGGGGCCAGGAGAGGGCTTGGATGTTTCCTACGAGTGGATGAGGTCAGGCGCGGCTCTGCGGGCGAGCAGGGGTCAGTGGCGTGAAGTGGGCGTGACGCGGCGGCTCGGGTGCACGTGCGTGCCAAACGCACACTCTGGGCGCGCCCAGAGCACGCCCGGGATGTGTTCGACACAATGCCAGAGCACGCTAGAGGTCGCGGGAGAGGCTGGCAAGAAACAGGGCTAGGTTAGGGACCGTCGGGAGATTAAGGGACAAGGTGGTTAGGTCAGGAGACCAAGTTCACAATGCAAACAAACACTCATGCCAATTCTGTCCATGCACTCCAGGTGTTTGACAAAAGGCCACAGGCACCTAGGCTTTTCTTGGAGTGGCCAATTCTTCCAGATTGAGGTCTATTTGCTTGCACAAGAGGGTGGTGAGGTTAGTTTGTAAGAAGCACAAACTTGTAAGTGCAAGTTATGCAAAACTTCAATTCTGGACAGGAGGTAAATGGCATCATCTCATGGACCAAAATTATTCCAATGGTTGCATGCTCCTGGACTTAGGGGTTTTGTAGGGTGATCTACAAGCAGGGGAAAGGCTCAAGGGCAATAGAGCAAGCAAAAATATGGTTGCTGTGCAAACCATCAAGTTGGACCAGTATGCAAAAGAGGTTGATTCACTCATATCTTTCAAATAACATCACTGGGTTTTTGCATAAAGTTTAATCATAGGCTACTACCAACATCCCCTAATTTTGGTGGAGGATAGAAAGAAGTATTTAAATGAGTTGTAGTGCAAAATTGCCCACTGGACCAGAGAAGAAATTGGGTGTAGTGCTCAAAATATTTCATGTATAAAAGATGTTTTTGCATAAAAGTGATTTAAAACCATCACATGACATCTCCAAATTTTGGTTGGAATTATGAAAGAGTTTATCAAATGGTTGCAGTTCAAATATGGCCATAAAACCATGGAAAAATCCATTTTTCAAGAAAATAAAGATCAAGCAATTTAATTATGTAATTGGTTCTAAAAGAAATTTTTTTCTTGAGAGGTTAAACAAGTCCAATAACATATTTGAAAGGTTTTCTTTTTGGGGAAAAACTCCATAATAACAAGAGAGGAAATGGTTTAAACTCAAAAGGGAGTCCAGAAAATAAAAGTTTTAATTTCCTGGCAAAATTTTAATTAATAAAACAAGGTCAAAAATTTGGGGTGTCACAACACTACCCCCTTAAGAAAAATCTCGTCCTCGAGATTTGATAAGGGTTGTTTTCGAAAATATGTTTCCTGTTAGTGGAAATCAAAAGGCTTACTCATAGCACAACTTGTGTGGCCGGGGTTGGTTTTTGGTGACTACGCTCGAAGTAAAATGCAACCGTTCTCACCGACATACTCAAGCATGGTTATAATTAAAAATCGGGGAGCTCAAGCAAACAACATTCAATCATGGTGACACACAATTACAGGGCGTGGCCGTACTAAGGCTCGGTACTACTCGAGTAAATTTGTCTACCTCGTTCATATCCAAGCGGGTGTGCCTTGCGGACGTCGAGGCTTCTCCATCGGCTTCGCCGTCGGGGTTAGCGGGAGGGGGTGGAGGAGTTGCAGGGTCGGGGTAGCGATGATGACCATCGCGGGGATTGTTGGCCACAATCCCGTTGGAGTGTGTTCCCAAAAGGCGATGAAGCGCTTCTGGGGTCATCAAAGCGCCTTGGTTGATGGCTGGGGCTGACCCCAAGGTCTCGATCGGTTGTCCGAACAACACGACTGGGTTGTCGGCGTCGGGCTCATCATCTCTACTTACCGGGGCTCGGCGAATCAGTTCTCCACGAGCCGCGATCAGATCAAGAGTGATTTGATCGAACAGTCCTTCTAGTGCATTTACATAGCGCACCAGATGCAACAATGCAGGATCTGTCTCGTGGTCTCCGTTGGCAACTCTGGGTGGTCTACCGTATCCGTCACGGCTGGGGTAGTAGTAGAAGGAGTGACAGTTAACTCTGGGCGACAAGTGCCGGAGTTGAACTATGGCTTCTCGAGCAGCGAGTTGGATGGCTTGTGGCTCAAAGGAAGTTGTCCTTCCAGTGAACCTGTAGGGGCGTTCTGGCGATAGACCCCTACCATAGACGTGTACAGTGGCCCAAAATTGACGGCTCTCACCGCTCATGGATCCTTGGTACACCACATATTCTGGGGGTTCTTCTAGCGCAAAGGCACGGCGGGTGAGGTTTGCGAGCACGGTCACAAAACCTCCAAGGTTGGTTGCTGTGGTCTCATTGTGGACGATGGGTCCTGGCATTTTAGCTCGATTTGGGTAGGGGCTATGCTGTGTTGGGTTGAGGCTAGCATACCCTTTTATAAAAAAGGGGACGGAGTCTTCCTTCGCACGCTTGCGAAAAGGACTATTCAGGATTCGGTCACTGGCGCATGACCGACGGGCTGGGTTGATAGGTTGGGCACCGACTGCCAAAAGGTGTCGGGTCACTGTGTGGCTATCTTGCATGGGAAGCTTGGCTGGGGTTTGGTTAAGGTCTGGTGGATTGGTTAACCTAGGTTTATTGACCTGGCTAGGATAGGATTAGCCAATGGTCAGCCTGGCTCTGATACCAAGTTTGTCAGGACCGGATTTTCGGGATATAATTTCCAGAAAATGGCCCTTGTGCTCACCAGCCCCAGGATTACTGTTAGCTAATGAGGCACCAACTTGATACAGAAATTCCAAGCAAAAATACATAATATGTAGTACAAGACCATTCTGGTCAGTGAGTACAACAAAAGGGTTTCTAGTGGTTGATGGCAGAAGCGGTTTGTGGTTCACCACGGTCTATGGGACTCCATTTCCCCACAGGAACAGCTGACCAGGTTAACTCCTATCTTTGCGAGGCTGCTATCACCGTTGCTTAGGTTCCGGGGCTGTCATCACAACGCTCTTCTCCATGCAAGAAATCTGGCCAAGACAATAGCCAGTGAGTACTTTGAATGTACTCGCAAACATTAAGAACACAGGTATAATATAGCAAACGATAATCATGCTCTGAAAATATTCTATAATCACAACGTCAGTCATGAAAATAAAATCCCGATGCATGCAAGCAGGTTATTTATATGCAACAGGAATATGTAATGACAGAATAGTAATAAAATGCACCGATCGGATGTCTGAAGCGACGTCTCGAAAGGATAGTAAAAGTGAGCATGCCTCAGTCGGGCGTCTTAGCGACACCACATAAAGGGATTATAAGGTAAATAAATAGTAGGCATGCCACAGTCGGGCGTCTGAGCGACACCACATAAAGGGCTTATAAGGTAAATAAATAACAGGCATGCCACAGTCGGGCGTCTGAGCGACACCACATAAAGGGCTTATAAGGTCAATAAATAACAGGCATGCCACAGTCGGGCGTCTAAGCGACACCACATAAAGGGCTTATAAGCTGAGTAATTAACAAGCATGCCACAGTCGGGCGTCTCAGCGACACCACATAAAGGGCTTATAAATTGAATAAATAATCACCTTGAATATCCGGGAGGTAGAACCGTCCCAGGGATATTCATTACTTCAAACAATATACTTGGTTAGTCTACAACAATAATAATCTTAACATTCATATATCCCAAGTAAAAATCCATATGTTCTGGTTTAACAGTTTCACCTCCGAAGACCAACACTAAGACCGACACTTGACCCATCCCAGACTGTAGTCCTTAACCATGGACACGGCTATTCGAATAGGTTTAATACTTTTGTAGAGGGTGTACTCTTTACCCACGAGTAACGGATTTCTTTAGTCCATCGGGACTAATTCCGTCTATGGTCTTTTAGTCAAAAACACGCCTGACTTGCACACACCAGCTTAACTTTACTTGTGTCAGGAATCACTCGTGACACTTGTTAAGCAAAACTCTAAGTGGGGGAGGCTACAACCTCGCGTAGCATGATCAAATTTCTATCGCATGCTCTAAGGGGTGCCCCCCTCTCGGTCCCAACCGGTTACACCCATGCTCCCGGACCAGGTGGCATGCCTACCGGATGAAGCCGGTATCTTCCACCATGGCCTCTCTGTACGGTGTGTGCCAAGACAAGGGTTAACAACTTACTAAACCATACCCTACCTACGGCAGGGACTTGTGGCAGCACGAAACTAGTATGGGGGTTACCGGAACAAGACTCGATCTACGGCCGACTCAGGAGGCTTAGATATTCCCTGCATGATATGTATAGCAAAATTATTTCAACTAACAGAATCACCACTTATTATACCTTACTATGCCATACCAGACATAATCGTCCCGACGAAGAACGGAGACAAGCTCACGCCTACCCAAGGCAGAGGCTTTCCCGGATTTCTTTCTGGCATGCATGCAAGGCACACGAGGTTGATTACCATCAGAAGTATATTCACTCCCAACAGCAAGGAAGTTTCCAATAATGCATTATGCAAAATATCGTATCATCACAAAATATGACGGGTCCTTCGTATCGAGGGGGGGTGTGTTATAATCAAATAACTAACACACTCAAAATATTATGCCAGGGTTTAGAATGCTTGTCTTCAAGGTGTGGAGAGGTGGGGGTGCTCTCCAAAACTTTTGAAAGTTTTCTTCCTCTCTCCAAAATCCTATTTTAAATAAATTTGAATTAACACACGTTTTCAAAACAACACAAAAAGTTGTTTGAAAAGTTTTCAAAAAAATCTTAAAATAAACTAGACAGAATTTGAGGGATGTAGGAAAAAGAATCAATTCATTTGGAGTTTTATTTAAAAAGATATAACCAGTCAAAGTTTAGTCAAATCTCTGGTTTTTAAATAAAACAGAAAAAGAAAAGAAAACGATTTGAAATGTACACGTCGAACACGTACTTTGGAATTACGTTTCCACTTACGCCTGCATGGACCGGCGCTGGGTCACTGACAGTGGGCCCGCCTGGCCCACTGGTCAGGTTTGACAAGTCCACGCGCGCGTCGCCTCCCCCGACCGAACAGAGGCGGAGCTCCAGCGAGGCTCGCCGGTGAATGGAGGCGTCCCTCGATGATCTGAGCGCATGGGTGTGCTCAGGAGGTCGAGTCGAACTCGGGGGTACTCGCCATGGTCGCCGATTGGGACGGAGTCGCCGGTGACGAGCTTCGCTGCGGAGATGGCTTCGGGCACGATTGGGGATCTGCGCTACGGGTGCTCTCCGTTGAGGATGAAGGTCTGGGTGGCTCCGCAGGATCATGTGGAGTCTGGTGGTGGCGTTGGACGGACGGACGGGGCTTTGGTTGCGGTGAACGGCGCTGAGATGTGGCGGCGGCTGCGGTTGCCGGAGAGGAAGAAGACGGCCTCCTCGGGTTGATTGGCTGCCATGGGGGGGAACTGGGGGTGGACTGAGGTTGCATGGGTGCTCAGAGGAGCTCGGGGTCCCTCTTTATAGTGCAATGAGGTCGGCTCCGCGGCGGCAGTGGATAAGGTCGCCGGCGAACCGCCTCTCTGTTGCTGCAGGAGGTCGTGGCAGCGACGAGCGCTTGGGGACACGCTTGTGGATGAGCTCCCGAAGCTCCAGGGGGCAGGTGGCGAGGGCTGGTGGCTCGAACGGCGCCGACCACGGCAGAGGCTGTCGGGCGGCAGTGTCGTTGTGCGGAGGCGGCGCTGTAGGGCGCCAGGAGAGGGCTTGGATGTTTCCTGCGAGTGGATGTGGTCGGGCGCGGCTCTGCAGGCGTGCAGGGGTCAGTGGCGTGAAGTGGGCGCGACACGACGTCTCGGGTGCACGTGTGTGCCAAACGCACGCTCTGGGCGCGCCCAGAGCACGCCCGTGACGTGTTCGACACAATGCCAGAGCATGCTAGAGGTCGCGGGAGAGGCTGGCAAGAAACAGGGCTAGGTTAGGGATAGTGGGGAGATCAAGGGACAAGGTGGTTAGGTCAGGAGACCAAGTTCACAATGCAAACATACACTCATGCCAATTCTGTCCATGCACTCCAGGTGTTTGACAAAATGCCACAGGCACCTAGGCTTTTCTTGGAGTGGCCAATTCTTCCAGATTGAGGTCTCTTTGCTTGCACAAGAGGGTGGTGAGGTTAGTTTGTAAGAAGCACAAACTTGTAAGTGCAAGTTTTGCAAAACTGCAATTCTGGACAGGAGGTAAATGGCATCATCTCATGGACCAAAATTATTCCAATGGTTGCATGCTCCTGGACTTAGGGGTTTTGTAGGGTGGTCTACAAGTAGGGGAAAGGATCAAGGGCAATAGAGCAAGCAAAAATATGGTTGCTGTGCAAACCATCAAGTTGGACCAGTATGCAAAAGAGGTTGATTCACTCATATCTTTCAAATAACATCACTGGGTTTTTGCATAAAGTGAATCATAGGCTACTACCAACATCACCTAATTTTGGTGGAGGCTAGAAAGAAGTATTTAAATGAGTTGTAGTGCAAAATTGCCCACTGGACCAGAGAAGAAAATTGGGTGTAGTGCTCAAAATATTTCATGTATAAAAGATGTTTTTGCATAAAAGTGATTTAAAACCATCACATGACATCTCCAAATTTTGGTTGGAATTATGAAAGAGTTTATCAAATGGTTGCAGTTCAAATATGGCCATAAAACCATGGGAAAATCCATTTTTCAAGAAAATAAAGATCAAGCAATTAATTATGTAATTGGTTCTAAAAGAAAAGTTTTTCTTGAGAGGTTAAACAATTCCAATAACATCTTTGATAGGTTTTCTTTTTGGGGAAAAACTCCATAATAACAAGAGAGGAAATGGTTTAAACTCAAAAGGGAGTCCAGAAAATAAAAGTTTTAATTTCCTGGCAAAATTTGAATTAATAAAACAAGGTCAAAAATTTGGGGTGTCACAGTAGAGGGATGGCTAGGCCAGCGATGGGAGTACAGTGGGGCGGTGAGGCCTGCGCGACAGCAGAGCCGACCGCAGGGAGGAGGGAGCAGGCAGTCCCGCCGGCGCCTGTTTGAGCGGCTGGAGCAGGAAGAGCAGAGATTGAAGAAGCACGACGGCCCTTGGATGGCCATCCAACAGTCACTGCTTGTGCGTCAACCTTTTTTTAGGAAAGCCTCAAATCTGTGGGAAACAACATACAACCCATCTGCCATTATTTTTAATAATTTACATCCCATTTGCTAATTATTAAGGTTTTTTTGGAGCCCATATTCTTTTTGTTAGCATTACAGCCCATATTGTGGCCATGGTTAAAAAATTATACGAAATTTTGCATATTTCGGTGCGGTCCGAACTATTTTTAATCCCGAAATTTCGACTCACATTCAAACTGATTTTAAAAATAAATGTATATCAATATAAAATCCAACAAATTCTCCACGCATAAAAATTAATGTAATTTCAAATCTCGAAATGAAAAAAAGATATTTGAAACTAATTGCTGGTTTGATGTGTTTTAAAAATGTACAGCCCATTTCTCATTACTGATGGGCCATTTTCTCGGCCAGCCGAATGAAAGCTCTCCTCGTCTTGAAATATTTGCAGCCCAACAGGCCTGACAAAGCGACTTACTTGGCAAATCACAAAAACCTGGGCTGTGGCCGTGGACCCAGCTGTCAGCCTCTCCGCGTACAGCACTCTTCCGATGGAATGTCGTTGACCACGTTGACCACGCCGCGCTGAGAGCACCAAGGCGGTGGATGACGGCGAGGCCTAGGAAGGGGACGACGCGGAGCCGGGGAAGACGCGGCAGTGGATGCCCACGCAGAGAGGAGCATGAGGGTTCACTGGTTCGGCTGCGGTGTGAGGCTGCCGTCGCCGCAGGGCCTGGCTAGCGGTGGGAGTAGTAGGGGGCGATGAGGCCTCATCGGCAGCATAGCCGGCCACTTGAGGCAGGAGCAGGCGGTCTCCCCGGCGCTGGTTTGGGCGGCTGGTGCAAGAAGAACAGCGATTGAAGAAGCAGCATGACCGTTCGATTCAAATCCAACGGTTACTGCTGCTAGAATCGTTTGTTGACAAAGTTGACAAGCCCTGCGTACGCGTCAACTTAGTAGGCCCACAGGTCAGCCTCCCAACCGGTGCGCCCCAGATGTCAGTGGGAGGAATCATTTTTTTCGCGTAATAAGGAGGCAGTTGATTGCATGCGGCCAGGCCAGCAGAGGGAGTAGGGTGGGCCGGGGAAGCCTGCGCGGCATCACAGCGGGCCACAAGAGGAGGGAGCAGGCAGTCCCGCCGGCACTAGTTTAGGCGGCTGGAGCAGGAAGATCAGAGATTAAAGAAGCACGTCGGCCATTGGATGGACATCCAACACTAACTGCTGCTAGAATCATGTGTTCACTGACAAAGCCTTGCGTAAACAAGTCAGCCTCGAAATCCATGGCGTGTACAGCCCATTTGCTATTATTTTTATAATTTTTACTCATTTTCTAATTCATATGGAATTTATTGCAGCCCATTTTTCATTTTTAGAATTGATGGTCATTTTCTGGTCAGTACCAGGGTAAAAAAGTTAACTAAATATGTGGGAAATTTTGAAAATTCGCAAATTTTTGCTGGGGAACGAAATATTCTTAATCCAAAAATTACTAGCCATAGTAAAACAAATTTAAAAATAAATTAGTACTATGTCATGTTAAATCCAAAGAAATACGTATAAGATATCAGTGAAGAACAAAAAGAAAAAAAGAAACTTATATCCTATTTGCTATAATTTTTTTGGAATTTTGAACCCCTTTTGATTTACTTTTAACAGACATTGACCATACTCTTAAGCCAGGCCGGAATGCATCCCTCCTCGTCTTGAAAGATTTGCAGCCCAGTAATTCGGAGAAAACAAATAGGCCTAGCTTGGGTATTCTTCAAAAAGAAATACTGGCTAGCTATTTTCCCAAAGAACTGGTGCATGAGCATTTAGCTTTATTTATTTATTTATTTACTTATTTATGTTTAGGGAACCATGAGCATGTACCTGGGCCAGATTCATGTGAGAGCCTCCCTTCCAGTTAATCATGGGCTTCTCTATTGGGCCTTCATCAGTGGGCTGTATGTTATCAACAAGTGGAAAATGTGTTCCAATTTCAAAAAAAAAATGTGTTTCGTACGATAAATAGTATGCGCTACGTACGGTATGGGGCACTAAAGGATCGAACCATGCAACGACTTCCAAAACATTGTGTTTGTCGTTCTAACAACACATTTATTCAACCAACAGACGAAATATACTACTGATTGTACATTGAAAACAGCAGCAGCAGCAACCAGGGCTGGGGGTGCAACAGAAGCAGTAAGCATGCCAGAAGAGTGAAGACGCAGCTCTCTCTTCCAAACCAAACATCAGCCATCATTACAAAAGGGGTACCAAAAAAGAACAAGTGTATGCATCAAACTAAATAAAGATCCTACTATACCAAATGTACACATCTAACTAACTGGCTCAGTTAGACGTTACTATTTATTAAGCTACAGTGGAGTCGCAGATGGAGAGGAGTGGGAAACTTCATTGGTTCAGGTGCGTGGCAGCACAGGCGCGGTGCCGCCCACGGGAGACAGGAGCAAGAACAGAGGTTGAAGAAGGAGCACGACTGTTGGATTAACAACCAACGGTCCAGCTGCTAGAATCATTTGTTGATTAAGTTAACAAAGCCGTGCGTACACGTCCTCTTAGTAGGCCCACAAGTCAGTCACCAAATCTGACGGGTCCCAGCTGTCAACGGGATGAATAATTTTTTTCGCAAAACAAGGAGGCACTTCCTTCCGTGCGAAGATACAGCCGGTGGGTCCCAGCTGTCAGGTGGAGGAAACATTTTTTTTCAGCTGAATAAAGAGGAACTTTCCTTGCGTGCGACCATGGACCTCGTGGGTCCCAGGCGTCAGGCTCTCCACATAAAGTCCTCTTCCGATGACTCTCGTTTGTTGACCACGCCGCATCGAACGCAGCGAGGCGGTGGACGACGGCGAGGCCCCGGAATGGAACGAGTTAGATATGGGAAAACGCGGCAGTGGAGTCGCAGATTGAGAGGAGGAGAAGGGTTATAACTGGTTCTGTTGCGGCGTGGGGCTGTAGTCTATGGAGAATAACAGGAGGTGTCGAGTGGTGGAGGGATAGCCTGGCCGACGGTGGGGTAGCGCTTCGCAGTGATGCATGCTAAGCAGAGCCGCTAGCCGCCGGAGGCCGGAGAGGCGGTCCCGGCGACGCTGGAGGAAGAAGACGAGAGATTGAAGGTGCATGCCGGCCGTTGGATATAAATCCAATGGCTGGGGATGACACAATCATTTGTTGACCAAGTTGACAACGCCCTGCGTAGGCTTTGACCTGTTGGCCCACATGTCTGCCTGCAAAAATGTGGCATATATTTAATCCATGTTTTCTAGAATGTACAGTCCATTTGCTGGGCTGTGTGAACAAATAATTTCGCGTCAATCTGGCCCATTTATATTTTCTAAGAAATCCCAACCCATTTGCACTTCCTTGAAATACACGTATTAGGTGGGCTCGTTATATATACGTATAATGCTATGTTAGAAGGAGTAATTAAATCAAAGAATAAACCGGAGAGGCAAATTATTTATATATATATATATATAATTAAGAAATTAGCGAGTTATTGCTCAAAATAAAAATGAGCGCATTATTATTAAATTGGTCCTTAAAATCATCGCAATCACCAGGATTTTCCTTGCCTGTGAGTCAAAAAACAACCAGGATTTTCCCTGCCAACTTCCGTTAAACATTTACTTTTATAAGTTGGGATGTTTTTATAATGTATATATAAGTCTCTATAAAATATACGATAATAGTAATAATATAAATATATATAATGTGGTTAGAAGGGAAAACATAAATTAGACACATCATTACTTTTATAAGAGACCTGCGTTTTATACCCCACAGTAGGCATACTAACAAGTTCACACACAAATACAACAGAAAAGATAAACATTCATATCAAACACAGGTTCACAGGACACGTTCATATCCATCACCAACATTCACAATCAACAACTCAAAAGATTCATATATACACAAGCTCAACATATGTATGCATCCAAATGATTGATAGATCACACGACAATATTCATACATAATTTACAAAAAGATTCAGATATACACATGTTCAGTATGTTTATGCATCCAAATGATTGAGATCACAGCCAATATGATCCATGGACGAACTTTAATTACTTAGGGTACAGACTGGTAAATGGTGTTCAATCGGAGGTACTTCTTGCTAAAATTAGTTCTTGTACGAGTAAACTTTCGAGTACATAAGAGGCAGCACAGACAATCTGAACTTTGCTTGTAGTTTTATCCTCAAATAATGGCCTCGTGCCGAGGGAGGTTTGAGCAACTTGGCCACTACTTTCATCCAACTAGTTTACTGGCTCATCTTGGTCATGTATCTCGCCAAAATTCTACATTGCAGACGAGAAAGGAGGCGGTTGAGAAAATGAACCACCCAAATGTTTTGTGCAGTTGAATTGAAATGGAGCATCCTTGGCGTGCAGACTGATTAAGTGCCAGATGAATATACGCGTCAACCAACTTGTCTGGAATCTTTAGACTCCATGCCATATAGTTCGCTACCATATGTGCTGATAACCAAAAGGCACAAGTTGGGACCAAAGACTGGGCTGCGTTTTTCTGTGCTATGCACCAAGCAATATTTTTGGCGTTCACTCTCCTAATACTTGGAGTTTGACAATTGGTTGACGCCGGTTGATACTCGAATGAATATAGGCACTTCTTGTCAACATCGTCCGTGATAGCCCTTTCGTAAAAGGGTCTGCCAGATTCTTAGCCTTCTGGATATAATCCAACGCTATTACTCCAGAGTTTCTTGATTTTCTGACGGATCTCAATCTTCTTCTTATGTGCTTTGTGGATTTCATGTTGTCCTTTGAACTCTTAGCCTTGACAATTGGTTGACGCCGGTTGATACTCGAATGAATATAGGCACTTCTTGTCAACATCGATGCTTGTCTGAGTGAACTTTGGAGTACATAGCAGCAGCATAAGTACCTGTCCATCTGATCATTTTGTGCAGTTCTACTGAAATCACTCGATGTAATGATTTGCCTACGAGTTCAGGCTCCAAATTACTCCTCTATGAAATCGGCAAACAATAGCACAATACCAAATTACCAATACATATGACAGACACAATAATCAGGATAAAGACCAGTACCAACCTGTGTGAGGTAGCATATCAATTACTATTTCCTTTGACTGGAAGCCGAGATAAGCCAAGCGACTGACAGCAAAGGAAGAAATCATGCGGAGTTTAGCGACTGACAGGAAAGGACGGAAGCTGTCGAGGCAATGAAGCACCCAAAGTTTTTGTGCAGTTCCACCAAAATCGAGCATCCCAGTTGGCACATATATTGAGAGAGTGAGATTACTGTAATAGTGGGACTAGTTTATGAAACATACACTAACAAATAGAAGCACCCTCATTATCTTAATGGGTAAAGTTAGCAACATAGTAGTCTTGCTTAAAGAGAGGTATTAGTTTATTTAATCAGTGCCAATTAGCTCAACTCAACACTCAAAGCATTGCCATTTATCATAGGTTGCAAAACTTTAATGTGCAAAGATAAAGGAGTTTCTCATGACAGTAGCACGATACAAATAGAGATGACAACAAACTAATATGGATGAAGGCCTTAGGCCTGTACCAACCTGAGAAAAAAGCTTATTCATGTAGTCCCATAAGAGATGATAAAGCACTCACTGGAATCACACAATAGTATATATTTTTGTGCACTTCAAATGTATGGTTGAAATCACTCTTGTTTACCAGTGCTGAGATTATATCAAAAGATTATCAAGAACTTCCAGCAGAGTTAAAGCACGGGCTGGGATACAGTTCATTGTACTGTCTTGTGTAGTTCCATTTAATGTATGATTGGCACAACATGATCCCTGTTTGCACAAGTAGGAACAAGGTGAAACCTTCATTAGCTTAGTAAGAAAGGATAGGAAGACATTAGCATATTACTCAACCAGTAGCATCAAATTCATGATGGACAATACGCAAAACATTGCCTCATTGAACCAATGGCAATAAATTGACATGCAAAACAATAGCACTATTATGTCATGACACTAATAATATTCCCTCCCTGCTCCACCATATGATTCACCTCCATAGACAAACATACACACGTACATGATTCAACATCGGGTCCTACTAAAGATTTGTTTAACTCCAACAGGAAAATTAGGCAGTAATAAATTAGTGGTACTTAAGTACTCCTAATTAATTAAGTGAGACAGCAGAAGTGGAAGGGCTCCCTGGAGAATCGTCTCACATGTAAGGTAGTCGTTGCCGGGGCCCTTGAATGGCCTCGATTGAGGCCTCTGGCTTCAGTAAGATCGCCTTGGCACTGTTTATTCTTCTTCTTCTTCCTCTTCATGCTCTGTTTCTTTTTCTCATTACCAGTTGGTGAAACCAAGTACATGATTGGCCTTCTAATTCAGAATTGGTTTTGTCAGTGAGGGAGTACAAGTGTACTAGTAAAAAACAACATTATTTTCTCATGGCAGTCGAAAAATAGAGATGAACACATGCATTAAATATCATTCTTACCTAAAGGAAGGTTATGGCGCCAATATGGATGATGAACACAGATCTCCCTTTGTACAGTTCCACCAAAATGAACCAACTGTTCCATTTTGATATTCCAGTTAAACAGCACAAAAGTCACTTCTTTTAAGAAGAGTTTTGTGCAGTGCACCAAAATGTCACAAGAGCAACCAGGTGAATTAGATATCCCTGTTTGCACAAAAAGGCACAGAGAAAACAGTCAGAGTCTCAAACAATTACACGTAAAAACATTTGGCTAAACTTGTCAGGGCTTATAACAGTGGCATGGCTTCATTTTTACCAGGGACATTAGATTAAGAACAGCTAAATATTTGGTGTAAGGGCATGGGGCAATGGGTGCACCAGCAGTCCGGCACCATGTACGTAAACAGGGGCATAAAGTGGTGATTCATAGTTTGTTGCCCCGAGAAACAAACATCCAAGAAACATATCTGGGTTGATCCCATTTTTGTTCACTCTAGCCACCTACTCCTATGTGTGGATAGCAAATCTAGTCCTGGTCATACCACTGTGTACAACGTTACCCCTGTATTTCCCTTTTCGACCAAGAGATCGGTTGGATGACCAGTCTGTACTACTTTCATCCATTTTCCTTCCTGTTTGTACCAAGTCCGATGTACATACTAAATTCCCCCACCCCCACTTTATTTCTTGTTTGAACCAAGTAGTACAAGATTCGACTCCATGAAGTAGCTTTACCCCTAAATATCTATATCTATACCTATACCTATTATTAAAACAAGGTGATATTCTTAGTTTTGTCCCGTTTAGAGATGATTTTATATATAGGTGAGGTGGTACTAATCCGGGACCCGTATATATCTATCTTATATACGAACCACTCGAACGAGAAAACAAGCAGTCTCAGGAACGTGCTCGACCAGGGCTCGCCGGAGCAGAGCTTGGCTGGATGTGCTTGAATCGGCGCTAGGGAAGTGAAGAGAAGGGAAGGGAAGGAGGGAGGCAAGCTTGAGCTTTGTACTCGGCCATGGCCAGCACCCACGGGAGGTCGCCCGTCATCCTCCAGGGCTCGGAGGACCGGCGAGTCAAGCGAAAACCGTGACCACGGCGGCAAGGTGGAGGAGAGGTGGCCGCGGCAGCTATGTTCGGGAGGGCAGAGAGGCAGGCGGAGTTGTTGGAGGCTGGGGTCCAGCCGGTTCCGGCGAGGAAGGGCGCAGGCCGGCGCATGACGGAGTGGCGCTGTGTTGTGACTTGTGAGGTGGTCCGGCAAGGGAGTTTGCCGGCGACGATGTGCACAGGGGTGCAGTCGCCGCGGTGGTGCCCATGGGCGCCACTCCAACAGGAGCAGCGCGCGGTTCCTGAGGGAGGTCTCGTGAGTATAGCCGACCACCCAGCTGCTCCCTCCAGCCCGCCGCCCATCGGCCAGATTCAGCTACACTTCCTTCTCGGATTTGACGAAAGCGCTGGCTGCTGGTAGTGGATCCATGTGAATTTTTAGCTGGTCAGCTATCGTGTATGAGCGTACATCCATGTGAAGAGATAAGGTTGACTACCTGGAAGAGACAAGTCAATATCCCCCGCAAAAAAAAAGAGACAAGTCAATATGGGTCGACGTGCTTGAGCTAAAAACATGAAAGATCACCGATGAAATTCATATATGTGTATTTTATTATTTTATAAAGTTAATAAGAACGTCTCAAATGAGATGAAAAAAATGCAACTAAAAGGATGGACTGATTGCCAACTCATGCCCCGTATACTACCTGTGTAATAAAATATAAAACATTTTTTAAATCTAAATCTAGACCAAAAATCATTTTATATTTTGATATGAAGGCAGTACTACATAAGGTCTAAATTGCAAATGAAATGTTTGTATAAGTGTATCGGCCACTAATCCTAATATATTCACACATTTATAATAAGTGTATATATGATCTACCATCTACAATTTGCTTGCGAAATATGACACATATTTTTTTTATCGGCTTATATTTATATTGGTTCATGAAAGGAGAGTAAATACCCCCATGACGCTACTCTAAATTTTTGCTGCATTTGTACAAGATCAGTCGACAGTTGACATATATAAGATATGTGTAGTGCGTGACATGCCGCCACGTCTTCATTCGTGATCCAGTTGTCGCTTGTCACCGATGCACTCCTCTCTTGGGCAACACCACTTCAAAGCTCGCGCCGCACGGAGGGAAGGTCTTGAGGCATTATTATCAGAGTTAGTGTGTGTGATATTCTCCCATTTCAAGGCACAAGTCTTTTTGCCAAACTACTAATAAAGCAAGCTTTGTTTCTTCGAATTTTTGATCCATTGGCCCATATTACTATTTTTTATTTTCATTTTGAGATTTTTTACTACTTGAGATGGTACTGATTTTTTGTGCACGTTCCTCCGTATATCTATGCAAAAATAATTATCGTAGGTAACGCACAGATTCTTTTTGCTATGTCTCACATCTTGGAATATTCATGAGTGGATGGCGAAGAGGAAACGTGGATGGGTAGCTAAGAGCATGTGCAAATTTGTTTCCCCGTTGCAACGCACGGGCATGTTTGCTAGTAGAAGAAAAAAAATATGTGACGTTGGACCATCCGATCGAGAGGGGCTGAGAGGTAGAAAATGATGCACATGCAGCGACGTAGCGAGCTGGGGAAGTAGAGCTAAGGCGGTTTCGAACGAAGATATACCTGAAGGTCGTCGGGATTTGGATAGGTGGGCGGCGGGAGGCCGGATCCGCCCACAGGCAACGACGAAGGGATCGGAGGACCTCCCGCGCCGGCGCTCGGCCAGAGATAACGGTGCGGCGGGCAGTGGGTCTCCTCCCTCGCTGTCGATGACGGCCTAAACGCTGTCCCTCCTCCCCTTCACCGGCGGAGGGGGGTACGTCCGTATCTGTAACCAGCGGTGAGTATAGAAAGACAGTGTTTTTTGAAGGGAGAAAGACAGTGTTACTACCCCTATCTTTAGATCTGGAGAGGATGAGAGTGTGTGAATAGAGCAACCCTAGCAAGCAAGCGCAGAGGCTCCGGCCTATATATATATATATATATGTAGTGAGCAACCCTAGCAAGCAACCGTAGCAAGCAAGCAACCCCTATCTTCATCAACTCGTAGAAGACCGAGAAATTTGATTACTACAACGCCCTCTCCCTCGCGGACTGAGCTCCGGTGCCTTAACTGCACCTGCCTTTGGCTGCATGACAGGAGGGCCAACCACCTGTTGGGCCCACCTGTCATAGACGCAAAGGCAGGAGCAGTAAGTAGAAGCTTTCGCTACACGCTATCCCTCCCGCACGAGGTGGTCGGACATGCAGCAGTGGATTCGATACTGTAGAAGTAGGACTAACATCATTGTTTGCCTTCTCGAAGAGGCGAAGAGCCAAGCGCAACCCGAACGTGGTAGTTGCGAATACTCGTGTGGTGCGGTTCCTTGGAGTACTAGCCAGGCTCTTGCATGAGACAAAATTGCTATTGTTTAACAATTAAACTCCATTATCCATTGGTTGATACTCATTCTACATAGGTCCACGCGCTTAGCACCGTTTCCTCCTGGGGTCACCAATGTTTATTTGCTAATTAATAGCATTGCATGCAATGAACTAGCCATTGCAAGTCATTAAAAGCATGCACACCTCTCATCTCTTATTGGTTGATATGTCAAGAAAAAAGAAACAAGGTAGAAGTTAATGCACCGCGCCTAAGTGTTTTGGGACTACGTGTTTGGTTTTCATAAGATGACTTACACACCTAGACGGAGGGAGTAGTATAGCCGTGTAAACCGAAAAGGAGTATTTGCCTTTCTAGAGATTTCAACAAGTGACTAGACTACACCATGTGCAGTACTCCCTCCCTTCCGGTTTATAGGGCTCAAATCTCAAATCTCATGAACCAAGGCATTTTGAGATTGGAGAAATGTATCTCGTACTTTACAAAACTACCCTAATTAAACTCATGCATTAATTACGTAGTTCTCTCATTTTCCTCTACGCCTTGGTCGCGGTGCACAATATTGAGCACTCCTATATGACTAGCCACTCTATCTACATGCGGGACATTTCAAAGCATCCGGGCCCGCGTGCCATCCACCAAATCACAGCGAGGTGCTACAGTCGAGACTCACATGTCACCCCGGTGTGGCCGTCATGACCCGTCATATCACAAAACCCACACCTTTACCATCAGTGGTAAGGTGGCCTCCAAGTTGGACTGGACGAAGCAACCATCATTTCACTGGAACGCTCGTTCAAGCCCTTTCTTCCCTTTCTTGAAGAAAACCTCACTCCAGGCTACTCACTTCTGCCATTTTTCTTCTGTACCAACGAAGGAAAGGTGGGCGAATCAGTTATGCTGCTATATTTTCATTCCAAGAATCTTCTTTTTGCGAAGCATCGACCGATTCTCACATCCTATTCTTTTCCCGTTTTCATTGCGATTGTGGTTTCCTTTCGATTGCCTTTTGTTTGTCAGTTCATTGATGGATCCTGGAGCACTAGGCAAAGAGTTGCCGACGGACAACCCACTGGAGACAGCGATCTCCAGGAAGCGAGCACCGACCAACGAGTTGACCATGTTGGCGGGCCAACCCATGGAGATGAAGAACTCCAATAAACAAGCACTGGCCCAAGAGTTGAGGACGTTGGCGGACGAACTCCTCAAAGAAAGTTGGAAGAACAGCAATGGCCCCACCGTGCCTACCCCGGGAACTCTGATTGCCACCTATGTGAGGCTCAAGACCGAGTTTGAGGAGATAGTCGCCGTTGAGAAGCAGTATTCCCCTGGCAAGGTGATGGCCCCCATCGAGGACGAGGAGATGGCTCCCGGAGGGATGAGATCCCCCGGTGAGCTGCACAAGGTAAAAAATAATGGCTTATTACATAGTTGTGGTTTTTGATTATTTGCAATGTGCTTGCTAATATGTTAGGGTTGTGTAGGTGCCGGTGGACGTCCTTGATGATTCCGATGTCGTGGCCCGTCCTGTTGGCATCGCCCCGGAGATCGATTCCGATGCCGCTGTCCATCCTGTGGACATCGCCCCAGAGATCGATTCCGATGTTGCGGTCACTCCTGCGGACATCACCCCAGAAATCGATTCCCATGCCGTTGTCCGTGCTGTGGTCATTGCCCGAGAGATCGATGACAAGAAATAGTTGGTCGCGCTAATCCTTCAGGGTAGTTTGCATTTCCCTGTGTTTAATTACCAGAACGATGCATGTTATCAAACCATCTTAGGGCTAGTGCACTGTCTTGTGTGGGCGGATCTTGCTACTTTTGTTTGATAGTGAATCATGCGAACCCTCTCCGAGTTATGGAAACAGATGTATCCTCACCAGCTTTTGATGTAATATATGTCATGATTAGATGTAAGTTTGAACTGTTTATCATATCAGCAGGGCTTGTTTGATGATTCTTGGTGTTAGTAGGCTAGCTACTGTGCGAGCTATAGTACTTGCAAAACACTCACCGAAGAGAAACCTTGGGGCTAATGAGCTCGTGGTACGCTTATACTTATCCCTCGTCGATCGACCAATAGCCCTAGCTCCTAAAATTGTAGGCTTAGGGATCGATGACCTAGGCGGGCTAGTTTGGCCTAGTGGGTTTCAGTGATATGACGTGCAACACAAAATCATAGCAGTGTAGAGACATACTCCCTCCGTTCCAAAATAGATGACCTAGGCGGGCTAGTTTGGCCTAGTGGGTTTCAGTGACATGACGTGGTATAGTGCCATCCAGTCTTCGCGTGTGGTAGCAGTATTGCGGGTACAATAAGTTTTCTTGAAGAAGCGGAATTCAACGAAGTCATAATGGTTCCTTCATCCGAACAACTTACAGTGCGAAAGGTTGGGCCTGCGATACGACCGGGGTAGACCAGGATAATTTTGTGCATGGCAGGTGGACCAGGATGGTCGACGTCCCACATGTCGGCGAATGAAAGTATTCTTTCCGATATAGAGGACGAGCAACGAGTATTCATTGTTTATTTTTTATGAGAGTTATTGTCTCCACTGTTACGACGGAGGAGTGTGAAACACGGTAGCCCAGTGAACTTGGCATGTGCACCACTCCCTCCTTCCTCATGTAATGCCCAGGTTACACCTTTTTCTCACTTTCTCTCTATCTATTTCCTCTCAAATATTTTTTACCTTTCTTTTTTGAAGACACAATTGTTTTTATGCCTTTTTTTAGAATTATTTTTTATACATAGGAGCACGTGTAGAGACGGGCTCTTGCAGAGCCCACTCCTTGACTTTGTCAATGCCTCTCTCTCCTCCACATAAGGAGTACTACTTGCTATGCATGCATGCGGCGGGCAGCTGGCGTCTTGAGGGGCCAGGGCAGTGAGAGCGGGCTCCGGAAGCGGTCCGGACTCTAGCATAATTTTGGTTTTTACAGTATTTCTTTCTCCATTGACAGGTAGGCCCGCGTAGATAGATAAAGAACGCGAGTTGATGAGGCGCATGCGGACTGTTTGACTGGTCAACCAGACAAATACGGAGCTATACGCTGAGCCAGTGACCGTATAATCACCATATCTCGTATACAATGATCAAAGTGAGCTATCAAGACAAGTTCGATGACCGCCAATGCATTTTACTCGGTAATAAATGACCAGGATTGAAGCGAAATCCAAATTTGCTTCGCCTTATGTCCTTGAGCTCTTGACAAACCAATGCACTATACGGTTGTCCGGCCACTCCACCCCAGAGCTCTCACCAAGCGTCGTTCATGCCACCGCGCCGCATACTAACCGGTAAGGCAGCAATGCCATCCCGCCGCGCCGAGTTCCTCGCCGCCCACGACCGCACACAAAATGGTAGGGAAGCGATGGCATCCCGCCGTGCCGATTTCATCGCCGCTCGTGACCTCACAACTATGTGGGAGGAATTTGAAGATGCGAAGGCCGAATGGGCGGTAGAGCAAGAGGCGGCCAAAGCCGCACAGAGGGAGCGAAAAAGTCAGAAAGCAATCAAGAAAAGAGAGGCCCGTCGCCGCAAGAAAGAAAAGGACGCACGCATTGCTGCGGAGAGGTCGGCGGAGATCCAAGCACGGTGGGGTGTCGCCAACAAAGCCGAGAAGGAGAACGACGGCGTCTGGCCAGCATGTGAGAAGTAGTAGTACTAGTAGTTAGTGTGTGTGTGTGTGTGTCTGAGTATGAGCATGTACCAGTACTACTAGTTACTACTGTAGTTTTTAGAGAAAATTACCAGTACATTAGCCTAGACTAAATGGAAAAATTCCTATCCTAAGCATCAAATGGCATCTCTTTCTCTATAGGAATTGAGATGCATGTCATCTCACTTCCTATGATTTTCATATTCCTATCCTATGAACGAAAGGAGGCCTCTGTTGCAGTAACTACTGAAGCTAGCAGTACTGCTGGTACAGTAGTTTTCTTCAAGAAGCGGAATTCAACGAAGTCATGATGGTTCCTTCGTCCAAGCAACTTCAAAGTGGGAAGTGGGCCTGTGATTTGACGGCTCATTAGTCATTGTTACTGCGGTGCGACCACCTGGGTGACTCCCTTGGAGTTCTGCGTGCATGGCAAGTGGACCAGGATGGTCGACGTCCCACATGTTGGCGAACAGAAGTATTCTTTCCGATATCAAGGAGCAAGGTAACCGCGTGGTATAGTATCACTGCTGATTGGTTTGCAAAAAAAATAGTATCACTTCCGATTTATAATTATTTTTTATTTCTGATGAATGCTAGCGTTTCAACTCTTACGACGAAGGGTGCCAAACACGACACGTGCTGGATGTCCCACACGTCAGCGAAAGGAGTGGGACATGAACAGCGTGGTAGAGGCCAGTGTAAAAAAACAACATGGTAGAGCGTCTCCACTTCTTCCACTTCTGGGTAGGAGACCACACGTAGTAGTACTTAGTGGTATGAACGATACAAAGTGCGACCTGGAGACAATGACACGTCTAGTTGGAAGGTCTAGGGCATACACGTAAATAAATATAAAAGTTAATATGTGCCTCCAACTAATATAGTAGTAGTAGAGTACTTAGGCACGTACTCCATAACATCACCGTGCATTTCATGTACAACATTTAGTGGTAGTACGTAGTAAGAGACAAATGTCGCCCAAGAGTTCCCTTCTCGACCTACTTTTGGGTGTTTGGTAGAGTGTATGGAGGGTGCATGAGTCCACACTAGTTTAGCACAAATACACTAGAAGCATGCATGAATAGGGGTGTTGAGTTGAGCATACATGAAGGGGGAACAACTATGCTGAGACGAGAACGCAACCAAACACACCCTATATGCCACACATGTTCATACGATTTGTGCCTTTCTACTTCACTTACTGCGCTACATTACTCAGGTTCGTACGTCCACTCCTGGGTACATGTTCGTCTCGTAGTTCCAGTCCCACGTGTTCTTCATATAGATGGAACGATCCTTGCATAACACGCGCACCTTGATGCTAGATGTCTCGCGTGTTGGCAAAAGGATAAACAAAGCTCACGTAAAAAAAATAGAGTGGAAGAACATAGATTCTGGACGACCGAGAAGGAGCAAGGAACCTCGTGGTGGAGCGTCTGCACTCATAATATTTAATATTATTCAGCGATATAAAAATAACCAATCATCTCCACAGTGGACTGGAAGAGTACGAAACACGGCAGCCCAGTGTAGTTATATCATACTAGTACATGGCTAACCCACGCTATCACCATATTTCTTGGCTTCCGTGCGACACCTATCTCTAGTAATCCAGCAGCCTGTATCGCTTCTCCCTCCTCGTCTCTATCAAAGTGCGGCGGGCTGGCATTTCTGCCGTCTATTGAGGTCGGTTAACTATCACATGTTAGCGACATGCCAAGAGCATTCTAAAAAAATTCCTTTCATGTTCCATTTTCAAAAAGAAAAAAAATCCTTTCACGTACGAATTTGCCTGTATGCTTAGAGCAACTTGCATGTCCTATACTGCTCCTGTTTGATACTCTAACTTAGCTAGAGGTTAGACTAACTCATCACTAACCCTAAACTAACTGTAGCCAAAGAGGTGTTCGGGTGACAGGGTTAGATTGACAATAAATGCACTTCATGGAGAGAGAAAAGTGATTTTTCAGTGGTCCCAATGAGAACTATCTCCAGTTAGCACCTCTTGGGTGGGATAGTTTTTTTTGGTGGGTTCAGTGCAACTTGCTCCAATTTAAATCCTCATGCTTGGATAGTTTAGGGCTATTTGAGCCCCAACTAGCTCAAACTAACTCTAACCCATGGATCCAAAAAGGGCCTATGGCCAGTCTCGACGTGGAGCAGTTGCGTGCACCGGGAAGCGGCGCTCTCTCGGCCGTCGCGCCACTTCAATGCCGGCGCCAGTGAGAGGTCGCCTCTGCTCTGGCCGGGCATTAATGCAGCACCGACGCTCTAGGGCGACGTTGACTGTTTCACGCGGGAAGCGCGCTCTAGCAAGGGAGTATAGGTTTTGAACCATTTCAGGTGTAGTACTGGTAGTTTGCAAAACTACTCAATTATTGCACTCAGTTTCCTAGGAAATGGTGGTAAAAAACGTTACTCCACAACCCGCTTCCCTTCTCCTTCCTCTTCCACCGCCCGCGCACGTCCGCGAGAAGCGACAGGTCAACCCTTATATAGGAGTGCTAGCACAAAAAGATGCATGCATGACCACTAAAATTTCCATATTAAAGCGCCGCTCTGGCGGGAGTATGGCGTATGTTGTTACCTTCGGCCGGCCCATGGCTACCGGGAGATGGTTGTTGGGGAACGTAGCAGAAATTCAAAATTTTCTATGCATCACCAAGATCAATCTATGGAGAAATCTAGCAACGAGGGGAAGGAGAGTGCATCTACATACCCTTGTAGATCGCTAAGCGGAAGCGTTCAAGTGAACGGGGTTGATGGAGTCATACTCGTTGTGATCCAAATCACCGATGATCCTAGTGCCGAACGGACGGCAGCTCCGCGTTCAATACACGTACAGTCCGGGGACGTCTCCTCCTTATTGATCCAGCAATGGGAGAGGAGAAGTTGAGGGAAAACTCCGACAGCACGACGGCATGGTGGTGATGGAGCTCGTGGTTCTCCGGCAGGGCTTTGCCAAGCAATACGGAGGAAGACGAGGTGTGGGAGGAGGGGGAGGGCTGCGCCAGGGGAAGGGTGCGGCTTCCCTCTCTCTTCCTCACTATATATAGGGGTAAGGGAGGAGGGGAGGCGCCCTAGGGGAGGGGCAGCGGCCACAGGGGAAACCCTAGATGGGTTTGGGCGCCCCCACCCCCTAGGAAACTTGCCCCCCCCCAAGCCGGGAGGGGCGGCTGCCCTAGGGGTGGCACCCCCACCTCTCTGGTTACGTGAGATGGGGTTGGGAGGGGCGCTCAGCCCCTTAGTGGGCTGATGTGCCCTTTCCCCTTGGCCCATAAGGCCCCCCAACGCTTGCCGGGGCCTCCGAAACCCCTTTCGGACACGCTGGTCATCACCTGGTACCCCCAGAACAATTATGGACCCCAATACCCTTCGTCCAATATACCGATCTTCACCTCCGGATCATTCCGGAGCTCCTCGTCATGTCCGGGATCTCATCCAGGACTCCGAACAACCTTCGGTAACCACATACTATTTCCTATAACAACTCTAGCATCACCGAACCTTAAGTGTGTAGACCCTACGGGTTCGGGAACCATGCAGACATGACCGAGACAACTCTCCGGACAATAACCAACAGCGGGATCTGGATACCCATGTTGGCTCCCACATGTTCCACGATGATCTCATCGGATGAACCATGATGTCAAGGATTCAGTCAATCCCGTATACAATTCCCTTTGTCTAGCGGTATTGTGCTTGCCCGAGATTCGATCGTCGGTATCCCGATACCTTGTTCAATCTCGTTACCGGCAAGTCTCTTTACTCGTTCCGTAACACATCATCCTGTGATCAACTCCTTGATCACATTGTGCACATTATGATGATGTCCTACCGAGTGGGCCCAGAGATACCTCTCCATTGCACGGAGTGACAAATCCCAATCTCGATTCGTGCCAACCCAACAGACACTTTCGGAGATACCCGTAGTGCACCTTTATAGCCACCCAGTTACGTTGTGACGTTTGGCACACCCAAAGTATTCCTACGGTATCCGGGAGTTGCACAATCTCATGGTCTAAGGAAATGATACTTGACATTAGAAAAGCTTTAGCATACGAACTACACGATCTTGTGCTATGCTTAGGATTGGGTCTTGTCCATCACATCATTCTCCTAATGATGTGATCCCGTTATCAACAACATCCAATGTCCATGGTCAGGAAACCATAACCATCTATTGATCAACGAGCTAGTCAACTAGAGGCTTACTAGGGACATGGTGTTGTCTATGTATCCACACATGTATTTGAGTTTCCTATCAATACAATTCTAGCATGGATAATAAACGATTATCATGAACAAGGAAATATAATAATAACTAATTTATTATTGCCTCTAGGGCATATTTCCAACAGTCTCCCACTTGCACTAGAGTCAATAATCCAGTTCACATCGCTATGTGATTAACACTCAAGGTCACATCCCCATGTGACTAACACCCAAAGAGTTTACTAGAGTCAATAATCTAGTTCACATTACCATGTGATTAACACTCAATGAGTTCTGGGTTTGATCATGTTATGCTTGTGAGAGATGTTATAGTCAACGGGTCTGAATCTTTCAGATCCGTGTGTGTTTTACAAATCTCTATGTCATCTCCTAGATGCAGCTACCACGCTCTATTTGGAGCTATTCCAAATAACTGTTCTACTATACGAATCCAGTTTATTACTCAGAATAATCTGGATTAGTGTCAAAGTTTGCATCGGCGTAACCCTTTACGACGAACTCTTTTACCACCTCCATAATCGAGAAAATTCCTTAGTCCACTAGTTACTAAGGATAACTTTGACTGTTGTCCTGTGATCCATTCTTGGATCACTCTTGTACCCCTTGACTGACTCATGGCAAGGCACACTTCAGGTGCGGTACACAGCATAGCGTATTGTAGGGCCTACGTCTAAAGCATAGGGGACGACCTTCGTCCTTTCTCTCTATTCTGCCGCGGTCAGGTTTCGAGTCTTACTCAATGTTCATACCTTATAACATAGCCAAGAACTCCTTCTTTGCCGATCCATTTTGAACTTTTTCAAAATCTTGTCATGGTATGTATTCATTTGAAAGTACTATTAAGCGTTTTGATCTATCCTTATAGATCTTAATGCTCAATACTCAAGTAGCCTAATCCAGGTTTTCCATTGAAAAACACTTTTCAAATAACTCTGCATGCTTCCTAGAAATTCTACATCATTTCCGATCAACAATATGTCAACAACATATACTCATCAGTAATTCTATAGTGCTCCCACTCACTTCTTTGGAAATACAAGTTTCTCATAAACTTTGTATAAACCCAAAATCTTTGATCATTATCAAAGCGTATATTCCAACTCCGAGATGCTTAATCCAGTCCTTAGAAGGATTGATGGAGCTTCGCATGCTTGTTAGCATCTTTCAGGATTGTTAAAACCTTCTGGTTGTATCCCATACAACCTTTCCTCAAGAAAATCGTGAGGAAACAATGTTTTGACATCCTATCTGCAAGATTTCACAAATAATGCAGTGACTGCTAATATAATTCCAACAGACTCTTAGCATCGCTATGAGTGAGAAAGTCTCACCGTAGTCAACTCCATGAACTTGTCGGGAAACATCTTAACGACAAGTCGAGCTTTCTTAATGGTGACATTTACCATCATTGTCCGTCTTCCTTTTAAAATCCATCTGTACTCAACAGCCTCACGACCATCGTGCTGTTCTGCCAAAGTCTACACTTTGTTTTCATACATGGATCCTCTCTCGGATTTTATGGCCTCGAGCCATTCATCGGAATCCGGGCCCACCATCGCTTCTCCATAGCTCGTAGGTTCATTGTTGTCTAGCAACATGACTTCCAAGACAGGATTACGTACCACTCTGAAGTAGTACGCATCCTTGTCATCATACGACGTTTGGGAGTGACTTGATCCGAAGTCTCATGATCACTATCATAAGCTTCCACTTCAATTGGTGTAGGTGCCACAGGAACAACTCTTTGTGCCCTGCTATACACTAGTTGAAGTGACGGTTCAATAACCTCATCAAGTCTCCACCATCCTCCCACTCAATTCTTTTGAGAGAAACTTTTCCTCGAGAAAGGACCCGATTCTAGAAACAATCCCTATTGCTTTCGGATCTGAGACAAGAGGTATACCCAACTGTTTTAGGTATTCTATGAAGATGCATCCATCCTCTTTGGGTTCGATCTTATCAGCCTGAACTTTTCACATAAGCGTCGTAGCCCCAAACTTTTAAGAAACGACAGCTTAGGTTTCTCTAAACCATATGGTGTCGTCTCAACGGAATTGTGTGGTGCCCTATTTAAAGTGAATGCGGTTGTCTCTAATGCCTAACCCATAAACTATCGTGGTAATTCGATAAGAGACATCATGGTATGCATCATATCCAATAGGGTGCAGTTATGATGTTCGGACACACCATCACACTATGGTGTTCCAGGCGGTGCTAGTCGTGAAACAATTTCCACAATGTCTCAATTGTGTACCAAACTCGCAACTCAGATATTCATCTCTGTGATCATATCATAGATATTTTATCCTCTTGTCACGACGATCTTCAACTTCATTCTGAAATTACTTGAACCATTCAATAATTCAGACTTGTGTTTCATCAAGTAAACATACTCAATATCTACTCAAATCATCTGTGAAGTAAGAGCATAACGATATCCACTGCGTGCCTCAGCATTCATTGGACTGCACACATCAAAATGTGTTACTTCCAACAAGTTGCTTTCTTGTTCCATTTTACTGAAACCGAAGCTTTCAGTCATCTTGCCCATGTGGTATGATTTGCATGTCTCAAGCGATTCCTAATCAAGTGAGTCCAAACGGTCCATCTGCATGGAGTTTCTTCATGCGTATATACCAACAGACATGGTTCACATGTCTCAATCTTTTCAGAAATGAGTGAGTCGAAAGATCCATCAACATGGAGCTTCTTCATGCGTTTTATACCAATATGACTTACATGGCAGTGCCACAAGTAGGTGGTACTATCATTACTATCTTATATCTTTTGGCATGAACATGTGTATCACTATGATCGAGATTCCATAAACCATTCATTTTAGGTGCAAGACCATTGAAGGTATTATTCAAATAAACAGAGTAACTATTATTCTCCTTAAATGAATGACCGTATTGCGATAGACATAATCCAATCATGTCTATGCTCAACGCAAACACCAAATAACAATTATTTAGGTCTAACACCAATCTCGATGATAGAGGGAGTATGCGATGCTTGATCACATCAAGCTTGGAAACACTTCCAACACATATCGTCATCTCACCTTTAGCTAGTCTCCGTTTATTCCGTAGCTTTTATTTCGAGTTACTAACACTTAGCAACCGAACCGGTATCTAATACCCTGGTGCTACTAGGGGTACTAGTAAAGTACACATTAACATAATGTATATCCAATATACTTCTATCGACCTTGCCAGCCTTCTCATCTACCAAGTATCTAGGGTAATTCTGCTCCACTGGTTGTTCCCCTTATTACAGAAGCACTTAGTCTCGGGCTTGGGTTCAACTTTGGGTTTCTTCACTTGAGCAGCAACTGACTTCTCGTTTCATGAAGTATCCCTTTCTTGCCCTAGCCCTTCTTGAAACTAGTGGTTTTTAACTAACCATCAACAATTGGTGCTCCTACTTGACTTCTACTTTCGCGGTGTCAAGCATCGCGAATATCTCAAGGATCATCATATATATCCCTGATATGTTATAGTTCATCACGAAGCTCTAGTAGCTTGGTGGCAATGACTTTGGACAAACATCACTATCTTATCTAGAAGATCAACTCCCACTCGATTCAAGTGATTGTTGTACTTAGACAATCTGAGCACAAGCTCAACGATTGAGCTTTTCTCCCTTAGTTTGCAGGCTAAGAAAATCGTCGGAGGTCTTATACCTCTTGACGTGGGCACGAGCCTGAAATCCCAATTTCAGCCCTCGAAACATCTCATATGTTCTGCGACATTTCAAAAATGTCTTCGGTGCCTCAATTCTAAACCATTTAACATTACCGAACTATCATGTAGTCATCAAAACGTGTATGTCAGATGTTCGCAACATCCACAGACCACGTTCGAGGTCCAGCACACCGAGCGGTGCATTAAGGACATAAGCCTTCTAGTGTCCGCATAATTGCTACTATCAACTTTCAACTATATTTTCTCTAGGAACGTATCTAAAACAGTAGAACTAAAGCGCGAGCTACGACATAATTTGCAAAAACCTTTTGACTATGTTCAGGATAAACAAGTTCATCTTATGAACTCCCACTCAGATAGACATCCCTCTAGTCATCTAAGTGATTACATGATCCGAGTCAACTAGGCCGTGTCTGATCATCACGTGAGACGGACTAGTCATCATCGGTGAACATCTTCATGTTGATCGTATCTACCATACGACTCATGCTCGACCTTTCGGTCTCTTGTGTTCCGAGGCCATGTTTGTACATGCTAGGCTCATCAAGTCAACCTAAGTGTTTCGCGTGTGTAAATCTATCTTACACCCGTTGTATGTGAACGTTAGAATCTATCACACCCGATCATCACGTGGTGCTTCGAAACGACGAACTTTCGCAACGGTGCACAGTTAGGGGGAAGACTTTCTTGAAATTTTAATGAGGGATCATCTTATGTACTACCGTCGTTCTAAGCAAATAAGATGCAAAAACATGATAAACATCACATGCAATCAAAAGTGACATGATATGGCCAATATCATTTTGCTCCTTTTGATCTCCATCTTCGGGGCTCCATGATCATCATCGTCACCGGCATGACACCATGATCTCCATCATCATGATCTCCATCATCGTGTCTCCATGAAGTTGTCTCGCCAACTATTACTTCTACTACTATGGCTAACGGTTTAGCACTAAAGTAAAGTAATTACATGGCGTTGTTCACTGACACGCAGGTCATACAATAAATTAAGACAACTCCTATGGCTCCTGCCAGTTGTCATACTCATCGACATGCAAGTCGTGATTCCTATTACAAGAACATGATCAATCTCATACATCACATATCATTCATCACATTCTTTTGGCCATATCACATCACATAACATACCCTGCAAAAACAAGTTAGATGTCCTCTAATTGTTGTTTGCATGTTTTACGTGGCTGCTATGGGTTTCTAGTAAGAACGTTTCTTACCTACGCAAAAACCACAACGTGATTTGTCAATTGCTATTTACCCTTCATAAGGACCCTTTTCATCGAATCCGATCCGACTAAAGTGGGAGAGACAGACACCCGCTAGCCACCTTATGCAACTAGTGCATGTCAGTCGGTGGAACCTGTCTCACGTAAGAGTACGTGTAAGGTCGGTCCGGGCCGCTTCATCTCACGATGCCGCCGAATCAAGATAAGACTAGTAACGGCAAGTAAATTGACAATATCGACACCCACAACTACTTTGTGTTCTACTCGTGCATAGAAACTACGCATAGACCTAGCTCTGATACCACTGTTGGGGAACGTAGCAGAAATTCAAAATTTTCTACGCATCACCAAGATCAATCTATGGAGAAATCTAGCAACGAGGGGAAGGAGAGTGCATCTACATACCCTTGTAGATCGCTAAGCGGAAGCGTTCAAGTGAACGGGGTTGATGGAGTCGTACTCGTCTTGATCCAAATCACCGATGATCCTATTGCCGAACGGACGGCACCTCCGCGTTCAACACACGTACAGCCCGGGGATGTCTCCTCCTTCTTGATCCAGCAAGGGGAGAGGATAAGTTGAGGGAAAACTCCGACAACACGACAGCATGGTGGTGATGGAGCTCGTGGTTCTCCGGCAGGGCTTCGCCAAGCACTACGGAGGAAGACGAGGTGTGGGAGGAGGGGGAGGGCTGCGCCAGGGGAAGGGTGCGGCTTCCCTCTCTCTTCCTCACTATATATAGGGGTAAGGGAGGAGGGGAGGCGCCCTAGGGGAGGGGCAGCGGCCACAGGGGAAACCCTAGATGGGTTTGGGCGCCCCCACCCCCTAGGAAACTTGCCCTCCCAAGCCGGGAGGGGCGGCTGCCCTAGGGGTGGTGCCCCCACCTCTCTGGTTACGTGAGATGGGGTTGGGAGGGGCGCTCAGCCCCTTAGTGGGATGATGTGCCCTCTCCCCTTGGCCCATAAGGCCCCCCAACGCTTGCCGGGGCCTCCGAAACCCCTTTCGGACACGCTGGTCATCACCTGGTACCCCCAGAACAATTCTGGACCCCAATACCCTTCGTCCAATATACCGATCTTCACCTCCGGACCATTCTGGAGCTCCTCATAATGTCCGGGACTCCGAACAACCTTCGGTAACCACATACTATTTCCCATAACAACTCTAGCGTCACCGAACCTTAAGTGTGTAGACCCTACGGGTTCGGGAACCATGCAGACATGACCGAGACAACTCTCCGGACAATAACCAACAGCGGGATCTGGATACCCATGTTGGCTCCCACATGTTCCACGATGATCTCATCGGATGAACCACGATGTCAAGGATTCAGTCAATCGTATACAATTCCCTTTGTCTAGCGGTATTGTGCTTGCCCGAGATTCGATCGTCGGTATCCCGATACCTTGTTCAATCTCGTTACCGGCAAGTCTCTTTACTCGTTCCGTAACACATCATCCCGTGATCAACTCCTTGATCACGTTGTGCACATTATGAAGAAATGTTGACGGAGAAACTACAGATAGATACAGAGATGGAGATGCTAGCTAGAGGGACATCCGCTAGTTTGGGTGTTGGAGATGACCGTCGGGTGGTTCAAAGTGTGAAGTTATATTTGTGTGTGAGAGGGCACTTGACTGCATGTAGAGATAAACATATGTAGTGTGCGTGATAGGAATCAAGAGTGAGGGCGAGAAAGAAGGTTGATCGAGAAACAAATAAATGAAAGATAAAGATGCTAGCTAGTGTGCGTTAGAGATAGGAGTATAGTGGATCAGAAGGCTGGGTTATGTGCGTGGGTGTGAGAGAGATAGAGAGAGGGTGCGTGTGAGTCACATACAAACAGATATCAGAGATAAATGAGATCCAGAGAGACGGAGTTTTGTGTCTGCGAGAGAGAAAGATATTTCACAGCGAGAGTGATAGCTTGAGAGACATATGAGGGAACGCGCGCAAGATATCTCTAGGGAGAGAGGGTGTGTGTGCGTGACATACAAGAGAACAATGGAGAAATATGAGACCCTGGGAGACAGTGTTTGTGTTTGTGTGTGAGAAAGAGATATTGAAGAGGAAGAGTCGTAGGTTCTCATATCTAAGGAGCGAAAGACATCTCTGTATGAGGGGTGTGCGAGTGGCACACATGGGAATAGTAGAGAGAAATGAGACCCCGGGAGATAAAGTTTTGTGGTTGTGTGAGATAAAGAGATTCCACATGGAGAATCATAGTTAGAGACACATAGCAGGGAGCCAGATATACTTAGAGAGATAGAGTGATGAAGGTCGAGGGAGAGAGTACCGTCAGTGTGTTACGAAGATAAAAGATCATTGTCAACATGTAGCGACCCGACCTCAGATGGTCAAGTCTCTGTGCTCCGGTGTCATCCCTGGATCAGTAATGCTGACACGACACAGTACTTAGAAGGATTTATAGCAGAGTAGCAATCACACACTTATTACATCGGTGTCTCAAAGGGAACTTATTACAATAAATACGGCTTAAGGCCATCTAATAAAGATAACAGCGGAAGACTTGGAAGATAAGTGAGTCCATCAACTCCAACGGCATCACTGAGTATAGAACCACGACCTAAAAGCACCTTACTCGTCGTCTGAAAAGTCTGCAACATGAAAGTTGCAGCCCGAAAACAGGTCAGCACATGGAATATGCTGGCAATGTAACACATAGAGAATAATGAATGATAGGCCTATACTACATGCATATATGGCTGGTAGAAAAGCTCTATGGTTACAGTTTTGCATAAAGCCAATTTTTCCCTACTGCAAAGGAATAAATTTTATTTAACTATCATGGTGGTTGAAACATCGAGAATGGTTGACAGCATTCCGATCCCAATTAAGTGAACAATTAATAACCCAACAATATTAGTTAAAGTAACATGATGAGATTCACATGATATTCAAGTACTAGATACTCAAGTTGTCCATAACCGGGGACACGGCTAATCATGATTAGTTTGTACACTCTGCAGAGGTTTGCACACTTTTCCCCACAAGACTCGATCGCCTCCGTTTGGTTTCTCGCACTACGTACATGGTGTTTGAGAAACGGATGACCGAGACATAGTCTTTCAGAAGCGCTAGCACCTTACGTTGGATAGACCGGTACACCTACTTTCCCCTACATCTGCTAGTCTACCCTATAAGAGTTCGCACGACTTAATCAACTATGCCAGAGCCCATAATGGCTTGTGGCTGCACACGGAAGTTACTAGCATGAATGATCTTATGATCCCTTTGTGCCTGGGTGGCGGTCCAAAGAAAAACAGGCAAGTCCTGATAGAAACCAGGTGCCTCAATCCACCCAGATGTGTGTTTAAGTTGCCACCTTAGATAAACCATTAATTAACAATACTCACATCTGTCATGGATATCACTCACCCAATCCACATCTACTAGCATAGCATGGCATAATAAGCAAACGCTGAAGTAACTCCCAAAGGTTTCATAAGTAAAACAGGTCATAGGTACTACCTCATCTACTTCCCGTCCCACAATTTAATTGGATACAAATCATGCAATGTTTGAGGATTGGTCTAATGCAATAAAAACTGGGCAATGAGAAGGTATGATCAAAGTGTTACTTGCCTTGCTGAGGATCCGCAAAACCTAGAGCTTCGAAATAACAGGCGGCGCACTCCGGGTGATCTAACGCAGACAAACAACAAGCATACAATAAGTACTCATCTAATGCACAGGGAAAACTCAAACAAGAGATCGAACCAGAAAGTTCAACTTAAGAACTCCGGTTGCAAAAGAAAACGAACCGAACAAAGCAACGGAAAACAAAAGGCGGAAGAAAACAACTCGGTTCTAGCAAAGTGAAACTAGGTCAAATTTTACCGTAGCAAAACTTTGGTTAAGTTGATTATTCGGAATGGTGGTTTCGAAACGAAACTCCAGGCGCTTGAATCACCTGATTCCAATAAACGAGCAAGAAGATAAACTAGAACGAAGATCGGATCTGAAATCGCGATCAGAAAAATCGTGGAATAAATCCGACGAAAAAGAAAACGACGAACGGTTAAACGAATGGACGTTCGTTAACCAGGGCTAACCAGTGATCACATTCGTTAAGACGAACGGTCCGGCGAACGCTTTCTATTTAACAAAACCGAAAAAAAAACCGATCTAGGGTTTTCGAAAAAAACCGAAATATCGAAAAATAAACCGGAACGGTTTTATAAAAAAACCGAACCGGGCGAGGGGGTGCAGCGCGGCTACCTCGTCGGCGAGGGCTCCGGCGGCGGCGGGGCTTGGCGGCGGAAGGCGGCGGCGGGCGGCGCTGGCGCGGGGTGACGGCGAGCGGCGGCGGCGGCGGCTGCGCTGCTGCTGCTGCGCGGGAGGTGGCGGTGGCGGTGTGGAGGAGAGGGGGTGGGGGGTGGGGGAGTATATAAAGGGGAGGGGGCAAGCAAGGGAGGAGGAGTAGTCCTCCTCGGACTCGGGCGGCGGCGGCGGCGGTGCCGCGCGCGGGCGCGCGCGCGAGGGCGGCGCCGCGGGCCGGCTCGGGCGGCTGGGCCTTTGGCCCAGTTGGGCGCTGCGGGATTTTTTTTAAAAAAAAATAATTTCGCGAGCAAAAAAAAATGAAGAAAAATAAAATCTAACGAGCTCCAAATTTTACGAAGTAAATTTTCCCCGACTCCTAAAAATGAGTCGAACAAAATGAACTTTTTCTCGGGGCCAAAATGCAGCTTTTGAAAACACACATTTTCCCTAATCCAATAAAATGCAAATAAACTCCGGAAAAATCCAAAATTCGATTTATTTATTAAATCTTCATTTTTCCTAAATTTGGGAAAGTCATATTATTCCCTTCTCATATTTTTGTTATTGGAAAAATAATTGAAGATGGAATAAATAAAATCAAATGATCCTCTTTTCAAAATTTGAGAAAACTCAAATATGAAAATAACGAAATCTCCAACTCTCTCCGAGGGTCCTTGAGTTGCGTGAAATTTCTAGGATCGACCAAAATGCAAGAAAATATGATATGCATGATGATCTAATGTATAACATTCCAAATTGAAAATTTGGGATGTTACAAACCCACCCCCCTTAAGATGAATCTCGTCCTCGAGATTCGGGTTGGCTAGAAAATAGGTGAGGGTGGTCCTTGAGCAATTCTTCTTCTCTCTCCCAGGTGGCTTCATCCTCTGAGTGGTGGTTCCACTGAACTTTGCAAAACTTGATAACCTTGCTGCGGGTAACTCTGCTGGCATACTCGAGAATTTTGACTGGTTTCTCTTCATACGTTAAGTCATCCTTCAACTGAATCGCTTCAAGCGGCACTGTATCTCTTAGCGGTACCTCCGCCGTCTCGGCGTGACATTTCTTCAGCTGAGAAACATGGAATACATCATGAACTCCTGACAGTCCCTCTGGTAATTCCAACTTATAAGCGACTTCTCCCATGCGTTGCAAAATCTTATATGGTCCAACGAAACGCGGTGCTAACTTTCCCTTAACTCCAAAGCGCTTAATTCCTCGAAGTGGGGATACTCGAAGATAAACTCTGTCTCCAGTTTCATAAACTGTCTCCTTGCGCTTAGAATCTGCGTAGCTCTTCTGCCTTGATTGGGCTACCTTGAGCCTATCGCGAATCAACTTAACTTTCCGTTCAGACTCCTTGATCAGATCTGGTCCAAAGAACTGACGGTCTCCAACTTCGTCCCATGACAACGGTGTCCTGCACCTCCTTCCGTATAAAGCTTCGAAAGGTGCCATCTTCAAACTGGTTTGGTAACTGTTGTTATAAGAAAACTCCGCATACGGCAAGTTATCGTCCCAACTAGAACCATAATCTAGTGCACAAGCTCTCAGCATATCTTCCAAAATCTGATTGACTCTCTCAGTCTGTCCATCCGTCTGTGGGTGAAAAGCTGTGCTGAACTCTAGTCTGGTTCCCAAAGTTTCATGCAATTGATTCCAAAACTTTGAGGTAAATTGGGTTCCTCTATCTGATACGATGCTCCTCGGAACTCCATGCAAACAAATGATCCTAGTCATGTATATCTTTGCCAACTTAGCACTGGTGTAAGTGGTCTTAACTGGGATGAAATGTGCTACCTTCGTCAAACGATCAACTACTACCCATATCGAGTCATAGCCTGATTTTGTCCTGGGTAGTCCTGTGATAAAGTCCATGCCTATCTTATCCCACTTCCATTCGGGTATCGGCAATGGTTGTAACAATCCGGCTGGCTTCTGATGTTCTGCCTTCACTCTTTGACACACATCACAAACTGCTACATATGCTGCAATATCCTTCTTCATTCCGGTCCACCAGAATGTTTCCTTCAAATGCAAATACATCTTGGTATTTCCTGGGTGAATCGAATAGTGTGAATCATGTGCCTCTTGCAGTATCAACTTCCTGATCTCCGGGTTATTGGGCACATAAACACGGTCCTCAAACCATAGGGTATCGTGCTCATCCTCATGAAATCCCTTTGCTTTTCCTTCACTCATTTTCTTCTTTATATCTGCAATCTTCTTGTCAGATTTCTGAGCCTCTCTGATTTTATCCATCAAGGTAGATTGAATTTCCAATGCTGCTACATAACCTTGCGGAACTATTTCCAAACATAGCTCACGAAGGTTTTCTGCTAACTCCCTTGGTATTTCTTCCGTCATTAGTGTATTGACATGACTCTTACGGCTCAATGCGTCAGCTACAACATTAGCCTTTCCTGGATGGTAATGCAATCTCATATCATAATCCTTGATGAGCTCCAACCATCTCCTTTGTCTGAGGTTCAACTCCTTCTGCGTGAAAATGTACTTCAAACTCTTGTGATCCGTGTACACCTCACAATGATTTCCAATGAGGAAATGTCTCCATGTCTTCAATGCATGCACTACGGCTGCTAACTCCAAATCATGCGTAGCATAATTTAGTTCATGAGGTTTCAGTTGTCGTGAGGCCTATGAAACAACTCTTCCTTCCTGCATAAACACTGCTCCAAGTCCTCGACGTGAAGCGTCGCAATACACCTCATAATCCTTGGTCTGATCTGGCAGAATCAACACTGGTGAGGAAACCAATCGTTTCTTCAACTCCTGAAAACTGGCCTCACATTCCTCAGTCCAATTGAACTTGGTATCCTTCTTCAACAATTCAGTCATAGGCTTTGCAATCTTTGAGAAATTCTCAATGAATCTCCGGTAGTATCCTGCGAGTCCAAGAAAACTATGGATCTCTCCAACTGTTGTTGGTGCTTCCCATTCGGTTATGGTCTCAACCTTGGTGGGGTCAACTGCTATCCCTTCTCTGGATATAACATGTCCAAGAAATCCAACTTCCTTTAACCAAAACTCACATTTGCTGAATTTGGCATATAACCGATGTTCCCTTAGTTTCTGCAAAACCAAACGCAAATGTTCCTTATGCTCCTCTTCATTCTTTGAGAAAATCAGAATGTCATCAATCAACACTATGACGAACTTATCCAAAAACTCCATAAATACCTTGTTCATTAGGTTCATGAAATAGGCAGGTGCGTTAGTTAGTCCAAATGACATAACGGTATACTCATACAATCCGTATCTCGTGGTAAAAGCTGTCTTGGGTATGTCCTGCTCTCGAATCTTCAACTGATGGTACCCTGTTCGCAAGTCGATCTTGGAAAACACTTTAGCTCCTTGCAAACGATCAAACAGATCATTTATCATTGGCAGTGGGTACTTGTTCTTGATGGTTACTTCATTCAACCCACGGTAATCAACAACCATCCTTAACAATCCATCCTTCTTCTCCACTAGAAGTACTGGTGATCCCCAAGGTGAAGAACTTGGGCGAATGTAACCTTTATCCAGTAACTCCTTGATCTGCTTCTTAATTTCCACCAAATCTTGTGCGGGCATCCTGTACGGTCTCTTCGATATTGGCCCAGTGCCTGGCAAAAGCTCAATAAAAAACTCAATGTCTCTATCCGGTGGCATGCCTGGCAATTCCTCAGGAAACACATCAGGAAAGTCCTTCACCACTGGTACTTCCTCCTGTACGACTCCTGATAAAGAATTTACTTGTGTCCTGTTTGGCGTATGTCTAGATACATACTTGATCCTTCTTCCTTCTGGCGTCGTGAGCAAAATCGTCTTACTGGCGCAATCGATGTTCCCTCCATACATCGACAGCCAATCCATACCGAGAATCACATCCAGACCTTGGGATTCCAGAACGATTAAATCCGTTGGGAAAACATGTCTTCCTATACTCAATGGCACTTGAAAACATCCTTGTCTGGCCATGTATCTGCTCCTGGCGAGCTTACTAGCATAGGTATCTTAAGAATCTTAGTGGGCAGGTTATACTTTTCCACAAATCCCCTTGATATGTATGAATGCGATGCACCAGTATCGAAAAGAATAAGTGCAGTAAATGATAACCAAAAACTTACCGATTACTGCATCAGGATGAGGTTCAATCTCCTCCACGCTAACGTGGTTCACCTGTCCCCTGTTGAAAGGGTTTGGCTTCTTCCCAGAGCTTCCATTGCCATTCTGGCCTTCAGGACATTCATTGGCGTAATGTCCGGTCTTGGAACACTTGAAACAGGTGACTTGACTCAGATCCCTCTTGGCTGGGGTTGATGGGGTGGTACGGTTCTGGCCGTTGCTTCCTCCATTCCCATTACCATTCTTGTGGCCATTATGGTTGTGCGAACCACTTCCTCCATGGGTATGTTGAAACTGAACTCCCGGTTTAGGGGTAAAATGGGGCTTCTGCTGGGCTCCAGAGTTATACTTCCCCTGTCCATACTTCCTCTTGCGGTTCTCAATCTGTTGTTGCTTCCCTTCAATCATGATGGCACGATCTACCAACTCCTGGTAGTTGTTGAAACTTGCTACCATCAACTGCATGCTTAGCTCATCATTTAGTCCTTCTAGAAACTTCTCCTACTTACCTGCATCCGTAGCAACGTCATCTGGGGCATAACGTGCTAACTTGCTGAAGTCGTCAACGTACTGGCCAACTTTCCTTCCTCCTTGGCGTAAGTTGCGAAACTCACGCCTCTTCATGGCCATAGCTCCTGCTGAAACATGGGCAGTGCGGAAAGCTTGCTGAAACTGATCCCATGTGACAGAGTCAACTGGGTAAGTGGCTGTGAAATTCTCCCACGATGCTGCCGCGGGTCCGTCAAGCTGATGTGCGGCAAACTTCACTTTCTCAACATCTGTGCATCCTGCAGTGGTCAACTCCCTTCCTATCTTGCGGAGCCAATCGTCTGCTACTATTGGCTCGGTGCTACTGGAAAACACCGGCGGATTTAGCCTAAGGAAACGGGCTAGGTGATCAACAGGTGGCGGCGGCGGAGGGTTGTTGTTGTTGTTGTTCTGCTGATTCTGGACTAATAGCTGCATCAATTGGTTCTGCTGCTGGATCAACTGGGTGAGCTCCGGTGGAAATCCGTTGCCACGTCTCAGAGGCATCTGAGGGTTTAGAAAAGATGAGAATTAAGAATAGAATGAGGTCTAAGAGAACTACCCAAATGCACATGAGACAAATTCACACAAAATCACTTCATTCAATTCAATCAAGGGCTTACAAACGGTCTAGAACTATCGCAAAAGTGCGTGGACTATAATGTTTACATGGAGGAAATAATGCTACTAATATATGGTGGTCATCTATTAATTTGAATCGGTGGAAGACTCCATGATGTCCGCTCCAGCTTCGTCTTCAAAGTCGGGTTCACTTGGATCCGAACCGGTGTCGTCGATGATGATGTAGTTGCTCGGGCATGCGACGTACTTGTCTTCATTCTTGAGTGCTAATCTCCCCTTGAGTTCTTCAATCTCCTGCTTAAGATCGAGATTGTGCCTTGCTAGAGCTACGATCTCGTCCATGTAGTCCTTGCGTGTACCCTTCAGTTCTCCTTCTAGCTCGATGATCCTTGCCTTTGCATTCTTCAACTCTATCATATCATTGCACATCTGGTTCTCTTGGCGTCGAATGTGCTGGTTTAACTCCTGGATGAACGCTGCAATGGATCTATCCTTCTTAGTGCTGACTATCTCCCATTGTTCATCTCGGCGTCCGCAAATCTGGTAGATAGTGTCCTTGAGGTCTTCTTGATAAACTTCTCCAATGCGTCCCATGGTGATGTGAGCTGCCATGCTCTTTCCCAGACTCCAGGTTGGTGCACTGAAAACACTATCTATGGGCTTCGTGATTGGCGCGAATGTCCTTCCCGGAACGTGAGCTTGAATCTTCCAGCGCTCCTCTTCAGGCAGAGTGGCGTTGAAGGTCCCGGTGAAGCTTGGTAGTCCAATGTTCAGGTACTTGGTGACTTCCTTCAAGTGGAATCCAAAAGGTGTGCCTTCATCCGGTTGAGCGTACTTGATCTTCGCGTCCGTCATCCTAAAAGAGTAGAAAAGATGAGGAGTTAGAAAATGAGAGGAGAATAGTGATCTATGGCTTTAACTTAGTGGTCGTGTCCTACAGTCAGCGTGTGCTCTGATACCATCTCTGTAGCGACCCGACCTCAGATGGTCAAGTCTCTGTGCTCCGGTGTCATCCCTGGATCAGTAATGCTGACACCACACAGTACTTCAAAGGATTTATAGCAGAGTAGCAATCACACACTTATTACATCGGTGTCTCAAAGAGAACTTATTACAATAAATACGGCTTAAGGCCATCTAATAAAGATAACAGCAGAAGACTTGGAAGATAAGTGAGTCCATCAACTCCAACGGCATCACTGAGTATAGAACCACGACCTAAAAGCACCTTACTCGTCGTCTGAAAAGTCTGCAACATGAAAGTTGCAGCCCGAAAACGGGTCAGCACATGGAATATGCTGGCAATGTAACACATAGAGAATAATGAATGATAGGCCTATACTACATGCATATATGGTTGGTAGAAAAGCTCTATGGTTACAGTTTTGCATAAAGCCAATTTTTCCCTACTACAAAGGAATAAATTTTATTTAACTATCATGGTGGTTGAAACATCAAGAATGGTTGACAGCATTCCGATCCCAATTAAGTGAACAATTAATAACCCAACAATATTAGTTAAAGTAACATGATGAGATTCACATGATATTCAAGTACTAGATACTCAAGTTGTCCATAACCAGGGACACGGCTAATCATGATTAGTTTGTACACTCTGCAGAGGTTTGCGCACTTTTCCCCACAAGACTCGATCGCCTCCGTTTGGTTTCTCGCACTACGTACATGGTGTTTGAGAAACGGATGACCGAGACATAGTCTTTCAGAAGCGCTAGCACCTTACGTTGGATAGACCGGTACACCTACTTTCCCCTACATCTGCTAGTCTACCCTATAAGAGTTCGCACGACTTAATCAACTATGCCAGAGCCCATAATGGCTTGTGGCTGCACACGGAAGTTACTAGCATGAATGATCTTATGATCCCTTTGTGCCTGGGTGGCGGTCCAAAGAAAAACAGGCAAGTCCTGATAGAAACCAGGTGCCTCAATCCACCCAGATGTGTGTTTAAGTTGCCACCTTAGATAAACCATTAATTAACAATACTCACATCTGTCATGGATATCACTCACCCAATCCACATCTACTAGCATAGCATGGCATAATAAGCAAACGCTGAAGTAACTCCCAAAGGTTTCATAAGTAAAACAGGTCATAGGTACTACCTCATCTACTTCCCGTCCCACAATTTAATTGGATACAAATCATGCAATGTTTGAGGATTGGTCTAATGCAATAAAAACTGGGCAATGAGAAGGTATGATCAAAGTGTTACTTGCCTTGCTGAGGATCCGCAAAACCTAGAGCTTCGAAATAACAGGCGGCGCACTCCGGGTGATCTAACGCAGACAAACAACAAGCATACAATAAGTACTCATCTAATGCACAGGGAAAACTCAAACAAGAGATCGAACCAGAAAGTTCAACTTAAGAACTCCGGTTGCAAAAGAAAACGAACCGAACAAAGCAACGGAAAACAAAAGGCGGAAGAAAACAACTCGGTTCTAGCAAAGTGAAACTAGGTCAAATTTTACCATAGCAAAACTTTGTTTAAGTTGATAATTCGGAACGGTGGTTTCGAAATGAAACTCCGGGCGCTTGAATCACCTGATTCCGATAAACGAGCGAGAAGATGAACTAGAACGAAGATCGGATCTGAAATCGCGATCAGAAAAATCGCGGAATAAATCCGACGAAAAAGAAAACGGCGAACGGTTAAATGAACGGACGTTCGTTAACCAGGGCTAACCGGTGATCACGTTCGTTAAGACGAACGGTCCGGCAAACGCTTGCTATTTAACAAAACCGAAAAAAAACCGATCTAGGTTTTCGAAAAAAACCGAAATATCGAAAAATAAACCGGAACGGTTTTACAAAAAAACCGAACCGGGCGAGGGGGTGCGGCGCGGCTACCTCGTCGGCGAGGGCTCCGGCGGCGGCGGGGCTTGGCTGCGGAAGGCAGCGGCGGGCGGCGCTGGCGCGGGGCGACGGCGAGCGGCGGCGGCGGCGGCGGGCGCTAGCGGCGGCGACGCGAGCTGCGGGCGGCGGCGGCGGCTGCGCTGCTGCTGCTGGTGGTGCGCGGGAGGGGGCGGCGGTGGTGTGGAGGAGAGGAGGGGTGGGGGAGTATATAAAGGGGGGAGGAGTTGCTTGGGGGAGGGGGCAAGCAAGGGAGGAGGAGGAGTCCTCCTCGGACTCGGGCGGCGGCGGCGGCGGTGCCGCGCGCGGGCGCCCGCGCGAGGGCGGCGGCGCGGGCCGGCTCGGCCGGCTGGGCCTTTGGCCCAGTTGGTCTTTTCCAGGATGAGGCCTTTATATGCCATAATTTGAACTGGAAAAACCTTGAATGGAAAAACCTTGTTATGCACTGGTCTTGTTCCCAGGATGAGGTACTGTCTATGAAATCACATGATAATTTGAACTTCTACTTTTCCGCATGTGCCTTACGGATCTTTTTTGCAGGAAATCTGCTCGAAGAAGAATTCTGGTTTGACAAGAACGACAGGATATCGCAAATATGTTGCCCGCTGCTTTGCTCTTGTTAGTACCTGTTGTCCTGTATCACTGTACTTGCATACATACCTGGTTCATTATGTGACAGCAGTATGCATGATAGCTTGCTTATCAATTGTTCGCTCCAAATTATCTGATCTGTATGAATGGTTACATTAGTGTAAATATATCCAATGCCAATGTTTTTAGCTCTGCATTGTTCTTGTAAGTACATGTTGTCCTTTATCAGTGTACTTATAATGACAGGTAGGTGTTCATGTACCATCACTCTGCAGCTTATTTCCTTTGCCCTCCATTTTCTACACATCATATCTATATTTACTCTTACCATAAGGTTGGTACTGAAGAAGTTTAGTTGTGCATTGCTCTTGGCTGTACCTTTTGCCTGTATCGCTGCACGTACATTTATAGCTACTTGGTTACGTAGCATCACTCTTCATCTTATCTTAAATATTCTCCATTTTTTCGTATATTATCACATCTATATTTACTCTTAACAAAATGTAGAATAAAGGCAATGCTTTTGAAGAAGATTTTGTGGTAAACTTCTTGAATTGCCCCCCCCATTAGCATGGACAAGGCCTTTATAGAGCCTGTCTTCACCAATAATGTAAGTTTGTCCATCTCAAGCCTTCAAACTTTGTTGTATATATTTGGTTAGGCATGACTGCAACATCTGTTTATTTTTGGTGTTTGCATCAAATTGCTTGTTTGAAGTTTATTATATGTAGTTAATAAACAAAAGTTTGTCCTTTCTCAATTTAAGTTTTCAGTTGTACAACCAAGTTCCTTCTTCATACCATGTAAATTAAACTATTCAGAGCAAGTGATCTTCTTTTGCACTGCATGTATGCTTCTGTTCTTCATCCGTAATCCAGTGGTGTGGTGAACCTACCCACTACAGCACAATGTCATATTCTGCAATGTCTTCACTATGAACAATGTCATATCATTCTACTATTATTTAAACTGTCTCTTTATTTGCCAATCTGAAATGGTATAAATTGACATCACACTAACCATTGATACTTATGAGTTCTTGATCTGTAATCCAGTGGTGTCGTGAAGCTGCCAACTCCTTCACAATGTCATTTCCTGCCATGTCTTGACCTGAACAATACCATATTGTGTTAATGCAATTTAAACTGTGTCACTTTATTCGTCAGTAAGAAATGTGATGAATTGTCAGCACTGATACTTTTATGTGCAAAACCTGTCATCTGTCTACTTGTTTATCTTTCAGAGTGAGGAAGATATAAGTGTTGAATAAGCGTACTCTCATCATCTTGCTCAGCTGCTTGCGCTGCAGCTCCCCAGCAGGGCTAACATTTCTTGAACTCTATTGAAGTGCTGTCGGTTTTGTATATTATTTTGTCGGTGTGTTTATTTGCACTGGTGGCGATCTTTAATGCCCAGTGTATGTAATCTGCTGTCTACTTGTGCTTTATTATCATAGTGGCGAACTTTGATGCCTAGTGGATGTAATATGCCATAATTTCTTTATTGTATAGTCTAGGTTTTTTCTTATTCATGATGCTGCAGTTATTTTACTATATATATATCCTATCTTCGCAGTAAACCAGCCAAACCGTAAAATTACGATACATAATCGGGCCGTCATGCAATCATGATGTAGGTTGGGCCTAAAACGTGTCGAACAGCTCACGGGCCGGCAACAGCCCGAAATGAACCCCGGCCCATGATTGTGCGAATCAAATCAAGGGCTTTTAATAGGCCAAAATTGTCTCGGTCCTTGTTTGGCCCAATCAGATATCCTGCGAGCAGGCCGGATGCAAACCGGGCCGTAGTTAGGCCCAACTATATGACGGGCTTTTAACATGCCAAAATTAATATAGGGCCGAAATGTTAAACGGGCCCTTAACAGGCCAAAACTAATATCAGGCCGAATTACTAAGTGGGCCTTTAGCAAGTGGGCACAAAAGCATAGTGTCCAGTTGACGGGCCGAATCTAATATGGGCCATAATTGAGCCCAAAGCCTCTTAAAGGGCCGGACCTGATCTGGGCCGTAATTTAGCCCAGAACATGGTAGGCTTTTAACGGGCCGGATCTCATATGGGCCACTATTAGGCCCGGAGCGTGGCAGGCCATTAATGGACCAGATCAAATATGGGCTGGCATTTGGCCCAAAATATGGCAGCCAATTAATGGGCCGGCCTACTAGGGTCTTCAAAATCTTATGGGCCTACAGCTGGGCCGGCCCAGTAATGTCGGCGAAATCTCATGGGCATTTAACTAGGCCAGCCCATTATGATCCGCAAGAATCTTGTGGGCCTTTACCTGGGCCGGACCATTATGGCCTGCAAAATCTTGTGGGCCTTCAGCTGGGCCAGCCCATTATGGTCCGCAAAATCTCGTGGGCCTTTAGCTGGGCCGGCCCATTATGGTCCGCAAAATCTTGTGGGCCTTCAGTTGGGCCGGCCCATTTAAACTTGATGGGCCGGTCCACGTGTCAACATATCATAGGCGCGTCTCGCCCATTGGATGAGTGACACCTGCCAATGATGATTTTACACGTGGAAAATCCCCACTGGTCGGGGCTGTTAACGGGTTATCGGATCCAAAACCCGACCCGATAGCTTAACGGCGTTCCGTTACGGTGGATGCCACGTGTCGGTCACCCTTGACGAAAGCACTTCTGTGACGCGCGATTTATCGTCATGGAAGTGGACACTTCCGTGATGATAATTTTGGTAATGTCATGGAACACTTCTACGACAGCACAGGTATGACTATCTCGATTCTATCATAAATTTGTCATGGATGTACATTGATGACAAAAAAAGCGACCTACTGTGACAAACACGTATCATCACGGAAGTCTATTTTTTGTAGTACTTGCTCGAAACAACGAGTGCCTCCAACTAACATCAGGTCCCAGGGGGAGTTTTGTTTGCAATTATTTTGATTTAGTTTTCATAAAGCATGGGACTGGGCATCCCGGTGACCAGCCATTTTCTCGTGAGTGAGGAGCGGAGTCCACTCCTCTTGAGAATAACCCGCCTAACATGGAAGATAAGGGCAGCCTTGGTTGATACATGAGCTATTCGAGGATAGAAAATAGAATGTTTATTTCAAGGTTTAGAGTTTGGCAGATACAAATTTACTTGGAACGGCAGGTAGATACCGCATATAGGAAGGTATAGTGGACTCATATGGAATAACTTTGGGGTTTAAGGGATTGGATGCACAAGCAATATTCCCGCTTAGTACAAGTGAAGGCTAGCAAAAGACTGGGAAGCGACCAACTAGAGAGCAAAAACAACCATGTACATGCATTAAAATTAATAAACATTGGATGCAAGCATGAGTAGGATATAATCCACCATGAACATAAATATCGTGAAGGCTATGTTGATTTATTTCAACTACTTGCGTGAACATGTGCCAAGTCAAGTCACTTAAATCATTCAAAGGAGGATACCACCCCATCATACCACATCATAACCATTTCGATAGCATGTTGGCACGCAAGGTAAACCATTATAACTCATAGCTAATCAAGCATGGCACAAGTAACTATGATCTTTAATTGTCATTGCAAACATGTTTATTCATAATAAGCTGAATCAAGAATGATGAACTCATCATGTTTACAAAAACAAAAGAGGTCAAGTTCATACCAGCTTTTCTCATCTCAGTCAGTCCATCATATATCGTCATAATTGCCTTTCACTTGCACGACCGAACGATGAATAATAATAAGAGTGCACGTGCATTGGACTAAGTTGGAATCTGCGAGCATTCAATAAACAGGAGAAGACAAGGCAATATGGACTCTTGGTTAAATCAACAATTTAAGCATGGTCTTCTCCTATCGACCCCCAAAGAAAAGAAAAGAAATAAAACTATTTACACGGGAAAGCTCCCAACAAGCAAAAGAAGAACGGGAAATATTTTTGGGTTTTCCTTTTAATTACTACTACTACAGCAGAAAAATAAACTACTACTAATTTTTGGTTTTTCTTAAGGTTTATCAAACACACAAGAAGAAAGCAGGAAAAAAGAAAGTAAACTAGCATGGATATTACAGTGAAAGAGTATGAGCACCGACATCTAGCAATGAGTGTGTGTGAACATAAATGTAATGTCGGTGAGAAATACGTACTCCCCCAAGCTTAGGCTTTTGGCCTAAGTTGGTTTATTGCCAGGGATAGCCTGGAGGATACCCGTAGGTGTAGCAGGGGTCGTACTGTGATGCAGCGGCTATCGCCTCCTGAGCTGCAGCGTGAAGTCGGGCTGCCTCCGCTCTCCTCTCATACTCATCTGCCTCCTCTCTGGTAATAGTATATCTTCCATTTGCCTGGTAATCAAAGAAGGCAGGAGCAGGGAGAGTAATACGGACAACACGCCGTTTATCAAAGATTAGTCGATATAAAAGAGGTGATTCAGGCCTCTCGACAAACTGGTGCGAAGCCATAGAGTTATAATCTAAATATGCAGGAGGCAATTCCGTATCACCCTCACGAATGTCTATCTCAAGAAAATTAGCTAAGCGGGTTGCATAAATTCCTCCAAAGAAATCTCCGTTATATCTATTATGATGCAACCTACGAGCTACGATGGCTCCCATATGATAAGATTGGTCTCCTAACACAGCACTCCTGAGAATGCTAAGGTCAGGGACACACATGTGACATGCTTCATCCTTAGCATTTATGCATCTACCTATGAAGAGAGCAAAATAATGTATAGTAGGAAAGTGAATGCTCCCTATGGTAGCTTGCGTTATATCTCTAGATTCCCCTACTGTTATACTAGCAAGAAAGTTTCAAAATTAAGATTTAGGGGGATCCCTAACACTACCCCATTGTGGGAGTTTGCAAGCAGAAGTGAAATCCTCTAAGTCCATGGTATAAGATTTGTCATAAAGATCAAACATGACTGAAGGAGAATTACGCGAAGATGAATACTCAAACCTCCTCACAAATGAGCTTGTGAGATCATGATACTGGGGGCATTTGTCTGCCTCAAAGTCCTCAAGACCGGCATTACGCAAATATGCGTTAAAATCTTCTTTAATTCTTGCACGATCCATAAAGTTTTCCGACGGCCATTCGCAAGGCCGCACTAGAGCGTCTCTTGGTGGTTCCTCGTCAGCATCACACATAGCAAGCCTGGGTCCTTGCTTCTTAGACGAACAACCTTGGAACATCTTCCTAAGCATATTGTTTTTCTCTGAAAAATTTCTGAAATTTTTAGTAATTTCAAACAGAAGTGAACCAACTTCAATAAAATTGATAGCAACTACTCCTACAAGTGCCTAGAGCCTATATCAAGCATTAGAACTACTTGGAACCATATAAATTTGACATGCAAGCTCAAGAACATGGTCACCTATGCAGCACAAATTTGCAATGAATAAAGGACGAGAACAAAAACTAATTGGACCAATGGAGGAGTCACATACCAAGGAACAATCTCCCCAAGCAGTTTTGCGAGAGGTGCTTTGAGCAAGGAGATCGAAAATTACAGCAAAGAGGGTTGGCACTCGTGCTTGAGTTGGTTTTTTGTGTTTGTGGGAGGAAGAAGAAGAGGATGGGTGCAGGAATAAGTGGAGGAGGGCCACCGTGGGCCCACGAGGCAGGGGGCGCGCCCAAGGGGGTAGGGCGCACCCTCCACCCTTGTGGCCAGGTGGCAGCTCCCCCCGCGGTAATTTTTGCACCATAAATCCTCAAATGTTCCTGAATAAATCATATTAAATTGGCATGTCATTTTGAGGACTTTTATTTTCGGGATATTTTTATATTACACAGATAAATCAGGAGACAGTCAGAAAAATACTATTTTTTCTTTATTTCAACTAAATAACAGAAAGTATAGAGAGGGTACAGAAAGTTGTGCTTCTAGTTTCATCCATCTCATGCTCATCAAAAGGAATCCACTAACAAGGTTGATCAAGTCTTGTTAACAAACTCATTCCGATTAACATGGAACCGGAGAAATTTCGAATAACACTATGTTACCTCAACGGGGATATGCACATCCCCAATAATAAGTATATCATATTTCTTTTTGACAGTAGGAAGAGGAAATTCAAAACCTCCAAATATAATCGATGGAATTTTTCCAATAGAGTTGATACTGTGGACTTGAGGTTGTTCCCTCAGAAAGTGTACCGTACGCTCATTACCATTAACATGAAAAGTGACATTGCCTTTGTTGCAATCAATAACAGCCCCTGCAGTATTAAGAAAGGTCTTCCAAGAATAATAGACATACTATCATCCTCGGGAATATCAAGAATAACAAAGTCCGTTAAAATAGTATCGTTTGCAACCACAACAGGCACATCCTCACAAACACCGACAGGTATAGCAGTTGATTTATCAACCATTTGCATAGATATTTTAGTAGGTGTCAACTTATTCAAATCAAGTCTACGGTATAAAGAGAGAGGCATAACACTAACACCGGCTCCAAGATCACATAAAGCAGTTTTAACATAATTTCTTTAATGGAGCATGGTATAGTGGGTATTCCTGGATCTCCAAGTTTCTTTGGTATTCCACCCTTAAAAGTATAATTAGCAAGCATGGTGGAAATTTCAGCTTCCGGTATCTTTCTTTTATTTGTAACAATATCTTTCATGTACTTAGCATAAGGATTCATTTTGAGCATATCAGTCAATCGCATACGCAAAAAGATAGGTCTAATCATTTTAGCAAAGCGCTCAAAATCCTCATCATCCTTTTTCTTGGATGGTTTGGGAGGAAAAGGCATGGGTTTCTGAACCCAAGGTTCTCTTTCTTTACCGTGTTTCTTAGCAACAAAGTCTCTCTTATCATAATGTTGATTCTTTGATTGTGGGTTATCAAGATCAACAGCAGGTTCAACTTCTACATCATTATCATTACTAGGTTGAGCATCATCATGAACATCATCATTAACATTTTCATTAGGTTCATGTTCATTACCAGATTGTGTTTCAGCATCAGACATAGATATATCATTTGGATTCTCAGGTGTTTCAGCAATAGGTTCACTAGAAGTTTGCAAAGTCCTATCATTTTTCTTTTTCTTCCTCTTAGAAGAACTAGGAGCATCAATATTATTTCTCTGAGAATCTTGCTCAATTCTCTTGGGGTGGCCTTCAGGATACAAAGGTTCCTGAGTCATTTTACCAGTTCTAGTAGCCACTCTAACAGCATAATCATTTTTCTTACTATTCATTTCATCGAGCAATTCTTTTTGAGCCTTAAGTACTTGTTCCATTTGCGTGGTAACTATAGAAGCATGTTTGCTAACAAGTTTAAGTTCACCTCTAATATTAGCCATATAATCACCCAAGCGTTTAATCATATAAGCATTTTGTTTTAATTGTCTACCAAAATAAGCATTAAAGTCGTCTTGCTTAAACATAAAGTTATCAAACTCATCCAAGCACTGACTAGCAATTTTAGTAGGAGGGATTTCAAATTTATCGTATCTATAGAGAGAATTTATCTTTACTACCTGTGTCGGGCTATCGAGGTCTAGGGGTTCTTCAATAAATAAAGGATTAAGATCATATGTTTCTTCAACAGGCGGTAAATTAAGACCATGTATTTCTTCAATAGGAGGTAAATTCTTAACATCTTCATCTTTAATACCTTTTTCTTTCATAGATTTCTTTGCCTCTTGCATATCTTCGGGACTGAGAAATAGAACACCTCTCTTCTTCGGAGTTGGTTTAGGAATAGGCTCATTAATTGGAGCAGGAGCTGGCCCAGGAGGTGCCCAATTATTTTCATTTGTCAGCATATTATTCAATAGAATTTCAGCTTCATCTGGTGTTCTTTCCCTGAAAAGAGAACCAGCACAACTATCCAGGTAATCTCTGGAAGCATCGGTTAGTCCATTATAAAAGATATCTAGTATTTCATTTTTCTTAAGAGGATGATCAGGCAAAGCATTAAGCAACTTGAGAAGACTCCCCCAAGCTTGTGGGAGACTCTCTTCTTTAATTTGCACAAAGTTGTATATTTCCTTTAAAGCAGCTTGTTTCTTATGAGCAGGGAAATATTTAGCAGAGAAGTAATAAATCATATCCTGGGGACTACGCACACAACCAGGATCAAGAGAATTAAACCATATCTTAGCATCACCCTTTAATGAGAACGGGAATATTTTAAGTATATAAAAGTAGCGCGATCTCTCATCGTTAGTAAACAGGGTGGCTATATTATTTAACTTAGTAAGATGTGCCACAACAGTTTCAGATTCATAGCCATGAAAAGGATCAGATTCAACCAACGTAATTATATCAGGATCAACAGAGAATTCATAATCCTTATCGGGAACACAAATAGGCGAAGTAGCAAAAGCGGGGTCGGGTTTCATTTTATCTTTAAGAGATTCTTTGTTCCATTTAATTAATAGCCTTTTGAGTTCATGAAGATCTCTGCAAGCTAAAATAGCAGCAGAAGATTCCATATCAAAAACATAACCCTCAGGAATAATAGGCCTATCTTCATCATCACTTTCATCATTATAATCAGATTCAATAATTTCTTTCTCTCTAGCCCTAGCAATTTGTTCATCAAGAAATTCTCTAAGGGGCACAGTAGTATCAGGCATAGAAGTAGTTTCATCATAAGTATCATGCATAGCAGAAGTGGCATCATCAATAGCATGCGACATATCAGAACGAATAGCAGAAGCAGGTTTAGGTGTCGCAAGCTTACTTATAACAGAAGGTGAATCAAGTGTAGAGCTAGATGGCAGTTCCTTACCTCCCCTCATAGTTGAGGGGTAAATTGTTGTCATAGCGTCTTTCAAGTTCTTCATAGTGTCTAGCAGATATAAATCCCAAGTGACTCAAAGAATAGAGCTATGCTCCCCGGCAACGGCGCCAGAAAAAAGGTCTTGATAACCCACAAGTACAGGGGATCCCAACAGTTTTCGAGGGTAGAGTATTCAACCCAAATTTATTGATTCGACACAAGGGGAGCCAAAGAATATTCTCAAGTGTTAGCAGTTGAGTTGTCAATTCAACCACACCTGGATAACTTAGTATCTGCAGCAAAGTGTTTAGTAGCAAAGTAAAATGATAGTAGTGGTAACGGTAACAAAAGTAACAGAAGCAAAAGTAATATTTTTGGTGTTTTGTAGTGATTGTAATAGTAGCAACGGGAAAGTAAATAAGCGAGAACCAATATAGGAAAAGCTTGTAGGCATTGGATCGGTGATGGAGAATTATGCCGGATGCGGTTCATCATGTAACAGTCATAACCTAGGGTGACACAGAACTAGCTCCAATTCATCAATGTAATGTAGGCATGTATTCCGAATATAGTCGTACGTGCTTATAGAAAAGAACTTGCATGACATCTTTTGTCCTACCCTCCCGTGGCAGCAGGGTCCTAATGGAAACTAAGGGATATTAAGGCCTCCTTTTAATAGAGAACCGGAACAAAGCATTAGAACATAGTGAATACGTGAACTCCTCAAACTATGGTCATCGCCGGGAGTGGTCCCAATTATTGTCACTTCGGGGTTGCTGGATCATAACACATAGTAGGTGACTATAGACTTGCAAGATAGGATCAAGAACTCACATATATTCATGAAAACATAATAGGTTCAGATCTGAAATCATGGCACTCGGGCCCTAGTGACAAGCATTAAGCATAGCAAAGTCATAGCAACATCAATCTCAGAACATAGTGGATACTAGGGATCAAACTCTACCGAAACTAACTCGATTACATGATAGATCTCATCCAACCCATCACCGTCCAGCAAGCCTACGATGGAGTTACTCACGCACGGCGGTGAGCATCATGAAATTGGTGATGGAGGATGGTTGATGATGACGACGGCGACGAATCCCCCTCTCCGGAGCCCCGAACGGACTCCAGATCAGCCCTCCCGAGAGGTTTTAGGGCTTGGTGGCGGCTCCGTATCGTAAAACGCGATGATTTCTTCTCTCTTATTTTTTTCTCCCCGAAAGCAATTATATAGAGTTGGAGTTGGCATCGGAAAGTCTCTAGGGGGGCCACGAGGTAGGGGCGCGCCCTAGGGGGGGCGCCCCCCACCCTCGTGGACAGGGTGTGGGCCCCCTGGTCTTCATCTTTGGTGAGGATTTTTTATTATTTATTATAAGATATTCCGTGGAGTTTCAGGTCATTCCGAGAACTTTTGTTTTCTGCACATAAAACAACATCATGGCAATTCTGCTGAAAACAGCGTCAGTCCGGGTTAGTTCCTTTCAAATCATGCAAGTTATAGTCCAAAACAAGGGCAAAAGTGTTTGGAAAAGTAGATACGACGGAGACGTATCAAAGGCCTATGGAAAAGAAACCTAAAAAGGGAGAAAAAGGAAAAAGTGAAAGTATGTGTGTCCATCTAGTCATGCCTCCGTCTATGCCCATGGTATTTTGAGTGCGTAGTTATGTACGCGCGGTACGAACGCCGCCACTTTATCGGGACTGGGACGGAGGCCAAATTTCTAGTTGAGCTCTTCACGAGCTGGGTCGTCCTGCAGCGGAGTAGTCTGGACTCGGTTGACAGTGTCCGGGAGCTCGGCCACCGAATTATGGTTCTGCTTGAAAAGGCCGCTCTGTACTTCTGCTGCTAAAGCCGTAGTGTGCTCCTCGGTACGGAGGGAGCGTTCCGTGTTTCCATTGACTGTTATGACGCCGCGTGGTCTGGGCATCTTGAGCTTGAAATAAGCGTAGTGTGGCACCTAAAGGAAATATGCCCTAGAGGCAATAATAAAGTTATTATTTATTTCCTTATTCTCATGATACATGTTTATTATTCATGCTAGAATTGTATTAACCGGAAACATAATACATGTGTTAATACATAGACAAACATAGTGTCACTAGTATGCATCTACTTGACTAGCTCGTTGATCAAAGATGGTTATGTTTCCTAGCCATAGACATGAGTTGTCATTTGATTAACGGGATCACATCATTAGGAGAATGATGTGATTGACTTGAACCACCGTTAGCTTAGCACACGATCGTTTAGTATTTTGCTATTGCTTTCTTCATGACTTATACATGTTCCTACGACTATGAGATTATGCAACTCCCGTGTACCGGAGGAACACTTTCTGTGCTACCAAACGTCACAACGTAACTGGGTGATTATAAAGGTGCTCTACAGGTGTCTCCGAAGGTACTTGTTGGGTTGGCGTATTTCGAGAATATGATTTGTCACTCTGATTGTCGGGGAGGTATCTCTGGGCCCTCTCGATAATGCACATCATTTAAGCCTTGCAAGCATTGCAACTAATGAGTTAGTTGCGGAATGATGTATTACGGAACGAGTAAAGAGACTTGCCGATAACGAGATTGAACTAGGTATTGAGATACCGACGATCGAATCTCGGGCAAGTAACATACCGATGACAAAGGGAACAACGTATGTTGTTATGCGGTCTGACCGATATAGATCGTCGTAGAATATGTGGGAGCCAATATGAGCATCCAGGTTCCGCTGTTGGTTATTGACCGAAGACGTGTCTCGGTCATGTCTACATAGTTCTCGAACCCGTAGGGTCCGCACGCTTAAAGTTTCGATGATGATTATATTATGAGTTTATGTGTTTTAATGTACCAAAGGAGTTCGGAGTCCCGGATGAGATCGGGTACATGACGAGGAGTCTCGAAATGGTCAAGACATAAAGATCGATATATTGGACGACTATATTCGGACATCGGAAAGGTTCCGAGTGATTCGGGTATTTTCGGGAGTACCGGGGAGTTACGGGAATTCGTATTGGGCCTTAATGGGCCATATGGGAAAGGAGAGAAAGGCCTCAAAGGGTGGCCGCACCCCTCCCAATGGGCTGGTCCGAATTGGACTAGGGAGGGGGGTGCCCCCTTCCTTCCTTCTCATTTTCCCTTCCCTTTCATTTCCTCCTACTCCTACTACTTGGAAGGGCTCCTAGTTCTACTAGGAAAGGGGGAATCCTACTCCCGGTGGGAGTAGGACTCCCCTAGGGCGTGCCATAGAGAGGGCCGGCCCTCCCCCTCCTCCACTCCTTTATATACGGGGGCAGGGGGCACCCAGAGACACAACAATTGATCGTTTGATCTTTTAGCCATGTGCGGTGCCCCCCTCCACCATAGTCCACCTCGATAATACTGTAGCGGAGCTTAGGCGAAGCCCTGCGTCGGTAGAACATCATCATCGTCATCACGCCGTCGTGCTGACGAAACTCCCCCTCAACACTCGGCTGGATCAGAGTTCGAGGGACGTCATCGGGCTGAACGTGTGCTGAACTCGGAGGTGCCGTGCGTTCGGTACTTGATCAGTCGGATCATGAAGATGTACGACTACATCAACTGCGTTGTGCTAACGCTTCCGCTTTCGGTCTACGAGGGTACGTGGACAACACTATCCCCTCTCATTGCTATGCATCACCATGATCTTGCGTGTGCGTAGGAATTTTTTTTGAAATTACTACGTTCCCCAACAGTGGTATCAGAGCCAGGTTTTATGCGTTGATGTAATATGCACGAGTAGAACACAAGTGAGTTGTGGGCGATATAAGTCATACTGCTTACCGGCATGTCATACTTTGGTCCGGCGGTATTGTTGGATGAAGCTGCCCGGGCCGACATTACGCGTACGCTTATGCGAGACTGGTTTTTACCGCCGTGCTATGCACACAGGTGACTGGCGGGTGTCAGTTTCTCCAACTTTAGTTGAACCGAGTGTGGCTACGCCCGGTCCTTGAGAAGGTTAAAACAGCACTAACTTGACGAACTATCGTTGTGGTTTTGATGCGTAGGTAAGAACGGTTCTTGCTCAGCCCGTAGCAGCCACGTAAAATTTGCAACAACAAAGTAGAGGACGTCTAACTTGTTTTTGCAGGGCATGTTGTGATGTGATATGGTCAAGACGTGATGAGATATAAGTTGTTGTATGAGATGATCATGTTTTGTTGAAGTTATCGGCAACTGGCAGAAGCCTTATGGTTGTCTCTTTATCGCATAAGATGCAAGCGCCAAATAATTGCTTTACTTTATCGCTATGCGATAGCAATAGTTGCAAGAGCAATAGTTGGCGAGACGACCATGTAACGACACATTGATATAGATCAAGATGATGGAGATCATGGTGTCATGCCGGTGACGATGGAGATCATGACGATGCTTCGGAGATGGAGATCACAAACACAAGATGATGATGGCCATATCATATCACTTATATTGATAGCATGTGATGTTTATCTTTTATGCATCTTATCTTGCTTTGATTGACGGTAGCAATATAAGATGATCTCTCACTAAATTATTAAAGTATAAGTGTTCTCCCTGAGTATGCACTGTTGCGAAAGTTCTTCGTGCTGAGACACCACGTGATGATCGGGTGTGATAGGCTCTACGTTCAAATACAATGGGTGCTAACAGTTGCACACGCGTAATACTCAGGTTAAACTTGACGAGCCTAGCATATAATAGATATGGCCTCGGAACACGGAGACCGAAAGGTCGAGCGTGAATCATATAGTAGATATGATCAACATAGTGATGTTCACGATTGAAACTACTCCATCTCACGTGATGACCGGACATGGTTTAGTTGATATGGATCACGTGATCACTTAGAAGATTAGAGGGATGTCTATCTAAGTGGGAGTTCCTAAGTAATATGATTAATTTAACTTAAATTTATCATGAACTTAGTCCTGGTAGTATTAGCATATCTATGTTGTAGATCAGTAGCTCACGATGTTGCTCCCTGTTTAATTTTTTATATGTTCCTAGAGAAAACTAAGTTGAAAGATGTTAGTAGCAATGATGCAGATTGGATCTGTGATCTGAGGTTTATCCTCATTGCTGCACAGAAGAATTATGTCCTTGATGCACCGCTAGGTGACAGACCTATTGCAGGAGCAGATGCAGACGTTATGAACATTTGGCTAGCTCAATATGATGACTACTTGATAGTTTAGTGCACCATGCTTAACGTCTTAGAATCGGGACTTCAAAGACGTTTTGAACGTCATGGACCATATGAGATGATCCAGGAGTTGAAGTTAATATTTCAAGCAAATACCCGAGTTGAGAGATATGAAATCTCCAACAAGTTCTATAGCTAAAAGATGGAGGAGAATAGCTCAAAGCAGTGAGCATGTGCTTAGATTGTCTGGGTACTACAATCGCTTGAATCAAGTGGGAGTTAATCTTCCAGATAAAATAGTGATTGACAGAATTCTCTAGTCACCATCACCATGCTAGTAGAACTTCGTGATGAACTATAGTATGCAAGGGATGACGAAAATGATTCCCGAGTTCTTCGTGATGCTGAAATCAACGAAGGTAGAAATCAAGAAAAGAGCATCAAGTGTTGATGGTTAACAAGATCACTAGTTTCAAGAAAAGGGCAAAGGGAAATAAGGGGAACTTCAAGAAGAACGGCAAGCAAGTTGCTGCTCAAGTGAAGAAGCCCAAGTCTGGACCTAAGCCTGACACTAAGTGCTTCTACTGCAAAGGGACTGGTCACTGGAAGCGGAACTGCCCCAAGTATTTGGTGGATAAGGATGGCAAAGTGAACAAAGCTATATTTGATATACATGTTATTGATGTGTTACTAGTGTTTATAGCAACCCCTCGGTATTTGATACTGGTTCAGTTGCTAAGAGTAGTAACTCGAAGCGGGAGTTGCAGAATAAACAGAAACTAGTTAAGGGCGAGGTGACGATGTGTGTTGGAAGTAGTTGAACCTAAATTTCGAGATTAGTGTTAGATTGATATGATCATCATGGCACACTCCCTATACTTTCGAGATTAGTGTTGAACCTAAATAAGTGTTATTTGGTGTTTGCTTTAAGCATGAATATGATATGATCATGTTTATTGCAATACAGTTATTCATTTAAATTGGAGAATAATTGTTGTTCTGTTTACATGAATAAAACCTTCTATGGTCATACACCCAACGAAAATGGTTTGTTGGATCTCGATTGTAGTGATACACATATTCATAATATTGAAGCCAAAAGATGCAAAGTTAATAATGTAGTGCAACTCATTTGTGGCACTGCCGTTTAGGTCATGCTGGTGTAAAGCGCATGAAGAAACTCCATGCTGATGGGATTTTGGAATCACTTGATTATGAATCACTTGATGCTTGCGAACCATGCCTCATGGGCAAGATGACAAAGACTCCATTCTCCGGAACAATGGAGCGAGCAACTGACTTATTGGAAATAATACATACTGATGTATGCGGTCCGATGAGTGTTAAGGCTCACGGTAAGTATCGTTATTTTCTAACCTTCACTGATGATTTGAGCAGATATGGGTATATCTACTTGATGAAACACAAGTCTGAAACATTTGAAAAGTTCAAAGAATTTTAGAGTGAAGTGGAGAATCATCATAACAAGAAAAATAAAAAGTTTCTACGATATGATCGCAGAGGTAAAATATTTGAGTTACGAGTTTGGTCTTCAGTTAAAACAACGTGAAATAGTTTCACTACTCACGCCACCTGGAACACCACAGTGTAATGGTATGTCCGAACATCGTAACCGTACTTTATTAGATATGGTGCGATCTATGATGTCTCTTACTAATCTACCACTATCGTATTGGGGTTATGCATTAGAGACAGCTACATTCACGTTAAATAGGGCACCATCGAAATCCGTTGAGACGACGCCTTATGAACTGTGGTTTGGCAAGAAACCAAAGTTGTCGTTTCTTAAAGTTTGGGGTTGCGATGCTTATGTGAAAAATCTTCAACCTGATAAGCTCGAACCCAAATCGGAGAAATGTGTCTTCATAGGGTACCCAAAGGAAACTCTTGGGTACACCTTCTATCACAGATCTGAAGGCAAGAATTTTGTTGCTAAATTTGGATCCTTTCTAGAGAAGGAGTTTCTCTCGAAAGAAGTGAGTGGGAGGAAAGTAGAACTTGATAAGGTAACAGTACTTGCTCCCTTATTTGAAAGTAGTTCATCACAGAAACCGGTTCCTGTGACGTCAACGCCAATTAGTGAGGAAGTTAATGATGATGATCATGAAACTTCAGATCAAGTTGTTACTGAACCTCGTAGATCAACCAGAGTAAGATCCGCACCAGAGTGGTACGGTAATCCTGTTCTGGAGGTCATGTTACTTGACCATGACGAACCTACGAACTATGAGGAAGCGATGATGAGCCCAGATTCCGCAAAATGGCTTGAGGCCATGAAATCTAAGATGGGATCCATGTATGAGATCAAAGTATGGACTTTTATTGACTTGCCCAATGATCGGCGAGCCATTGAGATTAAATGGATCTTCAAGAGGAAGACGGACGCTGATAGTAGTGTTACTATCTACAAAGCTAGAATTGTCGCGAAAGGTTTTCGACAAGTTCAAGGTGTTGACTACGATGAGAGTTTCTCACTCGTATCTATGCTTAAGTCTGTCCGAATCATGTTAGCAATTGCCGCATTTTATGAAATCTGGCAAATGGATAAAAAAACTGCATTCCTTAATGGATTTATTAAATAAGAGTTATATATGATGCAACCAGAAGGTTTTGTCAATCCTAAAGGTGCTAACAAAATATGCAAGCTCCAGCGATCCATCTATGGACTGGTGCAAGCATCTCAGAGTTGGAATATACGCTTTGATAAGTTGATCAAAGCATATAGTTTTATACAGACTTCCGGTGAAGCCTGTATTTACAAGAAAGTGAGTGGGAGCACTACAGCATTTCTGATAAGTATATGTGAATGACATATTGTTGATCGGAAATAATGTAGAATTATTCTGCAAAGCATAAAGGAGAGTTTGAAAGGAGTTTTTCAAAGAAGGACCTCGGTGAAGCTGCTTACATATTGAGCATCAAGATCTATAGAGATAGATCAAGACACTTGATAAGTTTTTTCAATGAGTACATACCTTGACAATATTTTGAAGTAGTTCAAAATGGAACAGTCAAAGAAAGAGTTTCTTGCCTGTGTTACAAGGTGTGAAATTGAGTAAAGACTCAAAGCCCGACCACGGCAGAAGATAGAAAGAGAATGCAAGTCATTCCCTATGCCTCAGCCATAGGTTCTATAAAGTATGTCATGCTGTGTACCAGATCTATTGCATACCCTACCACTGAGTTTGGCAAGGGAGTACAATAGTGATCTAGGAGTAGATCACTTGACAGCGGTCAAAATTGTCCTAGGTGGAATAAGGATATGTTTCTCGATTATGGAAGTGACAAAAGGTTCGTCGTAAAGGGTTACGTCGATGCAAGTTTTGACACTAATCTAGATGACTCTATGTCTCGGTCTAGATACATATTGAAAGTGGGAGCAATTAGCTAGAGTAGCTCCGTGCAGAGCATTGTAGACATAGAAATTTGCAAAATACTTACGGATCTAAATGTGACAGACCCGTTGACTAAATTTCTCTCACAAGCAAAACATGATCACAACTTAGTACTCTTTGGGTGTTAATCACATGGTGATGTGAACTAGATTATTGACTCTAGTAAACCCTTTTGGGTGTTGGTCACATGACGATGTGAACTATGGGTGTTAATCACATGGTGATGTGAACTATTGGTGTTAAATCACATGGCGATGTGAACTAGATTATTGACTCTAGTGCAAGTGGGAGACTGAAGGAAATATGCCCTAGAGGGAATAATAAAGTTATTATTTATTTACTTATTCTCATGATACATGTTTATTATTCATGCTAGAATTGTATTAACCGGAAACATAATACATGTGTGAATACATAGACAAACATAGTGTCACTAGTATGCCTCTACTTGACTAGCTCGTTGATCAAAGATGGTTATGTTTCCTAGCCATAGACATGAGTTGTCATTTGATTAATGGGATCACATCATTAGGAGAATGATGTGATTGACTTGACCCACTATTAGCTTAGCACACGATCATTTAGTATTCTGCTATTGCTTTCTTCATGACTTATACATGTTCCTACGACTATGAGATTATGCAACTCCCGTGTACCGGAGGAACACTTTGTGTGCTACCAAACGTCACAACGTAACTGGGTGATTATAAAGGTGCTATACAGGTGTCTCCGAAGGTACTTGTTGGGTTGGCGTATTTCGAGATTAGGATTTGTCACTCTTATTGTCGGAGAGATATCTCTGGGCCCTCTCGGTAATGCACATCACGTAAGCTTTGCAAGCATTGCAACTAATGAGTTAGTTGCGGAATGATGTATTACGGAACGAGTAAAGAGACTTGCCGGTAACGAGATTGAACTAGGTATTGAGATACTGACGATCGAATCTCGGGCAAGTAACATACCGATGACAAAGGGAACAACGTATGTTGTTATGCGGTCTGACCGATAAAGATCTTTGTAGAATATGTGGGAGCCAATATGAGCATTCAGGTTCCGCTATTGGTTATTGACCGGAGACGTGTCTCGGTCATGTCTACATAGTTCTCGAACCCGTAGGGTCCGCACGCTTAAAGTTTCGATGACGGTTATATTATGAGTTTATGTGTTTTGATGTACCGAAGGAGTTCGGAGTCCCGGATGAGATCACGGACATGACGAGGAGTCTCGAAATGGTCGAGACGTAAAGATCGATATATTGGACGACTATATTCGGACAATGGAAAGGTTCCGAGTGATTCGGGTATTTTCGGGAGTACCGGGAAGTTACGGGAATTCGTATTGGGCCTTAATGGGCCATACAGGAAAGGAGAGAAAGGCCTCAAAGGATGGCCGCACCCCTTCCCATGGGCAGGTCCGAATTGGACTAGGGAAGGGGGGCGTCCCCTTCCTTCCTTCTCCTTTTCCCTTCCCTTTCCTTTCCTCCTACTCCTACTACTTGGAAGGGCTCCTAGTTCTACTAGGAAAGGGGGAATCCTACTCCCGGTGGGAGTGGGACTCCCCTAGGGCGCGCCATAGAAAGGGCCGGCCCTCCCCCTCCTCCACTCCTTTATATACGGGGGTAGGGGGGCACCCAGAGACACAACAATTGATCGTTTGATCTTTTAGCCGTGTGCGGTGCCCTCTTCACCATAGTCCACCTCGATAATACTGTAGCGGTGCTTAGGCAAAGCCCTGCGTCGGTAGAACATCATCATCATCGCCACGCCGTCGTGCTGACGAAACTCCCCCTCAACACTCGGCTAGATCGGAGTTCGAGGGACATCATCGGGCTGAACGTGTGCTGAACTCGGAGGTGCCGTGCGTTTGGTACTTGATCGGTCGAATGGTGAAGACGTACGACTACATCAATCGCGTTCTGCTAAGGCTTCCGCTTTCGGTCTACGAGGGTACGTGGACAACACTCTCCCCTCTCGTTGCTATGCATCACCATGATCTTGCGTGTGCGTAGGAATTTTTTTGAAATTACTACGTTCCCCAACAGCACCGCGTTGAATCGAGCAAATGCGGTTCGTCCAAGCAGTGCATGATAGCCACTGCGAAAGGGGACGATATCGAAGATCAAATCTTCGCTTCGGAAGTTGTCCGGAGATCCGAAGACAACGTTTAGTGTGATTGAGCCCGTGCAGCAGGCCTCCACACCTGGTATGACTCCTTTAAAGGTAGTCTTTGTGGGCTTGATCCATGATGGATTAATGCCCATTTTGCGTACTGTATCCTAATGGAGTAGGTTGAGGCTGCTGCCCCCGTCCATGAGGACTCGCATCAGGTGGAATCCATCAATTATTGGGTCGAGGACCAGTGCGGCCGAACCGCCATGACGTATACTGGTCGGACGATCCCTGCGATCAAAGGTGATCGGGCATGACGACCATGGATTAAATTTTGGGGCGACTGGCTCTATCGCATAGACGTCCCTAAGTGCGCACTTGCGCTCCCTCTTGGGGATGTGGGTAGCGTATATCATGTTCACTGTTTTGACCTGAGGGGGAAACTTCTCCTGTCCCCCTGTGTTCGGTGGACGGGGCTCCTCATCATCGTCCTCGCTTTGTGACCCCTTCTCCTTGTTCTCGGCATTTAACTTGCCGGCCTGTTTAAAAACCCAACAGTCTCTGTTGGTATGATTGGCTGGGTTTGTCGGGGGTGTCGTGTATCTGGCACGGGCGATCGAGTATGCGGTCCAAGCTGGATGATCCCGAATTGTTCCTTTTGAACGACTTCTTCCGCTGGTCGGACGACGTTGACCGATGTGTCGTCGGTATTATCACCGTTGTTTCGACGCTTGTGTCTGTTGCATCGGGGCTTGCCATTGCTATTTCTGGCTTCCGCAGTGCCAGGTTCGCTTGCATTGTTATTACTACGGGCTAGCCAGCTATCTTCGCCCACGCAAAAGCGGGTCATAAGTGCCGTGAGGGCTGCTATCGACTTCGGCTTTTCTTGGCCGAGCTGTCGGGCTAGCCATTCGTCCCGAATGCTGTGTTTAAAGGCCGCCAGGGCTTCGGCATCCGGACAATCGACGATCTGGTTCTTTTTGGTTAAGAATCTAGTCCAGAATTTCCTGGCTGACACTCCGGGCTATAGAATTATGTGACTTAAGTCGTCGGCATCCGGAGGTCGAACATATGTACCTTGGAAGTTGTCAAGGAAGGCCTCTTCCAAGTCCTCCTAGCTGCCAATGGAGTTTTCGGGCAGACTATTCAACCAGTGTCGGGCTGGTCCTTTGAGTTTTAGCGGAAGGTATTTGATGGCATGGAGATCATCGCTGCGGGCCATATGAATGTGAAGAAGAAAATCCTTGATCCATACCGCGGGGTCTATTGTCCCATCATATGATTCGATGTTTACGGGTTTAAACCCTTCTGGGAATTCGTGCTCCATTACCTCATCAGTGAAGCAAAGGGGGTGTGCGGCGCCTCTATATTGGGCCACGTCGCGACGTAGCTCGGATGGAGTCCGTCTGCGGTTCTCGGCCCGGGCATGAGTATGATTGTTGCGTCCGGCTAGGTAGCCGTTGTCGCGTGTCGGGGCACGTCCCCGTGATCCATAGATCGATCTGTTCTGACCTGCTCTACTGTCCAAGTCTTGCCGTAGGTCACATGTATGTCCCCGAGCTGTTTTATCTCTGCCCTTACGGTGAGGTAGGGCGGGCTGGTGTTCGGCTTGAGTTGTCGTTTTGTCCCAACCACGTGGTGGTCGGTCAGCCGCATTGCGCGATGATGGTACGGGCTCCCGCGCCTCGTCATCAAACTGAGGTAGCAATTTGCGCTTCGGGTAACTTTTGGCTGGGCGCTTCAGGTCGTATTCCTCGGCTGCCAGGACATCAGTCCATCTATCGTTGAGCAGATCTTCATCAAGCTTGAAGCTGCTGTTGCTTCTTTTTCAGGCTCCTTGAAGTGGCTATTAGCCGGCGCCTAAAGCGCTCCTGCTCGAGAGGTTCCTTAGGCACGATAAAATCCTCGTTGCCAAGTCTCACCTCATCCTCAGAGAGCGGAAGATAATTACTGTCCTCCGAGTCTTCATGTATGGCCTGTTCATCAGGGCTAACTTGCCCATCTTCCCGATCGTCCTGTTCGGCAGTTTGCTCGTCGGCTCTTCTCTGTCTTCGGCACCGTCTGGAGTGTTATCGTTTCCTGTGCCGGTGTTGTTGTCTTTTCTGCAGCGTGATTTAGAGCGGCGCCGCTGACGTCGGCGCTTTGGTTGTATCTCAGAAGGTTCATCCTCAACTGGATCTTCCTTATCATCGCCGCTATTCTCTTTGGGTACATCCACCATGTATACGTCGTATGAGGAGGTGGCCATCCAACGTCCGGTAAACGGTGGGTTTTCGGCCTGCTCCTCTCCAGCATCATCGTCCATACCGTCGATGTCTTCGGAGCCGTAATCAAGTGTGACGCCCCGATAATGAAGCTACAGTAATCCCACGCTAATGATGCCACGTCACCATGGTTACTATTGTTAACCTCGCGATGTTTCGAAACCATTTCAAAATTCAAATTCAAATTAATGTCAACAATAAAAGTTTTCAAATACTAAAACTAAAATGTTCGAGAGGTGCCAAATAATGCATAGGTAATTATGGTGATGAAACCATAATTTTATATATTGCTTTAATACTCTAAAGTGATTTAAATAGTAACAAAAACAATTAAGTAAATGCCTCTTTTCAATTAATAAAACTCTAAACTAATTTATTTCGGGGTAAAACTTTTATGTTAGTGGGTGGTTCTGGAACATTATTTTAGGAGATGTTATCATATTTTACTAAACTAAAATTAAGGTGTATCTAAAATAAAACAGTAAATAAACAAAAAAAAGAGAAATAGAAGAAACCCCCTCCCCCCACTGGACCATGGCCCAGCTGGCCTATGGGCTGCCAGGCCGGCCCAGCCGGCCTCCCCTTAGCCCCCCACTCCCCCAGGCCAACCCTAGCCGCCACCCACTCGCCCGCACTTCGCCCTCCCACTCGCTCTCCTTCACCCCCTCGCTCTGGATCTGAATCGGAGGAGCCCGATCCCCTTCACCCTCGCTCGACGCCCGCCGCCGCCGGACTCCACCCCGTCGAACGCCGGCCCCTGCCTCCTCCCAGGTGCCCCCACTCGACTGGATCGGGGAGGGGCCAGGTTCCGCGCCGCCCCATCACGCTTCGACGCCGGCGCCCACCTGCGTCTTCACCCATCGTCGCCGGGCTGCCTCCCGCTCCGCCGCTCGTCCCCGTCGTCCCCCCCGACCTCCATCGAGCCCATTGCCCCGTCCCTGCTCCTCGATGTGAGCTCCGCCTCGCCCCTCCCCTCCCCTCCTCTCCGTCCTGGCCTTTTCACCGCGCACGCGACGCGCTTGTGCCCCTGCTCACCGGGGCCTCGCCCTGACCGGCGTGCCTCCACCCGCGCCGGCCTCGTCTTGCCCCGGAGGGCGTCGCCTTCCGCCCAGGCCGTCGCCCTGCCTTGCCTCGTCGTGCTCCCCACTCCCGTCCCGCGGTCGTCACGCCCTACCTCCCGAACCGCGCGCCCACGCGCCGGCCTCACTGGCCTCGCCCGCTGTCGCCACCCCCCTCCGTCGCCTCCGCCCGCCGTGGCCCCGGCTGGCCACGCCGGCGTGCCTCGCCATCGGTGCCGCGGCGTCCTCATCCCGCCCTGCGGGCGAGCGCCCGCTCGGGTGCGCCCGCACCCAACCGCCCGCACGCCTGCGCCCGTTAGCGCTAACCCGACCCGTTAGGCCCCCCGGGTCACTGACTAGTGGGCCCCTGCCCAGAACGATTTTTGAAAAAGAAAAAAAAGGAATTAAATTAATTAATTAAATAAGTAATTAATTAAGTTAACTAATCATAATTAGGTTAACCTAATTAACTAATTAGTCTAATTAAACAGTAATTAGTTAAGTTAACCCTGATTAACCTAATCAAAGAATGACAGGTGGGTCCCACTGGACCCACACGTCAGTTTGACCAGTCAACGCCCCTGTTGACTGCTGACGTCATGATGACGTCAGCAAGCACTGTTTTGGATAATGTTGGATTTAATAATTAATTAAATTCCAGAAATTAATAAAATCTTTAGAAAATCATATCTTTTAATCCGTAACTCGGATTAAAATGTTTTCAACATGAAAGTTGCTCAGAACGACGAGACGAACCCGGATACGCAGCCCGTTCATCCGCCGCGCATCCCTAACATATCCAACTCGCAACTTTCCCCCTCCGGCACCTCCGCCCGAAAACGCGAAACACCGGGGATACTTTCCCGGATGTTTCCCCCCCCCCTTCACCGGTATCACCTACCCCTGCGTTAGATCACCTCTAGCACCGCGTTTGTCTTGTTATGCTTTGATTGCTATGTTGTTTATTGTGTTCCCCCTCCGTTACTTTTTCCAGTAGACCCCGAGACCGACGCCGCTGCTACCCAGTACGACTACGGAGTTGACGACCCCTCTCTCTTGCCAGAGCAACCAGGCAAGCCCCTCCCTTGATCACCAGATATCGCCTACTCTCCTCTATACTGCTTGCATTAGAGTAGTGTAGCATGTTACTGCTTTAGTTATTCCTATCCTGATGCATAGCCTGTTTTTGATACTGCTGTTGATACCTTTACCTGCAATCCTACTGCTTAGTATAGGATGCTAGTGTTCCATCAGTGGCCCTACACTCTTGTCCGTCTGCCATGCTATACTACTGGGCCGTGATCACTCGGGGGTGATCACGGGCATACTATATACTTTACACTGTTACATTACATGTGATACTGTTCGGAGATGGGGGCTGAAGGGGCAGGTGGCTCCATCCCGGTAGAGGCGGGCCTGGGTTCCCGACGGCCCCCGGCTGTTACTTTGTGGCGGAGCGATAGGGCAGGTTCAGACCACCTAGGAGAGAGGTGGGCCTGGCCCTAGTCGGCGTTCGCGATACTTAACACGCTTAACGAGATCTGGGTATTTGATCTGAGTCTGGCCATTTGGTCTATACGCACTAACCACCTACGCGGGAGTAGTTATGGGTATCCCGACGTCGTGGTATCAGCCGAAGCACTTCTTGACGTCAGCGACTGAGTGGCGCGCGCCGGATTGGACTGGAACGCCACTAGGCTAGGTCTGCTTCCGGCCGCGTTCGCAACGTGCAGGTGTGCTCAGGGCGATGGGCCCAGACCCCTGCGCGCTTAGGTTTAGACCGGCGTGCTGACCGCTCTGTTGTGCCTAGGTGGGGCTGCGACGTGTTGATCTTCCGAGGCCGGACATGACCCAGGAAAGTGTGTCCGGCCAAATGGGATCAAGCGTGTTGGGCTATGTGGTGCACCCCTGCAGGGAAGTTTATCTATTCGAATAGCCGTGTCCCTCGGTAAAAGGACGACCCAGAGTTGTACCTTGACCTTATGACAACTAGAACTGGATACTTAATAAAACACACTCTTCCAAGTGCCAGATACAACCCGGTGATCGCTCTCTGACAGGGCATCGAGGAGGGGATCGCCGGGTAGGATTATGCTATACGATGCTACTTGGAGGACTTCAGTCTACTCTCTTCTATATGCTGCAAGACGGAGGCGACCAGAAGCGTAGTCTTCGATAAGACTAGCTATCCCCCTCTTATTCTGGCATTCTGCAGTTCAGTCCACTGATATGGCCCTTTACACATATATCCATGCATATGTAGTGTAGCTCCTTGCTTGCGAGTACTTTGGATGAGTACTCACGGTTGCTTTTCTCCCCCTTTCCCCCTTTCCTTTCTCTCTGGTTGTCGCAACCAGATGTTGGAGCCTAGGAGCCAGACGCCACCGTTGACGACGACTCCTACTACACCGGAGGTGCCTACTACTACGTGCTGCCTGCTGACGACGACCAGGAGTAGTTAGGAGGATCCCAGGCAGGAGGCCTGCGCCTCGTTCGATCTGTATCCCAGTTTGTGCTAGCCTTCTTAAGGCAAACTTGTTTAACTTATGTCTGTACTCAGATATTGTTGCTTCCGCTGACTCGTCTATGATCGAGCACTTGTATTCGAGCCCTCGAGGCCCCTGGCTTGTATTATGATGCTTGTATGACTTATTTTATTTGTAGAGTTGTGTTGTGATATCTTCCCGTGAGTCCCTGATCTTGATCGTACACATTTGCGTGCATGATTAGTGTACGATTGAATCGGGGGCGTCACATCAAGCATGTCGGTTAAATCTTCGACAGTGGCTATTAAGTGGGAGGTGGGTGGGAAGCAAAATTCTCCGTCCTCGGCCTCCAGTTCGAAACAGATATAATTCGGTTGTGAGTCCCCCGCTAAGGACTGTTTTTAATGAGTTTAGCACATCGCCTAAAGGTGAGTGCCGGAAGATGTCCGCGGAGCTGAATTCGATGATCGATGACCGATCAAGCTCGACGTATGCGGACGCGCGTGGTTCGGAACCCGTAGCCCGAAACGAGTCCGAGGGTCCGGTGGTGCAGATTCCACCTGAGGTTGGGTCTGTGTCCGTCTCCAACGCCGCTGAGTCTGCGACTTCCGTGGTGGGGTTGAGCTTCCCGTCCTCAGATGGCACGATCTACTCCGGATCTGGGGCCAGAGCAGTCACAGTCTCTATCTCCTGGGTGTGGTCCAATGACAGATTTAAGTCATGTTCATCGCGGTGGCAGGGAGCGACTTCCGTGGGCGCGAATCCATCGAAGATCAAGTCTCCACGGATATCAGCGACGTAGTTCAAGCTTCCAAATCTGACCTAACGGCCTGGGGCGTAGCTGTCGATCTGCTCTAGATGGCTAAGCGAGTTGGCCCGCAGTGCGAAGCCGCCGAATACGAAGATCTGTCCGGGGAGGAAGACTTCCCCCTGGACAACATTGTTGTAGATGATTGACGGGGCCATCGAACCTTTTGGAGACGATGCAGTGGAACCCTCAATGAAAGCACCAATGTCGGTGTCAAAACCGACGGATCTCGAATAGGGGGTCCCGAACTGTGCGTCTAAGGTCAATGGTAATAGGAGACAGGGGACACGTTGTTTACCCAGGTTCGGGCCCTCTCTATGGAGGTAATACCCTACTTCCTTCTTGATTGATCTTGATGAATATGAGTATTACAAGAGTTGATCTACCACGAGATCGTAATGGCTAAAACCCTAGAGGTCTAGCCTGTATGATTATGATGATGCCTCTATGGACTAAGCCCTCCGGTTTACATATACACCGGAGGGGATTAGGTTTGTACAAAGTCGGTTATAGAGAAAGGAATCTTCACATCAGGGCACCAAGCTTGCCTTCCACGCCAAGGAGAGTCCCATCCGGACACGGGAGAGAGTCTTCGGTCTTGTATCTTCACAGCCCATCAGTCCGGCCCATGTACTATAGTTCGGACGCCCGGGGAACCCTTAATCCAGGACTCCCTCAGCGACGACGACTAAGGGCGGCTCTGGGCGGTGGCTCTGCGGCGGTCGATCACGGGGCGGCGACGGCGACTAGGGGCGGCTCCACTCAGCGAATCAGGGGAGCCGGTGAAGCGGCTAGGTGGAACAGGGTGAGGGGCGCCCCCGCGGCATGATTCCGTCCGCAGATATGGCCGGAATCAACGGCGGCGGATGGGCGGAATCAATGGCGGGCGGCTGCGGAAGGGGCTGGGGAATGGGCGCGCGGGCTGAAATGTCCCTCCCGCCAACCGCTTTCTGGGATACAGGGCACCGTCGGGTCGAGGGGGAAACCTGCGTTTCGCGGGTTGGAGATGGGATTTTACCGCACCCCTCAAATTTTTTTATGGGTCCGACAACAGTGTTTGATCGGGCAGCATTTTTCGAGGGACCCATATTTTTCGGTTATTTTACGGATTGAGTCATTACACAGGGTCTGCTATAGATGCTCTCAAGCCAAATTGGGCTGGAGTATGCACAACCCGCAAAGTCGTATTGTGTAGTTCCGCCTCCTACCGGTAATAATCTTACCATTCCATAGCTGCTTTAAGATTCGATCCAAAAAAGCACTTATTTTCTTCTTTTTTTCTACTATACAAACTGAATATCCAGTCTAATACAGCTACTATCCCACTCTATTTGTCCTTGCATGGCAGGCATTAATGTTACAGCTCACTCTCTCTCTTTTCTCACACACACACGCATGCATGTCTTTTCGCTCTTCATTGTAAACAAATGAGGTAAATATACCGGGAGTCTTCAAACTTGCACGCGATGGTTAGTTTGGTGCACAAAACTTGTAAAATACGTGATTCTAATCATCGAATTTATGCGGACGTGCAAATACGGTCACATATCCCGTACTTGGGCATATCCGATGCTTGGCTGCCTGCTGTCAGCAACAGATGGCAATCAGCGCAGCGTGTTTTTGCACAAAACCCCATAGCCTTTTTTATTTGTGAAAAATTAACAACTGGTGGGTCCCACTTATCAGTATATAGCGAAATTTAAATACGAAAAAGTGTGTCGCCCAGTCTAGAACACACGCCTAAGCCGAGGACACAATCCGGCCAAGCCACTCCAACCCAATCCTGTGGATGTTTACGTGGGATAACTTTGCTTTACTGTACTATAACGAAGGAGCTCGTGTAGCAGAAATGGGTTCCATTATGTGCGGCCTATTTTGCATCTGCTCTCCTTTTTTTACAGATTAATAGATATATAGTACTCCCTCCGTCCAAAAATACTTGTCATCAAAATGAATAAAGAGGGATGTATCTAGAACTAAAATACAACTAGATACATCCCTTTTTATTCATTTTGATGACAAGTATTTTCGGACGGAGGGAGTATGTAAGTTATAATCTCAATAATAAAATGGCTTTCAAATATTGTTCATGTATTATTTTAAAATAATATTTACGAATTGTAAAAGATATTTGCATAACTGTAATACAAATATATTTTTAAATATTCATAATTGTAAAAACATCGTTTTCAAAATTTGTAGAATAATTTTAAAATAAAAATAATAATTTTAGAATAGTAATAATTAAAATATGTATGTATAGTTGCACCTGTTCGTTTTTTTTGAAATTTTTGAAGCAGAAAACTTTGTTCATGTATTATTTTAAAATAATATTGTTAATTAAAAAAATTGTGTCATAATAATATAAGTATTTTTATAAATACTATTCATAAAATTTATTTTAATTATACAAGAATTTCAATAATTATACACACGTTTTTATAATCTTATGTTTGTATAAGTAAAATATTCATAATATAAAATCTAAAGTCTTGGTATGAATATTTAATTGTGTCTAATATGTAAATTATATATTCTTTTTGAATATAAATCATGATTAAAAATTACTACACAAGTGAATATTCATAAATATTTGATAAATATTGTATTCATCATTCTGTATAAGTTAAATATAAGCCACCAGTGTATAATTCTTTTTGTATTCATTAATTTTTTTATTTAATAACATTTTAAATGTCTGTATTAAATAAATATATTTTATGTAATACACAAGTTTATATTTCATAAACTGTTGACTCTACATTTTACTTGTATTAAGTCACGTCATGTGCACGACACATATTTAGTTGATAATCCCGGAAGTTTTCAGTATAAGTGAAATTATATCTCATGTTAGACACGTAAATGTTCCTGTTGCAATGGTTGGGTCTTTCTTGTGCGTACCTGAGCTAGCTAGATCGAAGACCCACCACCCGCGCTTCTGTATTTCGCTCCTTGCTGGAGCGTATTTTTGGTACTCCCTCCTTCCATCTATATAGGGCCTAATGCGTTTTTCAAGGCTAATTTTGACCAAATATTAGAGCAATAATATATGACATGCAACTTACATAAAGCACACCGTTAAATTCTTGTGTGAAAGGAGATTTCAATGATATAATTTTCACATTGTGCATGTCATGTATTATTAATCTTGTCAATAGTCAAAGGTTGTCTTAAAAACGCATTAGGCCCTATATAGATGGAAGGAGGGAGTACCAATGATGATTTTTTTTCTGCAAATAAACAAAGGCGAGGCTGTTATACGCAAGAACAGGTCGCACCAATGATGATTTTTGGTGCCATCTTGTCATTGACAGTGGGCCTTGCACACTCTGGCGTGCCAAGCAAGCATCGAATACGTCCGCGTACGGGATATGTGACCGTATTTGCACGCTCGTGCAAGTTTGATAATCAAAATCACGTATTTTACAAGTTTATGCACTAAACTAACCGTCGCGTGCAAGTTCTAAGACTCCCAGTGTATTTACCTCTAAACAAATCCATGGACTTCTTTTCATCTTGATAAGTTAAACACATTTATATATTTTAAAATTTAAGTTCATTTTTAAAATTATTTATATATTTGAACTCCTAACGCCAAGACCTTTAGAAGTAAACCAATATTGGATATATATCAAACACGTGTAATGTGCAATTGATTATTCCAAACTATGAAACAATTTATTTGAGAACAATGAAATAGTTTTTGAGTAATGTGCAATTGAAATATATGTTTTTTTTGTGAAACAAGCGAGCGAAAAGTGAAAAGTAGGTTTTGAATTGTGAAATGTGCAATTGATATATTATTCTTGCAAAAGAAGATAGTGAAAAGTGAAATGTTAGATCTGAATTGTGAAATAGTAAGCACAGAAGCTGAAATACATTGTTCACATTTTCAAATAATCAGTTTCACAATCGTATATTATAATTTCATTTTCTGTACTTATTATTTCCTAATTCTCAAATATGTTATTAACTTGTTTCAGATTTTTCAAGTGAAATATGTTAGTTCCACATATGAAATGTGAAATGTTGAAATTTAAATGTGCTTGAAATGTATACAAGATCGGTCTAGTTTTAAAGGTATTGGCGTCAAGAGTCAAATATATAAATTATTTCAAATACGAAATTATGGTTTAAAGATAAGAATGTTTTCAGTTTGCTACTCCCTCCGTCCCATAATATAAGAACATTTTTCAAGCTAACATAGCTTGGACAACGTTCTTATATTACGGGACAGAGGGAGTAAGATGTAATAAAGTCTATGGATTTATTTGCAAGGGAGAGAGAAGTGGTTGATGTATGCACGTCCCTGTGTGACAAAAAGTAGTACTCCAGACCCGTTAGACTGACAAAATTAGTACTGTGTTGATGGACCACCTACTGAAATACCAATATTTCATAAACTATGGAAACTTTGTATACAACACAGTATTTAATACGGTACAAGGTGTCACTAGTTAATTGGCTGGCCAGTCGCCGGTACATAGCGGAACCGTGCAATTTTACTTTTGGATGCGCAACCTTAAAGGCCCTATTTGTTCCAACTTCAATTGGATTCCAATCACCTCTGGATTCGCTTCAGTGGCATAAGATTTTGTTTGTTTCAATTTTGATTGGTGTCAAATCACCTGTAGATAAGCTTCAGTGGTGAACCTGATTCTGATTCTATGAATCAGCTTCACCACCGAAGGCCCCATTTGTTTTAATTTTAGAGACCAGATTCAACATTGCCATGCCTGTGAAGCTGAATCTAGAACTTGAAACAAAAACTATTTCAAATCAGCTTTGCCAATGAAGCCAACATTGCTAGTGAAATTGAATCTAGACTCTAAAATAACACATCTTCAAGATGGTTTGTTCCATTGGAAATGTTTATTATGAGCCGGCTCTTATTGTCAGTGTGCTCGGATTAGTACAAATACCCAAGCCCCTATTTCCGGGAGCGTTCTCGCTCCAATATTTACCCACTTGGCTGAAAATGACTCCTAGGTAAGTTTGTATGTGGCACGTATATTATTTTGGTACATGGCTGTGTAGAAATGAGTGGTGTGCCCAGATTTCGTTTGAAATTTTTTAAACGTGTGTGTGCACGTAGGTTTGGTTGGTTTAGTATTTTCTGTTGGGTGCTTTTCCTTCGGTGGTTCTTCGGGTTTTTGATTGGTCTTCTTCCTGTTTCATGAAATATATAATGAATCTAATATTGATTATATAATGAATCTAACAATATTGATTTAACATTGCATACCATTTTTTAAAAGTTTGGTCAAAGTAGAGATGCTTTGACTTCAGACAAAACTTATATGCAGATTAAAAAGGACCGAAGGGAGTACGTATATGGGTTTGCAGGCCTTTCCTTCCTATCATCGTTGTTTCTGTGCCTTCTCCCAGAGCTACCACCATCGAGCTCCCATCTCTCTTTCGGGTGCCTCTCCTGGTCCCGGCAGTCGCCGCGCCACCTGACCTCCTTGCGCCGTGGCTAGCCGCTACGTCTTGTGCGTGTGTGCGTGGTTGTCCTGCCCGACGCAGGGAGAAGCTCCGGTACTCCAGCCACAGGTCACCTCAGTCGAAGGCGATGCTATCCCCGAGTCGCAGTCCTTCGCCAGAGCTCCCGCAATGCGCCGTCCAAGGCTGTACCTCTTTGTTCTCACGCTGGGTGTCGCTCCAGCCAATGGCTGGCACGGTCGGACAACAAGGTGCGCGGGGCGGCCGGGATGGCGGGATGTGCGCGTGGTCCACGCAGGGGCTCCAGCAGACGAGGCCTTCGAACGTCGATCTGAGGTGAGCAGCAGGAGGCACGGCACTCTTGCAGGGCGCGACGCGGCGGCGGGGTTCGCAACAGTAGGCTGCGGCTGCGTGCGGCCTCCGGCCAGTGGGGCCGTACGCGGTGGTGCCGACGGTCGGCGATGTTCCGATGAGCCTCGGCTGGGCTCGCGCTCCATCGTTATGGTGATGGCCATGGAGGGGCTCAGGCAGCGCGTCGCGGCGGTGCGAGTGTCTGGCAGGTCGACCGTGTGCGGTGGGCGTTTGCAGAGCTCACGTGATTGAGGTGGTGGTAGTGCGCGGGCAGGCGGAGCTCATGGCGCGATGGCGGTGGTTCCTGGGTGTGGTGGCTGTGAGAGGACGTGTCGGCGAGCGTGACGAACCGGCCGTAGGCGGCTGCGGCAGCGGCGTCGCCATGTAGCTGCACAGGACAGTTGTGGCCTGCCACAACGAACACCGCAAGAACTCGCCGAGCTCTGGACCTCTGGTGGGTCGAGCCGGAGAGCAGCGCCGTGTAGTGGTCAGCGCGTCAAGGTTCTTTAGCTGGCCGAGGCTCGCCGGGAGGGCGCCGTGGAGGTTCTCGAGGCTGACCGTCCGGTCCGCTGCCGCGTCCTCGAGGTGGTTGGACCGTTGGAGTCGACGGCGAGACTCTCCAGTTTGCTCCCTGGCCGGCATAGGCGAACAAAGGGGCACACGAAAACATTCGATAGACTGAGGTCGAGGTGCGTGAGCGCCGGCAAGTCGCCATGCTGAGGCAGGATGGGTACGGAGTACCGACAGGTTTGTGTCAGTGACTCGGTAAGCACCAGCCGTTCCAGTGAGGCGCACTGGGCCGCAGACAAGTTTTCAGGCACACCGCCGTCGGCATTGCACGACACGCCCGTCCACCGGCACGGCGACCTCTCCGCCGGGTTCCAGTCACCCAGCGCCTCCGTGCCACCGTCACCGGGCATGTTCTGCGCCGTGCGCGTCCACGGCGAGGGTGCAGCCCATGCACGCCATGGGAACCGCGCATTACAACAGCAGTCGTGCCGCCAGTACCCGATCGCCCGCCTACAACCGCCCATCGGCCCATGCAGGAGAGATGTGTGTACGATCGCTGCACCTGTTGGTGTGTGTGTGTGTCAAATTCAGAAGGAAGTAAGGAACACAACTACACAAGCAATTGGCGGGCATGCAATGCAGCAACAAGAACAAAAGAGCATAGATTCACAGCTAAGGACGTTCCCCGCCCCCCGTGCCGCTCCCGCGAGCGGCCCGGGCGGAACCCTAGATCGCTGCCGCCACTCCCTTCCTTCGCCTTCCTTCTCCCTCGCCGCCGCCAGGGGACGCCGCCGGGCAAAGCCCGCGCGTGCGTCGGCGGCGGCGGGGCTCTCTCCCTCCTCGCGAGGCACCTGGGCGGCGCGGGACGGCCGGCCCTCGTGGCGGCGCTCCGCTCGGCGGCAGGTCGGGTCGCCGGCGGATCTGCGGGGCTCCTCTTTGGTGGCGCTGCGGCGATGGCAGCGGCGTGGTCTGCGCGGGCGGAGAGGCGCGGGCTCCTCCTCCTCCCGATCTGATGGCGCCGTGGTGGCGCCGGCGCTCGGGCGTGCGGCGGGGTCCGCGAGGGTGGTCGGCGCGCGACGTCTCCCTTCCCGATCTGATGGCTCCACGGTGGCGCCAGTGCTCGGGCGGCGGTTGGCGTCGGCAAGCGGTGGCGGGCGCTGGGATCTCGGCGGCGCTCCGGCGTGTGCAGGCGGCGGCGGTCCCTGGGCGCGGTCGGCAGCTCCGTCTCTAACCCGGACGGCCCGGGGGATGGCGGCGGCCCGGCGTGGCCGGCGATCTGGGTGCGGTGGTGCCGGTGGCTCGCTGATCTGCCGGTACTCCAGGGTCTGCCTGGTGGTGCTGGTGGTGACGGCGGCCCGTGCACGAGAGTTGGATTCCTTCAAGCTGATCTGGGTGAAAACTTGCCTTCGGCTTCTGCTAAGGCCGGCGGTGGCGGCGCTATCTGCGTCGTTCCCTTCTTGAAGGCATCGCCGTGGAGAAGTTCAAGGCCACTCTCTGCTACCTCTGGGGGAAACCCTAGATCGGATGATCGGATGACGGCGGCGCTCTGGTGTCGTTCCTCCCTTGGGGGCGTCATTTTTGGAGGTACACACGTGATCGAGGGATCAGAGGATGAATTCTTTGGTGGAGCGGTGCTTCATCCTACACACTGATGACGACGGATCTTGACGGCGTGGCGCAGTGCAGATTCGGAGTTCGCTGTGGGAGGATGGACTCGCGCAGGAGGATGACGCTGTCGGGCGTCGTGGTGTCGTCGATGGCAGAGAGACCTGGCACGGTACATGCAACAGTACAGCTCTGAAGATGGATTTGTGGCAGGTGGCTGCGGCGGCCTCCTACCCGGCAGGCGTCCTGGTTGAGGAGTGCGCCGGACTGGTAGGTGCCCCATACCCGGCAGGCGTCCTGGTTGGGACCTCAGGTCTTAGATGTTTAGGTTTGGCTGCGATGTCTGTTTGGTATTAGGCCCAGACTATCTGCGCCCCTTCATCAATTGGATAGGTGTAGCGACAGTTGTTGCTTGGACGGTGGCTTTAGTCTTACTGTTGTATGGCTTTGTAAGGTTTTGTGATAATAATTAATAAAGTGGCCGTATGCATCGCCCAGATGCAGAGGCCGGGGGTCATCCTCCTTTTCTAAAAAAAAAAGCAACAAGAACAAAAGCTGAAACTATAGCAAGAGCAACACATGATTAATATCTTGGAAATGCAACGCAACTGCGTAGGACAAGTTCCTCTTTCAGGAATTTTGTGGCAATCTCTTCGTCCTTGATTCCATGTGGAGGCGGGGGCGAGGGAGGCTTCCAGTAGTTGTGATCATGGGCATGTCCTGGTTGTAAGAATCTACTAGGCTTGAAGAAGTGATAAAGAAAAATATAAAATTCACATGTGTTCTTACAAATACAGCCAAAGCAACAAACGTAAACAAACTCCTACTCGGGCAGGGAAATGTAAGAAAAAGGTGAAAAAAAATGTTTGAGTGAATTCAAAATTTCTACTCTGATTCCTGATTCAAAGGGCTCTTGCCTGCTGCTTGGGCATGACGACGGTGTTAGTTTACGTTTAGTTTGCCTGTGTAATATTCGGAATAAATTATATCATTCTCTGTCCTATCCTGTTATGCGGAATAAATTGTTTTACTGTTCAACCAATATACTTGCTTCTATCACCTATCGTCTACAATCTCCCTGCAAAAAAAATCATCATCTACAGTCTACCCCAAATCACACTTATAAATATTTACATTTCCACTGCAAAGATGTGAATGTTCCCCTAAAAAAAGAATACAAATTTGCGTTTTACATAGTACACATGGTTGTCGGATCAACCCTATTTTGGGTACAAGAAAAACAACAACATAAACGTGTATTTCTCTACTTAGCAGCATGAACCGCATATGAGAGCAGCAAATGCATATCTTTCGACCTTATCTCTTTACACAATTGTACCAGCCTAGCCTCGACAACATTTACTATATGTAAAAAAACACAGTCCAGACAGACATACTTTATCGACGGGCGCGGCGTGCCGCCGCGCGCGGGGGCTATGCTAGTATGAGCTAGGCTAACCTTTTCTTTTAGCTGGATTTTTTGGAATAAAAAAGATGGTGCGTTTGGATTTGATCTAAGAAGTACTCGGATTGTAGCATATCTTTCTACAAGCACAACTTGTCTTGGTTACTGACGGTGCTAAAGGAAAAATGTGATGATTAGACTTGTGCCCAGCAATATGGCTAGTACCAGACCATTCAAACCGAGAAAGGGACAGGTGCCCTCAGGCCAAATTGGGCTGGAGTATGCGCAACCTTAAAGGCCCTATTTGTTCCACCTTCAGTTACTCAAAAAAAATAATAATTTGTTCCAACTTCAATTGGATTCCAAACACCTCTGCATTCACTTAGTGGCATAAGATTCTGTTTGTTTCAGCTTTGATTGGTGTCGAATCACCTGTAGATTGTCGAATCACCTATAGATTCGCTTCAGTGGTGAACCTGATTCTGATTCTATGAATCAGCTTCGCCACCGAAGGCCCCATTTGTTTTAGCTCTAGAGACCAGATTCATCTTTGTCTTGCCTGTGAAGCTGAATCTGGAATTTGAAACGAAAACTATTTCAAATCAGCTTTGCCAATGAACTCAACATTGCTAGTGAAACTGAATCTAGAGTCTGAAACAAACAGCTATCTGGTTATTTTAGCTCCGTGAGTAGCATCTAATATTTTTTTTTTCAAAAGACCGTGACAACGCACGGACGTTCTACTAATATTGATAGTTGGAATCAAGAGAGCAGTCAATACCAATTTTCTGTTTGCATGTCATGAATCCAGACATCTTCCCAGCCATTGTTCCTCATCGCCTTCTCGACAACATCCTCACATTGGCCTTCCCCTGCATCCAATTCCTCCGCACCATGCGGCCCCCCACCAGGCTTGCCTCTCCGCCCCATCTGCCTCGCGCGGTCGTTTAAAACTCTAAAACAACGCATCTTCAAGATGGTTTGTTCCATTGGAAATGTTTATTATGAGATGGCTCTTATTGTCAGTGTGCTCGGATTAGCACAAATAACCTTTTCTTTTTGATAGCTGGATTTTGGAATAAAAAGGATGGTGCGTTTGGATTTGATCTAAGAAGTAGATGGTCAATGATTTGGATGCTTGTAGAAGTTGCTTCCACAGTTGGGCTTGCTACGTAAAACAACCCACATAGCCCGTTAATCACAACACTCCACAAAATCTCTGAAAATAGCTGCCCTCAAGAAGAAATGAAGAAGAGTTGTTCGACAACGATCCTTATCTATCAATTCATGAAATTGGAGTTTGATGTTGTGTTGTAAACGAAATCTTCAGAGAAATGGAAGACATGTAGAGTATATATTAGTTAGAATGTTGGGCCTTGGTAACAGGATCGGTTTTGCTTAAGTGTTCATCCAACACCAATACTCAAAGTAACCGCACATATTACAATAAGTGTTAGGCACCATCACACGTTACCAATCCCCCACATCTCCCCCATATCTCGATGTTGTCGTTAATCGGCCATATTTGATGACGCTATGAAAACGTCCCAATGGATTAACGGGATGCAAACGGGCCGATTGTAACCACGGGCTGAATTTGGCCCACAAGCAGAAAAGGCCAGTAACGGGCCGTAAGTAACCGAATGCTAGAAATGAGCCCAAGAATAAATGGGTCCTCAGAAGGCCGAAAGATAACACAGGTTGGAAACGGCCCGACGGAATAATGTGCCATTAATGGGTATAAAGCGGTGCACTGTTCATTACGGGCCAGTTTCACCACGGGCCGTTAATGGGCCAAGAGTTACAAATGGCCTCATATGGGCCGAAAGACATCATGGGCCATACATGAGCTGAAAGTTATAATGGGCTGAAATCATATTGGACGGCCCAGATGAAGCTACCAGGCTTAATTCCGATAGGCCGTAACGGGCTGTAAATGGGCTATATACCAACAGGCCGTTAACAGGCTTTCCGTGGGCTGGCCCGTTACCTTTTGACCAAGTCAAATGGGCCGGCCTTTTCACCGGAATGGGCCACTCTTGGGCCGTGCCACGTGTCGACCTATCATAGGCGCCTCCTGTCCAAAGAGTGGATGGCATCTGTCCCAACGGTGAGCCAACACGTGTTTCCTCCAGCCAATGAGAATTTTACACGTGGAAAATTCCCATTGGTCCGGGCTGTTAACGGGTTATCAGATCCAAACCGGAACCCGATAGCTTAACGGCGACCCGTTATGGTGGATGCCATGTGTCGGTCACCCTTGACTAAAGCACTTCTGTGATGCGCGATTTATCGTCATGGAAGTGGACACTTCCGTGATGATAATTTTAATAATGTCATGGAACACTTCTACGACATCACAGGTATGACTATCTTGATTCTGTCATAAAATCATCATGGATGTACATGCATGACAGAAAACGTGACCTACTGTGACAAACACGTATCATTACAGAAGTGTATTTTTTTGTAGTGTGTGATACGTCTCCAACGTATCTATAATTTTTGATTGCTCCATGCTATATTATCTACTGCTTTGGACTATATTGGGCTTTATTTTCCACTTTTATATTATTTTTGGGACTAACCTATTAATCGGAGGCCCAGCCCAGAATTGCTGTTTTTTTGCCTATTTCAGTGTTTCGAAGAAATGGAATATCAAACGGAGTCCAAACGGAATAATCCTTTCTGGAATGTGATTTTCTTCCCCAATATGACCCAGGAGACTTGGACCCTACGCCAAGGCATCAGAGAGGCGGTCACGAGGGTGGGGGGCGCCCCCCCTCTAGGGCGCGCCCCCTGCCTCGTGGGCCCCCTGAAGCTCCACCGACGTACTTCTTCCTCCTATATATATCCACGTAACCCCAAACGAACAGAACAGGAGCCAAAAACCTAATTCCACCGCCGCAACTTTCTGTATCCACGAGATCCCATCTTGGGGCCTGTTGCGGAGCTCCGCCGGAGAGGGCCATCATCACGGAGGGCTTCTACATCATCATAGCCTCTCCGATGAAGTGTGAGTAGTTTACCTCAGACCTTCGGGTCCATAGTTATTAGCTAGATGGCTTCTTCTCTCTTTTTGGACCTCAATACAATGTTCTCCCCCTCTCTTGTGGAGATCTATTCGATGTAATCTTCTTATTTTTGCGGTGTGTTTGTTGAGACCGATGAATTGTCGGTTTATGATCAAGTCTATCTATGAATAATATTTGAATCTTTTCTGAATTCTTTTATGTATGATTGGTTATCTTTGTAAGTCTCCTCGAATTATCCGTTTGGTTTGGCTAACTAGATTGGTAGTTCTTGCTGTCGGTGTCAAAACCGGCGGATCTCGGGTAGGGGGTCCCGAACTGTGCGTCAAGGTCGGATGGTAACAGGAGACAAGGGACACTTTATTTTACCCAGGTTCGGGCCCTCTCGGTGGAGGTAAAACCCTACTCCTGCTAGATTAATATTGATGATATGGGTAGTACAAGAGTGGATCTACCACGAGATCAAGGAGGCTAAACCCTAGAAGCTAGCCTATGGTATGATTGTGTATGATGATGGCTATTGTCCTACGGACTACAACCCTCCGGTTTATATAGACACCGGATAGGGTTAGGGTTACACAGAGTCGGTTACAATGGTAGGAGATCTCGAATATCCGCACGCCTAGCTTGCCTTCCACGCCAAGAAAAGATCCTTCCAGACACGGGACGAAGTCTTCAATCTTGTATCTTCATAGTCCTTGAGTCCGGCTGAAGGTATAGTCCGGCTATCCGAACACCCCCTAATCCAGGACTCCCTTAGTAGCCCCTGAACCAGGCTTCAATGACGACGAGTCCAGCGCACAGATTGTCTTTGGCATTGCAAGGCGGGTTCCTCCTCCAAGTCCTTCAAGAAGATTATAAACACCAGAAATAGTGTCCGGCTCTGCAAAATAAGTTTCCACATATTGCCATATAGAGAATAATATTAACACAAATCAAATCTGCTGACGTATTTCGTAGTGCGTCATAACACTGCGACCAAGCCTTCTATATAAATTGCTTTCATTGTTCCACCTCAGCTCGTTTAGCGAGGCGATTTCCTTGGCACGTCTTGTCAAAGAAGAGATCGTGTGCCCCCTCTAACGGGATTCTTATTAATACGGTCGTGGATAACCCAATCGTGCCTGTTAGCACGTCTTGCCTTAATTAAAGGCTAGTCCAAGATGGTTACAGGGAGGGCGCTTGATATTCTGCCTCTTATAAAGAGACCAAGGCCCTGTTCCCCGCTTCTATTCTCAAAACAAGCTCGCCCGTCGCCTCGAGTTCCAACACCCTAGGCTTCCAGATTCCGAGCGCACCGGATCTTCGATAATGTCCGGCTCCGACTTCCAAGGCCGATGGATGCACCCTAGGCTTCCAGATTCCGAGCGCAAGGTATTTTTTGCAGCCGAGCACCAATGTCGGACTGCTTCCCAGCTCTAATGCCGGACTACGCCGGACTTTGTATCCGAGCTCCAACGCCGGACTGTATCCGAGGTGTCGTAAATCACCTTGGTTCAAAGAAGTTTGAAGGAGTTTTAGCCGAGCTCAATGCCGGAAATGCCCTCTATGGAGCCAGCCACTAGCGCCCGAGCTTTATGCCGGGCTGCTTTCGAGGTGGTGCACCACCCCGAATGTGGGCCGATTTTTATCAATATTTTTGATCGATGCAATTTATTCTCTGCCGAAATATATAGCCAGGAGCCCCCAAGGAGGGTATCGGTCTAAAACCCGAGGTGCACATGAAGGATGACATAAGACCACTGATCCCCATAGCCGCTGAGACTCAGGTTGATTTGCAAAATCGGTTTGAGGATCAAGTCCTAGCTCGGCAGAATACTTCGGGACACAAAAAGCGGCGTGCTCAGTCCTCGAGACTGAGGTTGGGTGCGGCCGACCAACCTAAGGATCAAAATCTCCTCGGAAACTATATTGCACATAAAATTTTCTGCATTGGACAAGCAATGCAGTAGCCCCCGAGACACTGGTCGGATGGCAACACCAGATCAGGGGATCAATATGCCCCTTTAATATATTTAAATAATAAGCCCGAAGCCCAGTAGCCCCCAAGCCTTAATGCGGGCACGGGTTGCCGAATTAAGGATCAATATCCATAGTAAAATCACAAATTATGTGTAATGACTCTATGTATCCAAGTACTTTACGTCATTAATGCTCGGATCCGCATTTTACAAAACTTTGTTGACCGACCATCGGCTTCCACCTCCTCGGCCAGTAGCCGAGGAGTGTTTGTCTTACTTTATAAAGCCTTTATGAGGGCAAAGATTTATGACAAACAAGGCAATCTGGCCATACGGTTTTATAAACAAAGGTACGCGGAGAGATATGTTATATTACTGTTTAACAGAAGAAATGTCTTCCAAGGAAAATAGTCCCGCTATCGGTTCCTTTCTTTGGGTTGTCATGCTAAGCATGATCATAAAACCTCAGCTCCAATGTAAGAGCAAAATATCGAGGATTTAGTCTGGGAGGCTAGTTATTAGCCCCCGGTAGTGTTCGGCGACAGTCGAGGTCAAGCCGTAAACACTTCGGCCAATGTTATGAACGGCCTGTTATTTAACGCAGTCATCGGATCACTGACCAGTTTACGCTTATTGTGACAGTCAGTTTTCGGCTTTCTCCACTGAGGTGCTTAACCGTGTGAGCTGGAAGCACGATCGCAGTGGTTCTCCCTTTGCACACCTAGCCAAACAAAGCGGAAAATAGGAAGCAAGTGCAGGAGCCGGGCAACCAAACTATTGACCGAAGACACAATTCGAAACCGATGCATATATAGCAGTATCCGAGAATATTTTTGCCGAATCTATAAAGGTGTCCGGCATTGCACTGCGAGACTTGTGCTGAAAAACCACAAATAGTTTAAAAGTGCCAAAAAGCTTGGAAAACCAAGAAACGTCAGTAAAAACATGACGTCCGAACAATATCAAGTGTTCGGTGCCAACCCGAAAATTGGTCTTAGAAAAAAGAAGTGCTTCTGTCGTGCTTTAACATGATACATCCTATCTCAAGACTTCGAGCGGGTCAGCCTACGGCTTCAACCTCCTATCCCGAGGGCGGAGTACTTCTCATCAGGCCAGTTTAGCAAACTAAACTCTAGCGGCTTTTGAGAGAGAAATTAGGCTCCCCGGCTAGTGACCGCACACTCGTGTCAAAAAAAGGAGTGATAAATAATAATAACTTTGCAACGACTAAGAAGAAAAACACTTAGTATGAAACGACTCAAATAAACATAAGAGCCCCCAAGTGACTTGGGTAAAAGTTGACTATATAATGTAAGGTGACATGTAGAATGCCTTCTAGCCGGATTGTAGATCGTTTGTCATAGTGGACCTTTTTGCTTCAACCTCTGGACCCAATAGTCCGGAGTGTATCCGAATACCCTCGCGGTTATAAAAACCGGGGCATGCGTGGAGACCAGGCGTAGGGGTCATTAGTGCTTTATCAGACAAGTGCCCAACTAGTTATGTTATATTACATGGTTAGTAAGAAACATCTTCCAGGGAGAATAGTTCCATTAGGGGTTCCTTTCCCTGGGAGGCATGCCCTAAAGTGCATGTCCGGACTGCGAAAAGAGCAGAAAAACATCTGGGGGCAGGTAAATAAATAGGTAAGAAATCATCTTTTAGTTCACCGACCGAGTATTCCCTTAAGAACGCTAGCTTTCGGCTTCACCCAGTCTGAGGTACACATCCAGCTGACCCGGCAGTAACAATCGCAGAGGTGCTCCCTTTACCACCTAGCCGAACAATCGGGAACGTAGGGGTAAGCACAGGAGCCAGGCAACCCAGCTTGGCCAAAACTTAAGTCATATCGATGCATATAATGGTGAACAAAAGATACATGCGGAAGTGTGACACATGTGTTGGGCATAAAGCCCGTATTAATAAGCTTCTGTTAAAGAAGCCCCCAGGTATAATGAGCGCGGGTAGTGCGTCAAGTATGTGTGAACAAAGTTTGGACAAGAAATTTTTTTTACAAGCAACTTTTTTTTCAAAAAAGTATAACGCTTAATCGAACCGAACACAAGTTAGAAATTAAAGCTTTGAGCATGAAAGCGACTTAGCTGGTTAATGTGTTCGCAGTCCGAGCTTGATGCGGGACATGGTTCTATCCCCCAAGCTGGTCCTGAGGTGGCGGAGCGGAGAGCTCGACCCGCCGAAGTGGTGACATAGCACGGTCGATGCAGACCGGCAGAGTGACGCCGAAGTCCCCGGATCATTTTCCTGTGCACAAAAAATAGTGCAAATGGGAGATAATGGTAATAATGATAAATAAAAAATCGTTGCATAATGAATAATTTATGCAAAGTGAGTAATAAAAGAAATATGGCCTGGCGCCGAAGTCGATGTCGATGCAGGGCGTCGGCGTGATGCGGTAAAGGCGTGGCAAAGCCTGAATTCACAGGTCGGTCCGCGCTCCGGATGCGGCGTTCGCTGGACTATGTACGGAGACTGACCGAACCAGCATGCGACCGTCGTTAATGCGGCCACCATTTGATAGACCTGTGAACATATGGTGGACAAACCAGAGTAATAATTCCTTGGAAAAAATGAACCCAAACATGCAAAAAATATTAGGATTAATAGCACCTGGTTTATTTGTTGTAGTAATCCAAAGGAAGATGATGCTGGCAAAGGTTGGCTCGCCGACGTGAAGCCCTCGCTCCGGCCAATCGTGACGACGCTGGTCGGCTAGTGACGCCGAAGTGTCCGGAGTAGGTTGATGAAGAGATGATGAATCCTCCGGTCCAGCCGAGATGTCGAAGCCTCGAGGCCATTCGATGAGTCGAAGTAGTCCGGTGTGATGGACACCGGCTTGAAGGGGCAACAGTGCGGCCCTGCCGATGCAGGTCATGACGTGGTAGATGCCGGCTTGATGAAGCGACCGTGCGGTGATGCCGGTATGCCCGCTCCGCGTAATCCGTGGGGCGGCGATGTTGGTGATGATTTGTCCTTCGCGATGCCGGACTCTTGTTCGGCTTGCCGAGATGATGATCCGAAGAAGTTGAGCTCGGCTCAACAAAGCGACGACGTGTCTAGCACAGGTCGGCAGCCGTGGAGCAATATTGTCGGACTGGTTTGACACCAGCAATGATGTTGAAGATCATGTTCAAAAGATCTTAAAGTTAGTGGGATGTGTTCGGGAACAATACACAATATCCCATACAAAACTTCCTTCAAAAAGGATGTCCGAAATCCCGTTCATAAAAAAGATGAATTCGGGTCAGATTCGTTCTCGCGCAGAAAACGGATCCGAAAAGTGATGCACTAATCGGAAGGTTCCCGGAGTTTGGACGGTCGGATCGAGCTGAAATTTTGAAGGGTGGTAGATATAGTAATTCCGCAGCCGATCAACGGTTGGATCTTCCAAAGGACGCCCGAGCTAGAAGCTGGACACCACGCCCTAAACTCGTCTAGATTCCCGTCCAGATTTGACAAGGCTCCGGTATATTATGGATTGCCGGAGATTCCTCCATCGGAACACGACAAAATTTTCCAGGGTTGTTGTAGACTCAATTCCGCACAATTCCATCAAAGCGATCGTTAAAGCGATACTCGAGGAGGTGGCGGCAGAAAGTACGAGTTCGCCGTCCAAAAAAACAGCACGGTCGCTTGAGGGCAATGTTGACGTTGAGCCCCCGAGCTTCATGGATGATTCCTCCGTGATCTTGATAGAGATCGGAGTTGATGTTTGATGAAGGCCCTCGTACGAAAATGGTGATCCGAACACGTGGCGCAATTCTTGGTCGAAGCAAGGTGACCAGTCGAGCTGGTGACGAAGATGCCGAAGTCGCAGTTGATCTGCAGGCGAGCCATCGATCCTTTTGTCGATCAAACAGCGGAACTCTCAATGAAAGCACCAATGTCGGTGTCAAAACCGGCGGATCTCGGGTAAGGGGTCCCGAACTGTGCGTCAAGGTCGGATGGTAACAGGAGACAAGGGACACTTTATTTTACCCAGGTTCGGGCCCTCTCGGTGGAGGTAAAACCCTACTCCTGCTAGATTAATATTGATGATATGGGTAGTACAAGAGTGGATCTACCATGAGATCAAGGAGGCTAAACCCTAGAAGCTAGCCTATGGTATGATTGTGTATGATGATGGTTATTGTCCTACGGACTACAACCCTCCGGTTTATATAGACACCGGATAGGGTTAGGGTTACACAGAGTCGGTTACAATGGTAGGAGATCTCGAATATCCGCACGCCTAGCTTGCCTTTCACTTTGCATCTCTATACCAAAAATACCAAAAATATTATCTCTATCAGATCTCACTCTCGTAAGTGACCGTGAAGGGATTGACAACCCCTAATCGCGTTGGTTGCGAGTAGCTATCGTTTTGTGGAGGTAAGAGGGACTTGAGCGTGGCCTCCTACTGGACTGATACCTTGGTTCTCAAAAACTGAGGGAAATACTTACGCTACTTTGCTGCATCATCCTCTCCTCTTCGAGGAAAACCAACGCAAGATCAAGAGGTAGCAAGAAGAATTTCTGGCGCCGTTGTCGTGGACTCTACAAAAAAAGTCAACATACCAAGTACCCATCACAATCCCTATCTCTCGCATTACATTAGTTGCCATTTTCCTCTCGTTTTCCTCCCCCCACTTCACCCTTGCCATTTTATTCGCCTTCGCCTTCTCCTTCTCCTTCTCCTTCTCCGTTTGCCTTTTTCTCACTTGCCTTTTGTTTGCTTGTCTGTTGGATTGCTTGTTTGTCGCGATGGCTCAAGATACTACCAAATTGTGTGACTTCACCGATACCAACAATAATGATTTCCTTAGCACTTCGATTGCTCCTCTTGCCAATACTGAATCTTGTGAAATCAATACCGCCTTGTTGAATCTTGTTATGAAAGATCAATTCGCCGGCCTTCCTAATGAAGATGCCGCTACTCATCTAAGTAGCTTCGTTGATTTATGTGATATGCAAAAGAAAAAAGATGTCGATAATGATGTCGTTAAATTGAAGCTATTTCCTTTTTCGCTTAGAGATCGTGCTAAAGCTTGGTTTTCGTCTTTGCCTAAAAATAGTATTGATTCTTGGAACAAGTGCAAAGATGCTTTTATCTCTAAGTATTTTCCTCCCGCTAAGATCATCTCTCTTAGAAGCAGTATTATGAATTTTAAGCAACTTGATCATGAACATGTTGCACAAGCTTGGGAGAGAATGAAATTAATGATACGTAATTGCCCGACTCATGGTTTAAATTTGTGGATGATTATACAAATTTTTTATGCCGGATTGAATTTTGCTTCTAGAAATCTTTTAGATTCGGCCGCAGGAGGCACTTTTATGGAAATCACTTTAGGAGATGCTACTAAACTCCTAGATAATATTATGGTTAATTATTCTCAATGGCATACTGAAAGATCTTCTAATAAAAAGTGCATGCGATAGAAGAAATCAATGTTTTGAGTGGAAAGATGGACGAACTTATGAAATTATTTGCTACTAGGAGTGTTTCTTCTGATCCTAATGATATGCCTTTGTCTACTTTGATTGAGAATAACAATGAATCTATGGATGTGAATTTTGTTGGTAGGAATAATTTTGGTAACAACGCTTATAGAGGGAATTTTAATCCTAGGCCATATCCTAGTAATCCTTCTAATAATTATGGGAATTCCTACAACAACTCTTATGGAAATTATAATAAGATGCCCTCTGAATTTGAGAATAGTGTTAAAGAGTTTATGAATTCACAAAAGAATTTTAATGCTTTGCTTGAAGAGAAATTGCTTAAAGTTGATGACTTGGCTAGGAATGTTGATAGAATTTCTCTTGAAGTTGATTCTTTAAAGCTTAGATCTATTCCTCCTAAGCATGATATCAATGAGTCTCTCAAAGCTATGAGAATTTCCATTGATGAGTCCAAGGAAAGAACCGCTAGGATGCATGCTACGAAAGATGCCTTTATTAAAGCGTGTTCTTCCAATTCCTATGAAAATCAAGATGAAGATCTAAAAGTTATTGATGTGTCACCTATCAAATCTTTGTTTTGCAATATGAATCTGGATGAAACTGAATATGATCTTCCTTTACCTATAAGGCGTTCTAAAAATTTGGAGTATTTAGATCTTTATGATGAAATTGATGAAAGTGGGATTGAAAGAAATAAAAATCTAGATGTTGCTAAACCCACTATATTGGATTTCAAGGAATTTAATTATGGAAGTTGCTCTTTGATTGATTGTATTTCCTTGTTGCAATCCGTGCTAAATTCTCCACATGCTTATAGTCAAAAGAAAGCCTTCACCGAACATATTGTTGATGCCTTGATGCAATCTTATGAAGAAAAACTTGAGTTGAAAGTTTCTATCCCTAGAAAACTCTATCATGACTGGGAACAAACTATTAAAATTAAAATTAAAGATCATGAGTTTTATGCCTTGTGTGATTTGGGTGCTAGTGTCTCCACTATCCCTAAAACTTTGTGTGGTTTGCTAGATTTCCGTGATTTTGATGATTGCTCTCTAAACTTGCATCTTGCGGATTCTACTATTAAGAAACCTATGGGACGGATTAATGATGTTCTTATTGTTGCAAATAGGAATTATGTGCCCGTAGATTTCATTGTTCTTGATATAGATTGCAATCCTTCTTGCCCTATTATTCTTGGTAGACCTTTCCTTAGAACGGTTGGTGCGATTATTGATATGAAGGAAGGGAATATTAGATTCCAATTTCCATTAAAGAAGGTCATGGAACACTTTCCAAGAAACAAAATAAAATTTCCATATGAAACTATCATGAGAGCCACTTATGGATTGCCTTCCACAGATGGCAATACCTAGATCTATCCTCGCTTTTATGCCTAGCTAGGGGCGTCAAACAATAGCACTAGTTGGGAGGCAACCCAATTTTATTTTTAGTTTTTTGTGTTTTTCTTCTGTTAGGGAACAAATAACCCATCTACCTTCTGTTTGGATGTGGTTTTGTGTTTTAATTAGTGTTTATGCCAAGTTAGACCTATTGGATCTTCTTGGATGATAGTTATTTGATCTTGCTGTAATTTCCAGAAACTTTACGCTCAGAGCCCGAATTATTAAAAATCACCAGAACGTGATAAAATACTGATTCCAATTTCTTATGATCAATAAAAAAAATTTCTAGGTTATCCAATTTTGGTAGAATTTTTGGAGTTCCAAAAGTTTGCGTTAGTTACAGATTACTACAGACTGTTCTGTTTTTGACAGATTCTGTTTTTCGTGTGTTGTTTGCTTATTTTGATGAATCTATGGCTAGTAAAATAGTTTATAATACATAGATAAGTTGGAATACAGTAGGTTTAACACCAATATAAATAAAGAATGAGTTCATTACAGTACCTTGAAGTGGTCTTTTGTTTTCTTTCTCTAACGGAGCTCACGAGATTTCTATTGAGTTTTGTGTTGTGAAGTTTTCAAGTTTTGGGTGAATTATTTTGATGGATTATGGAACAAGGAGTGGAAAGAGACTAATCTTGGGTATGCCCATGGCACCCCCAAGATAATCCAAGGACACCAAAAAGTCAAAGCTTGGGGATGCCCCGGAAGGCATCCCCTCTTTCGTCTACTTCCATCGGTAATTTACTTGGAGCTATATTTTTATTCACCACATGATATGTGTTTTGCTTGGAGCGTCTTGTATTATTTGTGTCTTTTTTTGTTAGTGTGCCACAATCATCCTTACTGTACACACCTTTTGAGAGAGCCATACATGAATTGGAATTTGATAGAATACTCTATGTGCTTCACTTATATCTTTTGAGCCATGTAGTTTTGCTCTATGTGCTTCACTTATATCTTTCGAGCGTTATAATTTTGCTCTATGTGCTTCACTTAGATCTTTTAGAGCACGGTGGTGGTTTGTTTTAAAGAAACTATTGATCTCTCATGCTTCACTTAGATTATTTTGAGGGTCTTAATAGCATGGTAATTTGCTTAATAATAATATGCTTGGTATTCAAGATTTGTGAAACTTCTTTTTAGTGCATTGAATACTAAGAAAAGATTGATGCATGATAATTGTTCTGAGATATGAAGATGGTGATATTAGAGTCATGCTAGTTGAGTAGTTGTGAATTTGAGAAATTCTTGTGTTAAAGTTTGTGATTCCTGTAGCATGCACGTATGGTGAACCGTTATGTGGTGAAGTCGGAGCATGATTTATTTATTGATTGTCTTCCTTATGAGTGGCGGTCGGGGACGAGCGATGGTCTTTTCCTACCAATCTATCCCCCTAGGAGCATGGGCGTAATACTTTGCTTTGATAACTTCTAGTTTTTTGCAATAAGTATATGCGTTCTTTATGACTAATGTTGAGTCCATGGATTATACGCACTTTTTCTCATCCTTCCACCATTGCTAGCCTGTCTAATACCGTGCACCTTTCGCCGGTATCATACACCCACCATATACCTTCCTCAAAACAGCCACCATACCTACCTATTATGGCATTTCCATAGCCATTCCGAGATATATTGCCATGCAACTTTCCACCGTTCCGTTTATTATGACACGCTCCATTATTGTCATATTGCTAGCATGGTCATGTAGTTGACATCGTATTTGTGTTGAAGCCACCATTCATAATTATTTCATACATGTCACTCTTGATTCATTGCATATCCCGGTACACCGTCGGAGGCATTCATATAGAGTCATATTTGTTCTAAGTATCGAGTTGTAATTGTTGAGTTGTAAGAAAAATAAAGTGTGATGATCATCATTTTTTAGAGCATTGTCCCAAGTGAGGAAACAATGATGGAGACTATGATTCCCCCATAAGTCGGGATGAGACTTCGGACGAAAAAAAAGAGGCCATAAAAAAAAAGAAAAAGGCCCAAATAAAAAAAAGAGAGAAAAAGAGAGAAGGGACAATGTTACTATCCTTTTACCACACTTGTGCTTCAAAGTAGCACCATGATCTCCATGATAGAGAGTCTCTTGTTATGTCACTTTCATATACTAGTGGGGATTTTTCATTATATAACTTGGCTTGTATATTCCAATGATGGGCTTCCTCCAAATTGCCCTAGGTCTTCGTGAGCAAGCAAGTTGGATGCACACCCACTTAGTTTCTTTTGATGAGCTTTCATATACTTATAACTCTAGTGCATCCGTTGCATGGCAATCCCTACCCACTCACATCGATATCTATTGATGGGCATCTCCATAACCCGTTGATACGCCTAGTTGATGTGAGACTATCTCCCCCTCTCTTTGTCTTCTCCACAACCACGAATCTATTCCACCTATAAGTGCTATATCCATGGCTCACGCTCATGTATTGCGTGAAGATTGAAAAAGTTAGAGTATGAAACAATTGTTTGGCTTGTCATCGGGGTTGTGCATGATTTAAATACTTTGTGTGGTGAAGATAGAGCATAGCCAGACTATATGATTTTGTAGGGATAACTTTCTTTGGCCATGTTATTTTGAGAAGACATAATTGCTTTATTAGTATGCTTGAAGTATTATTATTCTTTATGTTAATATGAACTTTTGTCTTGAATCTTTCAAATCTGAATATTCATACCACAATTCAGAAATTTTGCATTGAAATTATGCCAAGTAGCACTCCGCATCAAAAATTCTCTTTTTATCATTTACCTACTCGAGGACGAGCAGGAATTAAGCTTGGGGATGCCTGATACGTCTCCAATGTATCTATAACTTTTTATTGCTCCATGCTATATTATCTACTCTTTTGGACTATATTGGGCTTTATTTTCCACTTTTATATTATTTTTGGGACTAACCTATTAACCGGAGGCCCAGCCCAGAATTGCTGTTTTTTGCCTATTTCAGTGTTTCAATGAAACGGCATATCGAAAGGAGTCCAAACGGAATAATCCTTTCTGGAACGTGATTTTCTTCCCGAATATGACCCAGGAGACTTGGACCCTACGCCAAGGCATCAGAGAGGCGGTCACGAGGGTGGGGGCGCCCCCCCTAGGGCGCACCCCCTGCCTCGTGGCCCCCCTGAAGCTCCACCGACGTACTTCTTCCTCCTATATATATCCACGTACCCCCAAACGAACAGAACAGGAGGCAAAAACCTAATTCCACCGCCGCAAATTTTTGTATCCACGAGATCCCATCTTGGGGCCTGTTCCGGAGCTCCGCCGGAGAGGGCCGTCATCACGGAGGGCTTCTACATCATCATAGCCTCTCCGATGAAGTGTGAGTAGTTTACCTCAGACCTTCGGGTCCATAGTTTTTAGATAGATGGTTTCTTCTCTCTTTTTGGATCTCAATACGATTGAGGGAGTCCTGGATTAGGGGGTGTTCGGATAGCCGGACTATACCTTCAGCCGGGCTCCAGGACTATGAAGATACAAGATTGAAGACTTCGTCCCGTGTCCGGAAGGATCTTTTCTTGGCGTGGAAGGCAAGCTAGGCGTGCGGATATTCGAGATCTCCTACCATTGTAACCGACTCTGTGTAACCCTAACCCTATCCGGTGCCTATATAAACCGGAGGGTTGTAGTCCGTAGGACAATAATCATCATACACAATCATACCATAGGCTAGCTTCTAGGGTTTAGCCTCCTTGATCTCGTGGTAGATCCACTCTTGTACTACCCATATCATCAATATTAATCTAGCAGGAGTAGGGTTTTACCTCCACCGAGAGAGCCCGAACCTGGGTAAAATAAAGTGCCCCATGTCTCCTGTTACTATCCGACCTTGACGCACAGTTCGGGACCCCCTACCCGAGATCCGCCGGTTTTGACATCGACAACAATGTTCTCCCCCTCTCTTGTGGAGATCTATTCGATGTAATCTTCTTATTTTTGCAGTGTGTTTGTTGAGATCGATGAATTGTGGGTTTATGATCAAGTCTATCTATGAATAATATTTGAATCTTTTCTGAATTCTTTTATGTATGATTGGTTATCTTTGCAAGTCTCTTTGAATTATCCATTTGGTTTGGCCAACTAGATTGGTAGTTCTTGCCATGGGAGAAGTGCTTAGCTTTGGGTTTGATCTTGCGGTGTCCTTTCCCAGTGACAGAAGGGGCAGCAAGGCAGGTATTGTATCGTTGCCATCGAGGATAACAAGATGGGGTTTATTTCATATTGCATGAATTTATCTGTCTACATCATGTCATCTTGCTTAAAGCGTTACTCTGTTTTTAACTTAATACTCTAGATGCATGCTGGGTAGCGGTCGATGAGTGGAGTAATAGTAGTAGATGCAGAATCGTTTCGGTCTACTTGTCACGGACGTGATGCCTATATACATGATCATGCCTAGATATTCTCATAACTATGCTCAATTCTGTCAATTGCTCAACAGTAATTTGTTCACCCACTGTAGAATACTTATGCTCTCGAGAGAAGCCACTAGTGAAACCTATGGCCCCCGAGTCTATTCACATCATATCAATCTCCATCACTTTTATTTTGCTTTGCCTTTTTACTTTGCCTTTTTACTTTTCACTTTGCATCTCTATACCAAAAATATTATCTCTATCAGATCTCACCCTCGTAAGTGACCGTGAAGGGATTGACAACCCCTAATCGCGTTGGTTGCGACTAGCTATCGTTTTGTGTAGGTACGAGGGACTTGAGCGTGGCCTTCTACTGGATTGATACCTTGGTTCTCAAAAACTGAGGGAAATACTTACGCTACTTTGCTGCATCATCCTCTCCTCTTCGGGGAAAACCAACGCAAGCTCAAGAGGTAGCAGTGTGAAGGGTAGTTTATCTCTGGATGAAATCTCTCAAAGTTTCATTCGGCTTCTAAACGTAGTGCTGTAATTCAGTCAGCCAAGCAGGTCGCTTGCAGGTGCCCTCGAATGTCTTGATAAAAACTCGGGCTAAATCTTCCCAACAGAAAATACTTCCAGGGGCCAACTGATTCAACCAAGCTCTGGCTAGGCCCTCCAGCATTAAGGGGAGGTGCTTCATGGCTACATCATCGTTGCCTCCACCAATCTGCACTGCCACTCGGTAATCTTCTAGCCAAGTGTCTGGCTTCGACTCACCGGTGAACTTGATCACGCCAGCAACCAATCTGAAGTTGGGAGGGATCTCAGTGGTCAGATGGCTCTGCTGAGACACTTGGGACCAGAAATGAACACCCTGCGTCCAGTCGAACGATCACTGTGAAGTCCTTCTCTGTTAGCTTGGCCTCTATCCACCAAACCTTGCACGAGGAGTGACTTCGCATCGAACCCAAGATCTCCTGGGTCGACTGGAACCCTCCGCTCGTCACCGAATGTGCGCCTGTCATCATACCGCCGGGGCGCATACGAACCTCCCCTCGGAGGGGGTGTGAGCACTCGATGGTGATCATCACGGGGATAACGAGGATCGAACTGTTCGTGGCCCCGACCAAGGAACTGATCTTGGCGGTAACCATGAACTTCATGCCGCAGAGGTGGTCTCGGGCTATGTGCCGACTGAATCGTGTCTGCAACCACAGATCTGCTATGAATTCTATTGCGCGACTGAGAAACAGCTGAGTTCTGTTCCCCTGCCGCCCAGAGCAATGCTCGGATCTGCTGCAAACCTCTACCAAGTTCTGAACGGGACGGCTGAATTGAATCTTCTATACATGCTGCTGCTGCAACATTCTGGATCGGAGTACGGTATACTTGACATTCATCACGAGGCTCAGTCGGCAACAAGTGTCGTGGCCATCGACTGGAGCCTGGAATCTGCTAACGAGCGCGATCATCGAGTGCATATTGGAGATTCTCCAGACGCGTATGCTCAGCCAGGGTGGCCAAGCACGCAGCCTCCAAAGCTCGAGCCTCGGAGGTCTCCCCAACGACGGGGATCTGGAGGGCCTGGACATTGCAGTGATGCAACTCTTCCCTCTGCTCCGCAGTGAGGGCTTGAGGGTAATACTCATCATGTTCATGCGACGGGTCGCTGCCCCGGCCTCCACAGCCGCCGCCGCCACGACGGAGTCTGGGTGGGCTGCGCTGGGAGTTGACCATGAGGACCTCCGCCGCAGGGTCGTTACTCTTGCACTCAGAAAGTGTGTCCGAATGACCAGTTGGCAGATCAAACAATCCATACGGGATTCGTCGGGCTCGATTGCCGCAACTTGAGGGGTGGTTGACTGGCGAGCCACCGCGTGTTTCACCCACCGCTGGAGCCGCGAACGACCACATCACTTGCGACGGTGAACAGCGGGGAACGAGGACGTTGCGGGAGCCGACCAATACTGGGTCGACAGCTGCTGCCGGAGGACGCCACAAGCACTCGCGCGAAAGTGCGTCGCCCCGCAGACGGGGAGAGTCTCGACATCGAGGGGGGGATTCTTGGAGCTAGGCGGAGTCATCGGCGATGAAGATGAGCGCTCTGAGGCGGACCTTGTGGCCCAGAGACAAACTACCGCCAGAAACCATGTTGATGGAGATAAAAAACTGCAACCTCACCGGAAGTCGCTCAGACGCCTACCCCACAGTGGGCGCCAATTGTCGTGGGAATGAGTCTGACAGTAAGAGTAGGGGGTACGTAGGAGGAGGTAGTGTCCTAACTACGGCGAGGTTGTACGCACAATTTACGAGTTCAGGCCCTACGTCTCGGTGCCGCAGAGGCTTGTCGACTGGATATGTGTTGAAGTTACAGGGGGCGCGAACCCTTGTGCCAGAGGAGGGGGGCGGCTTATATATAGTGCGCCAGGCTCCTCGCAGCCCTCGGTTACACAGGGTTCAATGTGAGTTAAGACTGAGACGTTACTGGTAACGCTTGCTAGTAATGATCGTTATGGCGACGAAGTGAAAGCCTAACCGTTGCCATCCCGGGGTGACTGTAGGCCTTCTGTACTCCGAGTGATTCTTTATATGGTCGAGTGGAATTGAGATATCCGAGTGGAATCTCTCGTCGAGTGGATTGCACTTCAGAGTGATTTCAGTCGGTATCTTCTGTTAGACTTTGTATGTCTTTGACTCTAGAGCAGTGTCCTTGGGTAGGGTGTCCAGGTCAGGCATAAGACCCTACCCTAGGTACATGTCATCGTCAGCAGTTACGTTTACATGAATCACTATACATAATTTTTGTTCGGCCAATTATGTGATTACATACAAATTATATAAACTACTTACATTTTCATCAGATTAATAAAAAATTACACACTAGTTTGTCTACTAACATAGAATTGCATGAGGCCAGATATTTATCTAAAATATTTTATATTTCTTATGCTTCAAGAATAGAGTATATCGCAAAAAGAACTACCACATTACGGGCTAGGGCTACAGAAAACTACCACTTTTCTTAAATTCTCAAAAAACTACCACAAAATTGGTTGGCTATTCCAAAAACTCAAGTGACTGAACAGTTAAATTTTAATTGAGATTATGATATGTCTGGCCCACCCGTCTGGACTGACGTGGCATAAAAGTAAACACCGTTAGTTTTGACGTTATGATAGGTGGAGCCCACATGTCTGTTCCTGTAAAAAAGTAAAAAGCAATCAGGTCCTTGTAAGTTTTGAATAAAAGCAATCTAGTCCCTATGGCGGTGGTGCTCGCCGGTCAGTCGGTGACCGGCGACGTCCTGGTGCTGGCTCCACTCCCGACCACCTGCTACATGACGAGCGACGTCCTGCTGCTAGCTCCACTCCCGGCTTGTCATCGACCTCCCATGCGAGAAATCGAGCAGAGGAACCCGTCTTCTTCTCTGACTACGGTAGCCAAGCTCTATCGCGGCTCGGTTCGGCGTGGAGCTCCGACACTCAGCTTCAACGCTCGGCTTCAAGAATAGGTAGGAGTACACCACCAGTAAATCTCTATTTCAATCGCTTCAAGAATGATGAGATTATTGAGTTGTTATGGTGGTAGAGCTATAGTTAACGAAAGAAATGTAGCTTTTCTGGCATATTTCAAAACATATGTTGTCGCACAAGATGTCGATATTATATTTAAGACTTTCTCATATCCTACGTTATGTCTCAAAACAAATGTTGTTACACAAGATATAGATATTACATTTAAAACTTTCTCATATCCTAATTTATGTCGCTTATCGGGTTGTTGAGTTCTGGGCCCCCCTCATGCTCAAACCCTCGCTCCGCCTGCACCTGCTGGCAAATCATAAGAAATGTAATTTATTTTCTTTGAGGATACCAAATTGATCGTGGATATTTCCCGTACAAAAGAGTTATGTATGAAAATTTACAGGGAAAGTGGTGGAGTCTGACAAACCTATAAGGCTCATGAAATTGAAGGATCTCTCTTTCGCAAGCTGGTCGAGGAGTATCGGTCACACACTTCCAACACAGATATTTAGAAGAGACTGTCGATTTCATTTCTTTGTTTGATGTTGTTTTTCAGGTGAAAACAACATAAACCAGCTTCTAGAAAAGAAATACGCTTGCCTAAAAAATAAGATATATAGTAATCTATGTTAGATAGAAAAGTAGAGATATATGTTGTATTCAAACTTCTATCTCTTCTCCCTCTCGTGTAATCTTCTGTCTCTCTTTCTCGTGTAATTCTGTAGAGTCCTAGCGACCTCCCAAACTTGTAACCCACGACAAATTCTCAATATATACAGCGTCCCGAGACCAAAGGTTCAACGCTTCCTCCAATCTTTACATGGTATCAGAGCCAATCCTCATCGCATCTAGCAACCCATGAGAAAGCTTTCAACCCTGAGAGGAAAACCAATCTAGCCACCGTAGGTCAAAGCCATGGCAGGAAACGATGCATGCACCGCCACCACCTCTACCTTCTCCACTCTTAGCACATCCACCGCAAGCACCCTGACTACCCAATTCGCCGGTTCCTCCTATGCCTCTTCCTCCACCTCCAGCAACGGTGCTAGCTCCCTCTGGTTGCCTCCGTTAGAGAAGCTGACGAGGACGAATTTTCTTCTCTAGAAGGCCATCGTGCTACCCCAGATCAAGGGGGCACAGATGGAGCACTTCCTAGACACCACAAATACGGCGCCCCCTTCCACCATCACCATCACCAAAGATGGGAAGGAAGAGCAGGTCTTCAACTACGCCAGGACGATCTGGTACGCCCAACAGCAGCTACAAGGTTATCTCATGGGATCTCTATCACATGAGGTTCTTGCGCAGGTCGTAACTCTCCAGACGCCGGCCGAGGTGTGGAGCGCCATCCACGCCTTCTTCGCTGCGCAAACACAGTCGCAGATCGTCAATACTCGCATCGCTCTTGCAAACCTCCAGAAGGGCAAGGTGGGGATGCCAGAGTACCTCGCCAAGATCAAAGCTCTGACGGATGAAATTGCCTGCACCGGATGCCTGCTTGGCGAAGGCGAGATCATCTCCTTCGTTCTGAAGGGCTTGGACATGGAGTACAACGCAGTTGTCTCGGCCCTCTCTGCCCGCGTAGAGCCCGTCACCGTCACCGAGCTCTACAACCAGCTTCTTAGTTTTGAAGCCCGCATTAATCTGCTCCAACAGGGAAATCTGCGTCAATCTTCGGCAAATGCTCTGACTCATGGTCATGGCTATGGTGGCCGAGGCCGTGGTCACCAAGGTCAGCAAGGGCGTGGCCGAGGCGGAAACAACAGCGGCTATGGGCGCGGGCGCTCTAGCAACAACAACAACGGTGCACGCTCCAACAACAACAACAACAATGGAGGCCGATCTGGTGGACGGCCTCGACCCCGCTGCCAGCTCTGCAAGAAGCCTGGTCATGAAGTATTGGAGTGCTGGCATAGGTATGATGAGGACTTTGTGCCTGAAGAGCGCCATGTCCTTGCTGCCTTGGGAGAACAAGCAGGAGAAGGAGAAACCATGTGGTACGCTGACTCTGGTGCAACCGATCACATCACGAGTGAGCTTGAGAAGCTTGCAACTCGTGAAAGATACTACGGTGATGATCAAGTGAACACTGCTGCAACCGGTGGAGGTATGGACATACATCATATTGGTCGTTCTTTCATTAATTCCCCCACCTCTAAACGTGATCTTGTTCTTGAAGATGTCCTTCATGTTCCTCAAGCTAACAAAAATCTTGCATCTATGTCTCGTTTATCAGCTGATAATAATGTCTTTTTTTAAACTCATCCAAAATATTTTTTCATCAAGGATCGGGCAACGAGGGAACTTCTTCATCATGATAGATGCATCGGTGGTCTCTACCCCATTACATCAAAGTTTCTTAGCCGCAAGCATCATCGTCAATTTTACTCTGTCGTTAAGCCCTCCTTGGCTAGATGGCGTCAAAGATTAGGACATCTGTCTTCTATTATAGTTGAGCAAGTAGTTAATAAAGACAATCTTCCATTGTCAGGTAGAGAAAATTGTGAGTCTGTTTGTGAAGCTTGTCAATGTGCCAAGAGTCACCAACTTCCCTATCCGAAGTCTAGTAGTGTTTCTCATGCTCCTTTAGAGCTTATATTTAGTGATGTATGGGGTCATGCAAGAGATTCTTTTGGAAGAAAGAAATATTATGTTAGTTTCATTGATGATTTCAACAAGTTTACATGGATATATCTTCTTAAACAAAAATCTAAAGTTTTTGCTATTTTTCAAGAATTTCAAAAGCTTGTTGAACGTCACTTTGACAAAAAAATTCTTGCCGTCCAAAGTGATTGGGGCGGGGAGTATGAAAAACTCAACTCCTTCTTTCGAAATATAGGCATTGAACATCATGTTTCTTGTCCTCATGCCCATCAACAGAACGGTTCTGCCGGGCGCAAACACCATCACATTGTCGAAGTAGGGTTGTCACTACTTGCTCATGCTTCTATGCCTCTCAAATATTGGGATGAGGCTTTTATTGCTGCCACATATCTCATAAATTGGCTTCCTAGTGAAGTCATTGGAAATTCAACTCCTTTAGAGAGATTGTATCATAAAAAACCTGATTACAACTCCCTCAAAATATTTGGGTGTGCTTGTTACTCAAATCTTTGACCATACAATCGTCACAAACTTGATTTCAGTCAACTCAGTGTGTTTTCATTGGCTATAGCAATCTCCACAAAGGCTACAAGTGTCTTGAAGTTTCCACAGGACGAGTCTATATCTCTCGTGATGTTGTTTTTGATGAAACTCTTTTTCCGTTTGCTCAACTTCATCCAAATGCAGGTGCTCTCCTTCGTCAAGAAATCTCTCTTCTTTGGGATCCTTTGACTTCTCCTAATCATGGGGTGAATTAATTGAAACTTATCATGAGATTAATCCAACCAGAAAAGATTCAGATGAAAACAGTGCATCTAATGGCAGCAATGCAGTTTCTAGGCATGATTTTATGTGTGCAGAACAAGACGAAACCGGTGTTGGATCCTATGACGATCAAGCTTCAAAATATCGGATATCGGGTTCGTATCGGTTTGGCTTCGACATATCGGATGTGGGATATCGGGTGATATATCGGATGATATGTAGATATAGCGTAGAAAATATGTCTACTTTCTTTTTCATTATTCTTGTTCAAAACATTTATTTTTAGTAAAGGAAATGATGATGTCAATGCTTTAACATAACACTTTTAGATTCCTAATTTGTTAACTTATTGGTTAAGAAAATATTAAGGAAAGATTCACAAAATCCTTACTCTATGATTAAAAACAATGCGATATATATGGATTTGTATGAAACATTGTGCATGACTTTGATAATATATAATCAAGTTGTAAATGCATAATTGTGACACCCCAAAATTTTTGGCCTTGTTTTATTAATTAAATTTTTTGCCAGGACTTAAAAACTTTATTTTCTGAGCTCCCTTTTGATCTTTAACCTTGTCATTATGGAGTTTTTCCCCTAAGTGTGAACTTCTCAAATATGTTATTGGACTTGTTTAACCCCTCAAGAAATTTTTACTTTTATCAGTACAACTAATTGCAAAATTAATTTGCTTGATCTTCACCTTCTTGAAAATGGTTTTCAAGGTTAAATGGCCATATTTGAACTACAGCCATTTGATAGATTCACTTAAAATTCCCACAAGAATTTGGAGATGTCATGTGATGTTATTAAATAACTTTTATGCAAAAATATCTTTATTTCAGGAAATATTTTGGGCTCTACACCCTTTTTTCTTCTCTGGTCCAGTGGGCAATTTTGCACTACAACCCTTTTAAAAATTTTCTTCTAGCCTCCACCAAAATTATGGGATGTCAGTAATATCATATGATTCAGCTTTATGCGAAAACCCAGTGATGTTATTTGCAAATTTTGAGTGAATCAGCATCATCTTCATTCTGGTCCAGCCCTCTGATTTCTACTGCAACCCTATTATTTCTTGCTCCAGTGACCTTGTGTTTTCTCATGCTCATAGTCCTCCCTACCAAACACCTAAGTCCAGGAGCATGCACCCTTTGGGGCAATTTTGGTTCATGAAATGATGCCATTTGTTTCCTGTCCAGAATTGTAGTTTTGTAATATTTGCACTAGCTAGTTCCTCATCTTGTCCTAGTGACCTCACCACCCTCTTGTGCATCCAAGGAGACACTGATCTGGAGATATTGACCACTCCAAGAAATGCCTAAGTGCCCTTGGCATTTTGTCAAACACCTTGTGGACATGATCTGTTTTGGCATGATTCTTGTCATTGCACTGTGAACCAGATCCTCTGACCAAACCAGCGTGTCCACTGATCTCCTGGCAAGCCTAAACCTAGACCTGCTAAACCCCAGCTCCAACCGAGCGACCTAGCATGCCATGGCATTTCGCCGAGCATCTGGTGGGCGTGCGCTGGACGCGCCCAGAGCGCGCCAATTGCAGCCGCGTGCACCCGAGCCGCCGCGTCGCACCCCCCTGCCTTGGCCCGCACGGGAGAACCTCGCCACGCACCCCACGCCTCGCCACAACACGCCAACCGCCCTGGCGCCCTACAGCGCCACCGCCAGAGCCCTTTTGGCGGCACGCCACGGTCGCCCGACAGCCCCTGCCCATGTCAGCGCCGCCAGAGCCACCCAGGCTCGCCACCTAGCCCCTGGAGCAGTGCAAGCTCATCCGCAAGCATGTCTGCTAGCCCTCGTCGCCGCCACGTCGCCCTAGCTACAGAGAGGCGGTTCGCCGGAGAGCTTATCCACGGCCGCCGCGAACCGACTCAATTGTGCTATAAGAGAGGCCCCGAGCTCAAACCCGTGCGTGGGCAGTCTCACAGCACTTCACTCTTGCCCCGTTGGCCGTCAATCGAAGGAAGGGAGTCGTCTTCTTCCTCTCCGGCAGCTCCATCCGCCACCATTGCCCCGACCATTCCGGTGCTACCAGGGTCTCCCCCTCTTCACTCTCTTCACCAGGAACCCCCACATCCTCCCGCGAGCCCGTTCCACTACTCAAACTTGATCGAGACTCGCCGCGGGCAAGTTTTCACTTTTTCCGACGACCACCGTCCGCCGCGGAGCTCGCCGTCGACAGCTCCGTCTACCCCAGAGGACAAATCGACCATCCGAGTGACCACCTCCGCCCCCTGAATCCGCTGGTGGTCTTAGTTTTCCCAACGAAGCCACCGTTCGCCGGCGACGATCGCCGGAGTCCCGCTCCTCTCGGACAGAGGAGGGAGACAACACGGGCGACTGGTCAAACCTGACCAGTGGGCCAGGCGGGCCCACTGTCAGTGACCCCGCACCGGTCCACGTGTTTAAGTGAAGGCGTATAACCCCCAGTACGTTTCCTTCGCTCCGAAAGCGTATTTTCCCCGAAACGTTTTCTTTTCTATTTTGTTTTAAAAACTGATTTTGACCACAACTTTAACTGCCTATAACTTTTTAAATATAGCTCCAAATGAGTTGATTCTTTTTCCTACCTTCCTCAATTTTGATCTAGTTTTTTTAAATATTTATTTGAAAATTTTCCAAAACAACTTTTTGTACTGTTTTGAAATGTGTGTTAATTCAAATATTTTTAAATAGGATTTTGGAGAGAGGGAAGAAACTTTAAAAAGTTTTGGAGAGCACCTCACCCCTCCACAACTTCAAGGCAAGCATCTTGAACCTTGGCCTAATATTTTTGATGTGTTGGTTGGCACATTTATAACACCACCTCATTTCGGTGGAATTGATATTTCATGTGACATGATCATTTGCATGGGAGCATATCAACGATTTCCTTGCTATTGGAAATGAAAATGATTGTGATGATAATCATCCTCATGTGCCTTGCATGCATACCGGAAAGGAATCCGGGAAAGCCTCGGCCTTGGGTAGGTATGAGCTTGTCGCCGGTCCCCGTCGGGACGGTTATTTCCGATATGGCATGGTAAGGTAAATTGAGGGGTGATTTTTGTTGGTTGTATTATATTCGATATACATGTCATGCAGGAACTTATAACCTCCTGAGTCGACCGCAGATCGAGTCTTGTTCCAGTAACCACCATACTTGCCTCGTACTACCACTCGTCCCTGCCGCAGGTAGGGTACGGTTCAGTAAGTTGTCAACCCCTTTCCAGCACACACCGTACAGAGAGGCCATGGTGGAAGATATCGGTTGTAGCCGGTAGGCATGCCACCTGGTCAGGGGGCATGGGTGTTTCCGGTTGGGACCGAGAGGGGAGGCCACCCCTTAGAGCGCGCGATATAAATTTGATCCCATGCTACGCGAGGTTGTAGCCTCCCCACTTAGAGTTTTCTTGACAAGTGTCGTGGGTGATTCCAGACACCGATGAGTTAAGCTGGTGTGTGCAAGTTAGGCGTGTTTTCAACTAAAAGGCCGTAGACGGAATTAGTCCCGATGGACTAATGGAATCCGTTACCCGTGGGTAAAGAGTACACCCTCTGCAGAGATTAAACCTATTCGAATAGCCGTGTCCATGGTTAAGGATTACAGTCTGGGATGGTCAAGCGTCGGTCTTAGTGTCGGTCTTCGGAGGTGAAATGGTTAACCAGAACGGGAATTACTACTTGTGACTTGTGATAATTATGATTGTTACTATTGTTGACTAACCCATGATTATTATTGTTATCATCGAATATCTCTGGGATGGTTCTACCTCCGGGATATTCACTATGATCATTTCTTTTAAAGCCCTTTCTGTGGTGTCGCTCAGACGCCCGACTGTGGCATTTCTTTTAAAGCCCTTTCTGTGGTGTCGCTCAGACGCCCGACTGTGGCATTTCTTTTAAAGCCCTTTCTGTGGTGTCGCTCAGACGCCCGACTGTGGCATTTCTTTTAAAGCCCTTTCTGTGGTGTCGCTCAGACGCCCGGTTGTGGTATTATTATTCTGCATTTTCCGCTCGAGGAGTCTTTCAGACACTCGTTTGGCACCAGTATTTATTATTCTGCATTTTCCGCTCAAGGAGTCTTTCAGACACTCGTTTGGCACCAGTATTATTATTCCGCATTTCCGCTCGAGGAGTCATTCAGACCCTCGCTTGGCACCCAGTATTTATTACCTCTATGTGGCCTTTGCATAAATTTTCGGTTGCATATGAATAACTTGTTTGCAAGCATCAAGATAATTATTATTATGACTAACTAAGTGAGTATAAGCATGAGCATCAACGGTTATATTATACCTGTGTTCTTAATGTTTGCGAGTACATTCAAAGTACTCACTGGCTTGTCCCTGGCTATTGTCTTGGCCAGATTTATTGCTTGGGGAGGAGCGTTGCGACGACCGCCTCGGAACCTGAGCTACGGAGATAGCAGCCTCGCGAAGATAGGAGTTAACCTGGTCAGCTGTTCCCGTGGGAAATGGAGTCCCATAGCCGTGGTGATCCACAAACCGCTTCCGCCCTCAACCACTAGAAACCATTTGTTGTACTCATAGGCCACAATGGTCTTGTACTACATATTTTGTACCTTTGCTTGGAATTTCTGTAACAAGTTGGTGCCTCATCAGCTAACAGTAATCCTGGGGCTGATGAGCTCGTCGGCCATTTTCTGGAATTAAATGTTCGGAAAACCGGTCGCGACAGACTTGGTACCAGAGCCAGGCTGACCATTGGCTAATCCTATCCTAGCCAGGTCAATAAACTTAGGCATGCCAAACCACCGAGCCATAACCAAACCCGCAGCCAAGCTTCTCCTGCAAGATAGCCCCACAGTGACCCGACACCTTTTGGCAGTCGGTGCCCAACCTATCGGCCTAGCCGTCGATCACGCGCCAGTGACCAGCCCCCCTAAATAGTCCTTCCCCGCAAGCGTGCGAAGGAAGACTCCGACCCCCCTTTTTCCTATAAAAAGGGCACGCTAGTCTCAACCCAGCACAGCCCGGCCGCGATCCTAAACCAAGCCGCAATGCCTGGTCCTATTGTGCACCATGAGACCACAGCGACCAACCTTGGAGGTTTTGTGACCATACTCGCAAACCTCACCCGTCGTGCCTATGCATTAGAAGAACCCCCAGAATATGTTGTGTACCAAGGGCCCGTAAGCGGTGCAAGCCATCAATTCTGGGCCACTGTACACATCTACGGTAGGGGTCTCACACCCGAACGCCCCTACAGGTTCACCGGAAGGACAACTTCCTTTGAGCCACAAGCCATCCAACTAGCTGCTCGAGAAGCTATAGTTCATCTTCGGCACTTGTCGCCCAGAGTTGACTGTCGCTCGTTCCACTACTACCCCAGGCGTGAAGGGTATGGCAGACCACCCCAAGTTGCCAACGGAGATCACGAGACAGATCCTGCATTGTTGCACCTGGTGCGCTATGTAAGTGCACTAGAAGAACTGTGCGATCAGGTCACAATTGATCTTATCGCAGCTCGTGGAGAGCTGGTTCGTCGAGCCCCGGCAAGAGAAGAGGACGAGCCCAACACCGACAGCCCAGTCGTGCTGTTTGGACAACCGATCGAGCCCCTGAGGTCTACCCCAGCCATCGGCCATGGTGTTGCGATAACCCCAGAAGTGCTACGTCGCATTTTGGGAGCACACTCCAACGGGGTTGTGGCCAGCAATTCCCGAGATGGCCACCATCGCTACCCCGAGCCTGCAGCCCCTCAACCCACTCCAGTCAGTTCCGACGGCGAGACCCGTGTAGAAGCCTCGGCATCCACAAGGCACGCCCGCATGGATGTAAACGAGGTAGACTAAGTAACCCGAGCTGTATCGAGTCCCAGTGTACCCTCGCTTTGTAATCGTGTGGCCTGGTATTTAAACGCTGCTTGTTGTCATGCCTCTGCTTTAATGATAACCTTGGCTAAACACCCAGTACGCAGTGTGAGATTGCTACCCCTGGTGCAGCTACCAAAAACCTTCCCGACAACCCCACAGTATCATGTCACCTCGGTGGAATAAGTGTATCTATGGCATTGACTTCGAATCCCGGATCAGAGCTGGAAATTTCATTACCCTTCACCACGGTAAAAATGATCCAGCTCCAGTGCTATAAAAAGGCCACCGCGTGACCTTGCCAAGCACCTCTCACCTTGTGCATCACCCTCACAACCATTTCTTGCCATGCCGAGCCCCAGCATTCATCTGAGAACCCCAGATGCAACCCCGGGTAGCTTTGTCAAGATATAGTGGGATTTTACCTGCAGTACCATGGGCGCTACCCAGCCACCCCAGTACGAGCTGTTCAAATCGAGGATCACTTCATCCACCTCGAGATATTGGGTCGCAGTGCACATCCCTCCCATAAACTCAGCCCAAGACCCAACAGAGGTTTCCTTCGTGGGGAAATCTACGCCAACCCCACAGATGGCCGTGGAAGCTGCGGCTTGCGAAGCGCTTGCTCGCCTTCGATTCGCGGTACCCTATGCCAGCGAACGTGGATATTATTACTTCCCGAGCCGTGCAGCGCCCGGAGGAGTAACATCGTTTCCCGGTGTGCGAATCGAAAGAGACCCCGTCCTGGCCAACCTTGTCCAGTATGTCATCGCTCAAGAGAGTTTGATCCAACGCGTGATGGGTTATCTCCAGAGCCTCGCAGACTTAAATCCTCAGATCGCCATCGGCAGATCACTGAGGCCCGACCAGGAGAGACACGTGCATCGACTAGTCAATCCGCTTTCTCCGATAGAGGAAGAATGTGTCTCAGTACCAGAAACATTTTCTCGGGACCCCATCCAGTTACCGTTTGCATTATAGACGTCGCTGCTACGTTATTTATTGCAACCTTTATTTGCGTGTTGTAACTTGTGCGTGGAGCTTAGTGTGTGCTTTAAGTGTGTTATTTTTGTTGATTTCGATTAATATGAGTGATTCTGTTGCATTACTGTTTTCTTCCGCGAATAATCCTGGAGTGAGACATCTTTTTCTGAGTCGATACTTCGGCACTTTCTCACGACGTTGATTATTTCACGCAAGCACAACGACAACAGCTGACCCACAACCGCAAACACTCGGACACACACACGTACACCGTTTACAAAACTTTGCTACAGTGTTGCAGCTGGCTAACCCCTCTCCTAACCACGGTTAGCACCCGGCATCACACCTACTCCTCGTGATCACCACCGCCGTGGATAGACAACACCCGAGCAGCAGCATCGCGACGATCATCGAGGATCATCGCACACAGGAGCACGGAGAGCCCCAGCAGTGTCGCCAGCCCTCCGCATATCAAGATCGCGTACCAGTCCGGCATCGCCTCCGCCATTAGAGCCTCGCCCGAGCTTCTGTAAGCAGTAATGGAGGAGGAAGTAGGGGGAGAAGCAAGGCCAGAGGTGAGAAGAAGAGAGGAGCACCTTGGTCGTTTTATAGCTCGATCTCGGTGCACGGTGGGCGAAGTCCACCAACGCCGCTCGTCGCCCGATCGCCGGTGTTCGGAGTCGAATCCGCGAGCAGTGCCGACAGCGCGCTGGCCCGCGAGGTGAGTGCACGCTGCTCCGGCAGCTAGCACGCCGCGCACTACCACGGTACGGCCTAGATGCCCTACGCGCTAGGCGTCGCCGATGGAGAAAGCGCGGGAAAGCGCGCAGGAGAGAGGAAGAAGAAGAGCCAGAGGGAGGAGAAGAGGCTAACTATGGGCCCTGGGTCCACCTGTCGGCCAGAGAGGGCACTGTGCTCCCGGGTACGACCAGCATATGTTTAAATTTAGACTTTATTCTAAATTTATACCCAGCGTATAAATCTCATGTTTTTGTCTCAGACCGTAGATCCTTCTCCGCACAGCACCAGTATTTCACACTGTGGTTTTCATCACTTATTGCCCTCTTACTGTAGCCACATTTTCGTTGCATGCAAATTTTTCTTATGCGACTTTTAATAAATCTCGAGGACGAGATTTTTCTTAAGGGGGGTAGTATTGTGACACCCCAAAAATTTTGGCCTTGTTTTATTAATTAAAATTTTTGCCAGGACTTAAAAACTTTATTTTCTGAGCTCCCTTTTGATCTTTAACCTTGTCATTATGGAGTTTTTCCCCTAAGTGTGAACTTTTCAAATATGTTATTGGACTTGTTTAACCCCTCAAGAAAAACTTTACTTTTATCAGTACAACTAATTGCACAATTAATTTGCTTGATCTTCACCTTCTTGAAAATGGTTTTTCAAGGTTAAATGGCCATATTTGAACTACAGCCATTTGATAGATTCACTTAAAATTCCCACAAGAATTTGGAGATGTCATGTGATGTTATTAAATAACTTTTATGCAAAAATATCTTTATTTCAGGAAATATTTTGGGCTCTACACCCTTTTTTCTTCTCTGGTCCAGTGGGCAATTTTGCACTACAACCCTTTTAAAAAATTTCTTCTAGCCTCCACCAAAATTATGGGATGTCAGTAATATCATATGATTCAGCTTTATGCAAAAACCCAGTGATGTTATTTGCAAATTTTGAGTGAATCAGCATCATCTTCATTCTGGTCCAGCCCTCTGATTTCTACTGCAACCCTATTATTTCTTGCTCCAGTGACCTTGTGTTTTCTCATGCTCATAGTCCTCCCTACCAAACACCTAAGTCCAGGAGCATGCACCCTTTGGGGCAATTTTGGTTCATGAAATGATGCCATTTATTTCCTGTGCAGAATTGTAGTTTTGTAATATTTGCACTAGCTAGTTCCTCATCTTGTCCTAGTGACATCACCACCTTCTTGTGCATCCAAGGAGACACTGATCTGGAGATATTGACCACTCCAAGAAATGCCTAAGTGCCCTTGGCATTTTGTCAAACACCTTGTGGACATGATCTGTTTTGGCATGATTCTTGTCATTGCACTGTGAACCAGATCCTCTGACCAAACCAGCGTGTCCACTGATCTCCTGGCAAGCCTAAACCTAGACCTGCTAAACCCCAGCTCCAACCGAGCGACCTAGCATGCCATGGCATTTCGCCGAGCATCTGGTGGGTGTGCGCTGGACGCGCCCAGAGCGCGCCAATTGCAGCCGCGTGCACCCGAGCCGCCGCGTCGCACCCCCCTGCCTTGGCCCGCACGGGAGAACCTCGCCACGCACCCCACGCCTCGCCACAACACGCCAACCGCCCTGGCGCCCTACAGCGCCACCGCCAGAGCCCTTTTGGCGGCACGCCACGGTCGCCCGACAGCCCCTGCCCATGTCAGCGCCGCCCGAGCCACCCAGGCTCGCCACCTGGCCCCTGGAGCAGTGCAAGCTCATCCGCAAGCATGTCTGCTAGCCCTCGTTGCCCCCACGTCGCCCTAGCTACAGAGAGGCGGTTCGCCGGAGAGCTTATCCACGGCCGCCGCGAACCGACTCAATTGTGCTATAAGAGAGGCCCCGAGCTCAAACCCGTGCGCGGGCAGTCTCACATCACTTCACTCTTGCCCCGTTGGCCGTCAATCGAAGGAAGGGAGTCGTCTTCTTCCTCTCCGGCAGCTCCATCCGCCACCATTGCCCCGACCATTCCGGCGCTACCAGGGTCTCCCCCTCTAAACTCTCTTCACCAGGAACCCCCACATCCTCCCGCGAGCCCGTTCCACTACTCAATCTTGATCGAGACTCGCCGCGGGTAAGTTTTCACTTTTTCCGACGACCACCGTCCGCCGCGGAGCTCGCCGTCGACAGCTCCGTCTACCCGAGAGAACAAATCGAACACCGGAGTGACCACCTCCGCCCCCTGAATCCGCTGGTGGTCTCAGTTTTCCCAACGAAGCCACCGTTCGCCGGCGACGATCGCCGGAGTCCCGCTCCTCTCGGACAGAGGAGGGAGACAACACGGGCGACTGGTCAAACCTGACCAGTGGGCCAGGCGGGCCCACTGTCAGTGACCCCGCACCGGTCCACGTGTTTAAGTGAAGGCGTATAACCCCCAGTACGTTTCCTTCGCTCCGAAAGCGTATTTTCCCCGAAACGTTTTCTTTTCTGTTTTGTTTTAAAAACAGATTTTGACCACAACTTTGACTGCCTATAACTTTTTAAATATAGCTCCAAATGAGTTGATTCTTTTTCCTACCTTCCTCAATTTTGATCTAGTTTTTTTTAATATTTATTTGAAAATTTTCCAAAACAACTTTTTGTACTGTTTTGAAATGTGTGTTAATTCAAATATTTTTAAATAGGATTTTGGAGAGAGGGAAGAAACTTTAAAAAGTTTTGGAGAGAACCTCACCCCTCCACAACTTCAAGGCAAGCATCTTGAACCCTGGACTAATATTTTTGATGTGTTGGTTGGCACATTTATAACACCACCTCATTTCGGTGGAATTGATATTTCATGTGACATGATCATTTGCATGGGAACATATCAACGATTTCCTTGCTATTGGAAATGAAAATGATTGTGATGATAATCATCCTCATGTGCCTTGCATGCATACCGGAAAGGAATCCGGGAAAGCCTTTGCCTTGGGTAGGTATGAGCTTGTCGCCGGTCCCCGTCGGGACGGTTATTTCTGATATGGCATGGTAAGGTAAATTGAGGGGTGATTTTTGTTGGTTGTATTATATTCGATATACATGTCATGCAGGAACTTATAACCTCCTGAGTCGACCGCAGATCGAGTCTTGTTCCAGTAACCCCCATACTTGCCTCGTACTACCACTCGTCCCTGCCGCAGGTAGGGTACGGTTCAGTAAGTTGTCAACCCCTTTCCAGCACACACCGTACAGAGAGGCCATGGTGGAAGATATCGGTTGTAGCCGGTAGGCATGCCACCTGGTCAGGGGTATGGGTGTTTCCGGTTGGGACCGAGAGGGGAGGCCACCCCTTAGAGCGCGCGATATAAATTTGATCCCATGCTACGCGAGGTTCTAGACTCCCCACTTAGAGTTTTGCTTGACAAGTGTCGTGGGTGATTCCAGACACCGATGAGTTAAGCTGGTGTGTGCAAGTTAGGCGTGTTTTCAACTAAAAGGCCGTAGACGGAATTAGTCCCGATGGACTAATGGAATCCGTTACCCGTGGGTAAAGAGTACACCCTCTGCAGAGATTAAACCTATTCGAATAGCCGTGTCCATGGTTAAGGATTACAGTCTGGGATGGACAAGCATCGGTCTTAGTGTCGGTCTTCGGAGGTGAAATGGTTAACCAGAACGGGAATTACTACTTGTGACTTGTGATAATTATGATTGTTACTATTGTTGACTAACCCATGATTATTATTGTTATCATCGAATATCTCTGGGATGGTTCTACCTCCGGGATATTCACTATGATCATTTCTTTTAAAGCCCTTTCTGTGGTGTCGCTCAGACGCCCGACTGTGGCATTTCTTTTAAAGCCCTTTCTGTGGTGTCGCTCAGACGCCCGACTGTGGCATTTCTTTTAAAGCCCTTTCTGTGGTGTCGCTCAGACGCCCGATTGTGGCATTTCTTTTAAAGCCCTTTCTGTTGTGTCGCTCAGACGCCCGACTGTGGCATTTCTTTTAAAGCCCTTTCTGTGGTGTCGCTCAGACGCCCGGTTGTGGTATTATTATTCTGCATTTTCCGCTCGAGGAGTCTTTCAGACACTCGTTTGGCACCAGTATTTATTATTCTGCATTTTCCGCTCGAGGAGTCTTTCAGACACTCGTTTGGCACCAGTATTATTATTCCGCATTTCCGCTCGAGGAGTCATTCAGACCCTCGCTTGGCACCCAGTATTTATTACCTCTATGTGGCCTTTGCATAAATTTCCGGTTGCATATGAATAACCTGTTTGCAAGCATCAAGATAATTATTATTATGACTAACTAAGTGAGTATAAGCATGAGCATCAACGGTTATATTATACCTTTGTTCTTAATGTTTGCGAGTACATTCAAAGTACTCATTGGCTTGTCCCTGGCTATTGTCTTGGCCAGATTTATTGCTTGGGGAGGAGCGTTGCGACGACCGCCTCGGAACCTGAGCTACGGAGATAGCAGACTCGCGAAGATAGGAGTTAACCTGGTCAGCTGTTCCCGTGGGAAATGGAGTCCCATAGCCGTGGTGATCCACAAACCGCTTCCTCCCTCAACCACTAGAAACCATTTGTTGTACTCATAGGCCACAATGGTCTTGTACTACATATTTTGTACCTTTGCTTGGAATTTCTGTAACAAGTTGGTGCCTCATCAGCTAACAGTAATCCTGGGGCTGATGAGCTCGTCGGCCATTTTCTGGAATTAAATGTTCGGAAAACCGGTCGCGACAATAATCTTATTTCACTGCTTTCTAATAAATAATTGTTGTCATCTACGTATCATTCTATATCGGTGGACATATCAGGCTAGATATCGGCCATATCGGTCAATATTTCGGTCCATATCGGGTGATATGTTGGAAAATGATATTTGCCAAATGATATGTTATGTTCATATCGGTAGGGCCCTAAAAGTGATATATCGGCCTATATATCGGTCGTATCGGCCTAGATTTAAAAGCTTGATGACGATTTGGCGCAGCACATCAGCATCCAGAGCGCGCGATTCGAGGAGGATTCTGCAGCAGCGTCAGCGCCAGCAGCAGGTGGCCCCGCTAGCCTGGGCGCGGGCCTGGATGCGGGCGGTTGCCGCGAGTCGCCAGCCGCCACGCGTGGGCTGGCCAGGCCCACGGGAGACAAGCCAACCGAGGCGGGGCCCGCACACGAGGCGGCTTGCCGCACACCCGAGCGGGCGGTCACAGCGGACGCCACGCGGAGTTCCCCTGTTGGGTCGCCCGGTACGAGGATGACGCCCGATACGAGGCTGATTCCCTCTGTCGATCTGGATTTCTCGGATGTGGAGCGCCAAGGCGGCCAATCCTCTCCGTGTAATGTGCCTGGATCTTCTGTGGCTCACCCTGCTGTCTTAGGATCTGCTACATCACAGGCATGTGGTTCCGAAAATAACAATTCTGCTGCTACAATTGTTGTACCTCAGGTGTCTCAACGAACTACCAGGTCTCAATCTGGGATATTCAAGCCGAAGGAATACAAAAGATGGCACCATAAGGTATGAAAAACGCAAATATGATTTTCTTACTAGTGTTGGGGAACCAGAAAGTCTTAGTGATGCATTAGCACATAAAGAGTGGAAAGAAGCTATGGATGGAGAATCTCTAGCACTCATGAAAAATAAAACCTAGCACTTAGTTCCACCAGGGAAAGGTAAAAATGTGATTGATTGCAAATGGGTTTACAAGATCAAAAGAAAGGCAGATGGAAGCATAGACAGATAAAAGGCTAGGCTAGTTGCAAAGGGTTTTAAGTAGAGATTTGTGATTGATTATGAGGATACATTCAGTCCTGTTATTAAATCAGTTACCATCAGACTTGTATTGTCTATTGCTATTTCTAGAGGTTGGAGTTTACGACTGCTAGATGTACAGAACACGTTTCTTCATAGTGTTCTTAAGGAAGAAGTGTTCATGCGGCAACCACCAGGATATGAAAACAAAAATACACCACATCATGTTTGCAAGCTAGATAAAGCCTTGTATGGATTAAAGCAGGCACCTAGAGCCTGGTACTCAAGGTTAAGTACTCAGTTACAACGACTTGGGTTTACTCCATCAAAGGCAGACACCTCACTATTCTTCTATAACAAAGGCAGTATAACAATATTTGTTCTTGTTTATGTTGATGACATTATTGTTGCTAGTTCCAATCCAGATGACACTACAAGTCTTCTTCATGATCTTAATATGGAGTTTGCATTGAAGGATTTGGGCAATCTTCACTATTTTGTTGGTATTGAAGTAAAACAGGTGAAAGATGGAATACTTTTGACACAAGAAAATATATTGCTGGTATTATAAAAAGGATTGTACTGGAATACTGCAAGCCTGTAAGTACACCGCTCTCAACTTCAGAAAAACTTTCAGTTGAGGGAGGAGAGGTACTTGGTCCAGAGGATGCAACAAATTACAGAAGTATTGTTGGTGCGCTTTAGTATTTGACTTTAATTCGTCCAGATATTTCATATTCTGTGAACAAGGTATGTCAGTATTTGCATGCTCCTAGTACAGTTCATTGGACAGTTGTTAAGCGGATTGTGAGGTATCTCAAGTATACAATGGGGCTTGGAGTTAAGATTACTAAGTCACCAGCTATGCTAGTGAGTGCATATTCTGATGCAGATTGGGCAGGATGTGTTGATGATAGAAGGTCCACAGGTGGATTTGCTGTATTCTTGGGATCAAGTCTTATATCGTGGAGTGCAAGAAAACGGGCTACTGTCTCTAGATCCAGTACTGAAGCAGAGTATAAAACACTGGCAAATGCAACTGCTGAAGTCATGTGGATTCAGACTTTGTTATGTGAACTTGGGATAAAAGTTCCACAAGCTGCAAGGTTATGGTGTGACAATATTGGTGCAACCTACCTTTCAGCAAATCCTGTTTTCCATGCACGAACAAAACATATAGAAGTTGATTTCCATTTTGGCAGAGAACGAGTGGCTCGGAAGCTACTTGACATCAGGTTTATTCCAACAGGAGATCAACTTGCTGATGGGTTTACTAAGCCACTTTCCACGAGGAGGATGAACGAGTTCATATACAATCTAAATCTTGACCGAGTTTCATAGGTTTAGATTGAGGGAGGATGTTAGATAGAAAAGTAGAGATATATGTTGTATTCAAACTTCTATCTCTTCTCCCTCTCGTGTAATCTTCTGTCTCTCTTTCTCGTGTAATTCTGGAGAGTCCTAGCGACCTCCCAAACTTGTAACCCACGACAGATTCTCAATATATACAGCGGCCCGAGACCAAAGGGTTCAACGATTCCTCCAATCTTTACAATCTATGCTTAAAATCTCCAATGAATTCATCTATTTGGTGGCCAAAGAAAAGACAATACCATCTTTGAACTGTTTGTCTTGAAATTTCTTTGGCGATCTTGCGATCGCTGCCCTTTGGAATTGCTGAAGCTAAACAAAGCAAATTCCTGAAGGTTTCCTTGCTTCAGTAAACGGGAGGGATTTCAAACCTGCAATCCTGCCGACCGTACTGATTTGTAAGGCTAAATGGGAGCTCATCAAACTGATTTGTAAGCGCCTTAGGGCCACTGCACCTCTGCCTGCGGTATGACTTTGACTCTTTGAGTACTTACAGTGTTTGGTTAGCTAATGTATTCACTTGTGCATCATTCAGAGTAGCATGGCAAGTTCCTGTCCTTCTCCTCTTCCACTCAACATCATTCAAATACTCATCAACATGAAGGGCTAACCACACCTGCCCGTGTGGTTATAGTAGCATGGCAAGTTTATGCTGAATGCAGTGCACTGACTTTACAATGAGGTTTGATATGATTGGATTCAGTATGTTTCGATGTATTGCCCCAATGAAAAGCGACTTGCCTTTGTAGTAAATAAGTGCCTATTTATATGGAGGTGTGCATTTTCTTTTACTTTCTTTCAGCTTTCTCTGAACCTTGGAACGCAGCACGTTTTTGTGGTTCATTAATGCAATGGAACTGGGGAGCGTGGCGCCTCCCTGATAATCTCAAAGAAAAAGAAAGCACCATGATCTGTTTGAGATGGGAACTGGGGGCAACGACTATATAGACGCGATCCCATACGTTCCCAGTGCGCTTGCTGGTGATGTTTGCCTCCCACATGGTTTGGGACATGATAGGAACCAACTATTTTTTGTTGGACGTAGATACTCTGCTTTCTCATTCGCATTGAACACACTTAGAATGCTGCACTATCTTGGAGAATTTGAAATGAAAGATGCATTCACTCACTATGTAACAGGTAAGATCTATTCCCTTGTAGTTGCTCTAACCAATTAGTTTTTGCAATTCGCACAGCTGAGTTTAGTTTCTCAATGGAACCACCGACAAAAGAACCATTCTCAGCAATACCAGCAAAAAGGAAACCCACCTATCTCCTGTCATCCAGTTGGGATATCTATCATCGACTCATCGTGGCAAAACTTGAACTACAAACAATCCGGCAGGCATTCGATAGGGCCCAATGTCTGCAAGCAGGCATTAGAAACAATTCAGCAGGCATTCGACCATACGACCCAACGTTTGCAAGCAGCACAGCGCCTCTGTCTAACTAATCTAACCAACCTTCCTTGCCCCACTTCATGGTCTACTGGTGCTGCTAGATTCGCCGAGGCGGGCGATGAGCTGATTGATGGCAGCCGTCAGCCTGTTGTTTGACTCGACCACAGCAGCGTTAGACTCTAGCACTCTGCCATGCGATGCAACCACAGCTGCGTTGGAGGCGATCAACTCTTCAGTAGTCCTTGCTCTAGTCCTTGGGGGTACTGCCTGTATCTGCAGAGACAATGGTGGCTTCAGCGGTTGGCATATATACAAAAAAACAAGAGTCACATCTCGGGAGATCATGGATGCACATGCATGTTCTTGTAGTAGATGTATCATTCAAGATAGGAAAATCTATTTGGCAAACGCTCTAAACCAATCATAACCCACGTGTGGCGTGGCGTCCAATCAAGCTGTAAGACACGCTGCTTTAGTTCCGCATGCAGTACGCACGCACCTTAAGCGGATTCTGGATGAACTTCACCCGTGGCCGACAGGCCTCGTCATAAATTTCCATTCAAGTCCCACTCCCACTCCCAATCTCAACATGAGCAGAGTAGGAAACAGAGAAATGGCATAACATTACTACCTGGCGCGAATTTTGAGCAAATTGGAGGTTGTCGGCGGCCAGCATCATCGCGTCGAACTCTGCTTCGGCGTCCGGATCCACATCCTCCTCCTCCATGGTTGCCAGCACGATGTCGACGCCGATGTCGAAGCCCTGAGCGGCCATCTCCGCCGCCGTCAGGACCAGAGGCACCCCCATCCCCTCCGCCACGAAGCTAGCAGAGGACCCCTCCCCATCCGCCCCGGCCACGGAGCCCCCGCCCGCCTTGCAAGACGCCTCCGCCACGACCCTCTCCGCCTGGGCCTTGGAGCCTCCACCCACCGAGCCCGCGGTCACCCCCGCCAGGACGCCACCCCGGACCCCCTCCGCCTCAGGCTCGGAGCCCCGGGTAACCCCCGTCACCTCCGCCCCGGACTAGAGCCCCCGCCCACCTCCCAGGACGCCGTCGCCGACTCGTCGTCCCCCGGATCCCTGTTCCCCTGACGATCCATGGGCCTCTCCTCGATCACCTTGCCGCCGCCGCCGCCTCCCGTTCCTCTCCCCCCCTTCTCCCACCTTCGATTTTACGAGGGTTTAGCTTAGGGATTTGGGTTTAGTGGCGTGGCGTGGCGGAGGAGCGTGGAGCAGGTAGACGGAATGGAAGGGTGGGGTGGGCAGACGGCGTTTCTTTAAACGGAGATGGAGTTTAATTTCGAGTTCATTCACAATACCGTGAAGAATTTGGCAGCCAATTTTGGAAATGTTTGATCCATGAAGGCTAAACGAGTCACACTACATTATTGTCTAGATGCATTTAAAGGAACAACCGACTGATAATTAATTATTAATTCTTATTAATGATAAGAAAATAGGCAGTTTTCCGATTAAGTTAATCCATGAATAAATCATGAGTATGACATTGACAGCATTGATAACACACTGATTACAATCTAACAGAGCATGTACTACACATATAGTAGAACCATCTACGCATATTGCTAGTACTGCTACAATAGAAAGAAACACGAGAGGGATAAACGATGTATACCCTCCAATTGGCCATGCGGCGGCGATGGCGGTGGCAGTAGCCGCGGCATCCTCGGCGGCCTTCTTGTCGGCCTCGGCCTTCTCAGCGGCAGCACGGTCGGCGTCGGTCGACATGGTGATGACGAAGATGATGTGAACGTCGATGAACAGAAGCGAGCAGTCGCGTAGTCGCTATCCAAAAACCTAATCGCCCCTCTCCCGTACAGGATCCGAAGAGGCGGGGTTTCGGAGGCCTGCTCTCCCGTCAACCGTGTACGCGGTGAACGGGACGGAGTCGCCGGCGGCAGCAGCAGCAGAGGAACGTGGGCGTGGAGGCGGAGATGCATTCTGTTTCGTGGCGGCTAGGGTTGGCAGCGCCCCATATATATATATATATATATATATATATATATATATATATATATATATATATATATATATATATATATATATATATATATATATATATATATATATATATATATATATATATATGCGGCTGCGCGTGGAGAGACGTGGGCTGAACCCACGTCCAAGTCGGTAGCCCACGATCCGACGTCTCAGATCGTGGCCCCACCTGTCAAAGTCTCTCCGTTCCTGATCGGCAAAAAGAAGCGCATAGGAGTGAGCTCGGCTCAGCTCAATCCCGCAACCCGTTGCGCGTCGTGACGAGGCGTGGCGAGTGGAGGAGGAGGAGTGCGCGAGGGCCTCATCTCTTCTCAAGCTCCAATAGCATGAGGAAGAGAATCCCTTATAAACCACTCCAACTCTCCTTCCACTTCCAAGGTGGGACTAAACTTCCCACCACCTTGTCATGCCACCTACATGGGCCCTTAGAGATCAAATCTGAAATTGTTACATGGGCTCTAGGCCCATCTCATATTTCAACAATCCCCCACCAGATCTCAGGGGCCCACTTCGTCCTATGTTCCAAACGCTATTTTGATATACCAGCATCTCAGTGGAGACCGATTAAGGTTGAGCTCCACCTAGATCAAGTAGTTACACTCCTTCACAACTGAACAATGGACTATGCCTTGAATTGTCAGTTGGGCGTCAAGAAGTTTCACCACAAGTCTCACTGATACGAGGCTGCCGAAGGCCGACCCCTCGGGTGGAGCATATTAGTCACACTCCTGGCCTGTTCATGAGCTTGCTAGAGATCACCCCAATCTCATAGACTGTGACCAGCAGTCGGGCTCATATAGGTGTGTTCCTCCAAAGATCGCTCTGTAGGATAGCATCTTGCTTATGCATATAAGCCTTGGAACACATTAAGACAGTAGTCATCCTTCCATACAGTTTTTCGAGAGTATTGCATCTCCAACGGAGTGGGTTAGTAAAGTTACTCTCCTTAGTTCACCACTGGCTTGTTTTTCCCAGGTCCTACTTCACGGGATCTCCGATCACATAGGTTGGGTTACTACCATGGCAACTCATGTGGGTCTCATACCCATCTCCCTTGATGCGTTATCTATCACAACTCGTGATAGCCCTTTAGTAAAGGGATCTGCCAGATTCTTAGCCGTTTGAATATAATCCAACGCTATCACTCCGGAGTTCCTCAATTTTCTAACAGCTTTCAATCTCATTCTTATGTGTTTGTTGGACTTCATGTTGTCCTTTGAACTCTTCACCTTGACAATAACTGTTTGATTGTCACAGTTCATAAGGATGGCCGGAACCGGCTTCTCAACCACTGGCAAGTCCATCAACAGATCTCGAAGCCATTCTGCTTCGCCACCCGATGTGTCTAATGCTGTTAATTCTGCTTCCATTGTCGATCTTGTTAAGATCGTTTGCTTGCAAGACTTCCAGGAAACAGCACCACCTCCAAGAGTAAATATATACCTAGTTGTGGCCTTCATCTTATCAGCATCAGAGATCCAATTCGCATCACTATACCCTTCAAGTACCGACGGGTATCCGGTATAGTGAAGTCCATAGTTCATAGTACCTTTCAGATAGCGCATAACTCTCTCAAGAGCACGCCAATGTACATCACCCAGTTTGGAAACAAATCGGCTCAGTTTGCTAATAGCAAATGCGATGTCAGGCCTCGTTGCGCTCGCTAGATACTGGAGTGAACCAACAATCTGAGAGTATCTCAATTGATCTATAGTTGTGCCTTTAGACTTTCGAATCAGCACACTAGAATCATATGGTGTTTGAGATGATTTGCAGTCCGAATATCCAAAACGACTCAACACCTTCTCAACATAATGGGATTGCATAAGTGTAATCCCACCCTCATCATCTCTCAATAGCTTGATGTTCAAGATAACATCAGCCACTCCAAGGTCCTTCATCTCAAAGTTCTGAGATAGGAAAGTCTTAACCTCCTCGATCAACTTGAGATTAGTCCCGAATATCAGTATGTCATCAACATACAAACATAGTATAACCCCTTCGCCCCCACCATGGCGATAGTATACACATTTGTCGGCCTCATTAACAACAAAGCCAACAGACGTCAACGTTTCATTAAACTTGTCATGCCATTGCTTAGGCGCTTGTCTCAGGCCATACAAAGATTTCACCAGCTTACACACCTTTTCTTCCTGACCATCCATCACAAAGCCATCAGGCTGTTGCATATAGATTTCCTCCTTTAGCTCTCCGTTCAGGAAAGCCGTCTTAACATCCATCTGATGAATGAGAAGACCATGCGAGGCCGCCAACGAGAGAAATACTCGAATGGTAGTCAGTCTGGCCACAGGTGAATAAGTGTCGAATAAATCTTCTTCTTCTTTCTGGGCGTAGCCCTTGGCCACAAGCCTAGCCTTGTACTTTTCTATCGTACCGTCGGGCCTAAGCTTCTTCTTAAACACCCACTTGCATCCCAATGGTTTGTATCCATAAGGACGTTCAGTAAGCTCCCAAGTCCCGTTAGCCATGATGGAATCCATCTCGCTACGTACCACATCCTTCCAGTAATCAGCTTCTGGAGATGCATACGCTTCTGAAATAGAAGTGGGATTATCCTCCATGAGGTATATGAAGAAATCATCACCAAAGGTCTTTACAGTCCTTTGTCTCTTGCCCCTACCAAGGGTTTCCTCATTATCCTCCTCAGGATTTTCATCATGTGTTTGATTATAATATTCCATCGGAATGGCAGGTTCAGGAGTCTCCTCAGATTCCTGTCTAGAAGTGCTTTGTACATCTCTCATGGGAAAAATGTCCTCAAAGAATGTAGCATCTTTAGACTCCATAATTGTACCGACCTTCATGTCAGGTACCTCAGATTTCACTACTAAAAATCTATAGCCAACACTATTCATAGCGTAGCCCAAATTAACACAGTCCATAGTCTTTGGTCCAAGCTTACACTTTTTGGGGATCGGCACATTAACTTTCGCCAAGCAGCCCCAGGTACGTAAGTATGAGAGTGTTGTCCTTCTCTTGGTCCACTTCTCGTAAGGAGTGATCTCGTTATCCTTTGTCGGAACTTTATTCAGGACATGACATGATGTCATTATAGCCTCCCCCCACCATGCCTTGGATAAACCCGACGTATCTAACATGGCGTTAACCAAATCAGTTAGAGTACGGTTTTTCCTCTCGGCAACCCCGTTTGACTGGGGTGAGTAGGGAGGCGTCCTCTCGTGAATAATGCCGTGTTCCGCACAAAAGGCATCAAACTCTTTCGAGAAGTACTCTCCACCACGATCTGACCGGACTCGTTTAATTTTCTTTTCAAGTTGATTCTCAACTTTTGCCTTATAGATTTTGAAGTAGTGTAGAGCCTCATCTTTAGTATTTAACAGATACACATAGCAATATCTAGTGGAATCATCTATCAAAGTCATGAAATATTTCTTTCCACCTTTAGTCAACACACCATTCATCTCACAGAGATCAGAATGTATGAGTTCCAGTGGCGCCAAGTGTCTCTCCTCTGCTGCCTTGTGAGGCTTGCGAGGTTGCTTAGATTGCACACACGAATGGCACTTAGAACCTTTGGCTAAAGTGAAACTCGGGATTAAATTCGATTTTGCTAGCCGCGTCATAACACCGAAACTAATGTGACAAAGACGTGAATGCCATACTTCAGATTCATTAACACTCAAATGAATATTGTTCACGACTTTATTACATAGATCTGCAAGAGAAAGGCGGAACATGCCTCCGCATTCATAACCCTTTCCAACAAATAGTCCATATTTCGTAACAACTAATTTATTAGACTCGAATACCAACTTAAACCCTTCTCTACATAGAAGGGAGCCACTAACGAGGTTCTTCTTGATGGCGGGGACATGCTGCACGTTCTTCAGCTGCACGATCCTTCACGAAGTAAACTTCAAATCGACCGTGCCAACACCAAGAATAGAAGCACTCGCGCCATTCCCCATCAGTACGGACCCGTGACCTGTGGCCTGGTAAGAAGAAAACAATGAAATGTCAGCACACACATGAACACCTGCACTTGTGTCGACCCACCAATCGGTGGACGGCCAAACTGAAAATACAGCAAATAAATTACCGTACCCAGATGCACCACTCTCATTGTTGCTCACAATCATATTGACAGACTTGGAGTCTTGTCCTTGCTTCTTATACTTGTTTGGGCACTTGTTGGCCCAATGTTCAAGCGAACCACAAGTAAAGCAGCCCTCATCCTTCTTGTTCTTCTTGAAGGTCTTCTTACCCTTCTTCTTAAAGTCGGCACTCTGTTGGACACCGTTCTTTCCCTTGGGCTTGTGGGAATTGGAGTTCTTCTGATGCACCATGTTGGCCACAGAAGTTCCTTCGACCCCTTTTCCGTGCGAGTCCTTTGCCCTTGAATTCTGCTCAACACTCAGATGGCCAATGACATCCTCCACAGAGAATTCACGCCTCTGATGTTTCAGAGTGGTGGCAAAGTTCCTCCAGGAATTGGGAAGCTTAGCGATTATGCAGCCCGCGACAAACTTGCCCGGTAACTCGCACTTGAGAAGCTCAAGCTCCTTAACAATGCATATTATCTCATGAGCCTGCTCCAATACAGGACGGTTTTCAACCATCTTGTAATCATGGAACTGCTCTATAATATACATCTCGCTCCCTGCATCGGCAACCCCAAACTTAGATTCGAGCGCCTCCCACAAGTCCTTGGCAGACCGCACATGCAAATATGCGTCAACCAGCTTATCTCCAATCACGCTCGAAACTGCCCCGAGGAACACGACAGTGGCCTCCTTAAACGCCTTCTCCTGTTCAGGAGCGATCGTTCCTGTGGGAGTCACACCGGCGACCCAGAACACGTTCATGGCCGTGAGCCATAAGGTGGTTTTAGTCTGCCAACGCTTAAAGTACGTCCCCGTAAACGGGGACGGTTTCAGTGCAGCAGCAAAACCAGAATTCGAAAAACTCCTACACACATTAGGTTTTTGGATTGATAAGAAAATAGGCAGTTTTCCGATTAAATTAATCCATGAATAAATCATGAGTATGACATTGACAGCATTGATAACACACTGATTACGATCTAACAGAGCATGTACTACACATATAGTAGAACCATCTACGCATATTGCTAGTACTGCTACAACAGAAAGAAACACGAGAGGGATAAACGATGTATACCCTCCAATTGGCCATGCGGCGGCGGTGGCGGTGGCAGTAGCCGCGGCATCCTCGGCGGCCTTCTTGTGGGCCTCGGCCTTCTCAGCGGCAGCACGGTCGGTGTCGGTCGACATGGTGATGACGAAGGTGATGTGAATGTCGATGAACAGAAGCGAGCAGTCGCGTAGTCGCTACCCAAAAACCTAATCGCCCCTCTCTCGTACAGGATCCGGAGAGGCGGGGTTTCGGAGGCCTGCTCTCCTGTCAACCGTGTACGCGGTGAACGGGACGGAGTCACCGGCGGCAGCAGCAGCAGAGGAACGTGGGCGTGGAGGCGGAGATGCGTTCTGTTTCGTGGCGGCTAGGGTTGGCAGCGCCCCATATATATGCGGCTGCGCGTGGAGAGACGTGGGCTGAACCCACGTCCAAGTCGGTAGCCCACGATCCGACGTCTTAGATCGTGGCCCCACCTGTCAAAGTCTCTCCGTTCCTGACCGGCAAAAAGAAGCGCATAGGAGTGAGCTCGGCTCAATCCCGCAACCCGCGGCGCGTCGTGCCGAGGCGTGGCGAGCGGAGGAGGAGGAGTGCGCGAGGGCCTCATCTCTTCTCAAGTTCCAATAGCATGAGGAAGAGAATCCCTTATAAACCACTCCAACTCTTCTTCCACTTCCAAGGTGGGACTAAACTTCCCACCACCTTGTCATGCCACCTACATGGGCCCTTAGAGATCAAATCTGAAATTGTTAAATGGGCTCTAGGCCTATCTCATATTTCAACAATTAATCCTCAATCTTTTTTGAGCTGTTATTAATTCACAATCTCCTAATTGGCATTTGGGAAAATGTTTTCTTCCTTATCTAACACTAGGTCTAATTTTCATGCCCTTTTATGAAACTTTCGCCACTTCCCGTTACCCTCAATCGTTCAATTCTCTTAAATGAGCGGCCGGTTCTTTGAGATATGGACACCAATGTCGTTGTTGTATGGCACAGGAAAAAGAAGCAGAACTGGCATCTCGCTCCCAACCCTACCGATTGTGGCGGCGGCGGCTGAGAACTATGGAGGACGACGGTGCTGCGGAGGGCGGCCATGGATGGGCTGTGGAGCAAGCGTCGGTGAGTGCTGCTGCAACGGAGGGTGATGGTGCGGCTATATACGGGTCATGCTATGTTTCTGCGGCAGGCTCGGCAAGGGGCGCAACGATTGTTCCACTAGGATTTTCACCAGCTTTCGGTCTCAGTTTATTTCATATTTGTAAAAATTCGGAGAAACTTGGTTGTTGGCTATGATCGCAAGTTTTTGGGCATTTTAAGGAAATCAAACTCAAGATTAAGGATTATAAGAGGAGACGAACAACTTTCCTATTTAAAAAGGGAGGTAGATGGAACACAAGCTGAGCATTGTTATGATCGCAGTCACTCATATCCACTGGCCTCGCCTTCATCACTTCAAAACTCACCTCTTTCGTGAAGGGGGCAACACAATCAGCAATCACATCTACCATGAAACTGAAGGAGAAGAGGGGAGAGGAGATTCAACGGGAGTTGCTTCACTTAGATCTATCCGGATTCCTCCACGAGCAATGCTAGAGCTATATGCCTTTTTTACGGGAATTCATCATACGGACTGGCGTGGAGCACATCTTATTGGAATGGAGGGAGGTATGGGGTCACCTCACTAGCAGAAAACGACCCATTAGACCCGGTTCCAGAGGCCCTTTAGCTCCGGTTCTGGAACCGGGACTAAAGGGTCGGGACTAAACCCCAAAACCTTTAGTCCCGGTTCGCTTACGAACCGGGACAGAAGGGGCTCCACGTGGCCGCTGCGGGGCGCCCAGACAGGAGGACCTTTAGTCCCGGTTGGTAACACCAACCGGGACCAAAAGGCATCCACACGTCAGCAGCTGGCAGGAGTTGGGGTTTTTTTCTAAAGGGGGGGGGTTAGGGGTTTTGGAGGGTTAATTTAGGGGTTTTATATTGTGTTAGCTAGCTAATAGAGAGAAGTGACCTCTCTTTATCTCCATGCTTGGTCGACGCTAGCTACTATACGTATAGAGAGAACTCGACACGCTATAGCTATTAAGCAAATGAAGGAACCATTAAGTACACAACATCATCATGAACATATACATAGAGAAGTGACCTCTCTTTCTCCGAGAGATTGGTCGAACAACAAGTTTTCGTATATCTATCCGAAGCTACTAGCTACTGATACGTCTTTAACATATCTACTTGTCCTAACGGTTTTTCTCTTGTTTGGGACTCTAATTTACATGATTTATATGAAACTAACCCCGGACTAACGCTGTTTTTAGCAGAACTGTCAGGGTGTTGTTTTTGTGCAGAAATAAAAGTTCTCGGAATGGAACAAAACTTTGCGAGGATTTGTTATACAATAAAAGAGAATTTGTGGAGCCAAGAGCCACCGGAGGGGGGCACCTGGGTGGGCACAACCCACCAGGGAGCACCTGCCCTCCCAGGCGTGCCCAGGTGGGTTGTCCCCACCTGGTGGCCCCGTAGACCCTGAGACCGACGCTATAAAATCCTATTTTTCCAGAAAAACATTAGGGAGAAATAATTATCATGATCCACGAGACGGAGCCACCATCACCTGCTGTTCTTCATCGGGAGGCCAGATCTGGAGTCCGTTTGGGGCTCCGGAGAGGGGAATCTTTGTTCTTCGTCATCACCAACCCTTCTCCATCGCCAATTCCATGATTCTCCCCATCGGGAGTGAGTAATTGCTTCGTAGGCTCGCTGGTTGATACCTCTCCATGCTGTTATATTATCAATCTTGGATGTTTTATAATCATTTTATAGTCATTTTATATGAGTTTTTGGTACTAACCTATTGACATAGTGCCAAGTGCCAGTTACTGTTTTCTGCATGTTTTTATGTTGCAGGAAATCAATACCAGACGGAGTCCAAATGCAACGAAAGTTCACAGAGATTTATGATGGACCAGAAGACACCCTATGGGCCAAGGCTACACCTAGGGGTGCTCCGAGGGGAGCACAACCCACCAGGGCGCGCCAGGAGGCCCAACGCGCCCTGGTGGGTTGTGCCCACCTCGGGTGCCCCCCGGACCGCCTCTTTGCTCTATTAATACCCCAATATTCTAGAAACCCTAGAGGAGTCGACGAAAATCAGTTCTAGCCACCGCAGAGTCCAGAACCACCAGATCCAATCTAGACACCATCACGGAGGGGTTCACCACTTCCATTGGTGCCTCTCCGATGATGCGTGAGTAGTTCTTTGTAGACCTTCGGGTCCGTAGTTAGTAGCTAGATGGCTTCCTCTCTCTCGATGGATTATCAATACAATGGTCTCTTGGAGATCCATATGATGTAACTCTTTTTGCGGTGTGTTTGTTGGGATCAGATGAACTTTGAGTTTATGATCAGATCTATCTTTTTATATCCATGAAAGTTATTTGAGTTTCCTTGATCTCTTATATGCATGATTGCTTATAGCCTCGTATTTATTCTCCGATATTTGGGTTTTGTTTGGCCAACTTGATCTATTTATCTTGCAATGGGAAGAGGTGCTTTGTAGTGGGTTCGATCTTACGGTGCTTGATCCCAGTGACAGAAGGGGAACCGACACGTATGTATCGTTGCTACTAAGGATAAAACGAGGGGGTCTATCTCTACATAGATAGATCTTGTCTACATCATGTCATCGTTCTTATTGCATTACTCTGTTTCCCCATGAAATTAATACACTAGATGCATGCTGGATAGCGGTCGATGTGTGGAGTAATAGTAGTAGATGCAGGCAGGAGTCGGTCTACTAATCTTGGACGTGATGCCTATATAATGATCATTGCCTGGATATCGTCATGATTATTTGAAGTTCTATCAATTGCCCAACAGTAATTTGTTTACCCACCGTTTGCTATTTTTCTCGAGAGAAGCCACTAGTGAAACCTACGGCCCCCGGGTCTCTTTCTCATATATTTGCCTTTGCGATCTACTTTTCCTTTGCTTTTATTTTCAGATCTATTAAACCAAAAATACAAAAAATACCTTGCTGCACTTTATTTTATTTATGATCTATTTATTCAATCTATTACAACTTTCTCTCGTCCACGAGCCAATTTCTAGCGATGTTACCCGAAAGGGATTGACAACCCCTTTAACACGTCGGGTTCGAGTGATTGTTATTTGTGTGCAGGTGTTGTTTACGCTGTGTTGCCTGGTTCTCCTACTGGTTCGATAACATTGGTTTCATCACTCAGGGAAATACCTACCTTCGTTGTGCTGCATCGTCCCTTCCTCTTTGGGGAAATACCGACGTAGTACTAGCAGACATCAAAAGGAATTTATGGCGCCGTTGTCGGGGAAGATCTTCAACATATACCAGGTTTCTAATCACAAATCTCATCTCCCGGCAATTTACATTATTTGCCATTTGCCTCTCGTTTTCCTCTCCCCCACTTCACAAAAGTTTGCCGTTTTATTCGCCCTCTTTCCGTTTGCCATTTTCTCGTTCGATCTTTTGTTTGCTTGTGTTGCCATGTGTCTTCTATTTGCTTGCTAAAAATTTATTGATATGGATCCTCATCCACTTGCTAATCTTTTTAATAGATCCAATTATCATGAACCAATTGCTAGTAATTTGAGTGCACTAGATTATCTTTATGAAGTTTTGCTTGAGATTCGTGAATCTGGTAATTGCGATGAAGATTTCTATGAAGTGATCCATGATAGCTCTTTGAATGAAAAGCATGACTGCAATGATTTTACTATAAATTCTATTAATGTTCATTGTGCTAATAATATGCAAAACCCCAAGCTTAGAATGCTAATTTTGCTTTCTCCACTACTTGTTGCAATGATCATGATTTGGGTGATAATGATTCTTATGATCTTGAAAATTTATTTAAGCCTCATGATGACTATGTTATTTGTAATAATTTTTAAAGTGGATTTGGAAGAGTGTCAACTTTAGGTAAAAATAATCCCACATATTTGGAGAGTGTTAAATCTTATGATTTTTTTTTGATGAAATTGGGTTTGGGGAGGTCATGACTTTAGTTGATGTTAATTCCACTATCTTGGAAGATCATAAAACTTGTATGCATGTGCACGTGGATCGTGAAGAGAAAATTTTATATGATAGTTATATTATTGAATTTGATCATGATCCTACATGTAGTTATTATGAGAGAGGAAAATATGGTTATAGAAATTTTCATGTTATTAAATTTCCTCTCGTTGAGATTGTCAATGTTTTATTCCTCTCCTATGCGTGTGCTAGATATTTCTTGTCTTGAAAATTTGTTTTCCTATAAAATTACTATGCATAGGAAGTATGTTAGACTTAAATTTGTTTCTCACATGTTTCATGATGCTCTCTTTGTGTTTCAATTATTATCTTTCGTGTGAGCATCATTAAAATCTAATGCCTAGCTAAGGGCGTAAAACTATAGGGCTTGTTGGGAGGCAACCCAATGAATAAAATTTATTTTTGCTTTTTTTCTTTCTGTTCTTGAGTGTTTGCACAATTATGCTACTGTTATGATTGTGTTTTTTGTGTTTTAATTAGTGTTTGTGCCAAGTAAAGCCTTTAGGATCTTCTTGGGTGATAGTTGTTTGATCTTGCTGAAAAACAGAAACTTTTGCGCTCACGACAACAATTCTTACTTTTTTACCAAAGCGTGATAAAATGCCAATTCTTTTTGCAGAAGATTAATATACAAATTGCTCAGGTCGTCCTAATTGTTTAGAATTTTTGGAGTTTCAGAAGTATTCGAAATAGTCAGATTGCTACAGACTGTTCTATTTTGACAAATTCTGTTTTCCTTGCGTTGTGTGCTTGTTTTGATGGCTCTATGGTTTTCTTTGATGAGTTTTTGCCATAGAAAAGTTGGAATACAGTATATATAATGCAAGAATAAAATATGAATTGGTTTTCTACAGTACTTATAGTAGTGATTTGCTTTCTTATACTGACGGATCTCATGAAGGTTTTGTTGAGTTTTGTGTGATTGAAGTTTTCAAGTTTTGGATTATCTTACGATGGATGAAGGAATAAGGAGTAAGAAGAGCCTAAGCTTGGGGATGCGGCGACATCCCAAGCTATTATCCAAAAGAGAGCAAGCAACTAAGCTTGGAGATGCCCCGAGTGTCATCCCCTCTTTCTTCTAACGACCATCGGTATTTTACTCGAAGCTATATTTTTATTCGTCACATACTATGTGTTTTGCTTGAAGCGTCTTGTATGATATGAGTCTTTGCTTATTTTATTTTGTGTTTTAAGTCTTGATTCCTTGCTGGACACACCTATCTGAGAGAGCCAAAATTATGTCATGACTTGTTAGAATTGCCCTATATGCTTCACTCAAATTTTTATGAGCTATGGACTTGGTCTAGTGCTTCACTTATATCTTTTTGAGCATGGCGTGCTTTAGTATTTTTGAAGAAATGCTCTCTTGCTTCACTTAGATTTATCTGAGAGTTAGTAAAATTTTCAAGAAATTCTCTCTTGCTTCACTTAAATTAATTTGAGAGAAAGAAAAATTATGCTCATGATTTTCACTTATATTTGTTTGAGCTTATCAACAGCCACACATGAAAATTAGTCCCAAAGTGATAGATATCCAAGAAGGATATAATAAAAACTTCAATGAAGATCATTGGACAAAATAAACTTGATTCCTTGTAATAGTTTTGAGATATGATGATGTGATATGTGAGTCATGTTGATGAGTAAGAATATTGGTGTTAAGGTTTGTGATTCCCTATGCAAGCACGAAAGTCAATAGTCATGCAATGAAATTATATCCTACTTGTGGTGCATTATTTGATGTTAATTATGCTTAATTCTCGCTTGTGATATTATTCGTTTCTTGGTTGGTCGCTTCTCAATCTTTTGCTAGCCTTCATTTTGCACTAAGTATGATCACTACTTGTGTCCTTTAGACCAGTTTTGCCACATGAGTCCACTATACCTACGTATATGCAGTATTATTTTGCCGCTCTAATCAAATTTTCAAAATAAACTTCTCTTTTGTGTGTTCGTACTGCTCGCGGAGCGGTGAGGGGTGGCTAATATTTTCCATGCTAGATGTGTTATTCTCACGATGAGTGTTTATTCACTTGTCATTGCATGAGAGTAAGGCAAAGTTATTAGGGATGCCCAGTGCCGAAATGAAAAATGAATTTACTCTATGTTGTAAAATAATAAATTCCTTGGAAAGTGTTGGTATGGAAGGCACCCGTGGATACGGTTAGCCATGGAAAGTGAAAGTATGGTGGAAAAGGAATAAACTTTATTTTCTGTTTGGGAATCGCCTATGATATATTTAGTATGGAAAGTGTTGCGAACTCTAAGTCGCTTTCGTTGGTGGGAAAGGCAAACCTCCCAAAATGTTTTTATCTCTAAGTTTTTCGCTTTGAGGTTTGGCACCTCTACAAATCCCTACTTCCCTCTGTGAAGGGCCTTTCTTTTACTTTATGCAATTTTTATTTTTGAATTTGAGTCTCCATCTTCTCTTATAAAAGCACCAACTAGGAGGCAATATGATCGTACTTGAGTATTGGCTGTAGCTATAATATGCGAGTGTGTCGTGGAATTGTCACGACAGATGTCCTAGTGAAAGGACTTAGTTATGGAGCCATGGCAATGAGGTTAGCTTAAAAGGGGTTAAACGGGACAAAGGACACGAGGAGTTTATACTGGTTCGGCCCCTTGCGGTGAAGGTAAAGGCCTAATCTAGTTTGAGGTGGTATTGCTAAGGTTTCGATTACCTGGGAGCGAATACGCTTTGCCTGGCTTTCAATATGTTGTTTCTTGCCCTAAGCCTTTGCCAGGTCGTCCCCTTATATACATGGGTTGACGCCCTGCGGCCTACAGAGTCTCGGGCGAATCATACAAACGTGTCCGGCCCGGTGACTTATCTTACATGCCTTATAATACAAGTTACATATACATGACGGTTTACACTTATGGGCCTTAATCCGCCTTCAGGTTTGGGCCCTTTAATAAGCCTGCTTCATGAACCGTCATCTGCAACATACTCATGGGCTCTGTTTAGATGAACCGCCATTGGGATAACCCGGCCCCTCCTGGGCGGGTCATATCCCCAACAATAGGCCCAGGTTGATTTGAACTTGTTCATGTCAATCTTTAACACTTAGAAAAAATCCTTCTTGTGGTATTTGTAACCCGCAATGACGTCATCTCGTGAAATTGCGGTAACCCACCGTGACATCACCTGTTACTAATATTACATACAACCCAAATTTTAATAAATCTTTTCCTTTACTGAACCTCCGAAAATCGAGGCGCTCGCGCTGTCACATATCCATTTTACTGTCTCCTTGATTCCCGCACATGCCACTTATCCTTCCAGCCTTATAAATAGGGCCACAAGTTCACTTTTCATTCTCCCCCTTTTGCCTTCTCGCCTTCTTCTTCCTCCTCACAACGCTCTAGCGCGCCCGAGCTCCCCCGCCGTCGACCTTCATCTACTGCTTGGACTCCGGCCGCTGCATCACCTTGAACGGATCAGAACGCCATGGCGCCCCTCTGCTGTCCATTAGCATCAGTAAGCCTTCACCTTTTCTCGCAATAGATCTGTCTTTAGGGTTTCCTTGTTCGTCGGTGTTCATCACCGCTGCTCCTTCGCTTTCCTAGACTGCCTAACTTTGATATGAAAAACGATACAAATCTTGCGTGGTAGCAGTTTTAGCACTTGTTTTTTGATACTAGAACATATCCTCACTGCAACAGATCTCATCTGGGCACCCCCACTTTTCTGCTGCCGCCACCTTAGTTTTAGAGTTTATTTCCTTTTTTTCAACTGCCACAGATCCAATCTCATAGCTTAATCTGTGAAACCTGTTTGTCCCAACACTTAGTAAAATTCACTCCTGTGAGATCTTAGTTAATAGTACTTGTCATGGCGGCTTACATCACCAGCTTATAAATGCCCACATATCATTAGGCCCCATTTAAGCCGTCATTCTGAATATATACTGTAACTTTTACTTCCGGCTAAATGAACCAATTTGAATTGGCAAATTTATTTCTTTATTTTAGGCTTCTTCATAATGCCGCCAAAGATAGTTACTTCCTGTAACTAGGCTCCCTCCATCGTTACTGAGAGCACACCTAAGGATTTCGTCAAAATCGGGTACTTGCCAGCGAAAAATGTCATGCACTATCGCGCCCCTGATCCTGGCGAAGAAAGACCTCAGCCAAAGGATCATGAAGTCATTGTGTTTTTCTGATCATATGAATCGGGGCTTCCCACCGCCCGGCTCTAAATTTTTCCGAGACGTTCTGCACTTTTTCAACTCCATCCTCAAGACATCGGACCCAATTCCGTGTCGAACATCTGCAACTTTCAAGTCTTTTGTGAAGTATACCTTCAAGAGGATCCCAGTGTCGAACTCTTTAGGGAATTTTTTATTTGAACCGCCAAAATGAGTGTATGAACGGGCCCAGCTTGGAACTTGACATTGATTACTCTCAGGATGACATGGGGGCCAGCCAAGCAGTTGAAGAAGAGGTAACTATTATTTCCTCCAACCCAGAGCCTTTGCCAAGACAGAAATTTCGACGAGTAACCCGGAAAGTAAGGTTTTCACATTTGGATCCTCATTTCTTTTAAAGCAACAGCAGCACGAGAGCCGGCGCCAGACTCGGAACAACGGAGGTGAAGAATTGTCCTCAGGCTTACCGAATACTCTAGTTCCACGGAAACGCCAAAATGAGGTCCTTCCAAACTTAACTTCTTTTTACCCGTTGGCGGGTTGCTTTCGCCAGCCACTCAATTCCTCTGACTCAAACTACCAGGAGGTTTCTCGTTCTTCCTCTGGCGACTCATCACAGACCCAACTGCCGGCTTTCAAGATTGCCCCTGGGTAACAACAATTACTTTTTATTCTGTACCCCTTTATGTTCTTACAATTATACTGACTTGCCACAAACCATGCAGTGGACAATCAATGCCAAGTAAGAAGGCAAAGGTGACCAAGCCAACTGAAGCTCCTAAAGTTTTTGAACCGGAGCAGCAAGTCTCTATACCCGATGCCTTTGAAAAACAGCCAGAAGAACCTGCCCCTGGCGTTCCACCTGAAATTCCTGATCTCTCCGTTGATCATACCAACACTGACTCTTTGATCACTGAACCGTCAAGCTCACCTAAGCCGTCAGAGACTCATACTGATGATGTTCTGATCACTGGCTCCGGTTTTATAGAACCAGGAAATCCAACTATCTTGGCCAAACAATCCGCCAAACAAGAGGTTATTGAAAGGCGGAAAGTGAGGTTTGATGTCTCTCACTATGCACAATTGAGCAGCAGTGAAATATTGTCTGGCTATCTCAACCAAGTACACTCCAGCCGCGATCTTGAAATTGAGATGGTGAAGGAGATGCATCAGAAATATGAGGTATGAATTCCTGCTTAAATAAATTATATACATCCTGCCAGCCCCCATGTCTACTGGTTATGATAAGATTGAATAGGCTGTAGACTTAGTAGAACTGTGAACATCTATAGTCGAATCCTTCCAAAACCGGCTTGTACCTTTATAATTAAGCCGGATTTCATCAATTAACATTGCATCCGTAGCCCCCAAGGGTCGGTTTAATCAGTATGAATGAGTCGGTCCTGTTTACCATTGTTTATAAAAGAGAGCTTATCTATGTAGCCCCCATGAGCCGGCTGTGATTGTTTACAACACAACCGGGTCATTATAAAGTAGTTAGGAAACACGAGCAATATGCATTAGCCCCCAAGTGCCAAGTACTCTTGCTTGCAAAGTTCTTGGGACTTTATTCACATGAATTGTTTGTATGAAGAAATTTTTCGGCAGGCATTAGCCCCCAAGTGCCAAGTGTTATTGCTTGCAAAAGACTTGGGACTTATAGTCTTGTAACCCTGATATGAATGTGTTGAAAATTCTGTGCTACACACAGGCTGCTACTGTTGAAGTTGAGTCACAATTGACTGATTCAAAGACCCAGCTGGGAAATCAGGAAGGTGAGACCTGGAAAGCTGAATCTAAATTCCAGTTTAGCATAGCTGAGTCGGAGAAACTAAAGACCAGTTTTGAGGCGGAGAGAAACACTTGGGCTGAAGAAAAGACTGCTTTGACGCAGCGAGCTGAAAAAGCAGAGGCGACTCTTCAAGAAGTGACCATTGAGCTCATCGGTTTAAAACATCATGTATCCCAGATGGTTTCTGCTATCTTTGGTGAGTCGCCTTTCTATTCATGAAAAGTGAATCCTTTTCTTGATAGTATAAACCACCGCTAACCAACCTGTGATTTACTCAAGTCCCAGGAGCAGCAATCTTAACCAATACATGCTTGTAAAGTTGAAGGCGGTTTACACCCTTGTTGAACAACTGTACACTGGAGCTCAATGTGCACTTGCTACAATTTCTCTGACTAATCAAGCACCTAACCTTTTGACAGATGTCTTGAAAAGACTTTCTGTGCTACCTGCCAGGATTGATGAGATAAAGCGGTCGTCTGCAAGAGCCGGTGCCGTGACGGCCTTGAGCCGGGCCAAGGCATGGTTACCAGAGCTAGACCCGTCTGAGGTAGCTACTGGATATCCAAGCTTAAAGAAGATGACACTTCATTTGATAAAAAAGACTTTGTTGCATGTGTGAAAGAAATACGCCCTCTGCCCAGTCTGATTGCGAATGAAACAGATCTGTCGAAATATCACCCGGCTTACAGCATGGAAAATCAGAAGATGCCCAGGCCGGCTTATAAAGTGATGGGTTTAATCCCTCCAATCCGTAATCATACTTTCGCCCCTGAAGTTGACCCGTCTGGGCTTATAGATGCTGAGGCTGAATTTCAAGCTTTACGTGGCATTGATTGGTCATCACTGAATCTCCAGGCGGCGGAAGAGGACGAAGATCCGGAAAAGGATGATCTAGAGGCCTCAAGTCAGCAAGGCCAAGAAGAATGAACTGTTGGGCGGTTTATATATTTGATCCATTAAAAAACACTTGATCTTTGTTTGACTCGCGGAGTCATGTAATAGAGTAGTAAAACTTTAATCTGTCGTGCCATCGTGCACCTTTCTGTTTTGCACAATACTGCTGATCCACTAGTTTAAGAAATCATCACTTTATGCGTATGACAGCGTTGATTTATGTAGATTAGATTGATCATTGCCCTGCACACAAATAGATCACAAGTGCCCTGGCGGCTTACCGCCGGGTGGGTCATGATACCCAATTGAAACCACTGGGGACAGATAGTCCATAACCAGAGCCGGTCTAATCACAAATGCTAACTCAATTGTTAAATAAACAATCATACCTGTGGTTTATGTTTAGACTGCCGGCTTATCAGCTCCACGCAGCTAGAGTTTTCAGAGCGATGACTCTAAAACACAAGATTATTATCCTCTGGCGACTTAGAGTCTGCCATCCTGGCGGGTTATAGAAACCCAAAAGATGCTTCAAATATGAGCCATAAGTAGGGCAACCTGGCCTGATTGTAAAAAATAGATGACAAAAAGAGATCATATAAAGAAAAGAAATAAGAAATCAAAAAATTCGAGGCTTTTGCGGGCCGCCAAGCCAAAGTTTCTTCTTCAATGAAACTAGCCTGAGCCACTGGAAGGTATGTGCTTTCCGTAAGCCGGCACTCAGAGTACCCAGTCGACATTTGAACCCAGATAAGTTCAGTTCTTATTTAAAGATAGACTTATCAGGAGTACGCGGGGTCAGCGTAGCAGCATGCCTGACGGGCCGATTTATCCAAGTTTCAAGGAAGGCGGCTTATGAAGCCTTGATCTATCCTGACTATCTGTAAGCCGTGCTCTCACATGACAAAACGGCGTTTTAACCTTAACAAGCTCAGGATCTTTGGTGAATACACCATAAAAGATTGATTGTTAAGAGTTCGACGGGTCAATCGGGATTACCTAATGGAGTTGAAGCAGTTGGCTACACGTAGGATGACCCGGAAAGGTTATGTTCTCTTTGGTCGAATACGCCTATGTTTGAACAAGATAACCTGGTCAAGAGGGTAGTCACGCTATGTTCTCTTTGGTCGAATACGCCTATGTTTGAACAGGAAGCCCCCAAGTGACATACTTAAGAATTGTGCTTGTCGGGGACCTATGTTTGAGCTGTGCTGTGCATCCAACTCTCTTTGGTCCTGTAGTTTGGGCGTCAAGCCTCTTAAATGAACATGTAAGAAGATGATAATGACTCAGCTTCGAAGAAGTGAAACAATAGAAGCCCTGAATTATCAGGGATGTCGGCTTTATTATACTGTTTATAATATACACACCATCAGACTATGTACATCATGAGAGCCGGTGGCTCAAGTATAGTAGGGCCAAAGATGTGCAATATTCCACGGCCGACGGGTCTCCTCCTTTGACTTACGTAAGTCCTTGTGGTCTCGAACGTCGATAAGATAGTATGACCCATTATGCAGATTCTTGCTAACCACTAAAGGTCCTTCCCAAGGTGGTGATATCTTATGCATATCTGTTTGATCCTGGATGAGCCGGAGCACTAAGTTGCCTTCTTGCAAGGTTCTGGTTTTCACCCGGCGGCTGTGATAATGACGTAGGTCTTGCTGATAAATCACCTAACGATCCGCCATGAGATCACGCTCCTCATCCAACAGGTCAAGTGCATCCTGACGCGCCTTTTCATTATCAGCTTCAACATAAGCCGCCACGCGGGGTGAATCATGACGGATGTCACTAGGGAGAACCGCCTCTGCCCCATAAACCATGAAAAAAGGTGTGTAACACGTAGACCTGTTGGGGATTGTATTTATACTCCATAACACCGAAGGCAACTCCTCCACCCAACAACCCGGCGTTCTTTGCAAAGGAACCATAAGCCGAGGCTTGATACCTCGCAGAATCTCTTGATTAGCTCATTCCGCTTGACCATTGGACTGAGGGTGATCCACAGAGGAAACGTCAAGTCGAATATGCTCCCGTTGACAAAATTCTTTCATAGCGCCTTTAGAGAGATTAGTACCATTATCTGTTGTAATGTTGTGTGGAAAGCCAAAACGGAAGATCACCTTCTTGATGAATTGAACCGCCGTTGCCGCATCATACTTACTAACCGGCTCTGCTTCAACCCACTTAGTAAACTTATCAACCTCCACCAAAAGGTGGGTCTTCTTATCCTTGGATCTCTTGAAAGGCCCAACCATATCAAGCCCCCAAGTTGCAAATGGCCAAGTAATTGGAATCATCCTCAATTGTTGAGCCGGCACATGAGCTCGTCGTAAAAACTTCTAACAACCCTCACATTTGCTGACCAAATCCTCAGCATCAGCATGAGCCGTCGACCAATAGAACCCATGATGGAAAGCCTTTGGCTACAAGAGATTTAGAGCCGACATGATGACCACAATATCCTTCGTGAATCTCCCGCAGAATCTCACAGCCTTCTTCAGGAGAGATGCAACGCTAAAACGCCCGTGTGACACTGCGATGGTGCAACTCACCATTAACAATCATCATTGACTTAGACCGCCGGGTTATCTGCCTGGCCAAGATCTCATCCTCACGTAATTCGCCCCGGGTCATGTAAGCCAAATACGACACTTTCCAATCTGGAATAGCACGAAGAGCCGTCACCATTTGTGCTTCCGGGTCAGGAATAGCAAGATCCTCCTCCGTAGGTAATTTGACAGAAGGGCTGAGCAGAACATCCAGGAACGTGTTGGGTGGCACCGGTTTATGATGAGAGCCCAACCGGGTTAAAATGTCGGCCGCCTCATTCTTCTTACGATCAATATGGTCAACTTGGTAACCCTTAAAATGACCCGCAATGGCATCAACCTCCCGACGATAAGCCGCCATGAGCGGATCCTTCGAGTCCCAAGTACCAGAAACTTGCTGAGATACTACATCTGAATCGCCAAAGCACCTTACTCGGCTTAAATTCATCTCTTTAGCCATCCGACGACCATGGAGTAAGGCCTCATACTCAGTTGCATTGTTAGTACAAGGGAACATTAACCGGAGAACATAAGAAAATTTATCACCTCGTGGGGAAGTCAAGATAATTCCAGCCCCCGAGCCTTCCAACTGCCTGGATCCATCAAAGTGAATGGCCCAATATGTGTTATCCGGCTTTTCCTCAGGCATCTGCAATTCTGTCCAATCATTGATAAAATCCACGAGTGCTTGGGACTTGATGGCCGTACGAGGTACATATTTCAAACCATGGGGTCCAAGCTCAATGGCCCACTTGGCAACCCGGCCTGTGGCTTCTCTGTTTTGGATGATGTCTCCCAAAGGAGAAGAACTAACCACAATGATGGGATGACCCAGAAAATATTGCTTAAGCTTCTGGCTTGCCATGAAAACCCCGTACACAAGCTTCTGCCAGTGCGGATCACTACAAAAAAAGACACATCCGTGACATTTTGGGCCGAACGAATTTTTTTTCTGTCATACATATGACACTTCTATGACGATAATTGCGACAAAACCCGGTATCATCATAGATGTGGTGGGCTCCTACTCCTATGACAAAAAATCATGAAAGAAAATGGGCTTTTCGTCCTGGGCGGGCCGGAGACGCAGCTGCATGACATTCTTTGGGCCGTCCATGACGGAAAAAACCGTGGTAGAAGCGAGGGGGAGGAAAATTTTGGGGAGTTCCCGGTTACGGTGGGAGGTCGGGGCCGAGCGATGCACGTTTCTCTCGTACACGTACGCGCGTGTGTGCGAGGCGTTGGCTCTAACTGAACCCGAGCGAGGCGTTGGGCTCTAACTGAACCCGAGCGATTGCACTGCAGGCTACGCGTTACTGAACCCGAGCGATCGATCGATGGCTGTTAACTGAACCCGATAGAGCGATTCCTTGGCTACTGCTGCTAACGGAAGCCGATCGATGGGATGAACAGTGAGCTTTGCCGGGGGGGGGGGGTTGGATGAACAGTGAGCGGCGGCGTTGCCTCTGGATGAACAGGACCCCGTGGTGTGGTGGAGGGCTGGATGAACAGTAGACAGTGGAGGGGTGCCCGTGGAGGGGTGGATGAACAGGACCCCATGGTGTGGAGGGCAGGATGAACAGTAGACGGTGGAGGGGTGCCCGTGGAGGGGTGGTTGAACAGGACCCCGTGGTGTGGAGGGCTGGATGAATAGTAGACGGTGGAGGGGTTGTTGAACAGTAGCCGGTGGAGTAGCGCGCGGTGGAGGCTGGATGAACAGCAGCCCATGGAGGCTGGAGGAGGTCGACGGTGGATGAACAGTAGCTCATGGAGGCTGGAGGGGGTCGACGGTGGAGATGAACAGTATCCCGTGGAGTCCCATTTTGCGGTACGCCACACCCCTCCCGATGAACATGACCCCCGTTTCGACCGTAGCACTCCAACACAAGTCCGTTTCCTCCGTTTTGCGGTACGCCACACCCCTCCCGATCAACAGGACCCCCATTTCGACCGTAGCGCTCCAACACAAGTCCGTTTCCTCCGTTTTGTGGTACGCCACACCCCACCCGATCAACAGGACCCCCGTTTCGATCATAGCGCTCCAACACAAGTCCGTTTCCTCCATTTTGCGGTACGCCACACCCCTCTCGATCAACAGGACCCCGTTTCGACTGTAGGAGGTCCGTTTCCTTCGTTGTGCGCTACGCCAGGCCTCGTTTCCATCGCCTCTTCCGTCCAAGCCCTCCCGATGAACACGACCACGCATTCCATTCTTACCCATGAACACGACGACGACGCTGTTCTCCATTCCGACCCAGCCATGTACACGAGCCCTGGCCGTACGTATGTGCAAGTAGGCGTTCGAGACCTCACCGGTATGTACACATACGTGGTCGTATTTTCTTTCTTGCACCCTGGCCGCCTCTACTACGACATGTGCACGCCTCTACATCCACCAGTATATATGTATGTACACGTTCGCGACCAGAATGACAACGCTACATACGCTTCGACCAGGTGGGTCCCGACTGTCAGGCACTTCCTTGCTTGCGAAGATGTAGCTGGTGGGTCCCAGCAGTCAGGGGGGCGAATCATTTTTTTTTGCCCGGACACACTTCCTTGCGTGCAAAGGTGTAGCTGGTGGGTCCCAGCACTCAGGGGGAAACGTTTTTTTCGCGAAATATGGTGGCCCGTCTGGTGGGTCCCTGCTGTCAGGTGGAGGAAACATTATTTTCCGCATAATAAGGAGGCACTTCCTTGTTACGGCCGTGGACCCAGCTGTCAGCCTCTCCACGTACAGTCCACGTCCGATGGAAGTCGTTCCTTGACCACGTTAACCACGCCGCGCCGAGAGCACAAGGGCAATGGACGGCGGCGAGGCCTAGGAAGGGGACGACGCGGAGCCGGGGAAGACTCAACAATGGAAGCCCGCGCGGAGAGGAGTACGAGGGTTCACTGGTTCGGCTGCGGTGTGAGGCTGCTGTCGCCACAGAATAACAGGGGTGTGGGTGAGTAGAGGGATGGCCTGGCCAGCGGTGGGAGTAGTACGGGGCGGTGAGGCCTCCGCGGCATCACAACCGACCACGGGAGGCAGGAGCATGCGGCACGACCGGCGCTGCTTTGGGCGGCTGGAGCAAGAAGACCAGAGGTTGAAGAAGCAGTACGGTCGTTGGATGCACATCGTACGGTCACTGGAGCTAGAATCATTCATATTGACTAAAGTTGACAAAGGCCCCCATCCCAGTCAACTTAGTAGGCTCACAAGTCAGCCTCCCACCATGGTGGGTCCCAGCTAGCAGGGGGAGTATTCATTTTTTTGTGCGTAATAAGGAGGCACTTCCGGTGGGTCCGAGCTGACAGCGGGGGGAACGTTTTTTTCACGAAATACGCTGGCCCATCCGGTGGGTCCGAGCAGTCAGGGGGCAACGTTTTTTTCATGAAATAAGGTGGCCCGTCCGGTGGGTCCCTGATGGAAGGTGGAGGAATAATTATTTTGCGCGTAATAAGGAGGCACTTCCTTGCGGCCGCCTGGACCGAGCTGTCAGCCTCTCCATGTACAGTACTCTTCCGATGGAAGTCGGTCGTTGACCACGCCGCGATGAGAGCACCAGGGCAGCGGTCTGGACGACGGCGAGGCCTAGGAAGGGGACGAGACGGAGCCGGGGAAGACGCAGTAGTGGAAGCCCGCGCAGAGAGGAGTGCGAGGGTTCACTGGTTCGGCTGCGGTATGAGGCTGCCCTCGCCGCAGAATAACAGGGGGTGTGGGTGAGTGGAGGGATGGCCTGGCCAGCGGTGGGAGTAGTATGGGGGCGGTGAGGCCTCCGCGGCAGCACAGCTGGCCACTGGAGGCAGGAGCAGGCGGCACGACCGGCACTGCTTTGAGCGGTTGGACCAAGAAGACCAGAGGTTGAGGAAGCACTACGACCGTTGGATGGACATCGTACGGTCACTGAAGCTAGAAACGTTTATTATTGACTAAGTTGACAAAGCCCTTGGTACGCTCCAACTTAGTAGGCCCACAGGTCAGCCTCTGAAACGGTGCACCCCAAATGTCAGGGGGAGGAATCATTTTTTGGGCGGCCGAAGCTAAGAATATCCGAAATTGAAGAAGAAGCACGACATCCGTTGGATAGACATCCAACAGCCACTGCTGCTAGAACCGTGTGTTGACTATAATAAGTTGGCAAAGCCTTGCATACGCGTCAACTAGTGGCGTTTTTGAGCAAACATCTAACGGAACAATGGCATTTTTGAGTAAGCATCTCACTAATCGATGACATTTTTAAGCGGTTGTAATTTCTAATGGCAAAACTGAGTACTGGGACACAACTAGTGGCATAAATGATAAAATCCCTTATTTTTTTAGGGGACGCGTCACTTAGTAGGCCCACAAGTGTGTGGCAGAGAACTTATAGCCCATTTACATTTTGTAAGAATGTACAACCCATTTTGGAATTCTAATGGAATTTACAACAACCCATTTATAGTTTGTTAAAAGTACATCCCATTTTCTAGCTTGGACAATGATTAATAATTTCAACCAACCGTTGAAGACAGAATTCAATAAAATTTCCCACATTTTGATGGGCTCCGAAATATTTTTATCCCGAAATTTCTAGTCAGATTAAATATAAATTTGTATTACGTAAAAATCTAACGAAACATTGATCGCGCAACAATGAAAATTTAAGAATTTCAAAATCCATAAATAATATTTTATAAACTAATTTCGTGGTTACTGCCCAGTTTTTATAATTACATCCCATTTATTATTTTTTAAAGCCCATTTTCCTGTTAAGCCTAATGCATCCCTCCTAGGAAAGATTTGCAGCCCAGCGGGTATTCCTCAAAAAGACGTATAGCTGGGCTAGCCATTTTCATCTTGAAAAATTTAGTATCTGGGCTGGATATCTGGCCTGGGCTAGACGGGCCACAGCCCGCCCTATTAATACTCTGCTCTCCTCAATACTGCTCGAGCTGCTTGGTCCCAGCTGTCGGTCGCACCTTGTGCAATTCTCTCGTGTATATTGATTACATAGGTTGACAATGGTGTGGGACCGTGATGTCAGGAAACCAGGAGAAAGCAAAAAAATATAGTTGTACATAATAAGGAGGCACTTGCATACGTACGGCTATGGCCCTAGTGGGTCCCTAGTGTCATCCAGTCAAAATAAAGTCATCTCCTGAATCCTCATGTTCGTTGACGATGTTAACAATGCTCGGCGCCACGGCGAGCGCAACAACTCGAAGGACAACGGAGAGGGCCTCGCGGGCCCTACGGATGGTCTGATACAGTGCCCGTTACTCATTCAGGAAGCCAGGATCATCGGACACCTATGAGCACCTTCGAGAAACTGAGACGGCATGAATCGGTAAGGCCGCGCTTGGGAGCTCTGGTTTATTTCAAACCTGTATTAACATACAAGTGTAATTAACTCATCATCGAAAACAACGCGTAATATACAGGCGTAATGAAACCGAGGGCCCGAGGTCTGTAAGTAAAACCGGCGGGTTACGCGTGTAATTTGAGAGACCAATGTATATTTTACGAGCACTGCTATATGGATGACATTACCAGACGATACATGCACGACGTGCGTATCATGCCATCCATGGGCAAGGCTGAAATATCAGTTAACGGCTGGATTAGCAATCGTCCGAGTGTCGTTCAGCGTTTTTATCGTGTGTCAAGTACTTCAGATATTTTACTAGTCGAAATCGACCAACCAAGCGCCTTCGCCCGAGACCATCTGCTTTAATTTACAAGCGTTAATTTTACAACCGGTTTTGGTTGGAAAACAACGATCCAATCACGGCCTAATATCATGAGTTGGTCGGACGATCATATGGTTTCACGTCTAACCAACCTGACTTGTCGCATAGGCTATGAATGAAACATTAGATGATGAACTTCTTAAGCACGGAAACAACAGAAGAGGATGATCTTCTTAACAGGCAAATCACTGGCATTAGATCGACAAGCAAAACAATACGAAGCATTATTCTCAGGAGGCACGGTGAACAGCTCGTGATGCCGCATGCCACAACATTCCAAGCTCAACTTTGCAATCAAACACAAGGCCTGGCATTACATAGACAATATTCAGAACAAACTCTTAACACAGGAATATCTCAGCAAAGTAACTATCTACTTCTAAACTGAACACAGGAATAGGAAAAAACACTCGACGCTCCTGGCTAACATCAATGAGCAAATTTTGACAAGGTTTTCCAATTCCAATATATTAAACTAACGTCTTCTTGCTAACATCAATGATTAAACTTTGACAAGCTTTTCCCATTCAAAATATGTAATGCCTATGATCGTGGAGTCCTGTCGCTTCTTGCTAACATCAATGATTAAACTTTGACAAGCTTTTCCCAGTCAAAATATGTAATGCCTATGATCATGGAGTCTTGTCGCTTATTTCTAACATCAATGATTAAACTTTGACAAGCTTTTCCCATTCAAAATATGTAATGCTTATGATCGTGGAGGCACTCCACATGTTGTTAAATTGCCAATGGTCTCTAAAGACTAGTCATGTCACCGGTGTCTAATAATACTCTGTAAAGCTTCTTGGTCATTCCTTCTGTAATGTAGCGCAAACAGTGACTACTTCTTTCTGCAAAGTGGAACGACCAACTGGACCCAGTAATGCAGCAGTTTGCCTTGGACACATTGGCTCCTTTGGTGTAGTTGAACTAAAATCAAAGTCGGAATAAAACCGAGCTTTAATTTTGATATCCATGTAAGCAACAAAAGGTAAAAGGGAAACAATTACTGAGAAATAACGGTTGATGACTTGTACTCCCAGAAGAAAAACATCTACTGATCTACCTTATCTTAATGGGAAACAAAGTAGGAGAGGAGCAATTCTCAATCAGTGTGATTCATTCATATTAACTGAGACATTATCTTAACAATGCCTTGTTTCAAGATGTATAAAGAACGAAAAAGCAGAAAAGTATCATTCCTAAAACAATGCGACTGATTCATTTTAACAGAGACATTATCTTAACAATACCTTGGTTAAACATGTAGAAAGAACTACGAAGCAGGATAGTACCATTTGTAAAACACTGTAAGTCTGTAACTGATATATAATGACAGAGACATTATCTGAACAATACATTTCTTAAACATGTACTCCGGCCGATCCCTAACAGAAATGGTACTCCTGCCGATCCCTAACAAGTGTTTGCAGTTTTAAACTAAGATTCGGTAGTTAATTCGGAGGAAGGTCGATACTGACCATCCAAGACCAAGATTTGAAACAACTCGTGAGGAAGATCTCACAGAGGTCTCAACACATATATGGAAATCCGGTCTCATTTTGTGCAGTTCCACCAAAATTAAGCGAAGCAAAATGTCGCAATAGCAACAAGTTGAACAGATATCCCTGTTTTAACAGAGGCAAAAAAGGAATCAATTACTGGCCAATAAGGGAGGATGAAACATGCGGCCACAAAAATGGTAATCCAGCCAATCCCTAACAAGTGTTGCAGTTTTGAAATAAGATTCAGTAGTTAATTCTGAGAGTGGCATCAATTACTGGTTTATAAAGGGGGTGATGCTGAATTTCTTGTAACAAAGCAACAAGCATCATGTCTGGGTTGGTCCCATTTTTGTTCACTACTTAATGGGAAAAGACAACAATACAATAGCTTCAATTCAACATTTATTTAAAACAGTACCAATACAAGTAGCACAACATCTCAGAGCACACTGCACAATCATGTGGATGAAGGCCTGTACAGACCTTTCATGAGACCAACAACGATAAAATACGAATCTGCCAACACGAATAGGAAATCTAATCTCGTTTTGTGCAGTTGCACTGAAATCAAGCAAAGTGTTTCGCGTCGCGAAGCAAAATGTCGCAATAGCAACAAGTTGAATAGATATCCCTGTTTAAACAGAGGCAAAAAGGAATCAATTACTGGCTAATAAAGGAGGATGAAACATGCGGCCACAAAAATGGTAATCCGGCCAATCCCTAACAAGTGTTGCAGTTTTGAAATAAGATTCAGTAGTTAATTCTGAGAGTGGCATCAATTACTTGCTTATAAAGGCGGTGATGCTGAATTTGTTGTAACAAAGCAACAAGCATCATGTCTGGGTTAGTCCCATTTTTGTTCACTACTTAATGGGAAAAGACAGCAATACAATAGCTTCAATTCATCATTTATTTAAAACAGTACCAATACAAGTAGCACAACATCTCAAAGCACACTGCACAATCATGTGGATGAAGGCCTGTACTGACCTTTCATGAGACGACCAAGATAAAATATGAATCTACCAACACAAATAGGAAAGCCAATCAAGTTTTGTGCAGTTGCACTGAAATCAAGCAAAGTTGTCGGTGTGACATTTAAGTTTTCTATAGCAACAGGTTGAATAGATATCCCTGTTTTACGAGGCAAAAAAGAAAACAATTACTGGCCAATAAAGGAGGATGAAACATGCGGCCACAAAAAGAAGCATCTACCTTATCTTGATGGAAAACAAAGTATAGGACAGTAGCATTTCTAAAACGGTTGCATTGATTCATATTAACAGAGAAATTCTCTTAAAACAGATCAGTAGTTAATTCTGAGAGTGGCATCATTTACTGGCTTATAAAGGGGGTGATGCTGAATTTGTTGTAACAAAGCAACAAGGATCATGTCTGGGTTGGTGCCATTTTTGTTCACTACTTAATGGGAAAAGACAGCAATACAATAGCTTCAATTCATCATTTATTTAAAATGGTTGCATTGATTCATATTAACAGAGACATTCTCTTGAAACAACATTCGTTAAAAAATGTAATTTACTTTTAACAGTGGCATTGCTTCAATTTTCCGGCGGCATTCTTAGATTAACAACAGCAAAATAGCTGCATGGGACATGCCAGCACCATGTGCGTCCACACGTATAAATGGGTGATGCAGAGTATGTAGCCAAGCAGCATATACCGTTGGTCCCATATTTGTTCTCTTTGAACCTTCTTCCTATGTGAGGGCAGCAAATCTAGTCGTGCACAAACTACCCGAAACCCCAGTTTCTTTCCCTTTTCAACAAAGAGATCGGTTCCTTACATATGTGTGTACTGGGTTACCCCCCTTTTTCCCTTTTCGACCTACAAAGCGGCTGGATAGCCAGTCTATACTACTTTTCGCCCCTCCTTTCCTCATTGAACCACGTCCTAGATTCTTGCTCCAGCCCACCGCACCCTTCTTTCCTCTTTGAACCAAGACCTAGATTCGACTACAGATCGAATAAGATCCACATGCAGCTAGAGCAACGACGGTTTCAAAGAAACTTATACCTTAGGGTCGTCGGGATGTGGCAAGGCGTGCGGCGGGAGGCCGGATCTGCCCACACTACGCACGGCAGCGAGGAAGAAAGGGTCGGTGGCCCTCCCGCACAGGCGCTGGGTGAAAGAGAATAGCACAGCCGGCAGTGGATTGCCTCCCTCGCCGAAGGCGATAGAGTGAACGCTGCACCTCCTCCCCTTCCCGGTGCGACGGGATACGGACGCCTCCTTCACCAGCTGTGAGGGGGGGGGAGAGAGACAAGAGGCCAACGCAGTCTTGTTTAGATCCGGTGAAGAGAGGGTGAGAGACTGTGAATATAGCAAACCCTAGCAAATGAACGTTGAGCCTCCAGCGTGCAACATATATGTAGTGCGGCGAGCGTGTGGAGAGTGCAAACCCTAGCGAACAAGCGCTGAGGCTCCCGCTTATATATATACTACTGTAGTACGGACTGAGCTCCAGTGCCTTCACTGCACGTGCTTTTGGCTGTATGACAGGTGAGCCAGCCACATTTTGGGTCCACCTGTCGTAAATCCAAAGGCAGGTGCACTAAGTCAATGAAGCTATGTCCATACAGTACTCTCGTGTATACGACTAAAATATAGTGGAGTGGTTTTCTTATTCTCTCCATAACAATCGTTTTAAATTGTGTAAGTATGAAACGAAACTCTTTATTTAATGTACAGTGAAGAAAACTAGTACTACTTCCGATGAACTAACGTTCCACACCCACGCGTCCTGGTCGCACTTCCTGTCCTTCACGTGTGCTACACTACCCTCCCTTAAGTGAACAACCACACATGCGCCAAATTATCAGAAATGTGTGAGAGTGTATACAAATAAAGAAATTTAATTTCAGTTATCGGAAAGGTTTGAGAGTATTACAATGTTTGACTTCAGTCAAATCTAATATGCGGAGTAAATAAAAATGGAGGGCTACTACGTCCATCCGGGTTTTTAGTCCACACCATTTTTAAATCAAAGTTAATAGCTGGACAAATAAAATTACAGGGGAGCTAGAGACAAAGTTGTGAGAAGGCTTAGAAATCAATACAAAACTTATGCTCTTAGTACCAACGTCGATCCTCCTTCGAGGAAACATTTGGTTCATAGCCAATTGTGTGATAAAATTGCACCAACGTGAAAGACGACTGCGTCTCCAACGCAACCAAGGTGAACTGATGAAGGATATCATCTTTGTGCGTAACAAGCAAAGAGCACTGATGGAAGACAGCTTGTTTTTCATCGAAATTCGATCAGCTTCACCAGCCGACGCAACCATGAGGCGCAACCATGAGCATCGATAGGTCATCGTGGTGATGCATCATCCATTTGGCATCAAGTTAGGGTGAGGCACCTAAGAAGTTCGACAAATCCTCACCGTGGTCTGTTTCGTCTTAGTAATCAAGCTCGAGGAAGGAAGAACCACGTGGCAGAGGACAGTGAGGCGGAACAACAATGGCCATCCAATTTTGTGCAGTTCCACTAAAATTGAGGAAGACATTCCCGGGTATGGAGACACGCATCGCTGCTTCCAAAAATATAAAAAAGGGTTAGCAACGACATCTCAATTGTCAATAAGAATTAATGAAAAGTACACCAACAAACAGAAGCATCATACTATCTTGATGAGAACTAAACCAGGATACCCGAGAAAAAAGCATTTCTTCATTTAACCAGTGATAGTACTACCACCATATGGACAATGACCGCACAACCACCATTGACTTTTTGTTGAAACAACATGTATACCCCCACCGAGGCATAAATCAGGACAACTTTTTGAGTGTCATTTCCTCTACAATAGTAGTAGGTGATGTTGGACCAGCCGACGAACCCTAGCTACTATGCATGGGGAGCTGGGGAGTAGTCGCATAGAAGAAAACCCGCACGCAGCGACCTGGGGAGCTGGACATGTACAAGAAGTTATACCTCAGGTAGGCGAGATGTCGTTTAGGTGGGTGGGCGGGATCTGCCCACATGACGGCAGCGAACAAGGGCGCAGAGGATCTTCGTCTGTGCCAGCGCTGGCTCCGAGAGGACGGTGCACATCGACTTCCTCCGTCGCCGACGGCGACAACGTCAACGCTGCACCTCCTCACCTCCCGCAGCGGACGGGATTCGGCCGAATCTGTGACCACCGGTGAGGAGAGAGATAGAGTGGACACTGTCATCTTGTTTTGATATGGAGAGGGTGAGAGAGAGAGACGCGAGAAACTCTATCAAACAAGAGGCTATAATGGAGTAAAAAAATCTCTCCATAGCAGTGGTTTTAAATAGAATACGCGCGTTCCCGAAAAAAGAAACGAAAACTGGCAGACAATTTTTAAAGGTCTGTCTAGGACACATCTAGATGTGACATAGTTATGTCACATATAAGTTGATGTCCACTCTGTTTGTGGTCTTTTCCTAGATTTTTTTGCTTCTTGTTGCTACATTATATACTTGTGGGAGCTTAGATGTGATATCCTTAAATAACATCTAGATGTGAATTAGACAAACTGATTTTCTAACGTACCAAGAAAGAAAACTCGATCAAAAACACGCCCCCGCTTCGAGGTCGCGAGAGTCGTCGAGCACACACACATAGACATAGACATGCATATCCGTGTTTACGTAAAGTTCCATTTCCATCTCCATCTCCAATCATATTTGTCCAACTGGAACATTATTTGCGTTGTTAATTATATACGCAGCAATATTAACGTACAACATCTCTTGTTTGCGCACGTCCGGACCGCTGCCACGGCCAGTTCTGACCAACTCGAACCCTCCTCATCACTCGCGCGTGCTTCCCGCCCGAAATGGTCAGTACCGCATTCATGCCCGGCCAGAGCGGACGCGACCTCTCACTGGCGCCGGCATTGAAGCGGCGCGTCGGCCGAGAGAGCATCGCCCGCGCCGCTTTCGGGTGCACGCGGCTGCTCCGCGTTCAAAGGTCGCAATAGCCGGCTACAACATGCATGTAAAAAGTTCTTGGGAGTCCGTGCTACAGCTAGCTGTCCTCCCCCAACTCGTCAATCTCTTCCAGTAGTGCTAGTACTCCATGGCGCGATCCATCGACAAGCAGGGGGGAAAGTTATGGTATACTACTCAGTTTGCGGTGAGTGGCATGCCGAGCGATCGTGTGAGACACGAACACGACAGACGTGATTTAAACGTTGGTTTTCCTCGATGGCGCGATCCAACGAAACGAAACATTGGTTTCTCTCCGTTTCCAGTTTTTCTACGGAAAAACGGGAACTTTTCCACTCCATTTTCATTCCTATTCCAAGGTTGCCCCGTTACAACATTCCATCAAATACAAAGGAAAACTAACACGCATGCTGATGCATCTCAATGATTCACAGATCATAGCCAATATTTACTTCGCAACTAAAGAAAAAAGTTGTGAGAGCGTGTACGAAAGAAAAACTACTGATGGGGTCACTACGACTTAAACCCTAAACCCTAAACATGATTTAATTTCCTGGCCAGGTAGAACCTGTCGAAGGAAAGACGGCAGGCACCCTCGGATCATACGATGCTTTTGTGCAGTTCCACTAAAATCGGACTGAGCATCCCTGATGGCAAAGATATTGAAGAAGTGTGATTAGAATAATAGCACTGGCACTAGTTCATGAGACATAAACTCATCACAAGTAGAAGCCGGTAGAAGTAGAGAAAGATCGACATGGAGATGGAGCTACGGCAGTGGAGCAAGCCGGCTCCAAAAGGAAGATGGACTACCTGGGACGTCGGGCTGTAGCTAGAAGGGCGGTTGGGACGCGGCATCGGCCCATACCGCGGTGACCCCCGATTGGGACGCACCGACTGTGTGTTTTCTCCCTCGCCGATGTCGACCGCGTCTACGCAGAACATTGTTCCCTTCCCCCAGCTGCGGGATCAGGCCCGTCGTTTTATGCTTGTGACGAGAGCAACCTAAGCAAGCAGGCTTGTAGCTTAGGCTCCTGCTAGTGTATATATAGTGGTTTTCTTTTTCTCTCCATATCAACCATTTTATATTGCGTACGTGTCATTCAAGAGTGAAATGATGGTTGCTTCTTCCGACTAACTTACTGTGTGATTTGACTGCTCCTTAGTGGCCCCTACACGTACTCCCCTTACGTGTATGCAACAGTCACACACACACATGGACGCAAAACCGCGCGCCACGCCCTAATGCATGCATGTCCGAGCATACGACGGAACACACACGGTGACGCTCAAGTGCTCAACCTACACGTGCATGCACACACATACTCAGTCAGGGTGAGCTAGTGACCGTATGAACACCGGAAAATATATATATTGAGCGCAATGAGCGTATTATGAAGTCCACTGACCGTATTTTTACAAATATATAGTGACAGACAGTGTATTTATCTCGTTTGAAATTAAGCCATGTTAACCGGAGAGGAGGCAGCATGGACTAGCATTACTTTGTTGTGTCCCGTCAACTTGCCGAACGAGGAGAAGGTTGCAGGACGGGAGAAGCTTGCGCGCGGTGGCTCACAAGACAAGGAGAAACTTTTGACTAATGCAAGCTCTCCCTCGCTCAGGCGGTGGACGTGCAACAGTTAATTCGGTGTTAGATTGCCAGAAGCATACTACACTATACTACTAGGAACCGGATGGAGGAGCGTCTGCACTCTTATTATAATTTTGAAATGCGATAAAGCAATCCTCAACACATTTGGTTCTCTTCGAGGGTTCTCGCATGTGATAATGGAAGTTGATTGCATGGAACACTCGCCACAATTCTCGCTTAATTCTGGCTCATATCCTGTTACAAATAGTAGCGCTCAGTAATATTTCCTCTTTTTTTGTTATTCAGCATGTAAACAGGTCAGTAAACCTTGCAGCGCATCTTCGTGCGAACCGTGCTTGCTGCACTTTGAATATGGCCGAGAGCTGGCTTGATGAAACACCTCGCTTCCTACTTCTTTTTTTGGCTTCCTAGTGACCAGTGTCTTGGCTGATCGTCCTAAGAATGCTTATATATGAATAAAGCTCTCTCATTTACCCGCAAAAAAGATTAAGCCATATTAACCGGAAAGGAGGGAGTATGGACTAGCACTACTTTTTGGTGTGTCATGTCAACTCGCAGAACGAGGAGAAGCTTGTAGGACAAGGTGAAGCTCGCTTACGCCTTTTGACTAATGCAACCTACCCTCGGTGGACATGCATCAATCCATTTGGTGTCAGATTGTCAGAGGCATACACTGTAGTACCCAACATGCGGAGTACCATCATTGTTCGACTTCACGAAGGGGCGAAGAGCCAAGCGCAGTACTAGTACGCGTACTTGGTTTTGCACCTTCATACTACTCCACCCTCCATCACAGTTTACAGGGCGCGCTTCATTATGATGCATTTCTCTCAATGCATTTCCACCACCGGAGAGACTTTAGACGCGTTTGGTTTAATGCTCAATTAGTTAGGGCGTGGTAACCGCAATCAAGTCCACAATTTTCTCTCCATGTACTGTACTACTACGGAGTGCATGCATGTGTGTACCCGGGGTGGAAGCACTGCGTGCATGTGTGTACGCATTATTCCCTCTAGTAATAGATGTCGTGCTATAACTACCAATGCTAATTTTCAGGCCGATCGCTAGTCTTGTTGGTCCCACAGATTTTTTTTCTTTTTTCTGAAGCTCGCTGTATAAACAGTGGCGGATGGAGTAGTATGAGCGGATTCAAAGAAGAGCGTATTGATGGTTGCTTCTTCGGAGAAACTTACAGTGGGAGAGGTGGGGCTTATGATTTGACTGCTCATTACTCACTATTAATGCGGCGCAACGACCGGGCTGAGTCTCCCATGCGGTTGTGCACTACCCCCTCGGTTCTTAAATATACTCCGAAGTATTTGTCTTTCTAAAATATGTTGAAATCTCTGTTAAGACGAATAGAATATTTAGGAACAGAGGGAGTACACATACGAAGCAAAATGAGTGAATCTACACTCTAAAATATGCCCGTTTGAAATTTGTAAAAAGACAAATATTTAGGAACGAAGGAGTATAATTTCGTGCATGGCACATGGACCCATATGATGAAGAGGCTTCTCGCAATGCTATCAAGCTTCCATCATTTGTTTACATAATTGACGTACTATACAAATAATTTTCCAGCGACATGAAATTGTACAATGGTGTGAGCTTTCAGCTTTTGTTTCGCGTGTCTTGCCATCGATGCTCTTTCAGAAACAATAAAAAACTAACTTCCTTGCTAATGCATGTCAATTATTAGCAGATCAGAGCTAATAATTACATCACAACTGAAGACAAAGTTGTGAGAAGGTGTTAAATTAAAATTGATCCATGCTTTCATTGGTAGCAACGTCCCCCTAGCTCTGTCTAAATCAACAAGGCATGTTGGGAAAAAAGTAGCTGTCTGGAGCATGCAACATTCCGATCATTTTGTGCAGTTCCACTAAAATAGAGCTGAGCGTCCCTGTTCCAAAGATATCAAGCGTGATTACGATAATAGAGGACTGCTGATGAAACAATAAACACACAAATAGGAGTCGGTCACCTTTGCGGTCTCTCTTAAGACTAACTAGTTGGAGAAGATTAGGCTCGGAGTTGGAGGAGGAGGATAGAGCAAAACCAATCTCCCTTTGTGCAGTCACACTGAAATGTAGAGACGTTGCCCGTGTGACATTTTAGTACAACTGCACTAAACACTCTTAAGAAAAAAGTGATTTGTGCAGTTCACCAAAAGGTCGCAATAGCAACGAGGTGAAATGGATAGCCCTGTTTGCAAAAAAGAGGTAGAAAGGAAACAATTACTAGCCAATAACAGTTGATGACACATGCGATGACAAAAAAGAAGCATATTCCTTGTCCTAAGGGAAGATAACAACACGGTTGTGTTTGTCTAAAAAGGTGTGAGGACGAGAATGCAATATGGAAAGTACGCTGGACGAGCTATGTTTTGGGCAAAGAACTATGGAAGATCCACATGCAGCGACGTGGGAAAATGCGCAGTGGAGCAAGGCCGGAGGGGATACCTGGAGGTTGTCGGGATGTAACTAGGTGAGCGGCGGCGGGCGGAATCTGCGAGCATGTGGCGTAGGCCCTGCCGCGCCGGAGCTTGGTCAGAGAGAACGGCGTGTACCGCAGATCGGGACGTGCTGCCTCAGTGCGGTCGAACGTAGAAACGATGCACTTCCTTCCTTTCCCCCGGCGGACGGGATGCGGCCGAATCAGTGACCAACGGTGGGAGAGAGAGGCCACCGCACTCCCTTTCCCCCGGCGGATGGGATGCCGCCGGATCAGTGACCAACAGTGAAAGAGAGAGGCCACCGCACTCCCTTTCCCCCGGCGGATGGGATGCGGCCAGATCAGTGACCAACGGTGAGAGAGAGAGAGAGGCCACTGGAGCCTTGTGTGAGATACTCTGAAGGGCGGACTACCTTTTCCTCCATAAAAATCATTTTATATTCTGTGTACGTGCCATTGAGCGCTATTACTTTATTTAAAAATAATGCGGCAACGCGTCAAGTCGAATTTTGTTTCGTGCATGCGTGGTACACGACCTCCCTAGATAAACAACCGCTACAGGCGTTCAAATTAGCACGTGGGCTGCCATTTCGTAAAGAAATGAGCTCCACCGTGTACCCGCGCGGGTGTGGCTGGGCACGAAGCGTGAGTACGTGCACGGTGCACCTATTCTCTTCTTGTATACGTACACCACCTACGTGGGGTTGTGTGAGAGAGATACAAACCTAGAGAGATATAGTGTGTGGGTTCTTGAGAGTTTTTTTTTTGGGGGGGGGGGTCAATCAAAAAATTTAACATATGCAATGTGTGTGAAATAGAGTCCTGGATATAACATATATATAGAGGGGGCGATCCACAAGAAGAGACTGGAGGTATCATCGACTTGAGGCGTCTATAGAATCGAAGAGAGGGATGATGTGTGTGTGCGTGTGTGTGCGTGCACGCGATCGATAAAGAGTGCCATCGAATTTGTATGTGCCCACGTCGAAGATATAGAGTGGCTGGCCTACTGGAATGTGAGATGGGACATGTGCAGTTTGTCTCTGTGGCATGGATACCTACCTGCAGCGCTCGACTATCGGTGTGTGGTGGGGGAAGAGGGCCGGGAGGCCCAATTAACTATAGAGGTACAATGGCTAGTATATGTGTGGAGGAGGAGAGAGGCCTACCTCATGTATTAAGGAGATCGATCTGCCTCATGTATTAAGGGAAATCGATCGGCATCCATGCATATGTGCAGGAGATGAATAAGGTTGGGAGAGAGACAAAGCTAGAGTGTTGGAGGGGGTGGTAGTGGAGTTGCTTCTAACAAATGGTGGGATAGGCTTGCTAGACAAATGGAGGGCACGCCCGCAATATCAATAAGAGAGGAGATGGCTGCTTGTTGTCTGTGCACGTGCGTGTGAGAGACGGGTCAGGAGGCATGCACGAATGATGAGGGGGGACGATGTGGCTGTGGTAAGCAGACGTAACTACATAGGAAGATCAGTCGCCCTTTGTAAGAGAAAGGAGAGACATAACTTGTGAGGTACGTCGATCGATGGGGGGGGGGGGTAGTTAAAGTCGATCTAGGTATATGTTGGGAGATCGATCGATATACATGCATGTGTGTGTTAGAAGCAAATGAGGCACGAGGAGAAGGATAGAAAGAGAGGGATGCATGTAGGAGGTGGTACGAGAGGCATACTATATCGAGGGGGAGGAGTGTGCGAGTACGAGAACGATGAAAAGAGTGGTGGGAGTGAGGCATGGACGGTGACAAGAGAAGAGGGGAAGCTTGTGTTTGTGATAGGCACACCTGGCTAGAGAGGCATATCGATCGATGTGTGCCGTAAAGAAGGAGCTGGGGGGCCTACACACACCGTGGGTGAACGACCTAAAGTGAAAACACGAATTTGCGCAATGGAGCTAGAGAATGCTGAGGGAGGGTGAGAGGGATGCGGGTGTGTGCATGCACAAGAGAAAGTTAATGCTAGCTACAAAAATAAGAGGGTTGTGTGGGTGTAAAAGACGAATAGAGATTATATATACTTCATTATAAAAAGCGAATTCGGATATTTGAAGAATTTATCATAGTGTTTAAAACCGACGGATGTGTGAATATATATAACGGTGATAAAAATGGTGTGGTTATGAACATGGTATACTACATTTAATATATTTTATCTCTACTCTTATATAAAAACGGAGTTGTTGATGATGGTGTGCCTGCCATCCTGCATTATAGGCCGTCTGATTTATATCTGGCGGATAGCAAGGAAACTTTGATGGTTGAAGTTGGCAACAATCATGATTGTAGATTCTTATTGAAATAGAGAAACAAATTCAAATTTAGTTCGAATTGCAGCGGTAGTATAGACATTTGGAATGCACTAAAATGTTGGTATGAGTAGGTTACATGCATTATACAGCAAGCGAAAAAATTTAATCGGACATAACATGGATTCATAGTCCCTCCTTCCATCTACATAGGGCGTAATGAGATTTTTAAGACCGCCTTTGACTATTGACAAGATTAATAGTACATGGCATGCACAATGTGAAAATTATATCATTGAAAGAACCTTTCACAGACGAATTTAACGATGTGCTTTGTGTAAGTTGCATGTCATATATCATTGCTCTAATATTTGGTCAAAGTTAGCATCGAAAAACGCATTAGGCCCTATATAGATGGAAGGAGGGAGTAGCTTTGAATAGCATTTGTATAGTAAAACGGGGCAAGACTCTCTCTTTGTGTGGTGTGAATAGTTTTATTTTTTTCGTTTTCTTTTTGGTTGAGGGAAGTGCGAATTGATTTGGTACATACAAGTACAATATTACGACACGTTAGGCTTGTCCTTGGAATTCAACCCGCGTCTTGTTATATCCCGAAAATTCAGATATCGTGCTCCCAAATCTGGCGCCTTCACAACCCGCGCCTTGCTATCCCGAAATTACAACGCGCGCGAAAACTCCTTCCAGCTGCCAAATCCCGACATGCGAAATCCCCCTTCTAACCCTGAGCCGAAAGCGCCGCTAGTTCAAATCGGTGGGGGGTACTTTTGTAACACACCCTACATTTTGGACAAGCGCGTTCCTATGTCATGCTTCACCCCCTCCCATCACCCCCTTTTCGCCATTCGAAATCCCAGGCCGCCATAACCTCTCCGCTCCAGCCGCGAAACCCCACCCTCCTCCGTCCGCCACGTCACGCTGCCCAGCCGGAGCCTCTTCCTCGACGACGTCGTCCACCGCAACAGCTCGACGTCCCTCATCCACCTCCCCGGATGAGGATCTGTCGTCCATCTCGCTGTCCCGCCGGTTCAGCCGCCCCGTCCTCCACCTCCAAGGAGTTGCTCCGACGATCGCCTTGTCTATCGCGGCTGCTCCATCCCCACAGCGCCGCCTTAACCTGCTCCACCGGAACCGCAACATCCTCACCGACTCCTTGGACGAAGCCGAGGCCTACTCGGCGCCACCAAAGAGGTTGTACACTCATCGCATCGCACCTTCTCCTTAACTCGACCTCCCGGCGCCGACGGTGCTCCATCCCGCACCCCCATGGAGCGGCTACCTTGAAGCCGGCGCCGCGGGCGACATCTCCACGGCGGCTCTCCCCCAGTGCGAGGCCCCTTCGGCGGCAGCGCCCATAACAGCCGGATCTGCTCCTGCTGCTCCGGCTCTCGCTCGATCGATCGCTCGCCCAGCTGCTGCTGCTGCTGCTCTCCCCCTCGCTCGTGCTGCTGCTCTGCTCCGATTAAGCTACACTTCAGTCAATTGAATCAACTTTTGGGTCAGTCGATTTCAGGGGTTGGGGGGCTCGCCGGAGTTAAGGAAGAACCACCCGCAGCGGGGACGAGGGCTCGCCGGAGAGGTACCCCACTATCTATCTTAGGGTTCAGGGTGGGGGCGGCGGGGAGCCTAGAGGGCTGGCCGGGGCAGCGGTGGCGAGTTGTTTCGCGGCGGCGAGGCGGCGCTGGGGCCGGCGGTTCTGTCGGTGGTGGCTGGCAGCTCAGGGGGGTGAAGGTTGAAGATGAACTGCAGGCCCTCCCTAAACTACATGTCAAGTGCCTCTCTGCTACCATTGCGTTCAATTTCGACAATAGCATTGAGATTCCACAGTAAATTTCAGTTTCGACAGTTAAGTTCAGAGTCAACAGTTTTTACCTCATCTGTTGTAGTCAGGTGGTTTTTGGTGATGTTAATTTTACATCCATTTTACATCATCTATTGGAGATGCTATTAGAATCATACTTGAGATTGACGATGTCTGTCTTTTGCTGCTTCAGCCTTGATGTCTTATGGCTCACCGGAGCTGCTCCAACGACAGAACGATCCATCACAACAGAGCAGTGCCCTGGACGCCGTCTATAGATTCCTCAGATCTTCCTCCACACCTCCGACAGCCACCTCTGCCTCAACTACTTCAGCGACCAACCCAATGATGTTGAGGTCGACACGGCTACGGCAAAGAGGTTGTACACTTGTTGCATCACTTATTACTATACATTCATGTCGATCCATTAGGGCTATTTTGGTTCAACGGAAAAACATAGATCCACTAGTTGTTACCATCACCCTAAATTTATGCATGCTCTCCTTACATAATCTCACCATATTTTTTCGTATGCATGTCAGATATTGTACACAGTCATGCTGAACATGTAGAGAAAAAGAGAAGAGTTTTGCGCGGCAATACAATGTCATGCAGACATCGCTCCATGGTGGGTTCAATGGCAAACCCTCCCCACCCCTCTCCAGATTGTAATCCAGAGGAAGATATCTGTTCTGAGGCGGATTCGGACGCCGCTGACCACTCCTATTTACCCCCAAGGTGTTTGCTCTACCTTGGCATGATGATATCATGCATATGTTGCCTTGCAGTGCCTACTTTTGACATCATATATGTCATCTGCTTAGTTTAGACATGTTCTGTAATGCCACATGTTTAGTTTCTATATCATATATGGGAATTATGCAGTCTCATGTCTTTTAGCCAGCCATAATATATGTGAAATGTGCAATGCCATCCTGTTTAACCAGGCATCATATATTTGAATGATATATTGCCCATCCTTTTCTTCATTACATTTCCATTTGTCGACAATGTTTGTACATTAAACTACTCTTCCTGTGAATCAGCCATTTGGGTGGGAGATGGAAAAATCTAGAGTGAAAACAAGGCCTTCAGAGCAGACAGTGCTACCTGTCGAAGAAGATCTCTTGTTGGGTCCCGATAGCTCCTCAGAGATGGATTCAGAGACAGATGATCAGTCCTATTCCCCCACTGAGGTGTATGCTCTAACTAGGCATGGTTATACTGTTCATATCATGCATACAGTGTCTTGCATTGCATAGTTTAGACATCATATACACAATATTCAACACCATGTTCTTAGTTCAGACATCATATCGAATGCCCTCTGTTTATCATATAAATCACATATGTGAATTAAATGATGCGATCCTGATTACTGAGATAACATGTAGGTGAATTATGTCATGCGATCCTGTTTAGTTATTCATCATATCTTTGAATTATGTTATGCTATGCTATCCAGTTTAGATAGACATCATATATGTGAAATTATGTCATGCTATCCATTTTAGTTAAACAATATACATGTCAACTATTTCATGCCATCTTTTTTCCACACTATCTATTGCATCTGTCTCTCATACAATGTATGTACATTCAACTATGTTTCCTGTTTATCAGCCATTTGAATTAGAGCGGGTGATACCAGTATCTAGCGGACTAAAAACATGGTCTTCAAATCGAACAGTGCTACCTCTTGGTGGAGATAGCACCCCGGTTGTACATGCACAAGTACCAGCCCTACCACACATAACCCAAACTCTCGCAGATTGTACCCCTACTACGATGGACAGAGAACCAGCTTCACCCAATCTAACCCCAACCCCAGCCGATAGTAACCCAGTTCCTGTTGACATAGCACCATCTCCACCACAGAGCTCCCAAACAAGAGCAGTTAGTAAGGCAGCTCCAGTGCCCAAAGGGCCAGTACTATCACGGCGAACCCCAACTCCACCAGTTAGTACGCCTATTCCTGTGGAGGAAGCACAAACATCTAGTCGTAGTTTAGCATCTATCGCATTTGATGTTGTTAAATCGTATGTGCATATCTTCCCATCTTGGAAATATTATACTGAAGATGAAGGAAAATGCCAGTTGCAGGTGTTTGTCCAGAAGTTATGTGTAAGTAATGTTATTCATGGCAATTACTTTGCTTCGTCCCATACATCCTACCTCCATGATGGTTATAATACAGCAAATTTTCCCATTTTTCTCTATAGAGAAGGACCAATTTGGGAACTCGGGATGAGGTAACCTGTGCTAATACCTCTGCTATCTTCAAGAATGCTTGGTGGCAGTATCGGAATTACCTGAAGAAAACGTAATTCACCGGCAAAGAAACTCATCAAATTCCCTTACGTTCTCCTTGTAACATCCCAAAATTCTAAATTTTGGAATGTTATAATAAATAGATAGTTTTGATTGATTGTTTGATTGACTGAAAGTGAGTGAATTCGAAACTTTTTGAAAGTTAAATGAGAGGGAATAAAAGGACTTTCCCAAACTTTCATATTTGCTTTCTGATCTCCATGAATTCAAATTCTTTTCAGATACAAAACCCTTGAGCGAGGATGATATGACTTCTTCCATTTAAATTAAATGAAAGGGGTATTTGAAAATAATTGAATTTCATTTGGAAATATTTCAATTCATAAACTTCATGCAGCTCAATGATTTTCATGAGAGAAGATAAAATGACTTCTCCAAATTATATGAAATACGAGTTGGGAGTTTTAAAGAATTAAATTCAAAGTTCTTTTGAATTTATTTTTCAATTTGGAGTTATTTGAGTTTTACTCAAATTGTCTTTCTCCAAAAATAAAATATATGGAAATTAGGGTAACATGATTCCCTACAACATAAAATTGGAGAAAAATTAATTTGAAATCATTTTGGTATTTTTAAAATGATTTTTGTTGGATTTTATTAGAGCAGCAGTAGTATTTGACATATTTGAATTTGTGTGCATTTTATTTGACTCTATAAAAATGTTCACGTTGTAGAAAATCTTTTTCTGAAAATTTTGATATATAATATGCCTCTATATAATTGTACGATTATTTCGTTATTTTGCTTTTCCTTCTGTTTCTATTTTAAAAAAAACTGTACGTGCAGCCCATATTTATTTATCGCCTACATGCGCGGTATAGTAGCTTCTGGCGCCCATTGTTTTTTCTCTCTTAAATGGGCCAGGACCAGCCAGCCTTTTTTCTTTTTACTTACGCCGATTTTGTTAAAAAATAACTTCAGCCCGTGTACGCCGCGGCCGGCCGAGGCCTTTAGGCCCATCCGTCTCTTTTCTTCTCTGTTTCGTATATTTTCGTCTATGTTTAGTCCCACGTTGCCTAGCTTTTGACCTCTAAGACCCTTTTCCACCAATAAATATAGACCCATAGAGTCTCCAAAAATCATCCGATTCGGGTTAAATCAATATTTTGGTTTGACTAGATTCTTTAAAGAAAAATATTTTTCTCCTCTCCGGCGCGACTTTTGGGTATTGTCTTCTCTCTCCGAAGTCATTTTTTCTCTGCCTTATAAAGGTATCTTTCTTTGTTTTTTTACTTCCATAGTTCATTATTTTCTATACTAGTACGATAAAATAATTAGATTACCAATTAGTCTACGTATTTATACGTTAGACCTTAGCCGTAGCTATTTTTCTTCCATAAAGCAGCTTGGCCCTGATTTTTCAAATAGCCATAACTTTTTACTCGTTTATCCAAATTCAACGAAACCAACGCCCACTTCTTCGTTATGATCCCCTCTATCCAGTAATCCAACTCGAACATGTTTTTGAAAGTTTAAAATTTGAATTAGAACAGATTTGAATTTGAATCTTCTTTTGTTGATAACTTGAGTTTCGTAACTCCGATTTAGTTGATTCTTTTTGCAAATCGAAGCTCTTGACCTAAACTTTCTGATAAGGCCAAATTCACATAATTTTGGTACTGTTAGAAATTGTTTTATGTTACAAGAGTTATTTGCTTGGTTTTGATGTTTTCCGAACTGTCTTCTTCGATCCTTCTGATCTTTTCAGTGAGTGCTTATGTGTGATTACTATTGCTTGATTACGATAGATTGACCGGAGTGTGACGAGTAGATCTATCAAGTGTGTTGAGTGCGAATCATCTTCATCAACATTGCAGGCAAGTTCACACTTTGATCGTATCCCTTTCATACCCAGTTTTTATTGCATTAGATCAATCCTCAAACATTGCATGATTAGGATCTAATTAAATTGTGGGATGGGAAGTAGTTGAGGTAGTACCTATGACCTGTTCATTATCAAACCCTTGGGAGTTACTATTACGTTATGCTTATACTGCCATGCTATGCTCGTAGACGTGGATTGGGTTTGAGAGTATTTCATGACACATGTGAGATTGTTAATTAATGGTTTACTTAAGGTGGCAACTTAAACACACATCTGGGTGGATTGAGGCACCTGGGTATTCCAGGACTTGCCTGTCTAGGCACCTGGGTATTTCAGGACTTGCGTGTTTTTTTCTTTTGGACCGCCACCCAGGCTCAAAGGGATCATGAGATTATTCATGCTAGAAACTTCCGTGTGCAAGCACAAGCCATTATGGGCTCTGGCATAGCTGACTAAGTCGTGCGAACTCTTACAGTGGTAGACTAGCAGATGTAGGGGATGTAGGTTGGTACGTTCTATCACAACGTAAGGTGTGAGCGCTTCTGAAAGACTATGTCTCGGTCATCCGTCTCTCAAACATCATGCAGTGCGAGAAACCAACGGAGGCGATCGAGTCTTGTGGGGAAAAGTGCGCAAACCTCTGCAGAGTGTACAAACTAATCATGATTAGCCGTGTCCCCGGTTATGGACGTCTTGAGTATCTAGTTCTTGGATTTTCCTGTTGATCTCATCATGTTACTTTAATAAATTTTGTTGGGATGTTAATGATTACTTTTAATTGGGATTGAGAATGCTATCAACCATTATCAATGTTTAACAACCACCATGATAGTTAAATAAATTTATTCCTTTGCAGTAGGGAAAAATTGGCTTTTCGCAAAAACCTTATAACCATAGAGCTTTTCCACCAGCCATATATGCATGTAGTGATAGCCATTGTTCATCATTTTCTCTATGGTGTGAATTTGCGAGTACATTCAATGTACTGACCCGTTTCGGGATGCAACGTCTCATGTTGCAGGTTTTCTTACGACGAGTAAGTGATACGTTAGGGTTACGATTTCTACACTCAACTTTGCCGTTGGTGTTGATGGAAATCCACAACCTTGTTGCTTCCGCTATATTGGATTGAGGTAATAGTATTTACATTACTCTATACATGTGATTTACCTCTGTTATAAATCCTTCGAGTACTGTGTGTGTCAGCATACCGATCCAGGGATGACACGTAAGCACAGAGACTTGTCCCATTTGGGTCGGGTCGCTACACTCCTGAGACACATTTACTGGACGATGACTGGGAACGCCTTGTTCTGTATTGGTCCCGAACCAAGAATGTGGTAAGGTCTATGAGCTCATTTTCTATTTTTAAGTATTATATTCTTGCGTCTTACTGTACTCTGTTCATGTAGAACAAGTGCGTAAACCTGAAGAACAACTGTTCTAATTTAAGATTCCATTGCTACCATAGACATAGATATATGTTTGTTTGATGCTTTTATTATGTACTAGTACTTGGCAATAGAAGACTTGGTAGTACATGCTAAACTTGTTTCAGTTATGCTCTTGAGCTCTTGAGCTTATCCTGGGTATCCTGCTAAACTGGTAGTATATCCTGGTTCACCGAAATGAGTTTCATATAGTAGTACATGCTAAACTTGTTATGTGTCTGCTTGTTTCTTCTTTTAGAATGCTGACACAATATTGGGGAAGAGTGCCTTATTAAGCAACGGTAAAGGAAGTAATGCAGCTAAGGTTCAGGATAGTGACACATCCTGTCTTGGTTTATTGTTGGAGTTACTGGCCACTACCGCTTGCACAAGCTATTCAAACTCACTGTCTGAATCAGTTCGGTTTCTTGAGTCTGAACTACAAGCTGAAAGACATCGATCAGTTGTGCTGCGACAAGAAGCGGAAGGACTGTGGAAGTCCCTGGAGCATTCAGATGCATACTTTCTGGTGCAACAGCAAGCATTGGAGGATTTTAGCGCCAAACAGGACAAAGCTAATTAGCTTGCTAAGCTTATTGCCAGCATGGTGGATACCCAGGATAACGTTTCTTGAGCTCTTCTGAAGTTGTTTCAGTTATGCTCTTGTTTTGCTGCCGCGTTTATTTGCACTGGTGGCCAATTTTGATGGCCAGTGTATATGATATGCTGCTTTGTTCCCTATATTTGCACTGGTGGCGAACTTTGATGCCCAGTGGATGTAATATGTGTAATAGCCGTGATAGCCTAGCGTTAGTTGCTTGCTTATTTATCTCCTTGTTGTCTTGTTTATTTGTTTGCTTGTAGTCATTGCAGTTCTTTTTCCGCGATTAACTAGTGGCTGCAATAACCTATTTTTTAAAACTAGGCCACAATAACCATGGGCTAATATTTACTGTAGTGACACTGGGCCTCCTACGGACCATAGAAATAGTGGGCCTTTTACGGGCCGTAGAAACAGTAGGCCTTCTACGGGCCATAGAAACAATGAGCCTTCTACGGCCCATGTCATCAATGGGACTTATACGGGCCGTATGATCGATTGGCCAAACATGGGCCAATAATAGGCCGCATTATGGCCGTAAATGGTCTAGAGTTGGAATCGTCCGTTCATGGGCCGACCGTAACGGGCCATCGTTAATAGGCCGTATTTGATGACGCTATGAAAACGGCCCAACGTATTAACGAACCACAAACGGGCCGACTGTAACCACGGGCTGAATTTGGCCCATAAGCAGAAAATGACAGTAACGGGCCGTAAGTAAACGAATGCTGGAAATGAGCCCAAGAATAAATGGGCTCTGAGAAGGCCGAAAGATAACATGGGCTGGAAACGGCCCAACAGAATAATGGGCCGTTAATGGGTATAAAGTGATACACTGTTCATTACGGGCCAGTTTCACCACGGGCCGTTAATGGGTGTAAAGTGATACACTGTTCATTACGGGCCAGTTTCACCACGGGCCATTAATAGGCCAAGAGTTACATAGGGCCTCATATGGGCCGAAAGACATCATGGGCCATACATGGGCCAGAAGTGAAAACGGGCTGGAATCATATTGGATGGCCCAGATGACGCTACTGGGCCTAACTCGGAAAGGGCGTAACGGGCCTTGGGTTAGCGGGCTGTAAATGGGCTATATGCGAACAGGCCGTTAACAGGCTTTCCATGGGCCGGCCCACCATCTTTTGACCAAGTCAAACGGGCCGGCCATTTCACAGGAATGGGCCTCTGTTGGGCCGTGCCACGTGTCGATGTATCATAGGCGCCTATCTGACCCATTGATGAGCTGACACGTGTTTCGTCCGGCCAATAAGAATTTTACACGTGGAAATTTCCCATTGGTCGGGGCTGTTAACGGGTTATCGGATCCAAAACCCGACCCGCTAGCTTAATGGCGTTCCGTTATGGTGGATGCCACGTGTCGGTCACCCTTGACGAAAGCACTTCTGTGATGCGCGATTTATCGTCATGGAAGTGGACACTTCCGAAAATAATTTTGGTAATGTCATGGAACACTTCTACGACAGCACAGGTATGGCTATCTTGATTCTGTCATAAATTTGTCATGGATGTACATGCATGACAAAAAAACGACCTACTGTGACAAACACGTATCATCACGGAAGTGTATTTTTTTTGTAGTGGATACCTCTGCTTGGACTCAATAAGTACCTCACTGATGTAGTAAACCAGCCGTTGAACCGGGTACTCCTTGCCTGCCTCTTTCCTTTCCACCACAATACCTACACTGACGGCCCAGCCATTGGCAGCCACATATAGCAACAGAGGTTCCTTATCAATAGGGGCAGCAAGAACCGGCGGCTCAGCCAGTTGCTTCTTAAGCACCTCAAATGCCTCATTAGCCGCATAACTCCAGACGAAATTATCTGTCTTCTTCATCATCTGATACAGAGGAATAGCCTTTTCTCCCAGGCGGCTTATGAACCGGCTCAAAGCCACTATCCGACCCGCCAAGTGTTGGACGTCATTGATACATGCCGGTTTAGCCAAGGAAGTAATAGCCTTGATCTTCTCCGGGTTAGCTTCAATGCTTCTATTAGAGACCAGAAAACCCAAAAGCTTACCCGTCGGTACACCAAAAACACACTTGGTTGGGTTAAGCACCATTTTATAAACCCGGAGATTGTCAAATGTCTCCTTCAAATCATCAATCAGGGTTTCCTTCTTCGTGGATTTCACTACAATGTCATATACGTAAGCATGAACATTTTGCCCGATTTGATTGTGAAGGCAATTCCGCACGCACCGCTAGTAAGTCGCCTGGGCACTCTTGAGCCCAAAAGGCATAGACACATAGCAGAAGGCTCCAGACGGAGTAATGAAAGCTGTCTTCTCCTGGTCCTTAACTGCCATCTTGATCTGATGATAACCAGAGTAAGCATCCAAAAAACTCAAACGCTCACAACCCGTCGTAGCATCAATGATTTGATCAATACACGAGAGAGCAAACGGATCAGCCGGACAAGCCTTGTTTAAGTCCGTGTAGTCCACACACATTCGCCAAGTGTTGTTCTTCTTAAGCACCAATACCGGGTTAGCCAACCATACAGGATGAAAAACTTCAACGCTAAACTCGGCCGCCAAGAGCTGGGCCACTTCTTCACCAATGGCCTTCCGCCTCTCCTCGTTAAAACGATGAAGAAATTGCTTGGCCGACTTAAACTTCGGATCAATATTAAGAGTGTGCTCAACAAATTCCCTCGGTACACCCGGCATATCAGAAGGCTTCCATGCAAAGATGTCCCGGTTCTCACGGATGAACTCGATGAGCGCGCTTTCCTATTTTGGATCCAAATTGGCACTGATGCTGAACTGCTTGGGTGAATCGCCATGAACAAAATCAACCAACTTAGTGTCATCTTCCGATTTAAACTTTAACAAAGGATCATGCTCTATGGTTGGCTTCTTCAAGGACGTCATGTCCGCCGGGTCAACATTATCTTTGTAAAATTTCAGCTCCTCTGTTGAACAAACTGATTCAACATAAGCAGCATCACCTTGTTCACACTCCAGGGCCACCTTCCGACTCCCATGCGCTGTGATGGTGCCCTTGTGACCTGACATCTTAAGCTGCAAGTAAACATAACAAGGCCTTGCCATGAATTGAGCATAAGCCGGCCGCCCAAATAGAGCATGATAAGGGCTTTTGATCTTGACTACTTCGAAGGTTAGAGTTTCAGATCTAGAATCATGCTCATCTCCAAAGGCAACTTCCAAAGATATCTTACCCATCGGATATGCTGACTTACCCGGCACCACACCATTGAACACAGTGTTTGACGCCTTAAGATTTTTGTCAGTCAGTCCCATGCGACAGAAGGTTTCATAATAAAGTATATTAATGATGATGCCTCCATCCATGAGTACCTTAGTAAATTTCTATCCCCCAACCTGAGGTGCCACCACCAGAGCCAGGTGACCCAGATTATCAGCCCAGGGCGGGCGATCCTCACGACTCCTCACAATAGGTTGTTCTGAGCACCGTAAATAACGTGGCATCGCCGGCTCAACAGCATTCACTGCCCTCTTATGAAGCTTCTGATCCCGCTTACACAGGCTGGTGGTGAAGACGTGGTACTGTCCACTATTCAATTGCTTCGGGTTGCTCTGATAACCAGACTGTTGCTACTGCTGATTTCTCTGATTATTCTGCTGGTTGTAACCACCTTGATTGCCTTGGACGTGAAACCCAGAATTTGAACTGCCACCTCCATGACCCGGACCATGAGAGCCGGATCCTAAACCGCCATTTGGGCCAAGATTGTGCTGGACAGACTCCCTGAAGTGTCTCATGATACTACAATCCTTCCACAGGTGGGTAGCCGGCTTCTCCTCCATTTCGTGCTTGGGACATGGCTGATTCAATATTGCTTCAAGGTCAAACCTTGTCCCTTGAGTCGGCCTCCCCTTACGACACTGGTTATAATTTCGCGCACCGGTGTTTGCCACAAAATCATCAGCCTTGCGCTTACCGTTGCCGCCCTGATTGGTAGGGTTGTATTGTTGTCCCTTCATGCCAATACTCTTCTTTCCCTTTCCCGATCTTTCATCCTCAGAGTCAGGGTCCTTGGTACCATCAGAGTCGGCATACTTGACAAGAGCCGCCATAAGCTCCCCCATGTCATTGCAATGACGCTTAAGCCACCCAAGCTTGTGCTTGAGTGGAATAAAATGGCAATTTTTCTCCAACATAAAAACCGTTGAGCCGACGTTGATGTTATCTGAGGAATGTATGATAGTCGAGACCCAGCGCACCCAGCTGGTTGTTGACTCGCCCTCAGCTTGAATGCAAGAAACCAAATCCATGATCAACATGGGCTGCTTGCATGTATCTTTGAAATTCTGGATAAACCGGGCCTTCAGTTCTGCCCATGACCTGATGGAGTTGGCCGGTAGCCCCTTCAACCAGGTACGTGTCGTCCCTTCCAGCAGCATGGTGAAATACTTAGCGTATGCAGCCTCACTAACATCCAACACCTCCATAGCCATCTCATAACTCTCCACCCAAGCCTCAGGGGGCTGATCTACTGTCTAATTAGGCACCTTACAAGGGCCTTTGAAGTCTTTGGGCAGACGTTCGTATCGTAGAGCCGTTGTTAAACACGACACACCCAAAGCTCTAGAAGTTACACCTGCCTCAATTGAAGCCGTCGGGTAAACCGGCGCGTGCTGATGAGCCGCCAGTTGAGCCGCCAGCTCGGCCTCCCGGTGCGCTCTGCCCTGGTCCACCAAATCCTGTGCATGGGCACCATTGCGCCGGGTCATGTCCATGAGGTTGGTTACAGCGCCGCTCAGTACTCGAGACTGCCGGCGAGTCAATGTGCCTACTGTAGCTCCGGCTTGGACGAGGGGTCGAATGAATCCGGTCACGACTATAGGAATAAGCCTGCTGCTGTACCAAAGCTGTTTGAAGAAGCTCCCTGGCCCTTCGGGTTTCAACCGCTGTCGGAGTCTCGCCCTCGACTGGTGGAGCCGCCAATCGCATAGCTGCAACAATCATGTTGTCTAAAGGGGTGGAGTAATGACCCGGCGGCGTCACCACGTGCTGAGGCGGGATGTTGTTCATATGCGGAGAACCTGTCACGCGCGCGGCTAACCCGATGTTCCAGCCCCTCGTGCTTCAGCCATCTGGTTTATTGCCGACAGGTTACTGGCCCCTACTCCGGGTGTGTTGAAGAGGTTCCTTGACTCATAAACCAGGGGCAGATGGCTCCGGTATTTTCTCATCAAAACGTCATTGGACGCGTTCTGATCCACCGTGAGCCGGTATGAATCCGCTTGAATCCGCTGTGCTTGGGCGTTTAAAACGGCCCGCTCAGCGACCATCCTAGAGTTTTCCACTGCCAGCTCTACCTTGGCCTGCGCTATCTCATCATGCAGCTTAGCCACTTCCGCCTTATGCTACTCCTGGTTGTCTGGGGTTACATCCACATCCTTCAGGGTTGCCAGAGCTTCCAACAGATATGTTAAAACTTGAGCCGGCGGGCGCGTCGAACCGCCAGCACCCGCTGCCATCACTGCCACTGCACTGTAACTCATGGCCGCGGTGGCTGTCGAACCGAGAACCGGCTAGGTGCCAGCCATGAAGATCGCCACCCTGTTCGGCAACTCATGGGGGTCCGGAATACTGTCACCATTGGAACAGCCCCCAAGCCGTCCGTCTTGTAGTTGATACATTGAGTTGGTCTCGCCCGTGGACGACTCACCATCAAAGTAGACGGTCGTCTCACCGCCAGACTGAGAACCTTCCAATTCGGCCCCGTGGATAAATCCAGTGAAGGCACGTTTCACAGCGGGTTGAACCCGGGCGAGTCATGCACGCTGAGCCATCTCGATGATGTCGGTGCAAATGTCTGGCTCAGGGCCCGGCTCGCTGATCTTGCTGATGAATACGTGGATTCCGCTGAAGGGGACTCGGTAACCGTACTCAATTGAGCCGGCATAGGGGCCCCAGCCTGCATCATCGATGTAGAGCTTGCCGTTATGACTCTTGGTCATCCGGCCTAGGCGTATCCCTTGATCCCTTCGGAGCTGCCCTTCAAGAACTCAAAACCACCATGCGCAGGCCCCACGGTGGGCGCCAACAGTCATGGAATTGTGACAACAGATGTCCTAGTGAAAGGACTTAGTTGTGGAGCCATGGCGACGAGGTTAGCTTAAAGGGGTTAAACGGGACAAAGGACACGAGGAATTTATACTGGTTCGGCCCCTTAAGGTGAAGGTAAAGGCCTAATCCAGTTTGAGGTGGTATTGCTAGGGTTTTGATTACCAGGGAGCGAATACACTTTGCCTGGCTTACAATCTATTGTTTCTTTCCCTAAGCCGCTGCCGGGTCGTCCCCTTATATACATGGGTTGACGCCCTGCGGCCTACAGAGTCCCGGCCGGCTCATACAAACGTGTCCGGCCCGGTGACATATCTTACATGCCTTATAATACAAGTTACATATACATGGCGGTTTACACTTATGGGCCTTAACCCGCCTTCGGGTTTGGGCCCTTTAATAAGCCTGCTTCATGAACTGCCATCTTCAACATACTCATGGGCTCTGTTTAGATGAACCGCCATTGGGATAACCTGGCCCCTCCTGGGCGGGTCATATCCAATAGTCATATCCCCAACAGAGTGTGTTTCATGAATGGATCAATGATTGAGCATGATGGGCTAGGGATAACTTATTTTAGCGTTGATATTTCGAAACACATGGTTGCTTGTTGATATGCTTGGGTAGTTAAGTCATCATGTCAAAACTAGACTATTGCTTTGAATCATATAAAAGTCCAAATGTCCATGCTATAAAGAAAAGAATATGAGATGTCATGTTAGGCAGCATTCCACATCAAAAATTCTGTTTTTATCACTTACCTACTCGAGGACGAGCAGGAGTTAAGCTGTGGGATGCTGATACATCTCCAACGTATCTATAATTTTTGATTGTTCCATGTTGTTATATTATCAGTCTTGGATGTTTTATAATCATTTTATATCATTTTTTGGTACTAACCTATTGATATAGTGCCAAGTGCCAGTTGCTGTTTCTGCATGTTTTTTACATCGCAGGAAATCAATACCAGACGGAGTCCAAATGCAAGGAAACTTCACGAAGATTTCTTATTGACCAGTAGACACCCAATGGGCCAAGGCTGTGCCTGGGGGGTGCTCTGAGAGGAGCACAACCTACCAGGGCGCACCAGGAGGCCCAGGAGCGCCCTGGTGGGTTGTGCCCACCTCGGGTGCCCCCCGGACCGCCTCTTTGCTCTATAAATACCCCAATATTCCAGAAACTCTAGGGGAGTCGTCGAAAATCAATTCCAGCCACCGCAAAGTCGAGAACCACCAGATCCAATCTAGACACCATCATGGAGGGGTTCACCACTTCCATTGGTGCCGCTCCGATGATGCATGAGTAGTTCTTTGTAGACCTTCGGGTCCGTAGTTAGTATCTAGATGGCTTCCTCTCTCTCGCAGGATTCTCAATACAATGGTCTCTTGGAGATACATATGATGTAACTCTTTTTGCGGTGTGTTTGTTGGGATCGGATGAACTTTGAGTTTATGATCAGATCTATCTTTTTATGTCCATGAAAGTTATTTGAGTTTCTTTGATCTCTTATATGCATGATTGCTTATAGCCTCATATTTATTCTCCGATATTTGGGTTTTGTTTGGCCAACTTGATCTATTTATCCTGCAATGGGAAGAGGTGCTTTGTAGTGGGTTCGATCTTACGGTGCTTGATACCAGTGACAGAAGGGGAACCGACACTTATGTATCATTGCTACTAAGGATAAAACAATGGGGTCTATCTCTACATAGATAGATCTTGTGATGCGGAGCATCCCTCGCTCATCCCCATGGACGTTCCATCAGCACCACAAGCACGAGGAGTACCAATGATAAGAGCATGCGCACGTGCCGTCAGAACCAAGGTTAACTCATTCCTCTTCGAGTTTAATTCGAATTCACATATGAATTGGGTTCTACCTCAGAGAGAAACGTTATGCATTCTTAGGTAGTTCGGAGATGATCGCGAGGAAGCATGGAGGGATCACCAAGTCCACATGGAGGAAGATAAGGAAGAAGGACACGAAAGGACGGACGCTCTGGACACCCCGGGTGTCTGGGCACAAGGACGTGGGGTGGGCAAACCCCCTGGACACCCAAGGTGCCTGCCCCCCACCTAGGCGCACCCCCAGGTGCCCGTCCCCTCCAGCCGCGGCCTCCTTGGGTGGTCCGGGCGCCCATCCCCCTCATCACCGGGTGCCCGGCCTCCACCCTGGTGCGACCCCGGGTGCCCGGCCCTCGACCTCCGGGTGCCCGGCCCCCTCCTTGGCACTTGCCTCTGACCGGTCCGGGTGCCCTGACCCCTTTGCCCCGGGTGCCCGGACCCCTCCGAGAGTGCATGCGTGCACTATGGGTTTTAACCCTTGTACTCCTCTCTTTCCCCAATTTCATCCCTAGCCTATATAAACTCTCCCCTAGCTCATTTGTAGGATAGAAAATGATATGACATGATTTAGTGAGCTTTGCTCCTTGTACCTCCTCTTGAGAGAGAGAGAGAGACCTCTCCTATGGAGATCAAGACCTCCTATGGAGAAGATCCCTAGTGGATTCAAGACCCCATCTAGGGAAGGATCCCCATCATAGGATCATCAATACCTCTCTCCTCATAGCATTGGGATGAACTAGTTACCTCTTGTATCTTCTTGTGTTGGATTGGACCTTTGTATCTCTCTTGTGTGATTGGATCTAGCACATGTGTAATTGGATCAAGTCAATTTGAGTGTTCCTCTAGTTTTCCCCCTTTGTGTTCTTCTTGTTCTTGGGGATTTCCCCTCCAATTTGTGAAAGATCTCCATCTAGGGTTCCACCCGACAACATCTTGTCTACATCATGTCGTTGTTCTTATTGCATTACTCTGTTTCCCCATGAACTTAATACACTTGATGCATGCTGGATAGAGGTCGATGGCTTGAGTAATAGTAGTAGATGCAGGCAGGAGTCGGTCTACTAATCTAGGACGTGATGCCATATAATGATCATTGCCTGGATATCGTCTTGATTATTTGAAGTTCTATCAATTGCCCAACAGTAATTTGTTTACCCACCGTTTGCTATTTTTCTCGAGAGAAGCCACTAGTGAAACCTACGGCCCCCGGGTCTCTTTCTCATATATTTGCCTGTGCGGTCTACTTTTCCTTTACTTTTATTTTCAGATCTATTAAACCAAAAATACAAAAATACCCTGCTGCACTTTATTTTATTTATGATCTATTTATTCAATCTATTACAACTTTCTCTCATCCACGAGCCAATTTCTGGCGCTGTTACCCGAAAGGAATTGACAACCCCTTTAAAACGTCGGGTTGCGAGTGGTGGTTATTTGTGTGCAGGTGCTCTTTAGGTTGTGTTGCTTGGTTCTCCTACTGGTTCGATAACCTTGGTTTCATCACTGAGGGAAATACCTACCGTCGTTGTGCTGCATCACCCTTCCTCTTTGGGGAAATACCAACGTAGTCCTACCAGACATCACTGGTCGGTGAGGAGTTGGATGGGATTCATCATGTAATCGAGTTAGTTTTGTTAGGGCTTGATCCCTAGTAGCCATTACGTTCTAAGATTGATGTTGCTATGACTTTGCCATGCTTAATGCTTGTCACTTTGGGCTGGGTGCCATGATTTCAAATCTGAACCATTTATGTTATCACCATTATATCCATGTTCTAGGTCCGATCTTGCAAGTTATAGTCACCTACTACGTGTTATGATCCGGCAACCCCGGAGTGACAATAGTCAGGACCACTCCCGGTGAAGACCGTATTTTGAGGAGTTCATGTATTCACCATGTGTTAATGCTTTGTTCCGGTTCTCTATTAAAAGTAGGCCTTAATATCCCTTAGTTTCCAATATGGACCCCGCTGCCACGGGAGGGTAGGACGAAAGATGTCATGCAAGTTCTTTCCATAAGCACGTATGACTATTTATGGAATACATGCCTACACTATATTTATGAACTGGAGCTAGTGCTGGATTGCCCTAGGTTATGACTGTCACATGATGAATATCATCCAACAAATTACCGATCCAATGCCTACGAATTTCCTACATATTGTTTTTGCTACGTTACTACTGCTATCGTTACTGTTGCACTTGTCACAAAACTACTGCTATCACTGTTACCGTTACTATTGCTATTGCTACCATTATCAAAACTATCATACTACTTTGCTACTGATCACTTTGCTGCAGATAATTAATCTCCAGGTGTGGTTGAATTGACAGCTCAGCTGCTAATACTTACAAATATTCTTTCGCTCCCCTTGTGTCAAATCTATAAATTTGGGTTGAATACTCTACCCTCGAAAACTGTTGCGATCCCCTATACTTGTGGGTTATCAGCTACATATATACAATATAAGATCTATTTGCACATAAATAACACCATGGCAATTCTGCTGAAAACAGCGTCAGTCCGGGTTAGTTCCATTCAAATCATGCAAGTTAGAGTCCAAAACATGGGCAAAGTGTTTGGAAAATTAGATACGACGGAGACGTATCAAGTACCAATGATAAGAGCATGCGCAGGTGCCGTCGGAACCAAGGTTAACTCATTCCTCTTCGAGTTTCATTCGGATTCACATATGAATTTGGTTCCACCTCAAAGAGAAATGGTATGCATTCTTATGTACTTTGGAGATGATCACAAGCAAGCATGGAGGGATCACCAAGTCCACATGGAGGAAGAGAAGGAAGAAGGACACGAAGCGACGGACGCTCTGGACACCCCGGGTGCCCGGGCACAAGGCCAAGGGGCGAGCAAACCCCCTGGACACCCCGGGTGCCCGGCCCCTAGAGCCACGGGTGCCCCCCCACCTAGGCGCACCCCCGGGTGCCCGGCCCCTCGAGCCGCGGCCTCCCTGGGTGGTTCGGGTGCCCGGCCCCCTCACCACCGGGTGCCCAGCCTTCTCCCTGGCGCGACCCCGGGTGCCCGGCCCTCCACCTCCGAGTGCCCGACCCCCTCCTTGGCACTTGCCTCTGACCGGTCCGGGTGCCCAGACCCCTTTACCTCGGGTGCCCGGACCCCTCCGAGAGTGCATGCGTGCACTATGGGCTTTGACCCTTGTACCCCTCTCTTTCCCCAATTTCGTCCCTAGACTATATAAACTCTCCCCTAGCTCATTTGTAGGATAGAAAAGGATATGAAATGATTTAGTGAGTTGTGCTCCTTATACTTCCTCTTGAGAGAGAGAGAGAGATACCTCTCCTATGGAGATCAAGACCTCCTATGGAGAAGATCCCTAGTGGATTCAAGACCCCATCTAGGGAAGGATCCCCATCATAGGATCATCAAGACCTCTCTCCTCATAGGATCGGGATGAACTAGTTACCTCTTGTACCTTCTTGTGTTGGATTTGGACCTTTATATCTCTCTTGTGTGATTGGATCTAGCACATGTGTAATTGGATCAAGTCAATTTGAGTGTTCCTCTAGTTTTCCCCCTTTGTGTTCTTCTTGTTCTTGGGGATTTTCCCTCCAATTTGTGAAAGATCTCCATCTAGGGTTCCACTCTACATCATCTTGGTATCATGAGACATGGTTTCTCATGAAATTGGAATCCCCCTTCTTGTTCTCTAGCCTAATTTTATTGTGTTCTTCCTCAGTTTCAAAAATTCCCCACCAAAAATAGCCCCAATATTTTTTTGTAATTTGTTGGTTTGATTAAGTTTTGTTGGTTTTGATCCATGGATTTGCTTGGGTTCAAGTGGATCTAGGCTTCCCCCCTTCCATCTCCACCTTTCCCTCCACGAAATCCACCAATTTCTTCCATTTTTCACGAATTTCCGCCAAATCTGTGACCCTCGTGCACCCGGACCTCAAACCCCGGGCCCCCGGAGCCCCTCGCCCAACCCCGCTGACCACCTCGGGTGCCCGCACCCCTTACCCCCAGGCCCTCGGACCCCGGGCCATTTTTCCGCCCAACCCCGCTGACCACCCCGGGTGCCAGCACCCCCGACCCCGGGGCACCCGCACCCCCCCCCCCCCCGAATCAGTCCACCAACAAAAACCGTTTCGGCCTTAACTTTCACCCCCGAAAACCGATTTTGATGTTTTTAGCTCGTTGAGTAGCTATTGACATCCCCCATCCATCTAGATAGGTTCCAACACCATATGAATCCATCAAAATTTCGGCATTTTGGCATCTTTGCCTAGGCCATCCACCATATCATCCACAAAACACTACAAGAAATACGGTCAATCATGACTCCAAATTTTGGTCGTTCATTTGTCATTGTTATCGTTTATTGACCTTTTTTTGACCAAGTTATGAAGGTCAACAGTTGGCCGTCAAGAACAAACAAACGTGACCTTTTCTGAAATTTTTGTCATGGCCATCCTTGACCAAAATTAAGGTCATGAAAGCTAAGACCAAAATTATGGTCATTACTGATGAGCCTAGACCACATAGGATCTGATGTGGCCGAGCCACATGGCATTGTCCACGTGGCACATTTGATGACATGGCAAAAGTGATGACATGGATGCCATGTAGGAATTGTCCAAATCGATTGTTTTAATGGGTTGAGCCCAATAATCCAGGCCACTTCTCAAATTACTTTTGGGACATATGCATGGACCAAGCCCAACATATCATCCTATTAATACTGCTCATTCTTGGGCCAAGGCATGCAACCCACTTATTCAATCCATCATTAACTGGGCCAGCCCATTTCTATCAAACAAATACATATTGAATATTTTTTCTGTCAAAAAAAACTACATTGGGCTTGAAACGGTCTAGCCCACTCACACAGTTTAGTATTTTTGTTCCAACCCTTACTGAAGGGTGACCAACAACAACCTATAGTGTCTCAAAAAGAAAAAAAATATTGTACAATTTCATAGTCAACCAACACAGGAGAATATAATGTCAATAATAATATAATTCTCTAGGATTTCAATAATTTAGGCCAGCAGCATCATTACACCACAGGTTCATAAGATGCACCAGCCAAAATAACACAACTAGTAGCTTAGTATCATTACCCCATGTTCATAAGATTTCACATGTCCATATTGTGCACTAGTAACCAGTAACATAAGATGGCACCAACCAAAAAAACACAACCGGTGAAGGAATGTGTTGAGTGAAGTAATTTTCTCCACCTTCTGGCACCTCTTGTTCCATAGCACTTTCCGTGTTAGCCTGACAAATAAACAAAGATGTAAACATGAGCAGACAACAAAGTACTATGTCCATCAATATATTGTAGTTGGTTCTGAATGACTAGGAAACTTTATAAGCAAACTATTCAAGAATATATGTCCTAGTAGAAGCAATTTAAGAAGCTAACATCATAATACTAATACAACACCTGACATTTTGAAAGAAAGGTGGGAAAAGCCAAACAAGCTCATTGTGCATTTTCTTTTTCAGCATGAGACACAATAATCATAAGTAACCAATAGGAAAATAACTTGCTATCTACAGGCCCTATTATCGGCAACAAGAACATTAGGCAATGAAGAACAATATATTTCCAATGCAATCTGTCAGCGAAACCCAGATCTGAAGTTTCAACATGTTTTGTCAACAACCAGGAGAAAAACTTATGTGAATTTTGCCATAAACCGATACAATATATAAGATGAAAGTTCAACAAGACAAATTGCTTTCAAAGGCTCGTAAAATAGACACAACTGCAGACAGGCTGAGTGTGAGAAACATTCAATGCCCATCACACGACGGCATATGCAATCTCAATAATTAGAACACCCATTACTGTAACTCAAAGATCTTTACAGGGGAAAGAGAAAGAAAAGAGAAAGGTAAAGTGTACCAACAAAGCATGCACAAGACGCCTTGTTGGTCTTCTCTGCTTCTGATCACTTTCCTATAATCTTCTTATCTCCCCCACCTTCACACACTTTCTATGTATATAATTTGGTGACATATCTCTGGCAAACCATTTCACCCACAAACTATAAGACAAAACATGATATGAATAACCCATGCACCTAAAAACAGCAGAACCATTAAACCAGATGAGGTTATAGAAAAACAGATGAGATTTCTACTTGTGATATGAGTGACCGATCAACACTAGCAGTCTAACATCAGTAAGCATAATACTTGTTAAACAAACGCTGCCCAGCAGGTACCCAGGTTTCCGGTGATCGAAGGCCTTTCGTTTGCAGTCCCCAGCTCAGGAAAAACATGGAACATGCAGCATGCAAACCGATAAAAGCACATGGTGGTTGCAACGACAGCACAAAGGGGCAGTATGTGCTACTCATGGTGGTTGCAACGACAGCACAAACGAGCAGTATCGAAGGCCTTTCGATCGGAAGTAGCTACTGCTAGTGCTAGCCATCAGTGGGGGATAGATCGGACCGAGTAATTACCAGCGATGGAGGCCACACACGGCTCGGCAAAGTGCCCAGTGCAGGCGAGCCTCACCCTCCATCCCGCGTCGTCATCTACCACGCAGAGCGATCTGAATATCCCATCTTGACAGATACCTGCAACAGAAGAGTTCCGACTTTATATGCATGGCACAGGGATGTCGTATTGTAATGCATTGCATCCATTTAGGGCCCTCATAGTTAAATTCAATGTGGCGAGTGCCGAGTGGTGAGGCCAACAATAAGACTGCTGCTACACAAACAGAAATCATGTCCTGAAATTTCATATATTGACTGACGTGTCTTCTACAGTTGTAGAACATGTTAAGCACCCTGTATATAAGCTCAATTTTTATTTAATTGCTTCGAAAGTACTTGGTAATACTTTGCTCAACTTCATACAACAACCATAGTAGTTTGCACTGATTATCCCACTATTAGGTAGCGGTGCTCTGGAGCTTCTACCAAGGTTGAAGACAGCATATCGGCAATATTGCATTTGTTAGGCAAGCTGCTGCAAAAGGCAACATTTCCCCCCACTGAGACACGGACGACCACCTTGTCTGCAGTGCTGCGCAGGGCAATGCAAACTACTGGCACATTTCAACAAACATCTGGAGTGCAGCTAAACAATGGTGGCAGACACCGACAACGGCATCGAGACACATAGTCCCAGTACAAGAACACACATAGACACACAAGCAGGATCCTTCCAAGCTGAGCCACCTCACCTGACAATCTTTGGGCGCGCGGACGAGGTTGGAATCCTTGGACGGCGTGGCACCGTCGAAGGTGGAGGCGTCGAGGTGACCCTAGTGGAGGAGGGGCTCCATCAGCGCCACCCACTCCGGCCACGGGTGGGCGATGTCCGGGGAGGACGCTCACCACCTCCGTCCTGAACTGGACCCGCCCGAGGAGGTTGAACCTGCGCGGAGCCTGGGGTGGGCGACAGAGACGAGCCGCCTGAGACGCGCCGTTGGTGGACGCAGCACCGCAGCCGAAACCCTAGCCATGGGCAAGGGGTCGCGGCAATCTTCGGTTAGAGGGAGGGGCAGATCCAGTCGACCTCGAGGACGGAGGGGTTGGAGAGCGGCAGATCTGGTAGCTGTGGAGCTGCGAGAAGGAGAAGGGGGAGCCCGGCGGCGAGCTATGGGAGGACAGAGGCGAAGCTGTGGTTGGCGGCGGTGGGAGACGATGGGGAATTCGGAGGATGGAGCACCGTGCACCGAAGCACGCACGCGCGCGCCGGCAAGGAAGTCAGCCACGGCGGTGCCTCTCTTCATTGCGGCGGCTGGTCTGGAGGACAAGGGGAGGGGGCGGCGGCGGCAGTGGATCGGGGGAGAGCGGATCGGTCTGGGTCAGGGAGAGGGAGGCGGCTCCCCATGGGCCGGGGAGAGGGAGGGGCTGTGCCGCACGATGCTAGGGTTTGGGTTGGCCGGCATGCGTTTAGGAGACGTTGGATCTGTATGGTGTGGACGGCTCAGATCGGCTTAGGGGGTTGATCCGTGGGAAGAGAGGTTCTGCATTCTGATTGGTCCGAAAAATGTGACATTTAAAATGGTTTCAAAGTGGTAAATATAGTGGGGATTTCTGAAGCAGTTACCAATACTATTTTCCGAAAATGGCACCACTAAAAATTTTCACACAAGTTATACAACATTTTATGGATGATAACCAACTTGTATGCATTTCCGATCTTTCTACCATTTTTAGCCATTTAAACAAAAAATAATAGTTTGCTCGTAGTTTTTTGTGAAGAACCTACCATATATTTGTTGTAAAATTGGACCAAATCAATTGTGTAAAATACTAGGCCATGTTTAATGCACAATTGACCAAATGGTTGGGTGTCAAAAGTTTTGATCCACCTCTGGTGAAAAAGATAAATTTCCATCGATTTAGTTGCAAGCGGGCCAAATTTGAACTGCAGCTGCCTCATAGTTTGCTCTTTATTTTTTCCAAAAATCATTTCTAGGTATATAAGTATCTATTTAATCAGAGAACCACCAAAAAAATCCAAGATTCAACCACTAGCTATGAACGATCATGCCCGCCGTTTTGACTGCATTTTGAAAACGGGTATAAAAAATTCAAAAAAAATCAAAAAATTGGAAAACCTCCGCATTGTGTCATTATATATGACCAAGTTGCCAGGAAAAATAACAAACTTGTAATACGTCAATTATTTTAAAAAAGTGTCCTCACAAATGAGCTATCATGCGTGAAGATTCATGTTTTTCAAGCCAAATGATCAATCTTATGGCCACATTCATGGCATAGTTTTTTCAAATGATCTCATATTGTGTAGAAGGGTGCATCTTGGAATTCCAAACAATGTTGCCTAAGAGAGTTTTCATTTCCTTTTCATGAAAAATTCATTTTCCATTTTTAGAGTACCCCAAATGAGTTTTTTTTGTGAAGGACCTACCATATATTTGTTCCAAAATTGGACCAAATAAATTTTATAAAATACTAGGCCATGTTTAATGCACAATTGACCAAATGGTTGGGTGTCAAAAGTTTTGATCCACCTCTGGTGAAAAAGATAATTTTTTGTCAATTTAGTTGCAAGCGGGCCAAATTTGAGCTGCAGCTGCCTCATAGTTTGCTCTTTATTTTTTCCAAAAATCATTTCTAGGTATATAAGTATCTATTTAATCAGAGAAACACCAAAAAAACCAAGATTCAACCACTAGCTACGAACGGTCATGCCCGCCGTTTTGACTGCATTTTGAAAACGGGTATAAAAAATAAAAAAAATCAAAAAATTGGAAAACCTCCGCATTGTGTCATTATATATGACCAAGTTGCCATGAAAAATAATAAACTTGTAATACAGAAATTATTTTAAAAAAGTGTCCTCACAAATGAGCTATCATGCATGAAGATTCATGTCTTTCAAGCCAAAGGATCAATCTTATGGCCACATTCATGGCATAGTTTTTTCAAATGATCTCATATTGTGCACAAGAGTGCATCTTGGAATTCCAAACAATGTTGCCTAAGAGAGTTTTCATTTCCTTTTCATGAAAAATCCATTTTCCATTTTTTGAGTGCCCCAAATGAGTTTTTTTTTTGTGAAGGACCTACCATATATTTGTTGCAAAATTGGACCAAATCAATTTTATAAAATACTAGGCTATGTTTAATGCACAATTGACCTAATGGTTGGGTGTCAAAAGTTTTGATCCACCTGTGGTGAAAAAGATAAATTTCCATCGATTTAGTTGCAAGTGGGCCAAATTTGAACTGCAGCTGCCTCATAGTTTGCTCTTTATTTTTTCCAAAAATCATTTCTAGGTATATAAGTATCTATTTAATCAGAGAACCACCAAAAAAATCCAAGATTCAACCACTAGCTACGAACGGTCATGCCCGCCGTTTTGACTGCATTTTGAAAACGGGTATAAAAAATTCAAAAAAAATCAAAAAATTGGAAAACCTCCGCATTGTGTCATTATATATGACCAAGTTGCCAGGAAAAATAACAAACTTGTAATACGGCAATTATTTTAAAAAAGTGTCCTCACAAATGAGCTATCATGCGTTAAGATTCATGTTTTTCAAGCCAAATGATCAATCTTATGGCCACATTCATGGCATAGTTTTTTCAAATGATCTCATATTGTGTAGAAGGGTGCATCTTGGAATTCCAAACAATGTTGCCTAAGAGAGTTTTCATTTCCTTTTCATGAAAAATTCATTTTCCATTTTTAGAGTGCCCCAAATGAATTTTTTTGTGAAGGACCTACCATATATTTGTTCCAAAATTGGACCAAATCAATTTTATAAAATACTAGGACATGTTTAATGCACAATTGACCAAATGGTTGGGTGTCAAAAGTTTTCATCCACCTCTGGTGAAAAAGATAATTTTTTGTCGATTTAGTTGCAAGCGGGCCAAATTTGAGCTGCAGCTGCCTCATAGTTTGCTCTTTATTTTTTCAAAAAATCATTTCTAGGTATATAAGTATCTATTTAATCAGAGAAACACCAAAAAAACCAAGATTCAACCACTAGCTACGAACGGTCATGCCCGTCGTTTTGACTGCATTTTGAAAAAGGGTATAAAAAATAAAAAAAATCAAAAAATTAGAAAACCTCCGCATTGTGTCATTATATATGACCAAGTTGCCATGAAAAATAATAAACTTGTAATACGGAAATTATTTTAAAAAAGTGTCCTCACAAATGAGCTATCATGCATGAAGATTCATGTCTTTCAAGCCAAATGATCAATCTTATGGCCACATTCATGGCATAGTTTTTTCAAATGATCTCATATTGTGCACAAGAGTGCATCTTGGAATTCCAAATAATGTTGCCTCAGAGAGTTTTCATTTCCTTTTCATGAAAAATCCATTTTCCATTTTTTGAGTGCCCCAAATGAGTTTTTTTTGTGAAGGACCTACCATATATTTGTTGCAAAATTGGACCAAATCAATTTTATAAAATACTAGGCTATGTTTAATGCACAATTGACCAAATGGTTGGGTGTCAAAAGTTTTGATCCACCTCTGGTGAAAAAGATAAATTTCCATCGATTTAGCTGCAAGCGGGCCAAATTTGAACTGCAGCTGCCTCATAGTATGCTCTTTATTTTTTCGAAAAATCATTTCTAGATATATAAGTATCTATTTAATAAGAGAAACACCAAAAAATCCAAGATTCAACCACTAGCTATGAACGGTCATGCTCGCCGTTTTGACTGCATTTTGAAAACGGGTATAAAAAATTAAAAAAAAACAAAAATTTGGAAAACCTCCGCATTGTGTCATTATATATGACCAAGTTGCCAGGAAAATAATAAACTTGTAATACGACAATTATTTTAAAAAAGTGTCCTCACAAATGAGCTATCATGTGTGAAGATGCACGGCTTTCAAGCCAAATGATCAATCTTATGGCCACATTCATGGCATAGTTTGTTCAAATGATCTCATATTGTGCCCGCCGCGTGACCATGGCGTTGCCTTGTGTTCTAGGTAGCCTAGGCATGTCTAGTGGGTTGGTCACTCCCCAGGTAGGTTCTAGGAAGAAAATTACAATATAAGATTCTCATGAGGAGACCGAACTATGCTCAAACATGAATTAGCAGCCAAGTGTTTGATTAGCGGCACGGGAAATGTGCATGGCCAATGGGCGTGCGTTTTGGTTGAGGATGATCATCTACTAACAAGACTGTCTTCACAAATTTTCAGGTCAAAAGAAGGAGCCTAGGTGGTACTTGCTTTGCAAAGTACCACACTGGACAGAAATATGAATGTTGAAGCTGGGCTCAAAATAATGAATGGATTTAGCTAAAATTTGGTGGAGGATGGTTATTTGGGCATAGGAAACCACTGTAGAAAATTGATAGAAATTTTTCCTACATCAGCTTACAAAAAGATTAATTTTTTATAGAATTTCAATAGCTCGATATAAAGATACTTTGGAATTCAAAAACAGAAACGGGCCGTTCTATTCTATGGTTGATATAGTCATTCACAGTAATAGATCAACATGAATATAATTTCAATTATATCCTAAATCTTTATTAATCAAAATCACTTCTTCTAAGTAGAGAAGACAACCAAAAATGAAATAACATTGACTAAATTATGAACATGTGGAACAATTAAGATTGTTCATGCCATTTCTTTTGCTAAACCAAGTATTTTCTGTATACATTTTTCTTATACATGAGACAGAAATTTTTTATACACAACTTACAATTTCAAGTGCTTGGTTAGAACTTTTTCAATACATAGTCAACATTTTTATATACAACATTTATATATTTTTTAATACCAGATTAATATTTTTAATACATGGTTAATATTTTTTTACACATTTTAAAATTTTCAAATGCTTGATTAAATTTTTATATATTTGTTTAACATTTTTTAAATGCTCGATTAACATTTTTAAATACATGATCAATTTTTTCCACACACATTATATATATTTTGTACGTATGGTAATCATTTTCTTTATACACATGTAAGATTTTCAAATGCTTGGTTAAAAAAATTTCAAATGTTTTATGTGAAGTTTGTTTTTCAATATATGTATAGAATAATTGGAAGTATAAATAATAAAAAAAAGTAAAAAAAGAATGAACGAACAAAAAACAGACCAAAAAACGAGCCGTGGCCCAGTAGTTGGCCCACTCGGCGGACGGAAAATATAAAAGAAAAAAAAGGTGTCATTGTCCCACCAAGGCCCAAGCCCACTTGACACTACCTATTAAATAGGTTGCGGGCGAGAATGTACCAGTGTCTTTGTTACGGTATGGTGGTTTGTCTCCTTAGGAGAACTCGATTGGTAGCTAGTTAGAATCACGTGGTGTGGTTTCTTTTTTGCTTTATTCATCTTTGTGGGGCGGGTCATTTTTTTCTTTGAGAGTGGCGTTTTGGCGCGGTGGCCTTTCTTTTTTGCTTTATTCACCTTTCTAGGACGGGTCCTTTTTTTTCCTTTAAAAGTGGTGTTTTGAATCTTAGATGTAGATACACCTATTATGAAATATATATAGAAAAAATCCCGTGTGTACATCTGGACATCCTATGTTCGCACACAAAATTTCGGTGAACAAGGGAATTTTTGTTGCATGTGTAAAAAAGATTTAAAATGGCTTGTGAATAGCTGTAATCAAGCATCGAAAATTGTCTATTTTACACAAGCCACAAAAAATGTCATTTTTCATCGAAACTTGGTGCACACACATATAGTGCCCGGATTTACACGCGGGAGTTTTTCTTGAAAATTTTAACTTTTTAAAATGTATTTAGACAATGGGTGCATATACACCTATGAGCCAAAGTGAATTTTCGTCTTTTTCTGCTTTATTCATCTTTGTGGGACGGGTCCCACATGTCATTTGTACTGTGTTAGTTGGCCCCATCTGTAAATGTATGCCCAGTTTAGTCAATAAGTCAATCTATGGACGGACTGACGCTACAACCGACACATAAGCCAAAATGACACGACACATAGGTAAAATTGATGATGTGGACGTCCAGTCATCCATGTTACAACACCATGACCATCTGGATTGGTCGTAATCAGCTAGAAATAAGGTTGTCGACCACTGTTGTCTGCTTATGACCATTTTGTGTAAGGCAATTACGACCTTTTTGACCAAAATAGTCACTATGGTTTATGGTTTCGACTCTGCTAAACAGGCCACGACCAATTGGATCGAAATGGTCATAGATTTATGACGATTTCTTCCACGGTCACTGCCAGAAGGTCACAATTGAGCATATTTCTTGTAGTGAAACCACCATACTTTCCGAAACCTAACCTATTTAGTTCCATATAGCATTTGTGGTTACTTGAGGGGTGACTTGAGTCTCCTAAGGTGTTCAGCGACTTAGCGACGGTCGCTTCATCATCAACCACCACCACCACTTCCGCATTGCTAACTCCGGAACCACCAACGCATTCCACTACCACCATTTGACATTTTCCTTTGAGATTTTGAGTTTGCGGTGTTTCCGTTTCCTATGGTGTTTTGGCTAACTAGGAACGGTTCGACATCGACAACACCACCGCTCAACTTTGACAAGGATTTGACATCGACCACCTTCACCAATTTGACACCCTAACCGTAAGCAAGAACAGTAACCTCTATATCATCTTGGTATCATGGTATCCCATCATTGTACATTCTTGCCATTACATTGTTAACCCATTAGCCCATTTTGCGTCACATGCCTATCGAGACTAGCCATTTGAGTATTGCCGACAATGTTACTTGTGCACATTAGTGATCCGTTCCTTCCATTGCATACACACCATATAATATTGGTATCATCTTGGTATCATATCTTCTCTTTTGTCACAAGATTGTTCCCGGATATACAAATTGCTATCTTGCTTTGTGCATTTCGCATAGTGGCCATATAAAAAAAGGAATAAGCTTTTAAGCAAAAAGAGAGCAAATAAGCTTGTGAGCAAGATCCATAGCATCATACCACATTGCACATAAGATTGTCATATTCGATAATCTTGGATCATCTTGAGAAGAACACCGGGAACATCATACACATAGCATACTTGGGATAGAAGGCTCATACATTTTGCATCTTATAGGTTGTGCACAAGTGTCGTATCCGCCTATTGAGCAACCGTGCTAGTGTCTCTCTTGAGTTGTGCTTATTCCTTGGTTGCACAAAATGTGGAATCCACGGAAACCGTGCTACTTGTTTCACTTGCGAATTTGTGAATCTTTTCCAACATTATTGACTCTTGCTAACATTTTGCATCAAATTTTTGTGCCACTATCCTCACCGAGCTCCACCATAAGCCTTACTTGTGTAGGTGTGAGAATTGACAAGATCCGGTACCAATTGTGCTATTTCCTTGATACATTATTGAGTGATCATTGATCCATCTTCAACATTGGAAATGTACATTTGGTCTAGTTCTTTCATTTCTTGCACTCATATTTGCTCGAGTCTTGTGATGGATAGGCAACGCATTTAATCTCCGGTCTTCCACGACAACGACAACGCGAACAACTACATCACCAAAACGTCCATCTTCGGACTACAACGAGCAATGCAAGGCATTGAGCAACTCGCCGTCGACATTCGCCAAAACTAAGCAAGGAAAAGGGACTACATCGACACCAAGTTGGACGAACAAATGGATCAAGTACGAGACTTGGTGGCCAAATACAAGTATTCTTCCCCTTCGTCATCTTCACGGTGGATATGCTCAAGTCTCACACCTTCGTAGTGGCCACAAGATGCATGTACCACGCGGCACCGTCAAGAAAACCTTCATGCGCACAAGAGAAGACTGCGAGACAAGCACCAACAAGATGGAGCTATGACTACTACCACCACTTTGGCATCTTCGACAAGTGTTATCAAGGCATCTTCGCCTTTGGACGTACGACATCTTCGCCTACCTCCGACGAGTACACCTACATCAGCCTTCATCCACGGCGACGGTGACGAGATGATCGAGCATGGGATTTTCCCATCGGTCATGGAGGAGAGCGATGATGTGCCATCTTCGGCCTTCATCCATGACGACGACGGTGAGATGGTTGAGCATGGGATTTTCCCTTCGACCACGGCGATGTATGATGACTTGTGTGACTTGTGCCACCATATGAGAGTGCGAGTGACTTCACCACTAGCCCCATATATGATGAGTTGCCACAATTCCCATATGAGGAGAGCCACAACCCCCACCATTTGAGCGAGATGAGTGACTCCACCATATGTGACGTTGAGTGCACCTATTTTGAGGGAGTGAGTGAACCACCATAGGGAGAGTGTGATAGTTTATTGGGCATGTGAGGCCACTATGATTTTTAATGACTTAACCTCTACCTCTATTGTGTCTTCTCCTTTGGTGCTAGGTCACATTTATGATGACGCGCCGATCCACGACGACTTCGTCCTTCCTTTGGACAAGACGATGGCCATGGTGGAATATGATGCACCCCCACATGGTTCCATCAAGTTGAAGATGATGACCACCATTCGGTTTTTATGACCTCACCCACACCACTTGAGTGGAATGAACAAGGTATCATAGGTGAAGGTGATGCTCTAGTCCCACTAGTGGACATTCTTAACATTGATTGCTTGCATGATGTTGATCCACCTATTGTCATGCTTCATGCTAGTTCGACTTACCCATGCGATGATTTAACCATTTATGATGAGTTCGATGATTCCCATGTGGAGTCTATTAGTTATGATGCCATGTTACATAGGATCTCTTGTGATAATTCTCTTGGTCACATCATGTTTGACAATCCGCTTGACTTGTGATGACCCACAAGTATAGGAGATCTATCGTAGTCCTTTCGATAAGTAAGAGTGTCGAACCCAACGAGGAGCAGAAGGAAATGACAAGCGGTTTTCGGTAAGGTATTCTCTGCAAGCACTGGAATTATCGGTAACAGATAGTTTTGTGATAAGGTAATTTGTAACGGGTAACAAGTAACTAAAGTAAACAAAATGCAGCAAGGTGGCCCAATCCTTTTTGTAGCAAAGGACAAGCCTGGACAAACTCTTATATAAAGGAAAACGCTCCTGAGGACACATGGGAATTATCGTCAAGCTAGTTTTCATCACGCTCATATGATTCACGTTCGTTACTTTGATAATTTGGTATGTGGATGGACCGGTGCTTGGGTACTGCCCTCCTTGGACAAGCATCCCACTTATGGTTAACCACTCTTGCAAGCATCCACAACTATGAAAGAAGTATTAAGGTAAACCTAACCATAGCATGAAACATGTGGATCCAAATCAGCCCCTTACGAAACAACGCTTAAACTAGGGTTTAAGCTTTTGCACTCTAGCAACCCATCATCTACTTATTACTTCACAATGCCTTCCCCTAGGCCCAAACAATGGTGAAGTGTCGTGTAGTCGACGTTCACATAACACCACTAGAGGAAAGACAACATACACCTCATCAAAATATCGAACAAATACCAAATTCACATGACTACTTATATCAAGACTTCTCCCATGTCCTCAGGAACAAACGTAACTACTCACAAATCATATTCATGTTCATAATCAGAGGGGTATTAATATGCATAAAGGATCTGAACATATGATCTTCCACCAAATAAACCAACTAGCATCAACTACAAGGAGTAATCAACACTACTAGCAACCCACGGGTACCAATATGAGGTTTTGAGACAAAGATTGGATACAATAGATGAACTAGGGTTTGAGAGGAGATGGTGCTGGTGAAGATGTTGATGGAGATTGACCCCCTCCCAATGATAGGATTGATGGTGACGACGATGGTGGTGATTTCCCCCTCTCGGAGGGATGTTTCCTCGGCAGAACAGCTCCGCCGGAGCCCTAGATTGGTTTCGCCAGGTTCCGCCTCGAGACGGCGGCGCTTCATCCCGAAAGCTTCCTTCTCATTTTTTTCCAGGGTGAAAGACTTCATATAGCAAAAAATGGGCTCCGGAGGCCTGCCAAGGGGCCCACGAGGCAGGGGCGCGCCCAGGGGGGTAGGGCGCGCCCCCACCCTCATTGACAGGTGATGACCCATAAGTATAGGGGATCTATCGTATTCCTTTCGATAAGTAAGAGTGTTGAACCCAACGAGGATCAAAAGGAAATGATAAGCGGTTTCCAGCAAGGTATTCTCTGCAAGTACTGAAATAAGTGGTAACAGATAGTTTTGTGATAGGATAATTTGTAAGGAGCAACAAGTAACAAAAGTAAATAAAGTGCAGCAAGGTGGCCCAATCCTTTTTGTAGCAAAGGACAAGCCTGGACAAACTCTTATATAGAGAAAAGCACTCCCGAGGACACATGGGAATATCGTCAAGCTAGTTTTCATCACGTTCATATGATTCGCGTTCGGTACTTTGATAATTTGATATGTGGGTGGACCGATGCTTGGGTGTTGTTCTTACTTGAACAAGCATCCCACTTATGATTAACCTCTATTGCAAGCATCCGCAACTACAAAAAAAGTATTAAGGTAAACCTAACCATAGCATGAAACATATGGATCCAAATCAGCCCCTTACGAAGCAACACATAAACTAGGGTTTAAGCTTCTGTCACTCTAGCAACCCATCATCTACTTTACTTCCCAATGCCTTCCTCTAGGCCCAAATAATGGTGAAGTGTTATGTAGTCGACGTCCACATAACACCACTAGAGGCTAGACATTATACATCTCATCAAAAAATCGAACGAATACCAAATTCACATGACTACTAATAGCAAGACTTCTCCCATGTTCTCAGGAACAAACGTAACTACTCACAAAGCATATTCATGTTCATAATCAGAGGGGTATTAATATGCATAAAGGATCTGAACATATGATCTTGCACCAAATAAACCAACTAGCATCAACTACAAGGAGTAATCAACATTACTAGCAACCTACTAGTACCAATCCCAGACTTGGAGACAAGAATTGGATACAAGAGATGAACTAGGGTTTTGAGAGGAGATGGTGCTGGTGAAGATGTTGATGGAGATTGCCCTCTCCCGATGAGAGGAGCGTTGGTGATGACGATGGCGATGATTTCCCCCTCCCTGAGGGAATTGTCCCCGGCAGAACAGCTCTGCCGAAGCCCTAGATTGGTTCCGCCAAGGTTCCGCCTCATGGCGGCGGAGTCTCGTCCCGAAAGGTTGCTTATGATTTTTTCCTCGACGAAAGACTTCATATAGCATAAGATGGCCACCGGAGAGCCAACAGGGGGCCCACGAGGTAGGGGGCGCGCCCTGGGGGGTAGGGTGTGCCCCCCACCCTCGTGGCCAGGTGGGTCCCCCTTTGGCGTACTTCTTCCGCTCAATATTTTTTATTATTTCCAAAAGTAACTTTCGTGGAGTTTCAGGACTTTTGGAGTTGTGCAGAATAGGTATCTAATATTTGCTCCTTTTCCAGCCCAGAATTCCAGCTGCCGGCATTCTCCCTCCTTATGTAAACCTTGTAAAATAAGAGAGAATAGGCATAAGTATTGTGACATAACGTGTAATAACAGCCCATAATGCAATAAATATCGATATAAAAGCATGATGCAAAATGGACGTATCAACAGGGTGTGGCCCCCCTCTCGTGCTTTCTTTGCCCAATATTTTTTATATATTCCAAAACTGACTTTCGTGAAATTTCAGGACTTTTGGAGTTGTGCAGAATAGGTCTCTAATATTTCCTCCTTTTCCAGCCCAAAATTCCAGATCTCGGCATTCTCCCTCTTCGTGTAAACCTTGTAAAATAAGAGAGAATAGGCATAAGTATTGTGACATAATGTGTAATAACAACCCATAATCCAATAAATATCGATATAAAAACATGTTGCAAAATGGACGTATCAACTTGTCATATGCTATGCATGAGATCAACAATAAGTCAAATTTACAATCTCATGGTAGTGACTATGCATATGCCATTAAAATTAACCCAATTTGCACATATGGCATAGATGACAAGCCCATGGTTCTTGGCATTTGTTTCTCTTGTGATGATATTGATATGCTCCCTTTGCATCATTTATCTCATATGCCATGCCATGACCACCTAGCTTCGGATATGCATTGTTTTGGATGTTGTTCATATTCTCCATATGAGGTTTCCACTATTGCTAATGAGGAGACCCCCATAGTTTCCTCATACGTCTTAGGATATTTTGAGTCATCCTATCCATTGCATGATCCCACTACTTGCGTGAACCATATGCTCCCCATGAATAAACATGCTAGTGATGTGCCATATACTTGCATTCTCAATTTTTGTCCCCATCGTGTCATACATAACAACTATTCTTTCATGATGGATGACATGTTCTTATACCATGCATCTAATTTCTTTGAGAGATGCTTATCTTGTGCTAACTCACACATGAACATACACATCATTGATGGATGATGTGTACATTTACCATGCAGTCAATTTCTTTGGTTTGTGCCTCTTTTGTGTAGGTACCCACGAATACTTGTCAACCTCACAATCCCATGAGTTGACCAAACGAGCTCTAGAGAGCAATGATGACTTGGGATCCCATGGATTGCCTTTCCCACCGCTCTCTTCGCGCAAAGACTTCGCGCATTTCTTCTACAGGGCCCTCACTTTGCTATGGGTTATTGTCCATTACATATTATATGCCCATCTTGCCATGTTCACTTTGCATGACATGCTTATTATGATGCCTTTACCATGCATTTGTGACCCATGCTTTGCATTAGACATGATGATTGATTCTACTACTTGTAGATGTATTTGCAAACTTGGTGGAGATATCGCTTGTTCTTGCCATGTTTTCTTTGTGATCCATTCCTATGATGACACCTCGATCTTGCTTTGTTTTCATGCTTGCGATATGTCATGTGCCTTGCCTATGCCTACCACTTGCACACATGACATGATTGCCATGATCACCTATAGTATGTTGCATCTTCGCACTACTAGCTTGCAAGACTTGATTGCCTCGCACTTGTTGCACAATTGCTATCTCATTTGTGTTGAGTGCCACTCCATCTTCATCACACCATATGCACATTATGCTTGGTTGTCTTTCACTTGCCCCATGTATTTAGACATTTCATTTCATTTGGTGTTGTGAATGACTGTTATGCCTACCATAGACCGTTCATTGAGAGTCTTATGCATGCTTGCTATGACCTTGAGGTAGATGCTTATTCTCTTGACACAAACATTTGCATCGCTACCTCACATTTACATGCTTGTTCCCTTGATGTCCTTCATTTTGCTCAATTTATGTTCTTACATGACATGCCACAATCCCTTGTCACACCATATGTTATGCTTGATGACGACACTTGTTTGGTGAATCACCTCTTGAATGCTTGGTTTTTCACTAACGCTAACCACATTTGTTTTTCCAAGTGTTTGTTATACTCGGTCCTTTTGAAAGAACCAGAAGACGGTGCGACATTGGAGAGTGCCCATTTCAAACTTCAACCTGATAAGTACTTGGTAAACGTCCACTTCTACACGGCAGCACCCTCTCTTTCCCATGGTGATGAAGATCATGATCCGTGGATGGATCTCTCCCAAGGAGTGGGAGATGATGTGGAGCATCCCTCGCTCATCCCCATGGATGTTCAATCACCACCACAAGCACGAGGAGTACTGATAACCCACAAGTATAGGGGATCGCAACAGTTTTCGAGGGCAGAGTATTCAACCCAAATTTATTGATTCGACACAAGGGGAGCCAAAGAATATTCTCAAGTATTAGCAGCTGAGTTGTCAATTCAACCACACCTGGATAACTTCTTATCTGCAGCAAAGTATTTAGTAGCAAAGTACTATGGAAGTAACGGTAACGGTAGCAAAAGTAATATTTTTGGGTTTTGTAGTGATTGTAACAGTAGCAACGGAAAAGTAAATAAGCAAAGAACAATATGTGAAAAGCTCGTAGGCATTGGATTGGTGATGGAGAATTATGCCGGATGCGGTTCATCATGTAACAATCATAACATAGGTTGACACAGAACTAGCTCCAATTCATCAATGTAATGTAGGCATGTATTCCGAATATAGTCATACGTGCTTATGGAAAAGAACTTGCAAGACATCTTTTGTCCTACCCTCCCGTGGCAGCGGGGTCCTAACGGAAACTAAGGGATATTAAGGCCTCCTTTTAATAGAGTACCGGACCAAAGCATTAACACATAGTGAATACATGAACTCCTCAAACTAAGGTCATCACCGGGAGTGGTCCCGATTATTGTCACTTTGGGGTTGCCGGATCATAACACATAGTAGGTGACTATAAACTTGCAAGATAGGATCAAGAACTCACATATATTCATGAAATCATAATAGGTTCAGATCTGAAATCATGGTACTCGGGCCCTAGTGACAAGCATTAAGCATAGCAAAGTCATAGCAACATCAATCTCAGAACATAGTGGATACTAGGGATCAAACCCTAACAAAATTAACTTGATTACATGATAAATCTCATCCAACCCATCACCGTCCAACAAGCCTACGATGGAATTACTCACGCACGATGGTGAGCATCATGAAATTGGTGATGGAGGAAGGTTGATGATGACGATGGCGACAGATTCCCCTCTCCGGAGCCCCGAACGGACTCCAGATCAGCCCTCCCGAGAAAGTTTAGGGCTTGGCGGCGGCTCCGTATCGTAAAACGCGATGAATCTTTCTCTCTGATTTTTTCTCCCTGAACGCGAATATATGGAGTTGGAGTTGAGGTCGGTGGAGCTCCAGTGGGCCAACGAGGTAGGGGGCGCGCCCAGGGGGCAGGCACGCCCCCCACCCTCGTGGAAAGGGTGTGGGCCCCCTGGCCTTGATTCTTTCGCCAGTATTTTTTATTATTTCCAAAAATAATCTCCGTGAAGTTTCAGGTCATTCCGAGAACTTTTGTTTCTGCACATAAATAACACCATGGCAATTCTGCTGAAAACAGCGTCAGTCCGGGTTAGTTCCATTCAAATCATGCTAGTTAGAGTCCAAAACAAGGGCAAAACTGTTTGGAAAAGTAGATACGACGGAGACGTATCAACTCCCCCAAGCTTAAACCTTTTCTTGTCCTCAAGCAATTCATTTGATAAACTAAAAGTGATAAATAAAAAATTTTACAAACTCTGTTTGCTCTTGTTGTTGTAAATATGTAAAGCCAGCATTCAAGTTTTCAGCAAAGATTATGAACTAACCATATTCACAATAACACTTAGGTCTCATGTTTACTCATGTCAAGGGCATAATCAACTAGCGAGCAATAATAATAAATCTCGGATGACAACACTTTATCAAAACAATCATGATATGATATAACAAGATGGTATCTCGCTAGCCCTTTCCGAGACCGCAAAACCTAAATGTAGAGCACCTTTAAAGATCAAGGACTGACTAAACATTGTAATTCATGGTAAAAGAGATCTAGTCATAGTCATACCCAATATAAATTAATAGTAATGGATGCAAATGACAGCGGTGCTCTCGAGCTAGTGCTTTTAAATAAGAGGGTGATGACTCAACATAAAAGTAAATAGATAGGCCCTTCGCAGAGGGAAGCAGGGATTTGTAGAGGTGCCAGAGCTCGATTTTGAAATAGAGATAAATAATATTTTGAGCGGCATACTTTCATTGTCAACATAACAACCAAGAGATGTCGATATCTTCCATGCTACACACATTATAGGCGGTTCCCAAACAGAATGGTAAAGCTTATACTCCCCCTCCACCAACAATCATCAATCCATGGCTTGCTTGAAACAATGAGTGCCTCCAACTAACAACAGTCCCGGGGGAGTTTTGTTTGCAATTATTTTGATTTGATTTGCATAAAGCATGGGACTAGGCATCCCGGTGACCAGCCATTTTCTCGTGAGTGAGGAGAGGAGTCCACTCCTCTTGAGAATAACCCGCCTAGCATGGAAGATACGGACAGCCCTAGTTGATACATGAGCTATTCGAGCATACAAAGCAGAATTTCATTTGAAGGTTTAGAGTTTGGCACATACAAATTTACTTGGAACGATAGGTAGATACCGCATATAGGAAGGTATAATGCACTCATATGGAATAACTTTGGGGTTTAAGGGATTGGATGCACAAGAAGTGTTTCTGCTTAGTACAAGTGAAGGCTAGAAAAAGACTGGGAAGCGACCAACTAGAGAGCGACAACAATCATGAACATGCATTAAAATTAATGAACATTGAGTGCAAGCATGAGTAGGATATAATCCACCATGAACATAAATATTGTGAAGGCTATGTTGATTTGTTCCAACTACATGCGTGAACATGTGCCAAGTCAAGTCACTTGAATCATTCAAAGGAGGATACCACCCCATCATACCACATCATAACCATTTTAATAGCATGTTGGCACGCTAGTTAAACCATTATAAACTCCTAGCTAATTAAGCATGGCATAAGTAACTATAATCTCTAATTGTCATTGCAAACATGTTTATTCATAATAGGCTGAATCAGGAACGATGAACTAATCATATTTACAAAAACAAGAGAGGTCGAATTCATACCAGCTTCTCTCATCTCAATCAGTCCATCATATATCATCATAATTGCCTTTCACTTGCATGACCGAATGATGTGAATAATAATAATAGTGCACGTGCATTGGACTAACCTGGAATCTGCGAGCATTCAATAAACAGGAGAAGCCAAGGCAATATGGACTCTTGGTTAAATCAACAATAATGCATATAAGAGCCATTTTAACAATTTCATCATGGTCTTCTCCTATCGACCCCAAAGAAAAGGAAAGAAATAAAACTATTTACACGGGAAAGCTCCCAACAAGCAAAAGAAGAACGGGAAATATTTTTGGGTTTTCTTTTTAATTATTACTACTACAGCAAGAAAGTAAACTAGCTAAAAGCTACAACTAATTTTTTTTTCTTAAGGTTTATCAAACACAGAAGAAGAAAGCAAAAATACTAGCATGGATATTACAGTGAAAAAGTATGAGCACCGACATCTAGCAATGAGTGTGTAAACATGAATGTAATGTCAGTGAGAGATATGTACTCCCCCAAGCTTAGTCCTTTAGCCTAAGTTGGTCTATTGCCACGGCTGGCCTGGCGGATATCCAAAGTTATAGTTGGGGTCGTACTGAGAAGAAGAAGCCTTTGATTGCCACTGGTTGGCAATCATCTCCGGATCCCACTGGTAATTAGACTGTCGTGGAGGATCAAATTGTGGTCCCGGCTCTGGCTCTGTGGCTGATGTAGGGTTCCGGTACGCTTCGATGGTCGCTAGCGGAATGAGATACTGGCCTGCATATAAATCAAACAAGGAAGGAGCAGGCAAGGTAATAGTCTCAGGGTGATTTTTATCAAATAACAATTTGTATTTAAGCGCCCATCCCTATTTTTAACAATAAAATCATGTGCTACCATACTCTTATAATCTAGATAAACAGTAGGCAGCAATTTTTCTTCTTTTTCATAGTGCCTAATAGGTATGTTATAGTATGCAGCGAGGCGTGAGGCGAAGATGCCTCCCAAGATGGAGCCCTAAGTGCGGTTAAGATTTAACCGCTTTGCAACAATAGCGCCCATACTAAATGTGTCATCACGAAACAAGGCATGGCACAAAATAATAATATCAGGGACACTCAGGTTTACATAGTTTCCGCGACTAATTAAGCATCTACTAGCAAATATAGCAAAGTAACGTAGAACAAGAAAATCTATGCTAGTGATATGTGCGTCGGAAACATCCCTCGTTTCCCCTACAACAATTGTATCAAGAAACCCCTCCACATCGTTACTATGTGGTTCCTCTATGAAACCCGGAAAATGTAACTTGCAAACCTCACGGAATTCACAGAGGGTCATCTCCTTATACTCATCATATAAATAAAAATCCACCATAGGTGGTGACCTCCTAGAATGGAAAAGAAAATTTTGCACAAAGGTATTGGTGAGTAAGAGATACTGTTCGTGTTGGTCGCAGAGGAAGTCGGTGAGGCCTGCATTCTCAGCCAATTCATAAAAATCATCATAAATCCCGGCTGCTCTCAAGAAATCATCGCAAGGCTATTCACACGGCCGAACCTCCGTGGTGCGAGGAAGATTATATTTGGGCCTCTCTTCTTCTTCACTTTGCTTATCCTTCGAGCTTCGACTCGAAGAGACCCTCAAAAATCTCTTCATCATTTTCTGAAAATTTCTGAAATTTTTAGTAACTTCAAATAAAAGTGAACCAAGCTCAACAAAATTGATAGCAACTACTCCTACAAGTGCCTAGAGACTATATCATGCATTAGAACTACTTGGAACCATATAAATTTGACATGCAAGCTCAAGAACATGGTCACCTAGACAACACAAAATTGCAATGAATAAAGCACTAGAACAAAAACTAATTGGACCAATGGAGGAGTCACATACCAAGGAACAATCCCCCAAAGCAGTTTTGTGAGAGGTGCTTTGAGCAAGGTGATCGAAAATCGCAGCAAAATGAGCTAGAACTCGTGCTTGAGCTGGTTGGTGATTTTTTGGGAGGAAGGAGTGTGTGGGTGCAGGAATAAGTGGAGGGGACCCACCATGGGCCCATGAGGCAGGGGCGCGCCCAGGCGGGGTGGGCGCGCCCTGGACCCTCGTGCCCAGATGCTTGCTCCCCCTATTGTGTTCTCAGTGCCAGATATTCTCAAATATTCCCGAAAAAACCATATTTCAATTTTGGGGCATTTGGAGAACTTTTATATTTGGGGTATTTTTTATTGCATAGATAATTCAAAAAACAGACAGAAAATACTATTTTTGCTTTATTTCAACTAAATAACAGAAAGTAAAAGGAGGGTACAGAAGGTTGTGCCTTCTAACTTCATCCATCTCATGCTCATCAAAAGGAATCCACTAACAAGGTTGATCAGGTCTTGTTAACAAACTCATTCCAAATCGCATGAAACCGGAGAAACTTCGAATAACACTATGTTACCTCAACGGGGATATGCACATCCCCAATAATAATAATATCATATTTCTTCTTGGCAGTAGGAAGAGGAAATTCAAAACCTCCAAAAATAATCGATGGAATTTTTCCAATAGAGTTGATACTATGAACTTGGGGTTGTTTCCTTGGAAAGTGTACCGTATGCTCATTGCCATTAACATGAAAAGTGACATTGCCTTTGTTGCAATCAATAACAGCCCCTGCAGTATTCAAAAAGGGTCTTCCAAGAATAATAGACATACCATCGTCCTCGGGAATATCAAGAATAACGAAGTCTGTTAAAATAGTAACGTTTGCAACCAAAACAGGCACATCCTCACAAATACCGACAGGTATAGTAGTTGATTTATCAGCCATTTGCAAAGATATTCCAGTAGGTGTCAACTTATTCAAATCAAGTCTACGATATAAAGAGAGAGGCATAACACTAACACCGGCTCCAAGATGATATAAGGCAGTTCTAACATAATTTCTTTTAATGGAGCATGGTATAGTGGGTACTCCTGGATCTCCAAGTTTCTTAGGTATTCCACCCTTAAAAGTATAATTAGCAAGCATGGTGGAAATTTCAGCTTCCGGTATCTTTCTTTTATTTGTAACAATTTCTTTCATATACTTGGCATAAGGATTCATTTTGAGCATATTAGTCAAACGCATAGGTAAAAAGATAGGTCTAATCATTTCAGCAAAGCGCTCAAAATCCTCATCATCCTTTTTCTTGGATGGTTTGGGAGGAAAAGGCATGGGTTTTTGATCCCATGGTTCTCTTTCTTTACCGTGCTTCCTAGCAACAAAGTATCTCTTATCATAACGTTGATTCTTTGATTGTGGGTTATCAAGATCAACAGCAGGTTCAATTTCTATATCATTGTCATTAATAGGTTGAGCATCAACATGAACAACATCATTAACATTATCACTAGGTTCACGTTCATCACCAGATTGTGTTTCAGCATCAAAAATAGAAATATCATTGGGATTCTAAGGTGTTTCAACAATAGGTTCACTAGAAGCATGCAAAGTTCTATCATTTTTCTTTTTCTTCTTCTTAGAAGGACTAGGTGCATCAACATTATTTCTGTGAGACTCCTGCTCAATTCTCTTAGGGTGACCTTCAGGATACAAAGGTTCCTGAGTCATTTTACTAGTTCTAGTAGCCACTCTAACAACATAGTCATTATTCTTACTATTCAATTCATTGAGCAAATCATTCTGAGCTTTAAGTACTTGTTCTACTTGAGTGGTAACCATAGAAGCATGTTTACTAATGAGTTTAAGTTCACCTTTAACTCTAGACATATAATCACTCAAGTGTTCAATCATATAAACATTATGTTTTAATTGTCTACCCACATAAGCATTGAAGTGTCTTGTTTGACAATAAAATTATCAAACTCATCTAAGCATTGGCTGGCAGACTTATAACGAGGAATATCACCTTCATCAAATCTATAGAGAGAATTTACCTTTACTACCTGTGTCGGGTTATCAAGACCATGTGCTTCTTCAATAGGTGATGAATTAAGACCATATATTTCTTCAACAGGAAGTAAATTAAGACCATGTATTTCTTCAATAGGAGGTAAATTCTTAACATCTTCAGCTTTAATACCCTTTTCTTTCATAGATTTCTTTGCCACTTGCATATCTTCAGGACTGAGAAATAGAACACCCATCTTCTTCGGAGTTGGCTTAGGAGTTGGTTCAGGGAGTGTCCAATTATTTTCGTTTGTCAACATATTATTCAATAGAATTCCAGCTTATATCATTTAATAGAACACCCATCTTCTTCGGAGTTGGCTTAGGAGTTGGTTCCGGTGTTCTTTCCCAGAAAACAGAACCAGCACAACTATCCTGGTGGTCTCTGGAAGCATCGGTTAGTCCATTATAAAAGATATCAAGTATTTCATTTTTCTTTAGAGGATGATTAGGCAAAGCATTAAGTAATTGGAGAAGCCTCCCCCAAGCTTGTGGGAGACTCTCTTCTTCAATTTGCACAAAATTATATATTTCCCTTAAAGCAGCTTGCTTCTTATGATCAGGGAAATATTTAGCAGAGAAGTAATAAATCATATCCTGGGAACTACGCACACAACCAGGATCAAGAGAATTAAACCATATCTTAGCATCACCCTTTAATGAGAACGGAAATATTTTAAGGATATAATAGTAGCGAGCTTTCTCATCATTAGTGTACAGGGTTGCTATATCATTTAATTTAGTAAGATGTGCCACAACAGTTTCAGATTCATAGCCATAGAAGGGATCAGATTCAACCAAAGTAATTATATCAGGGTCGATAGAGAATTCATAATCCTTATCAGCAACAAAGATAGGTGAAGTAGCATAAGTAGGATCATATTTCATTCTAGCATTCGGAGTTTTTTGTTTCAGCTTAGCTAATAACGTCTTAAGATCACTTCTATCATTGCAAGCAAGAAAGTCTCTAGGAGTTTCTTCATCCATAACATAGCCCTCAGGCACAACAGGCAATTCATATTTACGGGGAGAATCTTCATCATCACTTTCATCAATATTATCAGTTTCAATAATTTCATTCTCTCTAGCCCTAGCAAGTTGTTCATCAAGAAATTCACCAAGTGGCACAGTAGTATCAAGCATAGAAGTAGTTTCATCATAAGTATCATGCATAGCAGAAGTGGCATCATCAATAACATGCGACATATCAGAATTAATAGCAGAAGCAGGTTTAGGTGTCGCAAGCTTACTCAAAACAAAAGGTGAATCAAGTGCAGAGCTAGATGGCAGTTCCTTACCTCCCCTCGTAGTTGAGGGATAAATTTTTGTTTTCGCGTCTTTCAAGTTCTTCATAGTGACCAGCAGATATAAATCCCAAGTGACTAAAAGAATAGAGCTATGCTCCCCGGCAACGGCGCCAGAAAATAGTCTTGATAACCCACAAGTATAGGGGATCGCAACAGTTTTCGAGGGTAGAGTATTCAACCATAATTTATTGATTAGACACAAGGGGAGCCAAAGAATATTATCAAGTATTAGCAGCTGAGTTGTCAATTCAACCACACCTGGATAACTTATTATATGCAGCAAAGTATTTAGTAGCAAAGTAGTATGGAAGTAACGGTAACGGTAGCAAAAGTACTATTTTTGGGTTTTATAGTGATTGTAACAGTAGCAACGGAAACGTAAATAAGAAAAGAACAATATGTGAAAGCTCGTAGGCATTGGATCGATGATGGAGAATTATGCCGGATGTGGTTCATCATGTAACAATCATAACATAGGGTGACACACAAGTAGCTCCAATTCATCAATGTAATGTAGGCATGTATTCCAAATATAGTCATACATGCTTATGGAAAAGAACTTGCATGACATATTTTGTCCTACCCTCCCGTGGCAGCGGGGTTCTAATGGAAACTAAGGGATATTAAGGCCTCCTTTTAATAGAGTACCGGACCAAAGCATTAACACATAGTGAATACATGAACTCCTCAAACTAAGGTCATCACCGGGTGTGGTCCCTATTATTGTCACTTCGGGGTTGCCGGATCATAACACATAGTAGGTGACTATAGACTTGCAAGATAGGATCAAGAACTCACATAAATTCATGAAAACATAATAGGTTCAGATCTGAAATCATGGCACTCGGGCCCTAGTGACAAGCATTAAGCATAGCAAAGTCATAGCAACATCAATCTCAGAACATAGTGGATACTAGGAATCAAACCCTAACAAAACTAACTTGATTACATGATAAATCTCATCCAATCCATCACCGTCCAGCAAGCCTACGATGGAATTACTCACGCACGGTGGTGAGCATCATGGAATTGGTGATGGAGGAAGGTTGATGATGACGATGGCGGCGGATTCCCCTCTCCGGAGCCCCGAACGGACTCCAGATCAGCCCTCCCAAGAGAGTTTAGGGCTTGGCGGCGGCTCCGTATCTTAAAACGCGATGAATCTTTCTCTCTGATTTTTTTCTCCCCGAACACGAATATATGGAGTTGGAGTTGAGTTCGGTGGAGCTCCAGGGGGCCCACGAGGCAGGGGGCGCGCCCCCCACCCTCATGGAAAGGGTGTGGGCCCCTTGGCCTTGATTCTTTCACCAGTATTTTTTATTATTTCTAAAAATAATCTCCGTGAAGTTTCAGGTCATTCCGAGAACTTTTGTTTCTGCACATAAATAACACCATGGCAATTCTGCTGAAAAGAGCGTCAGTCCGGGTTAGTTCCATTCAAATCATGCAAATTAGGATCCAAAACAAGGGCAAAACTGTTTGGAAAAGTAGATACGATGGAGACGTATCAAGTACCAATGATAAGAGCATGCGCACGTGCCGTCGGAACCAAGGTTAACTCATTCCTCTTCGAGTTTCGTTCGGATTCACATATGAATTTGGTTCTACCTCAAAGAGAAACTTTATGCATTCTTAGGTACTTCGGAGATGATCGCGAGGAAGCATGGAGGGATCACCAAGTCCACATGGAGGAAGAGAAGGAAGAAGGACACGAAGCGACGGACGCTCTGGACACCCCGGGTGCCCGGGCACAAGGACGTGCGGCGGTAAAAACCCCTGGACACCCCGGGTGCCCGGCCCCTAGAGCCCCGGGTGCCCCCCACATAGGCGCACCCCCGGGTGCCCAGCCCCTCGAGTCGAGGCCTCCCTGGGTGGTCCGGGTGCCCAGCCCCCTCACCACCGGGTGCCCAGCCTTCCCCCTGGTGCGACCCCGGGTGCCCGTCCCTCCACCTCCGGGTGCCCGTCCCCCTCCTTGGCACTTGCCTCTGACCGGTCCAGGTGCCCGGACCGCTTTACCCCGGGTGCCCGGACCCCTCCGAGAGTGCATGCGTGCACTATGGGCTTTAACCCTTGTACCCCTCTCTTTCCACAATTTCGTCCCTAGCCTATATAAACTCTCCCCTAGCTCATTTGTAGGATAGAAAAGGATATGACATGATTTAGTGAGCTTTGCTCCTTGTACCTCCTCTTGAGAGAGAGAGAGAGATAGACCTCTCCTATGGAGATCAAGACCTCCTATGAAGAATATCCCTAGTGGATTCAAGACCCCATCTAGGGAAGGATCTCCATCATAGGATCATCAATACCTTTCTCCTCATAGGATTGGGATGAACTAGTTACCTCTTGTATATTCTTGTGTTGGATTTGGACCTTTGTATCTCTCTTGTGTGATTGGATCTAGCACATGTGTAATTGGATCAAGTCAATTTGAGTGTTCCTGTAGTTTTCCCCCTTTGTGTTCTTCTTGTTCTTGGGGATTTCCCCTCCAATTCGTGAAAGATCTCCATCCAGGGTTCCACCCTACAACATCTAATCTACATCATGTCATTGTTCTTATTGCATTACTCTGTTTCCCCATGAACTTAATACACTTGATGCATGCTGGATAGCGGTCGATGGGTGGAGTAATAGTAGTAGATGTAGGCAGGAGTCGGTCTACTAATCTTAGACGTGATGCCATATAATGATCATTGCCTGGATATCGTCTTGATTATTTGAAGTTCTATCAATTGCCCAACAGTAATTTGTTTACCCACCGTTTGCTATTTTTCTCGACAGAAGCCACTAGTGAAACCTACGGCCCCCGGGTCTCTTTCTCATATATTTGCCTTTGCGATCTACTTTTCCTTTACTTTTATTTTCGGATCTATTAAACCAAAAATAAAAAATACCTTGCTGCACTTTATTTTATTTACGATCTATTTATTCAATCTATTACAACTTTCTCTCATCCACGAGCCAATTTCTGGCGTCGTTACCCGAAAGGGATTGACAACCCCATTAACACGTCGGGTTGCGCGTGGTTGTTATTTGTGTGCAGGTGCTCTTTACGTTGTGTTGCTTGGTTCTCCTACTGGTTCGATAACCTTGGTTTCATCACTGAGGGAAATACCTACCGTCGCTGTGCTGCATCACCCTTCCTCTTTGGAGAAATACCAACATAGTCCTAGCAGACATCACTGGTCGGTGAGGAGTTGGATGAGATTCATCATGTAATCGAGTTAGTTTTTTTAGGGATTGATCCTTTGTAGCCATTATGTTCTAAGATTGATGTTTGCTATGACTTTGCCATGCTTAATGCTTGTCACTTTGGGCTGGGTGCCATGATTTCAGATCTGAACCGTTTTGGAGGTGCTCTGTATTTAGTCGCTATTTGAACTTTGGAGGTGCTCTGTATTTATGTTTTGCGGTCTCAGGAAGGGCTAGCGAGATACACTATTATCATATTATATCATGGTTGTTTTGATAACGTGTTGCTGTTCGAGATATCTTATTATTGCTCGCTAGCTGAATATGTCATTGATATGAGTTAATATAATTTTTAAGAGTTATAGTTGACATGGTTAGTTATAACGTTGGCTGAAAACCTGGGTGCTATTTAAGCTTATTTATGCAAACAAGAGCAAAAGAGTTCGTAAAAGTTTTTCTTTTTCACTTTCAGTTTATCAACTAAATTGCTTGAGGACAAGCAAAGGTTTAAGCTTGGGGGAGTTGATACGTATCCAACGTATCTACTTCCCCTAACGCTTTTCCTCTTGTTTTGGACTCTAATTTTCATGATTTGAATGAAACTAACCCCAGACTGACGTTGTTTTCAGCAGAACTACCATGGTGTTGTTTTTGTGCAGAAATAAGAGTTCTCAGAATGGAACGAAACTTTGCGAGGATTTTTTTATACAATAAAAGAGAATTTATGGAGCTAAGAGCCATCGGAGGGGGGCACCTGGGTGGGCACAACCCACCAGGGCGCGCCTGCCCTCCCAGGCGCGCCCAGGTGGGTTGTCCCCACCTGGTGGCCACGCAGACCCTGAGACCGACCCTATAAAATCCTATTTTTCCATAAAAAATCAGGAAGAAAGAATTATTGTGATCCACGAGACGGAGCCGCCATCACCTCCTGCTCTTCATCGGGAGGCCAGATCTGGAGTCCGTTTGGGGCTCCGGAGAGGAGAATCTTCGTGCTTTGTCATCACCAACCCTTCTCCATCGCCAATTCCATGATGCCCCCCACCGGGAGTGAGTAATTCCTTCGTAGGCTCGCTGGTTGGTGAGGAGTTGGATGAGATTCATCATGTAATCGAGTTAGTTTTGTTAGGGCTTGATCCCTAGTATCCATTATGTTCTGAGATTGATGTTCCTATGACTTTGCCATGCTTAATGCTTGTCACTTTGGGCTCGGGTGCAATGATTTCAGATCTGAACTGTTTATGTTATCACCATTATATCCATGTTCTCGGTCCGATCTTGCAAGTTATAGTCACCTACTACGTGTTATGATCCGGCAACCCCGGAGTGACAATAGTCGGGATCACTCCCGGTGATTACCGTAGTTTGAGGAGTTCATGTATTCACCATGTGTTAATGCTTTGTTCCAAATCTCTATTAAAAGGAGGCCTTAATATCCCTTAGTTTCCAATATGGACCCCGCTGCCACGGGAGGGTAGGACAAAAGATGTCATGCAAGTTCTTTCCTAAAGCACGTATGACTATTTATGGATACATGCCTACAATATATTTATGAACTCGAGCTAGTGCCTTATCGCCCTAGGTTATGACTGTCACATGATGAATATCATCCAACAAATTATTGATCCAATGCCTACGAATTTCCTACATATTTTTTTTGCTAAGTTTTTACTGTTATCGTTACTGTTGCACTTGTCACAAAACTACTGCTATCACTGTTACCGTTACTATTGCTATTGCTACAATGATCAAAACTATCATACTACTTTGCTACTGATCACTTTGCTGCAGATAATTAATCTCCAGGTGTGGTTGAATTGACAACTCAGCTGCTAATACTTACAAATATTCTTTCGCTCCCCTTGTGTCGAATCTATAAATTTGGGTTGAATACTCTACCCTCAAAAACTATTGTGATCCCCTATACTTGTGGGTTATCAGCTACATATATACAATATAAGATCTCTTACAATCCCTAACATCTAAAGTCTATATCCACATGGTATTCTCCGGCTTTATGTATGACATGGTCAAGAAAGAATCCCGCCATTTCCTCTTGAATTGCTCGTATGCGATCATGTGGTAGGAGTTCATCCCGCATCTGCCACATCTAACTTAAAGAAGGGGGTCAATACATATATATGAATGAAACTCAACACAAATGATGGTAATAAAATGAAATTGTGAATATTATTGTTTACGTACTTCATATTGTTTTTCAGAGTAGCCCTGCTTAGAGGCCATCGCGTTGTAGATGAACTCGCAAACGTAGTATCCACAAAAATCATTCCTGGCTTCCTGCCACAAGCACTTTACGATAAATAGAGTTCAATCAAACTGATAATCAAGCATGATAAATGGTATTGATGAAACTAGCTAGAATCAATGGGAGATGCGCAGAACTAGCTAGTAGAACTTACTTTCGGGTGTGTAAATCGCAGCTCCCGCGGCTGTCCCGGAGCAATTGTGGTGAACTCTTTCCAAACCCTGCCAGACAAAAAAAATAATTACTTGATATCAAGAAATGAACAAAGTTGCCAATATGGTGAGATAATGATCGATTGAATTTCCTTCAGGAGCATTTCAGTCATGTCCACGTAGTCCTGGGGATCTTTTCGTCTCGAGTCTAAGACAGTTACTACTCCCCGGTCAAGCTTAATCTCTAGCAGAATAAAGTGGAAGCTTCGCACGCATGCATAACTCATCAATTACATTACTGTAACCTTGAGTAAGGGAAACCTAATATGCACAAGACAGTAACACTCACTTGAAGTTGTAAGGAAAGAGTATTTTCTCTTTGTTTTCATTTTTATGCAATGATTGTAGCAAGTTATCCTCTGTATCTGTGACTCTGTTTTTAACCGTCCGTTCATGTATGATATTTGGGTTAATGAACCCAATGTCATAGATTTGTGCTTTTCTGCATTCGACGATCTTCAATCTGCATAATATAATGAGGATAATTATATATACATGCAATGAAAGAGCTGAGCTATATATAGAGACTTAATTACAGAAGTAGTACTTATAGACAGTAGCAAGTCACGAGTTGTTTGTCGAGGGCCATTTGATTGTATAACTGGAATAACTCGACAAATTCAATAGGCAACAGCTCAGTTCCAACAAGGTCGTGCTCCTCTTTAATTCTCAGCATCAAACTATCCTTCCCAAACTCGATGCAGGTTTTCATGTACCATTCATGCAATCTTGGCATCATCGTTGTTAGAGGAGGATGATCAGGTTTGACGAGAGGCTGCCCGTACTGGTATCTGAATTCGTCCACCTCCACTATTTCAAACTCTACATCATCGCTCAGGTAATCAGCACGATTGGTACTGGGCACCATCCCCAGATGATTAGCGACGATATCGCTAGACACCTTGAGCGGGGTGCGCGATTGGTTCGCCTGTTCTTCGAGATGTGAATTTTTTCCCACTTCTTCGTTCTGCTAACCTTGCATCACTGCAAGTACTTCCCGACCGCTCCGCTTCCTGATATGTCCTTTCAATAATGCGCTCATAGTTGGATTGCAGCAGAGGTAGTAGTGGTCGCTTTAGGGCATCGATAGTGCGCTTCACTTTCACCGGATCTACCATTTCCTTCGGAGGTGGAGGTTTATTTGCAAAAGAAGTCCCTCACTTGGGCACTACAGATGTCCTCGTTTTCCTTGTCGGTCCCCTCATATGGTAACTTTTCTGGAGCCTTGAGAGATGGACCGTATTTGAATTGCTTCCCGCCTCTGCTTGTACTGCTAGCCGCCGGAGCGGCGGCATCTCTCTTCCGCCATTGCTGACGCGGTGGAGTCTGCTGACACACCGGAGGAGGCGGAGTGCTCCGACGCGCAATAGGAGGCGGAGGAGGAGGCGGAGGAGGAGCTGGAGTGCCCTCAAGAGCCGGAGGAGGCGGAGGAGGAGCCGGAGTGCCGTCACGCATCGGAGGAGGCGGAGGAGGAGGTAGAGTGCCCTGATCACTCGCCAGAGGAGGAGGCGGAGTGCCCTGACTTGCCGGAGGAGGAGGCATCCAGTTTGGAAGCTTGATGTACTCCTTGCTCCATAGACATGTACTCCTCAAAGCATAAACCATTTGATTCTCCCGTTCACCTTTAGGGTGGTCAAGCTCCAGCTCCTCAAATCTCTCCATTATTTCATCCACTGTCACAACAACATAGCCATGTGGAATCGAATGGCAGTGAAGAGTTTCGTCAGCTAGAGGAGGTGCAACAGAGCCGACAACCGCCTTCAAAGTCAGGTTCTGCCATCTCGTCATAAGCTCGCAATGTTGAGCCTCCATGATAGTATCCATGGGGTAGCAAGGAGCCGTGAAATCAGGCTGAACGAGCTCCGTGGAAGCCACGCTGCTTCTCCACTAAGATGGTGGGGTAACTTCTAAGGCAGGTGTGCCGCTGAGATGGTTGGCCGGCAGCTGCAAGTTCCTCTAGCTTCGCTATTCTTGCATTGAGCTCAGCTTCGCTTTCCTCTTTCTCTCTCGGCGTCTGTAACCGCCTGCGCCGGGAAACCCAATGACCCACAGAACGGAGCCTAGTGTGCCTCATGTTCGTCCAGGGTGCTCAGGATTCCCGAGGGCCTCAATCAGCTTGTCCTTCTCTCTGTCGGGAATGAACGTCCCTTTCTGCGCTCCGTTGATATATTTCTGAAGCTTCTTGATGGATATTGCAAGTTGCTTGTCCGTCCAATGACACTCCCCTGTTTCTGGATCCAAAGTTCGCCCAACCCCAAAGAACCAAGTCCTTGAACGGTCTGGCCAGTGCAATGTCGCTGGTTGGACACCTTTAGCAAGCAGGTCTTGCTCAACTTTGTCCCACAACGGCCAGGCTTTGTGGTAGCCACCTGACCCCGTGTGATGGTGATACTTCTTCTTGTCAGCATTTCTCTTGTTTGTCTCTGACATTTTCTTACCCTTCTCCAATGTCTTGTAGGAAACAAATGCGGGCCAGTGATCTCTTATCTTCCCATATCGGTTGGTGAATTCTGGAGTCTTCTCGACAAACTTTGTGTTCAACTCTTTCTTCCACCTCCTGGATAGAACTGCCATCTTCTTAAGAGCACACGCCTTGACCTTTGGTTCTATAACTGGCTTATTCGGATCCTCCTATGGCGGTAGGGTGAAATTTGCCTTCAGCGAGGTCCAAAGATCATTATTTTGTCTATCGTTGACATAAGAAACTTCAGGGTCGTCCTTAGGCTTATTCCATTGATTGGGATGTTGTCCCTAACAATAGCTCCGCACTGAGCAACAAATGCGTCCTTGGTCCACTTGGGTTCAATCGGTTGGCCATCGTCCACGAGTTTTGTGATCATGAACCTTTCATCCTGGCGCAACCTTTTCTTCGGGCCTCGTCTCGTTACGGAAGTTTGGCTCTATCCGGAGGGCTATAAAAGAAGAAAGAAGCGTTAATATATGTACATACCAAAACAGTTAATGCATCAATTATTCAAAACAGGCTTAATTAATATATATATATATATATATACCTCGCCGGACTTTGCAACAGCTCCCTCCTCCGTTTGTTCATTGGGGCTGTCATCATGGCCTCCTTCTTCCTCCGCCATTCGGTCACTGGAGCCGTCATGATCATGTCCTTCATCCTCCATTGTTCGATAACCGGAGCCCTCATCCTCTCCTTCCTGACCATCGGTGTTGTTGAGAAACTAAAAGGGATCACCTCCGCCGAGGATTATATCCCCCAACAATTGTTCTTGTTCCAAGTCTTTTTGATCCATATATAGTTTCTGCAAATATTACAACATGGCAATATACAAACATGAGAGATGGATATATTAGTGGCAATCATAGACCTAGCTAATATCACAACAAGGGATCATATTAGTGGCCTCGACGCTTCTACAGTTTGGGGTGGCCTCGCGCTTCTAGGGTTTGGGGTGGCCTCGACAACTGATACATATCCGTCGTATCTATAAATTTTTATTGTCCCATGCCAATATTATACAACTTTCATATACTTTTGGCATTTTTATACTAGTTTTGGGAATAACATATTCATCCAGTGCCCAGTGCCAGTTCCTGTTTGTTGCATGTTTCTTTGTTCGCAGAAAATCCATATCAAACGGAGCCCAAGCGGGATAAAAAATGACGGAGATTTTTTTTGGAATATGTGTGATTTTTGGGAAGAAGAATCAACACGAGACGATGCCCGAGGGGGCCACGAGGCAGGGGGCGCGCCCCAGGGGGTCAGGCGCGCCCTCGGCCCTCGTGGCCACCCCGTAAGGTAGTTGGTGCCCTTCTTTCGCCGCAAGAAAGCTAATATCTAGATAAAAATCGTGTCCAAATTTCAACCCAATCGGAGTTACAATCTCCGGGAATATAAGGAACGGTGAAAGGCCAGAATCCGGAGCGCAGCAACAGAGAGACAGATCCACTCTCGGAGGGGCTCTCGCCCCTCCATGCCATGGAAGCCAAGGACCAGAGGGGAAACTGTAGGATCGGAAGTATGTCTAGAGGGGGGGGTGATTAGACTACTTGACCAAATAAAAATATATCCTTTTCCCAATTTTAGTTCTTGGCAGATTTTAGCTATCTTAGCACAAGTCAAGCAATCTCCACACAATTCAAGCAAGCATGCAAAGAGTATATGAGCAGCGGAAAGTAAAGCATGCAACTTGCAAGAATGTAAAGGGAAGGGTTTGGAGGATTCAAGCGCAATTGGAGACACGGATGTTTTTGGCGTGGTTCCGATAGGTGGTGCTATCATACATCCATGTTGATGGAGACTTCAACCCACAGAGGGTAACGGTTGCGCGAGTCCACGGAGGGCTCCACCCACGAAGGGTCCACGAAGAAGCAACCTTGTCTATTCCATCACGGCCGTCGCCCACGAAGGACTTGCCTCACTAGCGGTAGATCTTCACGAAGTAGGCGATCTCCTTGCCCTTACAAACTCCTTGGTTCAACTCCACAATCTTGTCGGAGGCTCCCAAGTAACACCTAGCCAATCAAGGAGACACCACTCTCCAAGAAGTAACAAATGGTGTGTTGATGATGAACTCCTTGCTCTTGTGCTTCAAATGATAGTCTCCCCAACACTCAACTCTCTCTCACAGGATTTGGATTTGGTGGAAAGAAGATTTGAGTGGAAAGCAACTTGGGGAAGGCTAGAGATCAAGATTCATATGGTAGGAATGGAATATCTTGAGCTCAACACAAGGGTAGGTGGTTCTCTCTCAGAAAATGTGTATTGGAAGTGAAGATCTGTTCTGATGGCTCTCTGCACGAATGAAGAGTGGGTGGAGGGGTATATATAGCCTCCACACAAAATCTAACCGTTACACACAATCTCCTAAACTCAGTGGGACCGAATCATTAAACTCGGTCGGACCGATTCAGTAAATCTAGTGGTCGTTAGGATTTTTGGTGGGACTGAGATGCAACTCGGTAGGACCGATATGATTAGGGTTAGGGCATAACGTAATCTCGATGTGACCGATTACACAAACTCGGTGGGACCGATTTTGGTAATAAGCTAACCAGAGAGTTGGTCAGGTAAACTCGGTGGGACCGATTCACTCTTTTCGGTAAGACCGAAATGTTACGAAAGGGAAACAGTGAGTTTACATTGCAATCTCAGTGGGACCGATCGCTCACTTCGGTTGGACCGAAACGTTACAAACGGAAACATAGAAATTGCAATCCCATCTCGGTGAGACCGAGATCCCTATAGGTGAAACCGATTTGCTAGGGTTTGTGGCAGTGGCTATGACATGTGAAACTCAGTGGCTCTGGATAGAAAGAATCGGTTGGGCCAAGTTTGACTTTTGGTTTAGGTCATATGTGTATATGGAAAGGTAGTTGAGGATTTTGGAGCATATCACTAAGCACATGAAGCAAAAGGCTCATTAAGCAACACCTCATCCCTCCTTAATAGTATTGGCTTTTCCTATGGACTCAATGTGATCTTGGATCACTAAAATATAAAATGTAGAGTCTTGTCCTTGAAGTTTGAGCCAATCCTTTGTCCTTATAATTTTGAGGGATCCACTTTACTCATCCATGCCATGCCATCCATTGAGCTTTTCCTGAAATATTCATCTTGGAATAATGTTAGCCCAATGAGCTATATGTTGTGAGGAATTACCAAAACCACCCAGGGATAGTTGCACTTTCAATCTCCCCCTTTTTGGTAATTGATGACAATATATAGATCAAAGCTTCGACAACTGATAATAAGAATGAAATACATCGTCGCTTTGAGAAGTATGTGATAAGTAAGAGCTCCCCCTAAATTTGTGCATATTTTAAGATTTGCTTTGGACTGCAAATGCACAAAGAGTTAGAATCATTGTTACTCTTCCATGTCTCATACATCTTGGTGGAGCGCTCAAAATGATAAGAATTAAATACATGCACTCATCACCAAGCAAAGTGAATGATCAAAATAGGATAAACGGATAATAACATCCAACAAGCATTAAGTGTAGCTTATGATCAAACACATGATCATCAATGCCTCACAAATTACGGCATAGTATCTCAAGCACTCAAAAGCAAATAAAGTTCAACCAAGAAGACAAGAGAGAACAAATGCAAACTCTCTCTCTCTCTCTCTCAAAGCCTATGATCTATACATTTTTCTCCCCCTTTGGCAACAAGTTACCAAAAAGTTCATAGAAAATGCATAGTACTAAACGACTCTCAGGCTTGGTCTTCAGTTGGTGGAGTCCGGATGATGCCAAGGACGAAGGCTTCAGTAGAAGTGGTTGGAGCTGCTGGGTAGGAGCTGGAGCTGGTGGAACTGAAGCTGTAGCTGGTGGAACTGAAGCTGTAGCTGGTGCAGAAGTGGTGGCTCTGGTGTCAGGAACTGGCACTGCAGATGATCTCTGAGCTCTGGGCACCCTGGCAAATGCATCAGTTGTGGTCTTGCCCTTCCTCTCTTGCATATCATCTTGTAGTTGTTCCACGGCAGACTGAATCTCTGTTACTTTCACATCCAGGTCATAGAACTTTTGTTCCATGATTCTTTCCAGGCTCTCTTGGTTTTGAGTCAGGGTGGCCAGTCCTTTCTCAATTCTCAGAGTGGATGCTATCAAGTAGCTGAGCTGCTCCTGCTTGTTCTTCAAGAAGTACTCAGATGCCTCCTCTTGAGTTGGCATCTTGGCAGCTTTTTCCATCTTTGCCTTCTCCTTCTTTGCTTGAGCATGTGCAGATGATGGTTCATTCTCATTCATGACAACCTGATTTTCTTCAAAGTCTGGATGGATGGGCAAGTGTTCCTTGTCCAGCAGGTATGTGCCTGTGCCCATCTTTGAGTTGATCAGCTCCTGAATTTGTGGGGCATATCCACAGCTCCTCTTCTGATCAGCTGATGTCCTCTTAATGGTTTCTACCATGAGGCTCATCACCTTGAATTTCCGTGGCACATCAATATGTGGATCATGTTTATTGCATGGCCTCGGATAATCTTGTGATCTCCTGACTTGGGCAATAGAGTGTGCCTCAGAATCCAGTTGATAGTGGGCAGCCCTGATAGAAGGAAATGCACTGAGCCAAACTTGAAAGTGTCAAGTGCCTTGTTTGGGATCTCCTTGTACATATTGGACATGGAATTGTGATCCATCTTCTTCTTGGCATAGATGTCCAAGTCATCTTCCTGTTCTTCTGGGGCATTGATCAACTTTGCCCATTCAGCAACTGTAGACTGATATCTGGTTCCTTCTGACATCCACACTATCCTGCCATTTGGATAGAAGTGTGTTGTAGAGTAGAATTGCATGATCAGCTCCTCATTCCACTTTGTGAGCTTCTGCCCAACAAAGTCTGCAACTCCACAACCCTTGAAGTTGTCATACACTCCAGGATAGTGTTCCTCGTTCTCCTTGATGTATTCCCAATCAACCCATCTCATGTCACATACTATGGGCTTCTTATCCAGCAACACTGTCTCATAGAAGTCTTGCTGTTCCTTGGTGTGAAACCTGTAAGCCACAGCAGTTCTTCTCCTTGAAGCATATGGATCTGCTTCTCTCCACTTCTTCAGCCCTGAATCTCTTCTAATTTTCATGTCCTCAGCCACAGGATGAGCATCAGTGTGGTCTGGGATCTTGGGCTTGAGCTTCCTGAGCACTTGTCCTTCTTCTTCTTCAGCAATGTCAGGCACTGGAGCCTTGTTCTTTTCAGCAGCAGATATGTTCCTGGTGTTTCTCTTTGGTGCACTCTTGGGCTTAGATGCAGCTTTGGGTGCTTCCTTGGGCTTGGATGCAGTAGCCCCTGACCTTATGGCATCACCCATGAGTTTCTGTGCCTTGGGTGCTTGAGCAGCAACCTCTTCTTCCTCTTCTTCATCTGAGTCTCTCCTCATGGAGGGTTTACCAAGAACTCTGGCAGTGGTAGTTCTGACTCTCTTCTTCTTCTTATCCTGGCCACTTGCTTCCTCTTCTGATTCCATGGTGATCTTCATGGTTTCTTCAGTTACAGCCTTCCTAGGCTTAGAGGTGGGAACTCTTCTTGCAGGTGCCTTTTTCTGCATTCCAGGCTTGATGGCTGCAGCTGAGACATACTCTTTCTTGAGCACCTTCTTCTTGGATGTGGCTTCCTCTTCTGCCACATAGTCCTCATCCTCTGATTCAGAAGTTCTCTTCTTGCTTGCTCTAGTGACAACTTTAGGCAGATTGCTTGGGGTGCTCCTGCTACCCTCATCAGAACTACTAGAGGGACTAGTGCCCTCACTCATATGAACCTGCTCCTCAGATTTGTTTTTGCTGTCACTTTGATCAGACATGTTGCAAATTCAGACTGCTGACCCTGTGAATAGTTTATAGATGAGATAGAGTGGATGAGCATCACAAAATGCAGAGATTTTTGCAAAAGAATGAGTCAAAAACTTAGTTTTAGTTTTCCACAGAAAGCATTTCGGATCAACCGATTTGCAAACTCGGTGATACCGAAGCAGCTTTTGGAACCAAAACTAGTGAACTCGGTCAGACCGAGTCACAGTTCGGTGGTACCGAGACTGCTAGGGTTTCACAAAGTCCTAAACTCGGTCTCACCGATTTGTAATTCTCGGTCAGACCAAGAACCACATGTGCAATGGCCGTGGCCGAATCGGTGGAACCGAGTTCCGCAACCCGATGGGTCCGAGATGGTTTCGGCGGAAACCTAAACCTAAATTTTTGAATCTCAACTATTCTATGGATTGTTTTGACTGGATAGGAGTGTTTCAATCGTAGCAAGAATCATAAAGAACACAATGTGCTAGGAATTGGACGAGGAATAGCACTGTGATCGAGTCCATACCCTAGTTCGGCGGCGGACTCGCTACGGCGGCAACGGCGGAGATGAATTCCGTTGACGACGGCGGAGACCATGCGCGGGCGAAGAGGTTTCGGAGAAATTTCCAAAATTTTGCCCGTGAGTATATATAGCCCGACCCTGTCGGTGTGACCGAGTGGAACAACTCGGTGGCACCGAGATGCATAACTGTTGATATGGCAACTCGGTGTGACCGAAAAGTTCAAATCGGTTGCACCGAGGTGAAAACCTAGATCGACTAAGTGATCTCGGTATGACTGAAATGTAGGGATTGGTCAGACCGAAAAGCACAAACAAGTTTTAGAAGTTTAAGTCTATGACAAATCGGGGACTCCGAGTGCTCCTCACACAGAGTGGTTTGAATCTGACTTGATCAAATTTTGTGATGTAGCATGAATAGAGTTTGAGACGAGAAAAGCATAGATAGCTAGAGAAGGTTCGTAGGCATTCTTGTCCATCCACTTGGCAAGGAAAAAGAAAACCAATCAATCAAAACAACAAGTGGATGTCCTCGAATGAGTAAAATATGCTCTCAACATGCTCACACAATAAAATGGCAATTGAAATATGTGGCAAAGCATGCACAACCAATTCTAGCATCTATCAAGCAATTGGCGATGACTAGGTCATCTATATATGAGTATATTGACTTAGGAATCAAATGAGAACATTTGATCATAGGTCATACTCATCGTTTAAGCACAAGTGGGGTTAGCACTTTTACATAAAGCATTATTGTGTTCACATCATTAGAGTTGCTTTAGCTCAATTCTTAGAGTAAAGCTCCCCCTAGATGTGATATCCCCCCTAAGAGGGATGAACTAACCTTGGGTTTTGTCGATGATGACTTCATGTAGATGTTGAAGATGTGGATGCTCAATGTTGACGTAGATCAATTGGAGCTATCTATTGGAGTGAATTGCACTTTCAATACCTACATGGGTTAGTCCCACAAGGAACAAACAAGGATATCCATAGACATAGAGTGATGCACACACAAGATGATGTCTATGAAAGCTTTTAGGTTACCTTGTCCCTTGACTTACCAACAAGAGGGTTTGTGACTCCTTGAACTAGTGCAAGATGTGGAAGTTGATTGCACTTGTTCTTGCCAAAATGATAAGAGTGAGGTATGTTGGCGGAGTCACCCTCAAGAACTCTCTAGTTCTTCTTCTTTTGGATCCACACCATCTTGATGGGAATCCTTGGAGTTTTAGTTGTACTTGATGAAGTGGAACTTGAAGTAGTCTTGGGAATCCACTTGACTAAGGTTTTAGGAGCTTCTTCAAATGCATCAATTTTCTCTTGAAGCTTGTCCTTGCCTTTTTGCTTGTAGTCTTGTGGTGGAAGATCATCTTGAGCTTGTGTTCCTTTGAAAGAAGTAGGATCATACTTCTCTTGTTGAGGAACAAACTTTGTCTTGGGGTATTGATCTTTTTCCCACTCAACTCCATTGGCATTGAACTTTCGTTCAAAACCAACACCCTGATTCTTCCGGTGCCTTCCTTGCTTGCTACAATTTCCTCGAATTGCTTACTCCCGGCAAGGCTCTTGTACACTCCTTTCTCTATAATTCCCTTCAATAGGCTATTTTCTTGCTCAAGTGTAACTTGGCTAAGAGAATCATTAGTGGAATCAAGAGAGCTACTAGAAGCAACAATATTGGATTTAACATGATCATTGTTACTACTAGAGGAAGAATCTTTCTTGTTCTTGTTAATAGACTTGACATGAGGCATGTAAGTGGATAAGAGTAAACGCTTGGCAATGTAAGAAGAACTTTTCTTACGAAGATCATCATTGATTGCTTTTAAGAACTCATGCTCTTGCTCAAGGTTGAGCTTTTCAAAGCGTAATTTCTCATGTGTTCTTAAAAGTTCTCGATGATCTTCTAAGATAGTTTCATGAGCTAACTTAAGAGTGTTTAGTTCTTTAGTTAGAGCCTCAATCTTTTCCTGATCATTGTCACTCGTTTTATCTTGATTAGCATGATTAATTGATGTTTCATCATAGTATTCATCACTAGAGTTGTCAACAAGTAAATCATCATCACCTAACAAGTCATCTTCATCACTATTGAAATAAACATACTCGGGGTGTGATACCTTTGGGCCTTTAGCCATGAAGCATGTTCCAACTCCTTCATTTGGTGAGTGAAATATGTCGTAGGAGTTGGTTGACACAAGTGCTAGACCGGCAACACCTTCATCTTGAGTATATTCGGAATCAGAGTGCTAACTTCTCTCGGAGTGGTTGTCGGAATCGGTGCGGGATACTCATTCACCAACATGAGCTTGATTTCTTCGTTTTTTGTAGCTCCTTGATGGCTTTACTCTTCTTTCCGAATCCTTGCTTCTCCGTGAGTGTCTTCGTTCATAACGATCATCTCTACTCCTTCTTTCTCTAGATGGTGATTCCTCTCTTCTGCTTCTTCTTTTGGGAGAGTCTTATCTTCTCTTGTAGGGAGCCGTACACTCATTGGAATAGTGTCCGGGTCTTCCACAATTGTAGCAGTTTCGCTCTCGACTAGAAGATCTTTTGTCATTGTAGGACCTTGACTTGGAGCTTCTATCTTTGCTTCTACTCTTGTAGAACTTGTTGAAGTTCTTCACCATTAAGCTCAATTCTTCATTGAAGGTTTGCTTCTCACTTGATGATGTGGGAGCTTCACATGAGGCTTTGTAAGCTCCACTTGATTTGTTGTGAAGTTCCTCTTTATCCTTGAGTGACATCTCATGAGCAACAATTCTTCCAATGACTTCCGTTGGTTTGAGATCTTTGTAATTGGGCATCATTTGGATCAATGTGCACACGGTATCATATTTTCCATACAAGGCTCTTAGGATCTTCTTGATGATGAATCTATCGGTCATTTCTTCACTCCCTAAGCCAGCAATCTCATTTGTGATAAGAGCAAGCCTAGAGTACATTTCAGCGACACCTTCACCATCCTTCATTTTGAACTTGTCGAGTTGACTTTGAAGCACGTCCAATTTGGATTCCTTGACAGAGTCGGTACCTTCGTGCATATCAATCAAAGTATCCCAAATTTCCTTTGCATTCTCAAGATGGCGGATTTTGTTGAATTCTTCGGGGCACAATCCGTTGAAGAGAATATCACAAGCTTGAGCGTTGTATTGCAGCATCTTCAACTCTTCCGCGGTAGCTTCACGGTTTGGTTCTTTCCCATCAAAGAAGTCACCTTGCAAGCCAACACACACAATAGTCCAAACGGCGGGGTTATGTCCAAGAATATGCATTTTCATTTTATGCTTCCAACTAGCAAAATTAGTACCATCAAAGTAAGGACCTCTACGGTGATGATTTCCCTCGCTAGACGCCATACTCTCCTAGGTTGTGAAACCAAGGCTATGACCACCAAAAGCTATGGAAATCAAAGCAAATGGAGACCAAAGCTCTGATACCACTTGTAGGATCGGAAGTATGTCTAGAGGGGGGTAATTAGACTACTTGACCAAATAAAAATCTAACCTTTTCCCAATTTTAGTTCTTGGCAGATTTTAGCTATCTTAGCACAAGTCAAGCAATCTCCACACAATTCAAGCAAGCATGCAAAGAGTATATGAGCAGCGGAAAGTAAAGCATGCAACTTGCAAGAATGTAAAGGGAAGGGTTTGGAGGATTCAAACGCAATTGGAGACACAGATGTTTTTGGCGTGGTTCCGATAGGTGGTGCTATCGTATATCCACGTTGATGGAGACTTCAACCCACGGAGGGTAACGGTTGCGTGAGTCCACGAAGGGCTCCACCCACGAAGGGTCCACGAAGAAGCAACCTTGTCTATTCCATCACGGCCGTCGCCCACGAAGGACTTGCTTCACTAGCGGTAGATCTTCACGAAGTAGGCGATCTCCTTGCCCTTACAAACTCCTAGGTTCAACTCCACAGTCTTGTCGGAGGCTCCCAAGTAACACCTAGACAATCTAGGAGACACCACTCTCCAAGAAGTAACAAATAGTGTGTTGATGATGAACTCCTTGCTCTTGTGCTTCAAATGATAGCCTCCCCAACACTCAACTCTCTCTCACAGGATTTGGATTTGGTGGAAAGAAGATTTGAGTGGAAAGAAACTTAGGGAAGGATAGAGATCAAGATTCATATGGTAGGAATGGAATATCTTGAGCTCAACACAAGGGTAGGTGGTTCTCTCTCGGAAAATGTGTATTGGAAGTGAAGATCTGTTCTGATGGCTCTCTCCACGAATGAAGAGTGGGTGGAGGGGTATATATATAGACTCCACACAAAATCTAACCGTTACACACAATCTGCCAAACTCGGTGGGACCGAATCGTTAAACTCGGTCGGACCGATTCAGCAAATCTAGTGACCGTTAGGATTTTCGGTGGGACTGAGATGCAACTCGGTAGGACCGATATGATTAGGGTTAGGGCATAACGTAATCTCAGTGTGACCGATTACAAAAACTCGGTGGGACCGATTTTGGTAATAAGCTAACCAGAGAGTTGGTCAGGTAAACTCGGTGGGACCGATTCGCTCTTTTTGGTGAGACCGAAATGTTACGAAAGGGAAACAGTGAGTTTACATTGCAATCTCGGTGGGACCGATCGCTCACTTCGGTTGGACTGAAACGTTACGAAGGGAAACAGAGAAATTGCAATCCCATCTCGGTGAGACCGAGATCCCTATCGGTGAAACCGATTTGCTAGGGTTTGTGGCAGTGGCTATGACATGTGAAACTCGGTGGCTCCGGATAGAAAGAATCGGTGGGGCCGAGTTTGACTTTTGGTTTAGGTCATATGTGGATATGAAAAGGTAGTTGAGGATTTTGGAGCATATCACTAAGCACATGAAGCAAAAGGCTCATTAAGCAACACCTCGTCCCTCCTTAATAGTATTGGCTTTTCCTATGGACTCAATGTGATCCTGGATCACTAAAATATAAAACATAGAGTCTTGTCCTTGAAGTTTGAGCCAATCCTTTGTCCTTATAATTTTGAGGGATCCTCTTTCCTCATCCATGCCATGCCATCCATTGAGCTTTTCGTGAAATATTCATCTTGGAATAATGTTAGCTCAATGAGCTATATGTTGTTAGGAATTACCAAAACCACCCAGGGATAGTTGCACTTTCAGAAACCCTTCTCCCATCTAGGGAGAAGGTCAAGGAAGAAGAATAAGAAGGGGGTTCCTCTCCCCCTCTCTCCCGGTGGCGCCGGACACCGCCGGGGCCATCATCGTGATGGCGATCTACACCAACACCTCCGTCATCTTCACCAACATCTTCATCACCTTCCCCCATCTATCTACAGCGGTCCACTCTCCCGCAACCCACTGTACCGTCTACTTGAACATGGTGCTTTATGCTTCATATTATTATCCAATGATGTGTTGCCATCCTATGATGTCTGAGTAGATTTTTGTTGTCCTATCGGTAGTTGGTGAGTTGCTTTGATTGGTTTAATTTGCTTGTGGTTATGTTGCTATCCTTTGGTGCCCATCATATGAACACGCGTGTGGATCACACCATAGGGTTAGTTGTATGTTGATAGGACTATGTATTGGAGGGCAAGGTGACAGAAGCTTCAACCTAGCATAGAAATTGATGCATATGGGATTGAAGGGGGACCAATATATCTTAATGCTATGGTTGGGTTTTACCTTAATGAACGTTAGTAGTTGCGGATTCTTGCTAATAGTTCCAATCATAAGTGCATAGAATTCCTAGTCAGGGATGACATACTAGCAGTGGCCTCTCCCACATAAAACTTGCTATCGGTCTAGTAAAGTAGTCAATTGCTTAGGGACAATTTCGCAACTCCTACTACCACTTTTCTACACTCGCTATACTAACTTTATTGCTTCTTTACCTAAACAGCCCCTAGTTTTTATTTACGTGCTCTTTATATTCCTACAAACCTATCCTGTTACACCTAGAAAGTACTTCTAGTTTTATACTTGGTATAGGTAAAGCGAACGTCAAGCGTGCGTAGAGTTGTATCGGTGGTCGACAGAACTTGAGGGAATATTTGTTCTACCTTTAGCTCCTCGTTGGGTTCGACAGTCTTACTTATCGAAAGAGGCTACAATTGATCCCCTATACTTGTGGGTTATCAAGACCTTTTTCTGGCACTGTTGCCGGGGAATTATAGTGTGGGGTGAATATTCTCGTGTGTGCTTGTTTGCTTTATCAATAAGTAATTTTTATTTGCTGTTATAAGTTGTTCTCTATCTTTAGTTATGGATATGGTACACGAAATACCAAAAAAATTAGGTGTACTTGCTACTCATGGAGATGGGGAACCTCCTAAAACCCTCGATGCTCATTATGTGAAAGATATTGTGACACCCCCGATTCAATCGTACACTAATCATGCACGCAAATGTGTACGATCAAGATCAGGGACTCACGGGAAGATATCACAACACAACTCTAAAACATAAATAAGTCATACAAGCATCATAATACAAGCCAGGGGCCTCGAGGGCTCAAATACAAGTGCTCGATCATAGACGAGTCAGCGGAAGCAACAATATCTGAGTACACACATAAGTTAAGGAAGTTGCCTTAAGAAGGCTAGCACAAACTGGGATACAGATCGAAAGAGGCGTAGGCCTCCTGCCTGGGATCCTCCTAAACTACTCATGGTCGTCGTCAGCGGCCTGCACGTAGTAGTAGGCACCTCCAGTGTAGTAGGAGTCATCGTCGACGGAGGCATCTGGCTCCTGGACTCCAGCATCTGGTTGCGTCAACCAGAAAGAAAGGAAAGGGGGGAAAGCGGGGGAGAAAGCAACCGTGAGTACTCATCCAAAGTACTCGCAAGCAAGGAGCTACACTACATATGCAAGGGTATATGTGTAAAGGGCCATATCAGTGGACTGAACTGCAGAATGCCAGAATAAGAGGGGGATAGCTAATCTTGTCGAAGACTACGCTTCAGGCCACCTCCATCTTGCAGCATATAGAAGAGAATAGATTGAAGTCCTCCAAGTAGCATCGCATAGCATAATCCTACCCGGCGATCCCCTCCTCGACGCCCTGTTAGAGAGCGATCACCGGGTTGTATCTGGCACTTGGAAGGGTGTGTTTTATTAAGTATCCTGTTCTAGTTGTCATAAGGTCAAGGTACAACTCCAAGTCGTCCTGTTACCGAAGATCACGGCTATTCGAATAGATTTACTTCCCTGCAGGGTGCACCACATAACCCAACACGCTTGATCCCATTTGGCCGGACACACTTTCCTGGGTCATGCCCGGCCTCCGAAGATCAACACGTCGCAGCCCCACCTAGGCTCAACAGAGAGGTCAGCACACTGGTCCAAATCCTATGCGCGCAGGGGTCTGGGCCCATCGCCCATTGCACACCTGCACGTTGCGTACGCGGCCGGAGAGCAGACCTAGCAACCTCCATTACAAAGGAAGTCACGTTACGCGGTCCAACCCGGCGCGCGCCACTTAGTCGCTGACGTCACGAAGTACTTCGGCTGATACTACGACGCCGAGTGCCCATATCTTTCCCGCGTAGTTGGTTAGTGCGTATAAGGTCAATGACCCAACTCAGATCAAATACCAAGATCTCGTTAAGCGTGTTAAGTAAACGCGAACGCCGAACAGGGCTAGGCCCACCTCTCACCTAGGTAGTCTCAACCTGCCCTGTCGCTCCGCCACAAAGATCCACCTAGAGGGTCGTCGGGACAAAGGTCCTTTCAGCCCCCAATCCGTGAATCACTCGCGGGTACTCCTCGAGCCGACCCGACTTTAGTCACCACATGTATCATGTATAAAGTATAGTATATACCCGTGATCACCTCCCGAGTGATCACGACCCGATAGTATAGCACAACAGACGGACAAGAATGTAGGGCCACTGATGGAAAACTAGCATCCTATACTAAGCATGTAGGATTGCAGGTAAAGGTAACAACAGTAGTAGTAAGGACAGGCTATGCATCAGGATAGGATAAACGGAAAGCAGTAACATGCTACACTACTCTAATGCAAGCAGTATAGAAGAGAATAGCTGATATCTGGTGATCAAGGGGGGGGGGGCTTGCCTGGAAGCTCAGCCGAGAAGGAGGGGTCATCAACACCGTAGTTGAACTGGGGGTCACCGGCAGTCTCGGGGTCTACCGAAAAGAAGTAACGGAGGGGGACCACGATAAATAATAGAGCAATCAAAGCAACACAAGTCATAACATGGCAATACGCTGTGCTAGGTGTGCCCTAACGCAGTACTAGGCGATACCATGAAAGGGGGGAAACATCCGGGAAAGGATTCTCGGTGTTTCGTATTTTCGGACAGGTGAGCCGGAGGGGGAAAGTTGCGAGTTCGATAGGTTAGGGATGTGTGGCGGACGAACGGGCTGCGTATCCGGATTCGTCTCGTCGTTCTGAGCAACTTTCATGTACAAAGTATTTCGATCCGAGTTACGGATTATTTTATATTCATTTTCAAAGTTTATTGCATTTTCTAGAATTAATTCGAAAATAAAACAGATTATAATTTTGTCACCTAGTGCTATTATAGCCATAGTGTATGACAGGTGGGGTCAGTGGGGTTGGGTTGACCCGGTCAAATGTTGACTGGTCAACACATGAATAGTGTAAGTGGGTCCCGCATGTCATTGTCTTTAGTTTAATAAACTGATAATTAATCAGGGTGGTCCACATGTCATTTACACTATACCTAACCACTACTTTGCCTAACTACTAATTGCTACTAATATAAACAGGGCCGGTCTCATCCAGAGACCCAGCCGGCCATACCCACACATGGCCGCACCCACACTCACGCACACACACACACACATTGCACGCACACACACACATGGTCGCATTGGCCATGGCCATGGCCAGCGGTAGCAGCTGTGCGCGGCAGGCAGCGGCGCCAGGGAGCAGCAGCGCCGGCGAGCAGTGACAGCACGGAGAAGCAATTAAAAGCAGCAGCAGGAGGAGGAACGGCTGCAGCGCAGCCGCAAGTAGGCAGAGAAGCAGTAGTCAAAGCAGCTCAGCAGCAGAAGCAAGGGCAGCAACCCACGGCAGGAGGTGCGGCAGAGGACGGGGCGGCGTCGGGCGAAGCGGGAGGACCGGGTGTGCGTCTGGGCGCGGCCCGAGAGCGGCGTGCGCGGCCAGGGGCGCCACTAGTAGAAAAAGGGTCAAACGTGAAGCACATTAGTGCCGGTTTGAATTAGAGCCGGCACTAATGTGTATATTAGTGCCGGTTCGTGGCGGCAATCAATAGTACCGGTTCGTAGCAAACCTTTAGTACCGGTTCGTACCACGAACCGGTATTAAAGAGGCTGTGTCAGCCTGCAGTCAGGCTATGGCCCCACCATCACCATTTAGTGTCGGTTCGTACCACGAATCGGTACTAATGACGTTGTGGCATGCTGTTTTTAGTCCCACCTCGCTCCCTAACAAGCCTTTTACCACCTTAAATATGTTATTTCTCAAACTATCACAAGCACTTGGTCTTCATTGAACTCTATGTGTAGAATTTGTGGCCGCAATATGAGTCTTCATCGGTTTATAAATCGTTGATGACTCATATTGACAATTCAGATTGTACACATAAAGATCATTGATGATCAAAGTATTTTTTATGTTATAAGATCATATTGACAATTTAGATTGTAAAGAAATATAAGATCATGATGTAAATGCTCTTATATTTTTTGCGTTCAGTATGCACCATTCAAAGCGATGCCATCAACTTTCAACCATTTCGGCCTTCATTTGCTATTTTTCATGCATTCAATGATTTGTTTTGAAAACTAAATGACCTGGAAATTGAAAAGCACTACAAATGAACTCTGAAAAAATTGAAACTTGGCCTGGTATCATCATTTCACCCACATAGATTGTTCAAAAAAGTATAGAGGGTTACGGCAAAAACTGGATGCACTTCGTTTACAAACTGGACAATCTCTTTCGAAGTATTCAGGTTTCTGACGAAATTAAACTCATCTGTTACAAAGGCATTTCATTTTTTTAAACTTATTACAACTCCAGAATTTTTGTGCATTCAGTATGCATCATTCAAACCGACGCCATCAACTTTCAACCATTCCTGCCTTCATTTGCTTTTTTTCATGCATTCAATGATTTGTTTTGAGAACTAAATGACCTGGAAATTGAAAAGCATTACAAATGAACTCTGAAAAAGTTGAAACTTGGGATGGTATCATCATTTCACACATATAGCATGTGCAAGAAAGTAGAGAGGCTTACGGCTAAAACTGGATGCACTTCGTTTACAAACTGAACAATCTCTTTCGAAGTAGTCAGGTTTCTGACGAAATTAAACTCATCTGTTACAAAGGCATTTTATTTTTTTAAACTTATTACAACTTTAGAATTTTTGTGCGTTCAGTATGCACCATTCAAAGCGACGCCATCAACTTTCAACCATTTATGTCTTCATTTGCTATTTTTCATGCATTCAATGATTTGTTTTGAGAACTAAATGACCTGAAAATTGAAAAGCACTACAAATGAACTCTGAAAAAGTTGAAACTTGGCATGGTATCATCATTTCACCCACATAGCATGTGCAAGAAAGTAGAGAGGCTTACGGCTAAAACTGGATGCACTTCGTTTACAAACTGAACAATCTCTTTCGAAGTAGTCAGGTTTCTGACAAAATTAAACTCATCTGTTACAAAGGCATTTTATTTTTTAAACTTATTACAACTCCAGAATTTTTGTGCGTTCAGTATGCACCATTCAAAGCGACGCCATCAACTTTCAACCATTTTTTCCTTCATTTGCTATTTTTCATGCATTCAATGATTTGTTTTGAGAACTAAATGACCTGGAAATTGAAAAGCACTACAAATGAACTCTGAAAAAGTTGAAACTTGGTATGGTATCATCATTTCACCCACATAGCATGTGCAAGAAAGTAGAGAGGCTTACGGCTAAAACTGGATGCACTTTGTTCACAAACTGAACAATCTCTTTCGAAGTAGTCAGGTTTCTGACGAAATTAAACTCATCTGTTACAAAGGCATTTCATTTTTTTAAACTTATTACAACTCCAGAATTTTTGTGCGTTCAGTATGCACCATTCAAAGCGACGCCATCAACTTTCAACCATTTCTGCCTTCATTTGCTATTTCTCATGCATTCAATGATTTGTTTTGAAATAAATGACACTAAATTTTGTGCAGGCATAGCACCACCTTTAGTACCGGTTGGTGGCTCCAACCGGTACTAAAGGGTGACCAGTACTACAGTTTCTTAGTAAGCTGTTTTTTAGTCCCATCTCGCCAAGAGAGAGGGACTAGGAGCGGTTTATAAGCCCTGAGTGTAGAGACGATGAAGAAGAAGCTCAATGCTCACGTTGCTTAGCTTCAAGCCTTCAGGAATATGATAGATTGCACGGAGCTACGCGCAGTGCAGTTTACACTATTCCGAAAGGCTTGAAGCAAATTAACGAAGCATTGCACCTCTTTTTTATTTTTAATAACTTATTACAACTCCGGACTTATTACACTACACGTCGGCATTTCTTTTTTTTAAACTTTGGTTATAACTCCAGACTTTGACCATCAAGTTTTGCAGAAAAGAAAAAATAGCAGAAAAGAAAAAAATTATATAAAAAAACTACTCCGAAATAAATAGAAGAAAATAAATATAGCAGAAAAGAAAAAACTACTCAGAAATAAATAGAAGAAAAAATAAAGCAGAAAAGAAAAAAAAATATTTGCTATTTTTCAATCGTTCACAAAATGACCGTGAAATTGAAAATCACTACAAAATGAACTCTGAAAATGTTGAATTTTGGCAAACTAGATGAAAAACTACTCACAAATAAATATAACAGAAAAGAAAAAACTATACAAAAAACTACGCAGAAATAAATAGAAGAAAATAAAGCAGAAAAGAAAAAACTATACAAAAAACTACGCAGAAATAAATAGAAGAAAATAAAGCAGAAAAGAAAAAAAGAAAAAAATTGGGGCGCTGCCCTGTGGGCCTGCTATGCCACGGGCGTGCAATTAAAGGCCCTAAAGGCCCAGCAGACTCACAGGACAGCGCGCAGAAATTAGGCCCACAAGCCTGCTATATAGAGGAGTTCAAAGAGGCAGCCGCGGCTGGGTTTATAAACCAGTGCGGCTGCCCTTCGCCCGGCGAGGTGGGACTAAACTTTGGGGTGGCAGCGCAAGGCGTTTAGTACCGGTTGGTGGATCCAACTGATACTAAAGACCACACTTTCGTACCGGTTGAAGCCACCAACCGGTACTAAAGGCCTTTAGTACCGGTTGGTGGCTCCAACCGGTACTAAAGGCTCACCCTATATATACAGCACTTACGAAATTTCAGTTACATCTTCCCACTTGTTTCGTCAACCTCTCGCGCGCCGCTCCCGTCGTCGCCGCCCGTCGTCGTCGTCGTCCCCGCCGCCGCCCCGAACGCCGCGTGCCGCCGTCCGTCGTCGTCCCGCGCCGCGGTCCCGTCGTCGTCCCGCGTCGCCATCCGTATGTATCTCGCTCTCCTCGTCCGTCCCCAGCGCCGCCCCGAACGCCGGCGCCCCCGCCCCGTACGCCGCCGCATCCGCCCCGAACGCCGGCGCCCCCGCTCGTACGTACGGGGCGGCGACGTACGGGGCCGCACACACACACACATACCACACACGCATACACACACACATACACACATACGTACACACATATACGTATACACACACATACACACACACACACACATTTTTTTACTTATTTCTTGTTTTTTAGAAAAGTTAATTAGATGATCGAATGTTAGATTAATGTTGAATATTAGCTAGATAGAAAAATTGTCGAACTAGAGATTAGAACTAGTTGAATAATTAATATAACTAGTTTATTTTTAGTAAGAAAATTGTCGAACTAGTTTATTTAGGTATATGAGATTTGAACTAGTTCAATAATTAATATAACTAGTTTATTTTTAGTAAGAAAATTTAGGTATCTGAGATTTGATGATCTAATTAAAATATTATTTGTTAATGAGTTTTTCTGTTTATTTAATTTTTTATATATTTTGAGTTTATATAAATGTTAGATTAATGTCGAATGTTAGATGAATTAGATAGAAAAGTTAAATATATAGTAATGTCAATTGAATATATAGTTAGATATATTAATGTCAAATGTTAGATGAATATATATTTGGCTAGATATCGGTATTTAATGTTTCACCTATATGAACATAGGAAATGTCATCTGACGACGAAAAAGATTTCATTATGTGCGAACACTGTGAAGACCAGCGCGTCATGTGCGACAAAAATTTCCTTGTTGATGGTAGGCGCTTCAGCATCAAGCTGGATGAGACATTCGAAGTTAATACAGTAAGTCACTTTGTCAATTATTATTTGAATGCAAAACTTATGCTTCATTTGCTTCAACTTATAATTTTAAATTTTCACTATTCTACTAGCGCATCCCCTGCCATGCAAGAATTTTTGTCTTGGATAAGATAGGTTTTAGTGCTATAGATGATATGGAGGTAAAGAGAGTTTACTTGAAGACGGAGAATGGATATACTTTCAACGTCAAATTATATAATGGAGACACATACACCCATTTTGAATGCAAAACTTGCCAAGCACTATGCAAGGCTTATGCATAGCCTGATATGGTTATCACCTTTGATATTCGTCCGGAAGATGATATTGAAGGTAATATAGACATCTGGGTCGATGTGCAAACGCCTCCAGTTCTACCATTTGATGAGTTTTTCTCAACCATGCATGCATATGTTTATGTCTTTGATACAGTTTATTCAAAAATAGTTGACAACTAATTTGTATTGTCAGCTTATTTCGGTTCAAGCAAACATGACCGGCGCTTGGTAGACAGGACCTACTACTGCCCCGGGGCTCAACTAAACTGCGAGGAGATAAGTCATTATGTTTCATGGCTTGAGGATCTTAATACTGTCAAGACAAAAAAAATTCCTGAACTTAGAAATGTTAGTACTCAAAACGTGCGACCAATGGTGATCGTATTGAACTACGGTCACATCTATAATCGAAAGATGGTAAGATTTTAAATATTTGTCCTTAATTAGTGCATCTTTTGCATACATTATTTTTGAAGCTAAACTTTCATTGCTTAGTATATTAATTACTATACGATGTTCTTCAACAGGGACTTCCGATGACAGTTGTGCCTCAGTGGATTGAGACAAAAGGTCGCATGTCAATGGTTAGCTCACGACCAAGATTTCCTACATTGCACATGAGTGCATTCAGGATTTCTGAAAGCGAAGAATGCTTAATAGTGAAAGATTGGAGCAAAATTGTTAACGATCGCAGAGAAGTACTAGGGGGCAGCAAGGAGAAGCGCAACCCAAGATTAGGAGACAAATTCATCTGCATGCTCCAGTATGATGAATCAGGAGAGCTATACATGTTCTATGCTATTCTACCTGAGAGGGAGCAGCAGGAGTAGCTTCTAGTTCATGCTCTTAATTAGTACTTGTCTCATGTCCGTGTCCTGAACTTCGATGTTGGTGATGATTATGTTGAACTTGATGATATCTTTGCTTCTGTTACAAAGTGAATGTTTCCTCTTTAAGCTAGCCAGCGTTGGTGATGATTAGATAGCTAGCGGTAATGACTATGATAATTAAATAGTGGTAATTAGACGACTATGATGATTTTTAGCTAGCTAGAGTTTATTTATTTATTAATATGCGATGATGATGATGATGACGACTACAACTCATTATAACGTAAAACAATCCTAAATTAAATTGATAACACAAATTTAATGGAAAAACACAAAATAAAACAAAAACCCACAAACATTTAGTACCGGTTGGTGTTACCAACCGGTACTAAAGGGCTCCCGGCCCCCGGAGCTGGCTCGTGCCACGTGGTTTCCCTTTAGCACTGGTTCGTGCTGAACCGGTACTAAAGGGGGGGCCTTTAGTGCCCACACTTTAGTGCCCGTTCCTAAACCGGCACTAAAGGGCCTTACGAACCGGTGTTATTGCCCGGTTCTGCACTAGTGCGCGGAGAGCACGGCTATGACGCGGCGACCGCGAGCTCACGGATGCTCGGGTGCGGGATGGTGCGGCGGCCTACGGTGATCGATTCGGCGGGGAAACAGAGGGGTTTTGCGCGGGGGCTCACCTTGGAGGCACAAGTAGGCCCGGTGGTAGCTCAGGAGCGCGGCGGTGGTCGAATTTGAAGACGAACGTCAACGACGACCGAGGAAGAAGAAGCTCGATCCGCATGATGCAGAGGCGTCGAGCTCGAACGGGTGGCCGTAGATGACGTAGACGAACACTTAGGAGCTCCTGGACTCCTTGGCGGGGTGCGGGAACGACGGTGGCCGCGGTGACGATGACGATATGGCGACGACCGAGCTCGGACAGGGATGGGATCAAGCGAGGGAGGCAGCGAGGAAGAAAACAGAGAGAGCTAGGGTTCGGGGGAGGTGTGCCGTTGCTAAGTAGAGCGAAGGGGGCGTGGATGCGCGCCACGGCACCATGGCGTTCGTGGATGTGCTCCACGATGCCTCACTGCTACAGGTTGAAGAAAACCAATGTGGGTTGGGCCTTCGTGTACTGTAGCACTTAGGTCCAGTGGCACTGTAGCAGCTGGGCTTTATTTTTTTTTTCTATTTTCATTTCTTTTGCCCCTGTTTTGCATTTAGTTGAGCTAGAAAATGAATTTAGTTGAGCCCAATATTTAGTATATAAATACTAGACTATGTAATGACCTAGCACAAGTTTCAAATATTTTTGAATAGTTTAAATATTTGTTTATCTTTAAATGGTTAATGTAAATGATATTGGTTCCATTTTGATTATCTTAGGGTCATTTAAATATCCCAAATGATGTTTTTTATCCATGAAAATTAGTTAGTGAATATTTGGAAACGAATGAACATTTTTGTTTTGCTGTTTGAATAAATATAATTTGACTTTATTTTAAATTGAATTTGAATTAGGTTTGGAACATAGTGAGGTTTAAAAATAATAATTGCGATGACGTGGCATCAATAGCGGAGAATTACTGTAGCTTAATTATCCGGGCGTCACAGATATTATGCACTACATTAATAATCCTGAGAAAACCCCATTCAATTATATAATGGGAGACACGTTGGATCAATGTGAATACCTTAGGGATTATCGCTTGACTCAAAAAGGGAAACTATTATGGGATCAAATTCATATGTTGCATTGGTATGCTCGGCAACTATGCTTGAGATATGATTATACTTGTTGCTCTAGGATGAAGGCTCCACACCTTCCCTTTTCATGCAGATTTAATGATAATAAAACCTTGGATTCTTATGCTAATGGTATATATGATTACTATGATGTGAAACAAATAGAAGAATTTGTTGCTTTTATGGGTGCTTATGAAATTGAATCTTTGTTTAAAGATCTTGATGATGCTGTTTACAGGCCTGAAAATTTGTCTATACTTAAATATTGCTATGAGAATTATGAATTCAATTCCGATATTGATAATTTTATTGAGAGAGTCTCCGTTGTCCAAGAAGAGACTAATATTTTGCAGGAGTCTATGGAAGAAGGAATTGATGAAACTGTGGGCTCATTGGATGAAAAAGATGATGAGGAGAGCGAAGAACAAAAGGAGGAAGAACGGATTAGCTACCCGTTCCCACCTTCTAGTGAGAGTAACTCTTCAACTCATACATTGTTTAATTTCCCTTCGTGCTTATCGAAGGATGATTGCTATGATGATTGTTATGATGCCCTTGATTCTTTTGAAATATCTCTTTTAGATGATGCTTGCTATGCTTGTGGCCAAGATGCCAATAATTATGCTTATGGAGATGAACTTGCTATAGTTCCTTATGTTAAACATGAAATTGTTGCTATTGCACCCACTCATGATAGTCCTATTATCTTTTTGAATTCTCCCGACAACACTATATCAGAGAAGTTTGCCCTTATTAAGGATTATATTGATGGGTTGCATTTTACTACTACAGATGATGATTTTGATAGATATAATATGCATGTGCTTTCTACTACTACTTGCAATTATTATGAGAGAGGAACTATATCTCCACCTCTCTGTGTTTCCAACACGATAAAATTGCAAGAAACTGCTTATGCTATGTATTGGCCTTTACTTGATGTGCATGAATTGTTCTTTTATGACATTCCGATGCATAGAAAGAGAGTTAGACTTCGTCATTACATGATATATGTTACTTTGTGCTCACTACTAAATCACAAATCATTGTTAATTAAAATTGGCTTTGATATACCTTGGGATCCGGGTGGATCCATTACTTGAGCACTATATGCCTAGCTTAATGGCTTTAAAGAAAGCACTGCCAGGGAGACAACCCGGAAGTTTTAGAGAGTCATTTATTTCTTCTGTGTGCTTTTATAAAGTTTAAAAACCAAAAATAATAAAGAGGGGAACCCAAAACTTTTTCAAAAAAGAAAGTGAAAGTGAGAGAGACAAGCATTGTTGAAGTGGTGGAGCTCCTTGAACTTTGTTCATGCTCATGGAAACTTAGTGAATCTTGATTACAGAAACTTTTCAACAAAAATAATTATACCCTTGTACACATCCATTGTATCATAAAAATAATGTGCCAAGATTTGCCTTTAGGATGTTTACATTATTTGTTGGTTTGTGCGGTGCAAAACAGAAACTTTGGCTGTAGTGCGCGATCTTACATTTTTTACTGGAACGTCAAACGGTTCTGAAACTTTTTGCACTGTCTTTATATACAAATTGTTTATTTTTCATAATTATTTCAGAATTTTTGGAGTATCATAGGTATGGTGAATGTTCAGATTATTACAGACTGTCCTGTTTAAGACAGATTCTGTTTTTGATGCATAGTTTGCTTGTTTTGATGAAACTATCGATTTTTATCAGTGGATTAAGCCATGTAAAAGTTATATTTCAGTAGCTACAATGCAAAAACAAAATATGAATTGGTTTAAAGTAGTGATTTGCTTTATTATACTAACAGATCTTACCGAACTTTCTGTTGAGTTTTGTGTGGATGAAGTGTTCGAAGATCGAGGATGTCTCGATGTGAGGAGAAGAAGGAGAGGCAAGAGATCAAGCTTGGGGATGCCCAAGGCACCCCAAGTAAATATTGAAGGAGACTCCAGTGTCTAAGCTTGGGGATGCCCCGGAAGGCATCCCATCTTTCTTCAACAAGTATCGGTATGTTTTCGGATTCGTTTCGTTCATGTGATATGTGGAAGTCTTGGAGCTTCTTTTGCATTTAGTTTTCACTTTTCTTTGATGCACCATGCTGGTATGAGATATTCCATGGTTGATTTATAGAATGCTCTTTGCACTTCACTTATATCTTTTGAGTATGACTTTATAGAATGCTTCATGTGCTTGACTTATATCATTTGAAGTTTGGATTGCCTGATTCCCTACACATGAAAACCGCCATTTGTAGAATGCTCTTTTGCTTCACTTATATTTGGTAGAGGCTTAGAGAGTGGGCATATCTTTTTTAGAAAGAATTAAACTCTCTTGATTCACTTATATCTATTTAGAGAGATGATAGGAATTGGTCATTCACATGGTTAGTCATAAAATCCTACATAAAACTTGTAGATCACTGAATATGATATGTTTGATTCCTTGAAATAGTTTTGCGATATAAATATGGTGATATTAGAGTCATGCTAGTGGGTAGTTGTGGATTGTAAAAATACTTGTGTTGAAGTTTGTGATTCCCGTAGCATGCACGTATGGTGAACCGTTATGTAACGAAGTTGGAGCATGAGGTATTTATTGATTGTCTTCCTTATGAGTGGCGGTCGGGGATGAGCGATGGTATTTTCCTACCAATCTATCCCCCTAGGAGCATGCGTGTAGTACTTTTTTTCAATGACTAATAGATTTTTGCAATAAGTATGTGAGTTCTTTATGACTAATGTTGAGTCCATGGATTATACGCACTCTCACCCTTCCATCATTGCTAGCCTCTTCGGTGCCGTGCATTGCTCTTTCTCACGTAGAGAGTTGGTGCAAACTTCGCCGGTGCATCCAATCCCCGTGATACAATACGCTCTATCACACATAAGCCTCCTTATCTCTTCCTCAAAACAGCCACCATACCTACCTATCATGGCATTTCCATAGCCATTCCGAGATATATTGCAATGCAACTTCCATCATCATCATATACATGACTTGAGAATTTATTGTCATATTGTTTTGCATGATCGTAAGGTAGCTAGCATGATATTTTCATGCTTGTCCATTTTTTGATGGCATTGCTATGCTAGATCATTGCACATCCCGGTACACTGCCGGAGGCATTCATATAGAGTCATATCTTCGTTCTAGTATTGAGTTGTAAGTAAATAAAAGTGTAGTGATCATCATTATTAGAGCATTGTCCCAAATAAAAAAAGAGAAAGGCCAAATAAAAAAAGGAAGACCCAAAAAAAAGAAAAAAAAAGAAGGGACATTGCTACTATCCTTTTTCCACACTTGTGCTTTAGAGTAGCACCATGTTCTTCTTATAAAGAATCTCTTGAGTTATTGATACGTCTCCAACGTATCTATAATTTTTGATTGCTCCATGCTATATTATCTACTGCTTTGGACCATATTGGGCTTTATTTTCCACTTTTATATTACTTTTGGGACTAACCTATTAACCGGAGGCCCAACCCAGATTTGCTGTTTTTTTGCCTATTTCAGTGTTTCAAAGAAACGAAATATCAAACGGAGTCCAAACGGAATGAAACCTTTGGGAACGTGATTTTCTCAACAAATATGATCCAGGAGACTTGGACCCTCCGTCAAGAAAGAAGAGAGGCGGCCACGAGGGTGGAGGGCGCCCCCCTAGGACGCGCCCCCTGCCTCGTGGCCCCCCTTTGCTCCACCGACATACTCCTTCCTCCTATATATACCTACGTACCCCCAAACGATCAGATACGGAGCCAAAAACCTAATTCCACCGCCGCAACTTTCTGTATCCACGAGATCCCATCTTGGGGCCTGTTCCGGAGCTCCGCCGGAAGGGGAATCCACCATGGAGGGCTTCTACATCATCACCATAGCCTCTCCGATGAAGTGTGAGTAGTTTACCTCAGACCTTCGGGTCCATAGTTAGTAGCTAGATGGCTTCTTCTCTCTTTTTGGATCTCAATACAATGTTCTCCCCCTCTCTTGTGGAGATCTATTCGATGTAATCTTCTTTTTGCGGTGTGTTTGTTGAGACCGATGAATTGTGGGTTTATGATCAAGATTATCTATGAGCAATAGTTGAATCTTTTCTGAATTCTTTTATGTATGATTGGTTATCTTTGCAAGTCTCTTCGAATTATCAGTTTGGTTTGGCCTACTAGATTGGTTTTTCTTGAAATAGGAGAAGTGCTTAGCTTTGGGTTCAATCTTGCGGTGTCCTTTCCAAGTGACAGTAGGGGCGGCAAGGCACGTATTGTATTGTTGCCATTGAGGATAACAAGATGGGGTTTTTATCATATTGCGTGAATTTATCCCTATACATCATGTCATCTTGCTTAAGGCGTTACTCTGTTTTCTTGAACTTAATACTCTAGATGCATGCTGGATAGCGGTCGATGAGTGGAGTAATAGTAGTAGATGCAGGCAGGAGTCGGTCTACTTGTCTCGGACGTGATGCCTATATACATGATCATACCTAGATACTCTCATAACTATGCTCAATTCTGTCAATTGCTCAACAGTAATTCGTTCACCCACCGTAAAATACTTATGCTCTTGAGAGAAGCCACTAGTGAAACCTATGGCCCCCGGGTCTATTCTCATCATATCAATCTTCTATCACTTTATTATTGCTTTGCTTTTTATTTTATCTTGCATCTTTATATCAAAAAATACCAAAAATATTATCTATCATATCTATCAGATCTCACTCTCGTAAGTGACCGTGAAGGGATTGACAACCCCTATTCGCGTTGGTTGCGAGGAGCTATTAGTTTTGTGTAGGTACGAGGGACTCGCGCATGGCCTCCTACTGGATTGATACCTTGGTTCTCAAAAACTGAGGGAAATACTTATGCTACTTTGCTGCATCATCCTCTCCTCTTCGGGGAAATCCAACGCAGTGCTCAAGAGGTAGCAAGAAGAATTTCTGGCGCCATTACCGGGGAGTCTACGCAAAATTCAACATACCAAGTACCCATCACAATCCCTTATCTCTCGCATTACATTATTTGCCATTTGCCTCTCGTTTTCCTCTCCCCCACTTCACCCTTCTGTTTTATTCGCCCTCTCTTTTCCGTTTGCCTTTTTCTCGCTTGCTTGTCGTTATGGATAGCTCTTTACCTTCTCCGTAATCTCCCGAGAATGAAGTTCTAAATTTTAAACAAAGGGAGGGAGAAAATCTAAAAGATGCTTGGTATAGAATTTGCAATGCTCAAAATAGATCTACCAGGAAGCAATCTACTTCAGTTCTTCTTCGCAATTTTTATGTAGGTGCTAATCCTTGGTATAGATATATCCTTGATACCATTACCGGAGGGAATTTCTTGCGTAGCCATACTTTTGATTCTTATAATGCGATGATAGATTTATTTGGCTCACCACCTCTCTTGGTTAATGGAACTATGTTAACTCTGGAGCATGTAATGCAAAGACTTGAAATTATCAAAAATAAAGTTGCTACCGTTGAGTTAATAGAAAATCTAGATAAAAAGATCCACAATCAAATTACACAATATGGATCTAAGGTAGGAGTAACTTTGAAAAATATTAAGGAGAAGGAACCCATAGTTGATGAGAGAATAAATCTAGATTCTACAAGAATCGATAAACTTGAGGGGATCATTACCAATTTGGGAACCGCCTTTTCTTCCCTAAAAAATACTCCTAGTCCTCCCACTAAAGTTGCCAAACTTATGTATGTTCCTAAAAATAAGGGTGAATCCTCTAGTAAGGAAACTGCGGATCTTAAATCTATAAGTATTCATCCCAACCTTTTTGCTATCATTAAGGAACCATTTGCTACAAATGAATTTTTCGATTTTGTGCCTAAAAGTTTGATAATCACTAAAAAGAAAGAAAATCCTAAGGAAGATAGATGCCTCATTGAAGAATTGCCTATCAAAGATGGCAATACCTAGATATATCATTGCTTTTATGCCTAGCTAGGGGCGTTAAACGATAGCGCTTGTTGGGAGGCAACCCAATTTTATTTTTAGTTTTTGCTTTTTTGTTTATGTTTAGGAATAAATTATCCATCTACATTCTGTTTAGATGTGGTTTTATCTTTTAATTAGTGTTTGTGCCAAGTTAAACCTATAGGATCTTCTTGGATGATAGTTATTTGATCTTGCTGTAATTTCCAGAAACTTTTGGTTCATGAAAACAATTGTTAAAAATCACCAAAACATGATAAAATAGTGATTCCAATTGCTGCTGATCAATAAACAAATTGCCTAGGTCTTCCTATTTTGGCTCAATTGTTGGAGTTCCAGAAGTTTGCGTTAGTTACAGATTACTACTGACTGTTCTGTTTTTGACAGATTCTGTTTTTCGTGTGTTGTTTGCTTATTTTGATGAATCTATGGCTAGTAAAATAGTTTATAAACCATAGAGAAGTTGGAATACAGTAGGTTTAACACCAATATAAATAAAGAATGAGTTCATTAGAGTACCTTGAAGTGGTCTTTTGTTTTCTTTCGCTAACGGAGCTTACGAGATTTCTATTGAGTTTTGTGTTGTGAAGTTTTCAAGTATTGGGTGAAATTTTTTTATGGATTATGTAACAAGGAGTGGCAAGAGCCTAAGCTTGGGGATGCACATGGAACCCCCAAGATAATCTAAGGACACCAAAAAGTCAAAGCTTGGGGATGCCCCCGGAAGGCATCCCCTCTTTCGTCTACTTCCATAGGTAACTTTACTTGGAGCTATATTTTTATTCACCACATGATATGTGTTTTGCTTGGAGCTTCTTGTATGATTTGAGTCTTTCCTTTTTAGTCTACCACAATCATCCTTGCTGTACACACCTTTTGAGAGAGCCGTACATGAATTGGAATTTGTTAGAATACTCTATGTGCTTCACTTATATCTTTTGAGCTTTATAGTTTTTCTCTAGTACTTCACTTATATCTTGCCATGTCAAGGTCGTTTTGTCAGCCCGAGCGTAACACATTCACATCCCTATGACCGTTGGTGTGACCTTCGCCTTCGAGCCTTCCATAGTGCTTGTTGACGGGCAAACCAACAACAGGGTCTCCGGTGCCTACTAGATAACTCTCACAGAAAGAGATGCACTCTTTGGTCAGATATCCCTGGGCTATGCTTGCATCTGGATGGGACATGTTACAAACGAATCCTTTGATGAGGCCATTCATCCTCTCGAACGGCATCATGTTGTGCAGGAATGTCGGCCCTAGGTCAATGATGTCGTCCACGATGTGGATACATAGATGCACCATGACATCAAAGAACGCGGGCGGGAAGTACATCTCTAGCTCATTCAGTATGACAACGATCTCTTCATGTAGCCTATGGAGTTGCTTCACACTGATCGGCTTTCGAGAGATAGCATCAAAAAAGTGGCATAGGTCAGTAAGCGTCTCATGCACATGTGTGTCCATAATCCCTCTAAGTGCAACCGGGAGTAACGGCGTCATCATCACATGACAGTCGTGATACTTCATCCCACTGAACCTTTTTTTCCTAGTGTCTAGATATCTGCTTATCTTCCCACACTATCCGGAACTAACTTTGATTCCGGCAAGGCACTTGAACAATTGATCGACCTCCTTCGGATCTAAGGTGAAGCAAGAGGGGGGCAATATTGTTCTTACTTCTTGTTTACTTTTTTTCCCTATATTCCGTCTCCGTCTCCGTCTCCGTCACCTCTAACGACTTTTTACCGGGCATTTGGAGAACTTTCCTGATATTAAAAAATTCCAAGTCTTTTCTTGCCTTCAGCCCATCCTTGGTCCTCTCCAGCATGTTCATCAATGTTCCAAGCAAACTCTCAAGGATATTTTTGTGATATGTATTTGATCAGGGCTATGAGGCGTCTCGAGTATGGGCCAGTATTCCAAGTCTCAGAAAACAGATCTCGTCTTCCATACCTTCAGCAGGGGCTCCGGCGCCTTTTTCTTCGTCTTCCCCGGCGAGGGGCACTCTTCCCAATTCTTCAATAACTCATATATTTCTACACCGTTACGCTTACATGGAGGACCTCGATGCTCAGGCTTACCATTGAATAGATCTCCACGCTTTCTCCATGGGTCATCCTTCTCGAGCCATCTTCGATGCCCCATGTAAACAATTTTCGAAGACCCGCCATCTTTCGATAGCTGCAAAGAAGTTGTATCATCCATGCACCTCGTGCATCCGCAATATCCGTGGCACACCTGGCCGGAGAGATAGCCGTAACCGAGATAGTCCTGCACCGTCGTGATCAGCGCGGCTCTCATGCAGAAATACTCTCCTTTGCTTCATCCCATGTCTTGGCCGGCGTTGTCCATAAGGTATGTAGCTCCACTTTCAGTAACCCGAGATACAAATTTATATCATTTCCCGGTTGTCTCGGCCCTTGAATAAGCATTGCCATGTGTATGTATTTTTCCTTCATGCACAACCAGGGGGGAGGTTGTACATCCATACAAACACGGGCCATGTGCTATGATTGGTGTTCTGGTTGCCAAATGGATTCATGCCATCACTACTAGCGCCAAGCACTATGTTCCTTGGATCATTTGCGAAAAAATCAAATTCAGCATTTAATGCTCTCCACTGGTTAGCATCTGCGAGGTGTCTCAGCTTTGGCTCATCTCTGTCATCTGGCTTCACCCTCTCCGCGTGCCAGCGCATAAGCTTTGCTTCCTTAGGATCTACGAAATACCGCTGTAGACGCGGAGTGATCGGAAAGTACCATACAACTTTCTGTGGAGCTTTCTTTCCGGCCTTTTTATATCGTGAAGCATTGCACTTTGGACAGATGGTTTTTTCCGCGTGCTTGTTCTGATATATGATGCAATCATTGATGCATGTGTGATATCTAATGTGCGGTAGATCAAGAAGGCACACGATTTTCTTTGCCTCCTCACCACTAATAGGACACAGGCTTCCCGCGAGAAGAACCTTCTTTAGATACTTCAGAAGCTCATCTAGGCTTGTATCTGTCCATTTGTTTTTTGCCTTCGTCTTTAGAAGTTCTAGTGTGAAACTCAAGTGGGTCACCTCAGGATTTCAACCATCACACAAAGGAGTCATCGAGTCTACCTCGAATTGCGCCAGTTTGGCCTCCTCTCTAGAAGCAGCTCTGTCGCTAGCCGTCTTCTTGCGAAGCAGGTCTCGAACATGCGTGTCCCGCATGGCTGAACTTAGTAGCGACAAAGACAGTGGCGTGTCCGCGCCTTCTCCGCCTTGAACTGCCTCTTTGCCATCGACATTTTCGAGGCCGTCTTCCTCTTCGGGCACATAATCGGTCATCTCTTCGTCTGGTGGCCCCATGTTGTTATTTCCTGCCCCATCGACATCCTCATCATCATCATCATCTTCACTTATCCACTGAGTATGGCCATGCATGAAACCATGCATGAGCAGGTGCGCCTTGAATGTGCCACCCTTAAAGGGGTCGAGCCTGACTATTCCTTTGCATTTTCGACACAGACATAAAACATCCTTCAGTCTTTTTTCATACATGTCGTCCACAACGGATTGCCAGTATCTTTCCACCATCCTTCCATTGAACTTCATGATCACCTGCGCGCGAAGCAAATATTATACCCACGTATATATGCATGCATGGATCAAATTCATACAAAAATTCGACATGACCTTCCCTAAACATAGGACATATTGAGTTTGCCCGAAATTCGCCGAAACAGAATTGAATCGACATTTCGGCAAAACATAGGCAACTCATGTCACCCACATTATTTCATCAAATACACAATGTAGGCAACTCAAATTATGCCACACACAATTCGGTATATTCTCATATCGCCCATATATATATACATACATACATAAACACTATTCTGATCATGGGATCAGAATAATATTCTGATCACAACCTGAACTGCCTGAGTAACGCGCCCGAACTTTCCTTTGTACGAGCCCGATCTTCGGGCTATTTTCGCAACCGTGTCTCCCCGCACGAATTATTATGTTTAGTTGTGTTCTGTATGATGTTATGTAATCTAGAAACTTTTTTAGCAACTAAATACACGTTTAAAATAAGAATCTCGCTCGTTGGCAGACTCTACTCTCGGGTTGTGATGAAATTGCGTTTTTTACAATTTTACTGCCTGAGTTATTCGACCTGAACTTCTCCCAATGTTAGGTTGAACTTCCGCCAACATTGCCCAAATGGGGCTTGCGATATACCGTTGGAAAGCTATGGACACCAGTATCATGACCCAAGTTATTTTTTTGGCAAAATGTAAGCGGCTTAAGATCAGTTTCGAAAACCGTTTTTTCATCACACAAAAAACGTGAATCATATTTTTGATCGCATTTCTAAATCGTTTATCAGGATGAGGCAAATAATATGGCGTCGGAAAGCTTCTGTAAAACCTCTCCTTCCACATGTTGAAAGTTTTCTCAAATTCCCTATGGTTAAAGAGTAATTTGGAAAATCATAAAATTTCGCAAACCGTATAGCCAAGTTCGTATATTCGATGTCATTTCTAAACGGCTAATCCAATTGAGGCAAATGACATGGTGTTGGAAAATTTATGAAAATGCGCTACTTTTTCGTGTTGAAAGTTATTTCTAAATTTGAACGGTTTAAAAGTAATTTAGAAAACGGTACAAGTTCCACCGAGTTCGTATTTTCGAGCTAATTTTTTAACCGTGTGTCCGAATGCAGCAAATGATATGGCGTTGGAAAGCTTGAGGAAATGTGAAACTTTTCTTTATATATTGTTTCTCTCAATTCCTTATTTTTTAAGTCAATTTTGAAAATGGCTAAAAACGTATTTTGCCATAATTTCTACAAACTTTATCGAAATGGGGCAAATAATATACCGTTGAAAAGCTAAGGAAAATGCGAAACTTTTTCATGTTGATGGTTTCCTCTGATTCATAGCCGTTTTCAAGTAATATCGAAAATGGCTGGATCATTCGTTCTGCCTTTATCGCGAAACAGATTCTTCAAAAATGCACCGCATGAACAACCTGAACTTCTCGGCATGTCTACTTGAACTTCACTCTGTTCTTTCACATGTATTTTTTGCTCATAGCTCTCCATCCACTCACCGGAATTGAGTAAGTGATGTATCGATGGAAAGCTGATGTAAACACGCAATTTTCCCATATTGATCATTTTTTCATACTCGCGACGGTTTAATTTTTTTTAAACTGAATTCATTCAGTGTAGTAGTTGAATTTCCTGCTGTTTTCATATTGAACTTCTGTGGCGTATTTTCGTTTGTAATTTTCCCATCCATCCTTCAATGTTACACAAATAATTTTTCTTTTGTACAAAACCTCTCTCACATTAATTTTTTAAAATTTCTCTGACCGAGGACTTGAACTTATAACAAAAAAATTGGAACTTGCCTTTTATTTCATTTTTCTGATATTAAACACACACCATATAGTACATGAACTTTTCCAGTTTTATAATTTGAAATTTTTATTTTCTTTTTGAAATCAAAGTGCTCCCAAATAATAACTAAACTTCTTCATGGATTGAGAGAATTATTTTAAAACGCAAAAAAATTTCCTTTTGTGTTTTTGAACATGGAAATACAAGGTGAACCTCTCTCGCAAGCATTTTTAAACTTCCCCGGACAGAGCACTTGAACTTCTTTCAACAAACCTTTTAAGCTTTTATTTTTATATACTTTTATTTCTCACCTGAAACGCATTTCTTGCAGTACTTGAACTTTTCATTGTTTTCACTATGAACTTCTGTCGTATTTTTGTATATACGTCGAATTACACGCAATTGAAGGTTGGACGTCATTTTTTGCCATTTAATAACATATAATTGGAGGTCGGATGTCCCGCAATATAAATTCTGAACCGTGCATGGACGTGCACGTGAACTTCTTGCAACAAATTTGAGTTTTTTATATACTTCGAACTTCTCTGTTATTTTAATTTTAACTTCTTACTCATATTCTTGTGATATTTATACTTTTAGCATTTCTCTACTGATTGAAGATAAGCAACATAGATGTACTTGGAGACTGATCTCTGTTTATGGTACTGCCTATGAGGCTTTCAAGTTGGAATTTATTAATGAGCTTCATAACCTCCTCAATGGGTGGACTGGCCCAACTCTAGTAGGAGGTGATTTCAACCTAATCAGAGAAGTTGGTGAGAAAAACACTGGTAATATTAACCAACACTAGGCTGACCTCTTCAATGATTGGGTTAACAAATTTGGCCTTATTGAGCTGAAGAATACTGGTGGGAAGTATACTTGGGGCAATAACCAAGATGATATTATTATGGCTACATTAGATAGGATTTTTATGTCAACTGATTGGGGGAGCATTTTCCCTGCTGTGTCAGTTAAAGCTCTTCCTAGAATTGGGAGTGATCACACCCCCCTTAAACTAGATTATGAGAGAATTAAAAAACCTAAATGTAAAATGTTTAGATTTGAAAAGTGGTGTCTCAGTGTGGAGGGCTTCAGAGATATAGTTCAAAAAGCCTGGAACACTGAATGTCACTTGAGCAAAGCTATTGATGTTTGGCAATTAAAGATTAGAAATTCTAGAAGAGCTATCAAGGGATGGATGGCCAACTATGAAGCTGCTCAAAACAGACAGAAGCAGGCCCTCGTTGCTGAATATAACTGTCTTGATATTTTAGCTGAATCTCAACCTTTATCTCCTAATTCTAAGGCCAGAGTTAAATGTATTTCAGGTGAACTGGATGAAATCTAGAAGAAGGAAGAGATCAAGGCCAGACAGAGATCAAGAGAAAGGGACATACATGAAGGGGAGCTCAATACTGATTTCTTCAAGGCAATGGCTAGCCAGAGGAGGAGGAAAAAAATTATCATGCTGGAAGGTGAAGATGGTCCTGTATCTGACACCAAAGGTATAATAGAGGTTGCAACCTCTTTCTATAAAAAACTATTTGGTTATCAAGACAGATTGGATATCAATCTGCATGATGATTTTTGGGATGACCATAGCAAAGTCTCTGTTGAGCAGAATGCTATATTGGATACTCCTTTTTCTGAACAAGAGATAAAAGAGGCTGTACTATTGAACCAACATACTAAAAACACGTTTTGTTTGCATCAACGCATACTATTGAACTTCAGGAAACAGTACAAAACAAGAAAGTAGACAACATGATGTACAAATGGGGACCAAATAAACTAACGATCTTATTCCCTTCTTATGCCTCATGAAATTTCACATGTCCAAATGGACTTCACTTCACTGTATCACCTTCGTCATACACCTCGTACATCCAAGCCCAAAAACAAAATTTAAATTGTGCCTCTCCAAACACAACATGTGCATAGAGAGTGCTATAGTTGTTCCTTTCTAGCTATTCCTGAACTTCTGCGGCCAATGCATTTTTTCTGTAGTAGATGCAAAGAACTACATGAGGGAGATCTTTTTTTGCTGGAGGGATAGAGAAGTTCCACGACGATGCAGAGGCAGACACCCGGGCAGAGGAGGATACTGGCTGGACGCGGCCTCACAAGAAGCAACACTACATCCCAGCAACAACAATAATTCTCACGAACGATGACCATCTTCATGAACTCAAACCATCTTCCGAAAGGCGACACCCCTGTCCCCTGCACCTCATGTGTGACCTTCCTCGCTGCCATGTAGTGAACTTCTCCCTCCCTCTGTTCATGTATGTAGCGAGCAGCAGGGTGGCATAGAGGATCCTGGAGACACAAACTTTTGAGCATAATGAGGGGGGAGGACCAAATAGTAGGGAACTACTGCTACTAAACTGAATACGGAAGGCAGAGTGGTGCATCCTCATCGTCACTGCAACACACTTAATGAGGCATTTTAGTCAAGTTAAAATACCCATGTAGTACCCAGCTAGCCATGTTTGTAGCAAACACTACACCCTACTAAAGTGGTTCATCAACACATTAGCCCGCTGACCTACTATTTTTACTGTACGGATTCATAAACATTACCTACTATTTTTACAATGCACAAAATTGGTCAATGAACACATTGGCCTGCTGAAAATCAAACATTTGGACTGTAGTATATTTACACTTCCAGTGATACATCCAGAGACACACACAACGAGCCTATCCATCCGCTGTCATTTTCCACAAATAATGTTACATCTAATCTCAACTGATTATGTAGTGGCGCCATATAAATCACAGAGTAAGATTTGATTAAGATGTGTGCACATGCATAGACATCTCGCCATGATAGTGGAAGATGAGTTGTGCTAGCATTACCTAGCTAGCCATGCTAATTACTACTGGAAGAAGGGCGAATGGCACAACCTGGACGAGCCGTCCTGCTGGTGTGGCACAATTTGGACTGTGGCACCCTCGTTTCATATGACCGGGAGGTAGCAGCGGCGGTGGCCGGTGGAGACATGGTAGAAGCGGAGGTCGCAGGCCGGAGGTACGATACCGGGAGGTCATCCGAGTCTGTACATCAGGGCAAAGGCCCATGGCTGTGGCTGAGAAAGTAATGTTCAGAGCGTGTTGTTACTTACTGTATGCAACTATGCATTATGAGATAACAAATGTTCTAGTCTGATACTTCACAACTTTGAAATCAAAGCAGAATTTTTTCTGCAACTTACCTTACTGGAAACCACTAGATCCTAGGTCCCCACATCTTCTTTATTTATCATCTTTGAACTTCAGATTAGTACCTTTTTTATTTGGTCTGACAAGCTGTACAAGCTTAAGATAGTATCTTAGAGAGCAGAAGAACAAGACAGGTGAGGCACGGAGATGATCTTCCACACACATAGCACCGGAAGGGAGTACAGCATGTTTTTCATCATTTAAACCATTCATGAAAACGATGGAGAACACTTATTTTGATAACCAAGAAACTTTGTAAAACATTGTCTATTCTCTGTAAATATGGTATGCATGCTGAGATAAAAAGAGTCCTATTTTTTCAGGAAAAAAATGAACTCTAATCTCAATTCCTCACAGACTACACGGTTAATTCTTTTTAAATGATATGAAATGAACTAACGAATCAAAAATCTAAAGGGACTCTCTTTAATACAGATGTAGATCCAATCGTTAAGAATTCAGTTTTTAACATCTACTAAGATGAACAACAGAGAAGTATATACCAGCAGAGAAGCAGCCACAGCCTGACGAGCTCACAAAGTTCCCCTAGACAGAGTACAGGCGAGTATCTCATAGTGCTAGCCGCATACAACGGAAGGAAGTGAATGGAGTCGACGACAACGGGGGTCATCCACGAGGAGCACGGTGTGGGGGTTGAACGGCTTGAGGTGGCATAGTTGAATCATACTTTCACTAGTGCAAGTTCTTTCAACAATAATAACATAATTGGATCATATAACTATCCCTCAACATGCAACAAAGAGTCACTCCAAAGTCACTAATAGCGGATAACAAACGAAGAGATTATGGTAGGGCACGAAACCACCTCAAAGTTATTCTTTCCAATCAATCCGTTGGGTTATTCCTATAAGTGCCACAAATAGCCCTAGAGTTCGTACTAGAATAACACCTCAAGACACAAATCAACCAAAACCCTAATGTCACCTAGATAATCCAATGTCACCTCAAGTATCTGTGGGTATGATTATACGATATGCATCACACAATGTCAGATTCATCTATTCAACCAACACATAGAACCTCAAAGAGTGCCCCAAAGTTTCTACCAGATAATCAAGATGAAAACGTCTGCCAACCCCTATGCATAGTTTCATGGGCGAAACCCGCAAGCTGATCACCAAAACATACATCAAGTGAATCATGTGATATCCCATTGTCACCACAGATACGCACGGCAGGACATACATCAAGTGTTCTCAAGTCATTAAAGACTCAATCCGATAAGATTACTTCAAAGGGAAAACTCAATCCATTACAAGAGAGTAGAGTGGGAGAAGCAACATAAGATCCAACTATAACAACAAAGCTCGCGATACATCAAGATCGTGCCAAATCAAGAACACAAGAGAGAGAGAGATCAAACACATAGCTACTGGTAAATACCCTCAGCCCCGAGGGTGAACTACTCCCTCCTCGTCATGGAGAGCGCCGGGATGATGAAGATGGCCACCAGTGAGGGTTCCCCCCTCCGGCAGGGTGCCGGAAAAGGGTCCCGATTGACTTTTGGTGGCTACAGAGGCTTGCGACGGCGGAACTCCCGATCTATTCTGTTATTCGGAAGTTTTAGGGCACGTGGGTATATATGGGTGAAAGAAGTACGTCGGTGGACCTCCGGGCTGTCCACGAGGCAGGGGCGCGCCCTAGAGGGGTGGGCGTGCCCCCACCCTCGTGGGCAGCCCGGGACTCCCCTGGTGAGCTTCCGGTACTCCGTGGGCTTCTTCTGGTCCAAAAATAAGTTCCGTGGAGTTTCAGGTCAATTGGACTCCGTTTGATATTCCTTTTCTTCGAAACACTAAAATAGGCAAAAAAAAACAGCAATTCTGGGTTGGGTGTCCGGTTAATAGGTTAGTTCCAAAAATAATATAAAAGTGGATAGTAAAGCCCAATATTGTCCAAAACAATAGATAATATAGCATGGAGCAATCAAAAATTATAGATACGTTGGAGACGTATCAAGCATCCCCAAGCTTAATTCCTGCTCGTCCTCGAGTAGGTAAATGATAAAAGAAAGAATTTTTGATGCAGAGTGCTACTTGGCATAATTTCAATGTAATTCTTCTTAATTATGGTATGAATATTCAGATCCGAAAGATTCAAGATAAAAGTTCATATTGACATAAAAATAATAATACTTCAAGCATACTAACAAAGCAGTTATGTCCTCTCAAAATAACATGGCCAAAGAAAGTTATCCCTACGAAATCATATAGTCTGGCTATGCTCTATCTTCATCACACAAAGTATTTAAATCATGCACAACCCCGATGACAAGCCAAGCAATTGTTTCATACTTTTAACATTCTCAAACTTTTTAATCTTCACGCAATACATGAGTGTGAGCCATGGACATAGCACTATATGTGGAATAGAATGGTGGTTGTGGAGAAGACAAAAGGGAGAAGATAGTCTCACATCAACTAGGCATATCAACGGGTTATGGAGATGCCCATCAATAGATATCAATGTGAGTGAGTAGGGATTGCCATGCAACGGATGCACTAGAGCTATAAGTATATGAAAGCTCAACAAAAGAAACTAAGTGGGTGTGCATCCAACTCGCTTGCTCACGAAGACCTAGGGCATTTTGAGGAAGCCCATCATTGGAATATACAAGCCAAGTTCTATAATGAAAAATTCCCGCTAGTATATGAAAGTGATATCATAGGAGACTCTCTATCATGAAGATCATAGTGCTACTTTGAAGCACAAGTGTGGTAAAAGGATAGTAGCATTGTCCCTTCTCTCTTTTTCTCTCATTTTTTTTGGGATTTGTACTCCGTTGCAGATGAACATAACCTGCCTATCTGTGATATTTGGGATGGGGTACATTTGAAGGTTAGTTTTAGGAGATGCTTCTCCCCAGAGATGATAATCTCCTGGAATTCCCTTTTTAAGTTGATTAGCGAATATAATTTTACCTTGGAAGCAGACACCATTGGGTGGAATTATGATGCTACAGGGATGTATACAGTTAAATCTTTGTATAAGATTATCAATTTTAGAGGTTGTGTACCTGGCCAAGTTCCTAATATTTGGAAAATTAAAATTCCTACTAGATATCAGATTTTCCTATGGCTTATAGCTAATAATAAGGTTCTCACTAGAGATAACCTGCAAAAAAGGCAGCATATCCTAGATGGGTCCTGCCTCTTTTGCACTGATGCTGAATCTTGTGAACATTTATTTTTTTGCTGTGTTGTTTCTACAGAGGTGTGGAGAGTTGTTGCTAAGATCACTAACACTGATTTAGTAACAAGCACATCTGCCTTGCTGGAGCAGCTGTCTAGTATCTCTGACACTGCTGTGAAAGCTGTTTTTGTAGCAATTCTCTGGGCTATCTAGATAGTGAGAAATGACATTTGCTTCAATTATGTTCCATGGTCTAATATTCAGGTGATATGGAGAAAAGCTGCTGGAATGATGGCTACATGGGAATTGCTGTACTCGGACCCTGTCAAAGGAAAAGTAAGAAGCCTGATAAGAGGACTGGAGCAAGTGGCCCGAGACCCCCCTCTGCTCATGTGGCTAGACCCTGGCTAAAAAGAAAGATCACATGCTTGTACTGATGCTAGATCGCGGGGCTTTGCTGGGCGATCAGATAGAGCAAGAAAACGAGGAGCACAAGGAAAAGTTTGATTGTTGTCTGCTCGCTCCGTACTCCCGTGTGTCTTTACTTCTACCCCCTTTTTGTAATAGACAGTTATTGTTAGGTAGTTTATTTTTCTTCTGCGCTGGTTTGGCAGCAGACCGACCAGCTAGTAGCAGTTTGAGCCTGGAAAAGTATAAGATGTTGTGTAATAACTTGGTTTCGTTGGTATGCAATGGAACCGGGGCGGTGCCCTTTTCCTCTAAAAAATATTCTTAGAAAGGAAATATGTTTTTAAATAAGCATCAAGCATTTTTTTTGTAAATTGAACTTCATAGTTTTATTTTTCTTAGAAACAGTACTAACATTCTAATCATGGGATGAGAATAATATTCTGATAACTAACTGACCTGTCCCAGCAGTAGTAGTTGATCTTCCACCAGTGCTAGGTTGAACTTCCACAAAACATTGCCCAAATGGAGCTTGCGATATATCGTTGGAAAGCTATAAACACAAGTATCAAGAACCAAGTTAAATTTTTGGCAAAATGTAAGCGGTTTAAGATCAGTTTTGAAAATCATTTTTTCTTCATACAAAAAACGTGAATCGTATTTTTGATCCCATTTCTAAACCGTTTATCAGAATGAGGCAAATAATATGGTGTTGGAAAGCTGTGGCAAATCATATTTTTGAAACCCAATTTATTTTTTGAATAGAGCATACAATATACCCCTAGAAAAGTTGTTGAATAGAAAAGATTTTTTTCATGTAGAGTATTTTTGTTCCAAATTTGTAATGGATTGAGAGAATTATTTTAAAACATGAGAAACAAGATCTTTTTTGTGTTTTTTGAACATGTAAACACACGCTGAACCCCTCTAACAAGAAATTTTGAACCTCCAAGGGAAGAGCACTTGAACTTCTAGCAATAAAATTTTTGGACTTCACGTGTTTACTCTTTTCTCATATGAAACACACACCATGCAGTACGTGAACTTCTGGCTGTTATCACTTTGGACTTCTCTATGTTTCACTTTAGTAACGAAAAAAAATCTTAGTTTTTTATAGACATCGAAGCCCTCTAACTTTTTTTTATTTTGAACTTCTTTGTGTGTGTTTTAGAAATGAGAAAAGTGGAGTTTTGTTAGAAACATCAAACTTCTTTGTTATTTCAAATTGAACTTATTGGTCTCATTTTTTAGTAACCGAATAAATTCGAGTTTTTCAAACAAATATCAAACTGCTCCACTTTTTAAATTGTACTTCTTGGTTTTATTCTTTAGTAATGTGAGATATTTTAATTTAATTTCATTGTGAGATATTTCATTATTTTAATTTGACCTTCCACTGTGAGATATTTTGATGGTGTGTTCCTCTCTTTTCATTCAAACGTGTTGTAATGAACATTTTTATTTAAAACTTCTTGACTTTTTATAATTATGAGGAAAATCTGAGGTTTTTACAAACATCAAACTTCTCCATTTTTACATTTTTGACTTCTTTGTGTTGTATTCTTTTGTAGCGGGAAACAAAATTATAGTTTACTATACAGATTGAGCCACCCCGTTATTTAAATTTGAACTTGTAGGGTTTTTTAGAAATGGGGAAAGTTCTTTTTCTACAAACTTTTTTTGAAATGTTTTCGTTATTTAAGTTTTACCTTCTTTGTTTTTTTAGAAACATGATGAATATGTTTTTGTTCAAAGATCTAACTATTGTGTTATTGTAACTTCAACTTTATGGTGTTAAAAAGAAAGCAAAACCATCGGGAAAAATGTTGTACATCCGTCATATTTTCTTTGAACTGTCTAATTAATTAAATTCAAACTTCCAAGTTAATTTTTTTCTTGGTGGGACTTCTGTTTTTCACGACATAACTAATTTTGTGTTTTTTCCCCTTTTTTGGACGTCTTTGTGTGTGTTTTGTAGTTTTCTTTAACTGAAACCAACATACAAAAACACGTTTTTTTTGCATCAACGCATACTATTGAACTTCAGGAAACAGTACAAAACAAGAAAGTAGACAACATGATGTACAAATGGGGGCCAAATAAACTAACGATCTTATTCCCTTCTTATGCCTCATGAAATTTCACATGTCCAAATGGACTTCACTTCACTGTATCACCTTCGTCATACACCTCGTACATCCAAGCCCAAAAACAAAATTTAAACTGTGCCTCTCCAAACACAACATGTGCATAGAGAGTGCTATAGTTGTTCCTTTCTAGCTATTCCTGAACTTCTGCGGCCAATGCATTTTTTCTGTAGTAGATGCAAAAAACTACAGGAGGGAGATCTTTTTTTGCTGGATGGATAGAGAAGTTCCACGACGATGCAGAGGCGGACACCCGGGCAGAGGAGGATACTGGCTGGGCGCGGCCTCACAAGAAGCAACACTACATCCCAGCAACAACAATAATTCTCACGAACGACGACCATCTTCATGAACTCAAACCATCTTCCGAAAGGCGACACCCCTGTCCCCTGCACCTCATGTGTGACCTTCTCCGCTGCCATGTAGTGAACTTCTCCCTCCCTCTGTTCATGTATGTAGCGAGCAGCAGGGTGGCATAGAGGATCCTGGAGACACAAACTTTTGAGCATAAATGAGGGGGGGGGGGGGGGGGGGGAGGACCAAATAGTAGGGAACTACTGCTACTAAACCCAATACGGAAGGCAGAGTGGTGCATCCTCATCGTCACTGCAACACACTTAATGAGGCATTTTAGTCAAGTTAAAATACCCATGTAGTACCCAGCTAGCCATGTTTGTAGCAAACACTACACCCTACTAAAGTGGTTCATCAACACATTAGCCCGCTGACCTACTATTTTTACTGTACGGATTCATAAACATTACCTACTGTTTTTACAATGCACAAAATTGGTCAATGAACACATTGGCCTGCTGAAAATCAAACATTTGGACTGTAGTATATTTACACTTCCAGTGATACATCCAGAGACACACACAACGAGCCTATCCATCCGCTGCCATTTTCCACAAATAATGTTACATCTAATCTCAACTGATTATGTAGTGGCACCATATAAATCACAGAGTAAGATTTGATTAAGATGTGTGCACATGCACAGACATCTCGCCATGATAGTGGAAGATGAGTTGTGCTAGCATTACCTAGCTAGCCATGCTAATAACTGCTGGAAGAAGGGCGAATGGCACAACCTGGACGAGCCGTCCTGCTGGTGTGGCACAATTTGGACTGCGGCACCCTCGTTTCATATGACCGGGAGGTAGCAGCGGCGGTGGCCGGTGGAGACATGGTAGAAGCGGAGGTCGCAGGCCGGAGGTACGATGCCGGGAGGTCATCCGAGTCTGTACATCAGGGCAAAGGCCCATGGCTGCGGCTGAGAAAGTAATGTTCAGAGGCGTGTTGTTACTTACTGTATGCAACTATGCATTATGAGATAACAAATGTTCTAGTCTGATACTTCACAACTTTGAAATCAAAGCAGAATTTTTTTCTGCAACTTATCTTACTGGAAACCACTAGATCCTAGATCCCCACATCTTCTTTCTTTATCATCTTTGAACTTCAGATTAGTACCTTTTTTATTTGGTCTGACAAGCTGTACAAGCTTAAGATAGTATCTTAGAGAGCAGAAGAACAAGACAGGTGAGGCACGGAGATGATCTTCCACACACATAGCACCGGAAGGGAGTACAACATGTTTTTCATCATTTAAGCCATTCATGAAAACGATGGAGAACACTTATTTTGATAACCAAGAAACTTGGTAAAACATTGTCTATTCTCTGTAAATATGGTATGCATGCTGAGATAAAAAAAAGTCCTATTTTTTCAGCAAAAAAATGAACTCTAATCTCAATTCCTCACATTCTACACGGTTAATTCTTTTTAAATGATATGAAATGAACTAACGAATCAAAAATCTGACGGGACTCTCTTTAATGCAGATGCAGACCCAATCGTTAAGGATTCTTTTTTTAACATCTACTAAGATGAACAACAGAGAAGTATATACCAGCAAAGAAGCAGCCATAGCCTGACGAGCTCACATAGTTCCCCTAGACAGAGTACAGGCGAGTAGCTCATAGAGCTAGCCGCATACAGCGGAAGGAAGTGAATGGAGTCGACGACGACCGGGGTCATCCACGAGGAGCACAGTGTGGGGGTTGAACGGCTGGAGGTGTCATAGTTGAACGGCCTAGGTGCTACGGCGCCGGCTGTAGGTGGTGGACCGCGGTGGCAGTGGGTCGCAGTGGTGTGTGCGGCGAGCTGCAGGTCGATGCTCCCACCAGCTGCAGGCCGATGCCTCCTTCAGCTGGAGGTAGCGCCCAATCCCCATTGAAGGTGCTGCTACGAGACCCTCCTATGCGGACTTTGGTTGGTGTGGGCATCCATGGCGCGTGCAGGTGGTTCAGGGTGCGTCGGCTCGGAGGCGTCCGATGACCAGCCACGGCGGCGGTCGATGCCATCTCTGGCTCAGTAGACCGCGAGCTTTGGAGGCGAGCTCGTGTGGCTTCGGTGGCGCGGTGCTCGGCGAGGGCGGCGGCGCCGCAGCGAGTGGGGCGAAGCGCGGAGGTGGGACTAGACGGGATCCGGAGCGAGGGGGGTCCAGGTGGGAGGCGGAGCGGCGCGTCGAGGGGAGGTGGTGAGGAGCCGGGACGGCGGCGCGTCGGTCGGGATGGTGCTGCGGCGGTGGTCGGAAGCTGGGTCGGTGGCGCGGCGGTTGTTGCAGGGGACGAGAGCTAGATGGCGCTGGATCGGGGGAGGTTGGGGATCGGGGAGGGGGCAGTGGACTAGTGGGAGTGGGCGTGTTCTTTCTTTTTCCTCGGGTTCGGGAGGACCTCCGCGCGCCCTATATAGCCCGTCGTGATCGGAATAATTATTCTAATCCTGAAATTAGCTGCTCTATATATAGTTTCGGTCCTTATCCACAGAAAAACATTTTTTTGCTCATCTATGTGTCGAGAGGGATATGGAGCAACTTTATTCTTAATTACCTAGCTAGCTAGCTCCCTAGGGAGAGAGAGAGCTAGGGAGAGAGTGGGACGAGAGGGAGAGAGGAGAAGAGGGAAGGAATTAATGGAAGGGGGTGGTGGAGGGCAAAGAAGAGGGGGAGGGAGGGCATTAATGGAGGGGGTGGTGGTGGAGGGCAAAGAAAGAGGGGGGTGGTGATGGGAGGGCTCTAATGGAGGGGTGTGTTGGAGGGGCAAAGAAGAGGGGGTGGTGGAAGGGCAAGGAAGAGAAGAAGGGAGGGCTCTAATGGAGGGGTGGTGGAGGGGGAGCATTAGAACAAGCAAGGTGCAAGGAAAGGAGGAGAAAGGAAGGGGGAGAGGAAGAAGAAAGGGGAAGAAGGAGGGGAAAGGTGGTAGGTGGCTGGCGACCATAGCAGTAGCGCGGGGAGCCAAAACACGCTACTGCTATGGCAGCCTGCAAAATATCTACGACTAGTGTTGCATTACCTATAGTGCGGTCTAGAAAAACACGCTATTGGTAAAATGTTATACATAGAAAAAATAGCAGTAGCGCGTTTATCTAAACAGGCGCTATAGATCCAAAACTAACAGTACCGTCGGTTGGACGACCAGCGCTGCTAACTCATACCAGTAGCGCTTAGCAATAGCGTGGGGTGTGGTGTGTTACACTTAGCAATAGCGTGGGGCTAGGTAACGAGCGCTGCTGCTAACTCATACCAGTAGCGCTTATTCTACCCAGTGCTATTACTAACTACTAGTAGCGTGGGGTCAGAAACAAACGCTACTGGTAAAATTCTATGTATAAGCATTTTACTAGTAGTGTCTCATTGGGTTCGACACTCTTACTTATTGAAAGAGGCTACAATTGATCCCTTATACTTGTGGGTTATCAACAACGCTCATTTAACTTGGTAAATTTGGGTGGCCTCGACACTTCTAGGGTTTGGGGTGGCCTCGACAACGCTTCTAGGGTTTGGGGTGGCCTCGACAATGCTTCTAGGGTTTGGGGTGGCCTCGACAACACTTCTAGGGTTTGGGTGGCCTAGAAGCGTCGAAGAATGATAATATACAACGCTTCTAGGGTTTGGGGTGTCCCAAAAAAATGATATAAAATGATTATAAAACATTCAAGAATGATAATATAAAAGCATGGAACAATAAAAAATTATAGATACATCGGAGACGTATCAGGGTGCTACACATCCGCGATGAGCAAGGTCCCAAGGGCACGGGAACCATGGAGGCCAGGCTTGAAGCTATGGAGCAGGAAGTCTTCCGGTGCAAGGGGATGGTGGAGCGTGGGCTCAATGCCAATCACCTCATGATTACAAACCTTTCCCGTGATCTCAAGGTGGATGGCAAGCCCATGAAGGACATTGTCTTCACCGTCCACGAGCAAATCAACTTTCTCCAAAGCCAGATCTATGATCTTCAAAACCGAGTCTTTGAATATGAGGCGAGGTTTAAAGGTATGAGTTTGGCTACTAGTTGCAGGACCCCTGAGACTCACTCCTCCTCTTATGATGGTGGACCACTGCCATGGAAATCCGAGGACAAGATCTCTACTTCATCACCACCATCTTCTTCATCACCAAAGGAGAATTAAGCATCATACTCCCCTTGGCTTTCTCCAAGCTTGGGGAAGGTGCCCGGTATCATATCATCCCACTATATTTTTGCTTTTACTTATTTTAGTTCAATCTTTTGCTTTAGAATGAATAGAAGTTTAGTTCGATCCTTTCTTCTTTGAGAGCTTGCTTAGTAATCTATCCTTGTAATCGTGTGCAAGATATATAATAAAGTTTAGTTTGAGTTTTTGCTTTCTTTACTTGCATGTTGCAAATAAAGAAAAGAAATAAGGAAGAGAAAAAAGAGAAAGGAAATAAATAAAATAAAGGAAATAAATCAAGAAGATCATATACTAATCCTATGGTAGGTGATGACACCACATAAGAAAAGTATAAGTAGAAAATTTTATTAGAGATTGACAAACATAGCATTAGTCAATGATGCAACTCATGAAAGAATTAATAAGGGAAGAGAAGATTCACATATAAATATACTATCCTAGAAATCTTTTGTGATTCTGAACCCTCATCAAAATATTATATGCCAAAATTGTTGACGTTGGACAAGGAAGACAACTTAATGGTTTATGTTTGTTTATATTCACATAGAAGTCATATTGTCATAGATCCTTAAACATGTTGTGCTTGCCCCCTATCTTTGCTAGCTAAAAACTCTGCACTAAGTAGAGATACTACTTGTGCATCCAAAAACCCTTATACCCAAATCTTACTTTCAAGTGTCCACCATACCTACCTAGGAATTGAGCAGGATCCCTCAAGTAAGTTGTCATCGGTGCAAAAAGGCAATAAAAATTGCTTCTAAATGTGTGAGATCATTTAGTGTAAGAAAAATTGAGCGTTGCACGAACTTGTGATGGTGAAGAATAAAAGCGATAGATTGCATAATAAAGGTCTCTATCACAAGGGGCAATGCAACGTGACGTTCTTTTGCACTAAGGGGTTGAGCATACAAACAAATCAGCGCATGGCAACCTCTGCTTCCCTTTGCGAAGAGCCTATCTTTTACTTTTATGTATTTACTTTTATGCAAAGAGTCAAAGTTTTCCTTCTATTCCTTTTTATTTTTCTCCTTTGGCAAGCATCATGTGGTGAGGAAAGATCTAGGCACATATGTCCAGTTGAATATAGATAGCATGAGTTATTATTGTTGACATCACCCTTGAGGTGAATAAGTTGGGAGGCGAAACTATAAGCCCCTATCTTTCTATGTGTCCGGTTGAAATGTTTTGCTCATGTGTACGCGGTGAGTGTTTGCAACCATAGAAGATTATATGATGGTTGAGTATGTCGACTTGCCTAAAGGGTCCGATACGTGACCCTTCCTAAAAAGATGATCAATTGTAGTTGCAAAGTTGACTGAGAACATAGTTTGTTGGTTTTTAATAGAGTTTTTGCTTTATACTTCAATTGTGTGATGAATTGTTACTTATTCATGAGAAGTATATGATAAAAGTTTTATGAAAAAAGTCTTATGTTTAAATTTGTTGCTGTTATAATAATCTACTCCCTCTGTTCGGAATTACTCATCCAAGAAATGAATGTACCTAGATCTATTTTAGTTGTAGATACATCCATTTTTATCCATTTTTGTGACAAGTAATTCCGAACGGAGGGAGTACATGATGCTTCTATGTCCGTATTTTGTTTTTATCAACACCTCTCTCTCAAAGCATGTGGACAAGTGATGTCTACTACGCAACCTTCTTCTTGTAGACGTTGTTGGGCCTCCAAGTGCAGAGGTTTGTAGGACAGTAGCAAATTTCCCTCAAGTGGATGACCTAAGGTTTATCAATCCGTGGGAGGCGTAGGATGAAGATGGTCTCTCTCAAGCAACCCTGCAACCAAATAACAAAGAGTCTCTTGTGTCCCCAACAAACCAAATGCAATGGTAAATTGTATAGGTGCACTAGTTCGGCGAAGAGATGGTGATACGAGTGCAATATGGATGGTAGATATAGGTTTTTGTAATCTGAAAATATAAAAACAGCAAGGTAGCAAGCGATAAAAGTGAGCAAAAACGGTATTGCAATGCTAGGAAACAAGGCCTAGGGTTCATACTTTCACTAGTGCAAGTTCTCTCAACAATAATAACATACTTGGATCATATAACTATCCCTCAACATGCAACAAAGAGTCACTCCAAAGTCACTAATAGCGGAGAACAAACGAAGAGATTATGGTAGGGTACGAAACCACCTCAAAGTTATTCTTTCCAATCAATCCGTTGGGCTATTCCTATAAGTGCCACAAACAGCCCTAGAGTTCGTACTAGAGTAACACCTTAAGACACAAATCAACCAAAACCCTAATGTCACCTAGATAATCCAATGTCACCTCAAGTATCTGTGGGTATGATTATACGATATGCATCACACAATCTCAGATTCATCTATTCAACCAACACATAGAACCTCAAAGAGTGCCCCAAAGTTTCTACCGGATAATCAAGACGAAAACGTGTGCCAACCCCTATGCATAGGTTCATGGGTGGAACCCGCAAGTTGATCACCAAAACATACATCAAGTGAATCACGTGATATCCCATTGTCACCACAGATACGCACGGCAAGAAATACATCAAGTGTTCTCAAGTCAATAAAGACTCAATCCGATAAGATTACTTCAAAGGGAAAACTCAATCCATTATAAGAGAGTAGAGGGGGAGAAGCAACATAAGATCCAACTATAACAGCAAAGCTCGCGATACATCAAGATCGTGCCAAATCAAGAACACAAGAGAGAGAGATCAAACACATAGCTACTGGTAAATACCCTCATCCCCGAGGGTGAACTACTCCCTCCTCGTCATGGAGAGCGCCGGGATGATGAAGATGGCCACCAGTGAGGGTTCCCCCCTCCGGCAGGGTGCCGGAAAAGGGTCCCGATTGACTTTTGGTGGCTACAGAGGCTTGCGACGGCGGAACTCCCGATCTATTCTGTTCTTCGGAAGTTTTAGGGTACATGGGTATATATGGGTGAAAGAAGTACATCGGTGGACCTCCGGGCTGTCCACGAGGCAGGGGGCGCACCCTAGGGGGGTGGGCGTGCCCCCACCCTCGTGGGCAGCCCGGGACTCCCCTGGTGAGCTTCCGGTACTCCGTGGGCTTCTTCTGGTCCAAAAATAAGTTCCGTGGAGTTTCAGGTCAATTGGACTCCGTTTGATATTCCTTTTCTTCGAAACACTGAAATAGGCAAAAAAAACAGCAATTCTGGGTTGGGCGTCCGGTTAATAGGTTAGTCCCAAAAATAATATAAAAGTTGATAATAAAGCCCAATATTGTCCAAAATAGTAGATAATATAGCATGGAGCAATCAAAAATTATAGATATGTTGGAGATGTATCAAGCATCCCCAAGCTTAATTCCTGCTCGTCCTCGAGTAGGTAAATGATAAAAGAAAGAATTTTTGATGCGGAGTGCTACTTAGCATAATTTCAATGTAATTCTTCTTAATTATGGTATGAATATTCAGATCCGAAAGATTCAAGATAAAAGTTCATATTGACATAAAAATAATAATACTTCAAGCATACTAACAAAGGAGTTATGTCCTCTCAAAATAACATGGCCAAAGAAAGTTATCCCTACGAAATCATATAGTCTGGCTATGCTCTATCTTCATCACACAAAGTATTTAAATCATGCACAACCCCGATGACAAGCCAAGCAATTGTTTCATACTTTTAACATTCTCAAACTTTTCAATCTTCACTCAATACATGAGTGTGAGTCATGGAGATAGCACTGTATGTGGAATAGAATGGTGGTTGTGGAGAAGACAAAAGGGAGAAGATAGTCTCACATCAACTAGGCGTATCAACGGGCTATGGAGATGCCCACCAATAGATATCAATGTGAGTGAGTAGGGATTGCCATGCAACGGATGCACTAGAGCTATAAGTATATGAAAGCTCAACAAAAGAAACTAAGTGGGTGTGCATCCAACTCGCTTGCTCACGAAGACCTAGGGCATTTTGAGGAAGCCCATCATCGGAATATACAAGCCAAGTTCTATAATGAAAAATTCCCACTAGTATATGAAAGTGATATCATAGGAGACTCTCTATCATGAATATCATAGTGCTACTTTGAAGCACAAGTGTGGTAAAAGTATAGTAGCATTGTCCCTTCTCTCTTTTTTCTCATTTTTTTGTTTTATTTTTTTTGTTTGGGCCTTTTCTCTTTTTTTATGGCCTCTTTTTTTATTTTTTTTATTTTTTATTTTTCGTCCGGAGTCTCATCCCGACTAGTGGGGGAATCATAGTCTCCATCATCCTTTCCTCACTTGGGAAAATGCTCTAAAAATGATGATCATCACACTTTGATTTACTTACAACTCAAGAATTACAACTCAATTCTTAGAACAAAATATGACTCTATATGAATGCCTCCGGCGGTGTACCGGGATGTGGAATGAATCAAGAGTGACATCTATGAAAGAATTATGATCGGAGGCTTCGCCACAAATATAATGTCAACTACATGATCATGCAAAGCAATATGACAATGATGGAGCGTGTCATAATAAACGGAACGGTGGAAAGTTGCATGGAAATATATCTCGGAATGGCTATGGAAATGCCATGATAGGTAGGTATGGTGGCTGTTTTGAGGAAGGTTTATGGTGGGTATATGATACCGGCGAAAAGTGTGCGGTATTAGAGAGGCTAGCAATGGTGGAAGGAGGAAGAGTATAATCTATGGACTCAACATTAGTCATAAAGAACTCATATACTTATTGAAAAAATCTACAAGTTCTCAAAGCAAAGTATTAAGCGCATGCTCCTAGGGGGATAGATTGGTAGGAAAAGACCATCGCTCGTCCGCGACCGCCACTCATAAGGAAGACAATCAATAAATAAATCATGCTCCGACTTCATCACATAACGGTTCACCATACGTGCATGCTACGAGAATCACAAACTTTAACACAAGTATTTCTCAAATTCACAACTAATCCACTAGCATGACTCTAATATCACCATCTTCATATCTCAAAACAATTATCAAGCATCAAACTTCTCATAGTATTTAACACACTCATAAGAATTCTTACAAATCTTGTATGCCTAGCATATTAGGATTATTCAAGCAAATTACCATGCTATTTAAGACTCTCAAAATAATATAAGTGAAGCATGAGAGTTCATATATTTCTTCAAAATAAATCCACCGCCGTGCTCTAAAAGATATAAGTGAAGCACTAGAGCAAACAACAAACTACTCCGAAAGATATAAGTGAAGATCAATGAGTAGTCGAATAATTATGCAACTATATGAAGATCTCTAATTTAATAATTTCAGATCTTGGTACTTTATTCAAACAGCAAGAAAAGATAAAGAAAAATAAAATGACGCTCCAAGCAAAACACATATCATGTGGTGAATAAAAATATAGCTCCAAGTAAAGTTACCGATGAACGAAGACGAAAGAGGGGATGCCACCCGGGGCATCCCCAAGCTTAGGCTCTTGGTTGTCCTTTAATATTACCTTGGGTGCCTTGGGAATCCCCAAGCTTAGTCTCTTGCCACTCCTTATTCCATAGTCCACCGAATCTTTACCCAAAACTTGAAAACTTCACAACACAAAACTTAACAGAAAACTCGTAAGCTCCGTTAGCAAAAGAAAACAAAACACCACTTCAAGGTACTGTAATGAACTAATTCTTTATTTATATTGGTGTTAAACATACTGTATTCCAACTTATCTATGGTTTGTAAACTATTTTACTAGCCATAGAGTCATCAAAATAAGCAAACAACACAATGAAAACAGAATCTGTCAAAAACAGAATAGTCTGTAGTAATATGTATCAAACGTATACTTATGGAACTCCAAAAATTCTAAAATAAACTGCTGGACCTGAGGAATTTGTCTAGTAATCATATTAAAAAAGAATCAACTAAATAGCACTCTCAGTAAAAAGTTGAAGCAAATCTCGTGAGCGCTAAAGTTTCTGTTTTTTACAGCATGATCATAAAGACTTCATCCTAGTCTTCCCAAAGGTTCTACTTGGCACAAGCACTAACTAAAACACAAAACCACATCTAAACAGAAGCTATATGGATTATTTATTACTAAACAGAACCAAAAAGCAAGAAACTAAAATAAAATTGGTTGCCTCCCAACAAGCGCTATCGTTTAACGCCCCTAGCTAGGCATGATGGTTTCAATGATTCTCACATAAAAGATAAGAATTGAAACATAAAGAGAGAATCATGAAGAATATGACTAGCACATTTAAGTCTAACCCACTTCCTATGAATAGGGATTTTGTGAGAAAACAACTTATGGGAACAAGAATCAACTTGCATAGGAAGGTAAAACAAGCATAACTTCAAAAACTTGAGCATATAGAGAGGAAACTTGATGTTATTGCGATTCCCACAAGCATATATTCCTCCCTCATAATAATTTTCAGTAGCATCATGAATGAATTCAACAACATAACCAGCACCTAAAGCATTCTTTTCATGATCTACAAGCATAGAAATTTTATTACTCTCCACATAAGAAAATTTCTTCTCATGAATAAAAGTGGGAGCAAACTCAACAAAATAACTATCATGTGATTGAAAATTAAGATCAAGATGACAAGTTTCATGGTTATCATTATTCTTTATAGCATACGTGTCATCAAAATAATCATCATAGATAGGAGGCATGCTTTCATCATAGTATATTTGCTCATCAAAGCTTGGGGGATAAAAAATATCATCTTCATCAAACATAGCTTCCCCAAGCTTGTGGCTTTGCATATCATTAGCATCATGGATATTCAAGGAATTCATACTAACAACATTGCAATCATGCTCATCATATAAATATTTAGTGCCAAACATTCTAATGCATTCTTCTTCTAACACTTTGGCACAATTTTCCTTTCCATCATACTCACGAAAAATATTAAAAAGATGAAGCGTATGAGACAAACTCAATTCCATTTTTTTGGTAGTTTTCTTTTATAGACTAAACTAGTGCTAAAACAAGAAAACTAAAAGATTCGATTGCAAGATCTAAAGATATACCATCAAGCACTCACCTCCCCAGCAACGACGCCAGAAAAGAGCTTAGTTGACGGGGTGTGAGTGCCACTTACCTAGCCTCCCCGGCAACGGCGCCAGAATCTGCTTGATGTCTACTACGCAACCTTCTTCTTGTAGATGTTGTTGGGCCTCCAAGTGCAGAGGTTTGTAGGATAGTAGAAAATTTCCCTCAAGTGGATGACCTAAGGTTTATCAATCCGTGGGAGGCGTAGGATGATGATGGTCTCTCTCAAGCAACCCTCCAACCAAATAACAAAGAGTCTCTTGTGTCCCCAACACACCCAATACAATGGTAAATTGTATAGGTGCACTAGTTCGGTGAAGAGATGGTGATACAAGTGCAATATGGATGGTAGATATAGGTTTTTGTAATTTGAAAATATAAAAATAGCAAGGTAGCAAGCGATAAAAGTGAGCACAAACGGTATTGAAATGCTAGGAAACAAGGCCTAGGGTTCATATTTTCACTAGTGCAAGTTCTCTCAACAATAATAACATAATTGGATCATATAACTATCCCTCAACATGCAACAAAGAGTCACTCCAAAGTCACTAATAGCAGAGAACAAATGAAGAGATTATGGTAGGGTACGAAACCACCTCAAAGTTATTCTTTCCAATCAATCCGTTGGGCTATTCCTATAAGTGCCACAAACAGCCCTAGAGTTCGTACTAGCATAACACCTTAAGACACAAATCAACCAAAACCCTAATGTCACCTAGATAATCCAATGTCACCTCAAGTATCTGTGGGTATGATTATACGATATGCATCACACAATCTCAGATTCATCTATTCAACTAACACATAGAACCTCAAAGAATGCCCCAAAGTTTCTACCGGAGAATCAAGACGAAAACGTGTGCCAACCCCTATGCATAGGTTCATGGGCGGAACCCGCAAGTTGATCACCAAAACATACATCAAGTGAATCACGTGATATCCCATTATCACCACAGATACGCACGGCAAGACATACATCAAGTGTTCTCAAGTCATTAAAGACTCAAGCCGATAAGATTACTTGAAAGGGAAAACTCAATCCATTACAAGAGAGTAGAGGGGGAAAAGCAACATAAGATCCAACTATAATAGCAAAGCTCACGATTGATACGTCCATTTTGCATCATGCTTTTATATAGATATTTATTGCATTATGGGCTGTTATTTCACATTATGTCATAATACTTATGGCTATTCTCTCTTAGTTTACAAGGTTTACATAAGGAGGCAGAATGCCAGCAGCTGGAATTCTGGGCTGGAAAAGGAGCAAATATTAGAGACCTATTTTGTGCAACTCCAAAAGTCCTGAAACTCCACGGAACATCTTAAAATAAATAAAGAAAAATCCTCGCCAAATATGAAGTCCAGGGGGCCCACACCCTGCTCACGAGGGTGGGGGGCACGCCCCCCCCCCTACTAGGGCGCGCCCCCTACCTCGTGGGCCCCCTGGTGGGTCTCCGACGTCCATCTTCTGCTATATGAAGTCTTTCGATGAGAAAAAGTAGGAAGCAACCTTTCGGGACGAGGCTCCGCCGCCACGAGGCGGAACCGAGGCGGAACCAATCTAGAGCTCCGGCAGAGCTGTTCTGCCAGGGATACTTCCTTTCGGGAGGGGGAAATCATCACCATCGTCATCACCAACACTCCTCTCATCGGGAGAGGGAAATCTCCATCAACATCTTCACCTGCACCATCTCATCTCCAAACCCTAGTTCATCTCTTGTATCCAATTCTTGTCTCAAAGTCCGGGATTGGTGCTAGTAGTGTTGATTACTCCTTGTAGTTGATGCTAGTTGGTTTATTTGGTGGAAGATCATATGTTCAGATCCTTTATGCATATAATTACCCCTCTGATTATGAACATGAATATGCTTTGTGAGTAATTACGTTTGTTCCTGAGGACAAGGGAGAAGTCTTGCTATTAGTAGTCATGTGAATTTGGTATTCGTTTGATATTTTGATAAGATGTGTGTTGTCTAGCCTCTAGTGGTGTTATGTGAACGTCGATTACATAACACTTCACCATTATTTGGGCCTAGAGGAAGGCATTGGGAAGTAATAAGTAGATGATGGGTTGCTAGAGTGACAGAAGCTTAAACCCTAGTTTATGTGTTGCTTCGTAAGGAGCTGATTTGGATCCATATGTTTCATGCTATGGTTAGGTTTACCTTAATATTTTTGTTGTAGTTGCGGATGCTTGCAATAGAGGTTAATCATAAGTGGGATGCTTGTTCAAGTAAGAATAGCACCCAAGCACCGGTCCACCCACATATCAAATTATCAAAGTACTGAACGCGAATCATATGAACGTGATGAAAACTAGCTTGACGATATTCCCATGTGTCCTCGGGAGCGCTTTTCCTTATATAAGAGTTTGTTCCGGCTTGTCCTTTGCTACAAAAAGGATTGGGCCACCTTTCTGCACTTTATTTACTTTTGTTACTTGTTGCTCGTTACAATTTATCTTATCACAAAAACTATCTGTTACCACTTATTTTAGTACTTGCAGAGAATACCTTGCTGAAAACCGCTTATCATTTCCTTCTGCTCCTCGTTGGGTTCAACACTCTTACTTATCGAAAGGACTACTATAGATCCCCTATACTTGTGGGTCATCAAGACTCTTTTCTGGCGCCGTTGCCGGGGAGTGAAGCACCTTTGGTAGGTGGAATTTGGTAAGGAAAAATTTATATAGTGTGCTGAAATTTACTGTCACTTGTTACTATGGAAAGTAATCCTCTGAGGGGCTTGTTCGGGGCATCTTCACCCTGAGCAGTAGAGCAAAGAGTTGCTCCTCAACCTACTGAACCTATTGAAAATGAAACTCCTTTTGAATTTCCTTCGGGTATGATGGAAAGACTGCTAGCTAACTCTTTTGCAGGAGATGGAACAAAGCATCCCGATGAACACTTATTATATGTGGATGAAGTTTGTGGATTATTTAAGCTTGCAGGTGTACCCGATGATGTTGCTAAGAAGAAGGTCTTCCCTTTATCTTTGAAGTAAGACGCATTTATATGGTATAGGCTATGTGATACGAGATCGTGGGACTATAAAAGATTGAAATTAGAATTTCATCAAAAGTATTACCCTATGCATCTTGTTCATCGTGATCGCAATTATATATATAATTTCTGGCCTCGCGAAGGAGAAAGCATCGCTCAATCTTGGGGGAGGCTTAAAATTAATGTTATATTCATGCCCCAATCATGAGCTCCCGAGAGAAATTATTATGCAAAGTTTTTATGCTCGGCTTTCTGAAAACAATCGCACCATGCTCGATACTTCTTGTGCTGGCTCTTTTATCATGAAGACTAATGAATTCAGATGGAACTTATTGGATAGAGTTAAATGCAACTCTGAAGATTGGGACCTCGACGAAGGTAAGGAGTCAGGTATGACACCTAAATTTGATTGTGTTAAATCTTTTATGGATACCGATATTTTCCGTAAGTTTAGCACTAAATATGGACTTGACTCTGAGATAGTAGCTTCTTTCTGTGAATCTTTTGCTACTTATGTTGATCTCCCTAAGGAGAAGTGGTTTAAATATCATCCTCCTATAGAAGTAAAAGTAGTTGCACCTATTAAAGTTGAAGAAAAGATTGTCACTTATAATGATCCTATTTTTCCTACTTCTTATGTTGAGAAACCACCTTTCCCTGTTAGAGTAAAGGATCATGCTAAAACTTCAACTGTTGTTCGTAAAAGAAATATTAGAACTTATACACCTCCTGAGCAAGTTAAAGTAGAACCTAATATTGCTATTGTTAAAGATCTCTTGTATGATAATATTGATGGGCATGTTATTCAGTTCGAAGGTGAAACTGCTAGAATTGCTAAGCCTTGTGATAAAGATAAACATAGACCTGTGGTAGGCGTGCCTGTTATTTCTGTTAAAATAGGAGATCATTGTTATCATGGCTTATGTGATATGGGTGCTAGTGCAAGTGTTATACCGCATACTTTATACGAAGAAATTAAGAATGAAATTGCACCTGGTGAGTTAGAAGGAATTGATGTCACAATTAAACTTGCCAATAGAGATACTATTTCACCAATTGGGATTGTTAGAGATGTTGAAGTCTTGTGTGGGAAAACTAAATATCCTGCTGATTTTCTTCTTCTTACGTCTCCGCAAGATAGCTTTTGTCCCATTATATTTGGTAGACCCTTCTTGAACACTGTTAATGCTAAGATAGATTGCGAAAAGAATGTTGTTACTATTGGCTTGGATGATATGGTTCATAAGTTTAATTTCTCTAAATTTAGTAAACAACATCGTGAGGAAGAATTACCTTGTAAGGATGAAATTATTGGTCTTGCTTCTATTGCCGTACCTCCTAGTGATCCTTTAGAACACTATTTGCTAGACCATGAAAATGATATGTTCATGAATGAAAGAAGGGAAATAGATGAAGTATTCTTTAAACAGGAACCTATTTTGCAACACAATTTGCCTGTTGAAATTTTAGGGGATCCTCCTCCACCCAAGGGTGATCCCGTGTTTGAACTTAAACTGTAGCCTGATAATCTCAAATATGCTTATCTTGATGAAAAGAAGATATATCCTGTTATTATTAGTGCTAACCTTTCAGAGCATGAAGAAGAAAGATTATTGAAAACTCTGAAGAAGCACCGTACTGCTATTGGATATACTCTTGATGATCTTAAGGGCATTAATCCCACTCTATGTCAACATAAAATAAATTTGGAAGCAGATGCTAAACCCGTTCGTGATCCTCAACGACGTCTGAATCCTAAAATGAAAGAAGTGGTAAGAAAAGAAATACTCAAGCTTCTGGAGGCAGGTATAATTTATCCCGTTGCTCACAGTCAGTGGGTAAGTCGTGTCCATTGTGTCCCTAAGAAGGGAGGTATTACTGTTGTTCCTAATGATAAAGATGAATTGATTCCACAAAGAATTATTACAGGTTATAGGATGGTAATTGATTTCTGCAAATTAAATAAAGCTACTAAGAAAGATCATTACCCCTTACCTTTTATTGATCAAATGCTAGAAAGATTATGCAAACACACACATTACTGCTTTCTAGATGGTTATTCTGGTTTCTCTCAAATACCTGTGTCAGCTAGAGATCAATCAAAGACTACTTTTACATGCCCTTTTGGTACTTTTGCTTATAGACGTATGCCTTTTGGTTTATTTAATGCACCTGCTACCTTTCAAAGATGCATGATGGCTATATTCTCTGACTTTTGTGAAAAGATTTGTGAGGTTTTCATGGACGACTTTTCCGTCTATGGTTCCTCTTTTGATGATTGCTTGAGCAATCTTGATCGAGTTTTGCAGAGATGTGAAGAAACTAATCTTGTCTTGAATTGGGAAAGTGCCACTTTATGGTTAATGAAGGTATTGTTTTGGGGCACAAAGTTTTCGAAAGAGGTATTGAAGTTGATAAAGCCAAAGTTGATGCTACTGAAAAGATGCCATGTCCCAAGGACGTCAAAGGTATAAGAAGTTTCCTTGGTCATGCTAGATTTTATAGGAGGTTCATTAAGGACTTCTCAAAAATTTCTCGGCCTCTGACTAATTTATTGCAAAAAGATATACCATTTTTCTTTGATGATGATTGTGTAGAAGCATTTGAAATACTTAAGAAAGCATTAGTCTCTGCACCTGTTGTTCAGCCACCTGATTGGAATTTACCTTTGAAATTATGTGTGATGCTAGTGATTATGATGTAGGTGCTGTTCTAGGGCAAAGAATTGATAAGAAATTAAATGTTATCCATTATGCTAGTAAGACTCTAGACAATGCTCAAAGAAATTATGCTACTACTGAAAAAGAACTTTTAGCAGTTGTATTTGCTTGTGATAAGTTCAGACCTTATATTGTTGATTCTAAAGTAACTATTCACACTGATCATGCTGCTATTAAATATCTTATGGAAAAGAAAGATGCTAAACCTAGACTTATTAGGTGGGTTCTCCTGCTACAAGAATTTGATTTGCATATCTTGATAGAAAAGGAGCCGAGAACCCCATTGCAGATAACTTATCTAGGTTAGAAAATGTTCTTGATGACCCACTTCCTATTAATGATAGCTTTCCTGATGAACAATTAAATGTTATAAGTACTTCTCGTAGTACTCCTTGGTACGCTGATTATGCTAATTATATTGTTGCTAAATTTATACCACCTAGCTTCACATACCAACAAAAGAAAAAGTTTTTCTATGATTTACGACATTACTTTTGGGATGACCCACACCTTTATAAAGAAGGAGTAGATGGTGTTATTACACATTGTGTACCTGAGCATGAACAGGAACAGATCCTACGCAAGTGTCACTCCGAAGCTTATGGAGGACACCACGCTGGATATAGAACTGCACATAAGGTATTGCAATCCGGTTTTTATTGGCCTACTCTCTTCAAGGATGCCCGTAAGTTTGTCTTATCTTGTGATGAATGTCAAAGAATTGGTAATATTAATAGACGTCAAGAAATGCCTATGAATTATTCTCTTGTTATTGAACCGTTTGATGTTTGGGGTTTTGATTATATGGGACCTTTTCCTGCCTCTAATGGATACACACATATTCTAGTTGTTGTTGATTACGTTACTAAGTGGGTAGAAGCTATTCCAACTAGTAGTGCTGATCATAACACTTCTATTAAAATGCTTAAGGAAGTTATTTTTCTGAGGTTTGGAGTCCCTAGATATTTAATGACTGATGGTGGTTCACACTTTATTCATGGTGCCTTCCGTAAAATGCTTGCTAAATATGATGTTAATCATGGAATTGCATCTCCTTATCACCCGCAGTCTAGTGGTCAAGTAGAATTGAGCAATAGAGAGCTCAAATTAATTTTGCAAAAGACTGTTAACAGGTCTAGAAAGAATTGGTCTAAGAAACTTGATGATGCATTGTGGGCTTATAGAACTGCATATAAAAATCCTATGGAATGTCTCCATATAAAATGGTTTATGGAAAAGCATGTCACTTACCTCTCGAACTAGAACATAAGGCATACTGGGCTATTAAAGAGCTCAACTATGATTTCAAACTTGCCGGTGAGAAGAGGTTATTTGATATTAGCTCACTTGATAAATGGAGAACCCAAGCTTATGAAAATGCCAAGTTATTTAAATAAAAAGTTAAAAGATGGCATGACAAAAGGATACAAAAGCGTGAGTTTAATGTAGGTGACTATGCATTGCTATACAACTCTCGTTTAAGATTTTTTGCTGGAAAACTTCTCTCTAAATGGGAAGGACCCTACGTTATCGAGGAGGTCTATCGTTTCGGTGCCATAAAAATCAAAAACTTTGAAGGCACAAATCCGAAGGTGGTAAACGGTCAAAGAATCAAACATTATATCTCAGGTAATCCCATAAATGTTGAAACCAATATTATTGAAACCGTAACCCCGGAGGAATACATAAGGGACACTTTCCGGAACGTTTCAGACTCCGAAAGGAATAGGTATGTGGTACGATAAGTAAACCGATTCCAAAACAATTTTTAAGGCAATATTTCTCCGTTTTGGAATATTTAGAAAAATAGAAAAATAAGTACCAGTCCGGGAAGGACACGAGGGCCCCACGAGGGTGGTGGGCGCGCCCTACCCCTCTGGGCGCGCCCCCCTACCTCGTGAGCACCTCGTGTGCCTTCCGGACTCCGTTTTCTTGCACGATACGTATTTTGGTCGGTAAAAATTCACTATATATTCTCCCGAAGGTTTTGACTCTCGTATCACGCAAATCTCCTTTGTTCTTGTTTCGAGCTGTTTTTCTGACAGATCTAGGTTATCATGACGGCCCCAAGTTCTTCCAAGGACAAGTTCTTCGAGAAGGTCATCAATCCTTACCTTGCGGAGGTGCTGCTACACCCTCAAACCATTGAGTTGCGCGATGGGTTGCTGCACATCCGCGATGAAGAGGGACCCAAGGGGACTGGAAGCATGGAGACAAGGCTCAAAGCGGTGGAGCAACAAGTTTTCAAGTGCCAAGGGATGGTGGAACATGGACTCAACTCCAACCATATGATGATCGCAGAGTTCACTAGCAACCACAAGTTGGATGCTGACAACATCAGGGAGGCCATCTTCAAGCTTCATGAGAAGATCGAGCACCTCCAAGCCCAAATCTATGACCTACAAAACCAAAACTATGAGTATGAATATAGATTCAAAAGGATGAGTTTGGCTGCAGATTTGAGGATCCCGGAGACTCGATCATCCTTCTATGATGGTGAGCCTATGCCCTGGAAGATGGACGACAAGCTTGCATCATCAACAACACCTCCACCATCTTCTTCAACAACAAAGAAGGAGACATAATCACTTGGTTATGGGCACTCCCCTTGGCAACTGCCAAGCTTGGGGGAGGTGCCCCAGTATCGTATCACAATCACAACTCATATCTTTACCGTTTTTCTTAGTTCGATCCTATTAGTAGTATTTTGATCTAGTAGAATAAAGTTTATGGCATGATCTAGTTTTGAGTTTTGCTTTATGATCTCTCTTTGTAATCGAGTCCGTGAGCTATATATATAATAAAGATTAGTGTTGAGTCAAGGGCTTGATTTTCTCGCTATGATCTTGGGTGAATAAAAGAAAAGAAAGAAAAAGAATAAAAAGAAACAAAGAGTTCATATTGATCTTATTGAGAGTAATGACTTCACATAGAAAGAGTATGATGATTAAAAGTTGTTGGGAGTTGGCAGACATAGCTTTGGTCATCGTTGCAATTAATAGGAAGTAATAAGGAAAGAGAGGTTTCACATATAGATATATTATCATTGACATCTTTTATGATTGGAAGCACTCATTAAAATATGACATGCTATAGAGTTGATGTTGGACAAGGAAGACAACATAATGAGTTATGTCTTTCTTATATCTGAGATAAAGTATGTTGTCATGGATCCTCTAACTTGTTGAGCTTGCCTTTCCCCCTCATGCTAGCCAAATTCTCAGCACTAAGTAGAGATACTACTTGTGCTTCCAAATACCCTTAAACCAGTTTTGCCATGAGAGTCCACCATATCTACCTATGGATTGAGTAAGATCCTTCAAGTAAGTTGTCATCGGTGCAAAGCAATAAAAATTGCTCTAAATATGTATGATTGATTGGTGTGGGAGGAATAAGCTTTATACGATCATGTGATGTGGAAGTAATAAAAGCGACGGACTGCATAATAAAGGTTCACATCACAAGGGGCAATATAAAGTGACGTTCTTTCACATTGAGATTTTGTGCATCCAACCATAAAAGCGCATGGCAACCTCTGCTTCCCTCTGCGAAGGGCCTATCTTTTATTATTATCTTCTACCTTTTGCAAGAGTCATGGTGATCTTCACCTTTTCCTTTTTCATTTTATCCTTTGGCAAGCTCAGCATGTTGGAAAGAACATGATACATATATCTAATTGGATGTAGGGGAGCATGAACCATTATTGTTGACATTACCCTTGAGGTAAAAGGTTGTGGGGCAAAATTATAAGCCCCTATCTTTCTCTGTGTCCGATTAAAACTCCGTAGCCATAAGTATCGCGTGAGTGTTAGCAATTATGAAGGACTAGATGATAGTTGAGTATGTGGACTTGCTTTTAAGCTCTAACATAAACTCTTTCCGATGTTATGATAAATTGCAATTGCTTCAATGACTGAGATTATAGTTTGTTGGAGCCTAATAAGGTTTATGATTCATACTTTTGCATTGTGAATAGATCATCACTTGAACATAAGTAATCATAGGACAAAATCTATATATGTTGTTGTTATGAGAATAATCATGATGCCTTCATGTCCGTATTTTATTTTTATCGATGCCTATACCACTAAACATGAGGACATATTTATTGTTATCGGCTTTTCGCTTGAGGACAAGCGAGGTCTAAGCTTGGGGGAGTTGATACGTCCATTTTGCATCATGCTTTTATATCGATATTTTATTGCATTATGGGCTGTTATTTCACATTATGTCACAATACTTATGGCTATTCTCTCTTATTTTACAAGGTTTACATAAGGAGGGAGAATGTCGGCAGCTGGAATTCTGGGCTGGAAAAGGAGCAAATATTAGAGACCTATTCTGTGCAACTCCAAAAGTCCTGAAACTCCACGGAACATCTTAAAATAAATAAAGAAAAATCCTCGCCAAAGATGAAGTCCAGGGGGCCCACACCCTGCTCACGAGGGTGGGGGCGCCCCCCCCCCCTACTAGTACGTGCCCCCCTACCTCGTGGGCCCCCTGGTGGGTCTCCGACGTCCATCTTCTGCTATATGAAGTCTTTCGATGAGAAAAAAATAGGAAGCAACCTTTCGGGATGAGACTCCGCTGCCACGAGGCGGAACCGAGGCGGAACCAATCTAGAGCTCCGGCAGAGCTGTTCTGCCGGGGATACTTCCTTCCGGGAGGGGGAAATCATCACCATCATCATCACCAACGCTCCTCTCATCGGGAGAGGGCAATCTCCATCAACATCTTCACCAGCACCATCTCATCTCCAAACCCTAGTTCATCTCTTGTATCCAATTCTTGTCTCAAAGTCCGGGATTGGTGCTAGTAGGTTGCTAGTAGTGTTGATTACTCCTTGTAGTTGATGCTAGTTGGTTTATTTGGTGGCAGATCATATGTTCATATCCTTTATGCATATTATTACCCCCCTGATTATGAACATGAATATGCTTTGTGAGTAGTTACGTTTGTTCCTGAGGACAAGGGAGAAGTCTTGCTATTAGTAGTCATGTGAATTTGGTATTCGTTTGATATTTTGATAAGATGTATGTTGTCTAGCCTCTAGTGGTGTTATGTGAACGTCGACTACATAACACTTCACCATTATTTGGGCCTAGAGGAAGGCATTGGGAAGTAATAAGTAGATGATGGGTTGCTAGAGTGACAGAAGCTTAAACCCTAGTTTATGCGTTGCTTCGTAAGGGGCTGATTTGGATCCATATGTTTCATGCTATGGTTAGGTTTACCTTAATATTTTTGTTGTAGTTGCGGATGCTTGCAATAGAGGTTAATCATAAGTGGGATGGTTGTTCAAGTAAGAACAGCACCCAAGCACCGGTCCACCCACATATCAAATTATCAAAGTACCGAGCGCGAACCATATGAACGTGATGAAAACTAGCTTGATGATATTCCCATGTGTCCTCGGGAGCGCTTTTCCTATTATAAGAGTTTCTTCCGGCTTGTCCTTTGCTACAAAAAGGATTGGGCCACCTTGCTGCACTTTATTTACTTTTGTTACTTATTGCTCGTTACAATTTACTTTGTCACAAAACTATCTGTCACCACTTATTTCAGTATTTGCAGAGAATACCTTGCTGAAAACCGCTTATCATTTCCTTCTGCTCCTCGTTGGGTTCGACACTCTTACTTATTGAAAGGACTACGATAGATCCCCTATACTTGTGGGTCATCAGCGATACATCAAGATCGTGACAAATCAAGAACACGAGAGAGAGAGAGAGAGAGAGAGAGAGCTCAAACACATAGCTACTGGTACATACCCTCAGCCCCAAGGGTGAACTACTCCCTCCTCGTCATGGAGAGCGCCGGGATGATGACGATGGCCACCGGTGAGGGTTCCCCCTCCGGCAGGGTGCCGGAACAGGGTCCCGATTGACTTTTGGTGGCTACAAAGGCTTGCGGCGGCCGAACTCCCGATCTATTCTATTCTTCGGAAGTTTTAGGGTACGTGGGTATATATGTGTGAAAGAAGTACGTCGGTGGACCTCCGGGCTGTCCACGAGGCAGGGGGCGCGCCCTAGGGGGGTGGGCGCGCCCCCACCCTCGTGGGCAGCCCGGGACTCCCCTGGTGAGCTTTCGGTACTCCGTGAGCTTCTTCTGGTCCAAAAATAAATTCCGTGGAGTTTCAGGTAAATTGGACTCCGTTTGATATTCCTTTTCTTTGAAACACTGAAATAGGAAAAAAAACAACAATTCTGGGCTGGGCCTCCGGTTAATAGGTTAGTCCCAAAAATAATATAAAAGTGGATAATAAAGCCCAATATTGTCCAAAATAGTAGATAATATAGCATGGAGCAATCAAAAATTATAGATACGTTGGAGACGTATCAACAAGTTTTTCGATTTCGGTTTTCGCTTGAGGACAAGCGAGGTCTAAGCTTGGGGGGTGATACGTCCATTTTGCATCATGTTTTCTTAATATTATTTATAATGTTTTTATCCATAATAATGCTTTTTGGAGTAATTCTAATGCCTTTTCTCTCATAATATGCAAGGTATACAGAAAGAGGGAGAATTCTGACAGCTGGAAATCTGGAGCTGGAAAAGCTACATCAGGCTACCTATTCTGCACAACTCCAAACAAGTTGAAACTTCATGGAGAATTTCTATTGAATATTTGAGGAATATTGGAGAAAATAACTACCAGAGGGGGCCCACCAGGTGGGCACAACCCACCTGGGCGCACCAAGGAGCCCAGGCGCGCCCTGGTAGGTTGTGCTCACCCAGGCCACCTTCGGTGCCCATCTTTTGGTATATAGGTCATTTTGAACTAAAAACATAAAGAGAGGACTTTCGGGATGGAGCGTCGCCATCTCGAGGCGGAACTTGGGCAGGAGCACTTTTGCCCTCCGATGGAGCGATTCCGTCGGGGGAACTTCCCTCCCGGAGGGGGAAATCATCATCATCACCAACAACTCTCCCATCTTGGGGAGGGAAATCTTCATCAACATCTTCAACAACACCATCTCATCTCAAACCCTAGTTCATCTCTTGTGTTCAATATTGTTACCGACTATAGATTGGTGCTTGTGGGTGACTAGTATTGTTGATTACATCTTGTCATTGATTACTGATGTCGGCTAGGACTACGTCGGTATTTCCCCAAAGAGGAAGGGATGATGCAGCACAGCGACGGTAGGTATTTCTCTCAGTGAAGAAACCAAGGTTATCGAACCAGTAGGAGAACCAAGCAACACAACGTAAACAGCCCCTGCACACAAATAACAACACCTCGCAACCCGACGTGTTAAAGGGGTTGTCAATCCCTTTCGGGCAACGGCGCCAGAAACGGTGCATGGACGGGAGAAAGTTGTAATAGATTGAATAAATAGATCGCAAATAAAATAAAGTGCAGCAAAGTATTTTTGTATTTTTTGTTTAATAGATCTAAAAATAAATGCAAAGGAAAGGTAGATCGCAATGGCAAATATATGAGAAAGAGACCCAGGGGTCGTAGGTTTCACTAGTGGCTTCTCTCGAGAAAAATAGCAAACAGTGGGTAAACAAATTACTGTTGGGCAATTGATGGAACTTCAAATAATCATGACGATATCCAGGCAATGATCATTATATAGGCATCACGTCCAAGATTAGTAGACCGACTCCTGCCTGCATCTACTACTATTACTCCACACATCGACCGCTATCCAGCATGCATCTAGTGTATTAAGTTCATGGAGAAACGGAGTAATGCAATAAGAACGATGACATGATGTAGACAAGATCTATGTATGTAGAGATAGACCCCATCATTTTATCCTTAGTAGCAACGATACATACGTGTCGGTTCCCCTTCTGTCACTGGGATCAAGCACCGTAAGATCGAACCCACTACAAAGCACCTCTTCCCATTGCAAGATAAATAGATCAAGTTGGCCAAACAAAACCCAAATATCGGAGAAGAAATACGAGGCTATAAGAGATCATGCATAAAAGAGATCAAAGAAACTCAAATACTTTCATGGATATAAAAAGATATAACTGATCATAAACTCAAAGTTCATGAGATCCCAACAAACACACCGCAAAAGAGTTACATCATATGGATCTCTAAGAGACCATTGTATTGAGAATTCAGCGAGAGAGAGAAAGCCATCTAGCTACTAGCTACTAACTACGGACCCGAAGGTCTACAAAGAACTACTCACGCATCATCGGAGAGGCACCAATGGAGGTGTTGAACCCCATCCGAGATGGTGTCTAGATTGGATCTGGTGGTTCTGGACTCTACGGCGGCTGGATCAATATTTCGTCGACTTCCCTAGGGTTTCTGTAATATTAGAGTATTTATAGAGCAAAGAGGCGGTCCGGGGGCCACCCGAGGTGGGCACAACCCACCAGGGCGCGCCTGGGCCTCATGGCGTGCCCTGGTGGGTTGTGATATCCTCAGAGAACCCCCCAGGCGCAGCCAGGGCCCATTATGTGTCTTCTGGTCCCAAAAAATCTTCGTAAAGTTTCGTTGCGCTTGGACTCCGTCTGATATTGATTTCCTACGATGTAAAAGAACATGCAGAAAACAGCAACTGGCACTTGGCACTATGTCAATAGGTTAGTACCAAAAAATGATATAAAATGATTATAAAACATCCAAGATTGATAATATAACAGCATGGAACAATCAAAAATTATAGATACGTTGGAGATGTATCAATTACTATATGGTTTGTTTGGTGGAAGATTATATGTTCAGATCCATTATGCTATTTAATACCCCTCTGATCATGAGCATGGTTATTATTCGTGAGTAGTTACTTTTGTTCTTGAGGTCACGGGAGAAATCATGTTGCAAGTAATCATGTGAACTTGATATGTGTTCGATATTTTGATAGTATGTATGTTGTGATTCCTTTAGTGGTTTCATGTGAACATCGACTACATGACACTTCACCATATTTGGGCCTAAGGGAATGCACTGTGGAGTAGCAATTATATGATGGGTTGCGAGAGTGACAGAAGCTTAAACCCCAGTTTATGCGCTATTCCGTAAGGGACTGATTGGATCCAAAAGTTTAATGCTATGGTTAGAATTTATTCTTAATACTTTTCTCGTAGTTGCGGATGCTTGCGGGAGAGTTAATCATAAGTAGGAGGTTTGTTCAAGTAAGAACATCACCTAAGCACCAGTCCACCCACATATCAAATTATCAAAGTACCGAACATGAATAAAACCAACATGATGAAGGTGACTAGATGAAATTCCCGTGTACCCTCAAAAACGCTTTGCTTATCATAAGAGACCGTTTTGGCCTGTCCTTTGCCTAAAAAGTATTGGGCTACCTTGCTGCACTTTTGTTACTACTATCGTTACTTGCTCGTTACAAATTATCTTGCTATCAAACTACTCTGCTACTTACAGTTTCAGCACTTGCAGACATTACCTTATTGAAAACCACTTGTCATTTCCTTCTGCTCCTCGTTGGGTTCGACACTCTTACATATCGAAAAAAGCTACAATTAATCCCCTATACTTGTGGGTCATCAACCACATACATACTTGGAACAAAAATGCTATGAACAAAAAAATACATATAGCCACATATATGAAATAAACATCATATATACATACATACATACATACATACATACATACATACATACATACATACATATAGCCACATACATATATACATTATATATGAACAAAAAAATCATCATATAAAAAATCAACATATATATATATATATAACTATGCACAGATCCGGAGAGGCGGCAGGGGCGCGGCCGGGCGCGCTCAGGGGCGGCGGACGGCGTTGGCGTGGGCGGCGGACGGCGTGGGCTCGGGGGCGAGGCAGGGCCACGGGCTCGGGGACGACAACGGCGACGACGGGGCAGGGGCACGACGACGGCGACGGCATGGGCGGCGTACGGCGTTGGGGCAGCCTGGTGGCGTCGAGGAGGTCGGCGTCGTCGGGGGAAGTGGCGATGAAACTGTGAAATTTTCTGAGTGTGGGCTTATATACCCACACCATTGGTCCCGGTTTGTGGCACCAACCGGGGCCAATGCTACCCTTTGGTCCCAGTTCGTGCAGGGTAGCATTGGTCCCGGTTGGTGCAACCAACCGGAACCAAAGGTTGGTGCTGCCCGCGGCCAAAAGTTTAGTCCCACCTCGCTAGCTTAGAGGGATCGGGAGTTGTTTATCAGCGCAGCTGCGCCGTCCCTCTCGGGCTCCTCTCAACTGCAGGCTTACGGGCCTATTGTCACAATCCTCTGCATGTGGGCCTAGTGTGGGCCTGAATCCTAGCCCAATGGGTTTCTAGTCGCATTCAGGCCGAGGTGGCCCACTAGGCGGAATTTTAAAAAATCTAGTTTTTTTGTTTTCTTTTTTTCTTTATTTATTTCCTTTTGTTTCTACTTACAGCTAAATACTTACAGTTTTTCATTGATTCTTTTTGCTTTTAGGTCACAAAAATTATAACCTTTCTGTTAGTGCCATTAGTTTTCAAATTTGAATAGTTTAAATTTGAATTCTTTTAAACTTGTGTGAATCACTAGTTTGTGAATAACTTTACTATAAAAGTAGAGTTTTGAGTGATTCTTTTTCCTGCTATTTAATATTATTGTGTTTTATCATTATTCAATTTGGTAATTTTTAGGTTATTTTAAATGTCTATTTTAATCAAAGACAAATTTTGTTATTTTAGTTTACCATTAAAGTTTCTAACAAAAAATCCTTTATGAAAATTCTTTTTGCTATTAATGTTTTGAACAAAAAATACTTTGATAATTTTAGTTGCATAAATTTTATAAAAATTTAGTTTCAAAAATACTAGAGGTTTATAAAATCTTTTTAGTTGATTCCTCTTGCTATTAGAGTTTTATAAAAGCTTTTTAGTTGATTCTTTTTGCTATTGAGGAATATATAGTTTTGTTTTAGTTGATCATAACAGAATATTTTAACTAATTATTTTTAGTTCATTGTTTTTGCTATTAGAGTTTCATAAAAGTTTTCTAGTTCATTCTTTTTGCTATTAGTCCATTCTTTGAGCTAAATGACCCTAAAATTGAAAAGCACTTGAAATGAACTCTGAAAAGGTTGAAAGTTGGCAATGTATCATCATTTCACCCACATAGCATGTGCTAAAAAGTGGAGAGGGTTAGAGCAAAAGCTGGATGCACTTCATATACAAAATGGACAATCTCATTCGAAGTATCAGGGTTTCATAGGAAAACTCATCTGTTACAAAGGGATTTCATTTTTTTAACTTATTTGAACTCCAGACTTTTTGTGTGTTCAAAATGCACCATTCAAAGCCACACCATCATTTTTCAACCCTTTCTGATTTCATTTGGTATTTTTCATGCATTTACTGATTTTTTGAGCTAAATGACCCTGTAATTGAAAAGCACTACAAATGAACTCTGAAAAGGTTGAAAGTTGGTATGGTATCATCATTTGACCCACATAGAATGTGATAAAAAGTTTAGAGGGTTACGGCAAAAGCTGGATGCACTTGGTGTACAAAATGGACAATCTATTTTGAAGTATCGGGGTGTCATACGAAAACTCATCTATTACAAAGGGATTTCATTTTTTTTGAACATATTTGAACTCCAGACTTTTTGTGTGTTCAAAATGCACCATTCAAAGCCACATCATCAATTTTCAACCCTTCCTCACTTCATTTGGTATTTTTCATGCATTTACTGATTTTTTTTGAGCTAAATGACCCTGAAATTGAAAAGCACTACAAATGAACTCTGAAAAGGTTGAAAGTTGGCATGGTATCATCATTTGACCCACATAGCATGTGCTAAAAAGTTTAGAGGGTTACGGCAAAAGCTGGATGCACCTGGTGTACAAAATGGACAATCTCTTCCGAAGTATCAGGGTTTCATATGAAAACTCATCTGTTACAAAAGGGACTAGATCATTGATGGCGCGCATTGCTGCGCCCGTCTATTTTGAATGTTTTATGATAGAGAGATATGATTTTTCTGTAAATACATGAAGACAAGATAAGGTATGGAAAATGCTAAATTGACTAAAATAATGTGTTTCATGAATGTTTCCCTTTTTATGAAAGATACTACTGTCAGTAGTAAGTAACAACCTAAAAGAAAATAACATTCTAAGTAATAACCTAAGAGATAATAACATTCTGTACTACAGAGCACTTTACTTTTTTTGGGTGATGCAGCTACCCTTTTCTTATGCAGGTAGGTTGAAATTTTGCATAATAATAACTTAAAACGATGAAGCACAACTGCTTAAACTCCTCACATGTTTCAAATAGTATACATGCTAGATTTCATGCGGAATCTTATCAATTAAATAAATGGTTGTATGATTCTCCCATAAAAAACTTTGATAATTTTGCAACACCACAAGAAGCAATTGATATGTATTTTCTACCTTTTGTTGACATTATCACATAACAGAGCAGTCTAGATGGTCAAACATTTTTCAAATCTTAGTATACCTCTGATCCCAGCTCTTCCTGCTCTGTAACTTTCTTGAGTGTATCATGGATCTCTGGAATCATTCCATTCGTTTCGCACAAAAAGATGTGCACGCCGCCATCCAAAGGTTAAAACTTTAATCCTTGTAACCATCGATCGTATACCCTGAACGCTGAATGTTCATCTTGTGACCATTATTGTTCTTCTGCTCCTTATTTCGTGCTTTGACAAGTCTACAAATTGAATACACTCAACTATATTCTACCAGCATAATGAATACACTCAACTTTATTCCAGTGGCATACTCAATATCAATAATGGTCTACAATGACAAAAGCATTTTACAAACTACGTTTTGGGCATGTGTAAGATAATAAATGAAACAAGGTATCAAGGCAGAGGTATAGTAACCTGAATTTGTCTGGTTACTCCTTAAGTTAGTATGAAAGTTGTTCTCCGTCAAAAAGGTTGTCGGGATTAACCACACCAAGAGGAAGACCACAAACTCTGTAATTTGGGGAGATCTCCGCTGAACATACGTGCTTAGGTATCCATGGAAGGGAGCAACAGTGTGCCAATGGCAACCATAATAAGGGTTGCATTTGGATCATTCTCACGTAGGAGCATTATTGGGACCTAATCACACAAGAACTACCATGTTGGCACGTGTTTCTGCGCCTATCATTTTTCGTTAAAATGGTAGAATTTTCTGTAACTAAATGAAGTCATAATGCAGTCGTATAGACTAACTTGAAAAGCTGAATTAAATGTCATTTTGAATTTATAGTAGGGTCATGCAATGCCATATGTCATGGACATGCACACAAATTTAATCTTTACATGAACCCTTAATCATGCAATGAGGCTTCTAATGATTGAGGGCACCCAATTTAATTTATGTGGACAGAGAAAAAACCATAATTTTTTTTGAATGGGTACAACAAATAGACCATCGTCTGATTCTATTTCTTACTATTAATTTGGCTCAAGTAATTTGTGAATCAGGCTTCAAACGAGTATACTAAAGAAGTGATGGCATAAATGCTACATGTATATTAATTCAAACAACAATGTTTAGAAGGACAGGATTTAATAGAGAACCAATTTAAGCTATAAATTTTTTATTTTTTGCTTTCTTAGAGGATTAACTAATTCCAGTATAGTCATGGACTATGACGGAATCCGAAAACATGCATGTCGTCAGAAAGCACCTAGAGCTTGGAATCAAAACAAGGATCGGAGAGGTGCTTCCTGAAGTCTCGGGAGATTATGCTTGATGAGTACCTGAGCCGCAATCCCACTTGGCTTGTTGAAGATATGCACCTTGAATTCCTTTGATCTACGATCATTATAACACAATAATGGGAAAGCACTTCAGAAAATGTAGTAGCAGTTTTGGTGCTCTCACTCACTGAGAGCCGAGTGACTTTTTATATTTTCTAAGCCTAATGCTACCAAAAAATGCAAGAGCTGCAAGTGCAGGAGCTTAGCAATGCACAGTCATGATGCTGCAACTATACCTTGAAAGAGAAACTTCAACTTTTCCATAGTGCGCCAATATTTAGGCTAAACCAAACCATAATGAAGCCTATACTGAGATAAAATATTTGGATTTTATTGGAAATATATTATGTAAATAGAAACTATTTTTATTGTTAGGACGGGCAAGCCCGCCATTAAAGGAAGCACATCACCACACTAACAATATTTTTGACAATATAGATCCTAGTATAGTAGTGGCTGCTGGATGGCACAAATCATTCCATTATTCAGTGCATACTGAAATAATCATCTTCGTCACATTTCCAGTAGCATTTAGAAGTCCCTCCTGGCTGCATTTGAAAAAGGTCAAATCTTTCATGATATGCTTAAGGCAATATTTAAATTGGAAGGTTATGCTGGAATCAAATCAAATCACATACGTGTTGGACCAAGGTAGCACCCAAGATGCCACTACAGGACGGTGCGTAGAACATACAGATGTTCAGACAATTTTAATTTTATGTGTAACCAATTGAAGATCCAAGTCAGATCACTGGCATTTACTTGGTTACATATTCCAATATCTCACCAAATGGTGTGAACACAAAGATAGAACACATCCTTGCTATGAAGGAATTGAAAATAGCAAATTGAGGATATAGAAAGCACTGTCTTGCTCCTGCTACTAAACATGACATAGAATGCATAAGAAGAAACGGATGCTTGTGCTATGAAAGATTCAGAAGTACCACTAAATATATAGAAAAAATAAAACATGAAAGGGCAAGTCGTACTGCACAACTCTATTGTATACTTGAAATTAATTTATATTTGTCATTACTATGGTTTTGGGAGAGGTAGTGAAGCATGATGGCAAAGGGCCTGAAGCGCAGGAGCACATTGATCTTGGCCTTGAAGATGATGATGTGATTGTGTTTGCTCGTGGGAGTAATAATGTGTCTTACAACACAATGAAGTTTCTCATAAAAATATACACGATGAAGTGCAAGCAGGCTCTGACCATGATTCTAGCAGCATCGGAGGAGGACCGTCAAAACTTTGAGGCACACCGCACACAGGGCCATCATTGACGTCTGGACGGCCATGACCTAGCATGCCGACTGGGAGTTGATCCCTCTCTCTCTCTCTCTCTCTCTCTCTCTCTCCCTCTCCCTCTTCGTCAACCCCTTCCTGGCCTCCATTATCATGGCGTCCAAAAGCATCCCAATTTACATCAATTCAGAGCAACTGAACAAGTAAGAGCAAGAAGCGTCAAGTGGTTGAGACCAACACCACCTGAACACAACCGAAATACTCCCGGAAGAAGAGAAAATTGGGGGCAAAAAATCACAGGTGGGTTTGGATTTCAGCGCACTATTGGAGAAGACTCATCCACCCCTGCGAGTAAGTCGATATGCACGAAGCAGAGTGCCCGCATCTTCCTGGCCGGAGGAACCGTGATGGTCACCATCTCCTCCTTCCCCTCCTAGAGTCCTTGATCATCCTTCTCCACCACCTCCCCCATCTACACAAATCCTAACCTATACGAATCAAGAGGAGGCACCTATTTGTTCACAAATCCGTGACGAAGCACCAATCATACCTCTAGCGCGAGATGAACAGATATGGACCAAGATCTTGCTGACGACATGGGGAATTAACTGGTTCGAGGGTGGCTCAACTCCCTTCAACAACTCACCCCAACCGTCCTCACCTTTTAGATAGCCTCTCCATCTCTCTCTTGCGGTGACGACAGCGGCAGTCGGTTTGGGAGATGAGGGGTAGGGACGTAGGGTTCAGGGAGGGGAGGGGAGGGGAGAGGACGGGGGCATATCTGTACCCTTCTTTGGGGATCGGATGTTAACTCGTACCAGCAAAGGAGGGGCCTCTGATTTTGTGCCAGGAATAGCGGCCCACACCACCGGAGCAAGAAGCACATCAGACGTCCAAGAATGATCGGGATGAGCGATTTAACGGCCAAAATCAGTGATGGCCTGAGAGAGCTCCTAGGGTGCACAGTTATAATGTTTCTAAATTTCATTCTTGTGAACTTATTTGAACTCCAAACTTTTTCTATGTTCAAAATGCACCATTCAAAGCCACATCATCAATTTTCAACCCTTTCTCACTTCATTTGGTATTTTTCATGCATTTACTAATTTTTTGAGCTAAATGACCCTGAAATTGAAAAGCACTACAAATGAACTCTGAAAAGGTTGAAAGTTCTCATGGTACCATCATTTGACCCACATGCATGTGCTAAAAAGTTTAGAGGGTTACGGCAAAAGCTAGATGCACTTGATGTGCTAAATGGACAATTTCTTTCGAAGTATCAGGGTTTCATACGAAAACTCATCTGTTACAAGAGGGATTTCATTTTTTGGAACTTATTTGAACTCCGGACTTTTTGTGTGTTCAAAATACACCATTCAAAGCCACATCATCAATTTTCAACCCTTTCTAACTTCATTTGATATTTTTCATGCATTTACTGATTTTTTGAGCTAAATGACCCTGAAATTAAAAAGCACTACAAATGAACTCTGAAAAGGTTGAAATTGGCCTGGTATCATCATTTGACCCACCTGCATGTTCTAAAAAGTTTAGAGGGTTATGGCAAAAGCTAGATGCACTTGGTGTGCAAAATGGACAATCTCTTTCGAAGTATCAGGGTTTCATACGAAAACTTATCTGTTACAAAGGGATTTCATTTTTTGAACTTATTTGAACTCCAAACTTTTTGTGTGTTCAAAATGCACTATTCAAAGCCACATAATCAATTTTCCACCCTTTCTGACTTTTGGTATTTTTCATGCATTTACTGATTTTTTGTGCTGAATGACCCTGAAATTGAAAAGCGCTACAAATGAACTCTGAAAAGGTTGAAAGTTGGCATGGTTTCATCATTTGACCCACCTAGCATGTGCTAAAAGTTTAGAGGGTTACGGCAAAAGCAGGATGCACTTGGTGTGCAAAATGGACAATCTCTTTCGAAGTATCACGGTTTCATATGAAAACTCATCTATTACAAAAGGCATTTCATTTCTTCACATGTAACTGCGGTGATATTCTAGATCAAAGGCATCATCATAATAGTGGTGGAGAAGAAGTCTTCACTTTTTCTTCGCTTGTGTCATTTGCTTATTGTGCCGTAACCATGGATAATCTTCATCGTCTAACAGGGTGCTTGGGTCAGCCTTGACTTTGAAGGGAGGAATTTCATGAAACTTTTCATAATCTTCAGACACGTATGTCTTGCCCTCCACTCCCATGATGTATCTATTTCTTGAAAGAACTATGTGGCCCTTTGGCTCATCGTATGATGTATTCGCTTCCTTATCTTTTCTTTTTCTTGATTTGGTAGACATGTCCTTCACATAGAAAACCTGCGCCACATCATTGGCTAGGACGAATGGTTCGTATGTGTACCCAAGATTGTTCAGATCCACTTTTGTCATTCCGTATTGTGGGTCTACCTGTACCCCGCCTCCTGACAGATTGACCCATTTGCACTGAAACAAAGGGACCTTAAAATCATGTCTATAGTCAAGTTCCCATATGTCCACTATGTAACCATAATATGTGTCATTTCCTCTCTTGGTTGTTGCATCAAAGCGAACACCACTATTTTGGTTGGTGCTCTTTTGATCTTGGGCGATCGTGTAAAATGTATTACCATTTATCTTGTACCCTTTGTAAGTCAATACAGTCGAAGATGGTCCCCTGGCCAACGAGTACAACTCATCAGAAACAGTGTTGTCACCCATGAGACGTGTTTGCAACCAACTACCGAAAGTCCTGATGTGTTCACATGTAATCGAGTCGTCACACTGCTTCGGGTGTTTGGAGCGCAGAATATTCTTGTGTTCATTGACATACGGGGTCACCAAGGTAGAATTCTGTAGAACTGCATAGTGTGCATGAGACCAAGAATGCTCATCCCTACATATTATTGAGTCCGCTCCTAGCGTGCCTTTTCCAGTCAGTCTCCCCTCATACCGCGATTGAGGGAGACCAATCTTCTTAAGGTCAGGAATGAAGTCAACACAAAACCCAATGACCTCCTCTGTTTGATGGCCCATGGAGATGCTTCCTTCTTGCCTAGCACGGTTACGAACATATTTCTTTTAGACATCCATGGACCTCTCAAAGGGGAACATATTGTGTAGAAATACAGGGCCCAGAATGGCAATCTCATTGACTAGATGAACTAGGACATGCGTCATGATATTGAAGAAGGATGGTGGGAACACCGGCTCGAAACTGACAAGACATTGCGCTAGATCACTCCTTAACCTTGGTAGAATTTCTGGATCGATCACCTTTCGAGAGATTGCATTGAAGAATGCACATAGCTTCACAATGACTAATCGAACGTTTTCCCGTAGAAGCCCCCTCAATGCAACCGGAAGCAGTTGCATCATAATCATGTGGCAGTCATGAGACTTTAGATTCTGAAACTTTTTCTTTGCCATATTTATTATTCCCTTTATATTCAACAAGAAGCCAGACGGGACCTTCATACTGAGCAGGCATTCAAAGAAGATTTCCTTCTCTTCTTTGGTAAGAGCATAGCTGGCAGGACCTTCATACTGCTTTGGAGGCATGCCGTCTTTTTCGTGCACACGTTGCTGGTCCTCCTGTGCCTTCGGTGTATCTTTTGTCTTCCCATACACGCCCAAGAAGCCTAGCAGGTTCACGCAAAGATTCTTCGTCACGTGCATCACGTCGATTGCAGAGCGGACCTCTAGGTCTTTCCAGTAGGGTAGGTCCCAAAATATAGATTTCTTCTTCCACATGGGTGCGCGTCCCTTCGCGCCATTCGGAACAGATAGTCCGTTGGGACCCTTTCCAAACATTACTTGTAAATCATAGACAATAGCAAGTATGTGATCACCAGTAAGGACGGTGGGCTTCTTCCGGTGATCTGCCTCGCCTTTGAAATGCTTGCCTTTCTTTCGACATTGATGGTTGGTCAGAAGAAATCGACGATGCCCCAGGTACACATTATTCCTGCATTTGTCCAAATATATACTTTTGGTGTCATCTAATTGAATAGTGCGTGCATGCATGGTATCCCTTGTTTGTCTGTCATGAAAGGTTACTGAGAGCAGGCCAATCATTGATAGTTACAAACAGCAATGCATGTATGTCAAATTCCTGCTGGTCTTCCTCATCCCACACACGTACACCTTTTCCATTCCACAGCTGTAAAAGTTCTTCAACTAATGGCCTTAGGTACACATCAATGTCAATGCCGAGTTGCTTAGGGCCTTGGATGAGAACTGACATCATAATGAACTTCCGCTTCATGAACAGCCAAGTAGGAAGGTTATAGATACATAGAGTCACGGGCCAGGTGCTATGATTGCTGCTCTGCTCCCCAAAAGGATTAATGCCATCCACGCTTAAACCAAACCATACGTTCCTTGCGTCACCTGCAAAGTCCCCCCATTTTCTCTCGATTTTTCTCCACTGCGACCCATCAGCGGGTGCTCTCAACTTCCCGTCTTTCTTACGGTCCTCTTTGTGCCATCGCATCAACTTGGTATTCTCTTTGTTTCTGAACAGACGTTTTAACCGTGGTATTATAGGAGCATACCACATCACCTTGGCAGGAACCCTCTTCATAGGCCGCTCGCCCTCAACATCACCAGGGTCATATCGTCTGATCTTATAACGCAATGCACCGTATACCGGGCATGCGTTCAAATCCTCGTACGCACCGCAGTAGAGGATGCAATCATTAGGGCATGCATGTATCTTTTGCACCTTCAATCCTAGAGGGCAAAGAACCTTCTTTGCTCCGTACGTACTGCCGGGCAATTCGTTATCCTTTGGAAGCTTCTTCTTCAATATTTTCATTACCTTCTCAAATTCGTTGTCAGATACACCATTGTCTGCCTTCCACTACAGCAATTCTAGTGTGGTGTCGAGCTTTGTGTTGCCGTCTTCGCAATTTGGGTACAACCCTTTTTTGTGATCCTCTAACATGCGATCGAACTTCAACTTCTCCTTTTCACCTTCGCATTGTCTCATTGCATCAACAATGACCCGGCGAAGATCATCATCGGGCACATCGTCTGGTTCCTCTTGATCTTCAACTTCCCCCGTTGCAGCGTCACCGTATTCAGGGGGCACATAGTTGTCATCATCCTCTTCTTCTTCGTTGTCTTCCATCATAACCCCTCTCTTTCTCCGTGCTTGGTCCAAACAATATAGTGTGGCATGAAACCCTTCATAAGCAGGTGGGTGTAAAGGATTTTCTGGTCAGAGTAAGACTTCGTATTCCCACATATAGGGCATGGACAACACATAAAACCATTCTTCTTGTTTGCCTCAGCCACTTCGAGAAAATTATGCACGCCCTTAATGTACTCGGAGGTGCGTCTGTCACCGTACATCCATTGTCATTCATCTGCGTGCATTATATATAATTAAGTGTGTCAAAAACCATTACAAAACATCATGAATGTAGAAGTGATCAAATTAATAGAAGTTCATCATCACATTAAAACCAAAGTACAGTAGTGATCAAATGTTATTACTGAAAAAATAAATACATAAAGTTCATACATATAGTTATCATTGAACAACATATATGTAGCTCTCTAGAGCATCTAATTAAACCATACATTGAAACTATGTAAAACATTTCAATGCAACAACAAATGTGATCATAATCGCAACTAAGCTAACAATTGATCCAACGGCATAATGATACCAAGCCTCGGTATGAATGGCATATTTTCTAATCTTTCTAATCTTCAAGCGCATTGCATCCATCTAGATCTTGTGATCATCGACGACATCTGCAACATGCAACTTCAATCTCATCTTATCCTCCTCAACATGATCATCGACTAAATTTAACCTCTCGACAATAGGGTCGGTTGGAATTTCCGGTTCACATACTTCCTAGATAAAAACATTTATGTCACGTTGGTCGGCATAATTGTTATAAACACTAAATGAATCAAATAGTTATAAAAGATAATATATACCACATCCAAATCATAGACAGGACGAGGGCCGACGGAGGCGGATACCAAAATCATCGCACTATATAATAACAAACAATAATAAAAGTAAGAAAATCACACAAGTATCTATCTAAATCATACAAGTAAGAACTTTTTTCTTTTAGAAAGAAGATAAGAACAAGAGGCTCACCACGGTGGTGCCGGCGACGAGATCAGCGCGGGCGATTGACGGCGGTGAGGACGGGGACGGGACAGGACGGACCGCCAAACCTAGACAAATCTTGAGGAAAATGGAGTTTGGACAAGGAGCTTCGAGAGAAGAAAGCTTAAGTGTGGCTCGAGCATTTCATCGAACACCTCATATGCATACGAGGTGAGCTAGAGCACAACACACCTCTCACACACCTCCCTCAAAAAAACAGAGCAATGAGCTGAGCTGAGCGCGCGGACACTATATATAGGCTTCTCTTTAGTCCCGGTTTGGTCCCGGTTCCAGCCACAAACCGGGACTAAAGGTTGTGGGCCAGGAGCGAGGCCCATTGGTCCCGATTCGTGTCTAGAACCGGGACCAATGGGCCCCGAGGCCCGGCCGACACCCTGGCCTCACGAACCGGGATTAATGCCCTTTTCAGGCCTGGACCAAAGCCATGTTTTCTACTAGTGCCTCATATAACTCAAGGGTCCGAGAGAATTAACTGGTAGGGGTCCGGGGTCCGTATAACAAATCCGTAGCTCTAGAATTATTGTTCCGCCATCAACAAGATCTTACAATACTACCGAGATGATTTCCGTTTTATCGATCTTTGCGTTTCTTGTGAGATTAGATATTTGTAATCTCTATTCATACTTTGACTCGGAGATAGGGGTAAAGATAATAATTCATCTTGTTGTAACTATTACAATACTATCGAGATGATTTCCGTTTATCGATCTTTGTGTTTTTGTGATCCCTCTCATGTGCGCGAGTAGTCCACCTCAGGCGGGAGAGATGTAGGGGATTGGTAACGTGTGATCGTGCCTAACACTTATTGTAATATATGTGATTACTTTGAGTATTGGTGTTGGATGAACACTTAAGCAAAACCGTTCCTGCTACCAGGGCCTAACATTCTAACTAACATATACTCTACCTGTCTTCCATTTCTCGGAAGATTTCTTTTACAACACAACATCAAACTCGTATTCCATGAATTGATAGGTAAGGATCGCTGTCGAACAACTCTTCTTAATTTCTTCTGGAAGGCAGCTATTTTCAGAGAATTTATGGAGTGTTGTGATTAACTTGGCTATGGGGGTTATTTTACGTAGCAAGCCCAACTGTGGAAGCAACTTCTACAAGCATCCAAATCATTGACCATCTACTTCTTAGATCAAATCCAAACGCACCATCCTTTTTATTCCAAAATCCAGCTATCAAAAAGAAAAGGTTATTTGTGCTAATCCGAGCACACTGACAATAAGAGCCATCTCATAATAAACATTTCCAATGGAACAAACCATCTTGAAGATGCGTTGTTTTAGAGTTTTAAACGACCGCGCGAGGCAGATGGGGCGGAGAGGCAAGCCTGGTGGGGGGCCGCATGGTGCGGAGGAATTGGATGCAGGGGAAGGCCAATGTGAGGATGTTGTCGAGAAGGCGATGAGGAACAATGGCTGGGAAGATGTCTGGATTCATGACATGCAAACAGAAAATTGGTATTGACTGCTCTCTTGATTCCAACTATCAATATTAGTAGAACGTCCGTTGTCACGGTCTTTTGAAAAAAAATATTAAATGCTACTCACAGAGCTAAAATAACCAGATAGCTGTTTGTTTCAGACTCTAGATTCAGTTTCACTAGCAATGTTGAGTTCATTGGCAAAGCTGATTTGAAATAGTTTTCGTTTCAAATTCCAGATTTTTTTTCGAAACAGAGGCAAAAGGATTGACTCATCGATTAATTAAGAAGAAGAGAATTGACCAGTTAATTTAGGAAAACCGGGCGAAAACCGATAGAAACACTACAAAAGTGACACTCCAGAAGCGACTCACTCTCACGACCACGTAGACGGTCCACCAAATGCTCCCAACACACTACAACCACAACCACTTTTACGACTCAAAAGACCAAAGCCATGTGGACAACAGGAAACAGTGAGCACTACCCATCATGAAATTGCACCTGCCTTCCCTTTAGCATCATCAACCAAAGAAACCTCCAACTGCTTACTTGACAAAGGCGAAACTTGTCCTTCAATCGAGGCCGCCGACATGTCCACCTTCGTATGCTCCACTGATAGACTCAGGCATAGCTCCCTAAGCTCAGGCATGATCTGCAGCACCGGAGTCACAAGCATGGCGATGAACTCACCCTCAGTGGAAGACCCCATAGGAGGGGAGGTAGGCACCGACTATGAATGGACTCCAACACGAGGGGAGAAAGAGCCATACCACTCCTCACCCCTGTCTCCCGCGGAGCAAACACCGGCCGCACAGGGAGAATGTGACGTCAGAGTGGTCTGCAACAGAGCCGACACAAGACAAAGATGAATCTGGTCTCTAAAGCTAAAACAAATGGGGCCTTCGGTGGCGAAGCTGATTCATAGAATCAGAATCAGGTTCACCACTGAAGCGAATCTACAGGTGATTCGACACCAATCAAAGCTGAAACAAACAGAATCTTATGCCACTAAGTGAATGCAGAGGTGTTTGGAATCCAATTGAAGTTGGAACAATTTTTTAATTTTTTGAGTAACTGAAGGTGGAACAAATAGGGCCTTTAAGGTTGCGCATACTCCAGCCCAATTTGGCTTGAGGGCACCTGTCCCTTTCTCGGTTTGAATGGTCTGGTACTAGCCATATTGCTGGGCACAAAAGTCTAATCATCACATTTTTCCTTTAGCACCGTCAGTAACCAAGACAAGTTGTGCTACAGGTTACAACATAAATAGCTAGTGTACATGGTAAAACACAACAGTTCTTCATGAGAACAGCACACCTTTAGATTGTGTTGAGGTTGGATTTTTTTTCCTTATCCTAACACCAGATATATTTGAACATAATCATAGTCAAGCATGATGATGTCTCAAGAATCCAAACAAACACCAGATTTTTCGCCCTTCTGCATATGTTCCCACAACTTAGCAATGTTATTCACATACAGAAAAAGATAAGGCTCTTCAATCATACGTATATGGTTTAGAAACATCAAAATAAGGTCATAAATGCTGATAACAGAGACATTAGTAGGATTCTGCTAATCGCAAGTTGCCTCATTCAAGTACAAACATCATATGCAATTTGATCCTAAACACCATGCAGATTAAAGAGGAAGTAAATCCGATAATTATCACATTGTGTATATCCTTAGGGTGCAATGAGCCCATGTTCGACGGATCCAATCTATTTGCCAGACCTCAGATATGAACCACCACTATATGCATAGCATAGACAAACTGCTGCCTAACCAAATACAAAAGATTTGTGCGTATTGCGTTGGGAGCCACCAATGAATTGACCTAGCCACACAAAGATCCCAACTGAGCCGGCAAGGGAATTATGCGTCAACTGTCTATTGGCATTATTTATACCTTCATTATCACTGGCTAGTGTGAAGTGCTGTGACCCTGTTTCTTCCTTCCGATCAACGAACTGCAATGCGAGGAATCCGTAGTTCAGAATCTTTTGCCTTGATGTACTTTGTCAATTCCTCGAAAGATTCAGGTACAGAGTGGTACTCGTGAAACATGAGTCCTTTTGTCCTTCATAGGGGAAGAGAAGACAGTCATAATGTAGTATCACACATGATAGATGCAAAGAAGAAAAATTAAGAAAAAAACAGACTTACCACTCATGAGGATGGCAGTAGGTTAGAAGATGGTCGGCAATGGTGAAAGGGCGCACGGAGGGTCGGATCCTATCCTTCCCGTCATGTATTTGGCATGACACTGCTAGCCGCTCAGAGAAACCTGTCCTTATGGAGTGCACCACAACAGGGTCACGGTGCAAAGAGAAGTAAATGGAATTGCTGCTCACAGATGGGAGGTCCCTCGCCGAAACAGAGAGGCACCGATCCCTGTTGAGGAACAGCGCGTGGCCACCGAGGCAGTTCACCGGGATCAGCTCACCGCGGTCGATGTCCAACGCAAATAGCTTATAGGCATTTTGCTGTAAGGGCTCCATGCCACAATGTTGCCCGGTTAAATGGTGGACAGCAAGCAGCACTTGTCCACCGGACTCTACGAGGAAGTAGCCGCATAGCCCCGGATCGCCAAAATCATTTGGAACATGAGCAAGCACAGGATGTGGTGATCTTGGGTACAGCTACATGATCTTCCTTGAGCCACCCATGGCGACTGTCGCGTAAAGCCTTCCTTGGAAGGGCAAGATGCTTTTAAGGAAGAGCCCTCGGTGGAGGACCTCCCAAGTTGGGCGGCCAGCCTCGGCGCCGATCACCACCTGTGTCCACGGGAACCAGGCCACCACGGCAATGGAGGTCGCCGCGGACGACGCGCTGCAGACCGCGGCGTTCATGTCAAGCACGGAGTTGCGGTTCCTGACGGCATCGTGGAACACGGGGACGAGGGACGGGAGGTCGACCACGACCCGTGTGAAGGGATGCAGCACCCGGACGGCGGCCGTGCGCTTGTTCAGAAGGATGATCAGTCCCTCGGTGAAGCCGACGATCCTGTGGCGCCGGAGCAGAGCTGGGCACGGCCCGCGTGCTGCGCCTCCTGGGCCAGGCACTGCCTAGCTACTAAACGGGCCGGCACGTTGGCCTGTTTAGCACGCTCGGTTGCATATTTTTTTCAGCCTGTTGTGCTAGCGGGCGTGCCGTGCCAGCCCGGCTGCCCAGCCTCCAGGCGGGCCTAGGCATGGCGCGTGCCCAACACATCCCGTTTAGCATGTGTCGTGCCTGGCCCATGGCGGGCCATGCCGGCGTGCTTGCGGGCTAGCCTGGTTGGCCCGGCCCATTTGGCCAGCTTTGTGCCGGAGGGGATGAAAATACAACTCACTTGGCAAACCGCCCACCGCAGGCACGCCTGGACGTGTCCACAGACAGCATCGGGCGGCCCGTGAGGCAGCCACCCTTCTTAAATGTAAACCCTCAAATTCATGTCATCCATGTGATCATATAACACAAAATTAATCACAATCCAATAATTCAACAGTGCAACAAAGCAAAACGGTTCAACAATCCAAACATGCTAAAAAAAATTCAAGTCTGGGCCACGGCTGGCTAACTTGATGGACCACTCGTTGGACGTCATTTGTTGTCTTGACTGATACAGCCTACACCATCTCAGAAGGTAAATTACATGCATAGTTTTCTAAAATATCTCCAATAAAAGTTTCATTTTCTACAATATACTTGTATGAATATTGCCGTGATGACATACCTTGCCGGTTAGCAACCACATCAGGGTGGTCTCATATCTTCTCGTGCATCCCGTACTACGGTGGCCGCTAGTACCTGCACCCAGTGGGCTAGGGTTTCTCGTGCCTCCCGCCGGTGCCGCCATTGGTCTACCTTATCCCTTGCAGTCTTAAGGCCATGAAAGTGCGGTGGATCTTAACCCTTGCGGCGGACGGGCTTCATTTTCTATTTTTTTTAGTTTTGTTAAGGTTTGTGTCCTGCTCAGAGATGCGAGGTGCCAGCTGCTCTCTGTAGATGGAATAAGGTTCTTCCCTCCTAGCCCCCTTTCTGATGATGTTTCTAGCATCGCCCGACAACATGTTGAGGTTTGTCTTCGGCGGATCTCATGGGATTCGATCGTCGCTAGTCTTCAATGGATCCACGTGGATCGATCCGGTCTCCGTTCGTCTGCGTTCGTGTGTCCACATGTTGGATCCTTCTGATCTACATTTTCTTCATCGGCGCCGGTTGTTGTTCTGGTGCGCTAGTCCTATGGGGTCTTAGCACGACGACTTCCTGACTGTCTACTACACCAAGGTTTGCCCGGCACTGATGAGGGAGGGGCGATGACTGCGGCGTGCCTTTGGCTTGCCCCAGTGCTTGCATTCGTCGCTAGGTGGTTTATGGACCTGGCATGGATGAATTTTCGTACTTCTGGTGTTCTTTATACTACCTTGATAATTGATGGATAGATTGAAAGTTTTCCTCAGATTTTTTGTTGTTGTGATGAATAAAGTAAAAATACGAGTGTTGTTACTAAATAGGCTCATATCGTTGTTTTGCACTAGCGGCCCGATATATCAGCACCGGCCCGCGGGATACCTGCTGCACTAATGCACCCAACTTCCATTGCACCATTTAAAATGTTAGGGTTGCCTAAAAAATTAAAATGTCAGGGAAATCTAGAAAAAAAATATATTTAGTGCATCGGCATTATCAATAAATGTTGTTGCAAAAATTCAAATCAAAATTTAAGGCATTGCTTGAGATGAAAAAAAAGAGAAATTTGTAACCAATAGAGGTAATGGGCAAATTCTCAGCCAAACTTATATTATATGCTATTCACTGTCGGATTTGTCATTTTTATATCTAATTTACATTTTGAATTTTGTGATAGCATAGAAGTGTCAACGTGCTAAGTTTTTCTAATATTTTAAATAGTGCATCCGATACCGGCTACCAAATTTTTTGATACCTCGCTGGAGCTGCCACACCTATGCGACAAAATGTACACGATAGATTGTCAGTTTTTTTTTACTTTTCTCACTAGATGGCTTAACTCAAGTTGACAAAATGTGACAAAGTATGGCTAGGAACCAAACAACCGCTCTAGTGTTACCACCTACCGTGGAAAGCGCATGACTGCTGAGCTCGTATGACTCTGACAAACCAATTATTGTCACGTATTGTTGCGCATGGCCTAACTGATGTGGAACTAATACGATTTCCCCGTCGATGATCAAAATGATCAAATATTTGTGTATTTATTATTATACGATTATTATGCCTGGTGCTTCTACTCCACTAACCCATAAAAGGATAGGTTGTATAACACACCCCGCAGTATAGGCCGCAGTTGGTACAGGTTCAACCCATACCATCCTGTACGAAATTCCTGCATTTTTCATCTGAGATTCACGTTCCCAAAGGAAACCGAGCCGTTGGCAGGCGATGGCAGCGTTCTACGCCGTTACCTTGATGGAGGCATCGTCGTGTAACTACTGTCGACCCATTCGTGCTGCTCTGGGGGAAACCCTAGGATCTGGTGTTCCAGTTCGGACGATGGCGGCACTGCGGTGTCGTTTCTCTCTTGGGAGCATCGTTTGTGGATCAGCGTTGGAAGTCAGAGGTAGGAGGTGGAGCAGTCTCGTCTTGCACGGAGCTTCGGTGGAGATGTTAAGTCATGCCTGACCGACAGGTGCTATGTCTTGTCATGCCTGGTCGGCAGGTGCTACGCGCGACAGATCTTCCAAAGACTTCAAGCTGTGTCGGCTGGTGGTACTTGACAGCATGGTGCTGAGGTGTATCAGTGGCTACCGGGACGTGCACAGCTGTTTGCGCGCAGGGAGGAGGTGCCGTTGGGCGCCGTGGTGGCGTCGACGATAGCTAGACCGAGCAAGGTTGATGCATCAGTACAGTTCTGAATATGGAGCGGTGGCAGTTGGCAGCGGTGGCCTCTGAGAGCACGCCGGACCGACGAGACCCATGCCCGGCAGGCGTACTGGATGTGTCCTCAGGTCTTAGATGTTAGGTTTTGCTGCGATGTCTGTTTGATATTAGACCCAGGCTATCTGCGCCCCTTCATCAACTGGATAGATGTAGCGACAGTTTGTTGTTTAGACGGCGGCTTTAGTCTTACTGTGGTATTATTTGTAAGGTCTTGTGAGAATAATTAATAAAGTGACCGTATGCATCGTCCAGATGCAGAGGCCGGGGTCATCCTTCTTTTCTAAAAAAAACGTTCCCAAAGGGATTGAATTTCAGAGAATTATTGAAAGAGCAGCTGAACATTCTCCTTGGAGGTCCCGTTTTGGTTGGCAGAGTTGGTAGCATTGCGTTTGTTCGCTTGTGAGAAAAGGAGAGGTTCTTTAGAGAAGATACAGAGAAGTTTCATCCGTTAGGTAGGACAAGACTTGCGAAACGTGTTCACTACTAGGGGCCAAACGGGCAGCTGGAGAAAGAAAAAGGCCGTGACGCATCAAAGAGAGGTCGAGTAATCAGGTGGCCCCGCCGCATCGTGAAGGAAGAGCGCCGCTCGACGCCGCTCATGTCCAAGGCGCGCGGGCGCATTCTGCACTACCTCCGCAACGGCGGCTCCTCGTCGTCATTCTGAAGGGTCATGACGGCGCAATCGGGAGTAGCGCCGGCGAGACAGCCGCAACGCCGGGCACCGATCCAAGTTCGCCGACTCGAACGTCCTGCCGCGACACATCGCGGCGGATCCCGACCTGGCGTACGCCTGAGCCCTGGACGAGGAAATGGTTCCTCGCTGAGATCGCCGCTGCCGTCCTCTCCCCCAGCCCACGTCCTTGGTGGCCGCGACCTCACTGCGGACGACAGGAGGAGGCGGAGAGGATCATCCAGTTAGTTTGAGTTGTTTTGAAAATGTATGTGACTAGCTATCTCTTTTCGTGTCCGCGGACGGCCGCGGGAGGTTTTTTACAGGTTACCCGTGAAGATGCCCTTACAGTAGATTCGGGTTCTTTAAAGGAAAATAGTAGGACAAAGAGTATCAACGGGACTGACCACGCACGTCCACACGATAGAGACAGAGCACGCCCGCCCAACTTCTGCTGTTTCGGCCGTCCCCGTAGCGAAACAGCACACACGACGTTAACAGAGGTTTGAGCGCCGAGAGCTCCGCGCGACTTCTACCTTCCTTCGTCAAGCTCGCGCCGCGGAGGAGGTCGAGGTGGGCGCTGCTGACTACCGAGCAGCAGTCTTCTAGATAGGTCAACACTTTGCACCATTGCTTGCTTAGCTCTTCGAAACAGTGCCCGGCGGAGGGGGGTGGATTTGTTGCTTTCCCTGCCGAATGCCGATTGACGATCTCCACCTTTGGGTTGGTTCCCCTTTAGATTTCTGATGACTCTTTTTGTTCCCGGTGAGATTTCCGTGTCTCCCTTTCGCCAGAATAATCCCATCTGTCTGTTCCTCCATGAAACAGAGCATCTCTTCTTCTGTCCTAATCTGTTTCATGTTCATGGTTGGCGCAGGGGCTGCAACAGGAGCTGATCCGTCTTGAATCACCACCAGATGGGGATGGGTTCCCTCACAGGTAGATCCTCACCTCAACCTCCTCATGCTGCATCGCTTCCGGCAACCAACTGAAATCTGGGAACGCCATCTGTCTGACTCCAATACTCTGTACCCACACTTCAGGTTCTTCCTGGGTGATGAGCTTGTGCGGGAGCCCAATATGCTCCGGCAAAGACGCCTTCTCATGCGCCTTGAAGCAAATGTTCGACTCCTCCACGTGCACGAACCATCTGGCGGCGACCGGCATGGCCGCGCTGCTCGTGCTCGCGCTCGCACTCCACCTGCTTGTCAAAATTCCTCAGAGCAGAGGGTCTGCGCGGCAGCTCCTCACGCTCAGCTCACCGCTGCACTTGTCTGCTGTGGTGTTCAGTGGCACCTTGGGTTTCGTTTATCTTGGGCTAGGACTCTGGATGCTGGGGAGTAACTTCAGTCAGGATGCTCCTGTTGTTTACCTTCCACACTCGTGGCTTGTGACAGTGTCCCAGGGGTTGAATTTGATGCTCACCAGCTTCGCTTTCAGCATCAGGCCTCGGTTTCTTGGAGCGGCTTTCGTCAGATTTTGGCCGGTCTTGCTGACCGTCTATGCAGCATTCATTTGCTCTTCTTCAGTTGTTGACATTGTTGCAGAGAAGATGATAACTGTCAAGGGCTGTTTGGATGTTCTGTACTTACCAGGTGCAGTGGTCCTCCTCATTTATGGCATTCGGCACAGCCATAACGAAGAGGGCAATGGAGGAATTGGAAATGGTTTATACAAGGCCCTGAACACGGAGGAGGCAGGCGGTGAGGCAGCTGATTCTGAGACTCATCAGGTCACTCCCTTTGCTAAAGCTGGTTTTTTCAGTGAGATGTCATTTTGGTGGTTGAATCCTCTAATGAAGACGGGCCATGAGAATCCCCTTGAGGACAAAGACATGCTTCTTTTAGGCGCCACAGATCGAGCGCAAAACCAGTACTTGATGTTCATGGAGAAGCTGAATTGCAAGAAGCAGTCGCCGTCACACGCCACACCATCATTCTTCTGGACTATTGTTTCTTGTCACAAGCGTGCCATCGTGGTCTCGGGTTTCTTTGCTTTGCTGAAAGTTCTCACCTTATCCACAGGTCCAATAATTCTCAAGGCATTCATCAATGTATCACTTGGGAAAGGGACCTTTAAATATGAAGGCTATGCACTGGCTGCATTATTGTTTGTCTGCAAATGCTGTGAATCATTGTCGGAGAGGCAGTGGTATTTCCGCACTCGGAGATTAGGACTGCAGGTGAGGTCACTCCTGTCAGCAGCTATTTATAAGAAACAACAGAAGCTATCAAATGCAGCAAAAATGAAGCACTCCTCTGGACAAATTATGAACTATGTGACCGTCGATGCCTATCGGATTGGGGAATTCCCATACTGGTTCCATCAAACATGGACAACAAGTGTTCAGCTTTGCATTGCTCTGGCAATTCTATACAATGCAGTTGGTGCTGCAATGATTTCATCGTTGGTTGTCATCATTCTTACCGTACTCTGCAACGCTCCACTGGCCAGATTCCAACACAAATTTCAGAGTAAACTTATGGAAGCACAAGATGTGAGATTGAAGGCCATGTCTGAGTCACTAATTCATATGAAGGTCTTGAAACTTTATGCATGGGAAGGCCACTTCAAGAAGGTTATCGAGGGGTTGAGGGAGGTTGAGTACAAGTGGTTGCAAGCATTCCAGCTTTGGAGGGCATACAACAGTTTTCTGTTCTGGGCTTCTCCTGCTTTGGTTTCTGTGGCAACCTTTGTAACATGCTATCTTTTGAAAATCCCTCTTGATGCTAGCAATGTATTCACCTTTGTGGCAACTCTACGTCTCGTGCAAGACCCTGTTAGGACGATACCCGATGTTATTGCAGTTGTGATACAAGCTAAGGTTGCTTTCACTCGGATATCAAAGTTCCTTGATGCATCCGAGCTAAACGAGCAAATTAGGAAGAAATATTATGGTGGAATTGATTACCCTATAGCGATGAATTCGTGTAGCTTCTCGTGGGATGAGAATACATCAAAACCAACTCTAAAGAATATAAATCTGGCAGTCAAAGTTGGAGAAAAGGTTGCAATTTGTGGAGAGGTAGGATCAGGAAAGTCGACACTTTTGGCTGCTGTGCTCGGAGAGGTCCCCAAAATTGAAGGCGCGGTATGTTTTTTTAGTAATAACTTCATTTTCTAATGAAATAGCTGCCATACACAGAATTTAGACATTTATACATGTTTAAGATAAACATAGCCCTGTTGACAACAGCGTCAAGTTTGGTTTGCAAAGTTGTGAAAATTATGGTTGACAATATTTACCAACATGTAGTATGTTCATCAATTCATTTTCTTTCCTAACAGCTTAATATACGATTATTTATCTTCGGATAAACATTTCAGATCCAAGTCTGTGGGAAAATAGCATATATTTCTCAGAATGCATGGATCCAAACAGGAACTGTGCAAGACAATATTCTCTTTGGATCGTCGATGGACAAGCAAAGATACCACAACACACTCATGAGGTGCTCGTTAGTCAAAGACCTTGAAATGTTGCCATATGGAGATTGTACTCAAATTGGGGAGAGAGGAGTAAATCTTAGTGGTGGTCAGAAGCAGCGCGTTCAGCTTGCTCGTGCACTATACCAAAATGCAGACATCTATCTTCTTGATGATCCTTTCAGTGCTGTTGATGCCCATACAGCCACAAGTCTCTTCAATGTAAGGATCATATTTATCAGATGCAGATTATATTACTATTTGATTCTAAACGGTTTTACAAAACTCTTTTCTACAGGAATATGTGATGAGTGCCCTATCAGACAAGACCGTTCTTTTGGTGACTCACCAAGTGGATTTTCTACCTGTATTTGACTCCATTTTGGTACCTCTCTCCACTTCGAAAAAGCCACCGTTTGAAGATATTTATCTGTAATTAGCTTTATTTATTTGCTGATGTCATCTAAATGATTCTTGGCAGTTAATGTCAAATGGAGAGGTTATTCGGTCTGCACCTTATCAAGATCTATTGGCAGATTGTGAAGAATTTAAAGACCTTGTAAATGCCCATAAAGATACTATGGGTGTTTCGCATTGCAAGAACAACATACCCCATCAAAGATCTAAGGAAGTATCAATAAAGGATACAGATGGTATTCATGGAAGTAGATATACAGAGTCTGTGAAACCATCACCAGCAGATCAACTGATCAAGACAGAGGAAAGAGAAACTGGGGATACAGTTTTCAAGTCTTATATGCTTTACCTGCGCCAGAAGAAAGGCTTCCTGTATTTCTTCTTGTGTATGATTTCTCACATAATTTTCGTAGCTGGGCAGATATTACAGAATTCATGGATGGCTGCTAATGTCCAAAATCCTGATGTTAGCACACTGAAGTTAATCTCTGTGTACATTATTATCGGAGCTTGCACAATGATCTTCTTGCTATCAAGATCTTTAACAGTCGTTGCTCTTGGGATCCAGTCATCAAGATCCTTATTTTCCCAGCTACTCAATTCATTGTTCCGTGCACCAATGTCCTTTTTTGATTCTACACCTCTAGGAAGGGTTCTTAGCCGGGTAAGAGTTCTTAAACGAAGTTACAGAGATTTTCTCATGGGGGATTAACGTGTTCCCTTTTTCTTCTAATGCAGGTCTCTTCAGATTTGAGTATCGTCGACCTCGATATTCCATTTGCATTAGTGGTTAGCCTTGGTACCAGCTTAAATGCATGTAGCAATCTAGGGGTATTGGCTGTTGTTACATGGCAAGTTCTGTTTGTATCCGTGCCAATGATAGTTTTGGCAATTAGGTTGCAGGTAATTGGTATGACTTTATTACTTTATGACTAATCCTCATTTCTTTGATTATTTGATTTCATTCACACTTCACAGTTTTGCACTCAAAGTTTTAATAAGTGAAGCCTGTTGTGTTTGGTCATGCAGAGGTACTATCTAGCATCGGCCAAGGAATTAATGCGGATCAATGGTACTACAAAGTCTGCCCTAGCGAGTCACTTAGGTGAATCGATTGCAGGGGCTATAACGATAAGGGCCTTTGAGGGAGAAGATCGTTTCTTTGCTAAAAATTTGGATCTTGTTGACAAGAATGCCAGCCCATATTTCTGTAATTTTGCAGCAACTGAATGGTTGATTCAACGAATAGAAATAATGAGCGCCGTAGTTCTTTCTTCTTCTGCCTTTGTCATGGCTCTTCTTCCTCAAGAAACCTTTACCCCTGGTAAGCAATTATATGAGCACCACGTTGCTTCAAATAAGCTTTTGCTACGAGAACATACTTGATACTCCCTCCATTCTAGAATAGATAACGTTTTAGGCATGACATGGGTCTCCAACAAACTAATTTGACCACTAAATACTATGAAAATAATATTGACGAAAAATCCAATGATAGTATTTTGACCTTACTAGTCCAAATACCTTTTTTATATACAATAGTAAAGTTTTATAAGTTTTTTTGCGGGAGAAACATTCAATCTATTCATCATCTGTCATGGTAGTACAGAGAACATCAGAAGTAACAAAAATTACAACCAGGTCTGTGGATCACCTAGCCACGACTACAAGCACTGGAGCGAGACAAAGGTGCGCCGCTGTCATTGCCCTTCCTCACCGGAGCCGGGCAAACATTGTTGTAGTAGCGGTCAGGAAGTCGTGGTATTAAGGCTCCACAAGACCAGCGCAGCAGAACAACAAACATCACAAATAAAGAGAAGCGCGGATTGGAAAGATCAAACCTATAGACACACAGCCAGAGACATGCGAAGATTGGATCCAAACAGATCAACATGCCCTCCGATGACGGTAGACGCAACATCAAGATGGGGATCAAACATGTGAGATATTATTCCTACTAGGGGACATCGCCACCGCCGCACAGCCCCAACCAAGACGCTGAACCAAACAAGAACAAGAGGGGGATCCCTCCCACTGGTGCGGGGTCGGGATTCTCTGCACCTCCACGGCCCAAAGGCCATTGGAGGCAACACGGACCGGCCGCCGCGGCGACGCAGAAGGAGAAACCCTAGTCGCCTGGGAGTAGCTTCTTGGGGTGGAGGAAAGGGAAGATGCCTAAAGTGTGGAAAGTTTGATTGAATGCCTTCTAGAATGTTACACTCTGAGGTAGTAATGTTTATTATTGCAAGAAAATTATATTTACCGCCCTCGGCTGGGCAGAACATTATGAACATAAAACTCCGTACATTTCTCAAGCCACCACTTGCTCTGATGATTTTATGGATAAGCTTGTATTCTTATGAAGATGCAATTCTAGTCCTAATGCTTATGCGCCGGAGTTAACTAAATAAAGTATTTGATACCATTCAGTTTGTGCCATTACAAATAGTAGCACTAATTAGTTCCTTGCTTTCATACTTGCACAGGTTTTGTGGGAATGGCATTGTCCTATGGTCTTTCGCTAAATACATCATTTGTTTCCTTTACTCAAAGCCAGTGCAACCTTGGAAATCAAATAATCTCGGTGGAACGGGTGAGTCAGTACATGGACATACCAAGTGAAGCAGCAGAAGTCATTGAAGACAATCGACCATTACCGGATTGGCCCCAAAATGGCAATGTGGAGATTAGGCATTTGAAGGTAATCAAATGTAAATATTTACACATAAACCTTACAAGGTAAAATAAAATCCTACCTCTTAACACTTATAACAAATGTATGTGATGGATTTTCGTTTGACAGATTAGGTACAGGGAAGACGCACCCCTTGTACTACATGGAATCACTTGCAATTTTGAAGGTGGAGATAAGATTGGTATAGTTGGTCGAACAGGAAGTGGCAAGACAACGTTAATTGGTGCATTGTTTCGCCTTGTTGAACCTGATGAAGGGAAAATAATTATAGACTCTGTGGATATCAGTATGATAGGCTTACATGATCTGCGGTCGCGTTTGGGTATCATTCCACAAGATCCAACACTTTTTCAGGGTACAATAAGATACAATCTAGATCCTCTAGGGCAATTCTCAGATGAAAAGATATGGGAGGTAAGATTCTACACAGCTAACTATGTTGTTTTTCCTCATCTTACGCAATGATAAGATAAGATTGTGATGACAATGTATCACACAGAAAGAAGCTGATGCAATGTTTAAGCATGAGGTCATCCTCTTTTAGTACTATGGCAATTCAGCTTGATCTTTCCGATTTCAGAAAGTTCAGCACATTAACAAAATGGGGTGAATAAATTTAATTAGAGGAATCTCAAATGACAAGTTGCCTTTCTCATAAGAACTAGATTCCCTAGGAGGAACTAGATAACTTTTCACTTATGGAAGAAACAGGCACCCGAATTTGAGTTGAGGAGAACTCAGACATGGGTGACGACCTCCCGCCAACTGAAGTGGTTACTCCATTTGTTATTGTGCTTGCAGGTTCTTGCCAAATGTCAACTTCTTGAAGCTGTCCAGGAGAAGGAACAGGGACTGGATTCACATGGTAGGAAACTTCATTTCATCTATACTTTGGTTTCTGGAGTTCATCTTTTGAAACTAATAGTGTGTAAAGAGAAAAGCTCTAATCATTTCAAGAATTCAAAATAGGTGTGAAATTACATGTGCCAATAAATATGTCAAATTGTTAGTAGTCGCATGCGTATTAGTTATATCCTTGTGCTAGCATGATGTTTGGTATTATCTCATCCATAGTACTGATCAGAACCTGTCTTAATAGTTGTGGAAAGTGGGTCAAACTGGAGCATGGGCCAAAGGCAGCTCTTCTGCCTGGGACGCGCGCTTCTGAGAAGGTGCCGTATCTTAGTTCTTGATGAAGCCACAGCCTCAATAGACAATGCAACAGATGTTCTCCTTCAGAAGACGATCCGGACAGAATTCAAATACTGCACTGTTATTACAGTTGCCCACCGTATACCAACAGTTATGGACTGCGATATGGTACTTGCAATGAGCGATGGTATGTTTCTCTTGCCGGCAAATTATAAGCAATGTAATGTTTTTTTTGTGAGGATACCAAATTGATCGCCGATATGTCCCATCCTGATGAGCTATATACAAACACTTACAGGGAAAGTAGTAGAGTTTGAGAAACCTACAAAGCTCATGGAAACTGAAGGATCTCTCTTTCGCGAGCTGGTCAAGGAGTACTGGTTATACACTTCGAACACAAATATCTAGAAGAGATTGTCTCGAAGTTTCTTCGGCTATCTCTTGCTACAACAAGTTCTATGCAGTATCATGGTGGGCCGTCGCTGCCCTTTGGAATTGATGAAGGTGAACAGAGTAGATTCCTGAAGATTTCCTAGCCCCAGTAAATGGGAGGGACTAAATCTGCACCCCTGCCAACTGTACTGAATTGTAAGGCTCATAGTATCATTAGCAAGGTCACAGTAGTTCATCAAACTTGAGCTGTCTGTTTACAGTGTTATGGTAGAATCTTTTCCCGATTAGCTGAATGCATCGACTATGGATGAGGTTTCATGCGATTGGTTTTGGTTGTATATGCTTTGATGTACTTTTCTCCAATGAAAATCAGCTTTGCTTTTGTAGTTAACAGATACCTATTTATATTGCGATGTACAAAAATATTTCAGCAGGCATTCGAAAGAACCCAGAGCTGGCAAGCAGCGCAGCTCCTCTGTCTAATCTAACTGCGCCTCCTTACCGAAAAAGGCTTTCGCCCCGCTTTATAAATAAAGCAACCACCAAGCACAAAGTTATCAATGTCACACCAACACACCACAAACACTCACTCAACGCCACCGCATGCACGGTCCAACACAAACACAGACAAAGAGACCCAAGTTCCGCTGTGGGCACAACACAACAAGCCCAGCACGAGCACACGACAAGACAACAAACAAAACGGCAAGGCGGTGGCGATGGTGACGACAATCTAATCTGGTTCCGGGGGTGGTGGGGGAAGCGTTGGAGCCATCCGGAGAGCCATCGCGCGAAGCTGGGTGATGATGGAGGTGATGGCGTCTCTCTCCCTGGGGCGGCTAAGCGGCCACCAAAGCTACAAGTAACCGGACCATTTGAACAAAGCGTCAGTAGCATGACGAAGAGGGATGCGTTGAATCACAAGTTTATTCCTAACAGTCCACAGTGTCCAGGCCAGCACCCCAATGGCCAGCCACCTAATGTGGTGCACTGCGGGTGGGATTGCCTGGAGTTCGGCGAAGAGAGCGGGAAAGTTGTTGTGGTCCCAGCTTCCACCCACTATCTCGCGGAAACAACTCCATAGGAACTGTGCGGACACGCAGGCGAAGAAGATATGATTCGAATCCTCTTCCAGCCCGCAGAGCGGGCATCACCCATCACCCGGACCATTGCGCTTCAGGACCTCGACGCCAGACGGGAGGTGGCTGCGGATCCATTGCCACAAGAAAATCCTAATCTTCAGGGGAAGGTGAATCTCCCAGATGAGGGTGAGCGCCTCATGGCCAGGCGAGGGAGCAATAGCCTGGTACAGGGACTTGGTGGAGAATTGTCCAGAAGGCTCTAGACGCCATCTGGAGCTGTCATCTTCGGTCGTAAGATTAGGCGCGTGCAATGCAATGCAGTCAAGCAGCTCCTGCCAATCGTCTGTTTCAGCCGGACCAAAGGGCCTCCGGAACGCGAGCTGCCCCAAGTTAATAAGGGCTGCCGCGACCGATATCTGAGGGGCCACCGCAATGGAGAATAGGTTGGGAAAGCGGGCCGCAAGGGGTAAGTCGCCAGTCCATCTGTCGAACCAGAACAAGGTCGTGGTGCCTGATCCGACCTCAATCGAAGTCCCAATCCGGAGGACAGGGATGAGCTGGATGACGGATTGCTAGAACTGGGACCCCCTAGACTGCTGGCAGAAGGCGAGAGGCTGGCCTCGAAGGTATTTCTGCTGAATGATGCGAAGCCACAGGCTACCATCTCCGTTGCCAATCCGCCAAAGCCACCGAGTCAGGAGGGCAATGTTCATGCGCTTGGAAGACATGATCCTGAGGCCGCCCTGGTCGCGAGGCTTCCAGATTTCAGACCACCTAACCATGTGGTACTTCTGCTTGTCTCCCTCACCGGCCCAAAAGAAACGACCCTGAACAGTGGCGATCTCATGATGAAGCGTCTCCAGAAGGCTGTAGAAGCTCATGATGAACAAGAGCAGGCTGGAGAGGGACGAGTTGATGAGCACCGTACGAGCTGCTTTGGAGAGCCACTGACCTTGCCAAGGCTCGATATGGTGCTGAAGCTTCCCCACCGTGGGGCGCAGTTCAGCCACCGTGAGCCTAGAATCACTAATGGGTATCCCCAGATAAGTCGTGTGGAAGCTCCCAAGCTGGCAGTTAAGCCGATCTGCTATACTCTGGCGTTCGTCTTGGGAGTATCCCAAGACCATCACCTCGCTCTTGTCGAAGTTGACCTTGAGGCCAGACATCTGTTGTAAGCACAGAGAAGGAACTTGAGGTTTGAAATAACACTCTCCGAGCCCTCCACCATGATGATGGTGTGATCCGCATACTGGAGAAGGGAGATCCCGTGCTCCCCAACAAGATGCGGACTATCCCCTTAATGTGGCCTGCCGCCTTGGCCTTATCCAAGATAGCGGCCAGGGTGTCGACCACCATGTTGAACAGGAACAGGGAGAAGGGGTCACCCTGGCGCACCCCACAGAGGGTGGGGAAGAAGGGGCCGATCTCCCCATTAATGTTCACCGCGGTCCGGCCTGAGGAAACCATCTGCATCACCCTAGTCACCCACCGATCATCGAAGCCCTTCCGGAGAAGACATTCCCGAAGGAAAGACCAACTAACCGTGTCATACGCCTTGTGGAAGTCTAGTTTCAGGAAGACAACCTTGAGGTGTTTGGAGTGAACCTCATGGAGTGCTTCGTGAAACACCAGGACTCCGTCAAGGATATAACGACCCTGGATGAAGGCTGACTGATCCGGGTGAGTGATCCAGTCGGCAATAGGGGCCACCCTAATGGCGTACCCCTTTGCGAGGATGCGGAAGATGACGTTAATCACCGTAATCGGGCGGAATTGGCGGATCTCCGAGGCCCCCGCCACTTTGGGGATGAGGGTGATTACACCAAAGTTGAGCTGGGCGAGGTCGATGGACCAGACAAAGAACTCGTCAAATAGTGCCATCACCTCAGGCTTGATCACCTCCCAGAAGGTCTGGAAGAACTTCACAGGGAGCCCATCAGGACCCAGAGCCGAGGATGGGTTCATGCTCTTAATAGCCGCCCAGACTCCCGCCTCGGAAGACGGAGCCGTGAGGGACACGTTGTCCATAGGCAAAATGCAACTGTGGGCAGGCCAAATATCGGGCACCAGGGCAAGACCTCCTCGAGGGGAAGTAGAGAATAGGTCTTTGTAAAAGCCATCTACATGAGCCCGGGTGTCTTCGGGACTCTATAGGAGGTGCCCCCCGTCCCAAAGAAGGGGGATGGAGTTCCGACGACGGTGGCCATTCGCAATGGCCTGGAAGTAGGCGGTATTGGCGTCCCCTTTAAGGACCCAATTCTGAGTACCTCTCAGATGCCAGTAGGCCTCCTCGTCTGAGTAGATGACCATGAGCTGGTCCTCCAAATCATATCTAAGCATCCACTCGTTAGTCGAGAGGCCAGCGGTGTCAGCCCGAAGGTCTAGCACCTGGATGGCATGAAGGAGAGCTTTTGTACGCCTCCGTATGTCGCGGCCTACGTTTGCGCCCCAACCCTTCATGAATTGTCATGACCGCTTGGCGCAGAAGTGCCATTTGTCCACGGCCGAAAGGGATCGATGGGGGGCCTCATGCGCCTCGCGCCATCGCGCGCCCACCACGGCAGAAAACCCAGGCCGGCGCAACCAGAAGGTCTCAAAACGAAATCGGGGCGGAAGGGGAGGACGCTCATTCTCCGAAGAAAGGAGAAGGGGGACGTGATCTACGCCAATCCGCGTAATTGCGCGGAGCAAAGCTAGGGGGCAACGAATGTCCCACTCAGGGGAAGCGAAGACCCTGTCGAGAACGGAGCGAGTCGGATCAACCTGTCGGTTTGTCCAAGTGAACCTGGCCCCGACACGATCGAGCTCACGAAGCCCCATGTCCGCAATGTAGTCATTGAACATCTACATCCGCGGGAAATTCACCAAGTTATTGCTCTTGTCTTCTTCCGACCGGATGAGGTTGAAATCACCTCCCACCACTACCGGGAGCTGAGAAACTGCAACCTTCCTACTGAGATCACCGAGGAAAGCCTCCGAACGGCGGTGGTCAGCCGGCCCATAGACCGCAGTAATTTCCCATTTGAAGTTCAGTGCTCGCTCGATGATCTCCATGCTCACGTAGAACTCGCCCCGATCCATGCTGCCTACCTCAAAGGTGGCATCCTTCACCCCTAGGAGGATGCCACCCGAGTGGCCCGCACTCCCACTAGAAGGGAGCCAGTGCCAAGCAAATAGGTCGGAGCTCAAGTGCTCGAGCTCCGACAGGGAAAATTCCGTACGCATGGTTTCTTGAATGGCCACAATGTCGATTCGCTCAGTTCGCAAGTATTCGATTAGTTGGCGGTGTCGGCCATATTGACCGAAACCGCGGATGTTCCAGAAGAGGGTCCGCATCACTCATCCATCGGGGGGCTGCTTGACCCCAAGACATGTTGGTGGGAAACGACACCTATGGGATCACGAGAATCCCTTTCTGCAGTTGCGGAGCGCGGGGGCCGTGAGAAGAGCGGATCGAGCAGGCAGTACACGATTCCTTTACCCAGGTTCGGGCCGCGAAGATGCGTAAAACACTACTCCTGCTTTGGTGGATTATATGTTTGTGTTCTTGAGCTAGCTACGGGGCGTCAGGAGCTCCAAAAAGCCGAATCCTCTTCCTGGTCGCCTGGGGCCTCCTTTTATAGGGAAAGGGGCTGCCACAGTGGCACACAGGAGGTGGAAAGGGTACAGTGATGCGAGGTTATCCCTCGCATTACATGACAAGGTGAATTTAATGCGCCTTGCTTAGGTGTCCTTGCTTTATCGGGGGCGGGGGAGAGCCCTGTCTCGTCCGTCGCCGCTCTCTTCCGCGTCGACACGCGCCCTGGCCAGCGGTGCCTGCGATGCCATGTAGGCGGGCAGGCAGCTGAGGTGGCGCAGCGGTGGGTCTCCATGAGGATCTGCATGCCGCTACGCAGGTGCCTGCCCAGCTGGTTGGGTTGGCAGCTACATGCGAATGGTGGTGGAGGCGTGACTGGTGCGGGTCCGATGGTGGGCCCGCGGGTGTCCTTGGCAAGGGCCTTGCCGCGGCCCCGGCAAGGGTCTTGTCGGGGTCCCGACAAGGGTCTTGCCATGGCGCCTGCTGCCATCCCCGGCAAGGCTCTTGCCAGGGGCCTTGTGGTTTTCCTTGGCTGGGATCCCGCCAAGGACCATCATCTTATAAAGTGTGCATCTGATCTTAAATGTCTTCACAAAGATCTGCATACCACCACGGGGATGCCTCCCGAATCCTTGCCCCATGGGGGCAGTGGACTCAAGGGTGACCCGCTCCGTAGGTGTGGGGCGAGCTGCCACGGCAAGGGTCTTGCCGGGTTTGCAAAACCCGCCTCCCGGCAAGGATCTTGCCGGGGGGCCCGCTTCGTCCCCTTTGCTCTTTGTGGTCTTGGTCTTGGCGTCGTTCTGCTCCTCTTTGGCTTCGGCCTTACCTTGGTTCTACCTCCCTTGCCGGGCTCGGTGCAGCGGCGCCCGTGGCTCTGACTGCCCGTGCACGGTCATAGGGGTACAAAAAGTGTAGCCCTCTTTTTGTACACCGACAGGAGCCCCCGGGCCTGGGCCACACATAAGCGCTACGCGTTGTTGGGCTAGGCCCAAGAACGGTGCGCAGGCAGGCAGGGCGGTTTTTACCGCGGTAAGTTTCTTCGCGCGCTGCGCCTCCCATGCTTCCCACGCGTGGCGTGGCGTGGGGAGGCGGGCGTGACATGGGCGGCATGCGTGAGGCTGGGCTCTGCACGCATGCGTCACATCGTAGTAAAAAGGGGGCGGCTCGCGTCTTCCCCATAAACGGAGGGAGGCGTGGAGGCGCGGCCCATTTACTGGACGGGGCCGAGGCGTGGTCTTTCAAGGCGCCCACTCCCTTTAGTCACGGGGCGGGGAGAAGTCACCTCACCCATCGCTTCGGTCCCGCACGTTCGCCACGCGGCGCTCATGCGCCTGGGGTGGCAGTTGGTGAAGGCGGGAAGCCGGGCCGTCGCGGGCTGGGGCGGTGGATCGGCCCCGGTCTCCTGCGCCATTACGTCCTCATTGGCGGAATGGGGCGGTCGAGTCCCCACCCCGCTCCTTTATAAAGAGCGGGGGGGGGGGGGGTCGGTGCCCTTCAATCCTCCATCTCACTTCTTTAGCTTCTGCTCCCCTCCCTCTCATTCGCCATGGAGAAAGGGAACCCTGGTCCTTCGACGGTGGCGACGAGGGTCGCCGCTCGACAACGCGTTCCTCCTTCTCCTGCACCTGCGGTGGCAGAGCCAGCCGCGAGGGGAAGGGGGAGAGGGCGAGGCCGAGGCGCTCGGGGAAGAGGAGGACAGGGCGGCGCGCCGGCTTCGCCTCCGCCAGCAGTTCCTCTCCCCATGGAGGGCCATGTTGGGGACGACCCTTGTGAGTTCTTCGTTAGGCTGCGGCGGCCGCCTCGCCGTCGTCTTCGTCTCCCGACTCCATTCGCGAGCGAGATGGAGTTGGACCCGCCTGAGACACTGAGGCTGCACATGAGGGGCTGTGGAATCAGCGGTACGCGAGTCCGCGTCGACTTCCCAGCCCCTAATGTGATGTATCTTGGTCGAGGGTGGAAGACGTTCGCCCGTATCCACCGCCTGACGGAGGGGCTCACCCTTCATTTTAAGCTGATGGAGGGCGGTCTCCTCTCCGTCCAGGTCTTCGGGTGCTTCGGGACTCGGGCAAGGTGCTGCGTGGAGAGCTCCTCCGATAGCGAAGACTCCTCCTCGAGCGGGAGTGACGAGGAGGACAGCGGCAGCGACGACGAGGGTAGCGGGCGGCAGGATGACGGGTCCGACTAGGTGTCGGGCGCCGCTCCCTGCGGCACCGGCGACCCCATCATTCGTGTCGCCGGCTCCTTGAACTTCTCGGGGTCGCCACTTGGGCGGCTGGCGTTGGGAGGCTGCGGAAGAGGAAGAGGGCGGGTGGCAAGGCCGTCAACTCGGAGTACGTGGGCACGACGCCTTCGACGCGTGCTGACGTCCTGCCGCCTCGTCTTCGAGCTCTGCCTCCGGCGTTGCCATCACCATCCAGCCTTTGGACGACCACCGAGATGTTCTCTTGGTGTCTTCTGCCACCTGTAGCTCGTCTAGGCGTCCCTTTTGCCCTTTTCACCTCCTTGACCTGCCTCCTGAAGAGAGGGACAAGAAAGGGATTACAGACACCTTATCTCTTTTTAGTTTGTAAGCCTTCGGGCCTTAGCTGAATTTAAAGCTTGTAATCCCATCATTCATGTTTTTCATTCTCCATGAACTATACCTGAGTGGAATGTTTTTAATGAAAAAGGGATGCTTGCCGGGTCACTTGTCTTGCGGGTGGAACCCACGTCAAGGGGCAAATCCTTGATATCTTTAAGATAGACACTTCCTTGCCCGGTAGCAGGCCCTGCCGTCTTCCCACGTCGCTCGACCTTTCTCACGCTTTCGGCGGAGGCAGGGATGAGGCGGGTTCAGGCTCCTCGTTTCGTCCCTTCGCTGCCGCGACTACGACCAAACCTGGCCCCAGGAACGAGCCCTAGGGCCTAGAGTTAGGGGAGCACGGTAGCTTTAGGAAGAAACGAGGTCTCGCATACCTTAGTCCATAAGAGAATGCATGATAAGGGATGAAAAACTTATCTGAAACTGCAGCCCCCGGCAACTCTGGTTCACCGTGGGTGAATCTTTGTACTTGCAGCCCCTGGCAACACTGGCTTGCCGGGGTCCAGATGCTGGTCCGTCCCTCTTCTCCTTTTTTTTCATCCTCAAGTGATCCGGCAAGGATATCCGAGCCCTGCGAACCAAAGGAGACAAAAGAACGGCAAAGAGACGCACACTCGACCTCTAAGCTAGGGGTTAGCCGCCGCTAAGAACTATCAACCCTAACCAAGGACGAGACTTGATCTAGCATGCATGCTATAACTTAGGGCGCCAGCGCTTCATTTACGCTCAGGGTCTGCGCCTGGCTTTGTACAAAGGGTTACATGCATCATCGGCAATGCTTGTACAAAAGGTGGCTTGCCGGGAGGCCCGACAAGCCGCGCCTTATGGGTAAAACTTGCGAAGATGCTCGATGTTCCAGGAGTTGCTCACCGGAACGGCATCTTCGGTCTCCAGGCGGACTGCGCCGGGCCTGGTGACTCGTATTACCCGATAAGGGCCTTCCCACTTTGGCGTCAACTTGTTGGAATTCTTGGCCGATTGAACGCACCGAAGAACAAGGTCGCCTTCCTCAAGGCTCCGGGCATGAACCTTGCGGCTATGGTAGCGGCGCAAGGCTTGCTGGTAGCGTGCTGCTCTCACAGCCGCCCGAAGATGATCTTCCTCAAGGAGCAGTGCGTCGTCTTGCCGCAGTTGCTCTTGCTCAAGCTCATCATAAGCGAGCACTCGAGGTGACCTGTATATGAGTTCAGTGGGGATAACTGCTTCTGCCCCGTATACCAGGGTAAAGGGTGTCTGGCCGGTGGCTCGATTTGGTGTCGTCCTGATTGACCAAAGAATCGTCGGCAACTCATCAATCCAGCGTCTTCCGCTCTTGTGCAGTGTGTCGAAGGTCTTGGTCCTTAAGCCTCGCAACACTTCAGCATTTGCCCTCTCAGCTTGCCCCTTGCTCCGCGGGTGAGCAACGGAAGCGAAACAGACTTTGCTGCCGAGGTCCTGAGTATATTGCATGAAGGTGCGGCTTGTGAACTGCGTACCGTTGTCGGTGATGATCCGGTTGGGTACACCGTAACGGCACACTAGCCCCTTGAAGAACTTGACGGCTGACTGAGCTGTGACCTTCCTCACTGCCTCCACTTCTGGCCACTTTGTGAACTTGTCGATGGCTACGTACAAGTACTCAAAGCCCCCGACAGCGCGGGGGAAAGGGCCCAGTATGTCGAGCCCCCAGACCGAGAAGGGCCAGGAGAGAGGAATGGTTTGAAGGGCTTGAGCTGGTTGATGAAGCTTTCTTGAATGGAACTGACACGCCTCACACCTGGTGACGAGTGTCGTTGCATCCTGGAGGGCGGTGGGCCAGAAGAAACCCTGCCGGAACGCCTTGCCGGCAAGGGCTCTCGACCCAATGTGGGATCCACATATGCCTCCATGTATCTCTGCCAACAGCTCCAGTCCTTCCTCTCGAGGGATGCACTTCAATTTCACACCGTTCGGTCTCTTCCTATACAGGACGTCATCGATGAACTGGTACATGGCAGAGCGACGGGCTACTTTTTCTGCTTCTTCCTGCTCCTCAGGAAGCTCCCCTGTCTGGAGGAATCGGACGGTATGTTGTGCCCACGCTGGAGCCTGAGGCTCGACGGCGAGGACTAAAGGCATTTCCTCCGCTATAGGGGCGGCTGTCTCTACGGCAAGAACTTGGCGTCTTGCCGGAGCTAGCCGTCCCGTGGCGGGTTCAGTGTCCTCGGCAACATCCTTGCCGGCGGCTCCGGGGAGCTTGGCGGGAAAGTACTTGCCGGGTCCTGATTTCCTTCTCTTGTTCTGCTCTGTTGATGGATCAACGGATGGCTGAGTTAGCTGAAGCACAAAGGTACCTGGTTCCACAGGTAGCTTGAGGGCAGCGCGCTTCGACAGGTAATCAGCAATATCATTCTCCATTCGGGGAATGTATTCAGCCTGGATACCATCGAAACGCTCTTCCAGTTTTCTCACTTCATCAACGGGCTCTGGTAATCCTTATTGACTTGCTTGACGACAAGCTACGAGTCGCCCCTGACGATGAGCTTTTTGATTCCGAGGTCCGCCGTGATCCTAAGACCGGCAAGCAGCCCTTCGTATTCCGCCGTGTTGTTTGTTGACGCCTCCCTGGGGAAGTTCATCTAGATCACGTACTTGAGGTGCTCTCCGATGGGGGCGACGAGCAGTACGCCAGCCCCGACACCCCGGAGGGAGAAAGCCCCATCAAAGTACATAATCCAATCGCAACTTGCCTCCTTGCCGGGGAGAGCAGTCTCTTGGGCTTCTTCGTCAGGTGTGGCGGTCCATTCTGCAATGAACTTCGCTAGGACTCGGCTCTGGGACGTCGAAGTACTTTCAAACTTGAGGCCAAAGCTGGACAGCTCCAGTGCCCATTCCACAATCCTCCCCGTCGCATCTGGGTTGTGCAATATCCGCTGCAGAGGGAGGCGAGTGACGATAGTGATCTCGTGTGCCTCGAAGTAGTGACGTAGCTTCCTCGAGGCCATGAGGAGGCCGAAGAGCAGTTTCTGCACGTCGGAGTACCTCGACCTAGCCCCCTGCAAGAGGGAGCTAACGAAGTAGACTGGGCGCTGCATCACTTTCTTCTTTGGCGGCACCTCGACCAACTGTGTCGCCTCCGCACTGGTGGCGTCGGGCTCTGTTGCTGCCATTACCTCATCGTCGACCTCCCTCTGCGCCACTAGTGCAGCGCTGACCACCTGGTTCTTTCCCGCTAAGTATAGCAGCAACGGCTCCTGGGGCCTGGGCGCAACTAGTGTTGGCGCGGAGGAGAGGTACTTCTTCAAATCCTGCAATGCCGCTTCAGCTTCTGGTGTCCACTCCACTGGGCCCGCCTTTTTCAGGATCTTGAAAAAGGGAAGGGCGCGCTCGGCGGACTTGGATATGAACCTGCCCAGGGCAGCGACGCAACCAGCAAGACGGCGCACATCTTTGATTCGCTTGGGTGCTTCAATCTGCTCTATAGCTTTGATCTTGTCCGGGTTGGCCTCTATCCCTCGCTACGACACAAAGAACCCGAGAAGCTTGCCGGACGGGACGCCAAAGACGCACTTCTCAGGGTTCAGCTTGAGGTTGATCTTACGTAGATTTGCAAATGTCTCCCGCAAATCCGATATGAGGGTGGCCCTGTCCTTGGTTTTGACCACTATGTCGTCCATATAAGCCTCCATATTTCTATGGAGCTGGGGCTCAAAACCAATCTGGACCGCCCTCGCAAACGTCGATCTAGCACTCTTCAACCCGAAAGGCATCCGTATGAAACAATACGTACCACATGGGGTGATGAATGTTGTTTTCTCTTCGTCTTCTTTCGTCATGAAGATCTGGTGGTAGCCGGAGTAGACATCGAGGAATGACAACAGATCACACCCAACCGTGGAGTCAACAATCTGGTCGATGCGCGGCAACGGGAAGGGGTCTTTAGGACAAGCCTTATTGATATCTGTGTAATCAATACACAACCTCCACTTCCCATTTGCCTTGCGCACTATGACCAGATTGGCCAACCACGTCGGATGGAGCACTCCCCTTACCAAACCCGCTGCCTCCAGTTTCCAGATTTCTTCTGTGATAAACTCTTGTCGTTCCAAAGCTTGCTTTCTGACCTTCTGCTTGACGGGCCGCGCATGAGGACAGACAGCAAGGTGGTGCTCAATCACCTCTCTGGGAACGCCAGGGATGTCGGAAGCTTGCCATGCAAACACATCGACATTCGCCCGCAGGAAGGTGACGAGCGCGTCTTCCTATTTGTTGTCAAGGGTGGAGCTTATGGTGAAAGCTCCTCCCGTGTCATCCTTGTTGACGGAAACCTTCTTGGTTCCCGGCGGCGTGGCCCTGGACTTCTTGCTTCCGCCGGCGGAGCTCTCTGGCACATCCTCGACGGCAGCTCTACTCTCCGAAGAGGTGCGCTTGCCGGATTGGGTGTCCGAGGTCTCACCGGCCTTCTTCTTCTTTCTCCCCCTCGGGATCCCGGCAGCAAGAGCGAGTGCCCCAGCGGCGGCAGCTGCTGCGACTGCTTGCTGGTACACTTGATCAGTGCAAATCAGCGCATCCTTCTTGTCGGAGGGGATGGTGATGATCGCCACAGGCCCTGGCATCTTCAGGGTATTGTAGGCGTAGTGCGACGCCGCCATGAACTTGGCCAGCGCTGGGCGGCCAAGGATCCCGTTGTAGGGCAAGGGGATCTTGGCAACATCAAACACAATCCTCTCCGTCCTGAAGTTCAGGTCGCTCCCGAAAGTTACGGGCAACGTGACCTTTCCCTTGGGTTGGCTTCTCCCCGGGCTGACCCCTTGAAACGTGCCTGTTTCTTTGAGGTCTCCATCAGGGAACTGCAGCTTCTCGATCACGGCAGGCGAGATCAAGTTCAGACCGGCCCCGCCATCTACTAACATTTTCGTCACCTTGAGGTTGCGTATTGTTGGTGAAACCAACAACGGCAAGCACCCGACCGCAGTAGTGCGATCAGGGTGGTCCTCAGAGTCAAAAGTGATAGGTGTGCTGGACCATTTCAGCGGCCTCCGGGCATCAAACGACGGCTCTGCTGCCGTAATTTCTCGCGCCCACTGTTTAAGCCGGCGCCGAGAGGCATGCAGCGAAGCGCCGCCGTCAACGCACATGGTCTCTGTAGCTTTCTGAAACTCTTGGTCACCGGACTCGTCGTCCTCTTCGTGATCGTCATCTGTTGGCTTTCTGTCACAGCCCCGAGCGGGCCTCTCTTGTTGCTTATCCTTGTCGTGATGTCCCGCCTGGCCGTCGCGTTTCTTGCCGGATCCCTCAGCACCGTCTTGGCCCTTCTCCTTGTCCCGCCTCTCGTATTCAGCCCTCTGCTTCTCAGCGAGGAGCTCAACCTGCCAGCAGTCTTGGAGAGCATGGCCTTTGGTGCGATGGATCTTGCAGTATCGCTTGTCGGAGTTGCCTGGCTTCTCGGCAACCGCCAAGGCCTGGCAGGCGACACATCCGGCAATTTCCTTGCCGGGGTCACCTGCCATGGTCTTCTTGGTGGAGCCGGTGTCGTCAGACCCCTCGACGGCAAGCACAGCTTTCCCTTTGCGCTTCTTGTTGCGGTGCCGACCTTTCTTCGCCGGGGCGGCGGTGTCCTCTTCAGAGGAGTCGGTTTCCACGCCGGCATCTTCGCCGGGGTACTTCCTCCCCTCTTCAGCCCAGGCACATTTGTCCGCGAGAACATAGAGCTCCGCGACATCTTTCACCTTGTTCATCGCCAGCTCTTCGCGCATCTTGCGGTTCCGAACGTTCTGATGGAACGCGCTGATTATGGCGGCGGGGTGAACATCTGGGATATTGTACTGTACCCGGCTGAACCTCTGTATGTACTTGCGGAGACTCTCACCTCCCTTCTGGGGAATGACGTGGAGATCACTCGCTTGGCCATGAGCTTGGTGACCGCCAGTGAAGGCGCCCACGAACTCATGGCACAAATCTGACCAAGAGGAAATGGAGTCTACCGGCAAGTGCATCAACCATGACATAGCGTTGGGTTTAAGAGCCAACGGGAAGTAATTTGCAAGCACCTTATCATCACGAGCTCCGGAAGCCTGCATCGCGATGGTGTAGATGCTGAGGAACTCGGATGGGTGGGTCTTGCCGCCGTACTTCTCGCCCACGTCAGGTTTGAAAGTGCGGTGAGTGGGCCACTGGAACTGCCACAGCTCACGGGTAAAAGCCGGGCAGCCTACCTCGTAGGGCAGGCCCCCAGGGCTCCCCGGTGCCGGGTGGTCCACAGCAGGCCCCGCTCGCCTATCTGACTGGTGGCGCGCTCCGCGCCGGCGCTCGATGGTGGTCCGAGCGTCTTCATGTTCCCGATCCCAAAGGACATGGCGTTGGTCCTGGTGGGTCCGCGGGTCGGACGACGCTATGGAGATTTCGTCGCCCGCAACGTCGCGACGGGCAGGTGTCCATGGCACCGGGCGAGGAGGAGGCGAGTGCACCATGGTCGCGGCGCCGCCAGCCTTCCTGCCACTGGTACGCGGGACTCCGTCGGATCGTCGACCCGGGGGCTCCGTCGGGGTCGGCTCATCTTTGTTGGCCACCACAACAAGGCTTCGGATGGTGGCTCTCCATTCGTCGAGTTTCCCCGTAGTGGGAGGAAAGTCGAGGAGCAACTGCGCGCGCTAGGGCTTCTGCTGGCGTCGGTGGCAGCGAAACCTGCACGGATTGCGACACGCTTCGACGTCTGACCACGTCAGAAGGAGCTCTATCACGACCGCGCGGTCACACGCCATCTTCACCAGCGCCTCGGCGAGCGGGCAGGTCTTCTACATCCCGGGAGTGGCGCTCGGGGCTTTTCCCGCGGCGACGCCCGGGGTCTTCGGCGTGATCACGCCGCTCGTCGCGCGCCGCTTGAGAGGAACGCGCCGATGGCGCCGGAGTGGGAGTCCTGGAGGCCCTCGCGCCGCCAGCGGGTGGGGCAGCAGTGACCTCAGGAGGTCCCACGCCACCTGCGGAGGGCCCGGCTCCGTCTTTGGATTTGGCGGCGTGCGGCCCGTTACCGGGCGCACGAACATCGCCGCCTCCCAAACTCCGGCTGCTGGGACGGTGTTGGTGTTCGCGAACAGCACCCCGGGTCCTTTCGGCGACCGGTCCGCCGCTCGCCCGCGTCGGGACGGGATGCCCGGTATCCGATGGGCCAACCGCCACCGTCGTCTTCTTCTTGGGTGCCATGACAATGAAGAAGCGTCGAACTAACTGCTAAAGCCGATTCTCACAACTGCGCGCCCCTACCTGGCGCGCCAAAGATGTCGGTGGGAAACGACACCTATGGGATCACGAGAATCCCTTTCTGCGGTTGCGGGGCACGGGGGCTGTGAGAAGAGCGGATCGAGCAGGCAGTACACGATTCCTTTACCCAGGTTCGGGCCGCGAAGATGCGTAAAACCCTACTCCTGCTTTGGTGGATTATATGTTTGTGTTCTTGAGCTAGCTACGGGGCGTCAGGAGCTCCAAAAAGCCGAATCCTCTTCCTGGTCACCTGGGGCCTCCTTTTATAGGGAAAGGGGCTGCCACAGTGGCACACAGGAGGTGGAAAGGGTACAGTGATGCGAGGTTATCCCTCGCATTACATGACAAGGTGAATTTAATGCGCCTTGCTTAGGTGTCCTTGCTTTATCGGGGGCGGGGGAGAGCCCTGTCTTGTCCGTCGCCGCTCTCTTCTGCGTCGACACGCGCCCTGGCCAGCGGCGCCTGCGATGCCATGTAGGCGGGCAGGCAGCTGAGGTGGCGCAGCGGTGGGTCTCCACGAGGATCTGCATGCCGCCACGCAGGTGCCTGCCCAGCTGGTTGGGTCGGCAGCTGCATGCGAACGGTGGTGGAGGCGTGACTGGTGCGGGTCTGATGGTGGGCCCGCGGGTGTCCTTGGCAAGGGCCTTGCCGCGGCCCCGGCAAGGGTCTTGTCGGGGTCCCGACAAGGGTCTTGCCGTGGCGCCTGCTATCATCCCCGGCAAGGCTCTTGCCGGGGGCCTTGTGGTTTTCCTTGGCTGGGATCCCGCCAAGGACCATCATCTTCTAAAGTGTGCATCTGATCTTGAATGTCTTCACAAAGATCTGCATACCACCACGGGGATGCCTCCCGAATCCTTGCCCTATGGGGGCAGTGGACTCAAGGGTGACCCGCTCCGTAGGTGTGGGGCGAGCTGCCACGGCAAGGGTCTTGCCGGGTTTGCAAAAACCGCCTCCCGGCAAGGATCTTGCCGGGGGGCCCTGCTTCGTCCCCTTTGCTCTTTGTGGTCTTGGTCTTGGCGTCGTTCTGCTCCTCTTTGGCTTCGGCCTTACCTTGGTTCTACCTCCCTTGCCGAGCTCGGTGCGGCGGCGCCCGTGGCTCAGACTGCCCGTGCACGGTCATAGGGGTACAAAAAGTGTACCCCTCTTTTTGTACACCGACAAGACACGAAAGGCGCTCTGGGCGCGGAGGGCAGCGGTGCGAGAGCGAGTGCGGCCGCGGATCTCAACTGGGGCGGCCATCATGCGTGGCGGAGGGTTCGTGGCCGTCCCCGAAGGGACGCCTGAAGAAGAGGGGGCGCATGCACGGGCCTCGGCGAGGCGACCATCTAGGATTTCCCGTGCACGGATAGCCTCAATCTGAACTAGCGGGGGGCCAACCTCTCTGTGAAACACAATTGCCGAGTTTGCTGCCACCTTCGCGAGGTGGCCAAGCGGAGTCGACTCCAAGGCCGAAAAGGAACGAGTAGCTGAAGAGGCAGGAAAGAGCAGTGTACCTGGCTCGAGGTTTCGGGCAGCGGCCCTGAGCTCTGCCTGCTCGGGGATAGGCAGAGCAGGGCTACCCACTAGCCTGGCCACCTTGATCCGAGCACTGCGGCGGGAGGAGGTCACCGGAGACGAGGTCGACCTGGCCCACCTGGAGTAGGCCGCGGACCAGGGGGTGGAGGGGGGCGGCCATCGGTGTGGTCACCACCACCTGCAGCCCCACAACGGTGGTGTTCAGGAGCACCGGAGGCGGACCAGGGTGCGTCGGGCAGAGAGGCCCCTCGGGGGCCAGGGGAGCCGGAGTCAGGTCGGCGTCGGAAGGCTGGACCTCCGCCCCCGGCTGCGGCCTGGCAGCCGCAGGCAGCGCGTGGGATTGCAGCGCCATCTCCAGCGCAGTATCACCATCGGAAGGGTCCGAGGGGGCGGGTCCAGGGCGGCCACGACCACCCCCGGGAACTCCACCACAGGAGCGGGATGCATGGGCATGGCCGAGCTGGGCGGGTCCGGGACAGCCCCGGCAGAGAGGGTGGTGAAGACATCAAGGAGCGGACCGACGGGGGAGCGAGGCGATGGAGCGGGGAAGACCTGAAGGCTGGCGTCCGAAGCGTCGTGGCCATCGTCGGGGGCGGCAGAGCGGCCGAGGAGTGGGCACGTCCGGTCCCACCGCCACTCCTAGCAGCAGCAGCGGGGGGCTGGTCGCGAGGAGGACTGTCCTCGGAGTCATCGGCGTCCTCCTCCGAACCGGAGCAGTGTCCGTGACGGGGGTCGCGGTCACTGCAGCGATCCCCCGCACCATCCCTGTCTGGCCCTCCCCCCAAGAAGCTGTCGTCGGGGATGCGGGGGCGGCCAATGTGGTTGGGCGGCTCGGGGGAGATGCGGAGGTCCAAACCCTAATCGTTGAAGAACACCCGGATTGTGGCGCAAAGCTTGGATGAGTCGAGGCATTTGACCTTGATGCGAACCTCCTCCTCCTTGCGGAGGGACAACTTGTCGTGGAATTGTCACGATAGATGTCCTCTTGCAAGGACTTAGTCATGGAGCCATCGCAACTAGGGAAGCTTAAAGGGGTTAACGAGACAAGGGACACGAGAGAGGTTTTATACAAGTTCGGCCCCTTACGATGAAGTTAAGCCTACGTCTAGTTGGGTTGGTATTGCTAGGGTTTCGATGACCAGGAAGCGAGATACGCTATGCCCGGCTCTCGATTAGATGTTACTTGCCCTAAGACGCCAGCGGGTCATCCCCTTATATACACGGGTTGACGCCCTGCGGCCTACAGAGTCCCAGCCGGCTCATAAACAGTGTCCGACTCGGCGACTAGTTAATCCTGCCTTATAATACAAGTCATGCCATTACGGCGGTTTATCACTACGGGCCTTAAGTCGCCTGTGGGCTTTAGACCCTTTATTGAACCACCATCTTCATTCTTGATCTTGGGCTTCATATGATGAATCACCTTTGCGTAACCCGGCCCCTCCTGAGCGGCTTACACAAATAGTTATATCCCCAACATTGGGCCCCAGATTGATTTGAACCGGTTCATGTCAATCTTGAAATACCTTAAAGAAAGGCCTTCTGTCTTCTGTCTGTGCAAAGGTTATAATCCGCCGTGACGTCATCTTCTGGATCCGTGACAACCCGCTGTGACTTCATCTTCCATTAAATTCATATTTTACTCCGTCATATCTCAATGGATCCTTATCTTTATTGACCATTCCGAAAATTGAGGCGTCGGAGTAGCTGGATAATCACGCCTGGCCTCCTTGTTTCTCACGCTTTCTCAGCCAGTCTTCCCTTATAAATAGGTACGACCCCTAGGTCTTTTCCATTCTCACCCTTTTGTCATCTTCTTCCTCTTGCAACTTCTCTGCCGCTCGAGCTCCGCCGCCGCCGCCGCCGCAGAGCATCGTATCTTCGTCGACCTTGGCCGCTACATCGACCTGATTCGACCAGAAAAACGCAACGAACCTCCGCAACAACTCTGCATCTGTAAGTTTCTTCCTCTCTGTAACTCATATCCGCATTAAGATTTTCGAGTTCCTCGGTGTTCTTCGCTTGTCATGAATCCTCCATAGATTTCACCACCACTGCCTTTTCCTGATCTTAAAGTGGTATAAAACTGATGCGATAGCTGTTCCGCACCCATTTCGAATGCAAATAGATCCCTTTTCTTTGTACAGAGGCTTCGTTTAGAACTTATGAACTCATCTGTACTAGTTTTAGGTCTAGAATATTTTCTTTTCCGTACACCCGTTTGATCCAAAATAATATCTGCTAGCTGCGAAACTTGTTTGTGCGACACTTCGGAAAAAATCTGTTTCTGTCAGATCCATTTAGGCACGGCGACTCTCATCGCCGGCTTAAAAAGATAATACTGATTGACAGCCTTGCCAACTTCTGGCGGTTTAAAGTAACTTAACTGCTTCTAATATTCATAGCGGCTTAACTGACCAGATACAATTAGCCATATGTCATTAGGCCCCTTCGTAAGCCGCCATCTTGAATAGAATTTGAAATGTTTTCCTCCGGGTTAAATTGAACCAGAAAATTTTATTTTGTCATAGGCTTCTAAGGGAGTCCTGGATTAGGGGGTATTCGGATAGCCGGACTATACCTTCAGCCGGACTCCAGGACTATGAAGATAGAAGATTGAAGACTTCGCCCCGTGTCTGGAAGGATCTTTTCTTGGCGTGGAAGGCAAGCTAGGCGTGCGGATATTCAAGATCTCCTACCATTGTAACCGACTCTGTGTAACCCTAACCCTATCCGGTGTCTGTTGGGGAACGTTGCAGAAAATTAAAAAATTTCCTACGGTTTCACCAAGATCCATCTATGAGTTCATCTAGCAATGAGTCATGGGAGAGAGAGATTGCATCTACATACCACTTTGTAGATCGCGAGCGGAAGCGTTCAATGAACGGGGATGAAGTAGTCGTACACACCGTGATCCAAATCAACGGAGATCCTAGCACCGAAAGCACGGCACCTCCGCGTTCAACACACGTACGGTCAGCGTAACGTCTCCTTCTTCTTGATCCAGCAAGGCAAAGGAGAGGTTGGGGAAGAAGACTCCAGCAGCAGCACGACGGCGTGGTGATGGTGGAGCCGCAGTACTCCGACAGGGCTTCGCCGAGCTCTACGGAGGAGGAGGAGGTGTTGGAGAGGGAGAGGGAGGCGCCAGGGAAAAGGGTGCGCAGACCCCCTCCCCTCCCCCCTTTATATAGGCCTCTGGGGGGGCGCCGGCCCTGGGAGATCTGATCTCCCAAGGGGGGCGGCGGTCAGGGAGGTTCCCCCCCCCCAAGCCATCTAGGAGGTGCCTTCCACCACTAGGACTCCTCCCTTTTGGAACCCTAGGCGCATGGGCCCTTTGGGGCTGGTTCCCCTTGGCCCATGCATGCCAAGGCGCACCCCCTAAGGCCCATGTGGCCCACTGGGGCAGGTGGCCCCACCTGGTGGACCCCCGGGACCCCTCCGGTGGTCCCGATACAATACCGATAACCCCGAAATTTGTCCCGATGGCCGAAACAGAACTTCCTATATATAATTCTTTACCTCCGGACTATTTCGGAACTCCTCGTGACGTCCGGGATCTCATCCGGGACTCCGAACAACATTCGGGTTACTGCACATACATATCCCTACAACCCTAGCGTCACCGAACCTTAAGTGTGTAGACCCTACGGGTTCGGGAGACATGCAGACATGACCGAGACGGCTCTCGGGCAATAACCAACAGAGGGATCTGGATACCCATGTTGGCTCCCACATGCTCCACGATGATCTCATCGGATGAACCACGATGTCGAGGATTCAATTAATCCCGTATACGGTTCCCTTTGTCAATCGGTATTTTACTTGCCCGAGATTCGATCGTCGGTATCCCAATACCTCGTTCAATCTCGTTACCGGCAAGTCACTTTTCTCGTACCATAATGCATGATCCTGTGATCAAACACTTTGATCACATTGAGCTCATTATGATGATGCATTACCGAGAGGGCCCGGTGATACCTCTCCGTCAAGCGGAGTGACAAATCCCAGTCTCGATCCATGTCAACCCAACAGACACTTTCAGAGATACCCGTAGTATACCTTTATAGTCACCCAGTTACGTTGTGACGTTTGGCACACCCAAAGCACTCCTATGGTATCCGGGAGTTACACGATCTCATGGTCTAAGGAAAGGATACTTGACATTGGAAAACTCTAGCAAACGAACTATGCGATCTTATGCTATGTTTAGGATTGGGTCTTGTCCATCACATCATTCTCCTAATGATGTGATCTCGTTATCAATGACATCCAATGTCCATAGTCAGGAAACCATGACTATCTGTCGATCAACGAGCTAGTCAACTAGAGGCTCACTAGGGACATATTGTTGTCTGTTATTCACACATGTATTACGATTTCCGGATAACACAATTATAGCACGAATAAAGACAATTATCATGAATAAGGAAATATAATAATAATGCTTTTATTATTGCCTCTAGGGCATATTTCCAACAGTCTCCCACTTGCACTAGAGTCAATAATCTAGTTACATTGTGATGAATCGAACACCCATAGAGTTCTGGTGCTGATCATGTTTTGCCTTAGGGAGAGGTTTAGTCAATGGATCTGTGACATTCAGATCCGTGTGCACTTTACAAATTTCTATGTCTCCATATTGAACATTTTCACGAATGGAGTTGAAGCGACGCTTGATGTGCCTGGTCTTCTTGTGAAACCTGGGCTCCTTTGCAAGTGCAATAGCTCCAGTGTTGTCACAGAAGAGTTTGATTGGCCCCGATGCATTGGGTATGACTCCGAGGTTGGTGATGAACTCCTTCACCCAAATTGCTTCATGTGCTGTCTCAGAGGCTGCCATGTACTCCGCTTCACATGTAAATCCCGCCACAACGCTTTGCTTGCAACTGCACCAGCTTACTGCCCCACCATTCAAAATATACACGTATCCGGTTTGTGACTTAGAGTCATCCAGATCTGTGTCGAAGCTAGCGTCGACGTAACCTTTTACGACGAGCTCTTCGTCACCTCCATAAACGAGAAACATTTCCTTAGTCCTTTTCAGGTACTTCAGGATATTCTTGACCGCTGTCCAGTGTTCCTTGCCGGGATTACTTTGGTACCTTCCTACCAAACTTACGGCAAGGTTTACATCAGGTCTGGTACACAGCATGGCATACATAATAGAACCTATGGCTGAGGCATAGGGGATGATGCTCATCTCTTCTATATCTTCTGCCGTGGTCGGACATTGAGCTGAGCTCAATTTCACACCTTGTAACACAGGTAAGAACCCTTTCTTAGATTGATCCATATTGAACTTCTTCAATATTTTATCAAGGTATGTGCTTTGTGAAAGACCTATGAGGCGTCTCGATCTATCTCTATAGATCTTGATGCCTAATATATAAGCAGCTTCTCCAAGGTCCTTCATTGAAAAACTTTTATTCAAGTAGGCGTTAATGATGTCCAAGAGTTCTACATTATTTCCCATCAAAAGTATGTCGTCTACATATAATATGAGAAATGCTACAGAGCTCCCACTCACTTTCTTGTAAACACAGGCTTCTCCATAAGTCTGTGTAAACCCAAACGCTTTGATCATCTCATCAAAGCGAATGTTCCAACTCCGAGATGCTTGCACCAGCCCATAAATCGAGCGTTGGAGCTTGCACACCTTGTCAGCATTCTTAGGATCGACAAAACCTTCCGGCTGCATCATATACAATTCTTCCTTAAGGAAACCATTAAGGAATGCCGTTTTGACGTCCATTTGCCATATTTCATAATCGTAGAATGCGGCAATTGCTAACATGATTCGGACGGACTTCAGCTTCGCTACCGGTGAGAAAGTCTCATCGTAGTCAACCCCTTGAACTTGTCGATAACCCTTAGCGACAAGCCGAGCTTTATAGATGGTCACATTACCATCCGCATCTGTCTTCTTCTTAAAGATCCATTTATTTTCTATGGCCCGCCGTTCAACGGGCAAGTCAGTCAAAGTCCATACTTCGTTTTCATACATGGATCCTATCTCGGATTTCATGGCTTCCAGCCATTTGTCGGAATCCGGGCCCGCCATTGCTTCCTCATAGTTCGAAGGTTCACCATTGTCTAACAACATGATTTCCAAGACAGGGTTCCCGTACCACTCTGGTGCGGAACGTGTCCTTGTGGACCTTCGAATTTCAGTAGGAGCTTGATTAGAAGTATCTTGATCATCATCATTAATTTCCTCTCTAATTGGTGCAGGCACCTCAGGAACGATTTCTTGAGTTTCACCATTTTCTGGTTCAAGAGGTAACACTTCATCAAGTTCTACTTTCCTCCCACTTACCTCTTTCGAGAGAAACTCTTTCTCTAGAAAGGATCCATTCTTGGCAACAAAGATCTTGCCTTCGGATCTGAGGTAGAAGGTATACCCAACAGTTTCTTTAGGGTATCCTATGAAGACGCATTTTTCCGACTTGGGTTCGAGCTTTTCAGGTTGAAGTTTCTTGACATAAGCATCGCATCCCCAAACTTTTAGAAACGACAGCTTAGGTTTCTTCCCAAACCATAATTCATACGGTGTCGTCTCAACGGATTTCGACGGAGCCCTATTTAAAGTGAATGCGGCAGTCTCTAAAGCATAGCCCCAAAAAGATAGCGGTAAGTCGGTAAGAGACATCATAGATCGCACCATATCTAATAGAGTGCGATTACGACGTTCGGACACACCATTACGCTGAGGTGTTCTAGGCGGCGTGAGTTGTGAAACTATTCCACATTTTCTTAAGTGCGTGCCAAATTCGTGACTCAAGTATTCTCCTCCACGATCTGATCGTAGAAACTTGATCTTTCTCTCACGTTGATTTTCAACCTCACTCTGAAATTCCTTGAACTTTTCAAAGGTCTCAGATTTGTGTTTCATCAAGTAGACATACCCATATCTACTCAAGTCATCAGTGAGGGTGAGAACATAACGATAGCCACCGCGAGCCTCAACACTCATTGGACCACACACATCGGTATGTATGATTTCCAATAAGTTGGTTGCTCGCTCCATTGTTCCTGAGAACGAAGTCTTGGTCATTTTACCCATGAGGCATGGTTCGCACGTGTCAAATGATTCATAATCAAGAGACTCTAAAAGTCCATCTGCATGGAGCTTCTTCATGCGTTTGACACCTATGTGACCAAGGCGGCAGTGCCACAAATATGTGGGACTATTGTTATCAACTTTAACTCTTTTGGTATTCACACTATAAATATGTGTATCATCACGTACGAGATTCATCAAGAATAAACCATTAACCATCGGAGCATGACCATAAAACATATCTCTCATATAAATGGAACAACCATTATTCTCGGATTTAAATGAGTAGCCATCTCGAATTAAATGAGATCCAGACACAATGTTCATGCTCAAACTTGGCACTAAATAACAATTATTGAGGTTTAAAACTAATCCCGTAGGTAATTGTAGAGGCAGCGTGCCGACGGAGATCACATCGACCTTGGAACCATTCCCGACGCGCATCGTCACCTCGTCCTTCGCCAGTCTCCGTTTATTCCGTAGCTCCTGCTTTGAGCTACAAATGTGAGCAACCGCACCGGTATCAAATACCCAAGAGCTACTACGAGTACTGGTAAGGTACACATCAATTACATGTATATCACATATACCTTTTGTTTTGCCGGCCTTCTTGTCCGCTAAGTATTTGGGGCAGTTCCGCTTCCAGTGACCACTTCCCTTGCAATAAAAACACTCAGTCTTGGGCTTGGGTCCATTCTTTGGCTTCTTCCCGGCAACTTGCTTACCGGGCGCGGCAACTTCCTTGCCATCCTTCTTGAAGTTCTTTTTACCCTTGCCCTTCTTGAACTTAGTGGTTTTATTCACCATCAACACTTGATGCTCCTTCTTGATTTCTACCTCTGCTGATTTCAGCATAGCATATACCTCAGGAATGGTCTTTACCATCCCCTGCATATTGTAGTTCATCACAAAGCTCTTGTAGCTAGGTGGAAGCGACTGGAGGATTCTGTCAATGACCACTTCATCCGGGAGATTAACTTCCAGTTGAGTCAAGCGGTTGTGCAACCCAGACATTTTGAGTATGTGCTCACTGACAGAGCTATTTTCCTCCATCTTACAGCTAAAGAATTTGTTGGAGACTTCATATCTCTCGACCCGGGCATGAGCTTGGAAAACCATTTTCAGCTCTTCGAACATCTCATATGCTCCATGTCTCTCAAAACGCTTTTGGAGCCCCGGCTCTAAGCTGTAAAGCATGCCGCACTGAACGAGGGAGTAATCATCACAGTGTGACTGCCAAGCGTTCATAACGTCTTGTTCTGCAGGGAGAATAGGTGCGTCACCCAGCGGTGCTCGTAGGACATAATCTTTCTTGGCAGCTATGAGGATGATCCTCAGGTTCCGGACCCAGTCCGTATAGTTGCTACCATCGTCTTTCAGCTTGGTTTTCTCTAGGAACGCGTTGAAGTTGAGGACTACGTTGGCCATTTGATCTACAAGACATATTGTAAAAATTTTAGACTAAGTTCATGATAATAAAGTTCATTTAATCAAATTATTTAATGAACTCCCACTTAGATAGACATCCCTCTTCTAGTCATCTAAGTATTACATGATCCGAGTCAACTAGGCCGTGTCCGATCATCACGTGAGACGGACTAGTCAACATCGGTGAACATCTTCATCTTGATCGTATCTTCTATACGACTCATGCTCGACCTTTCGGTCTTCTGTGTTCCAAGGCCATGTCTGTACATGCTAGGCTCGTCAAGTCAACCTAAGTGTTTTGCGTGTGTAAATCTGTCTTACACCCGTTGTATGTGAACGTTAGAATCTATCACACCCGATCATCACGTGGTGCTTCGAAACAACGGATTGTCGCAACGGTGCACAGTTAGGGTGAACACTTTCTTGAAATTATTATGAGGGATCATCTTATTTACTACCGTCGTTCTAAGTAAACAAGATGCAAAACATGATAAACATCACATGCAATCAAATAATAAACGTGACATGATATGGCCAATATCACATAGCTCCTTTGATCTCCATCTTGGGGCTCCATGATCATCTTGTCACCGGCTTTACACCATGATCTCCATCATCGTGTCTCCATGAAGTTGCTCGCCAACTATTACTTCTACTACTATGGCTAACGCGTTTAGCAATAAAGTAAAGTAATTTACATGGCGTTTCTCAATGACACGCAGGTCAAACAAAAATAAAGACAACTCCTATGGCTCCTGCCGGTTGTCATACTCATCGACATGCAAGTCGTGATTCCTATTACAATAGCATGAACATCTCATACATCACATATAGATCATTCATCATTCATCACAACTTTGGCCATATCATATCACAAAGCACTTGCTGCAAAAACAAGTTAGACGTCCTCTAATTGTTGTTGCAAGTTTTACGTGGCTGAATTAGGGTTCTAGCAAGAACGTTTTCTTACCTACGTGAAAGCCACAACATGATTTGTCAACTTCTATTTACCCTTCATAAGGACCCTTTTCATTGAATCCGCTCCAACTAAAGTGGGAGAGACATACACCCGCCAGCCACCTTATGCAACTAGTGCATGTTAGTCGGTGGAACCGGTCTCACGTAAGCGTACGTGTAAGGTTGGTCCGGGCCGCTTCATCCCACAATACCGCTGAAGCAAGATAAGACTAGTAGCGGCAAGAAAAGTTGACAACATCTACGCCCACAACAAATTGTGTTCTACTCGTGCCATAGAGAACTACGCATAAACCTGGCTCATGATGCCACTGTTGGGGAACGTTGCAGAAAATTAAAAATTTTCCTACGGTTTCACCAAGATCCATCTATGAGTTCATCTAGCAACGAGTCATGGGAGAGAGAGATTGCATCTACATACCACTTTGTAGATCGCGAGCGGAAGCGTTCAATGAACGGGGATGAAGTAGTCGTACACACCGTGATCCAAATCACCGGAGATCCTAGCACCGAAAGCACGGCACCTCCGTGTTCAACACACGTACGGTCAGCGTAACGTCTCCTTCTTCTTGATCCAGCAAGGCAAAGGAGAGGTTGGGGAAGAAGACTCCAGCAGCAGCACGACGGCGTGGTGATGGTGGAGCCGCAGTACTCCGACAGGGCTTCGTCGAGCTCTACGGAGGAGGAGGAGGTGTTGGAGAGGGAGAGGGAGGCGCCAGGGCAAAGGGTGCGCAGCCCCCCTCCCCTCCCCCCCTTTATATAGGCCTCTGGGGGGGCGCCGGCCCTGGGAGATCTGATCTCCCAAGGGGGGCGGCGGCCAGGGAGGTTTCCCTCCCCCCAAGCCATCTAGGAGGTGCCTTCCACCACTAGGACTCCTCCCTTTTGGAACCCTAGGCGCATGGGCCCTTTGGGGCTGGTTCCCCTTGGCCCATGCAGGCCAAGTCACACCCCCTAAGGCCCATGTGGCCCACCGGGGCAGGTGGCCCCACCTGGTGGACCCCCGGGACCCCTCCGGTGTCCCGGTACAATACCGATAACCCCGAAATTTGTCCCGATGGCCGAATTAGAACTTCCTATATATAATTCTTTACCTCCGGACTATTCCGGAACTCCTCGTGACGTTCGGGATCTCATCCGGGACTCCGAACAACATTCGGGTTACTGCACATACATATCCCTACAACCCTAGCGTCACCGAACCTTAAGTGTGTAGACCCTACGGGTTCGGGAGACATGCAGACATGACCGAGACGGCTCTCGGGCAATAACCAACAGCGGGATCTGGATACCCATGTTGGCTCCCACATGCTCCACGATGATCTCATCGGATGAACCACGATGTCGAGGATTCAATTAATCCCGTATACGATTCCCTTTGTCAATCGGTATTTTACTTGCCCGAGATTCGATCATCGGTATCCCAATACCTCGTTCAATCTCGTTACCGGCAAGTCACTTTTCTCGTACCGTAATGCATGATCCTGTGATCAAACACTTTGATCACATTGAGCTCATTATGATGATGCATTATCGAGAGGGCCCGGTGATACCTCTCCGTCAAGCAGAGTGACAAATCCCAGTCTCGATCCATGTCAACCCAACAGACACTTTCAGAGATACCCGTAGTATACCTTTATAGTCACCCAGTTACGTTGTGACGTTTGGCACACCCAAAGCACTCCTATGGTATCCGGGAGTTACACGATCTCATGGTCTAAGGAAAGGATACTTGACATTGGAAAACTCTAGCAAACGAACTATGCGATCTTATGCTATGTTTAGGATTGGGTCTTGTCCATCACATCATTCTCCTAATGATGTGATCTCGTTATCAATGACATCCAATGTTCATAGTCAGGAAACCATGACTATCTGTCGATCAACGAGCTAGTCAACTAGAGGCTCACTAGGGACATATTGTTGTCTGTTATTCACACATGTATTACGATTTCTGGATAACACAATTATAGCACGAATAAAGACAATTATCATGAATAAGGAAATATAATAATAATGCTTTTATTATTGCCTCTAGGGCATGTTTCCAACAGTGTCTATATAAACCGGAGGGTTGTAGTCCGTAGGACAACCATCATCATACACAATCATACCATAGGCTAGCTTCTAGGGTTTAGCCTCCTTGATCTTGTGGTAGATCCACTCTTGTACTACCCATATCATCAATATTAATCTAGCAGGAGTAGGGTTTTACCTCCACCGAGAGGGCCCGAACCTGGGTAAAATAAAGTGTCCCTTGTCTCCTGTTACCATCCGACCTTGACGCACAGTTCGGGACCCCCTACCCGAGATCCGCCGGTTTTGACACCTACATTGGTGCTTTCATTGAGAGTTCCGTTGTGTGATCGACAAAAGGATCGATGGCTCGCCTGCAGATCAACTGCGACTTCGGCATCTTCGTCACCAGCTCGACTGGTCACCTTGGTTCGACCAAGAATTGCGCCCCGTGTTCGGATCGCCATGTTCGGACGAGGGCCTTCATCAAACATCAACTCCGATCTCTATCAAGATCACGGAGGAATCATCCATGGAGCTCGGGGGCTCAACATCAACATTGCCCTCAAGCGACCGTGCTGTTTTTCTGGACAACAAACTCGTATCTGCTGCCACCTCCTCCTCGAGTATCGCTTTGATGATCGTTTTGGTGGAATTGTGCGGAATTGAGTCTACAACAACCCTGGAAAATTTCATCGAGTTCCGATGGAGGAATCTCTGGCAATCCACAATATACCGGAGCCCTTTCAAATCTGGACGGGAATCTGGACGAGTTTAGGGCGTGGTGTCCAGTTTCTAGCTCGGACGTCCTTTGGAAGATCCAACCGTTGTTCGGTTGCGGAATTCCTATATCTACCACCCCTCCAAATTTCAGCTCGATCCGACCGTCCGAACTCTGGGAACCTTCCGGTTAGCGCATCACTTTTCGGATCTGTTTTCTACGCGAGAACGAATCCGACTCGAATTCATCTTTTTTATGAACAGGATTTCGGACATCCTTTTTGAAGGAAGTTTTGTATGGGATATTGTTTATTGTTCCCGAACACATCCCACTAACTTTAAGATCTTTTGAACATGATCTTCAACATCATTGCTGGTGTCAAACCAGTCTAGCAATATTGCTCCACGGCTGCCGACCTGTGCTAGTCACGTCGTCACTTTGTTGAGCCGAGCTCAACTTCTTCGGATCATCATCTCGGCAAGCCGAACAAGAGTCCGGCATCGCGAAGGATAAAACATCACCAACATCGCCGCCCCATGGATTACACGGAGCGGGCATACCGGCATCGCCTCACGGTTGCTTCATCAAGCCGGCATCGACCACGTGACGACCTGCATCGACAGGGCCGCACTATCGCTTCTTCAAGCTGGTGTCCATCACGCCGACCTATTTTGACATCTCGGCTGGACCGGGGGCTTCGCCATCTCTTCATCAACCTACTCCGGACACTTTGGCGTCACTAGCCGACCAGCTCCGTCACGTTAGCTCGGCCGAGGGCTTTGCCTCGGCGAGCCAACCTTTACCAGCATTGCCATGCCGTCGTTTTATTGCCCATCAGGCAATGGGTGTGCGGAGTGAGTCCCAATTTTGGGAATCACCTTCCTTCGGATTGCTACAACAAATAAACCAGGTGCCATCAATCCCTAATATTTTTTGCTTGTTTGGGTTCATTTTTCCCAAGGAATTATTACTCTGGTTTGTCCATCATATATACACAGGTCTATCAAATGGTGTCCGCATTCACGACAGTCGCATGGTGGTTCGGTCAGTTTCCGTACATAGTCCGGCGAGCGCCGCATGCGGAGCTCGGACCGACCTGCGAATTCAGGCTTTGCCACGCCCTTACCGTATCACGCTGACGCCCTGCATCGACATTGACTTCGGCGCCCAGCCATATTTCTTTTATTACTCACTTTGCATAAATTATTGATTATGCAACGATTTTTTTATATTATTACTATTATCTCCGGTTTGCACTATTTTTCGTGCACAGGAAAATGATCCAGCCGGACTATATCCTTCGGCGTCACCTCGGCTGGACGGGGGGCTTCGTCAACACTTCCTTACCCCATGCAGGGGACTTCGGCATCACTCTGCCGGCCTGCATGACCGTGCTATGTCACCACTTCGGAGGGCCGAGCTCTTCGCTCCGCCACCTCGGGACCAGCTTCGGGGATGGAACCTTGCCCCGCATCAAGCTTGGACCGTGTCATCAATACCGAACACATTAACCAGCTAAGTCGCTTTCATGCTCAAAGCTTTAAATTTCTAACTTGTGTTCGGTTCGACCAAGCATTATTTATGAAGTGACGCGCCACCCGCGTTCATTAAACCTGGGGGCTTCTTTCACGGAAGCTTATTTATACGGGCTTCACGCCCAATACATGTGTCAAACTTCCGCATGTACCTTTTCCTCACCATTATATGCATCGATATGACTTAAGTTCTGGCCAAGCTGGGTTGTCTGGCTCCTGTGCTTACCCCTACGTTCCCGATTGTTCGGCTAGGTGGTAAAGGGAGAACCTCTGCGATTGTTACTGCCGGGTCAGCCGGATGTGTACCTCAGACTTGGTGAAGCCGAAAGCTAGCGTTCTTAAGGGAATATTCGGTCGGTGAACTAAAGATGACCTTTTTTCTTATTTATTTATATGCCCCCAGATGTTTTTTCTACGTTCGCCGTTCGGACATGCACTTTAGGGCATGCCTCCCAGAGAAAGGAACCCCTAACGGAACTATTCTCTCTGGAAGATGTTTCTTACTAACCATGTAATATAACATAACTAGTTGGGCACTTGTCTGATAAAGCACCGATGACCCCTACGCCTGGTCTCCATGCATACCCCGGTTCTTATATAACCGTTAGGGTATTCGGACACACTCCGGACCGTCGGGTCCCGAGGTCGAAGCGAAAAGGTCGGCAACGACAAACGATCTACAATCCGGCTAGAAGGCATTACACATGTCACTTATAATTATATAATCACTCTAACTATTCGTATTCCTCTTCAATACCATCTAACAGGCTGTCTAATTTACAGTCCTACTGGGAATACTTTGTTTGTGACGCATAAATTCGAATACCCCGTTTACTTGGGGGCTTCCTTTATGAAGCTTTTCCTGTTGCATATGATTATACTTGTACGGCTTCGTTCCTTGTTCGTGTATTACGCCACAATATGCACCATATTGACTTAAGCGATTTGCAAGCTGGGTTGCCTCGCTCATGTGTTTACCCCTACGTTCCCGATTGTTCGGCTAGGGAGTAAAGGGAGCACCTCTGCGATTGTCACGATCGGTTCGCCCGAGCCGGACCTCAGACTGGGTGAAGCCAAAAGCTAGCACTCTTATAGTTTTCAATGATGATCGGCACACAACGGAACTCATGAGTACAAAAAATCTATTGCACAAGTCTCATAATAACAATGAGCACCGAAGAAAGGTATCGGTGGGGGTACTATTTTCTTCGAAGATGCTTCTTACTCTTTGCAGTAATATAGCATAAGTTCCCTGAGCGCGTTTTGTCTGTTACAGCCTTATGGCCTGATTGCCTGGTTATTGGAAACACCGTCGATATTCTCGACCGATGGAGTACATAACACTTTTTGGTCCTTGACCGAAGAGGGAGAAGCCGATGGTCGGTTAAGACACGTTTAAAGTTCGGTTGAACATAGATATGATATAAGTACTTTGGTACATGCAATCATTCTCCTACCCAAGTCACTTGGGGGCTCTCAAGTTTATTTGAGCCGTTTTATAATAAGTGTTCTTCTTCTTAGTCGTTGCAAAGTTTTATTATTATTATTTATCACTCCTTTTTTCGACACGAGTGTGCGGTCACTAGCCGGGGAGCCTAATTTCTCTCTCAAACCCGCTAGAGTTTAGTTTGCTAAACTGGCCTGATGAGAAGTACTCCGCCCTCGGGATAGGAGGTTGAAGCCATAGGCTGACCCTCTCGAAGTCTTGAGATAGGATGTATCATGTTAAAGCACGACAGAAGCACTTCTTTTTTCTAAGACCAATTTTCGGATTGGCACCGAACACTTGATATTGTTCGGACGTTATGTTTTTACTGACGTTTCTTGGTTTTCCAAGCTTTTTGGGCACTTTTAAACTATTTGTGCTTTTCCAGCATTAGTCTCGCAGTGCAACGCCGGACACCTTTTAGGGATTCGACAAAAACATTCTCAGATATTGCTATATATGCATCGGTTTCGAATTGTGTCTTCGGTCAATAGTTGGGTTGCCTGGCTCCTGCACTTGCTTCCTACGTTCCGTTTTGTTCGGCTAGGCATGCAAAGGGAGAACCACTGCGATTGTGCTTCCAGCTCACATGGTTAAGCACCTCAGTGGAGAAAGCCGAAAACTTACTGTCACAATAAGCGTAAACTGGTCAGCGATCCGATGACTATGTTAAATAACATGCCGTTCGTAACATTGGCCGAATTGTTTACGGCTTGACCTCGACTGTCGCCAGACACTACCGGGGGCTATTAACTAGCCTCCCAAACTAAATCCTCGATATTTTGCTCTTACATTGGAGATGAGGTTTTATGATCATGCTTAGCATGACAACCCAAAGAAAGGAACCGATAGCGGGACTATTTTCTTTGAAGACATTTCTTCTGTTAAACAGTAATATAACATATCTCTCCGCGTACCTTTTTTTATAAAACCGTATGGCCAGATTGCCTTGTTTGTCGTAAATCTTTACCCTAATAAAGGCTTTATAAAGTAAGACAAACACTCCTCGGCTACTGGCCGAGGAGGTGGAAGCCGATGGTCGGTCAACAAAGTTTTGTACAATGCGGATCCGCATTAAATGATGTAAAGTACTTGGATACATAGAGTCATTACACACAATTTGTGATTTTACTATGGATATCGATCCTTAATTCGGCCACCCGTGCCCGCATTAAGGCTCGGGGGCTACTGGGCTTCGGGCTTATTATTTAAACATATTAAAGGGGCACATCGATCCCCTGATCTGGTGATGCCACCCGACCAGTGTCTCGGGGGCTACTGCATTGCTTGTCCAATGCAGAAACTTTTATGTGCAATATAGTTTCCGAGGAGATTTTGATCCTCAGGTTGGTCGGCCGCACCCAACCTGAGTCTCGAGGACTGAGCACACCGCTTTTAGTGACCCGAAGTATTCGGTCGAGCTAGGACTTGATCCTTAGGACAATTTTGCAAATCGACCTGAGTCTCAACGGCTACTGGGGTCAGCGGTCTTATGTCATCCTTCATGTGCATCTCGGGTTTTAGACCGATACCCACCTTGAGGGCTACTGGCTATATATCTCGGCAGAGAATAAATTGCACCAATAAAAAATAATGACAAAAATCGGCCCACATTCGGGGTGGTGCGCCACCTCGGAAGCAGTCCGGCATAAAGCTCGGGTGCTAGTGGCTGGCTCCATAGAGGGCATTTCCGGCATTAAGCTCGGCTAAACTCCTTCAAACTTCTTTGAACCAAGGTGATTTACGACACCTCAGATATAGTCCGGCGTGGGAGCTCGGATACATAGTCCGGCGTTGGAGCTCGGATACATTCCGGCGTTAGAGCTGGGAAGCGGACTTGGGCGCTGGAGCTTGAGTGTGCGAGAAATGGATTGGCAAAGGAGGAAGAAGGCGTAGGTAAAAAGGTGAATCCTTATCCCTTTATACAAGCGGGTGCGGTTAGGCATCCCCACCTACCTAATAAAACTCGCTTGCCTCCCAAGCGCCGTGGTAAATGGCGCGGTTGGGTTACCCACGTCCGTATTGATGAGAATCCTGTTAAAAGGGGGCACACGATCTCTGCTTTGACAAGACGTGCCAAGGAAATCGCCTCGCTAAACACGCTGAGGTGGAACAACGAAAACAATTTATATAAAGAGCTTGGCCGCAGTGTTATGACGCACTGCGGAATACGTCAGCAGATTTGATTTGTGTTAATATTATTCTCTATATGGCAATATGTGGAAACTTATTTTGCAGAGCCGGACACTATTTTTGGTGTTTATATTCTTCTTGAAGAACTTGGAGGAGGAACCCGCCTTGCAATGCCGAAGACAATCTGCGCGTCGGACTCGTCGTCATTGAAGCCTGGTTCAGGGGCTACTGAGGGAGTCCTGGATTAGGGGGTGTTCGGATAGCCGGACTATACCTTCAGCCGGACTCCGGGACTATGAAGATACAAGATTGAAGACTTCGTCCCGTGTCCGGAAGGATCTTTTCTTGGCGTGGAAGGCAAGCTAGGCGTGCGGATATTCAAGATCTCCTACCATTGTAACCGACTCTGTGTAACCCTAACCCTATCCGGTGTCTATATAAACCGGAGGGTTGTAGTCCGTAGGACAACCATCATCATACACAATCATACCATAGGCTAGCTTCTAGGGTTTAGCCTCCTTGATCTCGTGGTAGATCCACTCTTGTACTACCCATATCATCAATATTAATCTAACAGGAGTAGGGTTTTACCTCCACCGAGAGGGCCCGAACCTGGGTAAAATAAAGTGTCCCTTGTCTCCTGTTACCATCCGACCTTGACGCACAGTTCGGGACCCCCTACCCGAGATCCGCCGGTTTTGACACCGACAGCTTCCATCAGCATAATGGCACCCAAGTCTCCCAAAGCACCTGTGACCTGTAACTGGGTCAATTCCATCATTACTGAAAGCACCTTGTCTGATTTTGTGAAGACTGGCTATCTGCCCAAGAAAGAAGTCATGTCCTATCGTGCTCCTAACCCGTCAGAGGAAAAACCTCAACCCAAGGAGGGGGAAGCGATCGTTTTTACTGATCATATGAGCCGGGGTTTTTCTCCACCCGGCTCAAAGTTCTTCAGGGATGTCTTGCACTTTTTTGACCTCAGACCACAAGATATCGGGCCCAATTCTGTATCAAACATCTGCAACTTCCAAGTCTTTTGCGAGGTGTATCTTGGAGAAGATCCCAACTTACTACTTTTACGAGAGTTGTTCTACTTAAACCGCCAGAATGAGCGTGCCAACGGGCCCAGCCTGGAACTTGGTGGTATCTCAATTCAGCGACGGAGGGACTGCCTTTTCCCATATGTTGAGCCGCCAAGCCACCCTAAGGATTGGAACCAGACGTGGTTCTATTGCCAGGATGCTTCTCCGGCTAATGAGAACCCGCTGCCCGGGTTTCGCGCTCTGCGCCTCGAATTCAACCACCCACTGTCGGACAAGTTATCTGCTGTTGAACGTCTACAGCTTGCCCCCACCATAAAGAAAATCAAGGCTCTTTTGGGGAACGGCTTAGATGGCATTGATTTGGTCCGAGTCTGGATCTCCTGGCGGGTGATTCCGTTAAACTGCCGCCCTGGCTTGATGTGCACCTATTCAGGCGAAAAGGATGACCCGCTGCGTCATTGTCCTGAGGACTTACCTGATGATAGGGTTGAAGCGATGACCCAATCTCTTTTGAAAGAGGGCTCAGTGGTCAGTAACACCTTCGGCTTACTTCCATTCTGCAAGAATAACCCGGCTCCTGCGGTAAGTCATCAACCTAAAAATTTATACTCTTATTGCGGAATGCCTTGCTTTTACTCATAACCTTTTCTCATTATTCACACGCAAATGATAATTTCTGGAAGGTCAAATATGACCATGAGGCTGCCAAACAGGCCAGAGCGGCCAAGAGAGCCGAGAGGAAAACCGCCAAGGCAGGAACCCAAAAGAAGAAGAAGCCAAGTGCTTCAGATTTGCTCAAACTGGATGACACCACTGATGATGAAGAAGAGGTAATCCTTAACTCCCCTGATTCCTTTACCATCATCTTATTGACATTAATTTCTTTCAGGAGAACATGGAAAACAGCCAAGCAGTTGAGGAAGAGGTAACTATAATTTCCTTCGATTCCGAGCCTTTGCCGAGGCAGAAAGTTTGAAGAGTGGCCCGGAAAGTAAGATTTTCACATCCTTTAGCTTACCAATATCCTCAATTTCTTTTGAAGCGACAGACTCATGAGAGCCGGAGGCAGACCCGGACCAGCAAAGACGTGGAACTCTCCTCCGTCTTACCTGATGTAACAAGGAAGCGCCGAACTGAGGTTATCTCCGATTTACGTTCTTTTTTACCTTTGGCGGGTTTCATTCGTCAACCCCTCAATTCATCTGACTCAAACTATCAGGACACTTCACCTTCCTCCGGCGAATCCATGCAATCCAACATGCCGGCTTTCAAAACTGCTCCAGGGTAATGTCAACTTATTTATCTTTATGCTTATCTTACTCATGTTTTTGTACTAACCCTTCTGATTTGCACACAGCGTACAAGTGAAGCCCAGCAAAAGGGCGAAGAAAAATAAGCCGGCCCAAGAGCCGGTTGTGAATGACCCGGAGCTCGGAACAACCGCTCCTGACACCTCCACACATGAGCCGCCGCCTGAAGCGGCCCATGATATTCCAGCACCAAAACAGATAACCCGGAGATTCTTAGCCCGGCCAAAACAGATGACCCGGAAGTCGAGATCCTTAAGACTCAGTTTGTTGAACCGGGAAGACCCATTGTACTTGCCAAGTGCTCTGCCAAGGAAGACCTTTTGGAACGCCGAAAAGCCAAGCTGGACGTCACTGATTACACTCATCTGAGTATTGGAGAAATTGTCTCCGTCTATATAAGTGAAGTGCACAGCAGCCCTGACCTGGAAGTTGATATGGTGAAACAAATACACCAAAAATCTGAGGTATAACTCTTGTTGCTATTCCTTATTTCTCCTTACTATATCAGCCCCCAAGTCTATTGCTTATGAGGAAAATATGTTGTAGACTTAGTATTAGCTTGGTAATGTTTGCCGAAAACCCGGCTTATCTTGTAGCACCCGAAGGCCGGCTTAAAACAAGATGTTTGAACCGGTCCTTACCATGCTGTAATAAAATATTTGAACTGCAATATGCATTAGCCCCCAAGTGTCAAGTATCTTTGCTTGCAAAATTATTGGGACTTAATTCCATGAACCGCCGCAGTAAATAAAGTTCTTCAGCATACATTAGCCCCCAAGTGTCAAGTATCTTTGCTTTGCAAAAATGCTTGGGACTTAATGTTGCATTATGATATTTTTGACTGTAGCCCGACGCTGATACAGGCATCCATGAGTCAATTTGAAGCGGAGACCTCTGACTTGAAGAGCCGACTGGAAGCTCAGGAGGCTGAAACCCGAAAAGCCAATTCCAAATTTGAGTTCAGCGTTTCTGAACAAGAAAAATTGAAGAAGAGCTTTGAAGCAGACAAGAAGGCATGGGCTGATGAAAAGATCCCCTTGATCACCCGGGCAGAGAAAGCGGAGGCGTCGCTTGCAGAAGCAACTGCCGAGCTATCCGGCTTAAAGCGCCATGTATCTCAAATGGTCTCAGCAATCTTTGGTAAGCTATTTCTGCAAGTGTTAAATACTGCAAACCTTTTTTCGACTAAACTAATATCTCAATTGTCACCTCCGGCTCACCTGATGTTTGTTAACACAGGCCCCAGGAGCTCGAATCTTAACCAGAGCATGTTGATCAAGTTAAAGGCGGTTTATACCCTGGTGGAACAACTCTACACCGGGTCACAACGTGCTTTAGCCGTTGTGGCTTTTGAAGGAAATATGCCCTAGAGGCAATAATAAAGTTATTATTTATTTCCTTACATATCATGATAAATGTTTATTATTCATGCTAGAATTGTATTAACCGGAAACATAATACATGTGTGGATACATAGACAAATAGAGTGTCACTAGTATGCCTCTACTTGACTAGCTTGTTAATCAAAGATGGTTAAGTTTCCTAACCATAGACAAAGGAGTTGTCATTTGATTAACAAGGTCACATCATTAGTTGAATGATCTGATTGACATGACCCATTCCATTAGCTTAGCACCCGATCGTTTAGTATGTTGCTATTGCTTTCTCCATGACTTATACGTGTTCCTTTGACTATGAGATTATGCAACTCCCGTTTACCGTAGGAACACTTTGTGTGCTACCAAACGTCACAACGTAACTGGGTGATTATAAAGGTGCTCTACAGGTGTCTCCGAAAGTATTTGTTGGGTTGGCGTATTTCGAGATTAGGATTTGTCACTTCGAATGTCGGAGAGGTATCTCAGGGCCTTCTCGGTAATGCACGTCATATAAGCCTTGCAAGCATTGCAACCAATGAGTTAGTTGCGAGATGATGTATTACGGAACGAGTAAAGAGACTTGCCGGTAACGAGATTGAACTAGGTATTGGATACCGACGATCGAATCTCGGGCAAGTAACATACCGATGACAAAGGGAACAATGTATGTTGTTATGTGGTCTGACCGATAAAGATCTTCGTAGAATGTGTAGGAGCCAATATGGGCATCCAGGTCCCGTTATTGGTTATTGACCAGAGAATTGTCTCAGTCATGTCTACACTGTTCTCGAACCGTAGGGTCTGCACGCTTAAGGTTACGATGACAGTTATTATGAGTTTATGCATTTTGATGTACGGAAGTTAGTTCGGAGTCCCGGATGATATCACGGACATGACGAGGAGTCTCAGAATGGTCGAGACGTAAAGATTGATATATTGGACGACTATATTCGGACATCGGAATGGTTCCAAGTGGTTTCGGATAAAATCGGAGTGCCGGAGGGGTTACCGGAACCCCCCGAGGAAGTAATGGGCCTTATTGGGCCCGAGGGGAGAGAGAGGGCTGCGGCCAGGAGGTGGCGCCCCCCCCATGGGGAGTCCGAATTGGACAAGGAGGGGGGGCGCGGCCCCCCTTTCCCTCTCCCTCTCCCTCTCTTTCCTTCCCCCTCTCTCTTCCTAGTTGGACTAGGAAAGGGGAATCCTACTCCCACTAGGAGGAGGACTCCCCCTCCCTTTGGCGCGCCCCATATGGCCGGCCGGCCTCCCCCCTTGCTCCTTTATATACGGGGGCAGGGGGGCACCCTAGAACACACAAGTTGATCTTCGTGATCGTTCCTCAGCCGTGTGCGGTGCCCCTCTCCACCATATTCCACCTCGGTCATATTGTTGCAGTGCTTAGGCGAAGCCCTGCGTCGGTAGTACATCAAGATCGTCACCACGCCGTCGTGCTGAGGGAACTCATCCCCGAAGCTTTCCTGGATCGAAGCCCGGGGAACGTCATCGAGCTGTACGTGTGTTAAGAACTCGGAGGCGCCGGAGTAACGGCGCTTGGATCGGTCGGATCGGGAAGACGTATGACTACTTCCTCTATGTTGCGTCAACGCTTCCGCTTCGGTCTATGAGGGTACGTAGACAACACTCTCCCCTCTCGTTGCTTTGCATCACCATGATCTTGCGTATGCGTAGGAATTTTTTTGAAATTACTACGTTCCCCAACAGTGGCATCAGAGCCTAGGTTTTTATGGATTGATGTTTTGCACGAGTAGAACACAAGTGAGTTGTGGACGATACAAGTCATACTGCCTACCAGCATGTCATACTTTGGTTCGGCGGTATTGTTGGATGAAGCGGCCTGGACCGACATTACGCGTACGCTTACGCGAGACTGGTTCTACCGCCGTGCTTTGCACACAGGTGGCTGGCGGGTGTCAGTTTCTCCAACTTTAGTTGAACCGATTATGGCTACGCCCGGTCCTTGAGAAGGTTAAAACGGAGTCTATTTGACAAACTATCGTTGTGGTTTTGATGCGTAGGTGAGATTGGTTCTTGCTTCAGCCCGTAGCAGCCACGTAAAACTTGCAACAAACAAAGTAGAGGACGTCTAACTTGTTTTTGCAGGGCATGTTGTGATGTGATATGGTCAAGACATGATGCTAAATTTTATTGTATGAGATGATCATGTTTTGTAACCGAGTTATCGGCAACCGGCAGGAGCCGTATGGTTGTCGCTTTATTGTATGCAATGCAATCGCCCTGTAATGCTTTACTTTATCACTAAGCGGTAGCGATAGTCGTAGAAGCATAAGATTGGCGAGACGACAACGATGCTACGATGGAGATCAAGGTGTCGCGCCGGTGACGATGGTGATCATGACAGTGCTTCAGAGATGGAGATCACAAGCACAAGATGATGATGGCCATATCATATCACTTATATTGATTGCATGTGATGTTTATCTTTTTATGCATCTTATCTTGCTTTGATTGACGGTAGCATTATAAGATGATCTCTCACTAAATTATCAAGAAGTGTTCTCCCCGAGTATGCACCGTTGCCAAAGTTCGTCGTGCCCAGACACCACGTGATGATCGGGTGTGATAAGCTCTACGTCCATCTACAACGGGTGCAAGCCAGTTTTTGCACACGCAGAATACTCGGGTTATACTTGACGAGCCTAGCATATGCAGATATGGCCTCGGAACACGGAGACCGAAAGGTCGAGCGTGAATCATATAGTAGATATGATCAACATAATGATGTTCACCATTGAGAGCTAATCCATTTCACGTGATGATCGGTTATGGTTTAGTTTGATTTGGATCACGTGATCACTTAGAAGATTAGAGGGATGTCTATCTAAGTGGGAGTTCTTAAGTAATATGATTAACTGAACTTAAATTTATCATGAACTTAGTCCCTGATAGTATCTTGCTTGTTTATGTTGATTGTAGATAGATGGCTCGTGTTGTTGTTCCATTGAATTTTAATGCGTTCCTTGAGAAAGCAAAGTTGAAAGATGATGGTAGCAATTACACGGACTGGGTCCGTAACTTGAGGATTATCCTCATTGCTGCACAAAAGAGTTACGTCCTGGAAGCACCGCTGGGTGCCAGGCCTGCTGCTGGAGCAACGCCAGATGTTGTGAACGTTTGGCAAAGCAAAGCTGATGACTACTCGATAGTTCAGTGTGCCATGCTTTACGGCTTAGAACCGGGACTTCAACAACGTTTTGAACATCATGGAGCATATGAGATGTTCCAGGAGTTGAAGTTAATATTCCAACAGAATGCCCGGATTGAGAGATATGAAGTCTCCAATAAGTTCTATAGCTGCAAGATGGAGGAGAATGGTTCTATCAGTGAACATATACTCAAAATGTCTGGGTATTATAATCACTTGATTCAACTGGGAGTTAATCTTCCGGATGATTGTGTCATTGACAGAATTCTCCAATCACTTCCACCAAGCTACAAAGGCTTCGTGATGAACTATAACATGCAAGGGATGGATAAGACAATTCCCGAGCTCTTCGCAATGCTAAAGGCTGCGGAGGTAGAAATCAAGAAGGAGCATCAAGTGTTGATGGTCAACAAGACCACTAGTTTCAAGAAAAGGGGCAAAGGGAAGAAGAAGGGAAACTTCAAGAAGAACAGCAAACAAGTTGCTGCTCAAGATAAGAAACCCAAGTCTGGACCTAAGCCTGAAACTGAGTGCTTCTACTGCAAGCAGACTGGTCACTAGAAGCGGAACTGCCCCAAGTATTTGGCGGATAAGAAGGATGGCAAGGTGAACAAAAGGTATATGTGATATACATGTTATTGATGTGTACCTTACTAGAGCTCGCAGTAGCACCTGGGTATTTGATACTGGTTCTGTTGCTAATATTTGCAACTCAAAACAGGGACTACGGATTAAGCGAACACTGGCAAAGGACGAGGTGACGATGCGCGTGGGAAATGGTTCCAAAGTCGATGTGATCGTGGTCGGCATGCTACCTCTACATCTACCTTCGGGATTAGTATTAGACCTAAATAATTGTTATTTGGTGCCAGCGTTGAGCATGAACATTATATCTGGATCTTGTTTGATGCGAGACGGTTATTCATTTAAATCAGAGAATAATGATTGTTCTATTTATATGAGTAATCTTTTATGGTCATGCACCCTTGAAGAGTGGTCTATTTTTTATGAATCTCGATAGTAGTGATACACATATTCATAATGTTGAAGCCAAAAGATGCAGAGTTGATAATGATAGTGCAACTTATTTGTGGCACTGCCGTTTAGGTCATATCGGTATAAAGCGCATGAAGAAACTCCATACTGATGGACTTTTGGAACCACTTGATTATGAATCACTTGGTACTTGCGAACCGTGCCTCATGGGCAAGATGACTAAAACACCGTTCTCCGGTACTATGGAGAGAGCAACAGATTTATTGGAAATCATACATACAGATGTATGTGGTCCGATGAATATTGAAGCTCGTGGCGGATATCGTTATTTTCTCACCTTCACAGATGATTTAAGCAGATATGGGTATATCTACTTAATGAAACACAAGTCTGAAACATTTGAAAAGTTCAAAGAATTTCAGAGTGAAGTTGAAAATCATCGTAACAAGAAAATAAAGTTTCTACGATCTGATCGTGGAGGAGAATATTTGAGTTACGAGTTTGGTCTACATTTGAAACAATGCGGAATAGTTTCACAACTTACGCCACCCGGAACACCACAACGCAATGGTGTGTCCGAACGTCGTAATCATACTTTACTTGATATGGTGTGATCTATGATGTCTCTTACAGATTTACCGCTATCGTTTTGGGGTTATGCTCTAGAGACGGCCGCATTCACGTTAAATAGGACACCATCGAAATCCGTTGAGACGACGCCTTATGAACTATGGTTTTGCAAGAAACCAAAGTTGTCGTTTCTTAAAGTTTGGGGCTGCGATGCTTATGTGAAAAAGCTTCAACCTGATAAGCTCGAACCCAAATCGGAGAAATGTGTCTTCATAGGATACCCAAAGGAAACTATTGGGTACACCTTCTATCACAGATCCGAAGGCAAGACATTTGTTGCTAAAAATGGATCCTTTCTAGAGAAGGAGTTTCTCTCGAAAGAAGTGAGTGGGAGGAAAGTAGAACTTGATGAGGTAACTGTACCTGCTCCCTTATTGGAAAATAGTACATCACAGAAATTTGTTTCTGTAGCACCTACACCAATTAGTGAGGAAGTTAATGATGATGATCATGCAACTTCAGATCAAGTTACTACAGAACCTCGTAGATCAACCAGAGTAAGATCCACACCAGAGTGGTACGGCAATCCTGTTCTGGAAATCATGCTACTAGATCATGGTGAACCTATGAACTATGAAGAAGCGATGGTGAGCCCAGATTCCGCAAAATGGCTTGAAGCCATGAAATCTGAGATAGGATCCATGTATGAGAACAAAGTATGGACTTTGGTTGACTTGCCCGATGGTCGGCAAGCAATAGAGAATAAATGGATCTTCAAGAAGAAGACTGACGCTGATGGTAATGTTACTGTCTACAAAGCTCGACTTGTCGCAAAAGGTTTTCGACAAGTTTAAGGGATTGACTACGATGAGACCTTCTCACCCGTAGCGATGCTTAAGTCTGTCCGAATCATGTTAGCAATTGCCGCATTTTATGATTATGAAATTTGGCAAATGGATGTAAAGACTATATGATGCAACCGGAAGGTTTTATCGATCCAAAGGGAGCTAACAAAGTGTGCAAGCTCCAGCGATCCATTTATGGACTGGTGCAAGCCTCTCGGAGTTGGAATAAACGCTTTGATAGTGTGATCAAAGCATTTGGGTTTATACAGACTTTTGGAGAAGCCTGTATTTACAAGAAAGTGAGTGGGAGCTCTGTAGCATTTCCGATATTATATGTAGATGACATATTACTGATTGGAAATGATATAGAATTTCTGGACAGCATAAAGGGATACTTGAATAAAAGTTTTTCAATGAAAGACCTCGGTGAAGCTGCTTACATATTGGGCATTAAGATCTATAGAGATAGATCAAGACGCTTAATTGGACTTTCACAAAGCACATACCTTGACAAAGTTTTGAAGAAGTTCAAAATGGATCAAGCAAAGAAAGGGTTCTTGCCTGTGTTACAAGGTGTGAAGTTGAGTAAGACTCAATGCCCGACCACTGCAGAAGATAGAGAGAAAATGAAAGATGTTCCCTATGCTTCAGCCATAGGCTCTATCATGTATGCAATGCTGTGTACCAGACCTGATGTGTGCCTTGCTATAAAGTTTGGCAGGGAGGTACCAAAGTAATCCAGGAGTGGATCACTGGACAGCGGTCAAGAATATCCTTAAGTACCTGAAAAGGACTAAGGAGATGTTTCTCGTGTATGGAGGTGACAAAGAGCTCGTCGTAAACGGTTACGTTGATGCAAGCTTTGACACTGATCCGGACAATTCTAAATCGCAAACCGGATACATATTTACATTAAACGGTGGAGCTGTCAGTTGGTGCAGTTCTAAACAAAGCGTCGTGGCAGGATCTACATGTGAAGTGGAGTACATAGCTGCTTCGGAAGCAGCAAATGAAGGAGTCTAGATGAAGGAGTTCATATCCGATCTAGGTGTCATACCTAGTGCATCGGGTCCAATGAAAATCTTTTGTGACAATACTGGTGCAATTGCCTTGGCAAAGGAATCCAGATTTCACAAGAGAACCAAGCACATCAAGAGACGCTTCAATTCCATCCGGGATTTGGTCCAGGTGGGAGACATAGAGATTTGCAAGATACATACGGATCTGAATGTAGCAGACCCGTTGACTAAGCCTCTTCCACGAGCAAAACATGATCAGCACCAAGACTCCATGGGTGTTAGAATCATTACTGTGTAATCTAGATTATTGACTCTAGTGCAAGTGGGAGACTGAAGGAAATATGCCCTAGAGGCAATAATAAAGTTATTATTTATTTCCTTACATATCATGATAAATGTTTATTATTCATGCTAGAATTGTATTAACCGGAAACATAATACATGTGTGGATACATAGACAAACAGAGTGTCACTAGTATGCCTCTACTTGACTAGCTTGTTAATCAAAAATGGTTAAGTTTCCTAACCATAGACAAAGGAGTTGTCATTTGATTAACAAGGTCACATCATTAGTTGAATGATCTGATTGACATGACCCATTCCATTAGCTTAGCACCCGATCGTTTAGTATGTTGCTATTGCTTTCTCCATGACTTATACATGTTCCTTTGACTATGAGATTATGCAACTCCCGTTTACCGTAGGAACACTTTGTGTGCTACCAAATGTCACAACGTAACTGGGTGATTATAAAGGTGCTCTACAGGTGTCTCCGAAAGTATTTGTTGGGTTGGCGTATTTCGAGATTAGGATTTGTCACTTCGAATGTCGGAGAGGTATCTCAGGGCCTTCTCGGTAATGCACATCATATAAGCCTTGCAAGCATTGCAACCAATGAGTTAGTTGCGAGATGATGTATTACGGAACGAGTAAAGAGACTTGCCGGTAACGAGATTGAACTAGGTATTGGATACCGACGATCGAATCTCGGGCAAGTAACATACCGATGACAAAGGGAACAACGTATGTTGTTATGCGGTCTGACCGATAAAGATCTTCGCAGAATGTGTAGGAGCCAATATGGGCATCCAGGTCCCGCTATTTGTTATTGACCAGAGAATTGTCTCAGTCATGTCTACACTGTTCTCGAACCGTAGGGTCCGCACGCTTAAGGTTACGATGATAGTTATTATGAGTTTATGCATTTTGATGTACCGAAGTTAGTTCGGAGTCCCGGATGAGATCACGGACATGACGAGGAGTCTCGGAATGGTCGAGACGTAAAGATTGATATATTGGACGACTATATTCGGACATCAGAATGGTTCCGAGTGGTTTCGGATAAAACCGGAGTGCCGGAGGGGTTACCGGAACCCCCCGGGGAAGTAATGGGCCTTATTGGGCCCGAGGGGAGAGAGAGGGCTGCGGCCAGGAGGTGGCGCGCGCCCCCCCATGGGGAGTCCGAATTGTACAAGGAGGGGGGCGCGGCCCCCCTTTCCCTCTCCCTCTCCCTCTCTTTCCTTCCCCCTCTCTCTTCCTAGTTGGAGTAGGAAAGGGGAATCCTACTCCCACTAGGAGGAGGACTCCCCCTCCCTTTGGCGCGCCCCATAGGGCCGGCCGGCCTCCCCCTTGCTCCTTTATATACGGGGGCAGGGGGCACCCTAGAACACACAAGTTGATCTTCGTGATCGTTCCTCAGCCGTGTGCGGTGCCCCCCTCCACCATATTCCACCTCGGTCATATTGTTGCAGTGCTTAGGCGAAGCCCTGCGTCGGTAGTACATCAAGATCATCACCACGCCGTCGTGCGGATGGAACTCGTCCCCGAAGCTTTGCTGGATCGAAGCCCGGGGAACGTCATCGAGTTGTACGTGTGTTAAGAGCTCGGAGGCGCCGGAGTAACGGCGCTTGGATCGGTCGGATCGGGAAGACGTACAACTACTTCCTCTATGTTGCGTCAACGCTTCTGCTTCGGTCTACGAGGGTACGTAGACAACACTCTCCCCTCTCGTTGCTTTGCATCACCATGATCTTGCGTATGCGTAGGAATTTTTTTGAAATTACTATGTTCCCCAACAGCTTTGTCAAATGAGGTTCCCCATTTCCTGGTGGACGTGCTAAGGTAGCTCGCTGTGCTACCTCAACGGGTCCAAGAGCTAAAGCGGGCGTCTGCAAGAGCCGGAGCCATAGCCGCATTGAGCCGGGCCAAGGCGTGGCTACCAGAACTAGACCCGGCCGACATCGCCCTTGGATATCCAAGCCTGAAGGAGGACGGCACCTTATTTGACCAGAAGGATTTCACAGCCCGCGTGAGGGAAATACGCCCTGTGGCCACTCTGATTGGGAATGACACAGATATTACCAAGTACCAGCCGGGCTACGACAACCAGAATCAGAGAATCCCCATGCCACACTATGATGCAGTCAGCCTGATCGCTCCAATTCGTAAGCATACCTTTGCCCCCGAAGTCGATCCAGCCGGGTTAATTGATGATGAAGCTGAATTTGAAGCTTTGAGTGGCATTGAATGGTCATCATCAACCTTCCAGGACAGGGCAACAGACGGAGGAGCGGAAAGTGATGACCCGGAAGCTTCAGGTCAACAAAATGAGTGATCCGTCGGGCATCTTGTATTTATGTTTTGTGGGAAACAATGCTTCATTATCCAGACTCAGGGAGTCATGTAATAGGGTAGTAAAACACTTAATTTTTGTCATCGCGCACATTTGTGGTGCTTCAACACTTTTGTAAGCCGCCATCGTTATATTCTTCCGGTTTATATTGATCTTCTGCTTTAGTTTCCCTGCATACAGAACAAAAACACAAGTCCCTTGGCGGCTTACCGCATGGCGGGTCATATATTTTACAGATAAACCGGAGTATGAGTCAAAAATCATAAAAAGACCGGTTCTCAATTATATCCTTGAGACATAATCGTAACAGCATACCTGTGACCCTTTGATGACCTTGCCGGCTTATGTAACCCAAACAATGAGTGTAAGCTTTTTAATCCTGAAACTTGACCCATATGATGTTTGCTATGCGCTAACAACTGTACTTGATCAAAATTAAGCCGGTGGGATAAAAATCACCCCATAAACGCTTTCAGAAAATGATCTCAAAACAGTCAAACAATTGTGATTGCAAATGTGTTATGAAAAATAGACAAAATTCAAAGGCTTCTGATTCAAATAAGATCAGAAAACCGTTCCAAAGAGGTTAAGCTAAGATTCAGATACGATCATATAGCCCCCAGTGGCTTTGGCGATGCCGAACAAGTGGGTATCGACAGCTATGTTCTCTTTGGTTCGAATACGACCTATGTTTGAACAGGAAGCCCCCAAGTGACCATAAGAGTTGTTTAATGACGCTGATTTGAATACGATCCACGTCAGGCCCAAAGGGGTTAAGCTATGATTCAGATATGATCAAGAAGCCCCCTAGTGGGTTTGGCAGTATGCCGATCAAGATGGTATCGACAGCTATGTTCTCTTTGGTTCGAATACGACCTGTATTTGAACAGGAAGCCCCCAAGTGATTCATGGCTAGATTCAGATATGATCATAAGCCGTACCAAAGGGAAAGCCGGATTCAAATATGATCCGATCCTTGTTGGTTGTTTCAACAACATAATAAGGAAGACATGTAAACATTTGAGGATGAAAAGGACGGAGGTCCTGCTTTATTGCTTTTCATAATATATACATCTCAAAATATGTACATCCTAAGAGTCGGTGGCTCAAGTGTAGTAAGGCCGAAGATGAGTGATATTCCACGGCCGACGGGTCTCCTCCTCCGACTTACGTGAGTCTTTATGCTCTCGAACATCGATGAGGTAATATGACCCGTTGTTCAGGTTCTTGCTGACCACAAAGGGACCTTCCCAAGGGGGGGATAGCTTGTGCATATCGGATTGATCCTGGATGAGCCGGAGCACTAAATCACCTTCCTAAAAGGTTCTGGATCTAACCCGGCGGCTGTGGTAGCGGCGCAGGTCTTGCTGGTAAATCGCCGAGCGGGCTATTGCCAAGTCTCACTCTTCATCCAACAAGTCAAGTGCATCCTGACGAGCTTGTTTATTATCAGCTTCAACGTAAGCCGCCATGTGGAGCGAGTCATGACGGATGTCACTTGGCAGGACCGCCTCTGCTTCATACACCATGAAGAAAGGTGTATAACCCGTAGATCTGTTAGGTGTAGTGTTGATGCTCCAAATCACAGAGGGTAATTCCTCCACCCAACAACCCGGCGTCCGCTGTAAGGGGACCAAGAGCCGGGGTTTTATACCTTTTAAGATCTCCTGATTGGCTCTTTCTGCTTGACCATTGGACTGAGGATGAGCTACTGCCGAAACATCAAGCCGGATATGTTCCCGTTGATAGAACTCTTCCATAGCACCTTTGGAGAGATTAGTGCCATTATCAGTTATGATGCTGTGTGGAAAACCAAAACGAAAGATCAACTTTTCCATGAACTGAACCGCCGTGGCTGCATCACACTTAGTGACCGGCTCTGCCTCAACCCACTTTGTAAATTTATCCACCGCCACCAGGAGGTGTGTCTTTTTATCCTTAGACCTTTTGAAAGGCCTCACCATATCAAGCCCCCAGACTGCAAACGGCCAAGTAATTGGAATCATCCTCAATTCTTGAGCCGGCACATGAGCTCGCCGTGAGAATTTTTGACAACCGTCACATTTACTGACCAGATCTTCCGCATCAGCATGAGCCGTCAGCCAATAAAAACCATGACGGAAAGCCTTGGCCACAAGAGATTTTGAGCCGGCATGGTGACCACAATCGCCTTCATGGATCTCCCGAAGTATTTCCTGACCTTCCGCAGGTGACACGCAACGTTGAAACGCCCCAGTGACACTGCGATGGTGCAGCTCACCATGAACAATGGTCATGGACTTAGACCACCGGATGATTTGTCTCGCCAAGGTCTCATCCCTCGGGCAACTCTCCCCGGGTCATGTAAGCCAAATATGGCACTGTCCAATCCGGGATGACGTGAAGAGCCTCCACCAACTGCGCTTCTGGGTCTGGAACAGCTAAGTCCTCCTCCGTGGGTAACTTGACAGAAGAATTATGCAAAACATCCAGAAAGGTGTTAGGCGGTACCGGCTTACGCTGAGATCCCAGCCGGCTTAAAGCATCAGCCGCCTCATTCTTCCTTTGATCAATGTGCTCCACTTGATAACCCTTGAAGTGCCCAGCTACAGCATCAACTTCACGACGATAAGCCGCCATGAGGGGATCCTTGGAGTCCCACTTGCCTGACACCTGTTGAGCCACGAGATCTGAGTCGCCCAAGCACCTTACCCGTCTCAAATTCATCTCCTTGGCCATCCGATGACCATGGAGTAAGGCCTCATATTCAGCTGCATTATTAGTACAAGGAAACATGAGCGGGAGCACATAACAAAATTTGTCACCTCGAGGGGAAGTTAAAACGACTCCAGCCCCCGAGCCTTCCAACTGCCTGGATCCATCAAAATGAATAGTCCAATACATGTTGTCCGGCTTCTCCTCAGGCGTCTGTAGCTCTGTCCAATCATTGATAGAGTCCACCAGGGCTTGAGACTTAATAGCAGTACGTGGCACATACTTCAAACCATGAGGCCCAACCTCAATGGCCCACTTGGCGACTCGTCCTTTGGCCTCTCTATTCTGGATGATGTCTCCCAAGGGAGTAGAACTTACCATGGTGATAGGGTGACCCTGGAAGTATTGCTTAAGCTTCCGGCTTGCCATGAACACCCCGTAAACAAGCTTCTGCCAATGTGGATACCTTTGTTTAGACTCAATGAGCACCTCACTGATGTAATAAACCGGTCGTTGAACCGGATGCTCCTTGCTAGCCTCCTTGCGCTCTACCACAATTGCAATACTGACAGCACGCGAGTTAGCGGCCACGTATAACAGCAATGGCTCTCTATCAATGGGAGCCGCAAGGACCGGCGGCTCAGATAACTGTCTCTTTAAATCTTCAAAGGCAGCATTAGCAGCATCACTCCAGACGAAAGTGTCCATTTTCTTCATCATCTGATACAGCGGTATGGCCTTCTCACCTAACCGGCTTATGAACCGGCTTAAAGCAGCGATACGACCCGCCAGTCGCTGAACATCATTGATGCACGCCGGTTTAGCCAAAGAGGTAATTGCCTTGATCTTCTCCGGATTAGCTTCAATACCTCTGTTGGAGACTAGGAAACCCAAAAGCTTGCCCGCTAGCACGCCAAACACACATTTGGCCGGGTTAAGCATCATCTTACAAACCCGGAGATTATCAAAGGTTTCTTTCAGATCATCTATCAAGGTTTCCTTCTCTCTAGATTTCACCACTATATCATCCATGTAAGCGTGAACATTGCGCCCAATCTGATTGTGGAGACAGTTCTGTACACACCGCTGATAAGTCTCCTGGGCACTCTTGATCCCAAACGGCATAGACACATAGCAGAAGGCTCCAAAGGAGTAATGAAGGCCGTCTTCTCCTGGTCCTTAACTGCCATCTTGATCTGATGATAACCAGAGTAAGCATCCAGAAAGCTCAAACGCTCACAACCCGCCGTAGCATCAATGATTTGATCAATACGGGGGAGAGCAAAAGGATCAGCCGGACAGGCCTTATTTAAGTCCGTGTAATCCACACACATCCTCCAGGTGCCGTTCTTTTTAAGTACAAGCACCAGGTTAGCCAACCACTCTGGGTGAAAAACTTCAACAATGAACCCGGCCGCCAAGAGCCGGGCCACCTCCTCACCAATAGCTTTCCGTCTCTCTTTGTTGAACCGCCGAAGAAACTGCCTAGCCGGCTTAAACTTCGGATCAATATTAAGAGTGTGCTCAGCGAGTTCTCTCGGTACACCCGGCATGTCAGAAGGTTTCCACGCAAATATGTCCCGATTCTCACAGATGAACTCGATGAGCGCGCTTTCCTATTTAGGATCCAGATTGGCACTAATGCTGAATTGTTTAGATGAGTCGCCTGGAGTAAAATCAACAAGCTTGGTTTCATCAGCTGACTTAAACTTCATCGCCGGGTCATGCTCTGTGGTCGGCTTCTTCAGAGATGTCATATCCGCCGGGTCAACGTTATCTTGATAAAACTTTAGCTCCTCCGCTGCGCAAACAGACTCGGCATAAGACACATCGCCCTCCTCACATTCCAGGGCTATCTTTCGAAATCCATGCACAGTAATGGTGCCCTTATGACCCGGCATCTTGAGCTGCAAATAAACATAACACGGCCGTGCCATGAACTTGGCATAAGCCGGTCGCCCAAATAGAGCGTGATATGGGCATTTGATCTTGACCACCTCAAAGGTTAATTTCTCAGCCCTAGAATCATATTCAACTCCAAAGGCCACCTCCAGCTCAATCTTGCCAACTGGGTATGCCGACTTACCAGGCACCACTCCATGGAAAACGGTGTTGGACGTCTTCAAATTTTTGTCAGCCAACCCCATACGTCGAAAGGTCTCATAATAGAGGACGTTGATGCTGCTACCTCCATCCATGAGTACCTTAGTGAATTTATATCCACCAACTTGAGGTGCTACCACCAAGGCTAACTGATCCGGATTATCAACCCGGGGAGGGTGATCTTCCCCGCTCCACACAATAGGCTGCTCTGACCACCTCAAATAACGGGGAACCGCCGGCTCAACAGCGTTCACAACCCTTTTATGAATCTTCTGGTCTCGCTTAAATAAGCTAGTGGTGAACACATGATACTGTCCACTATTCAGCTGCTTTGGATTGCTTTGATAACCCGACTGCTGCTGCGGGCCTTCCTGACCAGACTGCTGCGGATTATAACCGCCTTGATTTCCCTGAAAGCCAGAATTTGAACCGCCACCCGTGCCATGAAAACCGCCGGCACCTGAGCCGCCACCCGACCCATGATTGCCGTCGAACGTGTTGGAATTATTAAAAGCCTTCATGATCGCGCAATCCTTCCATAAGTGAGTGGCCGGCCTTTCCCGGGTGCCGTGTCTCGGACATGGTTGATTGAGTAGCTGCTTAAGAGATGGACCTGACCCACCAGATCGAGGGGGCGGCCTGATGAAGCTATGTACCTAGGGTAGGGGCATGGACCTGTCCTAAGTGCCCTACCCAAGGACATGCCTAGAAGAAGTCGCCTTTCAATCGACTTGGAGGTATCCCACTCAACGGGTTCAAGACACTCGACCATGACGCTATCACTCGACCACTAAGCAAAGCACTCGACTGCAAGGAGTTCTACAGTCACTCCGCACACAAACGGTCGGTCATTAAGTAGCTCTTATGGTCATTATAGCACTTTATTAGGGACGTTACCACTAACGCCTAACCTTAATGTACTTTAAACCCAGCATTACTGAGGGCTGGAGGGGCCTGGCGAACTCTATATAAGCCACCCCCCTCCTCAGTATCAAGGGTTCGCACCCCTGTTATCCTTACACGCATAATCCAATCGACCGCCTCCGGGCACCGATACGTAGGGCTATTACTTCCTCCGAGAAGGGCATGAACTCGTAAACCTTGTGTTCTTACAACTTCTACATAGCTAATATCTAGCCTCTCCATACTTACCCCCCTACATCACTGTCAGACTTAGAACCACGACAGTTGGCGCCCACCGTGGGGCAGGAATCTTAGTGCTTAATTGTAGAAGTTGCGATTTTTTCCGATCTCCTTGATCATGGTTTCGGGCGGAGCTTTGGTGGAGGTCCGCGAGATCCATCTCGGCGCGCTCACGTTCATCGCCGACGACTCCGCTTGGCTTCAGGAGGCGCCACACGACATCGACGCGCTCCCCATCCGCGGGGCGACGCACTTCCGCGCATGTGCTCGTGGCGTCCTCTTGCGGCAGCCGTCAACCCAGTATCGGACGACTCCCGTGTCGTCTCCCCACCTTGTCTCTCGCCGGCGCAAGCGCTCTGGTCGATCGAGACTTTAGAGATGGGTGAACGATGCGGTGGCTCGCCAGTCGGCCACCCCACAAGTCGCGGCAATCGATCCCGACGAATCTCTCTACGGCCTGTTCGATCTGTCGACTGGCTCCGCAGAGACCGCATCCGAATGTGACAATAGTGACCCTGCGACGGAGGTTCTGGCGATTGATGGGACACACAGCCCTCCCGGTTTTCCCCGTACCGACGGAGGCGCGGGTGGGGGCGACCCGGCGCATCCCCACGAAGAGTATCTCCCCGAGCCTCTCACGTCGTTGCAGCGAGAGGAGCTTCGCCGCCGGAACATGGATGCACTCCACACTCCTATCGTTGGAGAAACCCCCGAGGCCCGAGCCTTGGAGGACGCGCGCTTGGCTAACTTGGTCGAGCGCACTCGACTGGAGAATCTCCCGCGAGTACTCGACGAGAAAGCGCGTCAGCGGGCTCCCGAGTCCAGTCGACGTCAGCTCTTCCCGCCTATGCAGGTATATCGAACTCCGGTTCAGAATTTGGCAGCTGCGGCCCGAATAGCGGAATCAATTAAGCCCTCCCAGTCAGAGGCTGGTCGGGGCTTGTTGCAAATCAGGGCGTTGCTCCGGGCAGCGGGAAACCAGAATTCCGCTGTTTCTCAGTCGCGGAATAGGATCCACAGTCGGTCCGTTGCAGCGGATACAGTGCAGTCGGCTCACAGCCCAAGATCGCCCCCGCGGCGTGAGGGACGTGGAGACCGACACGATCAGTACAGAAGAAATGAGCAGTATGATCACCGATTCGATCATGATGATTGACGTCGAGTGCCAACCCCTCCCCCGAGGAGTGGGTCATATGCGCCTCGACAGCAGGATGACAGACGCCCTCATAGTGTTGGACGGAGGATTCCAGTCGACCCCAGGGAACCAGGCTTTGATGCGAGATCCATCCTCGTTCAAAGTTTGGTTGACAGGAACAGAGCCCACCGAGAATGCCACGACAGAGATGCACCTACCAGCAGCAGAGTGCATGTTTCAGGGCCAGAGTGTTTCAGTCGAGCCATCAGAGCCGCGGTGATTCCTCCCAATTTCAGGTTGGCGACTGGAGTCAGCAAGTTCACTGGTGAGTCTAAGCCTGACACTTGGCTAGAAGATTATCGAGTGGCTGTCCAGATTGGCGGTGGCAACAATGAGGTGGCTATGAAGCATTTGCCTCTCCTGTTAGAGGGCTCAGCCAGAGCGTGGCTGAATCAGTTAGCACCCAGCAGCATCTACACTTGGGAGGACCTCTCCCGAGTGTTTGTCACAACCTTTGAAGGAACATGCAAACGACCGGCCGGCCTCACAGAATTGCGGTCTTGCGTGCAAAAACCGAATGAAACTCTGAGGGATTACATCCAGAGGTGGATCACTTTGCATCATACAGTTGAGAATGTGCCAGATCATCAAGCAGTTTGTGCCTTTAAAGAAGGCGTTAAGAACAGAGAATTGAATCTGAAGTTCGGTCGGACCAGAGAAATGTCTCTGAATCGGATGACGGAGATTGCCACCAAATATGCTAATGGAGAAGATGAGGATCGACTTCGGAGTGGCAAACAGAAGGCAGTCGCCCAGGAAACCGGAGGCAATTCCAGTCGGAAACAGAAGCGGAAGGCCGAGCCGGCCGCTCCTGGGGAGGCCCTGGCCGTAACTCAGGGAAAATTCAAGGGAAAACTCGAGGGACCTTGGAACCCCAAGAAAGTCAAGGATCAAGATGGAAATGATGTTTTGGATCTGCCATACCACAGTCACACCAAGAAAGATGAGGAGGGTAAACTCATTGACCCAAAGCATACCACTCGACAGTGTCGGCTCCTGATCCAGCAGTTTCAGGGCAAACAGTCCAAAGACAAGGAAAAAGAGTCGGACAAAGTTGAGGACAAGGAAGATAGTGACGACGGATACCCTCAAGTCAATTCCACCTTGATGATTTTTGCTGATGTTGAAAGCAAAAGTCGACTGAAAGTCATTAACCGTGAGGTGAATATGGTTGCCCCGGCAACACCCAGTTACCTGAAGTGGTCTCAGACTGCCATCACATTCGACCAATCCGATCACCCCACGCACATCGCCACCCCTGGGAGGCAAGCTTTGGTGGTCGACCCAGTTGTCGAAGGCACTCGACTGACCAAAGTCCTGATGGATGGTGGCAGCGGCCTGAACATTCTGTATGCAGAAACGTTGAAAGGGATGGGCATTCCGATGTCCAGGCTCAGTACCAGTAACATGAGCTTCCATGGAGTCATTCCCGGGAAGAAAGCCGAGTCACTCGGCCAGATTGCTCTTGATGTGGTTTTCGGTGATTCGAAGAATTACCGCAAGGAAAAGTTGACATTCGAGGTTGTGGACTTCCAAAGTGCTTATCATGCTATTTTGGGCAGGCCAGCTTATGCACGCTTCATGGCTCGACCGTGTTATGTGTATCTCAAATTGAAGATGCCTGGCCCCAGAGGTGTGATCACTGTTACGGGCAATCGGAAGAAAGCAGAAGAGTGTTCTCAGAAGGGCTCAAAAATTGCCGACGCCCAGATGGCAGTGGTCGAGTTGCGAGAATACCAGAAGACTGCAGATCCGAGTGAATTGCTACGAGCCAAGAAGCCTGCTTCAGAGTCAGCATTTCATTCGTCCGGTGAAACGAAGCCAGTCCACATTCACCCGACCGATCCCAATGCAGCTCCGACTCACATCTCAACGACGCTCGATTCCAAATAGGAAGAAGCGCTCATCTAGTTCCTCCGTGAGAACTGGGACATCTTCGCATGGAAGCCTTCCGACATGCTTGGAGTTCCCAGGGGACTGGCTGAGCACCATCTACGAGTCGACCCGCAAGTTAAGCCGGTAAAGGAACATCTTCGATGGTCCGCCGTCCAGAAGAGGAAAGCTATTGGCGAAGAGGTGGCTCGACTCCTAGCAGCAGAGTTCATCAGAGAGATTTACCACTCCGAGTGGCTCGCCAATGTTGTCATGGTCCCCAAGAAGGACAAGTCACTTCGCATGTGCATTGACTTTAAACATATCAATCGGGCCTGCCCGAAAGATCATTTCCCTCTCCCCCGCATCGACCAGATAGTCGACTCGACCGCGGGGTGTGAGCGTTTGTCTTTTCTGGACGCCTATTCAGGGTACCATCAGATCCGTCTGTATGGACCCGACGAGATCAAAACAACGTTCATCACCCCGTTCGGGTGCTTCAGTTATGTCACCATGCCCTTCGGCCTCAAGAATGCTGGAGCCACGTTCATGAGGATGATTCAGAAGTGTTTGCTCACTCAGATCAGTCGGAACGTGGAAGCATACATGGATGATATTGTGGTCAAGTCACGGAAAGGTTCCGACCTACTGACTGACCTTGCTGAAACCTTTGCCAATCTCAGGAGGTATGATATCAAGCTCAATCCATCAAAGTGCACATTTGAAGTTCCAGGTGGAAAGTTACTCGGTTTTCTCGTTTCCGAACGAGGAATCAACGCCAATCCCGAAAAAGTTGGCACCATACTCCGGATGAAGCGTCCTGTGCGTGTGCACGATGTCCAGAAGCTTACAGGTTGCTTGGCCTCTCTAAGTCGATTCATTTCTTGTCTCGGTGAAAAGGCGTTGCCTCTTTACCGACTGATGAAGAAGTCTGACAAGTTCGAGTGGACTCCAGAAGCTGATGCAGCGTTTGCAGACCTCAAAGCTCTGCTCTCCACCCAGCCGGTGCTTGCTGCTCCAATCAGTAAAGAGCCTCTGCTGCTTTACATTGCAGCCACGGGACAAGTTGTTAGTACAGTACTTACGGTCGAGCGGGAAGAAGAAGGAAAGGCCTTCAGAGTTCAGCGCCCAGTATATTATGTGTCTGAAGTTTTGACTCCTTCAAAACAAAGATATCCTCATTACCAGAAGCTTGTATATGGGATTTATATGACCACGAAGAAGGTTGCGCATTATTTCTCTGACCACTCCATTACAGTCGTCAGCGACGCCCCACTGTCAGAGATTCTGCACAACAGAGACGCAACTGGTCGAGTGGCAAAGTGGGCGATTGAACTCCTTCCCTTAGATATCAAGTTTGAAGCAAAGAAGGCTATCAAGTCCCAAGCAATTGCAGATTTCGTCGCCGAGTGGATTGAACAACAGCTTCCGACTCAAGTTCACTCGGAGCACTGGACCATGTTCTTCGATGGATCTAAAATGCTGAATGGTTCCGGTGTTGGGGTAGTACTGGTCTCCCCCGAGGAGATAAGCTCAGATACATTCTCCAGATTCACTTCGATTCCTCTAATAATGAAGCAGAATATGAAGCACTTTTGTATGGGTTGCGCATGGCCATTTCACTTGGCGTCCGTCGCCTCATGGTCTATGGCGACTCAGATCTGGTAGTTAATCAGGTGATGAAGGAGTGGGACGTCAAAAGTCCCGCTATGACTGGCTACTGCAACGCAGTGAGAAAGTTGGAAACGAAATTTGAGGGGTCAGAGCTTCATCACATCCCCCGACTGAAAAATCAAGCGGCTGATGATCTGGCAAAGATAGGCTCCAAGAGGGAAGCCATTCCCAGCAATGTGTTTTTGGAGCACATTCACTCGCCGTCAGTCCAGGAGGATCCTTTTACAGAAGAAGCCCCGTAGCCGAAAAGCGCCACAGATCCGACTGAAGTCGAAGTTCCTGCCGTGGTCGACCTAATCATGGAAGTCTTGGCAATCACTCCCGACTGGACGATACCGTACATCGCATACATCTTGAGGAAAGAACTCCCAGAGGACGAGGAAGAGGCTCGACAGATCGTCCGTCGATCCAAAGCCTTCATAGTCATAAAGGGACAGTTGTATAGAGAAAGCGCGACTGGAAACGGTCAGAGGTGTATAACGCCAGAAGAGGGTCAGATAATCCTTGATGATATCCACTCGGGGACCTGTGGTCACCATGCGTCCTCTCGGACCATTATGGCTAAAGCATACCGAGCAGGTTTTTACTGGCCCAGAGCAAATGAAATGGCGAAAGAGATAGTCGACAAGTGTGAAGGCTGCCAGTTCTACTCCAACATGTCGCACAAGCCAGCATCAACCTTGAAGACCATTCCACTCGTCTGGCACTTCGCTGTATGGGGCCTGGATATGGTTGGTCCACTGAGAACAGGCAGGAGCGGTTTCACACATGTGCTCGTGGCAGTCGACAAGTTTACCAAATGGATTGAAGCTAAGCCTATCAAGAATCTGGATGCTAGCACTGCTATCAGTTTCATCAGGGAGTTAACATTCAGATATGGAGTCCCGCATAGCATCATCACTGACAATGGGTCAAACTTCGATTCAGACAGGTTCAGAACTTTTTGCGCCTCTCAAGGTACACGAGTCGACTACGCATCGGTCGCACATCCCCAGTCGAATGGACAAGCTGAAAGGGCAAATGGTCTGATTCTCAAAGGACTAAAGCCTCGACTGATGTGTGATCTCAAGCACGCAGCAGGCGCTTGGGTCGACGAGCTTCCGTCAGTTCTGTGGGGATTGAGGACCACCCGAAACTGGTCGACTGGAAGAACTCCGTTCTTTCTGGTTTACGGAGCCGAAGAAGTTCTGCCGAGTGATCTACTTCACAACGCGCCCCGAGTCGAGCTTTATACCGAAGATGAAGCAGAGCAAGCCCGGCAAGACGCAGTCGACCTCCTAGAGGAGGAGAGGGAAATGGCTATGATCAGATCGACCATTTATCAGCAAGACTTGCGTCGATTCCATGCCAGAAATGTGAAGAGTCGAGCCTTCCAAGAAGGAGATTTGGTCCCCCGAGTGGATCAACAGAAACCACACAAACTTGCTCCTACATGGGAAGGTCCCTTCATCATCACCAGAGTCCTCCACAATGGAGCATATCACCTCTACAATGTTGATCGCCAGATCGACGAGCCACGAGCTTGGAATGCGGAACTACTCCGCCCATTTTACACTTGAATTCTCACTCGGATGAGATGTAATAAGAAAAACTTCTGTAGTTTATTTTTATCAAAGACAAGAGTGTTCCAGTTTTTCCTGTAATTGCTGTCACTTTTGTTTACGCACGAAATCCCCCAGTGGGTGACTTAGCTGCGAATCCGTTTCGCCTAAGTTTGCAAAAAAAATCCTACCGAGTGGTGAGCCAGACTCCCACTCGGGGGCTTAGAAAATCCTACCGAGTGGTGAGCCAGACTCCCACTCGGGGGCTTAGCTGCAGCTTAGTGCTTGCCTAAGTGTTTAAAAATCCTACCGAGTGGTGAGCTAGACTCCCACTCGGGAGCTTAGTTGCAGCTCAGTACCTGCCTAAGTGTTTAAAAATCCTACCGAGTGGTGAGCCAGACTCCCACTCGGGGGCTTAGCTGCAGTCCAAGTACTCGCCTAAGTTTGAAAAATCCTACCGAGTGGTGAGCCAGACTCCCACTCGGGGGCTTAGCTGCAGTCCAAGTACTCGCCTAAGTTTGAAAAATCCTACCGAGTGGTGAGCCAGACTCCCACTCGGGGGCTTAGCTGCAGTCCAAGTACTCGGCTAAGTTTGAAATATCCTACCGAGTGGTGAGCCAGACTCCCACTCCGGGGCTTAGCTGCAGTCCAAGTACTCGCCTAAGTTTGAAAAATCTTACCGAGTGGTGAGCGAGACTCCCACTCGGGGGCTTAGCTGCAGTCCAAGTACTCGCCTAAGTTTGAAAAATCCTACCGAGTGGTGAGCCAGACTCCCACTCGGGGGCTTAGCTGCAGTCCAAGTACTCGCCTAAGTTTGAAAAATCCTACCGAGTGGTGAGCCAGACTCCCACTCGGGGGCTTAGCTGCAGTCCAAGTACTCGCCTAAGTTTGAAAAATCCTACCGAGTGGTGAGCCAGACTCCCACTCGGGGGCTTAGCTGCAGCCCAGTGCTCGCTTAAGTTTGAAAAATCCCACCGAGTGGAGAGAAAACCTCCCACTTGGGGGCTTAGCTGCAGCCCAGTGCTCGCCCAAGTTTGAAAAATCCTACCGAGTGGAGAGCAAACCTCCCACTCGGGGACTTAGCTGCAGCACAGTGCTCGCCTAAGTTTGAAAAATCCTACCGAGTGGAGAGCAAACCTCCCACTCGGAGGCTTAGCTGCAGCCCAGTGCTCGCCTAAGTGTTTAAAAATCCTACCGAGTGGAGAGCAAACCTCCCACTCGAAGGCTTAGCTGCAGCCCAGTGCTCACCTAAGTGTTTAAAAATCCTACCGAGTGGAGAGCAAACCTCCCACCCGGGGGCTTAGCTGCAGTCCAAGTACTCGCCTAAGTTTAAAAATTCCTACCGAGTGGAGAGCAAACCTCCCACTCGGAGGCTTAGCTGCAGCCCAGTGCCCGCCTAAGTGTTTAAAAATCCTACCGAGTGGAGAGCAAACCTCCCACTCGGGGGCTTAGCTGCAGCCCAGTGCTCGCCTAAGTTTGAAAAATTCTACTGAGCGGAGAGCACACCTCCCACTCGGGAGCTTAGCTGCAGCCCAGCGCTCGCCTAAGTACGGAACACATCCCGATCCGCAAGGACGGCAAGATGCGAATCGACTATTACCTTCTCCTTCGGAGCTGCACTACAAATACGAGGTTATTTCGAGTGAAGGTCAAGTTCCACTCGACAGATAATTCATGAAGATATTCGATGATAAATCAAGTTCAGATAAGATCCAAAGGTCCCAGACCTCGGATCAAAGTACTCGAGCCCTTGGCTCGACAGAGTTTAACGGTTACAAAATCCACTCGGCATTCCGAGGCAAATTCAAAGTGAAGCATTAAAGTTTTTCATTCCTCGGGCGGAGGACTGGAAGGGGCGACGAACTCGTCCAAATCGATCCCGTCTGCAATACGGGTGGCAGCAGCAATGAAAGTCTCCATGAAGTCTTGAAAGCTGAGCTTCCTGGTATTGGCAACTTGAATGGCAGACAACTTCTCCTCTCGCACCTCTTTGCAATCGATGCGAACCAGGGATAGAGCGACATCAGCACCACACCTTGCAGAGGATTTCTTCCATTCCGTCACTCGACCAGGAACGTCATTCAGTCGAGTCATCAGGGACTCGAGATCATTCGAAAGCGTCGCCCTGGGCTAGAGAGACGTGTCGATCCGCGACACTGCAACCTTCAGTCGGGCCAGATAATCAACCACGTTGGCAATACGAGACTCCAGACGGAGCACATTCATAGCAGCCTCGTCCTTCACGAGTGAATTGGCGGGGTCCAAGCTTGGCTCCACTCGACTGGTCTCCTCTTCAAAGTTCTGGCAGAATTCTGCAAATACAATTCAAGAATAAGACAGTGGCTCTACACGAGTTTGGTTACTGCAAGCCAGTCAGGTGAAGATTGTTACCCTCAAGCATGATGAGCAACTTCTTGGCGAGTCCCCCGAGATAAACCTCAAGATCGTTCTTCTTCCCCGCCAGTTCGCCTGCCTTGTCATTCAGAGCAATCTTGTCGTTCTTCAGTCGGCTGACCTCCTTATTAGCTGCGTCGAGAGCAGCTTTCAGTCTGGAGTTCTCCTGTTCAAGAGTATAGACTAAAGACAGCTTTTCTTCAGCAAGCTTCGTTTTGTTCAAAGCCTCCTTCTGCGCTTCGGCAAGATCTTGATCCTTCTTCTTCAGAGCTTCTTCCAGTTTATCTGCGGCACGTCGAGTGAGATCAATATCAAGAATGGACAAGAAAGAAAAGTCACTCGTCAAGAATGGAGGACCTCACCAGCCATACCTTTTGCTTCTTCTCGCGCCTTCTGCAAGTTCTCTTGAGCAAGTTTTAAGTCAAGGTTGAGCTGGATTTGTTGGTTCTCCAACTCGGTGAAGCGAGCCACAAGTTCACAGGATTTCTGCGAAAAACCAGTCGACAAACATCAAAGATAGGTTGCTTCCGAGTAACCAAGAGACAATAATGGCATTTCTAAGACTACAGCCGAATCAAAAACATTCGACAGCAGTCTCGGGGACTACACCCAGTGGGTGCACTTAGCGTGCCCCCACTGGTTCGACCAAAAAAAAGTCGACTGCCCGCAGCCGACCAGATACAGTTCCATTCGACATGGCCTGACCAGACCAAGTGAAGAAGTACAACTACAACAACATAATATAAAGACTACAGTCGACTGCCAGTAGTCCACCGTAGTCTCGGGGACTACACCCAGTGGGTGCACTTAGCGTGCCCCCACTCGTCCAAAAATTGGCAGACACACCCAGCGGGTGTACAGATATAAAGATCTTCGGAAAAGAGATTCTTCAAACAGCATATCGTAACAGACCAAGTGTTGAGTCGACTGACCTGGACGTTGCTCTGAAGAGCTGAACTCGCGTCATATGCTGCTTGGTTGGCGTCCCGAACCACTTTCACTTGCTCCATCATGATTCCCACCTGGCGTATAGCCTCTTTTGTGGCACCCACTTGGTCCTCAGGGACAGGGTATGTGGCAAAAAGCGAAGGTGGATTTGCAGTCGACGTCGAAGCTCGCACGCTCGTCAGAGGATCAGCGAAAGTCACGGAAGTCCGAGTGGTATCACCACCATCCCGAGCTACAGCCTCAGACGCCGGAGCAGATTGGGAGGTCTTGCCAGCCGACGCCCTCCTGTTCCTTCTCACTCTCAGCGGCACGTCGTCTTCGTCATCCGGTAGGTTGATAACATGAGGAGGAGCTACAAGAAAAGTCAATCGACCAGAGTTACAAGAAATATACAGTCGGCTCAAGGAAGAACATCAGTAATCGTACCAGGGTTGGAAGTAACAGCATCCTCCATCTCTTGATCATCGTCCTTGGCGGAGATCTCAGAAGTAGCAGCACTGCAAATTTTGAAAGTCAGTCAGTTGGCTCAATGAATCGACCAAAGATCTGTTCATGGTCGACAAAGGAAAACAAGTCTTATTATTACCCAGAAATGGTGGGGACAGTCATCTTCATCCTGGGCATGGCCTTGGGCGGCTTGGACGGCGTCGCGCGAGGGTGCTTGGGAGCCTTTTCAGTCGGCGTAGGAGAAGAGGTCCGAGGGTGTTTCGACGACTGCCCAACAGGAGCAGTCGCCTTACCACGTTCCCGCGCAGGGTCGTGTGTAAGCTTGGATCGCCTCTCCGAGCAGGGGGGTTCAACTTCCTCCTCCTCCTCTTCGCTGGAGTTGACGTCGTCGTCTCCCTCTCCTTCGCCGTCAGATTCCCACTCGCCATGTTCGCCTCCGCTCGTCTCCCCTTCCTCAGCCTGCTCCTGTGCTCCGTTGGGTGTCGAGTACATCTCAGTAGTTGCCTGGAGAACAACAGACAAGACAAAAGTCAATCGACCGATTCAAAGAAGACCAATAAAGAAAACAAGATCTCAGTCAGGAACATAAGGTCAGACCTGGTCCACTTCGTATGTGTTGTCGAGTGGAAGAACCCTCCTGGCTCCTCGGGGGTTGTCTTTGTTCCCTGTGATGCTCGACAGCCACCCTTCCAGCATCTCATCAGTGACCTCCTCTGGGTGAATCCGAGTGGTGTCTTCAAGACCCGAGTACAGCCACATCGGGTGGTCACGAGCCTGAAGCGGTTGGATGCACCTCCGAAGGAAGACCTCCAACAAGTCCATGCCGGTCACACCCTCGCGGACAAGCTGAACCACTCGACCCACCAGCACTTTGACTTGCGCCTTTTCTTCCGGCGCCACTTTCAGAGAAGCAGGTTTTTGAGCTCGGTCCAGAGAGAAAGGGGGAAGCCCAGTCGACTGTCCTGGGGTCGCCTGGTCTTTACAGTAAAACCAGGTTGACTGCCAACCACGTACCGATTCAGGGAAAGTGATAGATGGAAAAGAACGTTTTCCCCTCGTCTGGATCGCCAGGCCCCCGCACAGCTGGATCACCTGCATCCTTTCATCACTCGACTTGGCCTTCTTGACCGATTGGGAGCGGCAAGTGAAGATGTGCTTAAAGAGTCCCCAATGGGGGCGACAACCCAAGAAACCCTCACACAAGGAAACGAAAGCAGTAAGATACACGATGGAATTGGGAGTGAAGTGATGGAGCTGCGCTCCGAAGAAGTTCAGAAAGCTCCGGAAAAAAGGGTGAGGAGGTAGAGAAAACCCACGATCAATATGGGTGGCGAGGAGGACGCACTCACCGTCAGGAGGTTGAGGTTCGACTTCTCCCCCGGCAGACGTGCAGCTTCGTGAGGAATGACTCCTCCCTCGACCATGTCGTCAAGATCTTCCTGCCGAATCACCGACGGCATCCAGTCGCCCTGGATCCAGCCCTTGGGCAGAGCAGTCCTTGAGGAAGATCCGCCCCGAGCGGACTTCTTCCCTCTCCCCTGCACCGCCGCCTTCTTCGCGTGCTCCAGAGCGGACGTCTTGTCTTTCACCATCGTCGCCGGCGAAGCTCGAACGGGCCTACGGCACTAGGGTCAGAGCGGAGGTGGCGGAAGACCTTGTGAAGGGAGAGGGAAAAGAGAGAGCACACTCTTTGGGAGCCCCGAGCCTGCGTCTTATAAGAGGCCGCTTCCGAGTGGCTGACTTGTAGGCCCAGTCTATCCCATCAAATCCCGCAGCAGACGCGCGCGCAGTACGTGGCGCAAAAGGTGGCGTGGAAATCGAGGAGCTTCCGCCTTATCACATCCGATTACTGCGGCCACCCCCGTCCTGCGCGCTTCCCGAAATTCAAATCCCGCAAAATCCGCGGGTTGCAGAACAATTCGTCAGACAGAAGATCCCTTTCCCACCATCGCTCGAAACTTCACAAGCAAGGAAATTCACTCGACGGAAGGCCTAGAATGGATCAAGGCGACTGAAAGAGGTTGACGACGTCATCCGTGACGATTGATCCAAAACAAGGCACTCATGTAACACAGAGAACCGGTCGGAAGGGTCCTCAACTCCTTCCCACTCAAACCTCGATCCATTCGGGGGCTAATGATGAAGCTATGTACCTAGGGTAGGGGCATGGACCTATCCTAAGTGCCCTACCCAAGGACATCCCTAGAAGAAGTCGCCTTTCAATCGACTTGGAGGTATCCCACTCGACGGGTTCAAGACACTCGACCATGACGCTATCACTCGACCACTAAGCAAAGCACTCGACTGTAAGGAGTTCTACAGTCACTCCGCACACAAACGGTCGGTCATTAAGTAGCTCTTATGGTCATTATAGCACTTTATTAGGGACGTTACCAGTAACGCCTAACCTTAATGTACTTTAAACCCAGCATTACTGAGGGCTGGAGGGGCCTGGTGAACTCTATATAAGCCACCCCCCTCCTCAGTATCAAGGGTTCGCACCCCTATTATCCTTACACGCATAATCCAATCGACCGCCTCCGGGCACCAAGATGTAGGGCTATTACTTCCTCCGAGAAGGGCCTGAACTTGTAAACCTTGTGTTCTTACAACTTCTACATAGCTAAGATCTAGCCTCTCCATACTTACCCCCCTACATCACTGTCAGACTTAGAACCACGACACGGCCTCCCCTTGCGTCTCTGATTGTTACCCTGTGCACTAGCGTTGGCCACAAACTCCGGGTTACCATCGGCCTTACGCTTATTGCCTCCTTGATTCGCCGGGTTATGTTGCTGACCCTTTCCATTGCCATTCTTCTTAACCTTCCCTGTCTTTTCCTCATCAGACGCGGGATCCTTGGTACTATCAGAATCGGCGTATTTGACCTGAGCCGTCATCAGCTGACCAATATCATTACAATCACGCTTGAGGCGCCCCAGCTTCTGTCTTAGCGGTTCAAATCGGCAATTTTTCTCCAACATTAAGACTGCAGAGCCGGCATCCATCTTGTCAGACGAATGTATTATCTCCTTGACCCGGCGCACTCAATGAATGGTAGATTCACCCTCCTCTTGCTTACAATTAGTTAAGTCCACAATTGACATAGATTGCTTGCAAGTGTCTTTGAAGTTCTGAATGAACCGGTCCTTTAACTCCGCCCATGAGCTAATGGACTTAAGCGGCAGGCCCTTTAACCAAGTCCGGGTCGTTCCATCCAACATCATGGTGAAATACTTAGCCATTGCCACGTCGCTGACCTCCAACAGCTCCATGGCCATCTCATAGCTTTCGATCCATGCCCTGGGCTGTAAGTCGGCCGTGTAATTTGGCACCTTTTGGGGTCCCTTGAAATCCTTAGGCAGACGCACATTACGTAAAGCCAGCACCAAACAAGGAACACCGCTGGTTCTGGTGGCTACTCCTGCCTCAACAGAAGTCGTTGGATAATCCGGGAAGGCTTGATGAGCCGCCCGCTCGTCCTCCTGACGTATCCGGTCCTACACCGGGTTATAACCGCCGGGCTGGTTACGACGCTGGGCGTTGCATGACAAAGCCTCCGACTCCATGTGCCTGCTATAACTCGGACTCCGACTTGGGCGAGGAGTCGAATGAATCATGTCTCGACTATAGGAATAAGCCTCTTGCTGAGCCAGAGCCGTCTGGATGAGTTCTTTGATCCTTCGCGTCTCCACCGCTGTTGGATGGTCGCCGTCCACTGGGAGAGCCGCCAAACGTGCCGATGCTGCGATCAGGTTCTCGATGGGGTTAGAAAAGTGACCCGGTGGTGTTGGTACGTAGCGGGGTAGAGCCATATTCACATGAGGAGGTGCCATAACCCGAGGCTGAACCGGTCCCCCTGCTCCGGATGTTACGAACTGGTTTGCTTCTGGCGGGTTACTAGGGCCGGCTCTGGGTGTGGAAAAAAGGTTCCGAGGATCATAAACCGGAGGCAAACGGGATTGAGTTTTCTGGTGTCTCCTCATCATCACCTCGTTAGACGCGTTCAGGCTCATCGTAAGCTGGAAAGCCTCTGACTGGAGTTGTTGTGCCCGTGCATCCAAAGTCGCCCGTTCTATGGCCAACCTGGTGTCCTCAGCTGCTAAGGCCTCCTTGGCCCGAGCTATTTCCTCACGTACCTGTGCCACCTCTGCATCGTGCTCATCTTGACTTGCAGGAATAATTGTGGTGGTTAACAGGGCCGTCAGTTTGTCCATGAGGTCAATCAACACCTGAGCCGGCGGGCGCGCAGGGCCTCCTGCCCCGGCAGCTCCTGACCTGGACGTTATTGCTACCGCAGCCATAGAGTTTTGGCCGGGTTGAGTGCCAGCCATGAAGACCCCTACCCAGCTTGGCGGCTCAAAGGGGTTAGGAATACTGCTGCCATCGAAACATCCCCCAAGCCTGCCATCTTGCAGTTGATACAATGAATCCGTTTCACCAGTGGACGAATCACCATCGGAGTGGACGACCGTCTCACCACCATCTACGGATCCTTCAGAAAATCCCTCTCTGTGGATACAACCCACGAAATCACGCTTCATGACGGGTTGAGCCCGGGAGGGTCTCGCGCGCTGAGTCGTCTCGACGATGTCGGTGCAGCTGTCCGGCTCAGGGCCTGGCTCACCAATCTGGCTGATGAAGACGTGGATTCCGCCGAAGGGGACCCGATACCCGTACTCAATTGAGCCGGCGTCGGGGGCCCAGCCTTCGTCGTCGATGTAGATCTTGCCGCGATGACTCTTGGTCATCCGGCTTACAACGTATCCCTTGAGCCCTTCGAAGTTGCCCTTCAAAAACTCAAACCCACCATGCGCTGGCCCCACGGTGGGCGCCAACTGTCGTGGAATTGTCACGGCAGATGTCCTCTTGCAAGGACTTAGTCGTGGAGCCATCGCAACTAGGAAGCTTAAAGGGGTTAACGGGACAAGGGACACGAGAGAGGTTTTATACTAGTTCGGCCCCTTACGATGAAGGTAAAGCCTACGTCTAGTTGGGTTGGTATTGCTAGGGTTTGGATGACCAGGGAGCGAGATACGCTATGCCCCGCTCTCGATTAGATGTTACTTGCCCTAAGCCGCCAGCGGGTCGTCCCCTTATATACACGGGTTGACGCCCTGCGGCCTACAGAGTCCCAGCCGGCTCATAAACAGTTTCCGGCTCGGTGACTAGTTAATCCTGCCTTATAATACAAGTCATGTCATTACGGCGGTTTATCACTACGGGCCTTAAGTCGCCTGTGGGCTTTAGACCCTTTATTGAACCGCCATCTTCATGCTTGATCTTGGGCTTCATATGATGAAACACCTTTGCGTAACCCGACCCCTCCTAAGCGGCTTACACAAATAGTTATATCCCCAACACAACTCGTCCACCACCACCACCCTGCCGAGGATGCGGGACATGCTCCAGATAACCCGCTCCGATCGAGCGATGTCGGGCAGGCCACTTATGAGGATCCAAGCAATGTCCAAGACAGCCACCGCCAGGGGGTCCCGCACCGGCACAGAGATGTCCACCACTAGGCTGTGGAGAGCTAGAGTGATGTCTCCGCTGCAGGTGCCGTAGTCGTGGCTGACAGCATCGGGGAACAAGACCGAGAATTGGCTCCAGTCAGCATGGTGACCTGCCAATCCCAGGAGCAGTGGTAGAGATGGTTGAGCTCAGCCTCTAACATCTCCGGCGAAGCGACCCCATCCTTCATGGTGACAAGCGCCAGGAGCGATGGTGAGGGGGAGGGGATGTCAGGCACCTTGATGTGGAAGAAGCCGAGGCCCTCAATCCCATGCCCGTACATCACCAAGTCCTCCGGCACCTGGCGGTTGGGGCAAAGGATCGTCGGGTGGTCAGGATCCGAGCATAGGTAGCAGCCCTGGGGTCGAGTACATGCCACCTGGGAGTGGCCGAAGAGGTCGTAGTTGAAGCACTTGACAAGGTCGGAGATGCGGTCATCAGGGAGAAGCGCGGTCGTGCTGGATGTCACCGGGTCCCGAGTAGAGCCAATGGCCGGGGCCGCGACATTGGAATGCCCCAAGCCCCGCTTCTTCTTGTGCTTGCTGCCTGGCCGGTACCGGCCAGCGCCATTGCCCGCGGGGGGGGGGGGGGGGGGAGCTCGGTTCCCCACGCGGGGGCTGGTAACGGTTAGACTGGCCAGCGGGGGCGGAGGGCCTTGCAGGGCAGCGGGCTGGGTGCGGTCAGAGGACCGAGGACGACCGATGCGCGCCGGAGAACGGCTGGACTCCCGCCTGTGAACCAGGAAGGGTGAATGGCGACGCTGGTCGCACCATTCAGAGGCAGGAGGAGGCGACCGGGACCGTCCCCAGAGGTCCGACCGGACGGGCGAGCGGCGAGAGGGGGACCGGCGAGCCTCGCGGGGAGGTGACCGGCGATCTCCGCGGCCTGAGAGTTGCCGGCGGAGGTCGGCCTCGTGCCAGTGAGCGTCGGGGGAGGGACGGGAGGGGTCGTGCCGGTCGTCGCGCCGATTGTCCAAGCGGGAGTCGTCGGGCCGACGCTCATCAGCGCGGCGCTTGGGGCGCAGGGCCGCGTCGTGCCAGTCCCGGGGCATGTCGGTGGGGGGCGACGGCGGGGAGGGGAGGGGGACGGCGCCGACGGCGGAAGGGGATGGGGCGCGGGTTAGGGTTAGAGCAGAGACGGGAGGGGGCGAGATTGGGTGCCGGGGGAATCCAGCCGGCGCCCAAATAGGCCGAATGGCCGGGCAAGCCGGCCCAGCCCAGGATTGCGCCAAAGTGGGCTGGCCCGTAGGCGCAGCCGCACCAGGTGGTGGCCCAGCACCAAGCCCAGGCGCCCCGAGGCCCATAGCGACGCAGCCCGGCTAGCGGGGCGGGGCGGCAGCCCCTAGGGTTTCCCCCGAAGCTGCGGCCACCGCCACGGCCGGCGCCGGCGTCGACGTAGGGGCAACGGCGAGCCAAGGACGGCGGAGGGACTGGCTGGGGGAGAACCGGAGCGACGAGGAGCCAAACGCTGCGATGAACGGGCGGAAGGGGGATCGACGGCCGACCACCGACGAGGTAGCCGACGGCGAGGGAGCGGCGGGCCGGACAGCGGCCGCGGCGGGCGCCAAGAGCGCTGGGCACGGCCCAGGTCGGACCGCCCGGCGACGCCCCACGCCGGAGCGCGGCGACGGCGATCGGTCCTGGACCCAAGGGCGTCCCTTTTTCGCGGGGTCGGCAGAAGGGGGAGAAGGAGCCGAAGGGGGAGAACGACAGTCGTGCCACGCGAAGCCACCATCCCCGGCCGAGGTGCCGCTCTGTGAGCCGGCGGGTCTCGCCGGACGATGGGGCGGCCGGCAGCGGTGTCATCATCCTCAGCCATATCGGCCCAGCGCGGCGGCGCCACAACCACGGCGGGTGCGGCGACGGCCTGGGGGAGCGGAGGCCGCGAAGACCCGACCAGAGGAGCAGGGGCGACGGAGGGCAGCGCAGCCGCGCCGGCGGCCAGGGTGAGGCCGGCCAGAGGCGCGAGCCTCAGAGCCCGAGGCGGCGGGCGGCGCTTCGCCATCGGGGTCGCAGGAGCGCGCGTCCATCATCCTCTCCACTCTCTCACCTCGTCGCGATGAATATCTGCGCCTTCAGGACAAGTATCTTCCTGCACCTCCTTACTGAAACGCTACCTCACTTCATGGCCTGCTGGATTCGCCGAGGCGGGCAATCAGCCGATCAATTGCAGTCACCAACATGTTGTGTAGTAGCTCCTCCGCGAGTACTGTACCTGCAGAGGCAACTACTGATTCAGCAGTCTGATCAGAGATGTTTGAAAGAGAACCATTGGTGTTGTACATCAACACCACAAGACCTTTCATCTGGGAGCAATTAGATTAGTGTTGTCCTTCAATTATTGTCTCGAAATTTCTTTAGCGATCTAACCGTCGCTGCACTTTGGAGTTGCCGAAACTAAACATAGTAAATTCCTGAAGATTTCCTTGCTCCAATAAATGGGAGGGACTTCAGATCTGCAATCCTGCTGACCGTACTGATTTGTATGGTTAAATGGAATTGCTTTTGTGGTTAAGAACTGCCTATTTATATTGCGATGTAAGGTTTGCTTGTACACTATATTTTCTTTTACTTTCTTTTATCGAAAAGGCTTTTGCCTCGCTTTATATATAAAGCACAGATCACCAACAATGCAGTACAACACACGCCACCAACACACACGCACACACCCAAGGCCGGATACATAGGCGCTGAGCGCAGCAACACCACCCCTAGCACTATAAGAGCCACCGGGGGCCTCAACCGTGAACACGCCATCGCGAAGAGAAGAAGCTACATACGACGCTCCGTGGACTCCAAGGCGGTGTCAACAGGAAGGTTACGACACCGAAGCGCCGCCACCGCCCGACCCAAGGATCAGAGTTTCCCCCGGAGCAACACGACGGGCAGCGAGAGTCGCGGCGACGCCTTCAAGAAGGGAATGAGCTTCGTCGTCGCCAGTCAGTCCGAAGATAGAACAGGTTTTCATCCCAACCAATATTCACTGCCACCGAACGCCGCACCCTGGCTACCACGCCGCCCACACGGCCATGGCCACCAGGCAGCACCAAGTCACGGGCTTTGCCCAGGAGCGCCCTACCCCCCTGGGCGCGCCCCCTGCCTCGTGGGCCCCCAGGTGGCCCTCCAGTGCCCATCTTCTGCTATATGAAGTCTTTCGTCTGAGAAAAAAATCATAAGCAAGCTTTCGGGGAAAAAACTCCGCCGCAACGAGGCGGAACCTTGGCGGAACCAATCTAGGGCTTCGACAGAGCTGTTCTGCTGGGGAAACTTCCCTCCAGGAGGGGGAAATCATCGCCATCGTCATCACCAACGCTCCTCTCATCGGGAGGGGGCCAATCTCCATCAACATGTTCACCAGCACCATCTCCTCTCAAGCCCTAGTTCATCTCTTGTATCCAATCTTTGTCCCAAAGTCTCAGATTGGTACCTGTGGGTTGCTAGTAGTGTTGATTACTCCTTGTAGTTGATGCTAGTTGGTTTATTTGGTGGAAGATCATATGTTCAGATGCATTATGCATATTAATACCCCTCTGATTATGAACATGAATATGATTTGTGAGTAGTTACGTTTGTTCCTGAGGACATGGGAGAAGTCTTGCTATTAGTAGTCATGTGAATTTGGTATTCGTTCGATATTTTGATGAGATGTATACTACTAGGGAAAACCTTATAAACAGAATCTTAGTAGCAGCGCGGTTTAAAAAGAGACGCAACTACTAATTAGCAGTAGCGAGCTTTAGAAAACCGCGCGACTAATAGCATGGTAGAGTAGCGGTCTAGGTGAAACAAGCGCTACTAATATAATTGCCACGACGTTGCCCCCAGGCTAGATATAGTAGTTGCGCCATACCGAGGACGCGCTACTGCTAAAGTACTTAGTAGCAACGTTTTTCTTCAAAACACGCTACTGCTAAGTATTGCACCTAATTAAGTTTAGTCCTATACTGCTAAGCGAACAAGGTGTTTACCACCTTAAATATGTTACTACTCAAACTATCTCGAGCACTTGGTCTTCATTGAACTATATGTGTAGGATTTTTGGCTGCAATATGAATCTTCACCGGTGCCTATACAGGTACTGCGAGGATTCATGTTGACTATTTAGATTCTACACAAAAGGATCAATGATGACCAATGTATATATTTGAAGTTTTTACATGCTTAGACTTAGCAGTAGCGTTTTTTCAGGGCAAAGCGCTACTGATATTATAAAACAGAAAGGAATAGCTGTAGCGCGCTTCGCTTGGCACGCTATAGCTAACTTAGCTATAATGCGTTCCGGAAAAACGCGCTGCTGCTTGTTTGACTTAACCCCCGGCCGCGCAGGCTCAAAATTTTGCTAAGTCCTTCCCTTGCACTTCCCCCTCTCCCCCAACTGCTCCATCGCCGCCGTCGCCCTGTCGCTCTCGACCTCACCGCCGCCGCCCGCCGCCGCCCTCAACCTCACCACCGCCACCGCCCGCCGCACACCCTCGACGCCGCCCCCGACCCCGACCTCGACGCCGCCCCCGACCCCGACGCCACCCCCGACCCCGACATCGACGCCGCCCTCCGTCGCGCGCCCGAGCCCTGACCCCGTCCTCGACGCCGGCTGCCCCTCCCTCGCCACAGTCACCATAAGGCTCTGCCTCTCCTCTCCCCTACCCTCCTCTCTCTCTGCTAGGGCAATTCATATATGTGTTGATGTTGTGTTGATGTTCATATGAACCCTAGATTTGTTTAGGGCAGTAGGCATTTTTTAGCATTTAAGAAAAATGATTAGCAATTTTTTTAGGAAATTAGCTAGGGCAAATTTTTATGAAAATGCCTAAACAGTAATTTCATTCAAAAAACGAAAAACAGAATTGTTTTTCTTTCAAAAACTTGGTTAAACTAATTGTTTCTATGTAAACAAAAAAACAAGATTGTTGTTATATGATATATGTCATTCATGTTCATTTGCATATTCCATTATTGAAGTGGTTCGATTGTGCCCAAGTGGCTTTGTTGTTTCCAAGGAATGAAGTCGAGTGGCCTATGTTTTGCCGGAATGGTGATTCATTTCCATTCCGGCAAATTCAGGTTCTCGATTTGTCCACTTTTTAGTAAAAGTCATGCCGAAATTTCCCGTGAATTTCGGCATGACTTGTGCTACAAACTAGGACATATCGAGTGCCCGGGATTTGCCGCACCGGGAAGGAGTCAACATTCCTGCAAAGCATAGGCCTTTTTTATGTCATTATTCATTTTATTAGGTATAGAATTAATTGACTAGATTTAATCGTAAGAACTAGTTGAATTAATAGAACTAGTTGAACATGTCACATTTGTTGTTATTTTTTTAGTTAAAGTAATTTTTCACGCATCGATGTTGACGATGCCTATCCTGCATCTTTCTCGTCGAGTCAGCAGAGGACACCTGCGTCACCAGATGGGCCATGTCCGGGACTGGGCTCCGCGGGGGTGGTACTGGGAGGCGCTACCTACCGGGGGCACAAGTTGGTGAGGAGCCAGCCTGTCGTTGACCCGAACCTTCTTTGGTAGCGGTCGCATGGGCCAGTGATGGTCCAAAGGCTCGAGGACCCCGCGGAGGTGGTGCGTTACCGTGTCAGTGAGGAGGACGCGCACGTCCATCACTACTTGTTTGCGTTGGAGCACAGGTTCTCCAATACCTGGCAGGTTCTCCAGGGATCTCACTGGAGAGCTATGACCCTGTGATGGTTCCTTCTCTTTGGGTGTCCACCGCCCGCGCCGATACCCGTCGTGCGCTAGAATTTAAGTTGTATTAGTGATGTTATATGTATGATACTATTCAGGATGTATTAGTGATAATATTCGATGATGTACGAACGCATGAGATGATTTACTTTTACTTATTGAATGCATGCTAATTTGAATACTTATTTATTTTACGATTTGGTTTTTCTTATTGAATGCTCATGTCAATATGAGTCCTATAAGATATTTTGAGTATCCTGGTAGTTGTCTTCGATCGATTTTCAATTAATGTTTCAACTATGAACATAGGAAATGTCTGACAGCGAAAAGGATTTCGGTATTTGCAAATACTGCGAAGACGAGCGCGGCCTGTGCGACGGAATCTTCCTAGATGATGATAGGCGCTTCAACATCAAGCTGGACGTGAACTTCGAAGTGGATACAGTAAGTCACAACGACAAGTCTTTTTTCATAATTAAGCATGACATCTGCTTCATTTGCTTCAACTTATAATTTAATTCTTTTACTATTCTACTAGCGTATCCCCTGCCATGCAAGAGTTTTTGTCTTGGATAAGATAGGTTTCAGTCATACTATGGAGGTAAAGAAAGTTTACTTGAAGACCGAGCATGGTTGTATTTTCCACGCAAAATTATACAACGCAGATGACTACACCTATTTTGGATGCAAAACTTGGCGAGCAATATGCAAGACTTATGCATTTGAGCCTGATATGGTTATCACCTTTGATATTCCCCCGAAAGATGATATTGAAGGTAATATCGACATCTGGGTCGATGTGCAGACGCCTCCAGTTATACCATTATGTGAGTTTCTCAACCATATTTATGTCTCTGATATTGTTTATTCAAAAATAGTTGACAACTAATTTCTATTGTCAGCTTATTTCCGTTTAAGCAAACATGTCCAACGCTTGGTATACAGGACCTACTACTGCCCCGGGGCTGAACTAAACTGCGAGGAGCTAAGTCATTATGTTTCATGGCTTGAGGATCTTGATACTGTCAAGACAAATTTTCTTCCTGCACTTAGAAATGTTAGTACTGAAAACGTGCGACCAATAGTGTTCGTAATGAACTACGGTCACATCTATTTAGGAAAGATGGTAAGAGTTTTACTATTTGTCCTCAGTGCATCTTTTGCATACATTATTTTTTAAGCTAAACTTCATTGCTAAGTATGTTACTATACGATGTTCTTCAACAGAGACTCCCGATGAATGTTGTACCTCATGGGAACGAGACTAAAGGTACCATGAGTATTGTTAGCTTACGGCCAAGATATCCTACAATGCACTTTAGTGCATTCAGGATTTCTAATAGCGAGGAATGCTTAATAGTGAAAGACTGGACCAAATTTGTGATGGAGGAGTGCAGAGAAGTATTAGGGGGCAGCAATCAGAAGCGCAGCCCACGATTAGGAGACAGATTCATCTGCATGCTCCAACTTGATGAAGGAGGAGAGCTACACATGTGTTATGTTATTTTACCTGAGAGAGAGCAGCAGGAGTGATTAGCTAGCTAGAAATGAGTTTGAAGATGATGATGTGCTACACTATGACTATGATGATTAAATAGCTAGTTTTGGTGGTAATGACTATGATGATTATTATTAGCTAGTGTTGGTGATGATTAGATAGCTACAACATCTAGTGTTGGTGGTGATTAGCTAGCTAGAATAAGTTTGAAGATGATGATGTGCTAAACTATGACTATGGTGATTAAATAAATATTGTTGCTGGTAATGACTATGATGACGATTAAATAGCTTGTGCTGGTGAATTAGATTTAAGTGGAGGCAACATGTGGTGCACATCGAAAGTACTACTAGTCCAAACTAGATCAAGTTTGGATTAGTAGTATACTTTTGACATGCACCACATATTGCCTCCACTTGAACCTAATCCACCTTCATTTGACACACTGTTATGGACATAATGATAAAAACCTCATAATTGGCATTGTACCAAAATTTGTATAACGGCGTGTAAATACACTAAAAATAAAAAAATGAAAAAAAGAATACTAGTAGTGATGGATAGTAAACACGCTGCAACTAGCTAGATTAGCAGCAGCGCGGGAGAGAACAAGCGCTGCCGCTATGTGTCTTAGCAGTAGCGCGTGTCGCACACGCTACTGCTAAGTAATAGCTGTAGCGCCTTATTGGTAGCGCGGCAACCCGCGCTACTAGTGGGCATTAAACCCGCGCTACTACTAGGGTTTTCCCTAGTAGTGGTATGTTGTCTCTCCTCTAGTGGTGTGTTCAATCATACACTAATCATGCACGCAAACGTGTACGATTAAGATCAGGGACTCACGGGAAGATATCACAAGACAACTCTAAAAATAAAATAAGTCATACAAGCATCATATTACAAGCCAGGGGCCTCGAGGGCTCGAATACAAGAGCTCGATCATAGATGATTCAGCGGAAGCAACAATATCTGAGTACAGACGTAAGTTAAACAAGTTTGCCTTAAGAAGGCTAGCACAAACTGGGATACAGATCGAAAGAGGCGCAGGCCTCCTGCTTGGGATCCTCCTAAACTACTCCTGATCGTCGTCAGCTGCCTGTACATAGAAGTAGGCACCTCCGGTGTAGTATGAGTCATCATCAACGGTGGCGTCTGGCTCCTGGGCTCCAGCATCTGGTTGCGACAACCAGGTAGAATGGAAAGGGGGGAAAGAGGGAGAAAAGCAACCGTGAGTACTCATCCAAAGTACTCGCAAGCAATGATCTACACTACATATGCATGGGTATCTGTGTAAAGGGGCTATATCGATGGACTGAACTGCAGAATGCCAGAATAAGAGGGGGATTGCTAATCCTATCGAAGTCTACGCTTCAGGCCACCTCCATCTCGCAGCATGTAGAAGAGAGTAGATGGTAAGTTCACCAAGTAGCATCGTATAGCATACTCCTACCTGGCGATCCTCTCCTCGTCGCCCTATTAGAGAGCGACCACCGGGTTGTATCTGGCACTTGGAAGGGTGTGTTTTATTAAGTATCCGGTTCTAGTTGTCATAAGGTCAAGGTACAACTCCAAGTCGTCCTGTTACCAAAGATCACAGCTATTCGAATAGATAAACTTCCCTGCAGGGGTGCACCACATAACTCAACACGCTCGATCCCATTTGGCTGGACACACTTTTTTGGGTCATGCCCGGCCGCGGAAGATCAACACGTCGCTGCCCTACCTAGGCACAACAGAGAGGCCAGCACCCTGGTCTAAATCCTATGGCGCAGGGGTCTGGGCCCATCGCCCATTGCACACCTGCACGTTGCGAACGCGGCCGGAAGCAGACCTAACCTAGCAGGTGTTCCAGTCCAATCCGGCGCGCGCCGCTCAGTCGCTGGCGTCAAGAAGGCTTCGGCTGATACCACGACGTCGAGTGCCCATAACTGTCCCCCGTAGTTGGTTAGTGCGTATAGGCCAGTGGCCAGACTCAAATCAAATACCAAGATCTCGTTAAGCATGTTATTTTAAAGTAACCACAGACGCTGACCAGGGCCAAGCTCACCTCTCTTCTAGGTGGTCTCAACCTGCCCTGTCGCTCCGCCACAAAGTAACAGTCGGGGGCTGACGGGAACCCAGGCCCACCTCTACCGGGATGGAGCCACCTGCCCCTTTAGCCCCCATCTCCGAACAGTATCATAAGTAATGTAACAGTATAAAGTATATAGCATATCCCCATGATCACCTCCCGAAGTGATCACGGCCCAGTTGTATAGCATGGCAGACGGACAAGAGTGTAGGGCCACTCATGAAATACTAGCAGCCTATACTAAGCATTTAGGATTGTAGGTAAGGGTAACAACTGTAGCAACAATGACAGGCTATGCAGCAGAATAGGATTAACCGAAAGCAGTAACATGCTACGCTACTCTAATGCAAGCAGTATAGAGAAGGAATAGGCGATATCTTGTGATCAGGGGGGCTTGCCTGGTTGCTCTGGCAAGAGAAGGATTCGTCGTCGATGTAGTCGATCACAGGGGTATCGGTAGCGGCCTCGCACTACTAGGAAAAAGGCTAGCGGCAGCGCGGGTTTTAGGTCTATCAGCAGCGCGGGTGCCCGCGCTACCAATAAGGCGCTACAGCTAACTCTTAGTAGTAGCGCTGCCTGTACCCGCGCTACCACTATTAACTGTAGCAGCAGCGCTTTTCAGGAACGCGCTGCTATTACTTAGCTGTAGCGATTTCCTGGTCCCGCGCTACTGTTATATATTCCACCAATTCCCCATTCCAGCTTCGATAAACTGCAATTTCCAGATACTAGGTACTACTAGATATCAATTTCATAAAGCATTATAGGTACTAGGTAGTACTCCCTCGGTTCGAAATTACTCGTCGTGGTTTTAGTTCAAATTTGAACTCAAACCACGACGAGTAATTTGGAACCGAGGGAGTACTAGATAACAATTTCGTATATACTCAACATGCATCCTCAAGCAGTACAAGGTGACATCGACGATAATCATCATATTTAGTTCTAGATGATATCGACGACGATCATCATATGTAGTTCTACATGATATCGACGACGATCATCATATGTAGTTCTAGATGATATAGCCACACACACATATATGTAGTTCTAGATGATATCGACGACGATCATCATCCTCAAGCCTGGGCGGTGGGTGTTCCTGATAGTAATTAGGATGGCCTGTCCAGCACGAAGATTCTTGCCAACGAGGAATCTCTTTCACCCAACCGAGTTCAACTGTGTGCGACCATCTGTGCCCATGCGGTAAGTACATGTGGTGACGGAGCCCCTTGCGGTAAGGCGTAGTCCAACTGAGCCTTCTTCATTAGGCTCGATACCACAACTCACAGATAGGTTCTTTGGCAATCTCTGAATAAGAAAAACATATCAATTAATAAATAGCCTCACACATACTCTTGCAAATATATTTCTATTAAGTCTAGATTTCTACACTATCAAAAGACACGGTACTACGCATTTGTACTAATTAATCATGAATTCTACTAATAAGTATATATATGGATTATCTACACTATTAATAGTTCCTTCGATTCTACACTAATAAGCATATGATCAGACTCTACACTAAAGTATATCATCGACTAGATTCCACAAAGCATATCATTGGACTCTACACTAAGCATATCAACGGATTCACTAAGCATATACGTATAACATACCATTTCATGCCGATCGACCATGGTACTTGTCAGGCGGGTCACGAATGGCACCCCGACAAAGTCATCACGTGGCGGAATTATGTCCCATAGGTTCCACACCTCCTCCTCGCTCCGCCTCATTCTTTGAACTATGATGGCTTCATGAAGTGGGTTCTCTTCATCTTCATTGAGTGGGTCCTCATTATCTTCATCATCTTCGTCATCTTCATCATCTTCCACCAGGTTGATATAAATGATAACCAGCTTGGGTCTTTCTGCTCTGAAGGAGAATCTGATCAACTCACCACCAGTAAGACGCATGCAAGCGAGGAAATGGGCCCATCCATCTCCTCCAATCTGTGACATATTGCATCTTTTCTCGACCTCCATAGTGTACGGCCCCCCAGGAGCCTCAAATGTCACAGTGTCTCCTGTCAGCTTGTTGAATTTCAACCTCACATTGCATGGGACGATCTGTGTAAGAAAAGCAAAATGACACAATGCAGTAATGCCAACACTAAAAATAAAATAGTTGTTACATTTCATCTAATTTCTTACCGCCGCATGACGAAAACTCGGATGGAAGTAGATGCCGAACAGCTTGCCAGTTGCAAGGCTGCTGGCGCACATTGACTTGCACAGTCGACATAGTGGTGCTGGTGGTGGCGCCATTTTCCTAAAGCAATATGAGCAAAGGATTAACGATTCACTTCACAGGAAACAAGTGGCAAATTTAACTACATTGGCACCTACATTTTGCCAAAAAATAACTTATTACAAAAAAACTAAATCGAGCATACTCAATCAACTAAATCAACTAGCATACTAAATCCACTAGCATACTAAATCCACTAGCATACTAAATCAACTACATCAAATTGTTCTAAATCAACTAGCCTACTAAATCAACTAAATCAACTAGCCTACTAAATAAACTAAATCAAAATGTTCTAAATCAACTAAATCAACTAGCCTACTAAATCAACTGAATCATATCAACTAAATCAAAATGTTATATATGAAAGCATACTAAATCAAAATGTATCAGGGAGGAGGGACAAGGAGGGGCGACTCGAGGAGGGAGAAGATAGTAGGACGGAGGAGGAAGGCGGAGCGAGGAGGGGCCGGCCGGCGGCGAGTGGAGGGAGGACGGATCGAGGAGGAAGGCGGACCGAGGAGGGGGCGGCCAGCGGCGAGTGGAGGGAGGACGGAGGAGGAGGTCGGTACCGAGTCCAGCCAGGAGGATGAAGCGACAGCGGCGCGGATCGGGGGAGGGGCGACGGGGGAGGACCGGCGGCGCGGGGGGTGGAGGAGACCGTGATCGAGTGTGTGTGAGTGTGCTGTGGATGAGGCTAGCTAGGAGGAGACTAAATTTTTGTAGTTAATTTAGTAGTAGCGATTATTGCCTGAATGCACTGCTGCTACGTTACGTAGCAGTAGCGCTGCTTATTTCAAAGCGCTACTGCTATAACTGGCCTCGCGGCGGCGTCGTGGGAATTTTAGCAGTAGCGCTTCTTGGAGTGCACGCGTTGCTGATAAACTCGTTTCAGCAACGAGTTTCTATGGAACGCGCTGCTGCTAGTTAGCAGCAGCGCCTGATTTTAAAGTGTGCTGCTGGTAAGATTCTGTGTATAGCCTTTTCCCTAGTAGTGTCGGGGTCTACTGGAAAGAAGTAACGGGGGGAACACAATAAATAACAGAGCAAACAAAGCATCACAAAGCATAACATGGCAATACGCGGTGCTAAGGGTGACCTAACGCAGTACTAGCCGATACTGGCGAAGGGGGGAAACATCCGGGAAAGTACTCCCGGTGTTCCGCGTTTTCGGACAGACGGACCGAGGGGAAAAGTTGCGTGTTCGCTATGCTAGGGATGTGTGGCGGACAAATGGGCTGCATATCCGGATTCGTCTCATCGTTCTGAGCAACTTTCATGTACAAAGTTTTCCCATCCGAGGTACGGTTTATTTTATATTAACTTTAAAAGATTTAATCACTTTTAGAATTTATTTAATTATTTTAAATCAACATTATCTAGAATAGTGTATGCTGACGTCAGCATGACATCAGCAGTCAACAGAACGTTGACCGGGTCAAACTTACGTGTGGGTCCCAGCTGTCATACACTATTTAGTTAATTAACAACAGTTAATTAGGTTAACTAGTTAATTAGGTTAATCTAATCAGGATTAATTAATTAATTTTAATTAATTATTTATTTCATTAATTCCTTTTTTCATTTTTCGTTCTGGGCATGGGCCCCGTTTGCCATAGGCCCATAGGCCAAACGGGTGCGGGCGCAACCGGTAACGGGCGCGTGGGCGCTCGACAGGGGCGAACCAGGCGCTGGCTCGAGCGAGGCCAACGGCGCTGGCCGAGGAGCGGACTGGGCGGTTGCAGTGGCCATGGGGCAGCGCAGTGGCGGCAGGAGCGAGCGCGGTGGGGCGAAGCGGGACGGCAACGCCGGCTAGCAAGCAAAGGCGGCACGGGACGGCTATCGGCGCGCGCGGCTAACGATGGATGCGGTCGGGCTACGGAGGCAGCAGGGGCCTGCAGAGCCAACGAGCGGGAGTGAGGCGACTGCGGGGCGCGGCCGGCGAACGGCGGCAGCAGCGCGTGGGTTGGGCGCGGGGAGCAGCGGAGGGCGGCGGTCCGAGGTAGTGGCAGAGAACGGCGTGAGCAGGCGGCGCGGCCGCGGGAAGGAGAGCACGACGAGGGTGACGGGAAGGGCGTGGTGACCACTGGCGTGGCCGGACCCGGTCGGGGGCACGGTGGCCGCGGTCAGCGCGAGCGCGCGCGCGGTGGCGCGGTCGCCGAGGGCGGGCGCGTGTGGTGGGTGGCGCGGTGTGGTGAGCGGGAGAGACGGGGCGCGGCAGACGACGTGGTCGGCGCGCGGCGACAGGCGGCGCGAGCGCGCAAGCGAGAGAGAGAGAGGGGTCGCGGGCTCACGGTGATTCGTAGGGCAACGGCAGTGGGGCGCGAGGTGGAGACGGGGACGAGGTCGGCGACGTCGGGGAGGCGTTGGTGCAGTGACGGGGCGATCCGGCGAGGTGGTCCCGGGCGGCCGGCGACCAGCGGAAGGGGGGCTTTTATTTTGTTTTTGTTTGTTTTTTTAGTTTGTCTTTTTCTTTTAATTATTTCTTTTATTGTTTTATTTCATTCCAACGTATTTAGGCATTTTCTAAAATGTGTATTCTGCATTATAGTTACCTAGGCATTTAACTGCACACTTCGAACATTTTTATTTCAACGTTTGAAAACTTCTGTTGTTTGCCATAATCTTGAATTTGAATTTTTAACCGATTTTGAAATAATGAGAGTATATCAATGGTTACGGAGGTGTTGTGGCATCATTAGCGGAGTTTTACTGTAGCCTAATTATCCGGGTGTTATATGGTGTTATGTGAACGTCGACTACATGATACTTCACCATTGTTTGGGCCTAGAGGAATGCATTGGGAAGTAATAAGTAGATGATGTGTTGCTAGAGTGATAGAAGCTTAAACCCTAGTTTATGCGCTGCTTCGTAAGGGGCTGATTTGGATCCATATGTTTCATGCTATGGTTAGGTTTACCTTAATACTTCTTTTGTAGTTGCGGATGCTTGCAATAGGAGTTAATCATAAGTGAGATGCTTGTCCAAGTAGGGACAACACCCAAGCACCGGTCCACCCACATATCAAATTATCAAAGTACCGAACGCGAATCATATGAACGTGATGAAAACTAGCTTGACGATAATTCCCATGTGTACTCGGGAGCGCTTTTCTCTATATAAGAGTTTGTCTAGGCTTGTCCTTTGCTACAAAAAGGATTGGATCATTTTGCTGCACTTTATTTACTTTTGTTACTAGTTACCCGTTACAAATTACTTTATCACAAAACTATCTGTTACCGATAATCTCAGTGCTTGCAGAGAATACCTTGCTGAAAACCGCTTATCGTTTCCTTCTGCTCCTCGTTGGGTTCGACACTCTTACTTATCGAAAAGACTACGATAGATCCCCTATACTTGTGGGTCATCAGCAGCTCACGCCGGAGCAGCGTCGGCTGCCAGAGTACGCCGCCGACTCCCCCAACTGGGAGGCGTGGTTCGTCCTCGAACACGAGGAGCAACGACGCTCGGGTGTCGATGCCGTCCCGCCGCCGTTTCCATAGCCGCCCCCGCAGGTAGAGCCGGAGGACATGGAGGCGGAGGCGAAGTACCAAGGCGCCCTCGAGGGGGCCCTGCAACACGCGCTGGAGGCTAGCCGCCTCGAGGAGGACACGCACTGGGATGGGCTGGAGCAAGCCCTTGCCCTGTTGGCGGCGGGGGACTCCTTCCACACACCGCTCTTCGTGGCGCCACCGCCACCGTCGCCGCCCATCCAGCCCAAGTCGGAGCCGGAGCTGGAGCCGACGCGTAAGCGCTCCCCGCCTCCACCCACTTGGCCGGAGGATGCCTACTCATGGACGAGCCAGTACTGCGAGTGGGTGAGCGCGCCTCCCGTCCACTTCGCCGCGACGCCGGAGGAGGAGGCGGCCCACCTCAAGCGATGGAAGGAGCACTGGCTCCGCCAGGAGCAGGCCAATGGCGAGGAGCAGATGCGCTACGAGGCCATGCTCCAACACGACGCGGAGGTGCTCCGGCTCGAGGAGGAGGAGGAGGAGCGCGCGTGGCTTGCCGCAATGCCGCCGCCCCAGCAGACGCCGGAGGAGGCTGCCCTGGCAGCGTACCAGGCGGCGTTCGGGTGGGCTAGCCCTGCTCCGGTCTTCATCGACCTCAACGACGACGGCGGCGTCGACGGCAAGGGCAAGAGCAAGGCCAACGACGTCTAGGGCGGCGAGCAGGGCGGCAGCAGGCGGGCGCAGACTTTTTTAATGTTTTATTTAATGTTTATTAGATTTAGGTGGATTTTGGCCGGCATTTGACCAGCCACTTTATGCTTAGTTATGTTTATTTTATGCAACTTGTTAGTTTTTTTACGGTGGCATATTTGGGTCGGCCTCCTCGTTGGATGGTTAAGTCGACTCATTTTAAAACGCGGATGCGCATGTCCGCCTGACCGACCTAAACGAACAAAACCCCCCATTGAAATTGCTCTGAGTTATGTCTCCTTAGGCACGTGTTTGACCGAATCACGTGGGATGCTTTGGACCACAAAGATCTCTCCCAATACATCGCTTTCACCACATATGTAGCAAGCCAAAAAAAGAGGACCGCAGCCCACGAGTTGTACACCGGTGCATTTTTTGATTAGCTATATACTAGTCCATTTTTGCTTGTTGTGCATAAGACATCAGTAAACAAAGCAAAAAAGTTAGCTAGCTACTTGCGCTCACGACAAATTAATCTTGTTGATCTTTGCAACAATTTCTACCATAAAAAATTAAAAACTATTCCTCTCAGATTTAAAAAAATATATTATGATGGCGTTAAGTTCCAAGAAATCAACGGTGTGGCCAATCGTTAGGTCGGACGCATCAGCTGGCCCTAGCATTACCTCCGCGGATAGACCTTACGTTAAAATAGAGAATGCGTATCATGCCTCGGTTTACTTTTGTTTCCTACTTCCTAGACAAGTCTGATGATGAGAAGTCATGAAGGTATGCACTAGCCTTGCGGTATATCATAGTGTCACTCTCAAATATTATATTGAATTCATCCATGTTATTTACCGAAAAAGGCTCTGGCGGCCGCTTAGCCGCACCCAGGAGGAACGCCATCAACACTCTCATCTCCGACCTTCGAGCGATGGCCTTTCACGTGGCACCTCCACTTCCGCCGCCTCCTCCAGAGCCAGATTAGATGTCCTGATGTCTTCGGTGTGGCCATATGCCGACCTCCTTTTGTCTGTTTCTTGTTTTGGGCTTGTTGAGCTGTGCCCTCAGCATTAACCCTGGTACCTTGTGTCGTGCTTGTGTGTGTGTTGGACCTCTGCGCCTTGGGCGTGCTGTGGCTGAACTCGTATGTATGTTTGTGGCTTGGGCGGTATGCTTTATTTATAAAAGGGGGCGAAAGCCTTTTTCGGTAAAACGGCTTTCGCCCCGCTTTACAAATAAAGCAACGATCATCAACATGGCAGTATAAACTCACACCACCACACACGCACACACCCAAGGCATGATACATAGGCGCTGAGCGCAGCAACACCATCCCTAGCTATGAAGAGATGAAGCCGCATACGGTGAACTGTGGACTCCAAGGCGGTGCGAGACGAGCTCGGTCCTGCTGCCAGGCGCAAGACGAGCTCGGTCCCGCGGCACTAGGTGCGAGACGTGCGATGGACCGTAGCTGGGAGCAGGCCAGCCCTTCGAGTCAAGTAGAGGCCGGGCGACGAGGAGATGAAGCAAGGTCAAAATAGCCCGACCGCAGACGAGCCGACGCCGGAGGAACCGGCCTCCGCCGCGGGCAACGCTGCCGACCACCGTGTAGCCGCCCCGCCACCGGAAGGCCACCCCGGACCTCCCCGCGCCACCGCCCACGGTCGGAGCACCAGCCACACCCAACCGCTGCCCCAACCCGCGCTGCCTGCCGGAAAAGTCGCGTCAAACCCGGCCGGCACTTCCCCCCACCTCCATCAGCTCCAGCCCAACTCCAGCCCCGACCAAGAGGGAAGGGAGACCGAGCCAAAACCCGTAGAGAAGCGGTCCACCAGAACCGCCCGCTGCAGCCCGTGACCAGATCCGATCCACCGCCGCCACCACGGACACGCCGCCGCCACGCCGCCGCCGTCGCCCACCACGCCGCCGCCGGAGCAGGCCGCCCCGCACCGGAAACCCCCCGAGCGGCGGAGAGAGGGGCCCCACCATCAGCCACCACGAGGGGCTTTGCCCCGGCGGCTGAGGCTGGCGGCGAGGGCGGGGGAGGGTGGGGAGGAGGAGGGGGAGCCGCGCCGCCGCCCGAGTCGCCGGGGGAGGGGGGGTGGCGAGCTGGGGCTCGATCTGAAGAGTTTACCCCTCATCCATGTTATTTGATCTGCTTGATCACGTAGTTACATTATTATTTGTCCGTAGCAACACACGGGCATTTAACTAGTCTATTATTATTTGTGTTCTTTACCCGTGCCACTCATTATAGTCTGACCATCCACGTGTACGGTTATCACCAGTCTCACTGCCGGCGGAGGAGAAGCGATGCGGGGCACGGCACGCCCGACAGCCACAGCCGGGTACCGGCGGCTTGCCGGCGGGCCGCCACGACGCGAGCAGTGACGATTGCGCGCGCCCCCGTCCCCCTCCGCCCTGTCCTCTAGCGCGGCGGCTCCTACCTCCGTCCTTCCTTCTGTCATCAAGCGCCGCAACTCCTCCCACCCACCCACCCCCCGCCTCCACTGATGAAAAGGCCCGCGGCCCGCCGTGCCCAGGAGGTGCGAGTGAGTCCACTGCCGCCCGTCAATACGCCCTGGGGATCGCGGCCAGCGACGACGCCGAGGAGGCCGCCGCCGTAGCCGCTATACAGGTCAGTACTCCCACCATTGCGCACCCTGTCAATGAGGAACTGAGTCAGGGAAGTAAAAGGGGAAAAGTTCTTGGAAGAGAGAAACAAATGCGGGTCAATGCGGAAGGGGGTTCTCTCTTCCGTATTTGGTAAATGGTAATCGAGCATTGCCCATGGTGATTCGTGGGGGAACGCAGCTGATGGCCACCCGTGATTCGTGAACTGATGATGGTCATGAAGAACAGTGCGGCTTTGGGGCTCCTTGATTTTTATTTATTTTTATCAAATGCCGCGCGTCAATCTTGGTCTTGTGTGGGCTTGGGAATATATGTGGTTACATACAACATATTGCAGTATGATATTGCTCCAGTACAATTTGTTCTAGTATCTGTTCTTTGTCAGTTTGTTCAGAAAGCAACAATTCTCGTTTAATACTGTTCCCTGTCACTTTGTTCAGCAAACAATTGTTTCATTTGTCGCTGCAGGGCTGGAAGAGGAACCTGATCAAGTTGGCGGTGTAATCGAGATCGCATAGATGGGGTCCCTCACAGGTTAGTCCTTTCTCTTGTTACATAGCTAGTACACCATTTTGGAAACAAGCTGGGAGTCTCACTCTAATACTCGGCCATTTCACCAGGTTCTTGGATGATGAACTTGTGTGGGGGTCCAGTATGCTCCAACCAATATGTGCTCTCATGCGTGTTCAAGGAAGTATTCGACTCTTCCACTTGCACGAATCATCTGGCGGCGATTGGCATCGCCTTGCTGCTCATACTAGCTCTCGCACTCCAGTTGGGTATCAAAATCCCAAAGAGTGGAGCGTCTGCTCGAGGGCTCGTCGCACTTGGTTCGCCACTGCAGTTGGCTGCAGTGGTCTTCAGTGGCTGCCTGGGGTTGGTTTATCTTGGCCTAGGACTGTCGATGCTGGGAAATGCTTCTGTGTACCTGCCACACTGGTGGATTGTGACATTATCTCAAGGATTCAGTTTGGTCCTTTCCAGCTTTGCTTTCAGCGTCAGGCCTCGGTTCCTTGGAGCTTCATTTGTTACACTTTGGTCGATTCTGGTGGCCGTGTACGCAACATTCATATGCTGTTCCTCGGTTGTTGGCATTGTTGCAGATAAGGCAGTCACCATTAAGGCCTGTTTGGATGTTCTGTCCCTACCAGCTGCATTTCTCTTCCTACTTTATGGCGCTCGGCGCAGCCATGATGAAGACAGTGGTTACCAGGCAATAGGAAATGCTTTATATAAGCCCCTGAACACTGAGGCAGATGATCAGATAGCTGATTCCGACACTCAGGTAACTTCTTTTGCTAAAGCTGGTTTTTTCAGCAAGATGTCATTTTGGTGGTTGAACCATTTGATGAAGTTGGGTTATGAGAAGCCTCTTGAGGACAAAGATATGCCACTTCTACAAACCACAGACCGAGCACATAACCAGTACTTAATGTTCTTGGAGAAGCTGAACAGCAAGCAGTCCCAGTCACATGCGACACCGTCAGTCTTGTGGACTATTGTTTCTTGCCACAAGCGTGAGATCATTGTCTCAGGTTTCTTTGCTTTGCTCAAGGTGCTCACCTTATCTACGGGCCCATTGCTTCTCAAGGCATTCATCAATGTATCAGTTGGTAAAGGGACCTTTAAATATGAAGGCTTTGTGCTGGCTGCGACAATGTTTGTTTGCAAATGCTGTGAATCTTTGTCGCAGAGGCAGTGGTTTTTCCGCACTCGGAGATTAGGACTCCAGGTGAGGTCATTCCTATCAGCAGCTATTTATAAGAAGCAACAGAAGCTATCAAACTCCGCAAAAATGAAGCACTCTTCTGGACAAATTATGAACTATGTGACTGTCGATGCCTACCGGATTGGGGAATTCCCGTACTGGTTTCACCAAACATGGACAACAAGTCTTCAGCTTTGCATTGCTCTGGCAATTCTGTACAATGCAGTTGGTGCTGCAGCAGTCTCGTCATTGGCTGTCATCATTATCACTGTAATTGGTAATGCTCCGGTGGCCAAGCTGCAACACAAATTTCAGAGTAAGCTTATGGAAGCTCAAGATGTGAGATTGAAAGCCATGTCTGAGTCCTTAGTTCATATGAAGATCTTGAAACTTTATTCATGGGAAGGTCACTTCAAGAAGGTCATCGAGGGATTGAGGGAGGTTGAGTATAAGTGGTTGTCAGCATTCCTGCTTAGGAGGGCGTACAACAGTTTCCTGTTCTGGTCATCTCCTGTTTTAGTTTCGGCAGCAACCTTTCTAACATGCTATCTTTTCAAAATCCCTCTTGATGCTAGCAACGTGTTCACCACTGTGGCAACTCTGCGTCTCGTGCAAGACCCAGTTAGGACAATACCGGATGTTATTGCAGTGCTGATACAAGCTAAGGTTGGTTTCACTCGGATATCAAAGTTTCTTGATGCACCTGAGCTGAATGGACAAGTTAGGAAGAAATACCATGTGGGCATCGACTACCCAATAGCAATGAACTCATGCAATTTCTCCTGGGATGAGAATCCATCAAAACCAACTCTAAACAATATAAATCTGGTGGTGAAAGCTGGAGAAAAGGTTGCAATTTGTGGAGAGGTAGGATCAGGGAAGTCAACGCTTTTGGCTGCTGTACTTGGAGAGGTCCCCAAAACTGAAGGCACGGTATGCTTTTTGATTATCTTCATCTTTTTTCTAACTAGAAAATCAAATGGCTGCCAAAATTGTTAGGTTATGACATACTTTTGTTATTTCAAATACATGATGTTCTTTAGTTATCCTTTTTTGGTTTTCTCATGCACTAAAAAAATTGTTGCTCCTGCAATTTATTGTTATCGTAAATTCATAATGTTCATATTTCATATCATTAACTAAAAAAAATCATTAACCTTCATAATTGTTATCGTAAATCCTGTTTTGTTATCCCTTTTGTTATCATAAATTCATGCACTATTTTTTTAACTAATATCAAATCATTAACCTTCATGGTATTATTTCAGATTGAAGTCTGTGGGAAAATAGCATATGTTTCTCAGACTGCATGGATCCAAACAGGAACTGTACAGGATAATATCCTCTTCGGATCTTTGATGGACAGACAATTATACCAAGAAACAATCGAGAGATGCTCATTGGTCAAGGACCTTGAAATGCTGCCATTCGGCGACCGCACACAAATTGGGGAGAGAGGAGTAAATCTAAGTGGTGGTCAGAAGCAGCGTGTTCAGCTTGCTCGTGCACTATACCAGAATGCAGACATATATCTTCTTGATGACCCTTTCAGTGCCGTTGATGCCCATACAGCAACAAGCCTCTTTGATGTAAGAGCCTACCTTATCAGCAGACTCAGATTGCATTCCTTTTTTATTACAAACTGTTTTGACCGATTAACCTTTAATGTAACTTGTGTGACAGGATTATGTCATGGGTGTCCTATCAGACAAGACTGTTCTTTTGGTGACCCACCAAGTGGATTTTCTACCTGTATTTGACTCCATTCTGGTCTCTCTCTCATGATTTATATGCCACTATGATTTATATTTATTTGTAGTGAGCTGTATTGTTGTTGTTGTTGATGATGATGATGATTTCCACTAAAACTAGTGATATTTTTTGGCAGTTAATGTCAGATGGGGAGGTTATTCGGTCTGCACCTTATCAAGCTTTATTGGCAGATTGCCAAGAATTCAAGTACCTTGTAAATGCACATAAAGATACTGTTGGTGTTCAAGATCCTAACAGTGCTCCCCACGGAGCAAAGGAAATACCAACAAAGGAGTCGGACGGAATTCATGTAGACAGATACATAGAGTCTGTGAGGCCATCACCAGTAGATCAACTGATCAAGAAAGAGGAAAGAGAATCAGGGGATACAGGTCTTAAGCCTTATATGCTCTACCTGCGCCAGAATAAAGGCTTCTTGTATGCCTCTCTTTCTGTTATGTCTCACATAGTTTTCTTAGCTGGGCAAATATCCCAGAATTCATGGATGGCTGCCAATGTCCAAAATCCTCATGTTAGTACACTGAAGTTAATTTCTGTGTACGTTGGTATTGGAGTTTGCACAATGATCTTTGTGCTATCGAGATCTTTATTTGTCGTTGTTCTTGGCGTCCAAACTTCAAGATCCTTATTTTCCCAGTTACTCAATTCATTGTTCCGTGCACCTATGTCCTTTTTTGATTCTACTCCTCAAGGAAGGATTCTTAGCCGGGTAAAATTTCTGGAAGAAGTGACAGCTACAATTATGTTTTACATTCGTATGTTTTGTAATGATGAATTAACCCCCTCTCCCCCAACTTGCAGGTCTCTTCAGATTTGAGTATCGTTGACCTTGATATTCCATTTGCATTCATGTTTAGCCTCAGTTCCTGCTTAAACGCATATAGCAATGTGGGGGTATTGGCTGTTGTTGTATGGCAAGTTCTGTTTGTAGCACTGCCGATGATAGTTTTGGTTATTCAGTTGCAGGTGATTGGTGTGGCTTTTTTTCTGTCTAGCTAAATCCCATTTCTTTTGTTATTCGTTGCTATTTCCATCCTAGAGGTGAATTAGTTTACTCTCTTCGTTTCACAATTTCCATTGACTGAGAATTGTTATGTTTGTTCATGCAGAGGTACTATTTAGCCTCAGCTAAGGAATTGATGCGGATCAACGGAACCACCAAGTCTGCTCTAGCAAATCACTTAGGTGAATCAATCTCAGGGGCTATAACAATACGCGCCTTTGAGGAGGAAGATCGTTTCTTTGCTAAGAATCTGGAGCTAGTTGACAAGAATGCTGGTCCATACTTCTTTAATTTTGCAGCAACTGAATGGCTGATTGGACGTCTGGAAATAATGGGTGCTGTGGTTCTTTCTTCTTCTGCCTTTGTCATGGCTCTTCTTCCTGCAGGAACTTTTAGCCCTGGTAAGTAGCTTATTGCAAGTACAACCATCACATAATTGTTTCAAGGGCTGGATAAGCTTATGTTTCTTTTTCTTTCGAGAAGGATGATAACACCCCTGGCCTGACAAACTTACGGTAGTTTACAAGTTCTATGATGATTGATTCCTGCATGCATCCGATTTGCAGTAAATCGTTATATGCAGTGCAAAGAATCTTTTTTCTATGTTTTCATAGGCTCCTGGTATTAGGTGTTATGAAATTTTAGCTTTTGCTATGAAAGCCTACTTTCCTTGTAGAATGGAGTTAGTGACACATTATATGCCCAATGTTTATGTGCCAAAGTCATTGAAAATATACTTATTTAATATCGACCAGGTTATAAAGAAATAACATTCTCATCAGAAAACTAATTACTTTATATCAATACTGGGCAGGTTTTATCGGAATGGCATTGTCCTATGGCCTTTCCCTAAATAATTCCTTTGTTAACACCATACAAAAGCAATGTGACCTCGCAAATAAAATAATATCTGTGGAACGGGTGAACCAGTACATGGACATTCCGAGTGAAGCACCAGAAGTTATTGAAGAAAACCGACCAGCACCAGATTGGCCCCAAGTTGGCAGTGTGGAGCTTAAAGATCTGAAGGTAATCAAATATTAATATATACATGTATGTCTGACTAGGTGCATCCTTTATAAAAACACTAACAAACGTACGGTATTGATTTTCGTTTGACAGATTAGGTACAGGGAAGATGCACCCCTTGTACTACACGGTATCACTTGCAAGTTTCAAGGTAGAGATAAGATTGGTATTGTTGGTCGAACAGGAAGTGGCAAGACAACTTTAATTGGTGCATTGTTTCGCCTTGTTGAACCTACTGAAGGGAAAATAATTATAGACTCTGTGGACATCAGTACAATAGGCTTACATGACCTGCGTTCACGTTTGGGTATCATTCCACAAGATCCAACACTTTTTCAGGGTACAGTAAGATACAATCTAGATCCTCTTGGGCAATTCTCAGATCAGCAAATATGGGAGGTAAGATGTACACAGATATCTATGTTGCCTTTTCTTGTCTTACCCATTGATCAGATAGGATTATGATGAAGGCACTTTGATGTCAGAAAGTTCAGAACCTTATCAAATTGGGATGAGTAAACGGATCTAGGGGCATGTCAGACGACAAGTTACCTTTCTCTGTTTATGGCGTACATATATCTTAAAAAGAATCACTAAATTGGTTACCTTTCTCTGTTTATGTTGCAGGTTCTTGAAAAATGTCAACTTCTTGAAGCTGTCCAGGAGAAGAAACAGGGATTGGATTCACTTGGTACGATTCTATTATTTATTTTATTGCCCTAACAAATTAGGCAAACATAAATTATGCTCTAGTCAAGTAGTCAATGCCAGAACTCAATATAGGGGTCTCATAATACATGTACCACTAAATTTGTCAAACTGCTGGTAGTCCTAGGCATATGAGTTGGATCAATCGGATAGCATGATGTCTGGAGTTTTGTTCTTCATTGTACTAATCAGGATCTTGCCATACAGTTGCGGAAGACGGGTCGAACTGGAGCATGGGCCAAAGGCAGCTCTTTTGTTTGGGGCGCACACTTTTGAAAAGGTGCCGTATCTTAGTTCTTGATGAGGCCACTGCCTCTATAGACAACACAACAGATGCAGTCCTCCAGAAAACGATCCGGACCGAATTCAAACATTGCACTGTTATTACAGTCGCCCACCGTATACCAACAGTTATGGACTGCGACATGGTACTTGCAATGAGTGATGGTATGTTCCTATTATTGTCAACTTGTTGGTTCCGCAACATAGAGTTCCATAGTCCATAATCCACACTAATGATCTTTACATTCATTTCCAGGAAAAGTAGCGGAGTATGACAAACCCACGAAGCTCATGGAAACTGAAGGATCTCTCTTCCGCGAGCTGGTGAACGAGTACTGGTCATACACATCAAACGGAAACATTTAGAAGAGATTCTTGACGGTGTGTGTTTGGTGCTGCTTCCTCGACAAGGGAAAACACCAGATATAGTTTAATCTCTTGACATACCTCAGAGGGATTCATCTACTAGAGATCTGAAGAAAATACTTTCAGTCATTTCCCGGAATTATTTTTGCTCTCTACAGCTACCTAAAAGTTCGAGCCACATACAGTTTAGCCTATGTTCGTTGAGTATTGCCACTCTTCAAAAGCGCCGAGGCTGAACGGAACAAAAAAGCATGCCTACCTAGGCGGTGCCGGTGCCGGTTCTGTTCTCTTTTTCTTTCGAATATGGTTCTGTATTTTATTGCGAAATAATATGGTTCTGTTGACCCCATTCAGGCTGAGGTGATGCTTTTCGATTTAATCCAGGCATCAACCATGCCTGCATGTTTGGACAAGACTAAATTAGGGAAAACCTAGTGGAAAATTTTGATATGATCTCATTAATAATTGAAGAAGGAAAGCTTGATGTTGAATTGTTGATCACGTGCCTGTTTCGGATCGAAAAGGGCTATCAGTGTATTTGTTGTTGTAGTTGTTGTTTGTCGTGCTGCCCCTACTGCTGCTACTACTATAAAGTATATTTTTCTCAACTTTTGTTGTGCTGCCCCTACCGAGGTGCGGTGGTTGCTGGCTGAGCACAGTGGTTGTGGTGGTGGCTGCTAGGGCACGGCGGCGGCGACCTTGAGCACGACCAGTTCTGGGTGGCGGCAGCGATCTAGGCAGTGGCTGCGACGGCGATTCCCTCATGGGCGGTGGTGATTGAGGCTCGCGGTTGCTGGTTGAGCCTGGTGGCGGCTGCGCTGTGAACTCCAGTTCATCCTTTACTGTCAATGTTACCTCCAGTTCATCCTTTACTGTCAATGTTACCTCCAGTTCATCCTTTACTGGCAATGTCACCTCCGGCCCGGCAAGTTCCCAGGTTGGCGGAAATAAAAGAGCAAAGAAAGTGCCAGCAAAAGTACCAGACTAGTGCTTGTTTGCTGCTGTCTGTTCTTATGTCAGACCATATGAGAATTCATGTTTGTCATTGATTGTAAGCTATATTCAGTACTATTTCCCTTTCCCATTCAGTACTTTGTCAGACTATGTTCAACTAAATTGGGTTCAGGCCATGTTCAGCTAAATTCAGTACAATGCCCTGAAATGTCCAAACTATTTTCAGTTATATTCAGATTTTGTTAAGCTATATTCAGTGCAAACACTTTCCTTTTCTCTTGTTTTTCACTTGTACACACGCGCACACACATACTCATGCACAAACACTTAGTTGATGTTTTTTTTTCCGAAAAGGAACACTTAGTTGATGTGGCAGTCAAAACCAGTCCACGTGGCTGGTTTCAGTCAAAACAGGGTCCACGTCATAGTAAAACCACCTTAAGCGTTACGAGGGACGAAAAGTATCCGGTTTAAATAGTTGAGGGACCGACTTCTAATGGTTTTAGAGTTGAGGGACGATTTCTCAACTTTCGAAAAGAGTTCGAGGACGAAAAATATACTTACCCCTTGACATAATCAGCTTGAGAGCAAAACCAAATCCAGATCTCAAGGCCAGCTTTCAGCCCAGGTTCGTTTATGCTGAGAGCAGTGGTGGATGTGCCGTTTTCTTAGTCGGGATGGCACACACATGGTGTGGATACAGGGTACAAAACTGTGATTCGGGTATGGGAGATCTGGACCGACAATTTTTCGTGTTTTATCATGCAGTTCTTGCCATGGAGGGAGCTCTCAGGTGACCCTGATTTCAGAGCCGAGTGTTTCCTTTTTGACAGAGGTGAAGGGGCGATTCCCGTAGTGAAAACTGCATTTTTGCGGAACACAAAAGCATGATGATCTACCATGCCATAGTAATGCAAATGATCATGGCAGTATGATGACCCGATGCGCTCTTTTGGTATCAGGGGAACCAACACTATATATATGTGCAAGCGGCAGTTTTTCCACCACCACACAATTCATATATGTAGATTCTTTGTTGGGTGGAACAGTCCATAATGCAGACTCTAGATTTTCGAGATATTAGAGTAAACCAATACAGAGAGCGCATTTTGCTTCACCGAATTTGCAAACCGATACGAAAGGGGTATGAGGGGTGGTGTAACAATTGCCAAAGGCAGCACTTGAGTGATGTGCACTTCCTCTGCTCAATCGAAATTGTTTGTCCTTCAACATGGATGATTAGGGGTGGTTCCTTGTTTCCAGAAAAAGCAAATCCCAAGCATCAAAGCTTCCAGGTTGTGCTTCGAACACCCCCCTAACAAGTTTACAATTTTTGAGACATACCAATGGTGCAGATTAGAGCTTTTGCTCTTCATTGAAATAATCAAGATCTTGCCACACAGTTGCTGAAGACGGGTCCAACTGGAGCATGGGCCAAAGGCAGCTCATGGAAACTGAAGGATCTCTCGTCCGCGAGCTGGTCAGTGAGTACTGGTCATACACATCAAACGGAAACATCTAGAAGAGATTCTTGATGGTGTGTGTTTATTGCTGGTTCCTTGACAAGAGAAAACACCATATATAGTAATCTCGTGACATATACCTCAGAGGGATTTATCCATTTGAGGTCTGAAGAAAATATGGTGCCATCTTTCAGTAATTTCTGGAAACTATTTTGCCCTCTACCGCTACCAGAAATTTTGAGATCATATGGATGGTTCTGTTTTCTTTTTTTTCCTTTTCCTCATTTTCTTTGGGATATGGTTCTGTTGACTCCATTCAGGCTGAGGTGATGCTTTTCGAATTAAGTCGCTCTCCGTCAACCATGCATGCATGTGTGGAAGAAAACAAATTAGAGAGAATCTCGAGAAATTTGATACGATCTCATCGCATTGGAGAAGGAAAGCTTGACTTTGATCTCAGATGCCCGTTTCCACTGAATAGGGCTATCAATGTTTTATTATTCTTATTATAGAGTTATCACTATCAGTGTATTATTATTAACAAATTCTCGATTGCCTGGAAGCACATCAATAGCCTAAAATTGTGGTATATTGGAATTACACAAACTGTAGCAACATTTAGTTGTAGCATTTAGTTTGTACTTATACACGGGTGATGATGACGGAGGACAACAACTATCTGATCAAAATTTGAAAGGTGCCTAAGACTTGAAGAAATATAGCAGCCAACCAATAATTGTTTATTTTTTTCACAATATACCACCAACAATTGTTTGTTTTTGACAATAGAGTGCCAACAATTGTTTGTTCTTTGAAATGCATGGGCAATGTGCTATTATTGTAAGTTTTTACTCCATGTTTCTATAGTTGCCTTTGAACTGCAAAAACGTCTTATATTTCGATACATAAATAGCATAACTATTGAAATTTGAACTAAAATCACATTAATGAGCTACAAAACCTGCGAAGCTCATGGAAACTGAAGGATCTCTCTTTCGCGAGCTGGTAAATGAGTATTGGTCATACACATCAAATGGAAACATTTGGGAGAGATTCTTGATGGTGTGTGTTTACTGCTGCTGCCTCGACAAGAGAAAAGACCACGTATACTAATCTCTTATACATACCTCAGAGGGATCTATCCATTTGAGATCTGAAGAAAAATACGGTGCCATCTTTCGGTCATTTCCCAAAATTACTTTGCTCTCTACCGCTGCCTGAAATTTTGAGATCACTAGTTGAGTGCTCGTGCTTTGCCACAGAATAGTAAACTTCCATGTCGCTCACCAACGTTGCCACATAATTTTTGTTTCTTTTTGTGATGCTTTACGAATTAAGTCGCTCTCCATCAACCATGCATGCATGTGCGGAAGAAAACAAATTAGGGAGAATTTAGTGGGGAAGTTTGATACGATCTCATCTCATTGGAGAAGGAAAGCTTGATGTTGATCTCATATGCCTGTTTTGACTAAACGGGGCTATTGGTGTTTTATTATTCTTATTATTGGTTTATTATCACTATCATCGTGTTATTATTAACAAATTCTCAATTATTTTTGGAAGCACATCAATTAGCCTAAAGTTGAGGTATTGGAAGTGCACAAACTGTAGCCACATTTAATTATACGGAGTAGCATTTAGTTTGTACTTATGCATGAGTGATGCTGACAGAAGACAACAACTATCTAATCAAAATTTGAAAGGTACGTGAGATTTGAAGAAATATAGCAGCCAACAATTGATTGTTTTTTGACAATAGACTACCAACAATTGTTTGTTTTTTCCACAATATACCACCAACAATTGATTGCTTTTTGACAATAGACTACCAACAATTGTTTGTTTTCTTAAACGCCTGGGCAATGTGCTATTATTGAAGCTTCTACTCCGCATTTTGTAGTTGTCTTTGAACTGTTAAAACGGCTTATATTTTTATACAAAGATAGTATAACAACTAAAATTTAAACTAAAACCACAACATATTATGAAATTAAAACTAAGACCACGACAATCCTTATGGATCGGAGGGGTACCATTTTTTAGGAAAAAAATACTACATTTATTTAACACATTAGAGACACAGACGATCATACATACATATATATGCCCACCCTTATGAACATGCGTATGCACACTCTGCCCCTATAAGCACCTCCAATAGAATGAGCCGTCACAACATATTGAGATTAACGAAATTGTCACAAGCATCTTCGTAGTCAACCGCAACGTCTCCTCCCACTGAATGCACATAATTGGAAGGTCTGAAATAATTCCAAAAAAATGCGAGCATCAATGTCAAGTCTGAACTTAAATCCTTGTGGGTTGGACATACTGCTGTCCTCCTATAACTATCCAACCGCAGGTGCCCCTAAAAAAATAAAATCTAACTACAGGTTGGTTAAAAAAAATTGATACAGTACTATGAAGTGAACTATCTTCCCCGAAGAGAAAAGTCAATCACCCCGTCCACGTGTACGGTTACCAGGGTGGGTCGTCGCGGTCGCGATGGTCGGCTGGCGGCGGAGAAGCGATGCGGGGCACGGCACGCGCGACAGCCACAGGCCGGATGCCGGCTTGCCGGCGGGCCGCGACGACGCGAGCAGTGACGAATGCGCGCGCCCGCGTGCGCCCCGTCCCTTCCCCCTCCTGTCATCTAGCGCCGGGGCTCCTTCCTCCGGCCTCCACTAATGAAAAGGCCCGCGGCCCGCCGAGCCCAGGGGCAGCAGCTAGTGAGTGGCCTGCCGCCGTTCGTCCGTCCGCCGGTCAACACATCGGGGAGCTCGCGGTCGGCGACGTCCGCCAGAAAGGTCAGTGCTGCCACCATTGCCCACCTAGTCAACTAGTCAAGGAGGAACTGCTTCAGAAAGTAAAAGGGGAAAAGTTTGTTTCCAACTGTAGGGGGTCAATGCGGAAGGGGGTTTAGGTTTGGGGTTTCTCGCCCGTCTTTGGTGCTCGCGCATTGTCATGTCTCTGTTCGATTTCTCGCAGATTATATTCAATCTCATGGTTTCTTCAGTAGCTGCTGGATCTGTGGCTGCTTTACTTCCTGAGGTTGTGTGAGCATGGGATTATCAGTGGTTACATATAGGAGTATCTGATCTTGCTCCAGTGGTGTTTCTTCTTGTTTTTATTGTCCAGTTGATCATCAAAAACAGTGCGGTTTTTGTGGTTCCTTGATTTTTATGCCGCATTTATACACAAATTTCTAATCTTGCTCCAGTAGTGTTTTCAGTATCTGTTCTTTTTCCATTTTCTTCAGCTGTTCTACTGTTCTTTGTCCTAACTAGTTCATGGGCTGATGCAGGTTCTCAAGAGGATCTGATCCACTCGCCTCGGCAGCAGTACATTCGAGACTACGCTGATGGGGTTCCTCACAAGTTAGTCCTCTCTTCACATTTCTCATGCTACATCAGTTTTTAAGCATTTATAGCCACATCTTTGTTGCTACCTTTTGACAATCAACCTTGCTGTGGATTATTGGCCATCACTTCAGGTTCTTGGATTATGAACTTGTGTGGGAGCCCAGTATGCTCCAACCAACATGTACTTTCATGTGCATTCAACGGAATATTCGACTCTTCCACTTGCACAAATCATCTGGTGGTGATTGGCATCGGCATGCTGCTCATACTCGTGCTCACACTCCAGTTACTTGTCAAAATTCTGAAGAGCAGAGCATCTATGAGGCAACTCTTCACACTCAGTTCACCACTACAGTTGGCTGCAGTGTTGTTCAGTGGCTGCTTGGGTTTGGTTTATCTTGGCCTAGGACTCTCGATGCTGGGCAATATCTTCAATCAGGATGCTTATGTTTACCTGCCACACTGGTGGCTTGTCACATTATCTCAAGGATTCAGTTTGATCTGTTCCAGCTTTGCTCTCAGCATCAGGCCTCGGTTTCTTGGAGCTTCATTTGTTAAATTTTTGTCGGTTTTGGTGACCACATATGCAGCATTCGTATGTTGTTCCTCAGTGGTTGGCATTGTTGCAGAGAGGACAATTACCATTAAGGCTTGCTTGGATGTTCTGTCCCTACCAGATGCATTTCTCCTTTTACTTTATGGCGTTCGGTGCAGCCATGATGAAGAGGGTTACCAAGGAAATGGAAATGCTTTATACAAGCCCCTGAACACCGAGGCAGATGGTGAGATGGCTGATTCTGACAGTCAAGCGACTCTTTTTGCCAAAGCTGGTTTTTTCAGCAAGATGTCATTCTGGTGGTTAAATCATTTGATGAAGATGGGTTACAAGAAGCCTCTCGAGGACAAAGATGTGCCACTTTTACAAACCACAGACCGAGCACATAACCAGTACTTGATATTCTTGGCGAAGCTGAGCAGCAAGCAGTCCCAGTCAAATGCCACACCATCACTCTTGTGGACCATTGTTTCTTGTCACAAGCGTGGGATAATGGTCTCAGGTTTCTTTGCTTTGCTCAAGGTGCTCACCTTATCTATAGGCCCATTGCTTCTCAAGGCATTCATCAATGTATCAGTCGGGAAAGGGACCTTCAAATATGAAGGCTTTGTGCTTGCTGCGACATTGTTCATTTGCAAATGTTGTGAATCTTTGTCAGAGAGGCAGTGGTATTTCCGTACTAGGAGATTGGGACTCCAAGTGAGGTCATTGCTATCAGCAGCTATTTATAAGAAGCAACAGAAGCTATCAAACTCCGCAAAAATGCAGCACTCTTCTGGACAGATTATGAACTATGTGACAGTTGATGCCTACCGGGTTGGGGAATTCCCGTACTGGTTCCACCAAACATGGACAACAACTATTCAACTTTGCATTGCTCTGGCAATTCTGTACAATGCAGTTGGTGCTGCAGCGGTCTCATCGTTCGCTGTTATCATTATCACCGTAGTTGGTAATGCTCCATTGGCGAAACTACAGAACAAATTTCAGAGTAAGCTTATGGAAGCACAAGATGTGAGATTGAAGGCCATGTCTGAGTCATTAGTTCATATGAAGATCTTGAAGCTTTATGCATGGGAAGCTCACTTCAAGAAGGTCATCGAGGGGTTGAGGGAGGTTGAGTATAAGTGGTTGTCAGCATTCTTGCTTAGGAGGGCATACAACAGTATCGTGTTCTGGTCATCACCTGTTTTAGTTTCAGCGGCAACCTTTCTAACATGCTATCTTTTGAAAATCCCTCTTGACGCTAGCAACGTCTTCACCACTGTAGCAACTCTGCGTCTTGTGCAGGAGCCAGTTAGATCAATACCAATTGTTATCGCAGTTGCAATACAAGCTAAGGTTGCTTTCACTCGGATATCAAAGTTTCTTGATGCACCTGAGCTGAATGGGCAAGTTAGGAAGAAACACTGTGTGGGCGCTGATTATCCAATAGCGATGAACTCATGCAGTTTCTCCTGGGATGAGAATCCATCAAAACCAACTCTAAACAATATAAATCTGGTGGTCAAAGCTGGAGAAAAGATTGCAATTTGTGGAGAGGTAGGATCAGGAAAATCAACGCTTTTGGCTTCTGTACTCGGAGAGGTCCCCAAAACTGAAGGCACGGTATGCTTTTCTATTGCCTTCACCTTTTTTATGAAGTAGAAAATCAAATGGCTGTCAATTTGTGAGGTTATGATGTACTTCTGTTATCCCTTTTGGGTTTTCTCATGCACGAAAAAAGCTGTTGCTCTTGTTGTAATTTATTGTTTACATTCATTATGTTCCTTTTTTATCAGCTTGCAGATTTTGTATCATGATAAAAGTTGCATTGTGCTGCAAGTACAAGTGCCATATTCATCGGGCATTGGGCAACACAATATTTCTCTGTGTGGTTAAGAACCTTAAGTCGGCTAGTTTCCAATTTCTTTATCGAAGTACTGCCTGTTAACAACTGCATCTTGTTTGATTTTGCCAAGTTGTTATGATAATTTTGGTTGATAATAGTTGCCACCATAAAGTAGACTCGTTATTTCCTTTTCCGTAAGAACTTAATATCAGATCATTAATCTTTGTGTACGTATTTCAGATTCAAGTCTCTGGAAGAATAGCATATGTTTCTCAGACTGCATGGATCCAAACAGGAACTATACAAGATAATATCCTCTTTGGATCTTTGATGGACAGAGAAATGTACCGAGAAACACTTGCAAGGTGCTCGTTGCTCAAGGACCTTAAAATGCTGCCATTCGGCGACCTTACTCAAATTGGGGAGAGAGGAATAAATCTCAGTGGTGGTCAGAAGCAGCGTGTTCAGCTTGCTCGTGCATTATACCAGAATGCCGACATCTATCTTCTTGATGACCCTTTCAGTGCTGTCGATGCCCATACAGCAACAAGTCTCTTTAATGTAAGAATCGCATCAGTAGGAATAGATTGTATTCCTATCTTATTATGAATTGTGTAATAAAGCTCTTACTTGTGTGACAGGATTATGTCATGGGTATTCTGTCAGACAAGACTGTTCTTTTGGTGACCCACCAAGTGGATTTTCTACCCGTATTTAACTCCATTCTGGTCTCTCTCTCTCTCTCTCTCTCTCTCTCTCTCTCATGATTTAATATATTTTGTTTGTAGTGAGATGTATTTATATTTGTTGATTTCGTCTAAAACTAGTGATAATTTTTGGCAGTTAATGTCAGATGGGGAGGTTATTCGGTCTGCATCTTATCACGATTTATTGTCAGATTGTCAAGAATTTAAATATCTTGTAAATGCCCATAAAGAAAGTACTGGTGTTTCAGATCTTAACAATATGGCCCGTCACAGAGCAAAGGATTTACCAATAAAGGAGACAGATGGTATTCATGAAAACAGATATATAGAGTCTGTGAAACCATCACCAGTAGATCAACTGATCAAAACAGAGGAAAGAGAATCAGGGGACGCAGGTCTTAAGCCTTATATCCTATACCTGCGCCAGAAAAAAGGCTTCCTGTATGCCTCCCTTTCTGTCATGTCTCACATAATTTTCATAGCTGGGCAAATATCACAGAATTCATGGATGGCTGCTAATGTCCAAAATCCTGATGTTAGTGCACTGAAGTTAATTTCTGTGTACATTGCTATTGGAGTTTGCACGGTGTTCTTTGTGCTATCAAGATCTATATTCTTCGTTGTTCTTGGGATGCAGACTTCAAGATCCTTATTTTCCCAGCTACTTAATTCATTGTTCCGTGCACCCATGTCCTTCTTTGATTCTACTCCTCTAGGCAGGGTTCTTAGCCGGGTAAAAATTCTGAAACAAACACAACTATATAAACTACAGTCCAGTTTAACATTACAATGTTTTATAATAATGGATTAACCCTCCCCTCAACCTGCAGGTCTCTTCAGATTTAAGCATCATTGACCTTGATGTTCCATTTGCATTGATGTTTGGCTTTAGTTCCAGCTTAAATGCGTATAGCAATCTGGGGGTATTGGCTGTTGTTACATGGCAAGTTCTGTTTGTATCATTGCCAATGATAGTTTTGGCAATTCGGTTACAGGTACTTGTGTGGCCTTTTTCTGTATAGCTAAACGCATAAACCCCCTTTCTTTGGTTATTTCATTCACCAAATGATATGCTGCTATTTTCACCCAGGAGGTAAAGTTCGTCTACTTTTTTCGTTTCACAATTCCCGTTGGCTGACATTTCATATGTTTGTTCATGCAGAGGTACTACTTAGCCTCGGCTAAGGAATTGATGCGTATCAATGGCACTACCAAGTCTGCTCTAGCAAATCACTTAGGTGAATCGATCTCAGGGGCTATAACAATACGTGCCTTTGAGGAAGAAGGTCGTTTCTTTGCTAAAAATCTGGAGTTAGTTGACAAGAATGCTGGTCCGTACTTTTTTAATTTTGCAGCAACTGAATGGTTGATTCAACGTCTGGAAATAATGAGTGCTGCGGTTCTTTCTTCTTCTGCTTTTGTCATGGCTCTTCTTCCTGCAGGAACTTTTAGCCCTGGTATGTAGCTTATTCCAGGTACAAGCATCACATAATTGTTTCATGTGCTGCACATATTTATGGCAGCTTACAAGCTGTATGACGATTGATCACTGCATTCATCTGATTTGCAATGAATCGTTATTTGCACTGCAAAAGCTTTTGTGTTTGTTTCCATAGGCTCCTGGTATTAGGTGTTACGAAGGCTCTACTTCGTTATGAAAGCCTACTTTCTTTATCGAATAAAGTTACAGAATCCTTCTGCATAACGGTGAATGGCTCGAAACCCCAGTGGAGGATACCCAATTTCCCGTTTAGTAACACGTTATACGCTCAATGTCTATGTGCCACTGTCATTATAAATATACATTTAATATGCACATGATTATAAAGAAATCAACATTACCCTCAGAAAACTAATTACTTTTTACCATACTTGGCACAGGTTTTGTTGGAATGGCATTGTCCTACGGCCTTTCCCTAAATAATTCTTTCGTTAGCTCTATTCAAAAGCAATGTGACCTTGCAAACAAAATAATATCTGTGGAGCGGGTGAACCAGTACATGGACATTCCGAGTGAAGCAGCAGAAGTTATTGAAGAAAACCGACCAGCACCAGATTGGCCCCAGGTTGGCAGTGTGGAGCTTAAAGATTTGAAGGTAACCAAATATAAAATATGCATGTATAGGGCGAAACCCTTCAAATATTCTGACAGATGTGTTTGATTGATTTCATTTGACAGATTAGGTATAGGGAAGATACTCACCTGGTGCTACATGGTATCACTTGCAAATTTCAAGGTAGAGATAAGATTGGTATTGTTGGTCGAACAGGAAGTGGCAAGACAACTTTAATTGGTGCGTTGTTTCGCCTTGTTGAACCTGCTGAAGGGAAAATAATTATAGACTCTGTGGACATCAGTACAATAGGCTTACATGACCTGCGTTCACGTTTGGGCATCATTCCACAAGATCCAACACTTTTTCAGGGTACAGTAAGATACAATCTAGATCCTCTTTGGCAATTCTCAGATCAGCAAATATGGGAGGTAAGACGTTTAATATATCTACAATTCAGAACAGTAAGCACCTTATCTGATTGGGATGAATAAACTGATTAATGGGCCTGTCAAACGGCAAGTTACCATTCTCTGTTATATGCCATACGTGCATTTGAAAAAAAAAACCCCCACTAAATTGGTTAATTCATATGCTGTTCGGTTGCAGGTTCTTGATAAATGCCAACTTCTAGAAGCTGTCCAGGAGAAGGAACAGGGATTGGATTCACTTGGTAGGAACCCTCACTGTACCTATGGTACAAAATAGGATAACATACAATTCTACTTCAGTCTTTTCATTTTATGCCCCTAACAAATTAGAATACATGCGCCAATAAATCTGTCAAACTGCTTGCAGTCCTAGGCGTATGAGTCAGATCGGTTTGCTAGCATGATGTCTGGAATTGTGTTCTTCATCGTACTAATCAATATCTTGCCATACAGTTGCGGAAGACGGGTCAAACTGGAGCATGGGCCAAAGGCAGCTCTTTTGTTTGGGGCGCACACTTTTGAAAAGGTGCCGTATCTTAGTTCTTGATGAAGCCACGGCCTCTATAGACAATGCAACAGATGCCGTCCTTCAGAAAACGATCCAGTCAGAATTCAAACATTGCACCGTTATTACTGTCGCACACCGTATACCAACAGTTATGGGTTGTGACATGGTACTTGCAATGAGTGATGGTATGTTCCTCTTATTGCCAACTTATTGGTTCCGCAGCATAGAATTCCATATTAATGAGCTGCATGCATTTCCAGGGAAAGTAGTAGAGTATGACAAACCCACAAAGCTCATGGAAACCGAAGGATCTCTCTTCCGTGAGCTGGTCAATGAGTACTGGTCATATACATCAAATGGAAACATTTAGATGAAATTCTTGATGGTGTGTGTTTCTGCTGCAGTTTCCCAGGAGATATAGTATAATCAGTTTCAGAAAAGGACATGGCTGCCTTGAAAAGAAAAGAAAACAGATGCAGTAATCTTTTGCCATACCTAAGCGGAATTCATCTATTTGAAATCTGAAGAAACTACAGTGCCATAATTCAGCTATTGCCTAGATTTTTTGTTTTTGTTTTGGCTATCTATGCTACCAGAACTTCTGAGCTACCACTCAGAAACACTGAGGCTGAGCAGGAAAATCCATGAGCATTGCTTTGCTCCAGCAGTCAGATATAGAAGGCTAGATGGGAGGAACTTTAAATGTGTAACCCTGATGTATGTATACATTGTTGGAACTGCTAAGGAGAACAGATTAAGAGATGCTGTATATTGTTTATAGCTAAGTTATGTAGTTTGTATACATTATTTTGCAGCACTGGCTTTGGAAGCTCCTGAGGATTGCTAAGACGGACAGAGGGGCGTTGGGACCTATCCGTGGCGATGCCCGGCTGAAGGCGAGGAAGACAACCACGACTAAGGTGATTTACGGCCTTGGATGGCGATTCCTTCTGCATCGAATCTTGCAATGGCAAGGCGAGACTCACGGACAAGGTTGGGTGGCGAGGCGAAGATGTTGGTTGCACGGTCAACAAATGATGGTTGGCGGTCGTGAGCTCTGCATGCCGATTTGTCGCAGTGCCTCGGGAGTCAGTTGGGTGGAGTGAGTGGTGGAGGTCTGACAAGGACGCGCGTGTGTGTGTGCGCGCGCGGGGGGGGGGGGGGGGGGGGGGGGGTTGGAGTCGGATGTCCAGGCTCCCCTAATCCGCTTCCTGATTTGGGGCCGTTCTGAGAGATTTCGGGCGTTCGTACTTTGTCTGGTCCAAAGTAGGGTTCCAAGTTAGAGGCCTAACGACATTTGAGGATGGAGTAGGGGTCCGTGTTGGAGATGGTTTAACGGAGAACACGGCACACACGGGTGGCAACTTCAGAAATGATGAAACTGAGCTATGATTTAGTTACTCTACTTCAGTAAATTATAAAAAAAGGAAATAGAAAAACCGGTTAATGAAAGAAATGTAGAACCGTGCAGCTTCGAAAACTAAAAGAGCAACATGAGTAGTGGGAACCAATCAAGGACATGAATGTCATGGCATCCATGCCCAACTAGCGGTGGACGATTTAGTTTGGAAGACGATGATTGGGTCATTATTACATCAGAGACCAGAATATTTATATCAGTTTGACATGAATATTTTTTTTGCGGGGTCCCTAAGCAATGGTTGAACGGACCACATCACACATGTGGGTAGCAACTTCAGAATTAATGAAACCAAGTTCAAACCGATAGATCAGGATCAATCACATTGGAGATTTTGACAAAATTGGGTGGGGTCTCTGATGGCCTTCCCATTCCTGAACTTGCTATAATTGCAGCATGGTATTCGTGGTGGCAACGACGACGGTTTGTCAGAGGTATAGCTATCCAAACTCCAGATAAAACTGCTCTTTCAATTCGGGTTTTGGCAACAAATTATATAAGATCATGTACGCCAAAAAATTCCAACCGGTTGAAGGAGCATATGTGGAAAAAGCCTAACCGGGGAACCATAAAGATCAACGTTGATGCATCGTTCAATGCAGAGACACTGTCAGGAGCTTGTGGGGCTGTTGCTCGAGATGATAGAGGAGATTATATTTCAGCAGCAACTTGGTTTGTACCACATGTTGGTACTGTAGACTTGGTGGAAATCATGGGCCATCAAGAACGGACTGATTCTGGCAGCAAACATAGGCTGTAACATGGTGGAGATAGAATCTGACTGCGCCTTTGCAGTAGAATCGGTACAGCTGATGGATGAGTACCTAGGGCCTGATACGGCGACGCTTATGGAGTGTAAACGACTATCTCTGGATTTTGCTAAAGTGACCTACGTGCACTGTTACCTGGAGGCAAACCAAGTAGCAGATGAACTAGCTTACAATTCGTTTAGCTCTAGATCTTCTAGTTCATGGGATATGTCCGTCCCTGACTTTATTTCTCATTTGCTTGTAAACGATCTATCCATTATTTAAGGAATAAAAGTCTATTACTATCAAAAAAAAGTTCAAATAAAAAAAAAACGGTTTAATGAAACAAGGGTAAAACTGTATAAACCCTAAAATCGAAATCTAAGAGTAGTGGGAACCAACTAAGGGCATACGCCTAAAAAGCCTAGAATGAATGCCCTGGCATCAAAGCGGCCCATCCTGTTTCATGCCCGACTTACCGCGGAAGATTGTTTGATAGACGATGATCAGGTCATTACATTTACATCAGACACCAGAATATTTATATCCGGTTAGCTGTTCAGTCCTGGCAGACCCGATCAAAGCACAGTGCTTCTTCTCTAAGAGAAAAGGCACGGGTGCTTTGTATACAGACAGGGATCTATGGTCCTCCCTTCGGACGTGTGTGTCACCTAGCAAGTAGCAACACAAACAATCCCTTGAAAAGGAAAGAAACAGCTCGCAGACAAATTCCTCTGAACCGTTCCTGTACCTCCATGCTTGTTCATGTTCCTGGCTGCTATATATACATGCAGGGACAAACAATCGAGGGAACACTCTTCTCGAAGCCAGACATGGATTCAAGAACATCATTCTGTGGCGCTCTGCTGCTGCTGACGCTGCTGCCTCTTTCAGCCACCGCGTCGAGCAAGGTAAGATCGATGCTCGATTCCTCTTCTCACAGCATTTAGCTTAGCTTCTTTCCGATCTTTTACCGAGAACATTTTTTGTTGAAATTTCAGCTCTACATTGTGTATATGGGGGAGAAGAAGCACGATGACCCGTCCGTGGTCATCGCGTCGCACCATGACATGCTAACATCTGTTTTTGGGAGGTACTACTAGATACGAGTTCATGTCGTTGCATCTATAGACGTATTATTAGCAGGAAACAGTCGGATTTGCTCACCTGCCATTTGCTTTACATGAACAGCAAAGATGAAGCCATGAGATCGATAGTTTACAGTTACAAGCATGGATTTTCTGGGTTCGCGGCGATGCTCACTAAATCTCAAGCTGTCGCAATCGCAAGTAAGTAATTGTGAACCCTTTTTTCATATAAGACGAGGTTAACCCCCCGGCCTCTGCATCATCATTGCCATTTACACAACCATATTTGTTTAGAGTATGAATATTAATTGTCAATCCTGAGGTGGCATGAGCTTGCTATCTTTATGACTTTATATCAACTTGCATGATCGACATGGACTAAATCAACATACTATGAATGTAGAACTTCCTGAAGTTGTCACTGTGAAGCCTAATGTTTTTCACAAAACGCACACAACTCGGAGCTGGGATTTCCTTGGCCTTGACTATAATCAACCGCCACAACAACCGGGGCTCCTCAAAAGAGCAAAGTATGGTGAAGATGTCATTGTGGGTGTGATCGATTCAGGTTCGTAATCCCATCCATGAGCTTAAATCCAAAACATGAGAAATCCCAAGACCATCAATCAATTAACCCCATGCATACACATGCTTCTTCATAGGCATATGGCCTGAATCACGAAGCTTTGATGACAACGGCTATGGCCCCGTGCCGGCACGGTGGAAAGGAAAATGCCAGACCGGCGAGGAGTTCAACGCCACTAGTTGCAACAGAAAGATCATTGGCGCGCGATGGTATGGCCGTGGCATCAGTGCCGAGTCACTACAGATCGACTACAAGTCGCCTAGGGACCTCAATGGCCATGGCACACACGTCGCCTCAACTATCGCCGGTGGGGAAGTGCAGGGCGTGAGCTATGGAGGCCTAGGGAAGGGCGTGGCACGTGGCGACTTGGTATCTACAAGGTGTGCTGGGTGGATGAGGGTTGCCCTGACGCGGCGGTCCTTGCTGCCATCGACGACGCCATACATGATGGGGTGGACGTCTTGTCGCTCTCGGTTGGAGGGGTTGGTCAGGAGTACTCTGGGACGTTGCATGCTGTGCAAAGAGGGATCTCTGTCGTGTTCGCCGGAGGGAATGATGGCCCTGTGCCACAGACGGTGACGAATGCCGTGCCGTGGGTTACGACGGTGGCTGCTAGCACGATTGACCGGTCTTTCCCGACCTTGATATCGCTCGGGAACAATGAAAAGCTGGTGGTACGTACCATACTATTTCGCTCCTTTATTTTATAAGTATATAAATTAATTTCTTATCTTTGCCATCTCTAAAGAAATATTGTAGGAAAGTGTTATATACTTATATCTTTGCCCATTCTCATGAGATGGAAAAACCCACAGAAAATATTGACGGACAAAGAAAAAGCAGGTGAAAATGTTATTGGATAAGACGTGCTCCAATTCTGACATAGTTCCTATAAGATAGCATGAATATGGAGGATTGGTCAAGTTGGCTTTGCCCTATAATTTTGCTAAATAATAACCTTTTGACTCTCTGAACACGAAAGGGATGTTCAAACCAACAACACGAGAAAATAAATGGTCAGCTCCTCCTTGAAGCTTTGCTTAATTCATTCAATATATATAGAGGCATTATTGGTTCTCCACCAACTATATCGTTTCTTGTAGCTTTCCTCAGTTAGCTTGTTCTTTAATTTGTTCAAATGCAGGGGCAATCTCTAAATTACAATGCAGCTATGAACAACAGCGGCTTTCAGGACCTTGTTTGTCCGGGGAGGTAATGAAAGAAACCAGTCTCTCGAGTCTTGACAACGTTTTATTGATAGTAAATGGAAAGCTTTACGTAATGGAACTTGTTAAAAAACATTGTGCAGCTGCGAAGCAGAATCACTGGCGCTGGGCAATGTCACGGGCAAAACCGTCCTTTGTTATGCACCAGCAGAGGCATCGTGGTGGCCGCCCCAGATATCACTCCCTTATGCCATCAATCATACTATTGAGGCCGGTGCGAAGGGCCTCATCTTCGCACAGTACACTGCCAACAATCTCGACAGCCTGACTGCATGCGAGGGATTCATGCCTTGCGCGCTGGTGGATTTCGAGATCGCGCATCGAATTTTCTTCTACTGGGACATGGCTGAGTGAGAATTTGTCGAATTGTTTGAAACAGCAGTGTGAACATATTTGAACAGTCAGTGTGCCATCTCCTTAATTATCCAAGAACTAATTCATGTTTCTCTCATGTGTCTAGCCATCCAGTGGTGAAGGTGTCCCCGGCTGTAAGCGTTGTTGGAAATGGGGTCTTGTCGCCAAGGGTCGCCTCGCTCTCGTCCAGAGGTCCAAGCCTATTGTTCCCCGGCATACTCAAGGTGTATATCATTATCAACTTATTAACTTGAGACAAATAGTTGAATTTGTGTCACTGTTTGTTGCTATCTAGCCTCTCTAGCTTTTCAGAGTTGAAGACTTGCACACCTAATTCATGATACAAATTAATGTTTTGACAGCCCGACATTACTGCTCCTGGCGTCAACATCTTGGCGGCAGTGCGCGCCTCCTACGTGTTCTATTCCGGGACATCAATGGCGTGCCCGCATGTCTCCGCAGTGACCGCGATGCTCAAGTCAGTTCACCCTCAGTGGTCACCTGCCATGATCAAGTCGGCCATCGTCACCACAGGTAGGAACGTGGAAATACCCAAAATACGTCAAAATAACCCATTTGAATATATGACTAACTTGATCGTTCCTTGGCATTGGTTGAAGCATCCGTGACCGATCGTTTTGGCATGCCAATCCAAGCAGAAGTCGTCTCAAGGAAACTAGCCGACCCCTTCGACTTTGGTGGTGGACACATTGACCCAGATAGAGCCGTTGACCCTGGCTTGGTTTACGACGTTGATGCAAGGGAGTACAACAAGTTTTTCAACTGCACCCTTGGATATTTAGGCGGTTGTGAGTCCTACTACCTCAATCTCAACCTCCCATCAATTGCCGTGCCAGACCTCAAGGACCATGTCATGCTTCAGCGCACCGTGATTAACGTTGGGCCAGCAGAAGCAACATATCATTTAGTGGTTGAAGCTCCAGCGGGGATAGATGTGTCCGTAGAGCCATCTGTGATCAATTTCACCCAAAGCAGTAGTAACAGCGTGACGTTTACGGCGACATTCACAACAAGGCAGAGAGTACAAGGAGGATACACTTTCGGGAGCTTGACATGGTCAGACGGAAGTACCCACTCAGTGAGAATTCCTATTGCGGTACGGACTGTGATACAAGACTTTGTTGCAGATACATCTTAAGCTCATATTCTTTGTATTATACACATTCTTGATGTATTAATGTGGTTGGCATAAGAAAATGTAGAAGAAACACTTCAATTTTTTACATCATCACAGAAAATGTTATACTGGAATAAAATACGATTCTTTGCTAAGGGGAGGTTTATTCACAAACTTTTACGAAAAACAAATTAATGAGAAAACCACGGATCATATCGAATGAAATAGACTAAGGGAGAATGAAGGATCAAAAATCTCCCGAACCTTTCTTTCTGGATGAAAACGTTTCTAAATTGAAAGTGAAAAGAAATAAACACAATCAGATTTTCTTAGCTGGGCCAAAATCACCGAATTTATGAATGGCTGCTAATGTCCAAAATGCTCGTGTTAGTACACTGAAGTTAATTTAGGTTTACATTGTTATCGAAGTTTGCAATATTTCCTTTGTGATATCACAAAATTTATGCCTCGTTGTTCTTGGGTCCAAACTTCAAGATTCTTATTTTTACGTTTGTCAATTAATTGTTCTGAGCACCCATGTCCATTTCAATTATATTGCTCCAGATAGGGTTCTTTGGCGGGTGAAAATAATAATCTAAAACACATGAAAATCAGTTTAATAAAATTCTGTTTCACATTCCTTTTGTAATGATGGATTATCCCCCACCCTTACCTCGTCCCCGGCATGTCTTCCGATTTGAGTATCATTGACCTTAATGCCCCACTCCTCACGCTGGGTATGGAGGAGGCTGTGTGAGCCACCCACGTGGGGGTCCAAAGGTTGTCTCCCATCATCTCCTTCTGGCTATCAGTTTCCCTTGGCGTTCTAAGTTCCATGAAATTTATGCCATATTATCCCAACACTTGACAGTCGACGCCATCGCTAATTCTCATCTAGGAGGGTTGCCCGGAAGTTGATTCTGCATAGAGGGGGTTCCACCGCATCAACTCCATCAACTCTTTCCCTCTCATCTCCATTATGTTTCTCCCATCCATATGCAAGTAATCTGTTGTAGGCAGGTGGATGGGAATTTGACGATGCCGATCATAAAATAGTGCTACGTTTACAGGGTTTTGATAACTAGGATGATGATTGGTCTTGATGTACTGTTGCTACAACTTTGTTATGCTTAATGTCTATTACTAGGGCCCAAGTAATATGGTATCATATCTTAACCATATAAGTTTTCATGATGTCACTGTGTCTGGATTGTACCTGCAAGTGGTATGTACCTATTATAGTCTCAAAAGCGGCCCTAAGGGTCACATACCGGGATATCAATGGGGAGTGTTGTAATTTGATGTTTCCATGTATTCACGAAGTGTTAATGTGTTGTCACGGCTGTCTCGCAAAATGACACCTTAATTACCCTTTGTTTAAACTATGACCATGGTGACATGGGAGGGTAGGACTATAGATGTTGGGCAAGCTCTTGTTCTTATAGATAAGCAAGTTCAACTACATACTAATACATGCCTACAAAAGTAGGAGAACATGAGCTTGGTTTTATATGCTTTGTTATGTGCACTATGATATGATTGATGATGTCTATGTAATGTCCCAATATCCATTCTCGGGTCTGTGTTTTCTATAAATGTTTGTTCTCTTTAAATACTTGTTAGTTGGCTTTCCCAGTGAAAGAATTGAAAACCATGAGACGAGCGCTTAGAGAGGAGAACACATCACACTATGTCGGCTCGAATTGCAGGATTTATATAATGTTAACAGCTGGAGAAACGGATCAGCAAAACCAATCTTTGCCCACGGAATATTTTTATTTTTTGAAGGGAAAGCCTCTTGGCACTTTATTTGGAAACATGCTAAGTTACATCTTTAAGTACATGCGATAACATGAAAGTTGGAGGGTCATTATCCCTTACGTACCCATGGAATGTTTGAATGTGTCACGTTTGTCAACTTTGTTACATATTACCTATACCGCCGCGTTTGTAGAACGATTAAGACGCATGTGCAAAGCCGTGGAAGCTTGTTTGAAAGTCGATCAGGAGAGAGCATATAGTTAACTAATATCTATATCCGGTTTGGTACTAATAGCCGCCAAGACCTGATCAAAGCATGGTGCTTCTTCCTCATTACAAAAAGCACGGGGATTCCTATATAGACAAAGGATCTGGTCTTTGTTTCTCACGTGTGTGTGTCGCTGTCACCTAAAAAAACTGAAACATTCCCTCTGAAATGAGAAAAAAAGACACGCAAACAAATTGGTTTGAACTGTTCTTGCACCCCATGCTCATTGCTCCTGGCTGCTATATAAACATACAAACCAAACGAGGGAACACAAACACAACAACATAGCTCTCTTCTCGACGTCAAAAATGGATTCGAGAACAACATTCTGCAGTGCTCTGCTACTGCTGGTGACACTGCTGCCTCTTTCAGCTAACGCGTCGAGCAAAGTAAGATACAACACCCGAGGCCTCTTTCAATACTAATTTTTGTTGTTGAAAACTTACGCGACAAAATGAATTTCAGCTCCACATCGTGTATATGGGGGAGAAGAAGCATGATGACCCGTCCGTGGTTACCGCGTCTCACCATGACATGCTAACCTCTGTTTTTGGGAGGTACAATTACTAGCTATCTACAAGTTCATTTTGTTCGAAACAAAAACTACTGAGTGCATGCTGCATCATATATAGACATATTAATTAGCACAAAACATCTTGATTTGCTCACCTTCGTTTTACTTGGCAACAGCAAGGATGAAGCCTTGAGGTCAATAGTTTATAGTTACAAGCATGGATTTTCTGGTTTCGCGGCGATGCTCACCGAGCCTCAGGCTGAGACAATCGCAAGTAAGTAATTTTCAGTCCTAGCTATTGTTGTATCTACTTGCACGACCGACTTGAACTAATCAACATATTTTCAATGTAGAATTCCCTGAAGTTGTCACTGTCAAGCCTAACATTTTTCACGAAACACACACAACTCGGAGTTGGGACTTTCTTGGCCTTGACCATAACCGACAACCAGCACAACAGCCGGGACTACTAAAAAAAGCAAAGTACGGTGAAGATGTCATCGTGGGTGTGATCGATACAGGTTCGCAATCCCACCCTCAAGCTTAAATCCTAAATATGAGAAATCCCATTACCGAATAAATAAATTCGCATGAATATGCATGCTTCTTTATAGGCATATGGCCTGAATCACGAAGCTTTGATGACAACGGGTATGGTCCTGTGCCGGCACGGTGGAAAGGGAAATGCCAAACTGGTCAGGATTTCAACGCCACAAGTTGCAACAGAAAGATCATCGGTGCACGCTGGTATGGTTTCGGCATCAGTGACAAGGTGCTAAACAACAACTACAAGTCGCCTAGGGACATTGACGGCCATGGCACGCACGTCGCCTCGACCGTCGCCGGCGGGGAAGTGCAGGGCGTGAGCTACGGAGGCCTAGGCATGGGCGTGGCACGCGGCGGGGCGCCACGTGCACGGCTCAGTATCTACAAGGTTTGTTGGTTGGGTGGGAATTGCCCTGAAGCAGCGGTCCTCGCGGCCATCGATGACGCCATATATGACGGTGTTGACGTCTTGTCACTCTCGCTTGGAGGGGCTGGTCAAGAGTTACCCGGGACGCTGCATGCTGTGCAAAGAGGGATCTCTGTCGTGTTTGCCGGAATGAATGACGGCCCTGTGCCGCAAACAGTGTCCAATACCCTTCCATGGGTTACCACGGTGGCCGCTAGCACGATTGACCGGTCTTTCCCGACCTTGATATCGCTCGGAAACAAAGAAAAGCTGGTGGTACGTGCACGCTACAAACAAACATTCTTCAAGTATTCATCTCAGATCGTGAAAACAAACAAAAAATATATTTAGCTCGTCCCTGAAGCTAGCTAGCTTCCCTAATTCTTTTACTGACATTGCTTGACTCGAAACACAGGGGCAATCTCTTCACTACAATGCATCTGTGATCAGCGGCGACTTTAGAGGCCTTGTTTATGCCGGGAGGTAATGAAATTAAACTTTTGTAGTTATTGAACTGTGATCACTTGACGGATTTTTTGTAGTTGTCCACTTTTTTAACCACGATTCGGTGATTTTGTCAATTATACTGAATTAAAACTTCTCCACAGCTGTGACACCGAATCATCACTGGCATTGAGCAACGTCACTGGTAAAATCGTCCTGTGCTATCAACCGGCAGCAGCGAATAGCATGCCGCCTCGACAAGCACTTCCCATAGCCATCAATCTCACCACCATGGCTGGCGCCAAGGGCCTCATATTTGCACAGTACACTACTAACCTCCTCGACTTCCTGCCTTTGTGTAGGGGCGTTATGCCCTGTGTAGTGGTGGATTTTGAGATCGCACAACGAATTGCCTCCTATTGGAGTTGGGACAAAAGGTGAGTGCATGTCGTGTTGTCCGAAACAGAGTTGAACGTGTTTTCTTCTTCTCCGGAAGCTCATGCCAGTCATGTGTCATGCTAGGAATGCGGTGGTGAAGGTGTCACCTGCCATGACCGTTGTCGGAAAAGGGGTGTTGTCGCCGAGGGTCGCCTCATTCTCTTCGAGAGGTCCAAGCATGTTGTTCCCTAGCATACTCAAGGTATATATTGTTCTCAACTTCTTAACTTGAGACAATTGTTGCCATTGTCTTGCTTGTTCACTAGCCTCCCTAGTTTCCTTAACTTAACACATCTTATCTAATTCTCAATACACATGTTTGAACAGCCCGACATTGCTGCACCTGGCGTCAGCATCTTGGCAGCGGACCGCGACTCCTACGTGTTCAAATCCGGGACATCCATGGCGTGCCCGCATGTCTCCGCTGTGACCGCACTGCTCAAGTCAGTTCACCCTGGCTGGTCACCTGCCATGATCAAGTCTGCCATCGTCACCACAGGCACGAACATTGAAATACAAAAAAAATACATGAAAACAACTCGTCAAAATATAAAACTGACTTGATTGTTTCTTGTCTTGGTTGCAGCATCTGTGACTGATCGTTTTGGCATGCCAATCCAAGCAGAAGCGGTCCCAAGGAAACTAGCCGACCCCTTCGACTTTGGTGGCGGACACATTGACCCAGATAGAGCCGTTGACCCTGGCTTGGTTTATGACGTGGATGCAAGGGAATACAACAAGTTTTTCAACTGCACCCTTGGATATTTAGACGGTTGTGAGTCCTACTACCTCAATCTCAACCTCCCGTCAATTGCCGTGCCAGACCTCAAAGACAAGGTGGTGCTTCAGCGCACTGTGACTAACGTTGGGCCGGCAGAAGCAACATATCATTTAGTGGTTGAAGCTCCAGCAGGGATAGATGTGTCAGTAGAACCATCTGTGATTAGTTTCACCAAAGGAAGCAGTAGAAGCGCAACATTTATGGTGACATTCACAACAAGGCAGAGAGTACAAGGAGGATACACTTTCGGGAGCTTGACATGGTCAGACAGAAGTACCCACTCAGTGAGAATTCCTATTGCGGTACGGACCGTGATACAAGACTTTGTTGCAGATACAGCTTAAACTCATATCTATTTATTGTACATGTGTTTGTGTATTCATGTAGGTCGCATAAAAAAGGTAGAGAAACACTCAGTATTGAATTTGTATGTAATAAATAATTTTTTTATACAGAAACAATATGATTCTTCTTCGTAAAGGGGTGGTTTCTTCACAAACTTGTACGAAAATTCAATTAGTAAGAAAATCTCGGATCATATATATCATTGACATGAACTAGACTAAGGCTCAACGACGGATCTAAAGCTCACAAACCTTTCTTTCTCAATGAAAAAGTTGTTGAACTAGAATTGAAAAGAAATCAACACAATTGAATTTTCTTTCCTACGAGAATATCACTGAATTCATGGATGGCTCCTAATGTCTAAAATGCTCGTGTTAGTATACGGAAGTTAACTTATGTTTACATGGTTATCAGATTTTTGACAATTCCTTTGTACTATCGTGATTTTTAATCATCGGTGTTCCTGGGGTCCAGAATTCAACATCCTTATTTTCACAGTTTCTCATCGTTAGGAGGGATAGAGAGGGATTGGTGGAATCGTTTGATTGTATTGCTTGAGCCTCGTGAGCATATATATAGGAGTACATGATCATGTTGGAGTACAAGGCAAGGAAGAAACAAATCCTAGTCTATCGTTTACTTCCTAATAATCATTATACTCAACATCCCCCGCAGTCACAACAGTTGCGAGGCAGACGGTGAGACTGGAGAAGAATCCGAAGGTTAGCCGACGGACACCCCCCACAGTCGTAACGGTCGATGCATCGTGGAAGTCGTGGCTGGAGTAGAAACCGACAAGGTTGCTCAAGCAAGGCGGTAGCCCTTTGTGCCGATGTCGATGTAGCTGAGAGCGTAGGGTGGTGTAGCCGTGGTCGAGGTAGTCATGCGAGGGACGTCGTGGTCGACGTCGAGTCGGAGTGGCCGGTGTCGAGGTAGTTGCCCTGGACCGGGAAGAAGAGCGGAGACGGTGGCCTGAGATGGCGGCGGCGGCTAGGTTAAAAACGTGGTGACGGTGCTCGAAGTAGCCGAGGAAGAACCCGACAGCGTGATGAAGACCAGTGCGAACAGTGTTCCGGCGCCAAGGGAGGCGGCGCGACGCATAGCACGTAGAAGTCGAGGCGCGGGGACAGCGGAGTGGGCCACGTGCCGCGGTGCTGTGACCCGATGGGGCGACATAGCGGGAGCGCGAGGGTCTGGTCGGGGCGACGGCGGGGAAGACCTCAGGACGGCGGCAGGGACCGCGTTCCACGCTCGCTACGGCCCGATGGGGCGACGCAACGGCAGCGCGAGAGTCGGTGCAGCCATGGGGACGACTTGAAGCGAACGGCCTCGAAGCGGCGGTGGACCGTGGGCTGTGGCACTACGGCCCGAAGGGGCAACACAGCGGCAGCGCGCGAGGAAAACCATGGGGCGACTATAGGGACCGCGTGCCACGCTCACTACGGCCCGATGCAACGACGCAGCGGCAGCGCGAGGATCGGTGCAGCTACGGGGACGGCCTGAAGAGGACGACCTCGGGGTGACGGTGGACCACGGGCCACGGCACTACGACCCGATGGGGCGACGCAGCGGCAACACGTGGGTCGATGGAGCCGCGGAGAGAATCATAGGGCGGCGACGCTGCGGCCCAACGGGGCGACGCAGCGGTAGCCCATTGCTCGATCGGTGAAGACACACGAATACTCGATGACAACGTTCATGAAATTTACGCCGTACGTGCAGTTAATCAGTCAGAACGAGTGCGTCAGACAAGGGATGTTACAGCAGCAACCGGACATAGCAAGCACTTGCGGTCAAGTACGTGAAGACTCAATCCACCTGAGTTCCAACGAGCAGTCATAAGCCATGAAACTTGCACGGCTGGCCAACATGCATGCATCCGTATGGAACATGGCCACGCGACCTGCATGGCGGCATCGATGGGCGACGCGGCCAGTACCACGAGCCAGCGCAAAGACTGCCCTAGGTACCGTGTGGCAGCTAATTCCATCGGAGCCGATGAAGATGATGACGAAGTAGCGTGCGTCGTAGATGACAACGGCGGCGGGCGACACAATCCGATCTTAGATCGGTAAACTAACGAAAAAGATCACTGACCAATCGATCGGCGAGAGAGAAAAACCCCAATCAATAAATAGGGAAAAATACTCTCTAGGGCAGCCGATCAACACGATCGGCGGATGAACCCTAGGTACGGGCGGCGCGGCCTCCGTTGATGATCATGGAGACCGACCGCCTTCGGGGCGGTGCGCGGTGGGCGGCAGCTAAGGTTAGATCGGTTAGGCTGATACCATGTTAGAAGGGATAGAGAGGGATTGGTGGAATCATTTGATGATGCAATGCGTTGGATATATTATTGAGCCCCGAGGACGAGTATGTATTGAGTAAACGATTTAGAGGGCAAATTGCCTCTTAGAGATAAGATGGAAACAATTCCTATCTAATCCCGGACAATCTATAAATACCAAATATATCTCTAACATCCCCGCAGTTATAGCGGTAGCGTTGTGAATAACAGGAGTGTCGCAGACGGTCAGACCATGTTAGAAGGGATAGAGAGGGATTGATGGAATCGTTTGATTGTATTGCTTGAGCCTCGTGGGCATATATAGGAGTACATGGTCATCTTGAAGTACAAGGCAAGGTAGAAATAAATCCTAGTATATCCTTTACTTCCTAGTAATCACTAGTAAAACGCCCGTGCGTTGTCATGGGCCAACAAATGAATCTATCACGAGCCCCTCAACTCATCTCTTCAAAATTGTGTTATTACTTTCCTATGTTTGTCTCAAAAAAAAATTCCTATGTTGTCACCCTACTCCAAATCTGTATTCACTCCAAATCTATCAAATTGCTGAGTCCCATCATCCCTAACTCCTGGCCAAACAGATGAATACGAGCAGCTTGCCTTCAGCTCTACATTAACTCAAAATTGCATTTGTTTTCTTCAAGTTTGCCAAATTGCCATAGGCATTCCCACCATCCTACCTTTGAATGTCTTCCAACATTCTCCATCCACACCCACCTAAAAGTTCTGACAAAATAAATTATTTTTCCATACAATTTTGCAATGTTATACATTAAAAATTGCTAATTGCTCTCATTTTTATTTTCTAAGCATAGCATGAGAGATGATAATTCCACTTGTACGAACCCTCCTACCTCAGGATTAAAATCACCCTTGCAAAGAAAAATAGCTGGAATCGTATCACATGCTTCTTTCTTTGATACACACCTAAAACAGATGAGATTCTTTGTATTTATGATAATGCGGTTAATCAAAATAGAAGAACTACGACACCTCAAAGTAGCATCTATTTCTTTGTTTCCAAATATTCCAGGCTGCCAATATGATGATTTCTGTGAACAGGCGGTGTGGCCAGACTCTAGCAGCATCAAACACGATATCAGGAGAAGACATAATATAATTTCCCTTGTACCTTTGTTTCTCTCAATTGAAAAGAAATACCAAAATCAAGGGAAGACAACATATAACTTTTCACTATCACATATTCAACAACAGTGGTGCCAAAACAATAATATATAGCTCAAAGAAAGATTAATTAAATCATGAGACATCAACACAGTATATCATGGAAACTAATAATAAAACTTAAAAGGTGCACGTGATATATCAGAATGTTCAATTAATAGGCACATATGTCATGATATAGCAACATATTGCCCATGCATTTATACATTTCTTTAATACTCGCACCACGGTCCTAAAATATGTTTTCCTCCCTCTTCTTGCTCCCATGGATCTGTTCTACAAAAATAATAGCAATTAAAATAGACATGGCTGCAAACGTACAACTGGTACTGGTTTCCTATATTGGTAGTGAAACCACTAAATATTATCCAATATAACTAAAAGTCATCAAAATTATGTTCTAAAATAATTACTTTGTTATTATACCTTTCCGTCACTGTGACTATCCTTGGCGAAGACGGTGACTCCGACACTGGCCTCATCGCTATGGTGGAGATCAAGGATCCTCGCCTTTGGTGTGATAGTTTTAGTATATCCTTGCATGCGTCATGTTAAGTCCTGCGATTTTAATCAGATCATAAAGGAAGCGGTTTGCTGCATACACTGAAGGATGATTTTAGAATTCAGAATGGATTTTTTTCTTCTTCTACATGTTTTAAGTGTTATTTTGAAGCAATTTTCCAGATTGTTATCATGCATAAACACTACTGTATTTAGTATGCATCGGGGACTCAAAAAGCTTCGGCAAATCCTCTATTTACAGATCTTTTCATGTAGGTCCAAAAAATGTGTTTCTGATAATAGAAATCAGAAGCTAGGTAAAAGAAACGGTTGAAAAACATCCCCGGCACTTTTGTTCTTCTCATTTAGATCAAAAAAGTTTCTACACATACTGTGTCAATGATAAATCACAACCACAATAATTTGGGGATATGACTTATGGCCTCACAGATGCAGAAACAACGTTGGTGGTACCTGGTCAGCTACTGCGGGCAGTTTAAGGGACCATCTCAAATAGTGGTAAGACAGATATCGTTTAGTCCTGCTGATCTATCCTCCATGCAAAACATAATGGAAATAAATTCTATTAGCTAGTGTAAAAAAGAAAGTCGACACATTTGCACAACTACTGTATCCTGAAACCTTAATAAACTGAGTTACTGGACGAGCATACAAACTAAACAATCCTATTGGTATATATATAATCTATACATTCAATTCATCAACGGAGAGGGGCTACTCTGCACAATACCACATTCTCTGAAAAATAAACAACACAAAGATGAAGTTGAGAGGGGGGGAGGGGGGGAGATGACATGCTCACTAATCATTATCTTCTGGTATGATGAATGTACCAGCACACGAGGAGATCAGGGCGTATGATGGGGAGCTGGCAGTAGGTAGGATGATTGCGACAGAGAATTGATCCTGGTAGAGGTGTGGGTGGAGGTTGTGTCCACTGGGGTGCTGACCTTGAACTTCATGATGCGGGGTGGTGCGACGATGGGCTTCTTGAGGTCTGGCTGGTCCTCGTCCCTGACAAGCGCCTCGACACCCGGGCCATAGACCTCCTCGATGACATTTTGTTGTTGATTGTTATTAACAATACTGACAATGGCAATTCAATTTTCTTTGTAGTCACGTTCAGTTTTAACTTAACCATTCATATTTACTGAGAAATATTATTCTCCGGCTCTCACTATGTACATTGGTCATGAATTTAATTTAGATCATTCATGTCCTATACTTCTATCTGATCCTAAAGCATGGCAAGTTGGAAACTATCAATGCTTTTCTGAAATGCTATCTTCACAGAATTCACAAGTTGGATTATGCACCAATGTATGGACCATGTTTTTGTTAGCTTCATATTTTATACTATGAAATAAAGAACCATACATGTTCAAACAAGTTATGTTCAATGTGGAATATTTCATACGGAGGAAATTCTGTAACAACCAATGATGAACTGTGTACATAAGGATATAATATTTAGGCTGAAAGATTATAAAGAAACATTTTGGCTGAGAAGTTCCGCGGATGAACGAGAACTTACCAGCGTATTATGAATGTCAATTTTCTAAGGAGTACAGTTTAAATCACCATCATTGATTACTGCCTTTCCACTAAAGAATGATTATTGGCTTGAAACTTTGTGGTTTCTACAGAACTGAAGGTTGACATTAGTTTACTTTTTGTAAAGTACCTTTCAAATACAATAATATGCAGATAAGAACTACTACAATATCCCTCTGGTGCACTTACAACAATATATAATATGAACAAAACGAAACTGCAAAAAATGACTGGGGGATGTCAAATAGAAAATGAGGGCAGAAATCCAGCTAAGCAAACACACTTGTACAATGTCGCTGAAACATGGACCCAATTGTTAACCCCGTAAACCTGAAGATCAAGTTAAAGAAAATAAAATAAAAATAGAAACTTCTCATCAAGTAAAACTTTGGGAAGTCGTTGAAACATAGATCACAATTATCAATCTGTAAACCTGAAGATTCCATGAAGAGCAATGACAGAAAAGCAAAAGGATTAGCCATACCAGCCTACGTAAACCACGTCCAAAATTTTGGGACATAAGCACTCACCAAGTACGAGTTCTGAAACTCCAAAGTAATAACCCTGTTCCCCTGAGGTCCTGATCATGTTCAGCTATGACAATTTTGTATTGATAGAGATTGGTTTAACCTACAAGAGCACAAATCAAAATCATTTTAGGTCGTGGTCATGTTCAATCAAGAGAACAAGTATGTTTGTCAAGCCTCGCGCTACTGCATGGCCAATAGCTATACCCTTACCCTGCTATCAAGTTCTTGAAATCGTTAACATCACCCTCCTGTAAACTGAAGGAAAACAGATTCATGACAATTCTATGGAACGGGCAAACATGAGATGAAGTCAACAATTAAAGTAACATAAAATAGTGTAACGAGAGTACAACCCGTAGCACATATCTTATTAGTGTACATGTTGATAGAATGATTCAGCTAAATCTAGTAGGCCGGTATGCTGAATCTAACTATAGTAAATCCTCTCATCACGTGCACACCCAACACCAACTCCGATGTGTGCCATCGCACAGACCAACCACCAGCCTCAGCCACCGGAAAGCTATCCGGGCCGCCACCGCGCAGCGCCACCGCCTCGAGTGTAGATCCAAGCGCTAGAGGCCAGATCCAACGAGGTCGCGGCACTCCCGTCGCTGAATCTGCCATTGCCCGCAGCCGAGCGTGAATGCTAGGATCACGCTTCCCCTGACCCGCACAAAGACTTGTCGGCTACCTCATCCCGAGGCCGCCAGTGTATCAATAAGCAGTGTATCATGCATCCGACCGCACACGCCGTTCACGTCACCGACCGCACCGTCAGTAGTCGTGACCGCGTCGTCATATTGCACGGTGCCGTCAAGGTATAATACTGTCAGACCATCTGTACATTTAATACATGTCGTTGCTGTCCCATTAGTCCACATACCACGAGCAAGTCTCCCGTCTGTACCATCGTTGCTCTCCATCCTATTTCAGATTTTGGAGTACAGACAAAGAAGACTACGGTTGGTACTACTACTCCTAGCAGGACATACATTAGTACATGAAAAGAAGAATGGTTTAAGAACATAGCATAAAATTGTACCTTGTCACAGGGGAGATGGGAACGGACTCTGCAGCTCCCAACGAGAGAGACTCGTAACAGGAGACCGCGGCGGCGCCGTGCACACAGGCCGTGCACGCAGGCAACCAGCACCTACAAGAACTTCGCTTGATCCTCTCCTCTGAGGCCATGTTGGCGATCCGGAGAGACGGTGGCGGCGGCGATCCGGAGAGACAGCGACGGCGGCGATCTGGAGAGGGGATCGAGAGGCGTGCGTTCGGGTGGGGGCGGCAGCGCGATCAGAAGAGACGACAGCGGTCTGGAGAGGGGATCGAGAGACGTGCGTTGGGTGGGGTTTGGTAGGTGGGTGTGGGGGGCTGGCAGCGAAGGGATCTGGAGACTCAAGGGCACTCTCGCTCGTGCGTGTGAGTCGGGGATTTTTTTCCGTAGGTTTTTTAGGACGAAAATAAACTGAAAGAGGTGGGACGAAAAAAAATCTGGAAGCGAGACTACCAACTGCTCCATTAGGAGTAGAGATAATACTCGACACTCATCTCATTGTCTCCACCACCCAATGTCATGTGATTCTACTCTTCTAGACATGGTTGTTAGCCGGGTAAAAAATAATGAAACACATGACAATTATGGTAATACATTTATGTTTGACATTCGTTTTGAAATGATGGATTATCCACCACAATTACCCCCACCCCCTCAAGTCTCTTTCGATTTGAGTATCATTGACGTCGATGTTTCATTTGCCTTCATGCTTACCTTCAGCGCCAGCCTAAATGCATATAACAATAGGACTTTTATAACTATCAAACGTTCGGATGTTAGCAATAGGCAAGAACAATCCTTACTTCTAATTATATACATGCATGCACTAGAATGATTAATTTTCCTTTCACGTGCTCTCCTCCTTCTAATTACATGCATATATTCACTAAAGGACGAAAAGTTGATGTCATTCTAGATTCTTTTTTTTCAAACTTCAAAATATTTTGTAGCTCAAACCGTCACCCCGATTAAAAAACCGTCTTCACAAAAAAAGCGTCTCGACGAGATCTTCGAAACTAGATCTCATGTTGATATGTTCTGATGACTTTTTTTGGACCAAAAGTTACCACATCCAGGCTACGTGAGTTATCACGTCTGTCATAATAAGTTACCATGTCATTTACACAAAAGTTTCGAGGGGTATGTTTTCAACAAACTTTTATCCCAGGGGTCAAAAAGTGAATATTATGTTTGCTGCGAGTTATCAGCTTTGTTGTGTATATTACCATCTTGCACAAAGATTATCGAGGGTATCTTTTTCAACAATTTTCATTCCCTCGGTCAACAAATTACCACGATATTTGTATATGAGTTATTAGCTCTTATGTGTGTGTATTATCAAATTGTTTACAAATTAGTTATTGAGAGGTATTTTTAACAACATTTTTCCATGTTATCAGCTCATGTTATTTATACGAGAAGTTATCAGTGGCATGGTTTCAACAAAAAAAAATCACCTCAAAATTATCGTGGTGTTTATACCTAAGTTATCAGGACCGGGAGCCTATATTATCATGCTATTTACACAAAAAGTTATCAGAGTATGTTTTCAAGAAGTTTTCTCATGGGTCAAAGTTTCTAATGGGTCAAAGTTATCGTGGTGTTTGTACCTAAGTTATCAGGTCCGGAAGCCTATATTACCATGTTATTTACACAGATGTTACCGGAGTATGTTTTCAATAACATTTTTCTACGATTCAAAGTTATCATGGTGTTTATACCTTAGTTGTCAAGTCCGAGAGTGTATATTATCATGCTATTTACAAAGAAGTTATCGGTTGTATGTTTCCAACAATTTTTCTCATGGGATCAAAGTTATCGTGGTGTTTGTACGCAAGTTATCAGGACCGGTAGCCGATATTATCATGCTATTTACACACAGAAAAGTTATCGAAGTGTTTTTTCAACAACTTTTTTTTGCGGGTCAAAATTATCGTGGTGTTTGTACCTAAGTTATCAGGTCCGGGAGCCTATATTACCATGTATTTACACAGATGTTACCGGAGTATGTTTTAACAAGTTTTCTCCACGGGTGAAAGTTATCGTGGTGTTTATTCCTAAGTTATCAAGTCCGGGAGTGTATATTATCATGCTATTTACAAAAAAGTTATCAGTGGTAGGTTTTCAACAACTTTTATCCATGGGGGCAAAGCTATCGTGGTTTCTGTACCTAAGTTATCAAGTCCAGGAGCTCGATGACATGCATTGGTTGCGGGCTCTGGTCTTTAAACGGAGAGAAACATGCTACCATAATGGAAGCAAGGATTGTGTGCTCTCATTTCAATCCTCTTAATTTTCCATCCCATTATTTATATTTCTCGGACAAGGTAGAAATGGAAGCAAGACAATGAGACATACTACCATAATGGAGAGAGACAATAGCGCTTTTAATACTATATATACAACTGCCTACTGTAACCAACGGGCTATTTAAAAGCATAAAATTAGGAGGTAAGACAACAAAAAAATATGGACTTTTATAACTACCAAACGTTCGGATTTTAACAATAGGCAAGAACGATACTTAATTCACTCTAATTATGTACAAGCATGAATTAGAATGACTAATTTTCCTTTCTTGTGCACTTCTCTCTCTAATTACATGCATATAAGCACTAAAGGACGAAAAACTGATGTCATCCTAGATTCTTTCTTTTTTCAAACTTCAAAATATTTGGTAGCTCAAACCGTAGCTCCGATTGAAAAACCGTCTTCACAAAAAAATCGTCTTGATGAGATCTTCGAAACTAGATCCCATGTTGATATGTTCTAATGACTTTTGTTCGGAACAAAAGTTACCACATTTGGTCTACGTAAGTTATCACGTCTGTCATACATAAGTTATCGTGTTATTTACACAGAAGTTATCGGGGTATGTTTTTTCAACAAACTTTTATCCCGGGTCAAAAGTGATTGCGGTGTTTGTAGTGAGTTATCAGCTTTGTTGTGTGTATATTATCATGTTGCATAAAAGTTATCGGGACATGTTTTTAAACCATTTTCATCTACTCGGTCAAAAAATTACTGTGATGTTTGTATATGAGTTATCAGCTCTCCTATGCGTGTATTATCATGTTGTTTACACATGAGTTACTCGGGAATATTTTTCAACAACTTTTTTTCCCTGGTCAAAAAGTTACCACGGCTGGGTTGAGTAAGTTATCAGCTCTGTTGTATGTATATTACCATGTTGTTAATACAGAAGTTATCATGGTATGTTTTTCAACAAACTTTTATCCTGTGGTCAAAAGTTATCGTGGGGTTGTAGTGAGTTGTCAATTTTATTGTGTGTATAAGACCGTGTTATTTCCACATAAAGTATCAGGGTATGTTTTTCAACAATTTCTTTTCTCGGCTTAAAAAATTATCACACATAGGCTAAGTAAGTTATCAGCTTCATTGTGCATATATTATTATGTTAATTACACATGAGTTATCAGAGGATGTTTTTTTTAACATTTTTTCTCTCTCAGATCAAACAGTTACCATGCCTATTGTACGTATATTGCCACGCAATTTACACATGAGTTACCGCGGGTATCAAGCAAGACGTTCAACGGCGTTCCAAAAAAATCGAAACGTTTGCCAGATAGATTTTGTAAACCAAATGGGTGAATGGACGAGCTAGGTTGCTGGTTCGCCGATCACTAGCTTCGATAGATAACAATCTAATTAAGTGCGAAAAAAAAATCAGAAATTGAACTATATTCAAGTGAAGTTCTTTGAAAAGGTTCGATGGAAAATCAGAATTCTATAGAAAGAGAAACATTCATTACTGATCGACAGGTACAAACACAATGCATCGATCCTTGCAAAATCAGTTCGTCCATGTGTGTCTGCCTCCTCGTCTTTTTCCCGCTCGGGAATAGAGTATACAATTTAGCGAACCTAAATTAGAAACAAGGCAACGAGCATAGCCTAGGTGGTAGCGCACCTGCACCCCGATCAGGAGGTCGTGGTTCTATTCCTATGTGGTGCTCTTTTTTTCCTCCAAGAAATCTCTGCGCGCGCAAGCGAAACTGATAGCTACCGTGTCGTTCGGAAATTATAGTGAGCAGGTTAATGGGCCGGAGCTTAGTTATGAGAGACTCAGGTCCAAGTCCAAAGGCACCCCACACACATTAAATTTATTTTCTCGGTTTTTGGTTGTAGATGCAAAGGAGTAGCAATACGATAAAAGCAAGTGTAACATATCTTTAACCACTTGAAAGCATTAGCTGGGCTGGTTACTGGTAGCAGAATGCGCGCAACAGGTGCAAGGACCGGATTTCCACCGCTGCTCATTTTTTTGCAAAAATGAAAAGCGGGCGGAAGGTGGAGCGCTAGAGCCGATCAAAGTCGTTCGGATCTATTGACAAGGTGAGAACGTTTGGAAATTACAAATATCGATAACAATACGGGAGTATTGAACGTTTTCCCAAGAAACTGGCATGACCACTGTCTTTTCATAAGGAAAGGAAAACGTGTACAAGTTGGCATGCTTGAAAAAAAATGACATGCGAGAACCCACAAAAACACCCGACCTCATAAGCAGTTGAGTTTTGTTTCACACGTTAGCAACTGCTTCTAGCAGTTGGGATTTTTTTTTAGAAAAGAAGGATGTATTTCCGGCCTCTGCATCTGGATGATGCATGCAGCCATATTATTAATTATTCACAAAGACCATACAAGGTGATACATCAATAAGTCTGAAACCACCATCTTGGCAACACCGTTGCTACTCCTATCCCCATGATGAAGGTGTGCCGAACGTTCGGGCCTAATACCAAACAGACATCGCATCAAAGCCTAACATCTAAAGCCGGGTGTCCCATCCAATCCACTACCTGGATTGGGTCCCACACCGGTCTGGCACACTCCCAGTGAGCACCGCACGCTGCAAGGGCCATCACCTCCATCTTCCCTCGGTCCATCTTCAGAGCATAACTGATGCACCAACCTTGCCAGGCCTCTCTACCATCAACGCCACCATGACGCCAGACAGCTTCCTCCTCCTGCGCGAGTCCATCTCCTCGCATCAGACGCCGAGACTCCACAGCGCCACGCCGCTGAGAACCGCCACCATCAATGTTGAAGATGAAGCACCGCTCCACCAAAGACGCTGTCCTCCGGTCGCTCGAGCCCGTGTGCACCTCCAAGAATGATGCCCCCAAGGGGGAAACGACACCAGAGAGCCGCCGTCATTCGATCTACTGATCTAGGGTTTCCCCCGGAGGTAGCAGAGAATGGCCTTGAACTTCTCCACGGCGATTCCTTCGGGAAGGGAACGACGCAGACAACGTCGCCATCGCCGGCCTTGGCAATAGCCAATAGCAGGTTTTCACCCAGATCTGATCGAAGACCTCCATCTCTCGTGCACGGGCCGCTGCCATCCCTGTCGGGATCTCAACGAAGACTCCAAGGAGTGGATCGGCGCCACGACGTCGTCGTCATTGTGGCCGCCGTCGCCGGCCAAGGGTTTCCCCCGATCCCAAGAGACCCACCATCCAATCACCGCCCACCACCCGGATCCGGCGAGCAAGGCCACACCGAAGCCCAGATCGAGCGGGATAAGGTGAAGGAGATGAAGCTGGCGCAGGTCAATCCAGATTTGTCGGCCGGCCGACGGAATCACGGCCGCCATGAGATCCCACCACCAGGTCCTCGCCGCCCACGCAAGCCGAGGAAGACCGGCCACACACCCGCAGCCACCCTCCGTCAGGGAAGGCGCCGCCCACCTTGACCGGGGCCACCACCCCGGCACACCAAGCTCTCCGCGCGAGGAGCAGCCAGCCCCGCCGCCACCTTCCTCGATGCCGCGCGGGCTTGCTGGTGGCTATCTCTAGTGGCGGTGAGATCTGGAGGGAGGGGAAAGGGGGCCGGCGGCGCTAGGGTTGGGGCCGCCCAAGTCGCCCCAGAGGAGCGACGCGGGGGCAGGAGGAGCGACCCGGTAAGTGAATACGTTTGTATCCACCGTGAATGCGTTTGTAGAAAGACTGGATGTGCTCCACAGTGGTGGAATGCGCTGCTGACCACCACCCAACTATCCTTAAAACAACCATCAGACTGAGATGCCTCACCAGATCAAATCTTGTAACCAAGATGAGGTCACTAAACCCAGAGAGACAACTGCATGATAATGCTATACGTGTCAATGTGTGGGCTGAAGAAAATATGCCCTAGAGGCAATAATAAAGTTGTTATTATATTTCCTTATTCATGATAAAGGTTTATTATTCTTGCTAGAATTGTATTGAGCGAAAACTTAAATACATGTGTGAATACATAAACAAATACCGTGTCCATAGTAAGCCTCTACTAGACTAGCTCGTTGATCAAAGATGGTTAAGATTTCCTAACCATAGACATGAGTTTTCATTTGATAACGGGATCACATCATTAGGAAAATGATGTGATGGACAAGCCCCATCCTTTAGCTTAGCATAATGATCGTTCAATTTATTGCTATTGCTTTCTTCATGTCAAATACATATTCCTTCGACTATGAGATTATGCAACTCCCGGATACCGGGGAATAACTTGTGTGTTATCAAACGTCACAACGTAACTAGGTGATCATAAAGATGCTCTACAAGTATCTCCAAAGGTGTTTGTTGAATTGGCATAGATCAAGATTAGGATGTGTCACTCCGAATATCGGGGAGGTATCTCTGGGCCCTCTCGGTAATACACATCATAAGCTTGCAAGCAAATGACTAAAGGAGTTAGTCACAAGGTGATGTATTACGGAACGAGTAAAGAGACTTGCCGGTAACGAGATTGAACTAGGTATGAAGATATCGACGATCGAAACTCGGACAAGTAACATACCGATAGACAAAGGGAATTACGTATGTTGTCATAATGGTTCGACCGATAAAGATCTTCATAGAATATGTAGGAGCCAATACAGGCATCCAGATTCCGCTATTGATTATTGACCGGAGAGGTGTCTCGGTCATTTCTACATTGTTCTCGAACCCATAGGGTCCGCATGCTTAACGTTTGATGACGATATAGTATTATATGAGTTATGTACCGAATGTTGTTCGGAGTCCCGAATGAGATCACGGACATGACGAGGAGTCTCAAAATGGTCGAGATGTGAAGATTCATATATAGGACGATAGGATTCGGACACCGAAAGTGTTCCGGGGGTATCAGGTACTTATCGGAACACCGTAAGGGGTTCCGGGCACCCCCGGCAAAAGTTATGGGCCTTATGGGCCAATAGAGGAAACACACCAGCCACAAGGGGCTGGTGCGCCCCCCATAGCAGGCCGGCCTAAGGAGGAGAAGGAAAGGGGAAAGGGAAAGGAAAGTGTGGATTAGGATTCCCACTTCCTTCCCTCCCCCCTCTTTCCTTTCCCCTTAGGAATACATGGCAGGGGGCGCGGCCAGGGCAGGAGCCCTAGGGCCGGCCGACCACCTATGTGGTGCGCCAGGCTGCCTCCCCTCCCCCTCCCACCTATATATATCTATGTGGTAAGGGGGCGCCTAGCACACCCCAGACAAATTGCCTAGTTGTGTGCGGCGCCCCCCTCCACCGTTTACACCCCGAGCATATTTTCATAGTGCTTAGGCGAAGCCCTGCGGAGATCACTTCACCATGACCGTCACCACGTCGTCATGCTGACGGAACTCATCTACTACCTCGACGTCTTGCTGCATCAAGAAGGCGAGGGACGTCACCGAGCTGAACGTGTGCAGAACGCGGAGGTGTCGTGCGTTCGGTATTGAAGCGCGAAGAAGTTCGACTACATCAACCCCGTTGTGAAACGCTTCGGCTTACTGTCTACGAGGGAACGTAGACACACTCTCCTCCTCGTTGCTATGCATCTCCATGGATAGATCATTGCGTGTGCGTAGATTTTTTTTTCCATGCAACGATTCCCAACATGGGCCACCTTTTCTTAGCCGCATCATTCTGATACACCCTTACCGCTACTGTTTCCACCAGTTGTTATCCTTGAATCGCCACCATGACCTGGGAGGTAGGCTTGCCTATAGTCTTCGGACCTAATTAACACCGACATCATTTTGTTGCTAAGAACATAAAAGCAAAGGCATTTCCAAACAAAAGAAAAGAAAGTCGAGAGACGGGCTCACAGAAGTCACCACACCACGGCTCGAAATAATTGATTGTTATTGGTTCACTTGCACTACATCGCATGATGGGTCATTGTTGGCCTTGTATTGAACTTATTTGTTTTTCCGCTCTTCTGCTTTGCAGCTTCTTAGAACCTTGCTTTGTTGTGACCTTAAGGGCCTTATTCTATGGCCGGGCAATCGCCTTCTATGTAAAAAGGTGACCACAACACACTATGTCGGCTCGAATTACTGGATTTATGTAATTTTAACAGCTTCAGAAACGAATCAGTAAAACCAATCTGCCCAAGGAATAAATATTTTTTTGAAGAAAAAGTCTCTTGGCACTTTATTTGGAAACAGGCAAAGTTACATTTTTGAGTACATGCGATAACAGGAAGTTGGCGGGTCATTATCCCTTGCATACCCATGGAATATTTGAATGTGTCACGTTTGTCAACTTTGTTACGTATTACCTACCGCTGCATTTTTAGAACAATTAAGACACATGTGGAACGATTAAGACGCATGTGCAAAGACGATCAGGTCATTACATCAGACCAGTCAAAAAAAAGGTCACTAGTACATCAAAGAGCATAATTAATTAATATCTATATATCCAGTTTGGTGCTAATAGCCGCCAGGACCTGATCAAATTAAGCATGGTGCTTCTTCCTCATTAGAAAAAGTACGCGGTGGCGGTGCTTGGTATATATACAAGGATCTAGTTTTTCTTTCTCACGCGTGTGTCACTGTCACCTAACAACATATGGAAAGAATCCGTCCCGAAGGAGAAAAAATAACGCGCAAAACAAATTGGTTTGAACTGTTCTTGCACCCCATGGTTATTGCTCCTGACTGCTATATAAACATACAAACCTAACGAGGGAACACAAACACAAGAACATAGCTCTCTTCTCCAAGCCAGATATGGATTCCAGAACAGCATTCTGCGGCGCTTTGCTACTGCTCGTGACACTGCTGCCTCTTTCAGCTAGTGCGTCGAGCAAAGTAAGATACACACCCGAGGCGGCGAGGCCCCTCTTTCAATTTGTTCTCTTTCCGGATTAGCTCTAATTTCTCAGATACTTTTTTTGTTGTTGTTGAAAACTTACGCGGCAAAATGAATTTCAGCTCTACATCGTGTATATGGGGGAGAAGAAGCAAGATGACCCGTCAGTGGTCATCGCGTCTCACCATGACATGCTAACCTCTGTTTTTGGGAGGTACTGTAACTAGCTACAAATTCATTTTGTTCAAAGCAAAAACAACGAGGAGTTAATGTTGCATCGTAGACGTATTAGTCGTGATTTGCTCACCCTCATTTTACTTGGCAACAGCAAGGATGAAGCCTTGAGGTCGATAGTTTACAGTTACAAGCATGGATTTTCTGGTTTCGCGGCGATGCTCACTGAGTCTCAGGCTGAGGCAATCGCAAGTAAGTAATTGTCAGTCCTAGTTATCGTCGTATCTACTTGCATGACCAACTTGAACTAATCAGCATATTTTGAATATAGAATTCCCTGAAGTTGCCACTGTGGAGCCTAACACTTTCCACGAAACGCACACAACTAGGAGTTGGGACTTTCTTGGCCTTGACCATAACCAACCAGCACAACAACCGGGACTACTCAAAATAGCAAAGTACGGTGAAGATGTCATCGTGGGCGTGATCGATACAGGTTCGCAATCCCACCCTCATGTTTTTTTTCCAAAAGGGAAAATGCCGGCCTCTACATCATATGATGCACACAGCCACCCCACCCTAAGGCTTAAATCCTAAATATTTTTTTGAGGGAGACAACAGGACTCTGCTGCGTATTTTTTATTTATTTTCGAAATGAATGATACAAAGAAAGGTTATATCCTAAATATGAGAAATCCCAATACAGAATCAATTCATGCCCATGAATATGCATGCTTCTTTACAGGCATATGGCCAGAATCACGAAGCTTTGACGACAACGGGTATGGCCCTGTGCCGGCACGGTGGAAAGGGAAATGCGAGACCGGCGAGGAGTTCAACGCCACAAGTTGCAACAAAAAGATCATTGGTGCACGGTGGTATGGCAGAGGCATCAGCGCTGAGTTGCTAAAGGGCGACTACAAATCGGCTCGGGACAACAACGGCCATGGCACGCACGTCGCCTCGACTATCGCCGGCGGGGAAGTGCAGGGCGTGAGCTATGGAGGACTGGGCATGGGCATGGCACGAGGCGGGGCACCACGTGCGCGGCTCAGTATCTACAAGGCGTGCTGGGTGGGAGGGAGTTGCTCTGGTGCGGCTGTCCTTGCGGCTATTGATGATGCCATACACGACGGTGTGGACGTCTTGTCGCTCTCGATTGGAGGGGCTGGTCAGCAGTTCCTCGGGACGCTCCATGCTGTGCAAAGAGGGATCTCTGTTGTGTTCAGTGGAGGGAACGATGGACCTGTGCCGCAAACTGTGGGTAATGCCCTGCCGTGGGTTACGACGGTGGCCGCTAGCACGATTGACCGGTCTTTCCCGACCTTGATATCGCTGGGAAACAAAGAAAAGCTCGTGGTACGTACCGATCTCTCCTTTATTTTAGAAGTATGTGTACATTATTTTTCATTTTCTGTCATCTGCTGAGAAATGTTATAGCAAAGTGTCGTCTTCGTGCCCATTCTCAAGGGATAATGATCCCAGCGGAAATATTAATTGAAAAAACAAGTGATTTTTTTTAAATATTAATAGACGTACCCCGACCCGAAATAGTAGGATCAATAGGATTGGTCAAGTTGCTGTTGCCGTCTAGCGTACACAAACTCACGAACATGAGCTTTCATACGCGCACACACTAAGCAGACGATCAAACTAAAAAACAAATGTTTAGCTCCTCCTTTAAGCTTCCTTATGATTCTTTCAGTGTATCGAGCTGGATTCCATTTTCTCGGGCCGGCCAACTATATCATATCCTGCACAAGCCTTCCTTTTTCGATAAAGGACACTTGTATTAACTTAAAATGTAGCATCAAGCAAGCATAATGTACAAGCTTTCCTGAATTAACTTGCTCATTAATCTGTGATTGATTTGAAACGCAGGGGCAATCTCTAAACTACAACGCAGCTATGAACAACAGCGGCTTTCAGGACCTTGTTCATGTGCATAGGTAGTGAATAAAACCAGTCGCTTGACGACATTTGATCGATAGTAAATGTCATGCGCTTTGTACAGCCATGTTAAAAAAATTAACTTTTGCGCAGCTGCGACACAGAATCACTATCATTGAGCAACGTCACCGGCAAAACCGTCCTCTGTTATGCACCGGCGCAGGCGGCCATCACGCCACCCAGGGCAGAACTTCATTCTCTCATCAATCGTACTATCGAGGCCGGTGCAAAGGGACTCATCTTCGCACAGTACACTGTCAACCTTCTCGAAATCCTGACCAGCTGCGAGGGATTTATGCCTTGCGCACTGGTGGATTTCGAGATCGCACAAAGAATCGCCTCCTACTCAAAAATGACTGAGTAAGAGTTTGTCACATTGTTTTGAGAGTATATGTGCCTTCTCCTTAATTATGCAATGGCAAATTCATGTCTGTTGTCATGTGTGTTACGCTAGGAGTCCGGTGGTGAAGATATCGCCAGCTGTAAGCGTTGTTGGAAATGGGGTGTTGTCACCGTATGTCGCCTCATTCTCGTCAAGAGGCCCGAGTCTTGCTTTCCCTCGCATACTCAAGGTATATCATGATCAGCTACTTAGCTTGGGACATGTAGTTAAAAATTTCCTAACCTCTCTAGGTTTTGAACTCAAGACTTGCATACCTAATTTCCAATATACATGTTTCAACAGCCCGACATTGCTGCACCTGGCGTCGGCATCTTGGCAGCGGAGCGTGACTCCTACGTGTTCCATTCTGGTACATCCATGGCGTGCCCACATGTCTCTGCGGTGACGGCGTTGCTCAAGTCAGTTCACCCTGACTGGTCACCTGCCATGATCAAGTCTGCCATCGTCACCACGGGTACGAACATAGAAATACCAAAAAATGTGCAACTCATCACGATATAAAACTAACTTAATAAACTTCCTTGGCATTGGTTGCAGCATCCGTGACCGATCGGTTTGGTATGCCGATCCAAGCAAACGGAGTCCCAAGGAAACTAGCCGACCCCTTCGACTTCGGTGGTGGCCATATGGACCCTGACAGAGCTGTTGACCCTGGCCTGGTTTACGACCAGGATGCAAGGGAGTACAACAAGTTCTTGAACTGCAACCTAGGATTACAAGATGGTTGCAAGTCCTACAATCTTAACCTCAACCTCCCGTCAATCACTGTGCCAGACCTCAAAGACCATGTCATTCTTCGGCGCACTGTGACTAACGTTGGGCCAGCGGAAGCAACATATCATTTAGTTGTTGAAGCTCCAGCAGGGATTGATGTGATGGTGGAACCATCTGTGATCAGTTTCACCCAAGGCAGCAGTACAAGCGCGACGTTTACGGCGACGTTCACAACAAGGCAGAGAGTGCAAGGAGGATACACTCTCGGGAGCTTGACATGGTCAGACGGAAGTACCCACTCAGTGAGAATTCCTGTTGCGATACGGACAGTGATACAAGACTTCGTTGCGGATACAGCTTAAACTCGTATCTAGTTATTGTACACCTTCTTATTTATCCATGTAGTTGGCATAAAAAATGTAGGAGAAACACTGAGTATCAAATTTGTACATCATCACAGGATAATACAATTCTCTGTGAAGTGGTTCCTTCACAAAAATTTCAATTAATGAGAAAATCTCGGGTAATATAGATTATCAACACTAGTCGTCAACCCGTGCATCTGCACGGGCTAGCACTTTTAATATTTAATATGCCAAAGTTCTTCAGAATTATAAATGTTGAACAGTAACATAAATACATTGTTATGGATTATTATTATATTGGTAAACAACATGGTACAAATTGAAAGATGTTTCATGTATCATGTACGTGACCTATAAGTTTGTGAAACATATAATATTCATTTCCCTATTCTAGCATATATCTTCCATTCTATATAATTTCTCAGCAGAAGACGGTAGAATTCGATCTTAAAACCCTTCGTAGATTATATTTTGTATATACATGACATTTTAGCAAAAGTCCTCCCTTTGGAACAATGGTGAGCAGAGAATTAACTATTTTCTCATGCCTTAAGAGCCATAGATTATTCAGATTTATGTTGTATAATTACTTTAATTATTAACGTGGCTGGGAACTGTGTAGTAGATTATTCGGATTTAAGTTGTATAATTACTGTAATTGTTAACATGGCTGGGAACTGTGTAGTAGATTATTCGGATTTAAGGTCTTCTTACCAAAACATTCTTTAATAATTTCTTTTATGTTTGTTCCTAATTTCTAATACTTACTATCCATACCATGCAAAATATTAATGTCCCATATATAATCATGTGTTTATATGAGATATTTGTTGGGAATGATATATCAAGATTTTGTTTTTGTAACCGTAGTAATTAGGTGTTATTTTCAAGATATTTTAATAGCTACAATTTTCTCTTACTTATAAGGAAAATAAAGTGATGCATAGACGTAATATACACATATATAATACGTATTGGTAATCCGCACGTGTGAAGAAACATGTGAATCCATGTAATTCATGAACCGCATGCATGGAAAAGTAGTCTAGATGCCAAAGCAATATAAATTTTTTAGGAGATGAACGTTTTTTTTAGGACACATGTATATTAAGTCTTTTTTTTCTGTAGGACAGACGTAAAATGGTGTTTGCTCGTATACAGTACAAGGGAAATATGATGTAATAAACTACTCATTACTGGGGACATTAGCCGGCTTCCATTGTGCTACCTGCACCAAAAAAACTTGCCAAGAATACAGAATTATAATTTAAGTGGCCAAATTTCGCCAGCTCAAGAAATCAAAACAGTATGTAATCTGATTTCTCAAAATTAATTTGTTCCTCAAAATAACATCCAGGTTCTTCATCTCCTGGACTATATCCATTAGTTTTGAGTCTTGATTCGATCCAAGTCTTTCCTTGTGGCACACCGCCCGGATCATCTTGCCGCCAGCTTCGAACAACTCCACATACCGACATCTGTAGTTGATTAAGTTCAAGAAAATACTGAATCTACAAAACATGAGATTTATTTTTTAATTACCATATAGAAAAATATATTGGATATATGATATTAAATTGTGTGAAAAAAGGAACATATATGTGCAAAACCCCTCTCTTGCGGCACTTGGCTCTTGCTTCAAACTTCAAACAGCCAATACAGCTCCTTCTACTAAATCGGTCATTGTGAGATTAAAAGAAGGTACGCATACTGTAATATACATGTTCCCAGAACTTGGATTTTTTTTTTTACGGGTGCTCAGAACTTCGAAACTGGTATTGAAAGGTCAAAGAGTAACACGATCAGCAGATCCGTACATGCGTTTTTGAGTGGACCGGACCTGCCAAATCAACATATCATGGGATAAATTTCTTGGATATTATGATTCAAAGGTTGAGATGGCTTTTCTACATGGATATTATGATTCAAAGGTTGAGATGGGTCACGCTTAATATACATGATGATTGCTGTAGTTGGCAAGTGAGATTAAAAGATTGGAGAGCAACACGATTAGGATAGCTGAGCACCACCACCAGCCATAGGTAGGAGAGCAGGGTTAAAAGAGAGGAGGAGGCAGAGACCACGTCCACGTATAGGAGTCAACTTAGATTTTACTCGGCCAACTATTTTATGGGAAACGTTTCTTTTAAACCGACTGATTTTTCCACATCGTAAGCCGCCTCCCTTCTGCGCCACGTGTCCCATGGGACCAGCGCATCGCTTCCCCTTTTCTTCCTCTTATCTTCTCGGCCCAATCGTTCTCGTTGTGTCCTCGCGCTCTGGATCCCCTCCTCTCTCTCTCTTCTCTCTCTCTCTCTCTCTCTCTCTATCTCTCTCTCTCTCTCTCTCTCTCTCTCTAAGCGCCTTCCTCCGGTGAGCTGGTGCTCACCAGGCCACCGCTCCTTGTCGACGCTCGATGCATAGCCTATAGGGACCACGGCGGGCTGTTGCAAAAGAGGCCACTGGTGCTTTCAGGGGGACCTGCCGTGATTTTGACAGTCGTTGATGGTTGTGGAGAGCCGACCTGCGGCGTTTGATGCTGCAAAGGAGCGCGGTGCTTCATGGCGTTTGACCACGAGCATGCATGCACGCAACACGAGACTTTCATCGATCATGCATGCGATCAGTGCAGACTCAATTGTGGCAAACAACCTCCCTGTGGACTAGCTAAGTAGCTAAAGACTAGAGATATTTGATTAGAGGCTACAACGGCATGCAGAGATAGTTAGGCTCGTTTACAGCTTCAACGACCATGACGTGGTTGATGGCCGCGATAATGCTTCAATGACCGCGGCGACAAGCGTGCTTCAATGACCGTGGCAATGCCTCCATGGCCATGACGACTTTGACGGCCAGGGCGACGAGGTATGCCATGACGGTGTTGAGGACTCGAGCCATGCAACAAGGCATGCTTCAACGGTCGTGGCGATGCTTTGACGACCATGACAAGTGCGGAAATGCCTCGACGACCACGACCAGGGCACGCTTCAATGGCAATGCTTCCATGACCATGATGCCTTCGACGGCCACGACAATGCTTCTACAACTAGGGCGATGAGGTATGCCATGACGACATCGACCATTGCGGCCATGCAACGAGGCATGCTACAATGGTTGTGGTGACGCTTCGACGAGAACGACAACTGCGGAAATGCCTCAACGAACACGACGAGGGTGTGCTTCAATGGCAATGCTTCCATGACCATGATGACTTCGACGGCCGTGACAATGCTTCAATGACTAGGGCGACGAGCCATGCCATGACGGTGTCGACCACCGTGGCCATGCAACAAGGCATGCTTCAATGGTCGTGGCGATGCTTCGACTACCACGACTATGTCGATGATTGCGCAAATGCTTCGACGACCACAACGACGCAAATTCTTCGACCACCACGACAACGAGGTGTGCCATGATAGTGTCGACGCCCACTACCATGCAAAGAGGCATGCTTCAATGAGCTTTGCAGAACATCGCCGGTGTTGTTATGGAGCGTCTTCGGGCCGTCGGAGCACCATCGTTGCTGTAATGAAGCATCGTTGGGGCCGTCGGAGCATCTCCGTTGATGCAATGGAGCACCGTTCGGGGCCGTCGGAGCATCACCGGTGCTGTAATGAAGCATCGTCGGGACCGTCGGAGCATCGCTCTTGCTGCAATGGAGTATCGTTCGGGCCGGCGGAGCATCACCGGTGCTGTAATGAAGCATCATCGGGGCCGTCGGAGCATCGCCGTTGCTGCAATGGAATATCGTTTGGGTCATCGGAGCATTACTGGTGTTGTAATAAAGCATCGTCGGGGCCATCGAAGCATTGTGTTGCTGCAATGGAGCATGTTCGGGCCGTAGGAGCATCACCGGTGTTGCAACGAAGCATCACCGGTGTTGTGTTGGAGCATTGCCGGGCCGCTGGAACATTGCCGGTGTTTAAAGGATGGTCGTAGCAGCGTCATTGTTGCACCCCGGGGCTGCAGCTGTAGCCGTGCATGGCGAGCTCTTCGTGTTTTCCTGTGAGATGCCCGGTGACGGGGCTGCCGCAACTTGGGAAACGAAGATGCTGTGCATATATCAGATGGCTGGCTGGAGTCGCTACGGGAGAGATATAGGGGTATTTGGGATGGAAGTGATGGTTCAGACTCTAGAGATCAAGCGGCCCTAATCAACGGAAATCAACGGCTGGCAAGGCGGTTTAAAAATCCCTGCCATCAGCCGGTTTACGTGTAGCAGCGGCCCTATTTTATTCATGGACGTAGGTAATTAGCAGCATCAAGGAGAGCCTAAAAAAAGCAGCATCGGGTAGGTTTTTCCCCTTTTTCCGTTGGACTGGACTCTTTATGGTTGGAGGCTTCCTTTTTTTATGGAACCGGATGGAATTTTTTCCTTTTTTTCTTGAGGGGATCCTTTTGTTTTACTACGGCTGGACGTGTCACATAGGTAGGACGTGTCACATGCCTTTTTTTATGGGACATCGGGACTATCTATGTTACGTATTTTTCCTTTTATCTTGAACGTATATTCTACGATCCAACAGTGTAATTAATATTAATGATGTGGATTAATGAGTGTACTTGAAAGGTGCCTCCAATTAGTAAATATAAATATAAGATAAGATGGACTAGACTCGGGCACAACGACAGATCTAAAGCTCTCAAATATTTCTTTCTTGATGAAAACGTTTCTAAACTAGAAGTGAAAAGAAATCACTACAGTCGAGTTTTCTTAGATGTCCAAATGTCACTGAATTCATGGATGGCTTCTAATGTCCAAAATGCTTGTGTTAGTGCATAAAATGTAAACTGTGTTTACATTGTTATCGTAGTTTGCGGAATTTCCTTTCCTACGAGAGCAAGGCTACTAGTATTGTCATACTTGTATGATATGACACTAATATGTGGCCCACTTTTTTCTCTTACGAAGGATGTTGGAGTCCGTGCTACAACGGCTGTAAATCTACATCATCCCACCTCTCTCTCTGTCTCTCTCTCTCTCTCTCTCTCCAACTAAGCAAAAATATCATATGCCATCTCTTATAGCCCTCCCTCTTAAGTTACCCTATCATACTTGCTCTCACGATCCTTATTCCTCGGTGTTCTTGGGTCCAGACTTCATGATTCTTATCTTGGCAGTTGTCGATTCATTGTTCCAAGAACCCATGTTCTTTTTTTTAATTATATGGTTCATGTACCATACCTTGCCCAAACCAGTATTCTAAAAGCACACACATACCCCCTTGTACCCCCTTGCATCGCCTCAACCGGGCGACCCCGGCCCCTGCGTTCCCGTGCTGTCCTACTACCACTGCCGCAGGCGAGGGCCCCGGTGGCAGCGGGCCTGACGCCAAGGGCGCTAGGGTGGGCGGTTTGCAGCGGAACTCCCACGAGGTGGCAAGGACACCTCCTGTGGTGTTTGCACGTGCAACAGTTAGAGTGGCATCTCTAACTGGGTGGCAGTCTCCGGAGATCCACGACCAACGGGGTGGGTTCCCCAGCCTGGATGGGTGGCGGTTGTGGCTGGTGCTCCATGTATTTGCTCTCTGGGCTCCCATGTTCCTCTTTTGAGTCTTTCTCTGAAGTCCTATATTCGTTCTCTAGGTTCCCATATCGTTTTCTGGGCTCCCATATTCGTCTTCTAGGGTTTCATATTCGTATCTGTCTTCTAGGATTCCATAGTTAAATTCTCCTATGGTTTAATATTCATATTCGTCCTCTCGGGTCTTGTATTCGATAAGCAAACATAGTATTTTTACGTAAAGCACCCATAAGGAGGATTTCAATCGAAATTCCAAAACATGATATTAGTTCTTTCTCTTGTTCTTGATGACATTGTAATGGAATGACTAACCTATTTCTACATGAGATGAGTTGTGTTGGATATATTTGTATTATTTATTTCTACATTTGAAGTTAGGAGTTTATATTCTATGTTATAACTATTATGATTCTTGAATATGTGATTCAAAGGAAAACTTATAAGTACGCGTAGAATGATAAATGGTAAAACCCGATTCCTAGTCTTGCCTCTAGGACTAGCTCAAGTGTTGTATAATAATCATGGGTATTTAATTAAGTGTAACGATAATCCCAAACAACATTGAGAGTATGATGTTTAGAATGATCATGGGTATTTGATTAAGTGTAACATAAAATATTTTTTACGACGATTATATATTTTCTTACGGGTTTTTTCGTCATATAAAACACGAAGAGTTAATCTATGTTTTAGTTCCTTAGACTATGAGAGTATCGTAGTCACTTCATACCAGACAATAGACTTTGGAGTTGCTCAAACATCATCTTTAATGCGATGATCATAACGACAACTTCAAGGTATATCAGAAAGTGTGACAAGGTACTAGATAACTCAAGAGTGGGATTTGCTCCTCCGATAATGGAGAGATATTCTTAGGACCCTCTCGGTGTGATGGCATCCATCATCCTCTGGCCATACATAGGTGACTTAGTCACAGGGATGCCAGAACATATCAATGAGAAAGAAGAACATAATTGGTAATGAGGATACCAGTATAATTAGCATGAGCATGTCTCAACTGGATACCGATATATCTCACCTCAGGTTTTGTGAAGTATCACGAAGCAAAGGGAATAGCATGTAAAGACGAAAGGTTCACTCAAATATCATTCGTTTATTCATAGGTCTCAATATGGATGTCCACGGTTGCGCTATTGATCATTGAACGAAAGGTGGTTTTGTCCATGCATGTCCATGTTTTACCGAACCTACAGGGTCACATGCTTAATGGAATCATGATGCCGAGAGTTAGTGAAGTGAGAGTTATGAGAAAATATTCTCAAAATAGTTTTTGGGATTATAACAAATAGTTTCAAGAGAAACCGGAAGCGCTTCGGGGTTACCGAAAGAGTTTCGGGAATATCGGGAAATGAATATAGGCGGAAAATATTTCCGGGGACTTTAAATAAATGATAAAAGGTTCTAATATTTAAAAGTCTATAGAATTTATTTAATATCAACTTGATAAAGAAAATACTAAAAGTCCTATTACGGGAGAGTTAATGGGCCCTAAGGCACATTAGTGGAGGCGCCCCAAGGGGAGGCCGAATTGGGAGGTGGAGTAAGACTCCACCACCCCCTATGCCGTCACATGGGGAGGGGAAACCCTTCCCCAAGTTGGCCATCCCTCCTGATACGTCTCCAACGTATCTATAATTTATGAAGTATTCATGCCATGTTTACAACAATTTTATATGGTTTTGGTATGATTTGAATGGAAGTAACCTGGAGTGACGACGCTGTTTTCAGCAGAACTACCGTGGTGTTGTTTTTGTGCAGAAACCAAAGCTCCCCAAATGCAGCAGAACTTTTTAACGATTTTTTGTAAGAAAAGAGGCACTAGAAGCTTCGTGAGAGGGCTAGAAGAGCCATGAGGGCCCCACAAGACACCAGGGCGCGCTAGGGGGGGCTGGCTCGTCCTGGTGGGTTGTGATCACCTCGAGGCCCGTCTTCGCGTGATTCCAACGCCAAAAAATCCTATAAATACAGAAACCCTAGAAATAACCCTAGATCAGAAGTTCCGCCGCCGCAAGTCTCTGTAGCCACGAAAAGACAATCTGGACCCTATTCCGGCACCCTGCCGGAGAGAGAAATCATCACCGGAGACCATCTTCGTCATCTTGGCGGCCACCATGGTGAGGAGGGAGTAGTCCACCCTCGGGGCTGAGGGTTTGTACCAGTAGCTATGTGTTTAATCTCTCTCTCTCTCTCTCTCTCTCTCTCTCTCTCTCTCTCTCTCTCTCTCGTGTTCTTGATTTGACACGATGTTGATGTATCGCGAGCTTTATTAATATAGTTGGATCATATGGTGTTTCTCCCTCTCTATCTTTTTGTGATGATTTGAGTTTTTCCTTTGAGATTTCGTTGTTATCGGATTGAGTATTTTTATGGATTTGAGATCACTTGATGTATGTCTTGCTATGAATACCCATGGTGACAATGTGGCATTATATTGGTTCACTTGATATATGTTTTGGCACTCAACTCACGGATTCCTGAGGTGACATTGGTGTAATCTATGCATAGGGGTTGATGAACGTTTTCGTCCTTGTTTCTCCGGTAGAAATCTTGGGGCACTCTTTGAGGTTTTTTGTGTTGGATTGAGTATTATGAATCTAAAATTGTTTGATGCATATGGTATAATCAACTCACGGATACTCGTGGTGACATTGGAGTATCTAGGTGACATTAGAGTTGGTTGATGTACTCCTCTAGACATAGTTCTTAGCTAGGTGAAAATAAATAAACACATGACAATTATGATAATACATTTATGTTTCACACTCATTTTCTACGGATGGATTATCCACCACAATTACCCCCGTCCCCTGAGGTCTCTTCCAATTTGAGTATCATTGACATTAATGTTCCATTTGCCTTCATGCTTACCTTCAGTGGCAGCATAAATGCATATAGCAATTTGGGAGTATTGGAAGTTTTTTCCAGCAACTGGCATGAGCATTGTCTTCTCGTAAAGAAAATAATGTAAAGATTGGCATGCTTGTGAAAGAAAAGAAAAAAAGACATGCCTCATGAGCAGTTGAATTGTGCTTCACACATTACAAACTGCTCCTATCAGTTAGGATTTGTCTCACAAATTAACAAATGCCCAAGTTCGACACGATTGCCCTGAAAACAACTATCGGGCCTCAGCAGATCAAATTTGGCAACCAAGATGAGGTCGCTAAGCCCAGGGTGACAACTGCATGATAATGTTAGGCGTGTCAATGTGTGGGCCACCTTTTTCCAGAAAGGAAGCTGAAACTTCTGGCCTATGCGTCATGCCGCTACTGGTTCCACCAGCTGTTTTCCTTGAATCGCCATCGTGACCTGGGAGCGAGGCGGGCTTGCGTGTAGGGTCTTCAGATCTAATTTGCTGACACTGACATCATTTTCTTGCCAAGAACATAAATGCAAAGGCATTTCCAAACAAAAGAAAAGAAAGACGAGAGACAGCACACGGAGGCCACCACACCACACTACGTCCGCTAGTATTAATTGATTGTTACTGGTGGAGTATATAAGATCGATATCACCAAACTAATACTCCATCTGTCTCATAATACAAAAACGTTTTTTAACTACACTAGTGTCAAAAACGCTCTTATATTATGAGATGGAGGGAATATTTACCAAGGAATGTTTGAATGTGTCATACGTCAAGTCGCTTTCCGGGCCGTGTGTGTATCACGTACTGCCAACCGCCGCGTATTTAGAATTAGGTCCAAAAAGAAGATCCTGGCATCCAAGCCGCCTCTATTCTTTTATGCCTACCGAGCGGCGGAAGATTGTACAAAAGTCGATCCATGAGGTTAATTATAAGGTCATGGCATCTTTGGCGCCTCTATTTTATACCTAAGGAGCCGCCAAAAAGCTTTTTTGAAAGTCATTACATCAGAGACCACAATTAATCATATACGGTTTGGTGCTAGTTGTTTAATCCTGGGAGACCTGATCAAAGCACGGTGCTTCTTCCCTAGAGAAACGGGGGATGTACTAGTCTTTCTTTCTCACGTGTGTCACCTAGCAACGCGTAAACAAATAGGTTTGAAGTGTTCTTGCAGACTTGCGCCCCAGGATTATTGTCCTGCTGGATGCTATATATACATCGAAACGGGAAATGAGGGAGCACACAAGAAACATACATAGCACTCCTTTCGAAGTCAGACATGGATTCCAAATGCTTTCATATATACCAGCTCTGGAAAAGGAGTTTGCGTCGAAATTTCAGCTCTGGTATTGTTTGTTGAAAACTTATGCAAACAAAATGAATTTCAGCTCTACATCGTGTATATGGGGGAAAAGAAGCACGATGACCCGTCCGTGGTCATCGCGTCGCACCATGACATACTAACATCTGTTTTGGGGAGGTACTAGCTACAATTTCAAGTTGCATCGTAGACGAATCAGCAGGAAACTGCAGTGATTTCCGCTCACCTTTTATTTTACTTGCAACAGCAAGGATGAAGCCTTGAGGTCCATAGTTTACAGTTACAAGCATGGATTTTCTGGGTTCGCAGCGATGCTCACCAAGTCTCAAGCTGAGGCAACCGCAAGTAAGTAATCGTCAATCCTAGTTGTTTATATCTATCAATCCTAGTTGTTTATATCTACTTGCATGATCGATATAAGCTAATCAACAAATTCTCAATGCAGAATTTCCCGAAGTTGTCACTGTGAAGCCTAACACTTTTCATGAAACACACACAACTCGGAGCTGGGACTTCCTCGGCCTTGAACATAACCAAGGACAACAACAACCGGGACTCCTCAAACAAGCGAAGTACGGTGAAGATGTCATCGTGGGTGTGGTTGATTCAGGTTTGTAATCCCATCCTTAAGGTTTAATTCAAAACATGGGAAATCCCAAGAGCAGGAATCAGTTAACACCATGCATATGCATGCTTACTTATAGGCATATGGCCTGAATCGCGAACTTATATGCATGCTTACTTATATGCATGCTTACTTATAGGCATATAGGCATAGGCATATAGGCAGGGCGTGAGCTACGTAGGCCTAGGCATGGGCGTGGCACGCGGCGGGGTGTCACGTGCGCGGCTTGGTATCTACAAGGCGTGCTGGGTGGGCGGGGGTTGCCCCGACGCAGCGGTCCTTGCGGCCATCGAAGACGCCATATATGATGGTGTGGATGTTTTGTCGCTATCGATTGCAGGGGTTGGTCATGAGCTCCCAGGGACACTGCATGCTGTGCAAAGAGGGATATCCGTCGTGTTTGGTGGAGGGAACGATGGCCCGGTGCCACAGACTATAAGTAATGCTGTACCATGGGTTACGACGGTGGCCGCTAGCACGATTGACCGTTCTTTCCCGACGTTGGTATCGCTCGGAAACAAAGAAAAGCTTGTGGTACGTACCAAGCAGTTTTTCTCATTTATTTATGAAAATATGTAAACTATTTTCCGTTTTATGACATATCCAAAATAGCGAAGTATCCCATGGAATATGTTAACCCAGAAAACTACTAAAAATGTTAGTACTGGATAAAATGTACTCCAAAACCGAAATAGTAGCATCAATATGTTTAGTCAAGTTGGTGTCACCCTCTACATGCACAAACTTACATATAGTTTCTCTAGAAAAACTTTTGGCTCCGATTCATATCATATGCATACAAAAGGGACGATCAAACTAGCAAAAAAAAATGTTTATCTTGTCCTTATTCCTTAAAGCTTTCCGTAATCCTCGATATATAAGAGAAATTGCTGGTTCTATCCCGTAGCTTTCCTAGCTTAACTAGCTCTTTAATCTGTAACTGATTTCAAATGCAGGGGCAGTCTATAAACTACAATGCGGCTATGAACAACAGCAGCTTTCAGGACCTTGTATATGCGGGGAGGTAATGAAAGAAACCAGTCGCTTGATGACATTTGCACTAGTAGAAAACCGGCCTTTTGTCCCGGTTCGTAAGGGCCTTTAGTCCCGGTTCCCGAACCGGGACTAAAGGGTCGTTACTAATACCCTCACCCTTTAGTCCCGGTTCAAACCAGAACCGGGACAGATGGGCCTCCACGTGGCCGCTGCCGGCAGCCCAGGCAGGGGTGCCTTTCGTCCCGGTTTATGACATAAACCGGGACCAAAAGGGTTCCACGCGTCAGCAGGAGGTTTTTTAAAAAAAATGGCTATTTTAGGGGTTTAGGGGATTATTTTTAGGTTGTTATTAGCTAGCTAATAGAGAGAAGTGTCCTCTCTTATATGTAGTCCTTGGTTTACGTACCTACGCTACTGCTATGTTTCATTTTACCCGCAGATATATATATAATAACTCATGCATGCTCGCATCATACATCATCATATATAATAACAAGTCCTACTAATTAATCAAGCGTCATCATACAACTTCTATTCGTTATTAATAATAAGTCATACGATCATCATCCTCATAGTCATCGAACCCAACCCTACATAATTGTTCTTAGCACATGATCATCAAGTATCAGGTAGGATCGGACCTAAACACACTTAAGGTAAAATAGCATAAAACAATATAGACCCTGACTCTCCATTATGAAGAATGGAGATCATCCTGTCTCCAATTCTTGCGCCTCGCTTCCTTTTGCTTCCAAGAAGCTCCTTATGACTGTCCATACATTTTTTCCATCCTTTGACTATCATGTCTCCATTTCTTTTAGAAATCCGGTATGGACAGTTGAGATTCGTAGGATGACCTGGATATATGTTCAAAACATGAAGGCTGCCGCCATTCTGATACATCAAATGAGGCACACAATCCTCTGGGATAAGCTGTTGAAAAACATAGTAATAACTTCGTAGTTAGCAATGATGTACTAGTTTTAGAAGTATGCAAAAAGATGGACGGATGTCGTAATAGTAAAAAAACTTACCAGGGTATCTCCATGGTAGTTACCGTAGTTCAACACGTGCACTAGTGGCACGTATTGACCATAATGTTGAGGAGTTCGATTGTAGATATTGTAATTCTCAATATCACTACAAAATCCAACCAGATGAGTTTTCTCCTTGTAAGTTAACTCAGAGCCATCGGTGTAGTAAGTTCTATCTACCATCTTCTGCACATTCTTTGATACTTCAAAATAAGTTGTCAATGGAAATAAGCCGTCAACTATTTTGAAATGAACAATATAAGTTCTATTAATAATTAACTATGTTTGAGAAACTCACATAGCGGTAGAACTGGAGGAGTATCAATAAGGACCCAAATGTCCATATTGTCTTGCTCGATTTCAGGATCACCAAGATCCATGGTGACAAGCATACCCTCATCAAAACCATACAATTTGCAAAATGCTTCCCAATTTTTGCAACCAAAATGGGTTACGCTCTCACCATTATACAATTTTACTTCAAAATCCACATCATGATGGGTCATTAGGTGAATTTTCCTCGTTTCAAAATTTTCATGATCTTCAAAATCCATCCTCTCTAAGACATAGCGTCTTGCATGGCATGGGATCAACTATACTCGAATTGTAAAAGATGAAAATTACACGTTGAAATAGTTGAAGTCATGCTTAATTATGAAAAAAAAACACTTGTCGTCGTTGCGTACCGTTTCAACTTCGAAGGTCTCCTCGAGCTTAATGCTGAAGCGCCGACCATCGTCCAGGTGAGGCCTGTCGCACTCACCTCGATCGTCGTGGCACCAGTCGCACTCCCCCGGGAGACTTTCGTCGTCCGATGATGACATATCCTATACGTTCATAATTCAAAGACTAAATTAGATCATTATTATTCAACTAATCATATGCATATGCCTTGCATAGTGCTCTCCAATTTGAGCATTCAATAAGAAAAATCAAATCGCAAAATTAAGTAGTATTCAAATTAGGATGCCTTCAATTATAAGAAAAACTACATCATCTCCATTTGTCCATACATCGAATATTATCACTAATACACGTCGAATACTATATATCATACATATCGCCAGTATAGCTAGAACAGTAGCGCCCGACGGGTATCGGCGCGGGCGGTGGACACCCAAAGGGAAGGAACCATCACAGGATCATAGCTCCAGTGAGATCCCTGAAGAACCTGCCAGGTATTCTCGAACCTGCCCTCCAACGCAACCATGTACCGACGGACGTGCTGGTCCTCCTCGCTGACACGGTGACGTACCACCTCCGCGGTGTCCGAAAGTCTCTGCACCGTCACTGGCCCACGCGACCGCCACCAAACAAGGATAGGGTCAACGACGGGCTGGCTCCTCACCAAGCTACGCCCCCCGGAAGGTTGCGCCTCCCAGTACCACCCCGGCGGAGCCCAGTCCCGGACATGGCCCATCTGGTCAAGCAGGTGTCGTCCGCCCCCGACTCGACGACGAGGATGCGGGATAGGCATCGTCCACGTCGATGCGGGCATAATTGCTTTAACTAAAAAAATAAACTAGTTCTATTAATTTTTTGCTAAAAATAAACTACTTTCTATAGTAAAATAAACCAGTTTTATTAAATCAACTAGCTAGTTCAACTACTAAGCACTTACTATAAATAAAATAAAATAGTACGACTTGCTAAAAATGAACTAGTTTAACTATAGTTCTATTATTTTTCTAACTAATTATATTAAACACTTTCTCTTTTTATTTTTTTCCTTTTTCCTCTATTCTAAATATGAACATATTCATAAATGACATATATCATTCACAATTTTCCTATACATACACAATAAATTGACAAAGAAAATACTAACACAAAAAATCATTAATAAATCTAAATTACAACAGAAAAAATCATAAATAAATCTAACACAATATGAACAAATTAATTACACAATATGAAAAAAAATCTAACAGAAAAATCTATGAACTACTCATCTAGCAAAAAAATCTATGAACTACACATCTAAATTACTACACATCTAACACATCTAAATTGCTCACGGCGACGGTGTCGGGGACGGCGACGGCGACGGCGACGGCGCGGGACGGGGCGGGGCGGCTCGGCGACGGGCAGGGGCGGGGCGGGTCGGGGCGGCGTCGCGGGGCGGGGGGTGGCGACAGCGTCGACCGGGGCGGCGTGGGGCGACGACGGCGACGACGGGGCGGCGCGGGGCGACGACGGCGATGACGGGGCGGCGCGGGGCGACGACGAGGCGGATACGGCGGGCAGCCTGGCGGCGTCGGGAGGGTGGGGAAGAACGAACTGAACCAAAATTTCATGAGTGATGCTTATATAGTCAGCGCATTTGTCCCGGTTCGTGACAGAAACCGGGACCAATGCCACCCTTTAGTCCCGGTTGGTGCCACCAACCGGGACCAAAGGCCTCTTTTCGGCAGCCCAAAGGGCGGGAAGCGGCGGCCTTTGGTCCCGGTTGGTGGCACCAACCGGGACTAAAGGGGGGCATTGGTCCCGGTTTGTGCCACGAACCGGGACCAATGCCACCCTTTGGTCCCGGTTCGTCCTACGAACCGGGACCAAAGGCCTTCTACTGCCCCGCGCCCAAAAGTTTAGTCCCACCTCGCTAGTTGAGAGGGCTCGGGAGTGGTTTATAAGCGCTGTTGCGCCCACTCTCTCGAGCTTCTCTCAACTACAGGCTTTCGGGCCTAATCTGTCACTGCAATGCCTGTGGGCCTATTGGGCCTGCTGCGGTCCTGAATCCTGGCCCATAGTTGGGTTTCTAGTCGTATTCAGGCCGTGGTGGCCCAGTAGGTGGCATTTTGTTTTTGCTATTTATTTTTTCATTTCTACTTAGAACTAAATACTTATAGTTTTTTAGTGATTTCTTTTTTCTTTTAGGTCACAAAAATTATAAACTTTCTGTTAGTGCCATTAGCTTTAAAATTTGAATAGTTTAAATTTGAATTTTTTTAAAATTTGTGTGAATCACTAGTTTTTGAAATCACTAGTTTACTAAATTTGTGTGAAAACACTTTGTGTATTATATTTACTATGTACAATCTTTCTACACAGAGATACCAAAAATTATAAACTTTCTGTTAGTGCCATTAGTTTTCAAATTAGAATAGTTAAAATTTGAATTTTGTGTGAATCTCAAGTTTGTGATTAACTTTACTAGTGCCATTATTTTTTCCATTTCTACTTAGAACTAAATACTTATAGTTTCTTAGTGATTTCTTTTTATTTTAGGTCACAAAAATTATAAACTTTCTGTTAGTGCCATTAGTTTTAAATTTTGAATAGTTTAAATTTCAATTTTTTAAAATTTGTGTGAATCACTAGTTTATGAATAACTTTACTATAAACTTTCTGTTAGTGCCATTATACTCAATTTGGTAATTTTAGTTAGTCATAACAAATATTATAGGCATTTTTTTCTTTTTTGCTATTAATTTTTTCATTTCTACTACTTAGTGTGAATCACTACTTAGTGCATATAGGCATTTTTTTCCTTTTTCTTTTTTAGTCATTTCTATTTATACTACTCCCTCCGTTCCTTTATATAAGGTATGCCAAACATCACCGTCGATAAACGGTCTTTAGTACTTGAAAGATCAGCGGACTACCAGCCCCACATCGACTTGTTGAACACACAACTCTTCAAGGTACAAGTTCGGATGAAAGCTCAAGCTGATAGAAAGTGCACAAAATGATAGTTTGCTGTTGGGGAGCAAATTCTTCTGAAGGTCAAGCGACCATGTTGCAAGCTATCTTACAAATATTTCAGGCATTTCACAATTCTGGAGCGCATTGGCGAAGTGGCGTACCGCCTGTATTTACCATTTGTTGTACACGTGCACCCAGATTTTTCATGTTTTCCAATTGAAACCATTTACTGTAAGTTACAGTTACTCCCTGGTCTTCAAAGATCTCCCTCTATCATATTATTTAGCTGCGACAAATTGCCCACTATCGAACTGTTAAAGTGCGGACCAAGTGAATCCAGTTGTGTATTTAATTGCGAACCATTTTGTCCTCACGTGATGGAATACCGAAAAGATGTGGACAACGGTTGCGAAGGGCTGTCATGGGTCATGTTGTCATGCTAGAAAGAACTATCTTTTTGATTGATGCTGGTGATGACCGTGGAGGCCCTAAATGTGGACACATCTGTCTCATCATAAGGAAGTTCCGATCCAACACGCATGTAGCCAGAGACAACACAGTCTAAGATACCGCCCAAATCTGCCAAGGTCCGCAATGCAAAGCCCCCAAGCACCTTATTCTAGCAAGACATGGGAGGCTTCGGCCCCTAGACAATCTCGATATCAGCCCCCTTGTAAACATAAAAACCTAGTTCTCATATGAGGCCAGACCAACAAACATCAAGCATGAAGTAGGGTATTGCCTTGTTCCAAGGGCATGGACATGTGTAAAATCGTTCCCGTGTGCAACATCCGGATCTCTTACGTGTTCACTATCCTCAGATTGGTGTTGTCAGGAATTTACCATGACATTACCCATGGCCGAGTTTTGGTATAAAACCAGCCACCACATAATGCTTTGGTTTGTTCCCCATGCCAAACTTTATATGGAAAACAGTCAACCTTTGGAGGTACATCACTATTAATGAAGGGTCTTTAGTAGCTAAAACATTAGCGGACTACTAGCCCCACATCAGACTTGGTGCACGCACACCCCTCCAAGGTACAAGCTTGAATAAAAGTTCGAGCTGATAATGCACAGAATGACAATTTGTTGTTGGGGAGCAAATTATTCTATTGGAGATCACTCTCCGTCGGATTATTTAGCTGCGAGAAATTACCCACATGATCATGCAACACCGACTTATCCACGTGGGGTCAACGTCTTCTCCTCAAGTGCTGATCAAATGGAGTATCTTTCGGGCGAGGCAACCACGTGGGAGGACTACTACGTGGCATGCCGTCTCTTGTCAACGACGCCACTCTGATGCGAGGAATTGTCCCAAAAGGTGGCGAATGTCACACACTCGCCATCATCAATAATGATGATGGACCGTAAGTCGCCTGCCCCCAAGAATCCAACCAGTGGACAGGCGAGCAAAGCTGGGAAGCACCGGCGTGATTCACAATCTAGACGGCTGTGTAAACCATATAGAGAGTTCTTTCTTAACGACGGATCGTTCATACATTGGGACGGCAGTCACCGACATCAAGATTTTGGCAAGCAATTTTTTTTGTTTTGTTCCTTTAGTCATGTTATTAGTTGTTTGTCGAACTAGGGAACCCGCTCAGGAGGGTACCACCATGCAAACTAGAGCTCGACACAACCCAAGGCCAAGATAACACCCAACACAAGGTAGACTCCAGCATATGTTTTCAACAACATATTGGAAGAGAGCATGCCACTCGTGCATATGAGTAGTGATATTTTTTTGTCACATGGTGTTTGCTTTCCACCACTATCATTTTGAAGCCATAAGTAATTGGATTTCAAAGTCGACATGATCTTCAAGAGGCTGAATGGTGAATATGTAATAACTGTGTATGAACGCTGTTAAGACCCTCAGTGTGGCGTAAATAGTAATGTTGCTTATGTTTGTGTCGGATAGAGGGTGGGTCCTCACATAGTGTGTACTGGTCTTGTGAATCTGATTACTCGTCTCTGAATCGAACAACCGCCAAAACACAGGTCCAGGATTCCTCTTTTATCGAATTTAGGAAAGTCATCACTAATATTAGTATACGGTTTTGTTACGTCGATGTGTTGTGATTTTATAGATGAAGGAGATGAAGAAAAATCCAATGGAGTGAAGCTATCCAAATGGGTTGCGAGGGAGGACTTCTATGCACCTCGGGTATTGAGGCCTTTATATCGAGGATAGTGATGCGGTTAGGTAGTTAGTCTTTCCCTCTGGACTTTATGGATAGAAGATCCTAGAGGTTATGGTACTATGAAAAGGCAGGTTATTTCGCAGATGTTGGTTTCTTATTTTTGTGATATTCACTAATACCTATGTTTTTGCTAGATTCTAAGAAGTTTGCGGTGGCTAGTTCAATCATAGAGGTTGTTTCTTCTTCCTTTTAGCCAACACCAGTTAGTTTAGGTTTCTGAAATATAAGCGTGTAAGAGTACTCACAATGTAGCAAAAGAATTTGACTGGAATAGGAAAGCTTGTAAAGAAGACTGAGATTTTACGGATAGGTAATGGAGAGATAAGTGCTTGGGAACATTAATTATAGTGTTGTTTCTAAGCATATGGAACATATTTTCTTAACCGGGTAGACCCCAACTTGTGGCATGTCTTCAATGCATACATTGGTTGCGCCTTGGATATGTTGATTCCTCGACAATTATGCTTACACTTGAAGGAGGAAATAAAAAGGTAGACACGTGATATTTGGTGAAGCAATGAAGTTTGCACTCTCACGTATCTATAAATAACTAGGTTCCTCACGTAAGAGAAACAATGCACGAAGCAACAATAGATGTGTGTGACAATCACGTACAGTATGGACAAGTCTATATATGAAGAGAGCGAAAGTGACCAACACGATGAGTGCACCGGCAGTTGGGGCATCTTTTAGAAATGGGATACATCAGAATTCTAAATTATAGCGCAGAGAAGTGAACTAGTCCTGATTCTTTGGCAGAACTCCGACAGAACAGTTAAGGTCCTCTCCACAGCAAGCAAGCAAACCATTAGCACAACAGATGAGCGAGAGCATCGAGTTTGGAACAACCAGTACTCCTCAACGAAAGCAGGCAGCAAGAGAGAAATCACCAGCACACAGACTTGGAATGCAGCGTCTCTACGGAGACCTCTGCAATGCTGATCTGAGTTAGGAGATTAGCAAGCTTGTGCTCCTGTGGTGTGGAGCTGGCGATGAGATGAGTGAGGATTAGAAAAGAATAAAATGTCAATTAGAAAAAGAGAAGGACTGGACATTTTTTTATACTCGAGCTGCTTCTTGCAAGCAGAGATATGATCCACTTCTGTTGGGATGGCTTGCAAGCTAGAAGATGACCATACCTGAACAAAGTGACTTCCATCTATCTAATCTCCAGGTAGACCGAACTCCGATCTCTTCGAAAAAAGTGAATGATCAGAAACGTGAAAGACTATCACACCATTAGAGTGAGAGAACCTTGAAGGCAACACATTTGCAGGCACCTCTCCCAGGATATTTTCATGGAAACAACACGTTTGCAGGCACCTACGCATTTTTCAGGACTACATAATAAGACTGGATTTTCTACTCTCGGCTATACTACACCCGAGTTTGCAAAAAAAAAAAAGGAAAAACCATACGAGCTGCTAGCAAAATTTCAGCCAAAAATAATACCAGAGGAGTTCTCGCCAAAACAAAAGCAAAATCAATGTTCAAAGTTTTGTGCGCTGTTTGAGCAGTGATTTTGGCTTTTTATGGTGAGAGCTCCTCGAATGCTACTTTTGGCTAAAATTTTGCAAGAAGCCCAAACATTTGGTATAGTTTGTTATCTCAAAATTTCAGATTTTTTGTATTTTAATTTGTCACATTTTTTCAAAGTTTTCCGAACTCGGTGTACTACTCTCGAGAGTAGTCACACCTTTCGGCATTTTTTACTGTGAGATTGAACAATGAGGCTTTCTTCTCGTAAATGTTTAAGCTTTCTAGGGTTGCCTGCTGTCTCCAGAGTAATCCTCTTCTTAGTTTTCTTTCATGTCTGAAACTTACCGTATGTAGACTAGGATATAAATTAGGAATGCCTTTTCAGCTTTGTTCTATTTGAATCCTGTAAGACAGGATGTTCAGTTTATAAATAGGGATATCTGTTGTTTTCTAAAGTTATTGCAAAGTTTATGTGAGATTCCGGTGCAAGCCAGTAATCTAGTTACTTTTAGAACGAAAACGCAGGAGCGTCCCGCTTTAAATTAATAAAGCTCACAACACTGAGAAAGTAAAACATAAAGTGCATTACAGCACTGGACTGGGCACGAAATGAACAAAATGAGGTGATACTAAGGGACAAGCGGCCCCAATACCACACAAGAGCACGCAGGCTCCAACGTCCAAACAAAGTCAAGCAGCTGAAGATGGGTTTTTTTTCGAAAAGGAGGTTAAACCCCCGGCCTCCGCATCAATGTGATGCATACAGCCATTTTTATTAATTATTAAATAGAGTACAGACAAAGGACAACCATTGTCCGAGCCATTACAAAATAAAGACTAAACACATATGACTTCTTCCGCAGCAGTGCCTTCAAGAAGGGATAACCGCCCTTGTGCCATCGTCATCACCAAATTGCTGAGATCGGCCGATGAAGGCCGATACAATAGCAAGTAGATAACGCCTTCAACAAGGTAACGTCACAATTCGTCGCTACTGAGCCTGATCAATAAAGGTTAGAACAAGAGTTTTCACTCCGGACATGAAGCGGTGTTCAAAACAACATCTTGAAAACGGATCGTTGATAGTTGCCTCCGTCATTACTCCACGTTAGGCTAAAAAGGCACTAGCAAACTGATGGGGCGTCTTCCCACCTTAGACCACCGGCACGGCCATCGGGTGGACGCCCATGTCTTGACGCGAACCTGGCCGCTGCCACTCCACGCCAACATGACTCACAGTGCAGCATCCACACCATTGGAGTCGGCGCTCCGATGCTAGAAGCCGCCGGGGAACAGTCAGTCTGCCTCTCGCTCATCAGCGCCAAACTCAGCCATTGACGCCTCGAGCCTCCTTGTGCAATGGTCGTTGCCCTCGCACCGGACAATAATCCTCCTTGTGCCGTCAGTGAGTGCGACACATGACAACCGTTGTCGTGCCCGCAAATGCGCTGACGCGCCTGCAGATGCGCTATTGCGCCTCTTGATCTCCTTGTCATGGTCGTTGAGGGCCGCCGCCCATGCCACTGTGACCAACGGAGGCCGCAGCCGCCGTCCTGACTACTTGTTCCACTGTCGCCGATGAATTTGTGTGTGTCTTCACCGATGCGAACGTCGGCACCGCCAGCTGCAGATCTTGGTGGTCCAGCGAAACAATCCATCCCAACCGGGCGGTTCCAGTGGTGACGAACTAGAGCGCAAGTTGGCTGCTCTAGAATTTTGGGAGCATGTGCCATCGCCATGGCCGAAGAGGAAGAGCCCATGCACGGCGCCTCCGCCATCACGGCTCCCCACAGCATGCCACCGACCTCCTCACGGCAACTCCTCTGTCGACTTGACCGACCAGCGGCGGAGTCTCCCGACGGCCCGGCACAAGCAACTCCGCACGCTGCTGTACCTGACGAGAAGAGAGGGACCGGCGAGGCCTCCGGCAGCTCACAGGCTGGCTGCAGCCCCGACCCCGGGGCCATCCCAGCCCCGCATCATCCCATGGCGAGGCGCTCCTGCAGCTGCAGGCCATCCGCCCCCCGCGGCCGCCATGGTTGAGGGGCGAGATGCGAAATCGCCTCTCCGTAAAAAAGGGATCTGGTGGTTTCTTCGGGCGTGCCATCCTCAGCAGTTGAAGACGGTTGGCGAGCGATAACATGGAAGCTCATGATCTTCCCCATAGCCTCCCGCATAAGGTCAGTATCCTGTTGTTTCCCTAGTGACATCCAAAGCTAGAGAAAGAGGTGCCATTTGAGAGGAGGACATCGATATTTCTTGCTGTCTACAAGGCGGTGTGATTCATACTGTAACCGAACGAGGGAAACGCCACCGCGTCGCTCCGATCTGGCAACACGGGGGAACGCCACGGCCGGTGACCGCCGAGCCCTTCTCTCTTTCCCCTCGTCTTGACGCTGCCTTAAGGGGCCACTGGTGTATTACACAACCACACGGACCGAAACTGGGTAAACTTCCGGTGTATTAGACTATCTTCGCAGACGTCTACATCCGTGTTCATTGTGCCACCCTCGAATCGACAAAGGGGCCTTGTGTACATTATTAGGGGTTGGACACCTGGATAAGCTTAGCCCTTGGTGTCATGTGCTCTGATGTACCGTGACATCGGTAGATGATGGGCGAATAAGCCACGGCGACGAAGCCGGGCATGTCGAGTGCGGGTATGGGCGCGCACTGGGCTTGCTGGGCGCGTCGGGTCCGAGGACTAGGGCGTGCGTGTGTGCGTGTGTTGGGTGCACGGGCGTGTCCGTGCACCAGGGTGTGTGTATGGGCGTATGTTGCCAAGCCGTAGGTGGCCTGGTCAGGCGCGAGCCGTTGGAGCTGGCCGTGTGACGCGGGCGTCAGGCGCAGCGTGGGCGCGGTCATTGCGCGGAGAGCGCGGGGAGGATCAGGGGTGAGTGGAGGCGTGGGTGCATGCCCGGTGTGCCGGCTCGGGGTATAAAGCCACCTGATGGCATTGTAACAGTGTGACACAGGCGAGTTCGTGCTCGAGAAACTAAAGGGGGCGTTCGTGCGCCGGGAAAACCTCTGTGTCCACCGTTTCTCTGAATCTCTCTGAACTTCTTCTTCTTCTCTCCGGTGAGCTAGCCACGGCAGCAGTGAGCGAGCAGAGTGAGAGGGAGAGGAGAGCTAGGGCTAGAGAGTGGCGGTTCCAACATTTGGCATCAGAGCCACGTGGAGGAGGGAGCTCGCCGGCGATGTCCATCGTGCCATACGCCGGCGGATCGGGCAGCACCTCAGGGCCACCGTGTGCCACCGCGCCCACGCTGTGCCTGACGCCCGCGTCACACGGCCAGCTCCAACGGCTCGCGCCTGACCAGGCCACCTACGGCACCTCAGGGCCAGATCTTGCAGCACGGACGCGCTGAATCCAGACCGGTGAGGGGATGCAAAGCAGATGGAAGGGGCCGGAGATCCGATCTGGCGGAGCCACCGGAGCAGCACGCAGCAACGAGGCACCTCCGTCGTCCAACCGCCGCCCGCACGGCCGGAGGGACGGCCAACACCCGCAGCGCCCTCCACCGGAGAGAGCGGCGCCGCCCACCAGATCCAGGGCCGCCGCCCCGGCAGCCAGAGCTCCCTGCACGGATGCAGGGCAGCAGGGCCGCACGGCGGCCGGCGGCGCCCTTAGGTGGTGGCGGGGAAGGGGAGGCGAACGAGAGATGGGGCTCGGGAGGCTAGGGTTTGGTCGCTCCTGAGTCGCCCACTCTGGGCGACGCGAGAGCCGCGGGGGGTTTGTGCCTAGTTGAAGTATCTAGGCTTGTTTTCATGAGTTTTTGAGAATCTGTTGTGTGTTCATAGGCACGAGTAAATCTTTGCAGCGGTGAAGAAAGTTGATGTGCCCTTGTTAATGCGGGTCTTTTTGAATTTGAAGGCATGAAGAGACATAGAAAAAATAGTCTCTTTGAATTTGAAAGCATGAAGAAACATAGAAAACGGACATGCCTTTGTTCATGCAATCTTATCAGTTTAACTTTCATCGTATTAGTAAAGGAGATTACGAATTTAGATCTGAGCAAGAACAATTGTTATGAAGCTGTATATTTGGACTGGAAGGCATGAAGACATAGTAAGAAAAAATAGCAGTACATATCAATTTGCATGACCGAATATTAATTGACCTCTCAAATATTAGTTGTGCTACATTTCACATTCATTAGAATAAACAGAAATTTTGTTTGAAAATTTTCAACAGCACGCATTCACTAAAATAGTGAATATAAAGATGTATTCATTAACATGGTTAATTAATTTGTTAACAGAGCGAGCTGCTCCCCCGCGTCGCCTCTCCCTGGCGGCACGGGGGAACCACTCTGGCGCCGCCACCTTCCCTCCTCCCTCCACCCCCCACCTCGCCGCTGCCTGAGGAGTTCGCCGGCGAAGCCCGGTATGGCTCCAGGGAGGGTGGCGGCGGGGCATCTCTCTGCGAGGCGCGAGGGCGCATCTGGCGCGCGGGCACGGCGGGCTTGGGCGGGATCGCGGGCGCGGCTCTGGCTCGGGCTGGTGGGGCTCCGGCGGTCCGAGGGGTGTCGGCGGCGCGGCGGTGGGCTCGCTCCGGCGCGGGCGGTCCGAGGGGGCGCGGGATCTGGCGCTCCAGCAGGGGCGCCGTCAAGGGGAGGATCGGATGCGTGCGGGCGGGCGTCTCGCGCGGTGCGAGCGTTGTGGGCGGCGCGCGTCGGGCGCGTGGGCGGGAGGTGGTTCGGCTCGGGAGGCGTCGAGCAGGCAAGCTCGTCAGGTGGGCTCGTCAGGCGGGCGTGACGCGAGGAGGAAGCCGGGGCGGCGGCCCCGGGCTGGAAGCCATGGTGTTTTGGCCGTGGTGTCATGTGCGCTCGCTTCTCAATTGTAGCTTGAGGTGCTGCTACTGAGGGTGCTGCGCGGTGAAGCTTGGTGGTCGGTGTTGGAGAGTGCAAGGCGCAACAGGGACGGCTCCAATGATCTCCACGCTTCTGGGTGGATCAGATCTGCGGGCCTCCATAGGGATGTGTGTGTTCCGGGCGAAAGCCTTGACCTGACTTTGTCGGTGCCGTCGACGGCGGCGCTTTCGGGCGTCGTTTCCCTCCTTGGAGGCGTCGTTGTGGAACTCATCTTCTTCTATGTGGGGCTCGGGCTCTCCGGATGAAAACCTAAGCTCCAGATTTTCCGGAGCGGGCGACGGCGGCGTCTTCGTTGTTTCCCTCTTGGGGGCGTTGCTTGGGAGAGTTAGCTTGTGCTTGGTGCGTTTGGTTTTCTCCTACGTCGGGTTTGGTGGATGCCGGGGCAGCGGCCCCGGACGGCTGATGAACGCCGAGGCGGCGGCCTCGGAAAGTGATGCGTGGTGCGGGTCCATGGGGCGGGGCGGCGGCTCGGCCTTCACTTGGGTGGCAATCTTGGGCCACTTGGGTGGCAGGCTTGTCGGTCCGGTCGACGCGTTCCAGAGGGGGCGGTCTGACTTTGCGTCGGGGCGGCGGCCGCGGATGTGGTGCGACGTTCGTGGTCTGCGAGCGGTTGCCCTGAGCAGTGTGGGCTGCGGGCAGCTGGGTCGCGCGGCGTTGCTGCTCGAGCGGAGCGGTGGTACGTCGGGGCGGCGGCCCCGGAAGGTGGTGTCGGTTGATTGCGTTGGGCGCGGCGGAGCGGTGGATGTCGGGGCGGCGGCCCCGAGAAAATCACTGTGGCGTCCAGACTTCTGTGGCAACAATGATGGTGGGAGCGATGTCGGCGACGCGGTAATGGTTGCGATAGTCGGCTCTTCTCCGGCGTGTCCACGGTATTGCCTTGGTTTGTTTGTTGCTGTGGAGTCGAAGTTGCGGCGGCGAGGCCCTGTGGTATACGATGACTGGTTGCAGGTGGCCTTTCGGCGATCTTCCGTGGCGCCAGCCGTGCCTGGTTTCGTTCTTCTGAGTTCTCCGCCAGAATCGGAGCTGCGTTGTCTGTCCGCAGGTCGACATATCGTCGAGGAGGGTGGGCTTTGCCCTGTGTGTTTCAGTCTATGGGAGTGGGCTCGGCCCTTGTTGTTCCGGTTTTTGCCCGGTTTTCCGTAATTAACTGGGCAATTCTCTTCTGCTTAATTAATAGATGAGGCAATCTTTGCCTCCATTTCGGAAAAAAAATTAACTTTGATCCTTTTGGATGTATCAATTGCTTCATGCTGCCCAAAAACAATTGATTAGCTAGGCGGCTTGGGACTAATCCAACCAATACGGAGTGACAGACACTTGTAGACGACTGCGCAATGCCCATCTCATCATCTCCCTTCTATTTTCCGTCCTTTCTCCTGTTATTGGAGAGAGACATCGGCTAATCCGTGCATTTGTACTCTCTCCGGCATACTTTCGACAACACCTGTAAATTAATACTAGGCAAATACAACACTATTTGTCGACATTGCACTATCTTTCTTATACCAGCCAAATACAACACTAATTTTATTGAATACAAAAGGACCACACTATTTGCGTTCCTGAGCAACACTACAAATATATGCTTTGCTGAAGCATCTACCAGTTGCGTGGCTTCATCAAATTTTGTACTTCCGTGGTTCAACAAAACCAAAGTGTGAGGACTATCACACAAGAAAACAAGGCATACACTGCAAGCAGTAAGGCAGAACCTTCCAGCACAGCCGTGATTCCGTCGACGGTGATGGCAGCGGTCCCTGGTAACGTACCTGATTTTTGCCGGTTCCAAGAGAACGTTGCTGTTGCCGTAACTACCAGCAGCAGAACGTGCAAGTCGTCTACGGCCTCGACATGACGTGTTGCCCTTTGTGCCAGCGTAGTGCAACAAGCTTGCAGCGTTGCTATATTATTTTGTAAAGAGATATAACTTGTAGTATTGATCATGCGAAATGCGCCGATGTGGTAGGCAACGATCTTTTTTGAATGAAATGTATTTTAGATTGTAAAGCTGACAAAAAGGGATATTGAATGGGCGTTATCCTACCTGGCACCGCACAAACTTCCTCTCAGGAGGCGCCACAGGTGCCGCCCCAACCACTAGTGAAATATTATGACGCTCTCGGGTGACACGGAAAAACCTAGCTGCCACACCTAGCAGCCTCTCCTCTCATTCAGATTCTCTAGGCAGCGTCAGAGGATGTTGGGCTAAGCTCATGTCGTGGACGGTGGGGCCAAGGATAGCTCTCACTTTGCGCGGCGCCTTTTCCCCGATGGTTTTTGCTGTTGTAGCGGCGGTACCCGACGCCGGAGTTCTCCTTGATAGTTGCGGTTCCCAGACGCGTCGAGGCGCGTGGGTTGTTGTGTCCTGTCACGGCATCCCTGCTGCTCCCGGTGACGTCCAATCCAGGCGCCCCTGCTGCTCTTGGTGGTGTCTGGTCCTGATTCGAACCGAAACCGGTGGTGCACCCCTTCTCAGGTTTCTTGGCATGACGGCGCCCCGGTCATCGACAACCCTTCCAGTCTCGGTCAGACTGGCGACCTCGCCAAGACGCTGCTCCGCTCTCAATTTGAAATACTAGATTTGTCGGTCACAAGGCCCTCGGCTTGACGGGCCTAGGCACTTCTAGTGAGATACCCTTGCTCTAGTTGCTTGGCTTGGCGGCGGTGTAGCCATGACGGCCCTCCTAGTAGCGGCCTGACTAGCGGTCATGCTAGGCTGCACATTGCCCTTGATCTGGAGTTCCAGAACTAGCGGGCGCAGGATCCTCGGCACATGATCATGGTGTGGTCCTATCTGCAACAAGAAGGGTAGCATTTGTGGTGGTTCAAGCGAACTAGCTTGCCTATGAGCTTGGGAGGTGTGACGGACAGTGAAAGCAAAGCTTGAACGCGATCCGACTGTTGAGAGTGGCGCCCCCAAGCGTCGTTACCTTAATGAAGGCATTGTTGATGTGGTTATCTTCTCCCAACCCTATTGCTTCAAAGGAAACCCCAGGTCCAGAAACCTTCGGACTGTACAATGATGTCACTTGTGTTGTGGTATCCTGTTGGGAAAATCATTCTTGGAGTTGTTCCAGTTGGGCGACTAGTGGTATGCATCACTCATATTAATTCCTTATAATTTTTTTTTTAGAATCACTGGGGGAGTTCCCCCACCTGAATATATTGCTCAAACGACTGCAGAAGCAGTAGGTATAGAATTACAGAGGCACGGTGCAACGTGCAGAGAGGTAGGAACGCCACGAGAAGACGTCCTCCTTGTCACCCGTAATGACAAGACGGCGTGACCAAAGGTCTAAGTTAGAGATAAGGTTTCTAAGGGTTATTACAGAACATTGATCAATATTCCTAAGCAGCATGTCATTTCGTGCTGCCCAAATTTTCCAGAGAAGAGCGACGAGAACGAAAGACCACACATTCTTGGGCAGGTGTTGAGGCAGTGGAGTGTCCCAGAGCTCATTTATATCATCGTTTGAGGACAGGAAACCCACACGTTGCCAAATCCTATTAGCAAGAGGGCATGTGATGAAGAGATGAGTGGAGTCTTTAGGTGGCGTAGCATAGCGGGGGCACAAATCAGTGGAGATTATGTGCTTATGAGCAAGGTACATTCTGGTGTTGAGGCGGTCTTTGAAGAGGAGCCAAGCAAAAAATTTAATTTTGCAAGGAGCCTTGGTGCCCCAAATGAGGGGGGCAATGAGATCTTGGTCTGGTCTGGTCATGAGTGTGCCGTATGCTTTCTTGGTGGAGAAGTCATGACCCCTGAGTAGGAACCGTTGATCTTCCTCTGTCAACGGCACGAAGTCCTACAAAATAGCCAAAAGCGAACCAAGCTCTTGTTCTGTTGTAAGAGAGAGAGGCGGTTACGGAGGTTAGCTTTGATACCGAAACACATAATGTTAGCTACTTTCACCAGTTGTAGGGTAGAATGTGAGAAAAGGTGTGGGAAGGTGGTAGCTAGTGGTTTTGGTGTGAGCCAGGTATCCATCCAGAAATATGTGTGTGTTCCACTGTATGTTAGCACAAAGGAGATTGACTGGAGGGTTGGGATTTGTTGAGAAATCGTGCGGCACAAGAAAGGGGTTTGGGGGGGGGCGGGGAGACTAAGGCGTTTGGGTGTTGGAGGTCTAGCCAATCAAGCCAAGGAGTTTGTGCGGAGGAGAGTGCTTTGGCAGCAAATTTCATTAGGTGGCAGTTATTTTGAACATGCAGGTTTTTGAGCCCTAAACCACCGATTTTTTTGGTAAACAGATGTTTTTCCACGCAATCAGACATTGAGCACCCGAGCAAGCATCTTCTCTGGCCCAGAAAAAATACCTCCTCAGAGAGTCAATGATTTTGAGGGTTTTCTTTGGGATGCAGAAAACGAACATGAAGTATGTAAGAAGGGAGTCCAGGACAGCGGAGATAAGAATGAGTCGATCGCCCCTGTCTAGAAGCTTGACACGCCAACCAGTTAGTAGCTTTGGAGAACGTTCTATCAAGGGTGCAAAGGTATTGGAGGGGGGCTTTGTTGGGGCAAGGGGGAGCCCAAGGTAAGTTTGAGGGAAAGGAGTGCGTGAGCAGTCCATGGCTAGGGCAATGGCAGCAACTAGGGTTTCATATGTGTGCAGTGTAGCCAGGGTTGTTTTGGTGAAGTTGATGGTGAGACTGGTGGCTTGTGCAAAGTTGTTGAGTATTGTTTTGAGGGCTGCGGTGGCGATGGGAGAGGCGGTTGCAATGATAAGCATGCCGTCGGCGTATTGGAGAATGGTGGGGGGAGGTAGGTGAAGATGGGGTGGTGGAGAGCAGGCTCGGAGTTTTGGAGGATGTGTTGCTGGAGCAAATCGGCGACGATGAGGAACAAGTAGGAGTAGGCCGGGTCACCCTGCCGTAGGCCATTCTTGCATTGTATCCAGTGGCCTGGGATGCCGTTTAGGAGGATAACAGTTTTGCCCATGAGGAGGATATTTTGAATCCAGGAATGAAAAGTTTGTGAGAAGCCATGAGCAGCCAAGATTTTGTCTAGGGCAGGCCAAGCAACAGAATCAAAAGCCTTCCTGAAGTCGAGCTTGAAGACCATGGTCGGTCGTTTGCGAGAGTGGCAAGAGCTAATGAGGTCGGACGCGTAGACATAGTTTTCGGCAATATTCCTGCCGGTGATGAACACTGTCTGGTTGCCATGAACCAAACTGGGGATGAGAGGTTTGAGCCACGAAGTGAGTGCTTTGGCAATAGCTTTAACTGGGCAGTTTTGTAGTGAGATTGGTCTGAAGGCGCCTGATAACCCAGGGGATCGCAACAGTTTTCGAGGGTAGAGTATTCAACCCAAATTTATTGGTTCGACACAAGGGGAGTCAAAGAATATTCTCAAGTATTAGCAGTTGAGTTGTCAATTCAACCACACCTGGATAACTTAATATCTGCAGCAAAGTATTTAGTAGCAAAGTAGTATGGAAGTAACGGTAACGGTAGCAAAAGTAATATTTTTGGATTTTGTAGTGATTGTAACAGTAGCAACGGAAAAGTAAATAAGCGAAAAACAATATATGAAAAGCTCGTAGGCATTGGATCGGTGATGGAGAATTATGCCGGATGCGGTTCATCATGTAACAATCATAACATAGGGTGACATAGAACTAACTCCAATTCATCAATGTAATGTAGGCATGTATTCCGAATATAGTCATACGTGCTTATGGAAATACTAGGTGACTATAGACTTGCAAGATACTCCCCCCGTTCCAAATTACTCGTCGTAGAAATGGATGTATCTAAAACTAAACTATATCTAGATACACCCATATCTACGACAAGTAATTCGGAACGGAGGGAGTAGGATCAAGAACTCACATATATTCATAAAAACATAATAGGTTCAAATCTGAAATCATGGCACTCGGATGAGGCGCGGTGTCGCTGACGCGGCTGGCCCGCGGCTCTTTCACGTCAAAACTGCTCGCCCCGGCACCCCCGGGCGCCCCAGCGCGCCGTGTTCGGCCTGGGTCCGCCGGCGCTGATTTCGGCCCAGGACGGCGAAAATCGGGCTCCTGGGGGCACGACTGGGCCTTTTTTCGGCGCCGGCGCGAAAAAATCGTCTGGAGAGGCATTTCTGGGGCGCGGCTGGAGATGCTCTTAGGTTATATAGGATGTAGTAGCCCATAGCACAATGGGTATGTCTAGGACACATCTAGATGTGACATAACTATGTCACATCTAAACTGATTTCCACTCTCTTTGTGGTTTTTTTTCCTAGTTTTTTTTTCTTATTGCTGCATTATATATTTGTGGAAGCTTAGATGTGACATGCTTAAAAAATACTCCCTCCGTCCGAAAATAATTGTCATCAAAATGAATAAAAGGGATGTATCTAGATGTATTTTAGTTCTACATACACCCTTTTTTGTCTATTTTGATGACAGGTTTTTTCGGACGAAGGGAGTATGTGATATAGACAAACTGTAGCACAATAGTGTTTTGTCTTCTCGTGATTCTCTCAACAACAATAAAAAATTCAAGATGGCTCTGTAAGCTGGGTTGAGACTGAGGGCCCGCCTGTAAGCGTGTGTTTCGTCAGAGATACTACGAGGGGCGTGTCACTCAACTCCCTGCAAGTCTGCATCTCACCCTGTACCTTCTCCTTCCTCCTCCTGTACCTCTCCCCTCCCAACTCTTTCCATATCCTGCCATCAATCCATGGAAGGAGCTCCGGCCGTGACACAAACTCCAATGCCGCAAGACACGCCGGCCTCCCCAATGCGACCACCGACGGCCACACCATCCGGCACAGGGGCCTCAGGTCAGAGCCCTCCCTCCCCGTTTCCACACATTCCCGTCGTCGCTGGCGGCCGTGCGGGCAAGGTGCTCGACGAAATGCCTCCTGACACGCCAAGGCTCCTCGTCGCAGTTCTCGAACCGCAGCGGCGGCCGTGGGCGGACGTCCCGCCGGACATCCTCGGGGTCGTGGCCGGCCGCCTCCCCCGCGTCGAGGACCGCGCCAGGATGCGCTCCGTCTGCGGCGCCTGGCGCGTGGCGGCGCGCCTCCACCGCCCGCCGCCGCCGCCGCTCCCCCTGCTCGTCCACGCGGACTTCGCCTTCTCCGGCTTCTCCCCCGACGGGGCCACGACGGGCGCGCGTCGCGTCCCGCTGCCCGAGGACGTGGCGGCCGACGACGTCCGTTGCGTGGGCTCGTTCGAGGGCTGGCTCGCCGGCGTGCGGCCGAACCAAGGTCGCTACTTTGGCGATGCCCAGTGCTTCCTGATGAATCCTTTCTCCCGGGACGTGCTCCGTCTCCCGCCTCCCTCCGCGTCCTATCATTTCGTCGATGCCCACAGTAGATCCCTCCCCATCATCGGCGGCTCTGGTGTGGTTGAGTGCACCATCAACGCCCCACAGTACGTGATGTCGTTCTGCAAGGTGATCTTGTCCTCTTCACCTGATCCTGGGTCCAAATGCATTGTGGCTGCATTCTCCGTGCACAGGAACGGAGCCAAGCTTGCTCTCTGGCGGCCTGGGATGCCGTCGTGGTGCGTGTGCCTTGGTGGCTGCATCAGCAAGTTCAGTGACATTACCTTCTACCAGGGGAAGCTGTATGTGCTCAGCGAGCTCACCACAAACCTCTTTGCCGTCGAGATAACAGACGACGACAATGACTGTGGGCTGATGGTTTCTCGTGTCGACCGTTGCGTGGCCGAGCTGCCTGAGGTCAAGGACAGCTACAAACAGAGGTGGAACTTGGTAGAATGGCATGGAAAATTGTTGCTCATCGCCAGATACTTAGGTGGCGATGAGAGCTGGAACGATATTTGCAAGGTTGGAGTATATGTGGTGGAGTTAAGCACGAAACCTCTTCAATTTACTGAGATCGACACCTTGGATGGCGAGTGTATCTTCATCAGCCCATGCAGCAGCAAATCGTTTCATGCGTCGGAGTATGACGGGGTGGAAGGCAATGTTATCTACTTCATCGATGGCTATCTCTGCCCTGCTAAAAATGGTCCCCCACTTGATACGTTCATGTACAACTTGAGAGATGGTACATTGGCACCATTCACTGCAGATACATCAGAGCACAACTTCCAGGCACCAGATGGCAAGCCGATGAGTCCAACATGGTTGTTTCCTTCTGAATGAAGTTCGGCGCATCAACTCCGATGTTAATGAATCTTTAGTGTATCAGAGAGCCCTGCTGCTGCTTGGCATAAGGACCATCGTGTTTCTTTTCAAGAACTGAAAAAAAAAACAAGTGTATGTTGTTGTCTGATTTGTGATTATTATGATGCTTGCTGACTTACACTGTTTTAGTACTTCGTTTTCAAACTTCCATTTGGATCATCAGTTGATTCACATTTGTGGGAATCAGTAGTTAAGTCAGCAGTGGTTCTTCATATTAACTGGACTGTAATGGTTCTGCAATGCCTCACCTATCCTCTTCCGGTCCTTTGGGTATTTCTGTCACTGGAGTAGACATTTCTACTAGTGGTTAATATAGCTAGTGGAGTGTTATATCTTCAAGTTTTATTCAATGGATTTCATTTGAATCTATGGAACTGCTTGCTTCCTTATTGAAGCATGGTATTACTCCTTTCAATATGTGAGTATTAGGGATGAGCCTTTCAGTGCTGTTGATGCCCATACAGCAACAAGTCTCCTCAATATGAATCATCGTATCAGCACATGCAGATTGTATTAGTATTTGATTAAGAGCTGATTTATAAAGCTCTTACTTTGTATGATAAGATTATGTCATGGGTATTTTATCACATAGAACTGTTCCTTTGGTGACCCACCAGATGGATTTTCTGCCGTTTTGACTCTTCAGCAGTTAATGTTAGATGGGGAGATCTATTGGCAGATTGTCAACAATTTAAGGATCTTGTAAATGCGCATAAAGATACCGTTGGTGACTCCAATCTTAACAGTATGGCCTCTCAAAGAGTAATGGAAATACCAAGAAAAGAGACGGATGATATTCATGATCAAGAGAGAGGAAAGAGAATCAGGGGATACAGGTCTTAAGCCTTGTATGCTTTACCTGTGCCAGAACAAAGGCTTGTATGCCTCTCTTGCTGTTATTTCTCACATAATTTTTTTAGCTGGTCAAATTTCACAGAATTCATGGATGGCTGCTAATGTCCAAAATGCTCGTGTTAGTACACTGAAGTTAATTTCTGTGTTCATTTTTATCGGAGTCTGCACCATTTTCTTTGTGTTATCACGATCTTTGTTTCTCTTTGTTCTCGAGATCCAGACTTCAAGATCCTTGTTTTCCTAGTTGCTCAATTAATTTTTTGTGCACCTATGTCCTTTTTTGATTCTACTCCTCTAGGCAAGATTCTTAGCCGGGTAAGAAAAGCCTGAAATAAATGACAGTTATGGTAATTACAGTTCTGTTTCACATACATTTTTAATGATGGATTATCCCCTGCAGGTCTCTTCAGATTTGAGTATCATTGATCTTGATGTTCCATTTGCCTTCATGTTTACCTTTAGTGCCAGCTTAACTGCATATAGCAATCTGGTAGTATTGGCTGTTGTTACATGGCATGTTCTGTTTGTATCGTTGCCGATGATAGTTTTGGCAATTCGGTTGCAGGTGATTGATCTAACTTTATTTCTGCATGGCTAAACCCCCTTTCTATTGTTATTTCATTTCCGGAATGATCTACTCTGCTGACTTTTCACCCATGGGGTTAATTTATCTGATGTTTTCTCACAATTCTGATTGACTGAGATCTGTTATATTTGGTCTTCTAGAGGTACTATTTAGCCTCAGCTAAGGAATTGATGCGGATTAATGGCACTACCAAGTCTGCCCTAGCAAATCACTTAGGTGAGTCGATTTCAGGGGTTATAACAACACGTGCCTTTGAGGAACAAGATCGTTTCTTTTCTCAAAATTTGGAGCTAGTCGACAAGAATGCTGGTCCATACTTTTATAATTCTGCAGCTACTGAATGGTTGATTCAGCGGCTGGAAACAATGAGTGCTGCGGTTCTTTCTTTTTCTGCCTTTGTCATGGTTCTATTTCCTCCAGGAATTTTTAGCCCCGGTAAGTATCTTATCTGAAGTACTACAATCACAAGTTTCACATTTTTTAGAAAGTCATGGTTGCTTACAAGCTCTATGACTGCAAATATGTGCACTTAATTTTATGTGCATGCATCAGATGTGCAATGAATTTTATATGCACTGCAAAGATTTTTTTTCCTCTGTTTTGATAGGTTCCTGGTAGTGAGTTATGAATGTTAAGCTTGTGATAAGAAAGCCTACTAGATAACTGTGAATGGCTCGGAACCCTAGTGGTATATATATCCAACTTTCCCTTTAGCAACACTTTATATGCCCAATGTCTATGTGCCAAACTCATTGGAAATACAGTTATATAATATCATCCAGTTTATGGAGAAATCAACATTGCCCATCAGAAAACTAATTACTTCCGTTCATACTTGCGCAGGTTTTGTTGGAATGGCATTCTCTTATGGTCTTTCCCTAAATAATACTCTTGTTAACTCTATTCAAAGGCAATGCAGCCTTGCGAATCAGATAATATCTGTGGAAAGGGTGAACCACTACATGGACATACAAAGTGAACCAGTAGAAGTTATTGAAGAAAACCACCCGGCACCAGATTAGCCCCAAGTTGGCAGTGTGGAGCTTAGAGATTTGAAGGTAATCAAATTTAAACATGTACATGTACACTTGACCAGGTGAAACCCTTTAGAAATTCTAACAATTTTATGTGATTTATTTTCATTTGACAGATTAGGTACAGGGTAGACGCACCCCTTGTACTACATGGTATCACTTGCAAGTTTGAAGCTGGAGATAAGATTGGTATAGTTGGTCGAACAGGAAGTGGCAAGACAACTTTAATTGGTGCATTGTTCCGCCTTGTTGAACCTGCTGGAGGGAAAATAAGTATTGACTCTGGACATCACTGCGATAGGCTTACATGACCTGCGTTCGTGTTTGGGCATCATTCCCCAAGATCCAACACTTTTTCAGGGTACAGTAAGATATAATCTGGATCCTCTTGGGAAGTTCTCGGATCAACAAATACGGGAGGTAAGACGTGTAATATATCTACAATTTCAGACAAATAAGCACCTTATCTAATTAGGATTAATAAACTGACTTATGGGGTCGTAATGGCAAGTCGCCATTCTCTGTTATCACATACATGCGTCTTAAAAGGAATCACTAAATTAGTTATATGCTATTGTGTCGCAGGTTCTTGACAAATGCCAACTTCTTGAAGCCGTCCAGGAGAAGGAGCAGGGATTAGATTCACATGGTAGGAGACCTCACTGTATCTATACGTATATAAAATTCGGTCTCTCGTTTATTTTAGGCCCCTAGCAAATTGGGCAAACATACAGTTCAGCTCTAGCCCTTTCAGAATTCAAAATACACTTGCCGCTAAATCTGTCAAACTGTTAGTGGTACTAATCAAGATCTTGCCATACAGTTGCTGAAAACGGGTCGAACTGGAGCATGGGCCAAAGGCAGCTCTTTTGTTTGGGTCGGATGCTTTTGAGAAGGTGCCGTATCTTAGTTCTTGATGAAGCCACGGCCTCTATAGACAACGCAACATACGCCGTCCTTCGGAAAACGATCCGGACAGAGTTCATATATTGCACCGTTATTACAGTCACTTATTAGGACTGCATCATAGAGTTTTTTATTCGATACTGATGAGCTACATGAACACTTCCAGGGAGAGTAGTGGAGTATGACAAACCTACAAAGCTCATGGAAACTGAAGGATCTCTCTTCCGCAAACTGGTGAACGAGTACTGGTCATCCACGTCGAACTGAAACAGTTAGGAGAGATCGTTGATGACGTGTGTCACTGTTCAAGAACCAGTTTCTCTGGAGATGTACAAGACTCGGTTTCAGGGGACGGACATGTTTGGATCAGAAAGAAATAATCTCTTGTCATACTCCAGAGGAGCTCATTTATTTGGAATCTGAAGAAGATGCAGTGCCATCTTGCAGAAATTGCCTGGATTCTTTTAGCTATGTATTGCTACCTGAAAATTTTGCAATATACTACAGTTTAGCTTATTATTTGTTGACCATTGCCGCTCTTCACAAGCGCTGAAGCTGAACAGAGCAAATCCATGAACTAGTAGAAATGTTGCTCCCAAGATAACCTATTTCGATGTTTTTTAATCCGAGTTTACACAATATATCATATATAGAGTACTACAAAGTACTGTGTGTAATAATGTACAACAACAATACAAGTCTGAATATCTGATGCTGAGAAAAAAAAAAGTACACCTAGTTAATCAGCTCGGCGACAGCGCGACCGGCGGAGGAGCTAGCGCCGCCACGCCATGGGGCTCCCGTCCTCCAGCTCCGGCCGCGTCCTTACCATCTTCGCCGCCGGCATCCTGCTCCCCCGCACCGCCATCCTCCCCAGCTCCTCCCCGGCCAACGCCCGCAGGTCCATCTCCTCCCTCCTGCGCCTCCTGCTCCACCGCACCGCCGCGACCACGGTGGCCGCCAGGAAGCCCACCGCCACCACCCCGCCGACGCCGGCCACCGCCATCCACGCCCACCACCGCTCCCGCACCGCCGCAGGCGGCGGCGGCGGCGGCGTCGGCGAAGGCGGTGGCGGTTGCAGCCGCACCGCCACGCCGTAGTGGCCCGTGCCGGTCACCGTGCACGCGGTGTCCGACGCCATGGCGTGCGTGGCCACGGCCTTGGCCTTCCCGCTGTCCACCGCGAAGGTCACGCACCTCGCCGCCGTGGCATTGAACGGCTGTGTCCCGTTCGCTGCCGCCGCATGCGCGAGGTCCCCGAACTCCACGCGGACGGGCGCGCCGAGCGCCCGGAGCCCGACGGCCCTGCTGCCGTTGTTCCCGGTCGACACGTCGTACGCGAGCAGCGCCGCCACGGGGGCGGCCAGCGCGTACCCGGGCGGCGCGGCGAAGAGCGCGGCGGAGGAGTTGCTGCCGAGGAACCGCTCGAAGACGACGTCGACGCGGCGGGCGAACGGGGACGGCACGACGCGCGGCGGCACGATGAACCCCGCGGTGCCGGCGGCGGCGTCGGTGGCGTTGACGCCGTCGGCCCAGAGGGAGCTGCTCCGCACGCGCACCGCCGAGGCCTGGACCTCGACGAGGCCGCACGCCGACGGGCAGGCCGTGAGGGGCACGCCCACGAGCTTGTCGGTGCGGTGGAGCAGCTCGAACGCGCGGTCGCGGACGACGTCCTCCACGGCGGAGATGTTGACGACGACGGCGGCGCTGCTGCGATCCTGGGCAGCGGAGCAATGATGATGCAGGAAGAGCGCGAGGAGCAGCAGCGACGACAACAAGGACGACGATGGGACCGCCATTGCTGCCTCTCTTTCTGGAGGGCTAGCGCCGTGGCGTGTGGCGGCGGCGGTAGGATGCCGCCATCTCGACGGAGGGCTCGAACGGCGGGCCGGATGGACGGAGCGAGCGGAGGAGGTGGCCAGAGCTACGAGAGGTTAATCACCAATGGAGGCAAATGATCTCCTATATTTAGGGGGGATGCTGGCTGTTAATTAGTACCAGCACTCAGATGAAATGCAGCATTATATTATCCCTTTTTTTTTCAACACAGCGTAAACGCAGACGCTCATATACTCATTCCTATGTGCCATGAACAATTTTTACAGGATTTCAAAATTTACAAAAGAAAAATCAAGTTTAAGAAGAATGTACATGGGCCATGTAAAACTATTGAGAGAAAATTAACTAATGAAGATAAGATCAAAGGAAAATTTTATGAGGTGAACGTTCAGTCTCTAGTCTTGGTGGTGAACGCTTGCGGGAACTAGTGGAAGAAGTGAAGGAGTGAAGGAAGGAGGACGAGGAATGAGGAGAGGGAGGGGAGCTAACCGAAACCGTTACCGAGGCAACGACAACCTAGTGACAATGTGGTAATGCCTTGGCTTGACGCTGGCGAGACCGAAAAATCAAGGAGGGAAATAATGATATGACGAGGAGGATGAGGAAAAAGAAGGTATGCGCCAGTCTCTCATGATGAAGAAGATGAGATAGGGGTGTGAAGGTTTGCGCCGTATGATCAGTGCACATATGCAACATAGTCTCATCCGAAATAAAATGACAATGCATGTTGGGTTCCCAGCGAAAGTGGGGACGCGAAAATGTGTTCGAAAGAATTATTGAACTTGCCAAAGAAAAACAACTTTTTTTGCGGGAAAAAGAAAAACAACTTTAACAACTTTAAATAAGTCAGTCCAAAACATTTGTTCTGAACACTGAAAGTCCTCCAAAGCTTCACGCGAAAATGCCATGGTCCACAATGAACAAGTGGGAAAAAAATCATTTTTTTCCTGAAACGTTGAAATACAATTTTTGTTTTCTTCAAAAACAGAAAATGGGATCGCAGAAGCTCGAGCTCTAAAAGGGCATTTCTGTCCAAAACCGGCCTTCTTTCTAGTACTGCCAAAGAGAAAGAGCAATGGAGCAGCTGGGTTCTCATTTTATATGTCATCTTTATCGGAGCAATGGAGGGTGGAGCAGTTGACACGACAGTTCTCCGGTCTCCAACCCAACCTTTTTCCGATGGCGACACGCCTCACCTCACCGGAGTTCCTGGAGCGCGGCAGCTTTATGGGGCGGCGCGGCCCGGCGCGGCCGGGTTGACCCTCTGCATCGTAGCAGAGCATTACATCCATTAAGGGCTTCTTTGATTCAAAGAAATTTTATAAGATTTCTGGAGGATTGAAATTTTTAGAATTTTTTCCTATGTTGGTCCTTTGATTCATTGGATTGAATTTGATAGAAGTTTTTCCTATGCAATCTTTTGTACTACATTTCATAGGAAGTTTAACATTCACTCCAATCTCTTTTTACAACTTTTTTGTTTTTTTCATGGCATCAAACAATCATTGTTAATTCTATAGGATTCAAATGGGCATGCCACTCCAACCCTGCACTTTTCCTACTCCTGCGTTTTCAAAATCCTACGAATCAAAGAGGCCCTAAGTGCAAATTTGGGCCCTATAGGCACGCTGGCTCCACAGACATTGACCGGAGATCCTCTATTTCGATCTGTTCATATATAGTCGTATTCCTATATATTCGTCTCCAAATCTATACAAAACATGCAAATTATATAGATTATCATACAACCTATAAAACACAACAAATCCAATATAGACAAAGGACTAAGTTTAGTACAATCTGATCTAAAAGGGTCACCGAAGTTCATAGCTTAAGTAAAACGGTAGATTAAAATTAATTAAACAGAGAGAGACGGCCAAAGTTCCCCACTTCCAGGCGGGCCGCTTCCCCTTGGGGTCTCAGGAGCGACGGTTGTCCTCGGCGTACGTCTCGGTGGCGGGCGGGGCGTCGTCGTAGTGGGTCGTGCCGCCGTCTGAAGAGGAGGAAGAGGTGATCCCCACAAGGCGACGAGCGGCGCGGGCCAGCTCCCTCGTGGGCCATGTGGCTTCCTATGGCACCACCACCCTCTGCCTCGCCACCATCTTGGACTCCTCGAGCCCTATGCAGAGCGCGGCAACGTTTTTTTTAGCGTTGTCGGCGGGCGTTGTCTCTGCGGAGGTGTAGGGCAGCAGATGGTGTCGCGGAGGGCCTCATTGCTGTCGGAGGCGGGTGGTAGCGGCTCCGGCGCGGATCTACAGGGCCCGCACCTGGAGCGTCCGGAGGCCGCTTGCGTCGCCCGCATTGCAGCCACAAGGCCGCGCGAAGCTCGAGCTGCCCACCCGGGTCGTCAGTGACACCGTCGAGGAGGAGCTCCCGCCCCGGTCTATCCATGAGCGGTGGAGAGCAATGCAGAGCGCGATCTTCTCGTCATCAGGCGCAATGAGCTCGAGGAGTCCGCGACGAGCGCCGCCCAGCCAGATCCGTGCCCGGCCATGGTGGAGGGGACTTGCGAGGAAGGAGAGGAGATCGCAGTGAGCAAAGAGATCGGGCAAGTGAGGTTAACTAGGGTTTGGGCGTCCAGCTGGGGTATTTATGGGGACACGTGTGGGAACGGCGTGGGCCATAGTGGGCCGGCCTGACGTGGCGGCGGTGTCCGGGTGCGTTCGATCTGCCCCATATCCGCTCCAAATATGGGCTAAGATGCCGGTCAACTCTGTCATTTGGGCCCGATTTGCCATGTCTGGTTGGGTACCAAACTCTTGTCCACGCAGGGACCAGGTAGCCCGCCCTGGCGTTTCGGGCCGATATGGGGTGTCCGATTGTAGATGCGCTAAGGGGAAAGAAAAGGCGACCTATGTGCAATGCCACGTGGCGCTGATGGCTTGATGAGACAATAAATATCATTTTTTCTTTGAAGATTGAGGTTTTTTTAAGTAAAGTATTTCTTTGTACTTTTTTTCTGGGATGGAGGTGACCGGTTGACTATGCCACATGGTGCTCGCTGGTTGGATGAGGTGAGAAAAGTTTAGATGGAGGTGAGATTTTCTTTTTTTGAGACGGAGGTGAGGAAAGGTTTGTTTTTTAGATTTTCGAGATACAAATGGCGACCCAACTGAGCAAAATGAGCGCATAGCTTCATTTCTGGTTGCATGCAATGGCGCGCCCTAACCACTACTATCATAGCAAGCGCCGATGAAGAAAAGACTATTGGTAGCACTGCTCATTTAGATCAGCTAATAAGCAACAATCAGTGAATTTTCCTAGCACAAAAAACCTAGAGGCTCTACTCCGAAAATGTTAAGACCAGACCAAACACACTATCTGCAAGTGTACACGATCATGAGCTGAATGCAGCGAGCAGAACACTCCTCAATCCCCACCGCGTGGTCGTCCAAGAAGCCTAAAGCAACACGCCGATCGAGAACAATTCGCCAAACAGCGTCGTCCAGATCGCGCGCCAGACGCTTCCTGACCTGCACCGGTCGCCGCCCGACGGTGACGGATCGCCGGCGTGAGTATTGCGCGGCGCCGTCCGAACGGCGGGCGGTGGCGGCGGCGCCTGCACAACTGCATGCACAGAAGAGCAAAACTCTTGGCGCGTCAAATGCCTTGCAAATCACTATGTTCACCAGGAGTTACACGTCGCGCGCACCGGCGGAGCACGTCGGCGGGAACGAACCTGGGTCGGGCATGCCGACGGAGTCGTCGCGGCAGCCGACGGGGAGGCGGCAGCGCGTGGGCAGCCCGAGCGCCTGTTCTCTGGAGACGTTGAAGTCGGCGAGCATCCCCGGGTCGGCGAGCAGCTGGCAGATGCACGGCATCTCGGTGGCCGCGGCGCGGCTGAGGGCGGTGCAGCACGTCGGCGCGGGGCGGCCCGCCGACTTGAGGTACGCCGTGCACGGCAGCACCTCCTCCAGGCACGGCAGGAGGGGGGACGGCGTGATGCTCATGCTCCTGCCGGGGGCGGGCGCGGGGGCGCCGACGGCCGCGGCTGGACGGGGTCGGGGGAGGACGAGGAGGAAGAAGAAGAGCACGGCGGAGCGATGCATCCCGGGCGCGGCCTTCGGTCTCCAGAATGGCAGTGGCAGATCGACGCCGCGATGATTCGATCTGAGGTTTGTTTTGACTCGTTAAGCCCGCGCATGCGCGCGCTCCGTGCAAAGAGGTCATCACCGGCGATGTTGTGGTGGTGACTCGCAGAGTGCGCATGCAGGATCACGTCCAAGACCAGGTGTGTGCTGTGGGCATGTGCAGGCCGTTACAAACTCATGGCTTCTGTTAAGGCGGGCGGCATACTCGTTCTTTCTTCTTCGGAGAAGCGGGATTGCTAAATCTCAGCAATGCTGAGAGCGGATTATCTACCGTGCACGGTATATACCGTGCATGCATCATCTACACACCATGTCAGATGCACTCGTGAAAGTGTGCCTGACAAAGTCAGGTGAATAGTCTACCTACTCCTACCTATCAGCCTATCTCTTTTCTTCTACTCAATAGGATATTTGAATCCCACATATATTATGAACGACAATTTTGATTTATGATTCGCTTACACATTTGAGTTCCTTGCGACGAGGCCTTTTAAACAAGACCACACATGAATATATTTTAGTGACTTTTTAAGCGAGACCATGTTTAATGGAGTTTTGCCGTGTTTCATAATTTGATTTTTAAAACTTGCGAAATATTCTAGAATGGTCTTGTTTGAAAGGTCTCGTCATTAGAAGCAGAAATATGCAAATGGATCTTCAACTGGAGTTTTGGTTATAAGATAAAATGATTTCCAACTTGTAAATATTGTGAAAAAATATGTGAGAGTGGAGCTTGACATAATACAATGGATAGAGCGTCCGTGCAATCTATGGTGAAGTTAGTGTGGATGAAGCATAGTAAATGATCGATGTGACAAGAGTGATGAAATATGAGAGAATGAAATTCAATTGAATAAGCAACATGCAGCTGGCCATATCTGCATGTATCCGAATCTTCAAGAAATGGATGGCTTGGCCATGCACAGGATATCCCATGCATGGTAGAACATCATTTCCCCAGCAATGCTATATTCATGAGATCTAACACGAAGATAAGTGTAAAAAAATATTTTTTCTTCTTTCTTTTAATATGTTGTGTCACTTGACTGAGGAGGCTTTATTAAGTCTCGATAGATTGAGATCTAGCAACAAGCTTGGAGAAAAGACGGATCCTGAATATCTCTACTTTCTACTTAACAAAATGCATCTTTGGCTAAAATTTGAGATAAACTCCTCTGCATATTTAACTCCTCCCCAAACTTAACTTCTTAAAATTTAAGGAGTTAAACTGTGGCCAAATCTAACTAACCTTCAAATCTAACTCCTCAAATGGAGTGACCCCATACGCGGAAGTTCTTCTCCATCTTCGTCTCACATCTTCCTATCGGTGCGCCCTAGGGCAGCACATCGGTCGTGCACAGCTTTGGCATGTCGCCCAACCATGATCCCGCCGCCTCGCCACCGGCCTCTGCCACCACGGCAAGGTCCGATGCGCTCGTGCCCACATGCTGCCTAGCTCCACGACCAAAGCAGAACACCCCGCATTTAAATTGGCGCCAGCTCGTGTGTTTCACGTGTGATCTTAGTTAGGTTGGTAATGGTACGTCTGCGTCTTCATGTGATTAAACTCGGCTAGCCAGGTTAGCTAGTGTCTATGGTGTAGATACGCGAACTTGACGGGAAGAACTCGTCTCGACAGTGTACATTCGAATGCAAGAGCAAACAACGTGTGGGAGGGAGACGGCGGCGGTCACCACATGTTAAAGTCTAACAGTAAATGTGCTCCGGAGCCGAATTGATGCTGCGGAATTATGGGGGACATAACATCACGGTCAGTGGCAGGCCTATGTACAACTTAGGGGGGGGGGCTGTGGCCCCCAGCCTTTGACCAAACTGTGATTTTGAGGGAGGGCTTAGATGAACTTTTTTGTTTAGCATTTCACACCCCCAAAAACTAAATGTTTTGTCATTGCCCCCCCCCCCCCCCCCCAACAATTTCTACCTAGCCGCGGCAAGGACACAGTCAGTGGTCACCTCGAATCTCAGCAGAGTTGGATGGTACGGATTTCGGGAGTCAATATGCTCGGGAGCCAAATTGGGTTTTCCGAGTTGGGTTGTCTTTTGAGGACAACTCCTTAAAGTTTCACTTCTCTAAACGTTTAAGGGATCGGTTAGGTGCGCTTAACTCCTCATTTTGATGAGTAAAAGGTTTTTAAGGGATCGGCTAGAGATTCTCTAATCTTATTCTAGGTTTTTCTCTCCACCACCTCTTCGTTTGTCTCCCACCTTCCACCAATTTTTCTTGTTTTTTCACCCCTTCTAGTTTTCATCAAACCAATATTTGTTAACCCAATAAATCCGATCAATCTTAACAATAAATTCACAATCCGTGTACAAATTATTTCTAATGGTAAAACCCCCAGACATCTTTGGTAACCCAATAACTAACAATAAAGTCATGGGCTGTAAACACATAAATATCAATCAATCTCTTTGCTAAACCAGAAAGTAGATCAATCACGTGCACGTATCTACTATGTCAGTCTAAGCAATGGCAGAATATCTATGCTTTTATATAAAAAATGTAATGTTATTTTGTCTATTTGTTTTGCATGAAGATGTATCCTGTATGGTCTTCTTATTGCGTCTAAAACTAGAGTAAAATTCATTTTTACCCCCTAGTTTTAACTTTCTAACATGTTTTACCCCATTTTGGAAACAATCTCAATGTATACCCTAATTGATCAAAATTGTGCTACATTTAACCGCCATCATGTATTTTTCCTCAATTTTGACACTAAGCGGGCATGCCACGTAGATGGTCTTTTGTTTTATTTTGTGCTTTGACGTCTGTTTTTTTTTTCTTCTGGTTTGCTCTCAGTTCAACCAAGGCGGGATAATTAAATAAGAGCGAAAAATAGGCTGGTTGGGTTTCAAAAATATTATGCTCCTACTCAGAAAATAGGTTGATGCATCCCCGCCGGCGCGTCAGTGTGTAGAGTGGGCCAAGCAATGAGAGTTTAATCACCGAGGGAAGGAATTTCCCCTAAAAAACCAAAGGAAGGAAATGGTTTCCTATATTTAGGGGGACGCTGGCTGTTAATCAGTACTGCTACTCGATTTGTTTCTTTTAGAAGAATAATTACATTATAAAATGGGATCCAAATTATATTATGCCCTGCGATACTGTAATTATATTATGAAAAAATAATCACATTATGAAATGGAATGCAACACTATATTATGCCATGCGATACCATAATGTTGCATCATGTTTCACCTGTGCCGTCCTTGCACCGCGATACTATAATGGAATGCAACATTTATATTACGGAATAGTAGAATGCAATTAGGCATGCAACACGCGAGCACGGTGTGATGGTCCAAAGTAAAATGAGGACTCGTGCGGGTTTCCCAACGACACCGGGGGACGTGAGAACGCGGTGGAAGGAGCTCTTGAATTTGCTACTGGTAGGAACTTTCGACAACCCTTGCAGGTCCGCCGAAACCCTTTATTTTGAAGGCCGAAATCCCCCTTTGCTTCCCCCCAATGGAAGGAAGTATGGAGCTGTGTAACTCCGAGAGAAGTGAAGAATGCCTAGCGAAACCCACGCGACCCAAAAACCGGGGTCTTTGTTTTTGTTTTACCAAAGGGAAAGATCAATGGAGCAGCTAGCTCCGTTCTCATTTTATTTTATCTCGCCAACGCTCTGGAGCAGTTGATGCGACAGTGCTCCGGTCTCCAGTCCAACCTTTTTGTCCAATGGGGACACGCTCACCGGAGTTCCCGGAACGCGGCAGGTGCAGGTGCAGGGCGGCGCGGTATGGCATGGCCGGGCTGACCATTTTTTTTAGCATCAGTACAGACACAAGCGCTCATATACACGCGCATACACTCATCCTTATGAAGACCTCCGAGAGACTGAGCCGGCATATCATCTTGAGATTTACGAAGTCACCGTAGGCGCCTCGTCATCGACGGGAACGTCTCCTTCCACTGAAAGCGCATCGCCGGAAATCCTGAAATAAATCCAAGAATAATGTCCTGGTGGGTAGGGGATACCACTGTCCACCTAACCAACTCAACCACAGGTTGATTCGCGGCCGGGCTGACCATTGCACCGTAGAAAATCATCATCATCGTCATCATAATATCGCAGTGCAGCGGTACAGGTGACCGCGCACGCAGCGGCTTGCCTTGATTTGGATGACGTTGTTAGTGGGGGCAGGTGGATTTGCTGAAGCCTGGAAAGTTTTTTTTTTTTTTGCGATCTCAACACTTGTATTACTCAATTAAAGTCTCAATACAATCCTCAGCAACTGTCTCCAACACTTCTGGAGGACCAGACCCTAACCAGGTCACAGTCCTACTATTAATACGACCAAAAGTAGCTAACTTGTCACTCGCTTTATTTTGCGAACGGGCGACATGAGTAATACAAGTTTGACGTAGGTTCAGTAAAAACCTAATCTCATTCACTAAGGAAGAATATAGCGAACGATCCATGCTCCCACATGTGATCATGGACACCGCAAACGAGGAATCCATCTCGATTTCAATCGGCTGTTCTGTGCGTTGAATCGAAGAAGATAAACCCTCCATGCAGGCACAAAGCTTGGCCTCCAATGCATCCCTACAATAATATAAAGCTCTACAAGCAGAGAAAATAATCTTCCCTAAAGCATCCCTCAATATCATACCCGCACCAGCATCTTCATTCGAACCAAACGCACCATCAGTATTCAGTTTAGTCCATCCTTGTCTAGGTCTGATCCAACCAGGTAACTTAGTCACTTGCATAATCGGCTGCCCTCCCCTGTCCATGTTAATATAAGCTTTACCTTTAACAGGATCAGCACCGTTATCATGTTTAATCGCCATCAGTGACTCCAAGTAGCTCCGCAAGAATCTGATAGACACTTTCATTGACGGGGCTGGTTTGTGGTGGACCACTTCATTGCGTACGAACCAGCTTCTCCAAAAAATCATTAGCATCATACATCTCTCCAACTCAGACCTAGGGCCTAAGACCCGCACTAGCCATTCCTTCCCACAGTTGACTATCGTTTGAAGATTAGGAAGTTTCCAGACTTTCGCCATTTCCATATAAAGATCTCGACCGAATTGGCATCTTAAGAACGGATGGAAATTGTCCTCGGTCTCAAGGCCACAAACTGGGAACACTAGTAGTTTCTAGCCCAATCTTGTGTTTATTCTTCCACGTTGGCAATCCATCAGTTGCCACTCTCCATGCAAAGTTTGAAACAGTCGGTGGTGCTCCACAATTCCATATGAACTTCGAACAGCTCCTCTCTCCCGACGGCGCCGAGCTAGAAGATGTGGCATTTGCTCTGTGTATCTCATCAAAAGCTAAGTGATATGCACTTTTAACCGAGAATACACCCGACTTGTCCGGCCCCCATGCAATCACGTCCTCTCCGCGCCTCGGGGAGGCTCGGATCTTTAAGATTTCCTCCACATCTGCTTGGACAAAATACTGGTTGAGTGTCTGTATCTTCCAGGATCCATTATCATTTAGTAGGTCCGAGACGTATCGGATGCGGCACAATCCCTGCCTAGAGATAGGCTTATAGGAAAAATATGACGGTCTTCTTGTCCTTGGACCGACCCGCGTTGGCTCGCTCCTCCCGCCACCTTCCTCCCCGCGTGCGTGCCTGCCTGTGTGGTCATAGGCTTCTGACGGGTCGATGCAGCAATCCCGAAGGTGTTGCGTTTGGATGTGTGCACACCAAAGAAACCACCTTGAATTAACCTCCAAAAAAAAGCACACCTTGAATTTCTCGTAAACCACACTATTCTTTTTTTTTGCGACGAACCACACTGTTCATCCGAACTGAACACCTGTCAGAGTATCTAAAACCTCACCAGTTCTCCCAAAACCCGCCGTTGTTTAGTGAAAACTGCAACAACAACAACAACAAAAAATACACTGCATCCAAGCGTCGTGTGAATTTTGATGAAATGGCGACAGAAATTTGACGACAACACCGGATGGACTTTGCAATTCTAAAGGATTAAAAGGCACGAACCGACTGCTATGGGAAAACAGGTTTACCTGATGTTTTTGTATTTATTTTTGGAACCATCACCGCCTGAAAGCCGAATTACTCTAAAGAGAGAACTGACGCGCCTGTAATAATCCAGGCCATGATCAAGCAGAATCGGCAAAGATACCGCTACGAATGAACTGGTTGGCTTTGGCCAGTATCCCAAGCTGCTGCTTTCACGCACTCGCAGTGGCAGCATGAGGCAAACAGCGAGCAGCATTACAGTCACCCTAGTTCCTCAACACCCCTAGCCTCCCAGAAGTTGTACACCGAGCCATTTGCGCTCACAAAACATCTATCTACTTTGCCGCAAGAAACAAGCACATGCATCACTAATCTGCATGCGAGGGATTGAAAATGGCTTCTCATTCAGTGTGTCTGTAAAAAAACAGGTTCTTCAGGCTGGCTCGTACAGGCCTAGCACGTGGCCGTCGATGCATCGTAAGGCTGCAACCTGCATTATTAAAAATAAATATGATGCAAGAAGAAACCATGAATGAATACTAGTGTCACATATAGATGTCGAGGGATATCATACTTTCCCATGGATCTCGTATTTGATCGGCCCGTCCAACTCGGCTCCCAGAGACATTAGCTTTGTTACTGTGCTGGTTATGTCCGGCACGGTGAAGGACAGCATCGAAGAATAGGCTCTCTGCGTTGCAAGGGTACTGCAAATATGTACAGATATTCAGACAAATGCAGTCACCGTATTATGCTTGTTATAATCGCAAAAAGAATGTCATGATAGCGCAAGAAAAACTGGTTAAGATGCTTAACTTATAGATTGTACAGCTTCATATTTTGGACATGAAAAATTCCTCTCATAACATATGTCATATCCATATGATTGAACGTATTCGAAATACACGAGAAACACTAGACAAACTCCAAATCTCAAAGGATGAGACATGAATTCAGTCACGCATTTTCATAGACTACCCTATCACCCTAGCTATCTCAGAGCCAAAGTAACACAATAACCCGAGAATAAAATACAACATAACCTAGCTTGAGTCCAGGACACCAGCAGAATTAGGAGATCACTTTCTTGAACTCTTATTTTATTGTCAAAAGGTTCTCTAGTATAAATTAGGCAGAGTACAGTGCACATTCCCTAGAGCATCTCAAATCATCATACTGATGAATGCAGTATAATATATATCCCTCCTTTGCAAAGAGTACTTATACAATGCAGCAAGAAACAGGATACGACTCAGCTAGGTGATATTTTGCTCCAGAATAATGAGCAAACCAGCAACGAAGCGGATGCAGCACTCATGTATGCTTGAGAGCAGTGTTAGTCTGTCAGAGCCACAATGTGCATTTGATATTTGATACATATTGGATATATACACACTACCTAGGGTAAGTGATGAAATTAACAAAAAAGACCCTTCTGCAGACCTACTCAAAACGCATGAATTTGTCATGCCCATTTGCAAGCAAATAGAGAAACTGAAAGGAGAACAGGAAAAACTTGAGGCAACCAGTTTTTTTTACCGTGACTTTAGCACCCAGTTCGTATCCACAGGCAAATAATTTCTTGTCATGGAGCTCAAATTTTCAGGCATGAATCAGTTAGTTGCTGCCTAGAATATCTTGTTGGACACACCCAACATGTGAAACTTTTCAGCATATCTATACCCCTATATAGTGTGCGAATAATTTTGAAAGTTGATCGTTGGATGAAGCCAATCCGACGGTACAGAGATGGCAAATCCGAGCACTACTGGCCGTTGGATATCATCTACATTTCACCAGATTCTGCCACATGTACAATCTAGAAGACTCCATGGTTGAACTTAAGCATAATGCACAAACCTCAAAACACAAGCACTTCCCCTTTGTTCTAGAATCTTCCATATCTTAATTGCCCAAACTTTTTTTTTCTAAATGAATTGTCACTATTTGTTTTTACTTTATGCTTTACAATGCACAATTCCATGAATCTTAAAATAGATTTTTTTATAAAACTAATTGATTTTGAATGAGATGAACTATAAGAATTACACGAACATCTACATCATGCATATATGACTCAAAGCTTAAATGCTATAGTGTGGTATTTATTCATAATTTGGTTACCAAATCTCATGCGTGCAATGCACGTGTACCTTACTAGTGACTAAAAGGAATGCTTCACACATGGAATTGAACAAACACATTCATGCCATGCCATAGCAAGGATCTCCTCAGGCCTTGGCTACATTCCATCAAACACCTCCACAGCCACATCCACCTAACCCTTCAAACCCCTACGAACCATAGTAATTAACAAGGAGAGGGCAGTGCAACTCCGAACCTGTCATTTGTGTGCATGAGTGCTAGCTTGAGCGGCCCTGACTGGAGCTCTGCAAAACGGAGTGTGCAGACGTTGACACTGAAGTCGAGCCCCTCTGCGTAGAATCGTGCAGCCCGCGGCACGTCCCGGTGCATCTGGATCACCCAACGCAGCGTTGCCGCCGCCATTGTACAACAGGCGGGGCCAGGAAAAATCTACAGCCTGGGCAGACCACAAGAGAAAATAAATTGTCAGGAAATCCTTCATTTCTAACCTACCAATGGCTAGCGACGGAACTTTCCAAAACTGGCCGCGGGTGGTAATTATGTTGAACAGCAAGAGTGCGTGCTTGGTAGTATTTGTCTATAAAATGGTGTCCCACAAATTCATTCAACCAGATGACCCATATCGCATCATTTCTACCAAGAACTTGATAAAATGATAACCTTCCCCTTTCTCTGAAATCTAACAATTCCAAGTTCAAGTTCAAAGTTCAAATCAACCATTGAGCAACAGATAATCACACAATTGAAAAGTACTGGAATTACGCAGTAACCAAGCAGCACTAGTAGAGTAGTAGTACAACTGAATGGACCGATGATTCCTCAGTCCCTCATCTTACCCTAGCCGGAGTCAGGGGAGAGAGCGGGTGCCGAGACCGTCAGAGCGGCGGCGAGCCCGGGCCTCGCAGTGGGCGCGTCGCTCTTCCGCGCTCGATGGCCGCCGCAGAATGCCGGGAGCGCCGGAACCGCGCCGCCGCGCGCCTGCCCGTCGCCGCCGTCTGACTCTGGTGGGGGGATCAGGGGAGGAACATCGCGGAATGGCTTCCAAGTTGGGCTGGGAGCATGGGCAATAATGACAGACAGAAAGGGCCTCGAGGCCCAACAGTTTAAGCCCGGCCCGGCACGGCCCAGTCAGACGCCGATAGAGAGAGAGAGGGGGCCGTGGCCCAGGAGATACCACAAGCCAAGCCGCCCTTCGCCCCCTCGCCGACCTCGAGAGCCATCATCCCACGGACCCGCCGCCGCCGCCGCCGTCGAGCACTCGAGCGCAGCGGAGCGGACCACAACCGGTGCTAGGGCTTCGGTTCAAGCAGGATGGGGAAGTCGAAGAGCAAGGGCGCCAAGTTCGCCGCCGTCAAGAAGATCATCAGCAAGAAGACCATCAAGAAGTGAGTCCGCTGTCCCCCCTTTGCGATTTTTTTGTGGTCTCGTGTGGTCTCGGGGCCCTGAGATGAGGTTTGCGCCGGTCGGTCAGGTACAAGGAGGATGTGCTGGACCCCCGGAAGAAGGACACCGAGAAGGAGAAGCTCGGCCGGAATGTGTGAGTGCCGCCCTGCTCGCGCTTGGATTTCGGGCTGCGCTTTTTGGGGGGCGCTTGGATTGATCTAGTCGGTGTGTGCTCGCAGGCCGCAGGTGTCGTCGGCGCTCTTCTTCAGCTACAACATGGCGCTCGGGCCGCCGTACCGGGTTATTGTGGACACCAACTTCATCAATTTCTCCATCCAGAACAAGGTCAAATTAGCCTGCTTTGTTGTTGTTGTTTTTTTCTTACTGGAAGCTCGGTCTAATCTCAACTGTGCAAAGTATTTTGTGTTCACCAGAATTTGTCTTACAACTGAACTGCCTCGTTTGGGCAGCAGGCAGTTTCAAGTTTGTATTCAGCAGCGCTCAAAACCTAAGATGAAGTTTATTTTTCTTGTCAGACGAGTTTGAGTTGGACCATTAGGCATGCGTGCTGGTTCATGTGCAGCAGTTAATGTATTCTCATAATTTCATTTGCCTGTGTCATGGCATGCTTTGGTGTGCGTAGCTTAAGCGCTAATTAAACTGAAGCTACTAATTCTTATCAGATAACAGACCATTATAACAGCTAAGAAAATGGCCAGGATGAAGTGGTTGTATTGGGATAGATTTAGTCTACTAGCCTTGGTCATATGCTTTGCTAATGCTAGTGATGTTCCAGTCAAGTCAGACCCGCCTTCATGCATAGAAAGTTATCTGCCTGACTTCATGCTTCTTTTTTCCCTATGCAGTTGGATTTGGAGAAAGGAATGATGGACTGCCTTTATGCAAAATGTAAGCTTACAGCGCCATTGTTTTGCTGTCAGTTGTCTTATTTGGATATGTGCTGCCGTTTTTCATGTGTATGTTGAACTGCATAATTCTCTGCTGACAAACCCGGCCTTGTTATGAAGGTACCCCCTGCATCACTGATTGTGTTATGGCTGAGCTTGAAAAGCTAGGGCAAAAATACCGTGTCGCGTTGAGGTATATTCATACCCAATAATTATTGTAATATTTGCCGAGTCGTCTCTCTATAAATGAGCTACTGCTAACTGCACATATGTGTGATTACTATATGATATTGTTTATTTTTCACTAATACTTGTATTTTTGTAATTCCCTCTGTCACAGAATTGCTAAGGACCCTAGGTTTCAGAGATTAGCGTGCACACACAAGGGAACTTATGCTGATGACTGTATTGTTGAGAGAATTACTCAGGTAATATTCTGCTTCCTTGAATTACCTTTTGTTCTGTTAGAGTGGAGGTGCCAGCATCATTTGTTATGCTTAAAAGGTTGAGGATAGTTTATTTTAGCTGGATCCCTGTAGAATCTCCATAAGTATGACATTTATATCAAGATCATATTCTTCTGGTGTTGCAAACGATTCAACTAAAATCATTTACAGCGACAGCTTGGAAGTTTGGGTTTGTTCGCTCCTTCAAGATCAAAACTGTAATATTTTTATGAAGTTTTCAACAACAATGACACTGTTCCCTTTTCCTGAAGGGTTGTTAGTTGATTTATGTCCATTTGTGGCATCTAAATATCTTTCAGGGCGAATGAAAGGGGCTGTTTGGTTCAAGCCAATGCTCACCCTGCCAACCATGGGCTAGCCAAATAATTGGCAAATGTTTTCGCCACCCACAGACCGCCAAAAAGTTGGCAGAGATTTGAACTAGCGTGCTGTAGAGGGCTTGGGCGCACCAAAATATTGGTAGCCATCCATATGAGTACACAGGGTCTGGGTCAATGCCAACTTTTTGGTAGGGCGTGTGAGGGCATCAATCCAAACAGCCCCGAAATGTCCTGTACAACCACTCTTTATAGATGCTTCCCTATTGTTTATACCCCATGCATATACTGTGTCCTGTGCCAATGCAAGTACCGTATCATGGCATGTACTACCTCCATCCAAAAATACACGATGCCTAGAAAGTGTGCTGTCAGAATTCTGTATATCCAACCACTACTTAATAAAAAGATAGGAGTACTTGAATATTGTTAAGAGAGAAATTGCATCATCAGATTTGTAGAATGGCTTCACAGTATAATGTTTTACACACATACTCATACAAAAACCAACAGTCAGATATCCTTCAATTTGTTCACAACGAATACCTTTTTGATTGCTTTGGGTTACATAGTTCATCTTTAGATAGCAAGTCAGTAATAATTTTGGCGTGTGGTACCTTTTTTGTTAAACACTGATTGAAAATAATAATTTGAAACCACATGTTTTCTGTAACAGCACAAATGCTACATTGTTGCCACCTGCGATAGAGATTTAAAGAGGAGAATAAGAAAGGTATACTTGCTTCCTTGAAGTTCAGCACCAGGACACCGAAGTTTTGCCCTTATACTGATAACATGTGCATGCTATTGATTTGGCAGGTTCCCGGTGTTCCAATAATGTATATCACCCAACACAGGTACTCGATAGAACGACTCCCTGAAGCTACAATTGGTGGAGGTAATATATTTTGCTCTAGTGGTAGTTTCTGTTCATGAAAATGTTCTGTTTATTTTACTTTGGATGTGGTAAATCCATTACCTAACTCATGCACTGGTATCTTGTGCAGCACCAAGGATCTGATTAGCCATGCACTGGTACCAAACACCATCACACTTGCCCAAGTATCTTGATTTAGGATGGGTATGAGCACAGCTGTGCTGAACCGAGCTGATTGTAACCACTTCAAAATCGCGTACCAACCTCCTCAGGGCATCGTTTTCATAAATTTTGAAAGAAACTTTAGAAGAAGTGTATCGTTGTCCTATTTATTGAACTGAACTGTAGCCAACTTCCCAGCTTGCTTGGTGTTGTTAATGTCGCAGACTCGAGGATATATTTTATGTAACATATAAGTGTTGTCATATGGTTCAATGCTTTGGCATGCTTCTGGTTCATTGCACTCAATTGCCAAGCCAACATGGCAACATATGTTCTGGGTCTTGGATTTTGTGAACTGCCTGTTCTGAAATGAAATGAGCTCAATGTAGTGTGCAATGCAAATAATAAGATGTACTTGTAGCCTAAGCTTTATAAGCTCATGTACGACTCTTGTAGTGATAACTATAGTTGCTCAACTACTGTAGTGATAACTAGAGTTGATCAACGGGGAAGCTCCCCCGATACAATAACTTCACATGACAAATAAAAATTGTGGCCACATGGTGTCTGCCCTTGGGCACTGTGGAGAATCGCTAACCTTTATTTGGTAGTAGAACATTGTACATTCACATGCAACCAAACCTTAGTATAAATGGTGGCGTAGGGCAAACCTGATGCTACCACCACATAATTTTCCAAACTGAAATGAGAATGGAGGAGACAGGAAGGGAGACAGAGAGCTTACCACCATGCCCTATACATTGGGATAGTGGCATGATAGCAATCGCGGGCTTGAGAGACTTCAGGAACTTAGGGTTCACTTAGGTGTTAGTTCGTACAAGAGAAGTCAACAAAGTTTATTTAGGTTATTACGGAAATTGTTGACTCACACGGGAACCACATACGGTAACTGACTCACATGGGCACCATGTACAGTAATTTAGGAAGATACATGGTGGGGAATGTGAGATAACGATCTGCCTCAAAACAACACTGTTGATGTTGTCTTAAGTAGAATCATCAAGGGTGAATTTACATTTAATGGGTATTCCATTTTGTGTACTTGTCATTGTGTTATTCCGATGAACGTGAATACTGCACTTTTTTTTTGCATATAATGCAAACAATAGGATGCACTGGCCACTTAAGCTTTGGAGGCTCCTACATGTGCAAGAATAACTGTAGACTAAAGTGGTCAATAGTGAATTTTACTTATGAAACGTGGAGTAGCTGCATCCAACCAACGAAGCCAGTTTTGCTGCTTTTGCTTAAGTGGAATCCAAGCGTACAGATTCTCATCATCCGCTGGATTTCAATAGTTAGGAAGTTAAATCAAGTTATTTTGGATCGTTGTCAATGTGCCAAGTGATTTTCTGAGAAAGGGGAGTGGCTTCTATTTGCCAGTTCTTTGGATCTACTGTCTGTATTTTTTGATTCTTTGAGCCAAATATAGGAGTGAAACAAAGACGTCATAGAAAAGATTAATGTGTAAAGTTCCGACCGAAATATGATCTAAACACTTGTCATTCACTGGTTATTACAAGCATCCCAAAAGGCGTCCATGGCAAACGTATGAAAATAGGAGAAGGTAGTGGCGAGACGAGCCGACCAAAATTGGGATTTCCGCGAAAATTATGGTAGAGCGTGTTATGAGTGTTTATGTGGTGGACTTGATTTACCAAAGATGATGAAGCGTAAAATCACAAAGCAGACGAGATCTGTTTCCCACTGTTAGACAACTCTACGAGATCATGTTCGAGTCCATTACGTGAACAGGATCATACCATATCGTGGGTTTACCATGTATAGTTGGATTGACTTGTGGTGCAAGTTTGTAAAAATGTATATTATATACTCCCTCCATTCCTTTATGTAAGGTGTATTATTTTCGGCATGGTGACCAAGGCACATAATTATAGAGGTGTTAGGACAAAATTACCCTTGTCAAATTTGTTGGTTAGTGGAAGTAAATCAGTGAGTCCAGGAAAGTAAGAGATACATGCAATCGGGAGAGAGATTGTTTCCTTCTTTTGATACAAGGAGAGAGATAGGAAATCATGAGAGAGATACTTTCCTCTTTCTGAAGGGATAGAATGGGAATTATGAGGATTTAGAAGAAATGCACCTTACTTTGTGGAATTTTATCAAAAAACAAATACACCTTATATAAAGGAACGGAGGGAGTACTAATCAATGTAACCATCAAGGCTATCAAGGTTTCTGTAGCCTGAACTTATTTTATTACATGGTGTCGGAGCCAAGAGGTCTTGAGTTCAAGACCCGGCTGGCGCAATTAAAATTGCAGCCCACTTCTAGTCCACGTTTAGACCCGAGGGAGCCACACGTGAGGGCGAATGTTGACGCATAAATATATTGCCTAGTCTTTTCCACCGGACCAGTCTTTTGATTGCATTGGCTAGAGCATGCACTTTTACATGGTATCAGACACCACCGATCCTCCTCCTCCAAACCCAAAACAAATCCCAGATTTTCTTAGATTGATCTCCCAACCTAGTCCTCTTCCTTCACCATGTCGGCTGATGATCTCAAGAAGCTTGAAGCTGGACTAAAGGAACGTGAGTCTCTCCTACAAGCTTGTCAGGAAGAACTTGATTGTCGCCTCGCCGAGCAAGGCAAATCTCTCATAACATACCCAGCAGCACCAAACCCCAGTCCTTCCACCTACACCACCAGCATCAAACTCAATGTACCCATCACCCTCGACCTCACCGCCTCTAACTACACCAACTGGCGAGAGCTGTTTCTCGCCGCTCTTGGCCGATGCGGCCTCACCTCTCATGTCATGGCGACACCGGTGCTACACCTTCCAATACCTCACCAACATCAGATTGGGGTCGCGACGACTACAAGGTCCTCTCATGGATCTATGGCTCCATCTCCGCCGACCTCCTTGCCATCGTCATGAGACCCGGCTCCACGGCATGCACCATCTGGGACGCCATCGAGAATTATGCTGATGACTATATCGTTGAGAGAATTACTCAGGTAGGATTCTGCCTACTTGAATTACTTTCTGTGTATTGAGAGTTTAGGTAGCAGCGATAATTGTGAAGTTTAAGAGGTTGAGAATTGTTCATTTTAGCGAACTACCTGTATTGGGGCAATATTCACATTAGTCCCGGTTCAGTCTAGAACCGGGACTAATGTGAGCATTGGTCCCGGTTCGTGCGGCTAAGGCATTAGTCCCGGTTCACCTGGGCCCTTCTTTAGTCCCGGTTCGTGCCACGAACCGGGACTAAAGGGTGCGATGACCTTTAGTCCCGGTTCGTGCCTCAAACCGGGACTAAAGATTAGACCTTTAGTCCCGGTTTGAGGCACGAACCGGGACTAATGGGGTTGAGACCTTTAGTCCCGGTTCATGCCACGAACCGGTACTAAAGGTCCAATTTTCAAACTCTACCCCCCCCCCCCCCGGATCGCCTTTTCAGTTTAAAAAAGATAAAAGAAAATGATGGAAATGTCAAAAAAAAAAAGAAAATAAGTTTCCCATGTGATATGTGGTCTAGTTGTTGGGAAAATTTGCAAATGTGAATTTTGACTTTATTTGCAAAATCTCTCTGAAATTTGTAAAAATGGGCATAACTTTTGCATACTAACTCGGATGAAAACGTTTTTTATATGAAAAATCATCTACTCAAAAAGTTACATCCAAATTTAACGGGGGGAACCCCGTTAAACATTTTCAAAATCCTGAAAAACAAAACAGAAAAAAAGTTACGGGGCTTTTAAGATTTGGAGAGGCAAAAAAATTCAAAAAAAATTCAAACTGTGGTCAAACAATGGTCAAACTAATTATTCTAGAATATTAGTGTTACTAAATAATTATTTTAGTTATTTTGAATTTGGTCAACTATGGTCAAACTGTGGTCAAACAATGGTCAAACTAATTATTCAAGAAATATTAGTGTTACTAACTAATTATTGTTTTTTAAAACAATAGTTTCAAACTCAAACAGTGAAATGTGTCACTTCATGCTCAAGCAAAATTCCTGAGGGTTAATAGGATTGACATCTTACTATTGTCAGGAAAACAACAAGTGCAGACTTGGAAATGAGGGAGAATAGAACCCGGAAGTTAAGCGTGCTCAGGCTGGGGGAGTGGGAGGATGGGTGACCGTTCGGGAAGTTAGATGATTTGAAATGATGTGGGGTGATTAGATATTAGAGGATAAATTGAGTAGTGATGAGGGGGTGGTGATTAGAGATTAGAGGTTAAAATAATTCAAAAATTTCAAAAAAAAAATTCAAAATTTTTTTAAGTTTTTTTAAAAAAAAAATCATAAAATTTTCTTTAGTCCCGGTTGGTGTTACCAACCGGGACTAAAGGTGGAGCTCCACGTGGCCGCGCCCTTTAGTCCCGGTTCTGGATTGAACCGGGACTAAAAGGGAGAGGCATTAGTACCGACCCTTTAGTCCCGGTTCAAAAACCGGGACTAAAGGGCCTTACCAACCGGGACTAAATCCCCTTTTTCTACTAGTGCTTTTATGTTAAACATTGGGTTTAGGTGTTATCATTTGAAACCACATGTTTTCTGTAACATCACAAATGGTACATTGTTGCCACTTGCGGTAGAGATTTAAAGAGAAGAATAAGAAAGGTATACTTGCTTCCTTAAAATTCAGCACTAGGACTTTGAAGTGATGCCCTTACGCTGATAATGTGTACATGTCGCTTTGGCAGGTTCCTGGTGTACCAATCATGTATGTCACCCAACACAAGTACTCGATAGAACGACTCCCTGAAGCCACAATTGGTGGAGGTAATAATAGCTTGCTCTAGTGACAGTTTCTGTTCACTCTTATGTTCTGTTTATCTCATTTTATTTTCGCTATGGTAAATTCATGACCTATAACTCATGCACTGGTATCTTGTGCAACACCAAGAATCTGATTAGCCATGCGCTGGTACCAAACACCATCACAGTTTCCCAGGTTCCTTGATTTAGGATGGATATGAGTACTGCCGTGCTGAATCGAACTGATTGTAACCACTTCAAAATTGTGTACCAACCTCCTTAGGGCATCGTTTTCATAAATTTTGAAAGAAACTTTAGAAGAAAGTGTATCGTTGTCCTTTGTTTTGAACTGAACTGTAGCCAACTTCCCAGCTTGCTTGGTGTTGTTAATGTTGCAGACTTTAGAATATATTTTATGTAATATGTAAGTGTTGTCATATGGTTCAATGCTTTGGCATGCTTCTGGTTCATCGCACTAAATTGCCAAGCCGACATATGTGCCACGTTTTGGGTTTTGTAAACTATCTGTTCTGAAAGGAAATGAGCTCAGTGTACTCGTAGCCTAAGCTTTATAAGCTCATGTATGACTATTGTAGTGATAACTATATTTATTCAACTACTGTAGTAATAACTAAACATGACAAATAAAAATGGTGGCCACATGGTCTCTGCACCTTTATTTGGTACTACTCTACCTCATTAAGTTACAGAGGTAGTAGAACATTGTACATTCACATCCAACCAAACCGTATTATAAAAGGTGGCATAGGGAGAGCAAACCTACCACCACATAATTTTCTAAACTGAAAATAGAATGGAGGAGACAGGAAGGGAGACAGAGAGTTTATCACCATGCCCTGTACACTGGGGTAGTGCCATCCTAGCAAATCATGAGCTTGTGAGGCTTCAGGACTTACGGTTCACCTGGGTACTAGCTCGTAGTAGCATGACTGCAACTGTTGACTTACGTGCTGGGGAATGTGAGATAACGATCTTCCTCAAAAGAACCCATTTGTTGTTGTATAAGTAGAATCATCAAGGGTGGACCTACATTTTATGAGTATTTGTACTTGTCATTGTGTTCTTTCGATGAGCGTGAATACTGCACTGTTTTTTTTCTTGCATATAATGCAATAATAGGATGCACTGGCCACTTAAGCTTTACAGGCTCGTGCATGTGCAAGAATAACTGTAGACTAAGAGCATCTCTAGCAGATCCCGCAAACCGGGCCATCCGGTAAAAAAACCGCTGGTTTGCGGGATGGATGCCGTTTTGTCGGTCCGAATAGATCCCGCAAATTTGGCCGTCCCGACTTTTTTGTGGGATCCCGAATCCGCGGGCTCATTTACTTCATATCTACGGGATTTCCCTTGTTTTTGCCGGTTCCCATTTCCTTTGGTGTGAACTCATTTCCGCTTGCTTCTGTTCGCGCCTCCAATCCCCGCCGTCCCTGCCGCCGCAAATGCCTGCTCGTTCTTGCTGCCCCGCGCCATCCGAAACCTCCGCCACCCTGCGCCGCATCCATTCCACCAAGCTTCAGCACGGGGGGGGGGGGGGGGGAGTGGGCCCCCATTTGTGTCCCGGGGCCCGCGGCCGCCGCCATTGATCCGCCCTGGAGCTTGGCGTGCGACCTTGTAGCAGGCCGATCCGGGTTGTTCCGGCGGCGGTGAGCCTCAGAATCGGTGAGGCTCGCTCGCGCGTGCCAAAGGAAGGGGACGGCGCGACTTTGCTTCGGCCAGCTGGGGAGAAGAAAGGGGTGGCGCGACTTTGCTTCGGCGGCCGGCTCTGGGCGAGGTTTTGACTTGGTTGAGGTTCGGGTGAAAGTGAAATTCACAGGCAATTCATGTGCATTTTGTAGATGGATTGGAGTTCATCCTCGTTGTCTTTGTCCGATGATTTAGACATAGAAGCAGGGGCGGAGCTACAGGGTGTCCAGGGTGGGCCGCGGCCCACCCTGGAATTTTGGGTCGGGCTGTATATGATATGATATTCGATCATGGGCCGGAGGAAAAAAGGCCCAGCAATAGCATATTAACACTGGATGGTCGTCAGGAGCCCAACCGGGTCCTCTACGCGTTCCGATCCGCCTCTAACTGCGAACAACTTGCCTCGCCGAGTCGCCGTCGCTCGTAGCCGCCGCCGGCCCCTCCAGCCAGCGCCAGGAGCCGCCACGTCCAGCCTCGCCCCGCCCCGCCCAACGAGCTCTTCGTCTCTCTGACGCTTTCCATGGACGATTCAACACAGTGCCGTAGTGAATCGAGCTCCCGCACCGGTCTTCCTCGGCTCCGGCAGAGCATCGCCCAGCGAGTAGTGTGACTTCGTCTTCCCCGGTTCCTCCCGCGGTCTTGGTGACCGAGGTCTGCTCCTGCACCTCCCATCCTTCCACCGGAGCCACAGCTAATTCTACATGATACAAATTTAAGTTGGAGTTGCAGGAAGGTTTCGATGTACTGTATGTAGATGATGAAAACAACAATATGTTTTCCTTTAGCTTGTCCATGGCACTGCTGAAAGAAAGTTGCACAATTGAAATATCTTGATATATTGGACCTCGAAGCTATAATCTAAATTTTGTGTTCAAAAACATGCAAATTGTTTACATGATACAAATTTAAGTTTACTGATTATGAACTGAAAAAAATGCAAATTATTATTGTAGAGTTATTGAAGAATGGAGAGGACTGGAGACATTGCTTCTCTTTTTTGGAGAAACTGGCACTTAATTGAGAACTTACTTATCTAATTGTGCGTGCTATTGGTAAATTAATTACCTCATTCACATGATTTTTTGTTGTTGTCAATTTTTTAGAGGTGGACCACCCTGCTGTCAAATCCTAGCTCCGCCACTGCATAGAAGAGATGATCGATTGTTGTAATGAGACCGATTTTTGTATTGTGAATTTCTTTTGCGACCATTTATATTCATATGTTTAATTTATATGATGATTCTAGTCCGTTTTCTTTGTTGAAATCTCTACTTTACGAAGTTATGCAAATTTACAGGACCGCGAGCCCTCCGGCTCGGAGCAGATCTCGAAAGCGTCGCGCAAAAGACGGATTTGTGGGATCTGTTCCACTTGAGGGTTCGCGGTACCGTAAAAAAGTTCCGCGGGCCCCGGCCGGTTGCGAGATCTGCTAGAGATGCTCTAAAGTGGCCAGTAGTGAATTTTATTTTATGAAACGTGGAATAGCTGCGTCCAACCAACCAAGCCAATTCCCGTGCTTCCGTGTGAGTAAAAATCCAAGCGTTGAGATTCTCATCATCCGCTCGATGTCAATAGTTAGAAAGCTCTACCAACTTATTTTGGACTGTTGTCAATGTGCAAGTGATTTTTTATAAAGGGGAGTGGCTTCTATTTGCCCTCTGTTTTTCCGATCTACCGTCTGCAATTTTCATTCTTTGAGCCCAATATAGGAGTGAAAACAAGATGTACTAAAAAAGATTGACGCGGAGAGTTCCGATTCAAATAGGATCTAAACAAAAAATAAACAAGTTATTAGAAGCATCCCAAAAGAGTTGTCGAGAGAGAGAGAGAGAAGAATCCCAAAAGCGTCTGGGAAGAAGTATGGAAATAGAGCATGTTATGAGGGAAGCAGCGTTTTGGCTCCCGAGCCCAGCTGCTCTCTTAATCTATACCGTTGAAACACGTTTGCACGACAAGGGGTTTTCGGCTAAAAAGTAGTGTATTTTCAGGCCTCCGTATGTCCCTGTTCATGGCCAGGCTGGGCACAGATAGGTGGACCGATGGCCCGGAATCTGGGGGCGTCATAGACCGCTGGAACAGAAAATGTGGGTGAACAGGCAAAGAGATATAATAAGCTTGAAAAAAAGATTGTTGCTCGGAGAAGGAGAGTCCGGTCCCGTTTTGTTCAGAATTCAGGCAGGCAATCAGGTCCAGGTGGCGGAGGGATCGACGTCGCGACGGGCCGGTTTCCGGTATACTGGACGCTGCTCCTCGTGCACTCATGCAGTGTGCTCTACCGGTGTCTCCTTGTGCGAGCATGAAGCGTTGTAGCCGGCCTCGCCGCATAACAGCGGCGCGCGCCAGGTGAGCTCCAGACACAAAACTAGCTCATGACAGTACAGAATTAGTTGTGCTCTCACGATGATGAAACTAGTTAGTGGGCTCGTTCATCAATGGTGTTGGAGATCATTTAGCATGTGAGTACATCTGTGCAACGGAGATCAAACCATGGGAAAGCCAAAAAACATAGAGTTAACTGAATTTTTGTGTTTTTCAGAGAGAAGCGCAAGCTGGTGAAAGTGTTAAATGTTTTCAGGCGAGCTGTTTCAATCAAGTTGAGTTTTAATCATGCTGCATGGTGGCATGGTGAGGAATGCATTCTGGAAACCTTAGCTATTGAGCAGATGTACAATACAATGGGCAATCATGAGGGAGAAATTGAGAAGAAAAAAAATGTTTCAGAGCATAGCAGAATCAGATGGTGGGTCCGTGGGTGCCTGTGTGGGATCTCTGGAACAAGCGCAGAAAATAGGGCATCGCCTGAGAACGTATATTCAACAAAGGGAAAGTTAATTAATCACTTGATCCCGCAAAACAGGGCACTTTTTTTTAACTGATACTACATGAATAGCAATAGACCCAGGAAACCCGTCACCAGAACTTTACCCTCCCGTCTCGGCCGCTAAGTCCGTTACCAGGATGGCAATTAATGTGCGGGATCCACGCGTGGGCCACGATACAGATAAAGGAGGAAGTACACGTTTGAGAATACAACGGGGAACACAAATCCCAAGACAAACGATCGAGGTAGATATCGAGACTATCTGCGCTCGGGCACCGTTTTGAGTTTCCGATGTTATGAGTGTCTATGTGGTGGACTATTTTTAGGTAATGGGCAGCTGCACCCTCTTATTTATGCATATCTATATAATGGTCCTGATTACATCAGGAAACTCATTAGGGCATCTCCAAAGCGGACCCTCAAACCTTCACTATATGTTCGGACCGCAGTGTTCAGATCACTTTTGTTATCCAACGGAGACCTGTATATGCCCGCTTAGCAGTTCGGACATACGGATTCCGGTATCTAAGAGGCAAATGTGGGTGTGTGTGTGTGGCGCGGGGGGGGGGGGGGGGGGGGGGGGGTGGGTGGGTGGGGGTGGGGGGCTTAGCGGGAGTCGGGACATGCACTTCACCAATCACACGCATGGTCCCTCTCTTCTCTTTCTCGTCCGATCCTCACATGCATGGTCCCCCTCTTCTCTCTCCTCCCAAGCGTACACTAAACCACAAATATTCCACCACATGCATGGTCCCCATCTATTTTTTCTCCTCCCAACCATATACTTTGTGATTAGCGTTGGATGGCTCACTCCCATATCATGTCCTTGGACCATGTCCGGATATAAAAACGGACATATACCAGAGGAATTTTGCAGGTCGGCGATGGAGATGCCCTTAAGCCAACAGACCAAACATCATGCTCTGCCAATTTAGCCAGATCATGTGTTGCCTTGTTACAAGAACGATTGGCATGGATAAAAGTACACGATACAAACTTTGTGACGCATTTTCTATATCATGGACTATGGCTCCAGTAGGGGACGTATCAAAACCTAAACTGTTGAGCTTGTTAACCAATGGTAGGTAATGAGATGCTACCATGATCTTCCTTTTAGCAGGTTTATTGGCAAGAATTAAGGCTTGACGAAGTGCCATGGCTTCTGCTACTGCAGGAATTTTAACTCTTTCAAAGTAACCTTTGTTTGCCGCTTGCACCCTTCCCCGGTGATCACGTATCACCCCACCAAAGCCCACTCTTGCAGATTGGGAGAAGATCGTTGCATCCACATTGACGAGCATTAACCCTTGCGGCGGAGGAGACCATCTTTGGTTCGACTTCAAGGTCTCATGTCTAATGGAAGTGGGCAAACTAAAATAATGCATCTTTATAAATTCAACATAAGCTTTGCTCTTTCCCACCACACGAAGAGGATGATTTGTTATGCCTAAGAGGTTGATGCATGATAGTTTATTTTAGCTGGATCCCTATAGAATCTCCATAAGTATGACGTTTATATCAAGATCATATTCTTTTGGTGTTGCAAACGACTCAACTAAAATTCATTTACAACGACAATTTGGAAGTTTGGGTTTGTTTGCTCCTTTAAGATCAAAACTGTAATATTTTTGTGAAAGTTTCAATGACAATGACACTGTTCCCTTTTCCTGAATGGTTTTTAGTTGATTTACATTCTTTATTTATGTCCATTTGTGGCATCTAATTATGTTCCGGGGCGAATGAAAGGGGTTGTTTGGTTCGAGCCAACGCTCGCCCCGCCAACCGGGCTAGCCAAATAATTGACAAACATTTTTGCCACCAATGGACCGCCAAAAAGTTGGTAGAGATTTGAACTAGCGTGCTATAGAGGGCTTTGGAGCACCAAAATATTGGTAGCCATCCATATGAGTACACAAGGTCTGGGTCAATGCCAACTTTTTGGTAGGGCGTGCGAGGGCATCAATCCAAACAGCCCCAAAACGTCATGTACACAACCACTCTTTATAGAAGCTTCCCTATTGTTTATACCCCTGCATATATTGTGTCTTGTGCCCATGCAAGTACCGTATCATGGCATGTACTACCTTCATTCCAAAATACACGATTCCTAGAAAGTGTGCTGTCAGAATTCTGTATATCCAACCACTACTTAATAAAAGGATAGAGTATTTGAATATTCCAAGATAGAAATTGTACCATCATATTTGTAGAATGGCTTCATAGTATAATGTTTTACATGCATACTCATACAAAAATCAACAATCAGATATCCATCAATTTGTTCATAACCAATACCTTTTTGCTTTGCTTTGGATGCCACAAGTCAATAGTCATTTTGGCATATGTTACCTTTTATATTACACTTGGATTTAAATTTAATAATTTGAGACCACATGTGTTCTGTAACAGCACATATGCTACATTGTTGCAACTTGCGATAGAGATTTAAATAGGAGAATAAGAAAGGTATACTTGCTTCCTTGAAGTTCAGCACCAGGACACCGAAGTGATGCCCTTATATTGATAACATGTGCATGCTATTGATTTGGCAGGTTCCTGGTGTTCCAATCATGTATGTCACCCAACACAGGTACTCGATAGAACGAATCCCTGAAGCTAAAACTGGCAGAGGTAATATATTATGCTATAGTGGTAGTTTCTGTTCATGCAAATGTTTTCTTTATTTTATTTTGGATGTGGTAAATCCATGACCTAATTCATGTGTTGGTTTATTATGCAGCACCAAGAATCTGATTAGCCCAAATACACCGTCACACTTGTCCAAGTTCCTTGATATAGGACGGACATGAGCACTGTCGCGCTGAATAGAGCTGATTGTAACCCCTTCGAATTTTGTGTACCAACCTCCTTAGGGCATTATTTTCATAATTTTTTTGAAGGACCTTCAAAAAACTGTATTGTTGTCTTGTGTTTTGAACTGGACTGTAGCCAATTTACAAACTTACTTGGTGTTGTTAATGTTACAGACTCAAGAATATATTTTATGTAATATGTAAGTGTTGTCATATGGTTCAATGCTTTGACATGCTTCTGGACTGTTGGTTCATTGCACTCAATTGCCAATCAAATATATGTGTTGGGTTTGGATTTTGTAAACTACCTATTTTGAAGTGAACTCAATGTAGAGTGCAATGCAAATAATAGGATGTACCCGTAGCCTAAGCTTTATAACATCATGTATGACTCTGTAGTGATACCTATAGTTGTGCAACTCATATAGTGATAACTATGGTTGATCGATGACGAACCTTCTTTGCTACATTAACTGTACAAGACAAAAAAATGGCACTCACATGGTAGAGAATCATTAACCTTTATTTGCTAGAACATTGTACATTCACATCCACCCAAACTGTATTATAAAAGTTGGCATAGGGCAAAACTGCCACACAATTTTGTAAACTAAAAAGAGAAAGGATGAGACATGAATGGAGACCGAGTTTATCACCTTGCCTTATAGACATTGGGATAGTGGCATGCCAGCAAATCGTGGGCTTGAGAGACTTCAGGAACTTAGGGTTCACTTGTGTCATCTCCATCCTAGAATGATGGAATATTGTGATTGAGAAGGCAATACAGTTTACTTACGTTATGGAAATTGTTGACTAACATGGGAACCACATAGAGTAATTTAGGAGGGTACATGCTAGGGATGCAAGATAACGATTTGCCCCAAAGCAACCCTATTGATGTTGTATAAGTAGAATCATCAACGGTGGATCTTCATCCTATATCATAATGCACAATGACAAAAAGGAAAACATGTGTTACTAGTGGCATATTACATTTAATGGGTATTCCAGTTGGTTTACATGTCATTATTCTTTATTATGAGCGCTAATAGTACACTCCGCATAGAATGCAAATAATAAGATGATCTAGCCACCTAGCTCTACAAATTTGTGCATGTGCAACAATAAGCGTACGTAGACTAAGGTGGCCAGTAGTGAATTTTATTTTATGAAATGTCGTATATATAGCTGCATCGAGCAAACATTGTCATTTTGCTACTTTTGTTCAAGTAGAATCTAGGCTTAGAGATTCTCATCATCCTATGGATTTTCAATGGTTAGGAAGCTCTACCAAGTTATTTTGAATTGGTGTCAACGGGCCAAGTGATTTTTCTGAGAAAACGAAATGATGCATTACTATTGTATAGTGGCTTCTATTTGCTTTCTGTTTTTCAGATCTACCATCCGTGACTTCTAATTCTTTGAGATTAACTTTACCTTTTTGAATGATCGGGATGCGTTACTTTCACAACAGTGAAGCAAACATTTTCCACCCGAAAACTGCTAGGTGTGTTGTTCCATATAATTGTACTCTAATGGGGACAAAAATTCCGTTGCCAGAAAATTATTTACCCAACAGTAGAAGAAACATGTTCCGTAAAACAACTTAAAGAAAAAGGATGTTGTCTAAATTTAATAGTAATTACTTGATTTACTATCAGCAACTGGATGTGAATGATACCACATTACTCATTACATACTATAGTTTAATTGCTTTTACTATGAATGGGCATGTTGCGGATAGTTCATTGTTCCGTAGTATTATATTATCATCTCACAAGTGCACTCAATCTTTATGATTTTTTGTGTGAATTGAATAGTTAGTGTTTGATGGTATTAAAGTGTTTTTGACTCATACTAATGGGCACAATGATTTATGAAAAAAAGTAGCATGGGTTACATATGTATCCCATCCACCATAGTTTCTTCTGAATGAGTTTGTTGTAGAGGTCCGTTCCATGCAAATGCTGAGAGGATATAGGGCTCTGGATCACCATGTGAAAGCTCTACAATTAGTGTACTCTTTGGTGTGATTAATGTATTGAATGCTTCAAAACAACATGTTTGCCTAGCCCACTAAGACTATCCATAGTGGTAGTAACATAGACGGCAACATCACACATCTTTAGGCAGAACAGATGATGTAACGAGTAATTAATGAGGAAAGAGGGACATATGGTAACATAGCTAATTACTGTAACCCCACACATACCAAGACAAGATGAGTCTACAACCTAATGAATGAAGTGTTGCATGACACCACACATATATTACTTCCTACTATAGAGGTAGTAACATAGACTAGTAACACTAAGTTACTATCCATTGTGACTAGTCTAAATCATTTCAAATTCTCATTAATGAGCTTCTCAAGGGTATTCTGTTTGTGATGCAATTAATGTGAAGTACAAACCTAACCTGGGGGTATGGCCCATGTGGAGATTGCCCGACGCTAAAGCTCCATAAATACTGAGCACGTGAACTTCACTCCTACACGAGAAAAAAATGATCCTCAATAGGGACCACGTGCTCCTTGCCCGTGCAATGATAGATAATTAATAAAATCATCCAGCCAAGCCATGCATAAGAAGTTGAGTAGCATAGGGAAACTAGAAGTGGAAGAGTGGAAGGAAGAAAAAAGATAAGGAAGTTGATTGCCATGCTTTGGACCTAAGCGCAGTGGATAGGACACAAAATGTGAGCAACTTAATTCGTGGGCTTGAGAGACATCGGCTACGTAGCGACAAGTTTCTAGATGCTTTGATGGTCAACGAGCGCTGTTCTTTCTCCAGCTGATGCAGATGTGTCTAGTAAATCTCTCATCGGCTGCTCAGTTGTGTTCCTTGGCTCTCTCCTTGTTCCACATTGCGATGCACTGGTAGAAAAAGAGGCTTCCGTCCAGCCCCATTAGTCGCGGAACTGTAGGAACCGCGACTAATGAAGCCTTTAGTCCCGGTTCGGCAGACGAACCGCGACCAAAGGCCAGGGCCCAGGGCGCTCGGTGGCCAGCTGGTGCACGTGAGGGGCTTTAGTCGCGGTTGGCCAGGCAAACCGCGACTAAAGGTGCCCAAAGGCCTTTAGTCGCGGTTGGCCAGGCCAACCGCGACTAAAGCCCCTCCCCTATATATACCAGTTCAGCACACTCACTTAGCCATTTGGTGCCACTTCTCTTCACAAGCTTCACAAGGGGTGTAGGGTTTGCTTTTGGTTCCTCTTATGCACACAAGGTGTTTGATGAAATGCCCCAAGAGCCACACTTGAGGTTCCTCATTCATTTTTTCCTCCTCGATCGCGGTTAGCAACTTGAACCTTTCATGCATGTGTGTCATTGATTAAATATGCATGTGTGTTGTTCATTGTTTAATTTCTATTGTTTATAGCTAGTTAGTTTAACAAATGCATGATGGTTAATTATATATTTTATATTATAATAATGCAGATGAATCGGCAATGGATGTACGGTAACCGACTCTCCCGCGAGTTCACTACGGGTTTGAAAGATTTCCTCGTAGTGGCTAATGCGAACAAGCAGAAGGGTTTTGTTATCTGTCCATGTGTTGACTGTAAGAATCAGAAGGGTTACTCTTCCTCAAGAGAAGTTCACCTGCACCTGCTTCGGCACGGTTTCATGCCAAGCTATAATTGTTGGACCAAGCATGGAGAAAGAGGGGTTATAATGGAAGAAGATGAAGAAGGGGATGATTTCATCGATGAAAGCTATCTTGCTGATTTCGGTGATACTTTCATGGAGGATGCTGAAGGTGAAGGGGAAGGTGAAGGGGAAGGTGAAGGTGAAGAAGAGGCACGTGATGAGACCGTTGATGATCTTGGTCGGACCATTGCTGATGCACGGAGACGCTGCGAAACTGAAAAGGAGAGGGAGAATTTGGATCGCATGTTAGAGGATCACAGAAAGTCGTTGTACCCCGGATGCGATGATGGTCTGAAAAAGCTGGGCTGCACACTGGATTTGCTGAAATGGAAGGCACAGGCAGGTGTAGCTGACTCGGCATTTGAAAACTTGCTGAAAATGTTGAAGAATATGTTTCCAAAGAATAACGAGTTGCCCGCCAGTACGTACGAAGCAAAGAAGGTTGTCTGCCCTCTAGGTTTAGAGGTTCTGAAGATACATGCATGCATCAACGACTGCATCCTCTACCGCGGTGAATACGAGAATTTGAATGAATGCCCGGTATGCACTGCATTGCGTTATAAGATCAGAGGCGATGACCCTGGTGACGATGTTGAGGGCGAGAAACCCAGGAAGAGGGTTCCCGCCAAGGTGATGTGGTATGCTCCTATAATACCACGGTTGAAACGTCTGTTCAGGAACAAAGAGCATGCCAAGTTGTTGCGATGGCACAAAGAGGACCGTAAGTCGGACGGGGAGTTGAGACACACCGCAGATGGAACGCAATGGAGAAAGATCGACAGAGAGTTCAAAGATTTTGCAGCTGACGCAAGGAACATAAGATTTGGTCTAAGTACAGATGGCATGAATCCTTTTGGCGAGCAGAGCTCCAGCCATAGCACCTGGCCCGTGACTCTATGCATCTACAACCTTCCTCCTTGGTTGTGCATGAAGCGGAAGTTCATTATGATGCCAGTGCTCATCCAAGGTCCTAAGCAACCCGGCAACGACATCGATGTGTACCTAAGGCCATTAGTTGATGAACTTTTACAGCTGTGGGGCCCTGGTGTCCGTGTGTGGGATGAGCACAAACAAGAGGAATTTGACCTACGAGCGTTGCTTTTCGTAACCATCAACGATTGGCCTGCTCTTAGTAACCTTTCGGGACTGTCAAATAAAGGATACAATGCATGCACGCACTGCTTACATGAGACTGAAAGTGTACATTTGCCAAATTGTAAGAAGAACGTGTACCTTGGGCATCGTCGATTTCTTCCGAAAATTCATCCAGTAAGAAAGAAAGGCAAGCATTACAACGGCAAGGCAGATCACCGGCCGAAGCCTGCAGAACGCACTGGTGCTGAGGTATTTGATATGGTCAAGGATTTGAAAGTCATCTTTGGAAAGGGTCCTGGCGGACAATCAGTTCCGAAGGGAGCTGACGGGCACGCAGCCATGTGGAAGAAGAAATCTATATTCTGGGAGCTAGAATATTGGAAAGTCCTAGAAGTCCGCTCTGCAATCGACGTGATGCACGTTACGAAGAATATTTGCGTGAACCTCCTAAGCTTCTTAGGGGTGTATGGGAAGACAAATGATACAAAGGAAGCACGGCAGGACCAGCAACGTTTGAAAGACCCTGATGACCGGCATCCGGAATGGTTTCAAGGTCGTGCCAGCTACGCTCTGACCAAAGAAGAGAAGGTCATCTTTTTTGAATGCTTGAGCAGTATGAAGGTCCCGTCTGGATTCTCGTCCAATATAAAGGGAATAATAAACATGGCGGAGAAAAAGTTCCAAAACCTGAAGTCTCACGACTGCCACGTGATTATGACGCAATTGCTTCCGATTGCTTTGAGGGGGCTCCTGCCGGAAAATGTTCGAGTAGCCATTGTGAAGCTATGTGCATTCCTCAATGCAATCTCTCAGAAGGTAATCAATCCAGAAGATCTACCACGGTTACAGAACGATGTGGTCCAATGTCTTGTCAGTTTCGAGTTGGTGTTCCCGCCATCCTTCTTCAATATTATGACGCACCTCCTGGTTCACCTAGTCGAAGAGATTTTCATTCTTGGTCCTGTATTTCTACACAATATGTTCCCCTTCGAGAGGTTCATGGGAGTATTAAAGAAATATGTTCGTAACCGTGCTAGGCCAGAAGGAAGCATCGCCAAGGGCTATGGAAATGAGGAGGTAATTGAGTTTTGTGTTGACTTTGTTCCTGACCTTAAGCCGATTGGCCTTCCTCGATCGCGGCACGAGGGGAGACTAAGTGGAAAAGGCACGATCGGAAGGAAATCAACGATATGTATGGACGGCCATTCTCTGACTGAAGCACACCACACTGTACTGACCAATTCCAGCTTGGTGGCTCCGTACTTTGAGAAACACAAGAATATTTTACGCTCGGACAACCCGGGGAAGCCTGAATCCTGGATTAGAAAGGCCCACATGGAGACTTTCGGCAGTTGGTTGAGAATACATTTAATGAATGACAATGATGTTGTAGATCAGCTGTACATGTTGGCCAAGACACCATCTTCGACTATAACGACTTTCCAAGGGTACGAGATAAATGGGAATACATTTTACACGATCGCCCAAGATAAAAAGAGCACCAACCAAAACAGTGGTGTCCGCTTTGATGCAGCAACCGAGAATGGGCAAAAGGTCACATATTATGGTTACATAGAGGAGATATGGGAACTTGACTATGGACCCTCCTTTAAGGTCCCTTTGTTCCGGTGCAAATGGTTCAAGCTAACAGGAGGTGGGGTAAAGGTGGACCAGCAATACGGAATGACAATGGTGGATTTCAACAATCTTGGTTACCTTGACGAACCATTCGTCCTAGCGAAAGATGTCGCTCAGGTTTTCTATGTGAAGGACATGAGTAGCAAACCGAGGAAACGGAAAGATAAGAAAACGATCAGTACATCATGCGATGATCCAAAGCGCCACATTGTTCTTTCAGGGAAAAGAAACATCGTGGGAGTGGAGGACAAGGCAGACATGTCAGAAGATTATAATATGTTTGGTGAAATTCCGCCCTTCAAAGTGAACACCGACCCAAGCATTAAGTTAAATGATGAGGATGCTCCATGGATACGGCACAATCGTAAGCAAGCAGGGACACAAGGGAAGAATTGATGTGTAATAATTTATTGTACCAAACTTTGTATTTGGTCGATGAACTGAATGATGTATCAAACCTTTTGTCAAACCTTCAAGGGATTAGTTTTATTTTTCTGATTTTTTTGATATATTATTGTATTTTTAAGATTTTAAAATGAATTAGTTTTATTTTTCTGATTTTAAAAGGAAAAAGGAAGAAGAAGAAAGAAGGAAAAACAGAAGAAAAAAACAAACAGAAGAAAAAAAAACAGAAGAAAAACATAAGAAAAAAACAAACAGAAGAAAAACAAAAGAAAAAAGGAAAAAGGAATAAAGGAAGAAAAAAAAGAAGAAAAACAAGAAAAAGGAAGAAAAAAACAGAAGAAAAAAATAGAAGAAAAAAGGAAGAAAAAAACAGAAGAAAAACAAGAATTTAAAATGAATTAGTTTTATTTTCTGATTTTTTTGATATATAATTGTATTTTTAAGATTTTAATAACATAAATAAATAAGTAATTAGAAACTTTAATAGCAAAAATAATTATCATAAAGTAAAATAAATAAGTAATTAGAAACAAAATAAAATAAAAGAAATAAGCTTTTTGTTGTAAGTAGAAACAAAACAAAATAAATAAAGCAAAAATGAAAACAAAAAACAAGCAAAAAATAAAAAAATAAGCCACCTACTGGGCCACCACGTCTGAATACGACTAGAAACCCATTATTGGGCCAGGATTCAGGCCCGCAGGAAGGCCCAGTAGGCCCACAGGCTAGCAGTAACAGAATAGGCCCGTAAGCCTGCATTTGAGAGGAGCTCGAAGTGGTCAGCGCAGCCGCGCTTATAAACCACTGTCGAAGCCTCTCGGCTAGCGAGGTGGGACTAAACATCCCACCGCACCGCGCCAGTGCCAGCACAGAGCTTTAGTCGCGGTTGGTGTGGCGGACCGCGACTAAAGCCTAGCTTTAGTCGCGGTCCGCCACACCAACCGCGACTAAAGCCTCTTTCCTGCGCGGGAACGAAGCGGCGCCAAAACACTTTAGTCGCGGTTGGTGTGGCGGACCGCGACTAAAGCCTAGCTTTAGTCGCGGTTGGTATGGCGGACCGCGACTAAAGCTAGGCTTTAGTCGCGGTCCGCCACACCAACCGCGACTAAAGCTGTGTCTATAAATACTGCACTTGGCAGTTTTGCCACTTCCCATTCTCCTCTCTCTCAACGCCGAAGCGCTGCCCCGACGCCGATCGTCTCCGACGCCGACGCCGAAGCCCTGCCCGACGCCGGAGCCCTGCGCGCCGCCGCCCCCCGTCACCAGTGAGCGCCGCCCGTGCCCTGCGCCCTGCCGCCCGTGCCCTGCGCCCTGCCGCCCGCCGCCCGCCGCGCCCGCCGCCCGCTGGCCCTGCCTGCGCCGTGTCCGCGCGCCGCGCGCCCGCCGCCCGCCGCCCGCTGGCCCTGCCTGCCGCCCTCCGCGCGCCGCCCGCCGCCCGCTGGCCCTGCCGTCCTCCGCCAGCAGAAGATCGAAGATCAGAAGAAGAAAAAGGGAAAAGGAAGAAAGAAGAAAAAGGAAAAAAGGAAAAAGGAAAAAGGAAAAAGGAAAACACAAAAAAAAACAAATTAAACAGAAGAAAAAACAAAAGAAAACAAAAAAACAGAAGAAAAACAAAGGAAGAAGAAAGAAAAAGGAAGAAGAAAAAAAACAACAAAGAAAAAGAAAGAAGAAAAAAGAAAGGAAGAAGAAAAACAAAGGAAGAAGAAAAAAAGAAAGAAGAAAAAGGAAGAAGAAAAAAAGAAAGAAGAAAGAAAGAAGAAAGAAAAATGAAGAAGAAAAAACAAGAAAGAAAAAGGAATAAAAAAAATGAAAACCAAATAAAAACCAAATGAAAACCAAAAGAAAGAAGAAAGGAAAAAGGAAGAAGAAAAAAAGAAGAAGAAAGGAAGAAGAAAGGAAGAAGAAGAAAGAAAGAAAAAAGAAAAAGGAAAGAAGAAGAAAGAAAGAATAGAAAGGAATAAGAAGAAAAGGAAGAAGAAGAAAGAAAGAAGAAAGGAAAGAAGAAAGAAAGAAGAAGAAAGGAATACCGCGACACCCTCTCCCACCCCTTCCTCGCCCCCTCCTTTTGCCACCGCCCTTTCGCCACCGCCACCGCCACCGCCCCCCTTCTTCACTTAATTAATTTGTTTTTACTACATGTTTTCAGGACTGACATAATGGCGGACGATAGAGCTGACCCGATTATGGACAACTATGATCCGGACGGTGAAGCACATATGTTCGGCATCATAAACGGCGATATTCAATATGTGCCGACCGGACAAGAAGAAGATGATGTCTCTTCTTATCTGAACCTTGACGGTGAAGATGAAGGGCGCCGTCAGCAAGATGATGCCGAACAAACGTCGATAAACGACGATCTTCAAATGGAAGTAGCAACCACCTCCGGCGCCGAGGTATATATATACATTGAGCCTCTGGTGATACAAACTAACTGATTTGAATAAATATGTGTGTACTAACGGGCGCGACTCTCTTTCTTATTTTAGCCCTCGGCCGGATCGTCGAAACAATCGAGTACGTCGTCAAAGCGTGGCGCAACCAAGACGATGAAACAAGGGGAAACATGCACCATCGAGGTTGTCGACAGTGCAACCGGCAGGCCGCTGGAGCCCCGCAAGAACGCCATCAAGTTTGTCAGCCAATGCGGAGCCGTTGTTAGAGACAACGTCTCGATCACCGTCCAAGAGTGGAATGAGCCAAAGAAGGCACGAATTGCTGGTTTCACTTTTGTCGATAAGAGAACAAAAAAAGATTGCTTCAAGAAGCTTATGGAACATTTCGTTCTACCTCCGGAATACAACAAATTCGATGAGGAGGGTAACAAGATTGAGGAAAACAAGGAGAGGAGGAGGCTAGTCAAACAGTTCGCTCTTCATAAGATGGCCGATGCATTCCGGAAATTCAAGCAAAATCTAAACCATGACTTTGTCAAGCAGAACAAGACTCCGGATTTCAAAGGACAATATGAGAAACTGAAACATGATTGGCCAGAATTTGTGAAGCAAAAGAAATCGGAGCAGTTCATTCAAATATCGAAAAAAAATAAGGAAAATGCGGCTAAGAAGGAGTACAATCATATTATGGGGCCAGGAGGGTATCGCCTTTGGCAGCCTAGGTTGGCGAAGATGGAGAACGAGCTGAGGGCGCGAGGAATCCGTCCAGGTACGGAGGGATGGGACCCAAGGGCCAAAAGCTGGTGGTACGGGCATGGGGGAACGCTGAACCCGGAGACAGGGGAGTGTGTTTACCAGGGCAAAATAATGAAACCCACCCAAGCCCTTATTGACGCAATGAGGGATGCTCAAGAGGGGAAGATCAAGTTCAACAGAGAGAACGACGCACTGACAAAAGCCCTCGGGAATCCTGAACACGGAGGACGTGTACGAGGCATGGGGCACATTCCGTGGAAAATAGGGTTCCCCCAGAACGATGACCCGTACGGTTACAGAAGCCGTAAGAGAAAGATGGATCGGGAAGCAGATGTTGTGGCGCGGTTGGCATCGGAAATGGATGTGATGAAGAAAACCGTGAGTGTACTAGTAGCCGAAAGAGATGCAGCTGGGGCGCAGCATGAAGATCATCCAGCGGATCTCGGAAGCCAGCAACGGAGAAGCAGCGTGGCTTCCACGGAGGCCCCACCGGCTGGTGCAGATGCACCGACGATCGAAATTACTGCACCGGAGCCTCTGGTGGTCGAAATTACTGCACCGGAGCCTCCTCGCTACCCCGTGGACGATATAAAGGAGAGGAAAGAATGTCATCTGTATTATCCTATCGGGAACATGTCCATGAAGGTAGCCATCGGCAGTGCTTTACCATGTTTACCTGGAGCACTCCACCACAACAACCCCATTCAAGATGGCTATGCTCGTGTCACGGTGGAGGACATAGTCCAAGGGTTTGAGGACCTGGAGATTGACATTGCTACACCTGAAGGGGAGAAAAGACTTGGAGATGTCAAGCGCCATTTCATTCTATGGCAAAAGAAGTTTATCAAGTTTCCAGGCGAGGCGCCAAGGACAACAAGTCCACCCCCCTACGGTGGTGGTGGTGGCGGTGGCGGCGGCGGCGGCGGTGGTGGTGGTGGCGGTTCACCTACACCTCCGTCACGTCAGCCGACGCCTCCCAGTCCACAACGTCCGGCGGGTGATCAGACGCCGCCCCCCAGTCCTCGTCCGGCGGGTGATCAGACGCCGCCCCCCAGTCCTCGTCCGGCGGGTGATCAGACGCCGCCCCCCAATCCACCTCCGGCAAAGAAGCAGAAGCAGTCCTGGGTTATTAACCCGGACCCTTATGTACCTAAGACCACAAAGGTACCGGAGCCATCACTGAAGCCTCTCCCCACAAGGCCTTGGGAACGTAGTGCCGAGGAAACTGCCGCGGCCGCGGCTGCTGATCTTGAGAAATGGAAGGCGGACTGCAAGAAGAAAAGAGAGCCCGAGCCCAAGCCAGTATTTTCTGATGAGCAAAAGAAGTGGGCTAAGTCATTTTTGAGCACACCGTCCCAAGCCGCGAAGAATCTGCCTGAGGACTATGCACGTGAACTTCGTAGGCAGGCACTCATGTTGAAGGAGAAGAAAGGGCGGGCGGATGACCCCGATCAAAGTAAACGAGTTGCCCAGCTCGGGGAACAAAGTAAACAATCAATTGCCCCGCTTATAGTGAAAGCCGCCGGTCCGGATGACCCCGATATCATAGCAGCTGCGGCAGCACTTGGATTGACTGCAACGAGTGCCAGAGAACAAGCGGCCAACTTAGGTATTACTCTTCGTGAACTGTTAGGCCTTGATGATCTGCCAGTGAAGGAGGTAGTAATTACATATGTGAAGAATGGGCCTCTCGTCGAGCCTGCGCAGGAACAGGATCTACCTCCGCAAATGAAAGGTCTGCTGAAATGGTACAAGGGTTACATAAAAAATAAAAACGCCAACGAATATATTTATGCGGAAGTTAGACATGAGCATCACTTCAAACATTACTATGTACAAATTCATCTGAGTGAATTGTTCCAGCTTTTCAATCTGCGCGAGCTCGACAAATCTATCATCAGTTGCTACGTTCTGTAAGTGATTTATTTCTACCCCATCTCGTTCATATTGCCTGCACACTATATATATATATGTCCTAACTATATTGTTGTGTCCGCTATTATACATGCAGAATGAAGATTAAGGAATGCAGAGTAAGGAACATCCATGATGTTGGGTTCATTGACCCACAGATCGTTAATGGATATGTGTTGCGGCATCACCCCGACGACATGGAGGCAGACCTGTGGCAGTTTCTTACAAAGCAGGAACTCAAAAGTGATATTCTATTTCCTTACCATTTTGGGTGAGTGTTTCTGTCTTGAGCACATTCTCTTTTGTTTACTCCATGCATGGTATATGGCCGGCTAATCGATGAGTTATGCATGACGTACTGTGCATGTATCGTGTCCGCAGGTTCCACTGGATTCTGCTAGTAATTAAAGTTGACACCTCAGAATGTCTCGTCCACGACTCTCTGAATATGGATCCAAAGCTTTGGGGCGACCTGAGAAAAATGATGCAGAAGTAATTATTTTCATTCATTTGCGCTCTATATCGATCGGCCTATTTCGTTCATTTCCTAATATCAAGTAACTAATAACTCTCTTGTTCATTTAATTTTCTTTGCCTCGTAGGGTTTGGAGACGGTTCGTAGATACAAAGGTCGGTGAATTCAAAAAAGAGCTAGAATTCAAAATGGCAAAGGCTAAGAATGCTGGGGATATTCAGCCGGCGGGGACCAATCTATGTGGATACTATGTCTGTGAGATGATCCGGAGATACACCTCTGAGCGGGTTCCGAGTGATACCAATGCTCAGAGGAATAACCTCCGGATGATGCTTAGTCCAGAAGCTCGCTTCCGACCACTTCAAGAGGAACTAGCTGGATGGTTCAGGAGGGAAGTCCTCCATCCTAAAGGAGAACACCATTACGAGGACGTAGAACTTTATATGCCTTAAATTATGTATGGAAACTTGTTCAAAATTGTATATGGTCATCCGATGATATTGAATATATACTGTATATTTCTCTTGAATTCTTTTTTGTTCTAATTTCAAATTTGTTTGAAATTGTACATTCATATGCATGTATGTAGTAGCGTAGAATATGTGAAACTCCTTCAAAATTAAAATAAAGCATAAAAGAAATAAAACAATACAAATTAAACAGAAAACAGGTTAGGGGGGGGGGGCAGGTTTAGGGGGGGGGCTAAAACCCTAAACCTGCGGAGGTCTTTAGTCGCGGTTGGCCAGAAGAACCGCGACTAAAAGACCTCCGCCCTGGCGGCCACCTGGCGCCCACGTGGACTTGCCTTTAGTCGCGGTTCTTAAGCAACCGCGACTAAAGGGTGGAGCCTTTAGTCCCGCCTGTTTGGTCGCGGTTGCGCAACCGCGACTAATGGCAGTTGCGAACCGCGACCAAAGGCCCTTTTTCCATCAGTGATGCTGTCTGTAATTCTGAGCCGCATGTTGGATTTAGAACGCTAGATCCGAAACCAGGAGCAACACGTATGTGTATGTGCTAAGTTAGCCTTTTGGTTTAGAGAACTTCGCTGCACTTTATTCAACAACGATGTTCAAACGGATGTTACTAGATCATGTGGCTCCATTAAACACACAATCAACCCCTTTTTTTAATGATTTCCGCCGGCTTCATGCTGATGTTGACCGGTTTAACCTGTCACATATGATCGCTATTCTCCACCGCCCATGCCCGAAGCACCGCGCCACCACTGCGTCCGATCGCCACCGCAAGAGCTTCCCCGAGGACGCCCGCCGAGGCTGCTGCCGCCATATATTGAGTCCTGTGACCATATACCATATCATGGCATGTACTATCGCCATTCTAAAATACATTATTCCTATAAAGTCTGCTATCAGAATTCTTTATATCCGAGCACTAATTAATAAAAAGAAATCTGGATTTTGTTAAAGATAGAAATTGGGCCATCAGATTTGTAGAATGGCTTGGTATAATTTTGTGCACACATATCCATACAAAACTAAATGGTCAGATATCGTTCAACTTACTCGTAAGTAATACCTTTTTGATTGCTTTGGATTGCATAGTTTATCCTTAGATAGAAAGTCAATAACCATTTTGGCATATGTTACCTTTTATGTTAAACAATGGATTTAAGTTTAATAATTTGAAACCACATGTTTTTTGTAACGGCACAAATGCTACATTGTCGCCACTTGTGATAGAGATTTAAAAAGGAGAATAAGAAAGGTATACTTGCTCCCTTAAAGTTCATCCTTAGATAGAAAGTCAATAATCATTTTGGCATATGTTACCTTTTATGTTAAACAATGGATTTAAGTTTAATAATTTGAAACCACATGTTTTCTGTAATAGCACAAATGCTACGTTGTCACCACTAGTGATAGAGATTTAAAGAGGAGAATAAGAAAGGTATACTTGCTCCCTTAAAGTTTAGCACCAGCCCACCAAGACACCAAAGCCACATACACTGATAATTAAGGTGCACATACTGTTGATTTTGCCGGTTTCCTGGCGTTCCAATCATGTATATCACCCAGTACAGTTACTCGATAGAATGATCACTCCTTGAAACTACAATTAGTGGAGGTAATAATATATAGCTTGCTCTAGTGTCTGTTTCTATTTATCTTTATGTTCTGTTTATTTTATTTTGGCTGTGGTAAATCCATGACCTAATGCATGTTCTGGTCTTCTATGCAGCACCAAGAATCCGATTAGCCTGAATACACTATTGCACTTGCCCAAATTCCTTGATTTAGTATGAGTATTTAACAAAAAACTATCACAGTTCATGGAACCGTGCCTACAAACTACCACTTTACAAATTTGTGCTGAAAACTATCATTTTTTCACTATTTTTTTACAAAAAACACTAGCGACTGATTTGGACAAAATTAAACTCGATTATGACAGCGTCGCCGGATTTGTGGGCCGTCGCCGGTGAAGGCCGTCGCCGCCTCGATCTCTTTCTCCGGTGACCCGCGTGCCTCCTCTGCAATTCATGGCGGAGCTGGTGTGGCCGGAGCGGCTGGCGCCAAACCTTCCATCCTCCTGCCAGCTAACATCGTCGCCGGCGGCGTGCATACCTCCAGCTTTCTCCCCTTCCCTCTCTCATCGACTGATTTCCCCACCTGGCGACCAGTGGGCACATGCGGACGCAAGTTAATTGCAAGGTAGTACCACACTTCAGCACGTCGTAACGAATCAGTACCATTATCATTTTTTTGCCATGCAGTACCACCTCTAAGCCTAAGTGTTACAAAACGGTCTGACAACCGTATAAGCACGTACTAACCACGTATATGACTGAGTGGCCCCACCTGTCAGGTGAGAGGTGGCATATGTTTTTTTGCAGAAAAGCCCCTTGCACTACTATTAATCACGCACATGTCCTTTGCGGAAAACTAAAAATCTTGCGTAGCCGGGATTCGAACCGTTGACCTCACGCGTTACGGACGCACCTCCTAGCCACAGTTCATGGAACCGTGCCTACAAACTAGCACTTTACAAATTTATGCTGAAAACTACCACCTTTTCACTATTTTTTTACAAAAAACACGAGCGACTAATTTGGACGAAATTAAACTCGATTATGACAGCGCCACCGGAGTACTTCATCTTCTCCGCCTCTGGTGAAGGCCGTCGCCGCCTCATTCAGTTGTTAAAATAGGATACTAAAGACTTCTATTCTTTCGCCTTTAAACAAATAAAATGGAACAAAAAATGATGCGTGCTCCAGGATTCGAACCTGAGCCCGAGCCGGACCGAGAGCGCGCTCTATCCACTACAACAGAGTTACTAACATCTAAGTAGGGCATGCATGTTTTATATATGTCTACATTAAACGGGCTGCAGGACCATTTGCATAGCCAGGTTTTTTTAGACGAATGCAAATACTAATTAATTAAATAGGTGCACGCGTCTACAGCCACCGGCTCGAAATTGTTGTACATTTTAGATAAAATACCTTCACATTATTACATTACTAAACGTGCGGCAGGGCCCTTTTGCAAAAAAAAAATCCAAAGATCTGAAAAAAGGATAAAAGAAATCTGAAACAAAAAACACATAAATAATTTGAATTTATATATTTTATAAAAAGGTCATTGTATATTTAAAAATGCTCAATGTATATACCAAAATTGTTCATCGTACACTAAACAATATATTTCATTGTGTATTTATACAACAATGCTCAGTGTGTATTTACCAAAAAATGTTGCACACTAAACCTATATTAAAAGCAATTGAAAAAAAATGAAAAACATGAAAACCCGAAGAATAATGAAGATCTGAAAAAGGATAAAATAAATCCAAAACAGAAAAATAGAATTTATATATTGTAGAAAGTTCATCATATATTTAAAAAATGTTCAATGTATTTAAAAAAATTGTTCATCATATAATAATGTTAATTGTGATCCTAAAAAAATGTACATTGTATATTTATACAATAATGTTCAGTGTATATTTGCAAAAAATATTGCATATTAAACCTATAATATATACAAAATAAATCTAAAATAATGAAAACATGAAACCTGAGTAATAACGAAGACCTGTAAAAAGATAAAAGAAATAAAAAAATACTTACAAAATAAGGGGAAAGGTCAGGATGTGTCCGAACTAGATATGCCTCGAGCTTGACTCGAGCATGTGCGTGGCTTGTTGGTTAGGGTGCGCGCGCGGTAAGAATTTGGGGCAGGATCGCATCCTGATGCAGCATCATTTTTTCAGTATAGCGCGAGGGGCTTTCCCAAAGAAACATATGCCATGTGTCCCTGACAGGTGGGGCCACTCAGTCAGATACGTGCTTATACCGGCTGTCAGACTGTTTTGCAACACTTAGACTTAGAGTTGGTACTGCATGATAAAAAAATGACTAATGATACTGATTCATTACAACGTGCTGAAGTGTGGTAGTTTCCTGTAATTAACTCTGCGGACACGGTGAGCTCGGCACGCGCAGGCGGCAAGACTTGCGGGGCGCGGCAGCCACCAGGGAGCGCGTGCGAGAAAGTGGGGAAGGTGGTCCGAACCTGCACCAGAGGCGGGAAACGCTAGCGGCGTCGGCGAGGTCGGCAAGGTCGTCGCAAGCGGAGAGGTCCGCCCGACGCAGTCGACGAAGCCTACGGGGTACATGCGGCGACCAGCGGCTCATGACAGAGCATGGCGGCCAACGGCGGCGCGTCAGCGCAGCACGGACGAGGTGAGCAGGTGCGACGCGGTTCGCGGAAGCGTGTAGCGAGGCCAGCAGGGCCGCTACGCAGCTTGGCCTGGCAAGTGGCAACTCCGACCGCAACGAGCAGCGGTAGTGCATGGCCATGGCTAGCTAGCATGGCAACTCCGTCGGTGTTGGGTACACCGTACACAAGCAGCTAGTGCGGTAGTGTCTCCGCCGCCGGCCATTTTGCTCGCACTGGAGCGTGCGGGGGCTGCCGGCGTTAGTGTGCCTCCCCGGCGAGATGTGTGAGCTGGGGACTGGTTGCTTTTTCTATTCTGACGTGTGGGCCAACTCTGTCATAATCGAGTTTAAGCGAGTCGAATCGGACACTTTGTGGTAGTTTTTTGTTAAATACTCTGAATTGAGCTGATTGTAACCACTTCAAAATTGTGTATCAACCTCCTTAGGACATTGTTTTCATAATTTTTGAAGGAAACTTTAGAAGATATGTTTCCTTGTCCTTCGTTTAAAATTGAACTGTAACCAACTTCCCAGCGCACTTGGTATGTTAATGTTGGTGTTGAGTTGTTGACTCATGTCTCACGAACATCTCATATGTAATTTGCACCTGTTCACATATGGTCCAATAATTTGGCATGCTTCTGGTTCAGTACACGCAATTGGCAAGCCAATATATGTGCTGGGGTTTTGGATTTTGTAAACTATCTGTTCTGAAATGAGCTCAATATAGAATGCAATGCAAATAATGAGATGTACTCATAGCCTAAGCTTTATAAGCTCATGTATGACTCATGTAGTGATAACTATGGTTGATCAACGCCAAAGCTCCATGATACAATAACTTTACAGGACAAAAACAAAAATGGTGGACACATGGTCTCTGTCGTTGGCCATGGTAGAGAATGATTAACCTTTATGTGGTAGAAAATTGTGCGTCCACATCAAACCCAACCATGCTATAAAAGGTGGCATATATAGAGCAAGCTTCGCCACATAATTTTGTAAACTGAATAGAGAATGCTAGAGGTAGGAAGGGAGACAAAAAGTTTATCACTGTACCCTAGACACTGGGATAGTGCCATGTTTGCAAATCGTGGGCCTGAGAGACTCGAGGAACTTATGGTTCACTTGGATTTCGGGAGGAACGCTGGAATATTGTCATTGTTCTCTCAAAATAGATATGAGAAGTATGCCCGAGAAAGCAACAAACTTTAATCAGGTTATGGAAATTGTTGACTCACATGGAAACCACAAAGAGAGATAGCGGTCAGCCCCAAAACAACCAAGTTAATGTTGTATAAGTAGAATCATCAAGGGTGGATTTACCTCCATTCACCTGTATCAAAAGGAACAATTGTTTTAGACAGAGAAAAGCAAATATGTGTTACTAGTGGAATACTACATTTAATGGGCATTCCATTTTTTTACCCGCAAAAAAAAGGGTATTCCATTTTCTTTACTTGTCGTTGTGTTCTGACGATCACAAATAGTGCACTCCGTGTATTATGCAAATAATAAGATGATATAGCCACCTAGCTTTACAAGCTTGTTCATGCGCAAGAATAGTTGTAGACTAAAGTGGCCAGTAGTGAATTTTATTTTAAGAAACACCGTATAGCTGCATCCAGCCAACCAAGCAATTTTTGTTGCTTTTATGTAAGTACAATCCAGGCTTAGAGATTCTCATCATTTGTTGGATCTCAATAGTTCAGAAGCTCTACCAAGTTATTTTGGATTGTTGTTAATGTGCCAAGTGGTTTTTCGAGAAAAGGGAATAATGTGTTACTAGTGGCCAGTGGCTTCTATTTGCTCTCTGTTTTTCTGATGTACCGTCCGTAATTTCTGATCCTTTGAGATTACATTGTGTCCAATCCACCACCCAAACATGGGACATGTTACTTGCACAAGTGTGAAGCAAAGTTGCCCACTCGAAAACTGCTAGCTGCTTTGTTCTATGTAATTGTACTCCAATGGGGACACAAATTTCATCGCTAGCTTTTTATTTATCCAAAAGTACAAGAAACATGTTTGGAATAAAAAATGATTTATCCAAAAATAATTCATTGTTCCGCAAGACAAGTCTACACTATGATTTTTGTGTGAATTGAATACTTAGTCAGGACTCAAGCGTTTGAGGTCTTCAAATTGTTTTAGACGCACTCTAATGTGCACAATAATTTCTGAGAAAATAGTATGGGCTAGGTACGTATCCCACCCTAGTTGTAGCCATGCAAATGCTGAGATGATATAGGTTTCTGTGAAAGCATAACAGTTAGTGTACCCTTTTCTATGATTACTAATAAGTTGAATACTTCAAACAACGTGTTTATAATTCCCACTATATCTTTACAAATTATTATGATAGATCTTGTGTAGGGTATTCTGTTTGTGATGCAGTTAGTACGAAGTAGCAACCTAAGCTGGGGCTATGGCCCATGTGGTGCTCGGCACTAAAGTTGATGACGCTCCGGTCCTGGGGGCGGCTAAGCGGCCGCCAGAGCTGCAAATAGCCACACATTTTGAAGATCGTGTCAGTTGCATGTCGCAGAGGCACTTTCTGAATAACAAGCTTGTTGTGAATATTCCAAAGCGTCCACGCGAGGATCCCAATGCACAACCATCTAATATGGCGGTAACGCGGGGAGGAGGCATGGATCTCCGCGAGTAAGTCGGGGAAGTTGGTATTGCACCATTGTCCGCCGACCGTTTCACGGAAGCACGACCACAGGAACTAGTCCGTGGAGCAGTTGAAGAAAATGTGGTTCGAATCCTCAACCGTGGCACACAGGGGACACATCCCGTCCCCAAGGCCATTGCGCTTGCGGACTTCAACCCCAGAGGGGAGACGTCCCTGGATCCACTGCCAGAGGAATATCCGGATCTTGAGGGGGAGGCGAATGTCCCAGATCAGGCTAAAGGGCTCAGGGGCCAGCGAGGGGGCGATCGCAGCGTACAGAGACTTCGTGGAGAAGCATCCCGAGGGCTCCAGGCGCCACGTCATGGAGTCAGCTGCGCCCTCTACATCCATCGGCAAGAGAGCGATGTCCTCTAGAAGGGCGTCCCACGCGTTAACCTCCTGGGGGCCAAAGGGGCGCCGAAAGGCGAGACGCCCTAAGTCAATAAGAGCCCTCTCGACGGAAATCCGGGAGTCAGCCGCAATGGCAAATAAGCCCGGGAAGCGGGCGGCCAGAGGGGAATCCCCAAGCCAGCGGTCGAACCAAAATAGGGTCGAGGACCCGGAACCCACAGAGATGGACGTGCCAATTCGGAGCACGGGAAAAAGCTGAATCACAACTTGCCAGAACTGGGATCCCCCAGAGCGCTGGCAGAAAGCTAGAGGTTGGCCCCGGAGATAATTATTCTGGATGATGGTAAGCCAGAGGCCGCCCTCCCCGTTGGCGATACACCATAGCCATCTGGTCAGGAGAGCAACGTTCATGCGACGGGAAGACAAGATCCCCAGACCTCCCTGGTCCTTGGGTTTGCAAATGTCAGGCAAGCTCACCATATGGTATTTTTGCTTGTCCCCCTCGCCAGCCCAGAAGAACCTGGACTGATATTTGGCCACCTCCTGGTGAAGCGTCTCATGGAGGCTATAGAAGCTCATGAGGAACCAGAGGAGGCTAGCCAGTGAGGAGTTGATGAGGATTACCCTCGCCGCCTTCGAGAGCCATCGGCCCTTCCAGGGCTCGACCCGTTGTTGCATTCGGGTCACGGAAGGGCGGAGGTCCGCTACGGTGAGGCGCGAGTCACTAATGGGGATCCCCACATAAGTCGTGGGGAACGAACCCAGGCGGCAGTTAAGCCGGTCCGCAATGCCCTGGGCCTCCTCCGGGGGGAATCCCAGAACCATCACTTCCCTCTTATCGAAGTTGATGGTAAGACCGGACATCTCTTGGAAGCATAGGAGGAGAAACTTCAGGTTGGCAATATCGGATGCGGAGCCCTCAACCATTATTATGGTGTCGTCGGCATATTGGAGGAGGGAGACCCCACCCCCTCCTACTAGGTGTGGGACCACGCCGTGAATGTGACCGGCCGATTTGGCCTTGTCAAGAATGGCCGCAAGGGCATCAACCACCATGTTGAACAGGAACGGTGAGAAAGGGTCGCCTTGGCGAACCCCACATAGCGTGGGGAAGAAGAGGCCAATCTCATCATTAATGTTAATAGCGGTCCGACCGCAGGAGACGAGCTGCAAAACTCTGGTCACCCAATGGTCATCAAAGCCCTTGCAGAGTAATACTTCCAGAAGGAAGGGCCAGTGAACAGTGTCATAGGCTTTATGGAAGTCGAGCTTCAGGAAGACCGCCCGTTGGTGCTTGGAGCGGACTTCATGAAGGACCTCGTGGAAGAGCAACACCCCATCTAGGATAAAACGACCCTGGATTAATGCCGACTGATTGGGGTGAGTGATCGAGTTGGCTAGTAGGGTCACCTATTGGCGTACCCTTTGGCCAGGATCCGGAATATCACATTGATCACAGTGATATGTCGGAATTGGCGGATGTCCGTCGTGCCCGGAACTTTGGGGATAAGAGTGACGACCCCATAGTTCAGGCGCCCAAGATCCATGGTCCCCAAGAAAAACTCGTCGAAGAGAGCCATGACCTCAGGTTTGATGGTCTGCCAGAATGCTTTAAAAAGGACGCTGGCAGTCCATCCGACCCCGGCGTCGAGGAGGCGTTCATGCCCTTAATCGACGCGAGGACCTCCTCCTCGGAGAACGGGACAACTAAGGTAGCATTGTCCGCATGAGACACAAGCTGGGTGCCCGACCAGATGTCGGTTGCCAGAGCGACCCCACCCCGAAGGGTGGGTGAGAAAAAGGCTTTGTAGAAGCCATCTACATGTGCCCGGATGTCCGAGGGGCGGACGAGCTGGGAATCACCATCCCACAAACAATGGATGGAGTTCCAAGGTTGCTTTCACCTGTGTGTGCGGCACGTCCGATGGAACCTGACGAGGACATGTATTGGGGGTAGGGTAACAGGCCTGACCTAAAGGCCCTACCCATGGACACCGTATAGTTCGTACTGGACCCCTGGGCCAGATCGCCGTCCAGATGTACCGCAACTTGAAAGTCACTCGGACGGCGACAACCACTCGGAGCACGGCACTTCACTCGACGAGGTAACTCACCCGGATATGCAAAGACCAATAGTCCGCATGACGGTTTTGTAGTGGGCAGGCATTATGGCATTGATGCTCCACGGTGTAACATAAGGGGTGAGGGGGTGGCGCACTCTATATAAGCCACCCCCACCACTAGACTAGGGGGCTCTTTTCGGCTACCTCTCTCTCTCTCTCTCTCTCGTCTCCGGACTTAGCTCAGGCATGGGGATCCGTTCTCCTCTCTCGCTCACACACGTTGTAATCTCTGGATACATACTCAGATAAAACAAAGCCTCTCCGGAGCACGAGATGTAGGGTTGTTATCTTCGCCGTGAGAGGCCCAAACTCGCTAAAACCACCGTGTCACCCATATGCATCTCGATAGATCATGCTCCTTTATCCTACCCCTCTTTTATTGTCGGAATCGTTACCACGACAGTTGGCGCCCATCTTGGGGGCATGGCGTCCATCGAGCCATGATGCAAATGGTTATTTCTTCAATATTCGGCAGCGGATCAATGACCATCGCCAGAGAAATTGGCCGCTGGATGTCTGGCCATTGCGCCATTCGCACAAACAAGACGATCAGGGAAGTATCCATTCGATCTAGTCTTTTTATAATAAATAGTCTAACAATGTGTTTATCTTTTGCTTCTGTAGGATCAGTCACATCCATGCATGACCGATCATGAAGCAGAGAAGAAGAGAAAAGGGCAAGTTGTTCCCCATATTTCTTACCTTCTCGCATGATCGTCACCATTGGCAACTGCCACAAACGCCCTCCGGCTTCGTCTACGACACCGTCGGCGAGCTCTAACAAACGCCCTCCGGCGCGGTCCGCGGCGTCATCTCCGGCCTCGTCGACGGCGAGCTCATACAAAAGGACGCCTCCCTTTGTTCTGATTAGTGGCTTGGCTCCCAGACGGCGGAGCGACGCGGTTTGCCCATCGTCATCTCCGGCCTCATCTGCGATGCGTCGCCGAGCGCCCACATACGCACAACCGCTAATGCTCGGGCTGGTCCCTCGGCCGGAGGAGCAAGACGACCGGCGGTCGACCCGGCTCCTCGGGCGACAAGGCCCGGCAGCCGACACTCGACCCAGCTCCGCAGTCATCGAAACGCTACTCCGACTAGCGCATGGCTCCGGCTCCCCGAGCACAGAAACGCGGCCAGCAGTGCTCCTGTCGGCCTTGCTCTTGGCTGCGCCGGCCAGCCGCTCATCCTCCTCAGCGCCACCTCTTGGTTGCCGACCGATTCCGGCCAGACCGGCAGTTCCACTGCAGCGGAGCTCTCCAGACTCCGGCCTGCCTCCACAACTCTCCTTCCATGTTTCAATTCCGACTTACGCCATTTGCGTTTGCATGCAGATCCTGGACGTGGAGCAACACCTTCAATGCATTGAACGTGGGGGCAACTCCTTCAATGCGATCGCCCGACCTGGAACGCTAGGCTCAGGTTCATCGTGCCCACCCGGTGTCGTGTTGCTTGTAGACGTGCTGCTCCGCGTCGAGTGCGCCCTCGGCGACCGCGATGTCGGCCGGGTCCACGTCACCATCTCCGAGCTGTTCTCCGCTGCTCCCGACGGTCCCGTTCCCGGCGAGTTCGACGCCGTCCGGAGCCGCAAGAATCATGTCCGCGGAACCCCACGGCGCAGCTATAAAACTGCATACAGTGAATGGCCGTGGGAAAAGGAAACTTCCTTCACCTGCGCGAACGGTAACCCCTCTTGCTTAATTACCGCTAATTAACGCCTCCTGCATGCGTGTACAGGACCAGGGAGTTTTGGACGTGGGTAACCCCATCAATGCATCATAACGGCAGGCGTTGGAGAATCCCTACTGGCACGACGCCTCGGTGGTTCCTCGGTCCGACGTACGGCAAGCACTCACTGATAACATGTACGATGGAGTCAACACCACACTGCAGCATCGTCCACTCGGCAGCAACTCTCACCCAGTCGACATGGTCACTCGGATGGGACTAGCTCACTCGCATCAAACCGGATCAAAGGCGATCGGCCGTCCGTGCGTCATCGCTCGGTTGGACATGACTTTGTAATTGACGAAGCTGTTCCCCTCATCATTAACTTGTCCGACTCGTCCGTCCGTGCATCGTCATTCCGCGGGACGCGTCTACTTCATTCGGACGCCCCGCGCCTCGTCACTCCACGGGACGCCTCTACATCACTCAGACATCACGCGCAACATCACTCCGCACCACGCTTCTACTTCACTCGGCCGCCCCGCGCTTCGCCACTCGGTTGGTCACCTCATCACCACTCGGCCGCCTCGCGCGTCGCCATTCGGTTGGTCACCTCATCACCACCCGGCCGCCCCACGCGTCGTCATCGGTTGGTCACCTCATAACCACTCGGTCGCCCCGCGCGTCGCCACTCGGTTGGTCACCTCATCACCACTCGGCCGCCCCGCACGTCGCCACTCGGTTGATCACCTCATCACCACTCGGTCGCCCCGCGCGTCGCCACTCGGTTGGTCACCTCATCACCACTCGGCCGCCCCGCGCGTCGCCACTCGGTTGGTCACCTCATCACCACTCGGCCGCCCCGCGCGTCGCCACTCGGTTGGTCACCTTATCAACACTCGGCCGCCCCGCCCGTCGCCACTCGGTTGGTCACCTCATCACCACTCGGCCGCCCCGCGCGTCGCCATCGGTTGGTCACCTCATCACCACTCGGCCGCCCCACGCGTCGCCGTCGGTTGGTCACCTCATCACCACTCGGCCGCCCCGCGCGTCGCCATCGGTTGGTCACCTCATCATCACGCAGATTTTAACAGTTTTTTCTGAAATAATTGTTGTTGCTTATACTTGTAACCAAAATCCTTCAGTGGGTGACTTAGCTGCGAATCTGTTTCGCCTAAATTCAAGAAATCCTACCGAGTGATGAGTCAGCCTCTCACTCGGGGGCTTAGCTGCGAATCTGTTTTGCCTAAGTTCGAAAAATCCTACCGAGTGGAGAGCAAACCTCCCACTCGGGGGCTTAGCTGCAGTCAAGTACTCGCCTAAGTTTGAAAAAAATCCTACCAAGTGGAGAGCAAACCTCCCACTCGGGGGCTTAGCTGCAGTCCAGTACTCGCCTAAGTTTGAAAAAATCCTACCGAGTGGAGAGCAAACCTCCCACTCGGGGGCTTAGATGCAGTGCAGTGCTCGCCGAAGTTTGAAAAAAAATCCTACCGAGTGGAGAGCAAACCTCCCACTCGGGGGCTTAGCTGCAGTCCAGTACTCGCCTAAGTTTGAAAAAAAATCCTACCGAGTGGAGAGCAAACCTCCCACTCGGAGGCTTAGCTGCAGTCCAGTACTCGCCTAAGTTTGAAAAAATCCTACCGAGTGAAGAGCAAACCTCCCACTCGGGGGCTTAACTGTAGTCCAATACTCGCCTAAGTGTTTGAAATCCTACCGAGTGGAGAGCAAGCCTCCCACTCGGAGGCTTAGCTGCAGTCCAAGGACTCGCCTAAGTAGCCAAAATCCGACTGCGACAAGAGCAAACCTCTAACTCAAGGAGCTGCATCACAAGTATAATGTGCGCTCCATCCCTATCCGCAAGGACACCAAGACGAAGGTCGTATGTCACCATCGCCTCGTCACCACTCGGCCACTCGCGCGCCTTCAGACAGCTAAGTCATTTTACATCCTGTTATTTTCGTCTTCCCGAGTGTCCCGTAATTCACACATCACGTTCACTCGGAGGCCACGCCACCGAGTGTACCTCTACGCTCGGCTGCTTCATACTTGCTTAGTACTGGTTATGTGACTCACGGGTCCAGCTTCCATTTTTTCGCATACATAATTCACGAACACCATGTGTCGTTCTTCATTTCGAGTTTGCACCGGTCCTTCGGGGCTGCAACTCAGTTGAAACACTACACTTCCATTTTATTTGAGCCAGTATTCCAATGAGTTCGGTCGGATCCGTCGCTTCGACAAGTTCGAACGGATACTTCGCTCTCTCAGACTCTTGCTGGTGATACGTCTCCGTCGTATCTACTTTTCCAAACACTTTTGCCCTTGTTTTGGACTCTAACTTGTATGATTTGAATGAAACTAACCCGGACTGACGTTGTTTTCAGCAGAATTGCCATGGTGTTGTTTTATATGAACAAAAGTTCTCGGAATGACCTGAAACTCCACGGAATATCTTAGAATAAATAATAAAAAATTCTCGCCAAAGATGAAGACCAGGGGGCCCACACCCTGTCCACGAGGGTGGGGGGGGGGGCGCCCCTCCGACGCCAACTCCAACTCCAACTCTATATATTGGCTTTCGGGGAGAAAAAAAATCAGAGAGAAAGTTTCATCGTGTTTTACGATACGGAGCCGCCGCCAAGCCCTAATCTCTCTCGGGAGGGCTGATCTGGAGTCCGTTCGGGGCTCCGGAGAGGGGGATTCGTCGCCGTCTTCATCATCAACCATCCTCCATCACCAATTTCATGATGCTCACCGCCGTGCGTGAGTAATTGCATCGTAGGCTTGCTGGACGGTGATGGGTTGGATGAGATTTATCATGTAATCGAGTTAGTTTTGTTAGGGTTTGATCCCTAGTATCCACTATGTTCTGAGATTGATGTTGCTATGACTTTGCTATGCTTAATGCTTGTCACTAGGGCCCGAGTGCCATGATTTCAGATCTGAACCTATTATGTTTTCATGAATATATGTGAGTTCTAGATCCTATCTTGCAAGTCTATAGTCACCTACTATGTGTTATGATCCGGCAACCCCGAAGTGACAATAATCGGGACCACTCCCGGTGATGACCATAGTTTGAGGAGTTCATGTATTCACTATGTGTTAATGCTTTGTTCCGGTTCTCTATTAAAGTGAGGCCCTAATATCCCTTAGTTTCCAATAGGACCCCGCTGCCACGGGAGGGTAGGACAAAAGATGTCATGCAAGTTCTTTTCCATAAGCACGTATGACTATTTACGGAATACATGCCTACATTATATTGATGAACTGGAGCTAGTTCTGTGTCACCCTATGTTATGACTGTTACATGATGAACCACATCCGGCATAATTATCCATCATTGATCCGGTGCCTACGAGTTTTCCGTATACTGGTTTACGCTTATTTACTTTTCTGTTGCTACTGTTACTATCACTACAGAAATATCAAAAACATTACTTTTTCTGTCTTTACTTTTGTTACCGTTACCACCACTATCATATTACTTTGCTACTAAACACTTTGCTGCGGATATTAAGTTTCCAGGTGTGGTTGAATTGACAACTCAGCTGCTAATACTTGAGAATATTCTTTGGCTCCCCTTGTGTCGAATCAACAAATTTGGGTTGAATACCCTACCCTCGAAAACTGTTGCGATCCCCTATACTTGTGGGTTATCAAGACCTTTTTCTGGCGCCGTTGCCGGGGAGCATAGCTCTATTCTTTGAGTCACTTGGGATTTATATCTGCTGGACACTATGAAGAACTTGAAAAACGCTAAGACAAAAATTTATCCCTCAACTATGAGGGGAGGTAAGGAATTGCCATCTAGCTCTACACTTGATTCACCTTCTGTTATGAGTAAGCTAGCGACACCTAAACCTACTACTGCTATGAATTCTGATATGTCGCATGTTATTGATGATGCCACTTCTGCTATGCATGATACTTATGATGAAACTACTTCTATGCTTGATACTAATGTGCCACTTGGTGAATTTCTAGATGAGCAAATTTCTAAGTCTAGAGAAAGAGAAATTAGTGAACCTGAACACGATGATGTTAGTGATGATGAACCTATGCCTGTTATTCCTGAGGTTTATCTTTTTAATAATGAATCTTATGAAGCTATTCTTGCTTGTCCGGATAAACCTGAACGTAAGAGGTTACTAATTAAGTGGAGTAAGGAATCTTTTAGAGGTAGGATGAGACCCAACCCTGCTTTTGCTACTTCACCAATCTGTGTTCCTAATCAGGATTATTATGATATTACTGTTGATCCAGATATAATTACTTTGGTTGAATCTGATCCTTTTTATGGCTATGAATCTGAAACTGTTGTGGCACATCTTCATAAGTTAGATGAAATAGCTGCCCTATTTACTAATAATCTGAGATCGCACCACTTTTATATACTCAAAATATTTCCGTTCTCATTAAAGGGTGATGCTAAGAAATGGTTTAGTTCTCTTGATCCTGCCTGTGTGCAAAGTCCCCAGGATATGATTTATTACTTCTCTGCTAAATATTTCCCTGCTCATAAGAAACAAGCTGCTTTGAGGGAAATATACAATTTTGTGCAAATTGAAGAAGAGAGTCTCCCACAAGCTTGGGGGAGGCTTCTCAAGTTACTTAATGCTTTGCCTGGTCATCCTCTTAAGAAACCTGAAATATTTGATATCTTTTATAATGGACTAACTGATGCTTCCAGAGATTACCTGGATAGTTGTGCGGGTTCTCTTTTTAGGGAAAGAACACCGGGTGACGCTGAAATTTTATTGAATAATATGTTGGCAAATGAAAATAATTGGGCACCTCCGGAGCCACCTCCCGAGCCAACTCCTGAGCCAGCTCCTGAGCCAATTACTGAGCCTATTCCTAAACCAACTCCGAAGAAGAGAGGTGTTCTATTTCTCAGTCCCGAAGATATGCAAGAGGCAAAGAAATCTATGAAAGAAAAAGGTATTAAAGATGAAGATGTTAAGAATTTACCTCCTATTGAAGAAATACATGGTCTTAATTTACCGCCTGTTGAAGAAGTATATGATCTCAATTACTTATTTACTGAAGAACCTCCCGATATCCCGACACAGGTAGTAAAGGTAAATTCTCTCTATAGATATGATAAAGTTGAAGTCCCTCCTACAAAAATTGCTAGTCAGTGCTTGGATGAGTTTGATGACTTTATGTTTAAACAAGATGACTTTAATGCTTATTTTGGTAGATAGTTAAAGCAGAATACCTTTATGATTAAACGCTTGAGTGATTATATGGATAATATTAGAGGTGAACTTAAACTTGTTAGCAAACGTGCTTCTATGGTTACCAATCAAGTAGAACAAGTACTTAAAGCTCAGAAAGAAATGCTTGATGAAATGAGTAGTAAGAAAAATGATTATGCTGTTAGAGTGGCTACTAGAACTGGTAGAATGACTCAGTAACCTTTGTATCCTGAAGGCCACCCTAAGAGAATCGAGCAAGATTCTCAAAGAAATAATATTGATGCACCTATTTCTTCTAAAAGGAAGAAAAAGAAAAATGATAGAACTGTGCAAACTTCTAGTGAACCTATTGCTAAACCACCTAATAATCCAAATGATATCTCTATGCGTGATGCTGAAACACAATCTGGTAATGAACATGAACCTGGTGAAGATGTTAATGATGATGTTCATGATGATGCTCAACCTTGTAATGATAATGATGTAGAAGTTGAACCTGCTGTTGATCTTGATAACCCACAATCAAAGAATCAACGTTATGATAAAAGAGACTTCGTTGCTAGGAAAAATGGTAAAGAAAGAGAACCATGGGTTCAGAAACCCATGCCTTTTCCTCCGAAACCATCCAAGAAAAAGGATGATGAGGATTTTGAGCGCTTTGCTGAAATAATTAGACCTATCTTTTTGCGTATGCGATTGACTGATGTGCTTAAAACAAATCCTTATGCTAAGTATATGAAGGACATCATTACTAATAAAAGAAAGATACCGGAGGCTGAAATTTCCACCATGCTTGCTAATTACACTTTTAAGGGTGGAATACCAAAGAAACTTGGAGATCCAGGAGTACCTACTATACCATGCTCCATTAAAAGAAATTATGTTAAAACTGCTTTATGTGATCTTGGAGCCGGTGTTAGTGTTATGCCTCTCTCTTTATATCGTAGACTTGACTTGAATAAGTTGACACCTATTGAAATATCTTTGCAAATGGCTGATAAATCAACTGCTATACCTGTCGGTATTTGTGAGGATGTGCCTGTTGTGGTTGCAAACGTTACTATTTTAACGGACTTTGTTATTCTTGATATTCCCAAGGATGATAGTATGTCTATTATTCTTGGAAGACCTTTCCTTAATACTGCAGGGGCTGTTATTGATTGCAACAAAGGCAATGTCACTTTTCATGTTAATGGTAATGAGCATACGGTGCACTTTCCGAGGAAACAACCTTAAATTTATAGTATCAACTCTATTGAAAAAATTCCATCGATTATATTTGAAGGTTTTGAATTTCCTCTTCCTACTGTCAAAAAGAAATATGATATACTTATTGTTGGGGATGTCCATATCCCCGTTGAGGTAACATAGTGTTATTCGAAATTTCTCCGGTTCCATGATTATCGGAATGAGTTTGTTAACAAGACTTGATCAACCTTGTTAGTGGATTCTTTTTGATGAGCATGATATGGATGAAACTAGACGCACAACCTTCTGTACCCTCTTTATATTTTCTATTCTTTAGTAGAAATAAAGTAAAATAGTATTTTTCTGTCTGTTTCCTGACTTATCCATGCAATATAAAAATATCCCGAAAATAAAAGTCCTCAGAATGCCATGCCAATTTAATATGATTTTTTCGGGAATATTTAAGGATTTTTAGTGCAAAAATTACCGCGAGGGGAGCTGCCACCTGGTCACGAGGGTGGAGGGCGCGCCCTACCCCCCTGGGCGCGCCTCCCTGCCTCGTGGGCCCACGGTTGCCCTCCTCCACTTATCCCTGCACCCATCTTCTTCCTCTGCCTCACACAAACCCGAAAAACCAACTCAAGCTCGTGTTCCAGCAACTTTTGCTGCGATTTTCGATCTCCTTGCTCAAAGCACCTCTCGCAAAACTGCTTGGGGAGATTGTTCCTTGGTATGTGACTCCTCCATTGGTCCAATTAGTTTTTGTTCTAGTGCTTTATTCATTGCAAATTTGTGCTGCATAGGTGACCATGTTCTTGAGTTTGCATGTCAAATTTATATGGTTCCAAGTAGTTCTAATGCTTGATATATGCTCTAGGCACTTGCATGAGTAGTTACTATCAATCTTATTGAAGTTGGTTCACTTTTGTTTGAAGTTACTAAAAATTTCAGATTGTTTCAGAAATAATGAAGAGACTTTTGAGCGGCTCGTCGAGCCGAAGTTCTAAGGAGAAACAAAAGGAAGAAGAACAGAAGCCCAAATTTAATCTGCCTCGTATCGCGGAGGTCCGGCCGTGTGAATGGCCTTCCGATGACTTCTTGAGGAGTGCCGGGATTCATGAAGATTACTATCTATTGATTGAGAACGCCGGCCTCACCAACTTCCTCCGCGACCAACGTCATCAGTATCTCTTACTCACAAATACTTTTGTGCAGAACTTCTACTTTTTCCCTAAGAAATCACCTCCAACAGTAGAGTTCCATTTATATGATGTTGCTAGGGAGATGACATTAGCTGCATTTTGCGAGGTTTGCAAAATACCTTTTGAGGGTTCTTTAGATGAACCACACCGTAATGAAGTGGAAGCTTATATTGACACTATCACTGTGGGAGAAACCAGGAAGGTTTCTGATGCAAGAATTACTAGCATACATTTCCCTGTTTTACGCTACTTTGCCCTATTTGCTAGTCGTTGCTTGATTGGTCGCGGGAACTGTGGGAACCTTAGTATTCCTGATATTATTATTTTGCTCCATGGTTTATACCGCAATAACTCTGTTAGTATGGGTGGAATTGTTGCTAGACGGTTGAATATGAACCGTACTAAGGGCCCCATCTTTGGAGGCATTTATGCTTCACGCCTAGCTGAACATTTTGAAATACCTATTAGGCATGAGGAGAAAGAAGAAACAGCGCTGCCCCGTGCTTATTTAGATTATAAGAGTATGGTAGCGCATGATTTTCTTGTTAAGAATCGTGAAGGGGCGCTTAAATATAAATTGTACTTTGATAAACATCACCCTGAGACTATTACTTTGCCTGCTCCCTCTTTGTTTAACTTGTCTGCAGGTACTTACATTGTTATGTGGGCGGCTGTTTAAGCCTATCGGAATCCTGCACCAGCCTCGGAACCGGAGCCTCCACGAATGTCTGTTTATTCTTGGGATCCTGAGGCGGTTGCCAGCCAGTGGCAGTCAGGGTCCTCTTCATCACATTATGATCCCAACTATTCTTCATCACAGTACGACCCCAGCTTCACCTACGGATATCAGCCAGGTTATCCCTGCCAATAGACCAACTTAGGCCAAAAGCCTAAGCTTGGGGGAGTACATATTTCCCACCGACATTGCATTCATGTTCACACATACTCATTGCTAGATGTCGGTGCTCATACTCTTTCATTGTAATATCCATGTTAGTTTAAATTTATTTTTCTAGCTTTCTTCTTGTGTGTTTGATAAACCTTAAGAAAAAAAAAGAAAAAAATTAGTTAGTCTACTTTCCATGCTTGTAGTAGAATTAAAAAGAAAACCCAAAAATATTTCCCGTCCTTCTTTTGCTTGTTGGGAGCTTTCCCGTGTAAATAGTTTTTATTCTTCTTTTCCTTTCTTTGGGGGTCGAGAAGACTATATTGAAAATGCTTAGTGGCTCTTATATGCATGATTGTTTATTTAACTTAGAGCCCATATTACTTGTCTTCTCTCTTGAGTTGAATGCTTGCAGATTCCAGCTTAGTCCAATGCACGTGCACTCTTATTATTATACACACCGTTCAGTTGTGCAAGTGAAAGGCAATAATGATGATATATGATGGACTCATTGGGATGAGAAAAGCTTGTATGAACTCGACCTCTCTTGTTTCTGTAAATATGATGATTCATCGTTCCTAATTCAGCTATTATGAAGTAAACATATTCGCAATGACATTTAGAGATTATAGTCGCTTGTGCCATGCTTGATTAGCTATGAGTTATAATGGTTAACATTGCGTGCCAACATGCTATTGAGATGATTATGATGTGGTATGATAGGATGGTATCCTCCTTTAAATGAATTGAGTGACTCGACTTGGCACATGTTCACGCATGTAGTTGAATCAAATCAACATAGCCTTCATGATATTTATGTTCATGGTGGATTATATCCTACTCATGCTTATATTCGGTGTGAATTAATTTTAATGCATGTTCACAACTGTTGTCGCTCTCTCAGTTGGTCGCTTCCCAGTCTTTTGCTAGCCTTCACCTGTACTAAGCGGGAATACTGCTTGTGCATCCAAACTCCTTAAACCCCAAAGTTGTTCCATATGAGTCCACTATACCTTCCTATATGCGGTATCTACCTGCCATTCCAAGTAAATTTGTATGTGCCAAACTCCAAACCTTCAAATAAAATTCTGTTTTGTATGCTCGAGCAGCTCATGTGCAACTATGGCTGCCTATATCTTCCATGCTAGGTGGGTTATTCTCAAGAGGAGTGGACTCCGCTCCTCATTCACGAGAAAGGGCCGGTAACCAGGATGCCCAGTCCCATGATCCAAAAAGATCAAAGCAAATCAAAATAATTAAACAAAACTCCCCCGGGACCCGTTGAATGTTGGAGGCACTCGTTGTTTCGAGCAAGCCATGGATTGATGCTTGTGGAGGAGGGGGAGTATAAACCTTTACCATTCTGTTTGGGAACTGCCTATAATGCATGTAGTATGGAAGATATAGCCATCTCATAGTTGTTGCGTTGACAGTGAAAGTATGCCGCTGAAAATATTATTTATCTCTATTTCAAAAATCGAGCTCTGGCACCTCTACAAATCCCTGCTCCCCTCTGCGAAGGGCCTATCTATTTACTTTTATGTTGAGTCATCACCCTTCTTATTAAAAAGCACCCGCTGGAGAGCACACTGTCGTTTGCATTCATTATGATTGGTTTATATTGGGTATGACTTGACTGGATCTCTTTTACCATGAATTACAATGTTTAGTCAGTCATTGATCTTTAAAGGTGCTCTGCATTTATGTTTTGTGGTCTCAGAAAGGGCTAGCGAGATACCATTTTGTTATATCATGTTATGATTATTTTGAGAAAGTGTTGTCATCCGAGTTTTATTATTATGGCTCGCTAGCTGATTATGCTATTGATATGAGTAATTGTGAGACCTACGTGTTATTGTGAGTATGGTTAGTTCATAATAATTGCTGAAACTTGAATGCTGGCTTTTCATGTTTACAACAACAAGAGCAAACAGAGTTTGTAAAAGTTTTTCTTTTTCTCTTTCAGTTTGTCAACTGAATTGCTTGAGGACAAGCAAGGGTTTAAGCTTGGGGGAGTTGATACGTCTCCGTCGTATCTACTTTTCCAAACACTTTTGCCCTTGTTTTGGACTCTAACTTGTATGATTTGAATGGAACTAACCCAGACTGACGCTGTTTTCAGCAGAATTGCCATGGTGTTGTTTTATGTGCAGAAAACAAAAGTTCTCGGAATGACCTGAAACTCCACAGAATATCTTAGAATAAATAATAAAAAATCCTCGCCAAAGATGAAGACCAGGGGGCCCACACCCTGTCCACGAGGGTGGGGGGCGCGCCCCTCCCCCCTGGGCGCGCCCCCCTACCTCGTGGGCCCCCTGGATGCCCTCCGACGCCAACTTCAACTCTATATATTGGCTTTCGGGGAGAAAAAAATCAGAGAGAAAGTTTCATCGCGTTTTACGATACGGAGCCGCCGCCAAGCCCTAATCTCTCTTGGGAGGGCTGATCTGGAGTCCGTTCGGGGCTCCGGAGAGGGGGATTCGTCGCCGTCTTATCATCAACCATCCTCCATCACCAATTTCATGATGCTCACCGCCGTGCATGAGTAATTGCATCGTAGGCTTGCTGGACGGTGATGGGTTGGATGAGATTTATCATGTAATCGAGTTAGTTTTGTTAGGGTTTGATCCCTAGTATCCACTATGTTCTGAGATTGATGTTGCTATGACTTTGCTATGCTTAATGCTTGTCACTAGGGCCCGAGTGCCATGATTTCAGATCTGAACCTATTATGTTTTCATGAATATATGTGAGTTCTAGATCCTATCTTGCAAGTCTATAGTCACCTACTATGTGTTATGATCCGGCAACCCCGAAGTGACAATAATCGGGACCACTCCCGGTGATGACCATAGTTTGAGGAGTTCATGTATTCACTATGTGTTAATGCTTTGTTCCGGTTCTCTATTAAAGTGAGGCCTTAATATCCCTTAGTTTCCAATAGGACCCCGCTGCCACGGGAGTGTAGGACAAAAGATGTCATGCAAGTTTTTTTCCATAAGCACGTATGACTATTTACGGAATACATGCCTACATTATATTGATGAACTGGAGCTAGTTCTGTGTCACCCTATGTTATGACTGTTACATGATGAACCACATCCGGCATAATTATCCATCATTGATCCGGAGCCTACGAGTTTTCCATATACTGGTTTACGCTTATTTACTTTTCCGTTGCTACTGTTACAATCACTACAAAAATACCAAAAACATTACTTTTGCTGTCTTTACTTTTGTTACCGTTACCACCACTATCATATTACTTTGCTACTAAACACTTTGCTACGGATATTAAGTTTCCAGGTGTAGTTGAATTGACAACTCAGCTGCTAATACTTGAGAATTTTCTTTGGCTCCCCTTGTGCCGAATCAACAAATTTGGGTTGAATACTCTATCCTCGAAAACTGTTGCGATCCCCTATACTTGTGGGTTATCAGCTGGTCAACCAGCAAGCCCCTTGCACTCCCAGCGGGTGTCTATGGGTGTTATTCACACAAATCATTTCAGCACACATCAAATTTCCTTGAGAAATTATTTCGTTGGCTTGTGCCATTTTTACACAAGTTAGAGTGCTAGGTTGCCAAATTATTATTCAAAGTTTATTTATTTCTTTTGACCAAATCTAATTGCAGCAATAATATTGCAATTACCAGCTTATGGAGCCCATGAGTACCCCGGGCTAAGATTTGGGTTGTAGTTTCCGCAAAAAAAGATTTGGGTTGTAGTTTAGCTGCAACCTTGGCTTCTCATCCTACTCTGTAATCAGCTGCCATGCCACCATGCGCAGGGGTACTAAAGGGTATCAAGTGCGTCGGTGTTTGAGACAGTTGGTCCTAGAGATGCCTGAGCTGGTGACTAGATACGGTCCACGCAAAGCATTTTTACGGCACCCTAGTACTACCAAGAGTAGGGTGGGAGTACCGATCAAATCCATCTGTCCGTTCACATGGCTATTTTAGTCTTTAATCTAATTTCCAAAATCCGCCAGTCCAATCAACTGCACACACCCGCCACCGCGAAGGCACTGGCATTGTCGTGCAACCCGGAACCAATCAATCACACAGTCCCTAACAAAAAAAAGATCACTATTGTAGGATGTGTGGTAATCTGGATTCCGTCAACCCGCTACAGTGTTCATCCCCTTTGCATAGGTACTTCACAAAATTAATTTGGGGCTAATTGTAGAACAACATCAAAAGAGGCTACTTGCTTAGGAGATTCAAACGGGGAAGATTTTCAAACGAATTCGGCGAGGAAGTTGATGATGGGCACAGTAAATTCATGCGCAATCTACTACTCCACATCCGCTCCATGGCTCGCCGCCTCAGTCTTATCTTGCCTACGCACATGCAATTTGTGCCTACCGCTGGTGCAGGGCATCGCTGCTCACCCATTTTCCGCTGGTCGGGCGAACAGATGGTTTTCTGCCGAGCCACCATAGAAATAACAGTTCACAAGAACTTAGGGTTTGGGAAATTAGATCTTTAGGTCACAGTACTTCCTTATATTTGGTGATGGTACACTTTAAAACTAGAATTGGAATACCAGTCAATATCAACCATTAGATTTGGAGGAATGAATAGCTTATATTAGTTTGTTGGTACACTGTAAAAGTGCTCCAAAGGAGCTTCCTTGCGAAGATGGTGACGCATTAGACCCTAGGTCAGCATATCGACTGCCTGCGATACAGATGATTCCAATTTGTTTTGTGGTGCCACGCATGTCAATTTCGAATGGAAACAATAAAATGGCATATTTCTGGACCTCACGAAGGCTCAACGGAAAGCATCAAGCAATATTTGCAATTTTCTCACCATTTGATCCAAAACAGGCTGCTAGTAAGCATGTTGTATTTTTTTTCTCCCGTTGTAATGCACGGGCTCTTTTGCTAGTAAAAAAAGCATGAAAGGGCAGCCAAGCCATGTTATAATAGGTTGATGTAGTAGCATAGTGAAAACATAATACTACCACCTACAATGTTTGTGAAGTGGAAAAGAGAAGGAAGAGAGCCAGACGAATTTAATTGCCATGGTTCCAACCCGGCCTTTGGATGGGGACAAAACTACTGATGGGATTGAGAGACCTTGGGAATAGGTTGCGTGCTTTCAAATCTTCTTCCAGGACACTGCTGTTACGCATTATGTGTTATCTCTTGCAATATAATGGTGAGCTATACCATGTATCACCAACTGTAGCCCCAGATGTCAGATGGTCGTTCTGCCCACCGCGGAAGCAAATATGGTGAAAGGGACATGGATGTCATCAGCAAGTGACCTCCATGATCTGTGAGGTCAAGTCCGTCCGGCAGCCCTCACGCCGACGCGCTGGACGCCTTGCTCCACGCCACCGGTGGAAAAGTAACTCCTCCACGAATTCCTGCCTCATCCTCCTTGACGACACTGCTGCCGTTGGACTTACCACTGGTAGAAAAAGGGGCTTCCATACGCCGCCATTAGTCCCCAACAGAACCGAACCGCGACCAAAGGGCTCTTTAGTCGCGGTTCGGGAGAAGGCCCGCGACCAACTACCTGGGCCCCCGCGTTCGGTCGATAGCTGGCGGACGGGAGGGTCTTTAGTCCCGGTTGGCCAGGCCAACCGGGATTAAAGGTCCCCGAAGGCCTTTAGTCGCGGTTGGCCAGGCCAACCGGGACTAAAGGCCCATCCAGCTGGCGGACGGGAGGCCTTTAGTCCCGGTTGGCCTGGCCAACCGCAACTAAAGGCCCATCCCTATATGTACTCAGCTCACTCCACTTCACTCAGCTCATCACACTTCACAATTTTCAGAAGGTGGTGGTGGGGTGGTGATGGTTTGCTTTTGGTTTCTCCTATGCACACAAGGTGTTTGATGAAATGCCCGAGAGCCTGAAACAAGCCACACTTGAGCTTTCTCATTTATTTTTCCTTCGCGATCGCGGTTAGCAACTCGAACCTTTCATGTGTCATTGATAAAATACGCATGTGTGTAGTTCATTGTTTAATTAGTATTATTTCTAGCTACTTAGTTTAACAAATGCATGATGGTTAATTATATACTTTATATAATAATAATGCAGATGAATCGGCAATGGATGTACGGTTCCCGACTCTCCGGCGAGTTCACTACGGGTTTGAAAGATTTCCTCGTAGTGGCAAATGCGAACAGGCAGCAAGATTTTATTATCTGTCCATGTGCTGTCTGTAAGAATGATAAGGGTTACTCCTCGCCAAGAAGAGTTCACATGGACCTGCTTATGCATGGTTTCATGCCAAGCTATTATTGTTGGACCAAGCATGGAGAAAGAGGGGTCAGAATGGAAGACGATGAAGAAGGGGATGATATCGATGACAACTATCGTGATCATTTCGGTGATACTTTCATGGAGGATGATGCTGAAGGTGGGGAAGGGTTAGGTGAAGGTGAAGAAGAGGCACATGATGAGCCCGCTGATGATCTTGGTCGGACCATTGCTGATGCACGGAGACGCTGCGAAACTGAGAAGGAGAGGGAGAATTTGGATCGCATGTTAGAGGATCACAAAAAGTCGTTGTATCCAGGATGCGATAATAGTCTGAAAAAGCTGGGCTGCACACTGGATTTGCTAAAATGGAAGGCACAGGAAGGTGTAGGTGACTCATCATTTGAAAATTTGCTGAAAATGTTGAAGAATATGTTGCCGAAGAATAACGAGTTGCCCGCCAGTACGTACGAAGCAAAGAAGGTTGTCTGCCATCTAGGTTTAGAGGTTCAGAAGATACATGCATGCATTAATGACTGCATCCTCTACCGCGGTGAATACGAGAATTTGAATGAATGCCCTGTATGCACTGCATTGCGTTATAAGATCAGAGGCGATGACCCTGGTGACGATGTTGAGGGCGAGAAACCCAGGAAGAGGGTTCCCGCCAAGGTGATGTGGTATGCTCCTATAATACCACGGTTGAAACGTCTGTTCATGAACAAAAAGAATGCCAAGTTGTTGCGATGGCACAAAGAGGACCGTAAGTCCGACGGGCAGTCGAGACACACCGCTGATGGAACGCAATGGAGAAAGATCGACAGAGTTTTCAAAGATTTTGCAGCTGACGCAAGGAACTTAAGATTTGGTCTAAATACTGATGGCATTAATCCTTTTGGCGAGCAGAGCTCCAGCCATAGCACCTGGCCCGTGACTCTATGCATCTACAACCTTCCTCCTTGGTTGTGCATGAAGCGGAAGTTCATTATGATGCCAATTCTCATCCAAGGCCCTAAGCAACCCGGTAACGACATCGATGTGTACCTAAGGCCATTAGTTGAAGAACTTTTACAGTTGTGGGCGAAACCTGGTGTACGTGTCTGGGATGAGCACAAAGGAGAGGAATTTGATCTACGAGCGTTGCTTTTTGTAACCATCAACGATTGGCCTGCTCTCAGTAACCTTTCGGGACAGACAAATAAGGGATACAATGCATGCACGCACTGCTTACATGAGACTGAAAGTGTACGTTTGGTTAATTGTAAGAAGAACGTGTACCTGGGTCATCGTCGATTTCTTCCCCGAAATCATAACGTAAGAAAGAAAGGCAAGCATTTCAACGGGAAGGCAGATCACCGGCCGAAGCCTGCGGAACGTACTGGTGCTGAGATATTTGATATGGTCAAGGATTTGAAAGTCATCTTTGGAAAGGGTCCTGGCGGACAATCAGTTCCGCGGGGAGTTGACGGGCACGCACCCATGTGGAAGAAGAAATCTATATTTTGGGAGCTAGAATATTGGAAAGTCCTAGAGGTCCGCTCTGCAATCGACGTGATGCATGTTACGAAGAATGTTTGCGTGAACCTGCTAAGCTTCTTGGGCGTGTATGGGAAGACAAATGATACAAAGGAAGCACGGCAGGACCAGCAACTTTTGAAAGACCCAGATGACCGGCATCCGGAATGGTTTCAAGGTCGTGCCAGCTACGCTCTTACCAAAGAAGAGAAGGTCATTTTTTTTGAATGCCTGAGCAGTATGAAGGTCCCGTCTGGCTTCTCGTCGAATATAAAGGGAATAATAAACATGCCGGAGAAAAACTTCCAAAACCTGAAGTCTCACGACTGTCACGTGATTATGACGCAATTGCTTCCGATTGCTTTGAGGGGGCTCCTACCGGAAAATGTTCGAGTAGCCATTGTGAAGCTATGTGCATTCCTCAATGCAATCTCTCAGAAGGTAATCAATCCAGAAGATCTACCACGGTTACAGAACGATGTGGTCCAATGCCTTGTCAGTTTCGAGTTGGTGTTCCCACCATCCTTCTTCGATATTATGACGCACCTCCTGGTCCACCTAGTCGAAGAGATTTCCATTCTCGGTCCTGTATTTCTACACAATATGTTCCCCTTTGAGAGGTTCATGGGAGTATTAAAGAAATATGTTCGTAACCGTGCTAGGCCAGAAGGAAGCATCGTCAAGGGCTATGGAAATGAGGAGGTAATTGAGTTCTGTATTGACTATGTTCCTGACCTTAAACCGATTGGTATTCCTCAATCGCGGCACGAGGGGAGACTAAGTGGAAAAGGCAAGATCGGAAGGGATACCACGATATGTATGGACGGTCATTCTATGACTGAAGCACACCACACAGTCCTGCAAAATTCCAGCTTGGTGGCTCCGTACTTCGAGCAATACAAGAATATTTTACGCTCGGACAACCCGGGGAAGCCTGAATCCTGGATTAGAAAGGCCCACATGGAGACTTTCGGCAGTTGGTTGCGAAAACATTTCATGAATGACAATGATGTTGGAGATCAGCTGTACATGTTGGCCAAGAAACCATCTTCGACTATAACGACTTTTCACGGGTACGAGATAAATGGGAATACATTTTACACCATCGCCCAAGATAAAAAGAGCACCAACCAAAACAGTGGTGTCCGCTTTGATGCAGTAACCGAGAATGGGCAAAAGGTCACATATTATGGTTACATAGAGGAGATATGGGAACTTGACTATGGACCCTCCTTTAAGGTCCCTTTGTTCCGGTGCAAATGGTTCAAGCTAACAGGAGGTGGGGTAAAGGTGGACCAGCAATACGGAATGACAATGGTGGATTTCAACAATCTTGGTTACCTTGACGAACCATTCGTCCTTGCCAAAGATGTCGCTCAGGTTTTTTATTTGAAGGACATGAGTAGCAAACCGAGGAAACGGAAAGATAAGAAAACGATCAGTACATCATGCGATGATCCAAAGCGCCACATTGTTCTTTCAGGGAAAAGAAACATCGTGGGAGTGGAGGACAAGACAGACATGTCAGAAGATTATAATATGTTTGGTGAAATTCCGCCCTTCAAAGTGAACACTGACCCAAGCATTAAGTTAAATGATGAGGATGCTCCATGGATACGGCACAATCGTAAGCAAGCAGGGACGTCCAAGGGAAGAATTGATGTGTAATAATGTATAATTGTACCAAACTTTGTATTTGGTCGATGAACTGAATGATGTATCAAACCTTTTGTCAAACCTTCAAGGGATTTTAAGATTTTAAAATGAATTAGTTTTATTTTTCTGATTTTTTTGATATATAATTGTACTTTTAAGATTTTAAAATGAATTAGTTTTATTTTTCTGATTTTTTTGATATATAATTGTACTTTTAAGATTTTAAAATGAATTAGTTTTATTTTTCTGATTTTTTTGATATATAATTGTATTTTTAAGATTTTAAAATGAATTAGTTTTATTTTTCTGATTTTTTTGATATATAATTGTACTTTTAAGATTTTAAAATGAATTAGTTTTATTTTTCTGATTTTTTTGATATATAATTGTACTTTTAAGATTTTAAAATGAATTAGTTTTATTTTTCTGATTTTTTTGATATATAATTGTACTTTTAAGATTTTAAAATGAATTAGTTTTATTTTTCTGATTTTTTTGATATATAATTGTACTTTTAAGATTTTAAAATGAATTAGTTTTATTTTTCTGATTTTTTTTGATATATAATTGTATTTTTAAGATTTTAAAACTAAAAATATGCCACCACGGACCTTTAGTCCCGGTTGGGGAGGCGGACCGGGACTAAAGGTCACCCTTTAGTCCCGGTCCGCCTCCCCAACCGGGACTAAAGGTCGGTCTGCGCGGGAACAAAAGCGGCGCCAAACACCTTTAGTCCCGGTTGGGGAGGCGCACCGGGACTAAAGGCCACCTTTAGTCGCGGTCCTCCTCCCCAACCGGGACTAAAAGTCCTCCTATATATATACCTGTTGGCAGTTCGCCTCCTCATTCTCTCCGACCCGACGCCCCGACGCCCCGACGACGACGCCCCGACGCCCCGACGCCGTCGCCCCGCCTCGCCGTCGCCGCGCCGTCCCCGCGTCCCCGCGCCGCCATGAGCTCCTCCTCCTCCCATCCCCCTCTGTCGTCGGCGCCGTCGCCCCGCCTCGCCGTCGCCGCGCCGTCCCCGCGCGCCGTCCCCGCCTCGCCGTCGCCGCGCCGTCGCCGCGCCGTCCCCGCGCCGTCGCCGCGCCGTCCCCGCGCCGTCCCCGCCTCGCCGTCGCCGCGCCGTCGCCGCGCCGATGTGAACAGAGAAGAAAAAAGAAGAAGAAAAAAAACAAGAAAGAAAAAGAAAGAAGAAAAAAGAAAGGAAAAAGAAAAACAAAGGAAGAAGAAAAAAAGAAAAAAGAAAACATAAAAGAAAACATAAAAGTGCATAATTAAAAGTGCAAAAATGGTGGTATAAAAGAAAACAGAAGAAAAAAGAAGAAGAAAAAAAACAAGAAAGAAAAAGAAAGAAGAAAAAAGAAAGGAAAAAGAAAAACAAAGGAAGAAGAAAAAAAGAAAAAAGAAAACATAAAAGTGCATAATTAAAAGTGCAAAAATGGTGGTATAAAAGAAAACAGAAGAAAAAAGAAGAAGAAAAAAAACAAGAAAGAAAAAGAAAGAAGAAAAAAGAAAGGAAAAAGAAAAACAAAGGAAGAAGAAAAAAAGAAAAAAGAAAACATAAAAGAAAACATAAAAGTGCATAATTAAAAGTGCAAAAATGGTGGTATAAAAGAAAACAGAAGAAAAAAGAAGTAGAAAAAAAACAAGAAAGAAAAAGAAAGAAGAAAAAAGAAAGGAAGAAGAAAAACAAAGGAAGAAGAAAAAAAGAAAAAGAAAAAGAAAAAGGAAGAAGAAAAACAAAGGAAGAAGAAAAACAAAGGAAGAAGAAGAAAGAAAGAAAAAAGAAAAAGGAAGAAGAAGAAAGAAAGAAGAAAGGAAAGAAGAAGAAAGGAAAGAAGAAAGAAAGAAGGAGAAAGGAAGAAGAAGAAAGAAAGAAGAAGAAAGGAAAAAGGAAGAAGAAGAAAGGAAGAAGAAGAAAGAGGAAGAAGAAAGGAAGAAGAAGAAAAAAAGAATTTTTACTTAAAAAATCTTATTTTTTAATTCCTCCTCCTCTATGTCCCCTTAATCTTATTTTTTAATTCCTTTACACTTAAAGAATTTTTACTACATGCAGGAGTGACATATGGCGGACGACAGAACCGAGCCGCTTAGGGATCCGGAGGCTGAACGTTATTTAATGGGCATCATCAACAACGAGATTCCTTATGTGCCGGGCTCAGAAGATGAGCAACAAGAGGATGATGTAGTCTCTTCTTATCTGAACCTTGCCGATGACGATGATCAAGAAGATGAAGGAACGGACATTGTCGACGGAGGTCAACCGTCAACAACCGACAATCTCCAATTGCAAGTAGCAACAACCACCTCCGGCGAGGTATTTATATACATTGAGAGCCTCTCGTGATACAAACTTACTGAAATGTGAATACATATGTATTAACGCGCGCGACTCTATTTCTTTTTTTAGCCCTCCGGATCCGGATCGAGTACGACAAAGCATCGTGGCAAATCCAAGGCGATGAGAACAGGAGAAACATATGCCATTGAGTCTGTCAGTGAAACCGGCAAGCCCCTACAGCACACCTCAAAGTTTGTCAACCAATGCGGAGTCGTTGTTAGAGACAACGTCTCGATCACCGTCCAGGAATGGAATGAGCCAAAGAAGGCACGTCTTGGTTTCAGTTTTGTCGACAAGAGAACGAAAAAGGATTGCTGGAGAAAGCTTATGGAACATTTCATTCTACCTCCGGAATACAACAAAGTCGATGAATTCGGTAACGAGGTTCCGGGTGGACGTCAGAGGAGGAGGCTAGTTAAAGAGTTCGCTCTTCAGAAGATGGCCGATGCATTCCGGAACTTCAAGAAAAATTTAACCCGTGACTATGTCAACAAGGGCAAGACTCCGGATTTCAATGGACAACATGAGAAACTGAAAGATGATTGGCCAGAATTTGTGAGGCAAAAGCAATCGGACCATTTCAAGGAAATATCGAAAAAAAATAAGGATAATGCGGGTAAGAAAAAGTACCATCATGTTATGGGGCCAGGAGGATACCGCATTGCGGACCCTAGGTGGCAGAAGATGGAGGAGGACCTGAGGGTGCGAGGAATCCCTCTAGGTACAGAGGGATGGGACCCAAGGGCCAAAAGCTGGTGGTACGGGCATGGGGGGTCGCTAGACCCGGAGACAGGGGAGTGTGTTCACCGGCATCGACACTTTGCTCCGACCCAAGCCCTTATTGACGCAATGACCCAAGCTCAAGCGGGCTTGATCAAGTTCAACAGAGAGAAAGACGCACTGACTTTAGCCCTCGGGAATGATGAACACGGAGGACGTGTACGAGGCAAAGGCAAAGTTTCGTGGAAAGTAGGGTTTTCCCAGGACAATGACCCGTACGGTTACAGAAGCCGTAAGAGAAAGACGGACCGGGATGCAGATCTTATGACGAAGTTTGCATCGGAACTCCATGAGTTGAAGCAGACCGTGCATGTACTAATGAAAGAAAAATCGGCTGCAGGGCCGCATGAAGATCATGAAGCGGATCGCGAAAGCCAGCAGCGGAGAAGCAGCGTGGCTTCCACGGATGCCCCGCCTTGTGCTAGTGCACCGATGATCGAGACTCGTGCACCGGAGCCTCACTACCCCGTGGATGATGTAAAGGAGATGAAAGACTGTGATCTGCATTATCCCGTGGGGAACATTTCCATGAAGGTAGCTAGCGGCAGTGATTTACCCTGTACACCTGGAGCACTCCACCACAACAACCCCATTGCATATGGCTATGCTCGTGTCACGGTGGAAGACATAGTCCAAGGGTTTGAGGACCTCGAGATTGACAAACCTACACCCGAAGGGGAGAGAAGACTTGGAGATGTCAAGCGCCAGTACATTCTATGGAAAAAGAAGTACATAGTGTTTCCAGGCGAGGCGCCAAGGCCAGCAAGTCCACCCCCCTCCGATGGTGGTGGTGGTGGTGGTGGCGGTGGTGGTGGTCGTGGTGGTTCACCTACACCTCCTTCACGCCATTCGACGCCGTCCCCCGATCCACAACATCCGGCGGGTACGACGCCCCCCAATCCTCCTCTGGCGGGTACGACACCCCCCAATCCACCTCCGGCGGGTAAGCAGACGCCCCCCAATCCACCTCCGGCGAAGAAGCAGAAGCAGGCGGACAGCAAGGAAACCCGCTCCTGGACTATTAACCCGGACCCTTATGTACATAAGACCACAAGGGTAACGGAGCCATCACTGAAGCCTCTCCTCCCAAGGCCTGGGGAACTTAGTGATGCTGACCTCACATTGGCCGCGGCTGCTGATTATGAGAAATGGAAGGCGGATATGAAGGCCAAAAAACAGCCTGAGCCCAAGCAAGTATTCACTGAGAAGCAAAAGAAGTGGGCTAAGGATTTTTTGACGACACCGTCCCAAGCCGAGCTGAATATGCCTGACGACTATGGACATGAACTTCGTAAGCAAGCAAAAATGTTGAAGGAGGAAGAAAGTCGTAAAAAAAGCGGGAAACAAGTTGACCAGCTCGGGATGCAGAAGAAACAATCGATCCCCCCGCTCATAGTGAAAGCCGGTCCGGAAGAGGACCCCGAGATCATAGCAGCTGCGGCAGCACTTGGATTGACTGTAGCGGGTGCCATGCAACAAGCGTCCGAGATGGGTTTGACTCTTCGTGCCTGCTTAGACCTTGAGGATGCGCCTGTAGGTGAGATAGCATTCCAATATGTGTAGAAGGGGCCTCTCGTCGAGCCTGAGCAGGAAAATAGTCTACCACAACAAATGCGAAATTTGCTACGTTGGTACAAGCAATTCATATCATGGGCCGACAAAGAATATGTTTATGCTGATGTTACAGAACAGCATCACACCAAACGGTACTCTGTAGAAATTCATATGAGTGAATTGTTCCAGCTGTTCAATCTGCGCGCCCTCGACAAATCTATGCTGAGTTGCTACGTTCTGTAAGTGATTTATTTCTACCTCATCTCGTTCTTCATTATTGCCTGCACTATATATATATATATATATTGTCCTAACTATATTGTTTGGTACGCTATTATACAGAATGAAGATTTGGGAATGCAAAATAAGAAACATCCATGATGTTGGGTTCATTGACCCACATATCGTTAATGGACATGTGTTACAACATCACCCCGAAGATGTGGAGAAAGACCTGTACAAGTTTCTTACAAAGCATCAACTCAAAAGTCATATTCTATTTCCTTACCATTTTGGGTGAGTGTTTTCTCTCTTGTGCCCATTCTCTTTTGTTTACTCCATGCATGGTATGTCTAATCGATGAGTTATGCATGACTGTGCATGTAACGTGTCCGCAGGTTCCACTGGATTCTGCTAAATATTGAACTTCACACCTCCACAGTTCTAATCAGCGACTCTAAGGATTCGGATCCAAAGCATTGGGCCGACATGAGAAAAATGCTGAAAAAGTAATTATTTTCAATCATTTGAGCTCTATATCGATCGGTCTCTTTCGTTCATTTCCTAATATCAACTAACTAATATAACTCCCTTATTCATTTGATTTTCTTTGCCCTGTAGGGTTTGGAGACGGTTTTCAGAAGAAATTGTCGGTGAATTCAAACATGAGCTAGATTTCAGAAAGTTAGTTAATGTGGATCAGCAGCCACCGGCGACCGATCTATGTGGATACTATGTTTGTGAGAACATCCGGAGAGAAACCACTGAGCGGAAGGAATCAGCTAGCGTGCGGAACACGAGGGATAACTTGCGGAGGAGGCTTAGTCCAGAAGCTCGCTTCCGACCAATTCAAGAAGAATTAGCAGGATTTTTAATGAGGGAAGTCATCGATCCTAAAGGACAACACTATACCGAGGACGTAGAAATTTATATGCATACCCGAGATTGAAACTTGTTCGAAGTTGTATATGGTCATCCATCGTAATTGTGTATGGAAACTTGTTCAAAGTTGTATATATATATATATTATATATTCCTCTTGAATTCTTCTTGTTTGAAATTTCATATGCATGTATATATATAGTAGCGTAGAATATGTGTACTGAAACTTCATCAAAAATAAAATAAAACACAAAATAAAATATAAAACAAATAAAACAATACAAATTAAAAAGAAACCAGGTTTAGGGGGGCTAAAACCCTAAACCTGCGGAGGAGGCCTTTAGTCCCGGCTGGCCACGAGAGCCGGGACTAAAGGTCCTCGGCCCCGACGGACCACGGGCGACCACGTGGCGGGCCTTTAGTCCCGGTCAGCCACAAGAACCGGGACTAAAGCCTTTTGTCGCGGTCCGGAAGAGCCGCGGCTAAAGAGGGGGGGCGGCTTTAGTCGCGACCCTTTAGTCCCGGTTGCACAGCCGGGGCTAAAGGCTGTTGCGAACCGGGACTAGAGGGGTTTTTTCTACCAGTGTACCTTCCTATGATGGATGCACAACTCCTCCCTCGCGGCTCCACTGGGTCACCTACTGACCTGATCCCTGATCCCTGCTCAACTGCCCTCTCTGCTCCGGGCGCCAGCAGAGGATGTGGCAACAACTTCGGGCGGGGCGGCATGAGAGGGCGCCTGCACCACAACCATCTGCAAGGACCGCAAGCATGCACGCTACAGCTGCAATTCACCATGTTTGAATTTTATGTGTACACACAGTACAAAAATATAGAGGGCACTCAAATTTAGTATCCACATTATTCTTATAGATCAGTGTACGAGGCTTGCACTACTAGCTTATTAAAATATACAATTGTTATTGCACACCACACTTGTGCAATTGCATTTCATAATTTTGTATGTCTTGCTTGGAATTGCGGGATTATATTGTGGCATCAGGTGAGCAATTGAAGCAACAAGAGGGTCCACCTTAGTAGTTTGTAAGAACTTTTTATGATTATTTACGTTTTGGGTAGTCAAATTTCATCGATTTCAGTTTAGTAGACTTGCATTTGTACGTAAATCATTTTAGACATAAAAAGTTTGCCCCAACTAACTTCAGTTTCTGGATCCACCACTGCACTTGTGTCCAATTCGTCATCAATGTTTCTTCGAGATGGGCTTGCTACAGAGTAGTGTCCCATCCAAAATGTGAGTATTACAATGCACTACAGGCTTAATCTTTGTAAGACCGTGGCAACTGTATTGCCTAGCATTAAAGCTGTGTCAGGAAATAAAATAATGTCTGCAAGGGAAGTAGCTAAAGAAAGTGTGATACTACCACACCTATAAGTTTACCAAAGTGGAAAAGAAAAGAAAGAGAGACAAAGCAAGCTAATGGCCATGGTTTTAACCCGGGCTTTGGATGGGAGCAAAAAAAAAAAAAAAGACTGCTAGGATTGAGAGACGTCGGGAGCATGTTGTGCGCTAGAACATAGAAGCATAGTAGTATCAGGTTCGGGCTGTCATATTTTGGTATACCAATTTTGATTGGCACCATTTGTTTCCTTGTGCTATTGTGAGCTCACTTATGACCCATGGTGCAAGATTAGCCTAATCGGTGAAACGTGACTACATAAAAGTCAGCATCCACTAGTGAGCACCTGACCTGTGTGGCTAACTCAATGAGATGGCTGTCAACAAAAATTTCGGGCCTCAGGTAGAAATACGAAATGACGCCTTTAAATTTCTTCACATTTATATAAAACCAAAGAACATGCTCTCAGTTAAGGGAAAACGATTCAGATCAGACGGCCGATCCCGTGCCAGCATCCGCCACCACTCCCGTGTGACGCGTGTCTTATGTTGGCCCGCCCATCATTATATGTAGGGAGCAGTTCCCTTCATCCTTATCTCACGCACATCAACCGCTCAACTTTTCCCCTTTCTTCCATGGCCTGTTGTCTCTTCTCTCAATCTCTCACCAAATTCTCCTTGCTAGAGGATGCTGTTTTTTGCAGTCAGTGCGTGTTGTTGCAAGAATCACGAGCCTCGCGGATTGTGAGGGGAAAGTGTTGACGAGTGCTTCAAGGGAGTCACGGCCCACGAGGTGCTATTTGGGAATTGACGCCTAATGTGAAGGAACGCCACCGTGGTGGTTTAGGGAGCCGCGGCCGCATGCGAGACCTCCTCCATGCCGCCCTTAGACCATTACCGGCCGCACGAACGGCAACAGTGTTGTCAGCCATGGCGGCGGTGTTTTCGAAACATCATCTTTGTTGTAATATTTCTACAAACATCATTTGTGTTGCAAAAGTTCCTTTTGCCATAAGATGGCAAAAAAAAATCTACAACAAATATCTGTTGCAAAAAAAATTCTGCAACAAGGCTTGTGTTGCGCTAATAGAGGGCGCCGCCGGTTGCAAAAAGATTCTTCAAGAAGGTTTGTGTTGCAATAATGGTGAGCGCCGTTGGCTGCTAGATGCGCCAGATCAGATGGATGGCGAACCGGCCGATCTTTTAAAAAGATCTGCCGGTGGGCGCATAGCAGCCCCTCTCAGTTAACTTATTATTCATCAATCTATTTTCTTTCGAAGAAAAGGCATACGCCCGACTTTATAGATAAAGCCACCAGATAAAGTTCACCAGAGACCGCAAAAGAGTTCAAGACAGCACCACCACAACAGGGCAACAAACATAAGTAGCGATACAAGGCCCAAGGCTGAATAAGGCATGCAAGCCCACAACCTACAAGCAACAAATTAAGCTTCAGAGCAGCAGAACATCAGGAACAACATTAAGTGTGGATACAACGCTCCGACAAGATGAGGAAGGACGCATAAGTACGCACTTTGCCACTGCTGTTCCATAAACACGAGCACCAAAATCCTAGAGAGAAAATAAAAGTGACACTAGTAAGAACCACATGCTCCCCAAAGGTGCAGTAGATAATTGGTAGATTTTGTATAGAACAACATTATTACAGTGTAAAAAATAAGTAAAAGTAAAGTGTGGAATGGCCAAGTTCTGTATGTAGCCAAACCATGCTATAAAAAATGGATGAAGTAGCATAGAGCAAGCATGATACTACAGCCAATAGTCAATGCACGGTCGAAGAAAGAAAATCATTGCCATGGTTCCGATCTGGCCTTTGGATGGGAACCAAAAATGGTGCCAACCACTGGAATTGAGAGCCATGGGGAACTGCCTGCATGCTTTCTTGTTAGGCAATACCATGATGCTCTCATCCTCCTCCTTTAGGCCAAGAAAATCATACGTCTTTTCCTCCTCCACACGAGCAGTGTTAGCGTCACTACCAGCTTGGCGCAAGACTCTGGTGGATATGGACACTTGGGCAGCCACTTTCGTTCCGTGTACGGAAGCGTTTTCTCTAGTTGATGTGTGGCCACGGCGGCCAGGGGGGGCCTAGGGGCAGCTACCGGAACTAGGTCGATGGCGGGGGCAACCAGGTACGATAGTCTAGCTCGACGTACTGGAATAAGAAAGAGCATCGAGGAGACGGAGATTGGCATGGCATCCTACGGGAGGACGTAGTCCACTGCTGCTGGGTACCTTGCTGACCGTGTCATGCGGGGCGTGTCCCCGGGCGGGAGGAGCTGCAGCCTGGGGTTCATCGAAAGAGTAATTGTGGCCACTAGCAAACAGACAAGAGCCCGTGATGTAGATGGTGATTGCAAACACAGCGTGTCTCAAACTCACAATGCTAGTGCCGTAACAATTCTCTAGTCATTGTGTGCATGTTACAATTTTATACTATGTATCCATTGATGTGGTTTGCAAATACAACTCGATGTCGTGAACTAAGCAATGTTTTAGATTAGATCATATGCCATGGGCTTACTCTTTGCCCGGTTAGAAATCGTACTGTTGCAAAATTGCAAGTTATATGGCAATCTCACCACCTCGATAAGAAAACGTCACCATAGTTTTTTGCCATGGCTCATCCATCAAACCAAACACATACGTGGCTATGTTTAACCACTTATTATCCTACCCAATCAAACATACATGGTGGTTGGCGATACCCATAGCCACCTTAAGCTAGCACCGAAACCAAACACACCATAGTTGTCTTCGTGTGGCCCAACCCAAAGCATGTGCTTCACCGAATGGAATCGATCGATTGGTTCAACCCCTAGCACAAGTATTGGCTAGTTCACCCTTTCTATAAAAAAGTATTGGCTAGTGCATGCTGACGCCGCTGGACGAGCTACTCCACGTCGTTGTTGAAAAAACTATTCCTCCAGGCCCCACGCCTCCTCCTCCTTTACGCTACCGCCGCTGTTGGACACATCTTCCTCTGCTGGACGCACTACTCCCTCATGGCTCCATAGACATGGCCGCCTCCACTGTCACCTACCGACCTGATCCCCGATCCATCCTCGACTGCTCTATGCTTTGCGAGCCGTCAGAGGAAGCGACAACATCTTCAGCAGGGCCGGGAGTGGCACGAGATGGCGCATGCACCACAACGATCTGCAACCGCTAGCATGCACGCCGGAATTGGAATGACCACCAGCACAACTGCAATTCCCCATGGTTGAATTTTATGTGTATGTTCAATACATAAAAAATAGAAGGCAACCAAATTTAGTATGCAGTTTGTTTTTGTAGATCATTCCACCAGGCTTGCATTATCATCTTAGCAAAATATACAAACTGTTATCACACATAACACTTGTGCAAATGCATTCATAATTTTGTAGGTCTTGTTGGAATTGTAGATTTATGTTGTGGCATCAAATGAGCAATTGATGTAGCAAGAGTCCACATTATAGTAGTTTCTAAGAACTTTTAACGCTTATTTACATTTTCGGTAGTTGAATTTCATGGACTTTAGTTTAGTTGACTTGCGTTTGTACCTATTTTTTAAGACGTAAACTGTTTGCTCAGGCTAATTGCATTTTTTGGATCCACCATTGCACTTGTATCCAATTCGTCATAACTGTTTCTTGGAGATGGGCTTGCTACATAGTAGTATCCCATATGTAATGCGAGTATTAGAATGCACTAGAGGCTTAAGCTTTGTATGTTCGTGGCAATTGTATTGCCTAGCATTGAAGCTTCCCAAACACGAACACCTAAACACAAGAAGAGAATATAGGAGTCCCAGTCTCCTAACACTAGTAAAAAAAGGGCCATTTGTCCCGGTTGTTGAACCGGGACTAAAGGGTCGTTACTAAAGCCCTAGGCCTTTAGTCCCGGTTCTTATACGAACCGGGACAGATGGGCCTCCACGTGACCGGTGCGGCGAGCCCAGGCAGGAGGGCCTTTGGTCCCGGTTGGTGGCACCAATCGGTAACAATAGGCGTCCACACGTCAGTAGCTGGAAGGAGCTAGCTAATTTAGGTGTTTCATATATTGTGTTAGCTAGCTAATAAATAGAGATAAGTGTCCTCTCTTATCTCCGTGCTTGGTCGACGCTACGTACTATACGTATAGAGAGGACTCGACACGCTAGCTAGTAAGCGAAAATGAAGGAAACATAAGATCGTCATGAACATATGCATACAGAGAGAAGTGATATCGACCTCTCCTTCTCCGAGAGATTGGTCGAACAACAAGTTTTCTATATCTATCCGACGCTACTGGCTACATATATACAATATAAGATCTTTTACAATATAATCCCCTAATTATATATGAACTCAGGGTCCACATGGTATTCTCCATCTTTATCGATCACGTGGTCAAAAAGAATGCCGCCATTTCCTCTTGAATTGCTCGCATGCGATCTGGTGCTAGGAGTTCATCCCGCATCCGAAACATTTGAAGAAGGGGGTCAATACATATATATGAATGAATGAAACTCAACACAAATGATGGTAATAAAATAAAGTTGTGAATATTATTGCTTACGCACTTGATGTTGTTTTTTAGAGTAGCCCCGCTCACAGGTCGTGTGGCGGATGGACTCTCAAACGTAGTATCCACAGTAATTATTCTCGACTTCCTGCCACAACCACTTTACAAGAAATAGAGGTCAATCAAACTGATAAGCAACCATGCTAAATGGCATTGATGAAACTAGCGCTTGAATCACTAGGGATGCGCAGAACATGCTAGTAGTACTTACTTTCGGGTGTTTAAATTGCAGCTTCTTCGGCAGTCCCGGAGCTTTTGAGGTGAATTTTTTCCAAACCCTGTCAGACAAAGAAAACAATTACTTGATATCAGAAAATGAACAAAGTTGTCGATATGGTGTGATAATGATCGATTTAACTTACTCCTCGAGCATTTCAGTCATGTCCGCATACTCCTGGGGATCTTTTCGTCTCGAGTCTAAGACAGTTACTAGTCCCTACTCAAGCTTAATCTCTAGGAGAATATAGTGGAACCTGTGCACGCATGCATAACTCTTCAATTACATTACTATAACCGAGACTGATAAGGGAAACCGAATATGCACAAGACAGTAACACTCACTTGAAGTTGTAAGGAAAGAGTATTATAGCTTTGTTTTGATTTAATACCAACGATCGTAGCAAGTTGGCCTCGGTATCTTTGGCTTAAAATTCAACCGTATATGCATCTATGAGATTTGTGTTAATCAACCCAATATCACCAATTTGTCTTTTCTTCAATTGGCGATCTTCAATCTGCATAATATAGTGAGGATAATTATATATACATGCAATGAAAGAGCTGACCTATATATAGAGACTTAATGACAGAAGTAGTACTTACAGACAACAACAAGTGACTGTTAATTTATCGAGGGCCTGTTGATTGAAAAACTGGAAGAACTCCTCAAATGGAACATTCAACAGATCAATCAAACAAGGTCATGCTCCTCTTTAACTCTCAACGTCAAAGTATTCATCCCCCCAGACTCTCTGCAGGTTTTCATGTACCAATCGTGGAATCTTCGCATCATTGTTGTTAGAGATCTTTCATCTTTGACTAGAGGCTTCCCGTAATGGTATCTATGTTCGTCCACCTCCAAGAAATTATAATTTACATCGTCAGGCAGGTAATCTCCAAGATTGGTATTGGGAAAAATCACCGGATGACTAGCGACGAAATCGCTAGACACCTTGAGCGGGGGGCACGATTGGTTCGCTTGTTCGTCGAGCTAGGAAATTTTTTTCGCAGCTCGTCGTTCTGCTAACCTTTGATCACTGATAGTACTTCCCGACCGCTCTGCTTCGATAAATGACCTTTCAATAATGCGCTCATAGTTGCCTTTCGGCGGAGACTTTGGTGGTTTCTTCAGGGCATCCATAGTGCGCTTCGCTTTCACCAGATCTATCTTCTCCTCCGGAGGTGGATGTTTCTTTGCTTTCACCCCTTCAAAGAAGTCCCTCACTTGGGTTCGACAGATCTCCGCATTTTCCTCCATGCTCCTCTCATATGGTAACTTCTCTAGAGGCTCGAGAGATGGACCGAATCTGTATTGACTCCCGCCTCTGGCTGTACTGCTAGACGCCAGAGCAGACGGAGCGGCTGCGGCTATCTTCTTTCCTTGCTTACGAGGCGGAGGAGAAGGACTACGACGAGCCGGAGCACCTGGAGCAGCGGCGGGTCTCTTCCGCCCTTGCTGACGAGGCGGAGAAGGAGGAGGCTGGCTGCTCGGGCGCGCCAGCGCAGGCGGAGGAGGAGGCGGAGTGCCGCCACGCGCCGGAGAAGGAGGCTGAGTGCCCTGATCACTCGCCGGAGGAGGAGGCGGAGTGCCCTGACTCGCCAGAAGAGGAGGAGGAGGAGGCGGAGGCGTCCGGTTCGGAAGGTAGATGAGGTCCTTCCGTCATAGGCATGGAGTCTTCAGAGAAGAACCCAGCCGAGTCTCCCCTTCACCGGTAGGGTGGTTAAGCTCGAGGTCCTCAAATCCCTCCGTTATTTCGTCCACCGTCACCCTAGCATATCCTTCTGGAATTGGACGGCAGTGAAAAGTTGCATCGGGTTCAGGAGGTCGAACAGAGCCGACAACCATCTTGACTTTGAAGTTATGCCATTGCGTCATAAGGTGGCAATGTTGAGACTCCGTGATAGCATCCACGGGGTAGCTAGCAGGAGCTGTGAAGACAGGCTCCAGCTGAAGCAGCTCGGTGGAAGCCATGCTGCTTCTCCGTTGAGATGGCGGGGTAGCTTCGGCAGGTCGCTTGCTGCGATCTGCTTCTCGTTCCTCTATCGCTTGTACCCTTGCATGCAGCGCCTGTAGTTGGGTTTGCTCCACTTTCTTCCTCCTCTCTTGGCATTTGTAACCGCCTGCGTCCAGAAACCCAACCTTCCATGGAACGGAGCCTGGCGTGCCTCGTGTTCGTCCAGGGTGCTCAGGATTCCCGAAGGCCATTGTGAGCTCGTCGTTCTCTCTGTCTGGAACGAACGTCCCTTGATGCGCTGCATCGATATACTGCTGAAGCTTCGTGACGTGTATTCGCAGTTGCTCGTTCGTCCAAACGCACTTCCCTGATACAGGGTCCAAGGTTCCACCAACCCCGAAGAACCAAGCCCGGCAACAGTCTCGCCAGTTCAATGTCTCTGGTTCGACCCCTTTATCAACCAGGTCATTCTCAGCCTTGGCCCACAATGGCCAGGCTTTGAGGTAGCCACCTGACCCCGTGCGATGGTGAAGCTTCTTCTTCGCATCATTTTTCTTGTTTGTCGCTGACATCTTCTTACTCTTGTTCGATGTCTTGTGGGCCACAAATGCGGGCCAGTGATCTCTGATCTTCTTATACCGGCCGATGAATTCTGGTGTCTCTTCTTTGTCGACAAACGATGTTTTCAGCTCATTCTTCCACCTCCTGAATAGTTCTGCCATCTTCTTAATAGCATGAGGCTTGATCAATTGCTCTTTAACTGGCTTCTCCGGATCCTCCTCTGGCGGTAGGGTGAAATTTGCCTTCAGCGCGGTCCAAAGATCATCTTTCTGCATATCGTCGACATAAGACACCTCAGGGTCTTCCTTAGCCGGCTTACACCATTGGTGGATGCTGATCGGGATCTTGTACCTAACAAGAACCCCGCACTAAGTAGGAAATGTTTCCTTTGTCCGGATGGGTTCAATCGGTTGGCCATCGCGCTCGATTGTTGTGATCTCAAACCTTTCATCCGAGCGCAACTTTTTCTTCTGGCCTCGTCTCTTTACCGAAGTTGTGCTCGATCCGGAGGGCTAGAAAAAAAAGAAAGACGGGAGTTAATTAATATGTGTACATACCAAAAACAATCAATACACCAATTAGCTATAGTCATCACATGCTTAATTAATATATATACCTGGCTGGACTCCGTTCAGACATCGGAGCCGTCATCACAGTGTCCTTCTTCCACCGGCATTCGGTCACCGGAGCCATCATAATCATGTCCTTCCTCCTCCATTCTTCGATCACTGTAGCCTGCTTCTTCACCCTGTCCTTCCAGACCATCGGTGTCATTGAGAAACGACAATACGGCATCACTTCTGGCTGCGATTATGTCCCCCAACACCACTTCTGTTGCTTCGTCTCGTGGGTGCTCCATAGTTTCTACAAATATTTACAACATGGAAATTATTATTCAAACATGACAGATGGATCATATATTAGTGGCAAACGTAGAACTAGCTAGCTAATCACAATAAGGAATCATAGTAGTGGCCTCGACACTTCTCTAGGGTTTGGGGTGGCCTCGGCAATGCTTCAAGGGTTTTGGGTGGCCTCGACGACAACACTCTTTTAACTTGGTAAATTTGGGTGGCCTCGAGAGAGTTTGTCGGGTAGGGGTGCGGCGGGAGGGGGTAGGAGACCGACCTCGTTTTTTTTCTATGGTTTGGGTGTCCTCGAGAGTTTTGGTCGAGCGAGAGGGCCGGGGGGGGGGGGGGTTCTCCCGTGGTATAAGTTATCACAGCCGAAAGGGGGTATATATATCGACCGTCCCTCATGTCGAAGTTATCCGGGAGGGGGTTATATCGACAACGACGACATACATACATGGGAAAATAATGTTATCGGGGAGGGGGTATATCGACCCCACCCCCTCGTGTTGAAGTTATCGGAAGGGGGTATATCGACAACGACATACGCGATAAAAAATAAGAAGACGAAGAAGAAATAAAAAGATGAGAAGTTTCTATTTTTTCTTCTTCTCCTCTATTCCTTTCTTCTTCTCCTCTTCTTTATCTTCTTTTTCCCTCTTCTTATTTATTTTTCCTCTTCTTTCTCTCCTCTTCTTCTCCTTTCTTCCTCTTCTTATTTTCCTTTTTCCTCTCCTTCTTTTTCTTCTTCTTCTTCCTTTCCTAGCTAGATATATAATTCTTTTCTAAAAATATAACTTTTGCATATATAAAACCTTTTCTTCTTCTTCCTTCTTCCTTCTCTTCCTTCTTCCTAAATATATAAAACTTTTCTAAAAATGAAACTAACCTCAAATGTACTAAATCAGAGAACATATATAGATAAAACTTTTCTAAAAATCTAACTTATGCATATATGTATTTTTAAAACATCATGCATATTACAATTGAAAAAATACATACATACATACAAAACATGTAAAAATAAATAGCATATATAACTAAAAAAGCACGGCAGCGGCGGAGCCGGCAGGGGCGCGGTGCTCACAGAGGGACGCGTCGGGGCAGGAGTAGGGCGGCACAGCGGGCGGCGTCGGGGTGGGCAGGGGCGCGCGGCGGGCGGCGTCGGGGCAAGCAGAGGCGCGGGGAGTGGCGGCGACGTCGGGGCAGAGGGCAGTGGCGACGGCGGCGACGACGGCGAGGTGGAGTAGCCCGACAGCATCAGCGATGAGGCGGTTGAGCAGCCTGACGGCGTCGGGCAGGGCTCAGTGGCGACGGCGAGGTGGAGCAGCCTGGCGACATCGGGGCAGGGCTCGGCGGTGACGGCGATGAGGAGCAGAGTGGGGGCATCGGGGTGGAGAAGAAGTGATTTTTACAGAAACTGCTAAGTGTTTTCTTATATAGACGAATCATTGGTCCCGGTTGGTGGCACCAACCGGGACCAATGCCCCCCTTTCGTCCCGGTTGGTGCCACCAACCGGGACCAAAGGTCTCTTTTCAGCAGCCCAAAGGGCGAGAAGCAGAGGCCTTTGGTCCCGGTTAGTGGCACCAACCGGGACTAAAAGGGGGCATTGGTTCCGGTTAGTGCCACGAACCGGTACCAATGCATCCCTTTAGTCCCGGTTGGTGGCATCAACCGGGACCAAAGGCCTCTTGCTGCCCGCGTCGCGGCCAATACTTTAGTTCCACCTCGCTAGTTGAGAGGGCTCGAGAGTGGTTCATAAGCGCTGCTGCGCCCATCCTCTCGAGCTCCTCTCAACTGCAGGCTTTCGGGCCTAATCTGTCACTATGTGTCTGTGGGCCTAGTGGGCCACCCGCGGGCCTGAATCCTGGCCCATGGTTGGATTTCTAGTCGTATTTAGGCCGTGGTGGCTCAGTAGGTGGCACTTTTTTTGTTTTCTTTGTTGCTTTATTTATTTTATTTTGTTTCTACTTACAACAAAATACTTATTGTTGCTATTTTTATTTATTTTATTAAAGTTTAGTTATTTTACTTTATTAAAGTTTATTTTGTTTCTACTTATTTATTTTATTAAAGTTTATTTTATTTTATTTTATTTCTACTTATTTATTTTATTAAATTTTAATTTAATTTATTTTGTTTCTACTTATTTATTAAAGTTTATTTTGTTTCTTTCTGCTTTTCATGTTTAGAAAAGAAAATACTTTGATAACTTTAGTTGCATAAATTTTATATAATTTTAGTTTAAAAAATACTACAGGTTTATCAAAGCTCTTTAGTTGATTCCTTTTGCTATTAGAGTTTTATAAAAGTTTTTTAGTTGATTTTATTTTTGCTATTAAAGAATATTATAGTTTTGTTTTAGTTGATCAGAACAGAATATTTTAATTGATTATTTTTTAGCTAAATGATGTGGCTTTTTAGTTGATCAGGGTTTCATACGGAAACTCATCTGTTACAAAGGGATTTTATTTTTTTAAACTTATTTGAACTCCATAATTTTTGTGTGTTCAAAATGCACCATTCAAAGCCACATCATCAATTTTCAACCCTTTCTAACTTCATTTGTTATTTTTCATGCATTTACTAATCTTTTTTAAGCTATAAGACCCTGAAATTCAAAAGCATTTCAAATGGACTCTGAAAATGTTGAAAGTTGGCATGGTATCATCATTTCACCCACATAGCATGTGCTAAAAAGTTGAGAGGGTTAGGGCAAAAACTAGATGCACTTCGTGTACAAAATGGACAATCTCTTTCGAAGTATCGGGGTTTCACACGAAAACTCATCTGTTACAAAGGGATTTCATTTTTTTGAATTTATTTGAACTCCAGTCTTTTTGTGTGTTCAAAATGCATCATTCAAAGCCACATCATCAATTTTCAACCCTTTCTGAATTCATTTGTTATTTTTCATGCATTTATTGAATTATTTGAGCTATAAGACCGTGAAATTCAAAAGCATTTCAAATGAACTCTGAAAAGGTTGAAAATTGGCATGGTATCATCATCTCACCCACATAGCATGTGCTAAAAAGTTGAGAGGGTTAGAGCCAAAATTAGATGAACTTCGTCTACAAAATGGACAATCTCTTTCGAAGTATTAGGGTTTCAGACGAAAACTCATCTGTTACAAAGGGATTTCATTTTTTTTGAACTTATTTAAACTCCAGACTTTTTGTGTGTTCAAAATGCACCCTTCAAAGCCACGTCATCAATTTTCAACCCTTTCTGACTTCATTTGTTATTTTTCATGCATTTACTAATTTTTTTAGCTAGAAGACCCTAAAATTCAAAAGCATTTCAAATGAACTCTGAAAAGGTTGAAATTTGGCATGGTATCATCATTTCACCCACATAGCATGTGCTAAAAAGTTGAGAGGGTTACGTCAAAAACTAGATGCACCTTGTGTACAAAACGGACAATGTCTTCTTTTGAAGTATGAGGGTTTCATAAGGAAACTCATCTATTACAAAAGGATTTCATTTTTTTAACTTATTTGAACTCCTGACTTTTTATGTGTTCAAAATGCACCATTCAAAGTCACATCATCAATTTTCAACCCTTTCTGACTTCATTTATTATTTTTAATTCATTTACTGATTTTTTTGAGCTATAAGACCCTGAAATTCAAAAGCATTTCAAATGAACTCTGGAAAGGTTGAAAGTTGGCATGGTATCATCATTTCACCTACATAGCATGTGCTAAAAAGTTGAGAGGGTTAGGGCATGGACAACACATAAAACCATTCTGCTTGTTTGTCTCAGCCACTTCGAGAAACGTAATTATGTGTGTCTGTCACCGTACATCCATTGCTGGTTCATCTGCGTGCATTATATATAATTATGTGTGTCAAAAACCATTACAGGTTCACATGGATAGATAAGTGACCAAATTAATAGTAGTTCATCATCACATTAAAACCAAAGTACATACATAGCTCAAATTGAACAACATATAGCTCTCCAGAGCATCTAGTTAAACCATACATTGGAACTATGTAAAACCTTTCAATGCAACAACAAATGCGATCATAATCACAACCAAGATAACATTTGATCCAACGGTGTAACGATACCAAGCCTCAGTATGAATGTCATATTTTCTAATCTTTCTAATCTTCAACCGCATTGCATCCATCTTGATCTTGTGATCATCGACGACATCCGCAAAATGCAACTCCAATATCATCTTCTCCTCCTCATTATTTTTTTAATTTTTCCTTCAAGTAATTGTTTTCTTCTTCAACTAAATTTAACCTGTCGACAATAGGGTCGGTTGGAATTTCCGGTTCAACCACCTCCTAGATAAATAAAATCTATGACACGTTGGTCGGCATAATTGTCATAAACAATAAATGAACCAAATAGTTATAAAAAATAATATATACCACATCCGAATCATAGACGGGACGAGGGCCGACGGGAACGGATACCAAAACCATCGCACTATATAATAACAAGGAATAATAAAAATAAGAAAATTAGAGAAGTATCTATCTGAAGTTAGATTTTTTTTCTTTCAGAAAGAAGAGAAGAACAAGAGGCTCGCCACGGTGGTGTCGGGGACGACATCGGCGCGGGCGATCGACGGCGGTGAAGACGGGGACGGGACGTGACGGACCGCTAAACCTAGACAAATCTCGGGGAAAATAGAGCTCGGAGGTCGAGTTTCGAGAGAAGAAAGATTAACTAGTGTGGCTCGGACATTTCATCAAACACCTCATGTGCATAGGAGGTGAGCTAGAGCACCCAAATGCCCTCCTCTCGCCGGCCAGAAAAAACAGAGCACTGTGGAGTGCTCTGTTGTGGCAATTGGGTATATATAGGCAACTCATTTGTCCCGGTTCGTGGCTGGAACCGGGACTAAAGCCCAGCCTTCTGTCCCGGTTTGAGCCACGAAGCGGGACCAATGGATGTGGGTCAGGAGCGAGGCCCATTGGTCCCGGTTCGTGCCTAGAACCGGGACAAATGGGTCCAGACGGACTGGGACCAATACCCACGAGGCCCCGGCCGGCCCCTGGGCTCACGAACCGGGACGAATGCCCCCCATGGGTCCCGGTTCATGCAGAACCGGGACTAATGGGCTGGCCAGGCCCGAACCAAAGCCCTGTTTTCTACTAGTGTAAATGAAAACCACATGCTCCCTGCTCACGATAGCCATTATTTACTACTTAGTACATTATTGTAGTGTTAGAAAAATAAAAGAAAGTGTGTGTACATCCGTACCTAGCGAAACCATTATAAAAGGTGGACGAAGTAGCAAGAGAAAACGCGATAGTACCACCTATAATTTTACCAAAGTAGAAAAGAGAAGAAAGAGAGACAAAGCAAGTTAATTACCATGGTTCTAACCTCGCCTTAGGATGGGAGCAAAACCAAAGAAAAAAATCTCCTGATATTGAGAGACATCGGGAACGGCTTGTGTGCTAGAAAGTAGGAGCTTACTACTCAGTTGGGGAATCAGTAATTACCATCCATGGATTGGGGAACTTGCCACCTAAGGAATCAGGACTGCAACATCCATGGCGTCCCGCGAGGCCCGACAACACAGGAGGACGATTGGAGGAGGCCGTCGAACGGACGATGCCGAGGGCGGGCAGCACGAGGGATCGGAGGGGCGAACGGAATCAGGCCCTGGGCGGAACAGCCGGTTGCGCGAAGCGGACACGAGTACGACGACCTAGGCGACATGCATGTACGACCAAGACAAAGTGCTCGTTTCGCTGGGCTTTTTTTTTGGGGGGAAGAAGGAAGCCTAAACCTAGTAATTTGCGTCCCCAAAGTTGTGAAAGCCATGTGCAGTCAGCCTAGTAAGATGGCAAGGCCTTTGGTTCGCAACTTTCTTACACACCGAGGCTTTGGCCCAATTCTGAGGTGTCACATCTACTCCCTCCGTTTCAAAATAAATGACCCAACTTTATACTAAAGTTAGTACAAAATCGAGTCATCTATTTTGAAACGGAGGGAGTACCTGCTATTGTCACACTTGATCCAAGTCCAAGTGTTTGGTTTTCCATCATACATTTTCCACTTGTTCAGTCGCAGTGCTAATGCGGTTAAATTGATAACAAGTATTACAATCCAATTCCGGGAGGAGTCACCCACTCACCCGGGCCAGCACAACCGTACAAATACAATATCAAAATTATTGTGTGTTATTCCCGCTCATTATCTACTCCGGATTACCAACCGACATGGATGAATCGTGCTTTCAATTACCTCTTGGTTAGAAACTCTATTGATTTATTTTGGCTAGATCTTCTAGCAGTATCATATTGCAATGCTTAGCTTTCCTGGATCAAGAAGGCATGTGATGGCATTCGCTAAAAGAAAGGAAAGAAGGCAGGCGATGGAGCCTACAAGTACCTCAGGCTGAGATTTGAATCATAGTTCAACTGCAACCTTGGCTCCTCCTCCAAGTCCATAGTCAACTAGTAGACCCCATTGCGTAGGGGCACTGAAGGATATCAAGCTGGTAGCTAGGTGCTATGTCACTTGATTCTTCTTGGTTGTTGAGCCATCTTGAGGTCCACAAATGTGCCATATTAACATTTACAATCCAAATTATGTTTGAAGCATAGAACAAACATTAATCCTAATCCGTAACACTTCTAGCACAACAAAGGTCTAGAGTCGATTACCCCCAACATGCTCCATCAACCTGATTCCAGCTAACTGAACATTCACCCCCTCCCCCCAACTATAATTGTCTCGAGGGAGTTTATACAAAGATTATGGTTCGCCTTGATTTCATATGATCCGAAACAAAGTACCATTAACATATAAATCTGAATGGCCTAGAGAACCATGTTGGAGCGTGGACAGAAACGAGCCGACAAGCATTGGCGGACAACTTTTCACAGCTATAGTTGCAATCTGGCCACCATTTATTCAAGAAAATGCAATTTGGCCGCCATTTTATGCAAGAGATACTGTTCTGCTTTAGCTATCTTCTTGTAATGCAGCAACAAACCTAGATATTAGTATCTTTTTTCAAGCAACTGACAAAAGCATTCTCCTATCATTGAAAGAATAGATAACATGTACAAAACAAACATAATTATTTCTACGGGAATCCTTGATCTAGAATAGTAATCATGTCAGTGCAACATTATATTTGTCAGACGTGTGCTTGACAATTTGTTTTTTGTTGGATTTGGATTTGGGCACTTGTGTCTAATTCGTCCTAATTGATTCTTGTAAATGCGCTACAAACTAGTATTCCATCTGTAATGCAAGTACCAATATGCTCTAGAAGTTTAAGCTTTATACGATCGTGCCAACCATACTGCCTTGCATTGAAGCTTCATAAACACTGGCACCAAAATACAAGGAGAAGATAAAAGCGATCCTGGTCCCCGAGATGAAAACTGCAAGCTCCCTGCTCATGGTAGCTATTATTCTAGTGCTAAAAAAATAGAAGGACGTGTCGAACGGCCTACATAAGCACCTACACAAACCATGTTACAAAATGAGTATCAAGTAGCATAAGCAACCATGATGTTTTGACCCCGAGACCGTAGAAAAATAGTTCTACGGTAATTTTTACTAATAAAAAAGTATATGTACAACCAGGTAAAGTAAACGTTCACAAACAACTACCCAACTCATGTTTTCTCTAACATGAGAAATGTGTTATCTTATGAGAACTATGAGAAGAGGGAGCTCATCCATTGCTCTAGGCAGGCAATGTTCTTACTTTTTGTTATATGCTTGACCAGAGACAGATCTTGATGTAGATCATGTTTCCAGGAATCCATACTTGGGAGGGTATTGTTGAAGATCTTTCCATTCCTTTGCATCCTTAGGTTCCAACATCCCGTAATAACAATATCCATGACAATCTGTGGCGCGAAGGCTAGCTTGAGGAAGATAATGTCATCAAAAGCAGATATTCCTCTGTGTCTATTTGGGGCAATGAGGTCCTAGCATGAGAGTGCAAACTAGCAGTCCCAGAGTAAGTGGAAGAGCTATTTCCTCAACATGTTCTTGGCAGAGTGCACACTCATAGCTCTGTAACAAGAACCTTTTTTTTCCTTTTGAGAAGGCTTCTAGAGCTGATCCTGTCATATAGTAACAGCCAGAAGAAACTTTTATGTCTGATTCTGCTTGCTGCTTTCAATAAATCTCTTAACAGATGATGTGCCTATGAAGGACCCATCATATGTTTATATATTTTACAGACTGAAAATATACTAGACTTCCACCCATAAGTCCATTTATCAACAGAGTTTCCATGTTGCTGCACAATTAGTGTTAGTTCACACAGTTGCTGGAAGGCAATGGCAGAGAGTGGGGTGTGGAACTGCTCCATGATATCAATCGATTGTTTCACATGGGCAACTGAGCATTTATCATTGATTACAAAAGAGTGTAGCTCAGGATATTGCTCAGCAAATCTGTGTTGCCATTTATCTGTCTGAGAAAACATGATACTACAGTTACAACTTTTGCAAAGTGGAAAAGAGAAGAAAGAGAGCCAAAGCAAGTTAATTGCCATGGTTTCCGTCTGGCTTTGGGTGGGTGGGTGCAAAACAACACATCGTGGGATTGAGAGACGTAGGGAATGGGTTGCATGCTAGCATGGATAATCGGCTAAGCTAGGCTCAGTGTAGATTATGATTAAGGGCTCGAGATTGTTATGTTTGCGCTGCCACTTCTGCTTGCCACGATGATTTTACTTGTGCTATCATGACCAAGAGTGCGACACTATCGTTGCCCCAGAAGTCAAAGAGGTCATTTTGCTGACCATAGATACATACATGGTGACAACGACAAGGTCGTCGTTGTTTAGCAGTGACCTCACTAACCTATGTGGCCAGGACCAGGCCAGGAGCCCACATGGTCACGCCTACCAGCCCTTGTCCCGATCCTAACTCTTGATTTTAATGAGTAGTGTATACCTTTTGCATGAATAAATTGGCATTTTAGAGTGGCGTCTTTGAACGTTTGTGTCGTGTTCAGTGTTCCCGCGAAGTGTCACTACCGTCCGGTTCCCTTTTGCGCTGCATGATCTAATACTTCGGGCCTGTTCGCGCTATAGATAGATGAAAGAATCGATTCGTGGTTTACCCATGTTCGGATATTAATTTCAAATATTTTCGCTGTCCTCCAATCCTGATCGTCTTGTTCATAAACAAAACTAATAATGACGGACACGTATGCTGCTTGGCCGGTGTTGGCGGTGTTTCTCGGCTCCTGAAATTACAATTGTGTATTGGGCATCTATTTGATGAAGGTTCTATCGCAAACATACCACTAAGGTGATTTTACACGGAAACAACAACAGTGCAATATGTAAGGATACACTAGTTAGTTTCTACTCCGTCCGTTCCTAAATATAAGTCTTTTTAGAGATTCTTATATGGACTACATATGAAGCAAAATGAGTGAACCTACATTCTAAAATACGTCTATATACATCAATATGTAGTTCATATTGGAATCTAGACTTATATTTATGAACAGACGAAGTAGACCTTGAAATCATGATGGCTAATATAAATAAGTTCCCCTCTCCCGACCGAGCCGCCCCCGCGGGCTGCCGGCCGCGCACCGACCTCTCCCCCCTCTAGCCCACCTCTCCCCTTCCTCCCCGCCGCTGTCGCTGGCGCCCGCGGCCGGCCTGGCCCCGGGGTCGCTGGTGGCAGCGGCCCTCCTGAACTTCCCCTCCCGGTGGCTCGCCGGCGCGGGGCAGAGCTGCACCGGGGGGGGGGGGGTGCTCCTAGGCGGCGGCCGGCGGCGGGGTTCCTCGTTGCAGCGGGCGGGCGGCTGGGTGGCGGCGCCGTCATTGGCGGCGGGGTGGCGATGTGGCACGTCCTGGCGGCGACGCTCGGCCTAGATCTGGGCCCTACGCGACCCATCTGGACCTGGGCGGGCCGGCGGGGGGTGGGTCGGCGGCGTGATTCCCGGGAGGCGGGGGCGGGGGAATGGCGTTGCGCGACGGGGCGCTGGCGGTGCCGACGCCAGCCTGCTGCAGCACGGCCCGCGGGGCTTAGCGGGCCCGTTTCGGGCCTGGCCAGGCCAGGGGTGGCCTGGTATGCCCCGCTTCCGTGTCCGGTCGGCTACCGCGACGGTGCCGGAGGCGCGGGCTTGTCGCACGACAACGGTAGAGGTGGTTCCCTCCCGCTCGGCCTTGGTGCTGCTGCTCTTGTTGCGTGGCACTTCTCTTCGGTCCTCTCGGCCTCGTGTTGGTGCTCGTAGTGAGAAGGCGTGGGTGGCGACGCAACCGCGATGGCGCATTTGGCGGTGGTTTGGATGGTAGGCTCCGGAGGGGCGGTGTTGTTTGTTTTGCGGGAGAAATCCTTGCCGGTTCGTCCGGCTCCGATGCTGTGACACCGGCAGGTGCCACCATTCCTTCTTGAAGGGTGTCGGTGGTAGCCATCCCCCACTTTTCTTTGCGTACCGGCGGAAACCCTAGGACTCGTCCGGGCAGCAGAGTCGTCGGCGTCGCATATCTTCTTGGAGGTGCTGCTTGGTACGCGGCACTCGGGGCCTCGGGCTGTGGTGGGGTGTCTCTGGAGGGCGCAGCGGTGGCGGGCCTTCCGTGCTTAGTCGAGCTGCGGTTGGCATTTGTTTCTTCTTCTTTTCTATCTTTGGGCTTGTTGTGCTGCTCGCCCCAGCGTCGCGGTGTGTATTGTTGGTTGGTGCTTTGGAATACAAAGCGGAGGTAACCATTTTTTGTTAATATAAAATATAAATGCCCAATATGCAATTGTTTAGTGTTATACCAGTGAACATGTAACACTACGTCTGTAAGCTAGATCCGTGCAACCCTGCCTACCTTTTCATCTCTCCACGGCCCTACCCCTCCCCTCCCGCCTACCATTATCCACCGCGGTATCCTCTGACGTTCTGACAACACGTCCTTCCGCATTGGGCGTCGAATCCAAGGGATGCACAGAACCAGTTAGCCGCCTCCCTTCCTCTACGTTGTGCGTCGGTCCGGTCTCAATCAGATATTGCCTGGCATTGAAGAGAGCACCAAAACACAAGGAGCGGAATTCAAAGTGACCCTAATCTCCCAGACGGGAACCGCATGCTTCCTCACTCACGGTAGCCATTATTCAGTAGTACATTATTGTAGTGTATAGAAAAATAAAACAAACAATGGAAAGGCCTCAAGACAGCCAAGCCATGTTATAAAAGGTGGACGAAGTAGCATAGTGGAAAAGAGAAGGAGAGAGGCGGAACACGTTATTTGCCATGGTTCCGACCTGGCCTTTGGATGGAGTCAAAACAACTCATGGGATTGAGAGACCTTGGGAAAGGGTTGGGTGCTTTTGTAGTCTCTGGGTCGGGTCGGTATGTTTTGCTCTTTGACTTTCCCTCGGCACTATGTGTTGCCGTGTGCAATCGTGAGCTCATATATAACCCAAGATGCAAGACTGCCGTAGCCACAGATGTCAGAGGGTCGTTCTGCCGACCAAGGGTACAAACTATTTGTGTGGACAGGCCCGGCTTGAAGCCCACCCCTAGCATGAGCTTGAAGGAAAGAGAAGAACCTCGCGTAATACGTCGAACGGACCAATGGTGTCCGCGATGTTTTCCACACTGAACTCGTCCTCATTGCTGCAAAAACCCAGAAAGACGGTGAGACGGCTTGTATCCCGTTGCTAGTCATGCCCATGCGGCCCGGCGAAGGGGTAGCAGCGGTCAACGGCGTGCCAGAAGGACAATGTGACAAGTTTGTGATGAGCGGTGGTGTGGTGGCAGTGTGGTCACATGGCATCAAAAGGATGCTCTCTGTCTCTGGCTCACACTCCGGTTGCCATGTGTGTGTATGTTCGTTGGTTCCCGGCCAGATTAGGCGCCCGGACTTGACACAGACATTGCGCACATTTGTTCAGTTTATTTGCCTAGCTCATCCCACCCCGTGCTGTCTAATTCACATCTAGATATGTTTTTAAAGATGTCACATCTAAGCTCCTACAGATATATAATGCAGCAGCAAGAAATAGAAAAAACTAAAAAAACTACAAACAGAGTGGACATCAGGTTAGATGTGACATAACCATGTCACATCTAGATATGTCCTAGTGTTAGACTTTGTAACGTAGCCCAACCGTGTACATCTGTATATTGTGTAACCTTATAAATATATGTGATAGGCCATCCCCGCGACGCTGGCCGCCCTTCTCAACCTTCCCACCCACGCTGGTGCGACGCCGCGGCCCCAAGTCTTCGGCACCATCGCCGTTGGTTCGTTGTTCTCGGCTCCGATCCCGCCGTCTCCCGCGTCGTCGACGATGGCGTTCTCCACCGCCGCGATGCTGGCGCCACCTGCGGCCACTGCTGGCTCGTCCCCGACACTCGCCATCATGCCGGCGGCCTCGGGGGCCTCCCATGATCAGCCCGCGGGTGTGGCACCCGAAGCCCCTGCGGTTCCCGTTGTTGCTACCACCGACGCCGCCATGATCTCCGGCCCGTTCCACTTCGACAACCTCATCACGACTCGCCTCACGCCGGACAACTATTTGTTTTGGTGCGCCAAGGTTCTACCGCTGCTCCGCAGCCGCTCCCTCCTTGGCTATGTTGATGGCTCCCTGCCAGACCAAGCGATCCTCTCCGCCATCCAGGGTTCCCTCAGAGACGGGGTTGCTGGTCTCTGCCTCTTTGCTGCCTCCTCCTTGGATGCGTGGATGACTTTGGAGCATGCCTTTGCATAGACCTCCACCGCCCACTCAATGGCTCTTCGCAGCAAGCTTGATGATATCAAGAAATTGGACTCATCTGCCACAACGTACTTCAACAAAATCAAGGTCTTGGCGGATACATTGACCTCTATCGGTCGACCGCTGAGTGATGAGGAGTTCGCCGGCTACGTTATTAAGGGTCTCGATGCCGACTACGACAACCTTGCCGAGGCCGTCCACAACGCCAAGTCGCCGCTTCCTCCGCACGAGCTCTTCTCTCGTTTGCTCTTCACCGAGCAACGCATCGAAGCTCGCCGCACCGTCACCACCATCGCCGATCAGCCCGCGGCCTTTTGGGCGTCGCGCGGCCAGCGCCCCCCTGCGCCTTCGTCGCCTGCCGGGGTTGCCAACCCCCCTGCGCCATCCTCGGGTGGCGGCCCCGTGCGGTGCCAGCTCTGCGGGCGTGAAAGGCATCTCGCCTCCAGGTGCCACAAGCGCTTTCAGCGGAGCTTCCTAGGTATCGGCAACGATGGAAAAGGTAATGAGCGTCAATTTGCTATGGCAGATTTTGGCCCTCCTGCTGCTCATGTTGCCGCCAAGGGCAAGGATACACGCCCTGAACACGGCTTTACACCATCATATCCAATTGATCCTGCGTGGTATATGGACACTGGTGCCACGAATCATATGACGAACGAGCTCGCCAAGTTGTCCACCCACCAGCCATACTACGGTCACGACAAGGTTCACACCGCCAACGGTGTAGGTATGCCCATCTCTCACATTGGTCAATCATCTCTCTTAACTAGTCATCCATCTAGGCAGCTTCATCTTCGTAATATTTTACGGGTCCCCTCGGTGACTCTTAATCTGTTATCTGTTCCCAAGCTCACTCTTGATAACAATGTCTTATGTGAATTTCATCCGTTTGATCTTTTTGTTAAGGACCGAGCCACCCGGGAAATTCTGCTTAGTGGTCGCCTCAGCCATGGCCTATACCGCTTGGAGGTCCATCCGCCCTGCGCGTCTTCAGTGGTGTTCGTGTGTCGCCGTCCCAGTGGCACTCTCGCCTTGGTCACCCTGCCACTCCCATAGTTCGCCATATACTTCACCGCCATGAGCTGCCTATCGAGTCTAGCAATAAGGAGATGTCCGTGTGTGATGCCTGTCAACAAGGCAAGAGTCATCAGTTACCATTTGTTTCTTCTACTCATCAAGTAACGAGTCCTCTTGAACTTGTGTTTTCTGATGTATGGGGTCCTGCCCAAACGTCTGTGAGTGGTCACAACTATTATGTTAGCTTTATTGATGCCTTTACCTGGCTTTATCTTCTTAAGCGCAAAGCTGATGTGTTCGATGTCTTCCTTCAATTTCAAGTGCATGTAGAACGTCTTCTCAAGCATAAAATTATCCATGTTCAGTCCGATTGGGGGGGGGGGGGCGAATATCGCAACCTCAACACTTTCTTTAATAAGCTTGGGATCTCTCATCGTTTATTATGTCCTCATACACATCAGTAGAACGGCGCTGTTGAGCGCAAGCATCGACATGTAGTTGAGACCGGACTCACACTCCTGGCTCACGCTTCTGTACCTTTTTGTTTTTGGAGCGACGCTTTTGCTACAACATATTTTCTTATTAACCGACTACCTACGCGTGTCCTTAATATGAAAACTCCTATTGAGCTCCTTCTCCATGAAACTCCTGACTATACCTTCTTTAAGGTGTTCGGGTGTGCCTGCTGGCCCCATCTTGGTCCATATAATCATAGAAAGCTTGAATTTCGGTCTAAGAAATGTGTGTTTCTGGGTTATAGTTCTCTTTACAAAGGCTACAAGTGCCTTCATGTGCCAACAAATCGTGTCTACATCTCCCGTGATGTTGTCTTTGATGAGAACGTTTTTCCTTTTTCCGCCATGCCGCAGCAACCCGCCACACCTCCTTCTATGCATTCATCTCCTATTATGCTTGGCCAATTTGAAGATGTTGCATATTCGCCTGTGTTGTTACCTAACCATGGTGCAGGTATTGGATGTGGTGCTCGCTTGGAACTACTTCCGGATGCAACTCCTGTGACGCATGTTGATCAGTCGGTGCACGTGCCTGCACCAACTCCCGTCGTCGACCCCGTCTCTGGAGCGACGCCCGCCCATGCCACTGGACCGGCGCTGGCCTCTGTACCTGGGTCGATGTTGGCCGAGGTGCGGCCCACATCAGCCGAGGTGCGGCCCACCACACCAGCCGAGGCGCGGCCCCCGTCTCCGACGGTCTCACCTGGGCGGCTCGAGTGGTCCTTGCCACCGTCTCCACGCCCGGCCTCGCCTTCGTCATCGCCACCGTCGCCCATCCGCCCCTCTCACCTGGGTCGGCTGGGCCTACCATCGCCTCGCCTGGGTCTTTGTCTGGGCCCCCGTCGCCTGACCCGCCGTCGTCATCTCCAGTATTGGCGCCGCTGGCTCCTGTTCCCGTTGCCCCGCATACTCGCAGCCACAACGGTATTGTTCAACCCAAGCAGCGTCATGATGGTACTGTCACATATTTGGCTGCCTGTCTTGCTCATTCTGTTGCAATTCCCGATGATGAACCACGCAACTATGAGGCCGCTATGAGTATTCCTCACTGGCGGGCTGCTATGGAGCAAGAGTACCACGATCTTATGCATAATGAGACATGGACACTGGTTCCTCCTCCGCCTCGTGGCAACATCATTGATTCGAAGTGGGTAAAGTCAAGAGACATGCGGACGGATCTATTGAGCGCTACAAGGCGCGTCTCGTGGCTAGAGGGTTTAAACAGCGTCCGGGTCTGGACTACGAGGATACATTCAACCCGGTTGTTAAGCCTACTACTATTCGGCTTCTCCTATCTCTTGCAGTATCTCGTGGTTGGTCTCTTCGACAGCTTGATGTGCAGAATGCTTTTCTTCATGGACTGCTTGAAGAGGAGGTTTACATGCGGCAGCCACCAGGGTTTGTTGATCACGCTCAGCCTCATCATCTCTGTCGTCTGACGAAGGCTCTATATGGACTGAAACAGGCGCCTCGTGCCTGGCATGCTCGCCTTGCTTCGGCTCTTCATACTCATGGCTTCGTTCCGTCGACAGCTGACAACTCGTTGTTCTTATTTCAGCGCCCCAGTGTGACTGTGTATTTGCTTGTGTACGTGGATGACATTATTCTGGTCAGCTCCTCTGCAACGGCTGCTGATGCTCTTGTGACTGTACTTGGCAGAGATTTTGCGGTAAAAGATTTGGGATAGCTACACTTCTTTCTGGGCATTGAAGTTGCACATCAGTCTCGTGGCAGCTTAGCTCTCACCCAGAAGAAGTACTCCCTTGACCTCTTACGCCGTGCTGGTATGCTCAAGTGTAAGCCATCTCCTACGCCCATGTCCTCTACTGATAAGCTCTCGGCTACTGCTGGTACTATTTTGTCTCCTACGGATGCTACGGAGTATCGGAGTATTGTTGGTGGCTTGCAGTATTTGACTATCACACGCCCTGATCTTTCCTTTGCGGTTAACAGGGTGTGTCAGTATCTTCATGCCCCTACTGATGTGCACTGGTCTGTTGTGAAGCGCATTCTTCGTTATGGGCGTCTCACTGTCTCCTATGGTCTTCATCTGCGACCCAGTTCCTCTGCTGTTCTATCTGCTTTCTCAGATGCTGATTGGGCTGGGTGTCCGGATGACAGGCGATCCACGGGGGGATATGCTGTATTTTTGGGTCCTAATTTGATCGCCTGGAGTGCACGGAAGCAAGCCACTGTTTCTCGCAGCAGCACGGAAGCCGAGTACAAAGCTGTTGCCAATGCGACTGCTGAGTTATATCTGGATTGAGTCTTTGCTTCGAGAGTTGGGAATCTCCCAGTCACATCCTCCGGTACTTTGGTGTGACAACATCGGTGCTACATTCCTTTCGACAAACCCGGTGTTCCATGCACGAACCAAACATATTGAGATTGACTATCATTTTGTGAGGGAACGTGTTGCACAGAAGCTACTACAAATCAAGTTTATCTCCTCGAAGGATCAACTTGCCGACATCTTCACCAAGCCTTTACCTTCTCCCATGTTCGAGGTCTGTAGGCGCAATCTCAACCTTCTAGATGCATCAGGAGTGAGTTGAGATTGAGGGAGGGTGTTAGACTTTGTAACGTAGCCCAACTGTGTACATCTGTATATTGTGTAACCTTATAAATATATGTGATAGGCCACCCCTAGAGGGTTGAGCCAGTTCCCACAAATCCTACGTTTAACACCTAGACAGACACTTGTATTATTGAATAAATTTTTTATACCGGCGCATGTGCAGATCGTTAGAGGTATCCGAGTATGGCCAAGTCAGGATGATGATTTTCTATCTTGGTTCCCTGGAAAGTTCGGTAAGTTTTGCGTTAAATCGGCATACAATTTAGCAATGCAAGATCATATACAGAAGCATGGTGGTGGTGCATGCAGCAGCAGACCTGAGGGTGATCGACCATGCTGGAATCTGGTTTGGCAAGCAAGAGTTCCTAATAAAATGCGTTCCTTTGCGTGGAAAGTACTAGTCGATGCGCTGCCAAGGAGTGCGTGCATGGCGAGACATCACATCCCAGTCTCGGCCTCATGCCGGATGTGTGCAGCGACTGACGACAGCTCCTACCACGCATTAGTTATCTGTCCTAAGTCACATGAGCTCTGGGAGGAGATGCGCCAAGTCTGGCCATTACCAGCAAAGGAGCAAGTTCTGGACACGGGTAAAGAGTGGTAAAGAGTGGCTGTTTACTGCCTTGCAGGCTCAAAATGAAGATGTACGAGCCATGGTAATCATGTTACTTTGGCAGATCTGGAGTCTACGGAATGACATGCTCCATGATAAACCGACTCCACCGGCTGATATCTCACTTTTCTGACTAGCTACCTAAGTTCCTATAGTCAAACTCAGAATTATGGTATCGAGGAGATCATCAAAGGAAAAATGACAGTGGGAGAGAGGCCTTACACATTGGTTCAGGAGCGGGAAGGAAAGAAACCTTGGCCTAAACCTCCTACGGCCTGGGTGGCTCTATCAGCAGATGGTTCTTATGTTAAAGAAACTGGTTTGGCCGGCTCAGGTATGATACTAAGAGATTCAGAGGGAGGCAGGGAGCAGTCATCTTCTCAGCTTATCGTTATCTGTTCTATTGCAAAGATGCCCTGGAATCTGAAATCAGTGCTGTCTTGGAAGGAGTTTCACTCAGTTTTTTTTAGAACAAAGACTCAAGGGGAGCCCGGCTTTGAATTAACGAAGTCATCAAGCGGCCAGGATTACACAAGGCCATCAAGCGATAGTGACTGAAAGATACAATGGAGCTTAGTGAACAGCTAACAATGCAACACACACTAGAGCAGAAAGAAAATACATGAAGAGCCCTGCTAGTAGTGTCGAAGCCTACTGCACATAGTCAACAGAGAGAGGAGCAGCAGAGAAGCCTTGATGATCAGCCGAAGACCAGAGAAAGATGTGAACTGCCTGAACCCAAGGGCAAGGGAAGAACATCGCTCCCAACGCCGAAGAGGAACCCTTTCCTCTCGCCTAGGCTCGAAGGTGCCGCACCATCGGATCGTTGGCGCTCACCCGAGAACTAGAGCAGACGCCAGCCGGATCCCCATCGCAGACAAGTTGCACAGCCCTCGCCACGCCGCAGACACACACCACAGCTGCACTGCCCCCTCTCCTTAACAACCAAGAGCAGAAGGATAGCCGTCGGGAGGACGCCGAATAAAAAAGCTGCCGAGGCCAAGAGGCGGAGCAGGGGAGCACCAGGTCCCGTTCCAAGGCCACAAGAAGGACTCTTGCAGGAACGAGAACCCTCCACAGAAAAACGCAAACTTGGCCTCGCAGCCGACGGACGCCCACCAACCACCTCATCCCTCTCCCGAAGAACCAGACACCCAAGACGGCGCCTCCAACAAGGACGCGACGCACAAGGCGTCGCCGCCGGCCAACCCGAGACGGGTTTTGAGTTTTCACTCCGGGTCTGGGACGGGGGTGAAGAGGAGAGCCCTCGACGGCGCCTCCAGCGAAGAACACGATGTGCCCACGCGCCGTCGCCGTCGTGACCGGAGGACCGGCCAAGGGTTTCCCCTGGGCTCGAACCTGAGCACCCGCACCCCACCAGCACCGGATCTGGCGACCAGAGTGGCAGAAGGGTACGACTGGCGGGGTGGAGAGAGCAGGGGAGGAGGGCACCTGACCTTCAGAACTGGGGCAGAGGGACTCCGCGCCGCAACCGCCCGCCGTATCCTCGCTGCCCGGGCAGCCGAGGATGCCGGCCACCTCTTCCTGCGCGCGCCGCCAATCGCGGAGGCAGCGCCGCCTCGCCGTCCGGGGCCGCCGCCCCGGCTTCCAGGTCCTTCGCGGGGGCACGAAGCAACGCAACACCTCACCACCACCTTCATCGACGACCCAGCAGGCTTGCGTGTCGATCCCCTCAGGTGGCGGCGAGGAGGGGCTGGGATTGAGGGGGTGGCGGCACGGGGGAAACCCTAGTCGCCCCCGAGTCGCCCTCGGGAGGACGACGCGAGGGCCGGGGGGGGGGGGGGGGGGAGCCGGAAAATACAAGTGCTTCCTAGTTTCACTAAGTTTGGAACGATCAAATCTTCCTATTGTGGTTCAGTCTGATAGCTCTATTGTGGTTGCAGCATTGACGGATGATTCACTCCAAAGATCTCCTTATGGACACCTTATGATGGAAATCAAAAGACTCCTTGAACCGCGTGGGTTTATTCCGCAGAAGCTCGAGCGTCATCAAAATAGTGTTGCTCATAGTCTAGCTAATATTGGTCGTTCTGGAGGTAGCACCGCCTGTTGGTTGCGCCATGTCCCAGTCAGTATTTCTAACCTTGTATTAGCCGACTGTAACACTACTATCGAGGAATAAAACCCTTTCTTTGCCCGCAAAAAAAAGTAAGTGCAATTCCCTTATCCTGGGTAAAAGTATTTGTATAGCATGACTATTTATTTCACACCTAATTTTGCATGCATGATATAATTTTCTTTACAAAACTTTAATGTGGTGTCAGTATCTTAATTTAGTTCACTCATGAAGGAAGTTGATTAAAAGTCTAAATCAAAACTAGCAGGTAGCTTTCCCACACACGAATGTGATCAGATGGTGCACATTGAAACGAATTCAAGACAGGCATGCCCATGATCCTCGAAGTGCTATGCTTTCGCATTTTCTCATTCACCGTGGCAGCAACTTTCATTTTAGCATATATATACCACGAAATAGCAAATAGGTACTGTAGCTACTAAAATCGAAAAGTTACCAAGAGATATACTTAGGCCACTAGGGCGACTTGGTACTTGATATTCCTTACAAGTGAAATCCGTGACTAATTCAGACTCTTCATTGCTTTATCTGTCCATTGCCGTCAAATGCATATGTCAACACTGTTATGCAGACCATGGCAGAGTATGCCGCTGCCCATCTCCTAGCCATTAGGGCCAGCATAGTAAGTAGTTACTGCCCATCTCGAGTGATTATTAGCCACCAAGAGGTTTGCACGGGCTGTATGTTGAAAAACAATACTGGAAATACACATTAGAACAAGACCTTAACCTACAGGTATTGGAAATAATAGTCATCTTCTTTGAATATCTCAAAGAATCATAGGATTGTTAAAACAACACCTCTCAGCTTGGGCCTGCAGGTCGAGTTTCTGCATCAATTTGAACTGAACTGACAAAAGTCAAGTGTTCCCGGTAGGGATGCAGGAGAACGAGGGCAGTATTGCCAACCTGCTAATTGGCAAAAGGCTGATCGAGCTCCCTATGTCTTATCTAGGACTCCAGTGTACTGACAGGACGTTGCAGGAATCTGATTGGGATCCCACAGTGCTTAAAGCTTACTCAAGATGTGACCCGTGCAAGGAAAACTAATGTCTTCCTTGGTCAGGCTTACCCTTACGAACGATTGCCTCTCGGCCATCCCCACTTTTGGTATGGGGCTGTTTATTCTAGGTGAAGGGGTCTACACTAAGTTTGACCAAGTGAGAGCCAGATTTTTCTGGGAAGCAGTTGCGAAAAAACGTAAATATCACATGGTTCGGTGGGCGGACCTGTGTACCAAATGACCAGGGTGGTCTCAGTATCTCCAACTCCCGAAAAATGAATTTAGCTCTTGTGTATAAATGGATTTGGAAAACTGCGCAAAATGATGACGGACATTGGTCCAAGCTCCTCAAGGACAACTATTTGCCCCATTGCTCGTTTTTTGCCTTGAACATCAAAGGCTCGCAAATTTGGAACGGGACCCAGAAATGCAAAGAAGTTCTCTTTCTAGGTGCAAAATTCGACATCGGCGAAAAGACACGAAATTCTTGCTCTGTTCGTGGTGTATCGACAAACCACTTTACGTGCTTTCCCGTATCTCTTTGTCATCGTGGCCAATCCTAATTGCTTGGTCAGTGAGGTGTTCGCCTCTGGGGAGACCCAAATCAGTTTTCTTCGAGCCCTTAACCAACAAGAACAGCTGGCCTTTGATTCCCTCTTGATAGCGCTGGGCATACTATTAACATTTATGCCATGGAGGATAAGGTGTCCTGGTCACTCGAACCTTCGGGCAATTTTTTGGTCATGTCAATGTACACTAAGTTGATCCCCAGACCTAAAATCAAGTACGCTAAGACTCTTTGGATTACGCGTTATCTCTGGAAGTTAGGATTTTGCTTTGGCAAGAGTCTCTCGATTGTTTGCCCTCGGCCATGAACCTGTTAAAATGCCATGGGCCAGGCAACAACCGTTGTGCTTTGTGTGGGGCCACGGAGAGGATGCCGACTATATCATCTTTCAGCAAAAATGCTACGCTTACGGGTAGCATTGCACGGTTTCCTACTACGGACTCTCTCCCCACCAATCTTTGTGCCCCCTGATTTTCATTTTGGGGTCCTCCTCATTTCAACTTTCAACCAAATATTGACACATGTTCCTGTAACAACAATCCCGTATAAGTTGAGCCTAAGTGTAGCATCGCTGCATCTTTCAGTGTGCCCCGGCTATGTTCGTCCGGAGCTGGGGCTGTGTGCGTGATTGCTTTGGGCAAACGTGGAACCCCAAATCTGTGAATAATATTTTAATGCTTCTCGAACAATCACATGGCCAGCAAAGAAAACTGGCATGGAGATCTTTTCGGGTCTTAGCTTGGGCGCTTTGGACGACCATCCGTAACAAATTAGCAATTGAAGGCATTATTCCTTCCCACTTTTCTGGTTGTGTTCTTTTTTAAATAGGCTATGTTTTCTCAGCAATGGCGATGTCTAAAGAAGAGGCAGCACAGTGGCGCAACGGCGGAAGGGCTCCGAAGGATCAAACAACTTCACGCTTTTCATAGGAGCACTTAAGGCCATAATATCTCTTCACTTTATCCATTCAACACTCACTTTGAGTCGGGAGATGTACCCTTTTGGTTGTTCTTGTAGTTGAACTACTTCATCACTGGTCTATAATAACTCGTACTTTGCTTGGCCTATGTTGGCTTTATTAATTTAAAGTCGGGCGCTGCTTGTGCATGTTTCTAAATGTGAGGTTTATACCATTGGGGTTTCTAATGATGAGGCGAGGTGTGTGGCTAACCTCTTGATTTTCAACATTAGTTCCTTCCCCTTTAAGTATCTTGGTATGCCAATTTCCCCTTCTGACCTTTGCGCGTCGGACTTTGCCCCTACTTGATATAACCAGCAATATTAATCCAGTAGTTATTCAGGTCATTCAGAATGTTTCCCCTATGAAAGTTACATGCATGCATATGATAGAGATGCACTCACGTAACAAAGAGGAAAAGAGAAAGTTGATCGTGCATGCATTACCTTGGGAGATGTGCATGTACGTGCATGCAAGAAAATGCTCATACGCTAGCACTTTTGATCAGTTTGAGCAGACAGAGATTAGAAGGAGTACGTGTATCCATGAGGCAAGAGTTTTGGTCGCTGCTAACAGCCATAGAAGAGTCCCGGTCGACTACTACTTTGATCAGGCACGGCCACCCGAGGAAGAAGCATATTCGTCGATGTTTCGAGGGATCAAACAGCTCACGTTAAAGGAAACCGGATGGGGCCCATCATCAGCTTATTTTGTGAAGATGACACACATGTACCGTATCATGGTTTGCTTAGGAAATAAAAACAGCCGAGATGTAAAAGGCAATTTTCTTAAGAGTCCTGTAGTTATCTTTAGGAAAAGTCATGGAGTTGTTTTATTTAGCTTTTAGCCGTGAGAGTAGAGATAGGATTTTTCTTGGTTGTCAAGTTTGTTTAGATGGTCCGGCTGGTATAAAAGCCTAGGTGCGGCCATGTAATAGTTTTAGGTTATTTTGAGATGAATTAGACACGTGTGTGTTTTTCGGCCGTCGGTCATTATCGAGTTTTGAGAAACCTTGTCAAAAGTCTCTACTGGCGTGTGAGTTCCTGCGACGCGACGCGTAGGAGATTACAAGCTGAACCTATACGGTTCGTCCACGTTATTCCTTCAGACCGAGGGGTTGGCGTGTTGTTTTTGCGAGGTTTGTGAACATCTTTGTAAACCCGCATCTAGTTCTTGCTGTGATGGAGTTTTGTGCCGTGAAAGATCGGGCCAACAACGGATCGACCCTCGCCTCGAGGTTCGCTCCTCATCAAGTGGTATCAGAGACCGACGTTTCTCACGGCACTTCGGAGGAGACGGCCAGCGCGCCGTCACCAAGGAGCTACAGGAGGCTCTCCGGCGATTTTTTGCTGGAGGAGAAGGGTTATGGTGCTGAACTTTTTCACACCTACTGTAAAGTGGGAGAGAAAGTTTGTGCCACAACGATCGACCATGGCAGTTTGATCAATGCGGTCGGCGTCGATATGGTGGAAAAGCTAGCGCTATCAATGACACCACATCCACGGCCATACTCACTGAGGAGGTGCTACGACAAGATCGACATTACGCACCAAACTACGGTACTATTTTCAGTCGGCAATTTTTTTTGTGAAGTTTTGTGCGACATAATTCCTGTACCGATGGTTTCGTGTCATATGCTGCTGGGAGAGCCATGGTACAAGAAAAACAATGCTACATATGACTATCTGGTCAGAACATACACTATCAAACGGGATACAAAATATGTTCTTGTGGCCATTGAGAAGAAGTTTTTCAAGACTTGGAGGAAAGAACGACTTCAGAAGATAAAGGAGCAAGAAGAAGCAAAGGAGGAAGTCAAACCTGCAGAAAAAAATTTGGCACAAGTTCAGTTCGCAGAATATGTTGTTGCTATAGAGACTGACTCGAAACCGAGGTCGGTTTCGCTTGAAGAGAGGGAGGATGATATAACCAGCAATATTAATTCAGTAGTTATTCAGGTCACTCAGAATGTTTCCCCTATGAAAGTTACATGCATGCATATGATAGAGATGCACTCATGTAACAAAGAGGAAAAGAGAAAGTTGATCGTGCATGCATTACCTTGGGAGATGTGCATGTACGTGCATGCAAGAAAATGCTCATACGCTAGCACTTTTGATCAGTTTGAGCAGACAGAGTTTAGAAGGAGTACTTTTATCCATGAGGCAGGAGTTTTGGTCGCTGCTAACAACCAGAGAAGAGTCCTGGTCGACTACTACTTTGATCAGGCACGGCCACCCGAGAAAGAAGCATATTCGTCGATGTTTCGAGGGATCAAATAGCTCACGTTAAAGGAAACCGGATGGGGCCCACCATCAGCTTATTTTGTGAAGATGACACACATGTACCGTATCATGGTTTGCTTAGGAAATAAAAACAGCCGAGATGTAAAAGGCAATTTTCTTAAGAGTCCTGTAGTTATCTTTAGGAAAAGTCATGGAGTTGTTTTATTTAGCTTTTAGCCGTGAGAGTAGAGATAGGATTTTTCTTGGTTGTCAAGTTTGTTTAGATGGTCCGGCTGGTATAAAAGCCTAGGTGCGGCCATGTAATAGTTTTAGGTTATTTTGAGATGAATTAGACACGTGTGTGTTTTTCGGCCGTCGGCCATTATCGAGTTTTGAGAAACCTTGTCAAAAGTCTCTACTGGCGTGTGAGTTCCTGTGACGCGACGCGTAGGAGATTACAAGCTGAACCTATACGGTTCGTCCATGTTATTCCTTCAGACCGAGGGGTTGGCGTGTTGTTTTTGCGAGGTTTGTGAACATCTTTGTAAACCCGCATCTAGTTCTTGCTGTGATGGAGTTTTGTGCCGTGAAAGATCGGGCCAACAACGGATCGTCCCTCGCCTCGAGGTTCGCTCCTCATCACTACTGCTCTTAAGGTGGGTAACAAAGTTATGCCTAGGAGGGGCAGATATGACGCCATGGCTGGCAAAGTCTGCCTCATTAAGCCTGCCTCTCCTCCCTTCCTATGTTTCTCATGGGGTTTTACAGGCTTATTGAGGGCACCCATGCTGTCTTTGACAAGCACCAAAGTGGTTTATTTGGAACTCCGTCGAGAACAATCGTAAACACCGTCTAGTCAATGGAAATTTATGTGCAAAACTAACTACCTTGGGGGGTTAGGTATCCTCAACACCTCGGTGATGAACAAATGTTTGATCATGAAATACTGGTGTCTCATTGATCTGTATATGGCTTTGTATGCATCCTCGTATTTGGGAGTGTAATGGTCTTACTTCTAGTCGAATGATCCTCCCCTACAGAAAATTCTCAAGATTTTTGAAGAAATTCCAGTGGGAACACAAAATCATGACCATCTTAGACAACCGTTGGAACCATACTAAGAAAACGTTGTTTTTTCGAGCCGTATAATTTAGAAAGTTTTGATGAAATGAATAAAACCATAGATCAATCACATGCTCTTTGAGAAACACATGCTGGAGATGATGGATCTCTTCTATCTGCAACTCCAGCAGCTGCTGCGGAAACAGGCCGGTCCTGATCAAGTGGGGGTGAGAGTTGGCGAAGGACCAATCACTCCACTGATGGCAATCAAGCATGGTGATGGATGGATGCAGAGCCCTGCCTCTACTCTAGACGTTCCGTCTTTGTGTTGTTCCTTCTGTAGCACTACCTCTATAGATTTCGTTTTATTCTGCCTGAACTGAGGCGTTTTATTGTTCGGTATTTAGTGCCTTGTTACTAGTCGTGATGTATCAGGCTTATGAGTAATGGAGCCGGAGAGCTCTCTCATATTTGATCTAAAAACCACAAATCACTTGAAATCATACACTAGAGAACCACGGGTTGCTACAAGGATGAAGCGGAGCTCGCGGACAACCATGCATTTCTGCTTCGATCTCTGCAGCAGCTTAGCTACAATAATAGTAGGGTCTGTCTAGGACACATCTAAGATTTTTTTCAAAACTATAACTTTTTGTGCAGCAAATTCGGAAACTATAGCACTAAACGCGAAAAAATCAAAACTATGACCCGTTCGGCCTCGCGCTGGCCGAAGAGGTTGTTTTCGGCCCAGGTTTGGCCGAAACGGACTTTTCGTCCAGGCTTTGACCGAAGTAACGCTCGGCTGGGCCGAAGAGGTGGTGTCGGTGGCGGGCCGGCCGAAAATCGTAGCTTCGGCCCAAGCGCGGTCTAAGTGGGCTCTTTTCGGCCAGCGGGCGGCCGAAGACCTTTTCAGCCAGCGGGCGACCGAAGAGTTTGGGATAAGGCTCAATCGCCTGTCTCCTTCCTCTGGCTGCTCGCACTCTGTTTCCTCCTCTCTCTCTCTCTCTCTCTCTCTCTCTCTCTCTCTCTCTCTCTCTCTCTCTCTCTCTCTCTCTCGTTCTTCTCTGTAACCTCACAAGCCCGCGCCGATCTCCACCAGTTTGCACCCATTTTCACATCCAAGACACAGAATAGATAGATCATACCATTCTCCAACAGCCTACGGTGTTTTTTTGGGTATGGGATAGTTTTTTCTGCGTTTGGAGGGAGGAGCCATGTTGGGGTGGAGAAGGTGTGGTTGGGAAGGAGGTGTTGATGAGGAGGAGCAGCTGCTGTGGAGGAGGAGGTGGTGAGGAGGAGGAGCAGGTTGGGGGCTGACCGGAGTTGAACCTCCGGTCGTCGGGGGCGGCGTTGTCGTTCTCCGGTGGTGCAAGTACTTCGCGAGGTGGCCGCTGCCGCTGAGTCAAAGAGAGAAGCAAGAAGCGGACACACACTTCGAAGGTATAATCACGTCGTCACACATTTTATGTAAACTGTATAGTTTAGTTAGTGTATATAAGTCAAATTGTGAATTTTAGTGTTAATATATTTTTGGAGGCATTTTAGCGCATAGTTCGTGTAGCGGATAATATAAGTGTTCGTTGTGAATTTCAGTGTTAATTTAATTTAGGAGGCATTTTAGCGCATAGTTCGTGTAGCGGATAATATTAGTGTATATTGTGAATTTTAGTGTTAATATATTTTTGGAGGCATTTTAGCGCATAGTTCGTGTAGCGGATAATATTAGTGTATATTGTGAATTTTAGTGTTAATGTATTTTTGGAGGCATTTTAGCGCATAGTTCGTGTAGCGGATAATATTAGTGTATACTGTGATTAATATAGTTTGGTTAGTGTATATAAGTCATATTGTGAATTTTAGTGTTAATATATTTTTGGAGGCATTTTAGCGCATAGTTCGTTGTGATTAATGAGAGGATGACAATGTCTGACAGGTGAAAATGTCTGAATCAGTTAATCTGACTGTTTACTACGGCGCTGGTAATGTTCGATATAATGAGTTGGGGGTTGATCTTAGCGAGTTTAAAAATGGCGTCATGACACTAGCTGACCCGGACAGACTGGACATTAGAAAGTTGAAGTACTGGTTGACAACTAGTTTCGGTCTGGATCCTGAAGTATGTTCTGTCAGTATTCATGCATTGTGGACCAAATCCTGTAAAAATGTCAAGTGGGAGTTGATGCCGGTAGATAGGAGCCAGCATTGGTTGTCCCTGTTAAGACGCTGCAGAGACCGAAGAATCCACCCATATGCACTTATGCAACCTGTGCTGAAGGAGGAGAATACCGTACAACTCCACAGGGGGTATGAACCCGGCCAAGGCAGTGAAGTGGCTAACGAGATTGTTTTATCCGGGTAACAGCCACAAGATGTGGATGCTAGCCAACCCGAGAAAGAGTCAGACTACGTGCCACACAATGTTTGTGGTCCTGATACTGGGCAGAGTAGCCAGTCGATAATATTAGCTGGTTCTGGTTTTGCTGATGGGGATGAGGAAGGGGATGAAATGCAGAGGGTGATGGAGGAAGAGGACGAGGATGGATTGGTGGAGGAACTGGATTCTGAAAGTTCTGAGGATGAAGTTGATGTACCGATTCCTTCTGCATGGGAGCAGGACATATCCACCGGCCTTACGGTGAACGATGGCCATGAGACTCCATGGCAGTATAATCCGAACCAAGTACAAATAGGGGCTATGTTTGATACAAAGAAAAAATTGAAGTATGCGGTGATAAAGTGGGCTATGTCTACGCAGAGGGTTTTCAAGACACACATATCAAGTCCAACAAACTATACCGTGAAATGTGTTGAAATAGGTTGTCCAGGGAAGGTGCACGCGCACGTGCCGAAGTATGACATCCACTGGGTTGTCACCATTGTCATCCCACATAATTGTGTGAGGAAGAACCTGCTGGTGAAGCATCCGAACCTGACTTCAAGTCTCATTGAGCAACTCATGTATACTGAGATAGTAGAGAAGAAATATATGGAAGAAAAACACATCCAGATAGCAGTGAAGGTCAGATGGAATTATGTCATTCTTTATGGGAAGGCTTGGAGGGCTAAGAAGAAGGCTATGGAGGAAAGGTTTGGGATGTTCTTTGACTCATATGATAATGTTGTCCATCTCCTGGGCATAATGAAGGAGAGGAATCCCAGCACTTATGTGAACGTACAACACATGAGGTTGCTGAGTATACCTGATTTCAAGGTGTTGAAACGAGTGTTCTTCTCTTTTGCTATGTGCATCGAAGCTTTCCGGCATTGTCCTCCTGTTATGTTTGTGGATGGTACATTCCTGACCGGTCAGTATAGAGGGCAAATCCTGACTGCTATTGGTGTGGACGGGAACAATCAAATCATCCCACTTGCCATGGCATTTGTGGAGGGTGAGAACTTTCTCAGCTGGGTATGGTTCTTCCGCCAAGTGAAAATTGCCATCGTGAAGGACCGACCAAACGTGTGTGTCATTCATGACAGACATGCTGATATATTGAAGGCCGTGAAGACACTTTGTAATCCAATAGATGACGAACCAACACCTTGGAGGGACTTGCAGAGCCGGTGGTGCATGCGCCATCTTGGGGCTAATTTTTTCTCACAGTTCAAGAACAAGCGGTTGATGAACTTGTTCAAAAAATTATGCAAGCAGAGCCAGCAGCGCAAATACGAATTTATTTGGTCAAAACTAGATGAGTTTACTAAGAAGCGGGTCCGTGCGAGGAAGAAAATGGATGAAGATCAGGTTAAATTAGCAGCACTCATCGCAGAGCTAGAGGAGCCAGTAGGTCTTTGTGACTTGACAGCAATTGACACTCCTAATACTAAGAGAAAGAAGGGAAGGGCTATAAAGAATTTTTCTGAGTGGATAGAGAAAGAGCCTCCAGTGAATTGGTCTTTGTTGCATGACACACATGGAGCTAGGTATGGCCACATGACAACCAATCTTGCAGAGGTGTATAACTTTGTGCTGAGAGGGAATAGAGCATTGCCACTCACAGCTATTGTGGAGGCTGTATTCCATGGCACTTTGAGATATTTCAGAGAAAGGCACGAGTTAGCAAAGAAGCATATTGAAGATAATCAGAACACACCTTATTGTAGCCGTGTCATGGAATACATGGCAAAGAAGATAGAGAAAGCAAAGAAGCACACTGTCAGACTCATAGGGAATCAAGAAAGGAGGTATGAGGTTCAGCTTCCTACCGATGGTTTTGGTTCTGGAAATGAGGTGAAGACACACGAGGTAAAAATTGGAACGGAATTTTATCCAACGTGTGAGTGTACATGCAACAAACCAAAGTTGTTGCACCTACCTTGCTCTCATGTGTTGGCTGCATGTGGCCAGATTGAGTTGGATGCTATCTCCTTCGTGTCCCCATACTATTTAAAAGAGGCAGTGCTCAACACCTGGACAGGTGAGATGACAGGGTTTAGAGTCGTCGGCAATTTCAACAAGGTAAACGACGGTGAGAGAGTATACATCCCGCATCCAGACCTTCGGCGAACAAGTAGGGGCAGACGAAAGGCCCGTCGTATCCAGAACGATATGGACCAGTCTGAAGCTGGTGGAGCAACCAGACAATGTTTGTTATGCGCGGCTTATGGGCATAGGATGAAATATTGTCCCGACCTGAACAAAGATGGTGCTTCCGCATCGACGAGTGCTTCTACATCGACGGCTGCGACAACAGGAGCAAGAGGCGGACGTGGTCGTGGCAGTCGAGGCCGAAGGGGCGGACGAGGAAGAAACAACTCACAAGCTATATAATGTGTCGTAGTGGGTTTTAATATGTAATATGTCAGGACTATGTTTTAATTTGTAATATGTCAGGACTATGTTTTAATTTGTAATATGTCAGGACTATGTTTTAATTTGTAGTATGTCAGGACTATGTTTTAATTTATACTATGTCAGGACTATGTTTTAATTGCATCGTTGATTTGTTGTTTGAATTGCAGATATGTCTTCGTATCCGTTGCTTAATGGTAACATCGATAGAAAGCACCGGGGCGCCCTTATGGAAGCGGGAAACAACTTAGACGTGTTGGTCACTCGTACCCCAAAGACTAACTGGATGATACACGATTCATGGGTTGATAGGTATGTGTGCATATAAAGGAGTCCATATAATGACTTACTATGTTTGACATACTCTTCAACGCCGCTAACATTCTCTTAATTTTGTAGGTTAAGTTGGGCTGGACTTCTACCCTTGGCACGGCTGGTTGAGGGTACATTGGATGAGTGGATTGATGGTCCGGACTTAGATGAGGCAGGTGAACCATTGCAGGTACACAAGAGGCAAGTGCAATGTTTCTCTTACGACAAGTCACTCCTTACCTGCTTAGTAGATAGATGGAGACCAGAGACACATACGTTTCACTTTCCTTGGGGAGAGATGGCGCCTACTTTACAGGATGTGTCTGACTTGTTGGGATTACCTCTGGCCGGTGCTGCCATAGGTCCCTTAGAGGCAGAATCTGAGTGGCAAGCAGCGATGCAGACCCGTTTTTTGGCTGCAGTCCCGACTGCTAGGGCCATAGACAACGATCCTCATGGACCTCTTTTTAGATGGTTGAGCCAGTTTCAGGTAACCATCACGCCCACTTAAACAAATGTTGTTTTTTAGTTGTCCGATGTTCATACAATTATTATGTTTCTATGTAGATTGTCTCGTTAGGATATCCCGATGTTCAGTTGTTGGAGGCACAGATTGACCGGTCCCTAGAGGCATATATTCTTTGGCTGTTCGGCAAGACGATGTTTACGGAGAACCACGTGACCACTGTCGATGCACGACTCATCGGTATTGCACGAGAGATAGCTGACGCACGTTGCCCTGCGGATATTCTACAGAGGAGTTTTGGTTCTGCTGTGTCAGCGACTACGTACAGAGGACTGTGCAAAGCTTGCCAGTTGAAGTCTAGAAAATCTAGTATTGTTGGATGTCCATTATTGTTGCAGCTCTGGTCATACGAGAGATTGCCTATTGGACGACTCTATGTCTATGTTGATAAACCTTTTGGTTTGGAGGACTTAGCTGGGGCTTATGTGCCTGCTATCGGCGACTTACCTATTATGGGATCTGTTTGGGCACGACGAGAGGTACATTTATATTAAGTAACAATTAATTCAATTATTTCTTGGCATTCAATAGTATTACTAATGCTTATTTGTTGTCATGCACAGAGACAGTTTGCGCATAGTCAGGTTAGGGGATACTACCCGTCCTTCACGGCACAGCTTGATAGTTTGCACGAGGATCAAGTTATCTGGGAGCCATACTCGCCTCAGGCTATATCATCGAGGTACCCAGTTGGGATTTCTGGAATGTGCACTAGAGATCGGCACTTTTGGATGACCAAGGCCAAGTTGGTGTTCGACGTGACGGTTGAGGAGATGTCTCTTAATAGGGTGATGAGACATTTTGGTCTATATCAAGAGCTTGAGTTTCCAGATATTCCACACTTGCCAGAACACGTGCACAAGTAAGTACTAATACTATTTTAGTTATCAGCTCTGCATTCATAATATACCTAATCATGCATCGCGCATGTCAATCTCAGGGACAGTCGCCTAGGAGGAAACAAGTCCATGGCTTATTGGTTTAAGAGCATTACCCCTTACGTTGACGAATGGACTACCGCTGCGACAAATATCTGGGGTGAGGTTCGGGCCTTTAACTGGGAAATGTTCGGGTTGTATCTACAGCGTTACCGGCATAGAACAAGGATCTACTTGGTTCCATCAGCTGCTCCTGATCAGATCGAAGCCCCTCTCACCAGCGATATGTACCCAACTGCATCTGTTGTGGGAACCAGACACCACGCGGTAAATGCCTTGATTCTCATATGTTAAGTCTTTTGTTAATCTGGACATATTCGCTTGGTTGTCTATTCGTGATGTCTATCATACAACGAGGATATAATTGGTTAACTCTTCGTGTACAGGGTGACTTGACAGTACAGGCGCGAGAGGAGGTTTCCGCTTTAATGCAGCGCTTTCAGAGGGGAGAAACTATCCCACCGCGAGAGGACGTCTCATGGTTGAGGCGTCTTGATGACAAGCTACGCGGGATTTACGCAGCTGTTATGTGTAGACGGTCTTCGGATGTTGCACTTCCTCCTCCAGCACATCGTCCACCACGACCCTCTGTACAACATTCAGAACCATGACCCTCTGTGCGCCGTTCAGAACCACGACCCTCTGTGCACCGTGCAGAACCTCATCCTTCAAAGCCAGGGAGCTCTTCCTGGCATGAGCCACCTCCTTCACAGCCAGGGAGCTCTTCCTGGCATGAGCCACCTCCTTCACAGCCAGGGAGCTCCTCCTGGCATCAGCCACCTCCTTCACAGCCAGGGAGCTCCTCCTGGCATCAGCCACCTCCTTCACAGCTTGGGAGCACTTACTGGCATCAGATGGAACTAGGTAACACTACTCACTACATTCTTTTCAACAGTGTAGTAATCATTCTTGCATTCTTAGCAGTCACTGATGCTTACTGGTAGTGCTTCGTGTTGGGGAACGTAGTAATTTCAAAAAATTTCCTACGCACACGAAAGATCATGGTGATGCATAGCAACGAGAGGGGAGAGTGTTGTCTACGTACCCTCGTAGACCGAAGCGGAAGCGTTGACACAACGTAGAGGAAGTAGTCGTACGTCCTCCTCGCGATCCGACCGATCCAAGCGCCGTTACTCCGGCGCCTCCGAGTTCTTGACACACGTAGAGCTCGATGACGTCCCTGGGTCTCGATCCAGCAAAACCTCCAGGGATGAGTTCCGTCAGCACGACGGCGTGGTGACGATCTTGATGAACTACCAACGCAGGGCTTCGCCTAAACACTGCGACAATATGACCGAGGTGGAATATGGTGGAGGGGGGCACCGCACACGGCTAAGGAACGATCTCAAGGATCAACTTGTGTGTACTAGGGTGCCCCCTGCCCCCGTATATAAAGGAGCAAGGGGGGAGGGCCGGCCGGCCTAGAGGCGCGCCAAGGGAGGGGGGAGTCCTCCTCCTAGTAGGAGTAGGACTCCCCTTTCCTAGTCCAACTAGGAGGGAGGAAGGGGGAAGGAAACAGAGGGAGAGGGAGAGGGAAAGGGGGGCCGCTCCCCCCCTCCTTGTCCAATTCGGACTGCCCATGGGGGGGAGGGGGCGCGCGCCACCTCCTGGCGCGGCCCTCTCTCTCCCCTCGCGGCCCAATAAGGCCCATACTTCCCCCGGGGGGTACCGGTAACCCCTCAGGCACTCCGGTATTATCCGAAACCACTCGGAACCATTCCGATGTCCGAACATAGCCGTCCAATATATCAATCTTTACGTCTCGACCATTCCGAGACTCCTCGTCATGTCCGTGATCACATCCGAGACTCCGAACTCCTTTGGTACATCAAAATGCATAAACTCATAATAACTGTCATCGTAACCTTAAGCGTGCGGACCCTACGGTTCGAGAACAATGTAGACATGACCGAGACACCTCTCCGGTCAATAACCAATAGCAGGACCTGGATGCCCATATTGGCTCCTACATATTCTACGAAGATCTTTATCGTTCAGACCGCATAACAACATACGTTGTTCCCTTTGTCATCGGTATGTTACTTGCCCGAGATTCGATCGTCGGTATCCAATACCTAGTTCAATCTCGTTACCGGCAAGTCTCTTTACTCGTTCCGTAATACATCATCCCGCAACCAACTCATTGGTTGCAATGCTTGCAAGGCTTATGTGATGTGCATTACCGAGAAGGCCCTGAGATACCTCTCCGACATTCGGAGTGACAAATCCTAATCTCGAAATACGCCAACCCAACAAATACTTTCGGAGACACCTGTAGAGCACCTTTATAATCACCCAGTTACGTTGTGACGTTTGGTAGCACACAAAGTGTTCCTACGGTAAACGGGAGTTGCATAATCTCATAGTCATAGGAACATGTATAAGTCATGGATAAAAGCAATAGCAGCATACTAAACGATCGGGTGCTAAGCTAATGGAATGGGTCATGTCAATCAGATCATTCAACTAATGATGTGACCTTGTTAATCAAATGACAACTCCTTTGTCTATGGTTAGGAAACTTTAACCATCTTTGATTAATAAGCTAGTCAAGTAGAGGCATACTAGTGACACTCTGTTTGTCTATATATCCACACATGTATTATGTTTCCGGTTAATACAATTCTAGCATGAATAATAAACATTTATCATGATATGTAAGGAAATAAATAATAACTTTATTATTGCCTCTAGGGCATATTTCCTTCACTTCGTTCATGCATTTGTATCAATTTTACATGTTTTACTTTACCGCAGGCGGCAACCAGTCGCAACCGTTCATGCATTCAGAGCAGTCACCGATCCTTAGTGGTGGTGCTGATTACTTTGAGGGCGACCGCGAGTATGAGGACCAAGCTACAAACATTTATGGCTTCTCGCAGATAGTGTTTCACAATCCACCACCACCACCGACATAGGAGACACAGACCGTGAGAGACGAGGTTAACTATGGTCGTGGTTATCGCGAGCCTCGTCCACCGCCTCAACGCTTATCGCCTTCTGGTCCTCGCCCGAGGAAGACCCAGACTCGTCGTCGTCCCCCGCAGTGATATGCTTATGTATCTATGTATGACTCATTATCTATGTTAGTTTCAGACTATTCGTAGCTGTGTATCAGTATTTATGTATGAGACATGCTTCATGTATGTGTTACTATCGCACTTCCTTCTATCTGATCAGGAGACATGTATTGTTTTATGTATGCGAGAGACATATTACTATTAATTCGCATTCTTATTCCAGTTACATTTCCAAATAGACTACAACCGATAATTAAGATACATCTTACATACTACAAAATGAAATTCAGATAGAACATAATGCCCTACAATAATACAATACAAACTAATAATGCAAATACATCTGAATGAAACGGTATAACTGGAATATATCTTACATACTACATGAAGTCATTATCGTCATCCTCCGTTGATGCAGCCCTCTTGCCCTTCGACGATGCGGTCCTCTTGCCCTCCGTCGATGCAGAACTCTTGCCCTTGCTGGATGCAGAACTCTTGCCCTTCGAGGATGCAGAACTCTTGCCTTTGGACGATGCAGAACTCTTGCCCTTGGACGATGCAGAACCCGGAAGCGGCGGCATGAAGATATCTTCGTCGTCCTCGCTCTCCTCAGTCCATAAAAATGTATTCTTTGCTGCAGTCTTTCTGAAAGTTTCACTCTTCTGCTCCACTACCTTCTTCCACCTTTCATGCAACCTAAGAAGTTCTTTGCGTACCTCCTCATAGGTCCTTTCAGGCCACCCAGACCTATGTAATTGGTGAGCCAACTCATTCATTATGGTGTCACTACCAGTGAGTTCGTCCCATGGAACTATCCTATTGTCCATCCTGAAATCGGTAACTAGACTCAGAAGAGTGCTGCTCATCCCAGGTGAAAACTACGATCGAATGGATAATGGGACATCTCGAATACACTACACTGGAATGCTTATCCACCTTCGCCTGAAGGGGGTTTTATAGATACATAGGAGATAATGGCGGGAAAGAATAACTGCGGTATGGCGGGAAAGGGTTGGCGGGAAGGGATTGGCGGGAAAATAAGGCGGGAAGGGATTGGCGGGAAAATAAGGCGGGAAGGGGTTGGCGGGAAACGGGTGGCGGGAACATATGGCGGGAAGGGGTTGGCGGGAAACAGGTGGCGGGAAGGGGTGGGCGGGAAACGGGTCGCAACAAAATACATTTCAGCATGAGTCATGCAACTTCGGCCTAGGGTTGACCAAAAAGTGACTTTTTGGCCTAGACTTGACCAAAAAGTCTATTTCGGCCTAATGTTGACCAAAAAGACACTCTTTGGCCTAACTGTGGCCGATAAGTTCTACTTCGGCCTAACAGTGGCCGAAAAGTACTACTTCGGCCTAACTGTGGCCGAAAAGTAATACTTCGGCCTAAAGATAGCCGACGGGTACTAGTTTTGGTTTTTCTACATTACGTCCTATACTTTCCGAAATTGCTACAAAAAATAACATAGTTTTGAAAAAAAATCTGGATGTGGCATAGTTATGTCACATCTAAGCTGATGTCCACTCTGTTTGTGGTCTTTTTTTAGTTTTTTTTATTTCTTGCCGCTGCTTTATATATTTGTAGGAGCTTAGATGTGACATCCTTAAAAAACATCTAGATGTGAATTAGACAAACTGATAATACAATATCCCAATTGCCATTCTCCTTGATAAAATCAGACACTTTGTTTAAGCGGCACCTCCCCTTCTGAGAAATAGGCCTCAAAGATGGGCCTCTCGGAATCCAGGGGTCTCTCCATGTTTTAATTTGTTTTCCATTGGCAGTTGCACTTACGTGGCATGCGGATTAGCAAATACAATTCAATTGCATGTGATCCATCCGAGATAAGGTGCAGTCCATCTTGCATTGTCGTTTGGGTAACTTTCCATGCAAATACCTTGGTCTCAAACTTGCCATCCGACAGCTCTCGAGGGCCAATTGGCAGCCCATGATTGACCAAGCCAAGAGCTTCGCCCCAGCCTGGCAAAGAGGGCTTATTCATCGCCCAGGACATTTGGTGCTTGTTAAGTCGGTCATCGCGGCCAAACCCATACATCACTTCATGATCACGGAGGCCCCATCTTGGGTTTTTGAAGAGATCGATCAATGGATGCACTCATTTTTCTGGGCTGGAAAGGAGAAAGCCAATGAAGGTTAATGCCTCGTGGCTTGGAATTCGGTTTGCAAACCGACCTGACAAGGTGGTTCGGGCGTTCTTAATCTGCAACTGCAAGGGTTGGCTTTAAGAGTTCGATAGGAATGGCTCTGAAGAACGGATCCTGACAGGCCTTGGCAAGGCTTGCCCATGGCGGTTGACAGTGAGGCGCGGGAGGTTTTTGACAGCATGGTGCACATCATTGTGGGGAAGGGCAGTAAGGTATTGTTCTGAAGAGATTGATCGATCCATGGCTTTGCGGTCAAGGACATCGCTCCACTCATCTACGCTCTAGTGGACACGCGGACGATCAATCACCGCACGGTCGAAGATGGGCTCTTGGAGGGGCGATGGCTGCACGACATCAGTGGAGAGGTTAATTTTGTTGGCCACATGCAGCTTTTGCATCTCAACCTCGCGATCAGCACGATCGATCGCGACCCCACCAGGGATGACACCTTCTCGTGGCCAGCTGATCCCTCCGGATCCTACACTGCTAAGTCCACCTACAATCGTCTCTGCCAAGGCGCTGAAAGAGCCCCCTTCGCCACTTGCATTTGGAGAAGCTGGGCCCTCCTGAAGTGCAAACTCTTCGTTTGGTTGGCAGTTCAGCACTGGATTTGGACTTCTGACAGGAGATTCATACATGGACTCCAAGATGCTCCATCCGCTTGCTTCACGTGTCTCCAAGATGAAGACAATGCGGAGTCTAGAGGGGGGGTGATTAGACACTAAATACCAAAAGTTGCAGTTTTTAAAATTCTTAAGTTTAGGTGGAGTTTAGGCACAAGTTTAACACATACAATACATATCAAGCAAGCATGCAATGAGTATATGAGCAGCGGAAAGTTAAGCATGCAACTTACAAGAATGTAAAGGGAAGGGTTTGGAGTATTCAAACGCAATTTGAGACACGGATGTTTTTGGCGTGGTTCCGATAGGTGGTGCTATCGTAAATCCACGTTGATGAAGACTTCAACCCATGGAGGGTAACGGTTGCGCGAGTCCACGGAGGGCTCCACCCACGAAGGGTCCACGAAGAAGCAACCTTGTCTATTCCATCATGGCCGTCGCCCACAAAGGACTTGCTTCACTAGCGGTAGATCTTCACGAAGTAGGCGATCTCCTTGCCCTTACAAACTCCTTGGTTCAACTCCACAATCTTGTCGGAGGCTCCCAAGTGACACCTAGCCAATCTAGGAGACACCACTCTCCAAGAAGTAACAAATGGTGTGTTGATGATGAACTCCTTGCTCTTGTGCTTCAAATGATAGTCTCCCCAACACTCAACTCTCTCTCATAGGATTTGGATTTGATGGAAAGAAGATTTGAGTGGAAAGCAACTTGGGTAAGGCTAGAGATCAAGATTCATATGGTAGGAATGGAATATCTTGAGCTCAACACAAGTGTAGGTGGTTCTCTCTCAGAAAATGTGTATTAGAAGTGAGGATCTGTTCTGATGGCTTTCTCCACGAATGAAGAGTGGGTGGAGGGGTATATATAGCCTCCACACAAAATCTAACCATTACACACAATCTGCTAAACTCGGTGGGACCGAATCATTAAACTCGGTCGGACCGATTCAGCAAACCTAATGACCGTTAGAATTTTCGGTGGGACTGAGATGCAACTCGGTAGGACCAATATGGTTAGGATTAGGGCATAACGTAATCTCGGTGTGACCGATTACACAAACTCGGTGAGACCGATTTTGGTAATAAGCTAACCAGAGAGTTGGTCAGGCAAACTTGGTGAGACCGATTACACAAACTCGTTGGGACCGATTTGGTAATAAGCTAACCAGAGGATTTGCATTGTAATCTCGGTAGTACCGATTGCGCAAACTCGGTGAGACCGATTTTGGCAATGGACATACACAGTGAGATTGCAATCCCATCTCGGTGAGACCAAGATCCCTATCGGTGAAACCGATTTGCTAGGGTTTGTGGCAGTGGCTATGACATGTGAAACTCGGTGGTTCCGGATAGAAAGAATCGGTGGGGTCGAGTTTGACTTTAGGTTTGGGTCATATGTGGATATGGAAAGGTAGTTGAGGATTTTGGAGCATATCACTAAGCACATGAAGCAAGAGGCTCATTAAGCAACACCTCATCCCTCCTTGATAGTATTGGCTTTTCCTATGGACTCAATGTGATCTTGGATCACTAAAATATAAAATGTAGAGTCTTGTTCTTGAAGCTTGAGCCAATCCTTTGTCCTTAGCATCTTGAAGGGGTTCCATATCCTTTAGTCCATGCCACTCCATTGTTGAACTTATCTGAAACATGCTAGGTAAAAGTATTAGTCCAATAAGAGATATGTTGACATTAATTACCAAAACCACCCAGGGAGCACTTGTGCTTTCAGCTAGGGAAGTGTGGCACTACATTTTCGAGGCTTTGAGCTTTAGCGGTAGCATCCCCACATCGGAGGATACTCTTCTCGACTAGTGGTTGGCCACGAAGTCCAATTTCAGAAAAGCATTCAAGCGCGGCTTTGACACGGTCTTCATGACGACAACATGGGCTCTTTGGAAGCAACACAATGCCAGAGTTTTTCACCGGATCAACCAGCAGAAGACTGCATCCGAGCTGGCCCTTGCCATCATCGCGGAACTAAAAGAATGGAGACTCGCGGGCTTGGGTGGAGGAGGTTATGCCTCGTTTTGTGAGAGTGTAGGAATAGGCTAGTTAGTTGGGTGCCTAGGGTGTGTGCTTCCTTTAGGAAGCTCTTTTTCGTTCTTGTAACTCTTGTAAATAACGCTTGCTCTCTTCTTCTATAAAGGTATGGTACGCCTTTGGCGTACTCTCAAAAAAAATTTGCATGTGATCCTAAAAAAAAAGAATTGTATGTTGGACACGTAAATTCCTGCTGCACAAATCTTCAGTTAGTCTAGTGTTAGTATCTGTTTCGTCAGAGAATAACAAGTGCATTGATTGTGAGCCTGTTCACGTTCATGTCTGTAGTTTTTTGCGTTCTGCATATACTAGTAGCTAGCTCGCTGCAGTGTTTGCTCTCGTGGGATGGCGCGAGATCAAGCCGGACATGGCAGCGTAGAGGCAACGTGAAAGTGGACGTAGGATGGCACAGCTATTAGCTCAAATGTGGCCGGTAGACTAGGATTAATATTACTCAGTTGCTGTAATAGCCTATAAATAAAAGGAGAAGAAAACGTTGCAAGTTGTTGCATGCAGCACAAATTTGTTCGTTCTTCAGTTTGTGAGCGACGAGAGAGAGAGCGCCAGCTGCAGCAACAATTCGCATCAGAGCCGTTTGAGAGGATACTGCAGTGATGGTCGGAACGCCGGACAGGTCAGTGACGCCGTAGTAGTGTAGCTGTTGAGCGTCATGGGATCAGCGTGTTGCAGGCCAGGGCCCGTGCGAGGTGGTGGCACCGGCATCAGGTAACCGCCGGCATGGGGAGCTCGCAGCAGTACCCCATGCTCAGATGCACTAACTAAGGTGACTGGGCATTGCTCATACGCGTAAGGTTGCAAACCCAGGGCTTGTGGCGCGCCGTTGAGCACGACACCGACATTGGGCACTGTGCGCTTTTCTGGCGCTGGCGGGGAAGGATTCCGCCAAGGAGGCATGGGATGCCGTCGCCGACATGCGTGTTGGCATCGAACACGTCCGCGAGGCCAGAGCGCAACGGGCCAGCGGCTGTACGCTGAGTTTGAAGTGATGGCGTTCAAGGATGGGGAAACCATGGAGCTGCGCATCACCCGCTGTGTCAACGACCTGAAAGCACTCCGGGACACCGTCGAGGAGGTGAAGGCAGTAAGGAAGCAGTCGCGCTCTATTCCGCCCAAGTTTAAGCAGGTCGCCATCTCGATAGAGACCTTGATGGACCTCAAGACCATGTCCATCGGGGAGGTGACTGGATGTCTGCAAGCCGTGGAGGACCGTACACTCAGCCTAGGGCTGACGCTGCCTGTGGTGCTCAACTCCTCCTCACCGAGAGCGAGTGGGTCGCACGACATCAATAGAAGGTCCCGGTAAGGGCTCTTCCGACTGTGTTAGTGGCAGGAGCCCGAATAGCATGGGGAACCGCCGGTGGGACAAAGGGAACAACCAGCGTGGCAACAAAATCGTTAGGCGTGACAACGCCGGCGGCGGGAGGAACAAGGACAGGTCGCAACTCGACCTGTCATCAGTGGGTGGAGTTACTGGCCAAGGATGTCCTACCCCTTAGAGCATCTCCAGCCGCGCCCCCAACAGGCCCTCCCCAAGCATTTTAGTCGCGTCGGCGCCGAAAAAACGGTCCAGTGACGCCCCAGAAGCCCGTTTTTCGCCGACTCGGGCCAAAACTGGTGCCGGCGGGGCGCCTGGGGAGCCGACACAAGCGAAAAGGACGCGTGGGTCCGCCCTGTCGGCGATTCGAGGCCCTCTTCCCGCCCTTTCTTGCCGCCTTTCCCCCACTTCCCTCCCGCTCCCTCGCCTTTCTCCCGCCATTCTCTTCCTTCCTCCCGTCAAACTCCCTCCCGCTCGCCTTCCAGTCGGCCGCCATGCCACCGAGGAAGTACGCCGCCCACCGCGCGGCAGCAACCGCGACCGACACCGTGGCCCAGCCGAAGCAGAGGAAGCCTAGGGCGCCGCCGTCCAAGCCACTGGGCATGCCAAATGCCGAGTGGAGGGCGGAAGTTCAGCGACGCGAGGCTGTCACCGCCGACCGGCGGAACAGGGCCATCGCCAAAAAGGCCCGTGACAACGCGGCGCGCGCGGCTGCAGCTGCCTCCTCATCGGCGGACCAGGCGGGGATGATGAACCCACCCGGCAGCCATGCCCAGTACGCGCCCTGGGGACAGCAAGGCGTCGGTTCTCCGCAGCCGTGGGGATCACCCTCGTCGGGCTATGCCGACGGCGACGCGCACGGTGGGTTCAACCCAAACGTGACCTCTTCCCCCATGGCCACCCGGCCCAGCGCACACCCTCGCCCGCCTTCGCCGGCGTGCAGTACCCTCGATACAACTACTCGCCGCCCGCCTACGCGTCCTCACCGACGCCCCCTTTCCGCCATGGGCCGCTGCCCTTGTCGCACCTCGGCGACACCGACGAGACAGAAGCCGACATGGACGACATCATCGCGGCAGGTTCGACCGCGGGCGCCGCGTCTCCCGGGTTCGTCACCCAGGACGAGACGGTGGATCTCAGCGGCGGTATGGACGGCGAGCTCGGCTACGTCTACGGCGAGGATGAGCAGGAGGCGCAGGAGCCGGAGGAGGACGAGGACGAGGAGGAGGACGAGGAGCCGGCGCCTGTTCCGACGAAGGGGCGCAAGAAGAAGAAGCGGGCGGCCAGGCCAGGCGAGCCGCGCATCATGTGGACGTCCAAGGAAGAGGAATGCCTCGCCGAAGCATGGAAAGTCGTCTGCCTCGACCCGACCACCGACACGAACCAGAGCTTCGAGATGTTTACATGCGCATTGATAAGTGCGAGAAGTGGGCGGAAGTCTGGCGCACCCTCGACAAGGTCAAGGAGACATACAACCCGGACGTGCCGACTCCGGGCGCGTTAGAGGGGCGGCCGGACGGCAACAAAGGGGCCAAGAAAGGGAAACACGCCGACGCGGCTACCGCGCGTGTGCAGGAGTCCATCGAGCATTGCCTCGCCGACGCATAGGCCCGAGCCGTCCTGCGTGAAGGGAAAACCGCGGCGCGGTGGTCGTCGTTGATGACGAACAGCGCCATCAAGCTCGACCTGCTCCGGACCAACGTCGCTGCAAAGAAGAGGAACACCGACCTGGCTTTTCTGATATGCGGGGCGGACATGCTCCAGAGCAACAACGAGAAGCTCAAGGCGTGGTACATGGTGGAGCGCGGCCTCATCCTGAACCAGCTGTCGATGACGCCAACTCCCGCGCCCACGGCCACGCCCACGCCGCCCAGCACCGAAGCAGCTCCGACACCGCCGAGCCCGCGCACGCCGACTGCGCCGACGCCTAAAGCCGTCCCCGCCGAGTGATTCGTTGCCCACGCGAACTTGCGGCGCTCTGTTTTTATACGTCAGACTACATCCGATCGCCGAACTGTGAATTGTGATCGCCTGATTTATTGCGTCTTTTGTGATGAGCGGGAACGACCAAGTTCGAATTTTCCGCATCCTGGGGCCGGCGCCTGGGGGCGTGACTGGGAGCTAGGTCGCCCCAGGCGCCGAGCTAGCGCCGGCTCGCCCCCAGGCCGCTCTTTTTAGGCGCCCCGGGGGCCGAACGGCTGGAGATGCTCTTACGGTAACAATCACGCGCATCTGGGGGTCGCTTCATCACCAGCGGTTGGGCCCGAGCGTTTTATAAGTGTAAGCGCAGTTATGTGCTCTCATCCTTGAATCCTCCGCCACCCCGATCACCTCGCGCCACCGTTGTCTATTTGCATTGGTCCACGTACTACCGCCGAACTTGTGCGGCCCTGCCAGCCGTACTTCGCCGGCTGCCCCTCCCGCCTCCCACGATCCACTACCTCCATGATATCCTCTAGGAGGTCCGGCGTCATGTCCGTCCACACCAGACATTAGATCTGAGGGGGGCGCAGACCTGGGCAGCTGCTTCCCATTCCCGCCGACCCGGTGCTGCCTCCCTCCTCTTTGTTCTCGGTCCCTGTGCCAATCAGATATTGTCTGGCATTGAAGCTTCATAAACACGAGCAGCAAAACATAAGGAGTGAAAATAATAGTGATCTTCGTGTGCTACTAGACAAGAACCACATGCTTCCTGACTCACGTAGCCATTATTTAGTAGTACTCCCTCCGTCCCAAAAAAGTATCTCGATCTTAGTACAACTTTATACTAATAAGATTAGTACAAAATTAAGACACTTATTTTGAGACGGAGAGAGTAGTACATTATTGTATTGTATAAAAATAAAACAAAGCGTGGAAGGGCTTACATATGCAACTAGCCAAGCCATGTTGTAGAAGGTGGACGTAGTAGCACAGAGCAAGCATAATACTACCACTTTGTGATGTGGAAAAGAGAAGGAAGAGAGCCAGAACAAGTAATTTGCCATGGTTCTAACCTGGCCTTTGGATGGGGGCAAAACAACATATGTGATTGGGAGACCTTGGGAACGGGCTGCCTGCTTTGAAATCTTCTCCCTGGGCACTGTTGTTTGGCATTATGTGTTTCCTAGTGCAATCGTGAGCACGACCATGTATGACATAGCATAGCCCCAGATGCCAGATGGTCGTTCTACCCACGACGGTTAGAAATATGGTGAGGGGGACATAATCAGCAAGTGACCTCCCTGATCTGTGTGGCCAAGACCGTCCGGGATACCAGACGCCGATACTTTTGGATGCATTGCTCCACGCCACCAGTGGAAGAACTACTCCACGACCCCACACCTCCTCCTCCTTTACGCCGAAGCCCTAGTTGGACGCATCTTCCTCTAGTGGACGCTCTACTCCTCCCTCACGGCTCCACTGTCACATGTCGACCTGATCCCTGATCTCTGCTCGACCGCTCTCTGCTCCTCGCGTAGGTTGAGGAAGCGGCAACATCTTTGGTGGCGGCGGAACAAGATGGCACCTGCACTGCAAAGACCCGGAAGGACCACAAGCATGAACGGAGATGCAATGAATCACCACCACAGCAATGCAATTCCCCATGTTTGAATTTTGTGTGTACATACAGTACAAAATACACACTAGTAGAAAAAAGGACCGTGCCACGAACCGGTACTAAAGGGGTGGTGGCAGGCTGGCGTCAGGCCGGGGCCACACGATCGCCTTTAGTACCGGTTCGTGCCATGAACCGGGACTAAAGGGGTCTGATCTACAGTCCCGGTTGCAGACATAAACCGGGACTATAGGGCAATTTTCAAACTCTACCCTCCTTATCGCCATTTCAGTTTTGAAAAAATCAAAAGAAAATGATAAAAACTTCAAAAAATAAAATCCTTCGAGAGGTAGTTATATTACTACATCTACTAGTTAGAAAAATTTGAAAACTTAAATTTAGACATGTTTTGCAAAAAGTGTAGGGAAAATGTAAACCGGCTATAACTTTTGCATACGATGTCGAAAAAAACGTATAATATATGAAAAAATTCAGCACGAAAATCCGCATCCGATTTTGACCGCCTATGGCCTGTTTGCAAGTTTTTAAGAATCCTCAAATTCCAAAAGAAGAAAAAGATATGCTCAAATTTCAGTTTTTTTTAATTTTGGTTAAATCTGGTCAAACTATGGTCAAACTACTTATTCAAGAAGTATTAATGTTACTACATACTTATTCAAGAATATTTGTGTTACTAAATAATTATTTCAATTTTTTGAATTTTGGTCAAATCTGGTCAAACTATGGTCAAACTATGATCAAATTTATTCAAGAAATATTAGTGTTACTAAATAATTACTGTTTTTTAGAATATACATGAACAAACTCAAACGGTGAAATGTGTGATCTAATGCTCAAGCTAAACTGCTGAGGGTTAATAGGATTTACAGCTTACATTTGTCAGGAAAATAACAAGTGCAGACTTGAAAAGTAGGGGAAATAGAACTCCGAAGTTAAGCGTGCTCAGGCTGGGGGAGTGAGAGGATGGGTGACCTGCCAGGAAGTTAGACGATTTGAAATGAGTGATCCACATTTGAGTAGTTAAGAGGGATGATTAGAGACTAAATAATCAAATAATTCAGAAAATTGAAAATAAAAAAAATCAAATTTACTAAAGGTCCCCCGTACCACGGCGCGAGCTTACGCCACGTGGTGGGCCTTTAGTGGCGGTTCGTGCCGAACCGGTACTAGGGGGGGGGGGGTTAGTCTCCACTCTTTAGTGCTGGTTGCAGAACCGGCACTAAAGGCCCTTCCGAACCGGTGATAAAGCTACGTTTTCTACTAGTGATAGAGGGTATTCAAAGTTAGTATCCACTTTGTTTCTTTAGATCATTCCACGAGGCTTGCACTACTACCTTAGCAAAATATACAATTGTTATCGCACATTACACTTGTGCAAATGCATTGATAGTTTTGTAGGACTTGCATGGAATTGTAGGATCGAAACTACTTCAGAGACAACATACGCTGGGACGATCGTGTCAAACAGCTTTCCACTGTTTGGTCATAGGCATGGATGGTGAATGGTGAGATATGCAGGGTCGTGCATGTATCGTGTGTGAAGTGTCGTGCATGTAGCAACGTTCTTGTAGGATTATATTGTGGCATCCAGTGCACAATTGAAGCAACAAGAGTCCACATTAGTAGTAGTTTCTAAGAACTTTTCAGGCTTATTTACGTTATAGATAGTTGAATTTCATGGAGTTCAGTTTAGTAAACTTGCATTTGTACCTAATTTTCTCTGAGACCTAAAATGTTTGCCCCGGCCAACGTCAATTTCTGGATTCGCCACTGCACTTGTGTCCAATTCATCATCATTGTTTCTTCAAGATGGGCTTGCTACGGAGTAGTATCCCGTCTGTAATGCAAGTATTACAATGCACCAGGGGCTTAAGCTTTGTATAAGTGTGTGACAACTCTATTACCTAGCATTGAAGCTTCATAAACACAAACACCTAAACACAAGGAGAGAAAATACACCTAAGCACAAGGAATAGTAGTGATCGCGAGTTTCCTAAATGAAAACCACATGCTCCCTGCTCACGATATCCATTATGTATATGTATACCAATGTAATATCAATATAAAAAGACCCAAAGGGGCAGATCCAACAAATCCCGGTCGTCAAATCAGGTCAATCCAACGACTCAGAATGCTTCAATGGTGAGCGCTCAACACGTTAAGTGTCCAGTTAATATCATACCAAATATTAATGCCAGTGCTAATCACATACTTAATACGCAAATAATATCCTACCTAATATTCACGTGTAATTAATATATTATCTAATATCAACGTGCATTGCACGTAAACATTTACTAGTATACTACAATAGTACATTATTGTAGTGTCAGGAAATAAGAAAGCGTGTGTACAACCGCACCTAACCAAACCATGTTATAAAAGGTGGATGAAGTAGCAAGAGCAAACGCGATACTACCGCCTATATAATTTTGCCAAAGTGGAAAAGAGAAGGAAGAGAGACAGAGCAGGTTAATTGCCATGGTTCTAACCTTGCCTTTGGATGTGAGCAAAACCAAAAAAAAAAAAATCCTGGGATTGGGAGACGTTGGGAACGGCTTGTGTGCTAGATCGAAATCGCATAGTACCCACTTTGGGAGTCAGGGATTAACATCCATGGATTGGGGAAGTTGCCACCTACCGAATCAGGAATGCAACATCCATGGCGTCTCGCGAGGCCCGACAAGACAGGAGGACAATTGGAGGAGGCCGACGAACGGACGATGCCAAGGGTGGGCATCACGGGGGAACGGAGTGGCGAACGGAATCAGGCCCTAGACGGAACAGCCGGTCGGGCGAGGCTGCTACGAGTACGCCAACCTAGGCAACGGGCGTGTACGATCGAGATGAAGTGCTCATTTCGCTGGGCTTCTAGGTCCCTTTTTGGGGAAGAAGTCAGCCTAAACGTAGTAATTTGCGGCCCCAAAGTTTTGAAAGCCAATGTGCAGTCAGCATTTGGTTCCCATCGTGCTTAAACACCGAGGCTTGGGCCCAATTCTCAGTTGTCACATCTGCCGCCAGCTATTGTCACACTTTTTTTGAGTTGGCTATTGTCACACTTGATCCAAGTCCAAGTGTTTGGTTTTCCATCATACATTTTTCACTTGTTCACTCGCAGTGTTAAGGCGATTAAATTGGTAACAAGTGTTACAATCCAATCCAGGAGGGGTCATCCACTTACCTGGGCACCGCACAACCATACAAATCCATTATCAAAACTATTTTGTGTTATTCCCTCTCATTATCTACTCTGGATTACCAACCGACATGGATGAATCATGCTTTCAGTTACCTCTTGGTTAGAAACTCTATTGATTTATTTTGGCCAGATCTTCTAGCAGTATCGTATTGCAATGCTTAGCTTTCCTGGATCAAGAAGGCAGGTGATGGCATTCGCTAAAAGAAAAGGAAAGAAGGCAGGTTGGAGCCTACAAGTACCTTAGGCTGAGATGTGAATCATAGTTCAGCTGCAACCTTGGCTCTTCCTCCAAGTCCATAGTCAACTAGTAGACCCCCTTGTGTATGGGCACTGAAGGAAGATCACTTGCGATTTGCCCGGTTATTAGAAGCATTCCAAAAGCGTCCGGGACAGAAGTACGGAAATAGGATAAGGTAGTGGTGAGACGAGCCAACCAAAATTGGGATTATCCGGAAAAACAATATGGTAGAGCGTGTTATGAGTGTCTATGTGGTGGACTTGATTTGATCAAAGATGATGAACACACAACGATTTATGCGCTGCAGAGATCATTTTTTTCTTTTGTGCTGAAGCAATTTATAAATCATGGGCCACGCGACTGTAAGACTCTACTAAGACAAAAAAAGAAAGATGGTGGTACTTGCACAACACTGAAGCAAAGTTGTACACTCCAAAACTGCTAGTTTGATGTTTATGTTCTTTTTTGCGAAATTAGTGTGATGTTTATGTAATCATACTCCAATGGGGGACCAGAGTTCCATTTCTAGTTTTTTTGTTTAACCCAAAGTAAAGGAAACATGCTGCTTAAAAAGAACCTTAAAGTGAAGGATGTTGTAGAAATTTGATAGTAATTACTCACTTTACTATCAGCAATTTTATGTGAATGATACAGCTTTGCTTATTGCATACTCTATAATTGCTTCTATTACGAATGGGTATGTTGCAGTCATTGCTCCACAATATTATATTATCATCTAGCAAGTCTACACTCAATCCCTATGATATTTTGTGTGAATGGAATACTTAGTCAGGGCTCAAGTGGTTGAAGGTCTTCAAATTGTTTTCGGCACATACTAATGTGCATGTGTATCCAGGGGCGAAATTGGGCATGGGGCAACTGGGGCTATAGCCCCATGCGTGGCCCAACTAGTACCTATAGCCTTAGTAAATTTTGTTCAGAATTTTAACGTTTTAAAGGCCCAGCCCCAGGCATGTATATATCCGTAGGCTTCAGCCCTTAGATCTCCAAGTTTCTCAGCCCACTAAGCTCTCCAACTGTTTCTCAAAAGGAAAAGCTCTCCACCTGCACGGCTGCACCTAAGATTGAAAACCAATCCGTAAAAGCAAATGAATCGCCGAGCGATTCGATCAGCTCGGCTGATCGGCAAAAATCTCGCCCAATCGAGAAAAAGCCTTCGCTCATGGCTCCGCCGCTTGCCCTCATCTCCTACGGACAGAATCTGCGCCAAGCCCTCGCTCATGGTTGCGCCGTCTAATTTTTGTTCCAGTTCAGACCTGCTTGGCCATCTACTGCTCTATTCCCAGCCTTACACTACCAAACCGGCTGGAAAGGTAATTTCTGCCATGTATGATCTAATTTTCTTCCTTATTTTTTATGTATCAGTATAAATCAATTATTTAATAATGCCAAATTGTACAACGCGAATCAATTTTATTATCGACGGGGATTATAAACCAAAGATCGAGTTGACTTGAGCAATTACATCTTTTTTCAAGCAACGTCTAACAAGTCAACATCTAAGCATTGACAATATAAAGATTATACTATGCTATCAAAAAATGAGGAAATGCAAGGGGCTTCTATGTGTCTACGTCATGCACTTCGTGATAATGGTATATTATATTCTTATTTGGCAAAATTTTGTATTAGGAATTTGACTTAGTAAGTGTCTTAATTTGCTCTGCAGGATCATCTCCGACCTTCATCAGTCGCGGCGAGCAGGGCACCGGACGGGCGACGAGCCGTCTGGGCTTTTATATGGAGGTGCCCTACTCCTCCAAAGGTTCGCACCTTTATTTGGCGCTTGATCACAGATTGTCTACCCACTTGGGTTAACAAAAAACGCCGAGGTCTCGAAGTGTTTGACCAATGTCCACTGTGCAACGGAGCCGGAGGACACTTTTCACGCCTTCTGCATGTGTCCGCGGGCGGTGGAGCTACGGCGAGTGATGACGAAGCAATGGCGAATACCTGCTGCTGCATCTTTCCGTCGGACGGGCACGGAGTGGCTCGCCCAAACTCTCTGTGACCTCCCAGACACGGAGAGGATGGAGCTCATGATGACTTTGTGGCGGTGCTGGCATATTGGAAACGAGATGACGCACGACAAGCGGCCGCCCCCGGTTGAGGTGTCCAAGAGGTTTCTTCCGAGCTACGTCGACTCCTTGATAGGCTCCCAGAACCATCCCAATGCAAACCCAGTAAAATGCAAGCAAGTAGTTGATGCTGTTCTGCCATGCCGGCCAATTTCACATGTGCAGACTACCTCTGATGATGGTCCGCAGCCACGCTGGACGCCTCCACAGGCAGGCTGAACCAAGCTGAACGTGGACGGTTCCTACTGCGCGAGCACCGGAACGGCCGGGGTCGGAATGATCCTATGGGACAGCTCTGGTGACATCATATTTTCATCTTGTAGGTAGTTGAGGACGTGTGCTGAACCTTTGGAAGCTGAGCTACACGCATGCATAGAGGGCCTCAACCTTGCACTGCAATGGTCGCAGTCCCCCATCGAGATCGAGACGGACTGTCTTGTGGCTTTTAATATGATCAAGACGTCAGACAAAGACAGATCTCGTCATGCTATGCTAGTTGAGAAAATCAACAGACTAATGAGGGGAGGTAGAGCCATCAAGCTAGCTCATGTGTGTAGAGAGCAGAATGGCATCAGCCACTATTTAGCTGCTTTGGTAAACAGGAACGACGCACTGTTTGTGTGGTTGGTATCAGGACCGGGTGAAGTCCCTGAACTTTGTAAGAAAGAACTCGCTCCTGGTTGATTGAATAAAACCTTCTTTCATCCGCAAAAGAAAGTGACTTGATTCCAAATACTCAGTTTTATATTTACTACTTTACGTCTTATTTAATTTGGTACCTAAATTTGCAATGATGCATCTTTTTAAATTGTTTATACGTTTTATCGAATTTGTTCTTGTAGCATTAGAATACATATTTCATTCTTATAGCATTGAATTTGTATGTGTGGTATTTGACGTTATTTATAGCAGCTTAGTTTTAGCCCTAGACTTGAGGCCATGAAATCTGAGATATGATCCATGAATGAAAACAAAGTATTGACTTTGATGGACTTGCCCGATGATCGGCAAGCCATATAAAATAAATGGATCTTCAAGAAGAAGACTGACGCTGACGGTAATGTTACTGTCTATAAAGCTCGAGTTGTCGCGAAAGGTTTTTGTCAAGTTCAAGGAGTTGGCTACAATGGGACTTTCTCACCCATAGTGATGCTTAAGTCTGTCTGAATCATGTTAGCAATTACCTCATTTTATGATTATGAAATCTGGCAAATGGACGTTAAAACAACATTCCTTAATGGATTTCATAAAGAAGACTTGTATATGATGCAACCAGAAAGTTTTGTCGATCCTAAAGGTGCTAACAAAGTGTGGAAGCTCCAGCGATCCATCTATGGACTGGTGCAAGCATCTCGGAGTTGGAATATACGCTTTGCTGAGGTGATCAAAGCATATGGTTTTATACAGACTTACGGTGAAACCTGTATTTACAAGAAAGTGAGTGGGAGTTCTGTAGCATTTTCTGATATTATACATGAATGTCATATTGTTGATCAAAAATGATATAGAATTTCTGGATAACATAAAAGGATACTTGAAAAAGAATTTTTTAATGAAAGACTTCGGTGAAGCTACTTACATATTGAGCATTAAGATCTATAGGGATAGATCGAGACGCTTAATAGGACTTTCACAGAGAACATACCTTGGCAAAGTTCAAAATGGATCAGTCTAAGAAAAGGTTCTTGCCGGTGTTGCAAGGTGTGAAGTTGAGTAAGACTCAAATCCAGACCACGGTAGAAGATAGAGAGAGAATGGAAGTCATTCCCTATGCCTCATCCATATGTTCTATAAAGTATGCCATGCTGTGTACCAGACCTGTTGTGTGCCTTGCCATGAATTTGGCAAGAGGGTACGATAGTGATCCAGGAGTGGATCACTGGACATCGTTCAAACTTATCCTTAGTTGCCTAAGAGGACTAAGGAAATGTTTCCCGGTTATGAAGGTGATAAAGAGTTCGTCGTAAAGGGTTACGTCGATGTAAGCTTTGACACCGATTCAGATGACTCTGAGTCTCATTATGGATACATATTGAAAGTGGCAGCAATTAGCTAGAGTAGCTCCATGCAGAGCATTGTAGACATAGAAATTTGCAAAATACATAGGGATTTGAATGTGGCAGACCCGTTGACTAAAACATCTCACAAGTAAAACATGATCACACCTTAGTACTCTTTGCGTGTTAATCACATGGCGATATGAACTAGATTATTAACTCTAGTAAACTCTTTGGGTGTTAAGTCACATGACGATGTGAACTATGGGTGTTAATCACATGGTGATGTGATCTAGATTATTCACTCTAGTGCAAGTTGGAGACTGAAGGAAATATGCCCTGGAGGCAATAATAAAGTTGTTTTTTTATATTGACATATTCATGATAAAGGTTTATTATTCATGCTAGAATTGTATGGATCGGAAACCTAAATACATGTGTGAATACATAAACAAATACCGTGTCCTTAGTAAGCCTCTACTAGACTATCTCATTGATCAAAGATGATTAATGTTTCCTAACCATAGACATGTGTTGTCATTTGATAACGGGATCACATCATTAGGAGAATGATATGGTGGACAAGACCCATCCGTTAGCTTAGCATATTGATCGTTCAGTTCGCTGCTATTGCTTTCTTCATGGCAAATACATATTCCTCCGACTATGAGATTATGCAAGTCTCGGATACCGGAGGAATACCTTGTGTGCTATCAAACGTCACAACGTAACTGGGTGATCATAAAGATGCTCTACCGGTATCTACGAAGGTGTTTTTTGAGTTGGCATAGATTGAGATTAGGATTTGTCACTCCGAGTATCAGAGAGGTATCTCTGGGCCCTGTCAGTAATACACATCACAAGTTTGCAAGCAAATGACTAAGGAGTTAGTTACGAGATGATGTATTACGGAACGAGTAAAGAGACTTGCCGGTAAGGAGATTGAACTAGGTATGAAGATACCAATGATCTGTGACAGCCTGGTTTTGCCCTCTCTTATTTGCTTGATTTTCATTTGAAAATTTTCTGAAACTTGGAGTTCTTGAATCTTTTCATATGGACTTAAACACTTGGGCATCCTTGGCCTTCACCCAAGTGCTTCACTTCCCTCCTAAATCATCATTTCTCTTCTGATTCACCCCAAAATAATCTTTGGAATATTTTTCTTAAATGAAAAATATTCATTTTCTCTCAGAAACCCTAGCCAGATCAGTTTGCTTCAAAGCAACCCTCATTTTTATGGCTCAGAAAAATCTGAGATAATTCACAAATATTCTGTGAACCCTAGGGCACCTTCCTGAGCAAAAATATTTCATCACTTTTTTGGAAGATTTTTGCTACAGAATATATTTTCTGTTCTGGACAGAAATGGTGGTTTCTACAGCAACTACCATTTTACTTGCTCCATTTGACCTGAACCTTCTTGTGCATCTTTACCTTTGTAAGTTATAACTAGCCTCCAAAGCACAACCTCAATCTCCTAGCCGTTTGACCACAGTAACTGTTCAAAGTTACTGATCAGAAACTTACCTCGCTTGTAAAATCCTCTCTACTGCACCTGTATCCAAAGCAAATCGTGGTAACACTCAAAACTACCACGAACAACATGCCAGACATCAAGTTTATGCTTAAATCGGCCTGATGTCATAGTTCACGCGGTGACCACGTTCGTCTAGGGGTGTTGGCATGCGTGTCGACGCGCTCTGTGTGCCGCCGAGCTCTCTGTTCATGCGTGCTCGCTTCCCTCGCCTGCCCGAGCGTGCCAAACCACGCCACCATCTTCGTCTCTAAGTACTTAACCTCCCTCTAGCGCTCGTCGACGCTGGAGCTCGCGGCAGCGAGCACGGGCAATGTCCGGCTAGCCCAACAGTGCGGAGCGCACTGTGCTCGTCGCCATCCTCTCGATCCTGTGCTCGTCTCCATCCACCCACAGTTGCCGCGTGACCTCCGTCGCCTTCTCCCCCTCTCACTGACGCCGCTCGTCGCCGGGCGCCATGGACAGGTGTCCACCGGCGGAGCCCGAAAACCCCTCGCCACTCGCCTATAAATAGGGCCACCCCCAGCCTCCTCGAGCACCATCCAGCACTCCCACACACTCCACGATTGCGTAGGAAGCCGTAGCCCGGCCGGGCAGGCCTCGGGCCGCCGTCCCCGAGCTCGAGCTCGCCGACGATCCCCTCTGGTCGCCGCGGAAGCTCTAGCCTCTCCCAGGCCAGGGCAACCCCTCCAGGGCTTCCGCCTCTCTTCGGCGAGGCGGTCTCGCCCGCTTGTACCCCTGGAGCGGCATCCGTTCGCCGTCTTCCTCAACTCCGGCAACCACCGCGTTCTGCCTCCGCTTGCGAGCTTGTTTCCGACGCCGTCTGACCACCCCTAGCCACGCTACGGGTACGTGCAGGTGCGCCATCGTCCCCTCTCTAAATCCCTCCCTCTCGCTTTGGCCAAGAAGCCCTCATCGCCGGCGAGAGCTCCGGCGAAGCCACGGCCTTCTCTGTTTCTTTCTCCCCCTTCCCCCACCTGACTAGCGGGGCCCGCTAGTCAGCCACTCTGTACACGCGCGAACCGGTACGAGTGGTGGCACCCTGAGGTTTTACGCCTTCGACGTCACCCCCCCTCAGCTGTTTATTTAAATTCAAAATCATTTATATTCCAGAGAACTTCAAACAGTTATAACTCTTCAACTATAAGTCCAAATGAATTGATTCTTTTTGCATTGTGTTCTTTGAAAAGAAATCTAGCAGCTCACCAAAGATGATATTTTTCTGAGCTGTTTAGAATTTCTGGTGAATTTCAGAAGTGTTCTTGATATTTGCTTTTTGTGTTTAAATTTATTTTCAGAAGGTGAGGCTTGTCTTGAGGATCACCAGAAGGCTTGTGAACCTCATCTGCACTAAGGCAAGCCACAACAACATTTTCATGGTGTCATTTCAATATTTGTGATTTTCTTACTTGAATGAAATGATTAATCCATGCATTTAAATAATTATTTTGTTATTTGTATGCTGTTAAATATTTGTTAGTTATTATGCTTGATTTACAGAATGATTGTAACTAGTTTAGTGGGTAAAGCAAGTTAAGATTTATTTGTGGTGATGTTAGAAATGATTTTTTTATGCATGTTAGTAATTATTTAAAGCTTTGTTCTTGCATACATAAATTGATAAAAATTTGCTAGAAAATATTCTATTAAATACTTGTTTAATCATTTTACTTGTGTTACAAAATGTTTGAACCCAACTTAGTCGATAAAGAAATTAAGAGTTGTTGATAGTGAAATCTTTTTGTTAAGCATATGAGAAATTTATCGGAGTTACTTTCTTGCGTGAGAAATTAATAAAACTTGTTGCAAAATATTTTGGTCAAGTTGTGAGTCATTTTGAGCAGTAAAGTAATATGTGGTGTTGATGTTTATGCTTGGTGTGTATATGGATGACATCGGTCATTTTTATTATTATGTGATGTATGTGTAGTTTTGCATTTCATGGCATGCTATGACACCGGTCATTTTCATTTTAAAGTTGAACCTGATTATAACTCAACTGGAATATACCGTTGACTGGGTCATGGTGCCGCTAAATCGAGTTTCTTTCCCAGTGCAACCATATTTGCCTTTTCAGGAAGGCCTTGATTCGGTCCATTGACATGGCCTCTGGTCAGTTCCTCCAACTAGGGAAGGTTTTGTCGTGCTTGCCCTGGCCCGGTAAGGAGGCATAATCTTGTGTGCCCGTTGTTGAGTTTATGGTACCTAGTACCCGAGTAGGATTGTTTTGGCCACGACGATGGTCGGGTGTCTTTGGTAGACACGGGGCCACCCAGGACTAGCCCGTTGGGGATTGGGTCGGAGTGACCGGGAGGCATTCGGGACCAGACAGTGGTCGTGGTTGTGATCGCCGTAAGGATCACGAGTTGTTCTTGTGAAAGACCACGTTGGTGGTTTGTTTGTGATCCAGGGATGATCACAGTTGGTAAGCTGTCCCGAGGGACGTTCGAGCATGATCACAGCATGTTTGACATATAGTGTTGCATTATGGATAATTGGTTAAATATCATGATATTGTTTGCCATTATGAGCATGCCTGTTGTGAGCTTGCAAGTACATTCAATGTACTGACCTGGCGTGTCATGCCAGATTTCAGGAAAGTATCGTTGGAGAGGAGCGTTGTTCGAGTAGATCGTGTCCACATCGGTGTCCCTGTGATATGGAGCTTCCACCATGACGTTATTCTGCTGCCACGTAGTTGTTCGAATCGAGGCCCCTTTCTGTTCACTAAATAATGTACATATTGTTCAGCCGCACCAGGTGTGCCGCTTGGCCTCAACAACTGTTGTAATGTAGACTCTGTTTTGCTAGCATCAATAAAGCGGTTATTTTTCTGTACCAAGATGTTGTGTGTTGCCAGAATACATGGTCTCTGGGCTGGCAATGCATGGTAAACCGGTCGCTCTGAGCTGAGGTGCCACAACGCTTGGTATCAGAGCCGCGCTGACTGTAGGCCACGCTAAACTGCGACGTGTTAACGTGATGTTAGATACGAGTTTAAGCGGAGTGCCGGTAGTAATTTGTGCTAATTGCTGTGTTGCTTGCATTCGGTTTATATATTTTTATGCTAACATGCTAATGGTTAAGCCGTCCGCCGTTCATGCCTTTGCCGTCCGCCGTGGCAGACGACAAAGTAGCTGATTCCTATAGTGGTTGTGGGTGTAGATGGCTCCAGTGCTGTATCCATGCCAGTTGCAGCTGATGCCATACACGTTACCGCACCTCACTACAAAAAAAATACACTTCCGTGATGATACGTGTTTGTCATAGTAGGTCGCTTTTTTGTCATGCATGTACATCCATGACAAATTTATGACAGAATCAAGTTAGTCATACCTGTGCTGTCGTAGAAGTGTTCCATGACATTACCAAAATTATCATCACGGAAGTGTCCACTTCCATGACGATAAATCGCGCGTCACAGAAGTGCTTTCGTCAAGGGTGACCGACACGTGGCATCCACCGTAACGGAACGTTGTTAAGCTATCGGGTCGGGTTTTGGATCCGATAACCCGTTAACAGCCCCGACCAATGGGAAATTTCCTCGTGTAAAATTCTTATTGGCCGGACGAAACACGTGTCAGCTCGTCAGTGGGTCAGATAGGCGCCTATGATACGTCGACACGTGGCATGGCCCAACAGAGGCCCATTCCTGTGAAAAGGCCAGCCCATTTTACTTGGTCAAAAGGTGGCGGGCCGACCCATGGAAAGCCTGTTAACGGCCTGTTCGCATATATCCCATTTACAGCCCGCTATGCCAAGGCCCGTTACACCCTATCCGAATTAGGCCCAGTAGCGTCATCTGGGCCGTCCAATATGATTCCAACCCGTTTTCACTTCTGGCCCATGTATAGCCCATGACGTCTTTCGGCCCATATGAGGCCCTTTGTAACTCTTGGCCCATTAGCGGCCCGTGCTGAAACTGGCCCGTAATGAACAGTGTACTACTTTACACCCATTAACGGCCCGTGGTGAAACTGACCCGTAATGAACAGTGTATCACTTTATACCCATTAACGACCCGTTATTCCGTTGGGCCGTTTCCAGCCCAAGTTAACTTCCGGACTTCTGAGGGCCCATTTATTCTTGGGCTCATTTGCAGCATTCGGTTACTTACGGCGCGTTACTGTCATTTTCTGCTTGTGGGCCAAATTCAGCCCGTCGTTACAGTCGGCCCATTTGTGGACCGTTAGTCTGTTGGGCCAATTTCATAGCATCACCAAATACGACCTATTAACGGCCCGTCATGGTCAGCCCATACAACGTATGATTTCCATTAAAGGCCCGTCTACGGCCCATTAAAGGCCCATACAAGACCCATAAATGAGCCGGCGGCCCATGGATCCTACGAGACGTACAAGGCCCATGGATCCTACGAGACGTAGAAGGCCCATGGATTCTACGAGACGTAGAAGGCCCATGGATCCGACGACCCGTGAAGGGCCATGGTCGGGCGAATTGGCCCCTGTTTGAACGATATAGCATATTCAAAGAATTATCCTACTCAATACTATCACCTCTAAAAAGCCTACACTATTACAACAAAGAGATCAAGGCATAGAAAGGTAGAATAATCCTACACTATACAATAAAGAAATTACATCCGATTCTACCCAATGGGCATTATGGTTCAGCATAGGTGATAATAAAGCATACACAAATAGCAAATTACATACACTGGGCAAATACAGCTCATACATCATGGACGCTCATCAACTTAACTCCATTTGAACTATAATCTCTTCAGAAAATAGGATTGGCCGGATTCAGATAGCACAAATTTCAGTTTGTAAAATCTCCAATTCCTTCATGGTTACCTCAGTGTCTTGTTTCATTTTTTTGACTCCTGCATATAATACCTGCATGTCCAGTCTCAACTTGTTGATTATACGTTGACAATCATGTACACGTTGTCTTGCCACCTCTAGTTGATGCTCGAGAACATCAGCACATTCCAATTTCAATCCATCATCATTCGGTAACGGCCATGCCGCACTGCTCGCAGATCTTTGTGTTGACGTCACTTCATCCTGAAATGTTCTGTAAGTACACATGACTAGGGCAAAAATATAGTTACAATAGTGAAGCGAACAAGACACTATTTTGTACTACATGGCAAAACAGGACTAACAATAATGTTACACGTCACTTTAAAAAAAATGTTACACGTCATGAAGCATAAGAAGGTGATATTTTAAAAATTATAAAAAAGATAGTCTGTGCAGCCCGCATATAGAAATCCCTCTTAGCTCACCAGAGGAGCATGATGTTGGGGCCCAATCGAAAACACAGACAAGTTACAAATTTAGACCGCACGTTGCGTATAAGTAAGCAAGCAGTTGGCCATTCTGTGCCTCAATTAAAGTCTTAGGGAGTATATTGAACAGTAGAGGGTTTCATACAAACATACTACAATAGGCAAAACTATGCAATCATTACTGTAGTATAAACTAGATTGCGAGCCTCGTGCAATAATAGTTGGTTAATAGACTTCAAATCTTCAGGCACACTTCGGCAGAGTAATTAAATGGTAAGGCCTTTAATTATGTCAACTAATAGTGATACAAGTACCGAACATCAGGCATGATTATTTGGGCATCTCACTAACTGAGGACAAATAAAGCAATTGAAAAGAGAAAATTAACTATGCCTGAAACAAACAAGGAATTGGACTGTTGAATTGCATACGGTGACTTACCTTAGCAGGTTGAAGACGCCCAGCGCAACTCCTACTTCTCTTGCAAGGATCCTTCGTAACATCTTGTACTTGGAAATCCTCAATCTTATCTTCATTGCACTCCCTTTGCAAGGTGACACAAACTAGTTACTCGTCTCCTGGGAAGATAAATATGCATACTTTCCAGTCTGTGAACACAAAAGGATGATATTATAACAAAACAACACCACATAATGAAACATGCCGCATCTCTTGCACTTGCACACAATGAAATGAGCATTTACTATGTCTGCACTAGGTAAAAACTAGGCATACCTTCGAACTGGATCTCCAGGTACTCTTGGAGAGCCTAATGTAGTGTACAACCAAACCTTTATGTCACCTATGAGTTAGACAAGGCCCCACTACATCAGCCCTTAGTGTTTAAATCGTTGACAAGCTCTGTTAGAGTGTTAGGTCAAGAACAACAAGTAATCAAAGCAAATAGTCCTAGTATGGCTGGCTGATGCAAACAAGCAATTGAACAGAAGTGTGAGCAAATCTTACATATGAAGAAAAGAAGCAAAGAAGGAGGCTTAAAGACCATCACTTGACTGACCAGATTTAAGGGGCATTTAAACATCATGTGCAACGTATGAACTAACATAAACATTGCATATTCCAGATTCTACAATGCAATGCACATGTATTAGGTTATGCCATGTATGATGATGCCTAAATGTACAGATAGCAGGCAGGCACTAGTAGAAAAAGGGTCAAAACGTGAAGCACATTAGTGCCGGTTTGAATTAGAGCCGGCACTAATGTGTACATTAGTGTCGGTTCCTGTCACGTCCGGTTTTCCAATAAAAATATTTATTGAGAAACCAATCTTTAGAATCCAGGTTGAGATAAAACCTCCTCACTGGTAGACAAACTTTTGATACAATAAGCCAGTAGCATCAAATATATTACAGGGTTGAGCTGATGATGCTCAACAATTTATTACAAGCGTGCCAATAATTATACATAAAGGCGATTATGACCCAAGGGAGTGGTGGCATACTACTGACTCACAAATAGGGTAGTAGTGGAGTAACACAGTGGGGAGTGGATATGTGACTCTCAAACTAACATCCCATCGAGCATCGAGGTGAGGCTCGATGAATTTATTTGGGTTGCGGAAGCGGGTATAAAATAGTGACCAAGTCCAGGGTCGCACGAGACTGACTGGGACTCCTCTAGGCGTCGGACTCGCTATCGAACTCTTCATCCATGAGGTCACCATCGTCAGCATCTGGCCAAATCAACAAGCCAGTGAGTACTTTGAAACTACTCGCAAGACAGTTCGGACGTAAGATATAACAAATGCATGCATGAGTGCGTCATGATTAAATCTCCAATGCATATTTAAAATGTAGCAGGCAATGCAAGTAAATGAAAAGGGAAACGGCGGTAGTCCGCCTGAAATCCCAACAGTAAAGTAATGGAAACCAATTGAGTGTCTAGAACGACGCCTCGAAGGTAAATTAATAAATGAAAGAAAAATCATGCCACAGTCGGGCGTTTTAGCGACACCTCATAAAGGGCTTTAAAAGAAATGCCACAGTCGGGCGTCTGAGCTACACCACATAAAGGGCTTAAAAAGAAATGCCACAGTCGGGCGTCTGAGCGACACCACATAAAGGGCTTAAAAGAAATGCCACAGTCGGGCGTCTGAGCGACACCACATAAAGGGCTTTAAAAGAAATGCCACAGTCGGGCGTCTGAGCGACACCACATAAAGGGCTTAAAAGAAATGCCACAGTCGGGCGTCTGAGCGACACCACATAAAGGGCTTAAAAAGAAATGCCATAGTCGGGCGTCTGAGCGACACCACATAAAGGGCTTAAAAGAAATGCCACAGTCGGGCGTCTGAGCGACACCACATAAAGGGCTTTAAAAGAAATGCCACAGTCGGGCGTTTGAGCGACACCACATAAAGGGCTTTAACTGATAAAGAAATAATATATTCATAATAAATATATTCAACTCATGAAATTAAACGGGTTAGTCCATCCACAAGAATAAACATTTAACCGGTCTTAGTGCTCATGTGTCCCACCGGGTAATCTGTCACCAAAACTGGCACATGTCAGTTAGCACGGAACTTGGATATAGATAAGATGATTTGAAGATATAGAGCTCTGCAGAGTTTGTACAAAAATTCCCATAGTCGACGGATTTCCGTAGTCACAAGGACTAGTTCCGTTTACGGTATTTCAGAACTAAACACAGCTAACAGTACACACCCATCCAACCTCTCGATGCCAGGAATCACCCTCGACATCGTCCAAGAAAAACTTTTGAGACGGGGAGATCACAATCTCGAATAGCATGGGATCAAATTTATATACGCGCGCTCTAAGGGGTGCCCCCCTCTCGGTCCCAACCGGAAACACCCATGCCCCCTGACCGGATGACTGGCTTTAATCCAGGGCCATGGAACCATCATCCCGGCCTCTCCTTTTTGGTGTGTACCAAGAAAGCGGTTTGCAACTTACTAAACCATATCCCTTTCGGGAAACATGTGGTAGTACAGGGAGGGGAAATGGATACGAGCCCAACCGATACGGGTTGGTACTGAAGTAAACCTGCATGGCATAAGACTGGCATGCTACCACACTGCCATCTTACCCACCTTCATGCAAACACATGTCCTTGCATACTCACATTCAACAAGGTATGGATCATCGAACTTACTTGTCTCAACAATGCATAATATACAGTTCATCGGTATGCTCCACAACATGCCATGAAACTAACTAAATGCAAAACATGCCAAGACACTCATCATATCAAAAGTTCAAACATGCTTGCCTGGTTCAGAGTAGTCGGAGTCTAGCTCGGTGAAGTTTGCGGTCCCGTCACCTCTGTCGGTATCTACGGTATAAAGAGAATATACGTGCTATCGTGAATACCGAGAGGTGCACAAAAATCATTCCAAATAATTTTTAAATAAATCTGACAAAAAACTAGACAAAATTTTGAAGAGAACAGAAAAAGAATCACTCAAAAATATGTTTCTGTTTAAAAGTTATAAAGGTTTTTGCCCAGGGACCCATTTGTAATGAAACAGAAACTTTCGAGGGTTCTATTTATAAAAACAGAAAACGTTTCAGTCTCAAATATGCCGGCTCAGAAGAGAAGACGTATTTTTCCCGAATACGCTTTCAGAAAACGATTCGAAAAAGAAAGGAATCTGACGGGGCGGTCCCACCCGTCGGGTTTGAAAACGGAAGCGGGGCTTTTGGCGCCAGAGGGCCGCGGCGATCGCCGGCGGCGATCCACGGCGAGGCAGGGGGATCGGAGGTTACCTCCGTGCTCACGGCGTTGTTCCGCGTTGGGTGGTGCTCGAGGTGGTCGCCGGCGTGCACCGTGTCGACGGTGGCCCTTGCTCCGGCGGACGGCGGTTCAGACGAGGATGGAGCTCGCCGAAGGGGCTGCCAATGTTGAAATTGACGAGGGGGTTAGGGTACGGGGCGAGGAAGAGGACTGCATACGGAGTTTAGATGCCGGAGATGGCCTCACCGCAGTGAACGCAGCTGGAGCCCGAGGCGGACGGAGGTGGCCAGAGTCGAGGAAGAAGGGCTCCTCGAGGCCCCTCCAGTGGCCAGGCGGGGTGTGGTGAGGTGGTGGAGCCGTGCGGGAGTGAGAGCGGGCTCGGGGGCGCTATATATAGCCACCCCGAGGCGGTTGCCGAGAACGGGATTCTCCGGCGAGGGATTACGGCGGCGCAGGGCTTGGTCGGGAGGGTTTAGGAGTTGAGCGCCGTCGTGGAGGTCCATTGAGTCTGTTTAGGTGCCAACGGCGTCGGGTTTTGCTTGCTGAGGTGGAGTTCAACGGAACGGAGCGGCGCGGACCCGTCGGCGGCAGAGAGCGTGCGCTGTGCACGCCGCGCCATGACGACCGTGCTGCATGCGTGCGCTGGCGTGGAGAGGGCCATGCGGAGCCACCAGTGAGCTTGGGCGGTGCTGAACGGCGTTGCGCCGCCGTTCTGCTTCCTGCGAGCCGTTACGGCGCTTCAGCCGCCGCAAGACACGCCGGCGCAGGCGGGCCAGGGCACCACCGACGCCAGGAAGGCGCCAAGCGCGCGTGCGGGGCTCCGAACAAGCAGCCAGGCGGCGAGCAACGTGCCAAGGGGCACTGTGATCTCGTGACTGCACTTAACTGACGAAGATCGACACTGAAAGTCTGAATTTAACTGAATTCAAACTGAAACAGTGCATGCAAGGTGTTCGACAGAATGTTTCTGGCTTGTAGGAATTCTTCCTTGGGCTGATTTTTGGTAGAGTGACTTCTCATTACTCCAGTAGGCTGCCTGATTTTTGGTGGAATTTTTGGAGAAGTGTAGATATGAATTTCACCAAATTTGACAAATCTGGTCCAAACTTGCAGGGAGTGTAAGTTGAAATATTTGAAAAGAAGATGAGTGGATCAAGATGGTTCTGGGTTGTGGGTACAAAGGACTAGCCAGAAGAGTTGGTTTGAGGTCCAGATGCAAAAGCTATAGGGTACTTGCTTTGTAAATGGGTCAGGCTCAAATTAGAGGTCAGAAAAGATTTGAGAGGTGAAATAATCAAAATAAAATCCAAAACTTGTTTGGATGAGTTGGGACAGGGAATTTGAGTTGTTAACAAGGAGGAGGGGAGGTTTTGGAATGGTTTCACTTCATGGTCAAAAATACAAGGTCATGGGTGGTTATCAAAAGAATGAAGATCCAAATTTTTCATAGAGTTTTCTTTTCAAAAAGATAAGATTGAACTCCAAAAATAATTTGAGAAGAGGACCAATCAGAGGAGAAGTTTTTAACAAGTCAAAACCCAAAGTTTGAGGAAGAAAACAGATATAACAATTCTAGCCAAAGAAAAAGATTTTTAAGAGGATTGTTTTTCTGAAAATTTTGAAAGGTCTCAATCCACAAAATAAAAAAAAAATTCAGCAAGGTTTTTGCTAAAACCAAATAATTTTTTTTTGGAGTGTCACAACAACTACCCCCTTAGGAAAAATCTCGTTCCCGAGATTTCAGCTGTCCCTCAAATAAGTGCGGATGCTCTGCTCGAAGAAAATCCTCTCTTTCCTAAGTTGCTTCGTTGTCGGTGTGATTTCTCCACTGAACTCTGAAAAATTTAATGGCCTTTTGTCGGGTCCTCCTTTCAGACTCCTCTAGTATCTTCACTGGACGTTCCCGATAAGTGAGGTCTTTTTGCACGTCAATGTTCTCATGGGCTACTTGTTTCTCTGGGTTGCTTATGCACTTCCTTAACTGCGAAACGTGGAACACGTTGTGGATATCTGATAGTTCCTTAGGTAAGTCTAGTTGGTATGCGACCGTGCCTCTTCGTGCCAATATACAGAATGGTCCGATAAATCTTGGCGCTAGCTTTCCTTTTATTTGGAATCGTTGTAATCCCCTCATAGGGGATACTCGTAGGTACACAAACTCTCTGGGTTCGAAGCTGACCCTACGATGCTTCTGATCGTAATAACTCTTCTGTTGGCTTTGGGCGGTCTTGAGTCTATTTCTGATTAGTTTGACTTTCTCCTCGGCTTCTTTGAGCATGTCTGGTCCGAAGATGCGGCTGTCTCCGGTTTCTGACCAATTCAACGGGGTACGACATCTTCGTCCATACAAAGCCTCAAATGGTGCCATTTGCAGGCTGGCCTGGTAACTGTTGTTGTATGCGAACTCGGCATATGGCAGACTTTCTTCCCAACTGGTTCCATATGTGAGGACACATGCTCTCAGCATGTCTTCTAAGATCTGGTTTATGCGTTCCGTTTGCCCATCTGTCTGGGGGTGGTGAGCTGTACTGAAGGCTAGCTGAGTTCCCAGTGCGTGTTGTAAGTGATCCCAAAATCTCGAAACGAACTGAGTGCCCCTGTCGGATATTATAGTCCTTGGGACACCGTGTAGACAAACTATGCGGGAGAGGTAAATCCTGGCAAGCTTCTGAGTGGTGTGGGTTGTCTTTACTGGAATAAAATGTGCTACCTTGGTTAACCTGTCGGTGATGACCCATATAGCATCATTCCCGTGTCGTGACCGAGGTAGTCCGACAATGAAATCCATCCCTATTTCATCCCATTTCCACTCAGGTATTTTGTTTGGTTGCAGTAGTCCGGCTGGTCTCTGATGTTCAGCTTTTATGCGTTGACATGAGTCGCAACATGCAATGAAGGTAGCGATGTCCCTCTTCATACCGTGCCACCAAAATCTTTCTTGAATATCTTTATACATTTTGGTCCCTCCAGGGTGAATTGAATATGGGGCGGTGTGGGCTTCAGCCAAAATTTGCTGTTTAAGATCTTCTATGTTTGGTACGCAGAGTCTTTTCCCGTACCATAGTATTCCTCCATTGTCTATGACGAATTCTGAGGCTTTGCCCTTACTCACCTTTCTTTTTATACCTTCTATACTGGGGTGACCCAGCTGAGCTTCTTTAATTTTCCCTACAAGGTCGGGTTGCATCTCCAAATTTGATATGGTGCCTTCCGCTACCATCAATAAGTTAAGTCTGGCAAATTCTTGTTGGAATTCGGATCTCAAGTCGTGCAGACTGCTTTCGTTGGAGCTGGAGTTTCGACTAAGAGCATCGGCCACTACATTTGCTTTACCTGGATGGTAGTGGATACCGACATCATAATCCTTTACTAATTCCAACCAGCGTCGTTGCCATAAATTTAATTCTGGCTGCGTGAAAATATATTTGAGACTTTTGTGGTTTGTATATATTTCACATCGATTTCCAAGTAGGAAATGCCTCCATTCCTTGAGTGCATGAATGACTGCTGCCATCTCTAAGTCATGAGTGGGATAATTCTCCTCATGCTTGCGAAGTTGCCTTGAAGCGTATGCGACAACCTTGCCTTCTTGCATCAACACGCATCCGAGACCTTTCCTGGACGCGTCACAATATACTTCAAAATTCTTGTGTATGTCTGGCACAATTAATACTGGTGCTGTTGTTAATTTCCGCTTTAGCTCTTGGAAACTTTTCTCGCAGGCTTCTGTCCATTCAAACTTCTTTTCCTTCTTGAGTAATTGTGTCATAGGTTTCGCTATGGTGGAGAATCCTTCAATAAATCTGCGGTAATATCCTGCCATTCCCAGGAAGCTCCGGTGTTGGGGAACGTAGTAATTTCAAAATTTTTCCTACGCACACGCAAGATCATGGTGATGCATAGCAACGAGAGGGGAGAGTGTTGTCTACGTACCCTCGTAGACCAAAGCGGAAGCGTTGACACAACGTAGAGGAAGTAGTCGTACGTTCTCCTCACGATCCCACCGATCACAGCACCGTTACTCCGGCACCTCCGAGTTCTTGGCACACGTTCAGCTCGATGACGATCCCCGGGCTCCGATCCAGCAAAGCGTCGGGGAAGAGTTCCGTCAGCACGACGGCGTGGTGACGATCTTGATGTGTTACCGGCGCAGGGCTTCGCCTAAGCACTGCAACGATATGACCGAGGTGGAATTTGGTGGAAGGGGGCACCGCACACGGCTAAGGAAAGATCTCAATGATCAATTGTGTGTCTTTGGGGTGCCCCCTGCCCCTGTATATAAAGGAGCCAAGGGGGAGGGGCTGGCCGGCCAACCCTGGCGCGCCAGGAGAGTCCTACTCCCTCTGGGAGTAGGATTCCCCCCCCCCCAATCCTAGTTGGACTAGGATTCTCCAAGGGAGAGAGAGAGAGAGAGAGGGCGCCCACCTCTCCTAGTCCTAATAGGACTAGGGAAGGGAGGGAGGCGCGCAGCCCATGAGGGCAGCCCTCTCACCTCTCCTCCAAGGCCCATGTTGGCCCATTATGCCCCCGGGGGGTTCCGGTAACCCTCCCGGTATTCCGGTAAAATCCTGATTTCACCTGGAATGGATCCGATGTACAAACATAGGCTTCCAATATATCATTCTTTACGTCTCGACCATTTCGAGACTCCTCGTCATGTCCGTGATCACATCCGGGACTCCGAACTCCTTCGGTACATCAAAATGCATAAACTCATAATAACTGTCATCGTAACGTTAAGCGTGCGGACCCTACGGTTCGAGAACAATGTAGACATGACCGAGACACGTCTCCGGTCAATAACCAATAGCGGGACCTGGATGCCCATATTGGCTCCTACATATTCTACGAAGATCTTTATCGGTCAGACCGCATAACAACATACGTTGTTCCCTTTGTCATCGGTATGTTACTTGCCCGAGATTCGATCGTCGGTATCCAATACCTAGTTCAATCTCGTTACCGGCAAGTCTCTTTACTCGTTCCGTAATACATCATCTCGCAACTAACTCATTGGTTGCAATGCTTGCAAGGCTTTATGTGATGTGCATTACCGAGAAGGCCCTGAGATACCTCTCCGACAATCGGAGTGACAAATCCTAATCTCGAAATACGCCAACCCAATATGTACCTTCGGAGACACCTGTAGAGCACCTTTATAATCACCCAGTTACGTTGTGACGTTTGGTAGCACACAAAGTGTTCCTACGGTAAACGGGAGTTGCATAATCTCATAGTTAAAGGAACATGTATAAGTCATGGATAAAAGCAATAGCAACATACTAAACGATCGGGTGCTATGCTAATGGAATGGGTCATGTCAATCAGATCATTCAACTAATGATGTGATCTCGTTAATCAAATAACAACTCTTTGTTCATGGCTAGGAAACATAACCATCTTTGATTAATGAGCTAGTCAAGTAGAGGCATACTAGTGACACTCTGTTTGTCTATGTATTCACACATGTATTATGTTTCCAGTTAATACAATTCTAGCATGAATAATAAACATTTATCATGATATAAGGAAATAAATAATAACTTTATTATTGCCTCTAGGGCATATTTCCTTCAGTCTCCCACTTGCACTAGAGTCAATAATCTAGTTCACATCACCATGTGATTAACATCAATAGTTCACATCGCTATGTGACCGACACCCAAAGGGTTTACTAGATTCAGTAATCTAGTTTACATCGCTATGTAATTAACACCCAAAGAGTAGTACGGTGTGATCATGTTTTGCTTGTGAGAGAAGTTTAGTCAACGGGTCTGCCACATTCAGATCCGTTATGTATTTTGCAATTTTCTATGTCTACAATGCTCTGCACGGAGCTACTTTAGCTAATTGCTCCCACTTTCAATATGTATCTAGATTGAGACTTAGAGTCATCTAGATTAGTGTCAAAACTTGCATCGACGTAACCTTTTACGACGAACCTTTTTGTCACATCCATAATCGAGAAACATATCCTTATTTTACTAAGGATAATTTTGATTGAGGCATAGGAAATGACTTTCATTCTCTTTCTATCATCTGCCGTGGTCGGGCTTTGAGTCTTACTCAATTTCACACCTTGTAATACAGGCAAGAACTCTTTCTTTGACTGTTCCATTTTGAAAAATCTTTTCAAGGTATGTACTTATTGAAAAACTTATCAAGCGTCTTGATCTATCTCTATAGATCTTGATGCTCAATATGTAAGCAGCTTCACCGAGGTCCTTCTTTGAAAAACTCCTTTCAAATACTCCTTTATGCTTCACAGAATAATTCTACATTATTTCCGATCAATAATATGTCATTTACATATACTAATCAGAAATGTTGTAGTGCTCCCACTCACTTTCTTGTAAATACAGGCTTCACCGCAAGTCTGTATAAAACTATATGCTTTGATCAACTTATCAAAGCGTATATTCCAACTCTGAGATGCTTGCACCAGTCCATAGATGGATCGCTGGAGCTTGCATATTTTGTTAACACCTTCAGGATCGTCAAAACCTTCTAGTTGCATCGTATACAACTCTTCTTTAATAAATCCAGTAAGGAATGTAGTTTTGTTTATCCATTTGCCGGATTTCATAAAATGCGGCAATTGCTAACATGATTCGGAGAGACTTAAGCATAGATATGAGTGAGAAACTCTCATCGTAGTCAACACCTTGAACTTGTCGAAAACCTTTTGCGACAATTCTAGCTTTGTAGATAGTAAAACTACTATCAGTGTCCGTCTTCCTCTTCAAGATCCATTTATTTTCTTTGGCTTGCCGATCATCGGGCAAATCCATCAAAGTCCATACTTTGTTCTCATACATGGATCATATCTCAGATTTCATGGCCTCTAACCATTTTGCGGAATCTGGGCTCATCATCGCTTCCTCATAGTTCGCAAGTTCGTCATGGTCTAGTAACATGACTTCCAGAACAGGATTACCATACCACTCTGGTGCGGATCTCACTCTGGTTTACCTACGAGATTCGGTAGTAACTTGATCTGAAGTTACATGATCATCATCATTAACTTCCTCACTAATTGGTGTAGTACTTCACAAGAACAGATTTCTGTGATGAACTCCTTTCCAATAAGGGAGAAGGTACAATTACCTTATCAAGTTTTCTACTTTCCTCCCACTCACTTCTTTCGAGAGAAACTCCTTCTCTGGAAAGGATCCATTCTCAGCAACGAATATCTTGCCTTCGGATCTGTGATAGAAGGTGTACCCAACTGTTTTCTTTGGGTATCCTATGAAGACATATTTTTCCGATTTGGGTTTGAGCTTATCAGGATGAAACTTTTTCATGTAAGCATCACAACCCCAAACTTTAAGACACGACAACTTTGGTTTCTTGCCAAACCACAGTTCAGATTGTGTCGTCTCAACGGACTTTAGATGGTGCCCCTTTTAACGTGAATGCAGCTGTCTCTAATGCATGATCCCAAAACGACATTGGTAAGTCGGTAAGAAACATCATAGATTGTACTATATCCAATAAAGTACGGTTATGACGTTCGGACACACCATTATGCTGTTGTGTTCCAGGTGGCATGAATTTGTGAAACTATTCCACATTGTTTTAATTGAAGACCAAACTCGTAACTCAAATATTTGTCTCCGCGATCAGATCGTAGAAACCTTTATTTTCTTGTCACGATGATTTTCCACTTCACTCTAAATTTCTTTGAACTTTTCAAATGTTTTAGACTTATGTTTCATCAAGTAGATATACCCATATCTGCTCAAATCATCTGTGAAGTTCTGAAAATAATGATACTTGTCGCGAGCCTTAATATTTATCGGACCACATACATGAGTATGTATGATTTCCAACAAATCTGTTGCTTGCTCCATTGTTCCGGAGAACGGTGTTTTAGTCATCTTGCCCAAGAGGCATGGTTCGCAAGCATCAAGTGATTCATAATCAAGTGATTCCAAAATCCCATCAGCATGGTGTTTCTTCATGCGCTTTACACCAATATGACCTAAACTGCAGTGCCACAAATAGGTTGCACTATCATTATTAACTTCGCATCTTTTGGTTTCAATATTATGAATATGTGTATCACTGCGATCGAGATCCAATGAACTATTTTCATTGGTGTGTATCACCATAGAAGGTTTTATTCATGTAAACAGAACAACAATTTATTCTCTTACTTAAATGAATAACCGTATTGCAATTTAACATGATCAAATCATATTCATGCTCAACGCAAACACCAAATAACACTTATTTAGTTTCAACACTAATCCCGAAAGTATAGGGAGTGTGTGATGATGATCATATCAATCTTGGAACCACTTCCAACACACATCGTCACCTTGCCCTTTAACTAGTCTTCGTTCATTCTGCAACTCCCGTTTCGAGTTACTAATCTTAGCAACTTGAACTAGTACCAAATACTGAGGGGTTGCTATGAACACTACCAGAGTACACATCAATAACATGTATATCAAATATACTTATGTTCACTTTGCCATCCTTCTTATCCGCCAATCACTTGGGGTAGTTCCGCTTCCAGTGACCAGTCCCTTTGCAGTAGAAGCACTTAGTCTCAGGCTTAGGACCAGACTTGGGCTTTTTCACTTGAGCAGCAACTTGCTTGCCGTTCTTCTTGAAGTTCCCCTTTTTCCTTTTGCCTTTTCTTTAAACTAGTGATCTTGTCAACCATTCCCACTTGATGTTTTTCTTTGATTTCTACCTTCGCCGATTTTAGCATCGCGAAGAGCTTGGGAATATTTTCCGTTATCCCTTGCATATTATAGTTCATCACGAAGTTCTACTAACTTGGTGATGGTGACTAGAGAATTCTGTCAATCACTATTTTATCTGGAAGATTAACTCCCACTTGATTCAAGTGATTGTAGTACTCAGACTATCTGAGCACATGCTCACTAGTTGAGCGATTCTCCTCCATCTTTTGGCTATAGAACTTGTTGGAGACTTCATATCTCTCAACTCGGGTATTTGCTTGAAATATTAACTTCAACTCCTGGAACATCTCGTATGGTCCATGACGTTCAAAACGTCTTTGAAGTCCCGATTCTAAGCCGTTAAGGATGGTGCACTAAACTATTAAGTAGTCATCATATTGAGCTAGCAAAACGTTCATAACGTCTGCATCTGCTCCTGCAAAAGGTCCGTCACCTAGCGGTGCATCAAGGACAAAATTCTTCTGTGCAGCAATGAGGATAAACCTCAGATTACGGATCCAATCCGTATCATTGCTACTAACATTTTTCAACACAATTTTCTCTAGGAACATATCAAAATAAACACAGGGAAGCAACAATGCGAGCTATTGATCTACAACATAGATATGCTAATACTACCAGGACTAAGTTCATGATAAATTAAAGTTCAATTAATCATATTACTTAAGAACTCCCACTTAGATAGACATCTCTCTAATCTTCTAAGTGATCACGTGATCCAAATCAACTAAACCATGTCCGATCATCACGTGAGATGGAGTAGTTTTAATGGTGAACATCACTATGTTGATCATATCTACTATATGATTCACGCTCGACCTTTCGGTCTCCGTGTTCCGAGGCCATATCTGTTATATGCATAGCTCGTCAAGTATAACCTGAGTATTCCGCGTGTGCAACTGTTTTGTACCCGTTGTATTTGAACGTAGAGCCTATCACACCCGATCATCACGTGGTGTCTCAGCACGAAGAACTTTCGCAACGGTGCATACTCAGGGAGAACACTTCTTGATAATTAGTGAGAGATCATCTTATAATGCTACCGTCAATCAAAGCAAGATAAGATGCATAAACGATAAACATCACATGCAATCAATATAAGTGATATGATATGGTCATCATCATCTTGTGCTTGTGATCTCCATCTCCGAAGCACCGTCATGATCACCATCGTCACCGGCGCGACACCTTGATCTCCATCGTAGCATCATTGTCGTCTCGCCAATCTTATGCTTCCACGACTATCACTACCGCTTAGTAATAAAGTAAAGCATTACATCGCGATTGCATTGCATACAATAAAGCGACAACCATATGGCTCCTGCCAGTTGCTGATAACTCGGTTACAAAACATGATCCTCTCATACAATAAAATTTAGCATCATGTCTTGACCATATCACATCACAACATGCCCTGCAAAAACAAGTTAGACGTCCTCTACTTTGTTGTTGCAAGTTTTACGTGGCTGCTACGGGCTTAAGCAAGAACTCATCTTACCTACGCATCAAAACCACAACGATAGTTTGTCAAATAGACTCCGTTTTAACCTTCTCAAGGACCGGGCGTAGCCACACTCGGTACAACTAAAGTTGGAGAGACAGTCTTCCGCAAGCCATCTATGTGCAAAGCACGTCGAGGGAACCGGTCTCGCGTAAGAGTACGCGTAAGGTTGGTCCGGATCGTCTCGTCCAACAATACCACTGAACCAAAGTATGACATGCTGGTAGGCAGTATGACTTGTATCGTCCACAACTCACTTGTGTTCTACTCGTGCAAATAACATCAAACCATAAAAACCTAGGCTCTGATACCACTGTTGGGGAACGTAGTAATTTCAAAAAATTTCCTACGCACATGTAAGATCATGGTGATGCATAGCAACGAGAGGGGAGAGTGTTGTCTACGTACCCTCGTAGACCGAAGCGGAAGCGTTGACACAACATAGAGGAACTAGTCGTACGTTCTCCTCGCGATCCAACCGATCACAACACCGTTACTCCGGCACCTCCGAGTTCTTGGCACACGTTCAGCTCGATGACGATCCCCGGGCTCCGATCCAGCAAAGCGTTGGGGAAGAGTTCCGTCAGCACGACGGCGTGGTGACGATCTTGATGTGTTACCGGCGCAGGGCTTCGCCTAAGCACTGCAACGATATGACCGAGGTGGAATTTGGTGGAAGGGGGCACCGCACACGGCTAAGGAAAGATCTCAATGATCAATTGTGTGTCTCTGGGGTGCCCCCTGCCCCTGTATATAAAGGAGCCAAGGGGGAGGGGCTGGCCGGCCAACCCTGGCGCGCCAGGAGAGTCCTACTCCCTCTGGGAGTAGGATTCCCCCCCCCAATCCTAGTTGGACTAGGATTCTCCAAGGGAGAGAGAGAGAGAGAGGGCGCCCACCTCTCCTAGTCCTAATAGGACTAGGGAAGGGAGGGAGGCGCGCAGCCCATGAGGGCAGCCCTCTCACCTCTCCTCCAAGGCCCATGTTGGCCCATTATGCCCCCGGGGGGTTCCGGTAACCCTCCCGGTATTCCGGTAAAATCCTGATTTCACCTGGAATGGATCCGATGTCCAAACATAGGCTTCCAATATATCATTCTTTACGTCTCGACCATTTCGAGACTCCTCGTCATGTCCGTGATCACATCCGGGACTCCGAACTCCTTCGGTACATCAAAATGCATAAACTCATAATAACTGTCATCGTAACGTTAAGCGTGCGGACCCTACGGTTCGAGAACAATGTAGACATGACCGAGACACGTCTCCGGTCAATAACCAATAGCGGGACCTGGATGCCCATATTGGCTCCTACATATTCTACGAAGATCTTTATCGGTCAGACCGCATAACAACATACGTTGTTCCCTTTGTCATCGGTATGTTACTTGCCCGAGATTCGATCGTCGGTATCCAATACCTAGTTCAATCTCGTTACCGGCAAGTCTCTTTACTCGTTCCGTAATACATCATCTCGCAACTAACTCATTGGTTGCAATGCTTGCAAGGCTTTATGTGATGTGCATTACCGAGAAGGCCCTGAGATACCTCTCCGACAATCGGAGTGACAAATCCTAATCTCGAAATACGCCAACCCAATATGTACCTTCGGAGACACCTGTAGAGCACCTTTATAATCACCCAGTTACGTTGTGACGTTTGGTAGCACACAAAGTGTTCCTACGGTAAACGGGAGTTGCATAATCTCATAGTTAAAGGAACATGTATAAGTCATGGATAAAAGCAATAGCAACATACTAAACGATCGGGTGCTATGCTAATGGAATGGGTCATGTCAATCAGATCATTCAACTAATGATGTGATCTTGTTAATCAAATAACAACTCTTTGTTCATGGCTAGGAAACATAACCATCTTTGATTAATGAGCTAGTCAAGTAGAGGCATACTAGTGACACTCTGTTTGTCTATGTATTCACACATGTATTATGTTTCCAGTTAATACAATTCTAGCATGAATAATAAACATTTATCATGATATAAGGAAATAAATAATAACTTTATTATTGCCTCTAGGGCATATTTCCTTCATCCGGATGTCTGTCACGCTGGCTGGTGACTTCCAGCCAAGTACGGCTTTTACTTTCTCCGGGTCTATGGCGATACCGTCTTGGGTCAGCACGTGGCCTAGAAAGCCTACTTGCTTTAGCCAAAATTCGCACTTGCTGAATTTTGCGTATAATTGATATTTCCTGAGTTCTCCTAGTACAATTCTGAGATGTTCAGCGTGCTCTTCCGGTGTCTTGGAGTACACTAGAATGTCGTCGATGAATACCACAACGAACTTGTCCATAAATTTCATGAATACTTTGTTCATGAGGTGAACAAAATATGCAGGAGCATTTGTTAACCCAAAAGGCATTACTGTGAACTCATACAGTCCATATCTGGAGGTAAAAGCTGTCTTGGGGATATCTTCTGTTCGTACTTTTAATTGATGGTATCCTGACCTTAGGTCAATTTTTGAGAATACCTTGGCCTTAGCGAGCTGATCGAATAAATCATTTATTCTTGGCATCGGGTATTTGTTCTTGACCGTGACCATGTTAAGTGCTCGGTAGTCAATACACAATCGCAGTGTTCCATCTTTCTTTTTGGCAAATAAAATTGGTGATCCCTATGGTGAGGAACTGGCCCGAATGTATCCTTTGTCTAGCAATTCCTTTATTTGCTTCTTCAGTTCAACTAACTCGGACGGTGCCATTCTGTACGGTTTCTTGTATATGGGGGTGGTTCCTGGTGCAAGCTCAATGCTGAATTCTATCTCTCGGTCTGGTGGCATGCCTGGTAGCTCTTCGGGGAATACGTCTGGAAATTCACATACTACTGGAACCTTGCTTAGCTCAGAAACATCTACCTTATTCAGTCTTGGTTGCCTGGGTATTTTCCTTTCCTTGGCGGATACCCTTATCGTCTTCCCAAGGTGATGCGTGAGTATTACGGTCCGGTTGAAACAGTCAATGAAACCTTTATTTGTGGTTAGCCAATCCATCCCAAGGATGACATCTAGTCCCTTATTTTCCAACCCAATAAGGTTTGCATAAAACTTCAGCCCTTCGAACTCAATAATCACATCCTGACAGTAATTCTGAGTAACTTGCTGAATCCCAGGGGACTTGATGATCATGGATTTCTCCAAAGGAAGCATTGAAAAATTATTTTGCAAGGCAAAACTTTTCGAAACAAAAGAGTGAGAAGCTCCAGAATCAAACAAAACCATTTCAGGTATTGTGTTGACAGGAAACGTACCGAGTACGATATCCGGTGCATTTTGTGCCTCCTCTTTGGTTACGTGGTTCAGATGACCCTTCCTGTGGTTGTTGTTGGGATTAAAATTGTTTCGCTTGGGCGCTGAATTGTTGTTGCCGTTGTTCGGCTTTGGTGCTGAGTTTCTAGGCTTGGGACACTGCTTGGGATAGTGTCCTTCCTCTCCGCAGGCGTAACAAGTAATGCCGGGGCGATATGTGAACTCCTTGTCCCTTGCATGAAAATTCTTGACTAGGCGTGAGACGTTGGATGGGGATTTGTGTGTCCCACCCTTTTGGAAGTCTGTCTTGCTTCGGTGATTGCGAGCCTGGTTAGTCTGGTCCCTTTTTCGCTTGCGGATATCTTCCAAACTGCGTCTTTCATTTTCCAGAGTAATGGCTTTATCCACCAGCGTCTTAAAATCTGGGAAAGTGTGTATGACCAGTTGGCATTTAAGCGCGGGCGCTAGGCCGTCAAGGAATTTCTCCATTTTCTTGCTTTCAGTCATACGCTCTTCGTTTGCGTAGCGAGACAATAGAGTAAACTGACTGTTGTAATCTGATACTGTCATGTTCCGTTGTTTGAGGTCATCGAACTCCCTCTTCTTGATTTTCATAATACTTTTAGGAATATGTGCGCCACGGAAGCCTTCCTTGAAATCATCCCAGGTTATATCATTTTCGTTGGGATGCATGTGCAGGAAATTCTCCCACCAAGATGCGGCTGCTCCCGTGAGATAATGCGGTGCGTACAGTACCTTTTCTGGGTCTGAGCATTTTGCAATAATTAATTTTCTCTCCATATCACGAAGCCAGTCTTCGGCCTCAAGTGGCTTGTCAGTGTGAGAAAATTTCTGGAGACGTGTCTTCTGTAGTTCGGATAATTTAGAATGCTGTTGATACTGTCCATGGTGATTTCCCATGTTGATGACTTGGTTCATCATTTCACGATGTTGTTGCTGACTTTGTTCATAAAGGCGGCACATTTGAGATAGTGCCGTCTCACTACCCTGTTGACTTGATTGATCTTGAGTGAAGTTGTTGCCTGGTTGATTGTCATAAAATTGGTTCGACTGCCCTTGTGCAAAATTGTTGTCTGCTTGAGTGCCATAATTTCCCTCTGGCGGAGCTAACATGGAGCGAGTCCAAGGACGAGACATTTTTCACTCTGGGGATACATTTTGCAAAACCCATAAGAAAACGAAGAGGGGCGAAAATAAATCCATAAATGCACAAGATTGGCAAAGAAACCAAATAGCCAAGATTACTAGGGAAAACCAATTTAATTTGCGCACGGGGAAAGACTGCTCATTACGTATCTTACACGCGGGCGATAATTATACAATACATCACTCAGGATAGGCGTACATATCCTGACATGTTATTTAGGCTAGTGCACTTCTCCAGATCCTACATGATGCGCAAACAGGCTACTTCCCATATCTTACATGGCGGTACATCGCGCGACGGCTAAGCGTACTTAGTCGGAGATGTTGATGATGTCCTTGGCCCTGCCAAGGGTGAGGCGTAGCGAGGCTAGAGACTCAACTTCCTCCTCGCTAATGGGCTCCATACGAGTAGTGCTGCGCCGAGTTGATGGAGCGGGTGCCAGGGGTGGAATAACACGAATAGGAGTCGGCGTGAGAGGCGGTGCAGTGCGCGCTGGAGTGGGCGCAATGACCTGGTTGAACTCCTCAGTAGAAGGCAGGCGACGAGCTGGTGCATAGGATGCTGATGATGAGGCATAAGTCAGTGGCGGTGCTGTGGGCAGGAGCTCCCTCCTGTTGGCAGCACACCCATGGACTGAGTCCATGCGGGCGGCCACAAGGTCGTCCACCAAGTTGTCGAAGGCGGCCTCCAGAGCCCAAAGATACTCAATAAGCATCTCAAAGGCCTCGTCTCGTTCTCCTCTCGGGCAGGAGTATGCGTAGTGACAGGTGTAAGGCACGTGGCATGGAAGATAGCGGTAGCGACGCGCCTTCATCACGGGAAGGACATCCCCGAGGCGAGCTATTGACTCGCGGGCTGCCATCTGGATAGCGTGCTTCTCCGTGGGCATGGCTCTTCCCACGAACCGGAAGCGGCGTAACTCACCACACCCTCCCCTGAATTGCACCGAGGCCTGGTGCATAGTCAGACTGTCGTTGACTTTGTGCTGGCAGAGTGAGACGACCGGGCGCACAGATGGCCCCATCGCGACCTGAACGACGAAGGATAGAAGCTTGATGAACCCATCGGGCACGTTGGCGAAGGTCTGAGACTCGCAGCTGTTGTCGGCCATCTACAAAAAGTAGGCAAAATTTTCTGAAGCGTCAGATCATAAATATATGCTGACTGTCAGAAAAATGTCTACAATTGTAAAAACATAAAAGGGCTCTAACATGCTAATAACCGATTAGCTATCGCACCTAGTGGCTTCCTACAGTCAGCCTGGCTCTGGTACCAGGCTTGTCACGACCGGTTTTCCAATAAAAATATTTATTGAGAAACCAATCTTTAGAATCCAGTTTGAGATAAAACCTCCTCACTGGTAGACAAACTTTTGATACAATAAGCCAGTAGCATCAAATATATTACAGGGTTGAGCTGATGATGCTCAACAATTTATTACAAGCGTGCCAATAATTATACATAAAGGCGATTATGACCCAAGGGAGTGGTGGCATACTACTGACTCGCAAATAGGGTAGTAGTGGAGTAACACAGTGGGGAGTGGATATGTGACTCTCAAACTAACATCCCATCGAGCGTCGAGGTGAGGCTCGATGAATTTATTTGGGTTGCGGAAGCGGGTATAAAATAGTGACCAAGTCCAGGGTCGCACGAGGCTGACTGGGACTCCTCTAGGCGTCGGATTCGCTATCGAACTCTTCATCCATGAGATCACCATCGTCAGCATCTGGCCAAATCAACAAGCCAGTGAGTACTTTGAAACTACTCGCAAGATAGTTCGGACATAAGATATAACAAATGCATGCATGAGTGCGTCATGATTAAATCTCCAATGCATATTTAAAATGTAGCAGGCAATGCAAGTAAATGAAAAGGGAAACGACGGTAGTCCGCCTGAAATCCCAACAGTAAAGTAATGGAAACCAATTGAGTGTCTAGAACGACGCCTCGAAGGTAAATTAATAAATGAAAGAAAAATCATGCCACAGTCGGGCGTCTTAGCGACACCTCATAAAGGGCTTTAAAAGAAATGCCACAGTCGGGCGTCTGAGCGACACCACATAAAGGGCTTAAAAAGAAATGCCACAGTCGGGCGTCTGAGCGACACCACGTAAAGGGCTTAAAAGAAATGCCACAGTCGGGCGTCTGAGCGACACCACATAAAGGGCTTTAAAAGAAATGCCACAGTCGGGCGTCTGAGCGACACCACATAAGGGGCTTAAAAGAAATGCCACAGTCGGGCGTCTGAGCGACACCACATAAAGGGCTTAAAAAGAAATGCCACAGTCGGGCGTCTGAGCGACACCACATAAAGGGCTTAAAAGAAATGCCACAGTCGGGCGTCTGAGCGACACCACATAAAGGGCTTTAAAAGAAATGCCACAGTCGGGCGTCTGAGCGACACCACATAAAGGGCTTTAACTGATAAAGAAATAATATATTCATAATAAATATATTCAACTCATGAAATTAAACGGGTTAGTCCATCCACAAGAATAAACATTTAACCGGTCTTAGTGCTCATGTGTCCCACCGGGTAATCTGTCACCAAAACTGGCACATGTCAGTTAGCACGGAACTTGGATATAGATAAGATGATTTGAAGATATAGAGCTCTGCAGAGTTTGTACAAAAATTCCCACAGTCGACGGATTTCCGTAGTCACAAGGACTAGTTCCGTTTACGTTGTTTCAGAAGGAAACACAGCTAACAGTACACACCCATCCAACCTCTCGATGCCAGGAATCACCCTCGACATCGTCCAAGAAAAACTTTTGAGACGGGGAGATCACAATCTCGAATAGCATGGGATCAAATTTATATACGGGCGCTCTAAGGGGTGCCCCCCTCTCGGTCCCAACCGGAAACACCCATGCCCCCAGACCGGATGACTGGCTTTAATCCAGGGCCATGGAACCATCATCCCGGCCTCTCCTTTTTGGTGTGTACCAAGAAAGCGATTTGCGACTTACTAAACCATATCCCTTTCGGGAAACATGTGGTAGTACAGGGAGGGGAAATGGATACGAGCCCAACCGATACGGGTTGGTACTGAAGTAAACCTGCATGGCATAAGACTGCCATGCTACCACACTGCCATCTTACCCACCTTCATGCCAACACATGGCCTTGCATACTCACATTCAACAAGGTATGGATCATCGAACTTGTCTCAACAATGCATAATATACAGTTCATCGGTATGCTCCACAACATGCCATGAAACTAACTAAATGCAAAACATGCCAAGACACTCATCATATCAAAAGTTCAAACATGCTTGCCTGGTTCAGAGTAGTCGGAGTCTAGCTCGGTGAAGTTTGCGGTCCCGTCACCTCCGTCGGTATCTACGGTATAAAGAGAATATACGCGCTATCGTGAATACCGAGAGGTGCACAAAAATCATTCCAAGTAATTTTTAAATAAATCTGATAAAAAACTAGACAAAATTTTGAAGAGAACAGAGAAAGAATCACTCAAAAATATGTTTCTGTTTAAAAGTTATAAAGGTTTTTGCCTAGGGACCCATCTGTAATGAAACAGAAACTTCCCAGGGTTCTATTTATAAAAACAGAAAACGTTTCAGTCTCAAATACGCCGGCTCAGAAGAGAAGACGTATTTTGCCCGAATACGCTTTCAGAAAACGATTCGAAAAAGAAAGGAATCTGACGGGGCGGTCCCACCCGTCGGGTTTGAAAACCGAAGCGGGGCTTTTGGCGCCAGAGGGCCGCGGCGATCGCCGGTGGCGATCCGCGGCGAGGTAGGGGGATCGGAGGTTACCTCCGTGCTCACGGCGCTGTTCCGCGTTGGGTGGTGGTCGAGGTGGTCGCCGGCGTGCACCGTGTCGACGGTGGCCCTTGCTCCGGCGGACGGCGGTTCGGACGAGGATGGAGCTCGCCGGAGGGGCTGCCAATGTTGAAATTGACGAGGGGGTTAGGGTACGGGGCGAGGAAGAGGACTGCAGACGGAGTTTAGACGCCGGAGATGGCCTCACCGCAGTGAACGCAGCTGGAGCCCGAGGCGGACGGAGGCGGCCGGAGTCGAGGAAGAAGGGCTCCTCGAGGCCCCTCCAGTGGCCAGGCGGGGTGTGGTGAGGTGGTGGAGCCGTGCGGGAGTGAGAGAGGGCTCGGGGGCGCTATATATATAGCCACCCCGAGGCGGTTGCCGAGAACGGGATTCTCCGGCGAGGGATTACGGCGGCGCAGGGCTTGGTCGGGAGGGTTTAGGAGTTGAGCGCCGTCGTGGAGGTCCACTGAGTCTGTTTAGGTGCCAACGGCGTCGGGTTTTGCTTGCTGAGGTGGAGTTCAACGGAACGGAGCGGCGCGGACCCGTCGGCGGTAGAGAGCGTGCGCTGTGCACGCCGCGCCACGGCGACCGTGCTGCATGCGTGCGCTGGCGTGGAGAGGGCCACGCGGAGCCACCAGGGAGCTTGGGCGGCGCTGAACGGCGTTGCGCCGCCATTCTGCTTCCTGCCAGCCGTTATGGCGCTTCAGCCGCCGCAAGACACGCCGGCGCAGGCGGGCCAGGGCACCACCGACGCCAGGATGGCGCCAAGCGCGCGTGCGGGGCTCCGGACAAGCAGCCAGGCGGCGAGCAACGTGCCAAGGGGCACTGTGATCTCGTGACTGCACTTAACTGACGAAGATCGACACTGAAAGTCTGAATTTAACTGAATTCAAACTGAAACAGTGCATGCAAGGTGTTCGACATAATGTTTTTGGCTTGTAGGAATTCTTCCTTGGGCTGATTTTTGGTGGAGTGACTTCTCATTGCTCTAGTAGGCTGCCTGATTTTTGGTGGAATTTTTGGAGAAGTGTAGATATGAATTTCACCAAATTTGACAAATCTGGTCCAAACTTGCAGGGAGTGTAAGTTGAAATATTTGAAAAGAAGATGAGTGGATCAAGATGGTTCTGGGTTGTGGGTACAAAGGACTAGCCAGAAGAGTTGGTTTGAGGTCCAGATGCAAAAGCTATAGGGTACTTGCTTTGTAAATGGGTCAGGCTCAAATTAGAGGTCAGAAAAGATTTGAGAGGTGAAATAATCAAAATAAAATCCAAAACTTGTTTGGATGAGTTGGGACAGGGAATTTGAGTTGTTAACAAGGAGGAGGGGAGGTTTTGGAATGGTTTCACTTCATGGTCAAAAATACAAGGTCATGGGTGGTTATCAAAAGAATGAAGATCCAAATTTTTCATAGAGTTTTCTTTTCAAAAAGATAAGATTGAACTCCAAAAATAATTTGAGAAGAGGACCAATCAGAGGAGAAGTTTTTAACAAGTCAAAACCCAAAGTTTGAGGAAGAAGACAGATATAACAATCCTAGCCAAAGAAAAAGATTTTTAAGAGGATTGTTTTTCTGAAAATTTTGAAAGGTCTCAATCCACAAAATAAAAAAAAATTCAGCAAGGTTTTTGCTAAAACCAAATAATTTTTTTTTGGAGTTTCACAGTTCCAATGGCTAGCTGGGCCACTCTCATTAGTACCGGATCATGGCGAACCTTTAGCACCGGTTTGTGCCACAAACCGGTAATAATGAGAGTGGTGGCAGGATGTTGTCAGTTTGGGGCCCCTCCAGCACCTTTAGTACTGGTTCGTGTCACGAACCGGTACTAAAGGTCGTCCTACATAAACCCTTCGTCCACCCGAGCTCGCTCCGTTCTTCCCCTTTCCCCTCCCTCTCTGTTCTCCCCTCTTCCTCTCGAGCTCATCACACATTTTGCCCAAAATTTGTCAAGATTTGAAGGTCCCCATCGATTCAAATGATCACAAAGGTTAGGAACTTTTTCCTTTCATCTCTCATTGCTAGATTAGCTCTTGCAATGCTTTATATAGTGTTTACTTTGTGAGTTTAGTAATTTGGGAGGAATTATATGGGCTAGTATTTGATTTATATGCAATTTGAGGTCAAAAATAACACTTAGTTTGCATATGTAGGTGTGGTTTACTTAGTGCCTTCTAAATCTCCACCGTAACCACCGTCGATCGCCCGCACCGTCCCGTCGCCGGCACCACCTTGTGGTGAGCCTCTTGTTCATGAAATTTTATATAAAAATTGATGTTTGTGTGATTTGGATATATAGTTACTTGTATAATTATCTTACCCGCACGTTGTTTGTTATACATAGTGCCATGGTTTTGATATCCGTCCCCGGCGGCCCTCGTCCTTGTTATGATTCAGATGTGGTATATATATTCTCTTTTAAAACTAGTTGCATTTCGTGTTTATGACAAATTATGCCCATCAAGTTGACATAGATATTTTTTTCTAGGAGGTATGTGAACTAGAAATTCCAACCGACCCTATTGTCGAGAGGTTAAATTTAGTTGAAAGAGAAAACGAGTACTTGAAAGAAAAATTGAAAAGAATTGAGGGGGAGAAGATGGAATTGGAGTTGCATGTTGCCGATGTCGTCGATGATCACAAGATCAAGATGGAGAAAATGCGCTTGAAGATTAGAAAGATTAGAAAATATACCATCGATAGTGAGGCTTGGTATCATTATGTTGTTGGATCAATTGTTACCTTAGCTGTGATCTTGATCGCATTTGTTTTTGCATTTAAATGTTTTAGCTAGAGAGTTATTTGTTTGTTGCATCTAAGTGTTGTAGGAATTTTATATATGAAATTGTATTAAGTTGGTGTTTTTCGTGCTATGTATTGAAGATGAGCCGACAATGGATGTACGATGACCGATGCTCTCCCGAATTCACTAATGGCGTGCAAACTTTTCTGCTTGCGGCTGAGGCAAACAAGCGGGCGGATGGTTTTATGCCTTGTCCATGTGATGTCTGTAAGAATGGTCAAAATTACTCTAAGTCAAGAGTCATTCACGTCCACCTGTTTAAGTCCGGTTTCGTGTCCCACTATAATGTTTGGACCAAGCATGGAGAAAGAGGGGTTATGATGGAAGACAATGAATAAGAAGAGGATGACGACAGCTATCCTAGCCATGGGTTCCCTGAATAAGATGATACAACAATGGGGGAAGAAGTTGAGCCGGTAATGCGGGAAGAAGCTGAGCCGGCAATGCGGGAAGAAGCTGAAGAAGAGGCATCAGATGAGCCCGTTGATGATCTTAGTCGGGCCATTGCCGATGCAAAGAGAAACTGCGCAAGTGATTTAGAGAAGAAGAAGTTGCAGCGCATGTTAGAGGATCACAAAAAATTATTGTATCCAAATTGCGTAGGTGACAAGGAAAAGCTGGGCACCACACTGGAATTGCTGCAATTGAAGGGAGAGAACGGTGTATCTGACAAGGGATTTGGAAAGTTGCTGGTAATGATAAAGGATATGCTTCCAAAGGACAATGAATTGCCCGAGAGTACGTACGAAGCAAAGAAGGCTGTCTGCCCTCTAGGGTTAGAGGTGCAGAAGATACATGCATGCCCTAATGATTGCATCCTCTATCGCGGTGAGTACGAGGATTTGAACGCTTGCCTGGTATGTGGTGCATTGCGCTATAAGATCAACCGCGATGACCCTGGTGATGTCGAGGGCGAGCGCCCCAGGAAGAAGATTCCTGCCAAGGTGATGTGGTATGCTCCTATAATACCACGGTTGAAACGTTTGTTCCAAAACAAAGAGCATGCCAAGGCGATGCGATGGCACAGAGAAGACCGTAAGAAAGACGGAAAGTTGAGAGTTCCCGCTGACGGGTCGTAGTGGAGAAAAATCGAAAGAAAGTATGGGAAGGAGTTTGCAGATGACGCAAGGAGTGTATGGTTTGGTCTAAGCGCAGATGGCATTAATCCTTTTGGGGAGCAGAGCAGCAACCATAGCACCTGGCCTGTGACTCTATGTTTGTATAACCTTCCTCCTTGGTTGTGCATGAAGCGGAAGTTCATTATGATGCCAGTGCTCATCCAAGGCCCTAAGCAACCCGGCAACGACATTAATGTGTACCTAAGGCCATTAGTTGAAGAACTCTTACAACTGCGGAATGGAACAGGTGTACGTGCGTGGGATGAGCACATGGGGGAAGAATTTGACCTAAAGGCGTTGCTGTTCGTGACCATCAATGATTGGCCTGCTCTCAGTAACCTTTCAGGACAGACAAACAAGGGATACCGCGCATGCACGCACTGTTTGGACGATACCGACAGTATATATGTCGGGTGGTTGGTGCGACATATGCCAACGGGTGGCTTATCTGAGTGGGAGCCAGTAAGACGTCGCCGGTGCTTGGAAGCGGGATGAGGCGGAGACATGGACACCGGCGGATCTTACCCAGCTTCGGGGCTCTCCGTGGAGATAACACCCCTACTGCTGCTCTGCGGGGTCTCTGCATGATCACTCAATGAACAAGTAACTACAAGGTGCTCCTCGAGCTGTTTGGCGAGAGGAAGAAGAAGGGCAAGGCTAGCTCTACTCTTCTCTCTATGTGTGTTGGAACCTAGATGAGATCAACCCTTTGCATGGGTGCCTCGGGGGGTTTATATAGGCCTACCCCCCGGGGGTACAATGGTAATCCGGCTGGGCGCGGGTCCCAGTCGTCAGTGTCTATGCTCGCCGGCTTCTGCGCCGGCTGCTGGGGTCCGCCGGCTGCCGGCCTCTTGGTCGACAGACAGGCCCTACTACCTAGGGCCCTGTCGGCGGCTGATTACTGTTGCCTCAATCCTGATGATGAGGGCTTTATCAAGGTAAGCGTGGCTACAGCGCCCGTCGCCTGGCGGGCGATCGCTGTAGCCTCACGTCGTCTTGTCTCCTTAATGGGGCGCCTCCTTCGAGGGAGGGGGCAAGCCGGCTTGGGGAAGCCAGCCATGTCTTGGGCCGACTGAATGAGGCTTGGCCGCCCTCGGGTGTCTCTCTGCCCAAGGGGGCCCACCGCCCATGGACCGCGTAGACAGCCCGCCGGGGATGGCGTCATTGTTATCATGGCAACAGTGCCGCGCCGGACGGGTCAGGGCTACCCCGTGCGGCGCACTGTGCCAGGCGTGCTCCGGGTTTCGGGGGTGGTAGGCTTTTACTGTAGCCACTCCTCGTCCCATCACCGTTACATGGATGCGGACTTCGAGGGTATGATCTTGACCGCGTCGTGGGAGCCGGCTTCTTGGAGTCGGCCTTCTTGTGGCCGGCTTCTTGGAGCAGGCCCTTACGCGGCTTTCTTCATGATGGTTAAGGCCGGCTGCCTTCCGATAGACGGCCTGAGAGGTAGCCGGCGAGGGGAAGGCGCCCCCACGTCTTGGTTTCTTGGAGGCCGGATCGGCTCGTGATTTTTTCTGAAGTGCCAGGGGGAGCCGGCTAGGCTACCCATGGTCATTTACCCCGACAGTAGTCCCCAAAGCTGGTCGTGCTTCGAGGTCGGCAAGGGGGACGAGAAGCTCGGTCAGCTTCCTATCTTGAGGAGTCGGCAGCTGGGAGCCGGCTCTGCTTATGCGCGCCGCCTTGGATGGGCGCCGTGGCCTCGCCAACGAGAATGTGGGCCAACTTGCACGCTGACCGCATGCCTCCCCGCGTGTCACGTGGCAGAAAAGGCCTGCCACGGCGCGTGCGCGACGGGACGTCGCCGCAGGCCCGGGCCCGCCACTCCTGGCCTCGGCCCAGGCGCGGATCTTCTGCGGCCCAAGGTGGGCTGTTTGCCTTCCCGCAGCGGTTTCGCCATGCCGTCAAGGCGCAGTTACAGCCGGACGTGGGGGAGTGGGCGCAGTTAATCCCACGTCCCCCACACCACGCCTCCTCGGCTCCGCCGCGAGGGTCTATAGGTAGGGGGAGGAGAGGGAGCGGCAAAGGCTCGCATGCTCTCCCTCGCTCCACCCTTTCTCGTCTTCCATCTTTGCTCTCTCCGCCGCCGCAGAGCCTCATCGCCGCGCCGCTCCTCCGTCGGGCTTCCCGGTTCGCGGTTGCTCCGCCGCAGCGGGGTCGCACGCGCCTCCGCCGCCACCGTGTCTCGCTCCTCACCGCACCGCTCCAATGGCGCTGTCGAGCTCGTGGGACGGCTCCAACGTCCTCGACGAGCACATCGAGTTCCTCCGCCGGATGCGGCGTCTGCCCGGCGAGAACTACGTGCGTGTCCGGCGCCCGCCGGAGAGGGAGATCTCGCCGGCACCGGAGGAGGGCGAGCGGGTGATCTTCTGCCCGCACTGCATACACGGCTTCGGCCTCCCGGTGAGCGGATTCCTTCGCTCCTTCCTTGAATTCTACCACCTTCAGCCGCATCATCTCACCCCAACGCCGTGATGCTGCTGTCGGCCTTCGTCACCCTCTGCGAGGGTTTTCTTGACGTTCTCCCCACTCTAGAGCTCTGGGGAGAATTCTTCCAAAGCAAGCTCGGCACCGTCATCGCGGGCGTGTCTGCCCCATGCGAAGCTTTCATCGCCATGAGGCGGACGGGCGAGAACAATCCGTTCCCGTCCATCCCGTTGATCCAGTCGGTGAAGCTCTGGCAGAAATCCTATTTTTATGTGAGGAACGTCGCCCCGCAAGGCGACTTTGTCAACCTGCCGGCTTACGTAGCTGGCCTGCCGGCCGCAAGGCCACCCTCATGGAGCTACCGGGCCAGGACGCTGTCCCAGGCCGGGAACGCCGCCATCGCCCGACTCCGGGTGATGGTCCAGTCGGAGGCCTAGTCGGAGCCGACCTGGTGGCCGCCTTCGTGGAGCGCCGGGTACTTCCGCTCCAAGGTCGGCCGCACATGATGTGCCAGATGAGCAACCACTTCGACCCATGCCGGCTGAGCACCAGGGAGATGCCTCATGCCGAGGTGTCCTACCTGGTGAACTACATCGCCAACTGCAAGCTTGCCGAGGATTGGCGATTCGGCAAGGAGCCGTACTCTCGCGCCAACCCTCCGCCTGCCGTAAGCATTTCTTCTTTCTTTCCTCTGGTGTTGCCGGCTTTGATACGGTCGTCCTCTGATCAGCCGGCCTGTTTTCTGCAGAATCCCCTACTTCCGCCGGCGGCTGGGGCCGCGGGGGCAGAGCGCCAGGTCCTCCCCGACCGCACGGTGGACGACGTCGACGATCCAGATCTTGGGGCGGCCGCCATGGAAGACGCTGCCGCAGGGGAAGGCGACGAGGCAGGCAACGCGGGGCTCAGAGCCGGCCTCGAGGGCTGGGCGGACGACGATGAGGTCGAAGCGGTCCCGCACCACCAGCCGGCGCCGGAACTTCAAGGCGCGGGCCCTTCTGCCGCGCCGGCCTCCCGTGGCGCCGCGCCGAAGCGCCGGGCCGTGTCGACCTACTTCGGCAGCCGGCTGAAGAAACCCAGGGGCACCGCCGCGGCAACCAAGGGGGATGAGGCGGCCGCGAAGGCGGCCCGCTTCCAGAAGGTCGTGAAGCGGCCGCAGGCGGTTTCGGCGTAAGTGTTAGTCGTCTTGTATTCTTGTCGTGTTCTTCGATTGGAGTTCTTCTAAATTCTTTCTTGGTTGACCGGCCAGGGCGCCGCCTTTCCTCGAACGGGGTCCTGCCGGCTCCTTGATTGAATCAGCCAGAGGGTCTTCGAGCTCCCACCGCGTGGATCCCCGCGCCGACCTCATGGAGGCTACGGAGCGAAAAGCGCATGAGGCGCGGGAGGAGCGGGAAGCGTCGGAGCGAAGGGCCGCCCAGGTGGCGAAGGAGCAGGCCGACGCGGCGGCCAAGGCCCAGGCGGAGGCGACGACCGCGAAGAGGGAAGCGGAGGCTTCGTGCAACCAGCCTCCACAGCTCGTCATTCCGCTCCGCAGTGTGGCTCCCGGCGTTCCCATGCCTCCGCCAGAGGAAGTCAACCGCAGCCGGTCGGTGGCGGAGCGGAGGGAGGACGATGTGATTGTTTTGGAGGAGGTGCCGCGGACGGCGCCGACTGGGGCGGGCCAGGGCGGCCAGCCGGCTGTGAGCGAGCCGGCAGCAGGAGCCGGCCTGGTGGTGCAGCCGTCATCACGCCGGCGTGCGGGAGAAGCTGCCCCCGTGCCGGAGCCGGACAGAGCTATGAGCGCCAGCCGGACGGCGGAGTCCCTGGAGGCGGCCAGCTCCTGCACGTCCGAGTGGGCACATAGCAGGGGGACGGCCGAGCTGAACGCGTCGGCCCAGGAGGTCCGGAGCCGGCTTTAGGCTCATGCTACCGCGCTGCAGCGATATACCCGAGATTTCCTTGCGACGCGGGCCGTCGTCCGGGTGAGTCTTCTAGCCTCGGTTGTTTTGCTTTTTTGATTTCTTCTGTGGGGGCGCGTCAGCGCACCCACAGGATGTAGTCCCCGAGTTCCGAGTTGGCTGCTGAGCAGGCGGCTTGGAACTTACTAGGTCCTAACAATCGTCTTATTCCTGCATCCTCTCTGATCTTCCAGGAGTACCATAACCAGAGCACCGCCGCCTTCGACTCCCAGGCTCAGGAGCTGCGCCAGAAGATCGAGGATCTGTCCGACAGTCGGAGTACGTGCTCTGTTTTGTTCATATCCTGTGGGGGCGCGTCAGCGCACCCACTGGGTGTAGTCCCCGAGATCCGGGCCGACTGCTGAGCAGTCGGGTCGGATCTTCTCCAACGAATTCTTCGTTATTGTTTCTTTCTTTGTCTTCATGCTTGCAGGGGCCAATGCCGACTTGAGGGAGCAGCTCGGCGGGGCCCAGTCCGCCCTTCGCGCCAAGGAGGCCGAGCTCAATGCCTTAGTCCAGGAGCGCGACCGCCTGGTCAAGAAGTTGGCCGACCAGGAGGAGAGCCACAAGGCGGCCCTGAAGAGGGCGCAAGACAGCGAGGCCGCCCTCAAAGCTGAATTTGAGACCGAAGCGGCGGGCTGGGCTGAGGCGAAGCAAGCGCTGAGCGAGGGCTACAGCCGGATCGAGGATCTGATCGACGGTAAGCCGCCTCCCTTACTCCTTGCTCGCCCCTTGCCCTCTGATTCGTCTCCTGACTTGTGCTGCTTTTGCTCTTTGCGCAGACTACTTCCCCCGCCAGTCCGTCATCGCCACCCAGGCCATCGAGGCGGCCCGCTTGAGGCTGTTGAGCCAGGTCCGCGTCGTGCCTTGGAGCATGAGGGGCACGTACTTCACGGCAATGCGCCTATTGCCATTCGCGATGCGTATTGCGGTGGAGCAGTCGATGAACCAATCTTCCGGCTTCACGGAGCCATTGTACTTGGGCATATCTCTTGGGAGCGAGAACTCGTTGGGGAAGGGCTTGTTGCGGATGCGGGGGCCGAAACAAGGCGGGCCGACATCATCTTCTTCTTCTAGCGCCAAGGATCGCGCTAGGCGGTCAATCCGATGGCGAGCACCATTCTCGCCGACTCCTTCGCGGCGACCTAGTCGGCCGCTGAGAGTCGGATGCATGACACGCGGCGGGGTGGGATATCTTTCCCCATGGGGCGGAGGCGGAGGCGGGTTGCCCCACCGCTCCACGGATCGAGGGCGGCCTTCCGCGTCTCGCTTGATGGAGATCCGGGTTCGGCTTCGGCTGGCAGTCGGCGTCCGGGACGTCGCGCCGTGCTCTTGGCGCGGTGGAGGGCTTTTCGCGCGGGCGTCGGCTTCGTGCCGCTGTGCGGCCGCATCAATCAGCTGTTGGATGCGTCTGGTCATGTAGGGGAGCTCTTCGGCCCCCGGTCCATCCAGCTCGTCTACGGCCGCCTGGGCGGCGCGCAGGTTCTCGAGTGGGGTGGCATAGACTGGGCGGTCGGCCCCAAACATGTCGGCGATGATAGCGCCGCGCTTCCTGACGACGCCGGCTCGGCTTGGCCCGCCAGGAGGCGGCATGCCAAAGGCAGCGCGATCGACTTCGCGCTGGTGGGCCTCGGTGAGGCGTCTCACGGAAGCTAGCTTCCGGCCCTCCGCGAGGAGGGCGTGGCGGCGAGACTCCAGTGCTTCGGCGTCGGCATCGGTCGGGAGAGGGACGGACAAGTCGTGGGTCACCGCTCGCGGGGCGTCGTGGGCGTTCTCGCCAGAAGCGTCGCCGTGGCTGATGACCATCACCTTGGCAGTGGCACCATCACAGCCATCGGCTCGAGGAAGTGGGTCGTCGTAGATCACGGCGTTGGTGGGGAAGGCGTCGGGCGAGGCCGTGTCGGAGTCGACAGGCATCGGATCGGTGGAGCCAACAGACTCCTGGTGCACAGCAGGCTCGCTGGAGACGTGGAGCTGGCCGAGGAGGTCGACGAGGTGGTCGGTGCCCGCGTCGGAGGCGGGCTCGTCGGAGATAAGGGCCTCGCCAAGGGGATCGGCAAGGTTGCTCGCCGCGCAGGCGTTGGTGACGCCTTGCAGAGCGTCGTGGCAAGCGCCATCGGGCGTGCCGGGCTGGCTACGCTCGCTGGGGAGGAAGAGGGTTCCCGTCCAGAACAGGTCTCCGGACGACGGTGCACCTGGCACCATGGTGGGCGCCAAATGTCGGGTGGTTGGTGCGACATATGCCAACGGGTGGCTTATCTGAGTGGGAGCCAGTAAGACGTCGCCGGTGCTTGGAAGCGGGATGAGGCGAAGACATGCACGCCGACAGATCTTACCCAGCTTCGGGGCTCTCCATGGAGATAACACCCCTACTGCTGCTCTGCGGGGTCTCCGCATGATCACTCGATGAACAAGTAACTACAAGGTGCTCCTCGAGCTGTTTGGCGAGAGGATGAAGAAGGGCAAGGCTAGCTCTACTCTTCTCTCTATGTGTGGTGGAACCTAGATGAGATCAACCCTTTGCATGGGTGCCCCGGGGGATTTATATAGGCCTACCCCCCGGGGGTACAATGGTAATCCGGCTGGGCACGGGTCCTAGCCGTCAGTGTCTACGCTCGCCGGCTTCTGCGCCGGCTGCTGGGGCCCGCCGGCTGGTGGGCCCCGCCGGCTGCTGGCCTCTTGGTCGACAGACAAGCCCTACTTCCTAGGGCCGTGCCGGCGGTTGATTACTGTTGCCTCAATCCTGATGATGAGGGCTTTATTGAGGTAATCATGGCTACAGCGCCCGCCGCCTGGCGGGCGATCGCTGTAGCCTCACGTCGTCTTGTCTCCTTAATGGGGCGCCTCCTTCGAGGGAGGGGGCAAGCCGGCTTGGGGAAGCCGGCCATGTCTTGGGCCGACTGGATGAGGCCTGGCCGCCCTCGGGTGTCTCTCTGCCCAAGGGGGCCCACCGCCCGTGGACCGCGCTGACAGCCCGCCGGGGATGGCGTCATTGTTATCATGGCAACAGTGTTGCGCCGGACGGGTCAGGGCTACCCCGTGCGGCGCACTGTGCCAGGCGTGCTCCGGGTTTCGGGGGTGGCAGGCTTTTACTGTAGCCACGCCCCGTCCCATCGCCATTACATGGATGCGGACTTCGAGGGTACGATCTTGACCGCGTCGTGGGAGCCGGCTTCTTGGAATCGGCCTTCTCGTGGCCGGCTTCTTGGAGCCGGCCCTTACACGGCTTTCTTCATGATGGTTAAGGCCGGGCCGCCTTCCGATAGCCGGCCTGAGAGGTAGCCTGCGAGGGGTAGGCGGCCCCACGTATTGGTTTCTTGGAGGCCGGATCGGCTCATGATTTTTTCTGAAGTGCCAGGGGGAGCCGGCTATGCTACCCGTGGTCATTTACCCCGACAATATATTTGGCTAATTGTAAGAAGAATGTGTACCTGGGACATCGTCAATTTATTCCGAGCAGGCATCCCGTAAGAAAGAAAGGCAAGCATTTCAAAGGTGAGGCGGATCACCGGACGAAGCCTCGCCACTGTACTGGTGCTGATGTACATGATATGGTCAAGGATTTGACGGTGGTCTTTGGAAAGGGTCCTGGTGGACAACCTATTCCGAATGACGATGACGGACGCGCACCCATGTGGAAGAAAAAATCTATATTTTGGGACCTGCCCTATTGGAAAGACCTAGAGGTCCGCTCCGCAATCGACGTGATGCACGTGACGAAGAATCTTTGTGTGACCCTGCTTGGCATCTTGGGCGTGTATGGGAAGACAAAATATACACCTGAGGCACGGGAGGACCAACAATGTATGCACGGAAAAGACGGCATACATCAGGGTCATGCAAGCTACGCTCTTACCAAAGAAGAGAAGGAAATCTTCTTTGAATGCCTGCTCAGTATTAAGGTACCGTCTGGCTTCTCGTCGAATATAAAGGGAATAATAAACATGGCAGAGAAAAAGTTCCAGAACCTAAAGTCTGATGACTGCCACGTGATTATGACGCAACTGCTTCCGGTTGCATTGAGGGGGCTTCTACCGGAAAACATTCATTAGCCATTGTGAAGCTATGTGCATTTCCCAATGCAATCTCTCAGAAGGTAATTTATCCAGAAATCATACCAAGGTTAGAGAATGATTTGGTGTAATGTCTTGTCAGTTTCGAGTTGGTGTTCCCACCATCCTTCTTCAACATCATGACGCACGTCCTAGTTCACCTATGCGAAGAGATTAACGTTTTGGGTCCTGTATTTCTACACAATATGTTCCCCTTTGAGAGGTTCATGGGAGTCTTAAAGAAAAATGTTCATAACCGTGCTAGGCCAGAAGGAAGCATCTCCAAGGGCCGTCAAAATGAGGAGGTCATTGAGTTTTGTATTGACTTTATTCCTGACCTTAAGTCGATTGGTGTTCCTGAATCGCGGCATAAGGGCAGACTGGATGGAAAAGGCACGCTAGGAGGGGAACAAATAATATGTATGGACGGACATTCTCTCACTGAAGCACACTACACAGTTCTACAGAATTCCGCCTTGGTGGCTCCGTATATGGATGAACACAAGAATTTGCTACGCTCCAAACACCCGGAGCGGTCTGATGACTGGATTACACGTGAACAAACCAGGAGTTTCACCAGCTGGTTGCAGACACGTACCATGCATGACACCTCTATTGAAGATGACCTGTATTTGCTGTCCCAGTTACCATCTTCGAATATAATGACTTTCAAAGGGTACGAGATAAATGGTAATACATTTTACACGATTGCCCAAGATAAGAAGAGCACCAACCAAAAGAGTGGTGTCCGCTTTGATGCAGAAACCAAGACGGGAAATGAAACATATTATGGTTATATACAGGACATATGGGAACTCGACTATCGACGTGGTTTGAAGGTCCCTTTGTTTCGGTGCAAATGGGTCAATATGACACGAGGCGGGGTAACGGAAGACCCGCAATACGGAATGACAACAGTGGATCTCAACAATCTTGCATATGCAGACGAACCATTCGTCCTAGCCAATGATGTGGCACAGGTTTTCTATGTGAAGGACATGTCTACCAAGCCAAGAAAAAGAAAAGATAAGGAAGCGAATGCATCATACGATGAGCCAAAGTGGCACATAGTTCTTTCTGGGAAGAGAAACATCGTGGGAGTGGATGACAAGACAGACAAGTCAGAAGATTATGAAAAGTTTGATGAAATTGCTCCATTCACAGTGAATATTGATCCGAGCATCCCGTTAAATGATGAAGATTTTCCATGGTTACGGCGCAAAGGGACACATGCAAAGAAAAAGTTTCACACCCAAAGATCTAGGATGTGATTGGCTTCACTATCATCACTTTCTTCTGTGTTTCACACCGAGAAGGGAATCTCTGTAATAGTTAGGGTAGTTATGTGTTTTGGCATTTGAAACGCGAAGAAATTTTATGAGCAAACAAATTCTTTCATGCCTTTACTGATTTTTAAAGTTTGTAATTTTTTGTACCTAAAGCAAAAATATTCACAAAGAAACTCTAAATACACAAAAAAAAAACAACTCAAAAATAAATAAAGCAAAAAAAAAATAAAAAAAAGCCCGCCTACTAGGCCAGAGCGGCCTGCATACGACTAGAAACCCAACCTGTTGTTGGGCCAGGATGCAGGCCCGCAAAGGCCCAGTAGGCCCACGGGGCAGCACAGCACAGGTAGGCCCAGAAGGCCTGCATTTGAGAGGAGCTCAAAGGAGCAGCCACGACTGGGTTTATAAACTAGTGCGGCTGCTCTTCGCTAGGCGAGGTGGGACTAAACTTTGCGCCCCTCGCCTGGCAGCGCACCCCCCTTTAGTACCGGTTCGTGGCACCTACCGGTACTAAAGGGGGTGTATTTAGTACCGGTTGGAGCCACCACCCGGTACTAAAGGCCTGCCCTTCCCGCCGCTTGGCCTGGCCAAAACAGGCCTTTAGTACCGGTTGGTGGCTCCAACCGGTACTAAAGGCCCTCCTATATAAACAACACTTACGAAAATTTCAGTTTTCTCATCTGCTTCTTCTCCTCTGCACCGTCGCCCGCTGCCCCCGTCTCCATATCCCTCGTCGCCGCCCCCGTCGCTGCCTCGTCCCCGTCGTCGCCGCCCCGTCCCTGTCATCGCCGCCCCGTCGTCCCCGTCCCCGTCGTCCGCGTCGTCACCGCCGCCCCGTTCCGGCCCGTCCCGCGTCGTCCCCGTCCCCGTCGTCGCCGCCCGGCCCATACGTCTCCGTCGTCGTCGCCGCCCCGACCCGTACGTCCCCGTCCCCGTCGTCGCCGCCCCGTCCATGTCCCCGTGGTCGCCATCCCCGTCGTCGCCGCGCCCGTCGCCGCCCCCCGTCGCCTCTCGCCTCGCCGGTGAGCGCACACACACACACATACATATTTTAGTTATAGAGATAGTTATAAAAATGTTAGAAATTTTTCTTTTTTTGTTATAGAAATAGTTAGTTATATAGCATTGTTAGAAATGTTATAGAAATGTTAGAATTGTTAGAAAATTTTCTGTTTTTTAGTTATACAAGTAGTTATAAAAAAGTTAGAATTGTTAGAAATTTTTTCTTTTTTTTTAGTTATAGAAATAGTTATAAAAAATTAGAAAATTTTCTTTTTTTTTAAGTTATAGAAATATTAGAAATGTTATAGAAATGTTAGTTATATAGCATTGTTAGAAATGTTATAGAAATGTTAGTTATATAGAAATGTTAGAAATTTTAGTTATCAAAATCCAATCATTAAAAATGTTACTTTTTGCGGGCATATAGCTAGTATTTTTTCTCGACGATGCCCGGCCCGCATCCTCGCCGTCGACCCGTCCGCGACGACGTCCGGCTGACCCATGTCCGGGACTGGGCTCCGCCGGGCTGGCACTGGGAGGTGCTGCCTGGAGGGGCGCGCCGCTTGATGAGGAACCCGGCCCCGGGTCCCGTCGTCGACCCTGATCTCGTTTGGTGGCGTTCTTGTGGGCCAGTTTTGGTGCGGAGGGAGCCGGCCCCGCCGGAGGTTGTACGTCGCCGTGTCAGGGAGGAGGACGAGCACGTCCATCACTACATGGTTGCGTTACAGGGCGGCAGGTTCTCCAATACCTGGCAGTTTCTTCAGGGATCTCACTTCAGCTATGATCTTGTGAGGGTTCCTTCTCTTTGGGTGTCCACCGCCCGCGCCGCAGGAACCGCGAGTGTCCTAGATTTTTCTGTAGTATTCGATCTTTATTAGCTACCTAGCCAGTGATGTATTCGATATTATATATTATTCGAGATGATGTATTCGAGATTATACCTATTATTCAAGACGATGTATTCGAGATTATATCTATTATTTGAGACGATGTATTCGAGATTATATCTATTATTTGAGACGATGTATTCGAGATTATATCTATTATTCGAGACGATGTAATTTGAATACTAAATTGTTTTATATTTCTTTTGGATTAGTTAAATAAAAGCTATGGCGGACAAAACCGGCAGAGAGGGAGGACATACCCTGTTCGATATGATACGCCATCCTCACGGGCCAGATGATGATCAGAATGAAGAAGATTATGATAGCTCCGAATTTCTAAACAACACCGGAGAGGGTGATATGATATTCGATCGCGACGACCGAATTGACGAAGTCATGAACTACGATTATGATGATGGCGAAGAAAATGTTGATCTTGAAACAACAAAGACCGGCAAGGTATATATATTTATATAAGCAGGCATCTGTTGATCATCACATGTTTTAAATGAGTTGAAGATATATTAACGAATCGATCTTTCTTCTTTCAGCCATCCGGATCGAGCAAATCTTCAGGCAACAGGACGAAACGAGGCCCGAACAAAAAGTTGAAGGAGGGCGTAAAGTACAATATCGAGGCAATCAGACCTAATGGCGAACCATTAGCGCCTAAGAAGGTTGCGGACAAGTTCGTTCGTCAGTGCGGAGTTCTTGTGAAGGACCAACGCCCGATCTACCTTCAAGAATGGAGAGAGCCAGCAAAGCCACGTCCAGATGTTACTTTTGTCGACGACAGACAAAAAAGTCTTCTTTGGGATACTCTCATGGAACATTTCACCCTACCAGATCATTTCACAGATGCAGATGTGGAGAAAGTCAAGGACGCCGCTCTTAGGAAGATGGCGGTTGCATTCAACAACCACAAGAATCGTGTATGGGACAAGTACGTCAAGGGAGGAAGGAAGACTCCAGTATTCGAGGGAACACTAGAGAATCAAAGTGCTCATTGGGACGATTTCGTGAAATTCAAGGATTCGGAATTAGCTAAGGAACGGTCGAGAATAAACAAGAAGAATGCTGAAAAAAAGGATAAGTTCCATAAGCTGGGGCCAAGTGGCTACGCGGTGGCAATGCCTAAGTGGGATAAGTCTGAGAAAGAGATGGAGGATGCAGGTGTCACTCCGGTTACTAGGAGCTGCCCCCCCAGGTGTAGGACTTGGTTCTATGCGCATGGGGGGAGTTGGACCCGAAGACAGGCAACGTTTCGACGAAGGCATGTCTGAACGGAGCTGACGATAAGATACTTGTTGCAATAGAAGACGCTCGAACGGGGGTGTTCCAGCCCAACAGAGAGAACGACGAGCTTACGCGTGCCCTGGGAAATCCTGAACACCCAGGAAGAACATGAGGCAAGGGCGCTATTCCGTGGTATGAGGGGTATTCGGACTGGAACGCCGACTACAGAACCCGTGCAAGAAGGAAGATTGCGGAGGAGAAGCAGAGGAAGATGGAGGAGGAGAAGAGGAAACTAGACTATGAACGCCTTCAAGGCCTAGAATCAAAGCACGCGGACTTGGCAGTCAAATTCCAGCGGCAGCAGGAGCAGATCAACTCACTTAGCCAGCAAAGGGGGTCTCAGCAGCTGCAACAACTAGCGGATGATCCAGCATTGGATACCACCGCCCCATCCATGCCGAGAAGCAGCGTGGGTTCCGCCCCGTTTGACACAATGCTGGATAGATACCCCATGGATGACATCATGGAGAACACTAACTGCGAGCTACACTTCGAAATGAAGAACATATCCATGAAGGTGGCGGACGTCGTTGCTTATACAAATTCCCCCGATGCAACCTTCCATTGCAACCCGATTCCAGCAGGCTATGCTCGTGTCGTGGTTGATGAGGTGGTGGACCAATATTCGGGGCTAGAGCTTTACATTCCTGGAGGTGACGAGGAGCACACACTCGGAGAGGCCAAACATCGTATCATCCTATGGAGAAAGGATTGCATCATCTTTCGAAGGCCACCGACACCACGTCAGCGGACACCTCGTCGAAGTCCGCCACCGAGTCAGCAGACTCCCGCTCCTGCAAGTCCACCAACGCGTCAGGCCACTCCTCCTCCAAGTCCGGCAAACCGTCAGGCTACTCCTCCTCCAAGTCCGACACAGCGTCAGACATCCACTCCTCCTCCAAGTTCGGCAAAACCTCAGGCCACTCCTCCTCCAAGTCCGGCACAGCTTCAGGCCACTCCTCCTCGTCCAACTCAGCCCCGTCAGCCATCTCCGCCGCCTCAGCAATCGCAGAAGAGACACCCCGCAGCTATGGTGCGTAGCGGTACGAGTCGAGGTCGTAGTACAGGAAGTATAGGCGGAGGCAAGCGATATAAATATGGTCCAACCAGCCTCGCGCCTCTTCCGCAGAGGCCTTATGACAAGTCCGAGGAGGAAAACGCAGCCATATCGAAGGCCGAGGTGGAAGCCCATTTTGCACTGAAACCGCCACCGCCGCCAAGGGAGAAAGTGCCTGAGGAAACGATTGACCACTTCATTCGTATGGCTCAACCACCAGCTCCGAAGCCTGTTGACACAGACTATGAGCGCCACATCAGGAAGTTAAATCGAGCATGTATACAGAGGGAGGCGAGCTCGAGCTCGAGCAAACAACAAGCAGTTGTCAAAAAATGTGGGAAAACCATTCCCCAGCTGGGAGAACAGGCGGCGCAATCGAACCCCTCGCTTGTTGTGCCAACAACACATGACAGTACGCGCGCCCAATATTATTGTGGGAAAACAGTTTACGTTCCCGAGGTGGGCAATGTGGTAATAACCGAGGAGCATATAATGCAGGCTGAAGTTCTCAACATCACTATTGGACAACTCCTCGAGATCGAGCCCATGCCTGTGCTTACAGAGGAGGAAATAAAACGGAAATATGTCCGGGGCGAACCTTTGGTCAAGCCAGACGAGGTCAAGAGGCTCCCAACGAGAATGTATGAATGTTTCAGTTATACAATCAAGACGCATTCGACAAATCTATCGTCAGTTGCTATTCTCTGTAGGTGATTTCTTTCTGTAATTTAAGTCTCTCAAGCTAGCTGTAGTGATCCTTTTGATCAATCATTACCTATAATTATCCTCACTATATTCTTTTCTGTGGTATCATGCAGGATGAAGATGTATGAAATGAGAAAAGGTGGACACTATGGCATTGGGTTCATTGACCCAAACACCGTTAATGAATACACATGGAGAATAGATCCATATCATGAAAAGCATGTAGAGGACAACATGCTAGATATCGTGAAGAGCCTCAAATACAATGAAGATATACTACTTCCTTACAACTTCCAGTGAGTCACATTGTCTTGTACTACAAATTCTCTGTTTTTGCCTACTAGCTAGCTACATGTTTTTGCTTACATATGCCCCCGCTTAATTAAGACATGCAAACGTGTGTGCATGCAGATTTCACTGAATCTTGTGTATCATTAAAGTTGACGCCGGAACAGTTGAAATACTGGACTCACTACTCAAAGCAAATACTGACTATAACATCTTGTTTGGGATAGTCAACAAGTAATTTCAATCGTGCCGTCCGTTTGGCGCTTGGTCATCGGTGATTTGGATCACGACGAGTACAACTCCATCCTCCACGATCTAGTGAACGCTTCCGCTCGCGATTTACAAAGGTATGTAGATGCATCCGATCACTCGTTGCTAGATGAACTAATAGATGGATCTTGGTGAAACCATAGGAAAATTTTTGTTTTCTGCAACGTTCCCCAACAAGGCGCCCCGGTCCAGATCGCGTTTGGGAGGAGACGAGGACGACGGGGCGGCGTCGCGGCGTCGGGGCAGCGTCGAGGCGGCGGGGCAGCGGCGTCGGGAGAGGAGAGGGGAAGGGGATCGAGGGCAAGGGCGAGGGAGAGAGAGGGGATAGGTTTGGGCCGGGGAGGGAATATGGATGGGGGCGGCACAATACTAATGGCGCACCACCCCTCGATGCGCCATAAGTACATCCATACTAATGGCGCACCTCACCCCGGTGCGCCATTAGTATTTTTTTTTGATTTCTGCTCGAGCCAACAGGTTATCTTCCACCTGACCTGACCCACATCAAGTTCCCTCTACTAGCTCGACTGGTCAGCAGCCAGTTCTCACACCAGGAGGTCCTGGGTTGGATTCCCAGGCTCCACAATTTTTTTTATGCTTTTAAAATGCTGTTTGATACTTATTTGTGTTTAAATATGTTCAAACTTGTTTAAATCATAACAGTAATATTTTTTTTATAAGACAGTAATAATTTTTTAAAAAATATCATCAAACAGTAATGCCGGTGCAGCGGGGGAGGGTGTGGGGGGTGCGGGGGGTCGGCGGCGGCGGTTGAGAAGGGGAGGGGTGCGGGGGGTCGGCGGCGGCGGTTGAGTAGGGGAATCGAGGGTGCGGGGGGGACCGGATCTGGCGAGGTGGGATAGCGATCGAGATGGAGGGGGATCGAGATCGAGTGTCCATGAAATTTAAAAATATTCATGGTAGTTCAAAAAGTGCCCATGAAATACAATCGAGAAATGAAGGCTACGATTTAAATACAATCGATCTTAGCTAGCTATCTGTTCACAATCTTCTTGCCCTTCTTTTTCGCAAATGGAGTTCTTTTGTGGAACGGACGTCCTTTAGGTAGGGTGGTCCTGCTTCTTCTTGTGGTGTATGCTGCTACTTCATCATCGTCGTCATGTTCGATCCTCGGGTCACCGTACTTGTCGAAGTCTTGCTCATTGGCTACTCCATCCATTCCGATGATCTTCCTTTTGCCTCTCCTCACGACAACACGACTGGTCTTTGACGGGTCGGTAATGAAGAAGCATTGGTCCATTTGGGAAGCCAGTACCCATGGCTCATTTTTCGCGGTGACGTTTGCGCCCGCGGTCTTGGATTTGGCTTCGGGTATAACCATGGTGGTGAAATACCGGTCTTCTTTTAGGACGCTCTTGGCCCATCTGACACGGAACATCGGGACCTTCTCTCCAGCGTAGCTCAGCTCCCAGATCTCCTCGATCCTTCCGTAGTATCTGTCCTTGTCGTTACCGGTGTAGGATTCCATCGTTACCCCGGAGTTCTGATAACCATCGCTCTTCATGTCCTTGGCCTCGGTGTAGAATGTGTAGCCGTTGATATCGTACGCCTCATAGGTCATCAGGTTGTGCTCGGCGCCCTGTGACAAGGCGAATATGAGTTGTTCTTCTGCAGAAGAATCCTCATGTAAAGGGTACGACAGAAGCTTCTTCTTGAACCAACGCGTGAAACATGAGTTGTGCTCTTTGAGTATATCTCCGTCCGTCCTCTATTGGCCTCGGTCATTGTATGTCTTCTTAATAAAGGTTTTGTGCTCTACCACCCAAGGATCGACCACATCTATGTGTTGTAGAGCGACTAGGTTTGCTCTTTCAAAGTCGACGAGTCGACCCTCGAAGTTGACATGCATTTCGTGACGACCCTCACGGTGACCCCATCCAGCGAGCCTGCCGAGGTGCCTGTTGACGGGTAGACCAACAGGGTTCTCGATGCCTAGACAATTCGTGTAGTAGGAGATGCACTCTTCGGTCAGAAAGCCCCTTGCTATGCTTCCCTCTGGACGTGACATGTTGCGAACGTATCCTTTGATGACACCATTCATCCTTTCGAACGGCATCATGCTGTGCAGGAACGTCGGCCCGAGTTGGATGATATCCTCCACTATATGGACCACCAGATGCACCATAACGTCGAAGAATGCGGGCGGGAAGTACATCTCAAGCTCGCATAGTATCACCACGATCTCTTCCTGTAGCCTTCTGAGTTGCCTCACGCCAATCGACTTCCGAGATATGACATCGAAAAAGTTGCATAGGCCAAATAGCGTTTCACGGACGTGCGTGTCCATGATCCCACGGATTGCAAGTGGAAGTATCTGCGTCATCAGCACGTGACAGTCGTGAGACTTCATCCCGCTGAACTTCTGCTTCGCTGGGTCTAGGTATCAGCTTATCTTCCCCGCGTAACCGTAAGGAAGTTTTACTCCTAGGAGGCAGGTGAAAACTGCTCGATCTCCTCCTGACTTAGAGTGAAGCACGCGGGAGGGTAGTCAATTCCGGTCTTCTTGGACTTTTTGCCTTTGCGACGACTTTCTGTGTCCTGCTTCGCCTCATCATCATCATCATCATCATCATCATCATCATCATCATCATCATCATCATCATCATCATCATCATCATCATCATATATAGCGTGAAGCTCCTGCCTGATGCACATTGATTTCAAGTCTGCCCTTGCTTTCGGCCCATCTTTGGTCCTCTCTGGCATGTTGAGCAGGGTACCAAGCAGACTCTCGCACACGTTCTTCATGATATGCATGACATCAAGGCTGTGAGGCACACGGTGGATCTTCCAGTACGGCAAGTCTCAGAAAACAGACCTCGTTTTCCATACCTTCAGCAGCGGCTCTGGCGCCTTTCGCTTCTTTCCCGGCTCTGGCGCCTTTTGCTTCTTTCCCGACAGTGGGCAGTCTTTCCAATTTTTCAACAGCTTGTCTATTTCCTCGCCGCTCCTCGTACACGGGCGTTTTCGGGGTTCGATTTCACCATCGAACAGATCCTTGCGTTTCCTCCACGGGTCATCGTCGCGAAGCCACCTTCGATGTCCCATGAACACGGTTTTCGAAGACCCGGGATCTCTATCTAGCTGGCGATACGTTGTGTCATCCATGCGCCTTACGCATCCAGAAAATCCGTGGACTACCTGCCCCGTGAGATATCCGTAAGCGAGATAGTCGTGCACTGTCGTGAGCAGTGCGGCTCTCATAGGGAAATATTCTTTCTCTGCGGCGTCCCACGTATTGGCTGGCGTTTTCCACAGCGTGTCTAGCTCCTCCTTCAGCAGCCCCAGATACAGATTGATGTCGTTCCCTGGTTGTTTCGGCCCTTTAATTAGCATACTCATGTGAATGCACTTCCTCTTCATGCAGAACCAGGGGGGAAGGTTGTACATCCACACAAACACAGGCCAGGTGCTATGTGTGCTTCTCTAGCTGCCAAACGGATTGACTCCATCGGTGCTCGCGCCCAGCATGATGTTCCTTGGATCCTTCCCAAATTTTGGGTATTCGAAGTTCAACACTTGCCACTGGCTCGCATCCTTAGGGTGACTCAGCATCTTGTATTTTTTATCTATCTCCGGATCATTTGTGTCATCTTCTCGCTTCTTCTCCTCCCTATCCGTGTGCCAAAGCAGGAGCTTTGCTACCTTAGGATCCGCGAAATACCGCTGCAGACGAGGAGTGATCGGAAAGTACCACACCACTTTTCGAGGAGCTTTCTTCCTCTTCTTGTATCGAGTGAGGCCGCACACCGGACATAAGGTAGACTCCGCGTGCTCGTCCCGATAAATGATGCAATTGTTCATGCACACATGGTATTTCACGTGCGGTAAATCCAGAGGACACACGATTTTCTTCGCCTCCTCCAAACTGGTCGGGCACTTGTTCCCCTTGGGAAGACATTCGTGCCAGAATGACATGTTCTCGTCGTAGCATGCGTCGGTCATTTTGTGTTTTACCTTCATCTCTAGAGCCATGAGCGTTACTTTCAGGCGGGTATCCTCGGGCCTGCATCCTTCATACAATGGAGTAACCGCGTCTAACTCAAGTTGACCCATCTTGGCTTTCTCTCGGGCGGCAGCTCTTGCGTTATCCGTCTGCTTGAGAAGCAGCTCTTGAATATAAGGGTCCTGCACCCAGCCCATCGATGGTCCACCGTCGTCTGCTCTGCCGGCATCATCATCTTCATGATCATGCCTGTCGGTGTCAAAACCAGCAGATCTCGGGTAGGGGTTCCCGATCTGTGCGTCAAGGTCGGATGGTAACAGGAGACAAGGGACACTTTATTTTACCCAGGTTCGGGCCCTCTCGATGGAGGTAAAACCCTACTCCTGCTAGATTAATATTGATGATATGGGTAGTACAAGAGTAGATCTACCACAAGATCAAGGAGGCTAAACCCTAGAAGCTAGCCTATGGGTATGATGATGGTTATGATGTGTTCGTCCTACGGACTACAACCCTCCGGTTTATATGGGCACCGGATAGGGTTAGGGTTACACAGAGTCGGTTACATTGGTAGGAGATCTTGAATATCCGCACGCCTAGCTTGCCTTCCACACCAAGGAAAGAACCTTCCGGACACGGGATGAAGTCTTCAATCTTGTATCTTCATAGTCCTGGAGTCCGGCTGAAGATATTGTTCGGCTATCCGAACACCCCCTAATCCAGGACTCCCTCAGTAGCCCCTGAACCAGGCTTCAATGACGACGAGTCCGGCGTGCAAATTGTCTTCGGCATTGCAAGGCGGGTTCCTCCTCCAAATTCTTCAAGAAGATAATAAACACCAAAAAATAGTGTCCGGCTCTGCAAAACAAGTTTCCACGTATTGCCATATAGAGAATAATACAAACACAAATCAAATCTGCTGACGTATTCCGCAGTGCGTCATAACACTGCGACCAAGCCCTCTGTATGGATTATTTTTTGTTGTTCCACCGCAACACGTTCAACGAGGCGGTTTCCTTGGCACGTCTTGTCGAAGCAGAGATCGTGTGCCCCTTTTAACGGGATTCTCATTAATGCGGACGTGGGTAACCCAACCGCGCCATTTACCACGGCGTGTGAGCGGCAAGCGAGTTTTATTAGGTAAGCGGGGACGCATAACGGCATCATCCTATATAAGGGATAAAGATCCACCTCTTTCACCTATGCCTTCTTCCTCCTTTGCCCATCCATCTCCTGCGCACTCAAGCTCCAACGCCCAAGTTCGCTCTTTCTTCCCCAACCTGCTCCAGCGATGTCCGGAGCGGGTGGCGAGTGGATGGCGTCCTCCGTTACGGAGGGTCAAATCAAAAAGCTTAGGAAGGCCGGATATCTGTCCAAGGACATCCCGCACCGGCTTCCCGAGGCGGGGCAGCTTCTTCCCACCCCAGGGCCCCATGAGAGGGTAGTTTTTCTCCCCCATTTCCTCCGCGGACTGGGTTTTCCACTTCACCCTTTTGTCCGGGGGCTCATGTTCTACTACGGCCTGGACTTCCACGATCTGGCCCCGAACTTTATCCTCAATATCTCGGTGTTTATCATCGTGTGTGAGGCCTTTCTCTGCATCCGCCCCCACTTCGGCCTCTGGCTCCAGACCTTCAACGTCAAGCCTAAGGTGGTGTCCGGCACCCAGGCAGAGTGCGGAGGTGCTATGGCCGGCAAAATGGCCAACGCACTCTGGTTCGATGGCTCCTTTGTGGAGTCCTTAAAGGGGTGGCAGGCAGGGTGGTTTTACATCACCGAGCCACGCGACTCGAAATGGGTCGCGGCCCCTGAGTTCCGATCCGGACCCCCCACGCGGCTCATGTCCTGGAAAGAGACAGGCCTATCGTGGGGCAATGAAGAAGAAGTGACCGGACTGCAAACTTGCATCCGGTCCGTGATGAACAAGCCCATCCGGCATGTCAACATCATCCAGGTCATGTTCGTACGCCGGATCCTCCCGTGCCAAGAACGGGAGTTCACTTTGTGGGAATTTGACCCGGCGCAGCACCAAACCCTCAATAGGCTCTTCGACACGATGTATGAAGACGTCTGGAAGGTGCTAACCAAAGGCGCCGAGTGCCCCACATCCGCTTCCGAGGACCGTGGATACAGCTCGCAGCGCAACGCTGGCGAGGTAGGCTATTTATACCTTTCACAGGTTCGTTAAGCTTTTCTACATAGATTAACTCTATGTGGGATCTAAAAACTCCCTTTGCCTTTGACAGGCGTGGCTGAAGATAGCCGGACCAATCAACTGTCCTGCTCCTCTGCCCGAAGACCCAGCCCCAGCTCTCTTAGAGAAGCTGCTGGCTCCGGTGCCCTATGTGGTGCCGGAGAAGAAGGTCAAGAAGAAGAAGACCACTGGGACTCGAAAGAGTGCCCGCAATGTGGTGGTGTCGAGCTCGTCATCTGGCAAGTCTGCGACGCCCTCCTCTCGTGAAAACGAGGAGGAGGAACAAGTAAGCTCTCCCCCTCCATCGAGGGGAGCGAAAAAGAAGAAGGCCGCCCCAGCAGGGGAGGCCGAGGGGTCAAGGAAAAGGAAGACCCCTCCGCCGGACTACTCCCCCAACGCCGAAGAGGGCGGAAAGGGGTGGCCGGACAGAACCAAGCGTCCGGCGACATCGTAAGTATTCACATACCAGAATGACTCATAGTATCTTCAAGTGCGCAGCTTACCCTAATGTCGAATGCTATTTGCGCAGCCCGCCCCGAGCTGCACTCGATGATTCATCGAGCGGCTCCCTGGATTCGTCGGACATGAACTCTGTCCCGCCCGCAGTCTCCCCCAGCGGGGCGTACGACGCCGAAGCGGCGTCCCGCCGAACAGGGCAGGAGGAGGTGGTCCTAGAGGAGCCGCAAGGCAATCCTCAGGACCCCAGGAGTAAAGGGGATGAAACCCCCAGGGCTCCCAGTCCGGCTTTGTGCCGGACACCGCGCCGGACTCAACCGTCCTGGCTCGCGGTGGGCGAACTCCTTCCAAGAGGAGTAAGCCGTCTGAGTCGACGACCTCTGTCCAACCAGAGGCGCCGGATAGTCTGTTGGAGGCGCTTGAAGGCGCCACCATCGACGAGGAGCACCGTACTATTATGAGTGCGGTGGTCCAAAGGTTCAGCCCGCCAAGAGCGGACTGAATGAAGCTTGCGCTAGCCTTTTAACAGGCTTCCAGGTAAGCAAAAAATATGCTAAATTCATTACCGCATAGACAGTAGCCCCTGATGCTCTGTTCGGAAAGAAAAGCCGAATAGAGGATCCAAATTTTTTTGCAGGAGTCTAATAAAAAGTCTAATATGCGTATGCAGGCTTCCCTGCTGTCCACCGCCGCACTGACTGCGCAGGTGGAAGTCCTGAAAAAGGACCTCGAGCGGTCCGAGCAAGAGCTCGGCCTTGCCAAAAGGCAGCTCGTGGAAAAGGAAGGTAAGAAATACCCCTTAGAAGAAAAAGGAAAAAAAGGGTGCCTATAGAGAGGCTTCATTGCAAAAAAAATAACAGGATTGTACTGCTTATTGTAGGGGCCACAACCGAGGTGGCAACCCTGAAGCAGGCGCTGGCTGAGGCCGAGGAGAAAGCGGCCGAGGAGCGCGCCGAGCGAGAAAATCTTGGGGTCCAAGTCGGCGAGGTGCAGCAAGAGCTACAAGCTCTCATGAAGAAACATGAGGGTTTGGAGCTTGAGGCAAAAACGCAAGCGTCCGAGCTCGCGTCGGCTGTTGAGACCACCAAGAGTGCCAAGGCCGAAGCCCAAAAGGCCCTCCAAGAGTTGGAGGATGTGAAAAAGATAGCAGCGGGTAAGGCATTCTTAATGCAAAGTAGGAATATAAAGGTGAAATACCTATTACTTACCCGAATCCGGAGTTCTCCAGGGGCGTTCTTCGATCTTCCCCGCAGCGCATCCGACGCCGCCGCATTCTACCGAGCTGAAAAGGATAGCTCGACGGAGAGTGTGTTCTGGTCTCAGTATTCTGAGGCCGGACACCCTGTGCCCTTAAGCGATCAGCTGAAGCAGCTGGCCGAGCTCCAGAAGGCGGCCGAACAGGCCATGAAGGGCTTACTAGTTCGGGCTGGTGCGGCGGCTGGTGGAGGCCTGTCCACGGCTTGAGGTCATCAAGCACTCCGTCTGCATAGAAGGTGCCCGGAGGGCCCTTGCCCGTGTAAGGGTACACTGGGGCAAGCTGGACGGAGAGAAGCTGGTGAAGGACGGGCCGCCGCAGGGGAAGGAGCATCGCAAGCCCGAGAACTACTACAAGGAAGTTCTCGCTGGAGCTCGCCTTGTCGCGGATGAGTGTGCCAAAGATGTAATATTTCAATGAACTCGCTCGTTTGTATCCTGTGCGCTGAAAACTTGTTCATATGCGCTTAAGCAATGCTTTCTGAATTTAAAATATTATTTTCTGTGTGGTCGTTTATCAATAACTGAGAGATGGCGAGTCGTCGGCTTCTGCCGCCATGCAACTAGTGTTGGGGTGTTTGGGTTAAACCTGAGGGCTCTTGTTCCCATAGTTGGGTCCTTCGAGGGAGGCGCTCAGCACAGCGAACCAGGCAATCGGACTATAATGCTTGAACACTCTCACTTAGCCATAGAACGTTATAATTTTAAATTTCGGCGAAGCCCCTAGTTCGGAAGGCCGAATTCGGGGCACTATCCATGCCTTTAGCCGGACTTAACCAGCTCTCCGCTCGAAGCGGCATAAGCCTTTAGGGACTCGAAAAACCTCTCGAACAGCGACCGGTCTCGCGCCTTATCATGACAGTCTGTTTTAGCTTTCTCCACTGAGGTGCTCACCCACCTGATCTGGGGCACAATCGCAGTGGTTCTCCTAGTGCTACCTTAGCCGATAGAGTGGAACGTAAGGCACCAAAACATAGGAGCCGGGCAAACCCAACATATGACCAAAATCATGACTCGGAGCCGATGCATATAATGCTATAAGTTCGGGGTGCCGCACTTGTGAAAGTGGACGGACTTCTCACACCAGATAGAAGGGTAATAAAGCCCCTGGCGTGGTTTGCCGTACCATGGTGTACGGGTGCGATCATGTTATTTGAGTAAACATATGTATATTAAAAGAAGATAATGCAAAAAATAGACGAAAAGCTATGCATTATTTATGAGGAGGCTGTTTATTCAAGCCGAACGATACAAGTAGTGCGAAAAAAATTTAGACTATTTAACATGTCCTGACCAGGCGCAGGCCGCGGAATTTAGAAACAGATATATCGCTCGAAATAGAGACCACCTGAGAGTTCCATGATGCGGCGTTGTTTTGTCTGCTTTCCTGGGTCCTGTATCGTCTGTGCGGCATCGAGGCCGAACACTGTATCCAGAGTATGGAGTCCTGAAAGAAAAGAAGAACCCGGCAGCCCCTAGTACGTTTGACGCCGTATTGTTGGCATGCCGTTGTATCTGCCCCTTCCCCTATGCCCATGGAATTGTAAGGGCGTAATTGTGTACTCGAGGTACTAGCTCCGCTATGTAGCAATGGCTGGGGTTGGGGCCGTATTGCTACGTGTGCTCTGAACGCGCCAGTCGGTCTTGCTGCGGGTTACTCCGGCCGCGTTTTGCTTTGTCCTGCTTTGTAGCGGCCGGACTCGAGAGCTGCCTTAGCAGGCTGCTTTGTACCTCTGCTGCGAGGGCCGCCGTGTGTTCCTCCGTACGGATGGAGCGTTCGGTGTTTCCGCTGACCGTGATTACACCTCGAGGGCCTGGCATCTTGAGCTTGAGATATGCGTAGTGCGGCACCGCATTGAATTTAGCGAATGCGGTTCGTCCAAGCAGAGCATGATAGCCACTGCGGAACGGAACTATGTCGAAGATTAACTCTTCGCTTCGGAAGTTGTCCGGAGATCCGAAGACCACATCAAGTGTTATGGAACCTATGCAATTGGCCTCTACACCTGGGATGACGCCTTTAAAGGTAGTCCTTGTGGGCTTGATCCTTGATGGATCTATGCCCATTTTCCGCACTGTATCCTTGTAGAGCAAGTTCAGGCTACTGCCGCCGTCCATGAGGACTCTTGTAAGGTGAAATCCGTCAACGATTGGGTCAAGAACCAATGCGGCGAAACCGCCGTGACGGATGCTAGTGGGGTGGTCCCTTCGATCAACGGTGATCCGGCAAGAGGACCATGAACTTTGGGGCGACTGGCTCGATTGCGTATACGTCCCGTAGCGCACGCTTCCTCTCCCGCTTGGGAATATGAGTCGCGTATATCATGTTCACCATCCGCACTTGTGGGGGAAACCCCTTCTGTCCGTTGTTGTTCGGCGGCCTGTGCTCCTCTTCGTCGTCGCTGTCTAGCCCCTTGTTTTTGTTTTTGGCTCTTAACTTGCCTGCCTGCTTGAACACCCAACAATCCCTGTTGGTGTGATTGGTTGGCCTTTCGGGGGTGCCGTGAATCTGGCACGAGTGGTCAAGTATTCGGTCCAAACTGGACGGGCCCTGGGTATTCTTTTTGAATGGCTTTTTCCGCTGACCGGATTTATGGCCTCTGAATCCGGCGTTTACTGCCGTATCTTCATTGCTGTCACTGCTGACGCGGCGCTTCTGTTTATTCCGTCGCGACCTGCCACTTTTGTCCTTGGTATCTGAATTACCTTGCTTCTTTGATAAGTTGTTGCTGCGAGCTAGCCAGCTATCTTCGCCCGTGCAAAAGCGGGTCATGAGTGTCGTGAGGGCTGCCATGGGTTTCGGCTTTTCCTGTCCCAGGTGCCGGGCAAGCCACTCGTCACGGATGTTATGCTTGAAGGCTGCTAAGGCCTCTGCATCCGGACAATCGACTATCTGATTTTTCTTTGTTAGGAACCATGTCCAGAATTTCCTGGCCGATTCTTCTGGCTGCTGGATTATGTGGCTTAGGTCGTCGGTGTCCGGTGGCCGTACGTAGGTCCCCTGGAAGTTGTCGAGGAATGCGGCCTCCAGGTCCTCCCAAAAGCCGATCGAATCTGCGGGGAGGCTGTTAAGCCAGTGCCGGGCTGGTCCCTTAAGCTTAAGGGGTAAATATTTGATGGCGTGCAAGTCATCGCCACGTGCCATGTGGATGTGGAGGAGATAGTCCTCAATCCATACTGCCGGATCTGTCGTACCATCGTACGACTCGATGTTGACGGGTTTAAAACCCTCTGGGATTCTACGATCCATTACTTCATCAGTGAAGCATAGTGGGTGTGCGGCGCCCCTGTACTGGGCTATGTCTCGACGCAGTTCGGAGGAGCTGTGCCTGTTGTGTTCGGCCCGGCCGGATTTATTGTGTCCGGAGTGAAAACTATCACGTGCCGTCGGGCGTCCGCGCGATCCATAGATCGATCTTGTTTGCCTTGCTTTGTCCTCCAGGATGTCTCGCAGGTCTGGTTCGTGTTCCCGTGCCTTGGTAAAGCGGCTGCGGGGCATGGCTTGTTTGGATGTTCGACAGGCTTCTCTGTCGCGGCCGCGAGGTGGCCGATCTGCCATGTCTTGGGCTTCCTCCTCTGATTGGGGTAGCGGCCTGCGCTAAGGATAGTTTTTGGAGGGGCGTCCGAGCTCGCGCTCTTCGGCCGCAAGGACTTCAGTCCATCTGTCAGCTAGCAAATCTTGATCAGCTCTAAGCAGTTGCTGCTTTTTCTTTAGGCTGTTCGCCGTGGCTAAAAGCCTGCGTTGAAAGCGCTCTTGTTCGGCGGGGTCTGATGGTACGATGAATTCATCGTCGCCGAGGCTTGGCTCGTCTTCGGAGGGAGGCATGTAGTTATCGTCCTCGACCTCTCGCTCTACCACTCTCTCATGAGGGCGGTCTTCTCCATCTTCCTGTGCCGAATCCTGCTGGTTTTGGTGTTCTTCGACGCTGTCCGGGGTAGTATTATCTCCCGTGCCGGAATCACCGTTTCTGTTGTGGCGGGATTTGGAGGGGCGCCGCTGACGTCGGCGTTTTGGAGGCTTTTTCGAAGTGCCATCCTCCGCTGTTCCATCGCCATCTCCATCTTTTGGAGCATCCACCATGTTTATGTCGTATGACGAGGTGGCGGTCCAGCGCCCTACAGGTGCTGGTTCTTGCTCGTCTCCTCCTTCGTCGTCCATACCGTCGAAGTCTTCGGAGCCGAAGTCGAGCATGTCTGATATATCGTCGACAGTGGCTATTAAGTGGGCGGTGGGTGGGCTTTGAATTTCTTCGTCGTCCGAATCCCAACCTCGCAGGCCATAGTTCGGCCCGGGCTCTCCTGACAAAGAGAGAGACTTGAGAGAATTCAGAATATCACCAAAAGGTGAATACTGAAAGATGTCTGCGGCGGTGAACTCCATTACAGGCGCCCAATCTGATTCGATCGGTGGGGGCACGGACGACCGGAAGTTCGGAGAAGAGTCCGGCTCCTTGGAGTCACAGGCCATGCGGAGCGCGGGGCTCGCGTTCGGCTCATTGGACTTTAAGATTGCAGCCCCCGAGGTGACGTCCAACCGTTCATCTTCAAAGAACGCAGCGGGCTTCGAATCGAGGATCGGGGCCGGAGCGTATGCGGCCTCCAGGACACTATTCGGAGGAAGAGCTATATCATGCCCCTCGAGATAGTGCGGCGCGCTTCGCTGTGGCTCGAATCCGTCGAAGATCAAGTCTCCGCGGATATCTGCCGTGTAGTTTAGGCTTCCAAACCTGACTTGATGGCCAGGGGCGTAGCTCTCGATCTGCTCCAGATGACCAAGCGAGTTGGCCCGCAGAGCGAAGCCGCCGAAGACAAAGATCTGTCCGGGGCGAAAAGTCTCACCCTGGACCTCATCGTTGTTGATGATCAAAGGAGCCATCGGGCCTAAAGGCGATGACACAGAGGAACTCTCAATGAAAGCACCAATGTCGGTGTCAAAACCGGCGGATCTCGGGTAGGGGGTCCTGATCTGTGCGTCAAGGTCGGATGGTAACAGGAGACAAGGGACACTTTATTTTACCCAGGTTCGGGCCCTCTCGATGGAGGTAAAACCCTACTCCTGCTAGATTAATATTGATGATATGGGTAGTACAAGAGTAGATCTACCACGAGATCAAGGAGGCTAAACCCTAGAAGCTAGCCTATGGGTATGATGATGGTTATGATGTGTTCGTCCTACGGACTACAACCCTCCGGTTTATATAGGCACCGGATAGGGTTAGGGTTACACAGAGTCGGTTACATTGGTAGGAGATCTTGAATATCCGCACGCCTAGCTTGCCTTCGACGCCAAGGAAAGAACCTTCCGGACACGGGACGAAGTCTTCAATCTTGTATCTTCATAGTCCTGGAGTCCGGCTGAAGATATAGTTCGGCTATCCGAACACCCCCTAATCCAGGACTCCCTCAATGCCCGTCGTCTGCTCTGGCATCTTCCGCATCATCATGTCCTGCATCTTCTACATGATGACTGTGTACAGCATCACCGTCGTGATCATCTCCTCGGGATTCTTCGTCTTCTCGCCCGCCCGAGCCGCGGTGGTTGTCTTGCTGCCCTTCCTCATTTCTTGCCCGGCCCCCATGGACGACTTTGTAGTCATCTTCATCACCTTGCCACCGATAGCCATCCATGAAACCACGCAAGAGCAGGTGGTCCAGCACCTGTTCGGAATCCGGGTCCGCAATAAGGCTCTTCAGCTTGCATCTTCGACACGGATATCTTATCTCCGTCTCGTTCTTTTGAAGCATCTCGGCCTTCATGGACCTCAAAAACCTATTCATGATGCCTTCGGTCATCGTGCGGACCATAGTCGCCTGCGGGGTAGAGCAAAACGATATTTTAGAACCAAGAAAAAATTTGGCATGACTTTCCCTAAAAATAGGACCAAAAAGAATGCTTAATGCCAAAATTATCGCCGAAACGGAAATGAATCAACATTCCGGCAAAATATTGGCAACTATCGCATTTCAAATACCGGTATACCTCCAAACACAAACACATAGGCAACACCACAAACATATGCAACACCAAGAACATACATAGATCTAGCTAGGCCATAAAAAGTGCATGTGCACATTGTTGTAGGGAGAACAACATAAATATAGCTTCCCCCCTTACTTACCTATCAAAACAAGGTAATTTAACCACTTAATTTGAATGAATCTATGGTGGAAATGAGGTGAAAAAGAGGAGGCACCCGAGACAAGGTGGAGGTGGAGAGAATGAAGTGGGGAGAAAGTGAGTGTGGGTAGGAGAGGCTGTCCAAAATATCTTGTTGCTGCCCACTTACTAATGGCGCACCAACACCAAATGCGCCATTAGTAATCCAGGTTACTAATGGCGCACCTTCTGCTGGTGCGCCATTAGTAGTTTTGCAAAAAAAACATACTAATGGCGCACTGTTCCACAGTGTGCCAACATGTATCCTTTGATGACACCATTCATCTTTTCGAACGGCATCATGCTGTGCAGGAACGTCGGCCCGAGTTGGATGATATCCTCCACTATATGGACCAGCAGATGCACCATAACGTCGAAGAATGCGGGCGGGAAGTACATCTCAAGCTCGCATAGTATCACCACGATCTCTTCCGGTAGCCTTCTGAGTTGCCTCACGCCAATCGACTTCCGAGAGATGACGTCGAAAAAGTTGCATAGGCCAAATAGCGTTTCACGGACGTGCGCGTCCATGATCCCACGGATTGGAACTGGAAGTATCTGCGTCATCAGCACGTGATAGTCGTGAGACTTCATCCCGCTGAACTTCTGCTTCGCTGGGTCTAGATATCTGCTTATCTTCCCCGCGTAACCGTAAGGAAGTTTTACTCCTAGGAGGTAGGTGAAAAACTGCTCGATCTCCTCCTGACTTAGAGTGAAGCACGCGGGATGGTAGTCATTTCCGGTCTTCTTGGCCTTTTTGCCTTTGCGACGACTTTCTGTGTCCTGCTTCGCCTCATCATCATCATCATATATAGCGTGAAGCTCCTGCCTGATGCCCATTGATTTCAAGTCTGCCGTTGCTTTCGGCCCATCTTTGGTCCTCTCTGGCATGTTGAGCAGGGTACCAAGCAGACTCTCGCACATGTTCTTCGTGATATGCATGACATCAAGGCTGTGAGGCACACGGTGGATCTTCCAGTATGGCAAGTCCCAGAAAACAGACCTCGTTTTCCATACCTTCAGCAGCGGCTCTGGCGCCTTTCGCTTCTTTCCCAGCTCTGGCGCCTTTTGCTTCTTTCCCGGCAGTGGGCAGTCTTTCCAATTTTTCAACAGCTTGTCTATTTCCTCGCCGCTCCTCGTACACGGGCGTTTTCGGGGTTCGATTGAAGGAAATATGCCCTAGAGGCAATAATAAAGTTATTATTTATTTCCTTAATTCATGATAAATGTTTATTATTCATGCTAGAATTGTATTAACAGGAAACATAATACATGTGTGAATACATAGACAAACAGAGTGTCACTAGTATGCCTCTACTTGACTAGCTCATTAATCAAAGATGGTTATGTTTCCTAACCATGAACAAGGAGTTGTTATTTGATTAATGAGGTCACATCATTAGTTGAATGATCTGATTGACATGACCCATTCCATTAGCTTAGCACCCGATCGTTTAGTATGTTGCTATTGCTTTTATCCATGACTTATACATGTTCCTATGACTATGAGATTATGCAAATCCCGTTTGCCGGAGGAACACTTTGGGTGCTACCAAACGTCACAACGTAACTGGGTGATTATAAAGGAGTACTACAGGTGTCACCAAAGGTAGATGTTGGGTTGGCGTATTTCGAGATTGGGATTTGTCACTCCGATTGTCGGAGAGGTATCTCTGGGCCCTCTCGGTAATGCACATCACTTAAGCCTTGCAAGCATTGCAACTAATGAGTTAGTTGCGAGATGATGTATTATGGAACGATTAAAGAGACTTGTCGGTAACGAGATTGAACTAGGTATTGGATACCGACGATCGAATCTCGGGCAAGTAACATACCGATGACAAAGGGAACAACGTATGTTGTTATGCGGTCTGACCTATAAAGATCTTCGTAGAATATGTAGGAGCCAATATGGGCATCCAGGTCCCGCTATTGGTTATTGACCGGAGACATGTCTCGGTCATGTCTACATTGTTCTCGAACCATAGGGTCCGCACGCTTAACGTTATGATGACAGTTATTATGAGTTTATGCATTTTGATGTACCGAAGGAGTTCGGAGTCCCGGATGTGATCACGGACATGACGAGGAGTCTCGAAATGGTCGAGACATGAATATTGATATATTGAAAGCCTATGTTTGGACATCGGAAGTGTTCCAGGTGAAATCAGGATTTTACCGGAATACCGGGAGGGTTACCGGAACCCCCCAGGGGCCTAATGGGCCATAGTGGGCCTTAGTGGAAAGGAGAAAAGGGGCTGCCCCAGGTGGCCGCGCGCCTCCCCCCTTCCCCTAGTCCTATTAGGACTAGGAGAGGTGGCCGACCCCCTCTCTCCCTCTCCCCCTTGAGGAATCCTATTCCAACTAGGATTGGGGGGGGGGGGGAATCCTACTCCCGGAGGGAGTAGGACTCCCTGGCGCGCCACCCCTTGGCCGGCCAGCCCCTCCCCCTTGGCTCCTTTATATACGGGGGCAGGGGAGCACCCTAGAACACACAAGTTGATCTACGGATCATTCCTTAGCCGTGTGCGGTGCCCCCTTCCACCAAATTCCACCTCGGTCATATCGTTGCAGTGCTTAGGCGAAGCCCTACGCCGGTAACACATCAAGATCGTCACAACGCCGTCGTGCTAACGGAACTCTTCCCCGACGCTTTGCTGGATCGGAGCCCGGGGATCGTCATCGAGCTGAACGTGTGCCAAGAACTCGGAGGTGCCGGAGTAACGGTGCTGTGATCGGTCGGATCATGAGGAGAACCTACGACTACTTCCTCTACGTTGAGTCAACGCTTCCGCTTCAGTCTACAAGGGTATGTAGACAACACTCTCCCCTCTCGTTGCTATGCATCACCATGATCTTGCGTGTGCGTAGGAATTTTTTTGAAATTACTACGTTCCCCAACAGTGGTATCAGAGCCTAGGTTTTTATGGTTTGATGTTATTTGCACGAGTAGAACACAAGTGAGTTGTGGACGATACAAGTCATACTGCCTACCAGCATGTCATACTTTGGTTCAGCGGTATTGTTGGACGAGACGATCCGGACCAACCTTGCGCGTACGCTTACGCGAGACCGGTTCCCTCGACGTGCTTTGCACATAGATGGCTTGCGGAAGACTGTCTCTCCAACTTTAGTTGAACCGAGTGTGGCTACGCCCGGTCCTTGAGAAGGTTAAAACAGAGTCTATTTGACAAACTTTAGTTGAACCGAGTTGTGGTTTTGATGCGTAGGTAAGATGAGTTCTTGCTTAAGCCCGTAGCAGCCACGTAAAACTTGCAACAACAAAGTAGAGGACGTCTAACTTGTTTTTGCAGGGCATGTTGTGATGTGATATGGTCAAGACATGATGCTAAATTTTATTGTATGAGATGATCATGTTTTGTAACCGAGTTATCGGCAACTGGCAGGAGCCATATGGTTGTCGCTTTATCGTATGCAATGCAACCGCGATGTAATGCTTTACTTTATCACTAAGCGGTAGCGATAGTCGTAGAAGTATAAGATTGGCGAGACGACACAGATGCTACGATGGAGATCAAGGTGTCGCGCCGGTGACGATGGTGATCATGATGGTGCTGCGGAGATGGAGATCACAAGCACAAGATGATGATGGCCATATCATATCACTTATATTGATTTGCATGTGATGTTTATCTTTTGTGCATCTTATCTTGCTTTGATTGACGGTAGCATTATAAGATGATCTCTCATTAAATTATCAAGAAGTGTTCTCCCTGAGTATGCACCGTTGCGAAAGTTCTTCGTGCTGAGACACCACGTGATGATCGGGTGTGATAGGCTCTACGTTCAAATACAACGGGTGCAAAACAGTTGCACACGCGGAATACTCATGTTATACTTGATGAGCTATGCATATAAGATATGACCTCGGAACACGGAGACGGAAAGGTCGAGCGTGAATCATATAGTAGATATGATCAACATAATGATGTTCACCATTGAAACTACTCCATCTCACGTGATGATCGGACATGGTTTAGTTGATATGGATCACGTGATCACTTAGAGGATTAGAGAGATGTCTATCTAAGTGGGAGTTCTTAAGTAATATGATTAATTGAACTTTAATTTATCATGAACTTAGTCCTAGTAGTATTAGCATATCTATGTTGTAGATCAATAGCTCGCGTTATTGCTTTCATATGTTTATTTTGATATGTTCCTAGAGAAAATTGTGTTGAAAGATGTTAGTAGCAATGATGCGGATTGGATCCGTGATCTGAGGTTTATCCTCATTGCTACACAGAAGAATTATGTCCTTGATGCACCGCTAGGTGACGGACCTATTGCAGGAGCAGATGCAGACGTTATGAACGTTTTGCTAGCTCAATATGATGACTACTTAATAGTTTAGTGCACCATGCTTAACGGCTTAGAATCGGGACTTCAAAGACGTTTTGAACGTCATGGACCATATGAGATGTTCCAGTAGTTGAAGTTAATATTTCAAGCAACTACCCGAGTTGAGGGATATGAAGTCTCCAACAAGTTCTATAGCTAAAAGATGGAGGAGAATCGCTCAACTAGTGAGCATGTGCTCAGATTGTCTGGGTACTACAATCGCTTGAATCAAGTGGGAGTTAATCTTCCAGATAAGATAGTGATTGACAGAATTCTCTAGTCACCATCACCAAGTTAGTAGAACTTCGTGATGAACTATAATATGCAAGGGATAACGGAAAATATTCTCAAGCTCTTCGCGATGCTAAAATCGGCGAAGGTAGAAATCAAAGAAACACATCAAGTGTTGATGGTTGACAAGATCACTAGTTTCAAGAAAAGGGCAAAGGGAAAGAAGGGGAACTTCAAGAAGAACGGCAAGCAAGTTGCTGCTCAAGTGAAAAAGCCCAAGTCTGGTCCTAAGCCTGAGACTAAGTGCTTCTACTGCAAAGGGACTGGTCACTGGAAGCGGAACTACCCCAAGTGATTGGCGGATAAGAAGGATGGCAAAGTGAACATAAGTATATTTGATATACATGTTATTGATGTGTACTTTACTAGTATTCATAGCAACCCCTCAGTATTTGGTACTAGTTCAAGTTGCTAAGATTAGTAACTCGAAACGGGAGTTGCAGAATGAACAAAGACTAGTTAAAGGGCAAGGTGACGATGTGTGTTGGAAGTGGTTCCAAGATTGATATGATCATCATCACACACTCCCTATACTTCCGGGATTAGTGTTGAAACTAAATAAGTGTTATTTGGTGTTTGCGTTGAGCATGAATATGATTTGATCATGTTAATTGCAATACAGTTATTCATTTAAGTTAGAGAACAATTGTTGTTCTGTTTACATGAATAAAACCTTCTATGGTCATACACACCAATGAAAATAGTTCATTGGATCTCGATCGTAGTGATACACATATTCATAATATTGAAACCAAAAGATGCGAAGTTAATAATGATAGTGCAACCTATTTGTGGCACTGCCGTTTAGGTCATATTGGTGTAAAGCGCATGAAGAAACTCCATGCTGATGGGATTTTGGAATCACTTGATTATGAATCACTTGATGCTTGTGAACCATGCCCCTTGGGCAAGATGACTAAAACGCCGTTCTCCGGAACAATGGAGCAAGCAACAAATTTGTTGGAAATCATACATACTGATGTATATGGTCCGATGAATATTAAGGCTCGCGACAAGTATCATTATTTTCTAACCTTCACAGATGATTTGAGCAGATATGGGTATATCTACTTAATGAAACATAAGTCTAAAACGTTTGAAAAGTTCAAAGAATTTTAGAGTGAAGTGGAAAATCATCGTGACAAGAAAATAAGGTTTCTACGATCTGATCGCGGAGACGAATATTTGAGTTACGAGTTTGGCCTTCAGTTAAAACAAAGTGAAATAGTTTCACTACTCACGCCACCTAGAACACCACAGCATAATGGTGCGTCCGAACGTCATAACCGTACTTTATTGGATATAGTGCGATCTATGATGACTCTTACCAATCTACCACTATCGTTTTGGGGTTATGCATTAGAGACAGCTGCATTCACGTTAAAAAGGGCACCATCTAAATCCGTTGAGACGACACCGTATGAACTGTGTTTTGGCAAGAAACCAAAGTTGTTGTGTCTTAAAGTTTTGGGGTTGTGATGCTTATATGAAAAAGTTTCATCCTGATAAGCTCAAACCCAAATCGGAGAAATATGTCTTCATAGGATACCCAAAGAAGACAGTTGGGTACACCTTCTATCACAGATCCGAAGGCAAGATATTCGTTGCTGAGAATGGATCCTTTCCAGAGAAGGAGTTTCTCTCGAAAGAAGTGAGTGGGAGGAAAGTAGAAAACTTGATGAGGTAATTGTACCTTCTCCCTTATTGGGAAGTAGTTCATCACAGAAATCTATTCTTGTGACTACTACACCAATTAGTAAGGAAGCTAATGATAATGATCATGTAACTTCAAGATCAAGTTACTACTGAATCTCGTAAGTAAACCAGAGTGAGATCCGCACCAGAGTGGTACGGTAATCCTGTTCTGGAAGTCATGTTACTAGACCATGATGAACTTGCGAACTATGAGCAAGCGATGATGAGCCCAGATTCCGCGAAATGGTTTGAGGCCATGAAATCTGAGATATGATCCATGTATGAGAACAAAAGTATGGACTTTGATGGATTTGCCCGGTGATCGGCAAGCCATAGAATATAAATGGATCTTCAAGAGGAAGACGGACGCTGATGGTAGTGTTACTATCTACAAAGCTAGAATTGTCGCAAAAGTTTTTCGACAAGTTCAAAGTGTTGACTACGATGAGAGTTTCTCACTCGTATCTATGCTTAAGTCTGTCCGAATCATATTAGCAATTGCCGCATTTTATGAAATCTGGCAAATGGATAAACAAAACCGCATTCCTTAATAGATTTATTAAAGAAGAGTTGTATATGATGCAACCAGAAGGTTTTGTCAATCCTAAAGGTGCTAACAAAATATGCAAGCTCCAGCGATCCATCTATGGACTGGTGCAAGCATCTCGGAGTTGGAATATACACTTTGATAAGTTGATCAAAGCATATAGTTTTATACAGACTTGCGGTGAAGCCTATATTTACAAGAAAGTGAGTGGGAGCACTACAACATTTCTGATAAGTATATGTGAATGACATATTGTTGATCGGAAATAATGTAGAATTATTCTGCAAAGCATAAAGGAGTGTTTGAAAGGAGTTTTTCAAAGAAAGACCTCGATGAAGCTGCTTACATATTGAGCATCAAAATCTATAGAGATAGATCAAGACGCTTGATAAGTTTTTTCAATGAGTACATACCTTGACAAGATTTTAAAGTAGTTCAAAATGGAACAGTCAAAGAAAGAGTTCTTGCCTGTGTTACAAGGTGTGAAATTGAGTAAGACTCAAAGCCCGACCACGACAGAAGAGAGAAAGAGAATGAAAGTCATTCCCTATGCCTCAGCCATAGGTTCTATAAAGTATGCCATGCTGTGTACCAGATCTATTGCATACCCTACCACTGAGTTTGGCAAGGGAGTACAATAGTGATCTAGGAGTAGATCACTGGACAGCGGTCAAAATTATCCTTAGTGGAATAAGGATATGTTTCTCGATTATGGAGGTGACAAAAGGTTCGTCGTAAAGGGTTACGTCGATGCAAGTTTTGACACTGATCTAGATGACTCTAAGTCTCAATCTGGATACATATTGAAAGTGGGAGAAATTAGCTAGAGTAGCTCCGTGCAGAGTATTGTTGACACCGAAATTTGCAAAATACTTACGGATCTGAATGCGACAGACCCGTGGACTAAAATTATCTCACAAGCAAAACATCATCACACCTTAGTACTCTTTGGGTGTTAAGCACATAGCGATGTGAACTAGATTAGTGACTCTAGTAAACCCTTTGAGTGTTGGTCACATATCGATGTGAACTATGGGTGTTAATCACATGGTGATGTGAACTATTACTGGTAAATCACATGGCGATGTGAACTAGATTATTGACTCTAGTGCAAGTGGGAGACTGAAGGAAATATGCCCTAGAGGCAATAATAAAGTTATTATTTATTTCCTTAATTCATGATAAATTTTTATTATTCATGCTAGAATTGTATTAATAGGAAACATAATACATGTGTGAATACATAGACAAACAGAGTGTCACTAGTATGCCTCTACTTGACTAGCTCATTAATCAAAGATGGTTATGTTTCCTAACCATGAACAAGGAGTTGTTATTTGATTAATGAGGTCACATCATTAGTTGAATGATCTGATTGACATGACCCATTCCATTAGCTTAGCACCCGATCGTTTAGTGTGTTGCTATTGCTTTTATCCATGACTTATACATGTTCCTATGACTATGAGATTATGCAACTCCCGTTTGCCGGAGGAACACTTTGGGTGCTACCAAACGTCACAACGTAACTGGGTGATTATAAAGGAGTACTACAGGTGTCACCAAAGGTAGATGTTGGGTTGGCGTATTTTGAGATTAGGATTTGTCACTCCGATTGTCGGAGAGGTATCTCTGGGCCCTCTCGGTATATGCACATCACTTAAGCCTTGCAAGCATTGCAACTAATGAGTTAGTTGCGAGATGATGTATTATGGAACGAGTAAAGAGACTTGCCGGTAACGAGATTGAACTAGGTATTGGATACCGACGATCGAATCTCGGGCAAGTAACATACCGATGACAAAGGGAACAACGTATGTTGTTATGCGGTCTGACCGATAAAGATCTTCGTAGAATATGTAGGAGCCAATATAGGCATCCAGGTCCCGCTATTGGTTATTGACTGGAGACGTGTCTCGGTCATGTCTACATTGTTCTCGAACCGTAGGGTCCGCACGCTTAACGTTACGATGACAGTTATTATGAGTTTATGCATTTTGATGTACCGAAGGAGTTCGGAGTCCCGGATGTGATCACGGACATGAAGAGGAGTCTCGAAATGGTCGATACGTAAAGATTGATATATTGGAAGACTATGTTTGGACATCGAAAGTGTTCCAGGTGAAATCAGGATTTTACCGGAATACCGGGAGGGTTACCGGAACCCCCCGGGAGCCTAATGGGCCATAGTGGGCCTTAGTGGAAAGGAGAAAAGGAGCTTCCCTAGGTGTCCGCACGCCTCCCCCCCTTCCCCTAGTCCTATTAGGACTAGGAGAGGTAGCCGGCCCCCTCTCTCCCTCTCCCCCTTGAGGAATCCTATTCCAACTAGGATTGGGGGGGGGGGGGAATCCTACTCCCGGAGGGAGTAGGACTCCCTGGCGCGCCACCCCTTGGCCGGCCAGCCCCTCCCCCTTGGCTCCTTTATATACGGGGGCAGGGGAGCACCCTAGAACACACAAGTTCATCTACGGATCGTTCCTTAGCCGTGTGCGGTGCCCCCTTCCACCAAATTCCACCTCGGTCATATCGTTGCAGTGCTTAGGCGAAGCCCTGTGCCGGTAACACATCAAGATCTTCACCACGCCGTCGTGCTGACAGAACTCTTCCCCGACGCTTTGCTGGATCGGAGCCCGGGGATCGTCATCGAGCTGAACGTGTGCCAAGAACTCGGAGGTGCCGGAGTAACGGTGCTGTGATCGGTCGGATCGTGAGGAGAACGTACGACTACTTCCTCTACGTTGAGTCAATGCTTCCGCTTCAGTCTACAAGGGTATGTAGACAACACTCTCCCCTCTCGTTGCTATGCATCACCATGATCTTGCGTGTGCGTAGGAATTTTTTTGAAATTACTACGTTCCCCAACATCGATTTCACCATCGAACAGATCCTTGCGTTTCCTCCACGGGTCATCATCGCGTAGACACCTTCGATGTCCCATGAACACGGTTTTCGAAGACCCGGATCTCTATCTAGCTGGCGATACGTTGTGTCATCCATGCACCTTACGCATCCAGAAAATCCGTCGACTACCTGCCCCGTGAGATATCCGTAACCGAGATAGTCGTGCACCGTCTTGAGCAGTGCGGCTCTCATAGGGAAATATTCTTTCTCTGCGGCGTCCCACGTATTGGCTGGCGTTTTCCACAGTGTGTCTAGCTCCTCCTTCAGCAGCCCCAGATACAGATTGATGTCGTTCCCTGGTTCTTTCGGCCCTTCAATTAGCATACTCATGTGAATGTACTTCCTCATCATGCACAACCAGGGGGGAAGGTTGTACATCCACACAAACACAGGCCAGGTGCTATGTGTGCTTCTCTAGCTGCCAAACGGATTGACTCCATCGGTGCTCGCGCCCAGCACGATGTTCCTTGGATCCTTCCCAAATTCTGGGTATTCGAAGTTCAACGCTTGCCACTGGCTCGCATCCTTAGGGTGACTCAGCATCTTGTCTTTTTTATCTATCCCCGGATCATTTGCGTCATCTTCTCGCTTCTTCTCCTCCCTATCCGCGTGCCAATGCAGGAGCTTTGCTACCTTAGGGTCCGTGAAATACCACTGCAGACGAGGAGTGATCGGAAAGTACCACACCACTTTTCGAGGAGCTTTCTTCCTCTTCTTGTATCGAGTGACACCGCACACCGGACATATGGTAGACTCCGCGTGCTCGTCCCGATAAATGATGCAATTGTTCATGCACACATGGTATTTCACGTGCGGTAAATCCAGAAAGACAAATATTTAGGAACGGAAGGAGTATATATTTAGAATATTTGGAAGTTTAAACAACAGTAAATAAAGCGAAACGCGAAAACATAAAACATGAAAAAACGAGGCTGTGGCCTCCAGCGAGCTGGGTCTGCCCGGTCTCGTGCTCCCTCGAGCGAGGCTGCCCTATGTCTCTCGTCAGGTGAGACATAAGCACACCCGGTCTAGGATACCTTCCAAAAGCCAACCAAAAGTTGAAGTCCATGGCCACGGCCCAGAATTCAAAGTTAGGCAATCTATGCAGACGTGAAAACCATTCCATTCTGGTTTGGCAGGTACTATCAAAATTAACGGATAAGCAGTCTTGGGAAGTACCACCTGTTCCCCTCCTAGAAGCGATCTAGGGTTCCACCTATCCTCCGGCGGCGACATCGGAGTCCATGTAAATCCTCCACGCCGGTTGGATCTCTTCGGTGGCGGGGAGTCACTACAACGACGGCGCCTCTGGGAACCGCTTGCATGGCGAACCTACCACAATCGACGGCGTCGGGCAGAGCGGGGAGTGAGCAGGAAGCGGTGAGGGTCGAACCAGCAGGAAGGGGAGGGGAGTTTGGACGAAGGACCCAGGACGATGGAGGGAGGATCGGGTAGTGGAAGTAGGAAAGCAGAGGTGGAAGTAGATGAAGAGGATGATTGGGATTACTACGGGCTAGGGCCGGACCTGGAAGATAGATTTGCAGGGATGAAACTGCCTGGAGAGGAGGAAGATGACTTTGATCTTTCTGGAGAAGTTGATGATCTGATCAGGGGCGTGCGTTGGCTAGGGCTATTTCAAGTGTATACCACGAAGCGCTTCAGCCATGCAGCTTTCTTGAAGCAGATGCGGAACGCGTGGGCTGCTGCACAAGGAGTAACTTTCAACATGAAGGGCCCAAATTTATTCTTGTTCCAGTGTCACTGCCTCGGAGACTGGAAATGGATCATGGATGGGGGGACGTGGATCTTTTGTTATGCTCATGTCATCATCCAGGAATGTGATGGTTTTACTAATGTCTCCGAGTACAAGTTGAACAAGGTCCCTTTGTGGGCTAGAATCAAGGGGCTGCCAGATGGCCTGATAGCAAAGAAGGAACTTGCGGAGAAGATCACTGCCAAGGTTGGAGAACCGCCTTTTATAGTGATTGTCAATGAAGGAAAAATTAATCCAGCAAGTGCCCTGAGAGTTAGAGTTTTTGTAGATGTGAGCACGCCTCTGGTGATGTTTGTACCAATTAATCTCAGGGAGATGAGGAGATACCCTATTTTCTATGACAGGCTGCCGGACTTAGCTTTTTCTGCGGCTTGATGGGCCATACAATGGAGGAGTGTGGAGATGGAATACATGATCCTCGCACCTGTGAGTGGGGCGAGTGGCTCCTTTGGGGCTCTGAGCAATCGACCTTTGTGTCAGGAGGCAGAGGAAACATGGAGGGACGAGGCGGAGGAGGTAGATCTAGAGGAAGAGGGGGTAGAGGTGGTAGACAAGGGAGGGGAGGACGTGATGGTTTAAGGAGGAAGGGAGATATGGCAAACTAGCATCCTACCAACATGGACCATACTCAGCAAGATCCCGCCTCTAAAAGTTCCAGTGCGCGCAAAAGACTTGTTTTATCAGATGGGACGGTCAATATAAGGGGCCAAGAGCTCCCAAATTTGGCGGGCAGAGTTGTTGGTACTGTTCTTCTATTGGAAAACGTTGGGGAAGAATCAGCTCAGGTGGCTACCCCTGGGAAAGCCCCGATAGTCAAGAGAAGAAGGAAAGATGGAGTTGTGCGGGATGATGATATGGTAACAGATGATCAGGCGGCCTCCTTAGGGGAGGCCCGCCTGTCCCAATGAGGACGCTATGCTGGAACTACCGCGGGATTGGCGACCCCGCACAGTCAGAAAGCTCCGCGATTTAGTGGAGGTGTGTGCGCCAATGGTGCTTTGCATTGTGGAGGCACAGCTTGTGAAGTATAGAGTGGAAGGCTTGCTAGGTAGTCTAGGTTTTTTGGGTCGTTTTGGAGTAGACAGTGCTGGGAGGAGTGGTGGCTTGTGTCTGTTCTGCAAGAGTGATGTTGCTCTGGAAATAAAAACTTTCTCCCAATATCATATTGACTCGGTGGTGAAGGAACCTGGCAAAAACCCATGGCGTCTGTCATGCTTTTATGGAGTAGCTGACAGGAGTCTGAGGTTCAGGACATGGGACACGATGAAGTTTTTAAGGTAATGTGATGTGTTTCATCAATCACCTTCTCAGTTTTGTTCAATGGGGGGCAGTCTGCATGATTTTAGGCCAACAAGGGGAATGAGGCAGGGGGATCCCATCTCCTCGTATGTATTTTTACTTGCAGCTGAAGGTCTTTCATGTCTTCTTAAAGCGCAAGGTGGTGGTATTCGAGGATTGTCGGTGGCAGAATCAACTCCAGAAGTTAATCATTTACTCTTTGCAGACGATAGCCTTCTGTTTTTTGAAGCTAACAGTGAGAGTGCTATCCGCGTCAGGGACATCTTGAGAAGGTATTGTGATGCATCGGGCCAACATGTCAATACAGAAAAATCCTTGATTTACTTCAGCAAGGGTGTATTGGAGTCAATACGTAATGAAATCAAAAAAGCATTGGATGTACACACCGAATCTTTGTCAGAAAAATACCTGGGGCTGCCTACAGATGTAGGTAGGAAGAAGGAAGGAAGTTTCAGATATCTTAAGGACCGAATATGGAAACACATCCAAGGATGGATGGAGAAATGCTTATCAGCAGGGGGAAAGATGTTTTGATCAAATCAGTTGCACAATCCATTCCGACATATTCAATGTGATGTTTCAAGCTTTGTCGTGGACTAACTGAACACATAAATAGTCTCCTAAGGAAGTTTTGGTGGGGAAGTAAGCAAGGTCAGAGAAAACCGTCATGGGTCTCCTGGAAAACCATGTGTAAACCAAAGAATTTGGGGGGATTGGTTTTCGGGATATTGAGTTATTTAACCTGGCTTTGTTAGCACGTCAAGTTTGGCGTTTGCTTCAAGACCCGGAGTCACTGAGTGCACGAGTCTTGCGAGCAAGATACTACCCCCAAGGTAGCATTTTGGAGGCTACCCTTGGCGCACATCCATCTCAGGTGTGGCGCTCGCTGTTGGAAGGAACGGAAATTTTGGTTCTGGCACTACTAGAAAAAGGGCTACTAATGGCGCACCTAATTTGGCCATTAATAGCGCATTAGTGGTGCGCCATTAGTGCCACGCCATTAGTATCTGGTATACTAATGGCGCACCTCAGATGCGCCATTAGTATATACAACAGTGCGCCATTAGTATGCCTCCCAGGGGCCATGTATACCCAGGTGCTTTGGCATACTAATGGCGCACAACAATAAGATGCGCCATTAGTAACTTTGGCATACTAATGGCGCACTTTTTAATGATGCGCCATTAGTATCCTCTGGCATACTAATGGCGCACTGTGATGTGATGCGCCATTAGTATGAATATTAGGTTTTTTTAATTTTTTAATTTTCTGTTTTTTGCACAGGTTACGAAATGTATAATTGGACAAAATATAGACAGCACACATCAACAACAGATTCATTGAATACAATAGAAGATTAGTCTCTGAATACAATTCATCATATTAGTCTCCGAATACAATTCATCATATTAAACTCCGAATTGAAAAGACCGAACAAAGATAGAACATTATATTACAAGTCCCGAGACCGCGAGTAGCCTGTTTGTCTTCACATTACAAGTCGATATCGATCATCTAAACTACCATCACATAGAAGAGAGTTGCGGTCATCACGATGAGCATCATCATGATGAAACTGGTCTTCATTCGGTTCCTCCAACGCTCCCTCCCCTCTCCCGCTAGATAGCGGGCGTATCTAGATTCGGCCTCGGCCCTAGTGGTGTACCCTTTGTAACTGTTACCGCTGAATCAGTGAACCTGTCTCCGACACTCCTCCCAGTCGTCGTAGACTCCGGGAACCTTACCCTTGTACACGACATACGACGGCATCGCTATGCACTAGCCAAATGAAACGTTAGTACCAATTTGCAGACAATACATAAGCAATATATAAGTATGCAACAGAACGATCGGAAGAGAAAAGCAAGACATTAATAGCATCGATTACATCTAAGTTGAACGACTCTCGAAAACAAAGAGACATACTACAAGTTCATTAAAGTTTAATTACAACATGAGCCAATCGATGTTTCAGAACTAGACACAGCATCACTGCTTTCGACTCGACTCAAGGGACCGGAACGTGGATGAAGCTGCCGTCTATCGTGGGAGTCATGAAATTATGGGCGTTGTCAGCCTGCATTTGTAGCATTGTGTCGATGTCACTGTTGGACGGTTGATTTCTGAGGTAGAACTGCCCCGAGGTACGAAGGACATCTTGATGGATGATTTCCGCAAACTCCGACTGGATGCGAAAGAATTCTTGTCTGATGTCCGCGTCCTGGATTGCCGACACGCTCGCGGCCCAATCTTTGAGTTTACTCGGTAGCAGAAGTTGATGATGGTCCCGTACGATCGCCCGCATGTGATGGATGGCGTAGTAGGCACCCTTCTGACCGCCAGGCGGCTGCTTGACGCAGCAGAACATTATATTGTGGGAGAACACGTGCTTGCCGTACTTACGAATAGGCCTGGTGAAGGTGCCTCCAGATTTGGCGTAGCCGGGGAGAACATCATCAACAACCTTCTTGACATTTGTGTAGTCTATGTTCGACTGACGGTCCGGGTCGAAATACGTGGCCATGGAATATTTGGGGCTTAGGAGGATGAGCGTGCAATGTGTTTCACTGCAGAAAACATGGAATGTTAAAAGAAAAATGATCAAAATCTAAGAATTCATATGTTACGGGGCGGTTGAGGGGAGGAATTACTCGGGAAAGTAAGGCACGAGGAAGTTATCCTTATATGGGTTTGCCAGAATGACGCCTTCGAGGTAAGAACTCGCGACTTGCCGGTCCCCAGCGCTGCCCAAGATCTTGGCACGCGTGTAGAAGGGGTCGACTATCACAATGTCCGGGTCTTGTCGCGAATGATCCGCATCTCCATACTCAGCGAAAATAGCCGAACGAAGGTGTAGTGCAGCGGATGAAGGTTCAACATAGCGTGGATATCATTAAACCGCAGGACGATCCTACCCCCGATGGAGTTTTCCACAAAGCCCTTTCCCTTTGGCACCTTGGCCGCGAAAACCGGGTATGACACATCCTTCTCTCTGAGACGCCGCTTCTCCAAAGAAAGAACACTGTCATGTAGACTCCGCATAGCACCGGCTGCAACATCGAGCATATTTCTCGGTAGCATCGGCCTACCCGCCACATGCACCCTCCTCATTAAATCCTCAGGTGAAGGTGGCCCGTCCTGAGCACGGATCGTACTCGGTGCCGGCTGGCCCGCACCCTTGTTAGTCTTTATTTTGCGTGCCTTCTTCTTCTCCTGTAATGGGACCGAGTTCTGCTCACAGACCGCCTTCTTGAGTGTGTTGGGTCTGATAATATTTCGCACCTCGCCTATCTGAGGCTCGGTGAAGTCGGCAGCTGGAGGCGTCTCCTGAGAGCTGAACGGCAGACGACGCCTTTTGCAACTTGGCTTCTCCGCGGTACCAGCTAGATCGCACACGTCTTTTGTTGGGTTGGGTTCTTGAGAAGGAGGCCCCATGAAGTCGCCATCGTACCCATGATCGGCAAAGTACTGATTGACGTTGCCAAATGTATCGTCATCGTCGTCGTTCTGATCCTGTGCCATATGCATGTTTGGATCCAGTGGCATGGGGATGTCCGGCACCGTTGCGGTGGTCTTGCCATGGGGCCGACTTGGCACCGGCACGACTGGCGGTGTTGTCTTTGGGGTGGTGTCCCCCGCCCCCAAACGAATCTGGCTCTTCGGCCAAAGCAGGGGCCAGCTCAGGCTGGCGCTGAGGGTCATCACGTCATCATCGTCGGCCCCGACGGGTCGAATCGGAAGTAACAACTCGTCGCAGCCTGGCAGCACCCGAACCAGTTGAACCCTAAACAAGTTGGGTGGCATCTGGGTACCGTGGAACAAGGGGTTGCCTGGTCGAACGATTTTGCCCTTGGCGACATCGACCAACTCGTTGTTCACGAAGTGCAGGAGAGTGCACGGAACGTCGGCGGCGCCCTGCGAAAACATGTAGGGCGTCAGGGATGCCCAGTCAAAGGCAAGGAGATGAAGTCCTCGGCCGAGAGAGGCTTAATTAGTTACTGTGATGATGGCGTCGAGCTCGGCTAATGTCGAGGCACCGCCAACGGCGGGCGTGCAGTTGACGGAGGGGCCGCTTGCTGCAGAGGTGCCGGCCGGCGTACACCTGGGTGCATTAAGCTCCCATGCCGGCGCCGGAGACACCAATGCCGCCACCGCCGGAGACACCAATGGCCCCGCCATCACGTTCTGCGAGTTGCTGGCCATGAAGCTAGGAATCGGGGGCGGCCCCTGTTGGCAGCCCGCAATCCACGCACTCAACCCCTGGATCAAGGTAGGCACAATGGCGGTGATCGTTGCTCCGAGTTGTTGTTGCACTTGCTCTTGGACAATCTCCGGAATCCATGCCACCTGTGCCTTGAGTTCTTGAACCTCGCGCGCCTGGCTTTCCGAGCTTGTCTTTTTCTCCTTTCGCCCAGCAGTGTTATAGTATGACGACCATTTTGTCGACAAGCCTTTGCCGGCCACACGACCAGCTGACATCGGCTTAGTGTTCTTATCCTTGTTCTTCATTACATTCAACGCCCTATTTAGAGTGGTGTCCCAAGGGTTGCTCTTAGTCGACCCACGCTACTGCTTTCAGTCGCCTGTGGAAGGAATGTGAACCATTTAGAAATTTGGCTTCATTAATTAGAATGCAACCATATGGAGCTAATTACGCGGGGGTGTATTCCTTACCAGAACAAGCTCAAGCGCCCTGGTCTTCGGATCCGTGGTAAGCTCCTTTGTTTTCGGGTCCTTCTTGTACTGGGCCCTGACATAGTTCCTGGTCTGCTTGTCACCGTATTTATCGAAGAGGGGCGGTAGGCCTTGCTCGGCACGGTCCGCCTCCTCCTTGTCCCATATAGGCTCCGCCACTCTGTAACCGCCGGGACCGAGTGTGTGTTCCCCTAAGTTCAGCTCCCGCATTTCTTTCCCCCACCGACAGTATTCGGAGTTTGCGGTTCTCGAGCAATTGATCTTGAAGTCGTTGTAGTCATCTTCGGTGATCGAAGGATTTTTCTCCTTGATCTTGTCATAACTCTCACCTTTCTCGATGATTCTCTTCACATTGCTTTTCCAAGTAGACAGGGCCTTGCTCATCTTCGTGAGGGCAGCATTGTTCACTTTATTCCCTTTGAGGCTTGTGTTTTCAAATTCAGCGGGGAACTTGTATCGTTCGTGCAGCTTCGTGAAGAGGAGGTTGCGCAAATTCCCTCGGTCAGGATGCCTCAGGTTCTCGGTGTTGATCGAGACGGTGCTCCGGAGAATGCACCTGAGCTAAAGCGAGTACCCCTTGACTATTCGTTCGGGCGCCGTTGGTTTCCCATCGGAGTCCACTTCAGTAACTTCCTCCTTGAGGGTGCGGAGCACGGTCGGGCGTCGGTCCTTCCGTTGCCTCTTCGGTTGGCTGCCATCTGTGCGTGCGCCTCCATCATCAGTGGTGGCATCCTCGGCGGCACCATCAGTGGTGGCATTAGTGGGGTCATCCTCGGCGGCACCATCAGTGGTCTCAGGATCGGTGGGGAAGGCGGCATCCTCATACAAGTGAGGTTGTTCCTCCATCTCCTGGGACAGCTCCCAGAATGCCTTGCCGCCCGAACCCCCGGCCTCATCGTTGTTGGCCATGTTTCTCTCTAAATAGGAACAAAGTTTGGTCAAAAAGTTGGTTATTGTCAAGGAACAAGATCATGGTCTCATCATTTAGGGTTTGTCGACACCGAGGCATCCTAAAAGCTAAGCTTTTATCATTGAGGGTTTTTCGGCGCCGAGGCACCCTAAAAGCCTAATCTTTCATCATTTCGGTTTTTATCGACACCGAGGCACCCAAAAAGCCAAGGTTGTATAATTAATGGTTTGTCGACACCAAGGCATCCTAAAAGCTAAGCTGGGAAGGAGAAATCTAAGTTGGGCCTAATCAGTTTGCTCTATTGCCGCCTATGGTTTAATGCAGCTAGAATAAAGAGGCACTTGATCCTACTTAATTAACTGCTAAGATACCCCGGCCCATGCATTAGTCACAAGTACCCCATATGTCCTATTTTTAGCAAAGTCATGCTAAAATTCACGGAAAATTTCAGCATGACCTTTGCTGAAAATAGGACATATGGAGTACCCAAATTTGCCGGAACAGAAGTTAATCGACATTCCAGCAAACTCAAGGGCCTCCCGGGGTACCTGCAAAATCATCACGACACGATGGTCGGAGACATGACCTTTGCCTAACAGTTCTGAACTCCTGCCAAAACTGAACACAACATATATATACACTGGACATTTTGATATTAACCTAAGGAAAAATGAATAGTTAGGTTAATATTAACCCCAGATACATCAACTACTGCACTGTCCTGCCTAATAAAAATAGTCATGCCAGCATATAGTATATAAATCTGAATTTGTGTTTACAAGAAGAGTGCCCATTACAGGCTAAGCATGGCAGATAGATATTGATATGACAGATAGAAAACTGAGAATGGATAAAAAAACTAAGCATGGCAGCAAGACGCTGATGCATCTTCTGTGTCGCCAACTTTCAAAACAGAATCTGTGCCAATTGTGGACCCATGTTGTACTGAAAAAGCTTTAAAATAGTTGTGATTAAACATTGTCAAATCTGGTTAATTCCCTTGCATAGTTGGTTGATGATTTAACTTACGACGATCAACTGACAGAGCAGACGTAGCAGCAACTAAAAGTCTGAATTCTGAAAATCTCTGGGCAACAGAAATTTTCTGAATCTCTGAGTAGAGCTGGCTCATCTTATCAATCGTGAGTAGCATTTGAATCCAAAAAATGCAGTGTGATGTAGTAGTATTGTTGTTCATGGCGGCCTGGGCTGACCAATCCAGGCGCCATTGTTTCTGAAGCTAGGAAGGTGTGCATGCTACTGAATTGTGCAGTTTATCTACTACTCCTGGAGTAGTAAACTGACCACACGCAAATTGTAAGTGCATCTAGTGCCCCTTAGTGATTTTGGTGTATTGAAGACTTATAGGTTAAGTATCTAATGTGTTTATGAGTGTACATAGGTCTATAAGTCTATGAGGAGTTTGATATTTACAGAGAAAGTCGACCCCTAAAAATGAAGTTCTTCGACTGAAGACTTTGATATACTGAAGACTTTCTGAAGACTTTGAAAGTGAAGAAATTGGTGTGACCTTGAAGACTTGGTATTCATTTGAGGAACATGAAGCGTGAAGACTTTTGTTTTCGTAGTTTCATTTTCTCTTTCTTGAGTCATAGGAAACATCGTACTGTTAAAGGGGGTCGAGGAAATACTAAGGAGAAAATTTCCATGTGATGCTCAACTCAAATCCTACACCTACCAATCCCTTCGAGTGAAGCCATTGGAAATCTCATACAGTTCAGTCAATTTCTTCAGTGACAGAGACGCAGTTCTTCTGGTCACTGAGGACTTTGCTCTGACTGAGGAGTTAGGAATTCGCCAGTGCGAATTGCCTACACAGTGAGGAACATGATAGCCCTAAGGAATTTGTACCTCAAATTTCCGACCGTTGCTGTGCTGCGCGCCAGCTGTCCTAAAATATCTTGTCCACCTAACGGTCATATCATTGAAGGGCATTTATGTCTTATCATGTCGGGCTGCTCCCTAGGCTATAAATAGCCGCCTCCTACAACCACTAGCTGGTTGGCTACTCCGCGAGAACTTGACACTTGTCATTTGAGAGCAACCCATCCTCCGAGGACTTTGAGCGAAAATCATCAAGTTAGGAAAATCCAAACCCAAACCCAAAACACCTAGAAACCCAAAGTGATTGAGCATCACTAAAGAGATTGATCCTGCGTGGATCCGACGCTTGTTACCTTTGAAGACTGTGCTTCTTCCAGACGGTTAGGCGTCAAGGTCTAGAGCATCCAAGAGGAATTGTGGATCACCGAGTGACCAAGTCTGTGAAGGTTTGGAATTCACCTGAAGACTTACCACGAGTGATTGGGCGAGGACTGTGTGTCCTTAGCTCAAGGAGAATACGGTGAGGACTTGGTGTCCCGAGCTGCGTGCTCAGGACTGGGTGTCCGGGACTGTGTGTCCTCGAGTTTAAATACTCAGCCGCTCCAACCAGATGTACAACTGAGACAGCAGTTGGAACTGGTCTACCAAATCATTGTCTTCACCAAGCTTACTGGTTCTATTTCCTCAACACTTTCATTTCCTCATTACTGAGTTGTGTGTTTGTTCATATCTGTGTTTGAAGACTTTGACTGAAGACTTTCTCAATTTCCTCAGTTCAATTTCTTCAGTCTGTTTGTCTTCATCTTGTGTTATCCTGTGTTTACGCTTTCTGTGCTCAGTGTTCGTCTTCATTTCATCATGATGACTATGCTAGGAATCTGTTATGTTTTCATCTGAGTACTTATTCCGCTGCTAGTAGTTCTTCGCTAAGGAATTTCCTCACGGGCAAATTCCTCAGTGAAGAATTTCATAAAAATCGCCTATTCACCCCCCCTCTAGTCGATATAACGCACTTTCAATTGGTATCAGAGCAAGGTACTCCCTTGTTCTGTGTGATTTTGGTTTAACCGCCTGGAGTTTTAGTTATGTCGACCGCAGATATGAAGAAAGTGCCATGCCCCATCTTTGACGGTCACGAGTATCCCAAATGGAAGGCTATGATGAAGAAGCGTCTCATGGTGATGGACAACGAGCTATGGACCGTCACTGAGATTGGTCTGACCGGTCTGTGCAAGATGGCGGAAGCTAATGACATTCGCAAGTACACTCAACTCAACCTCACAGCAAAGGCCGTCATCTTCTCCAGTCTGTCTAGAAACCAGTTCCAAAACATCATGCATCTCGATCAGGCGAAGCTTATCTGGGACCGTCTCTCTAATGTCTATGAAGGCCATCGAACCTGTCATGATCCTTGGTTCGAAGACTTCAAGGAATCTCTCAAGTCAATGACAATTGAACCAGAATCATCAACCTCCTCACCATGTCTCATGGTAGATGGTGAAAAGGTAACTGAATGCTATCTGTCTGAATCCAGTGATGATGAATCTGGTGATGAATTTGGACCCAGCTATGTCAAATTTGCCTCACTTGCTGCTAAACTACAAAGAGCTTTGGAAAGAGCTAATAACATGCTTAGTAAGAGCAATGGTATGTTGAGTGAAGAAATGGATCAATCACAAGCTTTGGCTGAAAGTCTTCAGAGACTTCATTCTAAGTATGACTCTCTTCAAGATCAGCATAACTCTCTCTTGTCTGATTTTGAGAAGATAAGAGTGAGTTATGAAGATCTTCAGAAGGAGCGCGATTCATTACTTGCCCAAGAAATCAGCGCTGCTCAGGAAGAATTTATTCCTCCATGTTTAAAATGCATTGAACGAGAATCTGCTAATTCCTCACCTGAATGTTCAAACGCTTCTAATGTTACAAATTCTTCACCTGTCTCTGCTATCACTAATTCCTCATCTGAGGACATTGCTAGTATTACTGACGATGCAGGGCTGAAGGAATTGTACATGACAGGCATGTACAAAAGCCTCAAAGGGCATCAGACTCTTTGTGATGTGCTTAAAAAGCAGATCCTCAACAGGAACCCTAGGAAAGAGGGTATTGCCTTTGAGAGGAAACTCAATGCTGATGGTGCATATTGGAAGCCTAAGCAGTACCCCAAAACCTCATGGGTTGCTGCAAAGGGACCTCCAGTTGATCCATCTAATTTATCTGGCTATACATGTGAATCTTCTCATTCTTCTGATGAGTCTTTTGACTCCAACTATAAATTGTTCAAAAATCAGAATGGTGAAGTATTTGCTAGATATGTTGGCACTAACTGTAGGAACGGTTCCCTTGTGAAGAAAATATGGGTTCCCAAAAGGCGCCTTGAAAGTCTTCAGGTGAATGTACTCATGACACAACCTATGAAGAAAAGGAACCTCAGATCAAATTCTTCATATGGACCAAATTTTTCATATGGATCCAAGTCCTCATACGGAACAAATTCCTCTAGGGGATCAAATTCCTCACATGGATCAAAGTCCTCATATGAACATCATCGTGCTAACAACTTTGTTTCGTAGGGAAGAGCCAAGGTCTATGAATATGAGCATTATTCTTCAAATTATTATGTTCATAAGTCCTCGAAGAATTTCTCTGCTTATGCATATGCTTACCCTAACCCCTCTTATGTGAAACGAAATGGTTTGGCTGCTTTGCCACCATTCTCATATGGAGCTCGCAGAGTGATGAACTCTTTGCCACCCCTTCAGATGTGGGTGGTGAAGAAAAATAACTAATCTCTTCTGCAGGGTTAGGTCTCCAGACGTGCAATAACGTCTGAAGAATTTGTTGGGGACCTGACAAATTGCCTGAAAGGATGCAGGCTAACCATGATGAAATAAACTTTCATTTCACACGTCCTCCCTCTGTTTTATCTGTCTACTACTTGATGAAATTGATCTGATGAATTGTGATATCATATTCTTCACTGCTGAAGTATATGAGGTCGTAAGTTGCACTAATTCATCTGCAGGATGATCAACCCAAAGCCACTGAATGGGTACTTGATAGTGGATGTACAAATCACATGACTAGTGACAAGAATCTTTTAATGGATGCTCCCTTATCATCGTCACATATGAAGAATATGATCTTTGCTGACAAAAGCAAAAGTCAGGTATTGGGTCTAGGTAAAGTTGCTATCACAAAGGATCGACACATGGACAAAGTCATGCTTGTTGAGTCCTTAGGATACAACCTTATGTCTGTCTCAATGCTTTGTGATCTTCACATGGTTGTTGTCTTTGGCAAGTATCATTGTGTTGTGATTATGGAAGCTGACAATTCCAAAGTCTTCGAAGGCTTTAGGAGAGGAGACTTGTATATTGTTGATTTCTCTGCAGATTCACAACCAGCCGTGTGCCTACTTGCAAAAGCTTCAGAAGGATGGTTATGGCATCGACGACTTGGTCATGCAGGCATGAGGAATTTGAACACGCTTGCGAAGAAGAAGCATATCATTGGCATTGAGAATGTCAAATTCCTCAAGGATCACTTGTGCGGTGCCTGTGAAGCTAGAAAGATGACAAAGGCCAAGCATCCAGCGAAGACTATCATGACCACTACTCATCCATTTGAATTGCTTCACATGGATCTCTTCGGTCCTAACCATTATTCATCTGTTTCGAATGAAGCATCTCAATATGGCTTTGTTATTGTTGATGATTACTCTCGTTACACATGGGTACACCTTGTCTCTTACAAAACTGAAGTGCAGGAAGTCTTCAAACGATTTTCCTCGAGGGCTTCAACCAACTTTGGTGTGAAGATCAAGCACATCAGAAGTGACAATGGCACTAAGTTCAAGAATTCGGGTCTCGATGACTATCTTGCTGAACTTGGTATTACTCATGAGTTATCTGCTCCTTATACTCCTCAACAGAATGGCGTCGTGGAGCGCAAGAACAGGACTCTTGCTGAGATGGCTCGCACTATGCTCAATGAGTACAAATTGTTGGAAATATGCCCTAGAGGCAATAATAAAAGCATTATTATTATATTTCCTTATTCATGATAATTGTCTTTATTCGTGCTATAATTGTGTTAACCGGAAATCGTAATACATGTGTGAATAACAGACAACAACATGTCCCTAGTGAGCCTCTAGTTGACTAGCTCGTTGATCGACAGATAGTCATGATTTCCTGACTATGGACATTGGATGTCATCGATAACGGGATCACATCATTAGGAGAATGATGTGATGGACAAGACCCAATCCTGAACATAGCATAAGATCGCATAGTTCGTTTGCTAGAGTTTTCCAATGTCAAGTATCCTTTCCTTAGACCATGAGATCGTGTAACTCCCGGATACCGTAGGAGTGCTTTGGGTGTGCCAAACGTCACAACGTAACTGGGTGACTATAAAGGTATACTACGGGTATCTCTGAAAGTGTCTGTTGGGTTGACATGGATCGAGACTGGGATTTGTCACTTCGCTTGACGGAGAGGTATCACCGGGCCCTCTCGGTAATGCATCATCACAATGAGCTCAAGGTGATCAAAGTGTTTGATCACGGGATCATGCATTACGGTAACGAGAAAAGTGACATGCCGATAACGAGATTGAACGAGGTATTGGGATACCGACGATCGAATCTCGGGCAAGTAAAATACCGATTGACAAAGGGAATCGTATACGGGATTAATTGAATCCTCGACATCGTGGTTCATCCGATGAGATCATCGTGGAGCATGTGGGAGCCAACATGGGTATCCAGATCCCGCTGTTGGTTATTGCCCGAGAGCCGTCTCGGTCATGACTGCATGTCTCCCGAACCCGTAGGGTCTACACACTTAAGGTTCGGTGACGCTAGGGTTGTGAAGATATGTATGTGCAGTAACCCGAATGTTGTTCGGAGTCCCGTATGAGATCCCGGACGTCACGAGGAGTTCCGGAATGGTCCGAAGGTAAAGAATTATATATAGGAAGTGCTATTTTGGCCATCGGGACAAGTTTCGGTGTTATCGGTATTGTACCGGGACCACCGGAGGGGTCCCGGGGGTCCACCGGGGGGGTCCACCTGCCCCGGGGGGACACATGGGCCTTAGGGGGTGCGCCTTGGCCTGCTTGGGCCAAGGGGAACCAGCCCCAAGGGCCCATGCGCCAAGGAAACTTGGAGGAGGGAGAGTCCTACAAGGGGAAGGCACCTCCGAGGTGCCTTGGGGAGGATGGACTCCTCCCCACCCTTGGCCGCACCCTTCCTTGGAGGAAGGGGCAAGGGCTGCGCCTCCCCCTCTCCCTTGGCCCTATATATAGTGGGGAAAAGGAGGAGCAAACTAACCCCATTGCCCTGGCGCCTCCCTCTCCCTCTCCAACACCTCCTCCTCCTCCATTGAGCACGGCGAAGCCCTGCCGGAGTACTGCAGTTCCACCATCACCACGCCGTCGTGCTGTTGCTGGAGCCTTCATCCCCAACCTCTCCTTTGCCTTGCTGGATCAAGAAGGAGGAGACGCCACGCTTTCCGTACGTGTGTTGAACGCGGAGGTGCCGTCCGTTCGGCACTAGATCATCGGTGAATTGGATCACGGCAAGTACGACTACCTCATCCACGTTCACCCGAACGCTTCCGTTGCGATCTACAAAGTGGTATGTAGATGCTATCTAATCTGAATACTCGTTGCTAGATGAACTCATAGATGGATCTTGGTGAAACCGTAGGAAAAATTTTAATTTTCTGCAACGTTCCCCAACAGTGGCATCATGAGCTAGGTCTATGCGTAGTTCTTCTTGCACGAGTAGAACACAATTTGTTGTGGGCGTAGATGTTGTCAAATCTTCTTGCCGCTACTAGTATTATCTTGCTTCAACGGTATTGTGGGATGAAGCGGCCCGGACCAACCTTACACGTACGCTTACGTGAGACCGGTTCCACCGACGAACATGCACTAGTTGCATAAGGTGGCTGGCGGGTGTCTGTCTCTCCTACTTTAGTTGGAGCGGATTCGATGAAAAGGGTCCTTATGAAGGGTAAATAGAAGTTGACAAATCACGTTGTGGTCTGAACGTAGGTAAGAAAACGTTCTTGCTAGAACCCTAATTCAGCCACGTAAAACTTGCAACAACAATTAGAGGACGTCTAACTTGTTTTTGCAGCAAGTGCTTTGTGATATGATATGGCCAAAGTTGTGATGTATGATGAATGATCTATATGTGATGTATGAGATGTTCATGCTATTGTAATAGGAATCACGACTTGCATGTCGATGAGTATGACAACCAGCAGGAGCCATAGGAGTTGTCTTTATTTTTGTATGACCTGCGTGTCATTGAGAATCGCCATGTAAATTACTTTACTTTATTGCTAAACGAGTTAGCCATAGTAGTAGAAGTAATAGTTGGCGAGCAACTTCATGGAGACACGATGATGAAGATCATGATGATGAAGATCATGGTGTCAAGCCGGTGACAAGATGATCATGGAGCCCCAAGATGGAGATCGAAGGAGCTATGTGATATTGGCCATATCATGTCACGTTTATTATTTGATTGCATGTGATGTTTATCATGTTTTGCATCTTGTTTACTTAGAACGACGGTAGTAAATAAGATGATCCCTCATAATAATTTCAAGAAAGTGTTCACCCTAACTGTGCACCGTTGCGACAGTTCGTTGTTTCGAAGCACCACGTGATGATCGGGTGTGATAGATTCTAACGTTCACATACAACGGGTGTAAGACAGATTTACACACGCAAAACACTTAGGTTGACTTGACGAGCCTAGCATGTACAGACATGGCCTCGGAACACGGAAGACCGAAAGGTCGAGCATGAGTCGTATAGAAGATACGATCAACATGAAGATGTTCACCGATGTTGACTAGTCCGTCTCACGTGATGATCGGACACGGCCTAGTTGACTCGGATCATGTAATACTTAGATGACTGGAAGAGGGATGTCTATCTAAGTGGGAGTTCATTAAATAATTTGATTGAATGAACTTTATTATCATGAACTTAGTCTAAATATTTACAATATGTCTTGTAGATCAAATGGCCAACGTAATCCTCAACTTCAACGCGTTCCTAGAGAAAACCAAGCTGAAAGACGATGGTAGCAACTATACGGACTGGGTCCGGAACCTGAGGATCATCCTCATAGCTGCCAAGAAAGATTATGTCCTACGAGCACCGCTGGGTGACGCACCTATTCTCCCTGCACAACAAGACGTTATGAACGCTTGGCAGTCGCGATGCGATGATTACTCCCTCGTTTAGTGCGGCATGCTTTACAGCTTAGAGCCGGGGCTCCAAAAGCGTTTTGAGAGACATGGAGCATATGAGATGTTCGAAGAGCTGAAAATGGTTTTCCATGCTCATGCCCGGGTCGAGAGATATGAGATCTCCAACAAATTCTTCAGCTGTAAGATGGAGGAAAATAGCTCTGTCAGTGAGCACATACTCAGAATGTCTGGGTTGCACAACCGCTTGACTCAACTGGAAGTTAATCTTCCGGAAGAAGTGGTCATTGACAGAATCCTCCAGTCGCTTCCACCTAGCTACAAGAGCTTTGTGATGAACTACAGTATGCAGGGGATGGTAAAGACCATTCCTGAGGTGTATGCTATGCTGAAATCAGCAGAGGTAGAAATCAAGAAAGAGCATCAAGTGCTGATGGTGAATAAAACCACTAAGTTCAAAAGGAGCAAGGGTAAAAAGAACTTCAAGAAGGACGGCAAGGAAGTTGCCGCGCCCGGTAAGCAAGTTGCCGGGAAGAAGCCAAAGAATGGACCCAAGCCCGAAACTGAGTGCTTTTATTGCAAGGGAAGTGGTCATTGGAAGCGGAACTGCCCCAAATACTTAGCGGACAAGAAGGCCGGCAAAACCAAAGGTATACGTGATATACATGTAATTGATGTGTACCTTACCAGTACTCGTAGTAGCTCTTGGGTATTTGATACCGGTGCAGTTGCTCACATTTGTAACTCAAAGCAGGAGCTACGGAATAAACGGAGACTGGCGAAGGACGAGGTGACGATGCGCGTCGGGAATGGTTCCAAGGTCGATGTGATCGCCGTCGGCACGCTGCCTCTACATTTACCTACGGGATTAGTTTTAAACCTCAATAATTGTTATTTAGTACCAAGTTTGAGCATGAACATTGTATCCGGATCTCGCTTAATTCGAGATGGCTACTCATTTAAATCCGAGAATAATGGTTGTTCTATTTATATGAGAGATATGTTTTATGGTCATGCTCCGATGGTTAATGGTTTATTCTTGATGAATCTCGTACGTGATGATACACATATTCATAGTGTGAGTACCAAAAGAGTTAAAGTTGATAACAATAGTCCCACATATTTGTGGCACTGCCGCCTTGGTCACATAGGTGTCAAACGCATGAAGAAGCTCCATGCAGATGGACTTTTAGAGTCTCTTGATTATGAATCATTTGACACGTGCGAACCATGCCTCATGGGTAAAATGACCAAGACTCCGTTCTCAGGAACAATGGAGCGAGCAACCAACTTATTGGAAATCATACATACCGATGTGTGTGGTCCAATGAGTGTTGAGGCTCGCGGTGGCTATCGTTATGTTCTCACCCTCACTGATGACTTGAGTAGATATGGGTATATCTACTTAATGAAACACAAGTCTGAAACCTTTGAAAAGTTCAAGGAATTTCAGAGTGAGGTTGAAAATCAACGTGATAGAAAGATCAAGTTTCTACGATCAGATCGTGGAGGAGAATACTTGAGTCACGAATTTGGCACACACTTAAGAAAATGTGGAATAGTTTCACAACTCACGCCGCCTGGAACACCTCAGCGTAATGGTGTGTCCGAACGTCGTAATCGCACTCTATTAGATATGGTGCAATCTATGATGTCTCTTACCGATTTACCGCTATCTTTTTGGGGCTATGCTTTAGAGACTGCCGCATTCACTTTAAATAGGGCTCCGTCGAAATCCGTTGAGACGACACCGTATGAATTATGGTTTGGGAAGAAACCTAAGCTGTCGTTTCTAAAAGTTTGGGGATGCGATGCTTATGTGAAGAAACTTCAACCTGAGAAGCTCGAACCCAAGTCGGAAAAATGCATCTTCATAGGATACCCGAAAGAAACTGTTGGGTATACCTTCTACCTCAGATCCGAAGGCAAGATCTTTGTTGCCAAGAATGGATCCTTTCTAGAGAAAGAGTTTCTCTCGAAAGAAGTAAGTGGGAGGAAAGTAGAACTTGATGAAGTGTTACCTCTTGAACCGGAAAATGGCGAAACTCAAGAAATCGTTCCTGAGGTGCCTGCACCGACTAGAGAGGAAATTAATGATTATGATCAAGATACTTCTGATCAAGCTCCTACTGAAATTCGAAGGTCCACAAGGACACGTTCCGCACCAGAGTGGTACGGCAACCCTGTCTTGGAAATCATGTTGTTAGACAACGGTGAACCTTCGAACTATGAGGAAGCAATGGCGGGCCCGAATTCCGACAAATGGCTGGAAGCCATGAAATCCGAGATAGGATCCATGTATGAAAACGAAGTATGGACTTTGACTGACTTGCCCGTCGAACGGCGAGCCATAGAAAATAAATGGATCTTCAAGAAGAAGACAGACGCGGATGGTAATGTGACCGTCTATAAAGCTCGGCTTGTCGCTAAGGGTTATCGACAAGTTCAAGGGGTTGACTACGATGAGACTTTCTCACCGGTAGCGAAGCTGAAGTCCGTCCGAATCATGTTAGCAATTGCCGCATACTATGATTATGAGATATGGCAAATGGACGTCAAAACGGCATTCCTTAATGGTTTCCTTAAGGAAGAATTGTATATGATGCAACCGGAAGGTTTTGTCGATCCTGAGAATGCTGACAAGGTATGCAAGCTCCAACGCTCGATTTATGGGCTGGTGCAAGCATCTCGGAGTTGGAACATTCGCTTTGATGAGATGATCAAAGCGTTTGGGTTTACACAGACTTATGGAGAAGCCTGTGTTTACAAGAAAGTGAGTGGGAGCTCTGTAGCATTTCTCATATTGTATGTAGACGACATACTTTTGATGGGAAATGATATAGAACTCTTGGACAGCATCAAGGCCTACTTGAATAAGAGTTTTTCAATGAAGGACCTTGGAGAAGCTGCTTATATATTAGGCATCAAGATCTATAGAGATAGATCGAAACGCCTCATAGGTCTTTCACAAAGCACATACCTTGATAAGATATTGAAGAAATTCAATATGGATCAATCTAAGAAAGGGTTCTTACCTGTGTTACAAGGTGTGCAATTGAGCTCAGCTCAATGTCCGACCACGGCAGAAGATATAGAAGAGATGAGCGTCATCCCCTATGCCTCAGCCATAGGTTCTATTATGTATGCCATGCTGTGTACCAGACCTGATGTAAACCTTGCCGTAAGTTTGGTAGGTAGGTACCAAAGTAATCCCGGCAAGGAACACTGGACAGCGGTCAAGAATATCCTGAAGTACCTGAAAAGGACTAAGGAAATGTTTCTCGTTTATGGAGGTGATGAAGAGCTCGTCGTAAAAGGTTACGTCGACGCTAGCTTCGACACAGATCTGGATGACTCTAAGTCACAAACCGGATACGTGTATATTTTGAATGGTGGGGCAGTAAGCTGGTGCAGTTACAACCAAAGCGTCGTGGCGGGATCTACATGTGAAGCGGAGTACATGGCAGCCTCGGAGGCAGCACATGAAGCAATTTGGGTGAAGGAGTTCATCACCGACCTCGGAGTCATACCCAATGCGTCGGGGCCAATCAAGCTCTTCTGTGACAACACTGGAGCTATTGCACTTGCAAAGGAGCCCAGGTTTCACAAGAAGACCAGGCACATCAAGCGTCGCTTCAACTCCATTCGTGAAAATGTTCAAGATGGAGACATAGAGATTTGTAAAGTGCACACGGATCTGAATGTTGCAGATCCGTTGACTAAACCTCTCCCTAAGGCAAAACATGATCAGCACCAGAACTCTATGGGTGTTCGATTCATCACAATGTAACTAGATTATTGACTCTAGTGCAAGTGGGAGACTGTTGGAAATATGCCCTAGAGGCAATAATAAAAGCATTATTATTATATTTCCTTATTCATGATAATTGTCTTTATTCGTGCTATAATTGTGTTAACCGGAAATCGTAATACATGTGTGAATAACAGACAACAACATGTCCCTAGTGAGCCTCTAGTTGACTAGCTCGTTGATCGACAGATAGTCATGATTTCCTGACTATGGACATTGGATGTCATCGATAACGGGAACACATCATTAGGAGAATGATGTGATGGACAAGACCCAATCCTAAACATAGCATAAGATCGCATAGTTCGTTTGCTAGAGTTTTCCAATGTCAAGTATCCTTTCCTTAGACCATGAGATCGTGTAACTCCCGGATACCGTAGGAGTGCTTTGGGTGTGCCAAACGTCACAACGTAACTGGGTGACTATAAAGGTATACTACGGGTATCTCTGAAAGTGTCTGTTGGGTTGACATGGATCGAGACTGGGATTTGTCACTCCGCTTGACGGAGAGGTATCACCGGGCCCTCTTGGTAATGCATCATCACAATGAGCTCAAGGTGATCAAAGTGTTTGATCACGGGATCATGCATTACGGTAACGAGAAAAGTGACATGCCGATAACGAGATTGAACGAGGTATTGGGATACCGACGATCGAATCTCGGGCAAGTAAAATACCGATTGACAAAGGGAATCGTATACGGGATTAATTGAATCCTCGACATCGTGGTTCATCCGATGAGATCATCGTGGAGCATGTGGGAGCCAACATGGGTATCCAGATCCCGCTGTTGGTTATTGCCCGAGAGCCGTCTCGGTCATGACTGCATGTCTCCCGAACCCGTAGGGTCTACACACTTAAGGTTCGGTGACGCTAGGGTTGTGAAGATATGTATGTGCAGTAACCCGAATGTTGTTCGGAGTCCCGTATGAGATCCCGGACGTCACGAGGAGTTCCGGAATGGTCCGGAGGTAAAGAATTATATATAGGAAGTGCTATTTTGGCCATCGGGACAAGTTTCGGTGTTATCGGTATTGTACCGGGACCACCGGAGGGGTCCCGGGGGTCCACCGGGGGGGTCCACCTGCCCCGGGGGGACACATGGGCCTTAGGGGGTGCGCCTTGGCCTGCTTGGGCCAAGGGGAACCAGCCCCAAGGGCCCATGCGCCAAGGAAACTTGGAGGAGGGAGAGTCCTACAAGGGGAAGGCACCTCCGAGGTGCCTTGGGGAGGATGGACTCCTCCCCACCCTTGGCCGCACCCTTCCTTGGAGGAAGGGGCAAGGGCTGCGCCTCCCCCTCTCCCTTGGCCCTATATATAGTGGGGAAAAGGAGGAGCAAACTAACCCCATTGCCCTGGCGCCTCCCTCTCCCTCTCCAACACCTCCTCCTCCTCCATTGAGCACGGCGAAGCCCTGCCGGAGTACTGCAGTTCCACCATCACCACGCCGTCGTGCTGTTGCTGGAGCCTTCATCCCCAACCTCTCCTTTGCCTTGCTGGATCAAGAAGGAGGAGACGCCACGCTTTCCGTACGTGTGTTGAACGCGGAGGTGCCGTCCGTTCGGCACTAGATCATCGGTGAATTGGATCACGGCAAGTACGACTACCTCATCCACGTTCACTCGAACGCTTCCGTTGCGATCTACAAAGTGGTATGTAGATGCTATCTAATCTGAATACTCGTTGCTAGATGAACTCATAGATGGATCTTGGTGAAACCGTAGGAAAAATTTTAATTTTCTGCAACGTTCCCCAACACAAATCCCCTCGTCATTTCTGGGTTGATGCAATTGATACTGCGTGCCATATCATCAACAGAGTATATCTTCACAAATTCTTCAAGAAGACTGCTTATGAACTCCTCACTGACAAGAAACCAAATGTGAGTTATTTCAAAGTTTTCGGTGCTAAATGCTGGATTAGAGATCCTCATCACAACTCTAAATTTGCACCGAAAGCACATGAAGGTTTTATGCTTGGTTACGGAAAGGACTCGCACACCTACAGAGTCTTCAACAATGTTCTTCACAAGATTGTTGAAACTGTAGATGTGCGGTTCGATGAAACTAATGGCTCGCAAAGAGAGCACCTACCTTCTGTGTTAGATGAACCAGCACCTGAGGATTCTATCAAGCACAAGGCTACTGAAGATGTCATTCCTACTGAAGAATCTGCTGAAGAATTCATTCCAGAACGTGAAGAACGTCGAGCTGATGCGCCTGAAGAAAATGCTGAGGAAATTGATGGTGAAGAAAATGCGAATCAAATTCCTCAACGACAACCAGCTCACCCTCTCGTTGCAAAAGAAGTGCAAGTGGAGAAGATCATCGATGACATTAGAGCACCAGGTCCTCTCACACGCTCAAAAGCTTCACATCTATCTAACTTTTGTGGGCACTTTGCTTTTGTCTCTATCACAGAGCCCACTAAGGTAGATGAAGCATTTCTGGAGCCTGAGTGGATTCAGGCCATGCAAGAAGAATTACATCAGTTCAAGCTCAACAACGGATGGGAATTAGTCAATCGTCCCGATCCTCGCAAGCATAACATCATTGGCACAAAGTGGATCTACCGCAACAAGCAAGATGAAAATGGTGTTGTGTTGAGGAATAAAGCACGACTAGTAGCTCAAGGCTACACACAGGTTGACGGAATTGATTTCGATGAAACTTTTGCACCTGTTGCTAGACTTGAAGCTATTCGCATATTGCTTGCTTATGCTAACCATCATGATATCATCTTACACCAAATGGATGTGAAAAGTGCATTCCTCAATGGTAAGCTTGAGGAAGAAGTATATGTTGCTCAACCACCAGGTTTTGAAGATCCAAAGCATCCTGACAAAGTCTTCAGACTTAACAAGGCCCTCTATGGCCTCAAGCAGGCCCCACGGGCGTGGTATGATACATTGAAGAAATTCTTCATGAAGAAAGGCTTCACGCCCGGTTCACTCGATCCCACTCTCTTTACTAAATCTTATGATGGTGAACTATTTGTGTGCCAAATATATGTTGATGATATTATCTTTGGATGTACTGACCAACGTTACAGTGATGAATTTGCCTATATGATGAGAGAAGAATATCAAATGTCTATGATGGGAGAGTTGAAATTCTTCTTAGGTCTTCAAATTCGTCAACAGCGCAATGGCATATTCATATCTCAGGAGAAATACCTCAAGGATGTCCTGAAGAAATTCGGCATGCAAGATTGCAAAGGCATCAAAATTCCTATGCCCACAAATGGTCAACTATGCACTGATGAAAATGGTACTGACTTCGATCATAAGGTATACCGCTCCATGATTGGTTCTTTATTGTACTTATGTGCATCTAGGCCAGATATAATGCTTAGTGTTTGCATGTGTGCACGATTTCAAGCTGCACCGAAGGAATCACACCATAAGGCTGTGAAGCATATTCTTCGATATCTAGCTCACACACCAACACTAGGATTATGGTATCCCAAGGGCTCGGATTTTGATCTCATTGGATATTTTGACTCTGACTATGCTGGTGACCGTGTGGACCACAAGTCAACATTTGGTACTTGTCATTTCCTCGGACGATCCTTGGTCTGTTGGTCCTTGAAGAAACAGAACTGCGTATCACTGTCTACTGCTGAAGCTAAGTACATTGCTGCTGGTTCTTGCTGTGCTCAACTGCTATGGATGAAGCAAACGCTCAAGGACTATGGCATCAACGTGAAGAATGTGCCTCTCCTCTGTGACAATGAGAGTGCCATCAAGATTGCTCACAACCCAGTTCAGCACTCGAAGACAAAGCACATTCAAATTCGTCATCATTTTCTTCGTGATCATGTGTTGAAGGGCGACATTTCTATTGAGCATGTGAAGACTGAAGAACAGCTAGCCGATATCTTCACTAAGCCCTTGGATGAGAAGAGATTTTGCAAGTTGCGGTGTGAGCTAAATATCTTAGAATCTTCGAATGTACTTTGAAAAGGCACTCATCCTAACACTTATGCAAAATTGATGACTTAGATGTGCAACACATGAAGAAACGTTTTTCTTCAATCAATGAAGAATAACATTCTAAGTGTGAAGAAATTAATGAAGAATTTGATTCTCAGAACCCTACGACAATTGTACGCGGTGTCTGAAATCATCATTCTTACATGGTGGGTCACGCCACCACAAAAGTTGAAAATCTTCAAATTTGAGTTTTTCCTCAACTTTTGAAATTCTTCAGTCTTTCAAATTCTTCAAACTTTACAAAGTCTTCACTTGTGCCGTCGTTTTTCTTCATTGGCTATATATATATATATGTATGAGTTTATGTCCTCTACAGCATTCACTTATAGCTATTTCTTCAAGTTGGAACTTTTCTGCTAAGTGAATGTGATCGGACCCTTCCCCTCTATGCTATACTCAATCCAATCTGTTCACAAATTCTTCATGTGCGTTCTATTTGAAACTCGTTAAAATTCTTCAATGTGTCCTTGTCAGCTGAAGAAATTGTGAACGGAACGTTAAAACAAATCTTATCCAAACTTTCGGTTTTGCCGCTCAAACCGTTCCGCATCCCACGATGGATTATTTTATCCACCCATGATTTTATCCACCCACGATCTTACACGATCTCCACCACACAGTACGTGGGTGACACATGTCGCAAGAAGGAGAACGGCCAGGGGCACGTTCGTCCTCAATCTTTGGACGAGCAGTTTTTCACCGCGGCTATAAATACCCCTATCGCCATCCTCACTTCTTTTACCCCGCTCGATCTCACTCCCTCGCTCGAGCTTCCAAACCCTAGCGTCGTCGCTACTTCATCGTCGACGGTGAGGAAGAGCTTCACTGCCTCGACTTCATCGCCGTCGTACTCGCGCCGACCGCGGAAATCTTCACCTCCGCCGCCACCGTAGACGTCTTCCTCCGCCAAGTTAGGGCGTGGAAGATTTGCATCTACGAACTTCACTGTTCCAACTCCCAGTTCGTCGTGTTCTTCGTTCAGGGTAATTAAAAGCTAATTTTTACTGCCCTCTTTGATTCGAAATTTTTCTACAAAATCTTCAAAGGTGTTTTTATTCTTCAAATTCTCACACACAAAACACCTCACATGTTATCTGTCTCTTGATTCATTTCCCTAAGCATCAATTTCTTCAAAGATTCCTCAATTGTGTGGATCTTCGATCTATACAACTCTGGAACCTAAGATATAAAGCGCTTAGTGAAATTCCTCAAGACGAATCTGGTCAAATTCCTCAAACTTGTTCTTTATGAAAAACCCTCTGAGAACGCATATGACCTCTTCAAATTCCTCGCAACTATACTCTGTTCACAGGTACACATGTCCGCTGCTGAATCTTTAGGTTCTCATCAACTTAACTCGTTTGCAGCGTTCCTCGAAGAAAAGTTGCATACTTCTTCAGAGAATTCAATTGTTCAAATTCCTCATCTGAAGAAAATGGCTGAAGGTAAAAGGCCACAGAAAGGAGGAAAGAAGCCTGAGGTTATGACAACTTTTGAAATACCTGAGGACATCTATGATGAGTACTGCACGCCTGATGAAGCCAAGTTTGGCAAAGAAGATAAAAATCAGCGCAAGGTGCGAATCCAGAGGATTGAACGGAGATGGGCACGTGAATGGAGGGAGTACAGATATGTTACTCCAAAGTACATGAAGAAATTCGCAGTAAACCCTCCATGCCAAATACCTCCATTGGCACCTGGCCAATTGGCTGATCCCACCAGCATCAAGCGTGGTGAGGAATTTCCTAAAGAATGGGCCAAGCGCCAAGCTAAACTAGCCAGGCAAGCCAGAGAAGCAGTGAGGAAATTCAATGAAGATTCTGCTGCTGCTGTTGCTACTGCCACTGAGGTCTCGGTCAAGCCGAAGAAAGCGATGCTAAAGAAGCCCGCTCGCAAGCCAAGTGCTTCGTATTCAATGCCCTCACGGCCAAGTTCCTCAGCTGCGCCCTCACGGCCAGAATCTTCAAAGTCTTCAAAGCAAATTCCTCATGCTGCTCCTGTTCCACCAAAGTCCTCAGCTGTCCCTACAAAGTCCTCAGCACCTGTGCATCTGGCCTCGTGCCAAAGGACTACTGGCATCTCTATTGCCTCTGGTTTCTCAGCTAGTTCTTCAGCTGCACCACATTCCTCAGCTGGACCTTCTCTGCTGAAGAAAAAGGCTACTGCTGGACGCGGAAATCGCCCAAGTCCCAACAAGAAGCAGGTAGGCTTCACTGTGCCATCTGATGATGATGAAGCTGATGAAGAAGAACTTACTGAAATCATCAGGAACCGACAAGAACGGGCTGCTAAAGCCAAAGGCACACCTGTGCCCCTGCTATTGGATCCAAGGGCGATCCTAGATTATATTGATCTCTGGCATAAGGATCCTAACACACATATGCCTGATTTCAAGCTGACACCTGGTCAAAGTCACATGTTGACTCACTTCATCCAAGAGGAGAAGTGGAAATATGATAAGGCCAGAGAGATCAAGAAATCGCAGTAGAAGCTACTGAAGAAAAATGTTCTCACAATGAAGCCTGAGGAACTCGTCAAGATGCAGGCTGAGATCAAAGCCCTCGGCGATAACTTTGACTCATACTATGCTGATTGGCAAGGAGCCAAGGTCAGATTTGTGAGGCTGACTGATACCTTCACCAAGGGTGCAGCCTCAACACGACAAATTCCTCAAGATGAAGCATCTGTTCAGCAAACTGAAGAACATGCCAGCACCGCTGATGAAGTTCAGGTTGCTGAAGAAAATGCTAGTTCCAGGGCTGATGACTCTGCTCCAGCTGCTGATGAAATTGCCAGGGCATCCACTAGTGGTGCGCCTGAAGAAATTGAAGAAACCAGGGCAACTGCATCAGTTGCGCCTGAGGAAAATCAACCAGATTCCTCAACTCCACCTGCGCCTACGCCAACTCCAATTCTTCCATCTGCATTGAATGTGAAGAAGACAAAGGCTGCAGAACGAGCTGCTGTGAAGAAAAGGAAGGCATCAAATGCTTCAAAATCTTCAGCTCCCAAGAAGATGAAGCCGATGACAAGCTCGTTTGCAAATCCCATTGATGCCGTTCCTATCTCTTCTGTGCCATCAAAGGACCTTGTTCCTTTTGGTGAAGATTATGAGATCCCAAGTGGATCATATGAAGAAACTCAATCTGCTGCTTCGTCGGAGCAGATTGATGAAGAAATTGAAGCGGATGCAATCCCTTCAACCCCAATGGTCTCATCACCAATGCCTCAGTTTGATGCTGAAGAGGCTGGTGTTGAAGAAATTGATGAAGATGTGGATATTGGAAGCACCACTCCAGTGATGAATGACGACTTTTGGGAAAGTCAGCATCCCAATTCCCCACTCTTCACTCCTCTGCAGTAAATTTCTCACTCTCCTTCACCAACAGTAAAATTGGGCTCTGAAGAAACTCATCCCACTGCATCTGAATGAAGAACTTCCAGCCACTAGTGCTGAAGAAACTACTGCTGAAATAGACAAGGTGACTGCACCTGAGGAAAATCCTGAAATTCCTCAGCCTGAAGAGCCTGAGATCGTGATTCCTGAGGTCGTGATGCAACTCACTGACACTCCTCTGCCAAGGCCAAAGGATCCGTTCTCACGAAAACAGAAATTCAAGGCTGAAGACTTCTATGGCGAGCACGTGTTCTTCACTGAATACAACCCATATGATTCTGCTCGCATAAGGAAGAGGCGTTTCTGGACTGCCAGCCAAGCAAATTTCTATTCCTCAGTGCTTTACAACAAAGACAAAGTCTTCGACCATGCTCATATTCCTCACGTGGATATGGAGTCTTTGCCGTGTTTCACGCCAGTGCTCAGTGTTCTTCACGACGCTAGGCTACTCAATTTCTGCACAGATATATGCGATTGGAATGAAGAACTTATTCTTCAGTTCTATGCAACGTTGCACATCACCGGCAACTCTGAAGATATCAATTCATGGGTTTTGGACTGGATGACTGAGAACACCCATTATAAGGCCCCTGCATCTGAATTGCTTCGGGTCCTTCCTCTGAGTCCACCCACTGAAGATGCTTGTTGTGTGTACAACGAACCTGAGCTTTCAAATCACTATATGCAAGTGCTGATGAAGCCTTTGAAGCCAGGGCAAGCTCCTAGAACCAAATTCCTCGTCAAGGAATTGTTGTATGTGCCAATGACTGTCTATCGCATTCTGACGAAGACAATGAGTCCCATCAAAGGCCATGACTCGACTGATGAAGAAGTCGTTGGCATCATGAAGAATCTGCTTTTCAACATCATTCATGGCGTTCCCGTCAACTTCCATGATTTCTTCATGAGGACTCTGGCCAACATTGCTATGTCACCATTTGAGTTGAAGCCTTATGCACCTTGGATAATGAAATTCATCAGGACAAGGTCTTCACTCAACTACAAAGCTGAAACGCTCAACCACTGCAGCTACTTGCCTCCCATTGAAGTCCTCAAACGGACATTTTCCTCGGCTGAAGAAAAGGGCAAGGCCACTGCTGTGATCGATGAAGGCATTCGTCCATTGGATGGTCAATTTCGCAAAGCTGCATCTTAATCCACCAATGATGACTCTGCCACACATGACTCTGCTGCTAACACTGCCAAGCCAAATCCTCAAGCCACAGCACCCAGGGTGATGACTGGCCGTGAGTTACTCCTCAGTCTTCATCAAAAGATTGATCGTAATCACAAATGGGTCAAGCGTCAGTTTGGTTCAATTCTTCACAACATGACTTCCACACACAATGCAGTGAAGAAAAACCACTACTACCTTCATGAAACCCTCAACCGCACCTGGGTTGTTCTATCTCAAGTATACAGTGCTGATGATTTGAAGCAAATGGGTCTCAACAAAGAATTTGCCTGGTCTGCACCTCCTCCGAAGAAATACAAGAAGGTCCCAGTTCCTTCTTTGGTGGCCAGTTCATATTCTTCATCGCGTGAGACTGATGAAAATGAAGATTTGGACGACACTGCAGCAGGCCCTACTTCAACGACCGACCCCAACAACGCTGGCGCTCCTTCATCAACTTGAAAATCTTCAGGGGCGTTAGTCCTAAGTTTCGATCCTTTTGGTCATTTGATAACAAAGGGGGAGAAATCTGAGTTAGTCTTCAAGCGGGTCTATAATAAGGGCATATTCGTTTTTTTGCTAAGTTACAACTCTCGTTCTTCCGAAACTTTTATTGGATCGAGTTGTAATCTTAAGTCCGATGGTGCGCTGATACTTTTGTTGCACTGTGCCTTGATACCTTGATGCGCTATTCTGCATGCGTATTCCTCGTTAATATTATCGCACGCATGCTGAATTACATCAGGCACCATATTTCATCATGCATTTCAAATTCTTCATATTATATATCAAATGCGTGTATGAATTACAAGATATAGGGGGAGATCTCCATGATTCAACTCTTCAAGTGTGCATTGCTTCAAAAGCAAATTCCTCACTATGCACAACTTCAGGGGGAGTTCTTCTATATCTTGCAATTAAATTCCTCAATATCAGTATTTACACTTCACATATTTATCCCCGTTGAAAACTTAACCTATGTTGTCATCAATCACCAAAAAGGGGGAGATTGTAAGTGCATCTAGTGCCCCTTAGTGATTTTGGTGTATTGAAGACTTATAGGTTAAGTATCTAATGTGTTTATGAGTGTACACGGGTCTATAAGTCTATGAGGAGTTTGATATTTACAGAGAAAGTCGACCCCTAAAAATGAAGTTCTTCGACTGAAGACTTTGATATGCTGAAGACTTTCTGAAGACTTTGAAAGTGAAGAAATTGGTGTGACCTTGAAGACTTGGTATTCATTTGAGGAACATGAAGCGTGAAGACTTTTGTTTTCGTAGTTTCATTTTCTCTTTCTTGAGTCATAGGAAACACCGTACTATTAAAGGGGGTCGAGGAAATACTAAGGAGAAAATTTCCATGTGATGCTCAACTCAAATCCTACACCTACCAATCCCTTCGAGTGAAGCCATTGGAAATCTCATACAGTTCAGTCAATTTCTTCAGTGACAGAGACGCAGTTCTTCTGGTCACTGAGGACTTTGCTCTGACTGAGGAGTTAGGAATTCGCTAGTGCGAATTGCCTACACAGTGAGGAACATGATAGCCCTGAGGAATTTGTACCTCAAATTTCCGACCGTTGCTGTGCTGCGCGCCAGCTGTCCTAAAATATCTTGTCCACCTAACGGTCATATCATTGAAGGGCATTTATGTCTTATCATGTCGGGCTGCTCCCTAGGCTATAAATAGCCGCCCCTACAACCACTAGCTGGTTGGCTGCTCCACGAGAACTTGACACTTGTCTTTTGAGAGCAACCCATCCTCCGAGGACTTTGAGCGAAAATCATCAAGTGAGAAAAATCCAAACCCAAACCCAAAACACCTAGAAACCCAAAGTGATTGAGCATCACTGAAGAGATTGATCCTGCGTGGATCTGACGCTTGTTACCTTTGAAGACTGTGCTTCTTCCAGACGGTTAGGCGTCAAGGTCTAGAACATCCAAGAGGAATTGTGGATCGCCGAGTGACCAAGTCTGTGAAGGTTTGGAAGTCACCTAAAGACTTACCACGAGTGATTGGGCGAGGATTGTGTGTCCTTAGCTCAAGGAGAATACGGTGAGGACTTGGTGTCCCGAGCTGCGTGCTCAGGACTGGGTGTCCGGGACTGTGTGTCCTCGAGTTTAAATACTCAGCCGCTCCAACCAGATGTACAACTGAGACAGCAGTTGGAACTGGTCTACCAAATCATTGTCTTCACCAAGCTTACTGGTTCTATTTCCTCAACACTTTCATTTCCTCATTACTGAGTTGTGTGTTTGTTCATATATGTGTTTGAAGACTTTGACTGAAGACTTTCTCAATTTCCTCAGTTCAATTTCTTCAGTCTGTTTGTCTTCATCTTGTGTTATCCTGTGTTTACGCTTTCTGTACTCAGTGTTTGTCTTCATTTCATCATGATGACTATACTAGGAATCTGTTATGTTTTCATCTGAGTACTTATTCCGCTGCTAGTAGTTCTTCACTAAGGAATTTCCTCACGAGCAAATTCCTCAGTGAAGAATTTCATAAAAATCGCCTATTCACCCCCCCCTCTAGTCGATATAACGCACTTTCACAAATTGTTCATGGCAGCCTGGTTCGACAGGTCAAGAATTACGGACGCCGTTGGTTCTGAATCTAGGCAGGGGATATGTATGTAGCTAGTCAATTAGCGCCATTGCTGCCGGCGCAGTTTATCTAGCAAATTAACAACATACTAGTACAATTTATTAGTGAGCAACAGATGGGAAAAATAACATCTGGTCATATAGGCACTTGTGTGGTGTAGATTCTGTGTCGCAATCGTGAATGAAAGTGCCGCTGCATCGCCATTGTCAAATGACAAAGCAGAGTAGAGCTTGCAGCAACTGGAAAAAAAATCTGAATTCCGAAACACTCTAGCAACAGAGTAGAGCAGAGTAGATATTCGGTACCATTGTCAAATTAATCAAACATGTTGTACTACTTCCAAACCAACTACCTCGAAACGACGTAAGCGCGTGCGCGCGAGGGGGAGAGGGGGAGAGGAGGAGGGGGAGCTCACGAGGGCAGTGGGGCGCGGGGAGGATGTCGGGGACGACGACGACGCAGGGGATGAGGCGACGAGGTCCGGGTGGTGGTGGTGCTCCGGCGACGGTGGTGTGGACGGGGCGGCTCCGGGCCGCCGGCGACGAGGGCGGCGGGGCGATGGCGTCCAACGAGGTGGGGCGACGGGGAGAGCGGCGCCAACGTCGGGGCCTCAGGCGGCGGTGGTTGGAGACGGGCGACAGGGACGACGGGGCGCCGGCGATGGGCGCAGGGGCAAGGCGCCCCGATCTAGATCGCGTTTGGGGGAGGAGACGAGGACGACGGGGCGACGTCGCGGCGTCGGGGCGGCGTCGAGGCGGCGGGGCAGCGGCATCGGGAGAGGAGAGGGGAAGGGGATCGAAGGCGAGGGCGAGGGAGAGAGAGGGGATAGGTTTGGGCCGGGGAGGGAATATGGATGGGGACGGCACAATACTAATGGCGCACCACCCCTCGGTGCGCCATAAGTACATCCATACTAATGGCGCACCTCACCCTGGTGCGCCATTAGTATTTTTTTTTATTTCTGCCCGAGCCAACAGGTTATCTTCCACCTGACCTGATCCACATCAAGTTCCCTCTACTAGCTCGACTGGTCAGCAGCCAGTTCTCACACCAGGAGGTCCTGGGTTCGATTCTCTGGCTCCACATTTTTTTATGCATTTAAAATGTTGTTTGATACTTATTTGTGTTTAAATATGTTCAAACTTGTTTAAATCATAACAGTAATATTTTTTATAAGACAATAATAATTTTTTTAAAAATATCATCAAACAGTAATGTCGGTGGAGCGGGGGAGGGTGCGGGGGGTGCGGGGGGCCGGCGGCGGCGGTTGAGTAGGGGAGGGGTGCGGGGGGTCGGCGGCGGCGGTAGAGTAGGGGAATCGAGGGTGTGGGGGGGGGACCGGATCTGGCGAGGTGGGATAGCGATCGAGATGGAGGGGGATCAAGATCGAGTGTCCATGAAATTTAAAAATATTCATGATAGTTCAAAAAGTGCCCATGAAATACAATCGAGAAATGAAGGCTACGATTTAAATACAATCGATCTTAGCTAGCTATCTGTTCACAATCTTGTTGCCCTTCTTTTTCGCAAATGGAGTTCTTCTGTAGAACGGACGTCCTTTAGGTAGGGTGGTCCTGCTTCGTCTTGTGGTGTTGCTGCTACTTCATCATCGTCGTCATGTTCGATCCTCGGGTCGCCGTACTTGTTGAAGTCTTGCTCATTGGCTACTCCATCCATTCCGATGATCTTCCTTTTGCCTCTCCTCACGACAACACGACTGGTCTTTGACGGGTCGGTAATGAAGAAGCATTGGTCCACTTGGGAAGCCAGTACCCATGGCTCATTTTTCGCGGTGACGTTTGCGCCCGCGGTCCTGGATTTGGCTTCGGGTATAACCATGGTGGTGAAATACCGGTCTTCTTTTAGGACGCTCTTGGCCCATCTGACACGGAACATCGGGACCTTCTCTCCAGCGTAGCTCAGCTCCCACATTTCCTCGATCCTTCCGTAGTATCTGTCCTTGTCGTTACCGGTGTAGGATTCCATCGTTACCCCAGAGTTCTGATAACCATCGCTCTTCATGTCCTTGGCCTCAGTGTAGAATGTGTAGCGGTTGATATCGTACGCCTCATAGGTCATCAGGTTGTGCTCGCCGCCCTGTGACAAGGCGAATATGAGTTGTTCTTCCGCGGAAGAACCCTCATGTAAAGGGTACGACAGAAGCTTTTGATTGAACCAACGCGTGAAACATGAGTTGTGCTCTTTGAGTATATCTCCGTCCGTCCTCTGTTGGCCTCAGTCATTATACGTCTTCTTAATAAAGGTTTTGTGCTCTACCACCCAAGGATCGACCACATCTATGTGTTGTAGCGCGACTAGGTTTGCTCTTTCAAAGTCGGCGAGTCGACCCTCGAAGTCGACATGCATTTCGCGGCGACCCTCACGGTGACCCCATCTAGCGAGCCTGCTGAGGTACCTGTTGACGGGCAGACCAACGGGGTTCTCGATGCCTAGAGAATTCGTGAGTAGGAGATGCACTCTTCGGTCAGAAAGCCCCTGGCTATTCTTCCCTCTGGACGTGACATGTTGCGAACGTATCCTTTGATGACACCATTCATCTTTTCGAACGGCATCATGCTGTGCAGGAACGTCGGCCCGAGTTGGATGATATACTCCACTATATGGACCAGCAGATGCACCATAACGTCGAAGAATGCGGGCGGGAAGTACATCTCAAGCTCGCATAGTATCACCACGATCTCTTCCTGTAGCCTTCTGAGTTGCCTCACGCCAATCGACTTCCGAGAGATGACGTCGAAAAAGTTGCATAGGCCAAATAGCGTTTCACGGACGTGCGCGTCCATGATCCCACGGATTGGAACTGGAAGTATCTGCGTCATCAGCACGTGATAGTCGTGAGACTTCATCCCGCTGAACTTCTGCTTCGCTGGGTCTAGGTATCTGCTTATCTTCCCCGCGTAACCGTAAGGAAGTTTTACTCCTAGGAGGCAGGTGAAAAACTGCTCGATCTCCTCCTGACTTAGAGTGAAGCACACGGGAGGGTAGTCATTTCCGGTCTTCTTGCCCTTTTTGCCTTTGCGACGACTTTCTGTGTCCTGCTTCGCCTCATCATCATCATCATATATAGCGTGAAGCTCCTGCCTGATGCCCACTGATTTCAAGTCTGCCGTTTCTTTCGGCCCATCTTTGGTCCTCTCTGGCATGTTGAGCAGGGTACCAAGCAGACTCTCGCACACGTTCTTCGTGGTATGCATGACATCAAGGCTGTGAGGCACACGGTGGATCTTCCAGTACGGCAAGTCCCAGAAAACAGACCTCGTTTTCCATACCTTCAGCAGCGGCTCTGGCGCCTTTCGTTTCTTTCCCAGCTTTGGCGCCTTTTGCTTCTTTCCTGGCAGTGGGCAGTCTTTCCAATTTTTCAACAGCTTGTCTATTTCCTAGCCGCTCCTCGTACACGGGCGTTTTCGGGGTTCGATTTCACCATCGAACAGATCCTTGCGTTTCCTCCACGAGTCATCGTCGCGAAGCCACCTTTGATGTCCCATGAACACGGTTTTCGAAGACCCGAGATCTCTATCTAGCTGGCGATACGTTGTGTCATCCATGCACCTTACGCATCCAGAAAATCCGTGGACTACCTGCCCCGCGAGATATACGTAACCGAGATAGTCGTGCACCGTCGTGAGCAGTGCGGCTCTCATAGGGAAATATTCTTTCTCTGCAGCGTCCCACGTATTGGATGGCGTTTTCCACAGCGTGTCTAGCTCCTCCTTCAGCAGCCCCAGATACAGATTGATGTCGTTCCCTGGTTCTTTCGGCCCTTCAATTAGCATACTCATGTGAATGTACTTCCTCTTCATGCACAACCAGGGGGGAAGGTTGTACATCCACACAAACACAGGCCAGGTGCTATGTGTGCTTCTCTGGCTGCCAAACGGATTGACTCCATCGGTGCTCGCGCCCAGCACGATGTTCCTTGGATCCTTCCCAAATTCTGGGTATTCGAAGTTCAACGCTTGCCACTGGCTCGCATCCTTAGGGTGACTCAGCATCTTGTCTTTTTTATCTATCTCCGGATCATTTGCGTCATCTTCTCGCTTCTTCTCCTCCCTATCCGCGTGCCAACGCAGGAGCTTTGCTACCTTAGGGTCCGCGAAATACCACTGCAGACGAGGAGTGATCGGAAAGTACCACACCACTTTTCGAGGAGCTTTCTTCCTCTTCTTGTATCGAGTGACGCCGCACACCGGACATATGGTAGACTCCGCGTGCTCGTCCCGATAAATGATGCAATTGTTCATGCACACATGGTATTTCACGTGCGGTAAATCCAGAGGACACACGATTTTCTTCGCCTCCTCCAAACTGGTCGGGCACTTGTTCCCCTTGGGAAGACGTTCGTGCCAGAATGACATGTTCTCGTTGAAGCATGCGTCGGTCATTTTGTGTTTTACCTTCATCTCCAGAGCCATGAGCGTTACTTTCAGGCGGGTATCCTCGGGCCTGCATCCTTCATACAATGGAGTAACCGCGTCTAACTCAAGTTGATCCATCTTGGCTTTCTCTCGGGCGGCAGCTCTTGCGTTATCCGTCTGCTTGAGAAGCAGCTCTTGAATATAAGGGTCCTGCACCCAGCCCATCGATGGTCCACCGTCGTCTGCTCCGCCGGCATCATCATCTTCATGATCATGCCCGTCGTCTGCTCCGGCATATTCCTCATCATCATGTCCTGCATCTTCTACATGATGACTGTGTACAGCATCACCGTCGTGATCATCTCCTGGGGATTCTTCGTCTTCTCGCCCGCCCGAGCCGCGGTGGTTGTCTTGCTGCCTTTCCTCATTTCTTGCCCGGCCCCCATGGACGACTTCGTAGTCATCTTCATCACCATGCCACCGATAGCCATCCATGAAACCACGCAAGAGTAGGTGGTCCCGCACCTGCCCGGAATCCGGGTCCGCAATAAGGCTCTTCAGCTTGCATCTTCGACAGGCACATCTTACCTCCGTCTTGTTCTTTTGAAGCATCTCGGCCTTCGCGGACCTCAAAAACCTATTCACGATGCCTTCGGTCATCGTGCGGACCATGGTCGCCTGCGGGGTAGAGCAAAACGATATTTTAGAACCAAGAAAAAATTTGGCATGACTTTCCCTAAAAATAGGACCAAAAAGAATGCTTAATGCCAAAATTCTCGCCGAAACGGAAATGAATCAACATTCCGGCAAAATATTGGCAACTATCGCATTTCAAATACCGGTACACCTCCAAACACAAACACATATGCAACACCACAAACATATGCAACACCACGAACATACATAGATCTAGCTAGGCCATAAAAAGTGCATGTGCACATTGTTGTAGGGAGAACAACATAAATATAGCTTCCCCCTTACTTACCAATCAAAACAAGGTAATTTAACCACTTAATTTGAATGAATCTATGGTGGAAATGAGGTGAAAAAGAGGAGGCACCCGAGACAAGGAGGAGGTGGAGAGAATGAAGTGGGGAGAAAGTGAGTGTGGGTAGGAGAGGCTGTCCAAAATATCTTGTTGCTGCCCACTTACTAATGGCGCACCAACACCAAATGCGCCATTAGTAATCCAGGTTACTAATGGCGCACCTTCTGCTAGTGCGCCATTAGTAGTTTTGCAAAAAAAACATACTAATGGTGCACTGTTCCACAGTGTGCCATTACTAGTTTAAACTAGTAATGGCGCACGGTGGAACAGTGCGCCATTAGTAGTTTTGCAAAAAAAAGAATAAAAAATATAATAAAAAACAACATTAGTGGCGCACTTTCCGACAGGTGCGCCATTACTAGTTACAACTAGTAATGGCGCACTTTGTCTGGATGCGCCATTAGTATGTTTGGACAGGCGCACTAGTTCAAAAAAAATTGTTTGATACTAATGGCGCACCCTGGGCCAGGTGCGCCATTAGTAGTTTCAACTCTAATGGCATATCTGAAGGTGGTGCGCCATTAGTATATGCTAATGGCGCACCGCTTGTCTGATGCGCCATTAGTGTCAATCCCATCTATAGCCCTTTTTCTAGTAGTGTGGGATTGATCAAGAGAATAGGCTCTGGTTCGAGCACGCGTATCTGGGAAGACAACTGGCTGCCGCGGGATTATAAGCTAAAACCAATATGCCCTATATCTGCCGAACCCCCGCAGCTGGTGTTAGAACTTATGGATGCAACGTCCAGATCATGCAACACACAGATGCTAACTGAGCACTTTGTTTGCACCGAATGTAGTGATTATTCAGAACATCCCACTGAGTTCTTGGGTGCAGCCTGACTTCTGGGCCTGGCATTATGATAGAAGAGGAATTTTCACGGTAAAATTAACATATAGGGTGATCAGCGGAATCAAGCATCAACGGGAGGATTGGCTAGAGCACAGGCCGAGTCACTCGAATACCGAAGCTGAAAGCAAGTCCTGGTCGCAACTTCGGAAAGTGAAAATTCCGTCCAAGGTCAAGGTTTTTGTTTGGAGATTAGCCCAGATGTCAGTACCGACTGGATCACTCCGTCATGAGCGCCACATGGCCACATCCCCTAAGTGTGGCCTATGCGAAGAGGAGTATGACTCTTGGCGCCACTCCCTTTTTGAGTGCAGGATGGCACGCTGCGTATGTGCGCTTTGTGATGAGGAAATTGTTGAGCACGTGATATCAAACAGGACTGATGATGCACGGCTATGGCTCTTCTGGCTTTTTGAATCAATGAACCAGCAGGATCTTGCTAGGGTTCTGATCACTATATGGGCCATATGGTGGGCGCGGAGAAGGGTGATCCATGATGATGAATTTCAGAGTCCATTTTCTACCATGTGTTTTGTTAACAGGTACCTGGAGGATCTTTAGATTACCTCCAAGCGAGAACCTACAACACGTGCAAGCGGTGCAAAACCAAGAGGACGGAGATGGATACCACCCGGCGAAGATGCGGCAAAGATTAATGCCGATGGAGCTATTTCCCGCACAGGAAGAACTGGGGCATGTGCTGCTATATGCGGGGATAAAAATGGCTGCTATGTTGGCTCATCAGCGGTGGTATTTGCAGGCCTAGTTGATGCAACAAGTTTGGAAGCTCAAGCATGCAACGAGGCCTTGGCTCTTGCTCAAGATCTCCTACAATCACATGTGATAATAGCTTCGGATTGCTTGCAAGTGGTTTCAGACATCAATGGTTCTGCGCATTCATCTTCTTATGCTTTTGTACTAGATGAAATAAGAGTTAGAACTTTAGATTTTGTTAAAGCTAGTTTTCGGTTTGAGAATAGGGAGGCAAATGTTGAGGCACATGCCTTGGCAAAGGCAGCCTCGACACTCCCTGTTGGTCGACATGTGTGGCTAGGGAACTTACCAGACATTATTTGTATTCCGTCGGTTTTGGTTGATGAATAAAGCCCTAGTTTCACCTAAAAAATTAACGGATGGATATTACACATACATCAAATCTCCAGAATACCCTCTCATTCGAGAAAGTAAAGAGAGAAATCCTTTAGTGGGGAAATTGTAGTAGTTTCGTTGTTGAGTTAGTAAACCCCAAAAGAAATATCTAATATAAATATGTCCAACAACCACATCACGTGAGCTAACTATCCTTATAAATACTACCATGGTGGGGTGTGTTCCCTCCATGCTAACGAGTAACTAAATTTCAACACCTTTCTCTCATATGCAATCTTTCACAAAACAACGCAAGAAATTTTGGAAGGCTGGCATGAGAATAGAAGACATCGGGAATTTAATGCTTAATACGTTGAAAACATTTTGTGCGAAGATGTGTGTGGCCTTATTGGAAAATTATTATCTGCCTGAAGATGCCAACAAAGAGGCTTTTGCAATCTAGGCAATAGTGTGATATCTAGAAAGTCAATGTACTGTCTTTGAGAGCCACTCTCAATTCGAGCACAAGATAAATTATTAGGTTCCTTCCCATTGCAGTTTTCTCTAGATTTTTAGTCCCCATTCAGTATGGAGGGAAACTGCAGGGAAAGCTACCAGAAAATTATTTCTAAGGAATTCTTGCATATGTTGGCATTTCGATCAAAGTAAACACTAACTAGGGATGCCCTTCATGGTTTTCAGGTCAACATTCTGCATCAGCTCGTTTGTTTTTGTGTATACCCAAGGCGATAGAGGATAAAATGGCTCATCAATCATCCATATTGAGGCCTACATTTAAATGGTTGGTCTATGCAACATAGGACCCACTGCAGATAATTCCTCATTATATAACTCTATACAAAAAGGTGAGTCTCTAGGACCCGCATGTCAACCCGCTTTTTCTTGTCTTTGTTTTCTTAAAAGTTAAAAATCGCACTACTAGTGTTTTGCGGATCCATTCCTGTCTGATTCCTTCATCTTTCCCAATTCAAGTGGTTTTTTTCTAATAACCTTTGATTAGAACAAGACCTTACTTAGTTTGAGATGTCTGTTGCAGTTATAGTTCAAGGGTTTTACCTTGTCATGATGGCAAGCGAGTAAGAACAAGTCCAATGCTAGAAGCTTATAGAGAATGAATATCGTAAAAATAAAATCACCAGAGCGCCCTCTATTTCTATATGGTGGATGCTAATTACTGACGCTAAGTCGATGTCTACTCACAAAGTTTTAATAGGCCCATGAAAAAGGGCTGAGAGCTCAACACTTATTTTTTGCATCATTCCATGCCCGACGCCGGAATTCTTTGGTCGAACTACCTATAAACCATGAAATCAATCCCACTTCTCTCTTCTAGTGTTAGGGTTTTGTGTTGGGCATCCCCCAAGATATATGTTGTGTTCACGGGTGAGCATGTCATTTCATCTACTCATGTCAAGAGAACCACCCCACGTGCGCATGCATTAACCACATGCTCCTAAGGCATGACTCATCACTCCAAGCAGTTGGGTGCTTACCTTCACTGCCATGTCATTTGTGTCTATGTCTAGGAATGGCGTGATACGGCATGCCGAGTGGTTCTTGTCAAAGCTCGGGACTGAAATCAAATGAGATACAATGTACTGCAGTCGGCGACGTACCTGATGTTCGTTCTTCATATGAGCCAAGCCCGTATGACTTCACAATGATGTGTTTGACCAAGTCCATCCACTCAACATAAGCTACCTAGATGTATGACTCATAACTGTTTGATGTGGATACCCTACTACCGTTACACTCGTAGGTCGTGCAGCTACACTTGTCCAAGATCCAGAAATATAAGGAGTGGCCACTGCAGCTCACACACGCCAACTAAATTACCAGGCATTTTCATTTCTAGGAACTACTTCTAATGTTCATGAGAATATTGTGTTGCATAGAGAAGATAGGTTTGTAATCATGGACAAGAGGGATGAGTATTGAAGATCAAGCATGGATACCGAGGTGTTGAGCACGCAAGGAATGATATCAAACTTTCAAGAAGAGATTTCAAAACTTTGGAGCCAACATAATTATGCACGAAGACATAATGAACAGAATATATAAAAGGAAGTTGCGCATCTGCAAGGCATCAGACCGGATTTCCAGGTACCATTCACGTGCATGTCGCGCATGCGCGCGCCGCCCACCCAAGCCTGTGTCCGAGCAAGGCTAGGCCAGGCGAGCGAGCTATTTCTCTCCTTCACACCTCACTAAGTGTGGTGTAGAGAACACACTATATAAAAAGGTCTCACACCTCCTCAACTTACGGGATGAGACTAAATTTTAGAGCCACCACGTATTATTTTACACATGGGCCACTTTAAGATTTAGAAATTGTTAATAGACCAAGCCCATTTATTTTTAACAAGACCTTGGGAATAGGTTGCGTGCTTAGGTAGTCTCTAGATCAAGTTTTTTTATGTTGCTAAATGTGCATACCGCACATGCCACCGCCACGGCAGGAGCCTGATCTGCCTCATGCCTTGTCGGGTGTGCTTCCATTCGGGCTCTAGATCGGGTCGTTATGGTTTGCTCTTTGACTTTTCATCCACACTATGTGTTGTTGCAACCGTGAGCTCATATCTATACCTAATAATAATAAAGTAAGGTGCGTTTCTTTGATTTTTTTGGTCTGTTTATCTCAATTTTTTGTTCGTCTACTATATGCGAGGTGATACTAATTCCACAATAAATAAATTGGCAGTCCAATAAACTCGGTTGCGCCTTGCCTGTGGTCTAACGAGCCAGCTGTACCAGAATTTCGAAAAGAAAAAAAAAACCTTGCAAGGTCTAATGGGCTAGCTGTACCAGAATTTTGAAAATAACAAAAAACGTGTTTGATGTGTGGAGTGACCTTTTGGGCCGGCCAATGTGCAGGCGCACAGTTTTTTCTATTTCTATGTTTCTTTTATTTTTATATTTTTATATTAAAATAATTGGCATTTCACAGAAGTTGTGATTTTAAAAAAATATTAGTTATTTGAATTTTTTTAAGAAATCAGAAAATGTTCCTGATTTAAAAACCATTTTTATATTTAAAAATTATTCACGATTTTGAACAATGCCTGCATCTTCAAAAAAAGTTGATCAATTTAAATAGAAGTCACGAATTCAAATAATTTACATGAAAATGTAAATAAATTGAAAAGGGAAATTTTCACGAATTTTAAAAAATGTTCCCAAATTTTTTAAAAAGGTTCATGAAGTCGAAAATAATTATGATTCATAAAAATGTTTGCAAATTTTGAAAAATTTCAAGAATTTGAAAAATTGTCACGAGTTCGGAAGTTTTTTCAAGAATCTGAAAAAATGTTCATGATTTCAGAAAAAAAATTCATGATTTTCAAAAAATTCTTCATGATCTTAAAATCAGTGTTCACGAATTTGAAAAAATATTCACAAATATGGAAAAAATTCGTGAAAAATAAAAATAAAAAAGTGAAGGAAAAAGTGTTGTTGTGCTTCAAAATATATTTGTAGTTTAAAAAATATTCATATTCTTTAGAAAATTCAATGTGATTTAAAACAGATTTATGTGTTTTCTAAAGAATGTTGATACTATAAAAAAAATATGTCATGCCTGCGATGACATGGTTTATTGACAAATGTGTGGGCTAGGTGTAACATTCGCCTGCAATGACATGGTTTATTGAAAAATGTGTCATGCTGTGGTCAAGATCATCACCTTAACATTGACCATGTTCGGACGCATTGCAATTAGCTGAACACCACGGCCATGATTGGTGAGGGCGGAAAGGACGATAAGGGACAACAAAGGTGAGGCACTATGTTTAATTAGATAATGTGGACCGGTGAATTTGTGAAGTCGTTCTTATTGCGATTGGAGCATTTGTTTTTCTCGCGTTGCAACGCAATGGTATGTTTGCTAGTATAATGTAACATCTAAGACTATCATAGCCCCATATGTCAAAGGGTCGTTCTGTCTACCAACGCTACAAACTGTCTATGTGGACAGGACCAGACCCAAGCCCACACCTAGCATCCTCTCGACCATGAAGAAAAAGACGAGGGGCGCGGCTTACACCTCGCTCCGCGAGTTGGATGCCAGCCTCGACCGAGGGAGTGCCATACTGCCCGGCCCAGCTCGCGGGAGGCCACATCCTCTCTTTTTTCCTTTTCTTTCATTTTTTGTTTTTGTTTTTTTACTTTATTTATTTATTATTACTATTTAACTTTCAAATACTAAGTAAATATTACAAAAACACTTTACGTACGTTTGATAAAAATGTTAACCAAGCATTTAAAAAACTTTAATTGTGTATAGAGAAAATGTTTCCCATGTATATGAAAAATGTATCCAAAAAATACAATATGTATGAAATTAATTGATCATATATTTAAACTCTGTTATCTAAGCATTTTAAAAAAATGTTGCTCAAGTATTAAAAAAAATAATGAAGCATTTGAAAAATGTTAAATGTGTATTGATTTTTTTGAACATATACTTGTTAATCTTGTATTTGAAATTTTAATCAAGCATTCGAAAATGTCCAACATATATGTACAGAAAAAATGTTGACAATGTATTCAATTTTTTTAATCTTGTATTTGAAAATTGTTTAAAATGTGTATAGAAAAATGAATAGCATCTAGTGTTTTGCAAATTCAAAGACTTGTAATAAGATTGTACTGCACAATGATAACATCATAGTGCTTTCTGCCTAAGAAAACATCCAGTACAGATCCAGCAAAAAACATGTACGCCAGATGTCCCTCCAACAAATGTACAGAAAAGAATACTGCTTGCTTGTAGATCCACAAAGTCATATACATAGAAGACACTGAAAATCATATAAACAAAAGATAGGATGTGAAAGATGCCTGATTGGAAGACATGGCATTTTACTTGCACAGAATGACAGAAAGAAGCTGCCTAAGTTAGTTGCATAGTGCGAATCAACCTGTGGTTGAGTTGGTTAGGTGGACAGTGGTATCCCTAACCCACCAGGGTTCAAATCCTGGTGCTCGCATTATTCCTGAATTTATTTCAGGATTTCCGGCGATGCGCTTTCAATGGGAGGAGACGTTCCCGTCAACGACGAGGCGCCTACGGTGACTTCGTAAATCTCAAGATGATATGCCGGCTCAGTCTTTCGGAGGTGCTCATAGGGGTAGGGTGTGCGTGTGTGCGTTCATAGGGGTGAGTGTATGCGCGTGTATATAAGCGCTTGTGTCTGTACTGATGCTCAAAAAAAAAAAAGTTAGTTGCATAGTGCCAAAAGTGCAGGAGATTGCCGGAGGTAATTTCTTGTGGCCGTCGGAACTGTATACGTCGGAGATTGCGGCAGCTGATTCGATGGGCGTGACTCGGGCGAGGGCCGAGGGGACCGAAATTGACCAATCTGATGGTGGAATTGGGGCTTTTAACAGCCGAATACCATGGTGGAGGCAACGAGGATGAACTTGTTCACATCGGAGATGGCAGCGGTGGAGCTCTAGGGTGCCCGAGGTGCCGGCGGTTGGCTCTCACGGACAGATCTCAGGGAAGAACGTACTAGATCAAGTAGATTTTTTTTTTCTTAGAATGCACTGAGTGGAGCATTATGAGATAAAAACGGGCGATATTGTGCAAAAATGTCGAGCCCTTTGGCTTTTGCTTAATCTGCACCTTCCATACTAGTCTTCCCCATGGTGAACCACATATCCACATTTAGGATCTAGATGCATATTTTCATACTTACATAAGCCAATTGACACATCAGAAATACATTCAGGTCCCTCAATGCATTATACGCACATATAAATCCCGATGGGCGAGAGCACCATGTTGGTGCATCATTAACAAGGACAACCGTCTAGTGTTTTTTTTGAACATCAGTACAGACACAAGCGCTCATATACACGCGCATACACTCACCTCTATGAACGCACACACGCACACCCTACCTATATAACCATATCCGAAAGACTGAGTCGGCATATCATCTTGAATTTTACGAACATCGACGGGAACGTCTCCTCCCACTGAATGCGCATCACCGAAAATCCTGAAATAAATTCAGGAATAAATGCGAGCACCAGGATTTGAACCCTGTTGGGCTGAGGATATCACAGTCCCTCTAACCATCCAACCACAGGTCTAGCGTTTTTCATAGCAAATTTTGCTACTTGGCTGCCACTTTATCCAAGAGTTTGCAATTTGGCCGCCATTTTATCCAAGATAGGATGTTGCATTACTTTAGAGATCTTCTTCTAATGCAGCAACAAACATATGTATTGTCTTTTTCGTTGGAGTTGGCTTTGTATACATGTTTCTATTACATCATCATTGTTTCTTTGAGATGCACTTGCTACAGAGTAGTATTCCTTCCGCAATGCAAGTATTAAGATGCATAAGAAACCTGAGCATAGTATTATCATGGCAACCATATTGCCTGGAATTGAAGCTTCATAATCACGAACACCAAAACACAAGGGGAGGAAATAAGAGTAACCCCGATGAGAACCACATGCTCCCTGCTCGCGGAAGCCTTTATTTAGTAGAACATTATTGTAGTGCCATAAATAATGGGAAGCGTGGAATGGCCGCATCTACACGTAGCCTAACCATGTTATAAAAAGTGGATGCAGAGAAGCATAGCGGAAAAGAGAAATGAAAAGAGAGAAAGTGAGTTGATTGCCATGCTTCCAACGTGGTATTTGGATTGGAGCGGAACAACAGCTCATGGGATTGAGAGATGTTGGGAACGGGTTGCAGGCTAGGACGGGTGTTAATTTGAGCGAGGCTAAGTGTAGTCCTTGGTTCGGGCTATTATGTTTTCCTTTACCACTATTTTTCAGCGCAACTTGTTCTCATGAGCTATTGTGAGCTTATTTATGACAAAGAGTGCTAGAGTTATCTAGTATGAGATGTTAGAGGGTCGTTCCATCGACCATGGATGACAAGGACGCCCTCGCAACATTATAGCGCAACTGTTTGCTTTCCTGGTTCAAGAAGGCAGTCGACTAATCCGTGCATCGGCTGAGATATGAACTGTAGTTTAGCTGCCACCATGTCTTTGGCTCTCTCTCCAAGTCCACAATCAGCTACTTGACCCCTTGTGTAGGGGCACTCAAGGATGTCTAGTTGATAGGTAGTTCTAGTATCGGCTGATTCTTGATAGTTGAGCCATCTTGAGGTCCAAAAATGCGCCATGTCACCGCTTTACAAGCTAAATTCTTGAAATTGGATGATGATACAGGGTTGTCATTTGCATGCTCATTCATACTACTGCCAAACACAACTGTGGTGCGACCAAACTTTCTAAGGCCGATAAGCACCAAGCTTGAACCTGGTCATTTCCAGCTGACCAAACATGCAACATCTCCAAATTTGCATCTGCCACACAATTCTCATGGAGATTCTTATGAAGCTCATCGATCTCCTTGATTGCCCACGAAACCAAATGGGATACTGTTAACATGTAAATCCATCCGGGTGGCCGAAAGCAATGTGCTGACGCGTGTTGATAAGGATGAGCCGAGACAAGTGTTGGTGGGCAACATTTCAGTGCTCTCGTTTTTTTTAACATCAGTACACACGCAATCGCTCATACATACGCGCATACACTCATCTCTATGAATACACACGCGCACACCCTATCTCTATGAGCACCTCCGGGAAACTGACCGGCATGTCATCTTCAAATTTACGAAGTCACCTTAGGGACCTCGTCATCGATGGGAAAGTTTGCTCCCACTGAAAGCGCATCGCCGAAAATCCTGAAATAAATCCAAAAATAATGCGAGCACCAGCACTTGAATCCTGGTGGGCTGGGGATACCACTGTCCCTCTAACCATTCAACCACAGGTTGGTTCGCCATTTCAGTGCTCTGGTTGCAAAGAATAGTTAATATGTACTCCCTCCGCTTACAAATATAAGATGTTCTAACTTCTTTTTTGATTCAAATGTATATAGCCGTAGGTGTGGTTTCTATGTGATTGAGGTCAACATGCTCAGAATGCGCCTCGAGACGCCACGACCCACCCACGTCGCGTAGTGGTGCTGGTGGGTGAAGAGGACTAGGAAAGCCTCCGGGTGGTGATCAGTGACGGAGTACCAGTGAGCTTGCACAGGTCCACGGAGCGACGTCTTTGGTGGCGTGGATGTCACAGTCAAACCACGCCACGGCCGTGTTGGTCGCGAGCACAAACACCTCCTGCTGCATCTCTGGAGTGGCATGGATGATGGTGTGCACCTCGGCAGGGCATGCACTGTGGCCACCGCTCCAAGGCATGTCTCTAGCAGCGGCAACAAGGACACGATCCCATGGTAGGCGGTGGCGGAGGCGCTGGAGGGGCGGGGGACGCAAGCGTTGTCGGAGACGGCGGGCGAGCGGGAGCACCGACGGTAACAACAGGACGTCGGTGCGGAGTAGGCTTGTTGAAGCATTCCTTAATTTGCGCGGTGACCGAGGAAAAAGCAGGGCCGGCAGGTGACCGGGCTCCTGCAATGCTTGACCGGCAGGTGACCTATTTTGAAGCCAGTCGGGGATGGCAGAATGCATGTTAATGGGAGGCGACGGCGAAGTCGTGCGGCGCGGACAACGGGACTGGACGAGCTCCCACGGCGACGTCCCCTCCGCCTCAAGCCCCGCCCGAACAGGGGTGGTGAATGCGCGCGAGCTGGATCGCAGCAGGTGCCATCCTACGCGGCACGCAGCTGACTAGGCAGAGTCTCCAGGACGAGGTCAACCTCCCCCGAGGGGCCGCGCGCGGCGTGGCCTGGCCGGAGCCCGATCGGTGTCGCCGGGGAGCCCCAGATGAGCTGCGGCGGCCGGGCTGCGTCGGGAGCGGCGAGAGGCAGGCTGCGGGGGTGGTGGGTGGTCGATGGTGCCGGAGTCGGAGTGGCGGCCGTTGTAATGGGGGGGCCGTGGACGCCTGCGGGCCGTCTGCTCGGTCACACGAGTGAGGACGCATTTTATCTACTTTTTCCTTCCTTCCGATCCATGGCTTTCATTTATTTGTTCATTCATATTCATACCGAGTAATGCTAGAGATACGGATAGTTAGATTTAATCTTGATTGTCATCTATCTGCGTTGTTGTTGTTTTCGTTTTGCATGTACGTAGATAGGTAAGCATGTAGGTCGTCGTGCGGCTGTACGTGTGATCCATGCTGAGTTGCCGAGGTGCCGTGTGAGGCGGACGTCGCCGTGTGAAGCGGTTGCAGGTGCAGTGTCAAAGCCAGCGTGATGCACGAGCTGCCGATGGTTAGTTAGCCGGGTCATTTGCTCCATGCATGTACTCATGCGTGCGCGAGACTATTTAAGAGTTGTAAGCATGTTTATTTTCACAAGAAGAGAAATAATGAAATATACAGAGGAAAATGTCGGCTGTGTGACACAGTCAGTACGACACCGAAAATTCATGTGTGTCCCTGTGTTCTTGTGTTTGTTGCGCGAAACAACCAAGAGAGAAGAGGGGTTGAGAGAGTCCGCCCCAACAACGGATGAGGATTTAGGATGGTGGTTAACGGGCGGTTTATAATTGGAAATTAAGGTGAAATTTGCGCGCGCGCACCGGGGGAGGGGAGGTTAGTCAGCGTGAAACAAGTGTGCAAATCAACCATAACTCTCCGTACGTTTACTATTGTTGATGCATACCACTACCAACACAACTGCAGTGTGTGACCAAACTTTCTACTGACGATAACCGCCAATGTACTCCATGAGCGTGATTCCAGCTGACCAAACATGCAACCTCCCCAAATTTTGCATCTACATGCATTTCTCGAGGAAATTATTATGAAGCTTATTGATCTCCTTGATTGCCCACGAGCAAAAAATGGAATACTGTTAGCATGTAATTCCGGATGGCTGCGAGCACCATCCTGCGTGTTGACAATGGCGAGCTAACAAGCATTGCTGAGCAAACTTCACTGCTATTGCTGCAATTTGGTTGCCATTTTTTTTTTTGAGCCGAAACCGTAAAATAATCGTTCTACAGTCATTTCATTTCATAAAAAAGTAAACAATTACAAGTATATCAACCAATACCAGTTCTAAGGAACATTAGAGCTAAAGGGTTAAATTACATGTACTGTGTAACCCAAGTTCTGATCTTCTCTGCCTTACTGTGCTTTGCGCTGAGTCCTGTTGCCCACAACCCTTCCATGAGGTAGTACTTCCAGGTTTTTGAATGAGGTGCTGCTGATCTGAAAATTTTGTCGTTCCTCACAGCCCATATACTACAAGAGCTCATGAAAATGATATCCAGTTCAATATCTTCAGGAAGATGATTCAGTGACAGAATGATTTCATCATAGGCAGAAATACCTCTTTGTCTCTTCGGTATGAGTATATCCCAGCACCTGAGTGCAAACCGGCAGTTTCAGAATAGAAGGAGTATTTCTTCAGTTCTGTGTGAGCAGAGAGCACAATTATAGTCTTCCAGGTACATATTTTTGCGTTGTAGCAGATTTCTAGTGTTCACCCTATCACGTAATAGCATCCAGAAAAAGATCATGTGTCTAAGCCTGCAGGATATGCTCCATAGCATTTTGAAAATACTATGAGCATTGTGTGGCCCAATGATTTGTCGCGATTTTCCGCAAGACTTCAATTTGGCTACCATTTCATCCAAGACAAGTTGTTGTTCTTCTTAAGAGATCTTTTTGTAATGCACTAAGAAACCCTAAATATTTTTTTTTTCTCAAGAAATCATCCCAGCTATCTTTTCATAAAAAAATAATAGTGAATATGATGTAAACAGGCCTAAATATCCACAGGGGAGTTCTTGAACTGGAACAGGAAATGTGTCATCCACAGTCCCAGACTTATGGGATTGAACTTATGAACTCAACAGACAGAGTAAATACAATGGCGCCACTGCCCCTGATTTCAACTCGTGCCCCCACAAACCACAACAGCACGTAAGACTAATCCATAGGAACATATCTGTAGCTCTAGCATTGTTCATGTGTGCAACATTATTTTGCTCAGACGTGAATGAGGATTTGAATATTTTTTTTATTTTTTTGGGTTTCTTACACTTGTGTCTATGTCAGTAATTACCATTGTTTTCTTTGAGATGCATTTGCTACAGATCTGAGTAGTACTCCATCCGTAATGCAAGTACTAATATGCACTAGAATCTTAAAGATTTGTAATATCGTGGCAACCATATTGCCTAGCATTAAAGCTTTATAAACATGAGCAGCAATACCAGTACAAAAGTAGAAAATAAAAGCGATCGTAAGTCTCCGCAATAGAACCCACATGCCCTTCTCACGTACTACCCATTATTTAATAGTACATTAATGTCATGTCAAAAAAATAATAGAAGAAAGAGTAAAACGGACAGCATTGATCTGCGCCCCACAAAAAAAACATGTTATAAAAGGTGGACGAAGTAGCATAGAGCAAACATTATACTACCACGTAACTTTTGCAATGTGAAAACGAGAAGGAAGAGAGATAGAGCAAGTTAATTGCCATGGTTCCAACCAGGCATTTGGATGGGTGCAAAACAATAGCTCGTGGGATTGAGAGAACTTGGGAACGGGTTGCCTGCTAGAATGGGTGTTGTGCGGAACTAGGATCAGTGTAGACTATAGTTCGGGTTGTTGTGTTCTTGACGATCACTCCAGCTTCGCACATGGTTTTACATAGGGCTAGACGAAAAGCTCGAAGCTCGCGAGCTTAATGAGCGCTCAATAGTTCGGCTCGTTTCAGCTCGTACTCGTTAGTTAATGAACCAAGCAAAACAGTGTTTTTTGCTCGTTAAGATTACCAAGCTTAACGAGCGAGCAAACGAGTTTCAGGAGCTAATTCATTTAGCTCTCTAATTTTCAAAAGTTTGACATGAGACCCCTAATTCAAATCAGTCCACTAACAAAAGACTTGCTAGTTAGCTCAGCCTAGGGGCCTAGCACCCCAGCCCACTTCGGCACTTCTAGACCTATGAGCTAGCCGTCAGGACACCCTAGAGTCAACCAGGAGCCAGACGCTAGTAACCAAACGTCCTTGTTTAATTTATGCCCTCGTGAATTTTTGATGGGATCATGGGATTCTTCTGTGTTGTTTATTACCTTGACGTCTTGTTTAGTTTATTCTATTGTGATTTTTTATGGGATCATGGGATTCTTCGATGTTGTTTAATACCTTAACGAGCACTCGTGAACACTCGCGAGCATAACAAGCTCATAACGAACCAAGCTGAACAGAGGTTTTAGCTCGTTAATATTAACGAGCTTAATGATAATGAGCTTAACAATAATGAACTTAATGATAATGAGTCGAACGAGCCGAGCAGCTCTTTTATCCATCCCTAGTTTTACAAGTGCTATTGTGAGCACATTTATGACCAAGAGGGCGACATACTCATAGCCCCGTTGATGAGGGTGCCCAAGGTGGCCGACTGCACAGGGCTCCCAATTTTTTTGGAGCCCTCATATTAGCAGGTATTGGGTACTGATCTGGTTCAATCAGGAAAAAAGCCCAACAAGGCAGCCACTACGTGTACAATACATACGGAAACTCTACGTCCCCGCCAATCTGATCAATCACTGATAAGATCGCTTCCTTTTCTCATGTTCGCCCCGGCTGTTCCCCCGAAATGCGGGATCACCATGTTCAGCATAACCACGGAGGCAGTGGCATGCACTGCAGCACGCATTCAATCTGCGGAATCTGTCAACACAAACCGATGGATGTAAGTTGCCTCTGCTTTCTCTCTATTGGAGTTATTTGCTCGTGAGATTGGAATTGTCATAGTCTCGTAGAGCATCTGGGGATCGGTCTAGCTTGAACTTTTTTTTGAACCGAAACCGTAGAACAATCGTTCTACGGGAATTTCATTAAACTAAATAGTTTACAATATATACAAAGTGAACCAAAGAATGGCTCAACCCACTCCTGTTTTGTTGAATCCTGAAGCTAACATTATTATGTTAAATGTTGCTCAATCCAGTTGGAAAATTGATCTCTGAATTTAGTCTTCAGTCTATGCAACAGAAGCTGTAGGTCTATCTTGAGTGAGGCCTTCCAAGCTTGGACTGTGGCCTGTTTTGCCTTGAAGATTTTATCATTTCTTTGCATCCAGATGTTCCAACATCCCATAATCATGATTTCCATGGCAAAAGCAGTAGGCAAGGACTACATGGAAAATGAGACCTCGTCAAAGATGGAGAATCCTCTGCGTCGGGGACCCAAAAGGGATTGCCAACAATTAAATGCAAAGTCACAGTCCCAAAAGAGATGTTGAGATGTTTCCTCCGTGCTCATTTGACAAAGTGCACAATTATAGGAAGGCAAGTGAAATGATCTTCGTTGAAGCATGTTTTTGGTATTGACCCTGTCATGCAATAAGAGCCAGAAAAAGATCTTGTATCGAAGCATGGTTGCATTCTTCCAGATCTTTGTGAAAAGTAGTGCAGCTTGTTGACCCTTTGTCAGCTCTTTATACATCTTGATCGAGGAATAAGATGTTCCCCATGGATATGTCCATCGATCACCATGATTTGGGAGTTGTATAGACTCAAGGGTGCTCTGGAGCTCTATGAACTGGTTGTGTGCTTGAGCTGAGAGTGGGAGGAAGAATTTTCACTTATGTTTGGCAGATGTAAAAACTCCCGAATGCTCACTATGTCCTTTTTGGTAAAGGAGCAAAGCTCTGGGAATTTATGTCTTGTGATGCCATGTCCCAGTTGTCCATCCAAAAATCAATAGTGTCTCCAGTGCCCAACTGCCCTTTGGCTACTGTTTTAAATCCAGGTAACAGTTTGAAGATACTTCTCCACCAGAATGAACCAACATTCCTATTGGTGATCACTCCATCAGGATAGTAAGAACCCCAAATAAGATGTAACCAAGGAAGATTTTCTTTATGGAGAAACTTATGCGGATGCTTCATTAAGAGACATTTATTATGAATTTCAATGTTGAGAACTCCCAATCCTCCCTGATATTTGGGCAGGCAAACTTTATCCCAGGCTATGAGTACAGTACCTCTATCCTCCATGCCATATTTTCTCTAGAAGCAATGCTTTAGGGCTTTATTGATTTGATCAATTATGCCCTTTGGTAGATCAAGGGTGCACATGAAGAAAATAGGAAGATGTACAAAGACAGATTTGATGAGAGTAAGCTTGTCTCCATAGGATAGAAAAGTTGAGCAATCAGACAATCTTCTGTTAATCCTCTTGATGAAAGGAAAAAAAATCTTCCAGCTTAGGCTTGGAGAGTGACAAAGGTAGACTAAGATATGTGAAAAGGAAGGAGCCAATAGAGCACTCCAGTCTGGCAGCTAAAGCTTGCATGACCTCATTCTCTGTGTTGATAAGCACCATGGCTGATTTGTCAAAGTTAACTCTTAACCCTATAAAAACTATGAAATGGAGAATGAGGTTCTTGAGCTGTTCCAATTGCATTGCAGAGGCTGGCATAATCAAAATAGTGTCATCAACATATTGAATGACTGGGAAATCAGGGCAATGGTGCTGCTCAAGTGGTCTTGAGATCAAGTTGTTATGCATGGCCTCATTCAGAATAGACCGCAAAAGATCTGCAGCAAGAATAAAAAGTAGTGGAGAGAGAGGATCTCCCTGTCTCACTCCCCTTTTGCACAGAAACTGTTTCCCAGGGACCCCATTTAGCAACACAGCAGAATATCCAGAGGAAAAAAGCATGTCCATCCACATAAGCCATCTGTTACCAAAACCTCTTGCAATGAGAATATCTTTAATGGACTCATGTTCAATAAGATCAAAAGCCTTCTCAAATCCAATTTTAAAACAATAATCTCTGTGCCAGACATTTTACATTGATGAATGAATTCATATGGCCAAGCAAGACAATCCTGGATGGATCTTGCCTTTAAGAATCCATACTGGTTGGTATGAACTAGCTTCAAAATGACCTCTAGGAGTCTATTTGCCAAAAGCTTTGTGATGATCTTAATTAAGCAGTTAAGTAGTGATATTGGCTTGAAATCATTGGGTGTAGTTGGAGCATCTTTCGTAGGAATGAGAGTAATAAACAAACAGTTGATGCTCTGCAAGCTGATTCTGCCATGATAGTATTCCTCAATTAAAGTGTAGAAATCGGGGGCCAGAATATCCCATCAATGTTTGATGAAGTTTGTACTGAAACCATTTGGTCCTGGTGCCTTGTCATTAGGTATATTTTTGACAACTGTATCAATTTCTTCCTGAGAGAAAGGAATTTCTAACAGAGAGAGATCCACATCTCTATTCAATAGAGTACCCAAATTAAGATGGTTGAAAGTGGGCACAGAAGTATTTAATCTCTTTTTGAAAGCATTGAAGAGGATATTAGCTTTGGCATTGTGTTCTCTGTCAATGTTGCCCAAATCATCCTGCAAACTGGCAATGTGATTAACCCTGTATTTGATGGTGGCTTTGGCCTGAAAATACTTTGAGTTTGCCTCTCCAATTTTTTCTCATCTAATTGTAGCTCTCTCTTGCCAATAGACCCTTTGCCTTTCTAGAACTGTGTGCAGATGCTGCTTTAGAAACTCTCTCCCATTCCATTCTTGTAAAGTGAGGGTTCTAAAATCTTCAATTGAGTCCAGAAAAAGAATGACTTCATTAGTGGCTTTAATGGAAATACTGAGCTGAGAGATTGATTTTGCCCAAATTTTGTGACACTTTCTAAGCCTTTTGAATTTTGTAGTAATTCTCTTTGCACTGTCTGGGATGTTGATGGCATGTTCCCAATTCTTCTTAACAATATATTTGAAACCCTCAATTTGCATCCAAAAGTTTTCAAACCTGAAGATTTTAGACTTGGGAATATGTGTACCAATTTGCACCTGACAGGGTATGTGATCTGAGACAGGTTTGGACAAAGGTAGAACTAGAGTGTTAGGAAAATGAGAAGTCCAAGATTCAGAAGGGAACACCCAGTCTAATTTCTCCAGTAAGGGGGCTTGCTGCATATTGCTCCAAGTGAAGCTTCTTCCTTTCAATGGGATTTTAACTAGGGCCAGTCTACTGATGGCATCATTAAATTTTAACATATCAGAGAAATTGCCCCCATACCTGCTTCTGTTGTGTGGGTATCTAATGTAATTGAAGTCTCCCATGATCATCCACTTGGTCTCATCAGGCATTTGGATGTTGCTGAACTAGTTCAGGAAATCTTCTCTAACTGCACCTTGACATGGGCCATAAATGTTGGTAAGAATCCAAGAATCGCCAGTGAGCTTTGATGTGAATCTGATGGAAATGGAAAACTCATTTTGAAAAAGAGTTTCTCCATAAAAAATGCTGACATTCCATGCTATGAGAAGGCCACCAGAAGCACCCACAGAGGGTAGAAAGTCAAAACAATTTATCCTGTTGGGGCAGAAGTTTTTGAGATATCTATAATCAAAATGTTCTTTCTTAGTTTTTGGAAGACAGACAATATTTGTATTTGCCTCAGCAATCTTATTTCTAAGAGCAATCCATTTGTTACTATCATTAATACCTCTGATGTTCCAATTGATAATATTCCAGTTTCTATTCATGGTCAGATAATGTCATGTCTGTAACAGTATATAACAAGCAAGCTTCCAACACAACAGAGTAACAGACCACAACTTTTCCACAGTACAAGAGTTAGCCTTAACACAGAGTAGGTAATAAAGCAACTGGCATAGGACATCATATCAGAGTTCAGGCTCATTACAAAAGCAATATCTCTCACAAATACCATTGATAGAAGATCACAAAATTGCAACATAGTCCCAGATCTAATACTTATTAATTCTGGCATGGTTAACTTCAGAAAGCTATCAAAGGCTTGAAAGAAGCCTTCTTGGATGGTCCTTTGGCAGCAGCCTTGGCCTCCTTCTTCTTCTTGGGCTGGTGCAACATCTCCTCAGAGCAGTCCTTTGCAGCAGCCTTGCAAAAGGAAACAACAAGATTCTTTACAATCTTTGTAGTAATAGCAGGAGGATCAGATGAACAGGGGAAACCGTTTTTATCTGAGCATGATTTCCTCTTGAATCCATTGTTTAAAGCTTGCAATCTGAAGCTCCTTCTTACCTCAGTTTCAACCATGGGAGCTTTATCTTTCCTGTTTCTTTGAGCGTGAGCAAGAGAGGTGTTGGAAGCTGGCAGAGGGGGAGTGCTGCTTCTGTGCAGTGCCTGAGGTGTCAACATAACATTAGAAGAAACTTCTTGTTCCTCATCTGAATTCTTACAACAAATAATCTGATCACTTTGACACTTTTCAGGTGTTACAAAAGGCAGAGTTTGACTACTTGTAGAACCTTCAATGATATAATTCCATAATTGGGAAGCAAGTAAAGATTTGGCCCAGTCAAAGTTGTCAACAGTCAGAAGAGCAAAAGTGATAAATTTGCACCATTCAATAGGTACCTGAGTAACTTTATCTGTTGAGGCCCCAGTAGCAAAATGTGCCTTCCAAAGCTCCAGCCCTTCTTCGGAGAGAAACTCCTCATCCTGGCCTGAAGATGCAGTTGCTAGTAACTGAATATCCTTTCCAGCAAATCTTGCATTGAAAATAGGAAAAGGGAAGTCAGGAGGGGCTTCCAAACTGTTACCTGCTGAAGAACTGGAGATTTCTGCATTTTGGTTGTCTACCTCTAGATGGTCTGCATTTTGATGTGTTGGTGAGGCATGTGATCTCTGAGAAACAATAGCTGGGCCTTCCACATTGGCCAGAGAATTTGGAGCCTCAGAGCCGGGCTCCTTGTCAGGCAGCTAGGCAGGTGTAGTGATACGTCCATTTTGCATCATGCTTTTATATCGATATTTATTGTATTATGGGCTGTTATTACACATTATGTCACAATACTTATGGCTATTCTCTCTTATTTTACAAGGTTTACATAAGGAGGGAGAATGCCGGCAGCTGGAATTCTGGGCTGGAAAAGGAGCAAATATTAGAGACCTATTCTGCACAACTCCAAAAGTCCTGAAACTCCACGGAAGTTATTTTTGGAAATAATAAAAAATACTGAGCGAAGAAAATACCAGAGGGGACCCACACCCTGGGCACGAGGGTGGGGGCGCGCCCTACCCCCCTGGGCGCACCCCCTGCCTTGTAGGCCCTCTGGTGGCCCTCCGGTGCCCATCTTCTGCTATATGAAGTCTTTCGTCTGAGAAAAAAAATCACAAGCAAGCTTTTGGGACGAGATTCCGCCGCCACGAGGCGGAACCTTGGCGGAACCAATCTAGGGCTCCGGCGGAGTTGTTCTCCCGGGACACTTCCCTCCGGGAGGGGGAAATCATCGCCATTGTCATCACCAACGCTCCTCTCATTGGGAGGGGGCCAATCTCCGTCAACATCTTCACCAGCACCATCTCCTCTCGAACCCTAGTTCATCTCTTGTATCCAATTCCTGTCTCTAAGTCTGAGATTAGTACCTGTAGGTTGCTAGTAGTGTTGATTACTCCTTGTAGTTGATGCTAGTTGGTTTATTTGGTGGAAGATCATATGTTCAGATCCTTTATGCATATTAATACCCCTCTAATTATGAACATGAATATGCTTTGTGAGTAGTTACGTATGTTCCTGAGGACATGTGAGAAGTCTTGCTATTAGTAGTCATATGAATTTGGTATTCATTCGATATTTTGATGAGATGTATGTTGTCTCTCCTCTAGTGGTGTTATGTGAACGTCGACTACATGACACTTCACCATTATTTGGGCCTAGAGGAAGGCATTGGGAAGTAATAACTAGATGATGGGTTGCTACATTGACAGAAGCTTAAATCCTAGTTTATGCGTTGCTTCGTAAGGGGCTGATTTGGATCCATATGTTTCATGCTATGGTTAGGTTTACCTTAAGACTTCTTTTGTAGTTGCGGATGCTTGCAATAGGGATTAATCATAAGTGGGATGCTTGTCCAAGTAAGGACAGCACCCAAGCACCGGTCCACCCACATATCAAACTATCAAAGTACCGAACGCGAATCATATGAACGTGATGAAAACTAGCTTGACAATAATTCCCATATGTCCTCGGGAGCGCTTTTCTCTATATAAGAGTTTGTCCAGGCTTGTCCTTTGCTACAAAAAGGATTGGGCCACCTTGCTTCACTTTATTTACTTTTGTTACTTGTTACTCGTTACAAATTATCTTATCACCAAACTATTTGTTACCTATAATTTCAGTGCTTGCAGAGAATACCTTGCTGAAAACCGCTTATCATTTCCTTCTGCTCCTCGTTGGGTTCGACACTCTTACTTATCGAAAGGACTACGATAGATCCCCTATACTTGTGGGTCATCAAGACTCTTTTCTGGCGCCGTTTCCGGGGAGTGAAGCGCCTTTGGTAGGTGGAATTTGGTAAGGAAAAATTTATATAGTGTGCTCAAATTTACTGTCACTTGTTACTATGGAAAGTAATCCTCTGAGGGGCTTGTTCGGGGTATCTTCACCCCGACCAGTAGAGCAAAGAGTTGCTCCTCAACCTACTGAACCTACTGAAAATGAAAATGTGTACTTTGAGATTCCTTCGGGTATGATAGAAAAACTGCTAGCTAATCCTTTTGCAGGAGATGGAACATTACATCCTGATGAGCACCTAATCTATGTGGATGAAGTTTGTGGATTATTTAAGCTTGCAGGTATGCCCGTTGATGTTATCAAGAAGAAGGTTTTCCCTTTATCTTTGAAGGGAGATGCATTGACATGGTATAGGCTATGTGATGATATGGGATCATGGAACTACAAACGATTGAAATTGGAATTTCATCAGAAGTTTTATCCTATGCATCTTGTTCATCGTTATCGTAATTATATATATAATTTTTGTCCTCGCGAAGGAGAAAGCATCGCTCAAGCTTGGGGGAGGCTTAAATCGATGATATATTCATGCCCCAATCATGAGCTCTCAAGAGAGATGATTATTCAAAAAATTATGCTTGGCTTTCTGACAACAATCGCACCATGCTCGATACTTCTTGTACTGGTTCTTTTATGATCAAGACTATTGAATTCAAATGGGATTTATTGGAAAGAATTAAACGCAACTCTGAAGATTGGGATCTCGACGAAGGTAAGGAGTCAGGTATAACACCTAAATTTGATTGTGTTAAATCTTTTATGGATACCGATGTTTTTCGTAAATTTAGCACTAAATATGGACTTGACTCTGAGATAGTAGGTTCTTTCTGTGAATCTTTTGCTGCTCACGTTGATCTACCTAAGGAGAAGTGGTTTAAATATCATCCTCCCATAGAAGTAAAAGTAGTTTAACATACTAAAGTTGAAGAAAAGACTATCACTTATAATGATCCTGTCGTTCCCACTGCTTATGTTGAGAAACCCCCTTTCCTTGTTAGGATAAAGGATGATGCAAAAGCTTCAACTGTGGTTCGTAAAAGCAATATTAGAACTTATACACCTCCTGAGCAAGTTAAATTTGAACCTAATATCTTATCTTATATCTTATATTTACTAATCGGAGGAACTAATCGAGGCTCCATGTTAATCCTGAGATTACTAAGTTAATTAACCGCACGATCTCCATGTTGCCTATCTTTAGCCGTAGGATGTACTCAAGGAGTCCATGCGCTATGTCCCACCTGCACATCTTGGCATACTCTTTACGGGCAGCTTCCAACAAAAAAAACTCTTTACGTGCAAAAAAGAAACTCTTCCACATCCTGCCAAAAACTCTCTCGCAATAAATTACTCATGTTCAATCACCTGTTCACGAGAGAACCCTAGCATCACGTCTCCTCATATTCCTCCTTGCCTATTTTCTATGAAATTTCCATGTTGTCTAAACTTTCACGCTGTAATCAATCTAACATATATCCAACCAGCCTCTCCTCGATCCCTTTCCTCTCCAGACGTTGAATCTCCTCTGCCACAAGCCCACAACTATGTTGCAATCCATGTTGGCTGATGAAGCTGAGGAGGAGGTTCTTTGTATCTTCGTTTCCATGTTCCGATCAAACTGCAATGGGATATGTTGTGGAGAAGGATGTGTATTGACGGCAATTTATATCAGATCGGTCAACCGCTGCTGTTGGTCAGGATGCAGTGGAGGAAATACAATCTACTACATATTTGTGGCTCCGTGCACCTCCTCTACATTGTTGGAGTTCGTCACCCATCACTCCCTATCCCCGCGAATCAACGATGAAGGCAAGTATCCCAATATCCTTAATTGCCAAGAAATTAGATGAATTCTGAATATCGGATCAAGAAAATTTGGTATCTTAGATGTTCATCTATCTGTACTACTCACGGCTGATTTCTAGAAGAGGGAATAATAACATAAAATTCATGTTTTGTGGGATCTTGAAGAATAACAAGCAAAGTAGGGTACTAACCCTTGGCCTGATTCAACAAATACATGGTATTAAATTCTATTCATGGGGGATTTATGGCTATCTTGATCGAGGTTCCTGAAAGCTTGAGGTTTTTCGATGGGTTTGCTCTTAGAGAAAGAGGTTTCTTTTATTGTTGTCCTGGATAATATATTTTTTACCCAGTTGTTTACAATATGATAGTTAAGTGTTGACACTTTCTTTCATCTTCACATGACTCTAAGTTTGACAAAAGGTGCAGGTCTAAGTGTTCTTCAGAGCATTAACTACATGAACTAAGCAAACACCAGCAGATGCTTTACAGATTTTCCCCTGTTTCCACTACCAGAATCAACTAATTTACCAAGTGCCATCAATCATCCATCCAAAAGGGCACGAGCAACAACCTCCCACGTTCAACTAATGATGGATGGATGCTGGCTGTAAATTGACATTCTCTACCAAAGTACGGTACAACCGAAAGAATGATCACTGATGCACCGGAAACGAGATCACAGAAGGGCCTGCACATGGCGAGTTAGATTCAGGTCAGTTTAGTTTTTCCATCATGACTCGGTATTGCTCCGGTGCTTCTCATTGAATCATCGATTTTGTTTTTTCTATGGATGCAAGCAACCTGATGGTAGGAGCTGCTCAATTGGTGGGTTCCAAAACAAATACTGTTGACTTGCAGTTTACTGCCGGACATCGCCTGATTTAGCTAAGAGGCCGGCGTCTTCAAGGCTTGACAGGAAGGGGGATCCGGGAGAGGTTGGATTGGACTATGATGCATATAGAGAGGAAGCATCAAGGCAGGACAGTAGGACGCTGCTGACTCGCGGGAAGATCGCTCAATGATGGGCCAGTCTGGGCCTCTGGGGTAGTTCTTCTAATCTGCAACGCCCAACAATGTCTACTTCTAAAACTGAATCAAGTTGGGGAGGTGAATCATGGTGATGTCAGTTTGGAGTATTCCTCCAATCAGCAGCCTCACGAACAATGGTTCCAAACTTATTCAGATTGTCGTTGATGTATCATCTTCCCACTGTATCATTCATGATTGATTGCAGTACGGAATCACTATTTCGTGCATGCATTACCCTAAAACCTAAACCCTAATCTTACACTGCCTTACTAGCTTATTTGAATATTTTAATCCTTACTTCGCAATGACCGTCTGAATAATCTACTGTGTTCATTTGGAGTTTTGGTTTACGGCTAACTGTTTGATTAGTAATGTGTTGGACACTTGGACCGTGAGTTTTTTTTGTTCTCAGTGCAGATGTGCTGAAGTTTGTATTGAATTTCATATATGTTGCCTCTTAATATGATTTGTAACCTGGACCATTATAATAGAGATATTGTGTACACCATGTTATTTAAAAAAACTTTTATATGTCTTTTTCTTCCAAAAACCGACTTAGGTTTGTGCTATGCTTGGAGGTCGCGTCACACTCATCAGAGGTGGAAAGCAAGGTTATTGTCCTCTACTCTTTATTAGAATTCAATCCATAATACTTTATTGATGTGGGCTAACTAGCTAGCTACACTAAGGGAGTCTGTGAACAGATCTATTGAATTGTTTACTTTTTTTGAAATACGAGGTTATCATTGCAAGGATTTCGGTTTCTCTTATAGCATTATGTTAGATTTCTTTCCACATTCTGTAGTTAGAGTAATTGATATTAACGATCATCTCGATATTCATTTTGTTTGTTTATTATCATGTAGTTGTTAAGAGTTTTACAATTTTGCTTCTCAAGTCCTTTCTATCTACCACATTATACCAAATTATCAAAAATTAATTAGAAAACTAGATTGGATAAAACATAAGATATATGTCATCAAGTAAAGGTGACTCAGAAATGTCAAGTAATGTTAAGATCTCTATAAAAATATACCCATTGACCGAATGAATACGAAAATTCCAATTAAGAGTTCTAATCATACATGGTAAGAAATAGAAACAATGTGAGAATCCACTGAACTATTACAGAAAATGTTTAATATCCATATGGTGGCACAAAATCACAATATAACATTTCCTTATAGAACTCTTTGCACACCTATCCCAATATATAGCTCTTATATAAAGCCTCCAATAATTGCTTTTAATTTTAAATTTACTAGACTGTGCAGTGGCACTGGTTGCTGACTAGTTGCTATAGTTAAAGATATCTTGGCTGATAATATTGATGGGCATGTTATTTATTTTTGTGATGAGACTGCTAGAATCGCCAAACCTAGTGCTAAAGATAAACATGGACCTGCGGTAGGCATGCCTGTTATTTCTGTTAAAATAGGAGATCATTGTTATCATGGCTTGTGTGATATGGGTGCTAGTGCTAGTGCAATACCTATCGATTTATACAAAGAAATTATGCATGATATCGCATCTGCTGAGTTAGAGGATATTGATGTCACAATTAAACTTGCCAATAGAGATACTGTTTCACCAATTGGGATTGTTAGAGATGTTGAAGTCTTGTGTGGGAAAACAAAATATCTTGCTGATTTTCTTGTTCTTGGTTCCCCACAAGATAGATTTTGTCCCATTATATTCGGTAGACCCTTCTTAAACACTGTTAATGCTAAGATAGACTGCGAAAAGGATGTTGTTACCATTGGTCTAGGTGATGTGTCTCATGAGTTTAACTTTTCTAAATTTCGTAGACAACACCGTGAAGAGAAATTGCCTAGTAAAGATGAAATTATTGGTCTTGCTTCTATTGCCGTACCTCCTAGTGATCCTTTAGAACAATATTTGCTAGACCATGAAAATGATATGTTTATGTTTGAAAGAAGGGAAATAGATGAAGTGTTCTTTAAACAGGGACCTATTATGAAACACAATTTGCCTGTTGAAATCCTAGGGATCCTCCTCCACCCAAGGGTGATCTCGTGTTTGAGCTCAAACCATTGCCTGATACTCTAAGATATGCTTATCTTGTGAAAAGAAGATTTATCCTGTTATTATTAGTTCTAACCTTTCAGAGAAGGAGGAAGAAAAATTATTGGAAACTCTGAAAAAGCACCGTTCTGCTATTGGATATACTCTTGATGATCTCAAGGACATTAGTGCCAATCTATAACAACAACAACAACAACAACAACAAAGCCTTTAGTCACAAACAAGTTGGGGTAGGCTAGAGGTGAAACCCATAAGTTCTCGCAACCAACTCATGGCTCTGGCACATGGATAGCAAGCTTCCACGCACCCCTGTCCATAGCTAGCTCTTTGGTGATACTCCAATCCCTCAGGTCTCTCTTAACGGACTCCTCCCATGTCAAATTCGGTCTACCCCGCCCTCTCTTGACATTCTCCGCACACTTTAGCCGTCCACTATGCACTGGAGCTTCTGGAGGCCTGCGCTGAATATGCCCAAACCATCTCAGACGATGTTGGACAAGCTTCTCCTTAATTGGTGCTACCCCAACTCTATCTCTTATATCATCATTCCGGACTCGATCCTTCCTCGTGTGGCCACACATCCACCTCAACATACGCATCTCCGCCACACCTAACTGTTGAACATGTCGCCTTTTAGTCGGCCAACACTCCGCGCCATACAACATTGCGGTTCGAACCGTCGTCCTGTAGAACTTGCCTTTTAGCTTTTGTGGCACTCTCTTGTCACAGAGAATGCCAGAAGCTTGGCGCCACTTCATCCATCCGGCTTTGATTCGATGGTTCATATCTTCATCAATACCCCCATCCTCCTGCAACATTGACCCCAAATACCGAAAGGTGTCCTTCCGAGGTACCACCTGGCCATCAAGGCTAACCTCCTCCTCCTCACACCTAGTAGTACTGAAACGGCACATCATGTACTCGGTTTTAGTTCTACTAAGCCTAAATCCTTTCGATTCCAAGGTTTGTCTCCATAACTCTAACTTCCTATTTACCCCCGTCCGACTATCGTCAACTAGCACCACATCATCCGCAAAGAGCATACACCATGGGATATCTCCTTGTATATCCCTTGTGACCTCATCCATCACCAATGCAAAAAGATAAGGGCTCAAAGCTGACCCCTGATGCAGTCCTATCTTAATCGGGAAGTCATCGGTGTCGACATCACTTGTTCGAACACTTGTCACAACATTATCGTACATGTCCTTGATGAGAGTAATGTACTTTGCTAGGACTTTGTGTTTCTCCAAGGCCCACCACATGAAATTCCGCGGTATCTGATCATAGGCCTTCTCCAAGTCAATGAACACCATATGCAAGTCCTTCTTTTGCTCCCTATATCTCTCCATAAGTTGTCGTACCAAGAAAATGGCTTCCATGGTCGACCTCCCAGGCATGAAACCAAACTGATTTTTTGTCACGCTTGTCATTCTTCTTAAGCGGTGCTCAATGACTCTCCCCCATAGCTTCATTGTATGGCTCATCAGCTTAATTCCACGGTAATTAGTACAACTCTAAACATCCCCCTTGTTCTTGAAGATTGGTACTAATATACTCCATCTCCATTCTTCTGGCATCTTGTTTGCCCGAAAAATGAGGTTGAAAAGCTTGGTTAGCCATACTATCGCTATGTCCCCGAGACCTTTCCACACCTCAATGGGGATACAATCAGGGCTCATCGCCTTGCCTCCTTTCACTATTTTTAAAGCCTCCTTCACCTCAGACTCCTGGATTCGCCGCACAAAACGCATGCTGGTCTCATCAAAGGAGTCGTATAGTTCAATGGTAGAACTCTCATTCTCCCCATTGAACAGCTTGTCGAAATACTCCCACCATCTATGCTTAATCTCCTTGTCCTTCACCAAGAGTTGGCCTGCTCCGTCCTTGATGCATTTGACTTGGCCAATATCCCTCGTATTCCTCTCTCGGATCTTGGCCATCTTATAGATGTCCCTTTCACCTTCCTTCGTGCCTAACCGTTGGTAGAGGTCCTCATATGCCCGACCCCTTGCTTCACCAACAGCTCGCTTTGCGGCCTTCTTCGCCATCTTGTACTTCTCTATGTTGTCTGCACTCCTATCTAGGTATAGGCGTCCGAAGCAATCTTTCTTCTCTTTAATCGCCTTATGGACATCATCATTCCACCACCAGGTATCCTTATCTTCGCTTATCCTTCCCCTGGACACTCCAAACTCCTCCGAGGCCACCTTACGAATGCAAGTCACCATCTTCATCCACACATTGTTCGCATCCCCTCCTTCCTCCCAAGGGCCCTCCTTAATGACCCTCTCCTTGAACACCTGAGCTACCTCCCCCTTGAGCTTCCACCACTTCGTTCTAGTGACTTTGGCATGCTTATCCCGCTGGACACGAATCCGAAAGCGGAAGTCAGCAACCACCAGCTTATGCTGGGGTACAACACTCTCTCCAGGTATCACCTTACAGTCTACGCACGCACGCCTATCACCTTACAGTCTAGGCATTAGTGCCAATCTATGTCAACACAAAATAAATTTGGAGAAAGACGCCAAACCAGTTATTGATCATCAACGACGATTAAATCCTAAGATGAAGGAAGTGGTAATAAAGGAAATACTAAAGCTCCTTGAGGCAGGTATAATTTATCCCATTGTCGATAGTCAGTGGGTAAGTCCTGTCCATTGTGTCCCTAAGAAAGGAGGTATTACTATCGTTCCTAATGATAAAGATGAATTGATTCCGCAAAGAATAATTACAGGTTATAGGATGGTAATTGATTTCTGAAAATTAAATAAAGCTACTAAAAAGATCATTAACCCTTACCTTTTATTGATCAAATGCTAGAAAGATTATCCAAACATACACATTTTTGCTTTCTAGATGGTTATTCTGGTTTCTCTCAAATACCTGTGTCAGCTGATGGTCAAGCTAAAACCACTTTTACTTTCCCTTTCGGTACTTTTGCTTACAGACGTATGCCTCTTGGTTTATGTAATGCACCTGCTACCTTTCTCTGTTTATGGATCCTCTTTTGATGATTGCTTGAGCAACCTTGATCGAGTTTTGCAGAGATGTGAAGAAACTAATCTTGTCTTGAATTGGGAAAAGTGCCACTTTATGGTTAATGATTTTTTTTTGGGGCATAAAATTTCTGAAAGAGGTATTGAAGTTGATAAAGCTAAAGTTGATGCTATTGAAAAGATGCCATATCCCAAGGACATCAAAGGTATAAGAAGTTTTCTTGGTCATGCCGGTTTTTATAGGAGGTTCATTAAGGACTTCTCAAAAATTTCTCGGCCTCTGACTAATCTATTACAAAAAGATATACCGTTTGTCTTTGATGATGATTGTGTAGAAGCATTTGAAATACTTAAGAAAGCATTAATTTATGCACCTATCGTTCAGCCACCTGATTGGAATTTACCCTTTGAAATTATGTGTGATGCTACCAATTATGCTGTAGGTGCTGTTCTAGGACAAAGAGTTGATAAGAAATTAAATGTTATTCAATATGCTAGTAAAACTCTAGACAATGCTCAGATAAATTATGCTGCTACTGAAAAAAGAATTCTTAGCAATTGTATTTGCTTGTGATAAGTTCAGACCTTATATTCTTGATTCTAAAGTAATTATTCACACGAATCATGTTGTTATGAAATATATTATGGAAAAGAAAGATGCTAAACCTAGACTTATTAGATGGGTTCTCTTGCTACAAGAATTTGATTTGCATATTATTGATAGAAAGGGAGCTGAGAACCCCGTTGCAGACAACTTGTCTAGGTTAGAAAATGTTCTTGATGACCCACTACCTATTGATGATAGCTTTCCTGATGAACGCCTAAATGTCATAAATGCTTCTCGTACTGCTCCATGGTATGCTAATTACATTGTTGCTAAATTTGTACCACCTAGTTTCACATACCAGCAAAAGAAAAAGTTTTTCTATGATTTAAGACATTACTTATGGGATGACCCACATCTTTATAAAGAAGGAGTAGATGGTGTTATTAGAAGTTGTGTACCTGAGCATGAACAGGAACAGATCCTACGCAAGTGTCACTCCGAAGCTTATGGAGGACACCACGCTGGAGATAGAACTGCACACAAGGTATTGCAATCCAGTTTTTATTGGCCTACTCTCTTCAAGGATGCCCGTAAGTTTGTCTTGTCATGTGATGAATGCCAAAGAATCGGTAATATTAGTAGACGTCAAGAAATGCCTATGAATTATTCACTTGTCATTGAACCATTTGATGTTTGGGGCTTTGATTATATGGGACCGTTTCCTGCCTCTAATGGGTATACACATATTCTAGTTGCTCTTGATTACGTTACTAAGTGGGTAGAAGCTATTCCAACTAGTAGTGCTGATCATAACACATCTATTAAAATGCTTAAAGAAGTTATTTTTCTGAGGTTTGGAGTCCCTAGATATTTAATGACTGATGGTGGTTCACATTTTATTCATGGTGCTTTTCGTAAAATGCTTGCCAAGTAAGATGTTAATCATAGAATTGCATCTCCATATCACCCACAGTCTAGTGGTCAAGTAGAATTGAGTAACAGAGAGCTCAAATTAATTTTGGAAAAGACTATTAATAGATCTAGAAAGAATTGGTCCAAGAAACTTGATGATGCATTATGGGCCTATAGTACTGCATATAAAAATCCTATGGGTATGTCTCCGTATAAAATGGTTTATGGAAAAGCATGTCACTTACCTCTCGAACTAGAACATACGGCATATTGGGCCATTAAAGAGCTCAATTATGTGTGACGCCCGGATAATTAAGCTACAGTAACACTCTCCTAATGATGCCATGTCACCGTTGTCACTGTAGTTGATCTCGCGATGGTTCAAAAACGATTCAAATTCAAATTTAAAATAAAGAGAAACAACAAAAGTTTTCAAACTTTAAAACTAAAATGTCCGAGCTGTGCCAATTAATGCAAAGGTAATTGTGGTGAAGAAACCCCACTTTTTATAAAATGGTTTAATACTCTGAAATGATTAAAACAGTAGTTGAAAAGATTAAATACGTGCCTTTGATATTTTATAAAATCATAAACTATTTTATTTTGAGGTAAAACTTTTTAGGGTAGTGGGTTATTTTGAAACATTATTTTTGGAGCTATTGTCATATTTTACTAAACTAAAAATAAAGTATAACTAAAAGAAAACAGAAAAGAAAAATAAGAAAAGTAAAACAGATAACAAAAAAACTAACTAAAATAGAAATAAGGGCCACGGCCCAGCTAACCGGCCGGCCCACCCCGCACCCCACTCCCTTATCACCCCCCCCACTCACCCGGTCCACCACCGACACCCCATTCCTCCCTCTCAAAATATCTCCCTCTCCCCTCTCTCCCGATTGGATCGGGAGGAGAACGACGCCGCCGCCCGGAGCTCCCCTCCCCGCCGGACTCCTCCACCCCGCCGGTCTGCTTCCCTCTCCGCCGCTCGTCCCCGTCGGCCTCCCCAACCTTCCCCGAGCACGCTCCCGAGACCCTACGCGTCCCTCCCCGTGAGCTCCTCTCCCCCTTTCCCTCTGTCGCCGGCGCCGTCCGCACACAGCCGCGGCCCCGCACAGCGGTCGCCACGCCCGACGGCGCGCGCCGCGCGCCCCTCACGTGTTCAGGCCACGGCCTCCTCCCTGCTCGACGTGCCCCCGCGCTTCCTCTCGTCCCCTCCCCGAACCCGGCCACGGCCATTGCGCGCTCGCCGCGCGGGCACAAGCCCGTGCCCCCCTTGTCGCCGTTGCCTTTCCCCCTCCTGCGCCTGGTCGCGCGCCGATGCTCCGGCCGCCGGCCACGAGCCACGCGCCCCCCCTTCTACCCCCCTCGCTAGCCGCGTCAGGCGCCGACGCCCGCACCTTCCCGGTCCGGCGCCGTGGACGCTGTCGCGCCCGCCTTGGCTCCCTGCCCTGCCGCGGTCTCGTCTCCGGCCGCGCCACCGTGCCACTGGCCGCACCGGCGCCACCCCCCCTCCGTCGCCTCCGCCCGCCGTGGCCCCGGCTGGCCGCGCCGGCGTGCCCCGCCATCGGTGTCGCGGCGTCCTCGTCCTGCCCTGCGGGCGAGCGCCCGCTCGGGTGCGCCCGCACCCAACCACCCGCACGCCTGCGCCCGTTAGCGCTAACCCGACGCCCGTTAGAGCCCCCTGGGTCACTGACTAGTGGGCCCCTGCCCAGAACGTTTTAAAAAAAGGAATTTAAAAGAATTAAAAATAATTAATTAATTAATTAATTAATTAAGTTAACTAATCATAATTAGGTTAACCTAATTAACTAATTAGTCTAATTAAACAGTAATTAGTTAGTTAACCCTGATTAACCTAATCTAGGAATGACAGGTGGGTCCCACTAGACCCACACGTCAGTTTGACCAGTCAACGCCCCTGTTGATTGCTGACGTCAGCATTACATCATGCTGATGTCATAATTCTAATTTCGGATTAAATTAAATAATTATTTAAAATTCCAGAAATTAATAAAATCTTTAGAAAATCATATCTTTTAATCCGTAACTCGGATTAAAATATTTTCAACATGAAAATTGCTCAAAACGACGAGACGAACCCGGATACGCAACCCGTTCATCCGCCGCATGTGACACCCAAAAAAAATTTTGACCTTGTTTTACGAATTAAAATTTTGCCAGTAATTAAAACTTTGATTTTCTGAGCTCGCTTTTGATTTTTGAACTTGGTTGTTATGGAATTTTTTTCCCCAAAGTGAAAACTTTTCAAATATGTTTTTGGACTTGTTTAAAATCTCAAGGAAAAACTTTTCTTGTATTAGTAGAACTAATTACAAAATTAAATTGCTTGATCTTTATTTTTCTTGAAAAATGGTCTTTCAAGGCTATAAGGCCATTTTTGAACTACACCCTATTCATAAATTATCCCATAAATCCCACCAAAATTTGGAGTTGTCATGTGAAGTTTTTAAATCACTTTTGTGCAAAAATATCTTTTATTCTTGAAATAATTTGAGCTCTACACCTAATTTCCTTCTCTGGTCCAGTGGGCATGTTTGCACTACAACCCTTTTAAATATTTCTTTCTAGCCTCCACCAAAATTATGAGATGTTGGCAGCAACATATGATTCAACTTTATGCAAAAACATAGAGTTGTTCTTTGGAGAATTTGAGTGGATCAACCTCATTTTCATTCTGGCCCAACTTGCTGGTTTGTACAGCAACCACATTTTTAGTTGCTCCTTTACCCATGATTCCTTTTTCTACTTGTAGCCAACCCTGCTAAACCTCTAAGTCCAGGAGCATGCACTCTTTGGAACACTTTTGATCCATGTTATGATGCCATTTACTCCCTGTCCAGAAGTGAAGTTTTGCAAAAACTTGCACTAGTAAGTTCCCCCTTTTGCCCAAATGACCTCACCACCCTCTTGTGCATCCAAAGAGGCACTAATCTGGAGAATTTGATCACTCCAAGACCTTCCTAAATGCCTCTGGCATTTTATCAAACACCATGTGGGAATGATCATATTTGGCATGAAGTTTTGTTTACACTGTGATCTTGCTTCCCTTGCCAAGCTACCTTGTCCATTAATCTCCTCACTACTCCTAACCTGGATCTGCTAATCCCCAGTCTCACCCGAGACCTCTAGCGCACCCTGGCATTTCATCGAGCAGGTCCTGCGCGTGCACTGGGCGCGCCCAGAGCGCGCCAGCTGCAGCCGCGCACCGAGCCGCCGCGTCGCGCGCCCCTGGCTTGAACCGCACGGCAGCACCTCACCTAGCACTCCCCTTCTCGACGCATCCCGCCAAAAAGCCCCGACCACTCCCTGGCGCCCTACAGCGCCGCCGTCAGAGGCCATTTGGCGGCACGCCCGCGGCCGCGCCCACCGCCCGACCGCGCCTGCGCTAGCCAACGCCGCCCAAGCTCCCAGCGCTCGCCACCTGCCTCCTGGAGCAGTGCAACTTCGTCGCCTAGATCTCATCGCCGCCACGTTCCCCTGCAGCTACAGAACGTCGGTTCGCCGACGATCTTATCCCCACCGCCGCGGAACCGCCTCGGCCCGTCCATTTAAGGAGCTCCGAGCTCATATCCGCACGAGACGACCCCAAGCCACCTTCCTAGAGCTCCTTTGGCCGTCGATTGAAGAGGAAGAGGTCGTCTTCTTCCTCTCCGGCAACCTCGGCCGCCGCCATTGCCCCGACCAGCACGGCGCCACCAGAGCCCTCCCCTCTCATTTCTCTTCACCAGGAACCTTCTCATCCTCCCGCAAACACGTTCCCCTGCTCGATTTTGATCGGGAGCCTTCGTAGCCCCAAGCTCACTTTGCTCCCGAAGCCATCTCCGCCGCGAAGCTCGTCGCCGGCAACTCCGTCCACGTCGGCGACAATGGCGGGTACCCCCAAGTTCGTACCGACCTCCGGAGCACGCTCGTGCGCTCAGATCGCCGAGGGACGCCGCCATTCGCCGGCGAGCCTCGCCGGAGCCCCGCCTCCGTTCGGTCAGAGGGAGACGACGCGCGCGTGGACCAGTCAAACCTGACCAGTGGGCCAGGCGGGCCCACTGTCGGCGACTCACGCGCAGTCCCCGCTGGACGAGTGGAGACGTAAAGGCCCAAGTACGTCTCCCCTGTGCGAAAGCGTATTCCCTCTGAAGCGTTTTTCTTTTTCCTGTTTTATTTTTTAATATAAGTTTTGACCAGATTTGACTAAACTTTGACTGTCTATAACTTTTTAAATATAAGTCCAAATGAATTGATTCTTTTTCCTACATTCCTTAAATCTTGTCTAGTTTATTTTAAGATTTATTTGAAAAATTTTCCAAACAACTTTCTGTGCTGTTTTAATTGTATGTGTTAATTCATACATATTCCTTTAAATAGGATTTTGGAAGATTTCAAGGGGTTTTGGATGCACCCCTCTTTTCCATTACCTAAAGGCAAGCATTTTGAACCCTGGTGTAATTTTTTTTTGTATGTGTTGTTTGGCCCGATGACAACACCACCCCGACACTTGCATGCGTCATTTTATGTGAGGATGTGATCCTATTCATAGTGCTTATTAGTGGATTTCATGCATATGGAGTTGACATGTTTTATGATGGAAATCACCGCCGTACACTTTTCATGCATACCGGAAGGAAATGCCGGGTAGGCCTTTGTCTTGGGTAGACGCGGTCTTGACCCTAGTCCTCCGTTGAGACGGTCGTGACCGGTATGGCATGATGGAGTATGTCGTGTGGTGTTCCTATCTGTTGGTTGAAGTATATACATTGTTATGCTAAACTTGCAGGGATTATTACTGCCTCCTAAGTCGACCGTAGATCGAGTCTTGTGCCAGTAACCCCCATACTTGTTCCGTACTGCCACAGGTCCCTACCATAGGTGGGGTATGGTTCAGTAAGCTGTTAACCCTTGTCTTGGCACACACACCGTACAGAGAGGCCATGGTGGAAGATATCGGTTGTAGCCGGTAGGCATGCCACCTGGTCAGGGGGCATGGGTGTTTCGGTTGTAGCCGAAGGGGGTAGCTCCCCCAGTTTGCGCGCGGTATAAATTTTGTGATCCCATGCTACGTCGAGGTTGTAGCCTCCCCACTTAGAGTTTGCTTGACAGGTGTCGTGGGTGATTCCAGACACCGGTGAGTTAAGCTGGTGTGTGCAAGTCAGGTGTGTTTTCAACTAAAAGACCGTAGACGGAATTAGTCCCGATGGACTAAAGGAATCCGTTACTCGTGGGTAAAGAGTACACCCTCTGCAGAGATTAAACCTATTCGAATAGCCGTGTCCATGGTTAAGGACTACAGTCTGGGATGGGTCAAGCGTCGGTCTTAGTGTCGGTCTTCGGAGGTGAAATTGTTAAACCAGAACGGGAATTACTACTTGTGACTTGTGATGATTATGATTATTACTTTTGTTGACTAACCCGTGATATTATTGTTATCATCGAATATCTCTGGGATGGTTCTACCTCCGGGATATTCACTATGATTATTTCTTTTAAAGCCCTTTCTGTGGTGTCGCTCAGACGCCCGGTTGTGGCATTTCTTTTAAAGCCCTTTCTGTGGTGTCGCTCAGACGCCCGGTTGTGGCATTTCTTTTAAAGCCCTTTCTGTGGTGTCGCTCAGACGCCCGACTGTGGTATTTATTATTCTGCATTTTCCGCTCGAGGAGCCTTTCAGACACTCGTTTGGCACCAGTATTTATTATTCTGCATTTTCCGCTCGAGGAGTCTTTCAGACACTCGTTTGGCACCAGTATTTATTATTCTGCAGTTTCCGCTCGAGGAGTCTTTCAGACACTCGTTTGGCACCCAGTATTTATTACCTCTATGTGACCATTGCATAAATTTCCGGTTGCATTTGAATAACCTGTTAGCATGCATCAAGATATTTATTTTATGACTAACTAAGTGAGTATAAGGATATTGCAAGCATGAGCATCAATGGTTATATTATACCTGTGTCCTTAATGTTTGCGAGTACATTCAAAGTACTCACTGGCTTGTCCCTGGCTATTGTCTTGGCCAGATTGCTTGCTTGGAGAGGAGCATTGCGACGACAGCCTCGGGACCTAAGCAATGGTGACAGCAGCCTCGCGAAGATAGGAGTTAACCTGGTCAGCTGTTCCCGTGGGAAATGGAGTCCCATAGCTGTGGTGATCCACAAACCGCTTTCGCCCTCAACCACTAGAAACCTTTTGTTGTACTCATAGGCCACAATGGTCTTGTACTACATATTTTTGTACTTTTGCTTGGAATTTCTGTATCAAGTTGGTGTCTCATTAGCTAACAGTAATCCTGGGGCTGGTGAGCACAACGGCCATTTTCTGGAAATTAATGCCCGGAAAACCGGTCGTGACAGACTTGGTATCAGAGCCAGGCTGACCATTGGCTAATCCTATCCTAGCCAGGCCAATAAACATAGACAGACCAACCCACCGAGCCATAACCAAAACCCCAGCCAAGCCTCTCCTGCAAGATAGCCCCACGGTGACCCGACACCTTTTGGCAGTCGGTGCCCAACCTATCAACCTAGCCTGTCGCTCATGCACCAGTGACCGAATCCTGAATAGTCTTTCTCGCAAGCGTGCGAAGGAAGACTCCGTCCCCTTTTCCTATAAAAAGGGCACGTTAGCCCCAACCAGCACTGCACAGCCACTACCCCAAACCGAACCACAATGCCTGGTCCTGTCGTGCACACTGAGAGTACGGCAACCAACCTTGGAGGTTTTGTGACCATACTCTCAAACCTCACCCGTCGTGCCTATGCGTTAGAGGAGCCCCCAGAATATGTTGTGTACCAAGGGTCCATGAGCGGTGAGAGCCGTCAATTCTGGGCCACTGTACACATCTACGGTAGGGGTCTAGCACCCGAACGCCCCTACAGGTTCACAGGGAGAACCACTTCCTTTGAGCCACAAGCCATCCAACTAGCCACTCGAGAAGCTATAGTTCACCTCCGGCACTTGTCGCCCCGAGTTGTCTGTCGCTCGTTCCACTACTACCCCAGACGGGAAGGATATGGTAGACCACCCCAAGTTGCCAACGGAGATCACGAAACAGATCCTGCATTACTGCACCTAGTGCGCTACGTAAGTGCACTAGAGGAACTGTGCGATCAGGTCACTATTGATCTTATCGCAGCTCGTGGGGAGCTGGTTCGTCGAGCCCCAGCGAGAAGAAAGGACGAGCCCAGCGCCGACAACCCAGTCGTGCTATTTGGACAACCGATCGAGCCCCTGAGGTCTTCCCCAGCCATCGGCCAAAGTGTTGCGATAACCCTAGAAGTGCTTCGTCGCATTTTGGGGGCACACTCCAACGGGGTTGTGGCCAACAACCCCCGAGATGGTCATCATCGCTACCCCGAGCCTGCAGCCCCTCAGCCCACTCTAGCTAATTCCGATGGTGAGAACCACGGAGACGCCTCAACATCCACCAGGCACGCCCGCTTGGATGTAAACGAGGTAGGCTAAGTCACCCGAGTAATATCGAGTCCCGGAGTATTCTCACTTGTAACCGTGTGACCTTGTAAATAAACGCCGCCTGTCGTGAGCCCCTGTAGCCCTGCATGGGTATGCCAGCTTTTCTACCCCAGGCACGGTTGCCAAAGACCCCGGTGACCCCCACAGTAACACGTCACCTCGGTGAAATATGTGTATCTGTGGCTTGACTTCGACCCGTAGAACGGAGCTGGAAGTTTCCTTACCATTCACCATGGTAAAGGTGACCCAGCTCCAGTGCTATAAAAGGCCACCGCGTGACCTTGCCAAAGCACCTCTCGCCTTGTGCACCATCCTCAGATCGCCATCGGCAGACCCCTGAGGCCCGGCCAAGAGAGGCGCATACATCGACTGGTTAAACCTCTTCCCCCGATAGAAGAGGAATGTGTCTCAGTACCAGAAACGTTCTCGCAGGACCCCGTCCAGTTACCGTTTCCTTTTAAGCATCGTTGCTGTGTTCATTGTTGCAACATTTAATTATGTATTATGACTTATGCGTGATAACCTGAGCTTGCGCGACGAATAAGTTATTTGGCTTCTACTAATATGTATGGTTTTGTTGTGACTTGTGCTCCTTTATTTTTAACCGTTTTCCCTTGCGAAAAATCCCGGAGAGTTGTTAAAACAACCCTTAGCAAATCTCGAGGACAAGATTTTTCTTAAGGGGGGTAGTGTTGTGACACCCAAAATTTTTTTTGACCTTGTTTGACTAATTAAAATTTTGCCAGTAATTAAAACTTTGATTTTCTGAGCTCCCTTTTGATTTTTGAACTTGGTTGTTATGGAATTTTTTTCCCCAAAGTGAAAACTTTTCAAATATGTTTTTGGACTTGTTTAAACTCTCAAGGAAAAACTTTTCTTGTATTAGTAGAACTAATTACAAAATTAAATTGCTTGATCTTTATTTTTCTTGAAAAATGGTCTTTCAAGGCTATAAGGCCATTTTTGAACTACACCCTATTCATAAATTATCCCATAAATCCCACCAAAATTTGGAGTTGTCATGTGAAGTTTTTAAATCACTTTTGTGCAAAAATATCTTTTATTTTTGAAATAATTTGAGCTCTACACCTAATTTCCTTCTCTGGTCCAGTGGGCATGTTTGCACTACAACCCTTTTAAATATTTCTTTCTAGCCTCCACCAAAATTATGAGATGTTGGCAGCAACATGTGATTCAACTTTATGCAAAAACATAGAGTTGTTCTTTGGAGAATTTGAGTGGATCAACCTCATTTTCATTCTGGCCCAACTTGCTGGTTTGTACAGCAACCACATTTTTAGTTGCTCCTTTACCCATGATTCCTTTTTCTACTTGTAGCCAACCCTGCTAAACCTCTAAGTCCAGGAGCATGCAATCTTTGGAACAATTTTGATCCATGTTATGATGCCATTTACTCCCTGTTCAGAAGTGAAGTTTTGCAAAAACTTGCACTAGCAAGTTCCCCCTTTTGCCCAAATGACCTCACCACCCTCTTGTGCATCCAAAGAGGCACTAATCTGGAGAATTTGATCACTCCAAGACCTTCCTAAATGCCTCTGGCATTTTATCAAACACCCTGTGGGCATGATCAGATTTGGCATGAAGTTTTGTTTACACTGTGATCTTGCTTCCCTTGCCAAGCTACCTTGTCCATTAATCTCCTCACTACTCCTAACCTGGATCTGCTAATCCCCAGTCTCACCCGAGACCTCTAGCGCACCCTGACATTTCATCGAGCAGGTCCTGCGTGTGCACTGGGCGCGCCCAGAGCGCGCCAGCTGCAGCCGCGCACCGAGCCGCCGCGTCGCGCGCCCCTGGCTTGAACCGCACAGCAGCACCTCACCTAGCACTCCCCTTCTCGACGCATCCCGCCAAAAAGCCCCGACCACTCCCTGGCGCCCTACAGCGCCGCCGTCAGAGGCCATTTGGCGGCACGCCCGCGGCCGCGCCCACCGCCCGACCGCGCCTGCGCTAGCCAGCGCCGCCCAAGCTCCCAGCGCTCGCCACGTGCCTCCTGGAGCAGTGCAACTTCGTCGCCTAGATCTCAACGCCGCCACGTTCCCCTGCAGCTACAGAACGTCGGTTCACCGGCGATCTTATCCCCACCGCCGCGGAACCTCCTCGGCCCGTCCATTTAAGGATCCCCGAGCTCATATCCGCACGGGACGACCCCAAGCCACCTTCCTAGAGCTCCTTTGGCCGTCGATTGAAGATGAAGAGGTCGTCTTCTTCCTCTCCGGCAACCTCGGCCGCCGCCATTGCCCCGACCAGCACGGCGCCACCAGAGCCCTCCCTTCTCATTTCTCTTCACCAGGAACCTTCTCATCCTCCCGCAAACACGTTCCCCTGCTCGATTTTGATCGGGAGCCTTCGTAGCCCCAAGCTCACTTTGCTCCCGAAGCCATCTCCGCCGCGAAGCTCGTCGCTGGCAACTCCGTCCACGTCGGCGACTATGGCGGGTACCCCCAAGTTCGTACCGACCTCCGGAGCACGCTCATGCGCTCAGATCGCCGAGGGATGCCGCCATTCGCCGGCGAGCCTCGCCGGAGCCCCGCCTCCGTTCGGTCAGAGGGAGACGACGCGCGCGTGGACCAGTCAAACCTGACCAGTGGGCCAGGCGGGCCCACTGTCGGCGACTCACGCGCAGTCCCCGCTGGACCAGTGGAGACGTAAAGGCCCAAGTACGTCTCCCCTGTGCGAAAGCGTATTCCCTCTGAAGCGTTTTTCTTTTTCCTGTTTTATTTTTTAATATAAGTTTTGACCAGATTTGACTAAACTTTGACTGTCTATAACTTTTTAAATATAAGTCCAAATGAATTGATTCTTTTTCCTACATTCCTTAAATTTTGTCTAGTTTATTTTAAGATTTATTTGAAAAATTTTCCAAACAACTTTCTGTGCTGTTTTAATTGTATGTGTTAATTCATACATATTCCTTTAAATAGGATTTTGGAAGATTTCAAGGGGTTTTGGATGCACCCCTCTTTTCCATGACCTAAAGGCAAGCATTTTGAACCCTGGTGTAATTTTTTTTGTATGTGTTGTTTGGCCCGATGACAACACCACCCCGACACTTGCATGCGTCATTTTATGTGAGGATGTGATCCTATTCATAGTGCTTATTAGTGGATTTCATGCATATGGAGTTGACATGTTTTATGATGGAAATCACCGCCGTACACTTTTCATGCATACCGGAAGGAAATGCCGGGTAGGCCTTTGTCTTGGGTAGACGCGGTCTTGACCCTAGTCCTCCGTTGAGACGGTCGTGACCGGTATGGCATGATGGACTATGTCGTGTGGTGTTCCTATCTGTTGGTTGAAGTATATACATTGTTATGCTAAACTTGCAGGGATTATTACTGCCTCCTAAGTCGACCGTAGATCGAGTCTTGTGCCAGTAACCCCCATACTTGTTCCGTACTGCCACAGGTCCCTACCATAGGTGGGGTATGGTTCAGTAAGCTGTTAACCCTTGTCTTGGCACACACCGTACAGAGAGGCCATGGTGGAAGATATCGGTTGTAGCCGGTAGGCATGCCACCTGGTCAGGGGGCATGGGTGTTTCGGTTGTAGCCGAAGGGGGTAGCTCCCCCAGTTTGCGCGCGGTATAAATTTTGTGATCCCATGCTACGTCGAGGTTGTAGCCTCCCCACTTAGAGTTTGCTTGACAGGTGTCGTGGGTGATTCCAGACACCGGTGAGTTAAGCTGGTGTGTGCAAGTCAGGTGTGTTTTCAACTAAAAGACCGTAGACGGAATTAGTCCCGATGGACTAAAGGAATCCGTTACTCGTGGGTAAAGAGTACACCCTCTGCAGAGATTAAACCTATTCGAATAGCCGTGTCCATGGTTAAGGACTACAGTCTGGGATGGGTCAAGCGTCGGTCTTAGTGTCGGTCTTCGGAGGTGAAATTGTTAAACCAGAACGGGAATTACTACTTGTGACTTGTGATGATTATGATTATTACTTTTGTTGACTAACCCGTGATATTATTGTTATCATCGAATATCTCTGGGATGGTTCTACCTCTGGGATATTCACTATGATTATTTCTTTTAAAGCCCTTTCTGTGGTGTCGCTCAGACGCCCGGTTGTGGCATTTCTTTTAAAGCCCTTTCTGTGGTGTCGCTCAGACGCCCGGTTGTGGCATTTCTTTTAAAGCCCTTTCTGTGGTGTCGCTCAGACGCCCGACTGTGGTATTTATTATTCTGCATTTTCCGCTCGAGGAGTCTTTCAGACACTCGTTTGGCACCAGTATTTATTATTCTGCATTTTCCGCTCGAGGAGTCTTTCAGACACTCGTTTGGCACCAGTATTTATTATTCTGCAGTTTCCGCTCGAGGAGTCTTTCAGACACTCGTTTGGCACCCAGTATTTATTACCTCTATGTGACCATTGCATAAATTTCCGGTTGCATTTGAATAACCTGTTAGCATGCATCAAGATATTTATTTTATGACTAACTAAGTGAGTATAAGGATATTGCAAGCATGAGCATCAATGGTTATATTATACCTGTGTCCTTAATGTTTGCGAGTACATTCAAAGTACTCACTGGCTTGTCCCTGGCTATTGTCTTAGCCAGATTGCTTGCTTGGAGAGGAGCATTGCGACGACAGCCTCGGGACCTAAGCAATGGTGATAGCAGCCTCGCGAAGATAGGAGTTAACCTGGTCAGCTGTTCCCGTGGGAAATGGAGTCCCATAGCTGTGGTGATCCACAAACCGCTTCTGCCCTCAACCACTAGAAACCTTTTGTTGTACTCATAGGCCACAATGGTCTTGTACTACATATTTTTGTACTTTTGCTTGGAATTTCTGTATCAAGTTGGTGTCTCATCAGCTAACAGTAATCCTGGGGCTGGTGAGCACAACGGCCATTTTCTGGAAATTAATGCCCGGAAAACCGGTCGTGACACCGCACACCCCTAACATATCAAACTCACAACTTTCCCCCTCCGTCTCCTCTGCCCGAAAACGCGGAACCCCGGGGATACTTTCCCGGATGTTTCCCCCTTCACCGGTATCATCCCATACCGCGTTAGGGCACCTCTAACACCGTTACTTGTCATGTCGTGTATCACTATGCCTCTGCTTGTTTAAATATTTATTGTTTCTCCCCCCTCTTCTCTCGATAGACACCGAGACCGACGCTGCTACTGCCCCGTTCGACTACGGAGTTGACGACCCCTCTCTCTTGCCAGAGCAACCAGGCAAGCCCCCCCCCTTGATCACCAGATATCGCCTACTCTCCTCTATACTGCTTGCATTAGAGTAGTGTAGCATGTTACTGCTTTCGGTTAATCCTATTCTGATGCATAGCCTGTCCTTGCTACTACTGTTGTTACCTTTACCTGCAATCCTACTTGCTTAGTATAGGATGCTAGTGTTCCATCAGTGGCCCTACACTCTTGTCTGTCTGCCATGCTATACTACTGGGCTGTGATCACCTCGGGAGGTGATCATGGGTATATACTATACTTTAAACATGATACATGTGGTGACCAAAGTCGGGTTGGCTCGAGGAGTACCCGCGAGTGATTCACGGATTGGGGGCTGAAAGGACCTTTGTCCCGACGGCCCTCTGTGTGGATCTTTGTGGCGGAGCGGCAGGGCAGTTCGGGGCTACCTAGGTGAGAGGTGAGCCTGGCCCTGTCGGCATTCGCGGATACTTAACACGCTTAACGAGATCTGGGTATTTGATCTGAGTCGGGCTACTGGCCTATACGCACTAACCAACTACGCGGGAAAGATATGGGCACTCGGCGTCGTGGTATTAGCCGAAGCACTTCTTGACGTCAGCGACTGAGTGGCGCGCGCTGGATTGGATTGGAACACCACTAGGCTAGGTCTACTTCCGGCCGCGTTCGCAACGTGCAGGTGTGCTCAGGGCGATGGGCCCAGACCCCTGCGCGCTTAGGTTTAGACCGGCGTGCTGACCGCTCTGTTGTGCCTAGGTGGGGCTGCGACATGTTGATCTTCCGAGGCCGGGCATGACCCAGGAAAGTGTGTCCGTCCAAATGGGATCAAGCGTGTTGGGTTATGTGGTGCACCCCTGCAGGGAAGTTAAACTATTCGAATAGCCGTGTCCCTCGGTAAAAGAGCGACCCGGAGTTGTACCTTGACCTTATGACAACTAGAACCGGATACTTAATAAAACACACCCTTCCAAGTGCCAGATACAACCCGGTGGTTGCTCTCTGAAAGGGCATCGAGGAGGGGATCGCCGGGTAGGATTATGCTATGCGATGCTACTTGGAGGACTTCAGTCTACTCTCTTCTATATGCTGCAAGACGGAGGCGACCAGAAGCGTAGTCTTCGATAAGACTAGCTATCCCCCCCTTATTCTGGCATTCTGCAGTTCAGTCCATTGATATGGCCCTTTACACATTTATCCATGCATATGTAGTGTAGCTCCTTGCTTGCGAGTACTTTGGATGAGTACTCACGGTTGCTTTTCTCCCCCTTTCCCCCCCTTTCCCTTCTACCCGGTTGCCGCAACCAGATGCTGGAGCCCAGGATCCAGACGCCACCTTCGACGATGACTCCTACTACTCTGGAGGTGCCTACTACTACGTGCAGCCCGCTGACGACGACCAGGAGTAGTTAGGAGGATCCCAGGCAGGAGGCCTGCGCCTCGTTCGATCTGTATCCCTAGTTTGTGTTAGCCATCTTATGGCAACTTGTTTAACTTATGCCTGTACTCAGATATTGTTGCTTCCGCTGACTCGTCTATGATCGAGCACTTGTATTCGAGCCCTCGAGGCCCCTGGCTTGTATTATGATGCTTGTATGACTTATTTATGTTTTAGAGTTGTGCTGTGATATCTTCCCGTGAGTCCCTGATCTTGATCGTACACATTTGCGTGCATGATTAGTGTACGATTGAATCGGAGGCGTCACAAGTTGGTATCAGAGCCGACCGCCTGTAGGAATCCCCCTTCCAACTCCTTGGCCGAAGTCGAGTCTAGGCATTACAAAACTTTTACTAACATGGCTGTGTGCCTTACGGGCCCACGTCGCCATTGGGTGGTATTAGGATCTTTTACTCCTCGATCTATACTCTGGGACTCTGAGCTCTCTTCTATTCGGGTCAAATGATTTTGCTAAAAACAAAACTAACTTTAGGTTCTCGATAATACTTTCTCCCGGAGAGCCCCTCACTTCAGATGATCGCCTGATGCACTAGAAGATTCCGAAGTTACTCTATGATGTTCTTTCGAGTCTTTATGACATCGCATTTGCGATTTCCTCCCACCGTCAACCCCTATGAAAACTGCATACACTTGCCATTCAGACAATCATTCCCCGTTGATCTTGGTTATTACAAGATACCCCGAAATTCTCTCTATTGTTTCGAGAATATTTTGTGCCTACTGCCTTGCAGTTCTTTGCCACATGAATACCCCTACGGATAATTTCTCGCCATTATCGAGTATCCGCTCATCCCCCAGTTGTTCATGTGTTTCACAATGGTCTTCGAAATACTATTCGATCCTCCAAAAATCCTTAAGTAGCTTATTGCTCTGCAATATTTGTCTGCTTGCATTATGGATGTTGTCCATATGTCTGGTAACATTCGTTAGTATCCTTAGGCATTGTCATTTTGATCCTATTGATTCAACATGAGTGCGAATGCACGCAGTTATTAGTTGATCCTTTTAAATTATCTTTCCGGCTCAGACGTCATTTTAAACATGAGATGGTTCTCAACCAATCCAATTGCCGTCGATTGTACCCCTATGCTTACTCAACTTATCCATCCTTAATCAGAGCGTTTGCTTCTGATCCATTGATTTGGAATTCATAATTCCTTTGCGTTTAAACTTTGGATTATTCAGTTGTTTCTATAAACCAATGCCCTTTCATTGTTTTTCTTCCTCTGATTTTGTGTCAGTGCTCACATCAACTCTGTTATGGACTTTCAGATCCTTTGTTGAATTTATTATCCGACAATGTCTTTCATATTCAATAACCTTGTGAGCCTTTCCGCGGGTATGAACTGCCTTTGGTAAATTGTATCCTCTGCTTTGTCAACCATGCTCTACTTTCGAGATTGTATTATTTAGTCCGAAATTTGTGGTATAGGTTCCTAAGATGCCCCGATGGGTTGAACCAACGCCTTCCCTAATCTGTGTGATCCCGAAAGATTTGATGGCACATACTTATCTGGTATTGCACTAGGTAAAACTTTCAATAACTAATGTCATTTTCGAAATACGAGCAGTGAATGAAAGGTTATGCATTGCAGAAGTGGGAGTCGACCTTGAACTTTGTGGTCATGCCCATGGACATGATGTAGATCTTATCATTAAAGCTTCTCTTAAATTAATTATTCCTTTGGTATAAGTTCATCTTATATCTGGGATCTGACCTTTTGCAATCGTGGTTCCGACCATATTTTCTTCTTGATCCCATTTCTCGGACAAGTTAGAGTACTTGCCTTCTGCAGATCAGTACCCCAGTCCAACCTCTACTTTGATCTGACGTCGAGTGTTACCCTTGGTATCTCGAGGTTATAATGGAACTGCATAACTTCTTATGAGTTCTTCATCAAGTGGTACGTTCTCACCGATTCCAATTTTTCACGGAATCCGGGTTAATAAACACTCGAAGACACCGATAACTGAATCGAGTCCACATTGTGATTAAACAACTATTGGTAATCTTCTTTACTTACGAGTTTGTACTCGATCATGTCGTTTCTAGCCTGCTCGGCTATATCAGTATCGTGCTGATTTTAACTGTGCTACCGGGTCCTTATTTCCGGAGCACCACTTTCGGCGATGAGCTAAGCTTACGTCGATCTTCCGTGTCTTATCGTTTCCCCTCGAACAGCAAGCTTGATTTGAAGTTTGTGACGTACCCATGGTTCCAATAACCTTTCGCTTCATCATTCGTTTGACTTGATGTCATCGTCGATCAATTACATCTTCATAAATTCTCTCGACAAATTGTCGTGATCATCATCAACATTTTGACTCCTCCTAGGTTTCCAATGGAATTCATGATGAGAAATACCATCCTTGCCCTCGATGATTTGTGTTATCATCGACGAAATTCTTGCGTTTCCGCAACACAAAACTTGTTCTAGTTTTGCGTTGTACCTTGAGTTCCTTGCTATCCGACTTATGTTATGCCCTACCTTGGAGTATTACCATATTTTATGTCAAGAAGGTTGAGAGAATTGCCCCGCCTCTTAAAAATTTCTTGGTATCGTGATACTTCTCACCATCACCATTCTGACATTGGTCGTGCAACCCAGCTCATATTTCGGGTGTACCTTTCAACCAATGTTTAATTGTGTATGTGTTCCTCCAGCATACATCATTAAGTCATTTAATCTGACAAATGATATCTCTGTGTTCACGCAATTGTGGAAATCCATCTTTCTGGAAATCTCGATGAATTATCACCGAGTCCATCGGCACCTCCTCATACCCTCTTGGCATGATGAACTCTTGTTTCGAAACTCGCTTCCATAGTTCATTTCTCGAGAATCTTACATTGACATCTCCTCAATTTGTGTGGCACCTTTTCCTCTTGAACACCCTGAGTCTGGGGTATCATGACACCAATCGTATCTGAATCTCGATCAGATATGATGGTTGGGACATCTTTCCGAGAGTTATGATGTTGGTCATGTGATGACCCGGTAACATGATGTCATGCCTAGCACCCACCCCCCCGGCTGGAGGACCTATCATTATAGTTTCCTTTTTAACAAGGTTAACCATTCTTCCATGAGGAAATTGTAAGACTTATTCTACAAGTTATTCCTGATGGATCCTTTGTGTTTCCAAAGTCTGATCTTCACAGGATGACCATGTCAATGCTATCTCAAAGCATGTCTATGGTACTCTGATTTTCAACAAGAACATTTGAAGCCCAATGCTAAATGTTTCCTGCTCTATTATCCAAACACCGTTGTATGGATAATGTCATGAAAATTCTCTCCTCTACCTAAAGGGTTTTCTGCATTATAACATGTCATGGATATCATGCTCTGCTTATCCTTGGGAAGGATATAACCCTGAAATATGTGTTTGAACACATTTTCCTTGCCATTGTTCTGTGTAATTTGATAACCATATTTCCTTTCCGTTGTTTGGTTTAACCTTTCTTGTGATCTATATAATCTAAGTAGTAATAATTCACTGCTTAGGTAAACACCTCGGTGTACAACTCTACCAGTGAGACCCTGTTCTATTGTTGATGACATTTCGGTAACCGCCGATGGATGAGAACTTTGCCTCTTGGCCCGCCTCGTTCAACGAGCAGGAAAATGGTTCTCTTCGTCCCTCGCCCTTGGTATCGATGTTGTTGTCGACGTAACTGACAGGCTACCCTCTGACACGCCTTGCTATCGTGACCGTGCAAGATGTCACTGCTCCTATTTAAAAAAAACATGGTGGGCCCATAACCCACAGTTCCACAGGATCGAAACCTGACTGTCCTGTACACCCCTACTTCCAAAGTTATTCCTTGCACGTGGCCTCGTATGTAATTCCCGGGCCACCGTCCTATTGATCTATTCTGGTATCAGACGCAATACTTACTCTCGCTACTCTGAACCCCTTTCTCACTCTGGTTCAGACTTCGAGCAACTATCTATCCGCTTGGAACCTTACTCTCGATGTATTTCTTATGTTTAACTCGAGACATAATCTTGTACTCATTCATGGGTTAACCCCAGATTGTTTCCCTCAAAAGCATTCTGTCGTAGCTGAGCTGCCCCTTATTCTTTCGTAAGTACGATGGAGTTCCCGAAGAAATAATGACAAGTTTATCATGATGCATTGGAATAAAGAATTGAAGACATCAACGAAGGGATTAACTTCTTCGAGAAGATCCGTTAGAATATCGTAACCAGAACTTTCCCCCTTACTCCCCTCCTAAATCTCGGGACGAGATTTCTTGTAGTGGAGGAGAATTGTGACGCCCGGATAATTAAGCTACAGTAACACTCTCCTAATGATGCCATGTCACCGCTGTCACTGTAGTTGATCTCGCGATGGTTCAAAAACGATTCAAATTCAAATTTAAAATAAAGAGAAACAACAAAAGTTTTCAAACTTTAAAACTAAAATGTCCGAGCTGTGCCAATTAATGCAAAGGTAATTGTGGTGAAGAAACCCCACTTTTTATAAAATGGTTTAATACTCTGAAATGATTAAAACAGTAGTTGAAATGATTAAATACGTGCCTTTGATATTTTATAAAATCATAAACTATTTTATTTTGAGGTAAAACTTTTTAGGGTAGTGGGTTATTTTGAAACATTATTTTTGGAGCTATTGTCATATTTTACTAAACTAAAAATAAAGTATAACTAAAAGAAAACAGAAAAGAAAAATAAGAAAAGTAAAACAGATAAACAAAAAAACTAACTAAAATAGAAATAAGGGCCACCCCCCCGGGCCACGGCCCAGCTAACCGGCCGGCCCACCCCGCACCCCACTCCCTTACCACCCCCCACTCACCCGGTCCACCACCGACACCCCATTCCTCCCTCTCAAAATATCTCCCTCTCCCCTTCTCTGCCGATTGGATCGGGAGGAGAACGACGCCGCCGCCCGGAGCTCCCCTCCCCGCCGGACTCCTCCACCCCGCCGGTCTGCTTCCCGCTCCGCCGCTCGTCCCCGTCGGCCTCCCCAACCTTCCCCGAGCACACTCCCGAGACCCTACGCGCCCCTCCCCATGAGCTCCTCTCCCCCTTTCCCTCTGTCGCCGGCGCCGTCCGCACCCACCCGCGGCCCCGCACAGCGGTCGCCACGCCCGACGGCGCGCGCCGCGCGCCCCTCACGCGTTCAGGCCACGGCCTCCTCCCTGCTCGACGTGCCCCCGCGCTTCCTCTCGTCCACTCCCCGAACCCGGCCACGGCCATTGCGCGCTCGCCGCGCGGGCACAAGCCCGTGCCTCCCTTGTCGCCGTTGCCTTTCCCTCTCCTGCGCCTGGTCGCGCGCCGATGCTCCGGCCGCCGGCCACGAGCCACGCGCCACCCCCCCCTTCTCCCCCCTCCTCGCTGGCCGCGTCAGGCACCGACGCCCGCGCCTTCCCGGTCCGGCGCCGTGGACGCTGCCGCGCCCGCCTTGGCTCCCTGCCATGCCACGGTCTCGTCTCCGGCCGCGCCACCGCGCCACTGGCCGCACCGGCGCCACCCTCCCCTCCCTCCGTCGCCTCCGCCCGCTGTGGCCCCGGCTGGCCGCGCCGGCGTGCCCCGCCATCGGTGCCGCGGCGTCCTCGTCCCGCCCTGCGGGCGAGCGCCCGCTCGGGTGCGCTCGCACCCAACCGCCCGCACGCCTGCGCCCGTTAGCGCTAACCCGACGCCCGTTAGAGCCCCCTGGGTCACTGACTAGTGGGCCCCTGCCGAGAACGTTTTAAAAAAGGAATTTAAAAGAATTAAAATTAATTAATTGATTAATTAATTAATTAATTAATTATGGAATTAATTAAGTTAACTAATCATAATTAGGTTAACCTAATTAACTAATTAGTCTAATTAAACAGTAATTAGTTAGTTAACCCTGATTAACCTAATCAGGGAATGACAGGTGGGTCCCACTGGAGCCACACGTCAGTTTGACCAGTCAACGCCCCTGTTGACTGCTGACGTCAGCATGACATCATGCTGATGTCATAATTCTAATTTTGAATTAAATTAAATAATTATTTAAAATTCCAGAAATTAAAAAAATCTTTAAAAAATCATATCTTTTAATCCGTAACTCGGATTAAAATATTTTCAACATGAAAGTTGCTCAAAACGACGAGACAAACCCGGATACGCAGCCCGTTCATCCGCCGCACACCCCTAACATATCAAACTCGCAACTTTCCCCCTCCGGCTCCTCTGCCCGAAAACGCGGAACCCCGGGGATACTTTCCCGGATGTTTCCCCCCTTCACCGGTATCATCCCATACCGCGTTAGGGCACCTCTAACGCCTTTACTTGTCATGTCGTGCATCACTATGCCTCTGCTTGTTTAAATATCTATTGTTTCTCCCCCCTCTTCTCTCGATAGACACCGAGACCGACGCTGCTGCTGCCCCGTTCGACTACGGAGTTGACGACCCCTCTCTCTTGCCAGAGCAACCAGGCAAGCCCCCCCCTTGATCACCAGATATCGCCTACTCTCCTCTATACTGCTTGCATTAGAGTAGTGTAGCATGTTACTGCTTTCGGTTAATCCTATTCTGATGCATAGCCTGTCCCTGCTACTACTGTTGTTACCTTTACCTGCAATCCTACTTGCTTAGTATAGGATGCTAGTGTTCCATCAGTGGCCCTACACTCTTGTCTGTCTGCCATGCTATACTACTGGGTTGTGATCACCTTGGGAGGTGATCATGGGTATATACTATACTTTAAACATGATACATGTGGTGACCAAAGTCGGGTTGGCTCGAGGAGTACCCGCGAGTGATTCACGGATTGGGGGCTGAAAGGACCTTTGTCCCGACGGCCCTCTGTGTGGATCTTTGTGGCGGAGCGGCAGGGCAGTTCGGGGCTACCTGGGTGAGAGGTGAGCCTGGCCCTGTCGGCGTTCGCGGATACTTAACACGCTTAACGAGATCTGGGTATTTGATCTGAGTCTGGCTACTGGCCTATACGCACTAACCAACTACGCGGGAGAGATATGGGCACTCGGCGTCGTGGTATCAGCCGAAGCACTTCTTGACGTCAGTGACTGAGTGGCGCACTCCGGATTGGACTGGAACGCCACTAGGCTAGGTCTGCTTCCGGCCGCGTTCGCAACATGCAGGTGTGCTCAGGGCGATGGGCCCAGACCCCTGCGCGCTTAGGTTTAGACCGGCGTGCTGACCGCTCTGTTGTGCCTAGGTGGGGTTGCGACGTGTTGATCTTCCGAGGCCGGGCATGACCCTGGAAAGTGTGTCCGGCCAAATGGGATCAAGCGTGTTGGGTTATGTGGTGCACCCCTGCAGGGAAGTTAAACTATTCGAATAGCCGTGTCCCTCGGTAAAAGAGCGACCCGGAGTTGTACCTTGACCTTATGACAACTAGAACCGGATACTTAATAAAACACATCCTTCCAAGTGCCAGATACAACCCGGTGGTCGCTCTCTGACAGGGCATCAAGGAGGGGATCGCCGGGTAGGATTATGCTATGCGATGCTACTTGGAGGACTTCAGTCTACTCTCTTCTATACGCTGCAAGACGGAGGCGACCAGAAGCGTAGTCTTCGATAAGACTAGCTATCCCCCCCTTATTCTGGCATTCTGCAGTTCAGTCCATTGATATGGCCCTTTACACATTTATCCATGCATATGTAGTGTAGCTCCTTGCTTGCGAGTACTTTGGATGAGTACTCGCGGTTGCTTTTCTCCCCCTTTTCCCCCCTTTCCCTTCTACCCGGTTGCCGCAACCAGATGCTGGAGCCCAGGATCCAGACGCCACCTTCGACGACGACTCCTACTACTCTGGAGGAGCCTACTACTACGTGCAGCCCGCTGACGACGACCAGGAGTAGTTAGGAGGATCCCAGGCAGGAGACCTGCGCCTCGTTCGTTCTGTATCCCCAGTTTGTGTTAGCCATCTTATGGCAACTTGTTTAACTTATGTCTGTACTCAGATATTGTTGCTTCCGCTGACTCGTCTATGATCGAGCACTTGTATTCGAGCCCTCGAGGCCCCTGGCTTGTATTATGATGCTTGTATGACTTATTTATGTTTTAGAGTTGTGTTGTGATATCTTCCCGTGAGTCCCTGATCTTGATCGTACACATTTGCGTGCATGATTAGTGTACGATTGAATCGGGGGCGTCACATTATGATTTCAAACTTGCTGGTGAGAAGAGGTTATTTTCCATTAGCTCACTTGATGAATGGAGGACCCAAGCCTATGAGAATGCCAAGTTGTTTAAAGAAAAAGTTAAAAGATGGCATGACAAAAGAATACAAAAGCGTGAGTTTAATGTAGGTGATTATGTATTACTATACAACTCTCGTCTAAGATTTTTTGCAGGAAAAATTCTCTCTAAATGGGAAGGCCCTTATGTTATCGAACATTATATCTCAGGTAATCCTATAAATGTTGAAACTAATGTTATTGAAACCGTAACCCCGGAGGAATACATAAGGGACACTTTCCAGAACATTTCAGACTCCGAAAAGGAATAGGTACGTGGTACGATAAGTAAACCGACTCCAAAATAGTTCTAATGGAATTTTTTCTCCGTTTTGGAATATTTAGAAAAATAGAAAAATAAGAAGTAGTCCGGGAGGCACTACTAGTAAAAGGGCTATAGATAGGATGGACACTAATGGCGCACTATACATGTGGTGCGCCATTAGTAAATACTAATGGCGCACCATGTGTCGGTGCGCCATTAGTGTGCAAATACTAATGGCGCACCACATCCCACGGTGCGCCATTAGTAATTTTTTTTCAAAACTACTAATGGCGCACCGTGAGAGTGGTGCGCCATTACTAACTTGACATAGTAATGGCGCACCACACCCACCGTGCGCCATTAGTAGTTTTGAAAAAAAATAAAAAAAAATAAAAAAAATCGTTAGTAATGGCGCACCGTGAGAGTGGTGCGCCATTACTAACTTGACATAGTAATGGCGCACCACACCCACAGGTGCGCCATTACTAAGTTTTTTTCAAAAAAATTCAACTTTTTTTCTTTTTTTCTTTTCAAAACTAGTAATGGCGCACCGTGGGTGTGGTGCGCCATTACTAACTTGGCCCAAAAGTTCCCGAATGCACCCCCCCCCCCCCCGTGGACCGCCTTTTCAGTTTTAAAAAAAATAAAAGAAAATGATAAAAATGTCAAAAAAATAAAAGAAAATAAGTTTCCCATGTGAAATGTGGTCTAGTTGTTGGGAAAATTTACAAAATCCCCAAAAACCTAACAGAAAAAAAGTTACGGGGCTTTCAAGATCTAGAGGCAATTTTTTTTTTGAATTTCTTTTCTAAAAATGATATGTAATATGACCGGGAAGTTTGAAATATTTTTCAAAAATTTCATCATAGTCATGAACATGAACAAAGTCCTAGACATCAACAAGGTATAATAGGATTGATATGCTAGATATATCAACAAGTGCTTGTGAAGTGAGCTGTTGCTGGGGTTGGATAGGAGTAGTGTGAGGATGGGTGACCTTTCGGGAAGTTTGACCATGGAGTGTGATTTGACCTGAGATTAAGCATAATGACACGAGATTAAGCCATAGTGACCTAAGATTAAGAAAATAACGAAAAAAAATTTAAAATAAAAAAAAAAAATTTGAAAACAAAATGTTACTAATGGCGCACTTCTATGTGGTGGTGTACTAATGGCACACCGTGGGCTATACTAATGGCGCACTGCGTGGTGCGCCATTAGTATACCAGATACTAATGGCGCACCGCACCGGTAGTGCGCCATTAGTAGGCAAAACCGGTGCGCCATTAGTAGGCCTTTTTCTAGTAGTGAGGGACACGAGGGCTCCACGAGGGTGGAGGGCGCGCCCTACCCCCCTGGGCGCGCCCCCTGCCTCGTGGGCACCTCGTGCGCTCTCCGGACTCCGTTTTCTTGCACGATACGTATTTTGGTCGGTAAAAATTCATTATATAATCTCTCGGAGGTTTTGACCACCGTATCATGCAAATATCCTCTATTTTGCTTCGAGCTGTTTTCTGTAACAGATTTGGAGCAAGATGTCATCTCAGGATTCTGACGGAGAGAGCTATCTCTCACACCTCCTTGCTGACCCAAAGACCTATGGGGATCTATCTCCTTGTGGTCGAACTACAGATGAGGAGGAGGATGCTCATTTGATGAGGATCAATGATTGAAGTTCGGAGGAGGAGGATGTCCCTCTACCTCAACCTGGGGATATGCACGTGAAGTTCAAGAAATCTAGTCTCCCTAAGAGGGCTAAACTATCTAAAAACCGATCTATTCCTTCTCGTTTTTGGCAGAAAAGCAAAGGAGATTTATGTGACAAGATCTTGAAGCTGGAATCGGAGGTCGATGATTTAAAGGAGGAAATTGCCCTTCTCAATTACAGTATGAAGAAGCTAATGACACAACTGTCATCATCAACAACTCCATCATCACCTCCTCCAAAGAAGGATACATAATCATATGGGTATGGGCACTCCCCTTGGGAGCTGCCAAGCTTGGGGGAGGTGCCCTGGTATCGTATCACCATCACATCTCTATCTTTACCGTTTTTCTTAGTTCGATCCTTTTAGTAATATCTTGATCTAGTAGAATAAACTTTTTGATGTGATCTAGTTTTGAGATTTGCTTTATGATCCCTTTATGTAATCGAGTCCGTGAGCTATATAATAAAGATTAGTGTTGAGTCAAGGGCTTGATTATTTTGCTTTGATCTTGAGGGAATAAAAGAAAAAAGAAAGAATAAAAAGAAACAAAGAGATCATATTGATCTTATGGAGAGTAATGACTTCACATAGAAAGAGTATGATGATTAAAAGTTGTTGAGAGTTGACAAACATAGCTTTGGTAATCGTTGCAATTAATAGGAAGTAATAAAGAAAGAGAGGTTTCACATATAAATATACTATCTTGGACATCTTCTATGATTGTGAGCACTCATTAAAATATGACATGCTAAAGAGTTGATGTTGGACAAGGAAGACAACGTAATGGGTTATGTTTTCTTATATCTGAAATAAAGTATATTGTCATGGATTATCCAACATGTTGAGCTTGCCTTTCCCCCTCATGCTAGCCAAATTCTTTGCACGAAGTAGATATACTACTTGTGCTTCCAAATATCCTTAAACCCAGTTTTTCCATGAGAGTCCACCATATCTACCTATGGATTGAGTAAGATCCTTCAAGTAAGTTGTCATTGGTGCAAGCAATCAAAATTGCTCTCTAAACATGTATGATTGATTAGTGTGGAGGAAATAAAATTTATATGATCTTGTGATGTGGAAGAAATAAAAGCGACGGACTGCATAATAAAGGTTCATATCACAAGTGGCAATATAAAGTGACGTTCTTTCACATTAAGATTTTGTGCATCCAACCCTGAAAGCACATGACAACCTCTGCTTCCCTCTGCGAAGGGCATATCTTTTACTTTTATCTGTTACCCTTATGCAAGAGTCATGGTAATTTTCACGTTTCCTTTTACATTTTATCCTTTGGCAAGCACAGTGTGTTGGAAAGATCCTGATATATATATACCTAATTTGATGTAAGTTAGCATGAATTATTATTGTTGACATTAACCTTGAGGTAAAAGGTTGGGAGGCGAAATTATAAGCCCCTATCTTTCTCTGTGTCCGATTAAAACTCCGTAACCACAAGTATTGCGTGAGTGTTAGCAATTGTGAAAGACTAAATGATAGTTGAGTATGTGGACTTGCTGAAAAGCTCTGACATAGACTCTTTATGATGTTATGATAAATTACAATTGCTTCAATGACTGAGATTATAGTTTGTTAGTTCTCAACAAAGTTTCTGATTCATACTTTGCATTGTGAATAGATTATTACTTGAGCATAAGAAATCATTTGACAATATCCATATATGTTGTTGTTTTAAGAATGATCATGATGCCCTCATGTCCGTATTTTATTTTATCGATACCTCTACCTCTAAACATGTGGACATATTTATCGTTATCGTCTTCCGCTTGAGGACAAGCGAGGTCTAAGCTTGGAGGAGTTGACATGTCCATTTTGCATCATGCTTTTATATCGATATTTATTGCATTATGGGTTGTTATTACACATTATGTCACAATACTTATGCCTATTCTCTCTTATTTTACAAGGTTTACATAAGGAGGGAGAATCCCGGCAGCTGGAATTCTGGGCTGGAAAAGGAGCAGATATTAGAGACCTATTATGCACAACTCCAAAAGTCCTGAAACTCCACGGAAGTTATTTTTGGAAATAATAAAAAATACTGAACGAAGAAAATACCAGAGGGGACCCACACCCTGGGCACGAGGGTGGAGGGCGTGCCCCCGTGCCTCGTGGGCCCCCTGGTGGCCCTCAGGTGCCCATCTTCTATATGAAGTCTTTCGTCCGAGAAAAAATCATAAGCAAGCTTTCGGGACGAGATTCCGCCGCCATGAGGCGGAACCTTGGCGGAACCAACCTAGAGCTCCGGCGGAGCTGTTCTGCCGGGGACACTTCCCTCCGGGAGGGGAAATCATCGCCATCGTCATCACCAACGCTCCTCTCATCGGGAGGGGGCCAATCTCCATCAACATCTTCACCAGTACCATCTCCTCTCAAACCGTAGTTCATCTCTTGTATCCAATTCCTGTCTCTAAGTTTGAGATTGGTACCTGTAGGTTGCTAGTAGTGTTGATTACTCCTTGTAGTTTATGCTAGTTGGTTTATTTGGTGGAAGATCATATGTTGAGATCCTTTATGCATCTTAACACTACAAAAAAATACACTTCCGTAATGATACATGTTTGTCACAGTAGGTCGCGTTTTCTGTCATGCATGTACATCCATGACAAATTTATGACAGAATCATGATAGTCTAACCTGTGCTGTTGTAGAAGTGTTCCATGCCATTGCCAAAATTATCATCACGGAAGTGTCCAATTCCATCACGATAAATCGCGCGTCACAGAAGTGCTTTCGTCAAGGGTGACCGACATGTAGCATCCACCATAACGGATCGCCGTTAAGCTATCGGGTCGGATTTTGGATCCGATAACCCGTTAACAACCACGACCAATGCCGAGTTTCCACGTGTAAAATTCTCATTGGCTGGCGGATCCACGCGTCAGCTCCGCGTTGGCACAGGTGTCACTCATCCAACGGTCGAGATTGGCCTATGATATGAAGACACGTGGACCGGCCCAAAAGTGACCCACAAAGATTAAATGGGCCGGCCCAACCGAAGGCCCATAAGATTTAGCGGACCATAATGGGCCGGCCCAGCTAAATGCCCACAAAATTTATCGGACCATAATGGGCCGGCCCAGCTAAAGGCCCACATGATTTTGCAGACCATAATGGTTCAGCCCAGCTAAAGGCCCACAAGATTTTGCGGACCACAATGGGCCGGCCCAGCTAAAGGCCCACAAGATTCTGCCGACCATAATGGGCCGGCCCAGCTAAAGGCCCAACATTCTCTGTCAAATCGGCCCGTCAACGGCCTATCCTAAACTTGTCATCAACGCGGCCCATGGTAACTTCTGGCCCGTTAACAGTCTGCTAAGTAATTGGGCCGAATTACGGCCCGGTGTATTTCCGGCCTGTTAAAGGTCCGACTTCATTTGGGCCCATTTACAGGCCATCAAAACTTTTGGCCCATAAACGATCGTGAAGGATTTGGGTCATATTCGGCCATGTCAGACATTTGGCTTGTTAGAGGCCCACTATAGCTATGGGCCACTTTCGGCCTATTGTCATTTTTGACCTGTTAACGCCGGGCATAAACCATGGGCCATATGTGGCCCAAAGTCATATCGGGCCCATTAACAGCCCATATAAAAATGACGATAATCTAGCCCGACCGAAGTTCCAGCCTGTTAAAGGCACGTGTATTAGGTCGGCGCATTTATGGCCCGTCCGAATTTCGGCCTGTTAAAGTCTAGTGGGTTATTTGGCACAATCAACGCCCAATCTCACTTTCGGTCTATTAAAGGCCCATGTATTTTATGGGCTCGTGATATTTACACCTGTAAACGGCCTATTTTTACTGAGGGCCCAAATTATGTTTAGGCCTGTTAAAGGCCCACTATGGGCACAGGCCTACCAGAAAAATATGAAAGCTTGTGCTGATTTAGGCCTAGATATTTTTAGTGGGCTACATGCCAATTTCGGCCCGTAATCATTTTTAGCCCAATTGGAATGGGCCCGACGAATGTTGGCATGTTGGGCTCCTATGAAGCTTTCGGCCGAATACATTACTAAGATAAACCTACATTATACAAAAATAGCGTCGTAATTACTACAGCCTGAGGCAGCATCATAAATGTTGTATCACAACAAAATAAATTCCAACCATACAACAAAAGTCCTCTTGGCATAAAGTTTACAGTCCTTCCAGATATAAGCACCATCAGATGTATAGAAGCACAAATCATTTGACCTGAGTGCTAATGTTTCAGGCTGTAGAATCTGATGGAGCAGCACGATCTCCACCTTTTTTCCGCAATTGCTCTTGAACAACGAAGCGAATGTCTAATAGTCTGGTTTCAAAACCATTCATATGTTGACGACATTTCTCAACCACTATTCTTGTTTCCGAAACAACGTCCATTAGGGATTGAACTTGTGTCTGGAGCACAGATATATCACTCTATCTAGCAGGAAGATTTTGTTCAGTAGGCGATTTGGACGAGGTTACCTTGACAACCAACCTAGAATTATGCAGGAAGGTGCTTTCTGCACTGTTAGTGGAGAGATACTGACGCACTGCAGCAAGAGGTGACATTGTGCCTGCAGTAGCCTCGTCACCTTCAGGTGGTTGTGGCTGTTCAATCATTTGTTTCATAGCTTCCTAAAAGTTTGAACTTGTAGATTAGTGTACCAGATAAGTTACTAATGAGACAAAAAGTTCAAAGTAGGTTAAACGTTTATACATAACTTATTTTGTTGAACTACTATAATACATTAGCATGTATTGTAGTGCCAACTACATAATAAAATCACTTTCGGAACATATGTCCATGTAGCATGCCTACTATACTGTCTATTTTCTCACATTCGTTGACATCTAAGGATAAAGAGACATGGTTTAAAGTAGGATGAACATAGTATGACATCATTCATGTCATGGGCAAACAGATATAAAACAAACAGGCTATTTTATCATTGTGTGCGCACGTGTACATAACAACTAGACTACAGATCAAGACCAAAAAAATATCCTTCATCTCTTTTAAACCATGTAAGGTGAAATGATACGTTAAGAAAACTGTGAATAAAAGTGAACAGAGTAACTGACATTGGCTGCAAACCAAGTAGTTAAATGAACACATCACAGTACCAATCAGTTCAAGGCAGGAGGAATAAGGACTTACAACAGCGGCTTGAACTGGTGTGGCAATCCTTGAAGATTTGCACTGCATTCAGTTTAGGTTCTTTTTGGTCTGCACGGGATTTCCTCTGTATTTGGAACAAGTCAATATAGATACAATAATATGGCACAAAGAAAAAGAAGGAAGTAGCAGCTATTTACAAGAGCCTCGCAGTGTGCAATATAGCTACGAGATCCTGTTGTCTGTTGGAATTTCACTTTAGAGAAGTTGGTTTTGTTCTTCAAACAGTTAGCCTAGAAGAAGATACACTTGTAAGGCACATACATAAATACAAGTTCAATATGTGGTATGATCAAATACATATAGCCTACCTGATACTTTGGATCAGACCGGTGTTTAACAAGGGCTCTCCAGTCTTCATCTGTAATATATTCCACTGGAGATGTTTGGGCGATTTCATTGTTAGCCTTGCCTTTAAAGTGAGATTTTCTAAGGTGGTACCGATACTGTCGCAGAGCAGACTGAAAAACATGAGTGCATGCTTGTCTAGTTGCATCATCTTTCAGGTCCAACTTGAACCTCATTTGTTGAAAAAAGAATGTGAGTCTTATTAGGAGGAAGCTAGAAAGTATGGGACAGAGCAAGACAATATTACTAATTGCGATGAATAACATTACTTATGGATAAATGGTCAAGGAAGGTGTTAAACTGGGTATTGTCTTTCTCATTCCTGTACTGGATCCACATTGGGAGGATACATGCATGACACCTAACGGCAACGGCTGCCTCGGAAACTAACTTGGCTGACTCTGTAGCATCACGTGGCCTTTTTAAACCTGCCTCAAAATGGATCTCCATTCTTCCTCCTTTAGATTTTGTTAATCTGTCAAGCATTATCCCTGATGTCTGTTTCCGCTTGCGCCATGGTGCTAGTTCAACAACGAATATGGAAAGTGTTAGTGTACATCAGACTGTGAGAGTACATATAAAGGAGCATGCAACTGCAACTTGACTTGGTCAGGTACCGTCTTGGTGTTGATGCTCATGAGGTTCATCTGATCTTGCCAAGTCCTGTTGTGTCAGCAGTGCTTCGGAAGTAGTGTTAGGTGTGAAGGCAGCTTGGGAACTGGCCAGTTCCGGAGCAAACGAACGAGTAACTGGTTGAGATGCTAGTACAGTTGAAGCGGATGCTGCAGCTGGTGGAGCAGGTGATACTGTGTTTGTAGATTTAGCCGGTGGACTTGGACCTTCTACTGCACTATAAGTACCAACAGAATCTCGACGGCAGAACCTTATCCATTTCACCCGACGAGTAACAACACTCCCTACTATATTATTTTCCTTGCTCTTTTTTGACTTTGCCATGTCAAGCTGTACCCACAACACAAAAGAATAAAATCACTCTTCAGAACTCGTTGATGCATGATACATACAAGCAATACTTTGATGTAAGACAACCGTATGAGGATGGAATATGTAAGAAAAACAGGACGGCATGACATATTCACAGCTACGATGTGCAAACTAAGCAGAAGGATTTTCAAGAAAATAGAAGTAATGCAAGCTAGACACCATATGAAAGATGCAACCAATATTACTCTGCCAAGTTAAAAGTGTCTTGTCATAAGTGGCAATTCAAAAAATTAGAAGCAGTACAACGTAGAAATCAATGCAAGATGCAACCACTATCAAACTGCCATGTTAAAAGCATCTAATCATGAGTGACTGATGCAGGATACACAACAATAGTACCTTGATGTAAGAACATGGTATGATAGATAGATGCAGTGTATTCTAGACACAGAAATCCATGTCATATGCACATGTATAACATATAAACTCAGCAGGTGCAATTTAATCAAAATAGAAGAAATACAGGCTAGACAACATATGAAACATGTAACCAATTATCACACTGTCAACTTAGAGCAAGCACCTGCGATGGTGGAGTACGGGAGGTGAACTCATCATGTAGACTTGGGACTTCAACTTCATTAGCAGTAGCAGTGGCAAATCTTGAGAGCCTCTTTTTGCGTCGGTGCGGAGGACCACCAACATCCCCTAACTTACTCTTTTCCTTCCTATTTTCTGATATTGCCTTATGAAGTCAAAACCACAAGAAGATGATTAAAATTAGCTCTGCATAACTGGTTGATGCATGATACAGACGAACACTACTTTGATGTAAGGCAAGCGCATGATAGGAGGATGTAATATATACAAAAAAAGACAGCGTTTCATATTCACACGTACGATAGCGTGTCTTATGGGTAAGTGATCGTTGCAGGTATAAGTTGTAAGCTACGCATATGCAATTCAACATAATCAGAAGCAATACAAACTAGACATCATACGGAAAACGCAACCACGTATAACAGTTCCAAGTAAGAGCAAGCACCTGTGATGGTGGAGTAGGGGAGATGTGCTTATCATGTACATGTATGTTCTAGAAACAGGAACACGTGTCATATTCACATGCATTATGTCTAAAGTAAGCAGATGCAATTCAAGTTAGAAGCAATACAAGCTAGACATCATACGCAACATGCGACCACATATAATAGTGTCAAGTTAGAGCAAGCACCTGTGATGGTGGAGTAGGGGAGATGTGGTCATCATCTACACAGCTACGTTGACTGTCCAGCCTTGTGTTGTCTTGCAAATCTTGTTGGGAGGATGGCGGAGTAGAATCTGTAGAGACCCCCTATTTGAGTTGCTCCGAAGGACCACCATCATCCACTGCGGGACTAATTTCCTTCATCTGTAATGATTTTGCATTGTGAAGTCAAACCGATAAGAAAAAGGAATTAGAAACACTACAAGACACCATATGGAAGGTGCAATCAATATCACTCTGCCAAGTTAAAACTGTCTCGTCATAGGTGGTATTCATCAAACTAGAAGCAATACATGCTAGAAATCATATTCAAGACGCAAACCAATATCACACTACCAACTTAAAGGTGTCCCATCATAAGTCACTGATGCAGGATACACAAGAAGAGTAGTTTCATGTAAGAACATGGTGTGATAGACAGATATAGTATGTACCGAAAACAGGAAAGCGTGTCATATTCACATGTATCATGTGTAAGCTAAGCAGATGCAGTTTACACTAAGTAGGAGCAATACGAGCTACACACCATATGCAACATGCAACCAGATATCAAACTGCCAAGTTAGAGCAAGCACCTTGGCTGGTGGAGTAGGGGAGCGGAGACTTGGACCTTGTAATGCACTATCAGTACAACGAGAATTGGTACAGATGCTCCGTTTACGTTGCTGCAGAGGACCACCATCATCGCCTTCCTTACTCTTTTCCTTCCTCTTTCTTGATTTTGCCTTGTGAAGTCAAACCCACAAGAAAAAGGAATAAAATTTGCTCTTCAGAACTCATTGATGCATGATACTAACGAACACTACTTTAATGTAAGGTAGCCGCATGATAGGAGGATGGAATATGTATGAAAAACAGGACGGCGTGACATATTGACATGTATGATGTATAAAGTGTAAACTAAGCACAAGCTGCTTGAACTTGTTAGAATCGATGCAAGCTAGAAACCATATGAAAGATGAAACCAATATCACTCTGCCAAATTAAAAGGGTGCCCTAACAAATGTATTTGACCAAATTAGAAGCAATACATGGCAACATGCTAGAAATAATATGCAATATGCAACGAATGAAGGTGACTCATCGTAAGTGATTGATGCAGGATACAGAAGAGAGGTAGTTTCATGTAAGAACAAGGTTAACACATAGATGTAGTGTGTACCCAAAATAGGAAGGCATGTCATATTCACAGGTATAGTGTGTAAACTAAGAAGATGCAATTTACCCTAATTAGAAGCATTACAAGCTAGACACCGTATGCAACATGCAACCACATATCACACTGCGAAGTTAGAGCAAGCACCTGTGATGGTGGTGTAGGGGAAGTGCGGTCTTCAGGTACAGAGCTACGTTCAATATCTTCATTTAGGATTGCTGTTTCTTAAGAATCATGTGGAGAGGATGAAATTGCATTCTTTATAAGATTATTGCGTCTCATATTACCCAACACGCGTGACTGTCTCATCATAAGCGATAGACGCAGGATACACAAGAACAGTAGTTTGATGTAAGAACATGGTGTGATAGGCAGATGTAGTATGTACCAAAAACAGGAAGGCGTGTCATATTCACATGTATAATGTGTAAGCTAAGGAGATGCAATTTAAAAACTTAGGAGCATTGATGAGGGATACACAAGAAAATTAGTTTGATGTAAGAACATGGTTAATACAAAGACGTAGTATGTACCGAAAACAGGAAGGCATGTCATATTCACAGGTATAATGTGTTAACTAAGCAGATGCAATTTACCCTAATTACAAGCATTACAAGGTAGACACCATATGCAACATGCAACCACATATCACACTGCCAACTAAGAGCAAGCACATGCGATGGTGGTGTGGGGGAATTGCGGTGATCAACTAGAGAGCTACGTTCACTATCTTTATTTAGCCTTGCTGTTTCTTGAGAATCATGTGGGGAGGATGACACTGCACTCTTTAAACGAGTATGGCGTCTCACAGTAACCCACCCGGGTGACTGTCTAATCATAAGTGATTGACGAGGGATACAAAAAAGCATTAGTTTGATGTACGAACATGGTTAATAGACATATGTAGTATGTATCGAAAACAGGAAGGCATATCATTATCAAAGGTATAATGTGTAAAGTAAGAATATGCAATTTAACCAAATTGGAAGCAATACAAGCTAGACACCATATGCAACATGCAACCACATTTGACAGCGCGAAGTTAAAGCAATCACCTGGATGGTTGTGTGTGGCAATTGAGATCATCAACTGCAGAGCTACGTTTACTGTCTCCAACTGCTGACACTGCACCTGTTAGAGCGCTGGAACGCTTAGTGCTTATCTTCGAATTACACTGGAGCGACTTCTATCTTTTCTTTTCTGCATTCATCAACACTGCGTCAGAGTCTGAAATACCCATGCATAAAAAAACAATAGTGTGATTATGGGTGAAGTGTGTGCACAATTAGTAAAGTGTAAAGGTAGCAGATAGCAGGTCGGTGAGAAATAAATGACGGGAGACATATGATAGGTCTACAACATGCATGGGACACTAAATTACTACATGATTCTATGAAAATAACAGTCGACTGAAAGCAAATAGGTCAGTCCATTTTTTCTGCACCGTTCGATGTACAAAGAACAGGCAGATCGCCTTCATCTACCTCCAGCGAGTCAGTGTTGACGATCTTCCTCGAAACGCCAGTGACCATCGGCCCAGTATTCCTCCCCTGCCTGCGCCCTCCCCTCGACCTCACCGCACCGCCGTGCTTGGCACCGCCCCCCGGCCATCCATTCAAGCCCCGCCGACCTCCAGATCGGGCGCAAGCAGCTCCTGCACCCCACACCCCACTTCCCCGGGGAACAGGCGGACTAGGTGCTCCGCGCGCCTAAGCGGGTGCTGCTTCTTTTAATTGCGGTTCGACTGACCCTGAATTGAAATCCAGGTGGGCTACTGACCTCTAGCAAATGTGAAATAGTAAAAGGGAGGAAACCTTGTGCATTTAGTATCACGAAGAAGATGCAGTAAGAAGCGCTCAACTAGTTTCTTTCGTGGGATGAATACGGTGTGAGCGGAGACGTAAGATTTGCACGAATAAGGGAAGAGGAGTACCTCTTTCTGCTGGCAGTGCTGTGTCCTCCTTCTGTTTTTCCGACGATCTTCTTGTTGTTCGCCGGAAACCAGAAGTTGTGGAGGACGGTGCAGCCTTGGACGAACCCATGGCCAAGTTGTTGAGTGTGGTGCGGTGGCCGTCTGTCGGCGACGGGGAAGCAGATCCGAGGCGGCGAACGACGGCGTAGCGGGAACAGCTCCGGTGCGGTGGACGGTTGCGACAGTGGAGCCGCAGCAGTGAGGCGCGGGACGGCGTGGTCGGAGTGGTTCTGGTATGGCGCACGTTGGCCTCGTGGAGACAGCTCTGCCTCGGCTTCAGCTGCTAAGTCCTTGAGAGCGTTGCGGTTGCGGTTGCATTGGACGACGACGTTGGGGTACCGGCTCCGGCGTGATGGAGGAGGGCGGCGGTGGATTGGCCGCTATGGGGTGGAGGACGGAGGAGGCTGGGGTTTCACGGCTGGTGGAGAGGGCGTTTTCGCGCCCACGGAGTATGAATGGGGAAACGGAGGGAGGCGGGGAACTAAGGGGGAACAATGTTTCGGTTTGAGACACACTTGTTTGAAATTTGGGGAAATTTACAAACTTTCCCCCCATCTAAAATTTCGGACATATTGCGGGTTGTGGGTAGGACAGTCATGTCAGGTGTCCCAAATGTGGGCGGGATAGGTTTCGGCCGAGTGCATGGGTAGGCGCCCACGGCGTATGAATGCTTCTCTGACGTCTTGGCGAAGTTACAACCCTACCCCGGTTTAGACCTTTGGATATCGGGCCGATTGGCTACACGGGCCAGAGTCAGGACAGTAATTTCCTACCACCAAGACATTAGTCTCGCGCGGTTTCTGGTGACCAGAGTCCTATTTGGTGATTCGTTCAATATTTGGGAGCAGAAGCATTAATGTTTTCGGTTCTCTTGAATTGAACTTTCAGGATTTGTCAAACTTCAAAAATCTTTACTCTTGAAAATCCTAAAGCTACGATTATTTTGGAATGGAGGGGGCACATTTGAATATACATTGTACATGAGTATATATTAAAAAATATGCAACTTACCACAGTTCATGCATGGTTCCAGATATAATCTTCATGGTTGCAAAAAAAAAGTTAGATATGCGTATGAATATATATAGCATGTTCAAACTCACAACAAAGATTGATGCCCCCTTTTACATCTGATTTACAAATGCCATTATCTCGGGTTAAAATAGATGAATGCACTTCCTATGAATTCGAATCTTCAAAACCCCCTTTATGTTTAATTCGACATGTATTCTATTTCGTAGCTAGCAATTTGGAATGTATCCATGCAAGTGACAAATGTATAAAGTGCTTCACACTAACAACATGGAGTGCACTAATTAATGTTTATATATGAATTGCAAAAGCATCCATTGCCTGTATTTCAAACCGCTCTCACTCTATGGATCGATAATATGAAATAAACACATGCACATGCTAGAATTCAATTGCAGTTGAAGAAAGAGCCTACTCCTGGTACTGTATACTAGTGATAGGGGTGTGTACAAAGTACACGTGAATACCAGGCATTGTGCGTATGTGTATACTATCGACGAACTAGCCCCCAAGCTTGTATAACATACTAAGGGCCTAGGGTTACAAATCATATATAGTCGGCTTATCACCAGTGGGGATAGAGTCCTCCGCGACTCTGGTAGCTTCGTGTTGTACGCCGAGTCCTCCACATGGATCTTCGTATAACACGTCTTGGTCCAACCTATATGTGGCGCAGGATGGAACCGACCCATGATTCTTCATGTTGACCCACCACAACTAGAAATGATGTGCCCACCACACCACACACGCAATCGGCCACTAAGAAAATAAGCATATACAATATTACAACGGTACCTAGCTCACGATACGTCTCCATATTTTGTTGATGACACTGACGGACTTTGCATTTGATGCGTGCTTTGTATTTTGTTGACGACACTTACGGTCATTGTATTTGAAGCGAAAGCACGATATGGACACTGGACTTCAGAATAAGCTCATCACGGTCACCACATACATTTTTTCGTGCTAACCAACATGTGGTTGAATGGTTAGAGGACAGTGGTTTCTCGAGCCCACCAAGGTTAAAGTTCCGGTGCTCACATTTATCTTGTGTTAATTTCAGTATTTTCCGGCGACGTACGTTCAGTGGGAGGAGACATTCCACTCGACTACGAGGCACCTATGGTGACTTCGTAAAATCTCAAGATCATATATGCTGGCCCACTCTCTCGAAGGTGCTCATAGGTGTAGGGTTCGCGTGTGTGCGCTTATAGCTGTGAGTGCTTGCGCGTATATATGAGCCCTTGCGTCTGTACCGTGTTAAACAAATACATATCATGATTATACGGTCACTGGCTCACCCGTACAACTCCGTATTTTGTTGATGACACAATCAATTGACCAGTCAAACGTTCCACGCGGCGCAACTAGTGTTGCACCATCGGGGCGCGTAACCGTGGGGCCCACCTGTCAGCCCGTATATGAAAGGAAGAAATGGTAGTTTGAGTTTGTACTGTGTTAATAAAACATGAGTACATTTTAGGTTGATCATACGGTCACTGGCTCACCATACAGCTCTGTAGTTTGTTGATAACACGATCAATTGACCAGTCAAACGGTCCACATTCAGCAGCGCACATTACCATAGGGCCCACCCGTCAGCGCGTATATGAAGGACATAAATGGTAATAAATTAGTGGTCGGTGGGTATTCGAAGTCGTGAGACCTCTGGTTGGCAGTCACCGGCAGTTGGCGGGCGTTCATTGGGCGGTGGGGTGGGGATCCCCGGAGAAAAAGCTCGGCGGGGGTGGGGGGTGGGGGGCTAGAGGGATGGCCGGTGCGGCGGCGGACAAGCGGTGGGGAGTGGTTTCGGGGAGCGCGGGCCGACCGCGGGCGGCGGGGGCTGGCGGTTCGGCCGGTGGTGGCTGGCGGCTCAGGGGGGGGTGGAGTTTGATGATAAACTGGAGGCCCTTGATTTCGTATCCAACCGCTGGAAAATCTAATGACCAGAGATGAAAAAGTCAGTCGACTGATGTGTAGCCTCACCCCGCACGTACACATGCACGCACGCAAGACATGCACGCATGTAGGCGTGCAACACTGACACGTACACATGCACTCACGAACACACGCACGTATGCACCCATGCATGCAACACTGAAACGTACCCTTGCACGCACGCAACACTCGCACGCCTGCATGCACACAACACACGACGCAAGACACACGTTCAACCTATACGTGCATGCACCCTTTGTTAAGGACATGGATTGTTACGGGTATTAATCAATCTTATTTGTGATAAGCAGAACATTGATGTTTGCAACGGTCTTTATGAATCACAACGTATCGAACGGGTTATCAACATAGTAGGCTTAGAGCAGGTACAATAGTAAACTGTCAGCAGGCTATTAGCAGTTCCACGTCATCAAATTCATAGCTGGAAGAGAGAGAATGAAGAGAAAAGGAGGGAGCGGGCGCTTGAGCTATCACCGGCTCGAGCGCAAGAAACAAGAAATCGAACCTGCATGCAGCCCGCATGCAGCCGTCTGAGCCTGCACGCCTCTCCTTTCCACCAATGAGCATGTGCCTTCTTTTCTTCTATCACATGCAAGCATTAAATACCAGTAGCTAGTTTACAGCCCATCTATTATATTAGCTGGCTATTATAAAGGCTTCAAATGACATGGCATTGGTATATAGCCAGTACCTGGCTTTCTTATTAACCATGCCCTTATCTACATGAAAAAGATGATGTCACACTCAATGAACAATCATCGGTTTATGAAATGCCCGCTTCTGACCGCCCTGGCCCACCAAAGGTTCCTCTGTTGTGCGCTGCCTGCGTTGGGTCACTGACATGCATGCCATGCACCCAAAGAGCCCACATGTCAGTGGAAGAACGGCGCGGTGTCCTAGGTCAGAGTCGAGGGCTCCACTCGCGGCACGCCCGGCTGAACACGCCTCCGTGCCGCATTCAAACGCCTCCATGAAACCCGCCCGTGTGGAAGCCGAGAAACCCACTCTGGACACACGTCCGTTCATGAACGGGTCGGCGTTAAATGCAACGCCGGCCGAGCTCCTCTCGTCCGCCATCTATTTAATCTCGTATTTAAACGAGGCCAAACGCAGGCCAAGAATCACACACCTCCGTCGCTCCCCTATCTCCTCCACCATTTTGTCCGCATCCAAGCCGGCTGGGTAGCCCGCCGGATACGAGCTATGCAGCTCGCTGATCCACCTCCCTCCCCTCGCCCGACGGAGCCAGTTGCCGCCCCAAGCCGGCGCGCGGTTCAGCAACTCGCCGCTCCAGGCCAGCTCGACAAGGAGCAGCGCACGGGCGTTGTTGCTGCCGTCCACGCCGTCGCCTCGTACCGCGTCTCCTATTTCTGTGGCCGAGACTCCCATGTCGGCGACCGCGCCATGCAAGCAGCGACAGAAGCCGGGTGCGTGGAGAGCGACGAGTCGGTGGCCAGCGCCTTCGTGTCCGCCGCCATCATCGAGGAGAAGTAGAACACGGGAGGTCGCCGCCGCTTGGTTGCCATGAAGGCCACCGCGGAGACAACGCCGGTGTACACAGCAGGTGTCTTGCCGGATCCTTTTGTTGCGAGGACCTTCGTCGACCCCGCATGGGCTCCACAGAAGAGGGCAATGTTAGGATGAACTTGAGCCGGTGCCGGCCATGGCGAAGTAGTCGCCAATATTTTGGCTACCCCGGGCAAGATCCAAACAGCCCCTCCCAACAGATTTAAATCCCTCGTTCGCCGTAGAATTTTGCCATGTGTTGTTTTCATGGACTAGCAAGATGCCCGTGCATTGCATGGAACATCAGGATGCATTTTTTTACAAACTCCCGCATGCTTGCAAGGGATAATTAATGTCCTCCTTTGTTAGTACCACGAGGCAAACACCATTTATATTGCATCGATTAGTGTTAGTTGCCTTGTATATCTGCAAATTGTAATTTTGAGTGGCCCCTTGTATACAAAAATGGAGGGAGAAAGATGAGAGATAAGGTGAGGAGGAGTGGGGCGTGGTGGTGACTGGTGGTCAGACTGGGCGGAGGCATGCGGATGGACAGCGCATTATGTCTAGGTTTGTATCTCTCTCACACAAGCCCACGTAGGTGGGGGACTTGCACGAAGAGAAAAGGTGCACGCATGGAGCATGTACTCCCATCTCTTTCCCAACCACACCCGCGCGGGTACACGGTGGAGCTCATTTTTGTATGAAAAAGGCAGCCCACGTGGTAATTTGGCACGTTTACTGGTTGTCCACTTGGTGGAGGGAGGATTGTCTACCGCGGGTGAATAAACAAATTGCGACTTGACGTGTTATGTTAAATTCACAAAAGAGGCAAACCATGTGGGGCCTACCTTAGAGGCAAGGCTCTATACACTGGAGTACTTTTGATATGTTCTGTCAACGCGCAGAACGAGGAGAAGCCTGCTTAGTACGCCGTCTCCCCCGCCCACGGGCGCGGTGGCTCGTAGGATGAGGTGAAGCTTGCTTACTACGCCTTACGCCCGCTCCCTCGCCCACGAGCGCGGTGGCTCGTAGCACGAGGAGAAAATTTTACTACTCCCTCCGTTTACTCCTCGTCCCTACTAGTACTACGTACTTTGATTAGTACTCTCTCCATTTACTTATACAAGGCCACTATAAAAAAATACATTTTGCTTCTATACAAGGCCACAAATAGTAATCGAGACAAAAGTTACTACTCCCTCCTTTCTAGTTTATGGCTCAATTTCAAAATCTCTCCAACCAAGGTAGACGGTGAGTGGTCAAATTAATTTCGTAGTTTGCACAAGTAATTAGTACACTAGTTTTTCTCAAGAAGTTATGTTTACCTAGGCATTAATTAGAACGAATGCATGAATGACCACTAAATTTCTGTGAACCTGTACATGCATTGGTTAGTTTCCTCTTGACACTGCTTGCGTCGGGTGATCTAACGCACCTCGAAATCCAACATGTAATGGTACTACTACTAGTATAGTAGAATTGAGGCTTATCAAACCGAAAAACAGATGTTTTTAGATGAGCCCTATAAACCCCAGTGGGTACGTACTCCGTAAAAACAGATTTTTCCAAAACTAAGTCACTCCCTTTCATGAATTCTGTAGTATACTCCTCCGTCAACGCTCCCTTTCATGAATTCTGTACTTCCTGTCGCCGACATGTGGGACATATAGCAAACGGGTCGATGTTTCAAGCACCAAATGATAGTGCAGAACAGCAGGGGGGGACGCACCCCAGTCGTACCGGCCCAGTAGTAGTAATGAGCAATGAGACGTCAAATCACAATGCCGCACTTTCCCAGACGGACGAAGCAACCATTATTTCACACTTCGGTTCGCCATCATCTCAAACCATGTACTAGTATTGCTTCTGCCTCAAGAGGGACACACGCATCGCCTTGGTACATCATGACACGTGGGACCGCATGACAGGCCATGCTCCCCCGCTGATGAACAGTACTCTAGCCTTTTAAAAAATGTATACTTTTGTACAGTAGTGCTATCGATGGATTGCGCCATGGAGCAAAAATTGAAATTAAAAAAAAGGTGGTACATATAGAGAGCGCTCGTCGCCAAATTATGCATATAGTACTATTAAAAAAGCTAGTACATGCTTAATTGGGGTGCTAAATTCTATTAAAGAAATACTAGTAGTATGTACATACTGAAGAGTTAAAGTAATGAGAAGAAACATAACATAGTTCTGCTGGGGCTCAGCACAACACACCCCTCAAATTAAACTAAGCACACCTGAAATTAAACTATGCAACTAATCCGGTAGACACTGCATTAGAAGTTTAGAACCACCATGAGCAAGGACACTACCACCTTACTCGGAGTCCTCGTCCATGTCCTCGACTTCGTCCTTGTACCTATTCCTCTTGGCCGATACTTCTTTGCTTGAACCGCACACTTGGTTGTTGCTTTTCATCCAACCCTTGTAGATATTGAAACAAAGGTAGCCATCCATTGCAGCGTAGTGGATGTGGTCTATATCTAGTACATTCTGCTGCCATGCATGACAATGAAACGTGTATAGAGGTTTCACCAGTTTACCGTACGAAGGATGAACCATGGCTCCTGCCAGGGTCAGCACTGAAGGCTGACGAGAGGGCACCAGCCGATTCTTCTGGAGGTCGAAGGGGTTGCCTACAACGAGGCCTATCCGACCCAGGATTTCTTCGTCGTTCGTAAAGTCTACAGTAACGAATTTCACTGTTTGGTCCTTGAGGAAGTTCTTAAAATCCTGGCACTCAACGTCGGCATGGCATATGTGGTAGACCAAGCAAACGTTATGCACGCAAACCTGGATCACGGCGGGTGTCATGGAATTAACACGTCAGATGTCTTCTTGGAAAGACTTAGTCGTGGAGCCATCGCAACGGGTTAGCTTGAAGGGGTTAAACCGGACAAGGGACACGGGAGTTTATACTAGTTCGGACCCTTCGATGAAGGTAAAAGCCTACGTCTAGTTGTTATGGGATTGATTGGGTTTCGATGCGTAGGGAGCAAGGTTGGAAAAAGCGGTAGGCGTAAGCGAGGCGGTTGGCCTTCGCCTAATGCCTAGGCGGTGCCTAAGCGCCCTAGGCGCAGCCTAGGCGGTAATATAGTTTTTACTCATAGTGTATTTGTGATTATTATATGGGTGTTGATATTAGTTTAGGGCATATAAATAAGTTAATTTCCATCTATTTCTATTGGAATATAACCCGTTTGGCATATCGATGTAGTATATGGCATGATTTCTTGCTTGGGTAGGCAATTCCTTGCTTGCCCTGCCTAGACATCCATTTATGCCCTAGGCGAGGCGTTTGGCCATTGCCTAGCGCCTAGGCGTGCCTAAGCGCCTTCTAGGCACTGCCTTTTCCAACAGAGGCAGGGAGCGAATACGCTAGCCTGAGCCTCGAGTTGTTGTTGTCTCTAAACCGTCGCCGGGTCACCCCTTTATATACACAGGAGGACCCCGGCCGGTCTACTGAGTCCTAGGCTGACTTATACAAGTGCCAGCCTTGGTCTCTTCCTTTCTTTCTTATAATACAAGTTTATACAAGCATGGCGGTTTATCATCATGGGCCCTAAATCGCCCGTGGGCCCTGGGCCACTAAGCTTCATCCGTAAAGCGCCATCCTCCGGGTTGTCTTGGGCTTCGGCATAGCTAAAGGTAAACCGGCCCCTCCTGGTCGGTTTACCCTTAGCGGTTATATCCTCAACATTAGGCCCCAGATTGATTTGGACCTGTTCATGTCAATCTTCAATCCTGAGGAAAATTATTAAAATTGATAACCACCCTCGTAAACCGCCATATTGCTTTTCCCTATGAACTTTAGTGAACCGCCGTTACGTCATCTTCTATCACTGCAGTAAATTATGGTGATGTCATCTCTGCATAAAAAGATTTATGAAGATTCCCTTCTCTTTAATTAATTCCTGAAGACCGAGGCGACAACTGCATCCTTTTCTACCGCTTCAGACCCCTCGATTTTCAAGCCTGCCATTTTATCCCCTTTCCTTTATAAATAAGACCGAGGCTCCTTCCGTTTTTCCCCTTGCCTCTTCGCCTCGTCTTCCTCCTCGCGACCCGAAGAACTCAAGCATCGCCGCCGTCGTCGACCTTGAAGCTCTGCCTCATCTCAGGCCGCCGCATCACCCTGTTTGCACCAGAGCTCCTGCGATACTCCTCCGCCGCTACGTGACTCTCGTAAATGCTCCCTTTTCTCACTTATCAGATCTGTATTAGGGTTTCAAAGTTTCTTTGGTGTTCGTTGGTGTTCATCAGCGTTCGTCAGCGTTTACCTGCCTTCCCTTTAGCATCTCACTGAATCTAGTTATGCCTGATAGTTTCTTTTTGCGGCAGAATCTGTAGTTTTTACTGTGCTGTACCACAGCATCTTGCTATTCCTGGATAAATTCTTATCTGAACCTTCTCTATTCTGCTTAACGCCATTGTAGGGCTCAGAAAAAATTTCTTCATTGACTGACGGTAGATCCAAAATTATATCACCATCTTGTGAAACTTGTTTCTGCAACACTTAGTAAATTTTCAGATCTAACCCTTTCACCGAAGGGCGGTTTAACCTGCGATAGTTGATAATTCCTCATATGCCATTAGCCCTCACTTAAACCACCATATAATTTTGAATAGCAATGCTTGGCTCCTCTTACGTACACTTTGATTAAATTTCCGGTTTAGCATTATATGCCAATTTAATATTGATGAATTCACTTGGATCAGCAATCGTAAACTTCCCATTTTCCTTCTGCAGACTATGATGGCACCACAAGTTGCTGCCTGTAACTGGGTCCCATCCCGGATTACCGAGACACAAGTCAACAACTTTGTCATTACAGGCGCTTTAGCTCCACAGAATGTTCTTCAGTGGCGAGTTCCTGGTCCTGAATGCCCTCCTGAACCCAAAGAGGGAGAGGTGATTGTGTTCTTGCAACATATGGGTCGGGGCTTCAGTCCCCCCGGATAAAAAAAATTCCAGGATGTGCTTGCCAGCTTCCAATTCCATCCTCAAGATATAGGACCAACCTCAGTGTCCAATATATGTCATTTCCAGGTTTTCTAAGAAGTTTATCTGCAGGAAGAACCAACTGTTGATTTATTCCGGTATCTCTTTCACTTAAACCGCCGGACGGAATTTGCTGACGGCCCCAACACTGAACTTGGCGGCGTTTCAATTCAGAAGAGGAAATAAGTTGAATTTCCTCACGCCAAACTTCATAGCCACCCGAAGGACTGGAACCAAACGTGGTTCTACTGTCAAAACACTGCTCCTACTGACGAAAATCCTCTGCCGGGTTACCGGCCATACCGCTTAGCAATAGCCACCCTTTACCTCCACGACTAACAGCAAAAGAACGTCAAGCCTATGCATCCCAACTTGTTAGACTCCGGGCTTTCATGGACAATGGTTTAACTGGCGTTGATCTTGTCCGCTGCTGGCTTTCATGGTGTATTTTGCCCTTAAGCCGCCGCCCCGGGTTAATGTGTGAATATACTGGCCAGACATATGACCCGCAACGGTTTAACCAAATAGAGATGACTGAGGATGAGGTCACTGAAAGTGTGAAGAAGATACTTGATGAAAATCTCACTGTGTGCACTCAGGTCGGTCTGCCTCCTTGTTATGCCTCCAACAAACTGCCAGCGGTAAACATTTTAACTTTGTATCTTCCTGGCTCTGCTGCGCTTTTAGCTCTATTGTAATAATCCTTTTCACAACCTCCCAGGCAGACAACTCCTTCTGGAAAAAGAAACTTCAAGACAAACCGGCCAAGGCTCCTCGGGTTAAGAGCAAGGTCACCAAGAGAGCTGGCAAGAAGAAAGCCGCCGAGACTTCTGAACCGCCAGAAGATGTCCATGAATCAACTGAAGAGGTAGAACTTGACTCCCTTGGCTTTTATTTCATACATCTTATTAACAATGATTGCTCCCAGGATGATGCAGAGGCCAGCCGTGCAGATCACATTGAGGTAATTTATCTTTCTGACTCAGAACTTGTGCCAGCTCAAAGGCTTCGTCGTGCAGTTCGGAAAGTGAAATGCTCTCACCCTCTTGCTTATGTGGGTCAAAAACTTTCTTTGAAGACACAGCAAACCGAAGGTCGTCGCACAACTCGGCACAGTGGCCAACAGGTCACTTCCTCCGGTTTACCTCTGACACCAACCCGGAAATGCCGTCCAGAGGTTGCTTGTTCTCCTGAAAAACATTATCCTTTGAAGGGTTTTTTCTGATGCCCTCTCAATCCATCTGACTCGAACTATCAGGTATCTTCAAACTCGCCGGGCGGTTCATCCACTACTCAACTGCCTCCATTGAAAACCGTCCCTGGGTAAGCATACAACCTTTCATTTTTCCCTTATCCTTATATTGACCCTGCTAATCCTTGTTTTGATATTAGCGGCAAAGCTCGTCTGAGTAAGAAGGCTAAGACCAGTACCCCTTCTGGCGAAGTTGAACCGGCAGAGATTCCTTAAGATGCCCGTGAGAACTTTGATAATCCCATGGACGATTTTGTCCTGCCAGAACCAATTGTAAACGCTGATCCGCCAGAAGCTGACCCGACCACTCACGAGGGCACCTCCAGTCCACATGCTACACATGCCATTCCAGTTGTTGATCCTCTGAACTCCACAGCCAATCCGCCAACTCCTCCTACCACTTCAATCCCAGAAAAGGATGATGAAGTTGTCGTCACCGGCATTGGTTATACCGCCCCGGGCAATCCGGTCGTCTTGGCAAAGCATAAGGCCAAAGATGAATTTGCTTTCCCGGGCAAACGAAAAATGGAAACTAATTTGTCAAAATACGCTCATCTTTCTGTCCAGGAGCTTCATTCCGGATTCTTGAATCGGCTTTATGCAAGCCGATACTCTGAAGCTGATTTGGTGAACCTGATGAAAGAACGCTATGAGGTATTCCTTATCATCTCAATCTTGTATCCTGTAGCCCCCAAGGGCCGGGTTAATTTGTAAAGTTGACCCGGGAGTTGTGATCCCTCTCATTCTGTACTGCTCCTTATTGATGTTCTTTTGAATAAATATACATTAGCCCCCAAGTGCCCGGATTAAAACTTGTATTGATCCTGGGAACTTTGAACCAGCAGTAGGAAAGAAGCAATCCGCATTAGCCCCCAAGTGTATAACTAGTTGTATACTTGGGACTTTGATATTATATTGATATGCATCTGTGACTGACAGGCGGAGATAAACGGTCAACGCACTCAAATTGCTGACCTTCGAGAAAGCATCAAATCTCAGCAAGAGGAATCTTCCAAGTCCAAAGATGAACTAAAAGCCGCTTTAACTTTCCTGGAACAACTTAAAGAAGACTTTAGGACTGAACTTGCCAAGTGGGAAACTGAGAAGGATGCATTACGAAAACGAGCTGAAGACGCCAAATCAGCTCTTAAACCGGTGGAAGAGGAGCTTTCCGGATTGAAGCGCCAAGTGAATGCTATGACCTCTGCCATTTTTGGTGAGTATTCTCACTAAGCCATGAAATATTCCTTGTTGGAAGGCAGCCGTTAATAATCCTTAAACCGTTGCAGGAAGTCGTATTACTCATCTGTGCTCAGATGCACGGGTGAAGTTGAAAGCAACATATACTTTTATTGAAAAACTGTATGCTGGTGCCCAACGGGTTATTTGTGCAGCCTCCTATGACAACCCGGCCCCAACCCTGATCAAAGAAACGCTAGCAAGGCTATCTATGGTACCAGCACAGATAGAAGAGGTGAAGCGATCTGCTGCCAGGGCAGGCGCTTTGCTGGCCCTTACCCGAGCCAAAGCGTGGATAGCTGACCTTGATCCGGTTGACCTTGCCAAAGGCTTTCCAAGCACACAAGAAGATGGGGCGGACTTTGACGACGAAGCCTTGAAAAGGGTGACAAGGGAGATGCGTCCTCTGGCGAGTCAGCTGGCAGAAGATGCTAACTTGACTGTTCACCGGTCTCGTTATGATGCAAATAACAAACGGATTAATGCTGATCTGCCGGAAGTGCAAAATCTCATTCCTCCAATCCCTAAGCACACTTATGCCCCTGATGTTGATCCGTCAGAACTTATCAGTGAAGAAGCTGTCTTTCAGGCTTTAACCCGGATTGACTGGACAAGCACGGATTTCCAACCACAAGGTGAAGAAGAGGCTGACCCGGCACCAAATGACCCGTCAAATTCGCAACATCGCGGCAACGAAACTTAATCGGGCAAGCTGTTGGATGCTCCGCAAACTTTGTTCAGGGGGACACAACACCATATTTTGGGCCTTGAAAGCGCCTTGTAATAGGCTAGAAAAATATTGTGATCCGGCTGCCATCGTGCACTGGGATATACTTTGACTTGATCTGTCATGAGAATTTTAATACTGCCTTATGTTTGCTCCATATCATGCAATCCCTGTATCTGCATAAGAGAAAATCTGCCCAGACGGTTTATCGTTGGACGGGTCAAAAGTACCCCGCATATCTTGGCAAGCAACCATGGTTGCTAACAACATAGCAATAATAAATCATACCTGTGATATGAACCATTGCTGTTAGTTTTACAAATTGTGATATTAGGAAGGATGAAAATCCAACTTCCACTATGCCATGTTGGTATATGATATCGAACTGGGTTGTGATAAACACCAGACGATTGCTGGAGACAGTGTCAAACCAGACCAGTTTGAAGGATGCCAGATTACCTTTATTTGAATGCTTAAACAGAAAATCCGTAAGCCACACCGGGTTAAGAAACACCGGGTTCGTCGTAAACATGATGAAAGAATAAAGACTTAGCATGAATAAAGAAAACATAGCAAGGCTTTTCAAGGGCTGCCAGACCCAAATCGAGGCTTTTCATGGGCTGCCAGGCCAGTGAGTTAAACCATTTTAGCAAAGCCTTTTAAGATGGGCCTCCAACTAACCAATCATCGTTTTAACTTTGACGAGTTCAGGGTCTCAAAGAGAGTAACTATCAAACATTCGACGGGTTGTGCCAGGGTTACCTGGATAGGAGTGGCTTACTTGATGAAGGTAGGTTAACCCGGGGTTTTAGGTGAATACACCAGGCTTCCAAGCCGTGGGTCGATACCCGGCTACAAGGGTCCTTTCAAGCTCTTTGGTATTTGACACAAAGAGCCCCCAAGTAACTTTGTGAGCTGTGCTCAATGGGTGCCTATGTTTGAGCTGTGCTGTGAGCAATCAGACTCTCTTTGGCCCCTTGGGTGTGAAGCTCCCAAGCTAAGTGGTGGCATGATAGCCGGTTTAAGAGGTAGTACTCCGCTTTTCTTAGCTGAAGCCCCCAAGTTAATAGATATTGGAAGAAAAACAGCGGAGACCCTGCTTGATTTAGCAAGGGTGCCGGTTTATTTTATTGATCATAATATGCACATTGTCGAAATATATACATAAGAAAAGCCAGTGGCTTCAAGTATGATAAGGCCGTAGGAGAGCTATGTTCCATGGCCGCCGGGTCTCCTCCTCAGAGCTACGTGAGTCTTCTCGAACGTCAATGAGATAGTATGATCCGTTGTGCAGATTCTTCTGACCACAAAGGGTCCTTCCCAAGGCGGGGATAGCTTGTGCATATCAGTCTGGTCTTGAACGAGACGGAGCACCAGATCACCTTCTTGAAAGGTTCTTGTCTTAACCCGACGGCTGTGATAACGCCGCAGGTCTTGTTGATAAACCGCCGACCGAGCCAAAGCCATGTCCCGTTTCTCATCTAACAGGTCCAGCGCCTCTTGGCGTGCTTGCTCATTGTCCGCTTCAACATAATTCGCAACTCGGGGCGAGTCGTGACGGATATCGCTTGGAAGGACAGCCTCTGCCCCGTAAACCATGAAAAAAGGTGTATAACCTGTAGACCGGTTTGGGGTGGTGTTTATACTCCATAACACCGACGGTAATTCTTCCACCCAACAACCCGGGGTCCGCTTCAGAGGGACCATAAGCTGAGGCTTGATACCCTTCAGGATTTCTTGATTCGCCCTCTCCGCTTGACCATTAGACTGGGGGTGAGCCACAGATGCTAGATCAAGCCGGATGTGCTCTCGTTGGCAAAATTCCTCCATCTCCCCTTTAGAAAGGTTCGTACCATTATCTGTGATGATACTGTGTGGAAAGCCAAAACGGAAAATAATCTTTTTAAGGAATTGAACCGCCGTAGCTGCGTCAGACTTACTGATGGGCTCCGCTTCAACCCATTTAGTGAATTTGTCAACCGCCACCAACAGGTGGGCTTCTTGTCCTTTGAACGCTTAAAGGGTCCCACCATATAGAGCCCCCAAGTAGCAAACGGCCAAGTGATGGGAATCATGCGTAATTCTTGAGCCGGAACATGAGCTCGGCGTGAAAATTTCTGACAAGCATCACACCGCTTTACCAGATCCTCCGCATCAGAATGGGCTGTTAACCAGTAGAACCCATGACGGAATGCTTTAGCCCCGAGGGATTTTGAACCGGCATGGTGACCACAATCCCCTTCATGGATTTCACGCAAAATCTCTTGCCCTTCTTCAGGAGAAACACATCGTTGGAACACGCCTGAAACGCTGCAACGGTGTAGCTCACCATTGTGCGCGACCATAGACTTGGACCGCCGGATTATCTGTCTGGCAAAAAGCTCGTCATCTGGTAACTCGCCCCGGTTTAGGTATGCCAAATATGGGACAGTCCAATCCGAAGTGGCATGTAAAGCAGCTACCAATTGGGCCTCCGGATCAGGAACAGCCAAATCCTCCTCTATAGGCAATTTCACAGACGGGTTATGTAAAATATCCAGAAAGGTATTAGGTGGTACCGGTTTACGTTGAGATCCTGTAACACCCGGAGAATCATGCTACAGTAACTCCACACTAATGATGTCATGTCATCATAATTATTTTGCTAATCCTCACTTTCTTTCAAACCAAACTCAAGTCGAGATTCTAACGCGCAAGTGAAACAATTTTTTTTATAAATCAGTATTTTAAAAAAAGTTCATTAGGTTCAAAATATTCACTACGTAATTGTATTGCATCAACAAACAATTTTGGAGATGTTTAAAATTCTCATGGACTTTATAACAGTGGACCAACCGTCAAGTAATTGACCTTCTCAATAATAATAATAATAATAATAATAATAGTTAAACAATCCCAAAATGCTTTGAAACTTTTTGAGCAGCCCCATGATGTTTCCCTGTATTTGTATAACAAGTTTCATATAAATTAAAAATCAATTGTTACCTAAACTAAATAGAACACAGTAGAAGGTTTATTACAGAAAAGTAAATAGGAAAATGGCTTTGTGCACTTAGGCCCAGGAACGCACAGGACTTGACCAGCCCACCTAACCATCTCCTTCCTCCCCTGTTCACAGAGGGGGAGGTGGACGCTGGGCAGCCACCCGTGGCCGTGGATGGCGACGTGCCGGCCATCCGCCACTCCCGACGCCTACTTGATGCCCTCAACTCCCCTCGACCGAACCCTAGCAACCCCCAATCCCCCCTCTCCCTTTGGCCTCGCCCCCCTCCAGATCCGCCAGCGCCCGATGCCATCGCCATGGGCGCCGTCACCCGCGCGCCCCACGAGCTCGCCGTCACCTAGGTGCACGCTCACGAGCTCCGACGTGCTCTGCTCTGCCTTCCCCGACCCCGGCCTCAAGCTCACCGCCTCTGCATCACCCTCTCCGTCGGATTCTTCCTCGCCGGACTGCCTTGCCATCGATTCGTCAACACCGCTGCATCCCCGGCTTCCTCGAGCTCAACATCGTGTTCTATGTGAGCCTCTCCTTTGATTCCCCTCTTTTCCCTCGCCGTTTAGCGCCGTCCCGCACTTCGGCTGTAGTGGCCGGACCGCCGGAGCTCTGCTCTCCCGCACGTACTCGCCCGCTCCCGCCGCGACCTCTGCCTCCCCGTGCGCACCCTTTTCCGCCCCGCCTGCGCATTGCCTCACCTCCGGCCGCTCCCTGTGCCCCGCGCCGGCGTCGCCTCTGGCCGCGACCTTGCGCGCGCACCCGCCCAGGCCAGGCCCTGCTCGCCTTGTTGCGACCTTGCGCGTGCCCACGTGCGCCCGTCCGGCCGTCGTCGCTCGTGCGTATCCGCTAGTGCTTGCCGCTGCTAGTGCTGTTTGCTGCTGCGCAACTTGCTGCCGCTTGCTAAGCCTGATGCCGCTGTTGCTTGCTTGCCTGATGCGTTGCTGTTGCTGCTGATTTAGTTCAAGTAGCCGGCTTGTAGTGCTAAGTTAGATTAGGTTAGGTGCTAATCTAATTAGTTAGTCTAACTAGACGTTGACTGCTAGGTCCTGCTCTAATTAGTTCAACCAACCAACCTCAAGATTAGTTACTATGAATGACATGTGGGTCCCCTTCCTAAATAAATCTGTTTAGCACTTAAGTTAAAATAACAATCAATGACAAGTAGGCCCCACGACCACTATTCACACGTTGACCAGGTCAACCATTGACTGTTGACTTGCTGACCGTGTATGCGGACTCAGCCACAGGACCCCGCCCGTCATTCTAATAGGCTAGTTGTCCGTGGGTATAAAAAGTAATACACTGTTTAAATTCGAATTTAGGTATATTCCAGAATTCTAGAAAATCCTTTAAACTTTGAAAATTAATATAAAATAATCCGGGACTCGGATGAAAATACTTTGTACATGAAAGTTGCTCAGAACGATGAGACGAACCCGGATACGCAGCCCGTTCGTCCGCCACACATTCCTAACATATCAAACTCGCAACTTTTCCCCCTCCGGCTCCTCTGCCCGAAAACGCGAAACGCCGGGGATACTTTCCCGGATGTTTCCCCCCTTCACCGGTATCGTCTCATACTGCGTTAGGGCACGCCTAGCATCACGCTTTGCTTTGTCATGCATCGTTATGCATCTGTTTGCATTGTATTTATTGTTTCTCCCCCCTCTTCTCTCGATAGACGCCGAGACCGACGCCGCTGCTACCCAGTACGACTACGGTGTTGACGACCCCTCTCTCTTGCCAGAGCAACCAGGCAAGCCCCCCCCCCCTTGATCACCAGATATCGCCTACTCTCCTCTATACTGCTTGCATTAGAGTAGTGTAGCATGTTACTGCTTTCGTTATTCCTATCCTGATGCATAGCCTGTCTTTGATACTGCTGTTGATACCTTTACCTGCAATCCTACTTGTTTAGTATAGGATGCTAGTGTTCCATCAGTGACCCTACACTCTTGTCCGTTTGCCATGCTATACTATCGGGCCGTGATCACTCGGGGGTGATCACGGGCATATACTATATACTTTACACTGTTACATTACATGTGATACTGTTCGGAGATGGGGGCTGAAGGGGCAGGTGGCTCCATCCCGGTAGAGGTGGGCCTGGGTTCCCGACGGCCCCCGACTGTTACTTTGTTGTGGAGCGACAGGGCAGGTTCAGACCACCTAGGAGAGAGGTGGGCCTGGCCCTAGTCGGCGTTCGCGGATACTTAACACGCTTAACGAGATCTGGGTATTTGATCTGAGTCTGGCCATTTGGTCTATACGCACTAACCACCTACGCGGGAGTAGTTATGGGTATCCCGGCGTCGTGGTATCAGCCGAAGCACTTCGTGACGTCAGCGACTGAGCGGCGCGCGCCGGGTTGGACCGCGTAACGTGACTTCCGTTGTACTGGAGGTTGCTAGGTCTGCTCACCGGCCGCGTTCGCAACGTGCAGGTGTGCTCAGGGCGATGGGCCCAGACCCCTGCGCGCATAGGTTTAGACCGGCATGCTGACCGCTCTGTTGTGCCTAGGTGGGGTTGCGACGTGTTGATCTTCCGAGGCCGGGCATGACCCTGGAAAGTGTGTCCGGCCAAATGGGATCAAGCGTGTTGGGCTATGTGGTGCACCCCTGCAGGGAAGTTAATCTATTCGAATAGGCGTGTCCCTCGGTAAAAGGACGACCCGGAGTTGTACCTTGACCTTATGACAACTAGAACCGGATACTTAATAAAACACACCCTTCCAAGTGCCAGATACAACCCGGTGATTGCTCTCCAACAGGGCATCGAGGAGGGGATCGCCGGGTAGGATTATGCTATGTGATGCTACTTGGAGGACTTCAGTATACTCTCTTCTATATGCTGCAAGACGGAGGCGACCAGAAGCGTAGTCTTCGATAAGACTAGCTATCCCCCTCTTATTCTGGCTTTCTGCAGTTCAGTCCACCGATATGGCCCTTTACACATATATCCATGCATATGTAGTGTAGCTCCTTGCTTGCGAGTACTTTGGATGAGTACTCACGGTTGCTTTTCTCTCCCTTTCCCCCCTTTCCCTTCTACCCGGTTGCCGCAACCAGATGCTGGAGTCCAGGATCCAGACGCCACCTTCGACGACGACTCCTACTACACCGGAGGTGCCTACTACTACGTGCAGCCCGCTGACGATGACCAGGAGTAGTTTAGGAGGATCCCAGGCAGGAGGCCTGCGCCTCTTTCGATCTGTATCCCAGTTTGTGCTAGCCATCTTATGGCAAACTTGTTTAACTTATGTCTGTACTCAGATATTGTTGCTTCCGCTGACTCGTCTATGATCGAGCACTTGTATTCTAGCCCTCGAGGCCCCTGGCTTGTATTATGATGCTTGTATGACTTATTTTTATTTGTAGAGTTGTGTTGTGATATCTTCCCGTGAGTCCCTGATCTTGATCGTACACATTTGCATGCATGATTAGTGTACGATTGAATCGGGGGCGTAACAGATCCCAGCCGGCTTAGAGCATCAGCAGCTTCGGTCTTGCGCCGGTCGATGTGCTCCACCTGATAACCTTTAAAGTGGCCTGCTACCATATCCACCTCTCGCCTACAAGCTGCCATGAGTGGATCCTTTGAATCCCAAGTGCCAGAAACTTGCTGGGCCACTAGATCAGAGTCTCCAAAGCACCGAACCCGGCGTAAGTTCATTTCCTTAGCTACACGGAGGCCGTGCAATAAGGCCTCGTACTCTGCTGCACTATTAGTACAAGGACACATTAAGCGGAGAACATAACAAATTTTATCACCTCGAGGGGAAGTAAGGACGACTCCAGCCCCCGAGCCTTCCAACTGCCTGGACCCGTCAAAGTGAATAGTCCAGTATGTGTTATCGGGTTTGTCCTCTGGTGCCTGTAACTCGGTCCAGTCATTAATGAAATCAACCAGCGCCTGAGATTTGACGGCTGTTCGGGGCATATACTTTAACCCATGGGGACCAAGCTCAATTGCCCACTTTGCAACCCGGCCAGTTGCCTCTCTATTCTGGATTATATCACCCAAGGGAGCAGAGCTAACCACTGTGATGGGATGGCCTTGAAAGTATTGCTTGAGCTTCCTACTTGCCATGAAGACTCCATATACAAGCTTTTGCCAGTTTGGATATCGTTGCTTGGATTCGATCAGTACTTCACTGATATAGTAAACTGGTCGTTGAACCGGATATTCCTTTCCAGCCTCCTTACGTTCAACCACAACTGCTACACTGACTGCACGGGCATTGGCAGCCACGTACAATAACAAGGGCTCCTTATCAACCGGAGCAGCAAGAAGGGGCGGTTCAGCCAACTGCCGCTTCAAATCCTCAAATGCTGCGTCAGCGGCGTCACTCCAGATGAATTTATCTGTCTTCTTCAGCATCTGATATAAGGGAATTGCCTTCTCTCCCAAACGACTGATAAACCGGCTGAGGGCTGCAATCCGGCCCGCCAAACGCTGAACATCATTGATACATGCCGGTTTAGCCAAAGATGTGATTGCTTCGATTTTTTCCGGATTGGCCTCAATGCCTCGATTGGACACGAGAAAGCCCAGAAGCTTGCCTGCCGGAACACCAAAAACGCACTTCTCCGGGTTAAGCATCATTTTATAAACCCGGAGATTGTCAAACGTCTCCTTGAGATCATCTATCAAGGTTTCCTGCTTCCTGGACTTTACCACAATATCATCCACGTAAGCATGAACATTGCACCCGATCTGCTTGTGAAGACAATTCTGCACACAACGCTGATAGGTTGCTTGGGCACTCTTGAGCCCAAAAGGCATGGAGACATAGCAGAAGGCTCCAAAGGGGGTGATGAAGGATGTCTTCTCCTGGTCCTTAATTGCCATTTTGATCTGATGATAACCTGAATAAGCATCTAGGAAACTCAGGCGATCACAACCCGCCATCGCATCAATGATCTGATCAATACGCGGGAGAGCAAAAGGATCGGCCGGGCATGCCTTGTTCAAATCTGTGTAGTCCACATACATATGCCAAGTGCCATTTTTCTTAAGAACAAGCACCGGATTAGCCAACCATTTGGGATGATAAACTTCGATGATAAACCCTGCTGCCAGTAGCCGGGCTACCTCTTCTCCAATGGCCTTGCGTCTCTCTTCATTAAAACGGCGAAGGAACTGCTTGACCGGATTGAACTTGGGATCAATATTGAGGGTGTGCTCAGCGAGTCCTCTCGGTACACCTGGCATGTCAGAAGGCTTCCATGCAAAAATGTCCCAATTCTCACGGATGAACTCGATGAGCGCGCTTTCCTATTTCGGATCCAGATTGGCACTGATACTAAACTGTTTGGATGAGTCACCAGGGACAAAGTCGTTAAGTTTAGTCTCGTTAGCCGGTTTGAACGTCAGGGCCGGGTCATGTTCAGTTGTAGGCTTTTTTAAAGGGGTCATGTCTGCCAGATCAACATTGTCTTTATAAAATGTCAACTCCTCGGTAGCACAAACCGACTCAGCATAGGCCGCCTCACCTTCCTCACAATCCAAAGCAATCTTGCGGCTCCCATGTACTGTGATCATCCCCTTTTGGCCTGGCATTTTGAGCTGTAGGTAGACATAACAGGGTCTCGCCATGAATCTCTCATAGGCCGGCCGTCCGAACAGCGCGTGATATGGGCTCTGGATCTTCACCACCTCAAATGTCAATGTCTTGGATCTGGAATCATGATCGTCTCCAAACACAACTTCCAAAGCAATCTTCCCAACAGGGTATGCCGATTTGCCTGGTACCACGCCGTGAAAAACTGTATTCGACGGTTTAAGATTCTTATCTGTCAACCCCATGCGATGGGAAGTTTCATAGTACAGGATGTTAATGCTGCTTCCTCCATCCATTAAAACTTTGGTGAACTTGTAACCCCCCACCTGAGGTGCTACGACCAAGGCTAACTGACCTGGATTGTCAACCTGGGGTGGGTGATCCTCTCTGCTCCACACAATGGGCTGCTCCGACCATCGTAGATAACGTGGCACGGCCGGTTCAACAGCATTAACTGGCCTCTTGTGAAGCTTCTGATCTCGCTTGCACAGGCTAGTCGTGAACACGTGATATTGTCCGCTGTTCAACTGCTTGGGATGACTCTGGTAGCCTGACTGCTGCTGATTCCCCTGGTTGTTCTGCTGGTAATTGCCATGGTTGTTCTGATGGCCTTGGTCATTCTGAAACCCAGAGCTTGAACCGCCGCCCCCATGGAAACCAGGACCTGAACCGCCGGACGGACCCTGATCACACCGGTAGAGATCAGAGTTTTTGAACTCCCTCATTATGTGACAATCCTTCCAAAGGTGAGTGGAAGGGGCCTCCTTGGTTCCATGCTTCGGACAGGGCTGGTTTAACAAGCGCTCCAGATTCATCCCACCACCGCGTTGGGGCGGTTTACCTTTACGATGCTGCATATTTGTGTTAGCCACAAAATCTGAATTATCTGCCTTGCGCTTACCGTTATTCCCATGGCCTCCTTGGTTATGGTGCTGCTGCCCCTTCGCACCGCCTCTCTTCTTTCCCTTCTCCGGTTTCTCCTCATCAGACTCGGGATCCTTGGTATTATCAGAATCGGCATATTTTACCAAGGCGGCCATAAGTGTTCCGATATCATTGCAATGGCGCTTGAGCCTTCCCAACTTCATCTTTAGTGACTTAAACCGGCAATTGCGCTCCAGCGTTAAGATCGCTTGGCCAGCGCTAAACCAGTCTGAAGAGTGCAAAACCTCCGAAACCCGGCGCACCCAGTGAGTTGTTGACTCGCTCTCCCCTTGGACACAAGCATCCAGATCCACAATGGACATAGGCTGTTTGCAGGTGTCTTTGAAATTGGCTATGAACTGGGCCTTCAACTGCCCCCATGACTCGATGGAATTGGCCAGTAGGTTTTTCAGCCAAGTGCGGGCTGTCCCCTCTAACATCATCGTGAAATATTTTGCACAAGCCGCTTCATCCACTTCCAGCATCTCCATTGCCATCTCGTAACTCTCCACCCACGCCTCTAGCGGCTGATCAGCAGTGTAATTGGGTACCTTTCGTGACCCCAGTGCCTCGGTCTACCGACGCCGTTGGCTGAGGCGGGGCGGTTTGATGGCGGCCTGCCTCCCTGCGTGCCCTGCCATTGTCTACCACCTCCTGAGCATTTATCTCACCGTGGGCCGCATTACGGCGCCTGGCACTGCTAGATACTTCCGGTTCATCCATGTGTCTGCTGTAGCTTTTGCTTGGACGGGGGGTCGAATGAATTCTATCCCGGCTATAAGAATAGGCCTGCTGTTGCACCACGGCGGTTTGAAGAAGATCCCGGGCCCGCCGTGTTTCGATCGCCGCCAATGAGTCACCTTCGATCGGAATAGCCGCCAGACGGGATGCTGCAGCAATCATATTATCCAAAGGGCTCGGAAAGTGATCCGGTGGCGCGGCCACATATGGCGGCGGGTTGTCCGTCCGTCGAGGTGGTTCTATCAGGCGTGGCTGATCCGGTGCCGTCCTGGGTGCTTCAGTCCGGTTTACGGCTGCTGGATTGCTCGTCCCAGCCCCCGGTGTATTAAAGAGGTTCAAGCCTTCAAATACCGGCGGTAGGCGCGATCGATATTTCCGCTGCATTACCTCATTCGATGCGTTTTGATCCAACGCCAGCCGGTAATTCTGCGTCTGTATCAATTATGACTGGGCATCCAAAGCGGCCCGTTCCTCGGCCATCCTTGCATCCTCAACCGCCAGATCCTCCTTGGCCTGCACTATCTGGTCCTTCAGTTTAGCAACGTCCGCATTATGCTGGTCCTGCGTCTCCGGGGTAACCACCGCGGTTAGCAAGGTCGCCCAAGCATCCATTGGATCAGAGAGAAGTTGAACCGGCCGGTGCACCGGGCCTCCTGTTGCGCTGCTGTTGAAGATTGCAAAGTAGGCTGTGTTCCGGCCATGTAAACAGTAACCCGACTTGGCGGTTCAAGGAGATCCGGAATACTGCCGCCGTCGGAATATCCTTGGAACCCATCGTCATGCACTTGGTACAGGGACTCAGTCTCACCGGTGGATGATTCGCTGTCAGAATACACAACTGTCTCGCCTTCCGACACCGGTTCAGATCCAGCCCCATGGACGCATCCTACAAACGCCCGCTTCACGGCAAGTTTAACCTGGGTAGGTCTTGCACGCCGAGCTGTTTCGATGAGGTCGGTGCAGATGTCCAGCTCAGGACCCGGTTCGCCGATCTTGCCGATGAAGACATGGATTCCTCCAAAGGGGACCCGGTATCCGTACTCGATTGAGCCGGTCTCGGGGCCCCACCCTTCGTTGTTGATGTAGAGCTTGCCGCGACGACTCTTGGTCATCCGGCCAACCGCGTACCCTTTGAGTCCTTCGAAGCTGCCCTTCAAGAACTCGAAACCATCGTGCGATAGCCCCACGGTGGGCGCCAACTGTCGTGGAATTAACACGTCAGATGTCTTCTTGGAAAGACTTAGTCGTGGAGCCATCGCAACGGGTTAGCTTGAAGGGGTTAAACCGGACAAGGGACACAGGAGTTTATACTAGTTTGGCCCCTTCGATGAAGGTAAAAGCCTACGTCTAGTTGTGATGGGATTGATTGGGTTTCGATGCGCAGGCAGCGAATACGCTAGCCTGGGCCTCGAGATGTTGTTGTCTCTAAACCGCCGCTGGGTCACCCCTTTATATACACAGGAGGACCCCGGCCGGTCTACTGAGTCCTAGGCTGACTTATACAAGTGCCAGCCTTGGTCTCTTCCTTTCTTTCTTATAATACAAGTTTATACAAGCATGGCGGTTTATCATCATGAGCCCTAAATCACCCGTGGGCCCTGGGCCACTAAGCTTCATCCGTAAAGCGCCATCCTCCGGGTTGTATTGGGCTTCGGTATAGCTAAAGGTAAACCGGCCCCTCCTGGTCGGTTTACCCTTAGCAGTTATATCCTCAACAGCGGGCTTCTTCCTCCCTTCGTCCTTTAGATCCTTGTTTCGTCCCAGGACTGTGGTGTACTCAACATCTAGCCCAGCGACCCACTCATCATCTGAGTTTTCGAACATGCATCTGAAGCGAGAAAGGCATCCTTTCACCGTCGCGGAAGAACGGGTGTAGATGACATCGAACTCATCACCGGTGATGGTTCTAACCTTGTACTCACCGCCGACCATGGAGATTTGGGACGCCATGGATTTGGGAGGAGGGTTAGGATTAGTGGATATGCCGTAATGTGAATGGACGGGACGACTAGGAGCGAACCGCCGTAGTATTGAAGGACGTGCGGGGACGAGTAGGAGCGAACTGCCAGCGTGCGAACGGCAGGGTAGTGTCTTTCCATTCTCCCATGATACGGGCTTCCGAGAGCCCTTGGATCTGAGATCGAACGGTTGCATGGCGTAATTCTAGACCTCTGGGTGAATATCCTATCCTGGAGGGTTATTCTACAAATTTTGAGCAACCTAGCATGCGACCGTTTGATCTCAGATCCAAGGGCTGCCAGCAGCCCATATCATGGTCGTGCCTACAACGACCGTCGCGTCGCTCGCGCAGTCGCGCCCTTGGAGATTTAACACGATGTGTTAGGCTATCTGATGTTGGCATGTCATACATAGTCATCACTTAGTCACTCATACTACAACAAGGTTGGCTATAAGTGTTTTTTACTCCTCTCTATCTCTTTCTTCGTACTCAAGGAAGAAACGGTGCTAGTAAGCGCGTGTATTTATTGCATTAGCCAAGGAGTGACCTCTTCCAATGAAATGGTGTTGCTAAGTTTGCTCCATTTAATTAGCTATAGACTCAAAATTGTCTTTTCACCTAGGTACACGCGCTTAGCACCGTTTCTTCCTAGGGTCACCAAACTAGTCTCTCTCTCCTTGATTAACTTGCCACATCAGACTTTATGCCCATGTGGCAAGCTTAAGCACGTGTAGGAGCAATTAAAAGTAAGTACAATAGTGCGCTTTACATGGCATTTTTGCATATGTGGAGGAAAGAGAGGCAAGGAAAAACTGGAGAAGTGGGCTCTCATGCAAGAGCCATCCTCTACTACATGGTGGAGCATTGGGAGAGGCACCTGTATAGAGGTGGTCAGGAATCTGGGAGACTCACGCCGGTCGTAGTGCTGCAGTTAAAATGATAATGGCAAGTCAAATCATGGGGCCCCACCTGTCCAGCAGTAACTCGCTGTCAAATCACACAGCCCTACGTTTGCAGCAGCCTACTCCCTCGTCTTCTCGCGTTTCTGTCGAACTGACTAGGCGGAACTGCCCCGCCGCCTACCGCGCAGGAAAAGCCCCGCCCTCGACTTTTAAATACAACTACATCCGCTTAAGAATCCAATGATATACTTTTTGTGACGCCCCCGATTCAATCGTACACTAATCATGCACGCAATTGTGTACGATCAGATCAGGGACTCACGGGAAGATATCACAACACAACTCTACAAATAAAATAAGTCATACAAGCATCATAATACAAGCCAGGGGCCTCGAGGGCTCGAATACAAGTGCTCAATCATAGACGAGTCAGCGGAAGCAACAATATCTGAGTACAGACATAAGTTAAACAAGTTTGCTTTAAGAAGGCTAGCACAAACTGGGTTACAGATCGAAAGAGGCGCAGGCCTCCTGCCTGGGATCCTCCTAACTACTCCTGGTCGTCGTCAGCAGGCTGCACGTAGTAGTAGGCAGCTCCAGAGTAGTAGGTGTCATCGTCGACGGTGGTGTCTGGATCCTGGGCTCCATCGTCTGGTCGTAGCAATCGGGTAGAGAAATGGGAAAAGGGGAAAAAGGCAACCGTGAGTACTCATCCAAAGTACTCGCCAGCAAGGAGCTAAACTACATATGCATGGATGTATGTGTAAAGGGCCATATCAGTGGACTGAACTGCAGAATGCCAGAATAAAAGGGGGATAGCTAATCCTGTCGAAGACTACGCTTCTGGCAGCCTCCGTCTTGCAGCATATAGACGAGAGAAGACTGAAGTCCTCCAAGTAGCATCGCATAGCATAATCCTACCCGGCGATCCCCTCCTCGATGCCCTGTTAGAGAGCGATCATCGGGTTGTATCTGGCACTTGGAAGGGTGTGTTTTATTAAGTATCTGGTTCTAGTTGTCATAAGATAAAGGTACAACTCCAAGTCGTCCTGTTACCGAAGATCACGGCTATTCGAATAGATTAACTTCCCTGCAGGGGTGCACCACATAACCCAACACGCTCGATCCCATTTGGCCGGACACACTTTTCGGGGTCATGCCCGGCCGCGGAAGATCAACATGTCGCAGACCCACCTAAGCACAACAGAGAGGTCAGCACGCCAGTCTAAACCTAAGCGCACAGGGGTCTGGGCCCATCGCCCTTAGCACACCTGCATGTTGCGAACGCGGCCGGAAGCAGACCTAGCCTAGCAGGCGTTCCAGTCCAATCCGGCGCGCGCCACTCAGTCGCTGACGTCACGAAGGCTTCGGCTGATACTACGACGCCGAGTGCCCATATGTTTCCCGTGTAGTTGGTTAGTGCGTATAAGGTCAACGACCCAACTCAAATCAAATACCAAGATCTCGTTAATCGTGTTAAGTATCTGCGAACGCCGACAGGGCTAGGCCCACCTCTCTCCTAGGTGGTCGCAAACTGCCCTGTCGATCCGCCACAAAGATCCACACAGATGGCCGTTGGGACAAAGGTCCTTTCAGCTCCCAATCCGTGAATCACTCACGGTTACTCCTCGAGCTGACCCGACTTTAGTCACCACATGTATCATGTATAAAGTATAGTATATACCCGTGATCAACTCCTGAGTGATCACGGCCCGATAGTATAGCACAGAAAACAGACAAGAATGTAGGGCCACTGATGGAAAACTAGCATCCTATACTAAGCATGTAGGATTGCAGGTAAAGGTAACAATAGTAGTAACAAGGACAGGCTATGCATCAGAATAGGTTAAACGGAAAATAGTACATTGCTACACTACTCTAATGCAAGCAGTATAGAAGAGAGTAGGCGATATCTGGTGATCAAGGGGGGGGGCTTGCCTGGTTGCTCAGACAAGAAGGAGGGGTCGTCAACACCGTAGTCGATCGGGGTACCAGCAGAAGCGTCAGTCTCGGGGTCTACCGGGGAAGAAGAGGGAGAAGAAACAGTAAATACGGAGCAAACAAAGCATCACAAAACATAACAAGGCAATACACGGTGTTAGGTATGCCCTAACGCGGTAGGAGGTGATACCGATGAATGGGCGAAACATCCGGGAAAGTATTCCCGGTGTTCCGCGTTTTCGGACAAATGAACCGGAGGTGAAATGTTGCAGGTCCGCTACGCTAGGGAGGTGTGGCGGGCGAACGGGTTATGTAACCGGATTCATCTCGTCGTTCTGAGCAACTTTCATGTACAAAGTTTTTTCATCTGAGCTACGGTTTATTTTATATGATTTTCTAAAGTTTTAAATCATTTTTAGAATTTATTTAATTAATTAAATCGAACATTATCCCGAACAGTGAAAGGTGATGTCAGCATGACATCACCATGACATCAGCAGGTCAAACCCAGCTGACCAGAGTCAAATCAGGACAGTGGGTCTAGTGGGACCCACCTGTCATAGACTAACATGTTAATGATGGTTTAATTAAGTAGGATTTCTTAAGTTTAATTAATTGATTAGGTTAATTTAACATATCTAATTAAGTTAACTAATTAAGTAATTAATTAATTATTATTATTTTTAATTATATTTTTTTATTCTTCCTTTTTTTCGTTTTACTCTACTTTCTTTCTTTGTTTTTCTATAGGGGGAGGACCCCACCTGAAAGTGGCTCTGGCCACCTCCCTCCTATGCACAAACGCACACAGGGGAGGGCAGAGGGCGCGCGGCAGGGGATGGCTGCGGGCGCATGGGGCGCGAGCGAGGGGGGCTCATCGACGGTGGACGCGGTCGGCTCTTGCGGCCAGAGGAGCCGACGGAGCCGTGTTGGGGCGGCGGCGTGCTAGCGAGCGACGGGGAGCCGAGGCAGGACGTGGGCGGCGACCGCGGGTCCGGCGAGCGGGCCGTGGGAGCGGCTGCGCGGGGGCTGGGGTGTGGTCGCCCCGATCCCGATCTGGATCGGGGGAGTGGGGGGAGAGAGCGACTGGGGGAGGGAGTGCATGGTGGGGGGTTAGGGTTCGGTGGTGGGGAGGCCATATAGGCCAGGCGCGACTGGGCCGGCCAGTTGGGCCATTCGGTCCAGTGGAGGGGGGGCTTTTCAATCCCTTTTTTTGTTTACTGTTTTGTCTTTCTTTTTTATTTAATGTTCTTTTCTATTTTATTAAATTTTTGCTTTTATAAAATACAAAGTTGTACCTAAAAGAGCATTAATACATATGCCCCTACCACAATTAGCTTCGCACCTAAACAAAATAGTTTGTACTTGTTTATTATTTTAAAATCATTTAAATAATTGTTTCTGCTACTTTTTTATTTAGTTTTATGCATTTAAACATATGAATACTTGGTTTCTCCACCAATATTACTTATGAATTGTTCGGCACATCCAGAAAATTTTAGTTTTAATATTTGAAAACTTTTATCATTTGACTCGACTTTGAATTTGAATTCGAACGAGATTTGAATCATTGCGAGATTATCAACAATAATCATGGTGACGTGGCATCATTAGTAGAAGGTTATTGTAGCTTAATTATCCGGGCGTCACAATTCTCCTCCACTACAAGAAATCTCGTCCCGAGATTTAAGAGGTGGTGTAAGGGGGAAATTTGTGGTTGTGAAATTCTAACGGATCTTCTCGGTCTTGGTGGCTCTTCTGGAAGAGGTTGATCTATTACATTAATGTCTTCATTTCTCTTCTTCATGTCATCATGATGAAGTCGTCATCCTTCCTTCATGATCTTACCGTACTTACGAAAAGGTGAGAAGGGAAAACCCTATAAGGACGGATTATAACAAGATCGAGCATCAGACGGTTAACTCAGGGGAAGAAGCATAAGTATCTCTTGAATCAAAACTTAAGAAGATGTCGAGAGCAAAGTAAGAAGGTACCGTGAGAAGTTTCAAATGGATAGGCAAGCGTTCGATGCATAATCGGAATGTGAGAGTACGTGCTTAAGACCTATGGGAATAAGTGTTGTGTTCGATAACAGAATTGATGATCTCTCGGAAGGTGGCTCAGGAATTACTTACGACGCCACGCGCGAGGAACAACCTTGGGAACAGGGGGTTTACAGTGGAGTCACGTTTTGATCCTGTGGAACTGTGGGTTATGGGCCCACAATGTGGGTTAAAAGCAGGAAGGGCGCTGACGTCTTGCACGATCATGATAGCAAGACATGTAAGAGGGTAGCCTATCAGTTATGTTGGCAACAATGTCGATACCAAGGTCGAGGGACGAAGAGAACCATTTTCCTGCTCGTTGAACGAGGCGGACCATTAGGCAAAGTTCTCATCCATCGGTGGCTACCGAAATGTCAACAATTATAGTAATAGGGTCTTACTGACAGAATTGTACATGAGGGATTTACATAAGCAAGGAATTAATACTACTTAGACCATAATGATCACCAGAAAGGTTAAACCACATAATGGAAAGGAAAATATGATTATCAGATATCTCAGGGGTATATCCTTCCCAATGATAAGCAGAGCATGATATCCATGACAGGATATAATGTAGAAAACCCTTTAGGTAAGGGGAGAAAAATTCCATGAGATTACCCATACCATGGTGTTCGGATAATTGAGCAAGAAACATTTAGCATTGGGATTCAAATGTTCTTGTTGAAAATTGGAGTACCACAAACATGCTTCGAGACAGTATTGACATGGTATTCAAGCAAAGGTCAGGCTTTGGATACAAAGGATCCATCGAAAACAACTTATAGAATAAGTCTTACAGTTTCCTCATGGAAGAATGGATAACCTTGCTGAAAAGGAATCTATAAAAATAGGGCATCCGGCCAGGTGTGCTAGGCACGACAGCACCTTACCGGGTCACATAAAGACCAATGTATAACTCTTGAAAATATATTCCAACCATCATATCTGACCGAGATCCAGATCTGATTGGTGTTAGGATACCTCAGACTCATGATGCCTGAGAAGGAAGGGGTGCAACACAATTTGATGAGATGGCGTTGCAACATTCTCGGGAAATGAACTATGGAAGCAAGTTCTGAATCATGAGTTCATCATTAAACCAAGGAGAGAACGAGGGGTGGCTGAGGGCCTCAGCGACAATCCTCAAGATTTCCAAAAATATGGATTTCCACAATTATGTGAACAAGGAGATAACATTTGTCAGATCAAATGATATAATGAATTATGCTCGAGGAAAACATTCACAGTTAAACATTGGTTGAAAAGTGCCCCCGAAACATGGGCGTAGGTAGCATGACCGATGTTATAATGGTGATTCGACAACCAATGGTCTAAGAATGAAATGTCAACCATTAACTTCAAAGCAATAGGGTTGCTAGAAGGAAGGAATCCAAACGACACAGTTCAATGGTTGGAATCAACACAGGGACCAAGAAAGAATGGTGATGGTGAGAAGTATCATTATACCAAGAATTCTCAATAGGTGGTGAAATTCTCACGACATCCTTGACATAAAAGATGGTAATACTCCAAGGTAATTAACAAATGCTGGATAGTAAGGATCTCAAGGTATAACACGAAACACGAACAAGTTTGTGTTTGAACGGAAGGCAATAAAGTGGTCGATGATAACACAAATCATCGAGGGCAAGGATGGAATTTCTCTTCTTAAATTCAATTGATATCCTGGAAGAGCTCAGAATGTTGATGATGATCACGACAAATTTTGTCGAGATATTTCATGAAGATGTAATCGATCAGTGATGACATCAAGTCAATGGAATGATGAAGCAAGAGGTTATTGGAACCACAGTTACGACACAAACTCGAAATCCAGCTTGCTGTTTAAGGTGAAAGGGGATGATGAGGAAGATCGACATAAGCTTAGCTATCGTCGCAAATTGGTGCTCCGAGAATAAGGACCAGTTAGCATAGTTAAAATCACCTCGACAATGATATAGCCAAACAGGCTAGGAATGGATTGAAGGATTATTAAACTCATAAGCAACCAAAAATTACTTAAGAGTTATAGCATCGGAGTGCGGAATAGATTCACTTATTGGTGTTCTCGAGTGACAAACAACCCAGCACCCTTGAAGTGACAATGAGAGGGAAAAGTAGTACTTCATCAAAAGTTTCATAAGATGTAGTGCAATGGCATGATATCCTCGAGATACCAGGGGTAATACTCGAAGGTAGATCATAATAGAGGTTGGGCGGGCACATCGATCTGTAGAAGACAAGTGCTTTAACTTGTCCGAGAAATGGAATCAAATAAGAACAATCATGGTCGGAACCACGCTTGAAAATGATTAAACATAGATACAAGACGAATTTATAACAAGGGGATTATTATTATTACAAGAAGCTTCGATGATAAGTTCCACATCGGGTCCATGGGCATGAACGCAAAGGCTCAAGGTCGACTTACCACTTCTTCAATTCATAACCTATCATTCACTCCTCCCTTTTCGAAAATGGAATTAGTTTTTGAAAGTTTTACCTGGTGCAATACTAGATAAGTATGGCCCGTGAAATCTTTTTGGTTCACACGGTTTTAGAGAAGGTATAGGTTCAACCGACTAGGGTCTCTTAGGAACATATACCACAAATTTCAGGAGTAAAAACACAAGCTCGAAAGCAGAGCCTGGTTGAGAAAGCAGAGGATACAATTTACCAAGGGCATTATGTATCAGGTAAAGAACTCACAAGAATTTTGGTTGTGAAGGACATTATCGGATAATAACCCGACAATGGGTATGGCGGTCCACAACGTGGCTGATGTGAGTATTCGTACTCAATCAAAGGAAGAAGGAATGCCATGGCATCGGGTTATAGAAACAACCGACTAATTCAAAGCTTAACGCAAAGAAATTTTATGATCTCCAAATCAAGGGATCAGAAGCAATCGTTCTAATCGAAAATGAATAAGTTCAATAGACTTGGAAGCACCAACGATCAAGGCATTGATTGGTCAAGAACCAGCTCATATCCAAATGACGTCTGAACTGGAAGGATGAATCCTAGGATTCGACTGAGGAATGCGAACATCCTCTACATATTGAATCAACGGACTTAAAATGATAAAGACAAGGGAGGCCAATAAGATTACGAGACTTATGGGATTAACCAGAATGCAAGCAAGCGAGAATTTCAAGAGCAATAAGCTGCTCGGGATTTTCGGAAGATCGAATGATATTTTGAAGTCTTTGGTGAAACACCTGAACAAGTGGGAATAAGCAGATACCTGATAAGTGCGAGAATTATCCGTAGGGGTGTATATGTGGATAATGAACTGCAAGGCAGTAGGCACAAAGTATTCTCGAAAAAATAGAGAGAATTTTCGAGGTATCTTGTAATAACAAGATCAACTGGGAATGAAGTTATGGACGACAAGTGTATGTAGCTTTCCATAGGGATTTATCGGTGGTATGGAATTGCAACGACGAAGGGCACAAAGGTCTCGGGGAAACATCGGAGAGTATTGTCAGAATCTTCTGTTGCAGCAGGCGATCATCTGGCCTGAAGGGGCTCTCCGGGAGGAAGTATTTTCTAGAACCTAAAGTTAGATTTTTAGCAAAATCACTTAACCCGAATAGAAGAGAGTTCAGAGTCCCAGAGTAAAGGTCGAGGAATAAAAAGATCCTACTACCACCCAATGGCGACGTGGGCCCGTAAGGCACACAGCCATGTTAGTAAAAGTTTTTGCAATGTCTAGACTCGACTTCGGCCAAGGAGTGTGGAAGGGGGATTCCTACAGGCAGTCGACTCTGATACCAATTTGTGACGCCCCCGATTCAATCGTACACTAATCATGCACGCAAATGTGTATGATCAGATCAGGGACTCACGGGAAGATATCACAACACAACTCTACAAATAAAATAAGTCATACAAGCATCATAATACATGCCAGAGGGCTCGAATAGAAGTGCTCGATCATAGACGAGTCAGCGGAAGCAACAATATCTGAGTACATACATAAGTTAAACAAGTTTGCCTTAAGAAGGCTAGCACAAACTGGGTTACAGATCAAAAGAGGCGCAGGCCTCCTGCCTGGGATCCTCCTAACTACTCCTGCTCGTCGTCAGCTGGCTGCATGTAGTAGTAGGCAGCTCCAGAGTAGTAGGAGTCGTCCTCGACGGTGGCGTCTGGATCCTGGGCTCCATCGTTTGGTCGCAGCAATCGGGTAGAGAAATGGGAAAAGGGGAAAAAGGCAACCGTGAGTACTCATCCAAAGTACTCGCAAGCAAGGAGCTACACTACATATGCATGGATGTATGTGTAAAGGGCCATATCAGTGGACTGAACTGCAGAATGCCAGAATAAGAGGGGGATAGCTAATCCTGTCGAAGACTACGATTCTGTCAGCCTCCGTCTTGCAGCATATAGACGAGAGAAGACTGAAGTCCTCCAAGTAGCATCGCATAGCATAATCCTACCCGACGATCCCCTCCTCGATGCCCGGTTAGAGAGCGATCACCGGGTTGTATCTGGCACTTGGAAGGGTGTGTTTTATTAAATATCCGGTTCTAGTTGTCATAAGGTCAAGGTACAACTCCAAGTCCTCCTGCTACTGAAGATCACGGCTATTCGAATATATTAACTTCCCTGCAGGGGTGCACCACATAACCCAACACGCTCGATCCCATTTGGCCGGACAAACTTTTCGGGGTCATGCCCGGCCGCGGAAGATCAACACGTCATAGCCCCACCTAAGTACAACAGAGAGGTCAGCACGCCAGTCTAAACCTAAGTGCACGGGGGTCTGGGCCCATCGCCCTTAGCACACCTGCACGTTGCGAACGCGGCCGGAAGCAGACCTAGCCTAGCAGGCGTTCTAGTCCAATCCGGTGCGCGCCACTTAGTCACTGACGTCACGAAGGCTTTGGCTGATACCACGACGGCGAGTGCCCATATCTTTCCCGCGTAGTTGATTAGTGCGTATAAGGTCAACGACCCAACTCAGATCAAATACCAAGATCTCGTTAATCGTGTTAAGTATCTGCGAACGCGGACAGGGACAGGCCCACCTCTCTCCTAGGTGGTCGCAAACTGCCCTGTCGCTCCGCCACAAAGATCCACACAGAGGGCCATTGGGACAAAGGTCCTTTCAGCCCCCAATCCGTGAATCACTCGCGGGTACTCCTCGAGCCGACCCGACTTTAGTCACCACATGTATCATGTATAAAGTATAGCATATACCCGTGATCAACTCCCGAGTGATCACGGCCCGATAGTATAGCACAGCAGACGGACAAGAATGTAGGGCCACTGATGGAAAACTAGCATCCTATACTAAGCATGTAGGATTGCAGGTAAAGGTAACAATAGTAGTAACAAGGACAGGCTATGCATCAGGATAGGTTAAACGGAAAACAGTATCATGCTACACTACTCTAATGCAAGCAGTATAGAAGAGAGTAGGCGATATCTGGTGATCAAGGGAGGGTGCTTGCCTGGTTGCTCAGACAAGAAGGAGGGGTCGTCAACATCGTAGTCGATCGGGGTACCAGCAGCAGCGTCAGTCTCGGGGTCTACCGGGGAAGAAGAGGGGGAAGAAACAGTAAATACGAAGCAAACAAAGCATCACAAAACATAACAAGGCAATACGCGGTGTTAGGTATGCCCTAACGCGGTAGGAGGTGATACCGACGAAGGCGGGAAACATCCGGGAAAGTATTCCCGGTGTTCCGCGTTTTCGGACAGATGAACCGGAGGTGAAATGTTGCAGGATCGCTATGCTAGGGAGCTGTGGCGGGCATACGGGCTGCGTAACTGGATTCGTCTCGTCATTCTAAGCAACTTTCATGTACAAAGTTTTATCATCTGAGCTACGGTTTATTTTATATGATTTTCTAAAGTTTTAAATCATTTTTAGAATTTATTTAATTAATTAAATCGAACATTATCCAGAACAGTGAAAGGTGATGTCAGCATGACATCACCATGACGTCAGCAGGTCAAACCCAGCTGACCAGAGTCAAATCAGGACAGTGGGTCCAGTGGGACCCATCTTTCATAGACTAACATGTTAATGATGGTTTACTTAAGCAGGATTTGTTAAGTTTAATTAATTGATTAGGTTAATTTAACATATCTAATTAAGTTAACTAATTAAGTAATTAATTAATTAATTAATATTTTTAATTATATTTTTTATTCTTCCTTTTTTCGTTTTACTCTACTTTCTTTCTTTCTTTTTTTACAGGGGGAGGACCCCACCTAAAAGTGGCTCTGGCCACCTCCCTCCTATGCACAAACGCACACAGAGGAGGGCAGAGGGCGCGCGGTAGGGGACGGCTGCGGGCGCACGGGGCGCGAGCGAGGGGGGCTCATCGGCGGTGGACGCGGTCGGCTGTGGCGGACAGAGGAGCTGTCGGAGCCGTGCTGGGGCGGCGGCGCGCTAGCGAGCTACGGGGAGCTGAGGCAGGACGTGGGTGGCGACCGCGGGTCCGGCAAGCGGGCCGTGGGCGCGGCTGTGCAGGGGCAGGGGCGTGGTCGCCCCGATCCCGATCTGGATCGGGGGAGTGGGGGGAGAGAGCGACTGGGGGAGGGAGTGCATGGTGGGGGGTTAGGGTTCGGTGGTGGGGAGGCCATATAGGCCAGGGGCGACTGGGCCGGCTAGCTGGGCCGGCTTTAGCCAGCTGGGCCATTCGGTCCAGCGGAGGGGGGGCTTCTCAATCCCTTTTTTTTACTGTTTTGTCTTTCTTTTTTATGTAATGTTCTTTTCTATTTTATTAAATTTTTGCTTTTATAAAATACAAAGTTGTACCTAAAAGAGCATTAATACGTATGCCCCTACCACAATTAGCTTCGCACCTAAACAGAATAGTTTGTAATTGTTTATTATTTTAAAATCATTTAAATAATTGTTTCTGCTACTGTTTTATTTAGTTTTGTGCATTGAAACATATGAATACTTGGTTTCTCCACCAATATTACTTATGAATTGTTCGGCACATCCAGAACATTTTAGTTTTAATATTCGAAAACTTTTATCATTTGACTCGACTTTGAATTCGAATTCGAACGATATTTGAATCATCGCGAGATTATCAACAATAATCATGGTGACGTGGCATCATTAGTAGAAGGTTATTGTAGCTTAATTATCAGGCGTCACAATTTTTGTGACATAGTAACTCATATTTAGTTAGTCAAATGGATGACCTAGAACTACGTGCAGGCCCTATAAACCGAGACGCCTAAAAATAAAAAAATCGAGATGGAGAGGGTAGTTCAGCACGTATCTTTTTAGATCAATATATAGTCGGGATTCACCAAGGAGCAAAACCAAGTGGTAGGCTGCTCTTGTCGTGTTGGCGTAGCAACTCAAGCAGGGTCAGGCCGCACACGAAATGGCGACACACTTAACAGGACCCCTTTGGCCGACATGTGGCTCATCGACCGTCTTGTTCCACATGCGTTGCACCAAATTACAGTTCGGAGCAGCGGTTGGAATTGGAGGCACCCCGGTCGTAGCGCCGCAGTAGTAGAAAATGAGCGACGAGGGGTCAAATAACAAAGCCCCACCTTTCCCGCATTAAGACGGACGGACGAACCAACCATCATTTCACTCTAGGGCGCAAGAGCATAAAGAAAATAGAAAACAATGCGGCAGCTACGTAGGGCACCCTACGGTAGGGGTCTCCACTACAGATCCTTTTTTTTAAAGCGCCTCCACTACAAATCGGCTTCTCCCTTGTGCTCTTGAAGAAAACCGATGATGAGTGCGGCGGTAGGGTTTGTAGGAGTACTATGGCGTGCGGGGCCATGTCGTACTAAGCGGGTTCGAGCCGACGCCTTAAATATGTGTGGGCCGCTTGGTTTTATGGGAACGAGGTAGCATTTTGGGTTTGGGGACCAGTGGAGATATAGTACGTACAAAAAGTTGTGGACGTAGGTTCGACCGAAAGGCAATGATGCATGGGCCCTGCATTTTGATATACCCGAGGCCGCAGGAAATTTGCTACTCTACTCAAAGCTAGTAAGGTACACATGTATTGAACGCATGAGATTTCGAAACCAAATTATGAATAAATACACAATATAGCATGTAAAGCTTTGAGTCATATATGCATGATGTAGATGTTCGTTTAGTTCTTATAGTTCATCTCATTCAAAATCAATAAGTTTTATAAAAATGTTAAGATTCATGGGGTTGTGCATTGTACTCCCTCCGTTCAAAAATAGATGACCCAACTTTGCACTAACTTTGTGCAAAGTTGGGTCATCTATTTTGGAACGGAGGGAGTAAATCATAAAGTAAAAAAATAATAATGGCAATTCATTTAGAAAAAAATAATCAATTATGATACAGAAGATTCTAGAACAAAGGAGAAGTGCTTGTGTTTTGAGATTTGTGCATTATGCTTAAGTTCAAACATGGAGTCTTCTAAATTGTACATGTGGCAGATCTGGTGGAATGTTGATGATATCCAACGGTCAGTAGTGCTCGGATTTGCCTATCTCTGCACTGTCGTGTTAGCTTCATCCAGCGACCATCTTTCAAAGTTATTGGCACACTATATAGTTCTTGTGCCATAGTTGCATGTTTTGGAAAAAAGCTACTAGTGGGTTATACTATCTATTTAGGAATAGAAGATGTATACATGGAAGTTGTAGGGAAAGAGATGACATGGAGCATCTCAATTCCTATGAGTAGGGATTGGAAAAGAGATGTCATTTGGTTCACATCATAGGAACTTATCTATTGAATCTAGAGATGACATGTATCTCAATTCCTATGAGGAGGGATTAGAAAAGAGATGTAATTTGGTTCATATCATAGGAACTTTTCTATTGAATATACGCTAATGTTTATTTTCCTTTGAAATTAACGGAGTATAGGAATCCATTCATATGAACCAAGTGGCTCTAAAGCTATAGAAATGATATCATGTTTATTTCCTTTGAAATGTGGAGTATATGAATCTATTCCTATGAACCAATTGTCTCTAAATGAAAAAATCCTATAAAAATCATATCATATAGAGTTCCTATGATATTCCTCGACACTAAAGGATGCTTGAAATTGCTGCGGGTGATACGATGGTCTTTCTTTGTAGACTCCTCACCCAACTTTATAGTTACCTCTCGAAGATGAATGAAATGATATATACATGGTATTCTACACGTGCAATTTGGTACACGAAAACTCGGTAAAAGTTTGCGAGGTTCGAATTTTCAATAAAGCTATATGCACTGCATTTCGGAACGGAGGGAGCATACGGTAGTTGCTAACACTCACGTGGAAGATTTGTGTGTAGGAGGAGTGGCTGTTCTGCTAAATGAAATGGCAAAACTGACACTGTCGGATGCCGATCTAACGGTTCTTATGGCGTTCGTCAGGAAAAGGCTTGTGGCGAACGTTTGTCGGATAATGATTTACGGACACATGCATTGCATTGATACGTGCCCCCCTCTCTCTCACGCACACGCACCATCACGAGTCACGACTCTCCCGAGTCCTCTCGCAGACTCGCACGTCGCACCCACCGTCTATCTGCAGGTAGACGTCACGCACATATGTGCTCTTCACACCCTACCCTCAGAACTTCTGGAAAAAAAAAGACGGCGCACACATTTTATTTTAGCTCACACGTCACACACCTGTGCTATTACTCTTGTGGCGAACGTTCTTTGGGCATAGTATATTGTACTCTCACGAAGAGAAGCAGTGCACGCACGCACTAGTTCTCTCACACCCACTCGCGGGTACACGTAGGAGCGCATTTTTTTGAAGCTGGTACAACAAAATCACTCCACTATATATAAAAGCAGGAGCCTTAGCGCTTGCTTTACTAGGGTTCCTCTCGTTCACTCTCTCATGCTCTCCAGATCTAAGCAACACATAGGTGGCCACACTCTCTCTTAGCTCACGGCTGGTCACAAATCTGGCCGGACAACCTCGACCGGGGCAGGGGTGTAGGTGCATCGTTCACGCTGTCGGCGGCGGCAAGGGAGGAGACCAACAGCTGCCCGTGCGTCCCGATCGGCGGCCGTGTCGTTCTCTCCGAGAGAGCGTCATCTTGGGAGGGCCTCCGACACCTTCTTCCTCCCTGCGGTATTGTGGCCAAGATGCGGCCTCCCGACGCCGTCTTTGCGACATGCCGACGACCCTCAGGTATATATTCCTTCGAAACCTGCCTTACTCTACTGCCCCAGCTCCCTTCGTGTGGATCATTTTCTACTTCCGTCCGCTGTTCCAAAGCCACCTAGACTTCTACTATTATTAGATGTAAAGCTATTTCATACAGTCGACTCAAAGCGTTGGTTCAAACAGGGAAGAAAGTGGGAAAGATGTAGCATGAATCTAGGACTTGGTTCTAAGAGGAAACGGGGGAAAGTAGTAATATCTGTCACTATTTAAATAACCATATTTCTTATTTGCGCAAACATGGATATCTGTCTCCATATCGTTTCAGGATGTCTGTCTCTGTATCGTTTCTATCCGCGCAATCAAAAGCACACATCTTAGTTTTAGTACAACTACGCAAAATGAGATGGCTATCCCTCGCTGTCGCCGTCTAACCTCCCGTCTTCAAGGTATCCCTACATTGGTAGTAACTAAGGTAGAATGACCAACGCAATCTAAAAGAAGCTGATTCGTACGTTTTACTTCCTGATTGCAGTGTAGGGACGAGCGAAAACAACTGCATCCTAGTCCGGAATGCACTTTCTACCAGTTCATCCATGGACCAAGGACTAGCTGGCACGGCTGCACGGCGGTTTTTTGGACAGGTGCGCAGACAAGAGGCATTGTGGTCTGCTTATTTCTGCAAATAGCGGTGCTTAAATTTAGTGGAATGCACAAGACTTTCAGTTGGTCAGTACACTGCATGGTTCAGTTCAGCATTCCAGATGAGACCACAATTATAATTGGTTATTCTGGAATGAGAGAACCTAACCCTGAATGGTGGCAACAAGAAAAAACCAGAGTGAACTCCAGGAAGTTTAAGCCTGCCGGGAGGCCCTTTGCTCAGAGACAAGCCTTTCTTGTTTTTTCCTGATTTGTAAACCTTCTCACAACTTTGTCTTTTGTTGTGAACTATGTTTGTTATGTTCTATGAATCATTGAGATGTATAAAATTGCTTAACTTATGCTTTTCAAGTTTTTTATGAAGACGAGTTTAATATGAGTGTTCCACATGGGCGCTGGACTAGCATGTGAACGTTTGGAATTTATTACATTGTGGCCTCAATTAACTGCATGAACCACTGTAACAAGATACATAGTTGCTTATATGTCAGACAGCAGATTGTTGATTGTTAGCTGGTCGATAGCCTAGTGTTGAAGCGAGCTGAGCCAATGTGCCGTGTTTTGCACAACTGCTTACAAGTGGGGTAGCACCAACAGTGTTTACAAGTACTTATGTATACGTCAGCGCACGGTTCTCGAACGAGTGCTCTATTTCATCAAAACACACACTGCTCGTATGATAAACCGTGACAACTTATGTCTTACCATGCCATATTCATGAAAAAAACTAGTGAGGACGCATCTGTTTCGGCAACAATTACGATGGTTCTCACATGATTCACGGGCACACAAAAGTAGCAGCAGTTCCCATAGACGGATTCAAACAGAGTACTAGCCCCAGAGGGGTCGATAACAGGAAATGTTCGGATAATTAAACACAATCCAAACTACTATTAAACACTAGCTGGGGCAACTATTTCATGCCTTGATCTAATTTGGGCTGGACACAAGATGGACCTTGCCATGAACATCATCGAGGACGTCCCGCAGCAGCTCAATCCTGTGAACCTTCATGAACACAACCTTGTGGCCTTGCCACTGATAAACTTGTTTGTGGAGGCATGCCACGTCATCTTCCTGCATAAGCTTGACAAGAACAGTATTCCTCACAAACGAAGGAGTAGCTTTGAAATTCTTGTGCTTCAGTACACCCTGGACAACACGCCTGACAACAGTGAGGCTGGAATACAACTCTTCATTGGTATAACCGCAGATGGCTTCCAGGATCCAACAGCCTAAGAACTCTGTTTTCCCAGTGCGTATATTTCGGTCATCCGCCTCATAGCGAGTGACATGTACAACCACACAATCCTTGTCTGCATCAGGGCTCTAATTAGAAGAGAAACAAATTCTGAATTACTTTTCAGTATAAGAAACACAAGTTACTTAAACCACTACGTATACCATGGCATCGAAGCTAATAAAATTTTGCATTATTAATCACCACATACTTCCTTTTCTAAAAAAATCACCACATACTTAGATGAAAAACCACAGTCGAGAACGGCAAAGAAGGAAATCACCTTGAGCAGCTCAGCGGGGGGGGACACATCCTCGAAGGGGGAAAACTGCTCCTGCAGTGCCACGGGGGCTGTAACCTCGAACGGGGCGTTGACCATCTCAGTATCTGGGGTCGCCTCGATGGTTGCCTCCATCTTCTTGGAGCTCTCTGTCTCGTGGTGATCAGCCTCCCGCGTCTGCTCCAATATCGGTAGATCTTTGCCTGGTTCTCCTTGGTCCATCATGAAACTGGCGAATACTAGGAGACCACTGAAAGGACAACACAATCACAATGACAATGAAACAAAAAAGAGAGTGAGGATCGGTTACTACTTTGCAAAAGTTCTTTTTTTTCTCTGAACGAAAATATACCAACATCACGGATCCGCTTACCTTCCCTTCGTTCGGAGAGAAGAACAGTGGCAGATGCAAGTGTTGCCTTTCTTGAAGACGGTGAGGGAGAAGGGGATTCAGCGAAGAGTGAAATGATGGTTGTTGCGTCCGTCAAACTTAGACTGCGGGGAGGTGGGGTTTTGTGATACAACGGCTCGTTACTGCCACGCTACGACCGAGGTGACTCTCCGCCGGCATACTGCCTTCTAATTTGGTGGATGGCATTTGGGCCCCCGCGCTGCATGGCCCGCATGTCGGTGAACAAAAGTATAACGACATTCAGTAGAGGGAGACGTTTCAGTGACCTAGGAGGAGCCAGAAGCGGTAGAGTGTCTCCACTGTACTAGTAGTAATTGTTTTTCTGGGTAGCTGGAGAGTGTCTCCACTGTACTAGTAGTAATTGTTTCTCGGGTCCCAAGACAAAACAGCACATCCACTAGTGAATTGTTTTTCTTCCTCCTCGCTCCCACCCACCTCACGTCAGCTCGCTCCACTCGTACCCCCAAATTCCTCACCTCACTCCTACAGAAAACCCCAACTCCCCTTCTTCCTCACTCCTACAGAAAACCCCCAGCTCCCCTTCTTTTTCGCTCGCACTACAACTAGGCTCGTCATTCGTTACTCTGCTCAAATCCGTGAGCGCGACGCGACGCCCTCAAGGAAAATGGAGTCGGCTGACCCCAGCGCCAAGAAGATGAGGCTCCCGCCAGCGGCGACACCTGTTGTAAATCCCGAACCCGGCAGCGCGGGGAGAAGCGGCGACCCCACCCCCACCGGATCCCGGGAACCCGTAGAATCTCGGGTGGACCGCATCAGCGATCTCCCGGACGCCATCCTCGGGGAGATCATCTTGCTTCTCCCCACCAAGTATTGCTGCCGCACCCAAGTCCTCTCAATTCGGTGGCACCCTCTATGGCATGCCGTTCCCCTTAATCTCGACTGTCGTCAGTTATCTCTCTTCAATGATTTTGAAATCCCCAGAGCCATCATCTCCTCCCACCAGGGCTCCGTTCAAAGCCTCTGCATCCCGTCATGCTACCTGAGCAAGCATACCATGCCCTGCACGGTGGACGCCTGGCTGGAATCCCCTGAATTCACAGAACTACGGCTGCTTGAGTTCTACTATTCCCCTGGAAATCACATACCACATACCGAACGCCATGAACTTGTGCCCTCAGCACCGATGTCCATCTCGTGGTTTTCTTCCTCTCTCCACACCTCCACTTTTGCGCAGTGCTATCTACCAGACAATCTGGTACTAAACCTTCGACTCCCATTTCTCAAGAAACTTTCACTTGTGCGGGTTCGTATATCAGAGGCCTCATTGCACAACATCATACACTCCAGTTGCCCTGCGTTGGAGTGCTCGGTGCTTGTTTTCACAGTTAGAATCGGTTGTCTCCAAATAAAGTCGCCTAACCTTGTAAGAATTGGAATTTCTTTTGACGGAAGGTAGCTCATCATCCAAGATGCCCCTTCACTTCAAAGGTTGATCCTTGATTCTAGTTATTCACCGTTGCAAATAACCGTCCTCTCTGCGCCTAAACTGGAGACCTTGGGTGTAATACATGATCTCTGTGCTCATTTCAATATGGTGTTTGGCTCCACAGTTCTTCAGGTACTTTGTATTATCATCTACACTTGTAACCATAAGCTGCATTTTAAATTTCTGCGCATAATTTATATATCATCTTGGAGTACACATTTTGTACTAATATTATGTTCTATGCTCAATGAAGAGTTTCTGCATGTCTGGAGAAGTTGTATATAAATGGTGTTGTATTCTGTCAAGATCTTATATATCAAAATGAATAGTTTTGATCTGAACAAGATTATTGGCTTGCTGCAATGCTTTCCATGTCTGGAGAAGTTGTATATAAAGGTGATAATTTCACGCACATTGGAAGCCCGCATATAGTGTACTAGAATTAACCGTTCAGTTGTTGCTCTTTCGACACTCTTCTTGTAGACCTTAATTGTTTTCAATCTTCATGTCTATTTAGGCAACAGGACGGGGTAAGAAAGCAATAACCAATCGGTGGATTCGTAAGCATTGGGATTTTCTCACTTCTCATGAGATTCGATTGAAGACAATAATGCTAGAACGATATGTAGCCAACCGTGCAAACACAAGATCTGTCACATTCTTCCTGCTGAATGCGAGGTTACTATTGTCCATTAGGCTTAAGTTTATGAGCAGCATGGTTTTGATGGATGGGTATGTCGAGGAGCAAAAAAAGGAGTTTCAGGTGGGCAAAAGAGCTTCTGAACGTGTCGGGCTTCTATTTACAACATATTATGGTCATAATCCAGTAAATTTTACGACCCAGGATGTTCATTCTTTGGACCTGACCGATCCATTTGACTGTCACTGCCGAAAATAGTGCTGGAGTTAGATGTTGTTGCCCTTGTCAATCTGGTTTTTTTTGTGAACCTGATGAACAATTAACCCTCGGGCTTTTGTACAGTTTGTAAGCTGGAGTTAGATGTTCCTGCCCTTTTCAACTCGGCTATGACTGTCATATTTTCTTTGAAACAAGGCAAATGGCTTGCCATTCGTTTAATTTAGAGTGAAATATTGTAAAAAATCCAAACCAAGGGAAATAACATCACTCTCGCCGGCTGCTTGAGCTCGCTGTGCATTACAGAAGCCAAGTGATTAGCCCCCACCAGCATCCACAAACTTATTTTGAACTAGCACATCAAATGGGCTGTAAATTTTCATAGGAAAGGCTGGACATCTGGGGCTCACGCCATTGTCAACGTAGTCAATAAACAAGAGAATTACACTACGAGCGGCTGACAACAGGGACCCAGCAAGTCGCGCAGTTTTTTTTTTGAGGAACAAGCAGTTGTTATTTATACTAGTTTTAGTGACGGATCAGGGTAACAATGGGGTTGTGCGGGGGCTGTGGCCCACCTAGCTAGGGTTTTATTTATGTTTACCACATCATGAGCCCAGTTGTGTTTTTTTCTTGCTGAAAATGGCTAGCCCAGTTCTATTTTTCTTAAAGAAATACCCAAACAAGGCCTACTTGCTTTATCGGCCCTGCTGAGCTTTAAATCTTTCAAGACGAGGAGAGTTTCATTCGGTTTGCCCAGAAATGGGCTGTACATTTTTAAAACACATTTAACCGGGAATTAGTTTCAATTTTTTTTTCATTACAAGATCTTAAATTCTATTGATTTTTTATGCGTGAACGATTATTTGGATTTTATATTAATACGAATTATTTTTCAAAATAGTTTGAATATGAATCGATATTTCTGGATTAAAAACAGTTGACCGCACCAAAATATGCAAAATTTCGTATACTTTTTAACCGTGGCCACAATATGGGGTGTGATGCTAACATACAGAAGATGGGCTCCAAAAAAATTCTTAAAAATTAGCAAATGGGTTGTACATTATTAGAAATAATGGCAGATGGGTTGTATGTTGTTTTCACAGATTTGAGGTTGACTTGTGCGCCTACTACAGGAAAGCTTTCATTCGGCTGGCCGAGAAAATGGCCCATCAGTAATGAGAAATGGGTTGTACATTTTTAAAACACATCAAACCAGCAATTAGTTTCAAATATCTTTTTTTATTTTGAGATTTAAAATTACATTAATTTTTATGCGCAGAGAATTTGTTGTATTTTATATTGATATACATTTATTTTTAAAATCAGTTTGAATGTGAGTCGAGATTTCGGGATTAAAAATAGTTCGTACCGCACCGAAATATGCAAAATTTCGTATAATTTTTTAACTATAGCCACAATATGGGTTGTAATGCTAACAAAAAGAATATGGGCTCTAAAAAACCTTAATAATTGGCAAATGGGCTGTAAATTATTAGAAATAACGGCAGATGGGATGTATGTTGTTTTCCACAGATTTGAGGCTTTCCTAAAAAAAGGTTGACGCACAAGCAGTGACTGTTGGATGGCCATCCAACGGCTGTCGTGCTTGTTCAATCTCTGCTCTTCCTGCTCCAGCCGCTCAAACAAGTGCCGGCGGGACTGCCTGGTCCCTCCTCCCCGCGGCCGGCTGTGCTGCCGCGCAGGCCTCACCGCCCCACCGTACTCTCATCGCTGGCCTAGCCATCCCTCTACTCACCCACACCTGCTGTTATTCTCCGGCGACGGCAGACGAACCAATAAACCTTCATACAGTCGTACTCCCCTCCACATGGGAAACAACTGCCGAGTCTTCCCTGCCTCCGTGTCGTCCCCTTCCTAGGCCTCGCCGTCGTCTACCGCCCTGGTGCTCTCGGCGTGGCCTGGTCAACGTGGTCAACGACAGACATGCATCTGAAGTGGACTGTACGTGGAGAGACCGACAGCTGGGTCCACGGCCGCACGCAAGGAAATGCCTCCTTATTACGCGCAAAATAATGATTCCTCCACCTGACATCAGGGACCCACCGAAAGGGCCTCGGTATTTCGCGAAAAAAACGTTACCGCCGCTGACAGCTCGGACCCACCAGCTATATCTTCGCATGCAAGGAAGTGACTCCTTATTACGCGCAAAAAATGAATACTCCCCCTGTTAGCTGGGACCCAGTATAGTGGCAGTCTGACTTGTGGGCCTACTAAGTTGACAGGGACGGAGGGCTTTGTCAACTTAGTCAATATGCACGATTCTAGCTCCAGTGACCGTACGATGTCCATCCAACGGCCGTAGTGCTTCTTCAACCTCTGGTCTTCTTGCTCCAGCCGCCCAAACCAGCGCCGGTCGTGCCTCGTGCTCCTGCCTCCCGTGGCCGGCTGCGATGCGGCGGAGGCCTCACCGCCCCCTACTACTCCCACCGCTGGCCAGGCCATCCCTCTACTCACCCACACCCCCTGTTACTCTGCGGCAATGGCAGCCTCACACCGCAGCGAACCAGTGCCCTCGTACTCCTCTACGCATGGGCATCCACTGCCGCGTCTTCCCCTGCTCCGCATCGTCCCTGGCTCCGCATCGTCCCTGGCTTCGCGTCGTCCCCTTCCTAGGCCTCGCCGTCGTCCAACGCCCTGGTGCTCTCGGCGCAGCGTGGTCAACGTGGTCAAGAAACTGCTTCCACCGGACGTGGACTGTACATGGAGAGGCTGACAGCTGGGTCCATGGCCGCAGCAAGGTAGTGCCTCCTTATTACGTGTAAAATAATTATTCCTCCACCTGACAGCGGGGACCCACCGGACGGGCCACCGTATTTCACGAAAAAAACGTTTGCCCCTGACTTCTGGGACCCACCAGCTACATCTTCGCACGCAAGGAAGTGCCTGACAGTTGGGACCCACCTGGTCGAAGCGTACGTGGCGTTGTCATTCTGGTCGCGAACATGTACGTACATATATACTGGTGGATGTAGAGGCGCGCACGTGTCGTATTAGAGGTGGCCATGGTGCAAGAAAGAAAATACGGCCATGTATGTGTACATACAGGCGGGGTCTCGAACGCCTACTCGCGCATACGTACGGCGAGGGCTCGTTAACATGGCTGGGTCGGAACCGAGAAACAGCGTCGTCGTCGTGTTCATGGGGAGGCAACGGAATGCGTCGTGTTCATGGGGAGGCAACGGAATGCGTCGTGTTTATCGGGAGGCAACGAAACGCCTGGGAGCCAACCGGCTGGATCGGAACGGAATGCGTGGTCGTGTTCATCGGGAGGGCTTGGACGGAAGAGGCGATGGAAACGAGGCCTGGCGTACCGCACAACGGAGGAAACAGACCTCCTACGGTCGAAACGGGGGTCCTGTTGATCGGGAGGGGTGTGGCATACCGCAAAATGGAGGAAACGGACCTCCTACGGTCGAAATAGAGGTCCTGTTGACGGGAGTGGTGTGGCGTACCGCAAAATGGAGGAAACGGACTTGTGTTGGAGCGCTACGGTCGAAATGGGGGTCCTGTTCATTGGGAGGGGTGTGGCGTACCGCAAAACGGGACTCCACGGGATACTGTTCATCTCCACCGTCGACCCCCTCCAGCCTCCACGAGCTACTGTTCATCCACCGTCGACCTCCTCCAGCCTCCACGGGCTCCTGTTCATCCAGCCTCCACCGCGCGCTACTCCACCGGCTACTGTTCAACCACCCATCCACCGTCTACTGTTCATCCAGCCCTCCACACCACGGTGTCTTGTTCAACCACCCCTCCACCGTCTACTGTTCATCCAGCCCTCCACACCACGGGGTCCAGTTCAACCACCCCTCCACCGTCTACTGTTCATCCAGCCCTCCACACCACGGGGTCCTATTCATCCACCCCTCCACGGGCACCCATCCACCGTCTACTGTTCATCCAGCCCTCCACCACTCCACGGGGTCCTATTCACCCAGAGGCAACGCCACCGCTCACTGTTCATCCAACCCCCCCCCCCCCCCCCGTAACGCTCACTGTTCATCTCATCAATCGGCTTCAGTTAGCAGCAGTAGCGAAGGAATCGCTCGATCGGGTTCAGTTAACAGCCATCGATCGATCGCTCGGGTTCAGTAACGCGTAGCCTGCAGTGCAATCGCTCGGGTTCAGTTAGAGCCCTACGCCTCGCTCGGGTTCAGTTAGAGCCAACGCCTCGCACACACTCGCGTACGTGTACGAGAGAAACGCGCATCGCTCGGCCCCCGACCTCCCACCGTAACCGGGAACTCCCCGAAATTTTCCTCCCCCTCACTGCTACCACGGTTTTTTCCGTCATGGACGGCCCAAAGAATGTCATGCAGCTGCGTCTCCGGCCCGCCCAGGACGAAAAGCCCATTTTCTGTCATGATTTTTTGTCATAGAAGTAGGAGCCCACCACATCTATGATGATACCGGGTTTTGTCACAATTATCGTCATAGAAGTGTCATATGTATGACAGAAAAAAAATCGTTCGGCCCAAAATGTCACGGATGTGTCTTTTTTTTGTAGTGTAATACCCCTCTGATTATGTGCATGAATATGATTTGTGAGTATTTACATTTGTTCCTGAGGACATGGGAGAAATCTTGATATTAGTAGTCATGTGAATTTGGTATTCGTTCGATATTTTGATGAGATGTATGTTGTTTCTCCTCTAGTGGTGTTATGTGAATGTCGACTACATGACACTTCACCATTATTTGGGACTAGAGGAAGGCATTGGGAAGTAATAAGTAGATGAGTGGTTGCAAGAGTGACAGAAGCTTAAACCCTAGTTTATGCGTTGCTTCGTAAGGGGCTGATTTGGATCCATATGTTTCATGCTATGGTTAGGTTTAGCTTGAGACTTCTTTTGAATTTGCGGATGCTTGCAATAGGGGTTAATCATAAGTGGGATGCTTGTCCAAGTAAGGAAGCACCCAAGAACCGGTTCACCCACATATCAAATTATCAAAGTACCGAACGCGAATCATATGAACGTGATGAAAACTAGCTTGACGATAATTCCCATGTGTCCTCGGGAGCGCTTTTCTATATATAAGAGTTTGTCCAGGCTTGTCCTTTGCTACAAAAAGGATTGGGCCACCTTGCTGCACTTTATTTACTTTTGTTACTTGTTACTCGTTACAAATTATCTTATCACAAAACTATCTGTTACCTATAATTCCAGTGCTTGCAGAGAATACCTTGCTGAAAACCGCTTATCATTTCCTTCTGCTCCTCGTTGGGTTCGACATCTTACTTATCGAAAGGACTACGATAGATCCCCTATACTTGTGGGTCATCATGTAGCAAGATCATCTATCTTTGAATCATCCACGGACACCTCTTCTGCAACCAGAGCTGCAACTTCAACTGCAACTGCAACTTCTGATACCATTGTTGCAATGAGGGTGGCAGCAGTAGGAGCACCTACTTCTTCTGCAACATTGATAGGAGCATTAGTAGCAAAATCTACTGGTAGTGCTTCAGTAATGTGTTGCAGAAGTGGTTCTGACACTGGATTTTCTCTTTGAGGCTGAGGAGGAGCTTCATCCCCCAAATTGCCACTCTCAGCAGCAGGCAAAGGTTCTTCAGGAACTGTGAAATCCTCCCGTGGCAGCTGTTCAATGGGTTGATTAAGATCAAAAGCAGCAGGTGCAACAGGTAAGGCCGGTAGTATTTCAGGCAGAACCAGTGGCGCCAGAAGCTCATCCAGATCTGGCATGCCTAGTGCTCCAATAGCAGACTCAGCAGAGCTGACATTTGAACTTGGCAGTCCCAAGGATAAAGTGAGACCACTGTGTTCATCTTCTGGCTGCTCAACATGCATTTCAAGAGGTACCATCAAGTCATTTAATTCCAGAAACTCTCCATCTTGAATTTCCACATCCACCAGCTTTTGTTGCTGTGGCATAGCCCAGTGACCCCAGCCTTCATCTTCCTCATCCTGTGCTGGAGCTTCCTCAATAACTGGCAAATTCTGTTGCTCAGGCTGCAATAGGTGAAAAGCAACATGCCCAACCATAAGATTGTTCTGATTGGGGTGGTGGAATTGCTCAAGTGGCCTTGGATGAGGGTTGCCATCTTCAGGAACTTGATCTTCATCAGGAGGTGGCACTCCAATAGGGTTGTCATCCACAATCTCAACAGGGCAGGTCCAGGACTGACCACTAAAATTCTTGGCACCAGAAACAACCAGACTAGCCGAGACATCCTTGAGGGCATCAACCTTCACTTTCAGGGCAACAGTTGTATCACTAGATTTGAATCTGTCCCAGACCATAAGCTGCCCGAAACTTGCAGTAGCATTATACAGTTCATGAAAACTTCTCAAGTCAGCAAGGAAACCAAACATCATGAGCCAGAAATCTATATTCAAATTAAAGTTCTTCCAGTTCAGACCCTCGTTGTGCCTTTGAAAGACAATGTGAATGTCATCATAGGCATCCGGCCCTCTATTAACTAGAAAATCCCTATCGGCCGCACTGCGAACCCTCACATAAGCTTGCCCAAAAGGACACTTCGTCACATCAGAGGCACCAATGCGCTTGGACTGCAGAAACTTTAGGAGGATCTCACGGACATTGATAAAACTTACTTCTCCTTGGGGCATGGGGATGATTGTTGCAATGGCGAGGTCTTCGTTGGCTGGCACAAGATTGCCATGGAGCACACGGTGGCGCGCCGGCCGCCCTTCCACATCAATCGCATGGAAACCTTCCAGGAGGAATGGCGCAGGGTCAAAGGGGAACGAAGCCATTGTCGGCAACCAGAGAGCAGCCGCTTTAGTCGAAACCCTCGATGAGAGAGCTGGTTGTTGCAGAGGAGAAGGAGAGTGGTGGGAATGCGAGTCGGCAGCGGCGGTAATGGCTTGATTTGACTGAACAGGGGAAATGATGCCCTCTCTGACAGATGGGCTTAAATGTGGCGATTGACGGAAGTCTCGGTCACTAGCCAAAAGTGGCTGCTGCAGAAGGGGAGGTTGTTCTTCTAGTTCCGACCCTCGTTGTGCCTTTGAAGACGATGTGAATGTCATCATAGGCATGCGGCCCTCTATTATCTAGAAAATCCCTATCGGCCGCACTGCGAACCCTCACATAAGCTTGCCCAAAAGGACACTTCGTCACATCAGAGACACCAATGCGCTTGGACTGCAGAAACTCTAGGAGGATCTCACAGACATTGATAAAACGTACTTCTCCTTGCGGCATGGGGATGATTGTTGCAATGGCGAGGTCTTCATTGGCTGGCACAAGATTGCCATGGAGCACACGGTGGCGCGCTGGCCGCCCTTCCACATCAATCGCATGGAAACCTTCCGGGAGGAATGGCGCAGGGTCGAAGGGGAACGAAGCCATTGCCGGCAACCGGAGTGCAGCCGCTTCAGTCGAAACCCTCGATGAGAGAGCTGGTTGTTGCAGAGGAGAAGGAGAGTGGTGGGAATGAGTTCGGGATTGATCTGAATCAGGAGTTTAAATAGAGTTGGTTTGGCTAGGTTATGTTTTTAGACACATACGAAGTATCTTGCTGATTACTAAAAGCCTCCCAAGGTTTATGTGCAGCTCATAAATAATTTTGTCACTAATACACACTCAATTTTGAGACGCCCCGCTACGACCAATGAACACCACTTGCATCCGTCATTTAATCTTCCATTTTAGAGCCCTATTTAGCATTTCATCCCGGGGCCCCAAATTGCTGGAGACGACCCTGATTTCACGTGTGCTATTGTAAGCACATTTATGACCAAGAGGGCGACATAATCATAGCCCTAGATGCTAGAGGGTCGTTTCGTCGGCCATGGATACATCTAACACTACAGCGTCAGCTAGCGAGCTTGCTGAGCTGTGTGGCCAGGACCGGGCCAAGAGCCCGCATGGGCATGCCTATCAGCTCTAGATGCGATTCTAACCGTTCTGTGTAAGATGCGTGCGTTTCTATGTTCCCACCAGAATCATATTTACATCTTAAGAAATTTCCGTAGGGAAGGTCGTGCGACTACAAGAGGGACAATACACTCGCAATACATGGACACCGCTGTACAAAGCCATTTAGAGATATATGGGAGCTATTGCAAAAATATACGAAAATTTTGTGCATGATAACATATTTCCCTGAAAAATAATAGAGTGATGCATTAGATCTGTAGGACAACACCATATACATCAAAGTATGTGGCAATTTTGTGTCCTGATATACCAAACCTTACGTTTCAATTTCTTCTACTTTATATTACAACAAGTGCAACAAAAACGGTGACAACTACAATTGGATTTTGGCCGTATGCATCGATTAATACAGAGGCCGGGGTCTTAACCTCCTTTTCCAAAAAAAAAACTACAATTGGATGTAGTTTGACTATAAAGAAGGTTATTTTATAGGGCATTGTATCTAATCCTCAATTTAAAAGCTAATAAAAGTACTTTACTATTAATCAGTTTGTATTTTGGAATGACGTCTTCGACTTGTGTATGGTCGTGTTGGGCATTCATGGGAAGCATTACTACTGCCCGTTCTCCTGTCTGCGCTTCATGCACGATCTCGTACTTCTGGTTTGTGCCTGCTAGACATGGATGATGGATTTTATTCACAAAATTGTTTTATCCATGTTGGTTATTATTTTTTCTCTGAGGAACCGGCAGGAGCACTGCCTTTTTCTTATAGAAGAGATGGCGAAAGGATGCAATTTACAGAGGGACGAGCATTTTTAGGAAACGTCGCAGAAACCACAAAAAGACCAACCTAGAAACTAGATTAATCAATGCCTGCGGTTGGCAGGCTGCCAGCAAACGCCAGGTCGCGCTGATTGATTGCGTCTAGAGCTAGAGCAGCCACTTCGTGATGCGTCCGCCTTTGTCCAGTGAACACCCGCCTATTTTGCTCCTTCCATATGGACCATATCGTTGGCCAATTAATGTCAAAGCTTTTGGGTTCCTCCAGTCCTGGATCGTCTTGTTTCTAAAGAAGACTGATAACTGGTGGCGGACTTGTATTGCTGCTTCATTGGTGATGTAGATGTTTGTCAGCTCCAGAAATCACAATCGTATTGGGCATTTACCGGATAAGGGTTCTGCTATGAATCGCAAACATACCAGTAGGGAGATTATACATGGAAACTAGAACGATGCAATATGTAGCGATACACTAATTAGTCTAAATTACAGTTTTGCTACTGAAATCAGCATCACTACTATAAAAAGTATTACCAGTCGATTCATCATTGACAGCTCGGGACCCACCCGCCAGTTCTGCACCGCTGACGGGCAAATGCACACCGGTCGGTAGTGACACTACACGAAAAACATATTTCTCTTTGTCCTTATCTATAAGCTGAGTGCAATTTATCGGCCACTCAACTTATAGCAGCATACACCGAGCCCAAACCCTAAAACCCATGGCAACATGCGGGTGGTCATGAAAAGTCAAAGTTAATGTGCCCAGCTTGACCTGAGGATGGCCTACTCCTAACGCTAGTGGTCACTCACATCCAACAGGTCGCTTGACCATCAGCGGTTGGGTTCGAGCATTTTATAAACATGTAAATAGTCATGCGATCTTACCGTCGAATCCGCATTCCCATCGGTCGGCTCAAGCCCTTGCTATCTCTCCCCAGTAGCCGCCTCCTCACCGGTCATCGTATGTGTACGGTCAAATCCGTGCAACCCTACCAACCCTCTTCGTCTTTCTATGGCCCTACCCCTCCCCTCCCGCCTACCATGATCCACTCTCTCTGAGGTATCCTCTGACGTTCTAACGACACGTCCTTCCGCGTCGGTCGTCGGACCTGAGGGGTGCAAAGAACCAGCCAGCCGCCTCCCCCTCCCGCTGACCTATCACTGCCTTCCTCTGCATTGCACATCGGTCCCTGTGTCAATCAGACATTGCCTACCATTGAATCTTCATAAGTACGAGCACCAAAACACAAGGAGTAGAATTAAAAGTAATCCTCATCCCGACTAGCCACAATGGGTAGTAACATAGAGTAGTAACATGTCCATGTTACTAGTCTATGAGGGTGCTTGGATACGTTTTAGTCCCATGACTAAAAGTAGTGGGACTAAAACTTGCTAGCCTCATCCATGCTTGGATCCAAATACTAAAGAGACTAAAATCAAGTTATTAAGCATTTATTATTCTCCAAACCATCCAATCATGAACTTGCATGTGTTAAAGTAGAGGAATTAAATGAGGGGAGAGAGAGCTAATCCATATTTTAGTAGGGTTCCCTTGACTAAAACTTTTTAGCCTTAAGACTAGTTTTAGTCTCCTTTTAGTCAGGGGTGCTTGGAACTTTAGCCTCTAAAAGAGACTATTTTTAGTCAGACTAAAAATAGTCCCTTGGATCCAAGCACCCTCTATGTTACTACCTCTATAGTGGGGACTAACATATGTGTGATAACATGCAACACTTTATTTATTAGACTAGACACATCTTGCCTTGATATGTGTGATGTTACTCATACTACTAGTAACTAGCTATGTTACTACCTTCCCCTCTTTCTTCATTTATTACTTGCCACATCATCTACTTTATCTAGATATGTGTTATGTTACTGCCTATGTTACTCCCACTGTGGCTAGTCTAAGACGAGAACTACATGCTACCTGACTCACGGTAGACATTATTCACTAGTACATTATTGTAGTGTTGAAGAATAAAACAAACAATGAAGGGCCTACATCTGCACCTAGCCAAACCATGTTATAAATGGTGGACGCGTTAGCATAGAGCAAGCATAATACTACCACCTATAATGTTTGCGAAGTGGAAAAGAGAAGGATGAGGGAGGCGAACAAGTTATGTGCCATGGTTCCATCCGGACCTTTGGATGGGGGCAAAACTACTCATGGGATTGAGAGACCTTGGGAACAGGCTGCGTGCTTTGCTAGAGTCTGGATCAGGTCATTATCTTGTGCTCTTTGACTTTTCCACGGCACTAGCCGTGTGTAATCACGAGCTCATATATAACTGAAGATGCAAGACTACAGTAGCCCCCATGTCAGAGGGTGTCATCTCGACCAAGGCTACAAACTGTCTGTGAAATTGCTCCATACACGATGATTTTGGCCGATCTATGCACGACCTGAAAATCCAGCTGCCGGTACCCTGCTCATTCATGCGCATGTCCGGCTGGATGTATGTGTCGTATGTGAATCGTCTGAATTCTGTCGTCCGCATAGCACTGCTGAACTGTCTGTGTGGACAGGGCCGCCCCGAAGCCCATGCCTAGCATCCCCTCAAGCATGAAGAAAGATGGGAACCTCACGTAACACGTAGAACAGGCCAATAACGTCCACGACGTTTTCCACATTGAACTCAGTGTCCTCATTGCAAGCGAGAAAGATGGTGAGGCGGCTTGTGTCCCATTATGGCCCGACGAAGGGGAAGAAATCCTAAAAGTAATCTATAACTCTAGCAAAGCGCTCTCCAGCATGTGTTTCTTCAAGAGTGTGTGATTGACCTCTAGTTTTCTCCATTTCATCATAACTTTCTTATTGTGCTTCTAACAGTTCTGTCTATGATGGTCACGATTTTTTGTTCCCACTAGAATTGTTCAAAAATATTGAGAAATTTTTGCAGGGGAAAATCATATGACTACAAGTAAGATGATTACACTCCCAAATACGAGGATGCAGTCGTACAAAGTCATATATAAATCAATAGACGTGTTAACATGGTTAAGTTATGTTGTGATGGTTTGCATGATAACATCTTTGCCTGATCATAGCGAGTCGATTTCTGTCTCACCGGTGCTCACCCCTGCCTCCCCTCGTTTGTTGTCGATTTCTGTCCAGGAGTAGTGCATCCCTGCCTCCCCTAGTGGCACATGGGTGTCCAAGATCCACCTCCTCCTAGCTCCTCCCATTGGAGCTCCCATATGTTCATTTCTCCCCCCAAGACCATGTTGACATCCCACCCCTGGCGAAGCAGCACTCACGCAGCTACTCGCTTGGGCCGGCCCGACAACGCAAGGCGATCAGCTCACTTGGCACTTCACGCGTGACGCTCGGTTCGTGGTCGACCTGGTTGACCATTCACCCGTTGACCATCAACTTTTCAGGAATAAAAAATTTGTTCATGAATTCAAAAACAGTTTACGAACTTGAACAATGTTCATGAATTCAAAAAATGAGGATTTGAAAAAGTTCAAGGATTTGAGCAAAGTTAACACATAAAAAAATCACAATTTACGCATTTGAAAAAGTTCATGTATATGAAAGTTCACGAAAACAAAAAATAGCAAAAAGAAAGAAAAACGAATCATCCAAACAAACATAGAAAAACCAGTCAAGCTTTTAGAAGCTTCACAAAAATTGCTGGGGACATACTCAAAAAGCAATAGCGAACCGCTACATGTGCCGGTCCATCACGTAGGAGGGGTATGCGCCATTTACCGATTGCCCTATCAGTGCTGTTATAAACACTAAACTGGAAGTGGCCAAGAATCCAGACAAGAGTCTTCTTGAAACCAATGAATTTTTTTTTTTGCGGGGAGAAACCAATGAAAATTTAATCCAGGATCCAAAAGGCCCCCGAAAGTAACAGACCAAGCTCGTTTGTCTATAGGTCCAAAAATGCAAACTCAACCAGTAGTGTGGGCAGAATGGACAAATCTGACCTCGAGACGAAAGTATTTCACAAACTGAATTGTTCGGAAAAAAATTCACTCAGTAGACCCTTTTTTGTAGTGCCCGACAGCCAGACATCACACTACACTGTACAACATCTAGCTCTCAAGTGTTACACATCTGACTATCGTAACACACATCTGCTGATTAAAAAATTAATAAGTCGGTGTGTAGCGTCGGGCGCTGCACGATTGAGCTGCCTCTGCCCGCAGATTGCAAGGCTAATGTGAAGCTCCAATCGCATGCACACGGCTTGTTCATTAACATACGTATAGGTAGTAGCTTTTGTTATTTTGACAGGACACACATGCAGAGTAGACTAGACTTGACGAGACGATCGGTGCCAGTGCAGGACACACATTGAAATACTTTCGCCTTGAGGTCAGATTTGTCAAATTTGCCAGTAATGCGGACTCAAAACCCATTCCATGAACTGACTGAATCTGAGAATCCACGGTCCAGGACTCGAGAACTATATTCGCTTCACGCGAGACTACCTAACCTTAGCAGCAACGTGGTTTAAAAATAGATGCTACTGCTAATTAGCAGTAGCGAGCTTCAGCAAACAACGCTACTAATATCTAAGTAGCAGTAGCGCTCTAGGTGAAACAAGCGCTAATACTATAATCACCACGTTGTTGCCTCCAGGCTAGATATAGTAGTAGCGCCCTTCCGAGGGACGCGCTACTGCTAAAGTACTTTGTAGCAGCGTTTTTCTTCAAAACTCGCTGCTGCTAAGTATCACCGCAACTAATTAAGTTTAGTCCCATACTGCTAAGCGAACAAGGTGTTTACCACCTTAAATATGTTACTTCTCAACCTATCTCGAGCACTTGGTCTTCATTGAACTATATATGTATGATTTGTAGCTGCAATATGAATCCTCGTCTGTACCTATACAGGTACAGTGAGGATTCATGTTGACTATTTAGATTCTACACAAAAAGATCAATGATGACCAATGTATATTTTTGATGTTTTTACATTGCTTAGACTTATAGCGTTTTTTCAGGACAAAGCATTACTGATTTTGGGATAAACAAAATAAATAACTGCTTCCATTAGCAGTAGCGTTTTTCTCTAAAACGCGCTATAGATAAATTAGCTATAGCGCGTTTTCCTTATGAGCACTACTAAGTCCTCCTTTCACCCCTGTTCCCCTAGCTACTCCTGTCGTGCCGCCGCCCGAGCCCGAGCCTGCCCTCACCGCCGCCGCCCGAGCCCGCCCTCAACCTCACCGCCGCTGCCCGCCGCCGGTCTCGACCTCACCGCCGCCGCCCGAGCCCGCCCAGGACCGCCGCCTCCCGATCCCGAGCCCGCCCTCGCCGCCCCTACCTCCATCGCCGAGCACCTCCCCGCCACCGTCTCTCCCCTCTCTGTAAGCCCCCCACCCCTCCCGCACCCCCTCTCTCTTTGCTTAGTTAGTAGATGATTTTAGTAGTAGTAGATGTTAATTTAGGGTTCATAGATAATGATTTTTAGTAGTAGTAGATATTAATTAGTAGTAGTGATGGTAAACTAGTTGTATAATTAGCAGTAGTAGATGTTAATTAGTAGTAGATGTAGTAGTAGATGTACTAGTTTCTTTCTATTTATACTAAGTTTATATTTAGTAAGAACGAGTTGAATTAATAGAACTAGTTTAGTTTTAGTTGAACTAGTTTAGTTTTAGTTGAACTAGTTTAGTAAGTAAATTAATAAACTAGTTGAATTAATAGAACTAATGTATTTTTAGTAAGAAAATTAAAATAACTAGTTGAACTACTTTATTTTTAGAAAGAACTAGTTTTTTTCTATTTATAATAAGTTTATATTTAGTAAGAACTAGTTGAATTAATAGAACTAGTTGAACATGTCGTATTTGTTGTTATTTTTTAGTTTAAACAATTATTCGGGATGTATTAGTGATAACTTATAGGGTTTTTGCTTTTGCAGAAATCAAGGAGCCCCTCCATCATCCCCGTCATCGTCCCCGTCACCGACCCCCTCCGACCTCGAGGTGAGACCAGACAAATCTCCATGTCAATATGAGTCCTATAAGATATATATGATGTAGATAAAAACTTCAGGTGCTCGAGTTTCAGACGCTTGTTTTGCCGGAGTGCCCGGTCATGTTTTGGTTACACCTCCGAGTGGCCTATGTTTTGCCAGAGTGTTGATTAATTTCTATTTCGGCAAATTTCAGGCGCATATGTCCTTTCATAGCAAAGGTCATGCCGGATTTTTCCGTGAATTCTTGCATGACTTGTGCTAGAATATGTAGGAAATATCGAGTGGCCTGGATTTTCTCGAAAAATAATGATCTAATTTAGGTTTTTTAGTACATATATTTAATTGTACAAGTTTAATCTTTGAATTATGAACGTAGGAAATGTCGTACTCGGACGATGACAGACTCCCGGGGGAGTGCAGCTGGTGCCACGACGATCAAGGTATGTGCGACAGGTTCATTGAGCTGGATGAAGATCGGCGCTTCAGCATTAAGCTCGAGGAGACCTTCGATGTTGAAACGGTACGCAACAACGACAAGTATTTTTTTTCGTAATTAAGCATGACTTCAACTATTTCAACGTCTAATTTTCATCTTTTACAATTCGACTAGCTTATCCCATGTCATGCAAGACGCTATGTCTTGGAGAGGATGGGTTTTGAAGACCATGAAAATTTTGAAACAAAGAAAATACACCTAAGGACCCATCATGATATTGATTTTGAAGTAAATCTGTATAGTTCTCAGAGCGTAACCCATTTTGGTTGCCAAAATTGGGAAGCACTTTGCAAAATGTATGGTTTTTATGAGGGTATGATTGTCACCATGGATCTTGGTAATCCTGACATCGAGCAGGACAATATGGACATTTGGGTCCTTGTTGATACGCTTCCGATTCTATCACAATGTGAGTTTCTCAAACATAGTTGTTAACTAATTTATATTGTTTATTTCAAAATAGTTGACAGCTTATTTTCATTGACAGCTTATTTTGAATCTTTAAAGAATGTGCAGAAGATGGTAGACAAAACCCACTATACTGATGGCTCCGAATTAACTTATAAGGAGAAAAGTCATCTGATTGCTTATTGTACTTTTCTTGAGAATTACAATACCTATTATCGAACTCCTCCAAATTATGGTGAATACGTGCCACTAGTGCACGTGTTGAACCACGATAACTTCTATGGAGATACCCTAGTAAGATTTTTTACTATTGCGACATCCGTGCATCTTTTGCATACTTCTAAAAATAATACATCATTGCTAACTACGAAGTTATTACTATATTTTTCAACAAGAAATCCCGATGGATTGTGTGCCTCATCTGATGTATCAGAATGGTCGCCTTGCAGTTATGAACCTACATCCAGGTCAATCTAAGGAGCTCACCTGTGCATATCGGATTTCTAAAACCGGTGAACACATGCTAATCAAAGAATGGACAAAATGTTTGGACATTCGCAAGGAGGTTCTTGGAAGTAACATTAAGCGAAAGACAAGAATTGGAGACAGGATAATCTCCATTCTCCATAATGGAGAGTCAGGGGCTATCTTGTTTTTTGCTATTTTACCTTAGAGAATATAGTAGGTCCTAAGAGAATGTAATAGGTCCTATGAGGTACAGTATGTTTATTATGTGATACAATGTGTTAGAATTGATGACGAGGAGTACTTATGATTACGACTAGTGACCAATTTGCTATGTGATGTCTCATTGATGAAAATGATGATCTTGACGAGGTGTTATATGACAATGATGTATTATGATGATAAGTTGTTAATTATATGATCATGATGATGATGATATTTATTATATCACTGGGTGAAAGAACCGCGGATTAGTTTCAAGTGGATGTCCATCCACTTGAAACTAGTCCACGGTTCTTTCACCCCGTGATGTAATAATTCATTATGATTTCAAAATAATTTCTAAATTCCTGTTGTATGAAAACCTGTATAAACGTGTACGAATACAATATAAAATAAAAAAGAAATAAAATACGAAATAATAGTAGCAGCGCGGGCAGGGAGAAGCGCTATTACTAACTACCAATAGCGCACCTCCGGGAAGTCGCTACTACTAAGTCGATTTAGCAGTAGCGTGGGCGGAGGCACGCTACTGCTATACGTTAGCTGTAGCGCCTTATCAGTAGCGCATCGTCCCGCGCTACTGATAGGCCTAAAATCCGTGCTGCTGCTAGGCTTTTCCCTAGTAGTGGCTGAAGCTTTTGCCTATGCGCTACACAACGCCGGACCGTCCTAACTGCCTGATTAATTCTCAAAAAATAAGCTGCCTGGGTTGGCTATGCTCGTTCTTCTCTGGGTTTTTCTGTTTTCATTTTATTTGTTTTTCACCATTTTTCTTTGTTTCTTTCACAATTTTTGTTTTCTTTCTTTCTTTATTTGTTTTCACTGGTTCTTTTGCTTTTCTTTCTTCATGTTTCTTTGTTCCTTTCTTAGTTTTCATCGAGTTTCTTGCTTTTTCTTCATTCTATTCTCCGTTTATCTGTTTTCCTTGTTTTTTTATTTCTTAGTTTTCTTTATTTATCTTCGGTTCTGCTTTGTTTTTCTTTGCTTGTCATGAGTTTTCACAGTTTTATTTGAGTTTGTCGTTTTCTTCATTTTTGAGATATTTCTTTTTTCTGTTTCTTTGGCTTCCACTTATTTGTTTTTCTTCAATATATGTCTACATTTTTCATACAAATGAGTATATTTTACATAAACACCGAGCACATTTTTTCATACATGTTAAAAAAATCAAATGCATGATTAAAGTTTTAAAAAATTACGTTTGATGACTATTTTTATACACGTTGTTTATTTTTGTTATATTCCGGGAACATTTTGGAATACATTCCCATCTTTTTTATAAGTCTAATATTAACATTTTTATTTAAATACATGTTCTACATTTTTTGTACACATTTAATATTTTTGAAATAGATGATTAATTTTTTTTGCAACTACTTGTGTTTGATGACTAATTCTCCCATACACATTCTACATTTTAGGTGTACATCTGAAACATTTTTTATACACGGTTAACATTTTTAAATATATGATTAACATTTTTTGATACACGATCAACAGTTTTTTAAAATTTATGTTTTTATGTTCAACTTTTTTAATACGGGTTCTATATTTTTGGTATACATCAGAATATTTTTTATACACGTTTAGCATTTTTAAAAATAGATTATTAACAATTTTTTTCAAATGCTTGATTAACATGTTTTCAATATATGATTTTTTTCATACACATTGTATTTTTAGTATACATTTTCAGTTTACATGAGATTTTTTTCTATATACATTTAACATTTTACAAATGCTAGATTAACATTTTTCAAATGTTTTATGTAGAGTGTTTTTTTTTGTAATATATATGTTTAGAATATTTGGTAGTACAACAAAGGTAAAAAACAAACAAAACAAAATGTGAAAAAATAGGAAAAACGAGGTTGTAGTCTCCTGTGAGCTAGGTCGGCCCAGTCTCGTACCCCCTGGAGCGAGGCTTCCCTATGTCTCGCGTCAAGCAAGAGATAGGCGTGCCCGGTCCAGGATGCCCTCCAAAAGCCAACCAGAAGTTGAAGCCCATGGCTACGGGCCCAGAATCCAAAGTTGGGCTGACCACATAGACGTCAAGCCCATTCCATGCTCGTTTGGCAGGTAGTAACAAAATTCATGGAGGGATAGCAAACATACCTCAAATCTCGAGAATACCCTCTCATGCGAGAATAGGGAAGAGAGAAATCCCTTAGGGGGAAATAATAGTAGTTTCGTAGTTGAGTTAGTAAACCCCAAAAGGAATAGCCGATACATATATGCCCCACAACCACATCACGTGCACCTAACTATCCTTATAAATACGACCACGTGTGGAGTGTGTGCCCTTCATACTACATGAGTAACTAAACTTCCGCACCTTCCTCTCATACCTAATCTTTCACAAAACAACGCACGAAAATTAGGAAGGCTAGCATGAGAATAGAAGACATCAGGAATTTAGTAATTAATATGTTGAAAATATTAATGCAAGGATGTGCGTTGCCTAAGTGGAAAATTATTATCTGCTAGAAGATGCTAGCAATGAGGCTTTTGCAATCTAGGCAATTGTGTGATATCTAGAAAGACAATGAACTGCCTCGTTTGCTTCCCGTTGCAGTTTTTTCTGGATCATTAGTCCCCATTCGGTATGGGGGAAAATAGTATGGAAACCTATTGAAAAATTATTTCTAAGGAATTCTAGCCTATGTTGGCATTTCCTTCAAAGAAAACACTAACTAGGGATCACCTTAATGGTTTTCGGGCCCATGATTTCACGTGAACATGGACATTCTGCTGTAGCTCATTTGTTTGGTGTATAACCGAGGCAAAAGACAGAGAATGGAGAAAAATGGATCATCAACCATCCATATTGAGGCCTACATTTAAATGGTTGGTCTATGCAACATAGGACCCGTTGTAGATAGTTGCCCAATATGTAACTCTATACCAAAAGGAGAGTCTTTAGGACCCACATGTCAATCCTCTTTTTCTTGTGTTTGTTTTCTTAAAAGCCAAAAATCGCACTACTATTGGTTTTCTGTATCTGTTGTTCTTATGTTTTGCAGATTCGTTCCTTTCTGATTCCTTCATGTTTCCCAATTCCTGTGGTTTTTCTAATAACCTTTGATTAGAGCAGGACCATACTTTGAGATGTGTGTTGCAGTTATAGTTCAGGTGTTTTACCTTGTCATGGGGATAGTCTTGATCAATAAGCTGCAAGACAGACATAGATGGTTGTGGAGAGGTCAAGCGAGTAAGAACAAGTCCAATGCTACACTTATAGAATAAATATCGTACAAATAAATCATTAGAGCGCCTTCTATTTCTATGGTGGACGCTAATTACTAGCGCTAAGTTGATCTCTACGCAATTTTTAAATAGGTCCATGAAAAAGGACGGAGAGCTCAACACCTATATTTTGCATCATTACATGCCCGACGGCGGCATTCTTTGGTCCAACTACCTATAAACCAAGAAATCAATCCCACCGCTGTCTTCTAGCGCTTGGGCATTCCCCAAGATATATGTTGTGTTCATGGGTGAGCATGTCATTTCATATACTAATGTCGAAAGAACCACCACACGTACTCCTGCATTAGCCACAAGCACCTAAGGCATGACTCATCACTCCAAGCTATTGGGTGCTTACATTCACTACCATGTCATTTGTGTCTATCTCCAGGGATGGCGTGATACGACATGCCGAGTGGTTCTTGTCAAAGCTCGGGATTGAAATCAAATGAGATACAATGTATTGCAGTCGGTGACGTACCCAACATTGTTATTCATATGACCGATCCCGTATGATCTCACAATGATATGTTGGACCAAGTCAATCTGCTCAACGTAAGCTACCTAGACGCATGACTCACAACTATCTGTTGTGGATACCCTACTACCTTTACACTCATAGGTCGTGCAGCACTCGGCATACCCCTGGACGGCATAGCGGGGTATGCCAAGTGTTTTCATGGGTTCTTTCCATTCGAGTACAAAATTGAGGTACTAGCCATAATAAAGCAACAAGACAGCCAGCTAATGGAAATGGCGACACCACATGGAGTCTCAACAACTTCCTCCCCCACACCAACCATTAGAGCAATCTTTGAAAGGAAAAGAGAGAAGAGCACTAGCTTGAGAATATAAGCCATCGGGAATGGAATGGTTAGTATGCGATGGCTTTCAATTATTACATACTAAATATAAAGAATGAGACATCGCTGATGCAATTCATGGAAACCACTATGTTTTTTTTTCATTGAAGTGGATCGGTATTTATTTATTTTTGATTTTTGAAGAGTTTGGTAAGGAAAAACATGAAAAATCACATGTGAAATGTAATGGAATAGAATAGTTTTCATGGAGGTTGATGACGGTTTGAGTTTGCTATTAATTTATCAATCTTCTAGAGAAAATATCACCGGACTTCATGAAAGGTACCACTTTGAGCAGATTGTTTCCTGTGTGCATTCTTTTGATCTTGAAAGTGTTTGGCCATCAAATAGCATCAAATGGTGTCATTAATCTTTCTTTGGGAAACATTGTTTGAGATCTCACATTTGAATTTCCATGAAAACGTTCAGGTCTTCTCTATCTAACAAAACCGAGCACAAAAACATGGTTAGCTCAGCTGATTATGGATATAGTAAGATAGGAAATAAGAAAGAGCAAAGGTGACACTAGTAGAAAAGGGGGCTATGGTCCAGGCGGGTCAGCCCATTAATTAGTCCCGGTTCAATCTAGAACCGGGACCAATGGGGGCATTGGACTCGGTTCGTGAGCCCAGGGGGCCGGCCGGGCCACGTGGGCCATTGGTCCCGGTTCGTCTGGACCTTTTGGTCCCGGTTGGTGGGACGAACCGGGACCAATGGGCCTGGCTCCTGGCCCACCACCATTGGTCCCGGTTCGTGGCATGAACCGGGACCAAAGGCTCCCCTTTAGTCCCGGTTCATCCCACGAACCAAGACTAAATGGTCGGTCCTCGTTGCGATTCACAGTTTAGTCCCACCTCGCCAACCGAAGGGCGCCCACACTGGTTTATAAGCCCGTCCCTCTATGCATTGTCGAGCTCCTCTCAAAATGAAAATAGATGCCCCTATACAGGAAATTTGACCTAAATTCATAATGAATTTTTCTGGAATTCATGAAAATTGATTATCAATTTAGGTTGAATTTTCTCTATAGGCGCATCTATGTTCATTTTTTTAGTAATTTTAATCACAAACTTGAGATTCACACAAATTTTAAAAAATTCAAATTTAAACTATTCAAATTTTAAAGCTACTGACACTAACAGAAAGTTTATAATTTTTGTGACCTAAAAGAAAAAAGAAATCACTAAAAAACTATAAGTAGTTAGTTCTAAGTAGAAACGAAAAACTAATGGCACTAGTAAAGTTAATCACAAACAAGTGATTCACACAAATTTCAAAGAATTCAAATTTTAACTATTCTAATTTGAAAGCTAATGGCACTAACAGAAAGTTTATAATTTTTGTGACCTAAAAGAAAAAAGAAATCACTAAAAAACTAAAAGTATTTAGTTCTAAGTAGAAACGAAAAAATAATGGCACTAGTAAAGTTAATCACAAACTTGAGATTCACACAAATTTTAAAAAATTCAAATTTTAAAGCTAATGGCACTAACAGAAAGTTTATAATTTTTGTGACCTAAAAGAAAAAAGAAATCACTAAAAAACTATAAGTATTTAGTTCTAAGTAGAAACAAAAAAAATAATGGCACTAGTAAAGTTAATCACAAACTTGAGATTCACACAAATTTTAAAAAATTCAAATTTAAACTATTCAAATTTTAAAGCTAATGGCACTAACAGAAAGTTTATAATTTTTGTGACCTAAAAGAAAAAAGAAATCACTAAAAAACTATAAGTATTTAGTTCTAAGTAGAAATGAAACTTTAATAGCAAAAAGAATTATCATAAATATTTCTTTTGTTACAAACTAGTGATTCACATAAATTTCAAAGAATTCAAATTTAAACAATTCAAATTGGAAAATTATTGGCACTAACAGAAAGTTTATAATTTTTATTACCTAAAATCAAAAATAATAACTGAAAAACTAGTAAGTATTTTGCTGTTTGTAAAAAAACAAAAAACTTGATTTTTTTTTTAAAAATGCCGCCTACTGGGCCACCACAGCCTGCATACGACTATAACCCGCTTGTTGAGCCAGGATGCAGGCCCACAGTAGGCCCAGTAGGCCCACAGGCAAAGAGAGTGGATTTAGGCCCGTAAGCCTGCAGTAGAGAGGAGCTCGAAGTGGTCGGCTCCGCAGGGCTTATAAACCACTCCGAGCCCCTCTCGGCTAGCGAGGTGGGACTAAACATCCCAACGCACCGCGGCAGTTGCAGTACACGCCTTTGGTCCCGGTTGGTGGCACCAACCGGGATGAAAGGGTGCCTTTGGTCCCGGTTCATGGCACCAACCGGGACTTAAGGCCGCCGCTTCCCGCCCTTTGGGCTGCCGAAAAATGGCCTTTGGTTCCGGTTCGTGGCACAAACCGAGACTAAAGGGGTGCATTGGTCCCGGTTTGTGCCACGAACCGGTACCAATGGCTTTGCTATATAAGCAAAGACTTGGAAAATTTTTCACATTTCCCTCGCAGTTGCCCCCAACGACGCCGAGCACGTTGACGCCGCCAGGCTGCCCCGACGCCGTCCGCCGCCCCTGCCGTCGCCCCCGACCGCGCCGTCGCCGTCGCCCGTGCCTCGCCGTCGCCGTCGCCGCCCCGTGCCCCCTGCCTCTTCGCCGCCAACGCCGTGCCCCTCACCGTCGCCGTCCGCCGCCCCTGCCGTCGCCCCCGACCGCGCCGTCGCCGCCCCGTGTCCCCCTGCCTCCTCGCCGCCGACGTTGTGCCCCTCCTCGTCGATCGCCGGCCCGGCTTGCGTAATTTCCTAATTTAATTAGAATGTATAGTTAATTTAGTTGTATAGTTAGGATGTATAGTTAATTTAGATGTATAGTAAATTTAGTTGTACTTAATTTAGATGTATAGTTTAGATGCAAAAGTTAGAATTTTTTTTCTGTTCCTACATTTTTTTGGTGATATTATTGTTGCATATGCAAAAGTTTGTGTGTTCATATATATGCAAATAATATGTCAATTTTTTCATAGAATTTTTATGATTTTTTTTGTTGTAATTTTGTTCATAGAATTTTTATTTTGTTCATAGAATTTTCATTATTTTTTTCTGTTGTAATTTTGTTCATATTGTGTAGGAATCTGAACATTATGTATGATCAAAGTCATTTATGTATATGTTCATATTTAGAAGAAAAAAAGGAGAGAAAAAAGGAAAATAAAAAGAGGAAGAAGGGAGAAGAAGAAGAGGAGAGAAATAACTGGAGAAATAAATAAGAAGATGAAAAAGAAGAAAAAAAAGAAGAGAAGAAGAAGGAATAGAGGAGAAGAAGAAGAATTCTTCTTGTTCTCCTCTATTATTCCTTCTTTTTCTCCTTTTTTTTTCTTTTTTTCTTCTCCTTTTTCTTTCTTCTTCTCCTCATTTTTTCTTCTTATTCCTCTTCTTATTTTTTGTTATCGGGTATGTCGTTGTCGACATACCCCCCCTCCCCGATAATTAACTTTTAGTAATTAGTACTACTTAGAAAGTGTTTAATGCAATTAGTTAGAACTAGGTAAACTTGTTTATTTTTAGTAAGTACTACATTATTCTATTTATAATAAGTGCTTAGTAGTTGAACTAGTTGATTTAATAAAACTGGTTTATTTTACTATAGAAGTAGTTTATTTTTAGCAAGAAAATTAATAGAACTAGTTTATTTTTTTAGTTAAAGCAATTATTCCCGGATCGACGTGGACGATGCCTATCCCGTATCCTCGTCGTCGAGTCGGGGGCGGACGACACCTGCTTGACCAGATGGGCCATGTCCAGGACTGGGCTCCGCCGGGGTGGTACTAGGAGGCGCTACCTTCCGGGGGGCGTAGCTTGGTGAGGAGCCAGCCCGTCGTTGACCCGATCCTTGTTTGGTGGCGGTCGCGTGGGCCAGTGGCGGTGCCGAGGCTTCCGGACACCGCGGAGGTGGTACGTCACCGTGTCAGCGAGGAGGACCAGCACGTCCGTCGCTACATGGTTGCGTTGGAGGGCAGGTTCGAGAATACCTGGCAGGTTCTTCAGGGATCTCACTGGAGCTATGATCCTGTGATGGTTCCTTCCCTTTGGGTGTCCACCGCCCGCGCCGATACCCGTCGAGCGCTACGGTTCTAGCTGTACTGGCGATATGTATGATATATAGTATTCGACGTGTATTAGTGATAATATTCGATGTACGGACATATGGAGATGATGTAGTTTTTCTTATAATTGAAGGCATCCTAATTTGAATACTACTTTTTTTTGCGATTTGATTTTTCTTATTGAATGCTCAAATTGGAGAGCACTATGCAAGGCATATGCATATGATTAGTTGAATAATAATGATCTAATTTAGTCTTTGAATTATGAACGTATAGGAAATGTCATCATCGGACGACGAAAGTCTCCCGGGGGAGTGCGACTGGTGCCACGACGATCGAGGTGAGTGCGACAGGCCTCACCTGATGATAGTCGGCGCTTCAGCATTAAGCTCGAGGAGACCTTCGAAGTTGAAACGGTACACAACGACGACAAGTGTTTTTTTTTCATAATTAAGCATGACTTCAACTATTTCAACGTGTAATTTTCATCTTTTACAATTCGAGTATAATTGATCCCATGCCATGCAAGACGCTATGTCTTGGAGAGGATGGATTTTGAAGACCATGAAAATTTTGAAACGAAGAAAATTCACCTAAGAACCCATCATGATGTGGATTTTGAAGTAAAGTTGTATAATGTTGAGAGCGTAACCCATTTTGGTTGCAAAAATTGGGAAGTATTTTGCAAATTGTATGGTTTTGATGAGGGTATGCTTGTCACCGTGGATCTTGGTGATCCTGAAATCGAGCAAGACAATATGGACATTTGGGTCCTTGTTGATACTCCTCCAGTTCTACCGCTATGTGAGTTTCTCAAACATAGTTAATTATTAACTAATTTATATTGTTCATTTCAAAATAGTTGACAACTTATTTCCATTTACAGCTTATTTTGAAGTATCAAAGAATGTGCAGAAGATGGTAGATAGAACTTACTACACCGATGGCTCTGAGTTAACTTACAAGGAGAAAACTCATTTGGTTGGATTTTGTAATTATCTTGAGAATTACAATATCTACAATCGAACTCCTCAACATTATGGTCAATACGTGCCACTAGTGCACGTGTTGAACTACGGTAACTACCATGGAGATACCCTGGTAAGATTTTTTACTATTACGACATCCGTGCATATTTCATACTTCTAAAACTAGTACATCATTGCTAACTACGAAGTTATTACTATGTTTTTCAAAAGAGAATCCCAGAGGATTGTGTGCCTCATTTGATGTATCAGAATGGCGGCAGCCTTCGTGTTTTGAACATATATCCAGGTCATCCTACGAATCTCAACTGTCCATACCGGATTTCAAAAAGAAGTGGAGACAGGACAATCAAAGGATGGAAAAAATGTATGGAGAGTCGTAATGAGCTTCTTGGAAGCAAAAGGAAGCGAGGCGCAAAAATTGGAGACATGATGATCTCCATTCTTCATAATGGAGAGTCAGGGTCTATATTGTTTTATGCTATTTTACCTTAAGTGTGTTTAGGTCCTACCTGATACTGATGATCATGTGCTAAGAACAATTATGTAGGGTTGGGTTCGATGACTATGAGGATGATGATCGTATGACTTATTATTAATAACGAGTAGGAGTTGTATGATGATGCTTGATTAATTATTAGTAGGACTTGTTATTATATATGATGATGTATGATGCGAGCATGCATGAGTTATTATATATATATCTGCGGGTGAAATGAACATAGCAGTAGCGTAGGTAAACCAAGGACTACATATAAGAGAGGACACTTCTCTCTATTAGCTAGCTAATAATAACCTAAAAATAACCCCCTAAACCTCTAAAACAACCACTTTTTGTTAAAAAAAAGAAAAACCTCCTGATGACGCGTGGAAGCCTTTTGGTCCCGGTTTATGTCATCAACAGGGACCAAAGGCCCCCCCTGCCTGGGCTGCCGGCAGCGGCCACGTGGAGGCCCATCTGTCCCAGTTCTGGTTTGAACTAGGACTAAAGGGTGAGGGTATTAGTAACAACCCTTTAGTCCCGGTTCAGGAACCGGGACTAAAGGCCCTTATGAACCGGGACAAAAGGCCGGTTTTCTACTAGTGTGAATTGAATGTCAAAGATTCCATTGTTAAACAATGTTTCCTTGCACCTCACGTTGCACCTCACGTTGCATGTTGAAGATCTCACGGCGGATAGAGATAGAGATAGACTTGGTTGTTAGAGGCTATTTAAACATATCACAATTGTAACTATCTCTATCTCCTCTTTCTCAAGTAATCTCCCCTGGAGAATCTCCCTGTAACGATCGTTGGGGTCGTGCCCCCCTTCCATATAACACGAACCACGTCCCTCGAGAGAGGCAAGACGTTTTCCGCTATCACACATGGTAGTCAGAGCCTTCCTTTTCCCATCTGAAGCTTCTGTCGAATCCATCTAAGCCTAGCCATGTCTTCCTCCTCCGCCTCCGGTGCCTTCTCCACTAACCTCAATAGTTAGGTCACGGAGAAGTTGTCCCGCACGAACTACGTGTTGTGGAGAACGCAGATCATCCCCCAACTGCGCGGTGCCGGCGTCTACGACTACGTCGACGGCACCACACCGGAGCCGGCGAAGCTCCTCATCACCACCAAAGAAGGCAAGGAGACTTCATCACCCAACCCTCTCCACCCTATATGGGTCCGGGAGGATCAACAGGTCCTTGGCTTCCTGCTGGCCAACCTCACAAAGGAGGTCTTGGTCACGGTGACCACGGTCACCACGGCGAGCGCGCTCTGGACGACGCTCGCAGCCATGTTCTCGTCGCACTCGGCGAGCCGCATCAACAACATTCGCACCTCCCTCATCAACACGCAGAAGGGTAATCTTTCGGTTGCTTCTTACTTTGCTGCTATGCAAGGATATGCATATGAGCTCGCCGCGGCGGGCAAGGCCATCCAGGATAATGAACTGATCTCCTACATCATCCACGGGCTAGATGCTGATTACCAGCCTCTGGTATCTGCTCTGGACGCCCGTATCACCCCCGTCACACTCGACGAACTCTACGCCATGCTCTCCAACTTCGACCAGCGCGTGGCCCATTACCACGGGTCCGGCGGTGGCGGCTTCAAGTCTTCAGCCAACATGGCGTCTCATGGGCGGGGTGGCAGCTCCCGTTCGCGTGGCACTCCCCGCAACAAGGGGCGATCTGGTGGCGGCGGCAGTAATGACCGCGGCTCCTCTCCTCAGCGCGCGGGCGGCAGGGGCCGTCGTCGTGGTCGTGGCAGCGGCAACAGAACGCGCCCCGACACTCCAAGGTGCCAGATCTGCGGGAAGCCTGGACACACAGCAAAAGATGGCTGGTACAGGTACGTGGAGGATGATGAGGACTCCCAGGATGATGACAAGGTTGCTGCGGCCGCCGATGGGTCCTACGGCGTCGACACAAATTGGTACGTCGACAGTGAGGCCACCAACCACATCACCAACGAACTCGAGAAAGTCACCATGAAGGAGAAGTACCGCGGCAAGGATCAAATCCACACTGCCAGCAGAGAAGGTATGAGTATATGTCATGTTGGTCATTAAATATTTCGTACCCCTAGACGTGAACTACATCTTAGGAAAATTTTGCATGTCCCTAGTGCACATAAAAAATCTTCTTTCTGTTCATCGAATTGCCATCAATAATCATGTGTTTCTCGAGTTTCACCCTTATTTCTTTTTGATCAAGGATCAGGCAACGAGGGAAATTCTCTATCGAGGTAGATGTGTTCGAGGGCTCTATCCGTTGATTCCAGAGTTTAGAAGATTCAATAAACAAGCTTGTGGTCATATCAAGCTTACGTCCACACGATGGCACGATCGTTTAGGACATGCCTCTTTTTCTTTATTTAAAAAGTTGCTTAGGAAAAATAAGCTCCCATTTGTTGGTGAGCGTCATGTTGAAACTATTTGTGATTCATGTCAACAAGCTAAAAGTCATCAATTACCATATCCTGTTTCTACTAGTGTTTCTACCAAACCTTTACAACTTATTTTTTCTGATGTTTGGGGTCCAGCCCCTCACTCTGTTGGTAGACATACCAATTATGTGAGTTTCATTGATGACTACAGTAAATTCTCTTGGATCTATCTTCTAAAACAAAGATCCGATGTGTTTCAAGTTTTTCAAAATTTCCAAGCTCTTGTTGAATGCAAGTTCGATAGCAAAATCATCGTTGTCCAATCAGACTGGGGGGGAGTACGAAAAGTTGAACTCCTTCTTCCAAAATCTTGGTATCTCTCACCAAGTATCATGCCCACACGCTCACCAACAAAACGGCTAAGCTGAACGCAAGCACATACACATTGTAGAGGTCGGTCTTGCTCTTTTGGCAGGAGCCTCCATGCCTCTCAAATTTTGGGATGAAGCATTCCTCACTGCCGTTCACATTACCAACATGCTACCCAGTCGTGTCATTAATAATGAAACTCCGGTAGAGCGTCTTCTTCACACAAAACCTGACTATAAGTCTCTTCGAGTTTTTGGGTGTGCACGTTGGCCAAATCTCCGTCCTTACAATAATCGCAAACTCATGTTTCGATCAAAACAGTGTGTCTTCCTAGGATATAGCGCTCAGCATAAAGGTGTCAAATGTCTAGATGTCTCCACAGGTCGCGTTTACATCTCACGTGACGTTGTATTTGATGAAACCAAATTCCCATCCGCTGATCTTCACCCTAATGATGGCGCCCTTCTTCGTCAAGAAATTCTTCTTTTGCCTCCTCATCTCACTAGTTTTGATCAAGGGGGACAAAATATTGGTGATCAATTACTGACTAACTCATCTAATGATCTGCATGAGCTTTGTGTTGATGAAACAAGAGAAATTCAAGAAAATATTGTTGCTGAAAAAATCCGGATGGTTCACATTTTATGTGTCTCACCAGAGGAAACAGATCCTCCTCGGGATCCATCCAGGAGCAGGAGCAGCGGATCAGATCCGCCTTGGGATCGGTGTCCCCTGACGCGGCAGGTGCAGGCGACCGCGCGGTCTCCCCAGATTCCCGCAGCGCTGGCCCCGCGGCTGACACGCGGTCTTCGTCCGCCGGCTGCGCCGGCTCCCCTGTCCAGCGCCAATCGGCGTCTTCCACCTGGCAGGCTCCGGGTGGCCCAGGAGACACATGCTACTCCACCCAATCGGTGACGTACAAACGGCGCGCCGGCGCACGGGCCAGGGAGGGCGCGGGACCTGGCTTGGGTCCGACTGGCGCGGAATCCCGTGTGGAACCTGGCACGGATCCGACCGGCGCGGAATCCCGAGTGGATGCTGCTTCGAGATCTTCTGCGGCCACTTCAGGCGTCCCACATCGCGACGCAACCACAGAAGATCCGACGCTGCTGGGTGGCGCTGCTGCTGCCGAATCCTCCTTGGTTTCTGGTGCAGCCAATGATTTGAGAGCTGCAGGATCTTCTGTGGCAACAGAAACGAGTACTCAGCAGCCACGTCGCACATGTCTTCAACAAGGGGTAATTCAACCTGTCAACTACAAGCATAAAACCAAGTATGGCATGGTCTGTTCCACAGGTGAACCAAATGAACCTAACACCCTTGAAGCAGCATTATGTGATGAGAGGTGGAAGAAAGCTATGAATGAAGAGTATATGGCATTGAAGAAAAACAAAACATGGCATTTGGTTCCCCCACCGCAAGGTAAAAATTTGATTGATTGCAAGTGGGTTTTCAGGATTAAAAGAAAAGTCGATGGAACTATTGATCATTATAAGGCTAGGCTAGTAGCAAAAGGATTTAAACAGAGATATGGCATAGACTATGAGGACACGTTTAGTCCAGTGGTAAAGGCTGCCACCATTCGTCTTGTCTTGTCCATTGCTGTTTCCAGAGGATGGAGTCTCAGACAGCTTGATGTTCAGAACGCGTTTCTTCACGGTGTTCTGGAAGAGGAAGTGTATATGAAACAACCTCCTGGGTTCGAGAGTAAGAATGCACCTTCTTATGTGTGCAAGCTTGATAAGGCACTATATGGATTAAAACAAGCTCCAAGAGCATGGTATGCTCGTCTCCGTCACAAAATGCAAGCACTTGGTTTCATTCCCTCCAAGTCTGACACATCATTGTTTATCTACAACAAGCTCAACACATGCATATTTGTTCTTATATATGTTGATGATATTATTGTAACCAGCTCATCTGATGAAGCTATCAGAGGACTTCTTAAGGATCTAAGTGCAGATTTTGCTCTAAAGGATCTTGGTGACTTGCACTATTTTCTTGGGATTGAGGTGAAGAAGCACAAAGATGGACTTCTCTCTCAAGAAAAGTATGCCACTGATTTGGTTAAGAAGGCCGGGTTACAAGGGTGCAAGCCCTCTCCTACTCCGTTGTCTAGCTCGGAAAAGCTATCTCTTGCAGAAGGTGAGCTTTTGAATCAAGAGGACAGCACGAATTACAGAAGTCTGGTAGGAGCTCTTCAGTATCTCACACTTACCAGACCTGATTTATCCTTTGTTGTTAACAAAGTCTGCCAGTTCCTTCATGCACCTACCAATATTCATTTGACAGCTGCAAAACGTATAGTTCGATATGTGAAGCATACTCTGAACTTAGGACTGAACTTTAGCAAATCACCCTTTACTCTTGTCAGTGCATTCTCTGACTCTGATTAGGCAGGCTGTCCTGATGACAGACGCTCCACTAGTGGTTTTGCAGTATTCTTTGGAAAAAATTTGATATCATGGTGTGCACGTAAACAGGCCACTGTATCTAGGTCGAGTACAGAGGCAGAATACAAGGCGTTGGCTAATGCCACAGCTGAAATAATCTGGGTACAGTCCATGTTGAAGGAACTTGGTGTAAAGAGTAGACAAGCTCCCTGCTTATGGTGTGACAACCTTGGTGCTACGTATCTCTCTGCAAATCCGGTGTTTCATGCCAGGACAAAGCATATAGAGATTGATTTTCATTTTGTCAGAGAAAGAGTTGCTCAAAAACAACTTGACATTCGCTTTGTGCATTCCAGAGATCAACTTGCAGATGGTTTCACAAAGCCCTTGCCTACAAGAAGTTTTGAAGGCTTCAAGCATAATCTCAACTTGATGAAGTTGTGATTAAGGGAGGGTGTTAAACAATGTTTCCTTGCACCTCACGTTGCATGTTAAAGATCTCACGGCGGATAGAGATATAGATAGACTTGGTTGTTAGTTAGGCTATTTAAACATATCACAATTGTAACTATCTCTATCTCCTCTTTCTCAAGTAATCTCCCCTGGAGAATCTCTCTGTAAAGATCGTTGGGGTCGCGCCCTCCTTCCATATAACACGAACCACGTCCCTCGAGAGAGGCAAGACGTTTTCCGCTATCGCACATCCATGACGTACAGGACAATGTAAACTGAATGTCAGAGATTCCATTTAAGCTTGTGCGACATAAAAAGATCAAAGGTGATAATGTGAAACTAAGCAATAACTTACTAGCTACATGCAACTTTACTTAGAAAGCCACAGTGTAATTTAGCATAATACTCTATATACCAGTGTAGGCTGAAGCTTTTTTCTATAGATGACTCATTGGTCAAGGGGTTTACTCCTCTTATTAATTAAAAAAAAGTATAACAATAGCCTCACCGCTCATTCTCTCAGAAACTTATGTGCTAAAAGAAATAAACTAATGTATGTAATTTGGTAAGAAGAATAATAGGCAATGTATGATGCTAAACATTCCCAGTGCACTGCACGTTAATAATAATGCAAAATAATATTGCAACGAGACACCGAGGGAGGAGAATATTTGCATCCAATCTTCACCACAAGTCTCAAGCAGAGACTAGGAACAAATTCAGGCAAGGATGAGGGCGAAACAGCAATCATTGCACCGGCCAAAACCAAGTCAAAAAGCTTTTGCAGGCTGAGGGAACAAAAGGAAGCATATCTGAATGTGCTTGCGACTGCTTGCTGAACCGCCTCTGGTCAGTGTACTGAACCGCCTTTTGGGTACAGAATATTGTACTGCAGTATGGTGTTGTAATTAAGCTCCCATCCAACCACACAAAAATAATATCTGAAGGAGAAGTCACAGCTCAACAAAGACTCACCTACCCAGGTTCATCCAGATCTACAACCGTCTGCTCAACCTACTCACACCATGCATGCTTATGTGCTTTCTCTCATGAATAATCCAGAAAATTACATATAATCTGAAAAACATCTTTTTAATCATCGGTCCAAAGTCCAAACTGAAAAGTTTCAGTTAATTATTTTATTCAAGAAGTTCAATACAAACCCTAAGAATTCAGATACCAAAACACTGAGACATATATGTCTTCACCAATCATTGGATCAAACAGTCCAAAATTAAAGTAAAGAACTACTGAAATACTGATGTAGATATCCAGGAACCCTAGCTAGCTAGCTAGCAATATAGAAACGCATCGCCCCTGCTGTGACTAGAAAACAAGCTGCTAGTACTCATCCACCACTTCGATCAGCTTGCTGGCCACTGCGCTTGCAAAAACTGGAGACCCCGGGTGAATCTGCGCACACATCAACAGATGAAGCAAGAAAATTATCATCCTTCGTTTGCATATCTTGATTCTTGAGAACACTGAACGTACATGCATGGTATATGTAGATTAAATTACGAGATCCGTTGTGACGATGTTGCCTACCTTAGTGTTGAACATGTAGATGTGGCAGTCGCCGATCTTGCCGCCGGAGAGGTGGACGAGGTCTAGGTGGAGGTCGTCCAGAGCCCGGGACGCGGCGGCGAGGCACCCGTCGCGGCGGCGCTTGGTGAGCTTGATGTTCACCTCGTCCTCCACGATCCGCACGTCCACGAACGTCTCCTTGCTCCTCCGCTGGATGTACGTGCTCCGTATCGGCTGCGGCGGCGGTGGCATCGCTGGCATCACCGCGGCCGCCAGCTCGCCTGCAGAGCACTCCCCTTCTCCGGCCACCACCAGGGGCGCCGGATCCACGACGTCCCCCTGGTGCTCCCGCCGGCCCCTCTTCTTCTCCACCAGCAGCGTCAGCTCCTCCACCGTCCTCCCAAGCTCTTGGATGTACTCGATCGCGTCATAGATCACCGTGGCCCTATCCTCCTACAAGTTAATTAATTGACAGTTTGAAACCCAGAAAATTTAAAGAATCACGAGATTAGTAAAAAAAACAAGATCGATAAGCGAAGTGCCACGAATTAAAAACAAGATGAATGAACGCATCGAAGGTGCAAACCTTGGTACGGTTGGGGATGAGAAGCATGAGAGCGGTGAACTTCTCGCTGAGGCGCTGCCGGCGCTGCTTCTCCTTCTTCTCGACGCCGCCGTTGGCCGGAAAGCCGTGGAAGCTGCTGCCAGCGCCCCGGCCCCGCTTCCTGCTGCCGCTCGCCCGCGGCTTGGGGGAGCACTGGAAGCCGCCGACCATGTAGGCCGACTCCTCTTCGGCAGCACCGAACACCAGGGACGACGAACCGGTCCTCGGGCCGCCGCCGTTTAGATACGCGTCGGCGGTGGCGGGGTACTGGCCGTAGTAGTCCCGCAGCACGGTCATCGCCTGGTGGTTGGCGGCCAGCTGCTCGAACTGCGCATGGGGCTGGTCGGCGCCGCCGAAGAAGTACTCAACGGTGGGCTGCTGCGGCGAGACCGCGGTGTCGACGTAGGACAGGAGGTGGAAGTTGAGCTCTGCGGGGACAGCTGAGGCGGCGGCAAGGTGGTGCGACTGGCCGGCGTCCATGTCCAGGCCCTCATGGGGCATCAGGAGCTCGCACTGCTGGTGATACATCTTGAGGTGGAACTGATGCCTACTGCTACTCCGTAGAGATGAACTGATGAGAGGAGAGGAGAGGGGAGGAGAGTGAGGTTGGGTTGTATAAAAGGGGCAAAGGTGATATTGGGTAGGAGAAAGCGGTTGGTTCCGTGTGGATTGGGAGGGTGAAAGGGACACTTGTACAACCAGAGCTGCATTGCAGCCTGCTGGCCTCTTTTTCAGAAGAGTGGTTTGTTACTGAGATTCCTCTCTGGTGGGGCCCGTTAACCTCCTCTTCACCGGACACTGGCAATTTTCGGTGGGTACACAAGATTTCTCAAGGGCTTGGCCTTGTCTCTCTCTAGAGCAATGCTACATCCACGAAAAACTAAGTACGTTTACGGGGGATTAGCCAGTTGGCATTCTTTTATTGGAGATAGAGCGAAAGGGGGACCCACCCTAGTTGAAATTTGGGGGGGGGGGGGGGTGGTGAGAGGATTAGAAGGAATGATTCGTAACAGATTTCATAGGTCTAGCATTATTGTTGTCTCTACCCACACGCATACACCGATACACATGCTAACTGGTTGCCTGCCTAACGCGGATGATGATGATGAAATCTTAAGCTTTGTATATAATAGACAGAGAAGAGATCGAATGATATTTTTCATTTTCTAAAGGACAAGATTTGTTGTCCTAAAAAAAGATAAAATATTTTTCTTTGGGCAATAGAGAGTAGAATATCCTGGATGGAGTAGTTATCTTTCACGAAACCATTCACGTGATGCACTGGAAAAACATGAGTGTGGTAGTATTCTAAATTGGCTTTGAAAAGCTTATGAAAAAGTCAAATGGTCCTTTCTCCAGCCGACCCACAAAATGAAGGGCTTCTCCAAAAAATGACATGAGTGGGGCCATAACATCGTCGCCGGAGGCACTGCAGCTATAAGAGTTAATGCCAACATTGGTCGTCACTTCAAAACAAAAAGGGACTATGCCAAGGTGATCGATTGACTTCAATGTTATTCCACACTGTTGTAGACATGTTGACCATCTTGATTGAATGTGCCAAACGGGACGGTCAAATTACGAGAGTAGTGCTACACTTTATGCATAGGAGCCTCTCAATTCTACAATACGTCAATGACACAATTATTTTTATGGGCAGAGCCTTGAAAAGGTTAGAAACCTAAAACTTTTGCTTTCAACTTTGAGGAAATTTTGGATCTTAAAATTAATTTCCATAAGAGCGAACTATTTCGTTTCGAAGAAGCCAATGAGACAGTCGCAGAATACGCTGACTTGTTGGTTGTTGCATGGTCAATTCCCGATTAGATATTTGGGAATTCCGATTCATTATCGAAGCCTCACTAATGCGTGGAAATACATTGAAGAGCGAAACACTCAAGTAGTTGGAAAGGTAAGTTTCTCTTTATTGAAGGACAACTTGTCTTGATGAACTATCTACTCACAAACATGGTTCTCTATATGTTCTCATTTTCTTTCAACTTTCAAAAGGGGTCCTTCAAAAGGTTGGATTACTACTGGTTCAGATTCTTCTTCCAAGGGGACACTAAAAATAAAAAACATAGGCTAACCAAATGAAGTAGGGCTTGCAATCTATAAGACATGGAGGACTTGGTATACATAACCTCTAGGTCAAAAATGATGCCTTACTCGGTACATGGTTGTACAAATTTCTTACAGAGGATGGTGTCTCACAAAACCCCTTGTTCAACAAGTATTTAGGCTCAAAAGGAGTGTCTTGTGCTAGCTGGAAGCCTTGTGAATCACATTTTTGGACTAGACTAATGGCGACAAAGAAACATATTTTTCGCTTCGGTTCCTTCGCGATCAAGACGACTCTGAGATTATCTTCTAGGAGGACTAGTGGCTAGGAAATGCTATTCTCGAGGAACAGTATATCTAGCCTTGTACCACAATGCTCACTATAAGAGTGATACCCTTGCGCACAAGCCCTTAGCTCCTCTCCGTGTTACATATCTTTTAGGTGAGATTTGCTTGGCCCTCGTCTTGTCATGGCACCATCTTCTAGTCCGTTTGGATTTGATTCACCTGACCAAAGGATGAGATAAATTTCAATGGGACCCAACTCAAAATGTGTCTTTCATGACTGACTCTATGTACCAGTCATTTCGCGCTCAGATGTTCCATTGAAAAAATAATAAAATTTGAAAGTCGAAGATACAACTGAAAGTTTTGATTTTTATGTGCCACCTCACTACTGGGAAAGGGCTTATATGTGGCCTATAATGAGTGGCGGGCGCAGCCTAGCACCCGCCGCTGCTAATTTTCCAACATAGCAGTGGCGGGTATTAATTCATGCCCGCCACAGGTTTATATAGAACAGTGGCGGGCGCACATAAGCATCTGTCACTCTTACACTCTTTCGAATTTCTTCGCGGGTGAAAAATAGCAGTGACGGGCACATCCGACTTGTCCACCACTGGTGCTTGGACAAGAAGTGGCGAGTAATGAACTGCACCGACCACAACTAAATTTGGGTGACACACGCCCAATTTTTTCAAGAGTTTGCAATGGCAGGCATAAATAAGTACCCACCACTCCTACATTCTTCCAAATTCTTCACAGGCGAATAACAATAGTGGCGGGCCAAAGTTGTCTGCCCGCCACTGGCGCCTTTGCTTAGTAGTGCACTATTGGAATCGTCACATACGCCGAGTGCCAGGAACACTCGGCAAATAGCCTAAAACCCATGGCAAAGGCTTTGCTGAGAGTTTTACTCGGCAAAGGCCACACGACATACACCTCTCAGGCAAACAAAAATTTACCGAGGGCTAGAACACGGGCACTCGGCAAAGAGTTTGCCGAGAGCCAAACAGTGCCTCTCGGCAAAATGAAGTGACTTCACGACCGCTGGTTCCGTCAGCTTGCCGAGAGCCACGCTCGGCATAACTGCCATAGCCAACTGCCAGTTGCTCCCAGCGCATGCCACTTTTCTGAGAGCTGCATTCGGTAAAGAATTGTTCGCAGTTCTATTTCTTTGCCTTTCCCCTCGGATCGCTACAGCAAAAACATATATACAATACACAAACTTGCATTTGAAGTCAAAAAGTCTAACAATGAACTCACATAAGCATTATATAAATATTTCACACAAGCTTCATTTGAAATCACAGAGTAGCTCTTTGGTACAAGTGCCTACCTACTAAGCAACAAAATGGTCAATGCATGTCTACATGCGACCACATGATAAAAGCAACACCACAATTGTGACAAATTGAATGAGAATTATTAAGTTCTTCCATTCACTGAACCCGATAAGCTGTTTCTGGCTTGCACCATTGCCTAATTCAGATTTTCTCTTCTGGTTAAGCACATACTGATTGTAACGATAATGTGCCTTCTCTCTGCTATTGAACGAGCATGGGAGCTCCCTTCGTAGCAAAGCACTTCTTCATTTCATTCAAATCATGAATGTAGACTCCTAGACACCTACCTCCGTACACCGCATACCACTTCATCTACAAAGAAAGAGAAAAGGAGGCAGAGAAGGAATGCAAGGTTAAAATATCACATCTGAAAGATCATGGATGTCGCCTAGAGGGTGGGGCGGTGAATAGGCGCTTTAAAATAATTACGGTTTAGGCTTGTACAACTGCAGAATAAAACTAGCAATTAATTTGTCAAGCACAAAACCTAAAACAACTAGGCTCACCTATGTGCGCCAACAACTTATGCTAAGCAAGATAAACAACTAAGTGAAAGCAAGGTATATAACATGAAACACTATGGCTATCAGAAAGTAAAGTGCATAAGAAAAGGGCTCGGGTGAGAGATAACCGAGGCACGCGGAGACGACGATGTATCCCAAAGTTCACACGCTTGTGGATGCTAATCTCCGTTTGGAGAGGCGTGGAGGCACAATGCTCCCCAAGAAGCCACTAGGGCCAATGTAATCTCCTCACGCCCTTGCACAATGCAAGATGTTGTGATTCCACTAAGGGACCCTTGAGGGCAGTAACCGAACCCGTACAAATGGAAACCCTTGGGGGCGGTCACCGAACCTGTACACTTTGGCAACCTTTGGGGGCGGTCACCAGGACATGGAAAAATTGCTCGGGGCAATCTCTACAACCTAATTGGAGACCCCGACACTTTTCCGGAGCTTTACACCATAATGATTGAGCTCCGAGACACCACCAACCGTCTAGGGCACCCAAGAACCCAAGACGAACAAGCTCTGGGGTACCAAGTACCCAAGAGTAATAAGCTTCTCAACTTCAGTTCCACGTACGAACTCGAACCGATGCACCAAACGCAATGGCAAGGGCACACGAAGTGCCCAAGTCCTTCTCTCCAAAATCCCACCACAACAAATAATGCTATGGAGTAAAATGAGAGGAAGACAAAGAAGAGAACACAAATAACTCCAAGATCTAGATCCAAGGGGTTCCCCTCACATAGAGGAGAAAGTGATTTGGTGGAAATGTGGATCTAGATCTCCTCCCTCTTTTCCCTCAAGAACTAGCAAGAATCATTGGAGGGATTGAGATATAGCAAGCTCGAAGAAGGTCAACAATGGGGGAAGAACACGAGCTTAAAGGATAAGATGCAATGGGGAAGAAGACCCTCTTTTATAACCCTCCCCAAATCTAGCCGTTATGCACTCTGCTTGTGCACAAACGATACTACCGCTCGGGCGAGTGGTACTACCGCTTAAGCGGTAGTTCTAGGGCAGTACACAACAGAGGCTGGTAGTGTTGCCGGAGCGGTATTACCGCCCTACATCCGCTCTACTACTGCTTAGGCAAAGAGGGCAATCAGAAACCATCATAGAAGATATTTCCTAAGCGGTACTAGCGCGGTAGTAGAGTGCAGAAATTTCTAAATTTGTTTGTTGTTTTCAAAAAATTGTAAATTGCGTGAAATGTCAAAAATAATGTTCACATCTTCATGGGTTTTATCATTTATACCACTAGTTGTATCCCACTACTTTGTTTTGCCACTAGGAATTTCAGCTGCTAAAAAATGACATCGCTCTATTAGGCGCATGCTCAAAAATACCATTGGACACCATTATTGTAAGCTCAGAGACCATTTACCATATTATAATGACCAAAACCATTGACCAACATGTCAGCTCTTCCTCTATCTCACTACAATAAAGTGTGGGATCCTCAACAACGTCCTTGTTTTTCTCTAAAATTATTCGCTTTCCTAGTCCTTGCAAGTAGGGCCCACACTTAGTATTGTGAGATAGAGAGAGCTTGACATGTGGGTTTAGGTATATTTTGGTCATATAACATGGTCAACGGGTTTGACCTGATAGTAACGATGTCTAATGACATTTTTTAGCAAACATCTAATGATATGATGGCATTTTGAGGGTATCTAATGCCATTTTTGAGCAAGCATCTCACATAACGATGGCATTTTTTAGCAGTTGTAAATTCTAATGGCGAAACTTAGTGGGACACAACTACTAGGGATAAATGATAAAAACCCTTTCATAAAAGGTTCACGAACTTGGAAAAAGGTCTCGTTTGAAAAAACTGTTTAATATTTTCAAAATCTGTTCACAAATCTTTGAACTGCATGCTACAGTAAATCAGCTAAAAGGAGCTCCCATCGTCGGGCGTGGCTATGTCCCGCCTACTACGAACTAGTAGCAACATATCTTGCCTAAAGGTCATAGGTACGTGGGCCAGCCCAGTAGCATTGACGTCATGCCCGCCTTTATGTTTTATTTTTTACTTCAGCTTTTCTCTTTTATTTTTTATTTTCATATCCTATTTCCAATTTAGGTTTTTGAAGTGTTCAGCACACATTTAAAAAAAAATTAATCATGTATTTAAGAAAATGTTATACATGTATAAAAAATTGTCCCAGATGTACATGAAAAATATACAAATGTGTATGACAAATAGCCATCAAAACATGTATTTGAAAAAAATTCTTCATTTATTAAAGAAATGTTAACCTAGTATTAATTAATAGTTAGTGCAATTTAATCAAAATGTTGATGCCTTTAAAAAACGTTAATGCCAATATAGAAAATGTTCAAGTATTTTAGAAAAATGAATGTAATTTTTATTTATCTTCGTATATGAAGTGGTATGTGGTGTACTATGGGAAGAATCCATGAGTCTTTCATGGAGAAATGCAATGAACAAGTGGACGGTTACAAGAACAACTGCTATAAAAGGATATAAGACTGAAAAAGAAGCAGATGATCGTTACTCCAACTTCATCCGCAAGAGAAAATCAACTATGAAGTATGCAAGATCGTGTGAACAAGGGACGAGTAAATAATTTGACAATCTTTATTCAGTTCATTGTAACTATGGTGATGTTGTTATCAGGAGGTCGTATATGTATGTAACATGCAACATGTCGGAGGCTTTCACTGAGAAGGCTATGTGTACTTATGATGTTACATGAGTTGTACTCTAATTCATACATCTATTGTATTATATTTGGATTATTGTTATGGTAAAATATGTTGTTGTTAATCTATGATACATCTATTGTAATGCATATGATTAAAATGTATTATAATGCATATGACTAAATATGGTAATTGTTGTTTAATGCATGGTTAGGCATTGGAAGCATTGCCGGCTGGACATGTAGTTGTGACTAATTCCCCAGTAGGCCCGTGCAACTAACAATATACTATATCCTAGTGGCGAGCCTCCAGATAAGCCCGCCACTGCAGAGTCACTACCAATGGTTGGTGCGCCCCCTCCACTGATGTCTTCACCCGTGATAACGTGCACCACTTATTTTGGAAGTCATTTTGGCCATTATATCATGCCCAAATATATTTTTTAGCTATAAGCAGGCACTGTTAGGGCACTAGGCTCTGGAGAGTTGACGATGTCATGACACAGGGAGGGTCCCACGCGGGCCTACCCATGACTTTCCCCCTCTCTCGGCTTATCTCTTACCTAGTGCGCCCCACATGCATGGTTTTTCAGCTTCTTTTTTAGTTTTTTCTTTTTTGCATGTGAGATCTGGAATTTTGAAAGTTGGCAAAATTTTGAAGAAAAAATTCGAAAGTTTGAACCACAAAAGATCCTGAAATTTTTGCAATTCAATTTTTCTGAACTTCGAGTCATTTTGAAGTTTCTCAAATTTGAAGTCCTGAAAGCCAGGATTAGTGTATTTTGAAAGATATAGATATTTAGTCCTTCTCTTCCACAATATAAAGTGTATATTTTTTTCAAAAGTCAAATATTTCTATGTTTGGCTAAATTTAAAGGAAATTATGTCAACATGTATAGTACTAGTTTAATGAAACATGAAAATACATTTCATGTTGAATATAATGATATTGATATGGTGTTGTATGTATTGATATTTTGCTCTATAAACTTGATCAAACAATGAGAAGTTTGACTCTCAAAAAATAATATGCCTTATATTTTGAAAGATAGAATATTTGCGAAAGTGACCAAAAACAGAAAGTTGTCCGAAATTGACCGTGCCAGGGATCCGCATGGCTGCCAGCCAAATAGGTTCCACCCACCCTCATGTTTTTTTTTCTTGCGACACCTAATTATGAGAAAGAGAACCAAATAAGATGGCTCATCAAATTTTTAAAGGCAAGTCTAAACCAAGTACAAACAAAACTATAGCACATGCTCCTGTTGTATGTCATTGGACAACGCATCCATTATTTAGGAAGACCTTCCATGCAGAAATATCTTGTGAAATTTATTGTACATAAATGTTTGAAGCAGTCGCATCATGTAGGCTAACCATTCATATAAATGTGACCCCTATGAAAACGTTCTCTCCATATGCTTCACGGATAGAACACTGACGATGGAGTTTCAACACCCTCCTGCACCCACCCAAAAAGCCAAGGCTAGCTTGAGAATATGAGCCACCGGGAATGAAATGATTAGTATCCAGTTGTTTTCCTGCACTGATGTGGCCCGAGTTTCATAACAAACATAGATCAGTTCTCTTCAGGGGGTGGAGACAGGCCGATGGCAAGTAGGGCTATAGCCCTAGGCCTAGGAACAATGGCCTTTGTAATTTCTTATTAGAAAGTATATAAAAATATCATCAAAATGCATCATTCAAGGTACTTAGCCCTAGGCTAATCCGATGCCAGCTCTGCCTCTCTGGTTATCTTCTAGGTGGGGGCAACCACCAAGCTTGTGCAATCTAGGCTGCGATGAGAGATAACTCAGTGGTATCGTGTAATTGCACGATCTCCATCCATGTAGAAGCAAGCTCTGCCCACAGGTCGCTACTTCTCATTAGCTATCAAATCAAATTCAGAGTAGGTTATAGAGAAATGGAAACAACGATGAGAGAAGATAAAAATAAAAACATGGAACTTTAACTTGATGTTCACCGCTTAACTTGTTTTGTCTGGTCTCCTTAATTTTTTTCTCCACCGCTTAACTTGATGCTTCCTGAAACTGCTTTGCCGCTCGCTCCTCCCCTTGAAAATCCTTGTCATTTTTCATCTCTCTTGTGCGAACAGCAGCAGGGCCGGCGGCACAGCAGCACGACGCCCACTGTGCGACATCCTCCTCTCCCAAGCGTCCTCTCCCCAACCTCAGTAGCATCGTCCCCTCTCTGCCACAGCCTCTTCCGCTGCTCGTTGCCCATCCATAGCCCTATGTCGTCGTTGTAATCTGCAAATCATATTCGCCACTCACTGCGGAAATTTCCATAGCTTCGCACAGGCGCGCGAGGGACCCCGAGATGGCCAGACCACTTGACGTATTACACGTGTGAGCCTCCCGGTTTTGGGAACCTCGTGCAAAGGATCCTGCTCGGTTTTGGAAACCGTTGTCTTTTCTGATTTTTTTGTTTATTATTTAGTTTTTCTTTATTATATGTTTCTTTTTATTTTTTTGTTTCCATTTAATTTTTTCACATCAATTCACAAATTACAAAAAATGTTCAAATATTCCAAAATTGTCCGTGCTATTTTTTAAAGAATTTTTCATCTAAAAATTTGTTTGAACATTTTAGAATTTTCAGAATTTCATGATTTTCTTAATGCTTTTGAAAATTTCTCTTGTTTTTTAAAAAGACATATTTTCGAAGAAGTGGTATTTCGAAAATGTTTGCAACTGTAAGAATTATTCAAAAATTCTAAATTTGTTTGCTTTTTTGAAAAATTGAAAATTGCGCGAAATGTCAAAAGTAATGTTCAATTTTGATGGGGTTTTTTTTTATCATTTATGCCACTAGTTATGTCCTACTACTCAGTTTTGCCACTAGGAATTTCGACTGCTCAATTTTCATGGGTTTTCGTCGCTGTATGTCATTGGATGACGCGTCCAATATTTAGGAAGACCTTCCATGCAGAAACATCTTGTGAAATTTATCGTAAATAAATGTTTCAAGCAGTCGCATCATGTAGGCTAACCATTCATATAAATGTGACCCCTATGAAAATGTTCGCTCCATATGCTTCACGGATAGAACACTGATGATGGTGTATCAACACCCTCCTGCACCAATCCAAAAAGGCGAGGCTTAGCTTGAGAATAGGAGCCACCGGGAATGAAATGATTAGTACCCATTGGTTATCTTGTACTGATGTGGTTCGAGTTCCGTAACAACCGCAGAGCTGTTCTCTTCTAGTTGGGGGCAACCAGAAGGCTGCGATGAGCCAATATAATTGCACCATCTCCATCCAACTTGAAGAAAGCTCTGCCCATAGGTCGCCACTTCTCATTAGCTATCAAATACCCTCCCACCCCACCCCACCCCCTCCCCCTCCCACCCCCGCGTCCGGAATTACTTGTCGCTGAAATGGATAAAAATGGGTTTATCTAGAACTAAAATACGTCTAGATATATTCATTTCTGTGACGAATATTTCGGACCAAGGGAGTAGTACGAAGTAGGTTATAGAGAGATGGCAACAACGGTGACAGAAGAGAAAAATAAAAACATGAAACTTTACTTCGTACACCCCTAAAAAAATAGTTCATTTAGTCGAACTGACTATGGTCCGAGGGTACCCTGAAGGTTCCAAGTTAACATTCTTAGGTGCACGGACGGGGAAAAAACACACACCAAATTCAAGAATCGGTAGGACAAACGCAGGGCTAAGAGATTTTTTTATCTAAGTTAAAAAAAGAGATTGTTTTTTCCGGTCTCCTTGATTTGTTTTGCACCGCTTAACTTGATGCTTCCTGAAACTGGTTTGCCGCTCTCTCCTCCCCTTGAAAATCCTTGTCATCTTTCATCTCTCTTGTGCAAACGGCAATAGGGGCGGCGGCGCAGCAACATGACACCTGTTGTGCGGCACCCTTTCCCAAGGGTTCTCTCCCCCAACCCCGGCAGCATCGTCCCCTCTTTGCCAAGCGCCCCCCTTCTCCTCGATGGTCAGATTACCTAGGTGTTCAGTGCTGCAGCATAGCACTAGCAGAACCGGCGGTGCGACAAGTGTGTGGTACGATGATTTCCCCGTCTCCGCTACCCGTTGTCCATCCATTGCCCTTTGCCACCGTTGCCATCAGCAAATCATATTCGCGCGAGCGATGGGGCCGGGCCACTTGATCTATTACACGTGTCCGCCTCCCGGTTTTGGGAACCTTCTGCATGGTTCTTGATCGGTTCTAGATTCTTTGCTGATTTTTTTGCTGTGCATTCTTTGCTTTTCTTTTTTACCCTCTCCGTCCCAAAATAAGTGTCGTAAATTTAGTACAATTTTAGTACAAAGTTGTACTAAGTCTACGACACTCACTTTAGGACAGAGGGAGTATGTTTCTTTCTCTTTTTTCCATTTATTTTTATTTTCACATCAATTCACTAATTAAAAACTGTATTGAAATCAACAAAAAATGTTTGTGTTATTTTTTCCTTTTTCACTTATTAAATAATATTCCAAATTTATTTGAAAAATTTACAAAGTTCATAATTTCATAATTTTGTTCATGTTTTCAAAAATAGCTCTTGTTTTTGAAAAAAAATTAATTTCGAACTTTGTTCATCTTTTCCAAAAAATGTCACTTTTTCATAAGAGCTTCACGAACTTAAAAAATCATGTAATAAGAAACAGTTGATTTGTACATCTATGAACCGTATGCTACAATAAATCGCACCCAATAAGGAGCTCCTGCTGTAGTTTTGTTTTTCTAGAAGAAGCTCCTGCAGTAGATTATCTCGCCTGAAGGCAACAGATACATGCGTCGGCCCAGTAGCGCTTACATCACGCCCACTTTTTCCTTTTCCTTTCTATTTTTTACTGTTTTTAATATGTTCTTTTTATCTTCTTATTTTTCTTTCTGATTTCCTGTTTTTTTATTTGCAGTTCCAATTTCCATTTTGGTTTTTTAAAGTGTTGAATAAACATTTTTTAAATGTTAATCATGTATTTGACAAAATGTTAAACAGGTATAAAAAATGCTCCTCATGTGCATGAAAAAGATAAAAATTTATAGGAAAAATATTCATCAAAACATGTACTCCCTCCGACCCAAAATTCTTGTCTTAGATTTGTCTAAATACGGATGTATCAAGTCACATTTTAGTATTAAATACATCCGTATCTAGACAAATCTAAGACAAGAATTTTGAGACGGAGGGAGTATATAAATAACTATGAATCATGCATTCAAGAAATTTTAACCTAGCATTATGAAATTGCTAGCACAGTTTAATGAAAATGTTGACACCTTTCAAAGAAATGTTCGTGCCAATATAAAACAATGTTATACAATGTAAAAAATGTCTGCATAATGTAAAACAATGTTTACAATTTAAAATAAATTATCATTTAAAAAAAATCTGATGTTTCCAAAAGAATATAAGTTAAATTTTAAAAATGTTTATACAATGCTAAAAAAATGTTTTCTTAGTTTAGAAAAACATAATTGCCAACTAAAAAAGTACAACGTGTACTATTTGGGAAAATGTTACCATGAATTTGAAAGAGTGTTCTAAACATGTATTTTTTGAAATGCACATCATGTATTTGAAAAAAATGTCCGATGAGTATCATAAAAATGTACATTACGTACTGGGAAAAAGTTTGACATTCGTTGAAAAAACAAACCGATATAAACCTAGAAAGAAACAAGAAGAAAAGAAAAAAATGCAGGACAAAAAGAAAAGCAAAGTATATCAAAGAAATAAAAACTAATAAGAAAACAAGTGCAAAATGAATAAAAAACTAAAAACATTGAAAAACCAAAAAAACCTGAGAAAATAAAATAATACATCAAACTGACAGCGCGCAACAAACAAAACAATGGGTCCTACTAGGCCATCCAGGTAGACGTTGATCGTAGGCGATTCCTACTAGGAATAAGTACAGGCAGCATACAGCCTTGGTGCCCGTGGCCATCGCTGTTTTCCAGGCACCTCCCCCCTAGCGCCTGGGCCGTTGATTGCATTTTTGGGCCCATATTCTTGCATAGGTCCGATCAAACGAGAGTGTAGTAGAACTTTCATTTTTGTGCTACCTTGTTCGGTCTTCTATCGGGACCGTGGTGACGAACCTTACTCTCGTCGATCAAGTGGTTGAAACGTCTATCCATTAAGTTTACTAAGTGAATGGAAATCCTATAGTGGAAAGAGTAATTAGAGGTAATTCGCTAATATGGAGTTGTTTATCAACTTTCTTTCCTAACTAACAGGAAAAGAGGGACATGCAAGTTCGACTCTCGTTCTATTCATGTGTAGTAGTCCCTTTACATCTTGGTATTGTTGATAGTAGTACCACTCAACTACGAGACGCTTGAAAGTCAATGTATCAATAACGTTCTGAAGTGCAGAGCGCTGGTCGCTAAACAAGTCAATCTCCGTTCCCAACTCGGCCGATCGGTTCAATCGATCCAAAGGGCAAAATGCCCGCCAAATCCTATTTGGCGCCTTCTGCGCCCGATACAGGTGTTTCTACAAACGGGTGCACACCCCCTCCCCCTCCTTCGCTACTAACGGGCCGGCCCATCTATTTTTATATAACGCAAAAAGGGGGCGCAAGGCTGAATTGAACTTTGCGAGCTACTGTTTCCTGAGACGTTGCAACAACCACCGCACCAACTAGCCTGTTGTGAAAACTTACATCCTTTTTCTCCTGTCTTCTTTCATCTTTCCTTTTTCTCTTTTTCCAAATTTTCTTTCTTCAAATTCAAGAAATTTTCTTTCTTCACGTTTTTTTTCTGAAAAATGGATGAACTATTGTTTACAAATTCAATGAACTTTTTCCATAATTGACGAACTTTTTCCAAATTTAATGATTTTTTTTCAAACTCGAAGAACTTTTTTCAAATTTGGCGAACTTTTTTTCAACTTCGATGAACTTTTTTCGAATCCGATGAATTATTTTCAAATATGGATGAACTTTTTTCAAATTAGGTGAACTATTTTCAAATCCAGTGAACTATTTTCAAATCCGATGAACTTTTGTCAAAATCGATGAACTTTCTTTCAAATGCAATGAAAATGTTCAAATTCGTGAACTTATTTTTAAAATTGAATAATTTTTTCTCAAATACACGACTTTTTTGAATTCATGAACTTTTTTCAATTATTCAGTTTTTTGTGAACATTTTTTTAATTCTTTTTTTTGATTTTTTCCATTTTCTCAGAAAGACAAACGTAAATGGTCCAAGGAGGACGTGTCAAGCACGAGTGGTGAACTGCCGAACGAGTTTCTTTTTTTTGGTTGAGGCAAACCGAACGAACGGAGCGCATCGAGAGAAGAAGCAGTTGGGCTGGCCCATGGAGCGGGAGAGGCACTGAGGAGGAGGTCTCAGCCCATAGCTAGAACATGTACCAGAAGTATATAGGTTATAAAGAAAGAAAAGAACTGGTACCAGAATGCTCGATGAATCAACAATCAGCTCGGTGAGCAGATTCGCAAGAGAACTGCATGGCGCGTACACGCAGTGCCGTCCGACACCGCCGAGCAGCTCCATAAGCACTCAAGGAGTATGTGGCCTAGCCCTAGCGCTCCTTTTTTGGGTACAAATTGCAATTCCTTTTTACTTAGTAATTTAGATTTATATTGAATAATTATGCTAGCGTGTATACGCATCATTGAATAATTATAATTCTCTCATCAGTTCATCATGGTAAATTTTACTTTTGTTGTTCTCACATTCTCTGTACATGTGCATGCATTAGTTTACTAAATTTTTATTTTTTTAATCTTTGCCCCGTAGTTAAATTGTTTGAGGGAAGATAGTTGCCTAGTTGTGGAAGTTGTCACAAATCCAAGGATTTCAAGATTTTTTCTCATTCAAAATCAAGGTTTGATCTTTTTCTGTTCTACTATCTAGAAAAGCCTATCATTCATGTAGTTCGAATACACATGAAAATGATGTCTTGAAGAAGATTAATTATGAAGATACAATTGAGAACTCCATTTCAAGAAACACTAGACATATGGCACTTTTCGGTGGAACATGAGGCCAATTTATTGCTTTGGCCATACATTTAGTCTTTAAACACTGATATTTGATTCATATGGGTGAGTGTATGCGCGTGTATATGAGCGCTTGTGTCTGTACTGATGCTCAAAAAAAAACATTGATATTTGATATATTTCTAAATATTGTACTCCCTCCGTCCCAAAATAAGTGACTCAACTTCGTACTAACTTTGTACTAGGGAGTAGGAAATAACACAAATTTAAAGCTATATCATTAGGTAAGAATTGTTTGAGTTGTACTATAAGGGCATCTCCAACACTAACCCCAAACCGGACACCGCATCCGTCAGCGACTCGCAGGGACCAGTCCATGGACACTGATGCGGGAGCCGGCTATCCAACCTTAGTCCTATACATTTCAAAATGGATTTCAACAAATCAGATGAATTCATGCAAACTGGATGATTTTTATGTAAAGCCGACGAAAACATTTACATTTCACACATATTTCGACTAAGCTATAGCATACTATGGGGGCCTATGCTATTCTATTTTAACCTACTCTATCGCCGGCCGTGACGGATCCCGTTTCCCACAACATGTCTTCTTTTATATCCGGCTGCAAGCCCACCGGACCGTCGTGAGCCTCGGAGCTAAATGCTTCAGCGGTAGGGAAAGAATAGCCACCACCACTGCGAAGACGGATGAGTGGATGGTTCCTGGGCAGGAGAAGACCGTCCCCGTGGCCTACGCCGCCGCGAAGTGGGCAAGTGACCGGTTGTAACCCGGCGAGGCGGAGGCGGTGGTCTTCCAGCGACCCAAGCGGCGGCGGCCTCCCGTAGTATACTTTTCCTCGTAGTTGGATGCAGCCGTGGACATGTCGCCTTCGTCGGCGGTGCATGGCCGATGCGGAGTTGGCAGCGTCATCCTCGGTGCCCCAGTCAAATTCCTCCACGAACATGGCTTCTTTATCTGACTGATGGATGCATTGCCATTATCGCTCGTGGACGATTTGGTGTGTGGCGGCGTTGGCCAGCTTGGACGGGTGAGGACGGCCTAGCGATGGCAGTGGTGTCTGCTTCTGCTCCGGAGAGCTTGCCGTCAGCCATGCCAGAGAGTTCCTTCTTCTGTTCGCTACAGAGGCCGTCCCATAGGGCTATGGAGCTGAAGTCCATGGCATGGGTGCTGCAAAGAGGAGATGAGAGTGGAGGTGTGGTGCAGCTGCTGCCTGGTGCCTAGCCGCATTTAAATAGAGAGCGGAATATAAAGGGTATTTAATTCTAGTCGCGTTTAAATAGACAGTGAAACATACATGGTGTTTAATTTCAGCCAACATACGAATGGATGTGTGGCCCTCGTGGGATCTGACAATGGGATCTGACAATGCACCGCTCGAAAAAAATGGGATCTGACAATGCACCGCTCGAAAAAAATGGGATCCGGCAATACAACGCTCGCAGAATGTCGAGAGAACACACAGCTAGAGATGAACGGAAAATACAGCGCTCGAAAAAATGACTGCGCTAAGCATGGTTCAAACCGGAAACCAGGCGCTTCAAAGAAGTACAGCTAGTCAGTTGAGCTAAAAAGCCACCTGCTTTATAATGCAGCGCAAAGTACTAAGAATCAAACCGAGCGTCTATTCGAACTTTAAAAAAAATTGTACGCAAAACGTTATTTTGAGAAAAAAATGTGAAGGCCGTATAAAACAGCGAGCACTTTTAGAAAATTTGAATGAAAATTGAAAAAACTCAAATATTTCAAAAAATGCAAACAACTTTTGGAAATGGGAACGTTTTGAAGAATCCCCCAAAAATAGAAAAGGTGAATGTTTGTTTTGGAAAACCATAACAATTTTCAAATTCCAAAACAATTTTGGATACGCGAACATTTCTGAACACTGGGAACATTTTTTGAAACTCCCGATCAAAACTTGAAAACATGAACAATTTTTAAATTTGCAAACAATTTTTAAAACTCCCGAATTTGTTTGAAACATGAACATTTTTTGAAATTTTTGAAAAATTCTTTAAATGAAAACATTCATAGAACGCCCAACAAAATTTGAAAACATGAAAAAAAATTGAAATGGGAAGATTTTTGGGAACTCCCAAACAATTTTTTTTAAAAATGATATTTTTTGGAAAGTGAACATTTTTTGTAATATGCGAACAGTTCTTAGATTTGTGAACAAAAATTACTAACAAAAAATATTTTTTAAAATTCTGAACATTTTTCGGATTTTACAAAAGAATTTGAAATTCTGAAGAACAAAAAGGAAATAAAAAAGGAAGAAAAAAGGAATTGAAAATGAAATAAAGAAACTGAAAAAAATGAAACAGAAAAAAGAAAAATGAAACAGAAGAAACCCTAGTGAAAAACCGGTGAGGAACCATCCAGAAGGTTCCCAAAACCGGACACTGTAGCGCACCATATCTCGTAGTTGGGCTGGCCCATCTTGATCACTAGGTCGCTCGCCTCTGTGTGAAGCAGTGACAACTTGACGCAAGGAGCAGTCGTTAGGAAATTCCAACGCCCCAATCTTGCGTTGGCCTCTCTGCAGGACAAAAGTATGAATATTTTAGATATAAATGTTCTATTTACTGCTATGGATCTTTCAACTGAACTCAACCACAAGAGTCAGTTTATTCATTTAACTTACAAGTGAATTCACTCCTAGATTGCATCTCACGTGCTTAATGTGGTCGTATTATGTGTAGTGCAACCCATAGAAACCAGAACTATAATTTTGCATGATCATATTTATTATGTACCATTCATAATTGAATTATTTTCTTACCGGTTGTTCCATCTCCAAGGCTTTTTTGTAGAAAAGGTTCATGGTCAACTTGAATAGATGACAGTCAAAGAAATCTATGTGGTGCTCTGTAATTTGTAGCCAGTTTCACCCAAAATAAACTCTCTGCGGGCAAGGATCCTACTTATTTAGCCGTAAAAAAAAGATCCTGCTTATTTGATGATAAGATCTTCTGGGCCTTGAGACATCCATATTTATGAAGAAATTCTGTGCAGCAATTCCTCATGACGATATAAATGTCTCTTAACAACCGCATCACGTGTAGCTAATCATCCATATATATGCAACCACCGGTGAAGTGTGTTCTCTCCCTACTTCATTAGTCAAAGGCACCGAGTTTCAGCACCTGCCCTTCAGCTTTTAGCAAAATCAATGCCGGAAAAAACTAAGGGAGGCTAGTTTGAGAGTAGGTGACATCAGGAATATAATGCTTAGTATGTCGCAAATATAGTTTACAGCACTGTGTCGCAGCAGTAAACTACTCTCTGCCTTCCAAGGGTGACAAGAGAGTTTACATAGTCTAGGCAACACTATGATAGGGAAAATCTAGAACTCCCTTGCCTGCCGGCAGTGGTCGCTGGCGGGCAAATCCCGTGTGGCAGATGGCGCCGGCTTTGGGTTTCTGTGTGTAGTGAACTCTTTTTTTAGAACTGCATCTCCGCGTGACTATCCTTGTCGGTTCGGCAACATGCTCTGGTCGTAGCGCAGGCAGGTCATCGAGCCATGTTGTAGATCAGATTGGTTGCAGCAATGTAGGTGTGTTGTGTTTCCCACGTTGATGTAAATCATTAGATTGCTCGACACCGACACAAATGTGCCTTTGATGGTAGATCTCTAGAGATTAAACAATGTTTGATGCATGGGTTCATTAGTAGAAAACGGGCCTATTGTCCCGGTTCGTAAAGGCCTTTTGTCTCGGTTCCAGAACCGGGACTAAAGGGACGTTACTAATGCCCTGGCCCTTTAGTCCCGGTTCTAACCAGAACCGGGACAGATGGGCCTCCACGTGGCCTGCGCCCTGAGCCCAGGCAGGAGGGCCTTTGGTCCCGGTTGGTGGCACCAACCGGGACCAGTAGGCATCCACGCGTCAGCATTTCTGTGGCTTGGGTTTTTATTTTTTAAAAGGGGAGTTAGGGGTTTTGGGGGTTTAATTTAGGTATTTCATATATTGTGTTAGCTAGCTAATTAATAGAGAGAAGTGTCCTCTCTTATGTCCGTGCTTGGTCTGATGCTACGTACTATACATACGTATAGAGAGGACTAGACACGTTAGCTAGCTAGTAAGCAAACGAAGAAAACGGAAGATTGTCATGAACATATATGCATACAGAGAGAAGTGATATCGACCACCTCTCCTTCTCCGAGAGATTGGTCGAACAACAAGTTCTCGTATATCTATCCGACACTACCGGCTATATATATACAATAATTATCTCTTACAAATATAATCTCCTAAACTACGGACGCATGGTCCACATAAGAATGCCGCCAATTCCTTTTGAATTGCTCGCATGCGATCTGGTGCTAGAAGTTCATCCCGCATCCGGAACATCTAATTTGAAGAAGGGGGTCAATACATATATATATGAATGAATGAAACTCAACACAAATGATGGTAATAAAATAAAATTGTGAATATTGTTATTTACGCACTTCATATTGTTCGTCAGAGTAGCCCCGCTCACAGGTCGTGTGGCGGATGGACTCGCAAACGTAGTATCCACATAAATTATTCCCTTGGTCCTGCCACAACCACTTCACAAGAAATAGATGTCAATCAAACAGATAAGCAAGAATGCCAAATGGTATTGATGAAACTAGCACTTGAATCAATAGCTAGGAGATGCGCGGAACATGCTACTATAGTACTTATTTTCGGGTGACTAAATTACAGCTCCTTCGGCAGTCCCGGAGCTTTTTTGGTGAATTTTCTCCAAACCCTGCCAAACAAAGAAAACAATTAATTGATATCATAAATGAATAAAGTTGCTGATATGGTGGATAATGATCGATTTAACTTACTGCTGGAGTATTTGAGTCATGTCCGCATACTCCTGGGGATCTTTTCGTTTAGAGTCCAAGACAGTTACTACTCCCTGCTCAAGCCTAATCTCTAGGAGAATATAGTGGTACCTGCGCACGCATGCATAACTCAACAATTACATTACTATAACCTGGACTAATATATAAGGGAAACCGAATATGCACAAGACAGTAACACTCACTTGAAGTTGTAAGGAAAGAGTATTATATGTTTGTTTTCATTTCTTTTGAATGATCATAGCAAGTTGGCCTCGATATCTGCGGCATGAAATTTAACCTCAGTTGCATCTATGAGATACGTGTTAATGAACCCAATATCACCGACTTGTCTTTTCTTCAATTCGGCGATCTTCAATCTGCATAATATAGTGAGGATAATTATAAATACATGCAATGAAAGAGCTGAGCTATATAGAGAGACTTAATGATAGAAGTAGTAGTACTTACAGACAGTAGCAGTTGACTGTTGCTTTTACGAGGGCCAATTGATTGAAAAACTGATAGAACTCCTCAAATGGAATAGGCAACAGATCAATTCCAACGAGGTCATGCTCCTTTTTAACTCTCACATACAAAGTACTCCTCCCCCCAGACTCTCTGCAGATTTTCAAGTACCAATCATGCAATCTTCGCATTATCGTTGATAGAGATCTTTAATCTTTGACGAGAGGCTTCTCGTACTCGTATCTGTGTATCTGCACGTCCATGAAATCATAATGTACATCGTCAGGCAGGTAATCTCCAAGATTGCTATAACCGGGCACCATCCTCGGATCGACGATGTAGCTAGGCACCTTGAGCGGGGGGCACGATTGATTCCCTTGTTCGCCGAGCTGGGCAATTTGTTTCCCAGCTGCTCGTCGTTCTTTCATCCTTTGATCACTGACTGTACTTCCCGACCGCTCCGCTTCGGCCCATGTCTTTCAGATAATGCTCTCATAGTTGCCTTTCGGCGGAGACTTGGTTGGTTTTGTCAGGGCAGCCAGAGTGCGCTTCGCTTTTACCGGATCTACCTTCTCATCCGGAGGTGGATGTCTCTGTGCTTTCAACCCTTGAAACCAGTCCTCCACTTCGGTTCGCGCGATCTTCGCGTTCTCCTCCGGGGTCATCTCGTATGGTAACTTCCCTGGAGTCTTCAGAGAAGGACCAAATCTGTATTTCCTCCCGCCTCTGGCTGTACTGCTATACGCCGACAGAGCAGAAGGAGCGGCTGTCTTCTTTACTTGCTTACGAGGTAGAGGAGAAGGACTACGACGCGTCGGAGCAGCCGGAGCGGCGGCGGGTCTCTTCCGCCCTTGCTGACGAGGCGGAGAAGGAGGAGGTTGGCTGCTCGGGCGCGCCGGCGCAGGCGGAGAAGGAGGCGGAGTGCCGCCACGCGCCGGAGAAGGAGCCTGCCGAGTGCCCTGATCGTCACTCACCGGAGGAGGAGGCGGTGGAGGAGGCGGAGTGCCCTGACTCGCCAGAGGAGGAGGAGGAGGCGGAGGCGTCCAGTTCGGAAGGTTGATGAGCTCCTTCCGCCATAGGCATGGAGTCTTCAGAGCAGAACCCAGCCGAGTCTCCCCTTCACCGTACTCAGGAGGCACATAGTTGTCATCGTACTCTTATTCTTCTCCGTCTTCCATCATAACCCCTATTTCTCCATGCCTCGTCCAAACATTATAGTGTGACATGAAACCCTTGTAAAGCAGGTGGGTGTGAAGGATTTTCCGGTTAGAGTAAGACATCGTATTCCCACATTTAGTGCATGAACAACACATAAAACCATTCTGCTTGTTTGCCTTAGCCACATCGAGAAACTCATGCACGCCCTTAATGTACTCAGAGGTGTGTCTGTCACCGTACATCCATTGCTGGTTTATCTGCGTGCATTATATATAATTAAGTGTCCAAATTAATAGAAGTTCATCATCACATTAAAACCAAAGTACATACATAGTTCTCATCTAACAACATATAGCTCTCCAGAGCATCTAATTAATTAAACATACATTAAAACTATGTAAAACATTTCAATGCGAAAACAAATGCGATCATATTCGCAACCAAGGTAACAATTGATCCAACGGCATAATGATACCAAGCCTCGGTATGAATGGCATATTTTTTAATCTTTTTAATTTTCAAGCGCATTGCATCCATCTTGATCTTGTGATCATCGACGACATCCGCAACATGCAACTCCAATATCATCTTCTCCTCCTTAATTTTTTTATTTTTTCCTTCAAGAAATTATTTTCTTCTTCAACTAAATTTAACCTCTCGACAATAGGGTCGGTTGGAATTTCTGGTTCACATACATCCTAGATAAATAAAATCTATGTCATTTTGGTCGGCATAATTTTCGTAAACAATAAATGAACCAATAGTTATAAAGATAATATATATACACATCCGAATCATAGACAGGACGAGGGCCGACGGGGGTGGATACCAAAACCATCGCACTATATAAGATGCAATAATAAAAGTAATAAAATAATACAAGTATCTATGTAAACATACAAGTAAGAATATTTTTTCCTTTTAGAAAGAAGATAAGAACAAGAGGCTCACCACGGTGGTGCCAGCGATGAGCTCGGCGCGGGTGATCCACGGCGGTGAAGACGGGGACGGGGCATGACGGACCGCTAAACCTAGACAAATATTGAGAAAAATGGAGCTTGAAGGTCGAGCTTGGAGAGGAGAAAGCTTAAGTAGTGTGGCTCGGGCATTCCATCGAACACCTTGTGTGCATAGGAGGTGAGCTAGAGCACCACCAAGCTCTCTCCCCCTCGGCCAGAAAAAACAGAGCAGTGTGCTCTGCTCTTGCGCGAGGGGGTATATATAGGCACCACCATTGGTCCCGGTTGGTGGTATGAACCGGGGCTAAAGGATAGCGATTGGTCCCGGTTCATGCCACAAACCGGGGCCAATGGTGGTGAGCCAGGAGCGAGGCACATTGGTTCCGGTTCGTCCCACCAACCGGAACCAAAGGTCCAAACGAACCGGGACCAATGGCCCACGTGGCCCGGCCGGCCCCCTGGACTCACGAATCGGGTCCAATGCCCCATTGGTCTCGGTTCTGGACTGAACCGGGACTAATGGGCTGACCCGGCCTGGACCTTTGCCCCCTTTTCTACTAGTGGTTTAATCCTGTTTCACATTACCTCACGCGGTCGATCTGGGTCAGCTTCGTAATCCGTTCTCACTCAGTGACTCAGGAACCAAGATGTACATCGAGGTTGGTGTTGGTCGTGCGGAAATGGGGCATCGTCATTGGTGGTGGTTGGTGACTGTAGGCTTGCTTGGCTGCACAGTTTGGACGGTCACAATTTTTCCTACATGACGATGTCCATGTAAGAATTGTGCACAGACATTGAGTAGGACAGGAAATTCCAGATTTTGAGTCTATGGTGCACACGTGCCCATCATCGGGGCATTGGACTTCTTCTTAGGCGGGGCGCGGAGAGTGACAACCTGGAGAACATTGACAAGGTGTGCTTCGAGGATGGTTCAGTGCCGTGTTCAAGCTATTGGTTATTGACAACTCTATCTCTCTTAACTTCAGATTCTTTTTGAAAGTTGAGGCATTGATCATTCATGCAGCTAGGAACCCGAGCACGGGATCTCTGGCCTTGAAAAACTTATGAAGTTAAGAGAGATAACGTTCTTTGGTAATATCATAACAACAGGTGTTGCTAACATGGTGGCTCCAGGCTTACTGATGTACTACTTTATAAAGTTTTTATGAATAATTAACAAAGTGGTCGCATACATCGCCCAGATGCAGAGGCCAGGGGTACATCCTCCTTTTCAAAAAAAAATCATACTATTTGTGTGGTGACTAAAATGACATCCTCCGTGAAGAGACACATACAAATCATACAAGAGTAATATGTTGTTTTTTTGCGGGAACATTGTGACAGAGTATTCTTAGAAAGCAAAAAAAAGCATAATGGTTGACAAATGGAACATTGTGACAGAATATTCTTAGGAAGCAAATAATATGTGGTGTATCTTGCTAGTGCATTGAAAGGTTACGTGTTGGTACCAAATCAAGACTCTCTTCACATCACAGGGTAATAATTCTGTAGGAGTAACCCGCAGCGCAGCATATTTTGTGCATGTACATATACTCTTCAGATTCTAAATGAATCGTAGTGTTGCCAATTTCATCTGAACATTATGATTACTTTGTCAAATCTTTGTGTATTGAACAAAAACAACCAGTGTGAGCTTTTGTGTTCTGGGTTTTCACAAGGTTCTGATTCTGTGTTCTGGGTTTTCACAAGGAACTTTTTTAAGTCATGCACGCACTACTACTTTAGCAATTTCGTGGAAAGCTTTTCTTGACAGCGATCACGTGCCTTGACGTTCACACTAATCTGTTTGACAACAAACCAAGCGGCAGAACAGCTACAGCGTGGATAAACACCAACCTCGATGTTGCTGGCGTCTTTCAGGATGCCGTCGTGTTTGTTTGTGTCTGAAGGTCGTTTGCACTCTGAAGCTGTATGTAGCTCTTTTTCTTTTACGGGAAATGAACTTTCATTAATCAAGCATCGTGATTACAATCCAAGTCAACTATGCTAGCTATCTCCATAGGGGAGTGACAAAGCCAGCAGGCAGTACGTTGTTGCGAGCGACCTATAGACGCAAGGGTATGACTCGTCATATTCGCGTGCCTACTAATTTTAGCTAAACTAATGTTCCTTTCGTGAGCCAGAAGCCGTCTGATCTCACTAACACGATAAGCATACCTTGACCGATCCACATCCTTAGATTGCACCATTTGTAACAGTTCGGCGCAGTCGGATTCCACAATCAGCGGCAAGTCTGAAGCTGTAGGTAGCTCTTTGAGGGTGTTATTTTCTTTGTGTGTGTGCATGTGTTATTCGATAGTGGAGGTTGTGTGTACTTGACTTTGTAGGGTTCTTCCTCTTCTTTTTCTATCTATTTGATGGTTAAAAAAGCATTATGTTTACGAGAAAGCTAAAATCCAACTGGTCGGGGTTTGCACCGTGCCGACCCTTTTATCAAGGTTGCACGCGCTTGCACACTTTCTGTTAATCACATGGACGTCGCTTTCACGTCCAAACATGCATGTCGCTATCACTGCCCATGCATGCATATCGCAAACAGTCAAACATGCACATGTATGCTCCTGCTAGGATTCCAAAAAACTACGGTTTTTAATTTTTCTCATATAACTACCAAGTCAGGGTCGGCTGTTTCAAAAAACCCAAAACGCTGAGTACTTATCAATTGATCACGATTATGACAGGTGGGCCCGATGCGTAAGAACTCTAATTGTTTGACCGTTTGTTTGACCGTTAGGGGGTGGTCCTGCACATAAATTTTAAAAAGCAATCCGGTCCCTGCATTTTTTTGTAAAAAGCAATCGGGTCCCTGCTCTCAGATCAGGGCCAGTGGCGCTCCTCTCGCTCCTGAGCTGCACCTTGCGACCCCGCCTACTCCGGCCGGTGAGCCGCCCGCCGCCGACGCTTGCCGGAGCTCAACCCTGGACGCTCCTCTGCCTCACCTCCTTCTCTCCCGCTCTCTAAGCCCGCCGCTTAGCCGTGCGCATGACGCCCTCGGGCCAGTGGCCGCCTCTACGCCGTCTCTCCACGGCGAACGGGGACCCCTGGCAGCCCCATGGTGGGCGGCGAGTCCACTCCCGATGGCGCGCGGCGGCGTAGTGACACGAGCAGAGCCCCATGCGGGCGGCGGCTACCGACGACGCGCGGCGGCACGGCGACCCGTGTCGGAGCCCCACGGCTGTGCGGAGACTCCAGGCGGCGCGCGCGGCGGCGCGGCGGCCCGTGCCGAAGCCCCATGGCTGCGCGGAGACTCCAGGCAGCGCGCGCGGCAGCGACTCCCGCTGCGGACGAGGTTGGTGAGCTCCTTATCACCAGGAGCGCCGGCGAGCTCCTACTTGTAGTACCAGCGTAGGGGGGCCGGACATGGCATAGGACAGCGGCATGGGCCAGCGGTGTCGCCGGCTGCCATGGTGGTGAGTTTCTGCATGGGCCAGCGGTGTCGCCGGCGGCAGCGTAGTTTCTCCGGCGTTCTTCGCGAGCAGGGAGTGGAGGAGAAGAAGGAAGGCAGTGAGGAGAAGAAGGAGATGACTAGATGAGAAAAGACACTGACATGTGGGCCCCACATGTTAGTTAACGGTCAAGCAAATGGTCAAACTAACGCTTCGTTTAGGTGTGGGTCCGACCTGTCATAATCACCATCAATTGATAAGCACTCGGCAATTTGGGTTTTTTTGAAACAGCTGACCCCTGACTTGGTAGTTATCTGAGAAAAATTAAAGACCGGTAGTTTTTTGGAACCCTAGCCTGTAAAGTAGTAGTTTTATGCTATTTACTCTGCTCCTTCAAACGCGCCCCATACTTGGGCCTGTCAGCTTCGTCATTGGCTGCTCGCTTGCCACTTCTGCGTGATGCTTTGCTGTATTGCTGTTGCGTCCGTGCTAGATAAGAGCATTTACGGTCGGGTGCCGCAAACCCATCTCAAACGTTCAAGGAGACGGCTCGATCAGTGTCACAAAAACGTGATTTGGATGAACACCTCACACCGGCCTCAAACGACTAGATGGACTGGTACCCTCATATCCAGTCTAAATATGAGGCTGATATGGAGAGTCCAGGGCGCGACCATGTGCGTCTGTCATGTCGGACCTGGCCCACACTGACCCATCCGATCCCACATATATTCATTCTGATCCCCTCTCGGACCAGATCCTAGCCACTCCCCTTCACTCCATTGCGCCATCCAGGCCGACGATCTCCGGCCTTCTCTGACATGGTGGGCAGCGGATGCGTTCCAGATCCGTCGACCATCACTAGTAGAAAACGGAGCTTTAGAACCGGTTTGTAAGGGCCTTTAGTGCCGGCTATGGAACCGGCACTAAAGTGTGGGCACTAAAGGCCCCCCCCTTTAGTACCGGTTCGACACGAACCGGCGCTAAAGTGCCACCACGTGGCGTGAGCTCGCGCCCTGGTATGGGGGACCTTTAGTACCGGTTGGTGTTACCAATCGGTACTAAATGTTTTTTTTTGAAAACTTTGGAAAAAAAATTTGATTTTTTTTTTGATTTTTAATTTTCCTAAATTATTTGATGATTTAGTCTCTAATCACCTCTCTTAACTGCTCAAGTGTAGATCACTCATTCCAAATCATCTAACTTCCCGACCGGTCACCCATCCCTCTCACTACTCCAGCCCGAGCACGCTTAACTTTCAGGTTCTATTCTCCTTCGTTTCCGAGTCTGCACTTGTTGTTTTCCTGACAATAGTAAGATGTCAATCCTATTAACCCTCAGGAGTTTAGCTTGAGCATGAAGTCACACATTTCACCGTTTGCGTTTGAAACTATTATTCTAAAAAAATAGTAATTATTTAGTAACGCTAATATTTGTTGAATAAGTTTGATCATAGTTTGACCACAGTTTGACCACAGTTTGACCATAGTTTGACCAGATTTGACCATCAAAAAATTGAAATAATTATTTAGTAACACTAATATTCTTGAATAATTATGTAGTAACACTAATATTTCTTGAATAAGTAGTTTGACCATAGTTTGACCATAATTTGACCACAGTTTGACCAGATTTGACCAAAATTCAAAAAAAACTAAGATACTTATTTAGTAACACTAATATTATTGCGTAATTATTTAGTAACACTCTATATTTCTTGAATCAGTTGTTTGACCGGTTTGACAAGATTTAACCAAAATTGAAAAAAACATAAATTAGAGCATATCTTTATTTCCTTTTACAATTTTGTCATTTCAAAAATTGTCCTAAACCCTAAACCCGGGACTTAAAGCGTCGGAAACTCTATGGTAAACAGTAAAAACTAAGGGTTTAAACCATAAAGCCTAACCCTAAACTCTGAAATCTAAACCCTAGCACTAAACGCTAAAAACATCTAAAACACCCAAAAACTCCATTTTCCCTTTGGAATTTTGTGATTTTAAAAAATTGTCGAAACGGAAAACTGGTATATTATATGTATTTTTCTGAATTAGGATGATATAGTTATGATTTTTTCAAGTTTGAAAATTGCCCTATAGTCCCGGTTATTGTCTCCAACCGGGACTATAGGTTAGACCCCTTTAGTGCCGGTTCGTGGCACGAACCGGTACTAAAGGTTGGCCCTTTAGTACCGGTTTATGCCACAAACCGGGACTAAAGAGGCTCGTGGGGCCCCGGCCTGACGCCAGCCTGCCATCACCCCTTTAGTACCGGTTCGTGGCACGAACCGGTACTAAAGGTTCAACACGAACCGGCATTAATGCATATCCGTTCGAACCGGCACTAATGGTACCATTAGTACCGGGCCAAAATCAAACCGGCACTAATGTGCTTCACGTTTGACCCTTTTTCTACTAGTGCATGGGCTCATCCTACGCGGCCCCGAGGAGGAGATGACCATACGGTTTGCGCTCCGCCGCTCTCGGGAGAAGGCTGCCAGACGGCAGCACTCGGACCGCTTCCGTCGGGAATCTATTGCGTCCGCATAAATGGTGCATGGATCCGCTGGTAGGGATGCCATCACTGCCTCACCTGAGGCGGTGTGGTCTGTCTGGCGTCCGAATGCGGTGGCGGATGCGCGGCCCTTCCGTTGGCGCGCCGAGCTGGAGGACACACAATGGGCGTCCTCCAATGCAAACATGGCATGGCGTGCCTGCTGTGCGAGGCAACGAGTGCGGGAGGCAGTGACAGCCCTTGCGGCGATGGACGTTGGCGAGATGGAGTCGCATTCTCCGATGCCCCGTATTGTGCACCAGTGCGGGTGTCGCAACCGCGTCGTTGTGACGCCGGCTCCTCCTAGAATGCATCCATAATCGATCTCACGTCCAACGGCATCGTCCGGATTGCAGGCTCCAACGAGGAAAAGTAGGGCACGAGAGACGGTGGCACCTCGAGTCCCGTGAGTCGGTTCGTGTCAAGAGCATGATAATTTACGCATCTCACACCTGATAACTTATGTACAAACATTGTGCTAACTTTGCTAGGGGTGGGGGTTGTTGTAATACACCTCCGATAATTCCGTGTGAATAGCATGGTAATTTACACATTGTAGACTTGATAACTTATGTGCAACATGTTGATAACTTTTGACCCGGAAAAATAAAGTTGAAGAAACATGTCCCCGATACTTTTGTGTGAATTACATGGTAATTTATGCACCGCAAACATGATAACTTATGTACAAAGACGACGATAATTTTGACCCGGCAATTCATGTGTAAATAACATGATAATATATGTAAAACTGAGTTGATAACTTACTTAGTCCAGGTATGATAACTTTTGACCGGGAGGGTGGGAGGGACTTGTCTGAAAAACACTCTTCGGTAACTCATGTGTGAATAGCATGCTAATATACACACAATTGAGCTGATAACTTAGTTAGCCCAGGTTTGACAACTTTTTGGCCGAAAATAATTGTCGAAACATATCAACATGAGATCTCAAAGGTATCGTCGCAATGAATTTTTTATGTAAAAATAATTTTTGTATCGAAGTGACGGTTTGCCTTACAAAATATTTCAGATTTTTTGAATTTCAGTAGAATCTTCTCTGACATTAGCATTTTTCGTCATTTAAGGCATGCGTGAATGTGCATGCAAGGAGAAGGTCGAAGGAACAAATTTTGAATGCCCAGATAATATCTATGTAAACAACATGATAATTTATGCTAAGCTGGCATGTTAACTTGCGTAGCATATCTGTGGTAACTTTTTACCCGAAAAAAGTCATTGGAACATACCAACATGGGATCTAGTTTCGAAGATCTCGCCGCGATGAATCTTTTATGTGAAAATATTTTTTCAATAAGAGCCATGTTTGAGTTATGAAACATTTTAAAGTTTTAAAATAGGGAGTATCTAGGATGACATCAATGTTTTGTCATCTAATGCATGCATGCATGTGCTCGTGGGAAGAAAGGTTCAAAGAGCATTTTTCATACCTGATTTTTTGTTTTGAAAACAGCTTGATAACTTATGTGTCGGAGACGTGATAACTTACGTAGTACATGCATGCTAACTTTTGACCTGAAAAAAAGTCATCCAAACATATCGACACGAGACCTAGTTTTGAAGGTCTCGTCGCGACGAATCTTTTATGTGAAGACAATTTTTCAATCCAACAGACGGTTTGAGCTATAAAACATTTTGAATTTTTAGTTTGAAAAAGAATCTGCTGACATCATTAATTTTTTTCTTGCATGTATGTAATTAGGAGCTTCTAATATTTGGTTGACACACAAGGAGAAACGGTGAAGTTAGTATCTGCATGCATGCGTTCGAATATGTTGCAATGGTCTGAACGTTCGGATTTTAGCACAGTCATTATGTTTAACCTACATAGAATTCAACTAATACAATACCAACGAAGTGGTAAAGGATGCCGCCTTGTCTTTGAGGCAATAATACTTCTCATGACCTGGCATGCCCTGTAATTTGTAACCAGTTTCACCCCCAAAATAAATCTATGTGAGCAAGGATCTTCCTTATTTGATGATAAGATCTTCTGGGCTTTGAGACTTCCATATTTATGAAGAAATTATGTGCAGAAATTTCTTGTGCCGATATGAATATCTCTAGCAACCGCATCATGTGTAGCTAATCATCCATATAAATGTGACCACCGGTGAAGTGTGTTCTCTCCCTTTCCGCAAAAAAAAAGTGTGTTCTCTCCCTACTTCACGAGTCTTCAGAAGTCAAGTTTCAGCACATTCCTTTCGTGCCAGCCTTTAGCATAATCAATTCAAGAAAAACTAAGGGAGACTACCTTGAGAGTAGGAGGCATCGGGAATATAATGCTTAGTATGTCGCAAATATAGTTTAGACCAGTGTGTCGCAGCAGTAAACTATTCTTTGCTTTCCAAGGGTGACTACAGAGTTTACATAGTCCAGGCAACACTTTGATAGGGAAAATCTAGAACTTCCCTTCTGTCACGGTGGCTGCTGGTGAGCAGTAGGGGCGGAGCCCAACCTTCCCATCAGCTCTGGCTCTCCCTTGCCTATCGGCAGTTGTTGCTTTGGCGGGCAAATCCCGTGTGCCAGATGGCGCCGGTGGGAGACCTCCTCCTTCATCGTGTGCATCGATGGTTGAGGCGGTGGCGTTGGGGCCTCGGGGCGAGCAGGATCGCACAGATCAATGAATCTTTGGGCTGGTTTGGCGACATGGCAGTCATCGTTCAGATAGTGCGGGGTCACTACAAGAAATATGTCAACTTGTGACCACCACTATTGGTCACTGAAAGGTCACAAATTTCCATTTGCGACCTTTTTGTGACCAAAAACAGAAGGTCAAAAGCTGGCCGTCATAAACTGACTATAGCGACCTTTCTTCTGGAATGGTCGAAGACGTTTACGACCAAAATATTCCTACTGTGGCGTTTTGGTCACTAGCAACCTCCCCAGGCCACGTAGGCATCCAGCGTGGCAATCTGACGTGGCACAAGATTCAGCCCGGTCCAATTTGATTTTCTACATGGGCCTAGCCCAACAATTTGGCCTTTTTACTGTATTTTTTCCTGTTATTTTCTGCTAGCTACATGGGCCTAGCCCAGCAATTCAGCCTTTTTATTTTCTAGGCCATGGCCTTTTTGATTTTATTTTTTCCAAGAGGTGAGCCCACTAGTGAGATGGGACCCAGTTGTCACTATTATATTCTCCAGATCTCAATTTTCTAATAAATAAATAACAATATTTAAATCCGAACAGAGACACAACAAAATGCTTCAAACAGAGCACGACTAATCAGGAAAAATATGGTTCACATCATGAATACTATCAAACAGAGCCAAACTTGGCACATTATTACAACCAAACATGGATCACATTAGTTTTACAATAAAAAAATGTTCACATCAGGTAACACAGCTATAACAGTATAACTAGCTCCAATGCTTCTCCCAACTTGTTCATCCTGGACCTCACGACAAAACATGAATGAAGACCAGCATCTGCAAGTTATTAAGCAAAATGGTTAGAACAAGCAAAATGCGAATTTTTTATCATTTAAGCATAGAAAGACAGGGTCAACAGCATTTCAATGTTTGAAAAGTGAACCAGGATTTCAATGTTTGAACAGCAAGAAATTGATACAGTAGATCATATGCGGTTTAATCAACCCCTAAGGAGAGACACGTTGACACATTCATTTGGCAACACCTGTAGAAATTGAACCTCCTAAACATGCAATGTCGAATTTGTATCTCAAAGAAGTATACATACTTATCAGGTTTAATTAGCACAGAGAAGCCAAATGCTAGTAACTCATGATTAGTACACAAGACATGGTTCAGCAAAGTAAACAAGAAGGTGGCTGCAGTACAAAAGTAAGCTCATCACACAGAATAAATGAGTGGAACTATAGTACATCCTCTAAATTAGCATGTTCACAAGATTAAAGTAAGCGCAGCATAAGCATATGAGTTTTGTTTGGCACCATCACATCAAACATAGCAACGCCAACGTGAAAAGTTTCAGCATTATTGACATATGTTTCCTCGGAATCATACTACACAAAGAAGGGTTCAACCTCAAGTCTGAACTAGCCTTACATGGTGAAGTACAGATTTTAGTGGCTACATAAACAAGAAGCATCGGCTTAAGTTGCAACCTGCAACAGAAACACTTGCAAAAATCGGACACTTGGGGGTTTGGCAGGAGTGCTACCTTGTGGATGTCGCCCATGATGTGTGAGAGGAACAAGAGCGCTTCCGTCAGGTTATCTGCAGTATTCCACGCAGAAAAACATGGCATCTTCAGTACGAATTCAGTCAACCAAGAGAGATGTGCTGAAGCTCGTATGATCTAACTGAACATTACATTAGCGGGAAGATTTACAAGATGGCGATTGTGATGATGATCTGTAGGTGAGGAGCTGGGAGGTGTAGTTGTTGACGGCTCCGGCGACGCGGCAGCCCTTGACGCCCTCCTCGTCCTTGCTGCGAAGGATGGCCGGGACTCGAATGCTGTGCTCCCTGGGCGTCACCTGCTCCCTCTCATTGTAAGTTGTAATCAGGTGCGGGCTCCCTGGGCGATACATGAAAGGGAAGTTCTCAAGGTTGACAATCTCGTTGTCCGACAAGTCAATCGTGTCAAACTGGTCCTGTTATCAAAAAAGGAACAAAGACAGTTATAACATGTTTTCCTACTAGTATTTACAAAGTTTTTATTTCGGTAAATTAGAAAGAGGGGAGATGGGGCACATAACTTTGAGGCACAGTTATGAGGTAGTGTCTGATGAAGGTTGCCCTTTGGGGCGGCAGCGGTAGCTCCGCCAAATGTAGTAGCAGCACCTCGGACTGGCACAGCGGCAAATACCGAGAAGAATGTCATGACAAAAGCAACACAGAAGGCTTTTGTGATGGCATACCTGAAAATAGCAGTAGTAGGTTAGTGTGGTTTATGTATATTTGCACAGCACACAGCATAACAGATAAACAAAGGCCAAGAACCCATAGGCGCCAGAAAACAAAAATCTTTTTAGACTAATGCCTATTCCATGCCATCTGATCTACAGCAGCAAAATTCACTATACAATAGTTATTTCATAGAAGAATGTTACTCCAACAGTACAATTCACTACACAATAGTTATTTTATAGAAAAATGTTCCTCCATGTGCATCAAAAGCAACCAATGCATCTTTTCACTGAGCTTGCTGGGGAAAAGCAATGATGCTACAGAAGCAGTTCTTGAACTTAATCCGTACTACATGCGCAAAGTAACTGGAGAGAGATTGTCTGCACAATCCCATCCGAGCTTCTGAACCATACAACAGCAGACTAAATGCCACTGAAAGAACAACACAGTGACTTGAAAAGCAATACAGCGGACGGAGTTAACATATGCTATTTGCAAACCCAGAAATTAAATCGGCTAGATGTCGACTGAAACCTGCTGAGACTAACAAGCTGCAGCCAAACTGACAAAGTGGTCTCGCTATTGTGTTACTCACGATGCAGATGTCGAGAATTTAATGTCCGATAGCCCCTAACTGAACCCGAACCTGAATGGTATTGACACTTCCTGACTGAACCTGAACGCAGTGTGAGGATTAGGAGAGGAGGCGTACGTACATAGCAGACAGATGCCAACGAGGAGAGGCCACTGGCGGCGAAGTCGGCGGCGAACTTGTGGACAGATGCCAACGAGGAGAGGTCCAGCTCCGTCACCTCCACGCTCGCGCCGGGGGTCTCGGCGAGGACGGCCTGGCGAACGGCCTCTGCGGCGGCGAGGTTGCGGACGGCCATGACGACGTGGGCACCGCGCGCCGTCTCCACGCCGATCCCGCTCGACGCACCTGTCAGTGGCAGGCAACCGATTCAGCGAATCGAATTAGATGGAACGAGGGAGGAGCAGAGAGGACCAAGGAAAAGATGAGGACTCGTCACCTGCCATCGCGCGACGCTGCCGCCGGCTCCCTCTCCACCGCGCCGTCGTCCAGCTCCGGGACGTGATGGGCGTCGCTGCGGGACGCATCGAGGAAGGAGGTGGTGGCGGGACGCGCCGCTGCAGGACGGGGAGGAGGTGGCGGCAGCGAGGAGATGAGGGAGGGGGTGGATCTGGCCGCCACCATGGCCATGGCCGTGCCGTGCGGCTAGATTGGTGGGCGGAGGGGTTGGGGATGAGCTACCTGGGACGCAAGAGGCGGATCTGGCCGGAGGAGAGGGAAGAGCGGAGGCAGGGGAGCTCGGATCTGGGCTGCACACCGGCGAGGCCCGCCGGAACACGCCGGAACAAGAGGCGTAGGTGGCGGCAGCAAGGGTTTCGGGGGAGGGATTGTGGGTGCGTGAGGGAATGAGGAGCAGAGAAAGAAAGGAGGCGGGGGGGGGGGGGGGGTGGATGGAAAACATCCACGAGTAGAGCTAGGGTTTCGGCTTAGGTGGGCTTGGGGTTGGTGTGGTGGGCCGAGGACTGCCGTTGGATCCGCAAGCATCCGACGGTGTTCCAGGCACGATCCGTGTGAGACGTCCACGGACCAATCAAAATGCAGTACCACGTTATGACCATTTAAATTGGTCCTAGTTGACTAAAAATAGCTATTTTATGACCTGAGAAAATTCAAAAAGAAAATGAAAAACATTCTCATTGTGTCACCAAATGTGAATAAGTTTTCAGGAAAAGTAACAAACATGAAATAAGATAAATATCTTTAAAAATATGTCATGAGAAACGAGTTTTTTTGGCAAAAAAAACATTTTCCATTTTTCGAGTGCTCGAAATGAGGTTTTTTTGTGAAGGACCTCCAAAATAATTGTTGCAAAATTGGACCAAATCATTTTTCTAAAATACTAGGCCATATTTAATGCACAATTGACCAAATGGTTGGGTGTCAAAAATTTTGATCCACCTCTCGTGGAAAAGACAAATTTCCGCCGATTCAGCTGGAAGTGTGTCAAATTTGAACTGCAGTTGCCTCATAGTTTGCTATTTATTTTTTTTCAAAAATCATTTCTAGGTACATAAGTATCTATTTAATCAGAGAAACACCAAAAAAATTCCAAGATTCAACCACTAGCTAGGAACGGTCAAGCCCGCCGTTTTGACCGCATTTTGAAACGGGCATAAAAAATTCAAAAAAAATCAAAAAATTGGGAAACCTTCGCATTGTGTCATTATATGTGGCCAAGTTCCCAGGAAAAATAACAAACTTGTAATACGACAATTATTTTAAAAAAGTGTTCTCAGAAACAAGCTATCAAGTGTGAAGATGAATGGCTTTAACCCCAAATGCTCAATCTTATGGCCACATACATGGCATAGTTTGTTCAAATCATCTCATATTGTGCCCAAGGGTGCGTATTGGAATGACAAACAATGTTGTTTAAGGAATTTTTCATTTTCTTTGGATGAAAAAACCATTTTCCATTTTTCGAGTGCCCGAAATGAGGTTTTTTTGTGAAGGACCTCCAAAATAATTGTTGCAAAATTGGACCAAATCATTTTTCTAAAATACTAGGCCATATTTAATGCACAATTGACCAAATGGTTGGGTGTCAAAAGTTTTGATCCACCTCTCGTGAAAAAAAACAAATTTCCGCCGATTCAGCTGGAAGTGTGTCAAATTTGAACTGCAGCTGCCTCATAGTTTGCTATTTATTTTTTTCAAAAATCATTTCTAGGTACATAAGTATCTATTTAATCAGAGAAACACCAAAAAAAATTCCAATATTCAACCACTAGCTAGGAACGGTCAAGCCCGCCGTTTTGACCGCATTTTGAAACGGGCATAAAAAATTCAAAAAAAAATCAAAAAAATTGGGAAACCTTCGCATTGTGTCATTATATGTGGCCAAGTTCCCAAGAAAAATAACAAACTTGTAATACGGCAATTATTTTAAAAAAGTGTTCTCAGAAATGAGCTATCATCTCTGAAGATTCATGGCTTTCAAGCCAAATAATCAATCTTATGGCCACATTCATGGCATAGTTTGTTCAAATGATCTCATATCGTGCACAAGGGTGCATATTGGAATAGCAAACAATTTTGCCTAAGGAAGTTTTCATTTTCGTTGGACGAAAAAACCATTTTCCATTTTTCGAGTGCCCGAAAGGAGGTTTTTTTTGAAGGAACTACCAAATAATTGTTGCAAAATTGGACCAAATCATTTTTATAAAATACTAGGTCATATTTAATGCACAATTGACAAAATGGTTGGGTGCAAAAAGTTTTGATCCACCTCTCGTGAAAAAGACAAATTCCCGCCGATTCAGTTGGAAGCGGGTCAAATTTGAACTGCAGCTGCCTCATAGTTTGCTATTTATTTTTTCCAAAAATAATTTCTAGTTACATAAGTACCTATTTAATCATAAATACATGGTTTGGTGGCGATACGTCGAGGTTTGGGCGGTGGCCGAGGGCCCCAACTCTAGAGCGCGTAAGCTCGCATGCCCGCCGCGTGGTCACCGCGTGACCGTGGCGTTGCCATGTGTTCTGGGTGGCCTAGACATGTCTAGTGGGTTGGGCACTCCCCATGTAGGTGCTAGAAAGAAAATTACAACATAAGATTCTCACGAGGAGACCGATCGGTGCTCAAACATGAATTAGCAGCCAAGTGTTTGATTAGCGGTACAGGAAATGTACATGGCTAATGGGCGTGAGTTTTGGCTGAGGATGATCAGTTACTAAGAAGACCGTCTTCACAAATTTTCAGATCAAAAGGAGGAGCCTAGCTAGTACTTGCTTTGCAAACCACCACACTGGACATAAATACGAATGTTGAAGCTCGGCTCAAAATAATGAATGGATTGAGCTGGCATTTGGTGGAGGATGGTTGTTTGGGCATAGGAAAGCACTGTAGAAAATGGATACTATTTGGACATGCCAAAGTGGTACTTCCTTCACAAACTGTTACTCTGAACAGAATAGGAAAATGAATATTTTTGAATTATTTTTGAACTAGGCAAGGAAGGTTTTTACATATTTGACGAAGATATGACCCAAAGAATTTATGAGATTTTCTTGGGAATTTTGGGAATGACAAAAATATAGGTTGCTTCACAACCTAGGGCAAAAACTGCCACATGGACATGCCACATAGGCAAAACTGATGAGGTGGCGCCTAGTCATAGCAACCCACCACAGTTTACAATGCTATGACCATCTATATTGGTCGTTAACAACTAGAAAAAAGGCAGCGGACTAGCGCTGTTTGCTTTATGACCTTTTCGTGTGAGGAAATTACGACCTTTCTGACCAAAATGGTCGCAATGGTTTAGGGTTTGGAGCCCCCCGAACAGCTTTTGACCAATTGGTCTGAAATGGTCATAAATTTATGACCAATTCTTCGAGGGTCACTGACAGAAGGTCATAAGTTGACATATTTCTTGTAGTGGGTGCATCTCTCGCTTTGGATTTCTGTGTCTAGTCCAGTTCCTTTTTCGAACTGTGTCTCCGCATGACTGTCCTCCCGGTTCGGCAACCTGGACTAGTCGCGGCGTGGTCATGTCACTGAGCCACGTTGTAGATCAGATTGGTTGCAGGCTTGCAACCTTGTAGGTGCGTTGTGTTGCTCACATGGATGTAAAGCGTTGGAGTGCTTGACACCCACCCAAAGGTGCCTTTGATGGTAGATCTAGAGATTAAACTTTGTTTGATGCATGGGTTTAATCCGGTTTCATGATGCCTCACGCTATGGGTCTGGGTTGGCTCGGTAATGTGTTCGCACTTGGCCACTCAGGGAACCAAGATATCCGTCGAGGTTGGTGTTGGGCGGCTAAAAATGGGGCACCCTCATCAGTGGTGGTTGGTGACTATAGGATTTTTTTTCAAGAAACCTTCTAATATACTCATCAACTATCAAGGTAGTACAAAGAACATCATAAATAAGAACTACATCCGTATATGTCTATAGAGACACAGTTGTAGTCACGCCGCTGTCACTGGAGCGAGCCGAAGTCGGGCAAATATGTTGCAGTAGACAGTCGAAAAGTTGCCATGCTAAGGCCCCATAGGACCAGCACACCAGAACAGCAACCTCCGCCAATGAAGGGAATTCTAGATCAAAAGAATCCAACTTGTAGACACATAGACGCAAACGAACAAAGACCTGATTCACACCGATCCACCAAAAACAGATGCCGACCGGATGCCATGAGATCCGTCGAAGACAAACCTCCACACGCCCTCCGACGACACTAGAATCATCGCCAAGACGGGCGGGGAGGATCTTATTCCATCTTCAAGATGCCGCATCTGCTTCATCTTTCTAAGCGTGGCACAAACCCTAACAAAACTCCAAAAACACTTTAAAACGGAGCCCTCCCGCCGGCAAAGGTCGGGATTAACCGTGCCTTCATGATACAAGGACTATAGGAGACGAGACTGACCGGCGGCAGTGCCGGCGAGAGGCAGGAAACTGATGTAGAAAGAACTTCTCTGTAATGGGTGTTGACCGGTCGCATCCACACGTACTTCAAATACTAATGGTGACTATAGGCTTTGCTTGGCTGCACTATTTGGATGGACATGGTTTTTCCTTGCATGACGATGTCCATGTAAGAATTGTGCACAAAGAATGAATAGGACAAGAGATTCCAGATTTTGGGTCTATGGTGCACACGTGCCCGTCATCGGTGCATTGTACTTCTTCTTAGGCGCCGCGCAGACGGGTGATTTTGATTTTGGTGATCTTCAAGTACCGGGTCTTGAGTTATGGGATGAAGAGTGTAGTTCTGTTATTCTCTAGTATATACTTGTTAATGGTGATCTTACTTGTCCTTCCTTTATTGAAGGCAGTATTATTCATCAACGGCCTGAACTTTTTGTCCAGGGTGAAATCCCAGGATCCATATTCTTTATTTGGACGCCAACAACATGGTTGATTTTAATGTTTTGTTGTGGAGACACAGTTCAGTCCAGGAACGGGTGTTGCCAACGACATGGTTGATTTTAATGTTTTGTTGTTGTAGGTCATTGATCGCTTCGGCATGATCTTCAGTGTGCCATACAGGATCCACAACATTCATCCTTCCAATGTCGCTCCCCGTAGAGACCCGGGAGCAACCCTAAACCTACGTCACCGCCACCCCAACCCCACCCTCCCCTTCCCCGCCGCCGCCGGTGGGCGCCCCTGGGGCAAAGCCCAGAAGGCGTCAGCGGTGGCGGGGCAATCTCTCTTGCGTGCGTGAGGTACAGGAGCGGCATGGGGAGCTCGCTTGCGGAGCGGTTGGCCTCGGTGCGGCGCGGCCGAGCTCGTGGAGGCAGGGGGGTGGCACGGTCGCGCTCGTGGCGGCTGGGGGTGGTGCGGGCGCCAGCGTGCGCGCAGAGGCGCTTGGGAGCGGCACGGACGTTGGCATGCGCGTGGAGGCGTCTGGGTGCGGCGGCGGGGCTGAATGACATGGGACGGCTAGGATCTGGCCGGGCCAAGTGGCGTGGGGTGTCTGCGTGCAGGCAAACCACAACGGGGACTCTTGCGCAGAGAGGTCGAGGCATGGGCGCGTGCGTGCATGGGTCTCGGCAGCGTGCTCCTGCTGGTTTGATGGGAAGATGGTGCGGATATGCGGCGGGGCAGCCGGTGGCTGCGGGCAGCAAGGCAAGAATGTTGGGGGCAGCGGCTCTAGAGCGATGGATGTGTCGGCATGGGCTGCTGCATCAGCTGGGGACGGTGGATTTGGAGCGGTGCCCTCGGATCTGACCCAGACAAGTGCGTCGTCTCTTTGTTGCGTGAGGTGCCGGAGCTGGTCATCGTGTGAGGGCTATGGCGGCTGACGGCGGGATGTGAGGGCTATGGCGGCTGACGGCGGGAGGTGCTCTAGAAAACGAGATTGGCTCCGGTGGTTTGGGTATCCATGGTGCAGGCTCACTGATAGGAGAGGAGGGACTTGGGCCAAAGCTTTTGATGGCGTTGCCGTAGAGTTCTTCCTCTCCTTTCATGTGTTTGGGATCTTCGGGTGAGAACCTAAACTTTAGTTTTCTGGATTGGGCGACGTCGGTGTTTATGTTGTAACAATCGTGGAGGAGTCTCTTTGGAGGGTCAACCTTTGGATGTTGTGCGGGGCTCTTTTGTTTTCATGGGCAGTATTTGCCAGGGTGAAGGCTTCGGAATCTTTTGTTGAGAGCCGAGGTGGCGGCTTGGGCAGCGGCACCCCGACATGTTGGTTATTAGTTATTACACCTATCGCAGGGCTATGGAGTGCTTGTCTTTTCATCGTTGCGGTGAGTTCCTGGTCTGCTCCTTCCTTAGCAGTCATGACTTCTTCTCTCCTAAAGTGATGGAAGGTCACCTTGATCGGTGGAGTGATTCCCTCCGTTAGTGTGTGTTTTGATTGGCTGGCGTTTGTTGTTACGTTAGACATGCCTTCGATAAGGGTGGGATTTTCCCTGTGTGTTTTAGTCTTTAGGAGCGGGCTTGATCCTTGTTATCCCGGTTGTCGCCCGTTTTTTCGCAATTAACTGGGTAATTCACTTCTGCTTAATTAATAGATGGGGCAATCTTGGCCTCTGTTTCAGAAAAAAAAGGGCACAATATAGCGATTAAAAGGACCCATCAGTGTTCCATGAGATAAATTCATTAAGAAATCTAAAGAAGTTTGAATGTTCTCTTCCATGGTGTAGAGGTAAATTGAAAACCTTGTCTGGAATCGTTAAGCAATTTGCCGGGCTCTGTGCGCTCGCTTTCTATTCAAATGTTTGATGGAGATGGAACTATGGAAGCATCTCGTCGGAGGACATGGTTTCTTCGGTGGAGGAACCTCCTCTCTCGGTCACCAGCTATGGCCTGATGGGCAAGCTCGACCGCTTGCCTCGGTGAGTAGCATCACTTCATTAGAAACCTCTCAACGTTTACTCTTCGCAACAACGGGCTCCACGCTGGAATCTTATGCCGACGACTGCCTTGTATTCCAACGGCGTAATTTTTAAAGGAAAGCCTTTTTCTTTTCTGGGATTGAAAGTCAAGCTGTTTTCTCTGCAAAAAAAAAAAAAGTCAAGCTATTGGTTATAGACAACCTAGAGAACATTGAGAAAGTGTGCTTCAAGGATTGTTCGCTGCCGTGTCTTGAGGCTTACATTGTCATTCCTGCTTCAAGGATTGTTCGCTGCCGTGTCTTGAAAATCTTCTGAAGCTAATGGAGGTAAGAGTTCTTTGGTAATATCATAGTATCTGTGGTGACAAAAGTGGCATCCTCAGACTATTCTTAGGAAGCAAATAATGTGTGGCGTGTCTTGCTAGTGCATTGAAAGGTTAGGTGTTGCCGTGTTGGTACTGAATAAGACTCTTCACTTCACAGGGTAATACGTAATTCTGTAGGAGGAAGCCCGGAGCGCAGCATATATTGTGCTAGTACATATACATACTCTTCTGATTTGAAGCGACTCGTAGTGTTGCCAGTTTCATCTGCACATTATAATTACTTGGTCAAATCGTTTTGTACTACAAGAAAAAAAAACTGTGCAAGTCTTTGCATAATAATAGAATAAGAGAAAAACGTCAAGATGACGAAAGGAAAACTTAGAACATGTATGTATACACCCTTGATTATCTAGTCTGTCAGTGCCGGAGTACCAGTGTGGTTAAGCTGCTACAAAGGCCGGAGTCGAACTGAATTTGCTGCCAGCTGGGAGCTCTACTCCGATCATGTATGTATCCACCCTTGATTATGTAGTGTGTGACGTGAAGAGGGGCGTAGTGCGCCAGTGTGGTGCACTGCTGTTTCTTTCATCGATCTGCAGTTCCTCACCATGCTTCCTACAGCTTTGTTTAACATGCTTGCGGTCCTGTGTTCCGACTTCTGACTACGGACCTCTTTTTAAGTCACGTGCGGCACTATTTAAGCAATTCTATCAATAGTTTCGATCTGACCGTGATCAAGCATCTTGACGTTCACATTAACTTGTTTGACTAGAAGGACCTGTTCCGCTAGTTAGTATTTGTATTATCCATGCATCTTAGGGCTTTTTATTTGGACTGCATGAATTTGAAAACCTGGGAATGAAAAACCCGTACATTTGAGATGGTACCGTGGAATACCGAATGACTTAAAAGCATGGGAATTGTCCCATAAAAAAGACATGGGAATTGTCCCATAAAAAAGACATGGGAATTCTTTGGTTGGTGAACAGGAAGCAAACGCAAGAATTTTAGAGGATTGATGTAGGGAAGAGAGATGGAGTGTAAGTGCATTGGACTTTCGAAAGGAAAATTAAAATGAGGTTTGAGCTCGTATTGAGATTACTATGGAATGTGAGGCATGGGAAAAGATTCCATATGAATTTGGTGACCTCAATCCCATAATCCAAAGGCCTTTCAGAGAAAAATATCCTCAGAATTCAAATCCTGTCAAATTCCTTCAAGAAAAAATACTGATCAAAGGGATCATTAAGAGATTTGTTCAAGGCACTACAGTTATATAGCTTTGGAAAGATTTGTGCATGGAAAGGTCGTGCAACTAAAATCTATACCAACAAAAACTTGGCCTAATTAATCATCGACCATTGTTTCTTGCAAATACTTAAGCCCACTACTGAACAGTATTTTATTTGCAGTGCACATCATATGATCACTAGCTGCAGCCTAAGCTATATAACTGTAGTGCCTTGCACTAACGCTCAATATGGACTAGCACCAAAACTTGATAGGAGAAAATAAAAGTGGTCCTAGAGGAGCTGCTCCTTGGCTGCCTGCTTATAGCCACGTGGAATAATAAATACAGTAGCATTCATTTAGTGACGTATTGTAGCTTTAGAAAAATAAAATAAAAACCGTGGAACGATGTGTATCTCCCTCCAGCGAATCCATGTTATAAAATGTGGATGGAGTAGCATAGAACAACATTGCTACTACCACCTATCTTGCTTTCATAGTGGAAAGGAACGAGAGACAAAGCATAAATATGGTCTTTGGATGGGCCGCAGAGAGCAACTCATGGGACTGGGAGACATGGGGAACAACTCACATGCGAGCTCACACTAACTGCCTTCTTCTCTGTCGTTGTTTTGATGAGCTAGTCTAACAGCATCCAGAAACAAGAACCTAGGGGGAAACCGTGCTCTCACAGCAATTAGGGAGATCTGGCCGTTCGTTGCGTTTCCTTTATGGGATTCTGGCCATACGATTTGGCGATGGGAGGATCTGGGCCGCTGGATAAAAAATCAGCGTTACATCACCAGGCGCATCCCGCAGATCCGCCGCCACGAGGCCCTTCACCACGGCGCCCGACGCCAGCCCTGCCGCCACCTCCAGCCACCGAGCCGCTGCACCCGTCAACAACGCAGCGCCGCCGCCCAACACCACTGACCCGTGCCGGCCGACATCGAGGGGGGAAGAGAAGCCCCGACGCCGCTAGGGCTGACCTAGCTTTGCCCGTCAGTGCGGGCCGGTGGCGGCGAAGGAGAAGAGGGGATGGGGCGCGCTGGGGCTGGCGGCTAGGGTTCCCCCTCCGGGTCGCTCACCGGAGCAACATGGCAGGGGTATAAAGCAAATGAAGCCTTGGTAATTCTTTTTTTATTTGATCTCGCATCTATATATAGTCTTTTTTTCTTTGATGTCCCATCTATATATTGAGTAATATATTATGATTAAAGTTGTTTCGGATACTGGAGTATAAATGAAGTGACTGCTCTCGAGCTCTGCCCAAACCATGTAGCCCAGTCACTAGTGAAGAATTATGCTATTAATCCCTCCGATCGCAAACCCTAGCCAGTGCCAAACTATGTGTGATGAAGGTATCATTACAAAATCCAACTGTTTGCCCAAAAATGAAATGTGTGTGATCGTTAACCCATCACGCAGCATTAAGAAAAGAGAGTCGTGAGCAATACCGTGCACACAATTTGGTTGCCAACTTGTGTACGATAAATCATGACAATGCACATGGATGTTGGGGGGGGGGGGAATCTTATGTGTTGATAGGCACAAGATTGAAATAAACAAACTGTGTATGACGAAGGGAAACATTGCACAAGTTGCAGTCCTGTAGCTCTGCTCGCAGTGCAGCATAATTTTTTGCATGTGTTGATTTGAAGCGAGTCGTAGTGTTGCCAGTTTCATCTGCACACATTATGATTACATTGTCATATCTTTGCGTATTAAACAAAAAAAACAGTGTGAGTTTCTGTATATTGATTATCTAGTGTATGACGTGAAGTGGGCTGCAGTGCGGTGCACTCATGTTCGTTTCATCTGTACTTCCTGCCCATGCTTCCTACAATTTTCTCTAACATGGTTCTGATTCTGTGTTCTGAGTTTTGACTAGGAACCTTTTTTAGGTCATGCACACACCATTATTTTAGCAATTTTGTCGATAGCTTAGATCGGCAATGATCACGCGCCTTGATGTTCACACTAGCCTGTTTGACTACAACCCAAGCGGCAGAACATCTACAGTGTGGATAGACACCAACCTCGACGGTGGGGGCATCTTTCAGGATGCTGTCTTGTGGATGGGTGTTTGTTTGTGTCTGAAGGTCGTTCGCACTCTAAAGATGTTCTTTTGCCTGGGCTGTGGGTAGCTCTTTGAGGGTGCTGTTTTCTTTGTGTGTGTGCGTGTGTTGTTCGATATTGGAGGTTGTGTGTACTCTGACTTTAAATGGGGTTCTTCCCCCTTTTTCTTCTATCTATTTGATGGTTCAAAAAAACGTTATATTTAACCTACATATCATTCAACTGATACAATACCAATCAAGGGGTAAAGGTTGCCGCCTTGTCTTTGAGGCAATAACACTTCTCATGACCTAGCGTGCCCTATATAATTTCTATCCTGTTTGACCCCGAAGTAATCTCTGTGAGGAAGGATCCTACTTATTTGATGATAAGATCTTTTGGGCTTTGAGACTTCCATATTTATGAAGAAACTGTGTGCAGAAATTTTTCGTGCCGATATAAATGTCTCTGGTAGCCACATCATGTGTCGTTAATCCTTCATATAAATATGACCACCAATGAAGTGTGTTCTCTCCCTACTTCATGAGGCTTCATATGTCACTGAGTTTCAGTACCTTTCCTTCACAGTACCAGCCTTTAGCAAAATCAATGCAAGAAAAAACGAAGGGAGATCAGCTTGAGAGTAGGAGACATCAGGACTTTAATGCTTAGCATGTCGCAAATATAGTTTACAGCACTGTGTGGCAGCAGTAAACTATTCTCTGTTTTCCAAGGTTGACAATGGAGTTTGCAAAATCTAGGCAACACTGTGATAGGGAAAATACAGAACTCCCCTCCCGTGAGGGTCGCTCCAAGAGGGCGATAGGGGCGGAGCCCAACATCCTTTGCAGCTCTCTCTCTCTCCCTTGCTTGCCGACAGTGGTCGTTGGCGGGCAAATCCCATGTGGCAGATGGCGCTGGCGGGAGACCTCCTCCTTCATCTCATGGAGCGGTGGTTGAAAGGCGGTGGTGTTGGGGCCTCGGGGCGAGCAGGTTCACGCAGATCAATGAATCTCTGAGCCGGCCTGCTGGCATGGCAGTCATGCTTCAAATAGTGCAGGTGCATTTCTGGCTTTGGATTTCTGTATCTAGTCGAGTTCATTTCAAAACTGTGTTTCTTAGTGACTATCCTTCTTGGTTCGGCAACATGCACTGGCCGCAGCATGGTCAGGTCACTTGTAGATCAGATTGGTTGCAATCTTGTACGTGCGTTGCGTTGCCCACATCGATGTAAAGCGTTGGAGTGCTTGACACTAATGCATCAGTGCCTTTGATGGTAGATCTAGAGATTAAACAATGGTTGATGCATGGGATTAATCCTGTTTCACAGTGCCTCACGTGGTCGATCTGGGTCGGCTCGTTAATGAGTTTGCACTCGGTGACTCAGGGAATCAAGATATCCGTCGTGATTGTGACTATGGGCTTTTCTTGGCTGCACGTTTTGTAGGGACACGGTTTTTCCTTGCATGGCGATGTTCATGTAAGAATCATGCACAAACAATCATAGGATCAGAGATTCCAGATTTTGGGTCTATGGTGCACATGTGCCTACCTCAGCCATCGGGGAATTTGAATTCTTCTTAGGCGGCGTGGCGAGGGGTGATTTTGATTTTGGTGGTGATCTTCAAGTAACAAGGCGGTCTTACTTGTCCTTCCTTCTTTGAAGGCATTATCTGGCAATTGCCTGACTTTTTGTCTAGGGTGAAATCCCACGATCCATCTTCTTTAGTTGGACGCCAAACACGACACATTTCCTTCATGGAGATAGAGTTTTTGCAGAATTTTTTTCGCAATCTAGGATGGTGTGTTGCCAATGACAGGGTTCATTTCAATGTTACATTGTTGTAGGTCAGTGATCGCTTCGGCTTGATATTCAATATGCCATATAGAGATAAAAAGGACCCATGATTGTTCAAGGAGATAAGCTCATTAAGAAATCTAAAGAAACTGAATGTTATCTTCCATGGGGTAGACAAAAACTGGAAACCTTGTCTGGAATCGTTAAGCAATCTGTCGGGCTATGTGCGTTCGCTTTCCAGTCAAATATTGTATGGAGTGGAAGCGTCTCATCAGAGGAAATGCTATGTTCGGTAGAGTCACCTCCTTGCTTAGTCATTTGGCCCGACGAGCAAGCTGGAGCACTTGCCTCACTGGGTAGCATCAGTCAGAAACGTATCTAAGTTTACTCTTTGCGACAATTGGATCCCTGGCCCTACACCCCACTTGACATGACAGGGGTGCACTCCATTGTTTCAAAGTCATTCGCAACACTATTTAAGCAATTTTATCGATAGTTTTGATTTGACCGTGATGCATCATGATGTCCACACTAACTTATTTGACTAGAAGGACATATTCCGCCAGTTAGTATTGCTTTATCCATGCATCTTAGGGCTTTTTCTTTGGATTGCATGAATTTGAAAACCTTTTTTTTTTGGCTTTGGCACATGATTTTGAAAACCTAGGAATAAAAAACCCATAGAATTGAGGTGTCGTGTACCATGGAATAATGAATGATTCCGAAGCACGGGAATTGTCCCATAAAAAAGACATGGGGATTCTTTTGTTGGTGAACAGGAAGCACACACAAGAATCTTAGAGGATTGATGAAGGGAAGAGAGATAGAATGTAAGTGCATTGGACTTGTCAAAGGAAAATTAAAATGGACTTTGAGCTCATATTGAAATTACTATGGAATGCGTGGCATAGGAAAAGATTCCATATGAACTTGGTAACCTCAATCTCATAATCCAAAGGGCTTTCACAGAATTTTTTTCTTAGAATTCAAATTCCGATAAAAATAATACAAATCAAAGAGGTCCTTAAGAGATTGGTGCAAGGAACCACACATCACACCGTGTCTAATTAATCATCAGTGTGCAACTTAAATCTATATCAGCGGAAACTTATGTCTAATTAATCATGATTGTTTCTTGCAAATACTTAAGCTCAGTACTGAACAGTATTTCATTTGCAGTGCACATCATATGATCACTAGCAGCCTAACCTATATAACTGTAGTGCCTTGCACGGGGAAAAATAAAAGTGATCCTAGAGGAGCTGCGTGCTCCCTGGCTCCCTGCTCATAGCTAGCCACGGGGAATAATAAATGGCATTCATTTAGTGATATATTGTAGCTTCTAAAACTGTGGAACGATGGGTATCTCCCTCCAGCGAATCCAGGTCATAAAATGTGGATGGAGTGGCATAGAGCAACATGATACTACCACCTGTCGTGCTTTCATAGTGGAATGGAAGGAGAGACAAAGAGCTACTCGTGGGCCTATCGTGCTTTCATAGTGGAAGGGAAGGAGAGACAAAGAGTTACTCGTGGGACTGGGAGACATGGGGAACCACTTACATGCAAGCACAAAGGGGTGACCTTCTTCTTTATCATTGTTGTGATGAGCTAGTGTAAGAGCATCAACATTGTGCCCTCGACGCGGAGGAGACCTACGGATGTGTGCTTATTTGTCTGTAGGGACTGGTGTGAACTGAAAAACGAGTGTGATACAGCCATGTTGTGTGCGTCCGAAGTAGTAGCCTGTAGGCCATGCGCACAAGACGGTAGCAATTGTGGTCATCCAAGAGACCAGGAGTTACACATCAGTTCACGGCTTCACAAACGCCAAGTGATCTCCATTTCCTCATCATCTGTCGGTGTAGTGGCCTCAGGAACAACCGAACAGCAGTCGACGATGCAAAACACGCATGCCAGAATGCGGACAACACAACTTCATGCCGGAGACGCCCCTTGTGTTTTGATTTTCGGCCGAAAAAATCAATTTTTGGCCGAATTTCGTCCATCTCGCCTGGGCCCGATATTTGTCTGTATCGGCCGAATTTTTCGGCCCAGTTTGAACTTTTTATTGGCCCAATCCAACTTCTGGGGCCTCCCTACAGTTTGCCTAATAGAACCACGCCTGAACCCTAAACAAACCACGCTCCCCGCTCCTCCTGTGTGTACGACGGCGGCGGCGCTGCGCCCGCGGCACCTCCACTCGTCGCTGCCTGCCTCCCCGCTCGAGCCTGTCGCTCTCGCCCCGTTCGCGCCCAGATGTAGCTCCTCCACTCGTCGCCGGCTGCGGGCTGCAGCTGAATCCATCGGCAAGTCCTCAACTCCGCAGCACATCTCCCTGTTCTTGTTTCAATCTTTTCTTTTGGAGCTGATGATGATGTTGGACTGATGCAAAGTTTGGTAAACATTTACGTATATATGTACTCCTTGGTGTTGTTCGACTGCTACACTTTTGCTCTTGTTTTCAAATTTTTCGGCCGAATTTCGGCCAGCTTTCGGTCAAATTTTGTTTGAAATTCAAATTTTGGTTTTGTAATTTCGTCCGAAATTTGACCGAAATTTTTGAAATGGCCGAATTTCATCCATCTCGTCCAGGGGCGAAAAAAATGCAAACCGAAAACCAAAACATTTCCAGCCAAGACAAGAAGCGAGAGGCTGATTCTAGAAAACATAGCCTAAGCTCTAACGATTCTGCTATGATGACCGGTAGGAGTTATAAACGTTGATCAGCATTGCGTCTTCGTTGTTGAAACAGGGCATTGATACTCGAGCAATTGGACAATATTTATGTTAGAGTTATGTCGAATATTGTGTACAAGATAGGTTCTAGTTGGACTATGAGTTGTATTGTGTTTAGATAGGATATGGAGTCGTGTCCTAGTAGGACACTTGTATACTAGGCCTCTCATATATAGTGGGGGTAAACGCACGATGTAACCTATGCCAACATAATAGCACAGGAACGCAGGGGAAGCCGGCGGCATGTGCCGACGTCCAAGGCGACCTGGTGCGGTATTGTGACGGTGTCATGGGGAGGAGCGCCCATAGTCAGGCCCCGGGGATGTAGCCATATCGGTGAACCTCGTTAACAAATCTCGGTATTGTGCCTCGTGTGATTGCTTGGTCCTCGAATGATCGACGAAGTGCATCGGATTTATTCTAACAATTTAGGGATATTTCTTTTGACATATTCATTGGTGGACATGATAATTTGTAGGGTTAATTTGATAAATGCCACTCGAATTCTGGCGATTCTGAGAAATGCCACTGTACAGTGCTCGAGGCAGCTGCAGCTGCGAGAAGGAGACGGGAACACGAGGTTATTCCACCAGCAAGCTAGCCACAGGCAGAGGAAAAACGTACTCCGACCGGTAAAGCATAATGGTAACATCTATTCTGGCCAGGACGAGGTGGCGTCCACGGTGGACGCCTTTTATGGCGCGGCCTTTGGTACAACGGTTCGAAGAAGCTACACGCTCAATCTCCATGAGCTGGACCTGCCACATCTGGAGTTAGCGCAACTTGAGGAACCTTTCACTTTGGAGGAAGTGGAGGGTGTGATTAAAGATATGCCTCCGGACAAGGCACCAGGGCCAGATGGATTTACGGCTCGTTTCTATGCCGGGCCAGACGGATTTACGGCTCGTTTCTATGCCGCGTGTTGGAACATAATTAAGGTGGACTTCATGAAGGCCATGAACTGTTTTTACAATGGTGATGTGAGGGGCATGGGAGCCATCAACAAATCTCTTGTCACTCTTTTGCCCAAGATTGATGGAGCCTTGGAGGTGGGCGATTTTAGGCCAATTAACCTTGTGCATGGGGCCATTAAAATCTTTGAAAAGGTGCTTGCCTGTAGACTAGTGGTGCAACTGCCGAAGCTTCTGGGAAATCATCAAAGTGCCTTCGTGAAAGGCCGGGCGCTCCATGTTCATGCTGGTTCAGAGTATGGCACGCAGGCTAAACGCTCTCAAGATACCAGTTGTGCTACTCAAGCTGGACATAAACATTCGACTCCGTCCAGTGGCTCTTCCTGCTTGAAGTCATGCAACAAATGAGTTTTGGACCTAGGTGGAGGTCATGGATTTGTGGGATTCTCTCAACATCCACAACCAAGGTCATGGTGAATGGAGACCCCGGGGACACGATCTTTAACTGCAAAGGGCTGAGGCAAGGAGACCCGATTTCACCAATGCTTTTTATTCTTACTATGGAGCCTTTACATCGGTTGTTTGAGAGGGCTACGAGCAGAGGAGTCCTAGAGCCCTTGGCGCGGTCAGGCATGAGGCAGCGTCTGTCCATCTTTGCGGACGATGTGGTCGTTTTCATCAAGCCCAGGATGGTGGAACTTGAGGTGTGTAACAGCATCTTGGAGATGTTTGGGGAGGCGTCTGGCTTACGAATAAACATGTGGAAGTCGGCGACCCTCCCAATCAGGTGCCACGATCAGGAAATCGACATGGCCTGTGGGTAGCTGGGTTGTCCGAGAGGTTCCTTTCCAATCAAGTACCTTGGGTTGCCATTGACATTGAGAAAGCAATCCGCACTACAAAAAAAATACACTTCCGTGATGATACGTGTTTGTCACAGTAGGCCGCTTTTTTGTCATGCATGTACATTCATGACAAATTTATGACAGAATCAAGATAGTCATACCTGTGCTGTCGTAGAAGTGTTCCATGACATTACCAAAATTATCATCACGGAAGTGTCCACTTCCATGACGATAAATCGCGCGTCAGAGAAGTGCTTTCGTCAAGGGTGACCGACACGTGGCATCCACCGTAACGGAACGCCGTTAAGCTATCGGCCGGGTTTTGGATCCGATAACCCGTTAACAGCCCCGACCAATGGGAAATTTCCACGTGTAAAATTCTTATTGGCCGGACGAAACACGTGTCAGCTCGTCAGTGGGTCAGATAGGCGCCTATGATATGTCGACACGTGGCACGACCCAACAGTGGCCCATTTAGCTTACAAAGCCGGCCTGTTTGACTTGGTCAAAAGTTAACGGGCTGGCCCATGAAAAGCCTCTTAACGATCTCTTCGAAAATAGCCCATTTTACGGCCCGTTAACTCACGGCCCGTTAGGCCCTAAAGGAAATCGGCTCAACAACGTCATGTGGGCCGTCGAATATAATACCATCCCATTTCACTTTCGGCCCATGTATGGCCCACGACGTCTTTCGACCCATATGAGGCCTTCGTATCTTTCGGCCCATTACAGGCCCACGGTGAGTCTAGCCCATAATGAACATTAATTTTCTTTATACCCGTTAATGGCCCGTGATTTACATGGGCCATTTCCAGCCCGTGTTAGCTTTCGGCCTATTGACGGCCGATACGTTGTTGGGCTCCTTTTCGGTCGTCGATTACTTCCGGCCCGTTACTGGCCTGTTCCCCTAATGGGCCAAATTCGGCCCATGGCAAGAGTCGGCCCGTTACTGGCATGTTCCACTACTGGGCCAAATTCGGCCCATGGCAAGAGTCGGCCCGTTTCTGGCCTGTTAACCCGTTGCGCCGTTTCCAGCCCGTCCTATATTCTGGCCCATTAATGACCCATTATGCCTGTGACATAATTAAGCCTTTGCTGTCCTACGGCCTGTTAACGGCCTGTTACCGTGCTGGGCCGATACCAATTACGCCCGATTATGGCCCATGTAGACACATTTATCCGACGGCCCGAGGCCCACCGATTACAGGCCCATTTATCGATGGCCCGTAGGAGACCCATGGATCCTACGACCCGTATATGGCCCATGGTAGTTGCGGCTACAAGCAAACCAGGGAAAAAGAAGACTACGAAATAAATAAGGCCGAAACTAACGCTAGGCTATTAAGGTGATTGCACAGATTACATCCACTCGGCATCAAAGATCGCCACCAGTGCAAATATAGGGAACACCCTACACTATACAAAAATGGCTTGTTGTTTTCTTCAGGCGGTGGCTGCACGTTAAGAATAAATTTTGTATCGCACCAAGACAAATTACAACTATATAACAAAAGGAAGGTTGGCATAAAACTTAACAGTCTAGCAGATAAATGCACCACCAGAAGTTCAGAAGCTCAGTTCATTTGACCTGACTGTTACGTTTTCATGCTGTATTGTCCCATGGAGCACCATAACACTCGCCTTCATTTCCCCTAGGCTCCTGAACAACATAGCAAATGTCTGATAGTCTGGTTTCAAAACCATGCATATCTTGACGACATTGAGCAATGTTTCTCCTTGTTTCACAAAGGGTCTCTGTTAGGGAATGGACTTGTGTCTGAAGCGCATATACAACATTGCTTTGAGCTTGCATATCTTGATCATGAGGCAGTTTGAACGATATTGCCTTAACAACCAACTGCAGCAAGAGCTGACATTCCGGTTACAGTTGCCTCGCCACCTTGAGAAGGTGGCAGTTCCACCATTTTTTCCATAGCTCGCTAAAAAGTTGAGGTTTTACATTAGTAGTACCAGAACAGAAGATATTAAGAAGGCAGCAAAACCAAACAAAATAGTTTTGGTCTATATACAGAACTTATTCTGGTGAACCCATGTAAAATATTAGCTGTATTTTATTGCAAAATACATAATAAAACCAGGTTCCAAACATATGACCATGTACCATCGCTAATGTATTGTCTATTTCTTCACATTGTATTGAGGGCCAAGGATGAAGAGACGAAGTTTATAATAAGGTAAGCATAGTATGACGTCATTCATATCACAAAACAACTGAGAACAGACAAACAGGAAATTGTAACATTGTGTGGGCAAGTCCAACATGGAACTAGATTACGGGTCAAGATCAAAGGAACATCACTCCTCTCTTTTAAACCTTGTAAGGTGCAATGATACGCTAAGACAATTGTGTATAAAATTGAAAAGAGCAATAGACATTGGCTGCAAACCATGCAGTTCAAGGCACAAGTCAGAGTAAGTAGTAGTTAAAAGACATGAGGATTAAGGACTTACAACATCAGCTTTGACTGGTGTAGTCATGCCCTTCTTCTTGCTGGTGTGATAGTCCTTGAAGATTTCCACAACATTTGGTTCAGGTACTTTTTGGTCCTTGCGGGCTTTCCTCTGCATTTGGAACAAGTCAATATAGATCTGATAATATGGTACAGCGAAAAGAGTGAAACAACAGCTAATTACAAGAGCCTCGCAGTGTGCAATATAGCTACGAGATCCTGTCGTCTGTTGGAATTTCACTTTCGTACGGTTGGCCTTGTTCTTTGAACAGTTCACCTACAAGAAGATAGATTTGTGTGGCACATGAGTAAATAGGACTTCAACATGTGATCTGATGACATATATATAATGTACCTGATACTTCGGATCGGACCAGTGTTTAACGAGGCCTCTCCAGTCTTCATCAGATATATTTTCCACTAGAGATGTTTGGGCAAGTTCACTATTAGCCCTGCCTTCAAAGTGAGTTTTCCTCAAGTTATACTGATACTGTCGCAGTGCAAGCTTGTCTGGTTGCATCATCTTGGCTATCCAACTTGAACCTTGTCTGTTGAAAATTATGAGAGTCTCAATATCAGCAACCTAGAAAGTATTGGACAGAGCAAGACGATATTACTAGTTTCCATACATAACCATACTTATAGATAAATGGTCGAGGAAGATGTTGAACTGGGTTTCGTCTTTGTCATTCCTGTACTGAATCCATGTTGGGAGGATACGTACATGACACCTAACAGCAACCGCTGCCTTTGATACTAACTTGGCTGACTCTGTAGCATCACGTGGCCTTTTTAAACCTGCCTCAAAACGGATCTCCATTCTTCCTCCTCTAGATTTAGTTAACCTATCGAGCATTATCCCTGATGTTTGTTTCCTCTTGAGCCTAGGTGCTAGTCCAACAACAAACATAGGAAGTGTTAGTGTACATCAAACTGTGAGACTACATATAAAGAAGCATGCAACTGTAACTTGACTCCAACAACTACCTTCTTGCTGTTGAAGCTCACAAGGTTCATCTGATATTGCCAACTCGTCTTGTGTCAAGAGTGCTTGGGAAGTAGTGTCAAGTGGCAAGGGAGCTTGGGAACATGCTGCTAGCTCAGTTGACACACGAGTACGTCGTGCATCTGGTAGTACTGTGGTAGGTGTTGCAAGAACTAGGGCTGTCTCTACTTGTTTGGTGGCAGCTATTTGTTTCTGTTTGTCTTTTTTTGCAACTCGTGTAGCATGGGATGTCGTGTTTGTAGAATTTTTTGCTGGACTTTGACCTTCTATTGCACCATCAGTACCAGCAGAATCTGCAGGATTCATCTGCTTCTCATTCCTTGCCATTCTGTGTTTCTTCCTCTTTCTCTGTGCCATTTTAAGTCAAGCCGACGAGAAAAATGAATAACAATTTAGTTCTTCAGAACAAATTGATGCGTGATGCAGACGAACTGAACTTTGATGTTAGACAACCACATGATAGGAGGATGTAATATGTATGAAAAACAGGACGGAAGAGATAACCAGAACTATGATGTGTAAACTAAGAAGAAGACATTTCACCAAACTAGAAGCAATGCAATGGAAGGTAGACACCATATGAAAGATGCTACAAATATCTCTCTGCCAAGTTAACAGTGTCTCATCATAAATGGCGTTTAAACAAATGTGAAGCAGTACAAGAAATAAATCATATGCAAGATGCAAACAACATCACACTACCATGTTAGAGGTCTCTTGTCATTAGTGCCATTGCATATTCATAGCATTGCATATTCACATCTTATGATGTGTAAACTAAGGAGAAGGCATTTCAACAAATTAGAAGCAATGAAAGCTAGACACCATATGAAAGATGCAACGAATATCACTCTACCAAGTTAAAACTGTCTCGTCATAAGTGCCATTTCAACAAATTAGTAGTACAAGCTAGAAAAGAATGTGAGTTGTGACCTATATCAAACTCCAAAGTCAAACGTGTCTTATGATAAGTGATTGTTGCAGGTTACACAGCAGTAGTAATTTAATGTAAGAACATGGTGTGATAGACAGATATTGTATGTTCTAGAAACAGGAACACGTGTCTTATTCAAGTATAATGTGTAAAGTAAGCAGATGGAATTCAACAAAATTAGAAGCAATACAAGCTAAACATCACACATAACATGCAACCACATATAACAATGCCAAGTTAGAGGGAGCACCGGTGATGCTGCACTAGGGGAGACATGCTCATCATAAACATAGCTTTGTTGAGTGTCTATGCATGTGTTGTCTTGGAAATCATCTAGGGGGTGTGGAGGAGTAGAAACTGTAGAGGCCCTCCGTTCAGAAGGAGCACCTTTATCCGCTGCCTTGCTAACTTCCTTCCGCTTTATTGATTTTGAATTGTCAAGTAAAACCGACAAGAAAAAGCAATAAAATTCTCTCTTCAGAACTCATTCATGCATGATACTGACAATCACTACTTTGATGTAAGGCAAACACATGATACCAGGATGGAATATGTATGAAAAATAGGACGGCATCGCATGTTCACAACTGTTTGTCTAAACTAAGCAGAAACCATTCTAGTAAATGAGAAGTAATGCAAGCTAGACACCACTGAAAGATGCAACCAATATGACTCTTCCAAGTTAAAAGCGTCCCATCATAAATGGAATTTCAACAAATTAGAAGCAGGCATGCTATAAATCATATGAAAGATGCAACTAATATCGCACTGCATATACTAAAGGTGTCTCGTCATGTTGATTGATGCGGGATACAAAAAAAAATAGTTTTATGTAAGGACATGCTTAATAGACAGATGTACTATGTACTAAATACAGGAAGGCATGTCACATTAACAGGTATAATGTATAAGCTAAGCAGACTAGCACATGCAGTTTAACCAGATTGGAAGAATTACAATCTAGACACCATATGCAACATGAAACCACATATCACGCTGCCAAGTTAGAGCAAGCACCTGGGATGCTAGTGTAGGGGAAATGCTGTAATCAACTACAGAGCTACGTTCACTATCTTCATGTAGCATTTCTGTTTCTTGAGAATCATGTCGGGAGGCTGACGCTGCATTCTTTAAACGAGGAGTAGTCCCCTTGCCTACCTGCCTCGTCATAAGTGATTGATGAGGGATACACAAGAACATTAGTTTGATGTAAGAACATGGTTAATACACAGATGTACTAGTATGTACCAAAAACAGAAAGGCATGTCATATTCAAAGGTATAATGTGTAAGGTAAGCAGGTGCAATTTAACCAAATTGGAAGCAATACAAGCTAGACATCCGACTGGAGTGGTGAGCATGATCATCTAGGACCTGAGAGCCTGGTGGGAGCTGGGCTGCTTCGCCAACATCGCAGCTTTTTAGTTGGTTTCCAAGTGATGCCTATCTTTGCTGGGCTTGTCACTGGCTCGGCCAGTGCCCTGACTAGCTATTTGTCTTCTGGTGCTCATGGGATGGTGGTTCATGTAAAAAAAATATCTTTCCTTATCTTATCGACTTCGGCCTTTCGAATACAAGCTAGACACCATATGGAGCATGCAACCACATATGACACCGCGAAGTTAAAGCAAGCACCTGGGATGGTGGTTCATTGCGAGCGAGGTCATCAACTCCAGAGCTACGTTCCCCGTCTCCATCTGCTGACACTGCACCCTTTAAAGCATTGAAACGTGTCTTGCCTAGCCGCACACCAAGCTGGAGTGACTTATCTCTTTTCTTTTTGGCTTCTCTCATGGCAGCAGAGTCTGAAATGCCCTTGCATAAAAACACAACAGTGAGAGTAAGGGTGAAGTGTGTGCAGAACTAGTGCACTGTAAAAGTAGCAGATAGCAGGTGGCTGAAAAATAAATGACAGGAGACATATGATAGCTCTACAACATTGCATGGCAAACAAAATTAGATTCTACTCTGTATGATTTTGTAATATATGAGCACAGGAAATGCAGGTACTCCTCCAGCACACCACCACATATGGTCATATCTAAGATAACAGTCGACTGAAAATAAATTGGTCAGTCAATTTTTTTAATGAACCGTCCGATCTATAAGGAACGGGAAGATGGCCTTCGTCTACCTCCTGCCAGTCACTGTTGACGATCTTTCTTGAACCGCCAGCGACCACCGGCCCAGACCCCTGCCTCCGCCGCTCCACCCTCCCATCGACCTCACACCACCGCCATGCTTGGCAGCGCCCCCAGGCCATCCCTTTAATCCCGGCCGACCTCCAGATCGGGCGCCAGTAGCTCTAGGCCGCACACGCCCCTAAGATAAACACCAAGGCGCTGCTTCGCCGGCATAATAGGCGTACTAGTGCCTGTTACGCTGGGGAATGCTTCCGTTAATTGGGAATCAACTGGCCAGAAATTCAAATTCAGGGGGGCGACGGACCTCTAGCTAAGGTGAAATAGTATATGAGGAGAAACCTTGTGCATCGCGAGTTACTAGGAACATCTACTATCAAGAAGAAGCGGTCAACTAGTGTCTTCTGTGGGATAAATACCGTGCAAGCAGAGACGTAAGATTTGCACGAATAAGGGAAGATGAGTACCTTTTTCGGTTGCCGGTGTGGTCACCTCCACAAGTCGCGCTGATTTTCTTCTTTTTACCGGGGAAACCGATGTTCTGGGTGCAGGCTTGGACGAACCCATGGCCAAATTGTTGACTGTGTTGCCGTGGCCTTATGTCGGCGGAGGGGAAGCAGATCCGAGGCGACGAAGGACGGCGTAGCAGGAACAACTCCGGTGCGGTGGAGGGTGGCGAAGTTGGAGTGGCAGCGGTGAGGCGCATGACGACGTGGTTGAATAGGCTCGGGTACGGACGGCTCGGCCTCGGCTTCAACTACTAGCCGTGGAGGGCGTTGCGGTTGAGGTTGCGGTGGACGATGACGTCAGGGTATCGGCTCCGGCGTGATGGAGGAGGGCGGCGGTTGATGGGTGGGATGGGGTGGCGGACGGAGGACGCCGGGGTTTCGCGGCTGGTGGAGAGGTAGTTTTGGCGCCCACAGAGTACGAATGGGGAATCGAACGGGTGGGGGGGGGAACCATGTTTCAGTCTGGGACGCGCTTGTTTTTGGCTTTTTTGAACAGAAGATGGGACGTGCTTGTTTGAAATTTGGGGAAAGTACAAACTTTGCCCCCCTCTTAAATTTCGGACCTACTGCGGGTCGGGGGTAGGATGGTAATCCCAGGTGTCCCTAATAGTGGGCGGGAGCGATTTCGACCGCGCGCATGTGTGCTTAGGCGGCCATTGTGTATGAATGTTTTTCGGATGCGGTTGCGTGGCGTCTAGATGAAGCTACAAACTACCCCGGTTTAGACCTTTGGACGTCGGGTCGGTAGGTTTCACGGGTTGGAGTTATTAGAAAAGTAATTTCCTTGTACTACCAAACATTGGTCTCACGCGGTTTCGGGCGAGTAGAAGCTCTTTTGGCGCTTCGTTCGAAATTTTGAAACACGAGCATTCACGTTTAGAGTACTCTTGAACTATGAGGATTGACCTAAATATACAACGTTATATTTGACCTTGTATGTTTGAAAACCTCATTAAATATCCGCTTCTTTTTGAATTTTTGACACTTGAAAATCCTATAACTACGATTATTTTGGAATGGAGGAGATAAATTTGAATCTATTTTGTACACGACTACATATGCTATTATGTACAAAATCAGAGCAAAGATTGGTGCTCCCATAATTTAGGTATGGTTTACAAATGCCATGATATCAAATTCAAATAATTGAATGGACTTCATGTTGAATTCTATTTTTTAAAACCACCTTAAGTTGAATTCAAATGTATGCTAGTTCATAGGTAGTAGCTATTTATAATGTCCATTGTGTAACTTTCGTATGTATAATGTGCTTTACACACACAACATGAACTATACGCACGTTTATATTCGATGGCTAAAGCGATGCATTGTCTGGAGTTCAAAATACTAACTATGTGGATCAATTGTGTCGAATAATAACATAGGCATGCTCAAATTCGATAGAATCTAGATATCTGATGGATCAATGACCGCTCCTTACGCGAATTGCAAATATCATGATCCCATCCTAATATTTGGATACAATTTATATCTTTAATCAATGTGTAGAGCAGTCTTTTACGTGTAGTTTCACTCTCCATCGGTGGTCTCTCACACATGCTCACACGCTCTCTCCCGAGGTGTCTTTCTCGCACACATGCTCTAGATATAACCCTCCCTCCCTCTCATAACCATTTACAACTGTTTTCACTAACCTTTATCACACGCACTCTTCCTCTCGCAAACATACACACGCACAATCCTCATCGACCCTTTCTATATACATGGACCTGCCTACGTGTCTCATGTACGCACATTATCTTTACGCCAGTCTCTCACGCATTGTCTCACACCTCTCTTCCTAATCGACGAGTATGATTCTAGCATAGCATTTTGTAGGATGTCCCTTAAAGTTAGGTTGGATGAATAGTAATATCAGAGATAAAGGGGTTAACTTAGTCCGAGAACGTAGGGTTACAAAACCTAGCCGGCTTTGTCAGTGGACACAGAGTCCTTCACAATTATGCTATCTTTGTCTTGTACGACTAGTAATCCATGGGTCTTCCTAAATGCGTCACGGGCCGACCAATGTGGCGCAGGACGGAACATAACGAAGGGCCTCACCTCGACCCACCGGACCTCACGCGGTGACACACCCTCTGCCCCCACGTATCATTATCTTCTCACACCCACACATACCAACACAAACACCACACACACAGAAAATTTCTTCTGGTGCCTCTATTCCCCCCTTGCATATACACACTCAAGGGAATGGAATCTCTTGTCGTGACGTCATATTCGTCTCTCTCTCTAGACCACTCTCATTTCTCGTGCTATCTCTCCCACGCCCCCCATCAGCCCCTCTATCCATGCCTCTCTCGAATACGTAATACACACACATACCTCTCTAGGCCCCGCCAAATGCATCAACTACACATTCACACATGTTACATCACGTACCCCATTGATCTAAAAAGCCCTCTCTTCACGTTTATTTCGCATACAACATTCCTTTTGAATAAAGTGTGGCCAAAAATATATTTTAGAGTTTCTACATATATACAACATTACAAAGTTATATGGAGGAGTACGAACGCTAATTTGCATTGCATGGTGCCCACAATGATATTTATTCCGCACTGTGAATTTGTATATCTTTATACTATATACAAAGTTAGTCATAATAAAGAGAAACGAAGAGCATCTCTCTCTCCATCGCATACCCCCTGTACGCCCCTTTCACGTATGCACACAAAACTATCTCCAGGTCCTCTAAAAGTAAGCCCCCAGAAAATTCACGCATGTTTCATCTTTCTCTCACGATATATGCAATGCCGATCATTGTATTTGCAGCGAAAGCACGATACGTACATTGGACTTCAGAATCCACTCATTACGGTCACCATTTATGTTTAGTGGTTATTATGCAGTCACGAGCTCACCGTACAACTCTGTATTTGCTCATGACATGACTAGTTGACCAGTTAAACGCTCCACGTGGCACCTCTAGTGTTGCATCACATTATCTCACTACCATCGTGCCCACCTGTCAACTTGTATATACTCTACATCTACACTCTTATAAAATACATAAAATACACTCTTATAAAAAAGAGAGTTGGTGATGATGGTGTGCCCGCCATCCTGCTATATAGGCCATCCGATTTATATCTGACGGATAGGAAAGAAACTATGGCAATTTTGCAAAAAGGTACCCACACACCTCTCCATATTTGCAAATAAGGCCTTCCCTCGTTCATCCTTTTCTCTCACAAGATAAACAAGTTATACAAATGCATCTTGATGTTATGTGCAACGCACGGACATCTTGCTAGTAAGAATGAAAACAAACAACAAAAAAATATTTGGACGGTGGTTCAAAGTGATGACCGCGTGCACAACGGACAAGGTGGCCTTGTATTGGTATGACGAGCCGTCTGTTTTAACACACAGGAGCTGGTGTGGTGATTATACACACACGCACGCATGCACACAAACTGCATCCACGCAACACTCACACAAACACATGCACCCACGCACGCACGCAACACTCACACGTACACACGCAACCACGCACGCACACAACACTCACATGCACGCACGCAACACTCACACGCACACACGCACGCATGCATGCACACACCAGTACACCACACAACCAACACACACTCTCACGCTCAAGTGTTCAACCTACACGTGCATGCGCACACATCAGGCCCTGACAGACACATACACAACCAGGTGATTCCCGCGCACGGGTTGGAGCCTTGTCGTGCCTGCGTAAATTTGTGTTTATCTGACCTTTTGCCTATGCGAACTGACAGGTGGGACCCACAACAAACGTGGTCAATTTAACTAGTCAACATGGCGCCACGCAGACTATTTGGCCTCTCAATAGAGTGCAATCCGATGCTGAGCTGTGAGCAAGTGGCCGTATAATCACCGCAGAATGTATATAGTGACCGTAATCAGCTTATTCTGAAGTTCGGTGACCGTATTACGCTTTTCTCTCCGTAGGCCCTCCAAAACTACATCTCTACACCTTCTCACATGTTACATCTAACAACTATGCAATACAACACTACTACTACACTCTAACACAATAAATCATATGTGTTTTTAGTTTTACTAGATATCATATTGTTACTTATAATTATTCAGTTTGCATACATTAAAATTGCCTTTGAAATGTATGGCCAGTATCATCTACCACGCAGGAAAAATCCCGCCCTTTCCTGTTTAATCGGGTTTGTATCGATGGATCGTGCGAAACAGCAAAACTATACTAGTACTATACAGTACAAGTGACAGTTCACTGGGCCGTCGTGTCGTCTACTCCTCCGTCGTAAGAGTGGAGTGCTCGCTTTCATAAATCTTCTAGTCCCTTTCGCCGACATGTGGGACATCAAGCTACCGGGTCCACGTGCCATACCGGAATATAGTGCAGAGCAGCCGGGGTGAAGCACCCCAGTCATGGTGCCGGCGTAGTAATGAGCAATGAGGCGTCAAATCACAAAGCTGCACCTTTCCCACAGTTAAGTTGGAGGGACGAAGCAACCATCATTTCACTCGTTGCTGAATCCTCTTCTCCCTCATCTTCTTCAACTTAACCACGTGTTGCTTCTGCCGTTGTTCTGTCTCATGTGGGACGCGGATCGGCTTGGTAAAGCACTGACACGTGGGACCACATGTTAGCAAACCGCCAGGACAACGTCCTCCAAAAATAAGAAGCCTAATCCTAGACTTACAAAGGGCTACGTAGCTGCTATGTATACTTTGCATCTAATCTATATACGCCCCCCTGATTTTCAGGTGGGGTGGGCCTAATCCTCTCCTTCAATCCAATCAAATAGTCCCACATCACATCAGTTCGTAACTTTACATAAACCATTACGTGGATGTAGCATTGCTCAAATAAGATCCCCCCCCCCCGGCCATCCGCGCGGCAAAATCACCTTTTTTTACCTATCTCGATTCTATAATTTTTTAGATCAATATAATTGAGATTTGTATAGATAGCACACAGGAGCAAAACCAAGTGGTACGGTTAAGGGCATCCACAATGTGTAGCCAAATGTGAAAATAGCTTTTGGCATCATGGGAACCATTGTGGACGGTGTTGCCAAAGCCAAAAAAATTGAACCGAAGCTCCCTGATTGATTGATTGAAGGAATAGAAAAGTGCAACGTCTCTCCTCTTTCTCCCATGCTTGGACGCATGTAGTACTACAGTATAGAGCACAGAGTCTACTCCCCTGTCCCTTCTATCACAAATCACAAAGCAGTGAGGCATCAAATCACAAAAGCACGGACGAAGCAACCATCATTTCACTCTTCGCTGACTCCGCTTCTCCATCGTCTTCTTCGAGAAGCCATCTCACCGCATTAGTTACTCCTAGTAGTACTAGTAAAGGACTTCCTGGATGCAAATAAGGCGGTTGTCTCGGCTTGCAGGAGGCACTTGCGAACGACTTACCGTGGTCTCCCTCAATGGTGTTCTCCGTCGAACGCACTTCATCAAACCACCAAAAAAAATATCGTCGATGTCACCGCAATGGGGAAGGAAGTCAAATATAGTTACTACCTCCATTTTTTTGTACAGAAGGCCAGTATATCAAAATTACAATTTGGAAAGGGCCACTAACACTAATCGAGACAAAATTGATGGGGTTAGCAACCAAAGACATTAATATCCCCCGCATGCATGCGGAAGTGAGAAGGTTGGTTTGCATGGCGCTGCATTAATCAAGCGATGAGGAGTGAGATGGTTAGCTCTTTGGTCTTTGGAGAGGAAAATACGCATTAATTGACACGTGAAACGAGGATTTGTATCGATTAAATCCCGCGAAGGAAAACCTAGCCTTTCTTTTTTAACACTAGTACTCCTAGTACGTACGTACTTATCCTGTTTGGGTCTAGGCTGCCAAACTTCGCCACACATTTTTGCCAAGCTTGCCTAAAGTTTTCAAAATGAGAAGGAGGTACACTTGCGCACGGCTATCACGGTCGCACCACACCCTCACACGGTCGCTCCTGCACACCGCGGTCGCACCGCACCCTCACACAGTCGCTCCTGCATGCCGCAAACCCAACCAAGGGAATGCACCCTCACTGACACGTGCTATCGCATGTGAACACACCAAACTCAGCCATCCTATCGCTGACACATAATTTTCGTTCATAGAGTATGTTTATCCAACCGCATGTTGGGGAGTATCCGTACGGCCCGTGCGGTGGTCTGTTGGGGAAGAAGAAGAGGTGAGGAAGAAGGAAGGAAGGGTTAGGAGACGTAGGATATTCATCCAACCGGCTGAAATGGTAGACTGACCCAAGTCAGGCGACTTGCATAACAACTATATGTTTTTACACAGCAAAAGATCCATGAAAAGAACAACATAAAGAAAAACTATCACTGCTCACGGAAAGAGACGGCCTCGTCGTCTTTGGCTGCCGACGCGAACCAGCCGTCGCCGCCGACGTGTGTCTCCGCATCGTGGTTGTCCTCGGCCTCCAGCTACTCGTTCAAGCGGAGCGTGCGGGTGCTCTGCACGGACGAGAGCACAACCCGGTTCAAGTCGAGGACGTCCGGTTCCGCCTGAAGGAGGGCCTTGATGGCAGCGGCATCCGCGCGCTCCGCGTCGAGTCGAGCCTCCGCCGCCTGATTCAAGTCCAGGACGTCCGGTTCCGCTTGTAGGAGGTCGCCGATGAGAGCGGCATCCGCGCGCTCTGCGTCGAGTCGAGCCTCTACCGCCCGGTTCAAGTCCAGGACGTCCGGTCCTGCCTGCAGGAGGGCCTTGATGGCAGCGGCATCCGCGCGCTACGCCTCAAGTTGAGCCTTCGCCTTCCGGTTCACATCCACGACATCCGGTTCCGCCTGCATGAGAGCCTCAATGGCAGCGGCATGCGCGCGCTCCGCGTCGAGTTGAGCCTCTGCCTCCTGGTCCTCCTTTAGTATCACCATATGGAATCGCTGGTCCGCCTGCACCATGCGGGACTCGGACGCCGGCGCGAAGTCGACGTCCATCGTCTCATACCCATCGAGGGCCTTCTGCGCCGCGACCTCCGCCATGAACATTGGGTCGGCTTCCTCCTCCTCGTAGCTTGGTTCCAGAGAACTCGGGTATTGGCCCACCGCAAAGCGAGCTTGCGAATGGAGGTCTATGGCGCCGACCGCCGCCGCGATTTCTGCGCGGCGCTCCGGCGTCAGCATCTTGTAGTAAGTGATCTTGCAGCACACCATGGCTTTCCTACAAACTAGGGGACGCTTGATGCGGGCTAGGGGATCGAAAGATGGGGGAATGGGCTGGAGATTTGGTGTGGTTTTAGGGCAGTGGCTGGCGTAGGCCGAGCAGCGAAGGTTCTGGTGTGAATAGTGGTTCCGGTGACGACCGGTCAATCGGTTTTGACTGTACATTGCTCTTTTCGCGTTCGCGTTGCAGCCCGGCACGCTGGACCCTCCACGTCGCTCACCGAATGGAACACGCTTCGTCTTGCGTTTTCGCTCGCTTGTGGGACCGCAGTTGAGAGCAAACCGACGTCCCTCCCCCTCCCCCGCCCGCGTCATTTATTATACCACCACTCCCTCTGTTTTATGCGGAGTAAATAAAAACAGAGGGAGTATACTACGGATGAGGATCCCCTGACGTGGCCGAACCCATTGAGTAACTAACATGTGGGGCCTAGCAAGCATAGGGTCCGCCAGTAAGTGACCGAAAGGGAGGGTAAGGCAGGGATACCTACGTCAGAGGATCCACTTCCACTATACTACTTTGACCAAATGTTAGAGTAATAATATATGACATGCAACTTACACAAATGTTAGAGTAATAATATATGACATGCAACTTACAAAAAGCATACAGGGTCTAATGCGTTTTTCGAGGGTAACTTTGACCAAATGTTAAAGTAATAATATATGACATGCAACTTACACAAAGCATGCGGTCAAATTCGTATGTGAAAGGAGTTTCCAATGATATAATTTTCACATTATATATCTCATGTACTATTAATCTTGTCAAAATAGTCAAATTGGAAACCATCTCGAGTACAAATCTAGGAGTAGGTACGAATCTAACAATATTGATTGGGCGTTGTTGAATGTTGATACCTTCTTTTATCAAAGTAGATATACTTTGACTACACATAAAACTTATATGTAAACTACTCCCTCCTTCCATCTGTATAGGGCCTAATGCGTTTTCTAGGCTAACTTTGACCAAAAGTTGGAGTAATAATATATGACATGCAACTTAAACAAAGCATACCATCAAATTCGTATGTGAAAGGAGCTTCCAATGATATAATTTTCGCATTATACATGTCATGTACTATTAATCTTGTCAATAGTCAAAGGCGGTCTTAAAAATGCATTAGGCCCAATATAGATGGAAGGAGGGAGTAGAAAGGATAGGAGGGAGTATATTGTACGTTCAAAAACGAAACGAACATTGAATACCCTTTATATATGATTTGCGGATGCTATGATCACCGGTTCAAAATTTTGAATCCGCCGTATGTATCACGTGCCCCCACTCGTTCCCTCTTGATTTCATCTCGGGGTCCGGAGATCTATTGAAAGAGGACTAGGGTGGGTACATGCGAATGATACTCAGCGGAATGTTCAAATGAGGCATGCAGGAGGATGGACTCGACTGGAGGGCGACATGATCGATGGAGAAGAGGGTTGGAGAGGAATGAGAAATAAGCAAATGCCACATGATTATACTTGAACGGCTCAAATAAACAATAAGTTTTCCCGCTTGGCCTACATAGTGAAAGGCCTAATGCGCAACGCGGAGCACTGATGCTCGAATATGGCCGGGAAAACAGGGAAACAGACATGCGGGGCACACCCGTGGGGAGGACGTAGCGCAGACTAGTCCAATGGAGGAGCTGGCCCACGACCTCCTCGCCACCGACAACCGTTCATGTGGGTCGTTGGGGCCAACAATGGGGCGCAGCTCTAGCACCGCCTCTGGACACGGCGACCGCGGTGAGCGACATGCTCATATCGTCGCTAGACACGGTCGGTTTCAGTTTGCCGAGGATGGCGTTAGTGCTGTGGCACGACCAACAATATGTTTGGTTTGTGCCCAAGGTTGCCCCATCAAAGCATTGGGTAGCCAAAATTTTGGTTGAGGTATTGGTTGCCCATGATTTGGCCGACATTGGCAAGAAAAATGATCTTGAGTTGGCTAGAGTTCATTGGCATGCCAAAGGAATGGCAACCATCCAAACAAAGACCAATCTTTTGGTCATGACCAAAATTTTGGTTGAGGTATTGGTTGCCCATGATTTGGCCGACATTGGCAAGAAAAATGAACTAGAGTTGGCTAGAGTTCATTGGCATGCCAAAAAAATGGCAACCATCCAAACAAAGACCAATCTTTTGGTCATGACCAAAATTTTGGCAAGGTGCACTTTGGCCACAATCCAAACACACCCCAACACCTAACTCGTCGAGGATGCACGGGGCGGCGTGACGTGTCCGCGGAGTGGTGTAGCACGGCCAACTGCATCCTCTGGACCCGAGACCATGCCGGGTCGTCTTGCTTTTTCAATGACATGCGGGGATCGCATGTGAGAAAAGGGCATCTCCAACGTTGCCACGACCGCAGCTGACTACCCTGGCACACAAAAACCCTCGTCCCTCGCGCCGTCGCGCGGTGCGTTCCCAGCCGGCGCCAGCTGCCCGCAATCATGTCGTCCGTTCGTATGCCGTCATTAAGAGGCTCGGTGCCCGAGGAACAACTCCGACGACTTAATGACACACCCGGACGCTTGGCCTCACCGGAATGCGCTACTTAAAGCGGCAACGCCCAGCTAACCTCCACACCATAGCGCATCGTCCTCCTACCTGGAACCACATCCGCCATGACCGCAAGCGCGAACGCTCTGCGGGAGAGCTTGTCTTCGGGGATGGAGCTCGAGGTCACCGCCCTCGCTCAAGTCGCCGCACAGTCGGTGGCCACGCTGGCGGCCGACGACGGGAGCACCGTCAGCCACACGTCCTACTTGCCGCCGTGCAAAGTCCGGCACCACCGAGGTTGGGGACTCCTCCGAGGATGAGTAGGGCATGGGAGGCGGCAGGGCATGGTGTGCCAACTGGCCGGTCCGTCTCCCGTGTTCTACTTTTCCTCGCCGGAGACCGCACCTTCACTTCACGGGTCTTGAACCCCGCTCCCGTACACGGAGATCACAGATGGAGGACATCGGTCGCCGCCGTAGAATAGGTTTAGGGTCGGGTTTCTTTTATTTTTTTGTCCTATAAAAGTCCGAAATGTAATGAAAATCTGCCGTGTTTGCATTAATCTCGTCCGGTGTATATGAAATTTCACAATAATATACATATTGTAGGAGTACTAGCAAGATGTCCGTGCGTTGCACGGAAGATCAAGATCTTGTGGGAGAAAAGGATCAACGAGGGAAAGCCTTATCTGCAAATGTGGAGAGGAGTGCGGGTAAATTGTCATAGTTTCCTTCCTATCTGTTAGATATAGATCGGACGACCTATATTGCAGGATCGGACACATCTTTCTACATCTACGGGAACCTACAAAAGGGTTAACGTAAATTGCCTCTCTCTCTCCTCCCCTGATTTTCATGGTGGTGGGCCCCTCTCTCCCCCCAATCTACAATCAACAGCTCACACGTTTCACATTACGTTAATTACGTAACTGGGATTACGTAGGTGTAGCATTACTCGTCCTAAAAAACCCAACTAAGCCAACCTCCCAGCATATCGCGCGGGAAAAGACCCGGCCGTGCCGTTTTAGTCGGGATTACCGGATTACTAGTAGTAGTATCGATGGATCGCGCGAAGCAACAATTTTTTTTGAGGGGGCGAAGCACCTAGTTTAAAAAGAAAAAATGCGGTACACTCACATCACTCCTGTTGTCGTCGCATTGCACCCAACACACGTTCGGTCCTGCACACGGCTCACGCAAACGGAACGCGCTTCGGCTTGCCTCTTCACTGACACGTGGGACTGCACTTGGAGAAACCGACCATGCGCCAAACTCGCCCCGCCCACCGCGTGAAAATCCTCCCCCCACACCCAAAAATTCCCCCCAAATCCGATTCAACCGCCCTTCGGCCAACTAGCCAATAATATTCCCCAAACCCCCCTCCCCCTGTCCCCCTCCACTCCATTCGCTCCGCCAAAGCCGCCCTCCCCGCCGCGCCGCGGTTCGGCGATCCTCTCGCTCCCACAGTACGCTCTCGTAGACTGCCCGTCCTCTAGCCGCACAGCCACCTCTGGGTACGTTCTTGTGGAGGCGCACGGCGGTCAGCGCCGCCACCGCTGGCGACGTTCGTGTGGAGACGCACGGCGGTCAGCTTCTCCCATGGTACACGCATTCTAGAATGAGGCCCCGTTCATGTCGGTGTAGCGCTGAATGTTAGCTGATAGACACTGTTAATCTCACTGTTTGCCGAAGTAGTTTCCTGTCAATATGCTCTGCTTAAGAAGCTTCCTTGCCCTGTTCTGCACTCAATTTGCTTAGCTGAGATGGCATGCCAAGGACGATTAGTTGCTAAAATAACCTGCCATATATTTATTGTGACGTAGATTGCCATGGTCTAGTAGCCAATCTGTTAGGTGAAATAGCTCTACACCGTTTTATACTCGATCTTTGTTGCTGCGATGGCCTTCGATAGTTCGATGGTTGTGTGCTCGGCCTCATTGACTGCTGAAACAGCCTGCCATAATTTGGCACTCAAATCTGTTTGCTGAATTAGCTTTACATATATTTCATTACTTAGATCTGCTCGTCCAAATATCTTGCCATAGCTTTAGACATCGACCTAGGTATTTTTTTTCTGGACTTCATAAAAAAGCATATATGTTTTTCCTGTAATATCTAGTAGAAGAACTAATTTTTATGTCTAACAGATGGACATGACTTGGATAACTTCTGCTCGAAGATTCTCCTCTGCATATGTCGAGGGGGTTGAAACCTTGATGAACTTTATCAGAGCTGAGTACGGTGGTCCGAAATCATATGTGCTCTGCCCGTGTAGCAGTTGCATGAATTCAGTTACAAGACCCCAGTCAACTGTGAAAAATCATCTACACTTGTATGGGATGTCGGTCACATATACTAGGTGGGTTCATCATGGTGAAGCTGTGAACGTCAATGTTATTGACTACGTGGAAGCAGTAGATCACCATCTTGATCTGCCTGAAGCTCAGGTGGAAGAGGAGGAGGAGGTGGTGGTGGCGGAGCCAGTGAGTTTGACCAACATTGAAACAATGCTACGAAATGCTCGTGCATTCCGTGAACTTTCACCTGCAGAAGAAAAACGGTGGGCCCGCATGTTGGAACAATGCAACGTTGTTGTCACCCCAGGAAATAAGCTGTCAGTATTCTCAACTATGGTCGCCTTTCTTCAGGTGAAGACATCTGAGCGGATGACCAACAAATCATTCGATGTGATGTTGGCTGCTTTCCCCGGATCTTTTCCAGATGCGTCTAAGCTGCCACACACCTATAGTAAAATGAAGAATTTCCTTCGTGCAGTTGGAATTGGATATGATATGATCCATGTTTGTTAGAATAATTGTGTTCTGTTCCGGATGGATTATGCCAACTTAAGTGAATGCCCGAAAAGCAAATCATCAAGATGGAAAGATGGCGATGCTGTGAAGAGGATTCCTCATAATGTTCTGAGACATTTTCCAATTACACCAAGATTGCAGAGGTTGTTTCATGATGCTGAAACAAGAGAGGATGTACTGTGGCATTCTTGGAACCAGGAGTACAGAGATGAGAATGTAATGAGCCATCCATCTCATGGTAGTGAGTGGAAAAGCTTCAATGATAAACACAAAGAGTTTGCTGCTGACCCGAGAAACATTAGACTTGGCTTAGCTTCAGATGGATTTAACCCATTTGGCCACCAGAGCGCCACATATAGCATGTGGCCAGTGCTTGTTATCCCTTACAACATGCCTCCAAATGTCTGCACCAAAGAATCAAACTACATGATGGCCTTGCTCATCCCAGGTCCAAAATGTCCTGGAAAGGATTTTGATTTGTTCACGGAGCCTCTTGTGGAGGAACTTCAACAGCTATGGAAGGGTGTTCTCACTCGAGACCTATATAGCAGCCCACCAGCTGATTTCTTTCTGCGTGCTGTTATAATTTGGTGCATCCATTATTATCCAGCTTTGGGCACTATGTCAGGGCGAATGACACATGGTTACAATGCATGTGTTCACTGTGACAGGAATCCGCTGTCATACGCAATACTTAGCAAGATGTGTTACATTGGACACCGCCGTTTCCTTGCCAAGGACAAGCCGCTTCCTAGAAAATACCGAAGACATGTGTTCAATGCAAAGTATGAAAACCGTGATGCGCCAAAGAGGCTCACCGCCGATGAGTTGCAAGTGGAATTAGAGAAGGTCAGGCATATTACACCAGGAAACCATCCTGATAATGGTAGCGGGAAAAGGAAGCGTGGCAGGGCAGAAGAGAGATTATTGTTTACCCGCAGGTCCACTTTGTGGGACTTGGAGTATTGGAAAGATTTGGATCTGCGGCATAATCTTGATGTGATGCACATCGAGAAAAATATATGTGACAGTATTATTGGCACACTTCTTAATATTGAAGGCAAGACGAAAGATACCTTAAAATCTAGGATTAATTTGACACACCTGGGTATCAGACAGGATTTGCAGGTGCAAGATGAAGGTAAACCATGGGATATGACACCAGCTGTGTACGTCTTGGACAAGGTAAAAGGAAAAGAATTCTGCGAGGTCCTGTCACATGTGAGATTCCCACATGGATTTGCTTCCAACCCTGAAAGGAGAGTCAGTGCAGATGGAAACAAGGTACAAGGGTTGAAAACTCATGACTGCAACGTCCTACTTCAAAGGGTTTTACATGTTATCCTTAGAGGATTGGGCCGCCCTGACTTATACAGAGAAGTTGCAGAGTTGGGACAATTCTTCAGGGAACTTTGCAGTAGGAATATCAGGATAGATGCTTTGGAGCGTCTTAGAGACAAGATACCAACTATCATATGTGACCTTGAGAAGATATATCCTCCAGCCTTGTTTGATGTGATGGTGCATTTGGCTGTTCATCTACCTGATGAGGCACTACTTAGAGGTCCAGTACAGTATGGCTGGATGTACCCTATTGAAAGGCGGCTAGGCACTTTCAAGGGCTATGTTAGGAACAGAGCTAGACCCGAGGGTTCCATTGTAGAGGCCTACATTGCTACAGAAGCGTTGACATTCTGCTCAAAATACATTGAAACAGCTGATCAGCTTAGCAAAGAGGTGGGTGAAGACAATCCCGGGCTCAATGTTTCCGATTATTCTGTTCAAGTTACAGGGAAGAGTCGACAAGAGGACAAACCTAAAGATTTGGACAAAATGGTTTGGTATGTGTTGAATAACTGTCCTAAGATACTACCTTATATCAAGTAAGTGCAGTACTGCAGCTTATACATCGTAATCTACTAAACTTGCAGCACATTCTTATATATCTAGATGTTTGACGCGATCACTATGTTGTGCAGCATCTACAAAGAGGAGTTACTGCTGCAAAATCCAAGAAACATTAACAAACTGGTTATGGCAGGATTTGCGAAATGGTTCAAGAACCATGTAAGCTTTTGAAGTGCACTGTCAGCTTTTTTAATATATTGAGTACATAAGATGATCAGCTTGTCTATTTTATAACAATAGGTTAAGAAGATGCGGGAGGATGGGCAGGCAGTTGATGATGCCCTTTACTCACTAGCAATGGGTCTTGATACTCGGGTAAGACATTATGAATCTTGCGTTGTTGGAGATGTGCGCTACAACACCCTTGCACGAGACGAAGGCAGGAAGATACAAAACAGTGCCATCATGAGCACGGATACGTATGACAAAGAGACAACTGAAATGTAGGCTAACATAACAGACATTGTTCAGTTGCAGTATATCTCCAGTTTCGAGGATCATCGGTGTGTGTTTATGTTGTGCTGTCGTTGGTATAACCTATTTTCCAGGATCGCAACATCCAGAGCTGATGATTATTTCAAATCCATCAATGTCAAGGCGACGTACCAGACCAACGAGCCTTTTATTTTGGAAAATCAAGCAACACAGATATTTTTCTTGGAAGACACATTTGCACGTAGCGATTACTAGAGAGTATTGCAAAGATTTGAGCAGAGGAATTTGTTTAATGAAGTTGCACAACAAGATGATGCTTACACTGCTCCTGATGTACAACATAACACAAATGTTCCTAATATCTTTGAGAACCATCACGTCAATGACGTCGGCGAAAAGATTGCCTGTCGTGCTGTGGACATACAAGAGTTGATCAAGAAGAAGCCAACGTTTGAGGACGTTGAGGACGAAGAAGAAGATGACACCATGGGGAATTACGATTCAGACTGATACACATGTCGAAGATGTTGATGCTGCTGCTGCGGATGATGATTACATTGCTTTTGTCGTATTTGCCTGTCAGAAGACGTTTTTTTATCTACTATGTGAAATTGTGTTTGCTATGACAACTGAAACCTGATGAACATGTTGTTTAGTATTTTGCTGTGAGAACATCACTTGTTATGTTTGCTGATTTGTGTTTGGTGATTGTATGACAACTAAAACATGATGCCATTGTTGTTTAGTTGTACTCATATTTGGCTGTGAAACTTGAATTTGATGACATAGTTTGCTGTTGGACTGCAATTTGCTCGACGTCTTCGAATGAGAACAAAGCTGACCCGACAGGGCCTCTGCTATTTATTTATTTATATGAGCAAAAGGGGATACCCCCTGATTTCTGTTGATAGAAATCATTAGATGTTAAAAACACTACGCCCAGCCTGCTACATAGGTTTCATTCATTACTAGTTTCAGCAAAGTGCTCATGTCGTAGCCACTGAATACATCACGAGTGCTACATACACTGCAAATAAAGAGACAATCATCCTACAGAGCACATCGATTTTGCCCATTATCTTCACAAGCTCTTTCATCTCCTCATTGCTGTCAAGGCCGTTCAGCAGCTGTTGCTTGGCCATGATCAGAGGAACTGCATCTTTAACCTTCTGCTCTGCATCTTGCTCTTCTGCCGTTCCTTCAGTTACTTGTCCAACACCCCAACCTGCTGGTACTGGGATTCCTCGGCTAACCAAATAATCAGCGTAGTTGCATTCCCCCACATCAGCAACTTCCCAAAAATACAAATCACACGGATCTTTCCTTTTCTGCACGAATCAAATTGGTAGATCATCAACCAAACTATTAAAAAAATCAGCAACTGAAAGCAGCAGAACAACACTTAAACATATTATTACCCCATGATTCAGGCATTTGTAGAAGACTCGGCCAGGGTTGCGGATTGTGGTTGAGATGCGACGGATGACACTGTGTGATTTGAAACAGTGGCACCACACCAACGGCAGCGGGTTGCGATGAGCAATCGGCTGCGGTGCGCGTGCCGACGAGGGTGTGATGAGACCCACAGGCGATGGTACGGGTTGCGATTTGGCGCATATCTGGTTGTTGTCTGCTGAAGAGCAGGTGGACGAGCAGCCAGCGGACATGGTTGCTGCGGCCAGAGCTTCTGATGCTAGGCAGAGTAAGTAGAGAAGAGGAAAAGCGAACGTTGGATATGTCAGTTTCATTACTTGCAGAGTAGCATAGCACCATATATAGTCATAGTCTAGGTTTGGACTTGAACCAGCTACAGGAGCACGTCTTTCTTTTTTCTAAAACTCGGCAACGTCTCTTTCCTGGTACACTAGGTTGTTCTGTACGCCTTCCCAAGTCTTTGATTTTCTTTCCCTTTTTTTGCGAGGAAGGAAGGAGGACAAAATGAGAGTTCCTGGGACTCGAACCCAAGACCTCTCGGTTGAAAACCAAGGGTGCTAGTCACTTATGTGGCGAACGTTCCCTGTGAGGAGGACGGCAGACGAACGCATTTTCCTCGCAGTTTTCTTCCTATATATATATATATAAAAGTATGCTACTTGGTGTCCGCTTAGTCAACAAACGATTGTCCCAACCTTGACCGTTGGATTGACATTCAACGTCTGTCGCGTTTCTTCAATCTCTTTTTCCTCGAGCCGCCAAAGCCAAACCAGCGCCGGTGGGACCGCCTGCTCCCGCCTCCCACGGCTGGCTGTGATCTTCCCCGGCTCCTGTTCGTTCCCGTCCGAGGCCTCACCATCGTCCTCCGCCTTGGTTCGCTCGCCGCGGCGCCGCCCTCCGGTGTTGTCAACATGGTCAACAACCGAGAGGAATAAGGAGATTAATGTACATGGTGAGGATGACAGTAGGGACCCAGCAGCGCGCGCAATAATTTTGTTTTTTCGGGACGTAGAAGGGTATCAACTGGGTTTTGCGGGCTATAAGTAATAAGAAATGGGCTATAAGTAATAAGAAATGGGCTGTAAAATGAAAAAATACAAGAAACAGACAATCAGGTCCAAAATATTGTTTTCTTTCGGATTTTGATATTTTAAATTTCATTGTTTTTGTGCGGGTAAAATTTCATTGAATTTAAATTAAGGTATATTTAGATTTAAAATTAATTTGAACCTGGCTAGAAATTTCGTGCTGTATGCTGTTTGGGACAGATTTGGAGGCTGACTTGTGGGTCTACTAGGTTGACGTGTAGTTTGACTTTGTCAACTTAGTCCACAAACGATTCTAGCAGCAGTGACCGTTGGATGTTAATCCAACGACCGTGCTGCTTCTTCAGTATCTGATCTTCTTGCTCCATCCTCCCAAACCAGCTCCGGTGGGACTGCCTGCTCCCGCCTCCCGTGGTCGGCTGTGCTGCCTCACAGGCCGCACCGCCCCACCCTACTTCATTGCTGGCCAGGCCTTTCCTCTACTCACCCACACCTCCTGTTATTTTCTGGCGACGGCAGCCGGACCAGTAAACCCTCGTACTCCCCACCGCGTGGGCAACCATTGCCGAGTCTTCCCCGGCTCCGTGTCATTCCCTTCCTAGGCCTTGCTGTCGTCCACCGACATGGTGCTCTCGGCACGGCCTGGTCAACTTGGTCAACGAATGACATCCATCGGCCATGGACTGTACGCAAAATAATGATTCCTCCACCTGACAGCTGGGACCCACCGGAAGGGCCTTTGTATTTCGCGAAAAAAACTTTCCCCCCGCTGACATGTCGGACCCACTAGCTATATCTTCGCACGCAAGGAAGTGCCTCCTTATTACGCACAAAAAAATGAATACCCCCTGCTAGCTGGGACCCACCATAGTGGGAGGATGACTTGTGGGCCAACAAAGTTGACGGGGACGGAGGGCTTTGTCGACTTAGTCAATATGAACGATTCTAGCGCCATTGACCGTACGATGTCCATCCAACGGGCGTAGTGCTTCTTCAACCTCTGGTCTTCTTGCTCCAGCCGCCCAAAGCAGCGCCGGTCGTGCCGCATGCTCCTGCCTCCCGTGGCCGGTTGTGCTGCTGCAGAGGCCTCACCGCCCCCTACTATTCCCACCGCTGGCTAGGCCCTGCGGCGACGGCAGCCTCACACCACAGCCGAACCAATGAACCCTCGTACTCCTCTCCGCGCGGGCTTCCACTGCCGTGTCTTCCCCGGCTCCACGGCGTCCCCTTCCTAGGCCTCGCCGTCGTCCACCGCCGTGGTGCTCTCCGCGCGGCGTGGTCAACGTGGTCAAGGAACGTCTTCCATCGGAAGAGTATTGTACATGGAGAGGCTGACAGCTGGGTCCATGGCCACAACCCAGTTTTTTTGTAATTTGCCAAGTAAGTCGTTTTGTCAGGCCTGTTGGGCTGCAAATCTTTCAAGACGAGGAGAGCTTTCATTCGGCTGGCCGAGAGAATGGCCCATCAGTAATGAGAAATGGGCTGTACATTTTTAAAACACATCAAACCGGCAATTAGTTTCAAATATCTTTTTTTTCATTTCAAGATTTTAAATTACATTAATTTTTATGCGTGGAGAATTTGTTGGATTTTATATTGATATACATTTATTTTTTAAATCAGTTTGAATGTGAGTCGAAATTTCGGGATTAAAAACAGTTCGGACCGCATCGAAATATGCAAAATTTCGTATAATTTTTTAACCGTGGCCACAATTTGGGCTGTAATGCTAACCAAAAGAATATGGGCTCCAAAAAAACCTTAAGAATTAGCAAATGGGTTGAAAATTATTAGAAATAGTGGCAGATGGGTTGTATGCTGTTTTCCACAGATTTGAGGCTTTCCTTAAAAAAGGTTGACGCACAAGCAGTGACTGTTGGATGTCCATCCAACGGCCGTCGTGCTTCTTCAATCTCCGCTCTTCCTGCTCCAGTTGCTCAAACAAGCGCCGACGGGACTGCCTGATCCCTCCTCCCCGCGGCCGGCTGTGCTGCTGCGCAGGCCTCACCGCCCCATCGTACTCCCATCGCTGGCCTAGCCATCCCTCTACTCACCCACACCTGCTGTTATTCTCCGGCAACGGCAAACGAACCAGTAAACCCTCGTACAGTCGTACTCCCCTCCGCGTGGGAAACAACTGCCGAGTCTTCCCTACCTCCGTGTCGTTCCCTTCCTAGGCCTCGCCGTCGTCCACCGCCCTGGTGCTCTCGGCGCGGCCTGGTCAACGTGGTCAACGACCGGCATGCATCTGAAGTGGACTATACGTGGAGAGGCCGACAGCTGGGTCCACGGCCGCACGCAAGGAAATGCCTCCTTATTACGCGCAAAATAATGATTCCTCCACCTGACATCAGGGACCCACCGAAAGGGCCTCTGTATTTTGCGAAAAAAACGTTACCGCCGCTGATAGCTCAGACCCACCAGCTATATCTTCGCACGCAAGGAAGTGCCTCCTTATTACGCACAAAAAAATGAATACTCCCCCTGTTAGCTGGGACCCAGTATAGTGGCAGGCTGACTTGTGGGCCTACTAAGTTAACAGGGACGGAGGGCTTTGTCAACTTAGTAAATATGCACGATTCTAGCTCCAGCGACCGTACGATGTCCATCCAACGGCCATAGTGCTTCTTCAACCTCTGGTCTTCTTGCTCCAGCCGCCGAAACTAGTGCCGGTCGTGCCTCGTGCTCCTGCCTCTCGTGGCCGGCTGCGATGCGGCGGAGGCCTCACCGCCCCCTACTACTCCCACCGCTGGCCAGGCCATCCCTCTACTCACCCACACCCCATGTTACTCTGCGGCGACGGCAGCCTCACACCGCAGCGAACCAGTGCCCACGTACTCCTCTACGCGTGGGCATCCACTGCCGCGTCTTCCCCGGCTCCGCATCGTCCCCTTCCTAGGCCTCGCCGTCGTCCACCGCCCTGGTGCTCTCGGCGCGGCGTGGTCAACGTGGTCAAGGAACGGCTTTCATCGGACATGGACTATACGTGGAGAGGCTGACAGCTGGGTCCACGGCCGCAGCAAGGAAGTGCCTCCTTATTACGTGCAAAATAATTATTCCTCCACCTGACAGCGGGGACCCACTGGACGGGCCACCGTATTCCGCCCCCTGACTACTGGGACCCACCAGCAACATCTTCGCACGCAAGGAAGTGCGTCCGGGCAAAAAAACGATTCGCCCCCTGACTGCTGGGACCGACCAGCTACATCTTCTCAGGCAAGGAAGTGCCTGATAGTCGGGACCCACCTGGTCGAAGCGTACGTAGCGTTGTCATTCTGGTCGCGAAGGTGTACGTACATACTGGTCGATGTAGAGGCGTGCGCGTGTCGTAGTAGAGGCGCGCACTTGTCGTAGTAGAGGCGCGCACGTAGCATGTACATGTACGTACAGCGGCCAGGGTGCAAGAAAGAAAATACGGCCACGTATGTGTACATACGGGCGGGGTCTCAAACGCCTACTCGCGCATACGTACGGCCAGGGCTCGTGTACACGGCTAGGTCGGAACGGAGAAACAATGTCGATGTCGTGTTCATGGGGAGGCAATGGAATGCGTGGTCGTGTTCATCGGGAGGGCTTGGACAGAACAGGCGATGGAAACAAGGCCTGGCGTACCGCAGAACGGAGGAAAAAACCTTGTGTTCGACCGGCCATGTTCGAACCGGGATCCTGTTCATCAGGAGGGGTGTGGCGTACCACAAAACGTAGGAAACGGACCTCCTACGGTCGAAACGGGGATCCTGTTCATCGGGAGGGGTGTGGCGTACTGCAAAACGGAGGAAACGGACCTCCTACGGTCGAAACGGGGGTCATGTTGATCGGGAGGGGTGTGGCGTACTGCAAAACGGAGGAAACGGACTTGTGTTGGAGCACTACGATCGAAACGGGGGTCGTGTTCATCGGGAGGGGTGTGGCGTACCGCAAAATGGGACTCCACGGGATACTGTTCATCTCCACCGTCGACCCCCTCCAGCCTCCACGAGATACTGTTCATCCACCGTCGACCTCCTCCAGCGTCCACCTGCGACTGTTCATCCACGGGCTCCTGTTCATCTAGCCTCCACCGCGCGCTACTCCACCGTCTACTGTTCATCCATCCCTCCACGGGATGGTCCTATTCATCCAGCCCTCCACGGGGTCCTGTTCATCCAGCCCCAACCGGCTCGATCGATCGGGGTCCTGCTCATCCAGAGGCAACACCACGGGGTCCTGTTCATCCACCCCCATGTGACACTCCAAAAATTTTATTTTGGTTTTCATCAAAAACTTTGTTGGATTTCTTAAAGAGGCCATTAAATTTTTCATTTCAGAAAAACATTCCTCTTAAAAACTTCCTTTTCTTTGGCAAGGATTTTTATTTCTGTGTCTTCTTCAAACTATGGTGTTTGATCTTTTAAAACTTTTTCTCTAATGACCCCCTGCTCAAAACAAAATTTTGGAATTTATTGTTTTATTTTAAAAAGAAACTCTATGAAAATTGGGGTTTTTCATATCTTGAAAAACCACCCATGATTTTTGTTCTTGCCCATGTGGTAAAACCCCTCCAAAACCCTTCCTCCTCCTTGAAACAAACTAAATTCTCTGTCCCAACAAGTCCAAACAAGTTTTGGATTTTATTTCAATTATTTTATCCCTCAAATCTTTTCTGACAATTATTTTGAACCTGAGTGATTTTCAAAGCAAGTAACCTATTGCAATTGAGATTTGACCTCAAACCAATTCCTCTGGATTGTCCTTAGCATCCACAACTCAGAACCATCTTGATCCACTCTTCCCCTTTTCAAAATTTTCAAATTTCAGCCTCTGCAAGTTTGGACCAGATTTGCCAAATTTGGTGAAATTCATATTTCCACTTCTCCAAAAATTCTACCAAAAATCAGGCAGCCTACTGGTGCAATGAGAAGCCACTCCACCAAAAACCAGCTCAAGGAAAAATCCCTACATGCCAAAATCATTCTGTCGAACACCTGGCGTGCACTGTTGCCGTTCATATTCAGTAAAATTCAGAGTTCAGTGTCGTTTCTTCGTCAGAGTTTCAGTCACGAGGAAACTGTGCATTTGGCTCGTGCTCGCCGCCTCTTCCTCTTGTCTGGAGCACCACACGCGCGCTTGGCGCCTTCCTGGCGTCGGTGGCGCCTTGGCCCGCCTGCGCCGGCGTGTCCCGCGGCGGCAGAACTACCGTAGCGGCCAACAGGGGGCAGCACTGCGGCATAACGCCGTTCAGCACCGCCCAAACCTCCTGAGGGCTCCGCGTGGCCACCTCCTTGCCAGCGCACGCATGCAGCACCGCCGCCGAGGCCTGGCACGCGCAGAGCGCGGTCTCTGCTGCCGGCGTGCCGTGCGGCTGTTCCGTCGAGGGCAGGCCGTAACCCTCCCTCCCGTGCTGAGTTGGACACTGGGATGACACCAGTGCTCCACCTAGTCAATAATCAAGCCCGTAAACCGGCCGTCCACCCGCAGCTCCGCCGTAATCACCCGTCGGAATTATCCGTTCACGGCAACCTCCTCGGACCGCCTATATATAGCCCCCCCGAGCTTGCTCTTGCCCCCGCACAACTCCACCACCTCGCCAGACCCCGCCTAGCCACTGGAAGGGCCTCGAGGGGCCTTTCTTCCTCGACTCCGGCCACCTCCGCCCTCCTCGGGCTCCGGCAACGTTCTCTTCGGTGAGGCCGTCCCCGGCACCCGAACTCCGTCAATCACCTCCTCTAGCTACCAGAGGCCTGACCCCGACCTCAATTTGATGATTGCAGCCCTCTCCGGCGAACTCCATCCTCGCCCGAACCGCCGTCCGCCGAAGCAGGAGCCACCGTCGACGTGGTGCTCACCAGCGACCACCACCACCCGACGCGGAATGGCGCCCTGAGCACGGAGGTACCCTCCGATCCCCCTGCCTCACCATGGATCGCCGCCGGCGATCGCCGCGGCCCTCTGGCGCCAAATCTCTGCCTCCGTTTTCAAACCTGACGGGTGGGTCCACCCCGTCAGCGTTTTATTCTTTTTGAACCATTTTCTGGAAAACGCCTTTGGGCAAAATACGCTTTCTCCTCTGAACTAGCGTATTCGGGACTGAAGCGTTTTCTGTTTTTATAAAAAGAACCCTGGAAAGTTTCTGTTTCATTACAGATAGGTCCCTGGACAAAAAACCTTTATAACTTTTAAACAGAAGCAAATTTTTGATTGGTTCTTTTTCTGTCCTCTTTGAAATTTTATCTAGTTTTTTATCAGATTTATTTGAAAAATATTTGGAATAATTTCTGTGCACCTCTCGGTATTCACGATAGCGCGTATATTTTCTTTATACCGTAGATACCGAAGGAGGTGACGGGACCGCAAACTTCACCGAGCTAGGCTCCGACTACTCTGAACCAGGCTAGAATGTTTGAACTTTTGATATGATGAGTGTCTTGGCATGTTTTGCATTTAGCAAGATTCATAGCATGTTAATGCGCATACCGATGAACATTATTTTCATGCATGGTTGAGGCAAGTGAGTTCGATGATCCAAACGTTGTTGGATGTGTATATGCATGGCCATGTGTTGGCATGAGGATGGGTAAGACGGCAGTGTTGTAGCATGCCAGTCTTATGCCATACTAATTGACTTCAGTGTCAGCCGTATCGGTTCGGTTCCCATCCATATTCCCTTCCTGTACTACCACATGTTTTCCGCAATGAATATGGTTTAGTAAGTTGCAAACCGCTTTCCTGGTACACACCAAGAGGAGAGGCCGGGATGATGGTTCCATGGCCCTGGATTAAAGCCAGTCATCCGGTCAGGGGGCATGGGTGTTTCCGGTTGAGACCGAGAGGGGGGCACCCCTTAGAGCGCGCGTATATAAATTTGATCCCATGCTATTCGAGATTGTGATCTCCCCGTCTCAAAAGTTTTTCTTGGACGATGTCTAGGGTGATTCCTGACATCGAGAGGTAGGATGGGTGTGTACTGGTTAGCTGCGTTTTCTTCCGAAATACCATAAACGGAACTAGTCCTTCGTGGCTACGGAAATCCGTTGGCTGCGGGAAATTTTTGTACAAACTCTGCAGAGTCATAAATCTTCAAATCATCTTATCCATATCCAAGTTCTGCGCTAAATTATTCTGACAAGTGCCAGTTTTGGTGACAGATACTCCGGTGAATCACAAGAGTGCTAAGTCCGGTTAAATGTTTATTCATGTGGATGGACTAACCCGTTAATTATCTTGAGTTGATTACTTATCATGAGTATTATTTTTCCTTCATGAAGAAAGCCCTTTCTGCGATGTCGCTTAGACGTCCGACTGAGGCATTGTTATTACTTGCATTCTTTTAAAGCCCTTTATGTGGTATCGCTAAGACGCCCGACTGTGGCATTTCTTTTAAAGCCCTTTATGTGGTGTCGCTTAGACGCCCGACTGTGGCATTTCTTTTAAAGCCCTTTATGTGGTGTCGCTAAGACGCCCGACTGTGGCATTTCTTTTAAAGCCCTTTATGTGGTGTCGCTTAGACGCCCAACTGTGGCATTTCTTTTAAAGCCCTTTATGTGGTGTCGCTAAGACGCCCGACTGTGGCATTTCTTTAAAAGCCCTTTATGTGGTGTCGTTAAGACGCCCGACTGTGGCATTTCTTTTAAAGCCCTTTATGTGGTGTCGCTTAGACGCCCGACTGTGGCATGATTTTCTCTTATTTATTTGTTCACCTTTCGAGGCGTCGCTTCAGACACCCGATCGGTTTCTTTTATTTGTTGGGATTTCAGGCGGACTACCGCCGATTCCCATTTTTACTCACCTTGCCTGCTAATATTTGAATGTGCCTTGGTAAATTAATCATGACGCATTCATGCATGCATTTGTTATATCTTACGTCCGAACTGTCTTGCGAGTACTTTCAAAGTACTCACTAGCTTGTTGATTTGGCCAGATGCTGACGAAGGTGATCTCATGGATGAAGAGTTCGATAGCGAGTCCGACGCCTAGAGGAATCCCAGTCAGTCTCGTGCGACCCTGGATTTGGTCACTGTATTATATCCGCTTCCGCAATCCGAATAAATTCATCGAGCCTCACCTCGACGCTCGATGAGATGCTTGTTTGAGAGCCATGTTATCCACTCCCCACTGTATTATTCCACCATCGCTTTATCCCCGAGTCAGTAGTATGCCACCACTCCCTTGTGTTATATCCGCCTTTATGTATAATTATTGGCGCACTTGTAATAAATTGTTGAGCACCCTTAGCTCAACCCTGTAATATATTCTATGCTACTGGCTTATTGTATCAAGAGTTTGTCTACCAGTGAGGAAGATTTTCTCTCATACTGGACTCAAAAGATTGGTTTCTCAATAAATATTTTTATTGGAAAACCGGTCGTGACAAACTTGGTACCAGAGCCAGGCTGACTGTAGGAATCCACTAGGTGCGATCGCTAATTGGTTATTAGCATAATAGAGCTAATTTGTACTTTTGCAACTGTAGTCATTTTTCTGTCAGTCAGCATATATTTATGATCTGACCATTCAAAATTTTTGCCTACTTTTGTAGATGGCCGACAACAGCTGCGAGTCTCAGACCTTCGCCAACGTACCCGATGGGTTCGTCAAGCTTCTCTCCTTCATCGTTCAGGTCACGATGGGGCCATCTGTGCGCCCAGTCATCACACTCTGCCAGCACAGGGTCAACGACAGTCTGACCATGCACCAGGCCTCGGTGCAACTCAGGGGAGGGCGTGGTGAGTTGCGCCGCTTCCGGTTCGTGGGAAGAGCCATGCCCAAGGAGAAGCATGCTATTCAGATGGCAGCCCGCGAGTCGATAGCTCGTCTCAGGGATGTCCTTCCCGTGATGAAGGCTCGTCGTTACCGCTATCTCCCATGCCAAGTGCCCTACACCTGTCACTACGCATACGCTTGTCCCAGAGGAGAACGCGATGAGGCCTTTGAGATGCTTATTGAGTATCTCCGGGCCCTAGAGGCCGCCTTCGACAACCTGGTGGACGACTTCGTGGCCGCCCGCATGGACTCAGTCCATGGCTGTGCTGCCAACAGGAGGGAGCTCCTGCCCACCGCACCGCCATTGACTTTTGTCTCATCATCAGCATCTTATGCGCCTACTCGTCGCCTGCCTTCTACTGAAGAGTTCAACCAAGTCATTGCGCCCACTCCAGCGCGCACTGCACCGCCCCTCATGCCAACTCCTGTTCGTGTTATTCCGCTCCTGGCACCCGCTCCATCTACTCGGCGCAGCACTACTCGTATGGAGCCTATTAGCGAGGAGGAAGTCGAGTCCCCAGCCTCGCTATGCCTCACCCTTGGCAGGGCCAAGGACATCATCAACATCTCCGACTAAGTACGCTTAGCCGTCACGCGATGTACCGCCATGTAAGATATGGGAAGTAGCCTGTTTGTGCATCATGTAGGAGGTGGAGAAGTGCACTAGCCTAAATAACATGTCAGGATTATGTACGCATATCCTGAGTGATGTATTGTATAATTATCGCCCGCGTGTAAGATACGTAATGAGCAGCCCTTCTCCATGCGCAAATCGATTTGTTTTCCTTTAAGTAATCTTGGCTATTTAATTTATTTGCCAACCTTATGCAATTATGGATTCGTTTTTGCGACCATTTTCCTTTTTCTTATGGGTTTTACAAAATATATCCCCAGAGTGAAAAATGTCTCGTCCTTGGACTCGCTCCATGCCAGCTCCGCCAAGAGGAAAATTATGGCACTCAACCGGACAACCATTTTGCACAAGGGCAGTCAAGTCAATATCATGAGACTCTACCAGGCAACAATTTCACTCAAGGTCAGTTGAGTCAACAGAGTAGTGAAATGACACTTTCTCAAATGTGCCGCCTTTATGAACAAAGTCAGCAACAACATCGGGAAATGATGAACCAAGTCATCAACATGGGAAATCACCATGGACAATATCAGCAGCATTCTAAGTTATCTGAGCTATAGAAGACCCGTCCCCAAACATTTTCTCATACGGACAAGCCTCTTGAGGCCGAAGACTGGCTTCGAGATATGGAGAGGAAATTAATTATTGCAAAATGTTCGGACACAGAAAAAATACTATATGCTCCGCACTATCTCACAGGAGCAGCCGCATCATGGTGGGAGAATTTCCTGCACATGCGTCCCAACGAAAATGTTATAACTTGGGATGATTTCAAAGAAAGTTTCCGTGGCGCACACATTCCTAAGAGTATTATGAAAATCAAAAAGAGAGAGTTCAATGACCTCAAACAAAGGAACATGACAGTGTCAGATTACAACTGTCAATTTACTCTATTATCTCGCTACGCCAATGAAGATCGTATGACTGAGAGCAAGAAGATGGAGAAATTCCTTGACGGTCTAGCGCCCGCACTTAAATGCCAACTAGTCGTACACACTTTTCCAGATTTTAAAACACTTGTGGACAAAGCGATTACTCTGGAAAATGAAAGACGCAACTTGGAAGATATACGCAAGCGAAAAAGGGACCAGACCAACCATGCTCGCAATCACTGAAGCAAGACAGACTTTCAAAAGGGTGGAACGCACAAATCCTCATCCAACGTCTCACGCCCAATCAAACATTTTCATGCAAGAGACAAGGAGTTCACATATCGCCCCGGCGTTACTTGTTACGCCTGTGGAGAGGAAGGACACTATGCCAAGCAGTGTCCCAAGCCTAGAAACTCAGCCCCAAAGCCGAACAACGGCAACAATAATTCAGCGCCCAAGCGAAACAATTTCAATCCCAACAACAACCACAGGAAGGGTCATCTGAACCATGTAACCAAAGGGGAGGCACAAAATGCTCCGGATATCGTACTCGGTACGTTTCCTGTCAACACAATACCTGCAATGGTTTTGTTTGATTCTGGAGCTTCTCACTCTTTTATTTCGAAAAGTTTTGCTTTGCAAAATAATTTTTCGATGCTTCCTTTGGAGAAATCCATGATCATCAAGTCCCCTGGGATTCAGCAAGTCACTCAGAGTTACTGTCAGGATGTGGTTATTGAGTTCAAAGGATTGAAGTTCCACGCCAATCTTATTGTGTTTGAAAATAAAGGACTGGATGTCATCCTCGGGATGGACTGGCTAACCACCAACAAGGGTTTCATTGACTGTTCAACCGGACCGTAATTCTCACACATCACCAAGGGAAGACAATAAGGGTATCCACCAAGGAAAGAAAAATACCCCGGCAACCAAGATTAAATAAGGTGGACGTTTCTGAGTTAAACAAGGTTCCAGTAGTATGTGAATTTCCAGACGTATTCCCCGAAGAGCTTCCAGGCATGCCACTAGACCGAGATATAGAGTTCAGCATTGAGCTCGCACCGGGAACCACCCCCATATACAAGAAACCATACAGAATGGGAGCATCCGAGTTGGTTGAATTGAAGAAACAAATAAAGGAATTGCTGGACAAAGGATACATTCGAGTCAGTTCTTCACCTTGGGGATCACCAATTTTATTTGCCAAAAAGAAAGACGGAACACTGAGATTGTGTATTGACTATCGATCACTTAACATGGTCACAGTCAAGAACAAATACCCAATGCCAAGGATAAACGATTTGTTTGATCAACTCGCTCAGGCCAAGGTATTCTCAAAAATTGACCTAAGGTCAGGATACCATCAATTGAAGGTACGAACAAAAGATATCCCCAAGACAGCCTTCACCTCCAGATATGGACTGTATGAGTTCACAGTAATCCCATTTGGATTAACGAACGCCCCCGCATATTTTGTTCACCTCATGAACAAAGTATTTATGAGGTTTATGGACAAGTTCGTTGTGGTATTCATCGACGATATTCTGGTATACTCCAAGACACTAGAGGAGCACGCGGAACATCTCAGGATTGTGCTAAGAGAACTCAGGAAACATCAATTGTATGCCAAGTTCAGCAAGTGCGAATTTTGGCTAAGACAAGTAGGCTTTCTAGGCCACGTGCTGACCCAAGACGGTATCACAGTGGACCCGGAAAAAGTCAAGGCCGTACTTGGCTGGAAGTCACCAGCCAGCGTAACGGACATACGGAGTTTCTTGGGAATGGCCGGATATTACCGCAGATTTATTAAAGGATTCTCCACCATAGCCAAGCCTATGACACAGTTACTCAAGAAAGACAAGAAGTTTGAATGGACAGAAGCCTGCGAGAAAAGTTTCCAAGAGCTGAAGAGGAAGTTAACGACAGCACCGGTACTAATTGTGCCAGACATACACAAGAACTTTGAAGTATAAGTGACGCGTCTAGAAAAGGTCTCGGATGCGTATTGATGCAAGAAGGCAAGGTTGTCGCCTACGCTTCAAGGCAGCTTCGCAAGCATGAGGAATATTATCCCACTCCTGACTTAGAGATGGCAGCTGTCATTCATGCACTTAAGGAATGGAGGCATTTCTTACTTGGAAATCGATGTGAAATATATACGGACCATAAAAGTCTCAAATATATTTTCACGCAGCCAGAACTAAATTTACGACAATGACGCTGGTTGGAATTGGTAAAAGATTATGATGTTGGTATCCACTACCATCCAGGTAAAGCAAATGTAGTGGCCGATGCTCTTAGCCGGAACCCCAGCTCCGACGAAAGCAGTCTGCAAAGCTTGAGACCCGAATTCCAGCAAGAATTTGCCAAGCTTAACTTGTTAATGGTAGCAGAAGGTACCATAACAAACCTGGAGTTACAACCCGACCTTGTGGAGAAAATTAAAGGAGCTCAGCCTGGTCACCCCAGCATAAAAAGAAAAGTGAGTATGGGCAAGGCCTCGGAATTCGTCGTAGACGATGGAGGGATATTATGGTACGGAGAAAGACTCTGCGTGCCAAACATAGAAGACCTTAGACAACAAATTTTAGCTGAAGCCCACACTGCCCCATATTCAATCCACCCTGGAGGAACCAAAATGTATAAAGATATTCAGGAAAGATTTTGGTGGCACGGTATGAAGAGGGACATAGCTACCTTCATTGCATGTTGCGACTCATGTCAACGCATAAAAGCTGAGCATCAGAGACCAGCCGGACTACTGCAGCCAAACAAAATACCTGAGTGGAAATGGGATGAAATAGGGATGGATTTCATTGTCGGACTACCTCGGTTACGACACGGGAATGATGCCATATGGGTCATCATCGACAGGTTAACCAAGGTGGCACACTTTATTCCTATAAGGACGACCCACACCACTCAGAAGCTTGCCAGGATTTACCTCTCCCGCATAGTCTGTCTACACGGTGTCCCGAAGACTATAATATCCGACAGAGGCACTCAGTTCGTTTCGAGATTTTGGGATCATTTACAACATGCTCTGGGAACTCAACTAGCCTTCAGTACAGCTTACCACCCCCAGAAAGATGGACAAACAGAACGTGTAAACCAGATTTTAGAGGACATGCTGAGAGCATGTGTCCTCACATATGGAACCAGTTGGGAAGAAAGCCTGCCATACGCCGAGTTCGCGTACAACAATAGTTGCCAGCCTGCAAATGGCACCATTTGAGGCTTTATACGGACAGAGATGTCGTACCCCGTTAAATTGGTCAGAGACCGGAGACAGCCGCATTTTCGGACCAGACATGCTCAGAGAAGCCGAGGAAAAGGTCAAGTTAATCAGAGATCGACTCAAGACCGCCCAAAGCCGACAGAAGAGTTATTACGATCAGAAACATCGTGTGGTTAGCTTCGAACCCGGTGAGTTCGTGTACCTACGAGTATCTCCTATGAGGGGATTGCAACGATTCAAGAATAAAGAAAAACTAGCACCAAGATTTATCGGACCATTCTGTATAGTGGCACGAAGAGGCACGGTAGCCTACCAGCTAGACTTACCTAAGGAACTATCAGATATCCACAACGTGTTCCACGTTTCGCAGTTAAGAAAGTGCGTGAGCAACCCAGAGAAACAAGTATCCCATGAGAGCATTGACGTGCAGCCAGACCTCACCTATCGGGAATGTCCCGTAAAAATATTAGAGGAGTCTGAAAGGAGGACCTGACAGAAAACCATCAGGTTTTTCAAAGTTCAGTGGAGCAATCACACCGAAAACGAAGCAACTTGGGAAAGAGAGGAATTTCTTCAGGCAGAGCATCCACACTTATTTAAGGATCAGCTGAAATCTCGGGGACGATATTTTTCCTAAGGGGGTAGGTGTTGTGACACTCCAAAAGTTTTATTTTGGTTTTCATCAAAAACTTTGTTGGATTTCTTAAAGAGGCCATTAAATTTTTCACTTCAGAAAAACCTTCCTCTTAAAAACTTCCTTTTCTTTGGCAAGGATTTTTATTTCTGTGTCTTCTTCAAACTATGGTGTTTGATCTTTTAAAACTTTTTCTCTAATGACTCCCTGCTCAAACAAAATTTTGGAATTTATTGTTTTCTTTTAAAAAGAAACTCTATGAAAATTGGGGTTTTTCATATCTTGAAAAACCACCCATGATTTTTGTTCTTGCCCATGTGGTAAAACCACTCCAAAACCCTTCCTCCTCCTTGAAACAACCTAAGTTCTCTGTCCCAACAAGTCCAAACAAGTTTTGGATTTTATTTCAATTATTTTATCCCTCAAATCTTTTCTGACAATTATTTTGAACCTGAGTGATTTTCAAAGCAAGTAACCTATTGCAATTGAGATTTGACCTCAAACCAATTCCTCTGGATTGTCCTTAGCATCCACAACTCAGAACCATCTTGATCCACTCTTTCCCTTTTCAAAATTTTCAAATTTCAGCCTCTGCAAGTTTGGACCAGATTTGCCAAATTTGGTGAAATTCATATTTCCACTTCTCCAAAAATTCTACCAAAAATCAGGCAGCCTACTGGTGCAATGAGAAGCCACTCCACCAAAAACCAGCACAAGGAAAAATCCCTACATGCCAAAATCATTCTGTCGAACACCTGGCGTGCACTGTTGCCGTTCATATTCAGTAAAATTCAGAGTTCAGTGTCGTTTCTTCGTCAGAGTTTCAGTCACGAGGAAACTGTGCATTTCGCTCGTGCTCGCCGCCTCTTCCTCTTGTCTGGAGCACCACACACGCGCTTGGCGCCTTCTTGGCGTCGGTGGCGCCCTGGCCCGCCTGCGCTGGCGTGTCCCGCGGCGGCAGAACCACCGTAGCGGCCGACAGGGGGCAGCACTGCGGCATAACGCCGTTCAGCACCGCCCAAACCTCCTGAGGGCTCCGCGTGGCCACCTCCTTGCCAACGCACGCATGCAGCACCGCCGCTGTGGCCTGGCACACGCATAGCGCGTTCTCTGCCGCCGGCGTGCCGTGCGGCCGTTCCGTAACCCTCCCTCCCGTGCTGAGTTGGACACTGGGATGACACCAGTGCTCCACCTAGTCGATAATCAAGCCCGTAAGCCGGCCGTCCGCCCGCAGCTCCGCCGTAATCACCCACCGGACTTATCCGTTCGCGGCAACCGCCTTGGACCGCCTATATATAGCCCCCCGAGCTTGCTCTTGCCCCCGCACAACTCCACCACCTCGCCAGACCCCGCCTAGCCACTGGAAGGGCCTCGAGGGGCCTTTCTTCCTCGACTCCGGCCACCTCCGCCCGCCTCGGGCTCCGGCAACGTTCTCTTCGGTGAGGCCATCCCCGGCGCCCAAACTCCGTCAATCACCTCCTCTAGCTACCAGAGGCCTGACCCCCACCTCAATTTGATGATTGCATCCCTCTCCGGAGAACTCCATCCTCGCCCGAACCGCCGTCCGCCGGAGCAGGAGCCACCGTCGACGTGGTGCTCACCGGCGACCACCACCACCACCACCCGACGCGGAATGGCGCCCTGAGCACGGAGGTACCCTCCGATCCCCCTGCCTTGCCGTGTATCGCCGTCGGCGATCGCCGCGGCCCTCTGGCGCCAAATCTCTGCCTCCGTTTTCAAACCTGGCGGGTGGGTCCACCCCGTCAGCGTTATATTCTTTTTGAACCGTTTTCTGGAAAACGCCTTCGGGCAAAATACGCTTTCTCCTCTGAACTAGCGTATTCGAGACTGAAGCGTTTTCTGTTTTTATAAAAAGAACCCTGGAAAGTTTCTGTTTCAGTACAGATAGGTCCCTGGACAAAAACCTTTATAACTTTTAAACAGGAGCACATTTTTGATTGATTATTTTTCTGTCCTCTTTGAAATTTTATCTAGTTTTTTATCAGATTTATTTGAAAAATATTTGGAATAATTTCTGTGGACCTCTCGGTATTCACGATAGCGTGTATATTTTCTTTATACCGTAGATACCGAAGGAGGTGACGGGACCGCAAACTTCACCGAGCTAGGCTCCGACTACTCTGAACCAGGCTAGAATGTTTGAACTTTTGATATGATGAGTGTCTTGGCATGTTTTGCATTTAGCATGATTCATAGCATGTAAATGCACATACCGATGAACATTATTTTCATGCATGGTTCACTACTAGAAAAAGGGCTATAGATGGGATTGACACTAATGGCGCACCAGATAAGAGGTGTGCCATTAGTATATACTAATGGCGCACCACCTTCTGGTATGCCATTAGTGTTGAAACTACTAATGGCGCACCTGGCCCAGGGTGCGCCATTAGTATCAAATTTTTTTTGAACTAGTGCGCCTGTCCAAACATACTAATGGCGCATCCAGACATAGTGCGCCATTACTAGTTGTAACTAGTAATGGCGCACCTATCCGAGAGTGCGCCACTAATGTTGTTTTTTATTATATTTTTTATTCCTTTTTTTGCAAAACTACTAATGGCGCAGTCTTTCACCGTGCGCCATTACTAGTTCAAACTAGTAATGGCGCACTGTGGAACAGTGCGCCATTAGTATTTTTGTTATTTTTTTTGTTGCAAAACTACTAATGGCGCACCAGCAGAAGATGCGCCATTAGTAACCTGGATTACTAATGACGCATTTAGATATGGTGCGCCATTAGTAAGTGGGCAGCAAGAAGATATTTTGGACAGCCTCTCCTACCCACACTCACTTTCTCCCCACTTCATTCTCTCCACCTCCTCCTTGTCTCGGGTGCCTCCTCTTTTTCACCTCATTTCCACCATAGATTCATTCAAATTAAGTGGTTAAATTACCTTGTTTTGATAGGTAAGTAAGGGGGGAAGCTATATTTATGTTGTTCTCCCTACAACAATGTGCACATGCACTTTTTATGGCCTAGCTAGATCTATGTATGTTCGTGGTGTTGCATATGTTTGTGGTGTTGCATATGTGTTTGTGTTTGGAGGTGTACCGGTATTTGAAATGCGATAGTTGCCAATATTTTGCCGGAATGTTAATTCATTTCCGTTTCGGCGAGAATTTTGGCATTAAGCATTCTTTTTGGTCCTATTTTTAGGGAAAGTCATGCCAAATTTTTTCTTTGTTCTAAAATATCGTTTTGCTCTACCCCGCAGGCGACCATGGTCCGCACGATGACCGAAGGCATCATGAATAGGTTTTTGAGGTCCACGAAGGCCGAGATGCTACAAAAGAACGAGACAGAGATAAGATGTCCGTGTCGAAGATGCAAGCTGAAGAGCCTTATTGCGGACCCGGATTCCGGACAGGTGCGGGACCACCTGCTCTTGCGTGGTTTCATGGATGGTTATCGGTGGCAAGGTGATGAAGATGACTACGATGTCGTCCATGGGGGCCGGGCAAGAAATGAGGAAGGGCAGCAAGACAACCACCGCGGCTCGGGCGGGCGAGAAGACGAAGAATCCCCAGGAGATGATCACGACGGTGATGCTGTACACAGTCATCATGTAGAAGATGCAGGACATGATGATGAGGAAGATGCCGGAGCAGACGACGGGCATGATCATGAAGATGATGATGCCGGCAGAGCAGACGATGGTGGACCATCGATGGGCTGGGTGCAGGACCCTTATATTCAAGAGTTGCTTCTCAAGCAGACGGATAACGCAAGAGCTGCCGCCAGAGAGAAAGCCAAGATGGATCAACTTGAGTTAGACGCGGTTACTCCATTGTATGAAGGATGCAGGCCCGAGGATACCCGCCTCGAAAAGTGGTGTGGTACTTTCCGATCACTCCTCGTCTGCAGCGGTATTTCGCGGATCCTAAGGTAGCAAAGCTCCTGCGTTGGCACACGGATAGGGAGGAGAAGAAGCGAGAAGATGACGCAAATGATCCGGAGATAGATAAAAAAGGCAAGATGCTGAGTCACCCTAAGGATGCGAGCCAGCGGCAAGCGTTGAACTTCGAATAACCAGAATTTGGGAAGGATCCAAGGAACATCGTGCTGGGCGCGAGCACCGATGGAGTCAATCCATTTGGCAGCCAGAGAAGCACACATAGCACCTGGCCTGTGTTTGTGTGGATGTACAACCTTCCCCCTGGTTGTGCATGAAGAGGAAGTACATTCACATGAGTATGCTAATTGAAGGGCCGAAACAACCAGGGAACGACATCAATCTGTATCTGGGGCTGCTGAAGGAGGAGCTAGACACGCTGTGGAAAACGCCAGCCAATACGTGGGACGTCGCAGAGAAAGAATATTTCCCTATGAGAGCCGCACTGCTCACGACGGTGCACGACTATCTCGGTTACGGATATCTCGCGGGGCAGGTAGTCCACGGATTTTCTGGATGCGTAAGGTGCATGGATGACACAACGTATCGCCAGCTAGATAGAGATCCCGGGTCTTCGAAAACCGTGTTCATGGGACATCGAAGGTGGCTTCGCGACGATGACCCGTGGAGGAAACGCAAGGATCTGTTCGATGGTGAAATCGAACCCCGAAAACGCCCGTGTACGAGGAGCGGCGAGGAAATAGACAAGCTGTTGAAAAATTGGAAAGACTGCCCACTGCCGGGAAAGAAGCAAAAGGCGCCAGAGCCGGGAAAGAAGCGAAAGGCGCCAGAGCCGTTGCTGAAGGTAAGGAAAACGAGGTCTGTTTTCTGGGACTTGCCGTACTGGAAGATCCACCGTGTGCCTCACAGCCTTGATGTCATGCATATCATGAAGAACGTGTGCGAGAGTCTGCTTGGTATCCTGCTCAACATGCCAGAGAGGACCAAAGATGGGCCGAAAGCAAGGGCAGACTTGAAATCAATGGGCATCAGGCAGGAGCTTCACGCTATATATGATGATGATTATGATGATGATGATGAGGCGAAGCAGGACACAGAAAGTCGTCGCAAAGGCAAAAAGGCCAAGAAGACCGGAAATGACTACCCTCCCGCGTGCTTCACTCTATGTCAGGAGGAGATCGAGCAGTTTTTCACCTACCTCCTAGGAGTAAAACTTCCTTACGGTTACGCGGGGAAGATAAGCAGATACCTAGACCTAGCGAAGCAGAAGTTTAGTGGGATGAAGTCTCACGACTGTCACGTGCTGATGACGCAAATACTTCCAGTTGCAATCCGTGGGATCATGGACGCGCACGTCCGTGAAACACTATTTGGCCTATGCAACTTTTTCGACTTCATCTCTCGGAAGTCGATTGGCGTGAGGCAACTCAGAAGGCTACAGGAAGAGATCGTGGTGATACTATGCGAGCTTGAGATGTACTTCCCGCCCACATTCTTCGACGTTATGGTGCATCTGCTGGTCCATATAGTGGAGGATATCATCCAACTCGGGCCGACGTTCCTGCATAGCATGATGACGTTCGAAACGATGAATGGTGTCATCAAAGGATACGTTCGCAACATGTCACGTCCAGAGGGAAGCATAGCCAGGGGCTTTCTGACCGAAGAGTGCATCTCCTACTGCACGAATTATCTAGGCATCGAGAACCCCGTTGGTCTGCCCGTCAACAGGCACCTCGGCAGGCTCGCTGGATGGGGTCACCGTGAGGGTCGCCGCGAAATGCATGTCGACTTCGAGGGTCGACTCGCCGACTTTGAAAGAGCAAACCTAGTCGCGCTACAACACATAGACGTGGTCGCTCCTTGGGTGGTAGAGCACAAAACCTTTATTAAGAAGACGTACAATGACCGAGGCCAACAGAGGACGGACGGAGATATACTCAAAGAGCACAACACATGTTTCACGCGTTGGTTCAAGCAGAAGCTTCTGTCGTACCCTTTACATGAGGATTCTTCCGCGGAAGAACAACTCATATTCGCCTTGTCATAGGGCACCGAGCACAACCTAATGACCTATGAGGCGTACGATATCAACGGCTACACATTCTACACCGAGGCCAAGGACATGAAGAGCGATGGTTATCAGAACTCCGGGGTAATGATGGAATCCTACACCGGTAACGACAAGGACAGATACTACAGAAGGATCGAGGAGATCTGGGAGCTGAGCTACGCTGGAGAGAAGGTCCCGATGTTCCGTGTCAGATGGGCCAAGAGCGTCCTAAAAGAAGACGGGTATTTCACCACCATGGTTATACCCGAAGCCAAATCCAAGACCGCGGGCGCAAACGTCACCGCGAAAAATGAGCCATGGGTACTGGCTTCCCAAGTGGACCAATGCTTCTTCATTACCGACCCATCAAAGACCAGTCGTGTTGTCGTGAGGAGAGGCAAAAGGAAGATCATCGGAATGGATGGAGTAGCCAATGAGCAAGACTTCGACAAGTACGGCGACCCGAGGATTAAACATGACGACGATGATGAAGTAGCAGCATACACCACAAGAAGAAGCAGGACTACCCTACCTAAAGGACGTCCGTTCCACAGAAGAACTCCATTTGCGAAAAAGAAGGGCAAGAAGATTGTGAACAGATAGCTAGCTAATATCGATTGTATTTAAATCATAGACTTCATGGGCACTTTTTGAACTATCATGAATATTTTTAAATTTCATGGACACTCGATCTCGACCCCCCTCCATCTCGATCGCTATCCCACCTCGCCAGATCCCCGGTCCACCGGCCGCCGCCGCCGACCCCCCGCACCCTCGATTCCCCTACTCAACCGCCGCCGCTGACCCCCCGCACCCCTCCCCTACTCAACCGCCGCCGCCGACCCCCCGCACCCCCTGCACCCTCCCCCGCTCCACCGGCATTACTGTTTGATGATATTTTTTAAAAAATTATTACTGTCTTATAAAAAAAATTACTGTTATGGTTTAAACTAGTTTGAACATATTTAAACACAAATAAGTATCAAACAGCATTTTAAATGCATAAAAAAAATTGTGGAGCCTGGGAATCGAACCCAGGACCTCCTAGTGTGAGAACTGGCTACTGACCAATCGAGCTAGTAGAGGGGACTTGATGTGGATCAGGTCAGGTGGTAGATAATCTGTTGGCTCGAGCAGAAATCAAAAACAAAATACTAATGGCGCACCAGGGTGAGGTGCGCCATTAGCATGGATGTACTTATGGCGCACCGAGGGGTGGTGCGCCATTAGTATTGTGCCCCCCCGCCCATCCATACTTCCTCCCCGGCCCAAACCTATCCCCTCTCTCCCTCGCCCTCGCCCTCGATCCCCTTCCCCTCTCCTCTCCCGACGCCGCTGCCCCGCCGCCTCGACGCAGCCCCGTCGTCCTCGTCTCCGCCCCAACGCCCCGACGCCGCGATGCCGCCCTCTCCTCTCCCGACGTCGCCGCCCCGCCGCCCCGTCCTCCTCGTCTCCTCGGCGCCGCTCTCCCCGTCGCCCCACCTCGTTGGACGACATCGCCCCGCCGCCCTCGTCGCCGGTGGCCCGGACGCCGCCCCGTCCACACTACCGTCGCCGGAGCACCACCACCACCCGGACCTCGTCGCCTCCCGGACCTCGTCGCACCACCACCACCCGGACCTCATCGCCTCACCTCGTCGCCCCGTCCACACCACCGCCCCCGTGAGCTCCCCCTCCTCCTCTCCCCCTCTCCCCCTCACCCCGTCCACACTTGGCATTCAAATATTATTGGAGCCATATGATTTGCACCATATCAGAAAAATGTGAAGTTAGTGTGGTGCGATAGCACTGTAGAGACGGTACTTGTCAGCATACTAGATGGATTCTGAAAACAAAAACCCCAAAGGTTCGAGGAATCGCATCCACAATCCAGTACGCTAACAACATGAACGAATTTGTGGCTCCAAGGAAATCAGCAGTCAGTCAGGTTGTTTGTTAAAAAAGTATATATTATCCATGTGTGCAGAAAAACATAGGGGGCAGTAGGGCCAAAGGACCTTACCTAGCTAAGAGGATGTTACCAACTACCGTTTCAGTTAGCATTTGTTTGTTATTGCAACCATTTCTTTGGAACAAATTCAGATGATGTAAATGTAAAAAAGGTAAAAAAAATCCTGGTGATGTGCAATAGCAACAAAGCAATAGAAGTTGTCAGCATGTTACATGTCTTGTAAACAGTTCGAAAGATTCAGGAAATCGCATCCTACATGAAGTGGCTGGCAACAGGGAAAAGTTAACGCATATAATAATTCAGTTTACAGCAAAAGCAATTTGTCCTGATAGAAACAGAAATCATCTAACAGCATCAGGAACCACAGAGGAGTTGTTCTTGCCATCATAGAGTAGCAGAAGGAATATCTTGCCATCATAGAGTAGCAGTTCTTGCTTAAAGGAGTAGTTGAATGGCCAGTGGATATCAATTAATATGGAGGTGCAAGGAGGCCTCTTCAGACTTTGGGATTGCTTTTTTAAACAGCATCAAAGATTTGCAACTTTTCCTTCCACCCTCAATTTGCAACTTTGGGAGTAGGAGTGCAAAGGCTAGCCAGCTGGTCCTTCATTCATCCAGAAATAGGCTGTCTACTAGTTTGGCACTGCTACTAGCTCTAAAACTTGCAAATAAAACTTGTAAAATGCAAATATTTTTCTTCTCGATAAATTAATTAGGAGTTTTCAACTTGCTTTTACAACTGCATTACCACATAATAATTCATGGTATTGTCGTCTGCTTGAGACAAGATGAGTAGAAAACTTCCCTTCGCTTATGCTTCATTGCCTCTGCCATGGTATTACCTTCATGGCAGCAGCAGCAGCAGCATGTGGATTGTGGAATCAACTATATCCGCGTACTAGTTCACAAACCGACACCAACTAGGTCAATAATGCAGAAAACTATACTGAATGCTCAGGCAGACAAATGGTAGTAACCTGACAAAATATGACGTTGCACATGGGAAAACAAATTAAACAACATACATTTTTCATGTGTGTATAGACTATAGAGTGACTTACAAAAGACAAGCTGCCGAGGCAGTATACTTTATATGATGAACGGTGATCAGAAGCAGCATCCTGAACATACACTGTTACACGACTACACGAGTAGTTGTTCAATGACAAAAAAAGCTCATTGCAAACAAGCTTCATTTTTCAAAATTATTAGGTACATCCAATTTAACTAAGCCACATGAAGCACTAGTCGTTTTCCCAGAAAGTAAATAGATAGAAGAGATAAGGCAGGTGGAAGTAGAACAACATAGCATCAACTATCAGGTTTTTGATTCGCTTGGTTTTCTGCAGTTCCACCAAAGAATTGTAGCTAGCTACCGTAAAGAGAAACTTCCCGAGGTCTTCAGCACTTACTATGTGACGATGGACAGTGAGAAAATCACCCTTGAACTTGTATTTCCTTGTGTTCATCATAATTCATGTTTCTGACATGTTTTATTGGTTAGTTTTTATTTAACTCAGACTTGCAGCAGTTATCTATCCAGATATGCTCGCGCAAGGTTGAGTTGGAACCCCTTATACCAGGGCTCGCAGAATATATACCAGGGCTTATATCAGTGGGACATTAGGATAAATTAATTTTCTTGATACTTGCAATGGTAGAATGCTACAAGGCTGATATGTTATTAATTTCTGAATATCAAAAAACTTCTCTGTCTTATCAATCAACAAACACTAGCAGTGAGGAAGTGCAATTTTTTAGTTTTGGACCAATTTGACAGCTACTCTTCGTTATGGTAGATGACAGTTGAATTAAAAGTTTCTTACCAATCTGAGTGTTGCATATGCTACTTCCAAATAACATAGCCATGTGCTGTGTAGTTTAGCTCCATTATTGTTCTCATATGTTGCCACCTTTTTTTGGGGTAGTTTTTGTTTGGAGATTGCAATTGGAATTGTTGTATTTGGTGCATCTGTCAGTCAACTGTTGCTGACCGGTTAATCGTCATAACTTAAATCATCAACCAACTATGTTGTGATGCAGGCATTTTTTGCCTTGTCCACCCGAGAGGCCCTTGAGTTTGCCGGAATGTCGATTAACTTCCGTTCCGGCAAATTCGGGTACTCCATATGTCCTATTTTCAGCAAAGGTCATGCCGAAATTTTCCGTGAATTTTAGCATGACTTTGCTAAAAATAGGACATATGGGGTACTCGTGACTAATGCATGGGTCGGGGTATCTTAGTAGTTAATTAAGTAGGATCAAGTGCCCCGGCGTACTTGTGACTAATGCATGGCTTTTAGGGTGCCTCAGTGTCGATAAAAACCGAAATGATGAAAGCTTAGGCTTTTAGGGTGCCTCGGCGTTGAAAAACCCTTAATGATAAAAGCTTAGATTTTAGGATGCCTCGGTGTCGACAAACCCTAAATGATGAGACCATGATCTTGTTCCTTGACAATAACCAACCTTTTGACCAAACTTTGTTTCTATTTAGAGAGAAACATGGCCAACAACAATGAGGCCGGGGGTTCGGACGGCAAGGCATTCTGGGAGCTGTCCCAGGAGATGGAGGAACAACCTCACTTGTATGAGGACGCCGCCTTCCCCACCGATCCTGAACCACTGATGGTGCCGCCGAGGATGACCCCACTGATGGTGCCGCCGAGGATGCCACCACTGATGATGGCGGCGCACGCACAGATGGCAGCCAACCGAAGAGGTAACAGAAGGACCGGCGCCCGACCGTCCTCCGCACCCTCAAGGAGGAAGTTACTGAAGTGGACTTCGACGGGAATCCAACGGCGCCCGAACGAATAGTCAAGGGGTACTCGCTTCAGCTCGGGTGCATTCTCCGAAGCACCATCTCGATAAACACCGAGAACCTGAGGCGTCCTGACCGAGGGAATTTGCGCAACCTCCTCTTCACGAAGCTGCACGAACGATACAAGTTCCTCGCTGAATTTGAAAACACAAGCCTTAAAGGGAATAAAGTGAACAATGCTGCCCTCACGAAGATGAGCAAGGCCCTGTCTACTTGGAAAAGCAATGTGAAGAGAATGATCGAGAAAGGTGAGAGTTATGAGAAGATCAAGGAGAAAAATCCTTCGATCACCGAAGATGACTACAACGACTTCAAGATCAATTGCTCGAGCACCGCAAACTCCGAGTCAAGTCGGTGGGGGAAAGAAATGCGGGAGCTGAACTTAGGGGAACACACACTCGGTCCCGGCGGTTACAGAGTGGCGGAGCCTATATGGGACAAGGAGGAGGCGGACCGTGCCGAGCAAGGCCTACCGCCCCTCTTATATAAATACGGTGACAAGCAGACCAGGAACTATGTCAGGGCCCGGTACAAGAAGGACCCGAAAACAAAGGAGCTTACCACGGATCCGAAGACCAGGGCGCTTGAGCTTGTTCTGGTAAGGAATACACCCCCGCGTAATTAGCTCCATATGGTTGTATTCTAATTAATGAAGCCAAATTTCTAAATGGTTCACATTCCTTCCGCAGGCGACTGAAAGCAGTAGCGCGGGGTCGACTAAGAGCAACCCTTGGGACACCACTCTAAATAGGGCGTTGAATGTAATGAAGAACAAGGATAAGCTCAGTAAGCCGACGTCAGTTGGTCGTGTGGCCGACAAAGGCTTGTCGACAAAATGGGGGTCATACTATAACACTGGTGGGCGAAAGGAGAAAAAGACCAGCTCAGAAAGCCAAGCGCGCGAGGTTCAAGAACTCAAAGCACAGGTGGTGCGGATTCCGGAGATTGTCCAAGAGCAAGTGCAACAACAACTCGGAGCGACGATCACCGCCATTGTGCCTACCTTGATCCAGGGGTTGAGTGCGTGGATTGCGGGCGGCCAACAGGGGCCGCCCCCGATTCCTAGCTTCACGGCCAGCAACTCGCAGAATGCGATGGCGGGGCCATTGGTGTCTCCGGCGGAGGTGGCATTGGTGTCTCCGACGCTGGCACGGGAGCTTAATGCACCCGGGTGTACGCCGGCCGGCACCTCTGCAGCAAGCGGCCCCTCCGTCAACTGCACGCCCGCCGTTGGCGGTGCCTCGACATTAGCCGAGCTCGACACCATCATCATGGTAACTAATTAAGCCTCTCTCGGCCGAGGACTTCATCTCCTTGCCTTTGACTGGGCATCCCTGACGCCCTACATGTTTTCGCAGGGCGCCGCCGACGTTCCGTGCACTCTCCTGCACTTCGTGAACAACGAGTTGGTCGATGTCGCCAAGGGCAAAATCGTTCAACCGGGCAACCCCTTGTTCCACGGTACCTAGATGCCACCCAACTTGTTTAGGGTTCAACTGGTTCGGGTGCTGCCAGGCTGCGACGAGTTGTTACCTCCGATTCGACCCGTTGGGGCAGACGATGTTGACGTGATGACCCTCAGCGCCTGCCTGAGCTGGCCCCTGCTTTGGCCGAAGAGCCAACTTTGTTTGGGGGTGGGGGACACTACCCCAAAGACAACACCGCCAGTAGTGCCGGCGCCAAGTCGGCCCCATGGCAAGACTGCCGCAACGGTACCGGACATCCCTATGCCACTGGATCCAAACATGCATATGGCACAGGATCAGAACGACGATGACGACGATACATTTGCCAACGTCGATCGGTACTTTGCCAATCATGGGTACGATGGCGACTTCATGGGGCCTCCTTCTCAAGAACCCAACCCAACAAAAGACGTGCGCGATCTAGCTAGTACCGCGGACAAGCCAAGTTGCAATAGGCGTCGTCTGCCGTTCAGCTCTCAGGAGACGCCTCCAGCTGCCGACTTCACCAAGCCTCAGATAGGCGAGGTGCGAAATATTCTCATCCCCAACACACTCAAGAATGCGGTCTGTGAGCAAAACTCGGTCCCATTACAGGAGAAGAAGAAGGCACGCAAAAGAAAGACTAACAAGGGTGCGGGCCAGCCGGCACCGAGTACGATCCGTGCTCAGGACGGGCCACCTTCACCTGAGGATTTAATGAGGAGGGTGCATGTGGCGGGTAGGCCGATGCTACCGAGAAATATGCTCGATGTTGCAGCCGGTGCTATGCGGAGTCTGCATGACAGTGTTCTTTCTTTGGAGAAGCGGCGTCTCAGAGAGAAGGATGTGGCATACCCGGTTTCCGTGGCCAAGGTGCCAGAGGGCAAGGGCTTTGTGGATAACTCCATCGGGGGTACGATCGTCCTGTGGTTTGATGACATCCACGCTATGTTGAACCTTCATCCGCTGCACTACACCTTCGTTCGGCTATTTTCGCTGAGAATGGAGATGCGGATCATTCGCGACAAGACCCCGGACATCGTGATAGTCGACCCCTTCTACATGCGTGCCAAGATCTTGGGCAGCGCTGGGGACCGGCAAGTCACAAGTTCTTACCTCGAAGGCGTCATTCTGGCAAACCCAGATAAGGGTAACTTCCTCGTGCCTTACTTTCCCTAGTAAGTCCTCCTCTCAACCGCCCCGTAACATATGAATTCTTAGATTTCGATCGTTTTTCTTTTAACATTCCGTGTTTTCTGCAGTGACACACATTGCACGCTCATCCTCCTAAACCCCAAATATTCCATGGCCACGTATTTTCACCCGGACCGTCAGTCGAACATAGACTACACAAATGTCAAGAAGGTTCGTGATGATGTTCTCCCCGGCTATGCCCAATCTGGAGGCACCTTCAGCAGGCCTATTCGTAAGTACGGAAAGCACGTGTTCTCCCACAATACGACATTCTGCTGCGTCAAGCAGCCGCCTGGCGGTCAGAAGGGTGCCTACTATGCCATCCATAACATGCGGGCGATCGTACGGGACCATCATCAACTTCTGCTACCGAGTAAACTCAAAGATTGGGCCGCGAGCGTGTCGGCAATCCAGGACACGGACATCAGACAAGAATTCTTTCGCATCCAGTTGGAGCTTGCGGAAATCATCCATCAAGATGTCCTTCGTACCTCGGGGCAGTTCAACCTCAGAAATCAACCGTCCAACAGTGACATCGACACAATGCTACAAATGCAGGCTAACAACGCCCGTAATTTCATGACTCCCATGATAGACGGTGGCTTCATCCATGCTCTGGTCCCTTGAGTCGAGTCGAAAGCAGTGATGTTGTGTCTAGTTCTGAAACATCGATTGGCTCATGTTGTAATTAAACTTTAATGAACTTGTAGTATGTCTCTTTGGTTTCGAGAGTCGTTCAACTTAGATGTAATCGATGCTATTAATGTCTTGCTTTTCTCTTCCGATTCTCTTGCATACTTATATATTGCTTATGTATTGTCTGTGAATTGGTACTAACGTTTCGTTTGGCTAGTGCATAGCGATGCCGTTGTATGTCGTGTACAAGGGTAAGGTTCCCGGAGTCTACGACGACTGGGAGAAGTGTCGGAGACAGGTTCACCGATTCAACGGTAACAGTTACAAAGGGTACACCACTAGGGCCGAGGCCGAATCTACATACGCCCGCTATCTAGCGGGAGAGGGGAGGGAGCGTTGGAGGAACCGGATGAAGACGAGTTTCATCGTGATGATGCTCATCGTGATGACCGCAACTCTCTTCTATGTGATGGTAGTTTAGATGATCGATATCGACTTGTAATCTGAAGAAAAACTCGCTACTCGCGGTCTTGAGACTTGTAATGTAATGTTCTATCTTTGTTCGGTCTTTTCAATTCGGAGACTAATATGATGAATTGTATTCGGAGACTAATATGATGAATTGTATTCAGAGACTAATCTTCTATTGTATTCGATGAATCTGTTGTTGATGTGTGCTATCTATATTTTGTCCAATTATACATTTTGTAACCTGTGCAAAAAACAGAAAATTAAAAAATTAAAAAAAACCTAATATTCATACTAATGGCGCATCACATCATAGTGCGCCATTAGTATGCCAGAGGATACTAATGGCGCATCATTAAGCAGTGCGCCATTAGTATGCCGAAGTTACTAATGGCGCATCTTGTTGTCGTGCGCCATTAGTATGCCAAAGCACCTGGGTATACATGGCCCCTGGGAGGCATACTAATGGCGCACCGTGGCCTATATGCGCCATTAGTATACCAGATACTAATGGCGCACCAGTGGTGCGCCATTAGTATAAATTACTAATGGCGTGCTAGTAATGGCGCACCACTAATGCGCCATTAATGGCCAAATTAGGTGCGCCATTAGTAGCCCTTTTTCTAGTAGTGGTTGAGGCAAGTGAGTTTGATGATCCGAACGTTGTTGGATGTGTATATGCATGGCCATGTGTTGGCATGAGGATGGGTAAGACGGCAGTGTTGTAGCATGCCAGTCTTATGCCATACTAATTGACTTCAGTGTCAGCCGTATCGGTTCGGTTCCCATCCATATTCCATTTCTGTACTACCACATGTTTTCCGCAAGGAATATGGTTTAGTAAGTTGCAAACCGCTTTCCTGGTACACACCAAGAGGAGAGGCCGGGATGATGGTTCCATGGCACTGGATTAAAGCCAGTCATCCGGTCAGGGGGCAGGGGTGTTTCCGGTTGGGACCGAGAGGGGGCACCCCTTAGAGCACGCGTATATAAATTTGATCCCATGCTATTCGAGATTGTGATCTCCCCGTCTCAAAAGTTTTTCTTGGACGATGTCTAGGGTGATTCCTGACATCGAGAGGTAGGATGGGTGTGTACTGGTTAGCTGTGTTTTCTTCCGAAATACCGTAAACGGAACTAGTCCTTCGTGGCTACGGAAATCCGTTGGCTGTGGGAAATTTTTGTACAAACTCTGCAGAGTCATAAATCTTCAAATCATCTTATCCATATCCAAGTTCTGCGCTAACTTATTCTGACAAGTGCCAGTTTTGGTGACAGATACTCCGGTGAATCACAAGAGTGCTAAGTCTGGTTAAATGTTTATTCCTGTGGATGGACTAACCCGTTAATTATCTTGAGTTGATTACTTATCATGAGTATTGTTTTTCCTTCATGAAGAAAGCCCTTTCTGCGATGTCGCTTAGACGTCCGACTGAGGCATTGTTATTACTTGCATTCTTTTAAAGCCCTTTATGTGGTGTCGCTAAGACGCCCGACTGTGGCATTTCTTTTAAAGCCCTTTATGTGGTGTCGCTTAGACGCCCGACTGTGGCATTTCTTTTAAAGCCCTTTATGTGGTGTCGCTAAGACGCCCGACTATGGCATTTCTTTTAAAGCCCTTTATGCGGTGTCGCTTAGATGCCCGACTGTGGCATTTCTTTTAAAGCCCTTTATGTGGTGTCGCTAAGACGCCCGACTGTGGCATTTCTTTAAAAGCCCTTTATGTGGTGTCGTTAAGACGCCCGACTGTGGCATTTCTTTTAAAGCCCTTTATGTGGTGTCCCTTAGACGCCCGACTGTGGCATGATTTTCTCTTATTTATTTGTTCACCTTTCGAGGCGTCGCTTCAGACACCCGATCGGTTTCTTCTATTTGTTGGGATTTCAGGCGGACTACCGCCGATTCCCATTTTTAATCACCTTGCCTGCTAATATTTGAATGTGCTTTGGTAAATTAATCATGACGCATTATTGCATGCATTTGTTATATCTTACGTCCGAACTGTCTTGCGAGTACTTTCAAAGTACTCACTGGCTTGTTGAATTGGCCAGATGCTGACGAAGGTGATCTCATGGATGAAGAGTTCGATAGCGAGTCCGACGCCTAGAGGAATCCCAGTCAGTCTCGTGCGACCCTAGATTTGGTCGCTGCATTATATCCGCTTCCGCAACCCGAATAAATTCATCGAGCCTCACCTCGACGCTCGATGAGATGCTAGTTTGAGAGCCGTGTTATCCACTCCCCACTGTATTATTCCACCATCGCTTTATCCCCGAGTCAGTAGTATGCCACCACTCCCTTGTGTTATATCCGCCTTTATATATAATTATTGGCGCGCTTGTAATAAATTGTTGAGCACCCTTAGCTCAACCCTGTAATATATTCTATGCTGCTGGCTTATTGTATCAAGAGTTTGTCTACCAGTGAGGAAGATTTTCTCTCATACTGGACTCAAAAGATTGATTTCTCAATACATATTTTTATTGGAAAACCGGTCGTAACACCCCACCGGGAACTGTTTATCCACCCCCCACCCCCCCCCCCCCCCCCCGCAACGCTCACTGTTCAACCAGAGGCAGCATCGATCGGCTTCAGTTAGCAGTAATAGCAAAGGAATCGCTCGATCGGGTTCAGTTAACAGCCATTGATCGATCGCTCAGGTTCAGTAACGCGTAGCCTACAGTGCAATCACTCGGGTTCAGTTAGAGCCTAATGCCTTTCTCGGGTTCAGTTAGAGCCAACGCCTCGCACACACGCGCATACGTGTATGAGAGAAACGCGCATCGCTCGGCCCTCGACCTCCCACCGTAACCGGGAACTCCCAGAAATTTTCCTCCCCCTCGCTTCTACCACGGTTTTTCCGTCATGGACGGCCCAAAGAATGTCATGGAGTTGCGTCTCCAGCCCGCCCAGGATGAAAAGCCCATTTTCTATCATGATTTTTTGTCATAGAAGTAGGAGCCCACCACACCTATGATGATACTGGGTTTTGTCACAATTATCATCATAGAAGTGTCATATGTACATCAGAAAAAAAAATTGTTCGGCCCAAAATGTCAGGATGTGTCTTTTTTTGTAGTGCCGCAGCGTAGTTGCAGCACCTAGTTGATCATATGACGAACTGCCTACCCAAGTGGAAAGCGGCATTAATGCCGAAGAGTGGCCGACTCACCTTGTTTCAATCAGTACTTTGCGCCATGCCCATTCATGCCCTGATGGCGTTGGATCTACCGATGAAGACTATAGCTGCGATGAACAAGGTGTGCAGAGGGTTTCTCTGGTGCAGAAGGGCTGCTGCGAATGGTGGCAACTATGCGATCGCCTGGGATTCGGTATGTACACCGAAGTGGGCTGGTGGCCTAGGGATACCGAACATTAGATGGCTTAATGTGGCAATGCAAGCTAGGTGGCCATGGTTCCAAAGGGTGGACATGACTAGACCATGGAGTGATTTCAAGATAAGGGTCCCTAAGGAAGCGAAGCTGCTCTTTTTGGCTGCGACGACGAGTGATGCATATTGTGGCCTCAATACTTTGTTCTGGTAGGATAGGTGGATTGACGGAATGAGGGTGCAGGAGATCGCGCCTATGATCTATGACAGGATCCCAGCACGGATAAGATCGTTGGGGATGGTTGCTCTGGCCATCGAAAATGGGTCTTGGGCAGCGAACGTAGGTACTGACCTTGGGGGCGAGGCACTGCAGGAGTTTCTCGAGTTGTGGATTAGAGTCAGCACGAGGGAGCCAGTTGTGGGCATGCCAGACTCGATCACTTGGGCATGGAAGACCAATGGCCACTACTCGGTGAGGTCGGCATATGTGGCTAGGTTCTGGGCACGGACGGTGGAACCCATGTCGGAGTTGACTTAGAACTGTTGGGCCCCAACTACATGCAAATTCTTCACATGGCTCGCGCTCAAGGATAGGTGCTGGACGTCGGATCGTCTTGCTCGAATTGGCTGCCGCACCAAGACGCTTGCCCCCTATGCGACCAGGAGGATCAAACTATAAATAATTTCCTACCAACGTGTGTGTTTGCTAGATCGACATGGGCGGTGATTTGTGAGGCTTTGGTCAAGCCGAAGTGATCGCCAACTGCACAAGATTCCATCCACGAGTGGCTAGTCGGCAAGCAAGCACCAAGCAACTTACGAAAGAATGACCTCCACACGATTTTGGTACTAACTATGTGGGAGTTGTGGAAGCACCGTAATGCTATTGTGTTCGACGGAGCCTCGCCCTCAATGAGTGAGCTATTGGGTAGAATCTTGTCAGAAGGAAGGGTATGGTCCATTGCGGGCAAGTTTAAAGGCAACATGGACCCTTTATTCCTTAGATTAGAGCGGTGGATGAGTACTGAGGAGTAGTGTTGTAACGAGGTGTATGTAAACTCATGGTGGAGGCATTCCTTGCCTTTCTTCTTTAATATATAATATGCACACTCGTGCATATTCAAGAAAAAAAGTTTTTCTTTTGCGTTCTGATTAGCATCTATATATGGATTGTTAAAGTTGCTGCAAATACCACAGTACAAATAAAGTAACTGGTCGCAAGTTCAGCTCCAACCATATAGCCTGGTCCTGTAGCTTTGGTCTATGGATGTGTGAAGAAGGTTGCATTGCAGTCTTGTTGCTCTGGTCGCTAGTTCCATGTCCTACTGCAAGCTCTGCTCCAACCATATTTAATTGGGAAGGCGCTCAAAGGGGGATACATACTTCGGAAGGCGCTTGAAGGGGGATACATATTTTTTTATTTGGACCATGTTCTCTTATAATGGTTCACATTATAGATCACGTCTATCCCAACGATAGACCTTTACACTAGTAGTATCCAAGTATGTGTGCAGTTTGCTATGTAGTACTATATCATTTTAGTATTATTTTATAACGAGGTTTTATGTCTTTTTTCTAAGTTAAATCCTTCCACGTGGCTTTCCAATGTTCGAATGTCCTCAAACTATGTTGGGCGCATATGTGCATGATTATTTTGGAGAAAAGAGGAGTGTAGATTATATGTATTGGTCTCTTTTTTCATGTGTATCTCAGCCAAAACCAACTCCTCTGGATGAGTAATAACTATAGTTTATTGGCACTAAATTTCCATAAACACTAACACACGGATAAGTTTTTTTTTTTGCGAATAACACATGTATAAGTTGTTAGTTTGTCTGGCCTTCAAAGAGCATTCTTCCCTCGCCATTGCGGTGATGTACAACTACACATACTAGCCTCTCGCTCCAACAGTTTCTCTAAGCCCATTGGCTCTTGCTTCATTCTAGTTTGTCACACTCTACCTTTTGTGTGGTTAGTCTATGGTGTTGCTCTCCCACACCCGGAGGGGACGCTAAGTGTTGTTTCACATTCTGTAAACATAATGAGCTACCCTCGCCGGACGGTGAAGGAGCTCAAGGAATAAAGGAAAAGGTAAATTGCAGTGGGGGCTAGGTTTTTTTATTGCTATTACATCATGTGGGTTTCAATGTTAGAACTTTACACTAGCAGAAACCACGCATATGGCTATTTGCAACTGATTTTGATGGTTCATAAAACTGTCATGCTTGATTCATCTTGACTAGTTTATCCAGTGGCACATCGGCATGACATGGTTGCTCTTTATCTAGGTTTGTTCGGAGAGTTCTTTTTGTAGGACCTTCTCTATCAAATTATAAAATATTTTATGTGAGCAATTGCAAGTATTTTGTTTTGTACTTATGTTTACTTATCATCATTGTAATGACATGAATGTAGAATAGTATACCAACTATGATGCAAGTATTGAGATGCACTAGCATACTAAGCTTGATGAGAATTTGATAGGTGATAACCTTATTTCTTATAGTCGAAGCTTCATAAAGACGATCACCAAAAGATCACAAGAGATAAAACCTGGATAGGAATAACGAGCTCCTTCTACATGGTCACGATAAGCATAAACAATTAATAGCATTCATTTAGTGGAACTTTGTAATGTCAAGAAACTCTAGAATTGCATTCAAGCATTTGTACCTAGCCAAGCTATGTTATAAAAGGTGAATAGAGTAGCATAACACAAACATGGTACTATCACATACAATTCTTTTAAAGTGAAAGAGAGAATGGAGGAGTGATAGACAAAGCAAAATTTTATTGGCATGGTTCCGAGACCACTAGGTGGAAGCCAAATACTAATTTGTAGGACTGCGAGACGTGAGGAACCACTCATGTGCATGGTCGTATTCATAGCCTTCTCTTTTGCTATTGCTTTTTTAGTCATGTTGAATAGCTTTCCTCTAGAAATATTTTAAAAGTATTTTATGAACTCAACCAAACCTTTTTATTTGATAGTTGTTTGTATTTCACTACCATGGCATGTAAACATTTAGCATAAGATGATCAACATGCTGGTAGAGTTCCATGTCAAGGTTGTTCAATAAGATAATTTTCTTAGAATTGCCTCAGGTACCTGATGCCGTGCCTAGAAATAGAAATTGTAATCTTTAGATTTTGCCAAACTTTTTGTAGAAGAAGTGAATATTTCCGAAGCGATAACATCATGTTAATCTACATATGCATGTGATTCAACTGATACAATACCAAGCTAGTAGTAAGGTTTGCGTCTCATATTGTAGGGAGTGCTTCTCCTGACCACCTCTAGTGCCCCTGTAATCTGTAATATGTAACAGTTTCACCCATAAAAACAATTCTCTATGAGCATGGACGTACAAACTTGATGACAAGATGTTATGGGATTTTTTTTGGGTGGGGGGGGGGGCGGGGGGCACCACATCTTCTGGGCTATCCCATTTTGAGGTAGCTCTGTTGTATGTGCTCATTTTAGGTCATTTCAGGAGATCTTCACATCATACTTTTGTGAAAATGGAACAACACTGGATTCCCATGACAAAATCCGCCGCCTCTGATTCCAGAGCAACAGGCACTCGGTGCAGAGAACAAGTGCTAGTGTAAGTCATGTTCGCACATTTAGAATATCATCGTCCATGAAGAAAATCCCATTCTGCCTCATATTCTTCCCGCACGGTCAATTTTTGAAAGTCAAGCTATTGGTTATGGACAACCTGGAGAACATTGACAAGGTGTGCTTTGAGGATGGTTCGGTGCCGTCTCTTGAGAGGCTTATGTTGTCATTCCTAAAGGAGCCCGAGTATGGGATCTCTGGTCTTGAGAATCTTCTGAAGCTGAGGGAGATAAAGTTCTTTGGTGACATCATACTATCCCTAGTGACTAAAGTGACATCGTCCGTGAAAACACATCGAAATCATCCAAGAGTAATAGGTGACAAATGGAACATTGTGACTGAGTATTCTTAGGACCGGGCGTAGCCACACTCGATTCAACTAAAGTTGGAGAAACGGACACCCGCCAGCCACCTGTGTGTGAAGCACGTCGGTAGAACCAGTTTCGCGTAAGCGTACGCGTAATGTCAGTCTGGGCCGCTTCATCCAACAATACCGGCGAATCAAAGTATGACATGCTGGTAAGCAGTATGACTATTATCGCCCACAACTCACTTGTGTTCTACTCGTGCATATAACATCTACGCATAGACCTGGCTCTGATACCACTGTTGTGAACGCAACAATTTCAAAAAAAATCTTACGCACACGCAAGATCATTGTGATGCATAGCAATGAGAGCGGAGAGTGTAGTCCACGTACCCTCGTAGACCGTAAGCGGAAGTGTTATGACAACGCGGTTGATGTAGTCGTACGTCTTCATGATTCGACCGATCCTAGTACCAAAAGTACGGCACCTCCACGATCTGCACTCGTTCGGCTCGGTGACGTCCCACGAACTCCTGATCCAGCTGAGTGTCGAGGGAGAGATTCGTCAGCACGACGGCGTGATGACGGTGATGATGAAGCTACCGGCGCAGGGCTTCCCCTAAGCACTGCAACGATATGACCAAGGTGGGTTATGGTGGACGGGGGCACCGCACACGGCTAAGAGATCAATGATCAACTTGTGTGTCTATGGGGTGCCCCGCTCCCCCGTATATAAAGGAGTGGAGGAGGGGGGAGGGCCAGCCCTCTATGGCGCGCCCTGGAGGAGTCCTACTCCCACCGGGAGTACGATTCCCCCCTTCCCTAGTTGGACTAAGAGAGAAGGAAGGGGAAGAGAGGGAGGAAGGAAATGGGGGCGCTGCCCCCCATTCCTAGTCCAATTCGGACCAGAGGGGGAGGGGCACGACGCCTGCCCTGGATGCCCCTCTCTCTCTCTCTCCACTAAAGCCCATATATTAGGGCCCATATCCTCCTCGGGGGGTTCCGGTAACCGCTCGGTACTCCGGTATATGCACGAACTCTCTCGAAACCTTTCCGATGTCCAAACATAGTCATCCAATATATCGATCTTTATGTCTCGACTATTTCTAGACTCCTCGTCATGTCCGTGATCATATCCAGGACTCCGAATATCTTCGGTACATCAAAACACATAAACTCATAATACTGATCGTCACCGAGCATTAAGCGTGCGGACCCTACGGGTTCGAGAACTATGTAGACATGACTGAGACATGTCTCCGGTCAATAACCAATTGCGTAACCTGGATGCTCATATTGGCTCCCACATATTCTACGAAGATCTTTATCCGTCAAACCGCATAACAACATACGTCGTTCCCTTTGTGATCGGTATGTTACTTGCCCGAGATTCGATCGTCGGTATCTCAATACCTAGTTCAATATCGTTACCGGCAAGTCTCTTTACTCGTTCCGTAATGCATCATCCCGCAACTAACTCATTGGTCACATTGCTTGCAAGGCTTATAGTGATGTGCATTACCGAGAGGGCCCAGAGATACCTCTCCAATAATCAGAGTGACAAATCCTTATCTCGATCTATGCCAACTCAACAAGTACCATCAGAGACACCTATAGAGCACCTTTATAATCACCCAGTTACGTCGTGACGTTTGGTAGCACATTAAGTGTTCCTCCGGTATTTGGGAGTTGCATAATCTCATAGTCATAGGAACATGTATATGAACGAAATATGCCCTAGAGACAATAATAAAGTTATTATTTATTTCCTTATTTCATTATAAATGTTTATTATTCATGCTAGAATTGTATTAATTGGAAACATAATACATGTGTGAATACATAGACAAACAGAGTGTCACTAGTATGCCTCTACTCGACTAGCTCTTTGAATCATAGACAGTTAAGTTTCCTAGCCATAGACATGAGTTGTCATTTGATTAACGGGATCACATCATTAGAGAATGATGTGATTGACTTGACCCATTCCGTTTGCTTAGCATACGATCGTTTAGTATATTGCTATTGCTTTCTTCATGACTTATGCATGTTCCTATGACTATGAGATTATGCAACTCCCGTTTACCGGAGGAACACTTTGTGTGCTACCAAACGTCACAACGTAACTGGGTGATTATAAATTTGATGTACAGGTGTCTCCGATGGTACTTGTTGAGTTGGCGTATTTCGATATTAGGATTTGTCACTCCGATTGTCGGAGAGGTATCTCTGGGCCCTCTCGGTAATGCACATCACTATAAGCCTTGCAAGCATTGTAAATAATGAGTTAGTTCCGGGATGATGCATTACGGAACGAGTAAAGAGACTTGCCAGTAACGAGATTGAACTAGGTATTGAGATATCGACGAAAGAATCTCGGCCAAGTAACATACCGATGATAAAGGGAACAACGTATGTTGTTATGCGGTTTGACCGATAAAGATCTTCGTAGAATATGTGGCGGCCAATATGAGCATCCAGGTTCCGCTATTGGTTATTGACCGGAGACGTGTCTCGGTCATGTCTACATAGTTCTCGAACCCGTAGGGTCCGCACGCTTAAAGTTCTGTGACGATCGGTATTATGAGTTTATGTGATTTGATGTACCGAAGGTAGTTTAGAGTCTCGGATGAGATCGGGGACATGACGAGGAGTCTCGAAATGGTCGAGACGTAAAGATCCATATATTAGACGACTATATTCGGACATTGGAAAAGGTTCTGAGTGATTCGGGTATTTTCGGGGGTACCGGGGAGTTAAGGGAATACGGGGAAGAAGTAATGGGCCTCATGGGCCAAGTGGTGGAAGAGAGGAGGCAGGGCGTGCGGCCCTCCTAGCCCAAACCGAATTGGACAAGGGGGCCGGCCCCCTTTCCTCCTTTTCCTGCGTCTCCTTCCTTCTCCTTATCCTCCTTCCTTTCCTCCTCCTAGTAGGAGTAGGAAAGGGGAGTCCTACTCCTACTAGGAGGAGGACTCCTCCTCTTGGCGCGCCCTAGGAGGGCCCGCCGGCCTCATCCCTTGCTCCTTTATATACGGGGGCAGGGGGCACCCTAGAACACACAAGTTGATCAGTTGATCTCTCCCAATCGTGTGCGGTGCCCCCCTCCACCATAATCCACCTCGGTCATATTGAAGCGGTGCTTAGGCGAAGCCCTGCATCGGTAGCATCATCATCACCGTCTTCACGCCTTCGTGCTGACGGAACTCTCCCTCGAAACTCTGCTAGATCGGACTTCATGGGACGTCATCGAGTTGAACGTGTGCTAAACTCGGAGGTGCCGTGCGTTCGGTACTTGGATCAGTCGGATCGTGAAGACGTACGACTACATCTATCGCGTTGTCATAACGCTTCCGCTTTCGGTCTATGAGGGTACGTGCACACACTCTCCCCTCTCATTGCTATGCATCACCTTGATCCTGTGTGTGCATAGGAAATTTTTGGAATTACTACGTTCCCCAATAGTGGTATCAGAGCCAGGTTTATGCGTAGATGTTATATGCACGAGTAGAACACGAGTGAGTTGTGGGCGATACAAGTCATAATGCTTACTAGCATGTCATACTTTGGTTCGGCGGTATTGTTGGATGAAGCGGCCCGGAACGACATTACGCGTACGCTTACGCGAGACTGGTTCTACCGACGTGCTTTGCACACATGTGGCTAGCGGGTGTAAGTTTCTCCAGCTTTAGTTGAACCGAGTGTGACTACGCCCGGTCCTTGAGAAGGTTAAAACAGCACTAACTTGACGAACTATCGTTGTGGTTTTGATGCGTAGGTAAGAACGGTTTTTGCTCAGCCCGTAGCAACCATGTAAAACTTGCAACAACAAAGTAGAGGATGTCTAACATGTTTTTGCAGGGCATGTTTTGATGTGATATGGTCAAGGCATGATGCTATATTTTATTGTATGAGATGATCATGTTCTGTAACCGAGTTATCGGCAACTGGCATGAGCCATATGGTTGTCACTTTATTGTATGCAATGCAATCGCCCTGTAATTGCTTTACTTTATCACTAAGCGGTAGCGATAGTCGTAGAAGCAATAGTTGGTGAGACGACAACGATGCTATGATGGAAATCAAGGTGTCGCGCCGGTGACGATGGTGATCATGACGGTGCTTCAGAGATGGAGATCACAAGCACTAGATGATGATGGCCATATCATATCACTTATATTGATTGCATGTGATGTTTATCCTTTATGCATATTATTTTGCTTTGATTTACGGTAGCATTATAATTGATTTCTCACTAAATTTCAAGATAATAGTGTTCTCCCTGAGTATGCACCATTGCCAAAGTTCGTCATGCCGAGACACCACGTGATGATCGGGTGTGATAAGCTCTACATTCATCTACAACGGGTGCAAGCCAGTTTTGCACACGCAGAATACTCGGGTTAAACTTGATGAGCCTAGCATATGCAGATATAGCCTCGGAACACTGGAGACTGAAAGGTCGAACGTGAATCATATAGTAGATATGATCAACATAGTGATGTTCACCATTGAAAACTACTCCATCTCACGTGATGATCGGACATGGTTTAGTTGATATGGATCACGTGATCACTTAGAAGACTAGAGGGATATCTATCTAAGTGGGAGTTCTTAAGTAATATGATTAATTGAACTTTAATTTATCATGAACTTAGTCCTGGTAGTATTAGCATATCTATGTTGTAGATCAATAGCTCGCGTTTAGCTCCCCTATTTTATTTTTTGATATGTTCCTAGAGAAAACTAAGTTGAAAGATGTTAGTAGCAATGATGCGGATTGGATCCGTGATCTGAGGATTATCCTCATTGCTGCACAGAAGTATTATGTCCTTGATGCACCGCTAGGTAACAGACCGATTGCGGGAGCAAATGCAGACATTATGAACGTTTGGCAAGCTCGATATGATGACTACTTGATAGTTTAGTGCACCATGCTTTACGGCTTAGAATCGGAGTTTCAAAGACATTTTTGAAATGCCACGGAGCATATGAGATGTTCCAAGAGTTGAAATTAGTATTTCAGACTCATGCCCATATCGAAAGGTATGAGACCTCTGACAGTACTTTGCCTACAAGATGGAGGAGAATAGCTCAACCAGTGAGCATGTGCTCAGATTGTCTGGGTACTACAATTTGCTTGAATCAAGTGGGAGTTAATCTTCCATATAAGATAGTAATTGACAAAGTTCTCTAGTCACTATCACCAAGTTACGAGAACTTCGTGATGAACTATAAGATGCAAGGGATAACGGAAATGATTCCCAAGCTCTCCGTGATGCTGAAATCGACGAACGTAGAAATCAAGAAAAGCATCAAGTGTTTATGGTTGACAAGACCACTATTTTCAAGAAAAGGGAAAAGGGAAGAAGGGGAACTTCAAAGAAGAACGACAAGCAAGTTGCTGCTCAAGTAAAGAAACCCAAGTCTGGACCTAAGCCTGAGACTGAGTACTTCTACTGCAAAGGGACTGGTCACTGAAGCGGAACTGCCCCAAGTATTTGGTGGATAAGAAGGATGGCAAGGTGAACAAAGGTATATTTGATATACATGTTATTGATGTGTACTTTACTAGTGTTTATGGCAACCCCTCAGTATTTGATACTAGTTCATTTGCTAAGATTAGTAACTCGAAATGGGAGTTGCAGAATGAACAGAGACTAGGTAAGGGTGAAGTGACGATGTGTGTTGGAAGTGGTTCCAAGATTGATATGATCATCATCGCACACTCCCTATACTTTTGGGATTAGTGTTGAACCTAAATAAGTGTTATTTGGTGTTTGTGTTGAGCATAAATATGATTTGATCATGTTTATTGCAATACGGTTATTCATTTTAGAGAACAATTGTTGTTCTGTTTACATGAATAAAACCTTCTATGGTCATACACACCAACGAAAATGGTTTGTTGGATCTCGATCATAGTGATACACATATTCATAATATTGAAGCCAAAAGACTCGGAGTTGATAATGATAGTGCAACTTATTTGTGGCACTGCCGTTTGGGTCATATTGGTGTAAAGCGCATGAAGAAACTCCATCCATACTGATGGACTTTTGGAATCACTTGATTATGAATCACTTGGTACTTGCGAACCATGCCTTATGGGCAAGATGACTAAGACGCCGTTCTCCGGAACAATGGAGCGAGCAACAGATTTGTTGGAGATCATACATACTGATGTATGTGGTCTGATGAATGTTGAGGCTCGCGGCGGGTATCATTATTTTCTGACCTTCACACATGATTTGAGCAGATATGGGTATATCTACTTGATGAAACATAAGTCTGAAACATTTGAAAAGTTCATATAATTTCAGAGTGAAGTGGAAATCATCGTAACAAGAAAATAAAGTTTCTACGATCTGATCATGGAGGAGAATATATGAGTTATGAGTTTGGTCTTCATTTAAAACAATGCGAAATAGTTTCGCAACTCACGCCACCTGGAACACCACAGCGTAATGGTGTGTCCGAACATCGTAACCGTACTTTATTAGATATGGTGCAATCTATGATGTCTCTTACCAATTTACCACTATTGTTTTGGGGTTATGCATTACAGACAGCTGCATTCACGTTAAATAGGGCACCATCGAAATCCATTGAGACGACGCCTTATGAACTGTGGTTTGGCAAGAAACCAAAGTTGTCGTTTCTTAAAGTTTGGGGCTGCGATGCTGTAGCGACCCGACCTCAGACGGTCAAGCCTCTGTGTATCTGTGCCATCCCTGGATCAGTATGCTGGCACACACAGTACATCAATGTATATATCAAAGTGCAATCACATGTATAAATAACGTAAAACTGATATATATACCTCGTAATACTCAGCGGAAACAATCAAACGGGTGTGGAGTCCCATCAACGCCATCGGCAGGTTGAGTGTAGACCGCAACCCTGTATCGTAACTCTTACTCGTCGAAGAAAATATCTGCAACATGATACGTTGCAGCCGTGTAGGTCAGTACATTGAATGTACCGGCAAGATCACAATAAGAGAAAGTAGATGATAAAACTATTCTATATGCAATATGGCTTTGGGGCTCTGGGTCTGAGTTTTGTTTGCGTAAAAGCTGGTTTTATTTTCCCTACATCAAAGGAATAAATGAAGTCTGTACTATGGAGTTTTCTATCATGACATGGTTCCGCCAACCGATGTCTCATACCCCAAAATCAGCATAAGTTGCCCACAATTAAGTTATCAGTCCGGTGTTGAGAGTTCCGAGATAGATCCAAGTCCAGATGCTCAAATTGTCCGTAACCGGGGACACGGCTAATCGATTAGGTTTTAACCCTCTGCAGAGGTTTGTACACTTTACCCGCAAGATTCGATCCCTCTTTTTACGTTCTCGCACTTCATGGTGTTTGAGAACAAGATGACCGAAACATGGTCTTCCGAAGAGTTCCTCTGACCACTGTCCGGTGCTCATCCAATCCTACCGTCGTTCTACATCTGCTAGCACCGTCCCAGCCAGAGTCACAACTAAGGTCAACCAAGCCAGAGCCCATAGTGACTTGCGGTTGCACAGGTAAGCTTCTGGTCATGAAGTATTCTTCCGTCTCTTTGAGTCTGGGTGGAACTTTCCTCATGAGTACTGGCCAAAACCCAGCTCACTAGGCAAATCCACTGGGTACTCCAGGGTGCCTCACAACCAGTCCACCCAGTAGTGTGTATTGAAGTCTTGTCTCGAGTCTTGAAGTCTTGAGGTCTCGAAGATGCTGTCCTCGCAGGTGCCATCAGGAAGTTGTCGTCTTTGACGTAAAATCCTCCATTCTCACACCACTCCCGAGCACTCATACCAACCCCGTCTACTATAGCGTAGCTTTAAAAGTAAACAACGTCCCGGGCTTGGTAACAGGAAGATGGGTTCCTACCTCATGCATTCTACTCAACTACAAGAATTCAATATCACTACTGGAGGGATTGAAATAATGGTGCCACTAAATGCAATAAAAACATTGGTATGAAAAATATGGTCAAAGTGAACTTGCCTGGTATGTCGATGAAGATAGTCGCACTCAAATAAAGACTTGGTAGAACTATTCGTCACTCCGTTCAAAATCTATATTAAACAGACAATCATATAAGCAATCATCCTAGCAATCAATTCTAACACTCATTAAAACAACAAAGAAAAATCAATAACAAAACTCAAACGAATTCCAAGGAAGTTTCAAATAAACTAGAAAGAAAACCTACTAACGAAGATCTATGACTTTGCTACAAACATCTAATATAGTCTTGCCCTAAGTAAAACTTAACAATAATTAAAACACTAAACTGATAAATTAACAGAAAATAACTAATTTAACAGAAAGTATTTTTCACAAAATTTTATTTGCAAAAAAAAGAAACAAATAAAAAGCTTTTATGAAATACTAACTATGACCAAAACAAGTTTTCATACAAAACTAAGGAGAATAAAATTTTAAAATAAAATAAAATTTTCTCCTGTTGTCTAACAGAAATATAGAACAACAAGCAAAAATCTACAAAAAGAATTAACTAAAATAATTAAAAACAATAATTAGATAACCAAAACAACTATATAAGCAAAACTGTACTGTTTCTAATAAAACCCTAATTTAAAATGCTCTAAAATTACCAAACTAAATCCTACAGTTAAACAATACCACAAGTGACCAGTAGCAAAAAGAATCAAGTTAAAATCTATTTTTAAACTCAAGTTATGGCCAAAATACTAATTTGAACAAAATTTATCAAATTCAAATTTAAGCTACTCAAATTTGAAATCCAGTAACACTAACATAAGCTTAAACAAATTTGTGATCCAACACAGTTGGAATCACTCAAAAATAAATTATAGATAATTAGTTATTGAATTTACAAATTTGGAACTATTCTGAAAAAAAAACAGAACGGAAAAAAAAATGAACAGTAGATCGGGTTTACTGTAGCAGTCCGGTGAGGGGTTCTGGTGGAGCTCCGGCGACGTCCTCCGGTGGCCCTCCGGCGAGGCGAGGGGTCCGGTGGGGGAGGTGGAGCGAGGGGGTTTGAGTGGTGGTGGTGGGAGTTGGCGGGGATGGCCGGAGGTGGTGGGGCGGGGCGGCAATGGCGGCGGTGGTCCGGCGAACTCCGGCGAGGTGGCGTGGCAGCTTGGGGCGAGGAGAGGCGGCTCTAGGGGCGGGAATGGGGCGGAGGAGGTGCCCTTATATAGGAGAGGGGCTCGGCTTGAGCGAGGGGGCGACGAGATTCGCGAATCCCGCGAATCCGGTGATGCTCCGGTGGTGCTACAGTGGATCGGGAAAGAGATCCCGTGCTGGAGGAAGGAGAAGATCCAGATCGGATCGGGCCGGATTTGGCCCAAAAAGAAAAATACCTTTCCTTTTTTTTTAAAGATTTCTTGAAGAAAAATCATTTTAGAAAATAAAATGAAAATAAAATATAGGAGTATTATATATCAAAACGACCGGAAAAAGAAATCCTACAATATGAACTATTTTACAAGATGAAATAAAATTCACACAAATTCTAATAAAACAAATAGTACTACTGCTGCAAATAAAATTCAAATAAAATTTCTTTAAAATGCCAAAATGATTTAAAATTTATTTTTTTTTTCCATTTTTATAATGTAGGGAATCATTTTACCCTATTTTCCATATATCTTATTTTTGGAGAAAAATAATTTGAAAATAAAACCCAAAAACTTCCAAATGGTTTTGAATTGGAAATTCAAACCTTTTCTTCATACTTCCAACTCATATTTCCTATATTTTGAAGAAGTCATTTTATCCTCTCTCATGAAAATCATTGAGTTGCATAAAGTTTCTAAATTTGAAATGTTTTCAAAAATGAAATTCAAAAATCTTTCAAAACCTTTTTTTTTTGTTTCTAGAAGAAGTCATGTTTTCTTCACTCAAGGGTATTGTGATGAAATGAATTTGAATTTCACTGAGATCAAATGCAAGGATGAAAGTTTGGGAAGTCATTTCATTCCCTCTCATTTAACTTTCAAAAAAATTTCAAATTTCACTCAATTTCACACAACCATTCACACATCAATCAATCAATTTAATTATTTAATATAACATTCCAAAATTTAGAATTTTGGGATGTTACAGATGCTTATGTGAAAAACTTCAACCTGATAAGCTCGAACCCAAATCGGAGAAGTGCGTCTTCATAGGATACCCAAAAAGAAAATATTGGGTACACCTTCTATCACAGATCCGAAGGCAAGACATTTGTTGCTAAGAATGGATCCTTTCTAGAGAAGGAGTTACTCTCGAAAGAAGTGAGAGGGAGGAATGTAGAACTTGATGAGGTAACTATACCTGCTCCCTTATTGGAAAGTAGTTCATCACAGAAATCTATTCCTGTGACTCCTACACCAATTAGTGAGGAAGCTAATGATGATGATCATGTAACTTCAGATCAAGTTACTACCGAACCTCGTAGGTCAACCAGAGTAAGATCCGCACTAGAGTAGTACGGTAACCCTATTCTAGAGGTCATGTTACTTGACCAAGGCGAACCTATGAACTATGAAGAAGCGATTGTGAGCCCAGATTTCGCAAAATGGCTTGAGGCCATGAAATCTGAGATAGGATACATGTATGAGAAGAAAGTATGGACTTTGATTGACTTGCCTGATGATCGGCAAGCCATAGAAAATAAATGGATCTTCAAGAGAAAGACGGATGTTGATAGTAGTATTACTATCTACAAAGCTCGACTTGTCGAAAAAGGTTTTGACAAAGTTCAAGGTGTTGACTACGATGAGTTTTTTCTCACTCGTAGCAATGCTTAAGTCTGTCCGAATCATGTTAGCACTGCATTTTATGATATCTGGCAAATGGATAAAACAAAACTGCTTTCCTGAATGGATTTCTAGAAGAAGAGTTGTATATGATGCAACCAGAAGGTTTTGTCGATCCAAAAGGTGCTAACAAAGTGTGCAAGCTCTAGCGATCCATCTATGGACTGGTGCAAGCATCTCGGAGTTGGAATATACACTTTGATGAGTTGATCAAAGCATATAGTTTTATACAGACTTGTAGTGAAGCCTATATTTACAAGAAAGTGAGTGCGAGCACTACAGCCTTTCTGATAAGTATATGTGAGTGACATATTGTTGATCGGAAGTGATGTAGAATTTTCTGTAAAGCATAAAGGAGTATTTGAAATAGGTTCTTCAAAGAAAGACCTTGGTGAAGCTGCTTACATATTGAGCATCAAGATCTATAGAGATAGATCAAGACGCTTGAGGGAGTCCTGGATTAGGGGGTGTCCGGATGGCCGGACTATACCATCAGCCGGACTCCTGGACTATGAAGATACAAGATTGAAGACTTCGTCCCGTGTCCGGATGGGACTTTCCTTGGCGTGGAAGGCAAGCTTGGCGATGCAGATATTTAGATCTCCTATCATTGTAACTGACTTTGTGTAACCCTAACCCTCTTCGGTGTGTATATAAACCGTAGGGTTTTAGTCCGTAGGACAACATACAACAATCATACCATAGGCTAGCTTCTAGGGTTTAGCCTCCTTGATCTCGTGGTAGATCTACTCTTGTACTACCCATATCATCAATATTAATCAAGCAGGACATAGGGTTTTACCTCCATCAAGAGGGCCCGAACCTGGGTAAAACTTCGTGTCCCTTGTCTCCTGTTACCATCCGCCTAGACGCACAGTTCGGGACCCCCTACCCGAGATCCGCCGGTTTTGACACCGACATTGGTGCTTTCATTGGGAGTTCCTCTGTGTCGTCGCTTTTAGGCCCGATGGATCCTTCGATCATCAACAACGCTGCAGTCCAGGGTGAGACTTTTCTCCCCGGACAGATCTTCGTCTTCGGTGGCTTCGCACTGCGGGCCAATTCACTTGGCCATCTGGAGCAGATCGAAAGCTACGCTCCTGACCACCAGGTCAGGTTTGGAAGTTTAAACTACACTGCTGACGTCCGCGGGGACTTGATCTTCGACGGTTTCGAGCCATAGTCGAGCGTGCCGCACTGTCACGATGGGCATGATCTAGCTCTGCCGCCGAACAGTGCCCTAGGGGCCGCACACGCATCGGTTCCGACCCATAATTCGGAGCCTACTGCTCGATCGAGGATGAGTGGTTGGCCGCCGCCTCGGGGGCTGCGATCTCAAAGGCGATCGGGCCGAACACCAGCCCCGCACTCCGCAAGGCCCGTGACTCCGAGGAGCCGGATTCCTCTCCGGACTCCGAGCCTCCCGCGCGCCTGCCGATCGAATCCGATTGGGCGCCGATCATGGAGTTCACCGCCGTGGACATCTTTCAGCACTCGCCCTTCGGTGACATTCTGAAGTCACTAAAGTCTCTCTCTTTATCAGGAGAGCCCTGGCCGGACTACGGTCAGCAAGGTTGGGATACGGACGATGAAGAAATTCAAAGCCCACCCACCACCCACTTCGTAGCCATTGTTGATGACTTAACCGACATGCTCGACTTCGACTCCGAAGACATCGACGGTATGGACGACGATGCAGGAGACGACCAAGAACCAGCACCTATAAGGCACTGGAAAGCCACCTCGTTGTATGACATATACATGGTGGATACCGCAAAAGAGGAGATGGCGATGGAACGGCGGGGGATGACCCCTCCAAGAAATAGCCCAAGCGCCAGCGTCAGCGGCGCCGCTCTAAATCCCGCCAAAGCATAAACGGTGATTCCGGCACGGGAGATAATAATACTCCGGATAGCGCCGAAGAACACCCCCTCTAGCAAGATTCAGCACAGGAGGATGGAGAAGCCAACCCTCACGAGAGAGCGGCAGACAGAGAGGTTGAGGATGATAATTATATGCCTCCCTCCGAAGACGAGGCAAGCCTCGACGACGATGAATTCTTCATGCCAGAGGATGTCGTCGAACAAGAGCATTTTAAACGCAGGCTTATGGCCACGGCAAGCAGCCTCAACAAAAAGCAGCAACAACTTAGAGCTGATCAAGATTTGCTAGCCGACAGATGGACTGAAGTCCTCGCGGCCGAGGAATATGAACTCGAACGCCCCTCCAAGAGATACCCAAAATGCAGGCTGCTACCCCGATTAGAGGAGGAAGCACCTAAACCTACATCACCAGCGCATGACATAGCCGACCGGCCACCCCGTGGCCGTGACAGAGAGGCCTCTCGGCCCTCCACTCAAGCCGTGTCCCGGCGCCGCTCAAAACATACTAAGGCACGGGAAAATGCACCAGACCTGCGAGACATGCTGGAGGACAAGGCAAGGTGTCGAGGATATACCCCGCGGCATAAACCGGCCGGAAGTTAACCCGGCCGGACTTGGCGGTTTATCTGAAGACCCGCCCTGACCTTGGCGGTTTACAAGCAACCCGCTTGGTCGTTATGACTCACTGGTAACCCGGCGGGCGGATCAGACGGATGACAAGGCCCAAGGCCCAGAAGGCCGGTTCAACTATGATGGGCCGGTTTAAGATGAAAGGAATATTTGCCTTACAAGGAGTTAAGACCTGGACTTATATCCGGTTTGTATTAGAGATAGAATAGTCCTAATCCTAATAGGACTCCACATGTAAACCGCCCCTTCAACATATATAAGGAGGGGCAGGGCTCCCCAAAGAGGGACAAGCTACAAGCAAGAAGAAACAATCTCTAGGGCTAGACACAAAGAGCCGGTAAACCGGCGACTCCCTCATGAGCATAATGAGATCTAGCCTCAAACAGCATGTAGGGTTATTACCGGATGATGTTTCCCGGGGCCCAAAGCTGTCTAAATCTTCGTCTTGTGTGTTGATCCACCTCGCGTCTCTCGTCCCACTCAACCCCTCTCAAGCTACCACATAGATGCGTTGGCCCTGCGACTAAGTCCTGACACTAAGGACATCTGACGTGACAATTCCACGACAGTTGGCGCCCACCGTGGGAAGGATTCCGGTTTAAAAATCTGGCTCAAGGGAAGTCAGTCTGACTGAAGCTCTCAAATATCCGGTTTACAGTCCGGGTCAAGGGAAATCTGTTCTCCCACAAAGCTCTGAAGCGCTCAAATCCGGTTTGACAATGTCCGGTTCAAAAAGGAATTAACTTCTCGCAAGTTCGAGTTTAAAGGCCGTCAGAAAATTTCCGGCTGAAAATGAAGATTTCGGTTTAAAATCCGGTTCAAGGGAAAGATGAATCCCACAAGGCTTTTAATCTCTCAATATCCGGTTCAAGATCCCGGTTCAAGAAGAATTTATCTCTTGCAAAAAAGTTAAAAATTACCGAAGAGGACCTGTTGCCATGATGCGCGGTTAAAACATGGGTATCCCGCCTTATTGGCCTAACATATTATTGATCACATGGGGGCTTCTGCTTCATAAAGCGGGGTCTCTGTTCTTTTTTACATCATGCGTGGTTACACGGAGGTTCTGTCTTAAAGCGGCCTCCGGTTTACCCCTTGGGTTCGCTTTTCAAAGCACCATGTTATGTCACTTGGGGGCTTGGTCGTGTCCGAACCAATGCAACACCTTTTGATAGGCGAAAGCCACCAGATCACTCGGGGGCTCAGTCGTGTCCGAACCGATGCAACACCTTTTGATCGGCGAAAGCCACCAGATCACTTGGGGACATGGTCAAATCTGAACCGGTCACGCCTCTTGATCGGCCTAAAGGCCATGGAGTCACTTGGGGGCTTGGTCGAACCCGAACCATTGCCATGCCACTTGACCGGCATAATGCCACGGTTTCATTTGGGGACCTGGCTGACTTGAACCATAGCTACACCCATTGGGAGCTTGGTCGTGTCTGACCATGGTAACACCATCTGATCGGCTCAGTAAAGCCCTCTTTTTGCAAACGGTTTTTATCATTGCCTTTGCTTCAATATCTTTTCTTGATAAAATTGCTTTTTTGTTTTGGTTGCGTTCTTAAACCGACCACATTTTACACTGTTTCAAACAACCAAATTGGTGGAACACGGTCCATTTTTAGACCGGAGATTATCTGCCCGGTTTGATTTTCTGTTATCATCCTATTATGGAGTAAACCGGTGTTTATCAACCCGGCTCGGCTTTCAACTACAAGTTGTCAGTACACGATCAAGTTATAATCCGGAGACTATCAGCCCGGTCTGGTTTGACTACAAGTCACCAGTATTATATATGGTTAATCCGGTGTTTATCACAAACCCGGTACGGTTTTATTATAAACCGGCACAATATGGAAGGAGTTATCAGTACTCAAAATTTGGGTTATTACCCCCACTACAAAAAGTTGGTAAACCAACGATGTGATTCAATGTCATAGGTATGATATATTTCATATTTGATTATTCTTAAGTGCAGCCTTGGTTATGAACCTGGGTTATATGTTGGGCATTATGACCCGTCCGGCGGTAAACCGCCAGGACACTTTAAACTTGTTGTATGCAGAAACAGGTTGAATAAAGCATGATTGTAAATTATCCGGTGTTTATTAAACCGGCCTAGCTTTAAGACGATAAGTCGCCAGTATGATGATAAATTATCCGGTGTTTGTTAAACCGGCCTGGCTTTAAGACGATAAGTTGCCAGTATATGATGAGAAATTATCCGGTGTTTATTAAACCGGTCTGGCTTTGGACTATAAGTCGCCAGTATATATTTGGATTGCGCCATTGGAATCATGCGCTTATAAATTATTGGATTATATTATTCAAATAGCCAACATGGCTGGATTTTTATTATGGTTATCAATAACCAGTATTATGATTAAGGTTTTCAAAGTCGCTTTAGCGCAATGGCTATCATATTATCAATGGATACGATTTATTCTACAATTGAAGGAATAGTCCCGAGTCGCTGCAGGCTTACGACCCAGCACTTGGGGGCTACATTATTTAAGTTGAGATTACATCAAATATGCAAGTCTCATGTCGCTGCAAGCATGCACCATGACACTTGGGGGCTAATGCAAAGTCATTGTTTGCTCACCTTATTGAAGACCCGATTCATCACATTATAATGAGCTGGCCCTGGGGGGCTACCAATTGCTCCTGTCAACAATTCAAGGTACACAAATTTTCATCTATTATTGAAAGGTCCACTGCTCAGTTGGTAAAGCACAAGGCTCTTAACCTTGTGGACGTGAATTCAAGCCCCATAATGGGGGATATATCATATGATGTTATTTTCGTTGAAGTATATATCAAGTCCCAGCTCAATATTATCTTACTGAGCCGGCCCTTTGGGGCTATACATCATTGCTCAAATCTACATGATTATATTTACAAAGTCCCTGCTCATTATTGCATAATGACCCGACCCTTGGGGGCTACACTGGTTGAAGTTTTTATGAGCATCAGACAATTACAAGTCCCAGGTTGCTGCAAGCATGACAACCCGGCACTTGGGGGCTACATATGTGGAATACTCAGTTTATGACTAATGATTGAGATGAACAACTTGGATTTCTTCAAGATGGTGATATTTATTGAAGCAAGTCTTAAGCGGTTGCTATGCTACCTTCTTAAGACTTGGGGGCTACAAGTGATAGGCATATAAGAGGTATATTTTCAAGCTGGATGTTAATTACAAATAGGGCCCGGTGCTATCAATATTTATAAACCGATGATCTTGGCAATGATAAACCGGCAAGTTCTGCGTCCTTAAACCGGCTGAAGATCAGATGAATATTTCAAGGACCAATATTGTTTTTAAGCATTGGGAGCTGAATCAAAGGAGTTATTCTTCACAATATATTTTCTATGAGAAACCAATGTCAACAAGTTGATTATGAAGCTGGCCTGTTAAACCAGATTTTCTAGAAGGAGGAAATGACAAGGATTTAAGGACGATCAGGTGTCGGTTTACAAAAATTCTTAATCCGGAGCACAACCTGTCAAATTTGTTATGGTGTTTATTTGCAGCATAAGTTTACCATGGATAAATCCAAGCTAAACTTGGGGGCTAATGTCGGGGATATACCCCGCGGCGTAAACCGGCCGGAAGTTAACCCGACCAGACTTGGCGGTTTATCTAAAGACCCGCCCTGACCTTGGCGGTTTACAAGCAACCCGCTTGGTCGTTATGACTCACTGGTAACCTGGCGGGCGGATCAGACGGATGACAAGGCCCAAGGCCCAGAAGGCCGGTTCAACTATGGTGGGCCGGTTTAAGATGAAAGGAATATTTGCCTTACAAGGAGTTAAGACCATGACTTATATCCGGTTTGTATTAGAGATAGAATAGTCCAAATCCTAATAGGACTCCACATGTAAACCGCCCCTTCAACATATATAAGGAGGGGCAAGGCTCCCCAAAGAGCGACAAGCTACAAGCAAGAAGAAACAATCTCTAGGGCTAGACACAAAGAGCCGGTAAACCGGCGACTCCCTCATGAGCATAATGAGATCTAGCCTCAAACAACATGTAGGGTTATTACCGGATGATGTTTCCCGGGGCCCGAAGCTGTCTAAATCTTCGTCTTGTGTGTTGATCCGTCTCGCGTCTCTCGTCCCACTCAACCCCTCTCAAGCTACCACATAGATGCGTTGGCCCTGCGACTAAGTCCTGACACTAAGGACATCTGACGTGACAATTCCACGACACAAGGCAAACAAGGTCGATCTACGGATCACGCGGGCGCCCCACGGCACGTGACGGGGATCGTCACTCCGGATATATTAAATCTGGCCGGGCCGAACACAATAGACAAAGCTCGTTTGAGTTGCGTCGTGATATATACCAATACAGAGGCACCGCACACCCACTATGCTTCACAGATGAAGTAATGGATCATAAAATCGCTGAGGGTTTCAAACCCATGAACATCGAATCATATGATGACACAACAGATCCTGCGGTATGGATCGAGGATTATCTATATCCACATGGCCCGCGGCGATGATCTACACGCCATCAAATACCTCCCACTCAAACTTAAGGGACCAGCCCGGCATTGGCTTAAGAGCTTGCCGGCAGATTCAACAGGTTCTTGGGAGGACCTGGAAGCCGCATTCCTCGACAATTTCCAGGGTACCTATGTGCGACCACTGGACGCTGATGACCTAAGCCACATAATTCAGCAGCCAGAGGAATCGACCAGGCAATTCTGGACACGGTTCCTAACAAAGAAAAACCAAATAGTCGACTGCCCGGACACAGAGGCCCTAGCAACCTTCAAGCACAATATCCGCGACGAGTGGCTTGCCCGGCACCTTGGACAGGAAAAGCCAAAATCTATGGCAGCCCTCACGACACTCATGACCCGCTTTTGCGCAGGAGAAGACAGCTGGCTAGCTCGCAGCAACAACTTAACCAAGAACCTTGGTAATTCGGATACCAAGGACAAAAGTGGCAGGTCTTGTCGGAACAAGCAAAAGCGCCGCGTTAACAGCGACAGCAACGAGGATACGGCAGTCAATGCTGGATTCAGAGGCTACAAATCCGGTCAGCGGAAAAAGGCATTCAAAAGAAATACTCAGGGCCCGTCCAGTTTGGACCGAATACTCGACCACTTGTGCCAGATACATGGCACCCCCGAAAAGCCAGCCAATCACACCAACAGGGATTGTTGGGTGTTCAAGCAGGCAAGCAAGTTAAATGCCGAAAATAGAGACAAGGGGCTGCGTAGCGACGACGAGGAGGAGCCCAGGCCGCCGAACAACAGTGGACAGAAGGGTTTTCCCCCACAAGTGCGTACGGTGAACATGATATACGCAACCCACATGCCTAAGAGGGAGCGGAAGCGTGCGTTACGGGATGTATACGCGATGGAGCCAGTCGCCCCAAAGTTCAACCCATGGTCCTCCTGTCCGATCACTTTTTATCGAAGGGACCACCCCACTAGCATCCATCATGGCAGGTTCGCTGCATTGGTTCTAGACCCAATTATTGACGAATTTCATCTCGCAAGAGTCCTTATGGACGGCGGCAGCAGCCTGAACCTGCTTTACCAGGATATAGTGCGAAAAATGGGCATAGATCTCTCGAGGATTAAGCCCACCAAAACGACCTTTAAAGGCGTCACACCAGGTGTAGAGGCCAACTGTACAGGCTCAGTCACACTTGAAGTGGTCTTCGGATCTCCGGATAACTTTCGAAGCGAGGAGTTAATCTTCGACATAGCCCCGTTCCGCAGTGGCTATCACGCACTGCTCGGGCGAACCGCATTTGCAAAGTTCAATGCGGTACCGCACTACGCATACCTTAAGCTCAAGATGCCAGGCCCTCGAGGAGTAATCACGGTCAATGGAAACACCGAACGCTCCCTCCGAACGGAGGAGCACACGGCGGCCCTCGCAGCGGAAGTACAAAGCAGCCTCTCTAGGCAGTTCTCTAGTCCGGCCGTTAAAAGGCCGGACACTGTCAAGCGCGCCCGGAGTAACCTACAACAAGACCGCCTGGCACGTTCTGAGCAGGCGTAGCAATGCGGCCCCAACCCCAGCCCTCGCGAAGTAGCGAAACTAGTGCTTCGCGTACATGACTACGCCCTCAAAATACCATGGGCATAGGGGGAGGGGCACCATCACGGCACGCCCCAAAACACGGCTTAAACCGTACTAGGGGCTGCCGAATTCTTTTTTTTAATTTTCTCTTACTTTCAGGACTCCATACTTCGGACGACCTGTTCAGCAATTCAACTGCCGCACAAAAGATGCAAGAACCATGGAAGCAGACAAGCCATGCCGCATTATGGAACTCCCAGGTGGTCTCTATCGCGAGCAGTATACCTGTTTTGCATACAATTCCGCGGCCTACCCCTGGACCGGACATGTTAAATAGTCCAACCTTTTGCTTATCGTGCTATTTGTATCGTTCTCTTTGATCGCAGCCTTTTTAAACAATGCATAGTATTTATCTATTTTTTGCATTACTCTTTTATGAATATATGCTCATTAATGACATGTTGCATCCGTACAATATGGTACGACCAATGCGCTAGGGGCTTAAGTACCCCTCAATATGGTGCGAAAAGTCCTAACACTTTCACAAGTGCGGCACCCCGAACTTATAGCATTATACGCATCGGCTCCGAATCATGTCTAGGGTCAATAGTTGGGTTTGCCCGGCTCCTATGTTTTGGTACCTTACGTTTCGCTATATCGGCTAAGGTAGCACTAGGAGAACTACTGCGATTGTGCCCCAGTTGAGCTGGGCCGAGCACCTCAGTAGAGAAAGCTAAAACTGAATGTCATGATGAAGCGAGAGACCGGTCGCTGTTCGAGAGGTTTTTCGAGTCCTTAAAGACTTATGCCGCTTAGAGCGGTGAGTCGGCTTTGTCCGGCCAAGGCGTGGATAGCGCCCCGAACTCGGTCTTCCGAATACTAGGGGCTTCGCCGAAATTTAAAATTATAGAGTTCTATGGCTAAGTGAGAGTGTTCAAGCATTATAGTCTGATTGCCTTGTTCGTTGTGCTGAGCGCCTCCCTCGAAGGACCCAAACATGGGAAAAAGAGCGCTCAAGTTTATCACGAACACCCCAGCACTAGTGGCATGGGGGCAGAAGCCGACGACTGGCCATCTCTCAATTTTTGATAAACGGTCGCACAGAAAGTAATATTTTAAATTCAAAAAGCATTGCTTAGCGCATATGAACAAGTTTTCAGCGCACAGGACAACACGAGCGAGTTTATTCAAAAATTACATCCTTGGTACATTCATCCACCATAAGGCGGGCACCCTTCAGAACATCCTTATAATAGTTCTCGGGTTTGCGATGCTCTTTCCCCGGCGGTGGCCCGTCCTTCACAAGCTTCTCACCGTCTAGCTTGCCCCAGTGCACCTTAGCGCGGGCAAGGGCCCTCCGGGCACCTTTGATGCAGACAGAGCGCTTGATGACCTCGAGCCTTGGACAGGCCGCCACCAGCCGCTGCGCTAGTCCGAAGTAGCTCCTAGGCAGAGCCTCTCCAGGCCACAGCCGAACTATGAGGCCCTTCATAGCCTGTCCGGCCGCCTTGTCGAGCTCGACCAGCTGCTTCAGCTGGTCGCTCAGGGGCATAGGGTGTCCGGCCTCAGCATACTGAGACCAGAACACCTTCTCCGTTGAGCTGCCCTCCTCGGCTCGGTAGAATGTGGCGGCATCGGATACGCTACTGGGAAGATCTATGAACGCCCCTGGAGAGCTCTGGATTCGGGTAAGTAACAAGTAGCTTACTTTTATATGTCTGCTTTGCATAAAGAATGCCTTACCCGCCGCTATCTTTTTCACCGCATCCAACTCCTGGAGGGCCTTCCGGGATTCGGCCTTGGCAGACTTGGCAGTTTCGATGGTCGCCGCGAGCTCGGACGCTTGCCTCTTCGAGTCAAGCTCCAAACTCTCATGTTTTTTCCTGAGAGCCTGAAGCTCTTGCCGCGCCTCGCCGACCCGCACCTCAAATTTCTCCCGCTCGATGCGCTCCGAGGCCGCTCTCTTCTCGGCCTCGGACAGCGCCTGCTTAAGGGTCGCCACCTCAGTCGTGGCCCCTGCAATAAGCAGCATAATCCTGTCATTTTTTGCAATTGCATCTTTTTATATATTTTTTTCTATAAGGTATCTCTTACCTTCTTTCTCCTCGAGCTGCCGCTTGGCAAGGCCGAGCTCTTGCTCGGACCGCTCGAGGCCCTGCTTCAGGGCGCCCACCTCCGCAGTCAGTGCAGCGGTCGCTAGCAACGAAGCCTGCATACGCATATTGACTCTTTTTTGTTAGACTCCTGCGAAATTTATTAGATCCTCTATTCAGCTTTTCTTTTCGAACGCCAAACAGAGCATCAGGGGCTACTGTCTATGCGGTAATATTTTTACATATTTTTTTACCTCGAAGCCTGTTAGAAGGCTAGCACAAGCTTCAGTTAGTCCGCTCTTGGTGGACTGAACCTTCTGGATCACCGTACTCATAATAGTACGGTGCTCCTCATCGATGGAGGCGCCGTTAAGCACCTCCAGCAAATTGTCCGGCGCCTCCGGTTGGACGGGGGCCGCCGGCTTAGAAGGCTTGCTCCTCTTGGAAGGAGTTCGCCTACCGCAGTCCGGAACCGTTGAGGATTCCGGCGCGGTGTCCGGCTCAAAGCCAGACTTGGAGCCCAGGGGGGTCTTGTCCCCTTCACTCCTGGAGTCCGGGAGGTTGCCTCGCGGCTCCTCCAGGACCACCTCCTCTTGGCCCGGAAGTTGTTGCGACGCCACTTCGGCGTCGTCCGCTGTGCGGGGGGAGGTAGCGGGAGGAACTGAATTCACGTCCGATGAATCCAGGGAGCCGCTCGACGACTCGTCGAGCTCGGCCTTGGGCGGACTGCATAATTATATTCAACATAAAGAAAGGTTGTGCCATAAAGGAATATTATGAGTTACTCTGGTATCTGAATACTTACGATTTCGCTGGGCACTTGGCCCTGTGCGGCCACTCCTCTTCGCCCTCGTCGGCGTCGGTGGAGCAGTCCGAAGGATGGGTCTTCCCCTTCTTGGACCCTTTGGCCTCCCCTGTTGGGGCGGCCTTCCTCTTCTTCCTCCCCCCGCTGGAGGGAGAGAGGGTTCTTCTTCCTCCTCCTCATTTTCACGGGAGGAGCGCGTCTCGGATTCGTCGGATGATGAATCCGACACCTCCAAGCACCGGGAACTCTTTCGAGTCCCTGTGGCCTTCTTCTTGGCCTTCTTCTCCGGCACCACGTAAGGTGCCGGAACCAGCAGCTTCGATAAACGAGCATGGACTGGGTCTTCGGGCAAAGGATCCGGACAGTCGATCTGTCCGGACTTCACCTGCCAATCATGTCAAAGGTAAGGGAGTTTAGATCCCGCATAGAGTCAAACTATGGAAAACTAACATTCTGTAAAAGGTAAAAGTAGCTTACCTCGCCAGCATGACGCTGCGAGCTGAATCAGTGGTCCTCGGAAGCAGATGCGGGAGCCTCGGCGCCTTTAAATAGCACCTTCCAGGCATCTTCGTACGTCGTGTCGAAGAGCCTGCTCAGGGTTGGGTGTTGCGCCGGGTCGAACTCCCACAAATTAAAATCCCGTTGTTGACACGGGAGGATCCAGCGGACGAGCATAACCTGGACTACATTGACAAGCTTGAGCTGCTTGTTCACCAGGGTTTGGATGCATTTTTGTAGTCCGGTTACCTCTCCTTTGTTGCCCCATGACAAGCCCGTCTCTTTCCAAGACGTGAGCCGCGTAGGGGGACCGGACTGGAACTCAGGGGCTGCGATCCATTTTGGATCGCGCGGCTCGGTGATATAAAACCACCCTGACTGCCACCCCTTCAGGGTCTTCACAAAGGAGCCCTCGAGCCATAGGACGTTGGCCATCTTGCCCGTCATGGCGCCTCCGCATTCTGCCTGGTTGCCACGCACCACCTTCGGCTTGATGTTGAAGGACTTGAGCCATAGGCCGAAATGGGGGTGGATGCAGAGGAAAGCCTCACACACGACGATAAACGCCGATATGTTGAGGACAAAGTTCGGGGCCAGATCGTGGAAATCCAGGCCATAGTAGAACATGATCCCCTGGACGAATGGGTGGAGAGGAAAACCCATTCCGCGGAGGAAGTGGGGAAGGAATACAACCCTCTCATGGGGCCTTGGGGTGGGGAGAGGCTGCCCCTTTTCGGGAAGCCAGTGCGCGATGTCGTTAGACAAGTATCCGGCCTTCCTCAGTTTTTTGATATGGCCCTCCGTGACGGAGGAGACAATCCACTTGCCTCCCGCTCCGGACATGGCTAGAGAAGGTTGAGGTGGGAAGTGCGGACTTGGGCGCTGGAGCTCGAGTGCGCGTAAGATGGATAGGCAAAGGAGGAAGAAGGCGTAGGTAAAAAGGTGGATCCTTATCCCCTTATATGGGCGGATGCGACTATGCGTCCCCACCAGCCTGGGAAAACTCGCTTATCTCCCAAGCGCCATGATAAATGGCGCGGTTGGGTTACCCACGTCCGTATGGATGAGAATCCCGTAAATGAGGGGACACGATCTCTGCTTTGACAAGACGTGCCAAGGAAACCGCCTCGCAAAATGCGCTGAGGTGGGGGAGTAAAAACGATTCGAATAAAGGCTTGGCCGTAGTGTGATGTCACGCTACGGAATACGTCAGCAGATTAGATTTGTGTAAATATTATTCTCTCTACGGCAATATGTGGAAACTTATTTTGCAGAGCCGGACACTATCCTTAGTGTTTACAATCTTTTATGAAGTACTTGGAGGAGGAACCCGCCTTGCAATGCCGAAGACAATCTGCGCGCCGGACTCGTCGTCATTGAAGCCTGGTTCAGGGGCTACCGAGGGAGTCCTGGATTAGGGGGTGTCAGGATGGCCTGACTATACCATCAGCCGGACTCCTGGACTATGAAGATACAAGATTGAAGACTTCGTCCCGTGTCCGGATGGGACTTTCCTTGGCGTGGAAGGCAAGCTTGGCGATGCGGATATTTAGATCTCCTACCATTGTAACCGACATGGTGTAACCCTAACCCTCTTCGGTGTCTATATAAACCATAGGGTTTTAGTCCGTAGGACAACATACAACAAGCACACCATAGGCTAGCTTCTAGGGTTTAGCCTCCTTGATCTCATGGTAGATCTACTCTTGTACTACCCATATCATCAATATTAATCAAGCAGGACGTAGGGTTTTACCTCCATCAAGAGGGCCCGAACCTGGGTAAAACTTCGTGTCCCTTGTCTCTTGTTACCATCCGCCTAGACGCAGAGTTCGGGACCCCCTACCCGAGATCCACCGGTTTTGACACCGACAACGCTTGATAAGTTTTTTCAATGAGTACATACCTTGACAAGATTTTGAAATAGTTCAAAATGGAACATTCAAAGAAAGAGTTCTTGCATGTGTTACAAGGTGTGAAATTGAGTAAGACTCAAAGCTCGACCACGGCAGAAGATAGAAAGAGAATGAAAGTCATTCCCTATGCCTCAACCATAGGTTATATAAAGTATGTCATGCTGTGTTCCAGATCTATTGTATACCTTACACTGAGTTTGGCAAAGGAGTACAATAGTGATCTAGGAGTAGATCACTGAACAACGGTCAAAATTATCCTTAGTAAAATAAGGATATGTTTCTCGATTATGGAGGTGAGAAAAGGTTCGTCATAAAGGGTTACGTCGATACAAGTTTTGACACTGATCCAGATGACTCTAAGTCTCAATCTGGATACATATTGAAAGTGGGAGGAATTAGCTAAATTAGTTCCGTGCAGAGCATTGTAAGCATAGAAATTTGCAAAATACATACGGATCTGAATTTTGGTAGACCCGTTGACTAAACTTCTCTCACAAGCAAAACATGATTACACCTTAGTACTCTTTGGGTGTTAATCACATAACGATGTGGACTAGATTACTGACTCTAGTAAACCCTTTGGGTGTTGGTCACATGTCAATGTGAACTATGGGTGTTAGCCACATAAAGATGTGAACTATTGATGTTAAATCACATGGCGATGTGAACTAGATTATTGACTCTAGTGCAAGTGGGAGACTGAAGGAAATATGCCTTAGAGGCAATAATAAAGTTATTATTTATTTCCTTATTTCATGATAAATGTTTATTATTCATGCTAAAATTGTATGAATCGGAAACATAATACATGTGTGAATACATAGACAAATAGAGTGTCACTAGTATGCCTCTACTTGACTAGCTCGTTGAATCAAAGATGGTTAAGTTTCCTAGCCATAGACATGAGTTGTCATTTGATTAACGGGATCACATCATTAGAGAATGATGTGATTGACTTGACCCATTCCGTTAGCTTAGCATACGATCGTTTAGTATATTGTTATTGCTTTCTTCATGACTTATGCATGTTCCTATGACTATGAGATTATGCAACTCCCGAATACCGGAGGAACACTTAGTGTGCTACCAAACGTCACGACATAACTGGGTGATTATAAAGGTGCTCTATAGGTGTCTCTGATGGTACTTGTTGAGTTGGCATAGATTGAGATAAGGATTTGTCACTCTGATTATTGGAGAGGTATCTCTGGGCCCTCTCGGTAATGGACATCACTATAAGCCTTGCAAGCAATGTGACTAATGAGTTAGTTGCGGCATGATGCATTACGGAACGAGTAAAGAGACTTGCCGGTAACGAGATTGAACTAGGTATTGAGATACCGACGATCGAATCTCGGGCAAGTAACATACCGATGACAAAGGGAACAACGTATGTTGTTATGCGGTTTGACAGATAAAGATCTTCGTAGAATATGTGGGAGCTAATATGAGCATCCAGGTTCCGCTATTGGTTATTGACCGAAGACGTGTCTCGGTCATGTCTACATAGTTCTCGAACCCGTAGGGTCCGCACACTTAAAGTTCTGTGACGATCGGTATTATGAGTTTATGTGATTTAATGTACCGAAGGTAGCTCGGAGTCTCGGATGAGATCGGGGACATGACGAGGAGTCTCGAAATGGTCGACACGTAAAGATCGATATATTGGACGACTATATTCGGACATCGGAAAGGTTCCGAGTGATTCGGGTATTTTCGGGGGTACCGGGGAGTTACGGGAAGTAATGGACCTCATGGGCCAAGTGGTGAAAGAGAGGAGGCAGGGCGCGAGGCCCCCCTAGCCCAAACCGAATTGGACTACGGGGCCGGCACCCTTTTCTCCTTTTCCTCCCTCTCCTTCCTTCTCCTTCTCCTCCTTCCTTTCCTCCTCCTAGTAGGAGTAGGAAAGGGGAGTCCTACTCCTACTAGGAGGAGTAGGAAAGGGGAGTCCTACTCCTACTAGGAGGAGGACTCCTCCTCCTGACGCACCCTAGTAGGGCCGGCCGGCCTCCCCCCTTGCTCCTTTATATACGGGGGCAGGGGCACCCTAGAACACACAAGTTGATCAGTTGATCCCTCCCAACCGTGTGCAGTGCCCCCCTCCACCATAATCCACCTCGGTCATATTGTAGTGGTGCTTACGCGAAGCCCTGCGTCGGTAGCATCATCATCACCGTCATCACACCTTCGTGCTGACGGAACTCTCCCTCGAAACTCTGCTGGATCGGAGTTCGTGGGACGTCATCGAGATGAACATGTGCTGAACTCGGAGGTGTCGTGCGTTCGGTACTTGGATCGGTCGGATCGTGAAGACGTACGACTACATCAACCACGTTGTCATAACGCTTCCGCTTTCGGTCTACGAGGGTACGTGGACACACTCTCCCCTCTCGTTGCTATGCATCACCATGATCCTGCGTGTGCGTAGGAAAATTTTGAAATTACTACGTTCCCCAACAATATAAGTCATGAAGAAAGCTATAGCAACATACTAAACGATCAAGTGCTAAGCTAACGGAATGTGTCAAGTCAATCACATCATTCTCTAATGATGTGATCTCATTAATCAAATGACAACTCATGTCTATGGCTAGGAAACTTAACCATCTTTGATTCAACGAGCTAGTCAAGTAGAGGCATACTAGTGACACTCTGTTTGTCTATGTATTCACACATGTACTAAGTTTCTGGTTAATACAATTCTAGCATGAATAATAAACATTTATCATGATATAAGGAAATATAAATAACAACTTTATTATTGCCTCTAGGGCACATTTCCTTCACAAGCTCCTGCTGTATGTCATTGGACGACGCATCCATTATTTAGGAAGACCTTCCATGCAGAAATATCCTGTGAAATTTATTATACATAAATGTTTGAAGCAGTCGCATCATGTAGGCTAACCATTCTTATAAATGTGACCCCTATGAAAATGTTCTCTCCATAAGCTTCACGGATAGAACACTGACGATGGAGTTCCCACACCTTCCTGCATGCACCAACCCAAAAAGGCGAGGCTAACTTGAGAATATGAGCCGTCGGGAATGAAATGATTACTATCCAGTTGATATCCTGCACTGATGTGGCCCGAGTTCCGTAACAACCGCATAGTAGTTCTCTTCAGGGGGGCGGAGACAGGCCTATGGCAAGTAGGGCTATAGCCCTAGGCTTAGGAACAATGGCCTTTGTAATTTCTTCTTAGAAAGTATAAAAAAATCATCAAAATGCATCATTCAAGGTACTTAGCTCTAGGCGTTATCTGATGCTAGCTCTGCCTCTCTGGTTATCTTCTAGGAGGGGGCAACCAGAAAGCTTGTGCAATCTAGGCTGCGATGAGAGATAACTCAGTGATATCGTCTAATTGCACCATCTCCATCCACGTAGAAGGAAGCTCAGCCCACAGGTCGCTACTTCTCATTAGCTATCAAATCAAATTCAGAGTAGGTTATAGAGAAAAGAAAATTCGAATCTGAGCCCGAGCTCATCTGCACCTGCGCTCACGAAAAAAATCAAAATAAATACTAGAAAAATTCAAAAAATTCCAAAAAAATTGGGTGGTAGACAATTTGATGTGTGAGGTACGCTCCAATTTTCAAAACATTTGGACTTCTGTGCAGCTCTCAGCAAAAAAGACAAATCGGAGGTCTATAAAAATGTGCACTGTTCATATACTGTTCTGGTCTGATTTGTCTTTTTTGCTGAGAGCTGCACAGAAGTCCAAATGTTTGGAAAATTGAGCGTACCTCACGCATCAAATTGTCTACCATCCAATTTTTTTTTTAGAATTTTTCGAATTTTTCTGAATTTTTTACGAATTTTTTTCCGACCGGGTGCAGATGCACCCGGGCACCGAAACGCCGCTCTCATAGAAAAATGGCAACAATGATGAAACAAAATAAAAATAAAAACATGGAACTTCAACTTGATGTTCACCGCTTAACTTGTTTTGTCTGATCTCCTTAATTTTTTCTCCACCGCTTAACTTGATGCTTCCTGAAACTGCTTTGCCGTCGTCTCCTCCCCTTGAAAATCCTTGTCATCTTTCATCTCTCTTGTGCGAACAGCAGCAGGGCCGGCAGCACAGCAGCACGACGCCCACTGTGCGACACCCTCCTCTCCATCCATGCAGTGATATCGTCTAATTGCACCATCTCCATCCATGTAGAAGGAAGCTCTGCCCACAGGTCGCTACTTCTCATTAGCTATCAAATCAAATTCAGAGTAGGTTATAGAGAAAGAAAAATTCGAATCTGAGCCCGAGCTCATCTGCACCTGCGCTCATGAAAAAAATCAAAATAAATACTAGAAAAATTCAAAAAAAATCCAAAAAACAATTGGGTGGTAGACAATTTGATGCGTGAGGTACGCTCCAATTTTCAAAACATTTGGACTTCTGTGCAGCTCTCAGCAAAAAAGACAAATCGGAGATCTGTAAAAATGTGCACTGTTCATATACTGTTCTGCTCTGATTTGTCTTTTTTGTTGAGAGCTGCACAGAAGTCCAAATATTTTGAAAATTGGAGTGTACCTCACACATCATATTGTCTACCATCCAATTTTTTTGGGATTTTTTTGAATTTCTATGAATTTTTTACGAATTTTTTTTCGACCGGGTGCAGATGCACCCGGGCACCGAAACGCCGCTCTCAGAAAGGAATGGCAACAATGATGAAACAAAATAAAAATACAAATCACCGCTTAACTTGTTTTGTCCGGTCTCCTTAATTTTTTCTCCACCACTTAACTTGATGCTTCCTGAAACTGCTTTGCCGTCGTCTCCTCCCCATGAAAATCCTTGTCATCTTTCATCTCTCTTGTGCGAACAGTAGCAGGGCCGGCGGCACAGCAGCACGACGCCCACTGTGCGACACCCTCCTCTCCCATGCGTCCTCTCCTCGACCTCGGTAGCATCGTCCCCTCTCTGCCACAGCCTCTTCCGCTGCCCGTTGCCATCCATAGCCCTATGCCGTCGTTGTAATCCGCAAATCATATTTGGCCGCCCGCTGTGGCAAAATTGCCATAACTTCCCTCAGGTGCGCGAGGGACCCCGAGATGGCCAGACCACTTACATATTACACATGTCAGCCTCCCGGTTTTGGGAACCTTCTGCAAGGGATCCTGGTGGGTTTGGAAACCGTTTTTTTCTGATTTTTTTCGTCTATTCTTTAGTTTTTCTTTCTAAAGTTTCTTTTTATTTTTTGTTGCCATTTAATTTTTTCACATCAATTCACAAATTACAAAAATATTCGAATATTCCAAAATTATTCGTGCTGTTTTTTCAAATCACTTTCTAAAAATTTGTTTGAACATTTTAAATTTTTTAGAATATCATAATTCTGTTCACGTTTTTGAAAATTTCTCTTACTTGTGAAAAAATATCATATTTAAAAAAATTGGAATTTGGAAAACTGTTCAAAATTTCTAAATTTTTTTGCCTTTCTGAAACATTGTAAATTGCGCAAAATGTCAAAAGTAATGTGCACATTTTCATGGGTTTTTATCATTTATACCACTAGTTGTGTCCCACTACTCACTTTTGCCACTAGGAATTTCAACTGCTCAAAAATGACATCGTTCTGTTAGGCCCATGCTCAAAAATGCCATTAGACACCATTATTGTAAGCTCAAAGCCCATTTAGCATATTATAATGACCAAAATACCCATGGAGCAACATGTTAGCTCTTCCTCTATATCTCTACTATAAAATATGGGATCCCAACAACGTCCTTATTTTTCTCTAAAATTATTCGCTTGCTTACTCCTCAGAAGTAGGGTCCACACTTATTATTATGAGACAGAGAGAGCTGGCATGTGGGTTTAGATTTATTTTCGTCATATAACATGGTCAACGGGTTTCTGTGTCTAATGAGATTTTTGAGCAAACGTCTAATGAAATAATGACATTATGAGGGTATCTAATGGCATTTTGTAGGAAGTATCTTCACGGAATATGGCATTTTTTAGCAGTTCTAAATTCTATTGTCGAAACTTAGTGAGATGCAACTACTGGGATAAATAATAAAAACCCTTTCATAAAAGGTTCACGAACTTGAAAAAAAATCTCGTTTGAAAAAACTGTTAAATATTTTCAAAATTTGTTCACAAATCTTTTAAGTACATGCTACAGTAAACCGCATCCAAAAGGAGCTCCCATCGTCGGGCGCGACTATGTCGTGCCTACTACGTAGGATTAACATCATATCTCGCCTAAAGGAAATAGATACGTGGGCTGGCCCAGCAGCGTTGACGTCACGCCCGCCTTTTCATTTTATTTATTTTTTATTTTTTGCTTCAGCTTTTCTCTTCTATTTTTGATTTTCAGTTCCGATTTCTATTTTATTTTTTGCAGTGTTTGTCACACATTTAAAAAAATTAATCATATATTTGATAAACTGTTAAACATGCACAAAAAATTGTTCCAGATGTACATGAAAAATATAAAAATGCCTATAAAAATAGCCATCAAAAAAGGTATTTGAAAAAATATTAATCATTTATTAAAAAAATGTTAACATATGTTAATAAATAGTTACTACAGTTTAATCAAAATGTTGATGCCTTTCAAAAAAAAATTCTTGCCAATATAAAAAATGCTCCAGTTTTACAGAAAAATGAATGAAATTTTCTAAAAGTATATAGAAGCTAAAACAAATTCTGCATAATGCAAAACCAAATTTTTCCTTAAAAAATTGTAATATTTTAAAGAAATAATCAGATGTTTCCAAAAATGTCTGTGAAGTGAAAAAAATTGTACATTGCTAAGAAAAGGTTTGCTTAGTTTTGAAAAAAAATATTATTGTCATTATAAAATGCACAACGTTTATTTAAGAAAATGTTACTATGAATTCGGAAGAGTTTTTTAAACATCTTTTTTAAAATGCGTCATTTATTTAAAAAATGTCCACTGTGTATGAAAATGTACACTGTCTACTGAGAAAAAAGGTGGACATGCATTGAAAAAAGAAAATCAATAAAACCCTAAACAGAAACAAAAATGAAAGGAAAAACCAGGAAAAAATAAAAGATAATGAAAGTATAAGAAAACAAAGGAAAATGAAGAAAAATTATAATTAAAAACCACAGAAATCAGATGAAAAACTAAATATAACCAGAGAAAATTAACATAATACGAAAAAAATTGTAGAAAACCGGACCTGAACGAACTTACAGATCTCAGCAAACAATCGGCGCTACTGGGTCGTCCCGTTTGACGTCGACTGTTGGCGATTCCTTAATTTATGTAATTTTTATCTGAATTTACACATATGTAGCCCTCACGCCCGTGGCCATCGCCAGTTACGTTTTCATTTAGGGTGGACATTGCTGCTTTCTAGGTGCTTCCCCAGGCACCTGGGCCACTGATGGCCTGTGTGCATAGGACCGATCAAACCTGAGTGTAGTAGAACTTATTTTTGGGCTAGCTTTTGGTTGGTCATCTGGAGATCCTAATTCAGACCTCGTGGGCCTGGTCAACTAGAACCGACTAATAGAGTTCGGAACGGAGATGGACTTTTTGGTGGAACATGAGGTCAGTTTATTTTTTTGGCCATACATTTAGTCTTATAAACATTGATATGTGATATATTTCTAAATATTGTACGAAATAACTCAAATTCAAAGTTATATCATTAGGTAAGAGTATGATTCAGTTGTATTATAAGCATTTTTTCTATTATTGGGCCTCATTTTGTTTTTTCGCATTGGGTCCCAAATTACTCATGACGGCCTTGCCTAGCACCGATGGGAAGCAGACGCCTCAAGCTTGCGCCGGCCTCTCTGCAGGAAAAAATCGAATAGTTTAGATGCAAATGTTCTATTTTCTGCCATGGATCTTTGAGCTGAAACTCAACCACAAGAGTCAGTTTGTTCATTTAACTTACAAGTGAAATAAATGTGGTTGTATTACGTGTATGGAACCCATAGAAACCAGAACGATATTTTTGCATGATCATATTTTTTTATGTACCATTCATAAGTGAATTATTTTCTTACAGGTTGTTGCATATCCAAGGCTTTCTGTAGAAAGGTTCAGGGTCAACTTGAATAGATGGCAGTCATAGAAATCTGAGCGGTGCCCTGTAATTTGTAGCCAGTTTCACCCCCGAAAAAACCTCTCCGAGCAAGGAACCTGTTTATTTACCCTAAAAAAGGGATGCTCCTTCTTTGATGATAAGATCTTTTGGGCTTTGACACGTCCATCTTTATGAAGAAATTTTGTGCAGAAATTCCTCATGCCGATATAAATGTCTCTATGCTAATCGTCCATATAGATGCGGCCACTGGTGAAGTGTGTTCTCACCCTATCATGAGCCCTCACAAGTCACCGAGTTTCACAAGCCTTTAGCAAAATCAATGCAAGAAAAAACTTGGGGAGACTAGTTTGAGAGTAGAAGACATCAGGAATATAATGCTTAGTATGTCGCAAATATAGTTTACAGCACTGTGTCGTAGCAGTAAACTATTTTCTGCCTTCCAAGGGTGATAAGAGAGTATGCACAGTCTAGGCAACACTGTGATAGGGAAAGTCTAGAACTTCCCCTGCGTCTTAATTACTACAAGCGCGCAATAGGGGCGGAGCCCAACCTCCTCATCAGCTCTGCCTCTCCCTTGCCTGCTGGCAGTGGTCGCTAGCGGGCAAATCCCATCGGGCAGATGGCACCGGCGGGCGGCGGGAGACCTTCCTTCCATCATCTATTGGAGCGGTGGTTGAAAGGTGGTGGTGTTGGGGCCTTGGGGGTGAGCAAGATCGCGCAAGCCAATGAACAGGAGGGCCGCCCGGCGGGGCAGTCTGCCTTAAAATTGTGTGGGCTGCATCTCTCGGTTTGGATTTCCGTGTCTAGTCGAGTAATGTTTTAGAACTGCGTCTCCGTGTGAATGTCCTTCTCGGTTCGGCAACAAGCACTGGTCGCAGCATGGTCAGATTAGATTGGTTGCATCCTTGTAGATGTGTTGTGTTTCCCATGTCAATGTAAAGCGTTGGAGTGCTCGACACCGACCCAAAGTTGCCTTTGTTGGTAGATCTAGAGATTAAAAGAAAATTTATGTGTTGGTTTAATCCTGTTTCACAGTGCCTCAAGCGATGGATCTGGGTTGGCTCGGCAATGAGTCCGCACTTAGTGACTCTGGAACAAAGATATCCGTCGGCGACACTTTTGATAACATTCTTGTGGGGTATGTCTACAACTCCGAAAAATTTGATGTACGTTTGGAGATTCAAAAAAGACAAATTTGAATGTGAATAGTGACAACTTTGGGTGAATAGTACTCTGACACTATTCACGTCCAATTTTGTCTTTTTTTGTTTCTATTAATGTTGGTCGAATTAGGAGCTAGAACTTCTTGAGGTTGAACATCAACTATTGATGTGTGTCTACAATTGTTTTTAGAATGTTTGAACATGTAGATCTTTTTCAAAAAAATTGATCTCATTGATCTTACCTAATGTGAGATCTCACACAAGTCTCCCCTGGAAAATCACAAGCTGTTGAGTATGTTCGTGTACGTCAAGTGTCAAAACACGGGTATTCGGCTTACATACACATAAGCCGAGTATGGAACGAAGAACTCACGGCAATAAGATGACTCTCGGCTTTCACACAAATAGACCGAGTATACCACTGAAATGATCTGGGCATACCCCAAATACTCGTCATATTTAAAAAAGGTACCCGGCTTATAGTCACCTATCGGCAATGTTTCTGCCACGTGGCCGCCATCGGTGCACTTAATAACGGATAGGTTGACAACCATTGCTGTAAGCCGAGTATGCTGCCCCGGCACTCGACTTTACGACCAATGCTGTAAACCGTCCATCAGCTATGACACACAACTTCGACTACACTCAGCTTTCCAGAGAAGAAAGGAATATTTGAAAATCAAAATATTATATTTAACCTACATAGAATACAGCTGATACAATACCAACAAAGTGTGGTTGCTGCCTCATCTTGGAGGCAATAACTCTCCTCATGACCTAGTGTGCCCTGTAATTTGTAACCAGTTTCATCCCCGACAGAGCAAGCTTTGATACATGCATATTTATGAAGATACTGTGTGCAGGAATTTCTCATTCTTGTATAAATGTCTCTGGCAACCACATCATGTGTCATTGATCCTCCATATAAATACGACCACCAATGAAGTGTGCTCTCTCCCTATTTCATGAGTCTTCGTGAGTCACCAGATTTAGCACCTCCCCTTCACACCAGCCTTGAGCGAAATCAATGCAAGAAAACAAAGGGAGACTAGCTTGAGAGTAGGAGACATCAGGATTTTAATGCTTAGTATGTCGCAAATATAGTTTAGAGCATTCTGTCGCAGCAGTAAACTACTCTCTGTTTTCCAAGGGTGATAGGCGAGTTTACGCAATCTAGGCAACATTGAGAGAAGGAAAATCGGGAACTCCCACTGGGTCATGATGACTACACGTGGGTGATGGATGCGGAGCCATGGAGCCCAACCTCCCGATCCGTGCACCCCGTCTCTTCTACCATTGCCTTAACGCTAATTTTTCTTAAATAATACATTTCTTTATTAATTTGCAAAAATATTACGCTGAAAAATTATTTTTCAAAAATAATACACCGTCGGCCTACAGCGGGCCGACTGGGCCTAGTCAGCCCGCAGCGAGTCGAGTGGGCGCAGTCGGCTAGTAGCCGGCCGACAGCTGGCCCGCCTGGCACGTGTCGGCCTCGGATTGGGCTGGCCACGTCGCGAGGGGGAGGGAGGGAGCTGTCGACGCGGGCGCGCCCCTGTCAGCCTACCGCGGGCCGATCGGCCAGCTGCTGGCTGACAGGGTGCGGCCCCACCTCGCGCGCGGCTGGCCCGGCTCCTTACGGCCTTATCCTCCCTTTCCTCCACACTCCACGTGAAAGCTTATGTTCTTCTTCTGTTCTTGCTTTCTCCACTCTCTATACGAAAATACCTCCAATTTCTACACCTAAATGAGCCAGTTTTTTTGCGGTTTTGGCACCGTGAATGGATTCAACTTAGTTAGGGCAGCCAAAAGAGGTCTCGATGTACTGATGGGGTAGCTCATGGTGGTCGTGGTGAGCATTTTGGTGGAGGTGGTGGTGGTGAAGTTGGGGCAGTGTGGTGGAGGTGAAGCTCCGGCAGTTTGGTGGCTACCGTTCGTCGTTCTTCGTTCGCACGCACGCTTCAAGGGTATATTTCAACAAACATTTTATTTTTCGTAGGTATTTGTTAATATGTTTCGATGTGGAATAAGTTACGTGTGCGATTATTGTTATTTGCCCCGGTAGTATACGTAAATATATTTAGATGCCAACTAATTAGTTGTGTAAAAATGTGTAGTTGCTCCGGTAATATTCCGTACTATATGTGGATGTCAAGTATTTAGGAGTGTCAGTATTTGTAGTAGCTCCGAAAAAAAGGTCCGAAATATAGGCAGTCCAGTCAAATATATTAATCTGTCAATATTTGTAGTTGCTAGGGCAAATATTCGTAATATACTTGTAGGTGTGTGAATTGTATTAGTTGCTCCGTTAATATTCTGTAATATATAGCTAGCTAATATATAGACATGTCTAATATTTGTTATTGGGGGTATATTAAATTGTTGCTTAATACTTGTATTTGGTTGTTGAAAAAAAATAGGTGAGCCGAGATGTCCGATGTAGTGAAGTTCAGATTTTACTACGGTCCTGGTACTGTCCAAACAACTGAGATGGGAGCAGATCTGAGTGAATTTACTCACATAGAGGTGCCAATGAGCGCACCTCAAATATGGTCAGTGAGTCAGTTGAAAGAATGGATTGCGGCAAGTTTAGGTCTTGATACTGAAACACACACCGTCGGTGTTCATGCATTGTGGACACGGTCAAGTTCAATAATTTACTTTTATTTGAGGCCAATAGAGGGAGACTCCGATTGGGTGCGGTGGTTACAAGGTTGTGAACGAAGGGGATGCAATCCTGTTGCTTTAGTGCTTCCCGTCATGTAGGAGGTCACTGCACATGAAGGTGAGGGTGGCTACGAAGGACAGAGCAGTCAGGTAGAAGGAGGAAATGCTTATGGTTACGAACAAGGACAAAGCAGTCAGGTAGAAGGAGGAAATGCTTATGATTATGAACCAAGGCAGACTAGTTAGGTAGAAGGAGAAAATGCCGATGGTGATTACAATGGCGAGGTGGACGCTGACGAGGTAGATGGGCACATGCAGGACCAGATGGAAGAAGAAGACACCGATGTTCAAAGGGGTCATGCCGATGATTCTGACGAGTTAGATGAAGAATAAAATGCAGAGGAGGTCCCAAATCCTACATCGTGGAATCATGACTTCTCATCTACAATGACCGTGAATGATGGACATGATTCACCCTGGCAATATCACCAGAACAATATTGTGACAGGTGCTATGTATCCGAACAAGCAAGCCCTGAAGGATGCAATAATTAATTGGGAATGTCCACGCAAAGGGTTTTCACAGCTCAGGTGTCCAGTCAAAAATTCCTGACAATGGTATGCAAGAACGCAGATTGTCCCGCCAAGGTGCACGGCTTTCTCCCTAAGTATGGCACAAGTTGGGTGATAAGTGACTTAGTTAATCACACTTGTCTTATTCCCCGCATCCCTCAAGATCATGCCAACCTTTCATCCACGCTTATTGCTCGGTTGTTTTACAATGAGATAGTGCAGGGCAAAGTTATGGAAGTGAAGGCAGTCCAGACAAAAGTCTTCGCCAGGTTCAAGTATAGAATTTCTTATGGCAAGGCTTGGAGGGCTAAGCATGCGGCGCTTGAGAGGAGATTTGGTTCTTATTTTGATGCATATGACTCTGTTGTCCAGCTCCTCCACACCCTGCATCAGCGGAATCCAGGCACCTATATCGATATCCAAGACATGTTCATGCCAGAGTTCCCAACTGTGAGGGTGCTGCATCGTCTCTGGTTCTCCTTCGGTGTATGCATCGAAGCTTTCAGGCATTGCCGACCGGTGATATGTGTTGACGGTACTTTTCTCACAGGCAAGTACAAGGGTCATATCCTGACAGCCATAGGTCAAGACGGCCAAAATCAAGTCGTCCCACTCGCATTTGCTTTTGTGGAGAGTGAGAACATTGAAAGTTGGACATGGTTCTTCAGGTAGTTGAAAATATCAGTTGTGAAGGAGAAGCCCAATGTGTGCATCCTTCATGACAGGCATGCAGGTATACTCAGTGCGATAAGGACACTGACAAAACCAGGCCCTGAGGAACAAGTTCTATGGCAGGACTTGCAGAGCCGTTGGTGCATGCGCCATATGGGGGCTAATTTCTTCTTGCAGTTTAAAAATAAGAACCTGATGAATCTATTCAAAAAACTCTGCAAGCAGAACCAGTTATGGAAGTACAATTTGATACGCGACAGACTTAATGTGTGCACGCAGAGACACGTGAGGGACAGGAACGCTGCAAGAGATGCAGCGGTGAGAGCACATGTTGAAGCAGTAGCTACACAGTTGGCAACAGGAACATCGGCCGTGGAGGAGGAGCCTGTTGGGCTATGTGACCTGCCAGGCTTTGACCCACCTGGTACTAGGAGAAGGCTCGGGAGGTCGATTAAAACCTTCGAGCAGTGGATAGAGCATGAGCCTCTGAAGAGGTGGTCTTTGCTACATGACATACATGGAGCAAGGTACGGTGTCATGACAACGAACCTCGCGGAAACATACAACTTTGTCCTCAGAGGAAACCGGACATTGCCACTTGCAGCCATCGTTGAGGGTATTTTTTATGGCACCGTCAAGTACTTAAGAGATATACGTCAAAAAGCAGAGCATTGTATCTTAAACAACCCAAATACACGGTACTGTTGCATTATCTTTCATAGTACTCCATTCGAAGCTTTAGGTAATTGTTGAACACACACCACAATTTTAGGATGACAAGGAAGGGCCTGACCAGGACAACTGCTGACTGGCTAGTTAGACTAGAGCCGTATGTTATAGAATAGGAGACAACAAACACACATCTATGGTACGAGAATCACAATTTTGATCTCAATGAATTCAATCTCTATTTGCGGCGCTACATGACTGGAACACGGTTACGCATCGTTGAGCACTCCCACCCAGTGGATATACCGGATCCTACTCCATGGGATATGTATCCGAGCCATGACACTTTGGGCTCTAGGCAGTACGCGGTAAGATATATTTTCTTTAAGTAATGTTGTCACATACTTTGACGTGCAAGCACTAGTAGAAAAAGGGTCAAACGTGAAGCACATTAGTGCCGGTTTGTATTTGAGCCGGCACTAATGTATATAAGGATGGCAATGGATCGGGTTTGGATCGGGTTGAACAATATCAAATCCATATCCATATCCATGAAGACAGTCTTTGCCCGTCCATGAAAAAATCCATGGGTAAAAAATTGTGTCCATGTCCAAATTCGATGGATATCCATACCCACTGGATATCCATTGGGTCCTCTCGAGACATATAAATATGGCATAACACAATATTAACATAAACTCTTCCATTCTTCACGTCGTGGCAGGCTAGGCTTCACTTATAGTAAATCAACATCCACTAACAACCTAAGATCATTTAGTATTTTTCTAACAGATGAGAATGACGAGTCATTTAAGGAGGTAAAAATAAGGGAAGGAGTGTTGGAGTATGTTATGGAGGGGATTGAATGTCAACTAATATAATAAAAGTTACGATGGGGATTGTGTAATTTCTTATGCATGTTTTAGATAAAAAAAGTGTAATATTGTTGTGGGACATATGACCGTGGGGCAGGGATAGCAGATTTTCCCCCATTAAGTCATACTATCGGGTCGGGTTTGGGTATATCCATAAATACAGGATTATATCCATGCCCTATCCACAAACAATCGGGTCGGGTTTGGGCGCCGCCCATGGACACAAAAGCATATCCAAACCCTATCCATTCGGATCGGATATCCATGGATAACCATGTCCATGGATAAAATTGCCATCCTTAAATGTATACATTAGTGCCGGTTCCAATGGCTAGCCGGGCTGCCTTTCATTAGTACCGGTTCGTTGCGAACCTTTAGCACCGGTTCGTGCCACGAACCGGTACTAATGAGAGTGGTGGCAGGATGTTGTCAGACTGGGGCCCCTCCAGCCCCTTTAGTACCGGTTCTTGGCACGAACCGGTACTAAAGGTCGTCCTACATAAACCCTTCGTCCACCCGAGCTCGCTCTGTTCTTCCCCTTTCCCCTCTCCTCTCTGTTCTTCCCCTCTTCCTCTCGAGCTCATCACACATTTTGCCCAAATTTTGTCAAGATTTGAAGGCCCCCATCCATTGAAATGATCACAAAGGTTAGCAACTTTGTCCTTTCATCTCTCATTGCTAGATTTACTCTTGTAATGCTTTATATAGTGATTAATTTGTGAGTTTAGTAATTTGGGAGGAAATATATATATATGTGCTAGTATTTGATTTATATGCAATTTGAGGTCAAAAATAACACTTAGTTTGCATATGTAGGTGTGGTTTACTTAGTGCCTTCTAAATCTCCGTCGTAACCACCGTCGATCGCCCGCACCGTCCCGTCGCCGGCACCACCTTGTGGTGAGCCTCTTTGTTTATGAAATTTTATATAAAAATTGATGTTTGTGTGATTTGGATATATAGTTACTCGTATAATTATCTTACCCGTACGTTGTTTGTTATACATATAGTGCCATGGTTTTGATATCCGTCCCCGTCGGCCCTCGTCCTTGTTATGATTCGGATGTGGTATATATATTCTCTTTTAAAACTAGTTGCATTTCGTGTTTATGACAAATTATGCCCATCAAGTTGACATAGAAATTGTTTCTAGGAGGTATGTGAACCGGAAATTCCAACCGACCCTATTGTCGAGAGGTTAAATTTATTTGAAAGAGAAAACGAGTACTTGAAAGAAAAATTGAAAAGAATTGAGGGGGAGAAGATGGAATTGGAGTTGCATGTTGCCGATGTCGTCGATGATCACAAGATTAAGATGGAGAAAATGCGCTTGAAGATTAGAAAGATTAGAAAATATGCCATCGATAGTAAGGCTTGGTATCATTATGCTGTTGGATCCATTGTTACCTTAGTTGCGATCTTGATCGCATTTCTTGTTGCATTTAAATGCTTTAGCTAGAGAGTTATTTGTTTGTTACATTTAAGTGTTGTATGAACTTTATGTATGAACTTGTATTAATTTGGTCTATTCGGTGTTGTGTAATGAAGATGAGGCGGCAATGGATGTACGATGACCGATGCTCTCCCCAGTTCGTTGAGGGCGTGCATACTTTTCTGATTGCGGCTGAGGCAAACAAGCGGGCAGATGGTTTTATGCCTTGTCCATGTGCTGGCTGTAAGAATGGTCACAATTACTCTACGTCAAGAACCATTCACGTCCACTTGTTTGAGTCTGGTTTCATGCCCCACTATAATGTTTGGACCAAGCACGAAGAAAGAGGGGTTATGATGGAAGACAATGAAGAAGAAGAGGACGACGACAGCTATCCTGGCCATGGGTTCCCTGAATACGATGATACAACAATGGGGGAAGAAGCTGAGCCGGTAATGTGGGAAGAAGCTGAGCCGGCAATGCGGGAAGAAGCTGAAGAAGAGGCATCAGATGAGCCCGCTGATGATCTAGGTCGGGCCATTGCCGATGCAAAGAGAAACTGCGCAAGTGATTTGGAGAAGAAGAAGTTGCAGCGCATGTTAGAGGATCACAAAAAATTGTTGTACCCGAATTGCGTAGGTGACAAGAAAAAGCTGGGCACCACACTAGAATTGCTGCAATGGAAGGCAGAGAATGGTGTATCTGACAAGGGATTTGGAAAGTTGCTGGTAATGATAAAGGATATGCTTCCAAAGGACAACGAATTTCTCGAGAGTACGTACGAAGCAAAGAAGGATGTCTGCCCTCTAGGGTTAGAGGTGCAGAAGATACATGCATGCCCTAATGATTGCAACCTCTACCGCGGTGAGTACGAGGATTTGAACGCTTGCCCGATATGTGGTGCATTGCGCTATAAGATAAGCCGCAATGACCCTGGTGATGTCGAGGTCGAGCGCCCCAGGATGAAGATTCCTGCCAAGGTGATGTTGTATGCTCCTATAATACCATGGTTGAAACGTTTGTTCCAAAACAAAGAGCATGCCAAGGCGATGCGATGGCACAGAGAAGACCGTAAGAAAGACGGAAAGTTGAGAGTACCCGCTGACGGGTCGCAGTGGAGAAAAATCGAAAGAAAGTACGGGAAGGAGTTTGCACATGACGCAAGGAGCGTATGGTTTGGTCTAAGTGCAGATGGCATTAATCCTTTTGGGGAGCAGAGCAGCAACCATAGCACCTGGCCTGTGACTCTATGTTTGTATAACCTTCCTCCTTGGTTGTGCATGAAGCGGAAGTTCATTATGATGCCAGTGCTCATCCAAGGCCCTAAGCAACCCGGCAACGACATTGATGTGTACCTAAGGCCATTAGTTGAAGAACTCTTACAACTGTGGAATGGAACAGGTGTACGTGCGTGGGATGAGCACATGGGGGAAGAATTTGACCTAAAGGCGTTGCTGTTCGTGACCATCAATGATTGGCCTGCTCTCAGTAACCTTTCAGGACAAACAAACAAGGGATACCGCGCATGCACGCACTGTTTGGACGATACCGACAGTATATATTTGGATAATTGTAAGAAGAATGTGTACCTGGGACATCGTCGATTTCTTTCGAGCAGGCATCCCGTAAGAAAGAAAGCAAGCATTTCAAAGGTGAGGCGGATCACCGGACGAAGCCTGGCCACCGTACTGGTGCCGAAGTACATGATATGGTCAAGGATTTGAAGGTGGTCTTTGGAAAGGGTCCTGGTGGATAACCTGTTCCGAATGACGCTGACGGACGCGCACCCATGTGGAAGAAGAAATCTATATTTTGGGACCTGCCCTATTGGAAACACCTAGAGGTCCGCTCCGCAATCGATGTGATGCACGTGATGAAGAATCTTTGTGTGACCCTGCTTGGCTTCTTGGGCGTGTATGGGAAGACAAAAGATACACCTGAGGCACGGGAGGACCAGCAACGTATGCACGGAAAAGACGGCATACATCAGGGTCATGCAAGCTACGCTCTTACCAAAGAAGGGAAGGAAATCTTCTTTGAATGCCTGCTCAGTATTAAGGTACTGTCTGGCTTCTCGTCGAATATAAAGGGAATAATAAACATGGCAGAGAAAAATTTCCAGAACCTAAAGTCTCATGACTGCCACGTGATTATGACGCAACTGCTTCCGGTTGCATTGAGGGGGCTTCTACCGAAAAATGTTCGATTAGCCATTGTGAAGCTATGTGCATTTCTCAATGCAATCTCTTAGAAGGTAATCGATCCAGAAATCATACCAAGGTTACAGAATGATTTGGTGCAATGTATTGTCAGTTTCGAGTTGGTGTTCCCACCATCCTTCTTCAACATCATGACGCACGTCCTAGTTCACCTATGTGAAGAGATTAATGTTTTGGGTCCCGTATTTCTACACAATATGTTCCCCTTTGAGAGCTTCATGAGAGTCTTAAAGAAATATGTTCATAACCGTGCTAGGCCAGATGGAAGCATCTCCAAGGGCCGTCAAAATGAGGAGGTCATTGAGTTTTGTATTGACTTTATTCCTGACCTTAAGCCGATTGGTGTTCCTGAATCGCGGCATAAGGGCAGACTGGATGGAAAAGGCACGCTAGGAGGGGAACAAATAATATGTATAGACGAACATTCTCTCACTGAAGCACACTACACAGTTCTACAGAATTCTGCCTTGGTGGCTCCGTATATGGATGAACACAAGAATTTGCTACGCTCCAAACACCCGGAGCGGTCTGATGACTGGATTACACGTGAACAAACCAGGAGTTTCGCCAGCTGGTTGCAAGCACGTACCATGCATGACACCTCTATTGAAGATGACCTGTACTTGTTGTCCCAGTTACCATCTTCGAATATAATGACTTTCAAAGGGTACGAGATAAATGGTAATACATTTTACACGATCGCCCAAGATAAGAAGAGCACCAACCAAAACAGTGGTGTCCGCTTTGATGCAGAAACCAAGACGGGAAAGGAAACATATTATGGTTATATACAGGACATATGGGAAGTTGACTATCGACGTGGTTTGAAGGTCCCTTTGTTTCGGTGCAAATGGGTCAATATGACACGAGGCGGGGTAACGGAAGACCCGCAGTATGGAATGACAACAGTGAATCTCAACAATCTTGCGTATGCAGACGAACCATTCGTCCTAGCCAATGATGTGGCACAGGTTTTCTATGTGAAGGACATGTCTACCAAGCCAAGAAAAAGAAAAGATAAGGAAGCGAATGCATCGTACGATGAGCCAAAGCGGCACATAGTTCTTTCTGGGAAGAGAAGCATCGTGGGAGTGGATGACAAGACAGACAAGTTAGAAGATTATGAAAAGTTTGATGAAATTGCTCCATTCACAGTGAATATTGACCCGAGCATCCCGTTAAATGATGAAGATTTTCCATGGTTACGGTGCAAAGGGACACACGCGAAGAAAAAGTTTCACACCCAAAGATTTGGGATGTGATCGGCTTCACTAGCTATCATCACTTTCTTCTATGTTTCACACCCAGAAGGGAATCTGTGTAATAGTTAGGGTAGTTAATTATGTGTTTTGCCATTTGAAACACGAAGAAATTTTATGTGCAAACAAATTTTTCATGCCTTTACTGATTTTTAAAGTTAAGTTATTCACAAACTAGTGATTCACACTAATTTCAAATAATTCGAAATTTAAACTATTCAAATTTGAAAACTACGGGCACTAACAGAAAGTTTGTAATTTTTTGTACCTAAAGCAAAAATATTCACAAAGAAACTCTAAATACACAAAAAAACAACTCAAAAATAAATAAAGCAAAAAAATAAAAAAAAGCCCGCCTACTAGGCTAGAGCGGCCTGCATACGACTAGAAACCCAACCCGTTGTTGGGCCAGGATGCAGGCCCGCAAAGGCCCAGTAGGCCCACGGGGCAGCACAACACAGGTAGGCCCAGAAGGCCTGCATTTGAGAGGAGCTCGAAGGAGCAGCCGCGGCTGGGTTTATAAACCAGTGCAGCTGCCCTTCGCTAGGCGAGGTGGGACTAAACTTTGCGCCCCTCGCCTGGCAGCGCACCCCCCTTTATTACCGGTTCGTGGCACCAACCGGTACTAAAGGGGGGGCCTTTAGTACCGGTTGGAGCCACCAACCGGTACTAAAGGGGGTCGCTTCCCGCCGCTTGGCCTGGCCAAAACAGGCCTTTAGTACAGGTTGGGCTCCAACCGGTACTAAGGTGTCCCCTATATAAGAAACACTTCGAAAATTTTCAGTTTCTCATCTCCCACTTCTCTCTGCCGCCGCCCCGTCCCGCGCCGTCGCCGCCCCTGTCGTGCTGTCCCCATCGACTCCGCGACGCCCCCGTCCTCGTCGCGTCGTCCCCGTCGACTCCACGGCGCCCCCGTCGCCGGCCTGTCGCCGCACCGGCCCGTCCCCGTCCCGGTCGCCGCACCGGCCCATCGTCGATCCCCTCGCTTCGCCGTCGCCGTCGCCTTTGGATCGACCTCGCCTCGCCGTCGCCGTCGCCTCGACCTTGCCCGCGCACGATGTGAGCCCCTCCCCCGGCCCCTCTCCTCCCTCCAATCGATCAAAGCCACACCACGCGCCGGCGCCGACCGTAGCGCGCACACACACGCGCACACACACACTCACTACATGCACACACACACACACACTAGACACACACACTACACGCGCACACACACACAATTTTTATGTTTTTAGCTTTTAATTTTTTCTATTTTTCTGTTTTTTATACAAAGTTTTAGATGAATTAATTAATTAGATTAGATTAATATCAAATAGTATATAGAAATGTTAGTTATAATATATATATAATGTCAAATGTTATAGAAATGTTAGTTATATAGAAATGTTAGAAATTTTGGAAATGTTAGTTTTAGCTAGCTAGATGAATTAGATTAATTTCAAATTGTTAGACGATGATCGATGTTTTTTTAGTTTCTTAAATTTTTAGTTATAAAATTTAGAATTTGCATATATGAAATCATCACAATATCCATCATTTAAAAAATGTTACTTTACTTTTGCGGCATATAGTATTTGTTGTCGACGATGCCCAGCCCGCATCCTCGCCGTCGACACGTCCGCGACGATGTCCAGCTGACCCATGTCCAGGACTGGGCTCCGCCGGGCTGGCACTAGGAGGTGCTGCCTGGAGGGGCGCGCCGCTTGATGAGGAACCCGGCCCCGGGTCCCGTCGTCGATCCTGATCTCGTTTGGTGGCGTTCGCGTGGGCCAGTTTCGGTGCGGAGGGAGCCGGCCCCACCAGAGTTGGTACGTCGTCGTGTCAGGGAGGAGGACGAGCATGTCCATCGCTACATGGTTGCGTTAGAGGGCGGCAGGTTCTCCAATACCTGGCAGTTTCTTCAGGGATCTCACTTCAGCTATGATCCTGTGAGGGTTCCTTCTCTTTGGGTGTCCACCGCCCGCGCCGCAGGAACCGCGAGTGTCCTAGATTCTTATGTAGTATTCGATCTTTAATTAGCTACCTAGCCAGTGATGTACTATTCAATATTATATATTATTCGATATGATGTATTCGAGATTAAATCTATTATTCGAGACGATGTATTCGAGATTATATCTATTATTCGAGACGATGTATTTGAGATTATATCTATTATTCGAGATTATACTAAATTGTTTTATATTTCTTTTGGCATAGTTAAATAAAAGCTATGGCGGACAATACCGACAGAGAGAGAGAACAGACCATGTTCGATATGATTCGCGGGCCAGATGATGATCAGAATGAAGAAGATTATCACGGCTCCGAATTTCTAAACAACACCGGAGAGGGTGATATGATATTCGATCGCGACGACCGAATTGATGAAGTCATGAACTACGATTATGACGATGACGAAGAACATGTTGATCCTGAAACAACAAACACCGGCGAGGTATATATATTTATATAAGCAGGAATCTGGTGATCATCACATGTTTTAAATGAGTTGAAGATATATTAATGAATCGATCTTTCTTCTTTCAGCCATCCGGATCGAGCAAATCTTCAGGCAAAAGGACGAAACGAGGCCCGAACAAAAAGTTGAAGGAGGGCGTAAAGTACAATATCGAGGCATTCAAACCTAATGGCGAACCATTAGCGCCTAAGAAGATTGCGGACAAGTTCGTTCGTCAGTGCGGAGTTCTTGTGAAGGACCAACTCCCGATCTCCCTTCAAGAATGGAGAGAGCCAGCAAAGCCACGTCCAAATGTTACTTTTGTCGAAGGCAGTCCAAAAAACTGCTTTGGGATACTCTCATGAAACATTTCACCCTACCAGATCATTTCACAGAAGCAGATGTGCAGAAAGTCAAGGACGCTGCTTTTAGGAAGATGGCGGTTGCATTCAAGAACCACAAGAGATGTGAATGGGAGAAGTACATCAAGGGAGGAAGGAAGACTCCAGTATTCGAGGGGATACTAGAGAATCAAAGTGCTCATTGGGACGATTTCGTGAAATTCAAGGATTCAGAATTAGCTAAGGAACGGTCGAGAATAAACAAGAAGAATGCCGAAAAAAAAGATAAGTTCCGTAAGCTGGGGCCAGGTGGCTACGCGGTGGCAATGCCTAAGTGGGATAAGTCTGAGTTGCAGGTGTCACTCCGGTTACTAAGAGCTGGCCCCCCAGGTGCAGGAGTTGGTTCTATGCGCATGGGGGGAGTTGGACCCGAAGACAGGCAAAGTTTCGACGAAGGCATGTCTGAACGGAGCCGACGATAACATACTTGTTGCAATATAAGAGGCTCGAACGGGGGTGTTCCAGCCGAATAGAGAGAATGACGAGCTTACGCGTGCCCTGGGAAATGCTGAACAGCCGGGAAGAACCCGAGGCAAGGGCGCTATTCCGTGGTATGAGGGGGTTTCGGACTGGAACGCCGACTACAGAACCCGTGCGAGAAGGAAGATTGCGGAGGAGAAGCAGAGGAAGATGGAGGAGGAGAAGAGGAAGCTGGACTATGAATGCCTTCAAGGCCTAGAATCAGCGCACGCGGACTTGGCAGACAAATTCAAGCGGCAGCAGGAGCAGATCGACTCACTTAGCCAGCAAAGGGGGTCTCAGCAGCTGCAACAGCTAGCGGATGATCCAGCATTGGATACCACCGCCGCATCCATGCCGAGAAGCAGCGTGGGTTCCGCCCCGTTTGATGCAATGCTGGATAGATACCCCGTGGATGACATCATGGAGAACACTAACTGCGAGCTACACTTCAAAATGAAGAAGATATCCATGAAGGTGGCGGACGGCGTTGCTTATACAAATTCCCCTGATGCAACCTTCCATTGCAACCCGATTCCAGCAGGCTATGCTCGTGTCGTGGTTGATGAGGTGGTGGACCAATATTCAGGGCTAGAGCTTGACATTCCTGAAGGTGACGAGGAGCACACACTCGGAGATGCCAAACATCATATCATCCTATGGAGAAAGGATTGCATCATCTTTCGAAGGCCACCGACACCGCGTCACCCGACTCCTCGTCGAAGTCCGCCACCGAGTCAGTAGACTCCCGCTCCTCCAAGTCCACCAACGTGTGAGGCCACTCCTCCTCCTCCAAGTTCGGCAAAGTGTCAGGCCACTCCTCCTCCAAGTCCGACACAGCGTCAGACGTCCACTCCTCCTCCAAGTCCGGCAAAGTGTCAGGCCACTCCTCCTCCAAGTCCGGCACAGCTTTAGGCCACTCCTCCTCGTCCAACTCAGCCCCGTCAGCCGTCTCCGCCGCCTCAGCAATCGCAGAAGAGACACCCCGCAGCTATGGTGCGTAGTGGTACCAGTCGAGGTCATAGTACAGGAAGTACAGGCGGAGGCAAGCGATATAAATATGGTCCAAACCTCACTACTCCTCTTCCTAAGAGGGCTTACGGCAGGACCAAGGAGCAAACCAATGCCATAGTGCGGGCAGAAGTCGACGCCCATTTTGGGCCGAAACCGCCACCGCCGCCAAGGGAGAAAGTGCCTGTGGAAGTTATTGACCACTTCATTCGTATGGCTGAACCACCAGCTCCTAAGCCTGTTGACACAGACTATGAGCGCCACATCAAGAAGTTACATCGACAACGTCTACAGAAGGAGGCGAGCTCGAGCTCGAGCAAACAACGAGCAGCTGTCAAAAAATGCGGGAGAACTGTTGCCCAGCTGGGAGAACAGTTGGCGCAATTGATCCCCCCACTTGTTGTGCCACCAACAACACGTGACAGTACGCGCCGCCAGGTGGGCGATGTGGTAATAACCCAGCAGCATATAACGCAGGCTGAAGAACTCAAGATCACTGTTGGACAACTCCTCGAGATCGAGGACATGCCTGTGCTTACAGAGGAGGAAATAAAATGGAAATATGTCCGGGGCCAACCTTTGGTCAAGCCAGAAGATGTCAAGAAGCTCCCAACGAGAATGTATGAATTGCATCAATGGTACATGGACATTACCAAGAGATCCGATCGACAGTCCCTCATGGTGCAAGTCAACAAGGATCATTACTACCATGAGAAACCTGTGACCGTTGAGTATTCTGAACTGTTTCAGTTATACAATCAAGACGCACTCGACAAATCTATCGCCAGTTGCTATTGTATGTAAGTGATTTCTTTCTGTAATTTAAGTCTCAAGCTAGCTGTATTGATCCTTTTGATCAATCATTACCTATAATTATCCTCACTATATTCTTTTCTGTGGTATTATGCAGGATGAAGATGTATGAAATGACAAAAGGTGGATGCTATGGCATTGGTTTCATTGACCCAAACACTGTTAATGAATACACATGGAAAATAAGCAAGCATTATGAAAAGCAGGTAGAGGACAGCATGTTCGAGTTCTTGAAGCGCCTCAAATACAATGAAGATATACTACTTCCTTACAATTTCCAATGAGTCACACTTTCTTGTACTACAAATTCTCGGTTTTTACCTACTAGCTAGCTAGCTACATGTTTTTGCTTACATATGCCAGCTTAATTAAGACATGCAAACGTGTGTGCATGCAGATTTCACTGGATCTTGTGTATCATTAAAGTTGACGAAGGAACAGTTGAAATACTGGACTCACTACTCAAAGAAAATAGTGACTATAACATCTTGTTTGGGATAGTCAACAGGTAATTTCAATCATTATTAACTATATATCTCGACCTATTTAGTTCGTCATTTCATGATATGAACTATTTAATAACCCGTTTATTCATTTTCTTTGTCGGCGGGCAGGGCTTGGGCGAGGTTCATCAGCAAAACGGAAGGCGGATGGAAACGGCAGCTGAGATGGCTTCGACCCAAGGTAAGTAATTAAGTACTGCTAGCTAGCTACCATCTTTTTAATATTATCATGCTTGATTAATTATTATCTGATCAAATTAAATTCCATTCTCGTAAAGGACATAAAGCAGGAGCAGGGGACTGATCTGTGTGCATACGGCGTTTGCGAGAACATTCACATGATGGCGTCCGAAAGGAGCAGATCTCAAAGACAGGAATGGGTACGCTTGTCAGAACACTATTCACAATTTGTGCACCATTATCGATATCTAGTCACACAACTAATACACATGCATATTGATCTCCTTCTTAACAGTTCACATAGGTGTGGGACAAACTCCTAGATATGGAGCGTGTACAAGCATTTCAAGAGGAAATAGCAGGATTTTTGCTCGACCAGGTCATAAATCCGAAGGGAGAATACTATTACCCGCTACCGCCCCCATCGACCAGGTCATGAACCACTTCCAATTTGTCATCTTGCTCCGAAGGCACCAACTAGGCTAATGCAACTGGCTCCGAAGGCAACATGCATATGTACGAGAAATTGTATATAGCAATACATGTGTGTGTGTGTGAATTAATATGGTGGTTTGTGAGACATTGATGATCTATATATATGATTGGTTCTACTAGCTACCATATATATGCATAACGTGTACAATGTGTAGTATCGTAAAATACCAGCAAACGAAAAAGAATTAAAATGGAAAACACAAAATTAAATGAAAAAGAAATCATAAAACCAAAAACCCCCCAAACATTTTAGTACCGGTTGGTGTTACCAACCGGTACTAAAGGGCTCCTGGCCCCCGGAGCTGGCTCGTGCCACGTGGTTGCCCAGCACGAACCGGTACTAAAGGGGGGGCCTTTAGTGCCCACACTTTAGTGCCGGTTATGGAACCAGCACTAAAGGGCCTTACGAACCGGTGTTATTGCCCGGTTCTGCACTAGTGAAGAGACAGACATTATTAATCGTCATGGAAATTTGCAGGCTACGTTGACAAACGAACTCTATGACGACGTGACCACGTTTGGACGATCACTGTCGTCTGGACCTCTTCTTCAGCACCGTCCAGTGCTACAACCCTTCTTGGAACGAATTTAGAACAAGATACGGACTGTGTATGAGGCTATCACGTGCACCCGAAGAATCGACGTTGTTCAGCACCAGCAGCAGCAGCCACGTCATGCACCGACATCAACCACGTCCACGTCTAGCACACATCAGCCGACAACCAGGCCACCCCGTCCTGACCAACCTGGCAGTTCAACGTGGCAGCACCCGCAGCACTATGGTCCCATGTCGAGCTTCGTGTTATCTCCACAGCCACAGCAGGACGGTCCCTCGTCCAGCTTCGTGTTTGAGCCAGAGCAGCCATCACAGCCAGCAGGTATGTGTCTTCATATTTATTGTTTTCAATATTAATTGACGCAACCTCATTCTTCATGATGAAACATTCCATCGCGCAGGAGCCTACGGATATCAGGCGTCTATGTCGGCATCACATGATACATGGGGGAGTGATCAACATCCCGAGGAGAACATACATGCTCAGATGTCATAGCACACCCAGTGGATGAACATGTTTTCGACTCCTCCACCAGGCCCCACACAGGATACGTAGCATGACCAGGGAGAGTCTGAGATTCCTCCTCGTCACATTAGGGCACCCAATAGGTGGGGATGGTCGCCGCTTCCAGATCCGCCTCCCCGCCAGGCCAGACATCGTAACTGATGCTTCTATCTATCGGTAGAGACATTACCATCTATTTCTGTGTGAGACCTATTTCTATTCTATGTACGAGACAAATGACTATGTACTTATGTATGAGACATATGCATACTCTATTTTAGTACTCTGTTATACGAACTACCAGATCATATTTAGATAGAACATAATGCTCATACAACAAGACATTACAAACAACTAGATAGAACTACATCTAAATTAAATGGTACGTACGACTGAACTCACAACATACATCATAAAAACTACATGAAGTCATCATCGTCATCCTCGATCGATGCAAAACTCTTGCCCTTCGACGATGAAGAACTCTTGCCCTTCGACGATGCAGAACCCGGAAGCAGCGGCATGAAGATATCATCTGCGTCCTCGCTCTACTCAGTCCATTAACATGGATTATTTGTTGCAGTCCTTCTGAAAGTTTCACTCTTCGGCACCACTACCTTCTTCCACCATTCATGCAACCTAAGAAGTTCTTTATGTACCTCCTCATAGGTCCTTTCAGGCCACCCAGACCTACGTAATTCGTGAGCCAACTCATTCATTATGGTGTCACTACCGGTGAGTTCGTCCCATGGAACTATCCTATTGTACATCCTGAAATCGGTAGCTAGCCTCAGAAGAGTCCTGCTCATCCCACGGTGAAAACTATGATCGAAAGGATAATGGGACATCTCAACTACACTACACTGGAATGCTTATCCACCTCCGTCTGAAGGGGGTTTTATAGGTAGAGAGGAGAAAATTGCGGGAAAGAACGACTACGGTATGGTGGGAAAGGGTTGGCAGGAAATGGGTGGCGGGAAACGGGTGGCGGGAAAGAGTTGGCGCGAACATATGGCGGCAAACGGGTGGCGGTAAAGAGTTGGCGGGAACATATGGCGGGAAACGGGTGGCGGGAAAATATTGCGGGGAAAGGTTGCGCGAAATACGTCATAGTTTTAAAAAAAATCCGGGGATCGTTAGGGAACAAAATGGTGGCATGCACCAGTCGGCCCACAGCAGGCCAATTAGTCCCTATCAGCCCACTACAATGTTGGGGAACGTAGTAATTTCAAAAAAATTCCTACGCACACGCAAGATCATGGTGATGCATAGCAACAAGAGGGGAGAGTGTTGTCTACGTACCCTCGTAGACCGAAAGCGGAAGCGTTAGCACAACGTGGTTGATGTAGTCGTACGTCTTCACGATCCGAACGATCAAGTACCGAACGCACGGTACCTCCGAGTTCAGCACACGTTCAGCCCGATGACGTCCCTCGAACTCCGATCCAGCCGAGTGTTGAGGGAGAGTTACGTTAGCACGATGGCGTGGTGACAATGATGATGTTCTACCGACGCAGGGCTTTGCCTAAGCACTGCTACAGTATTATCAAGGTGGACTATGGTGGAGGGGGGCACCGCACATGGCTAAAAGATCAACTTGATCAATTGTTGTGTCTATGGGGTGCCCCCTGCCCTCGTATATAAAGGAGCAAGGGGGGTGCGGCCGGCCAAGGGAGGAGGCGCGCCGGAGGAGTCCTACTCCCACCGGAGTAGGACTCCCCCCCCCCTTTTCCTAGTTGGATTAGGACTTGGGAGGGGGAAGGAGTGGAGGAGAAGGAAGGAAGGGGGGCGCCGCCTCCTCTCCTTGTCCTATTCAGACTAGGGGGGAGGTACGCGCGGCCAGCCCTTGCCTCCTCTCCTCTCTTCCACCTAGGCCCACTAAGGCCCATTAAGTTACCGAGGGGTTCCGATAACCTCCCGGTACTCCGGTAAAATCCCGATTTCACCTGGAACACTTCCGATATCCAAATATAGGCTTCCAATATATCAATCTTCATGTATCGACCATTTCGAGACTCCTCGTCATGTCCGTGATCACATCTGGGACTCCGAACAACCTTCAGTACATCAAAACATATAAACTCATAATATAACTGTCATTGAAACCTTAGGCGTGCGGACCCTACGGGTTTGAGAACTATGTAGACATGACCGAGACACGTCTCTGGTCAATAACCAATAGCGGAACCTGGATGCTCATATTGGCTCCCACATATTCTACGAAGATCTTTATCGGTCAGACCGCATAACAACATACGTTGTTCCCTTTGTCATCAGTATGTTACTTGCCCGAGATTCGATCATCGGTATCTCAAATACCTAGTTCAATCTCGTTACCGGCAAGTCTCTTTACTCGTTCTGTAATACATCATCTTGCAACTAACTCATTAGTTGCAATGCTTGCAAGGCTTAAGTGATGTGTATTACCGAGAGGGCCCAGAGATACCTCTCCGACAATCGGAGTGACAATTCTAATCTCGAAATACGCCAACCCAACATGTACCTTTGGAGACACCTGTAGAGCTCCTTTATAATCACCCAGTTACGTTGTGACGTTTGGTAGCACACAAAGTGTTCCTTCGGCAAACGGGAGTTGCATAATCTCATAGTCATAGGAAGATGTATAAGTCATGAAGAAAGCAATAGCAACATACTAAACGATCGGGTGCTAAGCTAACAGAAATGGGTCATGTCAATCATATCATTCTACTAATGATGTGATCCTGTTAATCAAATGACAACTCATGTCTATGGCTAGGAAACATAACCATCTTTGAACAACAAGCTAGTCAAGTAGAGGCATACTAGTGACACTCTGTTTGTCTATGTATTCACACAAGTATTATGTTTCCGGTTAATACAATTCTAGCATGAATAATAAACATTTATCATGATATAAGGAAATAAATAATAACTTTATTATTGCCTCTAGGGCATATTTCCTTCAGTCTCTCACTTGCACTAGAGTCAATAATCTAGATTACACAGTAATGATTCTAACACCCATGGAGCCTTGGTGCTGATCATGTTTTGCTTGTGGAATAGGCTTAGTCAACGGGTCTGCAACATTCAGATCCGTATGTATCTTGCAAATCTCTATGTCTCCCACCTGGACTAGATCCCGGATGGAATTGAAGCGTCTCTTGATGTGCTTGGTTCTCTTGTGAAATCTGGATTGCTTCGCCAAGGCTATTGCTCCAGTATTGTCACAAAAGATTTTCATTGGACCCGATGCACTAGGTATGACACCTAGATCGTATATGAACTCCTTCATTTGCTGCTTCCGAAGCAGCTATGTACTCCGCTTCACACGTAGATCCTGCCACGACGCTTTGTTTAGAACTGCACCAACTGACAGCTCCACCGTTCAATGTAAACACGTATCCGGTTTGCGATTTAGTATCGTCCGGATAAATGTCAAAGCTTGCATCAACGTAACCATTTACGATGAGCTCTTTGTCACCTCCATAAACGAGAAACATATCTTTAGTCCTTTTCAGGTATTTCAGGATGTTCTTGACCGTTGTCCAGTGATCCACTCTTGGATTACTTTGGTACCTCCCTGCCAGACTTATAGCAAGGCACACATCAGGTCTGGTACACAACATTGCATACATGATAGAGCCTATGGCTGAAGCATAGGGAACATCTTTCATTTTCTCTCTATCTTCTGCAGTGGTCGGGCATTGAGTCTTACTCAACTTCACACCTTGTAACACAGGCAAGAACCCTTTCTTTGCTTGATCCATTTTGAACTTCTTCAAAATTTGTCAAGGTATGTGCTTTGTGAAAGTCCAATTAAGCGTCTTGATCTATCTCTATAGATCTTAATGCCCAATATATAAGCAGCTTCACCGAGGTCTTTCATTGAAAAACTCTTATTCAAGTATCCCTTTATGCTATCCAGAAATTCTATATCATTTCCAATCAGCAATATGTCATCCACATATAATATTAGAAATGCTACAGAGCTCCCACTCACTTTCTTGTAAATACAGGCTTCTCCAAAAGTCTTTATAAACCCAAATGCTTTGATCACACTATCAAAGCGTTTATTCCAACTCCGAGAGGCTTGCACCAGTCCATAAATGGATCGCTGGAGCTTGCACACTTTGTTAGCTCCTTTTGGATCGACAAAACCTTCCGTCTGCATCATATACAACTCTTCTTCCAGAAATCCATTCAGGAATGCAGCTTTGACATCCATCTGCCAAATTTCATAATCATAAAATGCAGGAATTGCTAACATGATTCGGACAAACTTAAGCATCGCCTTCGGGTGAGAAGGTCTCATCGTAGTCAATCCCTTGAACTTGTCGAAAACCTTTTGCGACAAGTCGAGCTTTGTAGACAGTAACATTACCGTCAGCGTCAGTCTTCTTGAAGATCCATTTATTCTCAGTTGCTTGCCGATCATCGGGCAAGTCAACCAAAGTCCACACTTTGTTCTCATACATGGATCCCATCTCAGATTTCATGGCTTCAAGCCATTTTGCAGAATCTGGGCTCACCATCGCTGCTTCATAGTTCATAGGTTCATCATGGTCTAGTAACATGACTTCTAGAACAGGATTACCGTACCACTCTGGTGCGGATCTTACTCTGGTTGATCTACGAGGTTCAGTAGTAACTTGATCTGAAGTTTCGTGATCATCATCATTAACTTCCTCACTAATTGGTGTAGGTGTCACAGAAACCGTTTTCTGTGATGAACTACTTTCCAATAAGGGAGCAGGTACAATTACCTCATCAAGTTTTACTTTCCTCCCACTCATTTCTTTCGAGAGAAACTCCTTCTCTAGAAAGTTTCCGAATTTAGCAACAAAAGTCTTGCCTTCTGATCTGTGATAGAAGGTGTACCCAACAGTCTCCTTTAGGTATCTTATGAAGACACATTTCTCCGATTTGGGTTCGAGCTTATCAGGTTGAAGCTTTTTCACATAAGCATCGCAGCCCCAAACTTTCAGAAACGACAACTTTGGTTTCTTGCCAAACCACAGTTCATAAGGCGTCGTCTCAACGGATTTCGATGGTGCCCTATTTAACGTGAATGCAACCGTCTCTAAAGCATAACCCCAAAACGATAGCGGTAAATCAGTAAGAGACATCATAGATCGCACCATATCTAGTAAAGTACGATTACGACGTTCGGACACACCATTACGTTGTGGTGTTCCGGATGGCGTGAGTTGCGAAACTATTCGGCATTGTTTCAAATGTACACCAAACTCGTAACTCAAATATTCTCCTCCACGATCAGATCGTAGAAACTTTATTTTCTTGTTACGATGATTTTCAACTTCACTCTGAAATTCTTTAAACTTTTCAAATGTTTCAGACTTATGTTTCATTAAGTAGATATACCCATATCTTCTTAAGTCATCTGTGAAGGTGAGAAAATAACGATATCCGCCACGAGCCTCAACATACATCGAACTACATACATATGTATGTATGATTTCCAACAAATCTGTTGCTCGCTCCATAGTACCGGAGAACGGCGTTTTAGTTATCTTGCCCATGAGACACGGTTCGCAAGTACCAAGTGATTCATAATCAAGTGGTTCCAAAAGTCCATCAGTATGGAGTTTCTTCATGCGCTTTACACCGATATGACCTAAATGGCAGTGCCACAAATAAGTTGCACTATCATTATCAACTCTGCATCTTTTGGCTTCAACATTATGAATATGTGTGTCACTACTATCGAGATTCAATAAGAATATACCACTCTTCAAGGGTGCATGACCATAAAAGATATTACTCATATAAATATAACAACCATTATTCTCTGATTTAAATGAATAACCGTCTCGCATCAAACAAGATCCAGATATAATGTTCATGCTCAACGCTGGCACCAAATAACAATTATTTAGGTCTAATACTAATCCCGAAGGTAGATGTAGAGGTAGCGTGCCGACCGCGATCACATCAACTTTGGAACCATTTCGCACGCGCATCGTCACCTCGTCCTTAGCCAATCTTCGCTTAATCAGTAGCCCCTGTTTCGAGTTGCAAATATTAGCAACAGAACCAGTATCAAATACCCAGGTGCTACTGCGAGCATTAGTAAGGTACACATCAATAACATGTATATCACATATACCTTTGTTCACCTTGCCATCCTTCTTATCCGCCAAATACTTGGGGCAGTTCCGCTTCCAGTGACAAGTTTGCCTGCAGTAGAAGCACTCAGTTTCAGGCTTAGGTCCAGACTTGGGTTTCTTCTCTTGAGCAGCAACTTGCTTGCTGTTCTTCTTGAAGTTCCCCTTCTTTTTCCCTTTGCCCTTTTTCTTAAAACTAGTGGTCTTGTTGACCATCAACACTTGATGCTCCTTCTTGATTTCTACCTCCGCAGCTTTTAGCATCGCGAAGAGCTCGAGAATCGTCTTCTCCATCCCTTGCATATTATAGTTCATCACAAAGCTCTTGTAGCTTGGTGGCAGTGATTGGAGAATTCTGTTAATGACGCTATCATCCGGAAGATTAACTCCCAGTTGAATTAAGTGATTATTATACCCAGACATCTTGAGTATATGCTCACTGACAGAACTATTCTCCTCCATCTTGCAGCTATAGAACTTATTGGAGACTTCATATCTCTCAATCCAGGCATTTGCTTGAAATATTAACTTCAACTCCTGGAACATCTCATATCCCCCATGACGTTCAAAACGTCGTTGAAGACCCGGTTCTAAGCCATAAAGCATGGCACACTGAACTATCGAGTAGTCATCAGCTTTGCTTTGCTAGACGTTCATAACATCTGGTGTTGCTCCTGCAGCAGGCCTGGCACCCAGCGGTGCTTCCAGGACGTAATTCTTCTGTGCAGCAATGATGATAATCCTCAAGTTACGGACCCAGTCGTTTCAACTTTGCTTTCTCAAGGAACGCATTAAAATTCAACAGAACAACAGCACGGGCCATCTATCTACAATCAACATAGACAAGCAAGATACTATCAGGTACTAAGTTCATGATAAATTTAAGTTTAATTAATCATATTACTTAAGAACTCCCGCTTAGATAGACATCCCTCCAATCCTCTATGTGATCACGTGATCCAAATCAACTAAACCATGTCCGATCATCACGTGAGATGGAGTAGTTTCAATGGTGAACATCACTATGTTGATCATATCTACTATATGATTCACGCTCGACCTTTCGGTCTCCGTGTTCCGAGGCCATATCTGTTATATGCTAGGCTCGTCAAGTTTAACCTGAGTATTCCGCGTGTGCAACTGTTTTGCACCCGTTGTATTTGAACATAGAGCCTATCACACCCGATCATCACGTGGTGTCTTAGCACGAAGAACTTTCGCAACGGTGCATACTCTGGGAGAACACTTATACTTCGATAATTTAGTGAGGGGTCATCTTATAATGCTACCGTCAATCAAAACAAGATAAGATGCACAAAAGATAAACATCACATGCAATCAATATAAGTGATATGATATGGCCATTATCATCTTGTGCTTCTGATCTCCATCTCCGAAGCACCGTCATGATCACCATCGTCACCGGCGCATCACCTTGATCTCCATCGTAGCATCGTTGTCGTCTCGCCAATCTTATGCTTCTATGACTATCGCTACCGCTTAGTGATAAAGTAAAGCATTACAGGGCGATTGCATTTCATACAATAAAGCGATAACCATATGGCTCCTGTCGTGGTTCTAAGTCTGAGAGTAATGTAGGGGGTAGGTAAGGAGAGGCAAGATCTTAGCTACAGAGTAGTTGTAAGCACAGGAGGTTTACGAGTTCAGGCCCTTCTCAGAAGAAGTAATAGCCCTACGTCTCGGAGCCCGGAGGCGGTCGACTGGATTATGAGTGTGTAAATTATAGGGGTGGCCACGCTTTACACTGAGGAGGGGGTGGCTTATATAGAGTTCGCCAGACCCCTCCGGCCCTCAGTTATGCAGGGTTTAAAGTACATTAAGGTTGGGCGTTACTGGTAACGCCTCTAATAAAGTGCTATGATGACCATAAAACCTACTCAATGACCGACCGTTAGCGTGCGGAGTGGCTTTAGGTCTCCTGGTTGTCGAGTGGTTGGATCTTGGTCGAGTGATTGCTTCATGGTCGAGTGTCTTCGAGTCCATCAAATGGAAAACCTCCAAGTCGATTGAAAGGTGATTTCTTCTAGGGATGTCCTTGGGTAGGGCAGTTAGGACAGGTCCATGACCCTACCCTAGGTACATGGCTTCATCATTAGCGCCCGAATGGATCGAGGTTTGAGTGGGGGAAGGAGTTGAGAATTTTTCCGACCCATTCTTCATGCCATGAGTACATCTTGTTTCGGATCAATGAACACGGGTGACGTCACCAAGTTCTTTTTCAGTCGCCTTGATCCATTCTTAGTTTTCTTTAGTCGAGTAAATCTCTTTACTTGTAGATTTCCGAGTGGTTGCATGGAGGAGATCCTCCATCTGATGAGTTGTTTTCTTGCCCGCAGATTTCGTGGGATTCGAATTTCGGGAAGTGCGCGGGACGGGGGACGCCGCAGTAATCGGATGGTATAGAACGGAGCCTCCTCGATTTCCGCGCCACCTTTTTCGCCACATATCGCGTGCGCAACTATTGCGGGATATGACAGGATCGCCTGGGCCTACACGTCAGTCACTCGGAAGCGACTCCATATAAGCTGCCGGCCCATGGCTCTTGAACAGTACGCCTTCACTTTTCCTCTTCCCTCTCGAATTCTTCTGTCGTCTTTGTTCTCGTCTGAGTGCTGCCGGCCTGTTCGAGCTTCGTCCGCAGCGATGGTGAAGGAGAAGACGGCGGCCCTGGAGCGTGCGAAGAAAGCGACGACGCAGGCGAAGGCGAGGAAGTCCGGTCGGGGCGGATCTTCTTCAAGGTACGCTCTGCCCAAGGACTGGATCCAATGCGATTGGATGCCCTCGGCGATTCGGCAAGATGACATCGATGATCTGATTGACGGGGGATTCATTCCCCATGGATCTGCGCGTCTCCCGGGGAATGAGATCGAACCCCAGCCTCGCGAGGGTGAGTGTGTCCTCCTCACCACCCACATCGATCGCGGATTTTCTCTGCCTCCTCATTCTTTCTTCCGGAGTTTCTTGAACTTTTTCGGAGCACAGCTCCATCACTTTACTCCAAATTCCATCGTGTACCTTGCCGCCTTTGTATCTTTGTGTGAGAATTTCTTGGGTTGTCGCCCCCATTGGGGCCACTTCAAGCACATTTTCACTTGTCGTTCTCAGTCGGTTAAGAAAGCCAAGTCGAGTGACGAAAAGACGCAAGTGATTCAGATGTGCGGGGGTCTTGGGATCCAAATGAGAGGCAAAAGCTCTTTTCAGCTATGACCTTTCCCGAGTCGGTCCGAGGGTGGCAGTCGACCTGGTTCTACTGCAAGGACCAGGCGACTGGGCTTCCCCCTTTCTCCCTGAACCGAGAAGAAAAACCTTCCTCTCTGAAAGTGACGCCACAAGAAAAGGTGCAAGTCAAAGTGTTGGCCGGTCGAGTGGTTCAGCTTGTCCACGACGGGGTGACTGGCATGGATTTATTAGAGGTCTTTCTCCGGAGGCGCATCCAGCCGCTCCAAGCTCGTGAACATCCGATGTGGATGTATTCGGGCCTCGATGTCACCACTCAGATTCATCCGGAGGAGGTCGACGACAAGACGTTGGAAGGATGGCTGTCAAGTATCACAGGGAACAAGGACAACCCCCGAGGAGCCGGGAGGATTCCTCCACTCGACCAAACATACGAAGTAGACCAGGTCCGATTATGCATCTCCGACTGTAACCTTGCTTTCTTCATTTTGTTCTCTTATCATCAGTCGATTGACTTTTGTCTTGTTTGTTGTCTTCCAGGCCATTACTGACATGTACTCGATGCCCAACGGAGCGCAAGAGCAGGCCGAGGAGGGGGAGGCGAGCAGAGGCGAAAGTGGAGAGGAGTGGCAATCTGACGGTGAAGGGGAGGGGGATGATGACGACGACTCCAGTGAAGAGGAGGAGGAAGAAGTCGATCCTCCCCGCACGGAAAGGCGATCCAAGCTCACACACGATCCTGTGCGCGAACGTGGTAAGGCGACTGTGCCTATTGGGCAGTCATCAAAACGCCCTCGGACGTCTTCCCCAGCGCCGACTGAAAAAGCTCCAAAGCATCCACGAGCGACGCCGTCAAAGCCACCGAAGGCCCTGCCCAAGATGAAGATGACCGTTCCCACCATTTCCGGGTAACAATAGAACTTGCTTTCTTTTGTTGAACATGGACGGACTCTTGGTCGACTTATTGAATAAACTGACTAGTTTTTGAAATTTGCAGTGCTGCTACCTATGAGATCTCTGCCAAGAACGATGACCAGGAAATGGAAGATGTTGTTACCTCCAACCTTGGTATAATTTCTGATGTTCCGCTCTTAGTCGACTGACGGTCTCTTCCGGTCGATTGGATTTTCATCTTTAACTTTGGATTTTTCTTATAGCTCCTCCTCATGTCATTGATCTCCCTGATGATGATGACGAAGTGCCGCTGAGGGCGAGCAAGAATAGGAAGGCGTCAGCTGACAAGACCCCACAAACCGCATCAGTGCCTGAGGCAGTAGTTCAGGAGGGTGGTAATACCACTCGGACTTCTGTGTCCTTCGCTGTGCCTCTGACGAGTTTACACCATCGACTGCTGATCCGCCCTCCCTTTTTGCCACACACCACGTCCCCGAGGATCAAGTGGGTGCTTCTAAGGAGGCTATACGCTAGGCGGGATCATGATGAAGCAGGTGAAGGTGGTCCGGGAAGCCAGCCAAGCGGCCTATGATGCTAGTTCAGCCCTTCAAAGCAATGTCCAGGTTAGTCGATCATTGCTTGTTCTGTTAGGATATGCTATCTGAAGACTCTCTTTTCCGAAGATCTTTGTATCTGTACACCTAGTAGGTGTGTCGACTGAATTTTTTGGACGAGTGGGGGCACGCTGAGTGCACCCACTGGGTGTAGTCCCCGAGACTACGGTGGACTGTTGGCAGTCGACTGTAGTCTTTATTTGTGTTGCTTTACTTGAACTTCTTCACTCGGTCTGGTCAGGCCATGTCGAATGGAATGTTGGAACTAGTGGGGGCACGCGGTGGGCATCCACTGAATATGGTCGGCTGCGGGCAGTCGACTTTTTTTTTGGTCGAACCAGTGGGGGCACGCTGAGTGCACCCACTGGGTGTAGTCCCCAAGACTACTATCGAATATTTTTGATTTGGTTGTAGTCTTAGAAACGTCACGATTTTCTCTTAGTTGCTCGGAAGCAACCTACCTTTGACATCTGTCGACTGATTCTTTGCAGAAATCCTGCGAGCTTGTGGCTCGCTATAATGAATTGGAAAACAAACAGATCCAGCTCAACCTTGACTTGAAGCTTGCCCAAGAGAACTTGCAGAAGGCGAGAGACGAAGCAAAAGGTATGGCTGGTGAGAATCTGACGACTGTCCTTTCTTTTTCGCCTATTCTTGATGTTGATCTTACTGTCATTTCGTAGATAAAATGGAGGAGGCTCTAAAGAAGAAGGACCATGACCTTACCGAAGCGCAGAAGGTGGCTTTGGACAAAACGAAGCTTGCGGAAGAAAAGCTGGCTTCAGTCGGAAACCTTGAAGAGGAGAACTCCACACTGAAAGCCGCTCTCAACGCGGCTAATCAAGAGGTCAGCCGTCTGAAGAATGATAAGATAGCTCTGGGTGACAAGGCAAGTGAGCTGGTAGAAAGGAGGAACGATCTGGAGGCTTATCTTGGAGGACTCGCCAAGAAGTTATTCGTCATGCTTGAGGGTAATCACTCCTACCCAACTAACTTGTTGTCATCAACCCAATGTAGAGCCACTGACTTATCTTTGAATTGTGTTTACAGAATTCTGCCAGAACTTCGAGGAGGAAACCAGTCGAGTGGAGACAAGTTTGGACCCCATTAATTCTCCGGTGAAGGATGAGGCTGCTATGAACGTGCTCCGACTGGAATCTCGTGTTGCTGGTGTGGTTGACTACCTTGCTCGACTGAAGGTTGCGGCGTCGCGGATCGACACGGTGCTCTGGCCTGGAACGACGCTTCAAAATGACCTCGAGTCTCTGATGACTCGACTGAATGAAGTTCCAGGTCGAGTGCAGGAATGGAAGAAATCTTCTGCTAGGTGCGGCGCTGACGTCGCTCTGTCTTTGGTCTGTGTTCACTGCAAGGAGGCGCGAGAGGAAAAGCTAGCTGCTATCCAAGTTGCCAACACCAGGAAGCACAACTTTCAGTCTTTCATGGAGACCTTCATCGCTTCTGCCACTCGGATTGCTGGCGGGATTGATTTGGACCAGTTTGTCGCACCCTCCAGTCCTCTGCCTGAGGAGTAAAAAACTTCTATGCTTAACCTTAAATTTGCCTCGGAATGCCGAGTAGATTTTGTAACCGTTAAACTCTTTCGGGCTGAATGCTCGAGTACTTTGATCTGCAATCTGGGACCTTTAGGATTTATCTTAACTTGGTTTATCGGTGAATATCTTCATGAATTCTCTGTCGAGTGGAACTTGTTCCTCACTCGAGACAACTTTTGTATTTGTGGCGCAGCTCCGAAGAAGAAGGTAGCAGTCGACCTGCACCTCGTCGTCCTTGCGGATTGGGATGTGTTTCATAATTTGGTGAGTACTGGACTGCAGTTAAGTCCCCGAGTGGGAGGGTCGCTCTCCACTCGGTAGGATTTTTCAAACTTAGGCGAGTACTGGACTGCAGCTAAGCCCCCGAGTTCGGTGGGATTTTTCAAACTTAGGTGAGTATTGGACTGCAGCTAAGCCCCCGAGTGGGAGGGTCGCTCTCCACTCGGTAGGATTTTTCAAACTTAGGCGAGTACTGGACTGCAGCTAAGCCCCTGGGTGGGAGGGTCGCTCTCCACTCGGTAGGATTTTTTCAAACTTAGGCGAGTACTCGACTTCAGCTAAGCCCCCGAGTGGGAGGGTCGCTCTCCACTCGGTAGGATTTTTTCAAACTTAGGCGAGTACTGGACTGCAGCTAAGCCCCCGAGTGGGAGGGTCGCTCTCCACTCAGTAGGGTTTTTCAAACTTAGGCGAGTACTGGACTGCAGCTAAGCCTCCAAGTGGGAGGGTCGCTCTCCACTCAGTAGGGTTTTTCAAACTTAGGCGAGTACTGGACTGCAGCTAAGCCTCCGAGTGGGAGGGTCACTCTCCACTCCGTAGGATTTTTTCAAACTTAGGCGAGTACTAGACTGCAGCTAAGCCCCCGAGTGGGAGGGCCGCTCTCCACTCCGTAGGGTTTTTCAAACTTAGGCGAGTACTGGACTGCAGCTAAGCCCCCGAGTGGGAGGGTCGCTCTCCACTCGGTGGGATTTTTCAAACTTAGGCGAGTACTGGACTGCAGCTAAGCCCCCGAGTGGGAGGCTGGCTCACCACTCGGTAGGATTATTTCAAACTTAGGTGAGTATTGGACTGCAGCTAAGCCCCCGAGTGGGAGGGTCGCTCTCCACTCGGTAGGATTTTTCAAACTTAGGCGAGTACTGGACTGCAGCTAAGCCCCCGAGTGGGAGGGTCGCTCTCCACTCGGTAGGATTTTTCAAACTTAGGCGAGTACTGGACTGCAGCTAAGCCCCCGAGTGGGAGGGTCGCTCTCCACTCGGTGGGATTTTTCAAACTTAGGCGAGTACTCGACTGCAGCTAAACCCTCGAGTGGGAGGGTCGCTCTCCACTCGGCAGGTTTATTCAAACTTAGGCGAGTACTGGACTGCAGCTAAGCCCCCGAGTGGGAGGGTCGATCTCCACTCGGTGGGATTTTTCAAACTTAGGCGAGTACTGAACTGCAGCTAAGCCCCCGAGTGGGAGGCTGGCTCACCACTCGGTAGGATTTTCAAACACTTAGGCGAAACGGGTTCGCAGCTAAGCCTCCGAGTGAGAGACTTGCTCACCACTCAGTAGGAATTTTTTTTTACAAACTTAAGCGAAACGGATTCGCAGCTAAGCCACCCACTGGGGGATTTCTCACGCAAACAGAAGCAACAACAATCACTGGGAAAATCATAACACTCTTGTCTTTGATAAATAAACTACAAAAAATTTTCTTATTACATCTCATCCGAGTGAGAATTCAAGTGTAAAAGGGGCGGAGTAGCTCCGCGTTCCAAGCTCGTGGCTAGTCTATCTGGCGATCGACATTGTAAAGGTGGTACGCTCCATTGTGGAGGACTCTGGTGACGATGAAGAGACCTTCCCAAGTAGGAGCGAGCTTGTGTGGTTTCTGTTGATCCACTCGGAGGACCCAGTCTCCTTCTTGGAAGGCTCGACTCTTCACATTTCTGGCATGGAATCGACGCAAGTCTTGCTGATAGATGGTCGATCGGATCATGGCCATTTATCTTTCTTCTTCCAGGAGGTCGACTGCGTCCTGCCAGGCTTGTTCTGCTTCATCTTCAGAGTAGAGCTCGACTCGAGGTGCATTGTGAAGCAGGTCACTCGGCAAAACTGCCTCAGCTCCGTAGACCAGAAAGAATGGGGTTCTTCCAGTCGAACGGTTCTGGGTGGTCCTCAATCCCCAAAGAACTGATGGAAGCTCGTCGACCCATGCGCCTGCTGCGTGCTTGAGATCGCGCATCAGTTGGGGTTTCAGTCCTTTGAGAATCGGACCGTTTGCCCTTTCCGCTTGTCCATTCGACTGGGGGTGAGCGACTGAAGCATAGTCGACTCGTGTGCCTTGAGAGGCACAAAAAGCTCTGAACTTGTCCGAATCAAAGTTTGACCCATTATCAGTGATGATGCTATGTGGAACTCCATATCTGAATATCAACTCTCTGATGAAACTGATAGCAGTGCAGGCATCGAGATTCTTGATTGGCTTAGCTTCAATCCATTTGGTAAACTTGTCGACTGCCACTAACACATGAGTGAATCCGCTCCTGCCTGTTCTCAGTGGTCCAACCATATCCAATCCCCAAACAGGGATGGGCCAGACGAATGGAATGGTCTTCAGGGCTGACGCGGGTTTGTGGGATATGTTGGAGTAGAACTGACATCCTTCGCATTTGTCGACTATCTCTTTCGCCATTTCGTTTGATCTTGGCCAGTAAAATCCAGCTCGGTATGCTTTAGCCACAATGGTCCGAGAGGACGCATGATGACCACAGGTCCCCGAGTGGATATCATCAAGGATTATCAACCTTCTTCTGGTGTTATACACTTCTGGCTGACTCCAGTCGCGCTTTCTCTGTACAACTGTCCCTTTATGACTGTAAAGGCCTTGGATCGACGGACGATCTGTCGAGCCTCTTCTTCGTCCTCTGATAGTTATTTCCTTAGGATGTACGCGATGTATGGCACCGTCCAGTCGGGACTGATGACCAAGACTTCCATGATCAGGTCGACCACTGCTGGAACTTCAACTTCAGTCGGATCCGTGGCACTTTTTGGCTGTGGGGCTTCTTTAGTGAATGGATCCTCTTGAACTGATGGCGTGTGGATGTGTTACAAAAGCACATTGTTGGGAATGGCTTCTCTCTTGGAACCTATTTTTGCCAAATCATCAGCTGCTTGATTTTTCAGTCGGGGTATGTGATGAAGCCCTAACCCCTCGAATTTCTTCTCTAGCTTTCTCACTGCATTGCAATAACCAGTCATGGCTGAACTTCTGACGTCCCACTCCTTCATCACCTGATTGACCACCAAATCTGAGTCGCAATAGACCATGAGGCGACGGACACCGAGAGAAATGGCCATGCGCAACCCATACAAAAGTGCTTCATATTCTGCTTCGTTATTGGAGGAATCAAAGTGAATCTGGAGAACATATCTGAGCTTATCTCCTCAGGGGGGAACCAATACTACCCCAGCACCGGAACCATTCAGCATCTTAGACCCATCGAAGAACATGGTCCGGTGCTCCGAGTGAACTTGAGTCGGTAATTGATGTTCAATCCACTGGGCGACGAAATCTGCTATTGCTTGGGACTTATAGCCTTCTTTGCCTCAAACATGATATCTAGGGGAAGGACTTCAATCGCCCATTTTGCCACTCGACCAGTTGCATCTCTGTTGTGCAGAATCTCTGACAATGGAGCGTCGCTGATGACTGTAATGGAATGGTCAGAGAAGTAATGTGCAACCTCCATCGTGGTCATATAAATCCCATATACAAGCTTCTGGTAATGAGGATATCTTTGCTTTGATGGAGTCAAAGCTTCAAAAACATAATATACTGGGCGCTGAACTTTAAAGGCTTTTCCTTCTTCTTCTCGCTCAACCGTAAGTACTGTACTGACGACTTGTCCCGTGGCTGCAATGTAAAGCAGCAAAGGCTCTTTGCTGATTGGGGCAGCAAGCACCGGCTGGGTGGAGAGCAGAGCTTTTAGCTCTACAAACGCTGCATCAGCTTCCGCAGTCCACTCGAACTTGTCTGACTTCTTCATCAGTCGGTAAAGAGGCAATGCCTTTTCACCGAGACGAGAGATGAATCGACTTAAAGCGGCCAAGCAACCAGTAAGCTTCTGAACGTCGTGCACACGCACAGGACGTTTCATCCGGAGTATAATACCGACTTTTTCTGGATTGGCATCTGTCGGTGTCAAAACCGGCGGATCTCGGGTAGGGGGTCCCGAACTATGCGTCTAGGCGGATGGTAACAGGAGACAAGGGACACGAAGTTTTACCCAGCTTCGGGCCCTCTTGATGGAGGTAAAACCCTACGTCCTGCTTGATTAATATTGATGATATGGGTAGTACAAGAGTAGATCTACCACGAGATCAAGGAGGCTAAACCCTAGAAGCTAGCCTATGGTATGATTGTTGTATCTTGTCCTACGGACTAAAACCCTTCGGTTTATATAGACACCGAAGAGGGTTAGGGTTACACAAAGTCGGTTACAATGGTAGGAGATCTAAATATCCGCACCGCCAAGCTTGCCTTCCACGCCAAGGAAAGTCCCTTCCGGACACGGGACGAAGTCTTCAATCTTGTATCTTCATAGCCGAGGAGTCCGGCTGAAGGTATAGTCCGGTCATCCAGACACCCCCTAATCCAGGACTCCCTCAGCGTCGATTCCCCGTTCGGAAACGAGAAAACCGAGTAACTTTCTGCCAGGGACTCCGAATGTGCACTTTGATGGATTAAGCTTGATATCATACCTTCTGAGGTTGGCAAATGTTTCAGCAAGGTCAGTCAGCAGGTCGGTACCCTTCCGTGACTTGACCACAATATCATCCATGTGTGCTGCCACATTCTGACTGATTTGAGTGAGCAAACACTTCTGAATCATCCTCATGAACGTGGCTCCGGCATTCTTGAGGCCGAATGGCATGGTAACATAACAGAAACACCCAAATGGAGTGATGAAAGCTGTTTTGATCTCGTCGGGTCCATACGGACGGATCTGATGGTACCCGGAATAGGCGTCTAAAAAAGACAATCGCTCACATCCCGCAGTCGAGTCGACTATCTGGTCGATGCAGGGGAGAGGAAAATGATCTTTCGGGCAGGACCGATTGATATGTTTAAAGTCACTGCACATGCGAAGTGACTTGTCCTTCTTGGGGACCATGACAACGTTGGCGAGCCACTCGGAGTGGTAAATCTCTCGGATGAACTCCGCTGCCAAGAGTTGAGCCACCTCCTCACCAATAGCCTTTCTCTTCTGGACGGCGGACCGTCGAAGATGTTCTTTGACAGGTTTCACTTTTGGGTCCACTCGTAGGCGGTGCTCAGCCAGCCCCCTGGGAACACCCGGCATGTCAGAAGGCTTCCATGCGAAGATGTCCTAGTTCTCACGGAGGAACTGGATGAGCGCTTCTTCCTATTTGGAGTCGAGTGTTGTTGAGATATGAGTCGGAGCAGCATTGGGATCGGTTGGGTGAATGTGAACCGGCTTCGTTTCGCCAGACGACTGAAAGGCGGATTCCGTAGCGGGCTTCTTGGCTCGCAACAAATCACTCGGGTCCGCAGTCTTCTGGTACTCCTGCAGCTCTACCACTGCCATCTGGGCATCAGCAATCTTTGAGCCTTTCTGAAAACATTCTTCTGCCTTCTTCCAATTGCCCATAACAGTGATCACACCTTTGGGACCAGGCATCTTCAATTTGAGATACACGTAACATGGTCGATCCATGAAGCGTGCATAAGCTGGCCTGCCCAAAATAGCGTGATAAGCACTCCGGAAGTCCACAACCTCGAACGTCAACTTTTCTTTGCGGTAATTCTTGGAATCACCGAAAACCACATCGGGAGCAATTTAACCGAGTGACTCAGCCTTCTTCCCAGGAATGACTCCATGGAAACTCATGTTGCTAGTACTGAGTCTGGACATCGGAATGCCCATCCCTTTCAACGTCTCTGCATAGAGTATGTTCAAACCACTGCCACCATCCATCAAGACTTTGGTCAGTCGAGTGCCTTCGACAACTGGGTCGACCACCAAAGCTTTCCTCCCAGGGGTGGCCATGTGCGTTGGGTGATTGGACTGGTCGAATGTGATGACAGTCTGAGACCACTTCAAATAACTGAGTGTCGCTGGAGCTACCATATTCACCTCACGGTTGATAACTTTCAGTCGACTTTTGCTTTCAACATCAGCAAAAATCATCAGGGTGGAATTGACCTGGGGGTATCCGTCATCACTATCTTCCTTGTCCTCAACTTTGTCCGACTCCTTTTCCTTATCTTTGGGCTGTTTGCCCTGGAACTGCTAGATCAAGAGTCGGCACTGTCGAGTGGTGTGCTTCGGGTAAATGAGTTTACCCTCTTCATCTTTCTTTGTGTGGATGTGACATGGCAAATCCAACACATCATTTCCGTCTTGGTCTTTAACTTTCTTGGGGTTCCAAGGACCTTTGGGTTTCCCTTTAAACTTTCCTTGAGTTACAGCCAAGGTTTCCCCAGGAGCAGCTGGCTCGGCTTTCCGCTTCTGTTTCCGATTGGAATTTCCTCCTCCGGTTTCTTGCGCGACTGACTTGAGCTTGCCACTACGGAGTCGATCCTCATCTTCACCATTAGCGTACTTGGTGGCAATCTCCATCATCCGATTCAGAGACACGTCTCGGGTTCGACCGAATTTCAGATTCAGTTCTCTGTTCTTGACGCCTTCCTTGAAGGCACAGACTGCTTGGTGATCAGGCACATTTTCTACCGTGTGATGCAACGTGATCCATCTCTAGATGTAATCCCTCAAAGTTTCATTCGGCTTCTGCACACAAGACCGCATTTCTGTCAGCCCTGCTGGTCGCTTGCATGTTCCTTAAAATGTTGTGACAAACACTCGGGCAAGATCTTCCCAAGTGTAAATGCTGCTAGGTGCTAACTGATTCAGCCACGCTCTGGCCGAGCCCCCCAACATGAGAGGGGCTTCATGGCCACTTCATCATTGCCACCACCAATCTGGACAGCCACTTGGTAGTCTTCAAGCCAAGTATCGGGCTTGGACTCACCAGTGAACTTACTGACTCCAGTCGCCAACCTGAAGCTGGGAGGAATCGTTGCGGCCCTGATGGCTCTACTAAAGCACTCTGGCCCTGAAACATGCACTCTGCTGCTGGAAGGTGCATCTCTGTCGTGACCTTCTCAGTGAGCTCTGTTCCTGTCGACCAAACCTTGAACGAGAATGGATCTCGCATCAAAGCCTGGTTCCCTGGGGTCGACTGGAATCCTTCGCCCAACACTACGAGTGCGCCTGTCATCCTGCTATCGAGGCATGTACGATCCACTCCTCGGGGGAGGGGTGGGCACTCGACGTCGATCGTCACGATCGAATCGGTGACCATACTGCTCACGATTCCTGTATTGCTCACGCTGGTCTTCACGTCCCTCACGCCTCGAGGGCGATCTTGGGCTGTGAGCCGACTGGACTGTGTCTGCAGCAATGGATCTGCTGTGGACCCTGTTCAGCGACTGAGAAACAGCGGAATTCTGGTCTTCTGCTGCCCGGAGTAACGCTCTGATCTGCAGCAAGCCTCTGCCAGCCTCCGACTAGGAAGGCTGAAACGACTCTGCTATACGGGTTGCAGCTGCTAAATTCTGAACCGGAGTTCAATATACCTGCGGGTGCGGAAAGAGCTGACGGCGACTGGATTCTGGAACCCGTTGTCGTGCACGCTCGTCGAGTGCTCGTTGGAGATTCTCCAGTCGAGTGCGCTCAGCCAAGTTGGCTAGGCGTGCGTCCTCCAAGGCACGGGCCTCGGGGGTTTCTCCAACGATAGGAGTGTGCATTGCATCCATGTACCGGCGACGAAGTTCTTCTCGCTGCAGCGACGTGAGAGGCTCGGGGAGATATTCCTCATGGGGATGCGACGGGTCGCCTCCACGAGCGCCTCCACCAGCACCTCCGTCGGCGCGGGAAAAACCGGGAGGGCCGTGCGATCCATCGACCATCAGAACCTCCGCCGCCGGATCACTGATGTCGCACTCGGATGCGGTCTCTGCGGAGCCAGTCGACAGGTCGAACAGGCCGTCGAGGGATTCTCCGGGATCGATCGCCGCGACTTGAAGGGTGGCCGACTGGCGTGCCACCGCGTGTCTCACCCACCGCTGAAGTCTCGACCGACCGGAGCGCTTACGCCGGCGGGAAACAGGGAGGGAGGACAATGCAGGGACCGATCGATAATGGGTCGACGGTTGCCGCAAGAGGACACCGCGGACACACGCGCGAAAGTGCGTTGCCCCGCGGACAGGAAGCGCGTCGACGTCGAGCGGAGCCTCCTGAAGCCAAGCGGAGTCGTCGGCGATGAACGTGAGCGCGCCGAGACGGATCTTGCGGCCCTCCACCAAAACTCCGCCAGAAACCATGATGATTTGAATCGGAAAAAATCGCAACTTCTCCAACAAGTCGCTAAGACACCAGCCCTACGGTGGGCGCCAACTGTCGTGGTTCTAAGTCTGACAGTAATGTAGGGGGTAGGTAAGGAGAGGCAAGATCTTAGCTACGGAGTAGTTGTAAGCACACGAGGTTTACGAGTTCAGGCCCTTCTCAGAAGAAGTAATAGCCCTACGTCTCGGAGCCCGGAGGCGGTCGACTGGATTATGAGTGCCCACGCTTTACACTGAGGAGGGGGTGGCTTATATAGAGTTCACCAGACACCTCCGGCCCTCGGTTATGAAGGGTTTAAAGTACATTAAGGTTGGTTGTTATTGGTAGCGCCTCTAATAAAGTGCTACGATGACCACAAAAGCTACTCAATGACCGACCGTTAGCGTGCGGAGTGGCTTTAGGTCTCCTGGTCGTCGAGTGGTTGGATCTTGGTCGAGTGATTTCTTCATGGTCGAGTGTCTTCGAGTCCGTCGAGTGGAACACCTCCAAGTCGATTGAAAGGTGATTTCTTTTAGGGATGTCCTTGGGTAGGGCAGTTAGGACAGGTCCATGACCCTACCCTAGGTACATGGCTTCATCAGCACGTGCTAGTTGCCGATAACTTGGTTACAAAACATGATCATCTCATACAATAAAATTTAGCATCATGTCTTGACCATATCACATCACAACATGCCCTGCAAAAATAAGTTAGACGTCCTCTACTTTGTTGTTGCAAGTTTTACGTGGCTGCTACGGGCTTAGCAAGAACCGTTCTTACCTACGCATCAAAACCACAACGATAGTTTGTCAAGTTGGTGCTGTTTTAACCTTCGCAAGGACCGGGCGTAGCCACACTCGGTTCAACTAAAGTTGGAGAAACTGACACCCGCCAGCCACCTATGTGCAAAGCACGTCGGTAGAACCAGTCTCGCATAAGCGCACGCGTAATGTCGGTCCGGGCCGCTTCATCCAACAATACCGCCGAACCAAAGTATGACATGCTGGTAGGCAGTATGACTTATATCGCCCACAACTCACTTGTGTTCTACTCGTGCATATGACATCTACGCATAAAACCAGGCTCGGATGCCACTGTTGGGGAACGTAGTAATTTCAAAAAAATTCCTACGCACACGCAAGATCATGGTGATGCATAGCAACGCGAGGGAAGAGTGTTGTCTACGTACCCTCGTAGACCGAAAGCGGAAGCGTTAGCACAACGCGGTAGACGTAGTCGTACGTCTTCATGATCCGACCGATCAAGTACCAAACGCATGGTACCTCCGAGTTCAGCACACGTTCAGCCCGATGATGTCCCTCGAACTCCGATCCAGCCGAGTGTTGAGGGAGAGTTTCGTCAGCACGACGGCATGGTGATGATGATGATGTTGTACCGACGCAGGGCTTCACCTAAGCACTGCTACAATATTATCAAGGTGGACTATGGTGGAGGGGGGCATCGCACACGGCTAAAAGATCAACATGATCAATTGTTGTGTCTATGGGGTGCCCCCTGCCCCCGTATATAAAGGAGCAAGGGGGGTGCGGCCGGCCAAGGGAGGAGGCGCGCCGGAGGAGTCCTACTCCCACCGGGAGTAGGACCCCCCCCCCCTTTTCCTAAATGGATTAGGACTTGGGAGGGGGAAGGAGTGGAGGAGAAGGAAGGAAGGGGGGGCCGCCTCCTCTCCTTGTCCTATTCGGACTAGGGGGGAGGGGCGCGCGACCAGCCCTTGCCTCATCTCCTCTCTTCCACCTAGGCCCACTAAGGCCCATTAAGTTACTGCGGGGTTCCGGTAACCTCCCGGTACTCCGGTAAAATCCCGATTTCACCCGGAACACTTCTGATATCCAAACATAGGCTTCCAATATATCAATCTTCATGTCTCGACCATTTCGAGACTCCTCGTCATGTCCGTGATCACATCCGGGACTCCGAACAACCTTCGGTACATCAAAACATATAAACTCATAATATAACTGTCATCGAAACGTTAAGCGTGCGGACCCTACGGGTTCGAGAACTATGTAGACATGACCGAGACACGTCTCTGGTCAATAACCAATAGCGGAACCTGGATGCTCATATTGGCTCCCACATATTCTACGAAGATTTTTATCGGTCAGACCGCATAACAACATACGTTGTTCCCTTTGTCATCAGTATGTTACTTGCCCGAGATTCGATCGTCGGTATATTGAATACCTAGTTCAATCTCGTTACCGGCAAGTCTCTTTACTCGTTTCGTAATATATCATCCCGCAACTAACTCATTAGTTGCAATGCTTGCAAGGCTTAAGTGATGTGTATTACCGAGAGGGCCCAGAGATACCTCTCTGACAATCGGAGTGACAAATCCTAATCTCGAAATATGCCTTCCCAACATGTACCTTTGGAAACACCTGTAGAGCTCCTTTATAATCACCCAGTTACGTTGTGACGTTTGTTAGCACACAAAGTGTTCCTCCGGCAAACGGGAGTTGCATAATCTCATAGTTATAGGAACATGTATAAGTCATGAAGAAAGCAATAGCAACATACTAAACAATCGGGTGCTAAGCTAACGGAAATGGGTCATGTCAATCATATCATTCTCCTAATTATGTGATCCTGTTAATCAAATGACAACTCATGTCTATGGCTAGGAAACATAACCATCTTTGATCAACAAGCTAGTCAAGTAGAGGCATACTAGTGACACTCTGTTTGTCTATGTATTCACACAAGTATTATGTTTCCGGTTAATACAATTGTAGCACGAATAATAAACATTTATCATGATATAAGGAAATAAATAATAACTTTATTATTGCCTCTAGGGCATATTTCCTTCATGCAGGCCAATTAGTCCCTGTCGGCCCACTACTGGCCGACTGGACCTAAACTGGTGGCTGACAGGCCAATCGGCCAGCAACAAGCCGCTAGGATCTCAGTCGGCCTGCTGTGGGCCGATTAGGTCCAGTCGGCCAGCAGCGGGAGGATGGTGTATTATTTTTGAAAATTATTTTTTGGACGTAATATTTGTGCAAATTAATAAAAAATGTATTATTTAAAATAAATAGCTGCCTTAACTGCCAACAGTGTGGTTGTCAGCGCGCAAATACCTTGTTGTAGTTGGAGCTGGTGTGGAACCTTCTCCTCCTTGGTATGGCAGAGCTCATGGGGCCGCGGTGGGGCCTGCCGCCCAGGTGTCTTGTTGTGGAGTTGTTATTCAGCAAATTCTTGGGGACACAATTTTCCAAAATTGTAGTGGCAGTTGAAGACGGGTGTTGGAGACCTCGGGACGAATAGGTTCACATGGATCAAAGGAATCTCTGGGCCAGCGGCATGGCAGTTACCCTCCACTAGTACAAGAAGTGCAAGATGCGTCTCACTTCAGATTTGCGTTTACTCGGGGTTTTTTTAGAACCTTGTCGAGTCGAGTTAAGAGTATCTTAGTTCTTCCAAAGAACTTAACCCCTAAACTTCTCACCATCCTTTAATCCTCAAAATTAATATGAGACACTACAAAATGGACGGACCAACGATAATCATCTTCTGATCCCAAGTCGAACTATTCAGGATTAAACAGTACAATTGGAAAAAGCTCGTTCGAGCTCAGGATACAAAAATGACTTCGGAAGAACAATCAATTTGTTTCGAAAATATCTGCAATAAAGGCGACATTCGCTAAGAGAAACTCTAGCAGACCCCGCATCCGGCGCACACCCACATAATTCCGGCGAATATACGGACTCGGCCCATTTTTCTTGCCAGACCAGAGCCCGCATCGGTGTCTGGCCCGTAAATATTTTTGCCGCAGCCTGCAAACGCAACCCCCGAGCCAGTATAACTGCGGGTTTGCGGGGCAGATGCGGGTCGAAACCCTATCCCCCCGCAGCCGCGTTCCCCTCCAATTCCCCACCGCGCCGCTTGATTTGTCGCCGCCGGCGAGCCTTGGACTGCCATGGACGACTCGGGGGATGAGGCGAAGCACCGACGCCGCGCCAGATCTGATGGCGTGCGCAAGGGGGGGCGCATCGGTGGCTCAACCACGGTGCCCGGCCGCCGCCGGCATTCAACCGCCGCGAGCTCGAGGACTTCGATCTCAAGCTCGGCCGTCACCGCCGCGCCTCCTCCGGCAACTGGTCCGCGGGGAGCTCATCCGGCCACGGTTCCGCAGGGTGCTCATCCGCAGGCACATCGAGCTCGCGGCTCGTTCTGGTGAAGAGGGAGCCGGAGGAGGCCGTGCCCGATGCGCCGCGGCGCCGAGGCGTCATCGGGCGCGAGGACTACCCCCCCCCCCCCCCTCAGGGGTCCAGGAGGAGCTCCTCGAGCGCGTCGCCCTCGAGCGGTCGGCGAGGGATCAGGAGGAGATGGAAGAGCGCATCCGGCGCGAGCTCGAGTACGAGCGGCTCTTCCACAAGACGATCGTCACGGCATCGCAGGCGCACGCATCGAAGGAGGCTGACCTGCGCGTGATGAAGGCGGAGCAGGCGAAGCTCTACATCGAGGTCGACTCCGACTCCGACTGATCGCTGCCGGTGGGCAGCTAGCGCAGGAGCTCCGATGAGCTTAATTTTGTTGCAGTGGTGCGGTAGCGTAGGCCCTGTCTAGCATCTCTGACCTTTAATATGTATGTATGTGGAGTGTACGAACTTGTTATGCGAAGAAGAACCATCTATGCGAGTGAGCTCCGGCGAGCTGCTGCTTAAATTTCTCGCGCGAAACAACTTTTTTAAAAAAAAATTACGGGTTTGTTTGAAGTTTCTATTGTGCCGCCGCAATTTTTAGCCTGCATAAGCACCCCATGCGACCTGCAAACACAGTTTACAGGTCGGCAAAATACGGGGTATGCTAGAGTTGCTCTAATGGGCATATCCATCAGTATGCCAAGATTTGATTTGACAGCCCAACTTGAGGCGAGGCGATTAGAAGAGCCACACACACACATGCACATGGCACACTAGGGCTATCTGATTAAATAAACAAAAATGTTATCTGTCGATCGTCGTGCAAGAGTATGATCCTACCGAACGCTCTTTACGCAGATGACTCAAACTCGCGTCCTCCCGTGGCAGTGGGCTATTTTTTTAAATAACACATTTTTTTATTAATTTTCATAAATATTACGCTGGGTAAAGTTTTTTCGAAAATAATACACCGTCGGCCCGCTGCAGGCCGACTGGGCCTAGTCGGCCCACAGCAGGCCGATTGGATTCCAGTCGGCCTACAGCTGGCCGACTGGCCCCTGTCAGCCCACTGTGGGCTGATTGGGTCCTGTCGGCCCACTGTGGGCCGACTGGAGCTAATTGGCCCGCGGTGGGCTAATTGTTTTTGCAAAAAAAAATAGACATAAAAAATATATGTTTAAAAAAGTTAATCATTTAATTAAAAAATGTTCCTGATGTATACAAAGAATATGATTGGTTGCTCTTTTTGTATGGAACTGGAACATTTTTTTCAAACATATTTTTTGGTGTCAACATTTTTTCATACACATTCTATATTTTTTTATAGATAAGGAACACTTTTTTACACACATTTAACAATTTTAAATCATGTATTTGAAAAAATGTCAACTTTTCAAACATAATTTTTTGGTGTCAACTTTTTTTCATACACATTCTATATTTTTTGTATAAATAAGGAACATTTTTATACACACATTTAACAATTTTTAAATACATGCTTAACACTTTTCAAAACATATTTTTTATGTCAACATTTTTGCATATATATTGTACATTTTTTTATACATTAGGAACATTTTTTATACACGTTTAACATTTTTTAATTACATGATTAACATTTTTTGAAATATATATTTTTTATGCCTATTTTTTCCAAAAACAATTAGCCCCCAGCGGGCCAATTAGCTCCAGTCAGCCCACAGTGGGCCGACAGGACGCAATCAGCCCACAGTGGGCCGACAGGGGCCAGTCGGCCAGCTGTAGACCGACTGGAATCCAATCGGCCTGCTGTGGGCCGACTAGGCCCAGTCGGCCTGCAGCGGGCCGACGGTGTATTATTTTTGAAATTTTTTTATCCGGCGTAATATTTATGAAAATTAATTAAAAAATGTATTATTGAAAAAAAATTAGCTGGCAATGGTGGGAAAGGAGTTTATGTACACTTGCGTTAAACTGTTATATGTATATGAAGCTAATTTGTTTTTACGTTTGAAGTCGGAAAAAAAATCACAAAATTCTTTTTTTTCATTGTTGTAAGATTTAAAAAATCCCTATTTTTTTCCTTGCCATGTGTTTTTTAAAAATCCCAAAAGTTGCCATGTCTTGGAGAACAATTTTTTTGAAAACATGTGATGTTTTTCAATTAGCATGGCATTTTTTATAATTAGTAATATGACATTTTTTGTTTAGAGCATGAAAATTTTAATATCAAGAGGATGGCAGTTTTATCATTGAGAGGACGACAACTTTATTTTTATAGGTAATGTCATTGGGGGTCATAGAAGTTACGCTGGATGTTCAGTTTGATGCTAGAATTTAAAAATACGGATTTGTGGTCATCTAACTTGACTCAGGCGTGCAGATATGGTCACAACAAATGTATGCGGACGCATCTGTGTGTACGGCCTCACCTGCAGTGAGTGCGCGATGCATCCCCGCAAAAAAATGTGAGTGCGCGATGCATTTTTGCATAGAACACCTTTGTATTTTTTGCAAAAAAGACGAAACAAACTTTTGCACCTCATTTTTTTTAGGAAAGCATAGCTTCATTACTTAACTGTGGTGAGGCTTATCGCCCACAACACATTCGCCCACATGGGCAGGTATATCCGACTCCCACTTCGAAAAGTGGTTTGATACACACTGGCGGCCAAATTTGGCAAGCTCATGAGCAACAGAATTGGCACTACGCCTACAAACAGAAATAATAAATTTGGAGAACCACAACTTCAGTTGATATTTCATGTCCTCGATAACAGCCGCATACGCCGAGGAGTCCACCTTCCGTATGTACAATGCCTCCGTTAGCAGCCGCGAATCAGTCTCAAACTCCACCCGGACCATTCCGAGGTCCGCCACAGTGTTTATGGCATGAGACATGGCGACCTCTTCAGCAGCGAATGCATCAGATGTATGCTCCAATCGTCCCGCACGTGCATGCACAAGACTACCCATCCGCTGTCCTTGCCACGACGCCCCACCCTGCATGTTGTTGCCATATTAATTTTGTAGTCCTCCTCGACCGGGGGCGCCATTTGTCTGGAGTGGGTTTGTCAGATGATATGATACTCAATCCTAACTTTCTTTATTTAATTCCATGACACCTCATCAAATTTGCCTAGTTGCCATGCATGATACTAGCTATGATACTCCCATTACAACCAGCCTTATAGAAAATCTGTAGATACCCGAGAACACTGCTTCTCCCTCGCCTTGTTCCTATTGGCCCACCACATCCACCAAAATGTGAGGACACGCACTTCATATTTTTTATCTATACCAATATAAAAAGACCCAAAGAGACAGATTCAATAAATCCCGACCGTCAAATTAGGTCAATCCAGCGATTCAGGTTGCTCCAATGACGCACAACACGTTTAGTGTGGAGTTAATATCATACCAAATATTAATGCCATGCTAATCACATACTTAATACACAAATAATATCCTACCTAATATTTACGTGTAAATAATACATTACTTAATATCAACGTGCATTTCATATACACATTTACTAGTTTGTGGAAAAGACCGACCACTGTACTGCTCTGAGCAAATTATGACACAAAATGACGGCAGGGACTTCTCGAACCCACGACTAACAACTTACTCCCTCCGTCTAGGCGTGTAAGTCATCTTAAGAAAACCAAATAATCCCAAAATACTTAGGAGCGATGCATTAACTTCTACCTCGTTTCTTGTTTCTTGACATATCAACCAATAAGGGATGAGGGGTGTGCATGCTTTTAATGACTTGAGACTACCAAACACGACATGCAGTGGTTAGTTCATTGCATGCAATGCTATTAATTAGCAAATAAATATTAATGTCTCTCGTTTTTCCCTCCTCCTTAGTCACGCTGCACAACCTAAGATGACTTACTCACCTACACGGAGGGAGTAAGAAGGAGCGCACACAACCACAACACTATTCAAATTCTTCTGTCCAACTAGGATAATAGTATGAATTCAACCAAGTTGTCTGCGGAGCTCAAACGGGTTGCAGTTTTTTTTTGCGGGAACGGGCTGCAGATACTTCATCCCATTTTGCACACACTATTTTATTTAAGATAATTGTAAAACGTATGTAATAAAATTATGCTAAAATATTTGTGTGTTAAAAATATACATGAAAACTATGATTAGTAAATAATGCATTTAAATATAAATATAAAAAATGATAGTTAATACGGATGTTTAAAATATTTCTTAAATATATATGTTTACTGTATCCAATATATTAAAATGTTTACTTAATACTGATATATAATTTTTTAGTGCTGAATTACATTCAAAAAGACTATATAATTTAGATATTAGACATGATTGAATATCCATATGAACAGTTCAAAATTTGAGTTATGAATATTTTGAATTATACAAACATTAAATTATAAAATGTGTGTAAAATTATTGAAATGTTTGTATAATTAAAATGCTATTTTTGAATTGTAATTTTCCAAGTATTTGTATTATTTAAAATTATATAAACTTTTTTTAAATTCATAAATATGTTAAAAAAATATACATGAATTTTTTAATTAAGTATTTCGTTTGTATTTACAATATTTATTTTTGTTACTGAGATCATAATTGACATACTATCTATTTTTTTAAGACAAAGGTGCAAAATGAGTTGGACTGACCATAGCCCATCGAAGCTGATGGGAACATGTGTTTTTAGGAGAAGTGATATAATCCCATAAAAAAAGGAAAAGTGATATAAAAGGTAGTTATCCATTAGAAGCATCAGTTTTGAGTTGGTGCGGTGGTTCACAGGTTCGAACCCCACCCCTCCAGGTGCGGTGGTCCATCCTTACTATCTCGTGTATGACGTGAAGGGGCTGCAGTACGGTGCATTCCTGTTTGATTCATCTGTACTTCCTGATCATATATGCCCCCCACAGTTTTCGATTCTGTGTTCCGACTAGAACTCTTTTCAAGTGATACGCACCACTATTTTAGCAATTTTATCGATAGTTTTGATCTGACCGTGACCAAGCATCTGCCACTTGAGAGTACTTGCTTTAGCAACGCATCGTTTAAGAGACTTTTGCGTAGGGAAAGATCGTGCCACTACGAGTAGGATGATTTCACTCGCAGTACTGGGACAACGTCGAAGCACAATATAAACATCTTTGCCCCCAAAGAATAGTAATGTAGACCCCTGGGCAGCATCGGCTGTACATCAAAATCTGCTGGCTAAAGGGTGGAGACTAAAGACCCCCTCGCCCCTTCAGTACCGGTTCAGCACGAACCGCCACTAAAGGCCCACCACGTGGCGTGAGCTCGCGCCGTCATATGGGGGACCTTTAGGGTTTTTTTGATTTTTTTTAACTTTTCGAAAAAATGACTTTTTTTTATTTTCAATTTTTTGAATTATTTGATGATTTAGTCTCTAATCACCCCTCTTAACTGCTTAAGTGTGGATCACTCATTCCAAATCGTCTAACTTCCCGATCAGTCACCCATCCTCAGATGCTCTCACTACTCCAGCCTGAGCACACTTAACTTCAGAGTTCTATTGCCCCTAGTTTCCAAGTCTGCATTTGTTGTTTTCATGAATAAGTAGTTTGACCACAATTTGACCAGATTTGACCAAAATTCAAAAAACAGAAATAATTATTTAGTAACACTAATATTTCTTGAATAAGTAGTTTCACCATAGTTTGACCAAAATTCAAAAAACTGAAATTTGAGCATATCTTTTTTTCCTTTTAGAATTTGAAGATTCTAAAAATTTGCAAACAGGCCTACGGCAGTTAAAATCGGATGCGGATTTTCGTGCTGAACATTTTGATATATTATACGTTTTTTTCGACATCGTATGCAAAAGATATAGTTGTCTTACTTTTTCATTACACTTTTTTGCAAAATATGTCCAAATTTAAAATTTAAAATTTTCCTAACTTGTAGATGCAGTAACATAACTATATCTCGTAGGATTTTAATTTTTGAAGTTTTTATCATTTTTTTGTTTTTTTAACTGAAATGGCGATACAGGAGGGGGGGAGGGGGGTAGAGTTTGAAAATTGCCCTATAGTCCCGGTTTGTGTCTCCAACCGGGACTATAGGTTAGACCCCTTTAGTGCCGGTTCGTGGCACGAACCGGTACTAAAGGTTCAACACGAACCGATACTAATGCATAGCCGTTCGAACCGGGACGGATGGTACCATTAGTACCGGACCAAAATCGAACCGGGACTAATGTGTCTCACATAAGGTCCTTTTTCTACTAGTGGACCGTGATACCAAGAATAAATGCAAACGATCCTTCCAGGTTGTATGTATCCAGTCCTGAAATAGGTGACCAATAAAAGTACATGAGGGCCCAGTCCACCTAAGAGCACTATTCCACGAGAAATAATACATGATAAGCAACTTTAAAATCCAGTCAGAAATGGTTGATATCTCTAAGCTTCCATCGGAGAGGCTAAGTAAGTAATGGATATGCCAACATGTGTTGGACATGGCATTCTTAAGGAATACCATGTTAAATCAAGGTTTATGTATGTACTGTATTCCTCTAGTGTTGATGAAGTATGAATATCTATGCTGTAATATCAATTAGGAAGAACACACGGCGTGTTGTAGCACCTTGATGATGATTTATGTAAGCATACTTAATTTGTTTGTATAATTTATTGCTTTGTAATGCTTTTACAAAACAGGATGTCCCGAGGCTCTAAATTCCTGCAGAGCAGGAATTTTTTGAGAGCCACGGATCCCTTTAAGAATAATTTTAAGAGCTTGACCAAACCTTTTGATGTGCCAACAGTTTTTTGTTGCACCATCATGGTTTCCTGGCCTTTTAGCAGAAGATATTTTTTCCAGAAAGTAGTTTGAAATCTCCGGCCTCTGCATCATTGTGATGCACACATTCGTCTTTATTAAAGTTGTTGCAAGCCAATAAAGACCAAGTCATAAACAAATAGAGAACATAACATAGACAACTACATTATAACCATTTTTTTAAACGAAGGCAAAAGCTTTGTCTCATTCATTAATTTAGAAGAAGAGAGTTGCCCGGTTAGAACCGTTGGAAAATATAAAATTAACACCTATAACTAAGTGGACTTCTTCCGCGGCAACGTCTTCAAGAAGGGATACACATCCTCACACCACCATCATCATGTCCATCCGAAGACGGCCAGGACAACATCTTCACTGGTTATTGTTCGCAACTAAGGATGGCAATGGGTCGGGTTTGGATCGGGTTGAACAATATCATATCCATATCCATATCCATGAAGACAGTCTTTGTCCGCCCATGAAAAAATCCATGGGTGAAAAATTGTATCCATGTCCAAACCCGATGGATATCCATACCCACTGGATATCCATTGGGTCCTCTCAAGACATATAAATAAGACATAACACAATGTTAACATAAGATCTTCAATTGTTCACCTCGTGGCACGCTAGGCTTCACTTATGGTAAACATCAACTTATGGTAAATCAACGTCCACTAACAACCTAAGATCATTTAGTATTATTTTAACAAATGATAATGACGAGTCATTTAACAAGGAGATAAAAATAAGGGAATGGGCGTTCGAGTATGTTAGGTGGGGATTGAATGTCAATTAATAAAAGTTATGATGGGGAATGAGTAATTTCTTTTGCATGTTTTAGATAATAAAGTGTAAAATTGCAGTGGGACACGTGTAGGATAGCAGATTTTTGCCCATTAAGTCATACCATCGGGTCGGGTTTGGATATACCCATGGGTACAAGATTATATCCGTGCCCTACCCACCAGCAATCGGGTCGGGTTTGGGCGCTGCCCATGGACACAAAAGCATATCCAAACCCTATCCATTCGGGTCGGATATCCATGGATATCCATGTCCATGGGTAAAATTGCCATCCTTAGTTGCGAACAATAACCAGTGAAGGCCAGAAATCAGCGAGTTGACAATGCCTTCAACAAGGTAATGACACAAGTGTGTTGCTGCTGAGCCCGGCCAATAAAGACAGAACAAGAGTTTTCACCCTGGACGTCAAGTGGTTCGCCAGTCACAATCATAATGACGGATCTCCTGATAACCATGTCACAAAGAAGAAGGGGACATTTAAGAAACAAAATCATGATATTTAACCTACAGAGAATTCAATTAATACAATACCAACCAAATGGTATCGTTGTTGCCTCATCTTGGAGGCAGTACCTCCCTTCGTTACCTAGCGTGCTTATTTGATGATAGGATCTCCTAAGCAAGGACCCTTCTTATTTGATGATAGGATCTTCCACGCTTTGAGACACCAATAGTTATGAAGAAATTTTGTGCAGAAATCTCTCGTGCTGATATAAATGTCTCGAACAACCACACCAAGTGTAGCTAATCATCCATATAAATGCAACCACCAATGAAGTGTGTTCTCTCCCTACTTTGTGTGTCTTCATAAGTCGCTTTGCTTCAGCACCTTCTCTTCATACCAGCCTTTAGCAAAATCAGTGTAAGAAAAAACTAAGGGAGACTAGCTTGAGAGTAGGAGACATTAGGACTTTAATGCTTAGCATGCCTCAAAGATGTTGTTCATCAGTGTGACAACTAAGTTTGCACAATCCGTAACACTGAGATGGACAAAATCAAAAACACACTCCACGTCATTCGAGGCAGGCGACATGGGTGCAGCCCAACCTTGTCAGTCCCCACCCGTGAGGCCCGTCACCTATACCTCTCACTTGCTTGCTGCTACTGGTCACCGGCGGGCAAAGCTCGTGCGATAAATGGCGCTGGCCCGAGATCTTCTCCACCTTCGTTTGGTGGAGCTTGCGGTGGGGCCCGGCTCTCAGGTATTTTGCTTTGGATTTGTTCTACAACGAATATTAGGTCATAGAACTGTCCAGAGTTAGAGTGGTGGCTGAAGGCGGTGGTATTGGGGCCTCAAGGGGAGCAGGTTAGTGATGATATAAAGGGGCATGTATTACCATGCAAAAAAACATCTAGCAAGAATTCCAGCGACGGGAGTATAGAAAGACATCCTTCGTGAGTCTAAAACCCACAGATCCACCCCTATTCTGGCAAGGTGATGGCAGTGAAACTTAGGCTATGTTAATGTCAGTTTTTTGTATGTTAGAACACTGAAATCGGCCGTCAACTACTCAGTGTTACTGTCAGTGTTATGTACCTCTTTTGGTTGTTATTATGTAACGTCAGCTATGCATTATTGTTAGTGTTAGAGTTAATGTTATATTCAGTGTTGCAATGTTTGTGAACTATCCATGTGTACATGTGCATGAAAATGAACAGTACATAGGGATGGCAAGTTCTGAAAATTAACACAAGTTTATAAGCAGTAGTTTACATATTTAAAGACACATTTAGTAGTTCATCATCAGCACAATGATCAAATACAAAACATTGGCATTACAAGTTCTGCACCTGACCATAAGCAGAAACACGAAAAGTCATGAAGACCCCATTTCTGACTACAAATTCCTCCTCATCTAAATTCATCAAACACGTTAACCTTCCTAAGTTTCTTCAAGCTTGTCCTGTTCTGATAGGAAGGTGCACCTATTTTCTGTGGTTTGTTTATACGAAATTGGCATGAATTTAACCTTTCCTCCTCTGCCTTTCAACTAGTTGCTGCAGATTTTCTTTCATCTGTCCCTCCATCGCATGCTTGATTGCTTGATCTACCACTATGTGTTAGTTTCTCCAGCTTTCCTCATTCTCTGCTTGCACTCTTTATTCCTTATTATGTCCTCTTTGTTAATCTACAGCTCCCAAGCATGTTGCCTTGCAACCCCCTCAGCCTCCTTAAAATCTTGCCAACTCTACGCCGCCCCCCCCCCCCCCCCCCCCCCTCTCCTCCTCTGCTTGATGTACAAGAAAATCTGCTTCTTTCATGTTGGAATGATGTATATGCAACCAGTCTCTTCTCATCAGCAATCCTTTTTCTCTCCTCAGCTCATGGGCCACACTATTGACTTCTCTGGAGCAAAGTTTGAATTCAACCCTACCAATTTGCACCGTCGTATCTACACAGTACGCATATATAGCCGCTGCGGTGTCCCCCATTAGGATTGTTTCAGCCTCCAATATGTTGTCCCAAGGGAGTTCGCAGGATGAAGACCATCCTTCATAGCTAGGGCCTCCATAGTTGATGCATCTGATGCGTGTTGGTAGAAAGAACACTTGGCTCAGTAGAGGACCCATATACTTTTCAAAAAAAAAGATTATTTTTAAATAGTATCTTTTTGTGTTTTCTCAAAAAAAATTGAAGAAAAAAAAAACGCTAGAAAGAAAAAAAAATGTTCGCTACATTCACTCGCTCCTTGCCAATAGGTCGGACAAGTCGGCAGGCGGTCCATGCAATTCCTTGGGACGGACCAGATGGGTGGGAGCTACGCGTTAGTAAGCCGACAGACCTATACATCGCTTACTGCAACCTGGAAGATACCGTCGCCTAAAGGAGTTCCCTTAGGGAATCTTCAGCCGTTGGCCCCCAGGACGCATAAAAATCACCCTCTAGGGGCGAGCCGGCGATACACTTGGCGCTGGGGGCGGTTTTGCGCCCAGTTGTCGCCTCCAGCTCGCCCCCAGGCGCCGAAATTGGTCCACTTTGCGGCTCAATTTAGGCGAATAAACGGCCCATATGGTCGAGAATAGGCCCCATATTCGGCGTGGTTTCGCCGTGTCTTGGCGTTCAATTATCAACACAATTATTTCTTATCACATATTTCATCACAGAAAAATCAAATACTTCAACAAAATAGTACAACAACAAATAGTTCAATACAAATTACAACAAATAAAAACTCGTATTTCATCACACGGCGTCCCCCTTGAGCCTCCATAGGTGCTCAATCAGATCTTTCTAAAGTTGCTGATGCACCTGTGGGTCTCGGATCTCCTGACGCATACTTAGATAGGCAGTCCAAGTTGCCGGTAGCTGGTGATCAACTTCGGCTAGAGGACCCTGCCTGTAGTACGGTTTAGTGTCAAACACTGGATCTTCTTGCTCGCTCTCGATGATCATGTTGTGCAAGATGACACAGCAAGTCATGATCTCCCACATTTGATCTTTCGACCAGGTCTGAGCGGGGTACCGAACAACAGCGAATCGAGATTGGAGCACACCAAATGCCCGCTCGACATCCTTCCGGCAAGCCTCCTGAACTTTCGCAAACCAGGCATTCTTGCCTCCTGGCACAGGGTTTGAGATCGTCTTCACAAATGTCGACCATCTCGGATAGATGCCGTCAGCTAGATAGTACCCCTTGTTGTATTGGTGCCCATTGATCTCGAAGTTCACCGGAGGAGAATGGCCCTCAACGAGCTTAGCAAAAACAGGAGAGCACTACAGCACGTTGATGTCATTGTGAGTTCCTGGCATACCAAAGAAGGAGTGCCAAATCCAGAGGTCCTGTGTGGCTACCGCCTCAAGCACCACACTGCAACCGCCTTTGGCGCCTTTGTACATCCCCTGCCAACCAAATGGGCAGTTCTTCCATTTCCAATGCATGCAGTCAATGCTTCCAAGCATCCCAGGAAATCCTCTTGCTGCATTCTGGGCTAGGATCCGAGCGGTGTCTTCCGCGTTGGGTGTTCTCAAATATTGTGGCCCAAACACTGCCACCACTGCCCGACAGAACTTGTAGAAACACTCTATGCTGGTGGACTCGGCCATGCGCCCATAGTCGTCGAGTGAATCACTGGGAGCTCCATATGCAAGCATCCTCATCGCTGTCGTGCACTTCTGGATGGAGGTGAATCCAAGAGTGCCAGTGCAGTCCATCTTGCATTTGAAGTAGTTGTCGAACTCCCGGATGGAATTCACAATCCTGAGGAAGAGCTTTCGGCTCATTCGATAACGGAGCCGAAATGTTCTCTCGCCATGAAGTGGAGCATCGGCGAAGTAGTCGGAGTAGAGCATGCAGTAGCCTTGGAGACGATGCCGGTTCTTTGCTTTCACCCGCCCCGACGCCGAGCCACCTCGCCGCAGCTTTTTAGTGCTCGCCAGAAGCTGGGCGAGGGCAGCGAGCACCATGAGGTGCTCTTCTTCCTGGACGTCGGCCGTGGCTTCCTCCTCCAGCAGCGCGGCGAGCTCTTCCTCCTCATCCAAGTCCATCGCCGAGACAGGCAAAATGCCGAGCACCTTGCGCTCGGTGGCCGTGTACCCGCCGTTAAACCGCGCCTCCGCGGCCGGAAACGGCGGCCGGAAACAACCAGCTGCTGTGGGAGGGGCTGCCGCAGCGAAGCGCTGCTATTTTCCGGCGGGAATGGCTATCTAGCGGAGTAGGGCGGCGGCCGTCGCCGGGATATAGCTAGTGCTGGCCGGGGGCGCGGGGGGTGCGACGCGAGTCGGGGGAAGAAAACCTTGACTTTTCCCTGTCGGTGTGGGCCAGGCGCGCTTTTCCCTAGCGCCGGAGCCCCCAACGGCTCCCCAGCGCGCCGGGTTCGGGCTGTGACCGCCGGGCGGAAAAAACGTCCGAGCCGGCGATTTTCGGCGTCTTGGGGGCGCGACTGGGGCGTTTTTTCGGCGTCGGCGCCGGAAAAGTGGCCTGGGGGGGGGGGGGTGGCTGGAGATGCCCTTAGTGGGTTAGCCCAGTCGCACGGTTTTGGGAAGGTGGACCGGCACGAACCAGTTTTGGAATTCTCCATGCATTATTTCTTGTGTGTTTTTCTATCGGTTTTCAACAATTTGCTTTCAGTTTTTTCTTTGATTCTCCTCCAGTTTTCCATTGATTTTTTTTCCAGTTTTCAGTTCATTTCGTTGAGTTTTCTTTTGTTTTTCTGCGTTTCTTGACCGGTTTTCTTTGGGTGTTCTTTTTTTCCTTTTTTTAATAGATGTCTACTTTTTTGGTAAAACATTTTTTTCGTACGCGCTGAACATTTTCCAAATATAAGATTCAAACATTGTTTTCGAAGACATGTTAGAAAAATCAAATACACTTTGAAACTTTTAAGTATGCGAACATTTATTTACATTTTATATTTTTTGTCAAAATATCATAAACATAGTTTTGAAACACATGAACATATTTTTAAAATACCACACACACTTTTTGAAGTTACAAATATGTTTTTTAGTTAACCAAACATAATTTTTACATTGTTTAATAATTTCATAAAACATGAAAATTTTGAAATGCGTGAACATTTTTTTAAAATGTAGAGTATATGTTTTTAATGCTATCAATATTTTATAAAAGTTGCGCAAACTTTTTTATACATCATGTTAAAAAAATTAATGTGTGATGAACATTTTAAGTACATTATTTTTAAAAATATAATATAATTTCATAATATTGTTGAAACATAAACAAAGATAAAAAAAGAAAAATAAAAAAATTAACGAACCTCACACTAGATGGGCAGACCACCGCACGCTTGAGGCGATGCTACCTTCTTCCAAGCGAGATGTAGGAGCCCTCCCGAGAGTAAGCCGCATCCCCTGGGTTGTCCGGGCTGGGTGTGCGCCGCGTGGTTGCGATGGACGAGAAGCAATTGATATCTGATATCCACCTTCACAATTCCCTATAAATACCAAAACCCTCCGACACCCAATTGATATCTGGCTCGCCACTCTCTATTCACATGACCTCTGATACGCTCCTCAGTAGCCTTAAGCAATGAAGGCAAATTTTAATGTCATTTTTCTTTTCATTATTCATCGATATTCTTATTCTCCTCACGAACATGCCTATTATTTGATACTGTAGGTGTTGACAGTTTCAGACATTACAAATTTTACTTAAGAGTAAGACAAAACTGATATGCAAGGAAAAAACAGAGGGAGCACATGTTCCTTTACTATTTTTTTCCTGTTATTTGTGGTGTTTCTTAAGTTGCGTTAACTAGCTCCAAGTAACAATTATATTTCAATTAACTGTACTTCATTTTATATCCCTATTGCTCCATCTCCTGAATACTAGATGTTTTGATTCTAGAATATTGTCATATGACTTGAATATTGTGAACTTTATTTTGTAGGTACATTGTGATTCCTGATGACATATGGACTTCGTCTACATGGGAGAACATCAGCTGTGTGTTTCCTGATAATGAAAAAAGAACCAGGATTATAGTAACCACCAGGACCGAGGATATCTCCAATACATGTTGTTATCATTCCCAAGATCGGATTTACAAAATCCAACTCTATCTGAGACTGCATCACGCAAGCTATTGTTCAAGAGGATCTTTGGCTTAGTAGATGGATTGCCCAACTATGAGTTGGAACAAGTTTCAAATGCCATACTCAAGAAATTTGGAGGGTTACCATTAGCAATAGTCAGCACTGGTAGACTCAAGCTGAATGTTCTCTTTCGTGGGTAGAGGTAAACTGGAAACCACGTTTGGAACCATTAAGCAATCTGCTGGGCTCTGTGCACTCACTTTCCATTGAAATATTTGATGAAGATGGAAGCGTCTCATCAGAGGAAATGGTATCTTCGGTGGAGTCACTTCCTCTCTTGGTCACCAGCTGCTTTGGCCTAGGTGGGTAGCATCACTTAGAAACGTCTTGATGTTTACTCTTCGCAACAACGGGCCCGATCGGCCAGGCCCGAAGCGGCGAAAGCAACGTCGTGCAGACGCAGCCATACATACGCGGCGGAGAGGCGATTTAGGAGTCCTGGTCGGAGCAGGGCGGCGACCGCTGACGTAGAGCGGCGGGTGGGCAGAGGCGCGAACGACGGACGTGATGGGCAACACTAGTAGAAAAGGGGCCAACGGTCCAGGCCGGGGCAGCCCATTAGTCCCGGTTCAGTCTAGAACCGGGACAGATGGGGGCATTGGTCACGGTTCGTGAGCCCAGGGGGCCGGCCGGGCCACGTGGGCCATTGGTCCCGGTTTGTCTGGACCTTTTGGTCCCGGTTGGTGGGACGAACCGGGACCAATGGGCCTCGCTCCTGGGCCACCATTATTGGTCCCGGTTCATGCCACGAACCGGGACTAAAGGGTTGGCCCAGAGTTTAGTCCCACCTCGCCAACCGAAGGGCGCCCACACCTGTTTATAAGCCCGTCCCTCTCTGCGTTGTTGGGCTCCTCTCAAAGTGAAAATAGATGCACTTATAGAGGAAATTGGACCTAAATTCATAAATAGAAATTAATTATGAATTTATGTTTAATTTTCTCTATAAGTGCATCTATGTTCACTAACAGAGAAGTTTTTATTTTTTGTGACCTAAAAGAAAAAAGAAATCACTAAAAAACTAAAAGTATTTAGTTCTAAGTAGAAATGAAAAAAATAAATAGTAAAGTTATTCATAAACTAGTGATTCACACAAATCTTAAAAAATTCAAATTTTAACTATTCAAAAACAAATTTTGTGACCTAAAATAAAAAATGGGGAGGTTTAACTGACTCCATGTAACCCTAGATCCCCCCCCCCCGCCGTAAACATCGTGTCCCTCGTCTCATGTTACCATCGATCCTAGACGCACAGTTTGGGGCCCCCTACTCGAGATGTGCCGGTTTTGACACCGACTGTGGTGCTTTCATTGAGAGATCCACTGTGCCGTCGACAAAAAATCTGGAAAAAAAATACTTATATTAACAATAAGTATTTTGTTATAAGTAGAAACAAAATAAAATAAATAAAGCAACAAAGAAAACAAAGAAAAAGTGTGTTTTCAAATTTGAAAACTAATGGCATTAACAAAAAGTTTATAATTTTTCTAAAACTAAAAGCATAAAGAATTAAAAAATAAAGCAAAAAACAAAAGAAAATGAATAATGCAGAAAACAAAACAAAAAATCTGGAAAAATACTTATATTAACAATAAGTATTTTGTTACAAGTAGAAAAAAATAAAAAAAATAAAGCAACAAAGAATAAAATTATCAAAGTATTTTCTATTAAAATTGGAAAATTAATGGCACTAACAGAAAGTTTATAATTTTTATTACCTAAAACCAAAAATAATAACTAAAAAACTAGTAAGTATTTTGCTGTTTGTAAAAAAACAAAAAACTGGATTTTTTTTAAAAAAATGCCGCCTACTCGGCCACCACAGCCTGCATACGACTAGAAACCCGCTAGTTGGGTCAGGATGCAAGCCCAGAGTAGGCCCAGTAGGCCCACAGGCACAGAGAGTGGATTTAGGCCCGTAAGCCTGCAGTAGAGAGGAGCTCGAAGTGGTCGGCTCCGCAGGACTTATAAACCACTCCGAGCCCCTCTCGGCTAGCGAGGTGGGACTAAACTTCCCAACGCACCACGGCAGTTCCAGTACACGCCCTTTGGTCCCGGTTGGTGGCACCAACCGGGATGAAAGGGCGCCTTTGGTCCCGGTTCGTGGCACCAACCGGGACAAAAGGCCGCCGCTTCCCGCCCTTTGGGCTGCCGAAAAGTTGCCTTTGGTCCCGGTTCGTGGCACAAACCGGGACTAAAGGGGTGCATTGGTCCCGGTTTGTGCCACGAACCGGTACCAATGGTTTTGCTATATAAGCAAAGACTTGGAAAATTTTCACATTTCCCTCGCAGTTGCCCCCGACGACGCCAAGCACATCGACGCCGCCAGGCTGCCCCGAGGCCGTCCGCCGCCCCTGCCGCCGCCCCCGACCACGTCGTCGCCGTCGCCCGTGCCTCGCCGTCGCCGCCCCGTTCCCCCCTGCCTCCTCGCCGCCGACGCCGTGCCCCTCACTGTCGCCGTCCGCCGCCCCCGACCGCGCCGTCGCCGTCGCCCGTGCCTCGCCCTCGCCGTCGCCGCCCCATGCCCCCCTGCCTCCTCGCCGCCGACGCCATGCCCCTCCTCGTCGACCGCCGCCCCGGCTTGCGTAATTTTCTAATTTAGAATGTATAGTTAATTTAGTTGTATAGTTAGGATGTATAGTTAATTTAGATGTATAGTTAATTTAGTTGTACTTAATTTAGATATATAGTTTAGATGCAAAAGTTAGAATTTTTTTTCTGTTCATACTTTTTTTGCTGATATTATTGTTGGATATGCAAAAGTTTGTGTGTTCATATATATGCAAATAATATGTCAATTTTTTCATAGAATTTTTATGATTTTTTTGTTGTAATTTTGTTCATAGAATTTTTATTTTGTTCATAGAATTTTTATTATTTTTTTCTGTTGTAATTTTGTTCATATTGTGTAGGAATCTGAAAATTATGTATGATCAAAGTCATTTATGTATATGTTCATATTTAGAAGAAAAAGAAGGAGAGAAAAAAGGAAAATAAGAAGAGGAAGAAGGAGAAGAAGAAGAGGAGAGAAATAACAGGAGAAATAAATAAGAAGATGAAAAAGAAGAAAAAAGAGGAGAAGAAGAAGGAATAGAGAAGAAGAAGAAATTCTTCTTCTTCTCCTCTATTATTCCTTCTTCTTCTCCTTCTTTTTTTTCTTCTCCTCTATTATTCCTTCTTCTTCTCCTCTATTATTCCTTTCTTCTTCTCCTCTTTTTTTCTTCTTCTTCCTCTTCTTATTTTTTGTTATCGGGTATGTCGTTGTCGACATACCCCCCCTCCCCGATAACTTTTAGTAATTAGTACTACTTAGAAAGTGTTTAATGGAATTAGTTAGAACTAGGTAAACTTGTTTATTTTTAGTAAGTACTACATTATTCTATTTATAGTAAGTGCTTAGTAGTTGAACTAGTTGATTTAATAAAACTGGTTTATTTTACTATAGAAGTAGTTTAATTTTAGCAAGAAAATTAATAGAACTAGTTTATTTTTTTAGTTAAAGCAATTATTCCCGCATCGACGTGGACGATGCCTATCCCGCATCCTCGTCGTCGAGTCGGCGGCGGACGACACCTGCTTGACCAGATGGGCCATGTCCGGGACTGGGCTCCGCCGGGGTGGTACTGGGAGGCGCTACCTTCCGGGGGGCGTAGCTTGGTGAGGAGCCAGCCCGTCGTTGACCCGATCCTTGTTTGGTGGCGGTCGCATGGGCCAGTGACGGTGCCGAGGCTTCCGGACACCGCGGAGGTGGTACGTCACCGTGTCAGCGAGGAGGACGAGCACGTCCGTCGCTACATGGTTGCGTTGGAGGGCAGGTTCGAGAATACCTGGCAGGTTCTTCAGGGATCTCACTGGAGCTATGATCCTGTGATGGTTCCTTCCCTTTGGGTGTCCACCGCCCGCGCCGATACCCGTCGGGCGCTACGGTTCTAGCTGTACTGGCGATATGTATGATATATAGTATTCGACGTGTATTAGTGATAATATTCGATGTACGAACACATGGAGATGATGTAGTTTTTCTTATAACTGAAGGCATCCTAATTTGAATACTACTTTATTTTGCGATTTGATTTTTCTTATTGAATGCTCAAATTGAAGAGCACTATGTAAGGCATATGCATATGATTAGTTGAATAATAATGATCTAATTTAGTCTTTGAATTATGAACGTATAGGAAATGTCATCATCGGACGATGAAAGTCACCCGGGGGAGTGCGACTGGTGCCACGATGATCGAGGTGAGTGCGACAGGCCTCACCTGGACGGTGGTCGGCGCTTCAGCATTAAGCTCGAGGAGACCTTCGAAGTTGAAACGGTACGCAACGACGATAAGTGTTTTTTTTCATAATTAAGCATGACTTCAGCTATTTCAACGTGTAATTTTCTTCTTTTACAATTCGAGTATAGTTTATCCCATGCCATGCAAGACGCTATGTCTTGGAGAGGATGGATTTTGAAGACCATGAAGATTTTGAAACGAAGAAAATTCACCTAAGGACCCATCATGATGTGGATTTTGAAGTAAAGTTGTATAATGCTGAGAGCGTAACCCATTTTGGTTACAAAAATTGGGAAGCATTTTGCATACTGTATGGTTTTGATGAGGGTATGCTTGTCACCATGCATCTTGGTGATCCTGAAATCGAGCAAGACAATATGGACAGTTGGGTCCTTGTTGATACTCCTCCAGTTTTACCGCTATGTGAGTTTCTCAAACATAGTTAATTATTAATTAATTTATATTGTTTATTTCAAAATAGTTGACAGCTTATTCTGAAGTATCAAAGAATGTGCAGAAGATGGTAGATAGAACTTACTACACCGATGGCTCTGAGTTAACTTACAAGGAGAAAACTCATCTGGTTGGATTTTGTAATGATCTTGAGAATTACAATATCTACAATCGAACTCCTCAACATTATGGTCAATACGTGCCACTAGTGCACGTGTTGAACTACGGTAACTACCATGGAGATATCCTAGTAAGATTTTTTTACTATTACGACATCCGTGCATCTTTTTGCATACTTCTAAAACTAGTACATCATTGTTAACTACGAAGTTATTACTATGTTTTTCAACAGAGAATCCCAGAGGATTGTGTGCTTCATTTGATTTATCAGAATGGCGGCAGCCTTCGTGTTTTGAACATATATCCAGGTCATCCTACGGATCTCAACTGTCCATACCGGATTTCTAAAAGAAGTGGATACATGACAATCAAAGGATGGAAAAAATGTATGGACAGTCGTAAGGAGCTTCTTGGAAGCAAAAGGAAGCGAGGCGCAAGAATTGCAGACAGGATGATCTCCATTCTTCATAATGGAGAGTCAGGGTCTATATTGTTTTATGCTATTTTACCTTAAGTGAGTTTAGGTCCTACCTGATACTGATGATCATGTGCTAAGAACAATTATGTAGGGTTGGGTTCGATGACTATAAGGATGATGATCGTATAACTTATTATTAATAACGAGTAGAAGTTGTATGATGATGCTTGATTAATTAGTAGGACTTGTTATTATATATGATGATGTATGATGCGAGCATGCATGAGTTATTATATATATATATATATATATATATATATATATATATATATATATATATATATATATATATATATATATATATATATATATCTGCGGGTGAAATGAACATAGCAGTAGCATAGGTAAACCAAGCATGAAGATATAAGAGAGGACACTTCTCTCTATTAGCTAGCTAATAACAACCTAAAAATAACCCCCTAAACCCCTAAAACAACCACTTTTTTTTAAAAAAAGAAAAACCTCAGCTCCAGCCACGTGCTGACGCGTGGAAGCCTTTTGGTCCCGGTTTATGTCATCAACCGGGACCAAAGGCCCCCCTGCCTGGGCTGCCAGCAGCGGCCACGTGGAGGCCCATCTGTCCCGGTTCTGGTTTGAACCGGGACTAAAGGGTGAGGGTATTAGTAACGACCCTTTAGTCCCGGTTCAGGAACCGGGACTAAAGGCCCTTATGAACCGAGACAAAAGGCCGGTTTTCTACTAGTGCAACGCCGCGTCTCACGAGGCCGCCGGGTCGGAGAAGAGGCCAAGTGTCGCGCAGGTGTCGGAGGAGGGCGGCAATGGCCGACGCAGGGCGACGGGTAGGCAGGCGCGCGGACGACGACCGTGAGGGGCCACCTGTCGCGCGAGGCCGCCGAGTCGGTGAAGAAGCCGGCCGGTCACACCGGTGTTGGACTAGAGGCGCATGGGGGTCGACGGCAGCAGCGAGCGACACAAACCGATGTTAGATCGGAAAACTAAAAAGAAAATGCCGATCAAAGTGACCGGCGAGAGAGAGAAAACCCAGATCAAAAGATCAAGAAAAAGAATCTCTAGGGCAGCCGGTCAACACGACCGGCGGATGAACCCTAGGTATGGGCAGCGCGGCCCCTGGTGGTGGTCATGAAGGCCGATCGCCCCTGGGGCGGCATGCGTGGCGGAAGCGGCGGGCGGCGGCTAGGGTTTGGATCGGTTAGGCTGATACCATGGTAACTAGAAGGGATAGAAAGATTGATGGAATCGATGGATGTATTATTGAGCCTCAATGGCGAGTATATATTGAGTACAAGACTTGAATAGCAAAAAACCACTACCAAAGATAAGGTAGGAGACGGATTACAAATCCTAGACTACAAAATACATGTAACTCAAATATATCTCTAACACCATAGATGTCCTTGGAGACCTGCCAAGTCTGCTCTGCCTCAAGCTGTATCACAAATCATATGCCGATAACTTCCTCATATTCCCGTGGGCTATATTTTTGAAAGTCAACCTATTGGTTATTGACAACCTGGAGAACATTGACAAGGTGTGCTTCGAGGATGGTTCAGTGCAGTGTCCTGAGAAGCTTACATTGTCATTCCTGCGGGAACCCGAGCACAGGATCTCTGGTCTTGACTTCTGAAGCTAAGGGAGATAAGAGTTCCTTGGTACTATCATACTACCTCTGGTGACTAAAGTGGAATCCTCCATGAAGACACATCGAAATCATCCGAGAGTAATAGGTGACAAATGGAAATTGTGATCGAATATTCTTAGGAAGCAAATAATATGTGGTGTATCTTGCTAGTGCATTGAAAGGTTATGTATTGGTACCAAGTCAAGACTCTTCACTTCACAGGGTAATAATTCTGTAGGAGGTAACCCGCAGCGCAGCATATTTATACTCTTCTTCTGATTTTAAGGGAGTCGAAGTGTTGTCAGTTTCATCTGCACATTATGATTACTTTGTCAAATCTTGGTGTATTTAACGAACTAAACCAGTGTGAGTTTTTGTATATTGATTATCTAGTGTATGACGTGAAGTGGGCCGCAGCGGTGCTCCTGTTCGTTTCATCTGTACTTCCTGACCATGCTTCCTACAGTTTTCTCTAACATGGTTGTAATTCTGTGTTCTCAGTGTTGACTAGGAACTTTTTTTTAAGTCATGCACACCACTATTTTAGCAATTTTGTCGAGCGTCGCCCCATCGGGCCATAGCGAGCGTGGCACTCGGTCTTCGCCGCCGCCCGAGGCCGTACCTGCGGCTGCACCGACTCGCGCGCCGCCATTGCGTCGCCCCCTTCGGGCCGCAGCGCCATGGCCCGCGGTCCTCGCGGTCGCCCCGAGGTCTTCCCGCCGTCGCCCCGACCAGCCCGCCGCCACTGCGTTGCCCCTTCGGACCGTAGCGTCGTGGCCCGCGGTCCACTTCGCCGTCACCGCGCGTCGACCTTTCGTGGTATGCACCGCGCCGCCTTCCTTGGCGCAGGAACGCCACCGTCCGCGCCGGTCTTCGTCACGTTGTCCGAATTCTTCGCCTACTTCGAGCACCTCCGCCGCACTCCTAACCTAGCCGCCGCTGCCGCCGTCAGGCCGCCGCCGCCGCTCTTCTTTGGCTGCCGCCGCCGCTACCCCTGTAGCCGCCGCCGCCGCCCGTCCACCTCCTTTGTCTTCGTCCAGCACCAACCCATCACTAGCGCCGCCCTCATCTACCCCGACAACTTCCTCTACTCCGACAGCCGCGGGCGACATCGGCCCCGCGCCGATTGGCGTCGCAACCATCGTCGAGTCCTTCTCTGCTGGCTTCTCCGACTTATTCGACATGGCGTACAGCTCGTGCAGGTCCCAGTCTAGGCATGCCCGGTGCTGGCAACACCGAAGCGTGCCTTCGTCCACGACGTGTCCCCGGGCCTGGCAAGCCTGGTGCGGCGCTTCGTCAACTTCGTCTTCGTCTGTCTACGCATGCCTGGTGCTGGCAACACCAGTGCGTGCCTTCGTCTATGATATGTCCCCAGGATTGGCAACCCCGGCGCGCCGCGTCATCAACAACGTCTTCTCCCCGGCGCACCACTACTTCGACACTACTGCGCCTATGACTAACTCGGTGCCTCCTTGCGCCCGCGGCTTTACGGCGACTTCCTCGACATCGGCTACCCCGACTCAACGTCGACCACGACATTCTTCGCACGACTATCTCGACCACGGCTCCACCACTTATGCTCTCGGCTACCTCGACAAACGGCACAAAGGGCTACCGCCTTGCTTGAGCAACCTCGTCGGCTTCTACTCCAGCCACGACTTCCGCGGTGCGTCGACTGTTAGAACTGTGGGGGGTGTCTGTCGGCTTGCCTTCGGATTCTTCTCGAGTCTCACCATCTGCGTCGCTACCGTTATGAATGCGGGGGGATGTTGAGTATAATGTTTATTAGGAAAGACGAGATAGACTAGAATTTGTTCTGCCTTGTCTTGTACTCCAAGTAGATGATTGTACTTCTATATATATGCCCACAAGGCTCAAGCAATACAACGAACAATTCCACCAATCCCCTCTATTTTAGCAATTTTGTCGATATAGCTTACATCGACAGCACGCCTTCACGTTCATATTAACCTGTTTGACTACACTCCAAGTGGTAGAATAGCTACAGCGTGGATAAACACCAACCTCGACGTTGGGGTTGTATTTCAGGGTGCTGTCTTGTGTGGCTGTGTTTGTTTGTGCCTGAAGGTCGTTTGCACTCCGTAACTGTTCTTTTGCCTGGGCTGTAGGTAGCTCTTTGAGGGTGTTGTTTTCTTTGTGTGTGTGAGTGTGATGTTCGATACTGGAGGTTATGTGTACTCTGACATTGTATGGGCTTCTTCCCCCCTTTTTCTTCTATCTATTTGATGGTTAAAGAAACATTTTATTTAACCTACATAGAATTCAACTGATACAATACCAACCAAGTGGTAAAGGTTGCCGCCTTGTATTTGAGGCAATAACACTTCTCATGACCTAGCGTGCCCTATAATTTTTAACCAGTTTCACGCCCGAAAAATTCTCTGTAAGCAAGGATCTTGCTTATTTGATGATAAAATCTTCTAGGATTTGAGACTTCCACATTTATAAAAAATTGTGTGTAGAAATTCCTCGTGTCGATATAAATGTCTCTAGTAAACGCATCATGTGTAGCTAATCATCCATATAAATGCGACCACGAATGAAATCTTTTCTCTTTCATGAGTCTTCATATATAAGTCACCGAGTTTCAGCACCTGCCCTTCATACCAGCTTTTAGAAAAATTAATGCAAGAAAAAACTAAGGGAGACTAGCTTGAGAGTAGGAGCAAAGTTTTAAATAGCGCGCTAAGCCTCTTAGCGGCGGGCCTCTTCTAAATGCTATAGCGTGCTACAGCGGAGCTATAGCGAGCTATTTAAAATGTTTACTCAAGTGTTTGAACAAAAAACTCTTAGCGTGGGACCTCTTCTAAACGCTATAGCGTGCTATAGCGGAGCTATAGCGGGCTATTTAAAACCATGAGTAGGAGACATCAGGAATACAATGCTTAGTATGTCGCAAATATAGTCTAGAACACTGAATCGAAGCAGTAAACTATTCTTTACCTTCCAAGGGTGACAAGAGAGGTTGCACAGTCTAGGCAACACTGACATAGGGAAAATCTAGCACCCCCCTCCCTCGCGCGTCTTGATCACCACATGCATGCAATAAGGGCGGAGCCCAACCTTCTCATCTGGTCTGCCTCTCCCTTGCCTAACGGTAGTGGTCGCTGGTGGGCAAATCCAATGTAGCAGATAGACCTGGGCGGGAGACCTCCTCCTTCATCTGGTGGAGCGGTGGTTCAAAGGCGGTGGTGTACAGGCCTCCGGACAGGCGGTGTGGCAGTCTGCCTTCGAATAGTGCGAGCTGCATCTCTTCCTTCGGATTTTTGTATCTGGTCGAGTTCTGTTTTAGAGCATCTCTAGCAGATCCCGAAACCGACTGGCCTGAAAACCTCGTTTAGGGGCGCCCATAATTTTTTTATGGTACTGCAAGCCCTCTGGCAGAACAGATCCCGTAAACATGTCCCGTAAATATTTTGCGGGATGCGCTTGCCGGATCTGTTCCATGCCAGAGGGCTCGCGGTCCTGCAAAATTTGCATAACTTAGAGATTTCAACAATGAAAACCGAATGGAATCATAACATAAATTAAACATATGAATATAAATGGTCCGAGAAGCAATTCGCATTGCCACAATCCATCTCATTACAACAAATGTTTAAATTCAAATTATTTTTACAACACAAAATTGTTTTAATCAAACACAAATACAAATGAATAAAATGGGGGAATCTATCCCCCTTAGTGTTGCCAAAGAAGCTCAATAAGATCATACTAGAGTTGGTTGTGTGAATCACGGTTCTCAATCTTTAATTTCGGTAGGTCTCAAGAACTGCAGTGATCTCATCTGCGTCCCTGGCAGGCTTGACATGGCTACCAACATTGTCATAATTAAACTCTAAGTTCAAATCTCTCTCATCAAATCTCTCTCATCCTCGACAATCATCTTGTGTAAATTTGCACAAGCAGTCATGATGTTTCTGTGGGATTTTTTATCCCAGAAGCGAGCAGGACCTCGAACAATGGCAAACTGAGCTTGCAACACACTGATGCCCTCTCAATATCCTTTTGGCAAGCTTCTTGTGCTTCGAAAAATATTTTGTTCTTCATGATTTTGGAGTCACTAATGGTCTTCACAAAAGTTTACCATGAAGGATAAATGCCGTGAGCAAGACAGTACCCCTTCGTATAGTCATGGCCATTAACGGTATAATTGGAAGTTGGAGCTTGGCACTAGCTAGCTGAGCAAATAGATGAGATCGCTGCAAAACATTCATATCACTGTGAGACCCCAACAAATGAAAGAAGCAATGCCAAATCCATAGATCATGTGAAGGCATGGCTTCAAGCACTATGGTGGGTTTACGTTTGTGGCCGCTGTATTGCCCTGTCCAAGCCACCGGGCAGTTCTTCCACCTCCAATGCATGCAATCAATACTACCTAGCATGTCCTGCTATCCCCTTGCTTCATTCATTGTCGTGAGCTTCTTTGTGTCTTCTTTGTTTGGAGCTCGAAGGTACTCCGGGCCAAAAACCCAGATCCTTGTCTTCGCAAAGACACAGACACATTTGATGGTGGTATCTTCTCCAACGCGAAGATACTCACCCGTGTAATCAACACGAACATCATATGCTGTCACTTTCATCGCCGCCAAATTTTTTGATACACACTAAAGCCAATTAAATTGGCGGCATTCCTACGCCGAGTGAAAAAGCATCAATTTTGCTCGCAAGCCTCAACGATGCAGACGAAAAGTGACCTACGCATTCGATATCGCCTATGAAAAAGGTGAGCCGGATATGTCGGTACCTCGTTGAAGTAGTATTTCATGAGCATCTTGTCGCTGAGAGCTCGGTTGCGGGGAATGCATAGACGACCGGCCATGGATCCGCACTGCTTTTTCTTCTGCCCCGCCTCAAATTCCTTCACAAGATACAACAACACTAGCTTGTCGATGACATCATCGTCCAGGATCATATCTCTTCTATGTCTGAATTATCGAACGATGATGACGAGGACGAACTCCAATCCATCTACAAAATGCACATGAAACGCTCATAAATTTCACTCCACCCGCCAAATCGAGCACAAACCCGTGGGTGTTTGACATACCTCTCCCAAAGCCGGCCAAAGCAAAGCCGTGCCGCCCCTTTCTTCTCCACCCGCCGGTCGTGCTGACCCTTTCTTCTCCACGCGCCGGCCGTGCTGACCCTTTCTTCTCCCCCTGCCGTCCGCAGCAAAGCCGTGTTGCGCCGCTCCTTTCATCTCCGCGCCCGCCTAAGCAAAGCTGCGCCACAGCCTTCTCTCGGCGCGCGTGGGCGAGCCCCACCGATTCCAAGGCTCAGCGGCGCTGGAACTAGCTGGAACCAACCGAATCCGCCTGCTACAAGGCCGCATGCAGAGCTCCAGGGCGGATCCATGGCGCCGTCGGCGGCCGCGAGCCCCGGACACAAATGGGCACCCCCGCGCCGAAACTTGGTGGAATAGATGTGGCGTGGGGTGGTGGAGCTTTCGGGCGGCGCGGGGCAGCAGGGGGCAGCAAGACCGGGCGGGGATGTGCGGCGGCGGCGGCAGGGAGTGGAGGCGCGAACGGAAGCGGGCGGAAATGCGTTCGCACCAAAGAAAATGGGAGCCGCCAAATCAGTCGATATCCCGTAGATATGAAGGGAATGGCCTATCGAATTTGGGTGATCTATTCGAGCCGGGTTTACGGGTTCTATCACGCAAACAGACGGTTATTCTGCCGGATGGCCCGGTTTGCGAGATCTGCTAGAGATGCTCTTAGAACTGTGTCTCTGCTTGACTGTCCTTCTTGGTTTGGCAACGGGCATTGGTCGCAGCGTGGTCAGGTCACTGAGCCACGTTGTTGATCAGATTGTTTGCAGCCTTCTAGGTACGTTCTGTTACCCACGTCAATGTAAAGCGTTGGAGTGCTCAACATCAAAGCAAAGGTGCCTTGGATGGTAGATCTAGAGATTACTTTGTTTGATGCATGGGTTTAATCCTGTTTCACAGTGCACGCGGTCGATCCGGGTTCGCTCAGTAATATGTTTGCACTTGGTGAGTCAGGGAACCAAGATATCCGTCGAGGTTGGTGTTTGGCGACTGGAATTGGGGCATCCTCATCGGTGGTGGTTGGTGACTATAGGCTTTGCTTGGCTGCACGTTTTTGACTGACATGGTTTTTCCTTGCATAGCGATGTCCATGTAAGAAGCATCCAGAAACAATGCATAGGATCTGAGCTTCCAGATATTGGTGTCTGGAGTTATGGGATGAAGAGTGTAGTTCTGGCAAAATTGCCTGCACTGTTTGTCTAGGGTGAAATCCCACAATGCATCTTTCCTTAATTCACGGCAAACACGACACATTTCCTTCATGGAGAAAGAATTTTCGGAGAACATTTCTTAAACTCCAGGATCGGGTGTTGCCAACGACAGGGTTGATTTTGATGTTACATTGTTGTAGGTCATTGATCGCTTCGGCATGAAATTCAGTATACCATATAGAAATAAAAATGACCCATGGGTGTTCTCGGAGATAAGCTCATTAAGAAATCTAAAGAAACTGAATCTTGTCTTCCATTGGGTAGATGAACACTAGAAACCTTGTCTGGAATCGTTAAGCAATCTGTGGGGCCCTATGCACTCGCTTTCCATTGAAATGTTTGATGGAGATGGAAGCATCTTATCGGACAAAATGCTCTCTTCAGTGGAGTCACCTACTGTCTTGGTAACCAGCTTTGGTCTAACGCGCAAGCTGCAGCGCTTGCCTCAGTTGTTAGTGTTACTTAGAAATGTCTAGACGTTTACTCTTCGCAACGACGGGCTACGCGCTGACGCCATAGGCGTCCTTGGAGACCTGCCAAGTCTGGTCTGTGTCAAGCTGTATCCCAATCATATGCCGATGATTGCCTCATATTCCCGTGGGTAGTCAAGCTATTGGTTGTTGACAGCCTGGAGAACATAGACAAGGTGTGTTTCGAGGATGGTTCGGTGCCGTGTCTTGAGAGGCTTACATTGTCATTCTTGCGGGAACCCGATCATGGGATTCTTGTCTTGAGAAACTTCTGAAGCTAAGGGGGATATAGTTCTTTGGTAATATCAGTACTATCTATGGTGACTAAAGTGGAATCCTCCATGAAGACAACATTGAAACCATCCCAGAGTAATAGGTGACAAATGAAACATTGTGACCGAATATTCTTAGGAAGGAAATGATGTGTGGTGTATCTTGCTAGTCAATTGTTAGGTTTATTACACTCTTCTGATTTAAAGCGAGTCGAAGTGTTGTCAGTTTCATCGGCACATTATGATTACTTGGTTGAATCGTTGTGTAGTAAAAGAACAAAACCAGTGCGAGTCTTTGTATAACTGTATAAGAGAAAAACATCAAGATGGCGAAAGAGAAACTTAGAACATGTATGTATCCACCCTTGATTGTCTAGTCTGTCAGTGTCGGAGTACTACTAGTATATATATAGTGCGGTTAAGCTGCTGCAAAGGCCGGACTGGAAGTTGAATTTGCTGCCAGGGAGCTCTACGTCGATCATGTATATATCCACCTTTATTATCTAGTGTCTGACGTGAAGAGGGGTGTAGTGCACCAGCGCGGTCACTCCTGCTTGTTTCATTTGTCCTTCCTCATCATGCTCCCTATAGTTTTGTCTAACAGGCTTGTGATCCTGTGTTCGACTTTCGACCAGGAACCCATTTTGAAGTCATGTGCAGCACTATTGAAGAATCGATCTGACCGTGAACAAGCATATAGACGTTCACACTAACTTGTTTCAGTAGAAGTACCTGTTCTGCCAGTTGGTACTGTTTTATCTTTTATCCATGCATTATTAGGGCTTTTTCTTTTGAGTGCATGAATTTGAAACCTGGGAATGAAAACACCGCAGAATTGAGATGTCGTGTACAGTGGAACACCGAATGATTCCAACGCACCGTAATTGTCCCATAAAAGGACATGGGAATTCTTTTTTTGGTGAACAGGAAACAAACGCAAGAATTTTAGAGGATTGATGAAGGGAAGAGAGATAATCAAAGGAAAATAAAAATGTGGTTTGAGCTCATATTAAGATTACAATGGAATGCTAGGCATTGGAAAAGATTCATATGACTTCGGTAGCCTCAATCCCATAATTTAATGGGCTTTCATAGAAATCCTTATGGTTCAAATCCTCTCAAATTCCCACAAAAACAATACTGATCAAAGAGGTCATTAAGAAATTTGTGCACGGAAAAGATCGCGCCAACCATCATTAATTGTGCAACTAAAACATATATCAGCTAACACTAGTGTCTATTTTTTTCAGAAAAGGAGGAGGACCCCCGGCTTCTGCATGTGGACGATGCATACAGTCACTTTATTAATTATTCACACAAGACCTTACAAAGTCATACAACAGTAAGACTAAAGCCACCGTCTAGGCAACATCTGTCGCTACTCCTATCCAGTTGATGTAGGGATGCTGATAGTCTGGACCTAATACCAAACAGACCTCGCAGCCAAACCTAACATCTAAGACCTGAGGTCCCAACCAGGACGCCTGCCGGGTATGGGGCACCCACCAGTCCGGCGCACTCCTCAACCAGGACGCCTGCCGGGTATGAGGCCGCCGCAGCCACCTGCCACCAATCCATCTTCAGTGATGTACTGTTGCATCTACCTTGCCCGGTCTAGTTGTCGTCGACGCCACCACGACGCCAGACAATGCCACCATCCTACGCTCGTCCATCATCACACGCCCATCGGCGAGACCCCGCTGCTCCATGCCGCCGAGACCCGCCGTCGTCGACGCGAGAGAAGGCACGCCACACTACCTCACGCCTCTTTCATCCGGCGCCGCTCCAAAAACGATGCCCCCAATAGGGAACACGACACCGCAGCGCCGCCATCGTCCGATCCGGTGATCTTAGGATTTCTCCGAGAGCGGCACGAGCAGGTTGACGATAGTTGCTTGAAGATGCCTTCATCAAGGTAACGACGTAGACGTCGTCATCGCCCGCCATGACCGTAGTCGGCTCGGTTTTCACCGACGACTATGTCTCCCCAACTCGCTGCCGGTGCTAATAGTGGGATCCAAGATCCGTCACTACCAGCCTGGCCAACCGCCTTCGGTGGAGAAGGCAGCCACCACCACCATGCCCAGGCCAAGAGACCCAGACGTCCTCGTGCCGCGAAGATTACCCAGGGGGGATCTCCCCTTGCCGTTGTCGAGACGAGGCGCAACCGCAGTGGATCTCGATCTAAACCCCTCGGGCCCAGATCAGATCTCATCGCAGCCACAATCTCATCCGCCAAACGGCCGCCGGAGATCTCCTGGCCACCGCCAACCTGCTGCGCACTGCCGTTGGAGGAGGAGTGAGATGGACGCTACAACCCCCACGCGTTACCGCCGGCCGAGGACTGCGTCGCCACCGCCGCCGCCTCACCACAGGGGCTTCGCCCCGCGGCATCCTCAGCGACGGCGGCGGTAGTGGGAGGCGATGGAGGAGGAGGGTTGAGGGCGGTGTGGACGGGGACTCCCCGAGGGCGGCGCGGCGCCGCCGCCTCGGGGGAGAGAGGTCGGGGGGGGGGGGGGGAGGGGAGGGGGAGGTCGACTAGGGGTAAGATATGGAGACTGCACAATCATCATTGTTTCTTGCAAATACTTAAGCTCACTAATGAACAATATTTTGCTCGCAGTGCACATCATATGATCACTAGAAGTCTAAGCTAGTACTCCCTCAGTCCCAAAATTCTTGTCTTATATTTATCTAGATACAGATGTATATAATTCTAAAACGTAACTAGATACATTCGTGCTTAAACAAATTTAAAACAAGAATTTTGGGACGGAGGGAGTATAACTGTAGTGCCTTGCACTAACGCTCTATACAGACTAGCACCAAAACTTCAATTCATAGGAGAAAGTAAAGTGGTACTAGAGGAGTTGCGTGTTCCCTAGCTAAGAGCATCTCCAGCCGCGCCACCAGCAGGCCCTCCACAGGCGTTTTTTCCGCGCCGGCACCGGAAAATCGGCCCAGTCACGCCCCAGGAGCCCGTTTTTTGCCAGTTTGGGCCGAAACTGGCGCCGGCGGATCCAGACCGAACCCGGCGCGCTGGGGGGCGCCCGGGGGCGCCGGGGCGAGTGGTTTTGGCGCGAAAGCGGATGGGCCCATCGAGTCAGCGAGACGCTGCTTCATCGCCCTCATCGCCTCGGTTCCCGCGGGAATCAATGCGAAGGCTGCCGCGTTGCCGCGCCGGTCAGCCTCCATTGATGCCTCTCACGGGCGGCGCAGTGAACGCGTCGCGACACGCGTCTAGCCACGCGTCGCCCGGCATGCAGCCCGTCACCGCCCCGCTACGGCTATATAAGGCGACCTCCCCGCCGGTGGACGCCGCAGCTCTCATTTCCCCCCTGTCCGGCGTAGATAGCAATGCTCCTCTCTTCCTGCCGATGAGAGACATGGCCGAGAGGCGACGGCGCGGCGGCGAACGGCTTCGGCCACCGCCACCTCCAAGAGCAGGAGGCGCGCCTGCTCTACACGGCAGAGTACCCGGCGCCCCCGGAAATGCGGGTGCCGGGGACGTGGCGGCTGAGCGCCGGCGGCGTACCGGTGCCACCGGTGCTCGAAGGAGCGGCGCGGCGTGCCGAGATCGCCCGCATCCGCACTTCCCTGACGCAGGCGCAGAGGGACGAGCCGCGCTACGCCGCCGACAGCCACACCCTCTGGACCATGTACTTCCAGCGCCGCCGCGAGGAGCAGATCACCGCCACCAACGACGTCATCCCCCGCGGCCGCTTCAACGCCGACGGTCGACGCGAGTGGTGGGGTGTGCCAGGCCGCACCCTCGAGGCCGTCCCCGACCACATCGAGACCGGTAATGTGCCGCGCCTCGAGTACCCGCAGCGGCCGTCCTTCTCTCGCCGCCGTGGTAGCTCTTGGACGCAGCAGCAGATGGAGCCAGGGTCGTCCTCGTCGTCGGGCTCTGGCTCACCGGCCGCGCTCCGCCCCGTTAAGCCCGAGCCGGAGGAGACCGCACCCGCAGTGCTGCCCTCGTCATCAATGAGGGTGCCCGGCCCTTCCCGCCTAGTTCGGCTCCGGGGAGGCGCTCCCTCCGTCTGGTCCGGCCGAAGCCCGAGCCGGGGCTGTTCCCAGTGAAGCCGGAGCACGTCGAGATGGCAGCCCCCGACGACGAGTCCTCTCTCAAGTGGGCGAAGGAGGACTACGTCCGTGAGCAGGTCCACCGCCAGCGCCGGGCGTACGCGGAGCTCCAGGCCCGGCGCCGCGGGCGCGAGGAGGGCGGCGGCGTCGTCCTCGACAACGACGAGGAGGACGAGGCCGAGCCGTCCAGCGCGCCACCGCGCCTCGCCAACCCTGGCCAAGGCTGCAGCAGTGACGTCGCCGGCCCAATGCAGCCGCGTGACGATGACGACGACGACGATGACGGCGACAGCGGCGACTACACCCGCTTCTACAGGCTTCTCGGCATGTAGACGGCGGCGGACGGTGGCGGTTAGGCGTAGTTTAGGCGTATTTTGCATGTTTTCATGTTTTATGTACAAATTTGAATGAAGTTTCGCCGAGTTCGTGCAAATGTCGCCGAGTTTGCATATATTTTGTACACAACATTGCCGCACCGGGGGCGATCGGTGGGCCAACTACTGGCAGCTAGGTCGCCCCCACGCTCCAATCTAGCGCCGGCTCGCCTCAGGAGGCTCTTTTTCTGCGTCCTGGGGGGCCGAACGGCTGGAGATGCTCTAACTCCCTGCTCATAGCCATGAGGAATAATAAATAGCCATTATTTAGTGAAATATTGTAGCTTCAGAAAAAACGTGGAACGATGTGTATCTCCCTGCAGTGAACCCATGTTATAAAATGTGGATGGAGTAGCATAGAGCAACATGATACTGTTAGAGTTGTGTCGAATATTATTGTACAAGTTAGGTTACAGTTGGACTTGGAGTCGTACGGTGTGTGGACAGAATATGGAGTCGTGTCCAAGTAGGACACTTGTATTCTAGACCTTTCATATATAGTGGTGGTAGACACACGATGTAACCTATGCCAACATAATAGCACGGGCACGAGGGGAAGCCGGCGGCGTGTGCCGGCGCCCGGGCGGCCGGGGTGCGGTATTTTGACGGTGTCATGGGGAGGAGCGCCCGTAGTCATGCCCCTGGGATGTAACCATGATGGTGAACCTCATTAACAAATCTCGGTGTCGTGCCTCGTGTGATTACTTGGTTCTCGGTAGATCGACGGAGCGTCTCGGATTTAATCTAACAAGTGGTATCATGAGCAAGATGTTCAAAGGTCACGGATTGTTGATCTAGAGGAGGGATGCCAATTTGGTATGGTTCGCGTGGAAGCAGAGAGGAGTCAAGATCGCGTACAAAGGCGATGGGTTTGACACTGCGCGCGGTGTGCCTGCGATGATATAGGCACCGTGAAGCAATTGGGATCGGCGACACTTCTCGGCGGATTAAACTAACAGTTTGCATGAGATCGATGGAAGCAATGTGGCGTACGTGCGGCTTGACGGTAACTGGGCAAGCAGTAGCAGACGCGTGGCGGCGGCAGCGCGATGAATCGATCCAGCGTATGCCTTAGCCTAGCGTGCGGACGCTGTGGACATGCGGGCCAGGCGCTCGTAGATTTCAGGCCAAGGCGACCTAGGTAGCAACAGGGCAGATGGCCGGCCGAGGCAAGGCACGAGCCAGCAGAAACGTACAGGGCCCATCCAGAGGAGGAGGCCATGAGCTAATCGATCGGGAGGAGCAGGCTGCTGGTTTTGACCGGTGTAAGAGATCACGTGAGATTTGTTTTGGAAACAAAAGAGAGGACGGGGCCCACGTGTGACGCGAACGATGTCAGCAAATCAAACGGCAGAAAGATAATCCATTGAGTTGTGCATCCATCGAAATTAGCAGGAGTTTTTGGCGGAGATAGCAAAGGGCTAGCATCGGCAATTGTGCAAGGAGCAGACCACGTGAAAAAGACTAGAAGACTTTTTGGTTGGAATTGCTACTAGTATACCTAGGCATACCACACCGGATCTTTTGCTTGTGTACTTTGGCATAGCTGGGAAAGCTCAGACAAAGGTGAAAATTTGTTGGCACAATAAAGATGCTTCGGGTGTTGCGGGAAGTCAAGCGAGCTAAGATGGAAATATCATGTAATGGATGAGTTCTGCGGAAGATGATTTGAGAGCCTGGAGAGCATTGTGCGGGATCATGCATACACATGGCGTCAAGCAGTGCACGAAGATGTGTAAGCGGGCACATGATGCAGGGTGGAGCATGGTTGCAGTTGGATAATTTTGGTTGGGTCGGACTGGACTGTCTGATGGACCGACATGGATGTCGGTCAAAGTAGAAGACGGCGGTGATTTCATCGACGACGACATAAGAGCGTGATGCTGATGGTGGCCGACTTCTGGGGCGTGGAAACACGTGGTGCAGGTCTGAGGGCTTGTGCGGCTTTAAAGGACTATGACGCAGGGTTGATTCAAGGCAGTGTACACATAAGAGCTTGAAGTTAACAGGGCGCGGGGGTGGCATGTACAACCACCATGGAGTCATGTTGAAGGTGGAGCCGGAGTCTGATGGACGACTTCACTCTGTGCTGATGGAGGGGCTACGGCGTAAGTTAATAAAGAGTCGAAGCCTATTTCAGCGGGATAGCGAGAGACACGTGGTTTCAGACTGGGTACCAGTGGTCTGATGGAGACGTGATACTCGGCATCGGTCGGTGATGATGGGTGGTTCTCTGTAGTGGGGGTTGAGACAGTGTGGGCTAGCTACCCGGGAGACTCGACCAGGACAGCAGAGGCTCGACGCGGTGATAGCAGCGAGGCGTGCAGTAAGCACGGGACACAGCGACAGGCCAGGGCACCGGTGGTCAGATATGTTGTTAGACAAAGCGTGCAGGGGCTGCTGAAGCAGTGTTGACGAGTACCGGGTTCAAGTTGGTGACTAGGTCTATCGGTGCCGGTTGATGGATAGGAGTTGACGATGAAGAATCTGAGAAAGTGGCGGAGAGTCTGAAATTGTCAAAAGTTAAGAGAGTACATGGCCGTATATTCTGTGGTGTTCGGTGCACATGGCAAAGTGCGGATGACAAGTACAGAAGGAGGCGGAGTGCTATAGCTATGGCACATGTCAGAGACTATCCGGGAAAAAAGGATGAGAAACTGTGAATTTGACTTAGGGTGACACAGGGCGACGGTATAATTCCTTCAAGTTTTAAATAGACGGTCAAGAAAGAGCGGTGACATTGAGTTCAGATAACTCTTATATGTGACATCCAATATGTGAGTTGTTCATTTTCACGCAGATAAATTATCGACGTGTGATGGCGTTGAACGAAAACTCCGGAAGTTGGGAGCACAAAGTAGAGTAATGAGAAACATAATTTTGCTCGAGTGTTGACTATGAAAAAGACGAGAAGGGACTACAGTTGCAGGTGGAGTCATATGAAGTCTGGGAGTAGCAGCGGTGCTCATGGCGTATCTCAAGTCCAATGTACATGGAGGTTCGACGCATGAACGAATTCAAGGTGGTGGAGAATATTCGTCAAGGTGGAGTTTGTTAGAGTTGTGTCGAATATTATTGTTTGGACTTGGAGTCGTACGGTGTGTGGACAGAATATGGAGTCGTGTCCAAGTAGGACACTTGTATTCTAGACCTCTCATATATAGCGGGGGTGGACACACGATGTAACCTATGCCAACATAATAGCACGGGCACGCGGGGAAGCCGGCGGCGTGTGCCGGCGCCCGGGCGGCCGGGGTGCGGTATTGTGACGGTGTCATGGGGAGGAGCGCCCGTAGTCATGCACCGAGAATGTAACCATGATGGTGAACCTCGTTAACAAATCTCGGTGTCGTGCCTCGTGTGATTGCTTGGTCCTCGGTAGATCGACGGAGCGCCTCGGATTTAATCTAACAGATACTAGTACCACCTGTCGCTCTTTCATAATGGAAGGGAAGGAGAGACAAAGCATGGTCTGCAAAGAGGAACTCGTGGGACTGGGAGACATGGGGAACTACTTACATGCGAGAGCGCCAGGGTTGTCTTCTTCTTTATCGTTGTTGTGATGAGCTAGTCTAAGAGCATCAACGTCGTTCCCTCGACAGGGAGGAGACCTATGGATGTGTGTTTATTTCTCTATGGGGACTAAACAAAGAGTGTGGTACAGCCATGCTGTGCCCGGCCGAAGTAGTAGCGTGTAGAGGCCTTGCGCACAAGACGGGAGCAATCGTGGCCATCCAAGAGATCAGGAATGACACATCAGTTCACTGCTTGACAAACAGCAGGTGATCTCCATTTCCTATCATCTGTAGGTGTAGCGGCCTCCAGGAACAGTCAAACAGCAGTGGACGACCCCAAACACGTTGCCTGCATGCGGACGCCACAACTTGAGCCGGAGTCGTCCCATGACCCCATCGCCGCCAAGCCAAGAGGCGAGAGACTGACTCCAGAAAAGGTAGCCTAAGCTCTACCTATTCTGCTATGATGACGGGTAGGAGTTATAAACGTTGATCACTATTCCGTCTTCACTGTTGACACCCCGCGCGTTTCTGCGGTAATTTATGAATGAATTTCAATAATATAAAAATATAAAACATAAACAGATGAGTATATAGTATTAAAATTGATAGCTCATGGTTGTGGATGGCTGTGATAATAATAAATCAACAGTCGTACAAAGCCCCTTCATGCGAAAATAAATGGCGTTGATGATGTGCCATTGTCACGGAGTTCAACGGAAAGCACCACTATCTACTATATGTAAATAGGCCAAATCAGAAACTACTATAATAATGGTGATAACATGTTGTTTTGGCAAACCTATGTCAAGAAGCTCTCAGAGAAGAACACAATCTTCAGAATCTAGCATGGAGACTGAAAGAGCCTCACTTGGCATAAAATTCCTTCATATATATATATATAGTGTTACTATTCATTACCCAGGGTGCAGAATAAGTTATTCTTCATCCAAGGTAATTTTACGATCGTATCATAAATAAATTACGTTTGAAATACAAATAGTTACATTCATATTGATTTACTACATAAAATTTGGCATAAGAATACAAAAATATAGGTGATAAGATTAGAAAAAAATGCATTTTATGTATATTTTTATGTATAAAATAAGACAAAATTTACGGAATGTAAAATTACGGTGCATTGCTATTAAAATAGAGGAGGGTGAAGAATAACTATTCCTCACCCAGGGTGACGAATAGTCAATCCCTATATATATATATATATATATATATATATATATATATATATATATATATATATATATAGTAACGCTAAACTAAGCGTGAGTGTAGAATAGCTTATTCTACACCCCAGTAATGGTACATACAAAATATAGTAACACACTATGTAAAATATAGTAATTTTCGTAAAAATATAGTAAATTACAAACATAGATGATAAAAAAATATTTTCTAAATTACTACATTTTGTACACCGTTTTACTAGATTTTGTACATAGTGTTAGTAGGGGGTGTAGAATAAGCTATTCTACACTCACGCTTAGAATAGCGTTACCCTATATATATATATATATATATATATATATATATATATATATATATATATATATATATATGTAAAATGTTTGGGGCACCTAGGTGCATGGGCACCTAGGCCGTTTATGGCAAGCCATTTTTATTAGTGCATGGCGTGCAATCAATGAAATATTAGCTTTCCATTTTTTATTTGCATGCACTGCTGTCAATAATTGCTTTCCAAAAAAATATTATGTTGATTTCCTAGCAATAATCCCTTTCCAAATATTATGTTGACGTATTATACCTCATGTAAATATACACATACGCGGACTATTATATCTAACAAAAATATATACGTACCATAAGTATTGTGTAATGAAAAATATACATATTCCCGTGGTATTATATGTACTAAGAATATACACATACCTGCTGTATTATACAAAAAGATTATGGATATACCTCGGGTATCTCAAATACCTACTAACAAGACGTAATGAATATATCTAGATATACCATGAGTATGTAGATACCTAAAAATATCATGAGTATGTATGTAAATCTGGTATGTATATACTTAAATGGTGTACGTACTTCAAATCATTGACACATGCCGAGGTATCAAATACCCGCTAATGAGACACAATGTACGATATACTCACAAATCTCCTTGTATATACCCAGCAAACTTAAAAATAAAACAGTATACCCAATGTGTATGCGCGTGTATATACCTACGTGAAAAAGGGTAGGAAAATATTTTAGGTATCCCGTCAACATGTAGAAAGTAAAAATCTGATTGCGTATATACCTCGGTACATGAAATATGGCATCCATAGGTATCTAATACCGGAAGTGATAAAATCATAGGAAAGAAAATGCTATCTTAATTTGGAATAATAAAAATGTTGTATGTGTCCAGCCAACCATGCAACATACGTCAGATCATACAAATATGAAAAAAATCTATGTATACCCAAGGACATTTTCTCTCTCCAATTTGTATTACTAACGTCTCTCAACAAGGAAGGATGCCATGCATGGGTATTTTTTTTGCATGCTAAAAAAGTGTTAACATGCATGGCATGTTGGACCATATTTAATGGTATCCATTTATGGTTATCTTTATAACCCTTTCCAAACTACGTAATTATTTCCAAATCAGTAATCTGTGATGGATTGACCTCTAATGCAATCGAACGGTGGAAAGGCAAGGAGCCTGGGCACCTAGGTGTCCCAAATGGCCGTCCTATATATTTCCAAATCACGGTGGCGCTATTGTGCGCGAGCGCGCATAATACTTAGCGTGCGCTCCGGTCGGTCCTAATTAGGCGGGCGGCTCGTGGGGCTCTCCACAGTACATTTTTTGAGGGTAACAGTGCTTGCAAGAAAAAGTAACGCATTTAATTTTTTTTACCATGCGTGGTCCGCTCCGTTCCGACATGGTGGTCACTATGCATTGGTAGTAATAGGGGTAATATAGATGGTAATAGACAACGATTCTTTACCAGGCAATGCTTTATCGACGGTTTGATCTCTAAACACAGTGAAACCTTGCTAACATGTGGTAACCAATTACTAGCGGCAGTAAAAGATGGAGTGGAAGGTAATGAAATAAAAAATATGAATGAAAAAAAATTAGAGATGCTTTGATCCTGCGCATGGTAAACCTAGTAAATCCCGGCTCACATGTAGTAAAGCATTACTACTACTATATAATTGTGACCTAGTAAATCTAGGCTCACATATAGTAATGTATTACTACTGCTTTATAATAGTGACCTAGTAAATCTAGACTCACATGTGGTAATGCATTACTACTGCTATATAACGGTGACGGCCACATCAATACTACTTCATGCAGAACCAGTTTAATTAGCGGTTGGTGATCGTAACTCATTACTGCTGGATATTTTACGAAGGAATCCATGCCAGGCAAAGCGCGTAGGTTAAGATATAACGCTAAACTAAGCATGAGCTTATTCTACACCAAGTAACGATACATACAAAATATAGTAACACACTATGTAAAATATAGTAATTTTCGTAAAAATGTAGTAAATTACAAACTTGGATGATAAAAAAAATATTTTTCAAATTACTATATTTTATACTGTTTTACTAGATTTTGTACATAGCGTTACTAGCGGGTGTAGAATAAGCTATTCTACACTCACGCTTAGAATAGCGTTATCCTATATATATATTGTACTACCTTCTTGTGTATGAAACAACTTCATATATATTGTACTACCTTCTTGTGTATAAAATAACTTCAAAAATAAATCACGCTAGAAAGACATCTCTAACATTTTATGTACAATAAATGTATGATTAAAGAAATTATGCTACCAAAATATTTTTAGCTTTCATACATGGTAAAGAGAAGTCCTTAAATCAGAGCGGAAAAAACAAACTAATAACTTCAAAAATAACATATGTAGAATTAGAAACAACATGAGGGAGATGGGGTTACTCTTTGACTACATTATAAAGATTACACCGGTCCACCTCACTTGCAGCTTGTTTGAATTTTCATCAACTATCTTGTCGACATGACTAAACAAAGGTCTGCACAAACAAAACGAGAGTGGGAGAGTTAATAGCAGACTAATGCTGCCTCAAGGTGTTGGTATAACTGCTCAAATAAAAAAATGTCAAAGAATAATCAAATTTTAAATAAGCAACAACAATACAAATTATCCAAATAAATCTGTATATCACTGGTAGAAAAAGGGGCTTCCATACGCCGCCATTAGTCCCCAACAGAACCGAACCGCGACCAAAGGGCTCTTTAGTCGCGGTTCGGGAGAAGGCCCGCGACCAACTACCTGGGCCCCCGCGTTCGGTCGATAGCTGGCCGACGGGAGGGTCTTTAGTCCCGGTTGGCCAGGCCAACCGGGACTAAAGGTCCCCGAAGGCCTTTAGTCCCGGTTGGCCAGGCCAACCGGGACTAAAGGCCCATCCAGCTGGCGGATGGGAGGGCTTTAGTCCCGGTTGGCCTGGCCAACCGCGACTAAAGGCCCATCCCTATATATACTCAGCTCACTCCACTTCACTCAGCTCATCACACTTCACAATTTTCAGAAAGTGGTGGTGGGGTGGTGATGGTTTGCTTTTGGTTTCTCCTATGCACACAAGGTGTTTGATGAAATGCCCGAGAGCCTGAAACAAGCCACACTTGAGCTTTCTCATTTATTTTTCCTCCGCGATCGCGGTTAGCAACTCGAACCTTTCATGTGTCATTGATAAAATACGCATGTGTGTAGTTCATTGTTTAATTAGTATTATTTCTAGCTACTTAGTTTAACAAATGCATGATGGTTAATTATATACTTTATATAATAATAATGCAGATGAATCGGCAATGGATGTACGGTTCCCGACTCTCCGGCGAGTTCACTACGGGTTTGAAAGATTTCCTCGTAGTGGCAAATGCGAACAGGCAGCAAGGTTTTATTATCTGTCCATGTGCTGTCTGTAAGAATGATAAGGGTTACTCCTCGCCAAGAAGAGTTCACATGGACCTGCTTATGCATGGTTTCATGCCAAGCTATTATTGTTGGACCAAGCATGGAGAAAGAGGGGTCAGAATGGAAGACGATGAAGAAGGGGATGATATCGATGACAACTATCGTGATCATTTCGGTGATACTTTCATGGAGGATGATGCTGAAGGTGGGGAAGGGTTAGGTGAAGGTGAAGAAGAGGCACATGATGAGCCCGCTGATGATCTTGGTCGGACCATTGCTGATGCACGGAGACGCTGCGAAACTGATAAGGAGAGGGAGAATTTGGATCGCATGTTAAAGGATCACAAAAAGTCGTTGTATCCAGGATGCGATAATAGTCTGAAAAAGCTGGGCTGCACACTGGATTTGCTAAAATGGAAGGCACAGGAAGGTGTAGGTGACTCATCATTTGAAAATTTGCTGAAAATGTTGAAGAATATGTTGCCGAAGAATAACGAGTTGCCCGCCAGTACGTACGAAGCAAAGAAGGTTGTCTGCCCTCTAGGTTTAGAGGTTCAGAAGATACATGCATGCATTAATGACTGCATCCTCTACCGCGGTGAATACGAGAATTTGAATGAATGCCCTGTATGCACTGCATTGCGTTATAAGATCAGAGGCGATGACCCTGGTGACGATGTTGAGGGCGAGAAACCCAGGAAGAGGGTTCCCGCCAAGGTGATGTGGTATGCTCCTATAATACCACGGTTGAAACGTCTGTTCATGAACAAAAAGAATGCCAAGTTGTTGCGATGGCACAAAGAGGACCGTAAGTCCGACGGGCAGTCGAGACACACCGCTGATGGAACGCAATGGAGAAAGATCGACAGAGTTTTCAAAGATTTTGCAGCTGACGCAAGGAACTTAAGATTTGGTCTAAATACTGATGGCATTAATCCTTTTGGCGAGCAGAGCTCCAGCCATAGCACCTGGCCCGTGACTCTATGCATCTACAACCTTCCTCCTTGGTTGTGCATGAAGCGGAAGTTCATTATGATGCCAATTCTCATCCAAGGCCCTAAGCAACCCGGTAACGACATCGATGTGTACCTAAGGCCATTAGTTGAAGAACTTTTACAGTTGTGGGCGAAACCTGGTGTACGTGTCTGGGATGAGCACAAAGGAGAGGAATTTGATCTACGAGCGTTGCTTTTTGTAACCATCAACGATTGGCCTGCTCTCAGTAACCTTTCGGGACAGACAAATAAGGGATACAATGCATGCACGCACTGCTTACATGAGACTGAAAGTGTACGTTTGGTTAATTGTAAGAAGAACGTGTACCTGGGTCATCGTCGATTTCTTCCCCGAAATCATAACGTAAGAAAGAAAGGCAAGCATTTCAACGGGAAGGCAGATCACCGGCCGAAGCCTGCGGAACGTACTGGTGCTGAGATATTTGATATGGTCAAGGATTTGAAAGTCATCTTTGGAAAGGGTCCTGGCGGACAATCAGTTCCGCGGGGAGTTGACGGGCACGCACCCATGTGGAAGAAGAAATCTATATTTTGGGAGCTAGAATATTGGAAAGTCCTAGAGGTCCGCTCTGCAATCGACGTGATGCATGTTACGAAGAATGTTTGCGTGAACCTGCTAAGCTTCTTGGGCGTGTATGGGAAGACAAATGATACAAAGGAAACACGGCAGGACCAGCAACTTTTGAAAGACCCAGATGACCGGCATCCGGAATGGTTTCAAGGTCGTGCCAGCTACGCTCTTACCAAAGAAGAGAAGGTCATTTTTTTTGAATGCCTGAGCAGTATGAAGGTCCCGTCTGGCTTCTCGTCGAATATAAAGGGAATAATAAACATGCCGGAGAAAAAGTTCCAAAACCTGAAGTCTCACGACTGCCACGTGATTATGACGCAATTGCTTCCGATTGCTTTGAGGGGGCTCCTACCGGAAAATGTTCGAGTAGCCATTGTGAAGCTATGTGCATTCCTCAATGCAATCTCTCAGAAGGTAATCAATCCAGAAGATCTACCACGGTTACAGAACGATGTGGTCCAATGCCTTGTCAGTTTCGAGTTGGTGTTCCCACCATCCTTCTTCGATATTATGACGCACCTCCTGGTCCACCTAGTCGAAGAGATTTCCATTCTCGGTCCTGTATTTCTACACAATATGTTCCCCTTTGAGAGGTTCATGGGAGTATTAAAGAAATATGTTCGTAACCGTGCTAGGCCAGAAGGAAGCATCGTCAAGGGCTATGGAAATGAGGAGGTAATTGAGTTCTGTATTGACTATGTTCCTGACCTTAAACCGATTGGTATTCCTCAATCGCGGCACGAGGGGAGACTAAGTGGAAAAGGCAAGATCGGAAGGGATACCACGATATGTATGGACGGTCATTCTATGACTGAAGCACACCACACAGTCCTGCAAAATTCCAGCTTGGTGGCTCCGTACTTCGAGCAATACAAGAATATTTTACGCTCGGACAACCCGGGGAAGCCTGAATCCTGGATTAGAAAGGCCCACATGGAGACTTTCGGCAGTTGGTTGCGAAAACATTTCATGAATGACAATGATGTTGGAGATCAGCTGTACATGTTGGCCAAGAAACCATCTTCGACTATAACGACTTTTCACGGGTACGAGATAAATGGGAATACATTTTACACCATCGCCCAAGATAAAAAGAGCACCAACCAAAACAGTGGTGTCCGCTTTGATGCAGTAACCGAGAATGGGCAAAAGGTCACATATTATGGTTACATAGAGGAGATATGGGAACTTGACTATGGACCCTCCTTTAAGGTCCCTTTGTTCCGGTGCAAATGGTTCAAGCTAACAGGAGGTGGGGTAAAGGTGGACGAGCAATACGGAATGACAATGGTGGATTTCAACAATCTTGGTTACCTTGACGAACCATTCGTCCTTGCCAAAGATGTCGCTCAGGTTTTTTATTTGAAGGACATGAGTAGCAAACCGAGGAAACGGAAAGATAAGAAAACGATCAGTACATCATGCAATGATCCAAAGCGCCACATTGTTCTTTCAGGGAAAAGAAACATCGTGGGAGTGGAGGACAAGACAGACATGTCAGAAGATTATAATATGTTTGGTGAAATTCCGCCCTTCAAAGTGAACACTGACCCCAAGCATTAAGTTAAATGATGAGGATGCTCCATGGATACGGCACAATCGTAAGCAAGCAGGGACGTCCAAGGGAAGAATTGATGTGTAATAATGTATAATTGTACCAAACTTTGTATTTGGTCGATGAACTGAATGATGTATCAAACCTTTTGTCAAACCTTCAAGGGATTTTAAGATTTTTTTGATATATAATTGTATTTTTAAGATTTTAAAATGAATTAGTTTTATTTTTCTGATTTTTTTGATATATAATTGTATTTTTAAGATTTTAAAATGAATTAGTTTTATTTTTCTGATTTTTTTGATATATAATTGTATTTTTAAGATTTTAAAATGAATTAGTTTTATTTTTCTGATTTTTTTGATATATAATTGTATTTTTAAGATTTTAAAATGAATTAGTTTTATTTTTCTGATTTTTTTGATATATAATTGTATTTTTAAGATTTTAAAATGAATTAGTTTTATTTTTCTGATTTTTTGATATATAATTGTATTTCTAAAATTTTAAAATGAATTAGTTTTATTTTTCTGATTTTTTTGATATATAATTGTATTTTTAAGATTTTAAAATGAATTAGTTTTATTTTTCTGATTTTTTTGATATATAATTGTACTTTTAAGATTTTAAAATGAATTAGTTTTATTTTTCTGATTTTTTGATATATAATTGTATTTTTAAGATTTTAAAATGAATTAGTTTTATTTTTCTGATTTTTTTGATATATAATTGTATTTTTAAGATTTTAAAATGAATTAGTTTTATTTTTCTGATTTTTTTGATATATAATTGTATTTTTAAGATTTTAAAATGAATTAGTTTTATTTTTCTGATTTTTTTGATATATAATTGTATTTCTAAGATTTTAAAATGAATTAGTTTTATTTTTCTGATTTTTTTGATATATAATTGTACTTTTAAGATTTTAAAATGAATTAGTTTTATTTTTCTGATTTTTTTGATATATAATTGTACTTTTAAGATTTTAAAACTAAAATTATGCCACCACGGACCTTTAGTCCCGGTTGGGGAGGCGGACCGGGACTAAAGGGTGCCCTTTAGTCCCGGTCCGCCTCCCCAACCGGGACTAAAGGCTCGGTCTGCGCGGGAACGAAAACACCTTTAGTCCCGGTTGGGGAGGAGCACCGGGACTAAAGGGTACCTTTAGTCCCGGTCCGCCTCCCCAACCGGGACTAAAGGTCCTACTACATATATAGCACTTAGCAGTTCGCCTCCCATTCTCCTCATTCTCTCTCTCGATCGACGCCGAAGCGCCGCCCGACGCCGACGCCCCGCCTCGCCGTCGCCGCGCCGTCCCCGCGTCCCCGCGCCGCCGTGAGCTCCTCCTCCTCCCTTCCCCCTCTGTCGTCGGCGCCGTCGTCGCCCCGCCTCGCCGTCGCCTCGCCGTCGCCGCCCCGACGCCGACGCCCCGCCTCGCCGTCGCCGTCGCTGCATGCCCTGTTCGCTGCCGCTGCCTCTGCCGGCCCCCTGCATCCCCACCTCGCCGTCGAAGAAAATAAAGCAAATAAAGAAATAAAGAAAATAAAGAGAAATAAAGCAAAGAAAAAGAAAAAGAAGCAAAGAAAAAGAAATAAAGAAATAAAGCAAATAAAGCAAATAAAGAAATAAAGAAGAAGAAAGGAAGAAGAAAGGAAGAAGAAGAAAGAAAGAAAAATGAAAAAGGAAAGAAGAAGAAAGAAAGAATAGAAAGGAATAAGAAGAAAAGGAAGAAGAAGAAAGAAAGAAAAAAGAAAAAGGAAGAAGAAAGAAAGAAGAAGAAAGAAAGAAGAAGAAAGAAAGAAAAAAGAAAAAGGAAGAAGAAGAAAGAGGAAGAAGAAAGGAAAGAAGAAGAAAGGAAAGAAGAAAGAAAGAAGAAGAAAGGAAGAAGAAGAAAGAAAGAAGAAGAAAGGAAAAAGGAAGAAGAAGAAAGGAAGAAGAAGAAAGAGGAAGAAGAAAGGAAGAAGAAGAAAAAAAGATTTTTTACTTAAAAAAACTTATTTTTTAATTCCTCCTCCTCTATGTCCCCTTAATCTTATTTTTTAATTCCTTTACACTTAGAGAATTTTTACTACATGCAGGAGTGACATATGGCGGACGACAGAACCGAGCCGCTTAGGGATCCGGAGGCTGAACGTTATTTAATGGGCATCATCAACAACGAGATTCCTTATGTGCCGGGCTCAGAAGATGAGCAACAAGAGGATGATGTAGTCTCTTCTTATCTGAACCTTGCCGGTGACGATGATCAAGAAGGTGAAGGAACGGACATTGTCGACGGAGGTCAACCGTCAACAACCGACGATCTCCAATTGCAAGTAGCAACAACCACCTCCGGCGAGGTATTTATATACATTGAGAGCCTCTCGTGATACAAACTTACTGAAATGTGAATACATATGTATTAACGCGCGCGACTCTCTTTCTTTTTTTAGCCCTCCGGATCCGGATCGAGTACGACAAAGCATCGTGGCAAATCCAAGGCGATGAGAACAGGAGAAACATATGCCATTGAGTCTGTCAGTGAAACCGGCAAGCCCCTACAGCACACCTCAAAGTTTGTCAACCAATGCGGAGTCGTTGTTAGAGACAACGTCTCGATCACCGTCCAGGAATGGAATGAGCCAAAGAAGGCACGTCTTGGTTTCAGTTTTGTCGACAAGAGAACGAAAAAGGATTGCTGGAGAAAGCTTATGGAACATTTCATTCTACCTCCGGAATACAACAAAGTCGATGAATTCGGTAACGAGGTTCCGGGTGGACGTCAGAGGAGGAGGCTAGTTAAAGAGTTCGCTCTTCAGAAGATGGCCGATGCATTCCGGAACTTCAAGAAAAATTTAACCCGTGACTATGTCAACAAGGGCAAGACTCCGGATTTCAATGGACAACATGAGAAACTGAAAGATGATTGGCCAGAATTTGTGAGGCAAAAGCAATCGGACCACTTCAAGGAAATATCGAAAAAAAAAGGATAATGCGGGTAAGAAAAAGTACCATCATGTTATGGGGCCAGGAGGATACCGCATTGCGGACCCTAGGTGGCAGAAGATGGAGGAGGACCTGAGGGTGCGAGGAATCCCTCTAGGTACAGAGGGATGGGACCCAAGGGCCAAAAGCTGGTGGTACGGGCATGGGGGGTCGCTAGACCCGGAGACAGGGGAGTGTGTTCACCGGCATCGACACTTTGCTCCGACCCAAGCCCTTATTGACGCAATGACCCAAGCTCAAGCGGGCTTGATCAAGTTCAACAGAGAGAAAGACGCACTGACTTTAGCCCTCGGGAATGATGAACACGGAGGACGTGTACGAGGCAAAGGCAAAGTTCCGTGGAAAGTAGGGTTTTCCCAGGACAATGACCCGTACGGTTACAGAAGCCGTAAGAGAAAGACGGACCGGGATGCAGATCTTATGACGAAGTTTGCATCGGAACTCCATGAGTTGAAGCAGACCGTGCATGTACTAATGAAAGAAAAATCGTCTGCAGGGCCGCATGAAGATCATGAAGCGGATCGCGAAAGCCAGCAGCGGAGAAGCAGCGTGGCTTCCACGGATGCCCCGCCTTGTGCTAGTGCACCGATGATCGAGATTCGTGCACCGGAGCCTCACTACCCCGTGGATGATGTAAAGGAGATGAAAGACTGTGATCTGCATTATCCCGTGGGGAACATTTCCATGAAGGTAGCTAGCGGCAGTGCTTTACCCTGTACACCTGGAGCACTCCACCACAACAACCCCATTGCATATGGCTATGCTCGTGTCACGGTGGAAGACATAGTCCAAGGGTTTGAGGACCTCGAGATTGACAAACCTACACCCGAAGGGGAGAGAAGACTTGGAGATGTCAAGCGCCAGTACATTCTATGGAAAAAGAAGTACATAGTGTTTCCAGGCGAGGCGCCAAGGCCAGCAAGTCCACCCCCCTCCGATGGTGGTGGTGGTGGTGGTGGCGGTGGTGGCGGTGGTGGTGGTCGTGGTGGTTCACCTACACCTCCTTCACGCCATTCGACGCCGTCCCCCGATCCACAACATCCGGCGGGTACGACGCCCCCCAATCCTCCTCTGGCGGGTACGACACCCCCCAATCCACCTCCGGCGGGTAAGCAGACGCCCCCCAATCCACCTCCGGCGAAGAAGCAGAAGCAGGCGGACAGCAAGGAAACCCGCTCCTGGACTATTAACCCGGACCCTTATGTACCTAAGACCACAAGGGTACCGGAGCCATCACTGAAGCCTCTCCTCCCAAGGCCTGGGGAACTTAGTGAAGCTGACCTCACATTGGCCGCGGCTGCTGATTATGAGAAATGGAAGGCGGATATGAAGGCCAAAAAACAGCCTGAGCCCAAGCAAGTATTCACTGAGAAGCAAAAGAAGTGGGCTAAGGATTTTTTGACGACACCGTCCCAAGCCGAGCTGAATATGCCTGACGACTATGGACATGAACTTCGTAAGCAAGCAAAAATGTTGAAGGAGGAAGAAAGTCGTAAAAAAAGCGGGAAACAAGTTGACCAGCTCGGGATGCAGAAGAAACAATCGATCCCCCCGCTCATAGTGAAAGCCGGTCCGGAAGAGGACCCCGAGATCATAGCAGCTGCGGCAGCACTTGGATTGACTGTAGCGGGTGCCATGCAACAAGCGTCCGAGATGGGTTTGACTCTTCGTGCCTGCTTAGACCTTGAGGATGCGCCTGTAGGTGAGATAGCATTCCAATATGTGCGGAAGGGGCCTCTCGTCGAGCCTGAGCAGGAAAATAGTCTACCACAACAAATGCGAAATCTGCTACGTTGGTACAAGCAATTCATATCATGGGCCGACAAAGAATATGTTTATGCGGATGTTACAGAACAGCATCACACCAAACGGTACTCTGTAGAAATTCATATGAGTGAATTGTTCCAGCTGTTCAATCTGCGCGCCCTCGACAAATCTATGCTGAGTTGCTACGTTCTGTAAGTGATTTATTTCTACCTCATCTCGTTCTTCATTATTGCCTGCACTATATATATATATATATATATATTGTCCTAACTATATTGTTTGGTACGCTATTATGCAGAATGAAGATTTGGGAATGCAAAATAAGAAACATCCATGATGTTGGGTTCATTGACCCACATATCGTTAATGGACATGTGTTAAAACATCACCCCAACGACGTGGAGAAAGACCTGTACAACTTTCTTACAAAGCATCAACTCAAAAGTCATATTCTATTTCCTTACCATTTTGGGTGAGTGTTTTCTCTCTTGTGCCCATTCTCTTTTGTTTACTCCATGCATGGTATGTCTAATCGATGAGTTATGCATGACTGTGCATGTAACGTGTCCGCAGGTTCCACTGGATTCTGCTAAATATTGAACTTCACACCTCCACAGTTCTAATCAGCGACTCTAAGGATTCGGATCCAAAGCATTGGGCCGACATGAGAAAAATGCTGAAAAAGTAATTATTTTCAATCATTTGAGCTCTATATCGATCGGTCTCTTTCGTTCATTTCCTAATATCAACTAACTAATATAACTCCCTTATTCATTTGATTTTCTTTGCCCTGTAGGGTTTGGAGACGGTTTTCAGAAGAAATTGTCGGTGAATTCAAACATGAGCTAGATTTCAGAAAGTTAGTTAATGTGGATCAGCAGCCACCGGCGACCGATCTATATGGATACTATGTTTGTGAGAACATCCGGAGAGAAACCACTGAGCGGAAGGAATCAGCTAGCGTGCGGAACGCGAGGGATAACTTGCGGAGGAGGCTTAGTCCAGAAGCTCGCTTCTGACCAATTCAAGAAGAATTAGCAGGATTTTTAATGAGAGAAGTCATCGATCCTAAAGGACAACACTATACCGAGGACGTAGAAATTTATATGCATACCCGAGATTGAAACTTGTTCGAAGTTGTATATGGTCATCCATCGTAATTGTGTATGGAAACTTGTTCAAAGTTGTATATATATATTATATATTCCTCTTGAATTATTCTTGTTTGAAATTTCATATGCATGTATATATATAGTAGCGTAGAATATGTGTACTGAAACTTCATCAAAAATAAAATAAAACACAAAATAAAATATAAAACAAATAAAACAATACAAATTAAAAAGAAACCAGGTTTAGGGGGGCTAAAACCCTAAACCTGCGGAGGAGGCCTTTAGTCCCGGCTGGCCACGAGAGCCGGGACTAAAGGTCCTCGGCCCCGGCGGACCACGGGCGCCCACGTGGCGGGCCTTTAGTCCCGGTCAGCCACAAGAACCGGGACTAAAGCCTTTTGTCGCGGTCCGGAAGAGCCGCGGCTAAAGAGGGGGGGGGGGGGCTTTAGTCGCGACCCTTTAGTCCCGGTTGCACAGCCGGGGCTAAAGGCTGTTGCGAACCGGGACTAGAGGGCTTTTTTCTACCAGTGTATCCAGCCAGCCAAAATATTAGTGTGTGACAACCCTACGACGCAGACGATGGCTGAATCTTGTGTACAGACGACGACTTGCTCACTACAAATTCAGATAACTGATAAGGAAGATGCAAATTCAGATAGTCCAGGTAAATAGGATTAACAAATCCACTTCACTCAAGATCACCAGATCATTGCATACCAGGACCGTCCTTACAGCCAGCTAGCCGTACCTAGAAGCTATCAACATTCGCACACTACAGAACCTAAAGTTGTACTGGCTCTTGTTAATTAGGCTGCTCCTCCTCGGTCCTTCCTAATTTCAAAGAAGTAACCGTTTACTTTCCCATTATCATCCATAAACTATAAACAAAATTCACACGTACATACTCTGGCATAAGAAAGATTCACTGGAACAAAATAACTTCACACTATCTCCTTGTAGAAACTTTTTAATGTATGGCAGATGGCATTCTTATCCTTTATTTCGCAGAACAGGAACCCCATGCAAAGCTAACACTTGGATTGGTATATTCTTCAGCCTTATAAGTGTATAAAGGCTCCTGCCGAGGTCTAAATGTTCCAAAGCGTCACCATCTGATTCTCAACTGCAAAATAGAACAGGGTTAATACAGACGGTAACCTAGCCTACAGTCAAGGAGCTAATTGCATACTGAACAATCCCGAGTAGGAGGAAGCAAGGAGAGGAAATAAGAACACGCACCATGGCTATTTTCTTGCAAACGGGTCTCATACTCCGCCTCACGGTCGGATGCCGATGATGGATAGCACGGTGCTGGACGCTCAATAATTCGTTGTCATCGGCGAGAAGGAGCGCCTGCAAGTGCACATCCACAGGCAGTGCCTCACCATAGGGGAGGTGGTGGAGAACTGGAGATGCCACCGGTGGTGGTCAGTGAGGTGTTGATCAAGCGCGTCACCAGACTGGGGAAGAAGAAGATGCAGTCGCAGAGCAGCGCTGCGGCGGCTATGGCTGCAGATCTGTCCCGTTAATCCCACATGGGGATTCAGATGAGTCATGGCGGGGGCTTCAACTCAGGTGGATGAAGGCTTACCAGTAGAGGGATTCGGATTCGCCAGCAAGCGTCCGCGGTGGCGCAGAGCGGCAGAGGTAGCGGCGAGGAGACACCGAATCCCGGGCGGCTCCAATTCGTCCCGTCACCGGAAGGAGATGGGCAATAAAATCCCTCGACGGGCGTTGAAGACGGATGATTGCTCGCATGCCACCATCCGTTTCTTGTGTGTTTATGGTGGGGAGATAATGGGAAGGAGAAGAGGACGACGCATCAAGTGGAGAGGTCGAAGGGGAAAGAGTAGCTACAGTGTTTTTGGGAGGTGAGGTGAAGATGGACGAGGAGCCAACAGGAGGTGAGCGGCTGCTTTGTTAGAGGGGAAAAAAGATTTTTTTTCAACGCCACGACCGCAGGCGGGGTGTAAAATTGATTGGCTGATTTTGCAACTGATTGATGATGTGGCATAAAGCTGATGTGGAGAGTGTGCATGGTGAGAGAATAGATAGAAGTGGGGAGCAACTTCTTAAAAATGGTAGATAGGGCATTAGTGCAATTGGACAATATTTACTTATTTTTTGCGGGGAGTTGGACAATATTTAGGGATATAAATTATTTTTTTTAAAAAGGGGGACTCCCCGGCCTCTGCATCAGATTGATGCATACGGCCATCTTATTAACCATAAAAATAGTGTCAACATGGTTTCAAGGACTCCAAAAATAAAAAAGCAAAGCAAGCTCACACAGAGCCATAAATGGCTAGAAACATCGACTAGCCAAGATAAGATGCCACAATCGGCTGACTATAGATAGATAGGTAAACTAGATGCCTATCCTATTACATGACCGCCATCCAAACCGGTTGAAGATATCCCGAGTTACCATCTCCTAGTGGAAAGATCCAGTAACCAAATGCTCCCTGGCCTCCGTCGGAGTGAGTAGCGACCATGAATGGACCAGAGCCGTAGTTCGGAATATAACCTGCAAAAAATGGATACATGATATTCTGTTAAAGACCAAATCATTTCTGCAAGTCCAGATAGTCCACGGCAAAGCGCAAACCCCAACCCGAATGTGTTTCGCTATGTCAGGCTCAATCCCATTCAGCCATGTCCCAAATAACGCGTTAACAGAATTCGGTGGTTTGATATTAAAAGCAATGTGAACCGTCTGCCAATGGACTTTGGCCAACGGACAATCAAAAAAGAGGTGTTTTATAGTCTCATCCCGATCACAGAAACTACACCTAGTAGGTCCTGTCCAATTACGGTTTATCAAATTGTCCTTGGTTAAAATAACTTGTTTATGGACAAACCACATAAACACTTTCATTTTCAAAGGAACTTTGACATAAACATGCTTGGAGGTAGGAATGGAGTTCGAATTAATAACATCAATGTACATTGATTTAACTGTAAATACTCCAGACTTAGTCAGTTTCCAGCGTAATTCATCGGGTTGTTGGGAAAGCTGGACCTCCATCAGTCTCCTAACTAGACGGAGCCATTCTTCCCAACGATTGCCCGCCAGCGTCCGTCGGAACTGAATATTAAGGGGGATAGACTGAAATACCGAAGCTACGAACACCTCATGTCGTTGAACAATACGATACAAAGACGGATATTGGATGGCCAAGGGTGCCTCACCAAGCCAAGTATCCTCCCAGAAACGTGTGCTAGTGCCGTTGCCAATAACAAACTTCGTCCTATTAAACATAGATTGTTTGACTTTTATCAATCCTTTCCAGAGAGATGAATCAGTCGGCCTGACTGTAACCTGGGACAAAGTTTTTGTCTGAAGGTACTTGCTGCGTAGGATTTGATCCCACATGGCATCATTCTCCCAAGAGAGCTTCCACAACCACTTGCTGAGAAGACATCTGTTCTTAACTTCGAGGTTCTCTATACCAAGACCCCCTTGGTCTTTCGGTCTACAGATGATATCCCATTTAGCAAGCCGGTATTTTCTTTTAAGCTCATCACTCTGCCAAAAGAACCGCGATCGATAGAAGTCCAGTCTCTTCCGAACACCAACTGGGACCTCAAAGAATGATAGGAGAAACATAGGCATACTCGTGAGCACCGAGTTAATCAGGATTAATCGGCCTCTGTAGGACATGAGCTTACCCTTCCAGCAACTCAGTTTCTTCTCAAATCGGTCCTCGATGCACTTCCATTCTCTGTTTGTCAGCCTACCATGGTGGATTGGAATACCTAGGTAAGAGAAAGGTAACTCTCCCAACTCACACCCAAACAATTGCCTATAAGCCTCCTGTTCGTCTTTGGCTCTACCAAAACAGAACAACTTGCTCTTATTAAAGTTAATCTTTAACCCGGTCAATTGTTCAAATAGGCATAACACCATCTTCATGTTTCTCGCCTTGGCCAAGTCATGCTCCATAAAGATGATCGTATCATTAGCGTACTGAAGTATGGAAACACCTCCATCAACAAGATGAGGTACCAATCCACCTACTTGACCATTTTGCTTAGCCCTTCCTATCAAAATTGCTAACATATCCACCACAATGTTAAACAGGATAGGGGACATCGGATCTCCTTGTCTTAGGCCTTTATGTGTCTGGAAATAATGACCTAAGTCGTCATTCACTTTAATTCCCACACTACCTTTTTGCGTAAATGATTCAACCTGTCTGCGCCAGGCTTCATCAAAACCTTTCATACGCAATGACTGTTGGAGAAATGGCCATTTGACCTTATCGTACGCTTTTTCGAAATCCACTTTAAAAATTACTCCATCTAATTTTTTGGAATGGATTTCATGGAGCGTTTCATGCAGGACTACCACCCCTTCAAGGATATTTCTGTCCGGCATGAAAGCAGTTTGGGACTGTTGCATCACAGAATGCGCAATCTGTGTGATCCTATTAGTCCCGACCTTGGTGAAGATTTTGAAACTAACATTGAGAAGGCATATCGGTCTGAATTGCTCCATCCTCACAGCATCCGTTTTCTTAGGAAGCAATCTGATAGTTCCAAAATTCAAGTGGAATAAGTGAAGCTGTCCCGAGAACAGATCATGGAACATAGGTAGCAAATCCCCCTTAATAATGTGCCAGCACTTTTTATAGAACTCGGCCGGGAACCCATCCGGTCCGGGAGCCTTATTGTTTTTCATCTGTGCAATAGCATCAAACACCTCCTTCTTACAGAATGGTGCAACCAGAATATCATTTTCAGCAGCCGATATCTGAGGCACATCCTCAGTCCTAGACTCTTCGAGGGACACACAATTATCCTCCGGTGGTCCAAATAACTGCTTGTAATACTCGGTAATATATGTTTTTAGGTTATCCTGTCCTAAAATCGTGCCCTCGTCTTGTTCAAGTTGAAAATTTCGCTTCGTTTGGTGCTTGCCATTAGCTATTAGATGAAAGAATTGAGTGTCCGCCTCCCCTTGGACCACTTTGCGGACTTTAGCTCGCAAAGCCCACTTCAATTCTTCTTCGCGGAGCAGTTCTTTCAACCTCTTCTCCGCCTCAGTTTTAACCTGAAGCTCAGCTGGCAGCAAAATCGTAGATTCGCCCTTTATGTCTAGGGCCTGTATAAGAGAGAGGAGTCTATCCTTTTCAATCTTATACACACCACTGAGGTGCTTGGCCCAGCCCCATAAGAAGCTTCTCAAGTGCCTAATCTTATTCTGCCAACGCTCGACCGCAGTGTTACCTCTTGCACCTCTATCCCATTCCCTGGCAATCAGGTCCAAAAACCCCTCTCGTTCGAACCAAGACATCTCGAAAGAAAAGGTGTTTTTGTTACCCACGTGGTTCGGCTCCCCTGAATCCACGAATAAGGGTGTGTGATCAGATATTCCCCTCGAGAGAGCTTGCACCGTGACCAGAGGGAACTTTTGTTCCCACTGCACGCTTGCGAGAACTCGATCAAGTTTTTCATAAGTTGGGTTTGGCAGAGCATTAGCCCAGGTAAACTTTCTACCAGAAAGCTCTATCTCCCTCAGATCCAAGCTTTCAATAATGTATGGAACATAAACGACCATCTGCCGTCAAAGTTACCATTATTCTTCTCCCCTCTCCTCCTAATGATATTGAAATCACCTCCAACTAAAAGTGGAAGCTGTTTCGATCCACAGATTCGAACAAGGTCCGCCAGAAACTCTGGTTTAAGCTCAGGCTGTGCGGCACCATACACCGCCACCAAAGCCCAGTTGAAACCATCTACTTTAGACCTGACTCGAAACTTCACCGCGAAGTCGCCCATCACTAGACTTCGGACTTCAAGCGAATCACATCTTACGCCAAGTAAGATATCACCTGATCTTCCTCGCGGAGGGAGGCAATGCCAATCGAAATCAATACCACCCACAAGAGAAGACAGAAACTGGGGCGCAAAGTTTTCTCTACTAGTCTCCGATAGAGCAATGAAGTCCACACGCTGCTCTAAAGCTGCCTCAGCAAGAAACCTTCTTTTAGCCAAGTCCTTTAGACCTCTGCTATTCCAAAAGATTCCTTTCATATTTCGTCATGGAATTTTTTAGTAGTACGAATTCTAGCACTCCTACGAACTGCGGAATCGGGATAGATCTTCCGTTTCCACTTGCGTTTTGGTTTACTAGGTTCTGACGCCCGGTCCTCATAACCGGGTTCAACTGTAGTACCAACATCATTCTCTATGGGCACATCATCGTCCTCAGACTCATGAATGGGGCACTCGAACCCCTAACGCATCAATCTCAACATCATTCATCGGTTTAACCGCTGCGAGATTACGAATAGTCTCTAAGACACGCACCGCCTCCAAATCTAATAGATCATTCACCGAATTGGTAATCTCACTATCAGTAGCTCCTAGTGACACTCCTAATTGGTTTGCATTATTTCTAATCTCGTCATTAGAAAAATGCAATAAAGAATTAGATATGTTGACAGACATACCAGTAGAAATTGCAGCATCCTGAAGCTTGGCCGCCCTCATAGCGCACCGCTGCTGCATATCGTCAACCTCCGGGAGCTCGTGGAGGCGAGCACTCATCCGTCTCCCCGTCGAGGCGGGGTCGGGGATCCCGCCAAAAGCAACGACCTCCTCCGTAGTAAAGCCTCGCGCTGAATCCCTCAAAGGATCAACCGAGGTTACCGGAAGAGGCGGCTGCGGGCTCCCAAGCCCCTCAGGCAAAAGGCCCATGTCGGGGTCCACGGCCACGGGTACACGCGGGAAGGGGAAGGCGGGGGCCGCCTGCCCACGCCCTCCTCCCGCCCCACCTGTCGGCGCAGGGAAGAGTGCCGTCGGTGTAGGAAAAGCGGTCCGCCTGACCGCCGGAGAAGAAGGGAGAGCCATGGCCACCTGCCCCAGCCCCCCCCCCCCCAGCGCGGCCGCTGGCGCAGGTGCCACCACCCCAACCAGAGAAGCAGGAACCGAGGCCGCCTGCCTCGGGCTCACTCCCCCGGCGCTGGCCAAGCCCACCGGGATCGGCGCCGTTGTAGGAGAGAGGGCCATGCGGCCTCCCCCACTGTCGACCATCGCCGGCATCACTGGTGTGACCTGCGCCAGACTACGAGAAGGAGAGGCCGAGGCCACCTGCCCTAGACTCCCGTCCCCAAAGCGAATCTCCGAGCCTGTCGTCGTATCCTAGTTGGAAACCATGGTAGGGGAAAGCGGACCCACCTGAGGCAACACCTCCCTAACCATCACAGGGCCAGCCACAACATCAAGCTCCAAAGGCGGAAGCATACACTCAAAGCAATCATCAGACTGTACCCTGTCACTCCAAAGCCGGGGAGGAGCCGATGCTGGCTCAAAGGACCCAAAACGCAACGTGCTCATCGGTACCATCGGAGCCGATGCAGGCTCTACTCCGGAGCCATCACCGGGCAACTAAGCAACTGGACTCGACCCATTGGCCCTCTCCCGTCCTGCCTCATCAGTCGGGTCCCCACGAGCATCAGCATCACCATCCCCCTCGTGCATATCCATAGCAGCCCCAGAAACCGCATCGGCAAACAACTCTGAATCCTCAAACTCGATCTCAAGAGGAAACACCTCTCCCCGGTAAAACCAGTTAACCACGTCCGGGACAAAATCAATGTCCAGAACACCCATTAAGAGCCGGGCCACCCCATGCGCGCGGGTGAAAGCCATGTCCACTTCCTCAGTCTTACCAACCATCATACCCAAACTCGCCACTACTCGAGCATCGGTCAAAGCCTCAGATGGGGCCCCTAAAAACCGCAGCCACACCTGTGTCAGCGGTTTGCCCTTAGGCTCCACCTGTTTCCACTCGTGAAACTCCAGGATGCACTTAGTACCAGGCACCTTGCACAACCCGAAACTCAACAGCTTCTGCAAGTCGTCCACCGTTGGGAAATCAACCCTAAAGACATTGTCCTCGATCCGAACAAGCTCCCACTGAAAATCACCGGGAGCTAGTTCCTGAAGTCTCTGCACAATTTGAGCCTCATACACCACTTCGCGGGTGGCTTTCACAATGCCAGTAGTCATACTCTGAGTCTCAACTGGAATCTCCCTCGCCGCCAGGGACTCAAAGAAAGTGAGCTCGGCACAATATACTCCATACATCGTGAGCGCAGGAGCCTGATCACGCATAACCGGGCAGTGCCCCATAACATGAGCAGTCTTACCACACAAGCTACAGAGTTCCGCCATGCACTCTGCAATAAAGTGGCCTTTCTCACCACATCGATAACATAGCATCTTTTATTTCTTACGCGCCCATTTGGACGCCCTCTCAGACTCAACCCTGTCCCCTGCCTCGGCATCACCTCCAGTAGCAGGAACCTCCACATTGGCCAAAGCCGTCACAACCTCCATCGCCTGGCTAGGCAACTCAGTCGACTGCACAGGATCGACAGCCATATCCGAAGCTTCATGGTCAACCACGACCGGTGGTGGGGGCGGCTTGCGGAACCGACCACACCCACCACCACGATGGCCACGGTAACCACCTCTCTGTCGGTTGTTCGGGCCAGTAGCCCCCTCGACAAAACCACCCGCCGGACCAAGGAATGGTCTCTCAACGGAACCATCACTTTGCCAGGCGTATCCGCGTCCACCTCCCGTAGACGACGAACCAAGGTGCTGGCCTTTCGGGTAAACATCAAAACCATCATCCCCTTGCCCTCTGGGCCGCCCATTAGCTCCACCATCCCCCGCATCCAGCCACACCTGCGATGGATCCGAACGCTTTTGTGCCGGCCTCGCGACATAGTGAGGCGGTGGCACGGCATGACGCACTGGCGGCGCAACACCCCGTCCCACGGCCACTGGCACCGGAGGTCTCGGGGGAGGGGCACCGCTCCCCGCAGCAGCAAGGACCGGCGCGGTAGGCCGCAGTCCACCTCGCCCGGCAGTCGGCAACGTCCCAGACGGCACCGCCGGACGCGGCATTGGCGGCCGGGCACCATGGCCACCGCCCCGACCCGCGGCAGGAGGAGGAACCGGCGCTGGCGGGCGGATAGTACCACCCCTACCCGCGGCAGCAACATGTGCCGGAGCCGGTGGGCGAACACTGGGAACTCCGACCCCGCGGCCAAGGGTCGAAGAGTTAGCACCAAGTGGTGCCACGCCCCGACCCGCCGCCGGCACGCCACGGTTTGCCCCAGGAGCACCGGCACCACGACCGGTACCCACAGCCTACGGTGGCACCTCCATGCCACGACCGCCACCAGAGACAGGAGGCGTCACCACTCCGGCACGAGCCGACCCGGCCTGCTCAGCCGCGCTCTTTCCCGCGGCCCCCCGACCCGCCATGAGAAGCGGTGGTATGCGACGGGCACGGCCCCCGCGATCTGCACGGCGATGAGGAGCACGGCGGCAGTAAACCCTACGACGCACGACAGGAACAGAAGGACTAGACGGATCGTTGCATGCCTCTCGCACGTAAACGACCGCCTCGTCCGATAGCCCCTCTATTTCCAGCCCAAAGGGCGCCGGCCCACTTGCGACCCCTTCGTTCTGGGCCTCATACCCAGCCGAAGGCGGCCCAGTTTCCACTGGTGGCCCAACAGCACCAATCAACGCATTCAAACGAGCCGCCCTAGCCGCCGCGATCGGGATCGGCGCCGCCGGCACCGCCTGCTGCCGGCCGGCCGCCGCACGGCCGCCCTTCTTCCTTCTCACTACCACCGTCCACGCTTCCGGAGGAACCAAATCGAAAAGAGTAAGCTTTGGGAGACTTACCTTGGGAATAGGTCCCTTCCATGGCCGAGGGGCAGACGCGGCCGTCCTCCGGTTTACGACACGCCGGAGCAACTCCAAGTTCTCTCCGGGACGCAAACCGGTCCTCGCCGGATCCTCTGGAGGGACCACCGCCTCCACAATCTCCGCCACTTCTTCCTCATCGTAGCCGGGGTTGAAAGCTTCAGAAATCACATTTGAGGGAGTCGGTGAATATTCCGTCGAGCCGCCGGAGCGCCCGCCGTCTTCATCCTCCTCCCCGCTATCCTCCTCCACAAGTGCCCAAAAACGCCCGCCCACCTTCCGGCGATCACCGGGGGTGCCCGCCGTCGACACGCCCGGCGGCATCGAGTCGCCCGTGCGGTCGCCTATATTGTGGTATAAAACAAATGAACAGTATTATTTTGTTTGCAGTGCACATCATATACTAGCAGCCTAAGCTGTATAACTGTAGTGCCTTGCACCGCTCTATACGTACTAGCACCAAAAGTACACAGGAGAAAAATAAAAACTTAGAACATGTATGTATCCACCCTTGATTATCTAGTCTCTCAGTGCCGGAGTACTAGTATATACTGTATATAGTGTGGTTGAGCTGCTGCAAAGGGCGCAGTGGAATTCAGTTTGCTGCCAGGGAGCTGTGCTCCGATCATGTATGTCCACCCTTGATTATCTAGTTTGTGACGTGAAGAGGGGTGTAGTGCACCAGTGCGGTGCACTCCTGTTTGTTTTATCTGTACTTCCACATCATGCTTCAGGGCTCCCTCGTCTTGCTCCCTTCAAGGCGATCAGGGGGCCAACCCTAGCGCCCCGACGGCCGCCCCCTCCCCCTCTCGTCCACCTCGTCGTCCCCAAAGACGTGCGCCGGCTAAGCCCGGGTGCCGCCGGCGATGGGGACGGCAGGGATCTAGGCTGCAGCCCCACGATCTGGAAGGACCGGCAGAGCGAGATCGCCCTTCGGTCTTCGTCTTTCCCGGCGGTTTGGCGCTGCTCCGGTGGCTCCGTAGGGAGGGCGGATCAGGAAGGGATGTGGCCATGGTTGACTGGTCTGCGGCGCCTCCGGTCAGATCTGATCTGGCCGGTGCCGCTGGCGGTGGTGGCCATCTCCTCCGTCGGAGGTGGTCGGCCTGAGGCTGGATGGTCAGATCTCGAGATCCGCTATCTAGTTCCAGCTACGAGTCGGGAAGACATAGTTGCTGGTGAAAACCGAGCCAATGGTGTTTGGCGTCGTTACCTTGATGAAGACATTGTCCTGTAACTACTGTCGACCAACTCATGCTGCTCCGGGGGAAACCCTAGGATCTGGTCTTTCAGATCGGACGATAGCGATACTGCAGTGTCGTTTTCTCTCTTGGGAGCATTGTTTGTGGAGCAGAGCTGGAAGATAGAGGCAGGAGGTAGAGCGGCTTCGTCCTGCACACAAACAATGCATAGAATCAGAGATGCCAGATTTTTGGGTCTATGGTGCGCACGTGCCCATATCGTCCATTGGGGCATTGGACTTCTTAAAGCACAGTTAATAGTACAATCAGCTGCTGGCTATATGATGTCGTCACATCATCTATAGTCAATTGTTTAATCGGTAAGTACAATAGTTAGATATAAATATGTACTAGTTACTGATATATGGCCCGCTTTACCCTCTCACCCTGTATCTAGGAGCAAGTGCTGCAGCCAGCTGTTAATCTATAACCCGCTTTTCTTCTCTCTTCTCTTCTCTTTTCTCTAACAAAGCAAAAATATAATATTTTAAGTCTTACGACCCGTCTACATCATTTTATTATACTTGCTCTTAGGCGGCGCTCTGAGGGGTGCTTTTGATTTTGGTGGTGATCTTCAAGTAACGACGCGGTCTTTATTGTCCTTCCTTCCTTGGAGGCATTATCCTGCAATTGCCTACATCGGGTGTTGCCAACGGCAAGGTTGATTTTGATGTTACATTGTTGTAGGTTATTGATCGCTTCGGCAAGATATTCAGTATGCCATATATAGAGATAAAAAGACCTATGAGTGTTTCAGGAGATAAGCTCATTAAGAAATTTAAAGAAACTGAAGATTCAGATCTCAGTCGTCGCCGCCCCCACCCCTCCACCTCCGTCTCCCGCAGCCGCAGGAGGGAAGTCATCGGGCTAAGCATGCACGGCTAACGGCGGTGGCCATCCTTCATATCCTCGCATGGCGAGTAGCGGCGCGAGCCTTTCATCCCCACAATGGGATCTCTGGCTACTGTAGATTGGCGGCCCTGGACGTCGAGGTGCATGTGCGGAGACAAACGCCGAGGCGGCGGCCCCGGTCTTCGTCGGCGAGCTTGGCGACCGTTGTGGCCGCGAGGACGGCAAGACGCCTGGTTCGGGGGACCGGCGCGGCTAAGCCCATCATCACCGTGTGGTTGCGGGTGGTGACAGTAGTGTGCGCTCAGATCTCTGGCCTACAGTTGAGAGCCGGTGGGCGATGGCATGGGGCGGCGTTGTTCTGCCAAATAAAGGCGCCGGTCTTAGGGTTCCTCTCACGCCAAGACGAAGATATGCTTGTTGCTTGTCCTCCTTGATCTGGCCGGAGTGTCAAGCTCCAAAAGGCTCCGCAGGCGAACTTCCTTGGGCGCCTCATGCTTATAGACGTATGCCTTTTGGTTTATGTAATGCACCAGCTACCTTCCAAAGATGTATGATGGCTATATTCTTTGACTTTTGGTGAAAAGATATGTGAGTTTTTCATGCATGATTTCTCTGTTTATGGATCCTCTTTCGATGATTGCTTGAGCAACCTTGATCGAGTTTTGCAGAGATGCGAAGAAACAAACCTTGTCTTGAATTGGGAGAAGTGCCACTTTATGGTTAATGAAGGTATTGTCTTTGGGCATAAAGTTTCTGAAAAAGGTATTGAAGTTGATAAAGCTAAGGTTGATGCTATTGAAAAGATGTCATGTCCCAAGGACATCAAAGGTATAAGAAGTTTTCTTGGTCATGCTGGTTTTTATAGGAGGCTCATTAAGCTTTCTCAAAAATCTCTCGGCCTTTGACTAAATTATTACAAAAAGATATACCATTTGTCTTTGATGATGATTATGTAGAAGCATTTGAAATACTTAAGAAAGCATTGATCTATGCACCTATTGTTCAGCCACCTGACTGGAATTTACCTTTTCAAATTATGTGTGATGCTAGTGATTATGCTGTAGGTGTTGTTCTAGGGAAAAGAGTTGATAAGAAACTAAAGGTTATTCAATATGCTAGTAAAACTCTAGACAATGCCCAGAGAAATTATGCTACTACTGAAAAAGAATTCTTAGTAGTTGTATTTGCTTGTGATAACTTCAGACCTTATATTGTTGATTGTAAAGTAACTATTCACACTGATCATGCTGCTGTTAAATATCTTATGGAAAAGAAAGATGCTAAACCTAGACTTATTAGATGGGTTCTCCTGCTACAAGAATTTGATTTACATATTATTGATAGAAAGGGTGTTGAGAACCCCGTTGCAGACAACTTGTCTAGATTAGAGAATGTTCTTGATGACCCACTACCTATTGATGATAGCTTTCCTGATGAACAATTAAATGTCATAAATGCTTCTCGTACTGCTCCATGGTATGCTAATTATGCTAATTACATTGTTGCTAAATTTATACCACCTAGTTTCACATACCAGCAAAAGAAAAAGTTTTTCTTTGATTTGAGGCATTACTTCTGGGATGACCCTCATCTTTATAAAGAAGGAGTGGATGGTGTTATTAGACGTTGCGTGCCTGAGCATGAACAGGAACATATCCTACGCAAGTGTCACTCCGAGGCTTATGGAGGACACCACGCTGGAGATAGAACTGTACATAAGGTATTGCAATCCGGTTTTTATTGTCCTACTCTCTTCAAGGATGCCCGTAAGTTTGTCTTATCTTGTGATGAATGTCAAAGAATTGGTAATATTAGTAGACGTCAAGAAATGCCTATGAATTATTCACTTGTTATTGAACCATTTGATGTTTGGGGCTTTGATTATATGGGACCGTTTCTTGCCTCTAATGGATATACACATATTTTAGTTGTTGTTGATTACGTTACTAAGTGGGTAGAAGCTATTCCAACTAGTAGTGCTGATCATAACACTTCTATTAAGATGCTTAAAGAAGCTATTTTTCCGAGGTTTGGAGTCCCTAGATATTTAATGACTGATGGTGGTTCACACTTTATTCATGGTGCTTTCCGTAAAATGCTTGCTAAGTATGATGTTAATCATAGAATTGCATCACCTTATCACCCACAGTCTAGTGGTCAAGTAGAATTGAGCAATAGAGAACTCAAATTAATTTTGCAAAAGACTGTTAATAGATCTAGAAAGAATTGGTCCAAGAAACTTGATGGTGCATTATGGGCCTACAGAGCTGCATATAAAAATCCTATGGGTATGTCTCCATATAAAATGGTTTATGGAAAAGCATGTCACTTACCTCTCAAACTAGAACATAAGGCTTATTGGGCTATTAAAGAGCTCAATTATGATTTCAAACTTGCCGGAGAGAAGGGGTTATTTGATATTAGCTCACTTGATGAATGGAGAACACAAGCCTATGAAAATGCCAAGTTGTTTAAAGAAAAAGTTAAAAGATGGCATGACAAAAGAATACAAAAGCGTGAGTTTAATGTAGGTGATTATGTATTGCTATACAACTCTTGTTTAAGATTTTTTGCAGGAAAACTTCTCTCTAAATGGGAAGGTACTTACGTTATCGAGGAGGTCTATCGTTCAGGTGCCATAAAAATCAACAACTTCGAAGGCACAAATCCGAAGGTGGTGAACGGTCAAAGAATCAAACATTATATCTCAGGTAATCCTATAAATGTTGAAACCAATGTCATTGAAACCGTAACCCCGGAGGAATACATAAGGGACACTTTCCAGAATGTTTCAGACTCCGAAAAGGAATAGGTATGTGGTACGGTAAGTAAACTGACTACAAAATAGTTCTAAAGGCAATTTTTCTCCATTTTGGAATATCTAGAAAAATAGAAAAATAAGAAGCAGTCCGGGAAGGACACGAGGCCTCCACGAGGGTGGAGGGCGCGCCCTACCCCCTGGGTGCGCCCCCTGCCCCGTGGGCACCTCGTGTGCTCTCCGGACTCCGTTTTCTTGCACGTTACGTATTTTGGTCGTTAAAAATTTATTATATAATCTCCCGAAGATTTTGACTCATGAATCATGCAATTGTCCTCTGTTCTTGTTTCGAGCTGTTTTCTGTCAGGGGTTGTCAAGGCCAGGCATCATGTCGTCCCCCTCCTCCAACAATGGTGACAACGATGCTTGGCTAATGAAGATAGAGCTGAAGAGGGAAGAACCCATGGAGATCAACAAGGATGAAGGGATCAAGAAGGCCACGGAGGATCAAGCTCCTGAAGACAACCTTCAACTTGATCACAATCTTCTTACCCCAACTGAGATCGAAGCTTTCAAGATGATTGAGTTAGCTCGTATACAAAACAAGTAGCTCACACGTGAAAATATTTTGTTGAAGGAGCATATCATCGCACTCAAGGGCATTATCCGCAAGTTGCAGGATCTTTTACGCTCGATGTGCGACTACCCATCACCAACTACAACTCCATCATCACCACCTCCGAGGAAGGAAATATAATCACATGGGTATGGGCACTCCCCTTGGCAACTGCCAAGCTTGGGGGAGGTGCCCCGGTATCGTATCACCATCACATGTCTATCTTTACCATTTTTCTTAGTTCAATCCTTTTAGTAATATTTTGATCTAGTAGAATAAAAGTTTTGGGATCTAGTTTTGAATTTTTCTTTATGATCCCTTTATGTAATCGAGTCTGTGAGCTACATAATAAATATTAGTGTTGAGTCAAGGGCTTGATTATTTTGCCATGATCTTGAGTAAATAAAAGAAAATAGAAAATAATAAAAAGAAACAAAGAGATCATAGTGATTTTATGGAGAGAAATGTCTTCACATAGAAAGAGTATGGTGATTAAAAATTGTTGAGAGTTGACAAACATAGCTTTGGTCATCGTTGCAATTAATAGGAAGTAATAAAGAAAGAGAGGTTTCACATATAAATATACTATCTTGGACATCTTCTATGATTGGGAGCACTCATTAAAATATGACATGCTAAAGAGTTGATGTTGGACAAGGAAGACAACGTAATGGGTTATGTTTTTTCTTATATCTGAGATAAAGTATATTGTCATGGATCATCCAACATGTTGAGCTCGCCTTTCCCCCTCATGCTAGCCAAATTCTTTGCACCAGTATAGATACTACTTGTGCTTCCAAATACCCTTAAACCTAGTTTTGCCATGAGAGTCAACCATACCTACCTATGGATTGAGTAAGATCCTTCAAGTAAGTTGTCATCGGTGCAAGCAATAAAAATTGCTCTCTAAATATGTATGATTGATTGGTGTGGAGGAAATAAGCTTTATACGATCTTGTGATGTGGAAGAAATAAAAGCGATGGACTGCATAATAAAGGTCTACATCACAAGTGGCAATATAAAGTGACGTCCTTTCGCATTAAGATTTTATGCATCCAACCCTAAAAGCGCATGGCAACCTCTGCTTCCCTCTGCGAGGGGCCTATCTTTTATTATTATCTTCTACCTTATGCAAGAGTCATGGTGATCTTCACCTTTCCTTTTTAAATTTTATCGTTTCACAAGCACAGGATGTTGGAAAGATCCTGATATATATATATATATATATATATATATATATATATATATATATATATATATATATATATAATTGGATGTAAGTTAGCATGAGTTATTATTTTTTACATTACCCTTGAGGTAAAAGGTTGGGAGGCGAAACCATAAGCTCCTATCATTCTCTATGTCCGGTTAAAACTCCGTAACCACAAGTATTGCGTGAGTGTTAGCAATTGTGAAAGATTAAATGATAGTTGAGTATGTGGACTTGCTAAAAAGCTCTAACATAGACTCTTTCTGATGTTATGATAAATTGCAGTTGTTTCAATGACTGAGATTATAGTTTGTTGGTTCTCAATAAAGTTTCTGATTCATACTTTGCATTCTGAATAGATTATTACTTGAGCATAACAGATCATATGACATTACCCTTATATGTTGCTGCTATGAGAATAATCATGATGCCCTCATGTCCGTATTTTATTTTATTGACACCTCTTCCTCTAAACATGTGGACATATTTATCGTAATCGGCTTCCGCTTGAGGACAAGCGAGGTCTAAGCTTGGGGGAGTTGATACGTCAATTTTGCATCATGCTTTTATATCGATATTTATTGCATTATGGGCTGTTATTACACATTATGTCACAATACTTATGTCTATTCTCTCTTATTTTACGAGGTTTACATAAGGAGGGAGAATGCCGGCAGCTGGAATTCTGGGATGGAAAAGGAGCAAATATTAGAGACCTATTCTGCACAGCTCCAAAAGTCCTGAAACTCCACGAAAGTTATTTTTGGAAATAATAAAAAATACTGGGCGAAAGAAATACCAGAGGGGGCCCACACCCTATCCATGAGGGTGGGGGCGCGCCCTACCTCGTGGGCCCCCTGTTGGCCCTCCAGTGCCCATCTTCTGCTATATGAAGTCTTTCGTCTGAAGAAAAATCATAAGCAAGCTTTAGGGACGAGACTCCGCCGCCACGAGGCGGAACCTTGGCAGAACCAATCTAGGGCTCTGGCAGAGCTGTTCTGCCGAGCACACTTCCCTCCGGGAGGGGGAAATCATCGCCATCATCATCACCAACGCTCCTCTCATCGGGAGAGGTCCAATCTCCATCAACATATTCATCAGCACCATCTCCTCTCAAATCCTAGTTCATCTGTTGTATCCAATTCTTGTCTCTAAGTCTGGGATTGGTACTTGTAGGTTGCTAGTAGTGTTGATTACTCCTTGTAGTTGATGCTAGTTGGTTTATTTGGTGGAAGATCATATGTTCAGATCCTTTATGCATATTAATACCCCTCTAATTATGAACAAGAATATGCTTTGTGAGTAGTTACGTTTGTTCCTGAGGACATGGGAGAAGTCTTGCTATTAGTAGTCATGTGAATTTGGTATTCGTTCGATATTTTGATGAGATGTATGTTGTCTATCCTCTAGTGGTGTTATGTGAACATCGACTACATGACACTTCACCATTATTTGGGCCTAGAGGAAGGCATTGGGAAGTAATAAGTAGATGAGGGGTTGCTAGAGTGACAGAAGCTTAAACCCTAGTTTATGCGTTGCTTCGTTAGGGGCCGATTTGGATCCACATGTTTCATGCTATGGTTAGGTTTACCTTAATACTTCTTTTGCATTTGCAGATGCTTGTTGTCGGAGTAATGGGCCACGGGTAGGCTAACCCGAGACACAGAACCTTTCAAGACATCGGGGCAAGCTTCGCCCCTCAAGAATCCCAAGGCGGAAGGGCCGCCTCTGGGAGCCGGCCGCAGCACCGCCGACTACCCACTCACGGCCGAATCCCAGAGACGACTACGAAATGAGCCGACTCCCAGCTGGCGACTTCCAGAGAAGCCGACTATGGGGAGTCGGCCCACGACTTCACCACCCTCTGCCTTCAAGAAGAAAGATGGGACGGGGGATGGCCACAGTACGCCCCCACCCTGATTACCAAGGGTGGGTATGTCTATAGTGCGCCGTACCGAAGGAGATCTCCGTCCGGCGCGGCACTGTTGCCATGCCGGCCCCGACATCCGCCCTAGTGGCGGAACCCTGTTCCCACGTTGGCCCGCCTGTACGGCATGGAGACGGCGGCCCCCGCTAGTCAGCCGGGGGACCGAAGACGACGAGAGCACCATAGGTCAGATCCTATGGGAGTCGGCCTCCGAGAGTCGGCCAGCTCCTCCCACAGGCCCCGCACGCCATTAACCAGACAAGATGGGGAGTGGCGACAGTGATCGCCCGTCAGGCGGCGACACTGTTGCCACGACCCCACGACCAAGCCAACGTCATCAGAAGCACGGCTACAGTGGTCGAGTCAGTCGGCGGGGCCCACAGGCGGTGGGCCCTAGTAGTCGGCGGAGAAGACGGCGGCCTGAGAGACAGACGGCTGGGACCCGCGCCCAGCCAGATTACCATTGTACCCCCGGAGGGTAGGCCTATATAAACCCCCCGGGGCACCCATGCAAGGGGTTCGATTCTTTAGACACTAGACCAGAGAACACAAGGGGGAGAGAGCTAGCCTTGCCTTCTCCTACCTCCAGGAAACAGCTAGGAGCAACGTTGTATACACTTTGCCATAGTGATCATGCGGAGACCCCGCAGAGCAGCAATAGGGGTGTTATCTCCTCGGAGAGCCCTGAAGCTGGGTAAGATTCGCCGGCGTGAATGTCTACCCCTCATCCCGCTTCCAGGCACCGGCGACGTTCTACTCGCCCCCACCATGATAAGTCATCCTTTGGCATATGTCGCACGTAACCCCCGACATTTGGCGCCCACCGTGGGGCGAGGTGCACCGTCGTCCGGAGACCAGTTCTGGACGGGAACCCTTTTCCTCCCTGGTGAGCGCAGCCAGCCCGGCACGCCAGAGGGAGTCTGCGCCGACGCGCTGCATGGTGCTGAGGTCGCCTGCGCGGCCAGCTCCCTCGCCGAACTTGTCGGCGAGGTTCGCCTCTCCGACGAGCCTGCATCCGACACAGGCACCGGCGGCCCCGAGAGCCTTCTCGCGGGCCTCCTCGACCAACTCCATGTCGCCGGCGAGCCTGCCGTGGACCTGGAGTACGTAGGCTCCACCGACCCGATGCTGGTCGACTCCGACACTGCGTCGCTCGACGCGTTTCCCACCAACGTTGTGGTCTACGACGAGCCGCTCCCTCGCGCGGAGAGCGGCGGAAGCACCGTCACATAAGTGCTCGTCATCGGTCATGGCGAGCACTCCGACGGAAGAGCTCACGACCCGCTCGATGCGGCGCTGCAAGACCTGGATGCGCCCATTCTAGAGGACGCTGACGCCGAGACGCTGGAGGCACGCCGCCTCCAGCTCGTCGAAGGCGCAAAGAAGCTGGCAAGCATGAGACGCTTGTTAGAGGCCTACCAGCGTGAGATGGATCGCGCTGTGGGCGGCTCACCGGCCCCAACGGGGCCTAGCCGCCTAGGCACCATCCGGCAACGCGGCGCGGACATCGCCAGCATGTTCGGGGCCAATCGCCCTGTATACGCCACGCCCGCGGAGAACATCCGAGCCGCCCAGGCGGCGGCAGACGAGTTGGACAACCTCGAAGGCGAGGAGCGCCGCCTGATGACGGAGCGTGTCCAGCGGCTCCTCAACGCAGCTACCGCGCAGAACGCGGCCTGCTGCCACACTGAGGCGCCGCAACGACAGAACGACGACCTGCCACCCCGCCGAGATCAAGGCGCGATGTCTCGGACGCCGACTGGCGGCGTCCATGGAAGGAAAGACAAGGATCCAGCTGCTAGTCGCAGTCGGACTCACATCACCATCGAGCGCGACCAAGACGGCCGCCCGAGAGCAGTGGAGTGGCGGGACGACTATCTGCCTCCTCCACCTCGCAGAGAAAGGCGAGTCTCCCCGCCACCCGTTGAGCATCCGACTCTCGGAGGCCGCCTCGGCCGCCGAGAAGGAGTCGGAGAGAATGATGCCCACCACCGGATCGACCGACTCCACCGATCCCTGGCGCTGGAAGAAGAAGATGAGTTGGGTCCGCCGTGTTTCGGCCCCCGCATCCGAGATGAGCCCTTTCCCAAAGGGTTCACTCTCCCCAGAGATACTCCCAAGTACACCGGCTCCGTGAAGCCGGAAGATTGGCTGGTTGACTACGCCACGGCCGTCGACATAGCAAGCGGCAACAAGCGTGTTGCCGTGAAGTACGTTCCACTCATGCTCCAGGGCACGGCCCGGACATGGTTGAACAGCCTGTAGCCCCGCAGCATCAATAGCTGGGTCGACTTCACAGAAGATTTCGTCCGCAACTTTACAAGCACGTACAAGCGGCCTCCCAAGCCTCGCCAGCTCTCCTTGTGCGTGCAGGGCCCCAACGAGTCGACTCGCGACTACCTCACGCGTTGGGCCGAGCTCCGAAACTCCTGCGAGGGCGTGCACGAGGTACAGGCCATCGAGTACTTCACCGCCGGGTGCAGAGAAGGCACCCTCCACAAACACAAGCTCCTCTGCGATGAGCCAGAGACACTGGACGAGCTGCTGATCATAGCAGACAAGTACGCCACAGCCGACTCCTCCATGAAGACGGAGATCCAAGTTAGCACAACCGGCAAAGTGGCCCCTCAGGCTCCCAGAACTCCGGCCGGAGACGCCAGTCGGCGACAGCAGCAGAGCGACCTCAAGCGCAAGGCCCCGCAGCCGGATTTCGGCAGCCGGCAGGTGGCGACAGTCGAAGACCAGCAGCCAGAGGGGCAGCCTCCGCCCAAGCGGCAGAAGGGCGGCAAGTCCAACTGGTTGCCGGCTTTGTCTTACGAGCAGATTCTAGATGGCCCATGCAAGTTTCACAGCGGCGCCAAGCCGTCAAATAACACCACCCGAAAGTGTCACTGGCTCACCAGGATCGCCAAGGGAGACGGCCTCATGCCTCCTCCGCCTGCTGGGCAGCCGCCTCCGCCTCCACCCCAGCAGCCGGCTATCAGGCTAGTCGGCGCAGTACAAGACGAGTACCCAGAAGAGCATGGGGCCTATGTGGTGTTCACCAGTGTGGTAGACGACAAACGCAGCAAGCGGCTGCAGCGGGAAGAAGTGAATGCAGTGGCGTCAGACACCCCACAGTTCATGCACTGGTCCGAGAAGCCTATCAGCTGGAGCAGAGCTGATCACCCAGAGGTGATGCCGAATCCGGGTTCCTACGCCCTGGTCCTGGATGCCACCTATGCCACTGATAGGCGGGCCGCTCGCTTCTCGCGAGTTCTGATAGACAGAGGTAGACATATCAACATCCTGTACAAGGATACCATGGAGAAATTAGGAATCAAGCAAAGACAGCTTCAGAGCAGCCGGACTATATTCGATGGCATTGTCCCTGGCCTTTCCTGCTCCCCAATCGGCAAGATTTTGATAGATGTCCTCTTTGGAGATAAGGATCATTTCCACCGAGAGCTAGTCTGGTTTGAAGTGGTGGACCTTGAGAGCCCGTACCATGCGCTGCTTGTCCGACCTGCTTTGGCCAAGTTAATGGCGGTCCCCCACTACGCCTACCTCAAGATGAAGATGCCGAGTTCCAAGGGGATTCTGACTATAGCCGACGACTATAGAAAGTCGTCCGCTTGCGCGGCCGAGAGCAGCCGGCTGGCCGAGTCGCTGGTTATTGCAGCAGAGAAGCGGCTTCTTGATCGGGTTGTGGCGATGACCGGCAAGCAGCCAGAGATGTCGCCCAACCCCAAGGAGTCGGAAGCTGAGGGCTCGTTCAAGCCAGCAAAGGAGACGAAGAAGATACCCTTGGACCCAGAGCACCCGGAGAGGTACGCTGTCATAGGTGCAAACCTTGACAACAAATAGGAAGGCGAGCTCGTCGATTTCCTCCGTGAGAATCGGGACATCTTCGCATGGTCCCCCAAGGACATGCCAGGTGTACCGACGGAATTTGCCGAGCACAAGTTACATGTTCGGTCTGATGTGAAGCCCGTCAGGCAGCCCTTGCGCCTCCTGTCAGAAGAGAAAAGAAGAGTTGTTGGAGAGGAGATCGCCCGGCTCCTTGCAGTCGGCTTTATCATGAAAGTGTTTTTTCCAGAGTGGCTAGCAAACCCAGTCTTAGTGCTGAAGAAGAACAAGCAGTGGCGGATGTGTATTGACTACACAAGCCTCAACAAAGCTTGCCGCAAAGACCCGTTTGCTTTGCTGAGAATCGATCAGGTGATGGACTCCATAGCAGGATGCGAGCTGTTGAGCTTCTTAGATGCCTATTTAGGATATCACCAGATCAAGCTGAACCCGGCGGATAGACTAAAAACCACCTTCATCACGCCGTTTGGAGCCTTCTGCTACCTGACCATGACGTCCGGCTTGAGGAAGGCCGGCGCCACCTTTCAGCGTTGCATGCAGAAGTGCCTCCTCAAGCAACTCGGCAGAAATGCCCACGTCTACGTGGATGATGTGGTGGTAAAGACAGAAAAGCGCGGGACTCTACTGGAAGACCTCAAGGAGACCTTTGAGAACCTGCGTCGATTCCAGATCAAGCTCAACCCCGAAAAGTGTGTCTTCGGAGTACCAGCCGGCCAACTCTTTGGCTTCCTGATCTCCGAACATGGCATAGAGTGCAACCCCGTGAAGATCAAGGCCATCGAGAGGATGGAGGTACCCAGCCGACTGTTGGATGTGCAGAAGTTCACCGGCTGCCTGGCATCCATCAGTCGGTTCATTAGTCGGCTGGGCGAGAAGGCTCTTCCCTTGTACCAGCTCATGAAGAAGACTAATTTTTTCGAGTGGAACCACAAGGCGGAAGAGGCCTTTCTCCAGCTGAAGAAGATGTTGGTTACTCCCGCTGTGTTGGCGGCTCCGACTCCCAAAGAGCCCATGCTCCTGTACATCGCCGCCACCAGCCGGGTAGTCAGCACAGTCATTGTAGTTGAGCGCAAGGAGGAAGGCAAGGCACTACCTGTCCAGAGACTGGTATATTACCTGAGTGAAGTGCTGTCAACCTCCAAGCAGAACTACCCCCACTACCAGAAGATGTGCTACGGCGTGCACTTTGCCGCCAAGAAGCTGAAGCCTTACTTCCAAGAGCATCCAATCACTGTGGTCTGCACAGCCCCACTACCCGAGATCATCGGAAGCCGAGATGCGTCTGGCCGAGTGGCCAAATGGGCCATAGAGTTGGCCCCCTACACGATCTACTATCAGCCCCGCACCGCCATCAAGTCGCAAGTACTGGCCGACTTCCTTGTCGACTGGGCCGAGACCCAGTACCTGCCGCCAGCGCCCGACTCCACCCATTGGCGGACGCATTTCGATGGCTCCAAGATGCGCACTGGCTTGGGAGATGGCGTTGTTCTCACTTCCCCTAAAGGAAACAAGCTCAAGTATGCGCTACAGATCCATTTCGCCGCCTCCAACAACGTCGCTGAGTATGAGGCGCTCATTCACGGGCTCCGGCTTGCCAAAGAGCTTGGCATTCGCCGGATCCTGTGTTATGGCGACTCCGACTTGGTGGTCCAGCAGTCATCTGGCGACTGGGACGCCAAGGATGCAAAAATGGCAAGCTACCGCTTCCTCGTGCAGCAACTCAGCGGATATTTCGAGGGGTGCGAGTTCCTCCACGTGCCAAGAAACGACAACGACCAAGCAGATACTTTGGCACGAATCGGCTCCACCCGCCAAGCAATACCATCCGGCGTCGCTCTTCAGCGCCTCCTCAAACCGTCTATCAAGCCCTCACCGGAGTCAGACTCCATCTTTGTGCCGGCTCCCTCTAAAGAAGTCGGATCCGGCTCAAGAGCCCCAGCAGACGGCACAAAAACCCCTGCAAACGACTTCAAGAATGCCGCAGTCAAAGCCGGCCCGGGGACTTCAGAACCCGGCCTGGGGACTGCGGCGACCAGACAAAAGACTCCAGAGCTCGGCCCGCGGACTTCGTTGATCCAGCAAGCGGCCGCGGACTCCAGCCCGCCGCCTCCCAGCCCAGCCGCCCTCGTCCAAGTCGCAGTTCTGGCAGTTGAAGAAATAGCAGCTACCTCATGGGCACAACCCATCCTTAAATTCCTGGTGAACAAGGAGCTGCCAACTGATGAAACCTTGGCTCGGCAAGTACAATGCCGGGCGGCAGCATACACCATAGTCAACAGAGAGCTAGTCAGGCGCAGTGTCACTGGTATTTACCAGCGCTGCGTCGAGCCGGAGCAAGGCCAAGAAATTCTCAAAGACATCCATCAAGGCGAGTGCGGCCACCATGCGGCCTCAAGAGCATTCGTCGCCAAAGCTTTCCGGCACGGTTTCTTCTGGCCGACTGCCCTAAAAGAGGCCAAAGAGTTGGTCCAGAAATGCAAGGGGTGCCAGAAGTTCCGCTCCAAGCCGCATCAGCCGGCTTCTGCGCTCAAGACTATCCCAATCGCCCGGCCCTTTGCAGTTTGGGGCCTGGATATGGTGGGACCATTCAAGACGGCACGAGGTGGCCTAACTCACCTACTTGTCGCAGTGGGCAAGTTCACCAAGTGGATAGAAGTAAAGCCCATCAAGAAGTTGGATGGTCCGACTGCCGTGACTTTCATCTCCGACATCATAATTCGGTATGGCATACCGCACAGCATCATCACCGACAACGACACCAACTTTGGCAATGGCGCTTTGGCCCGTTTCTGTGCGACGCAGGGCATCCGACTGGACTTAGCGTCAGTTGCCCATCCGTAGTCAAACGGCCAGGTGGAGCGGGCGAATGGCCTCATCCTGTCCGGCATCAAGCCTCGGCTGATCGAACCACTGGAGCGTTCGGCCGGTTGTTGGCTTGACGAGTTGCCAGCCGTCCTCTGGAGTCTGCGCACGACTCCAAACAAGTCGACCGGCTTCACGCCCTTCTTCCTCGTCTAAGGTGCTGAAGCCGTCATCCCAACGGATATAAAGTTCGACTCCCCGCGAGTCACGATGTACACCGAGGAGGAAGCAGAAGAAGCACGACAAGATGGCGTCGATCTGCTGGAAGAGGGTCGGCTGTTGGCGCTCAGCCGTTCCAGCATCTACCAGCAGAGCCTGCGCCAGATACTACAACAGGAAGGTCAGGCCGAGATCTTTCCAAGAGGGCGACCTTGTGCTCCGACTGATCCAGCGAACAGCCGGCCAGCACAAGTTGTCGGCGCCTTGGGAAGGCCCCTTCATCATCAGCAAATTGCTGGGCAATGACTCCTACTACCTGATCGATGCTCAGAAGCCCCGAGCACGCAAGAGGGACGACTCCAGCAAAGAGACGAAACGACCATGGAACGCAAATCTTCTCCGAAGATTTTACAGTTGATGCAGTATGTACCACGCTACCCTTTTGTAATGAAGTACCAAGACTCCGGGCCCCCCGAGACAAACTCGGGGACTGCCCTTTTTTGTTATATATATGATAAGTATTATGCCTCCGAGTATGCTACTCGTTGTTATGCCGCTTGGCACCGAGCTCGACTAGTCGGCCCGGGGACTCGCCGTCTTGCGCTATGAAAACGCTTCCTGCAGTCGGACAAGTAGTGTGTGGCGCCTAAGCCGTCTCCTGTCAGAAGCCACAGCTCGCAGAGCGACTGTCTGGTGGGCAGGAGTAAGGAAGAAGGGGCGCCCACATGAAAAATGGCTAAGGACTCAAAGCGTAAACATAGCTTAAGCCGGCTTTCCAGCCGTTCCTCGCATAACCGAGTCCTGAGTAGTCGGCTTGCCGTTTTCTATCCGACATGCTAAGAAAACTCTAGAATGGCTAAGTACTTGCCTTCGCAAAGTAGCCAAGTATTTGATCCAGCGGCATCCGCAGAGCGGCTGTCCGACTGGCAAAGACGGCATCTAAGGGAAGGCGGCAAAGGAAAAAGCCAAAAGAGCAATAAGCAAGAAATGATAGAACCTAGATAAATATTTACATAACATAGTCCCTTGGCCGAATCCTCGAACGGAAGTTCAAAATACACCCCGCGGGTGGAATTGTGCGAGTTAACAAAGTTCTTCGAGAAACTACTAAAGCAGATAAATAAAGACAAGGCGGCGGCCTAGGAAGCAGCAGACGGGTTTGGAGGCCCGGAGGAGATGGCGGTGTCAGACGTTGGAGCGGCAGGCTGAGCAGTCTCGGCTTGATCGCCTCCAGCGGTAGCTGGCTCGGTTGGGCGCGGCTCGTTGCTGGAGGCACGGTCGAGCTGAGGCTGATCGCCCGCTCCGTCTTCTGGCGCCTCCATCTCGCCTCTGACCTCCGCCTCGCCTCCCTCCTCGGCACTAGAGCCGATTGTTGGAAATATGCCCTAGAGGCAATAATAAATTAATTATTATTATATTTCCTTGTTCATGATAATCGTTTATTATCCATGCTAGAATTGTATTGATAGGAAACTCAGATACATGTGTGGATACATAGACAACACCATGTCCCTAGTAAGCCTCTAGTTGACTAGCTCGTTGATCAATAGATGCTTACGGTTTCCTGACCATGGACATTGGATGTCATTGATAACGGGATCACATCATTAGGAGAATGATGTGATGGACAAGACCCAATCCTAAGCCTAGCACAAGATCATGTAGTTCGTATGCTAAAGCTTTTATAATGTCAAGTATCATTTCCTTAGACCATGAGATTGTGCAACTCCCGGATACTGTAGGAATGCTTTGGGTGTGCCAAACGTCACAACGTAACTGGGTAGCTATAAAGGTGCACTACGGGTATCTCCGAAAGTGTCTGTTGGGTTGGCACGAATCGAGACTGGGATTTGTCACTCCGTGTAAACGGAGAGGTATCTCTGGGCCCACTCGGTAGGAAATCGTCATAATGTGCACAATGTGACCAAGGGGTTGATCACGAGATGATGTGTTACGGAACGAGTAAAAGAGACTTGCCGGTAACGAGATTGAACAAGGTATCGGGATACCGACGATCGAATCTCGGGCAAGTATCGAATAGATAGACAAAGGAAATTGTATACGGGATTGATTAAGTCCTTGACATCGTGGTTCATCCGATGAGATCATCGTGGAACATGTGGGAGCCAACATGGGTATCCAGATCCCGCTGTTGGTTATTGACCGGAGAACGTCTCGGTCATGTCTGCATGTCTCCCGAACCCGTAGGGTCTACACACTTAAGGTTCGAGGACGCTAGGGTTATAAAGGAAGCTTGTATGTGGTTACCGAATGTTGTTCGGAGTCCCGGATGAGATCCTGGACGTCACGAGGAGTTCCGGAATGGTCCGTAGGTAAAGATTTATATATAGGAAGTATGGTTTTGGCCACCGGAAGTGTTCTGGGCATCACCGGTAGTGTACCGGGACCACCGGAGGTGTCCGGGGGTCCACCAAGTGGGGCCACCATCCCCGGAGGGTTACTTGGGCCAAGTGTGGGAGGGGACCAGCCCCAGGTGGGCTGGTGCGCCCCCCCACAAGTGCCCAAGGCGCAAGGGAGAGGAGAAGGGGGCAAACCCTAGGGCAGATGGGCCCTAAGGCCCATGCTCCCTGCGCCTCCCTCTCCTCCCCTCTTGGCCGCCTCCCCCTTCCCCATCTAGGGCTGCCGCCCCCCTAGGGTTGGGAACCCTAGAGGGGGCGCACCCTCCTCCCTCTCCCTTATATATAGTGAGGCCTAGGGCTGCCCATAACACACGTGATTCGATCTCTCTCTCGTTGGTGCAGCCCTGCGTCTCTTCTTCCTCCTCTCTTGTGGTGCTTGGCGTAGCCCTGCTGGATTGCCACGCTCCTCCACCACCACCACGCCGTTGTGTTGCTGCTGGATGGAGTCTTCCTCAACCTCTCCCTCTCTCCTTGCTGGATCAAGGCATGGGAGACGTCACCGGGTTGTACGTGTGTTGAACGCGGAGGTGCTGTCCGTTCGGCACTTGGTCATCGGTGATTTGAATCACGACGAGTATGACTCCATCAACCCCGTTCACTTGAACGCTTCCGCTTAGCGATCTACAAGGGTATGTAGATGCACTCTCCTTCCCCTCGTTGCTGGTTTCTCCATAGATAGATCTTGGTGACACGTAGGAAAATTTTGAATTTCTGCTACGTTCCCCAACACCGATCACCTCCGCCGAGTCCTCGTCGTAGTCCGGGTTCATCCCAAACCACTCCGGCGGTGCCTCCTCGCCGTTGTCAGCTCGCTCAGGAACAAAGACGTTGGTATCGGCGTACTCGGCGATCGCCGCGGTGTGCTTGACAAGGGCGTCTTCCACGGCTGCCAGCTCCGGCTGGGCCTCTGCCCGGAGCGTGGCCAGCTGGTCTAGGTCCAGGTCTGGATACCACGCCTTGACAAACTCCAAGGCCTAACGCCCTCCAGCCCGTGCTGAGGAGCCTTTCCAAGCCTCCAGACGGCCTGCTGCGACCTCCAGCCAGTCGGCAGTCCGGTTGGGAGTGCGCAGAATCGGCATGTCTGGCCACAAGGCAGCAATCGCCTGGGCGCCAACACTTTGAAGCCGGCCCAGCATCTGGTGATCCGGCCGCAGGCGAGCCTCGATGCTCAGAGGCTGCTCATCAAGGGTCCGGGGGGCATTTGCAGCAACCTCCTCGCCAGCTACCCTCCGCGCCTCGCGATCGGCCTCGATGGCCTAAGTGGCAGCTTGCGTGTGGCCCGGGAAGAAGTCAGCCGAGACGAAAAAGAAGCAAGATAGAAAAAGTAAGAGTCGGCCCGACCTGCAGTCGGCAGCTCAAAGAAAGAGAGTAAAGAAAACTCACCATCGACGATATCCTCAATCTCATGGAAGCCGGAGGTCGCATCCCCTCCTTGTCGGTCCAGGAGGAGCGCTCGGTCTCGAACTCGGCCAGGAGTTCAGTCTCTTTCTCCTTCACCTCCTCCTGCGTCTTCTTGAGCAGCTCCTTCTGCTCCGCCAGCTACGCAGACAGCAGGTCGCGCTCTGTGACGAGCTTGCTGCACTCCACCTCCTTAGCGCGCAAGGTAGTGTTGGCTGCGCCCAGCTGCTCTTGAAGAACGGCATTGGATTCTGAAGAAAAAAGAAAAAAGACGTAAGTCGTCAAACAAGAAGGTCGCCAGGAAGATCCGGCCCGACTACGCAGCAGTCGGCCCGAATCTCGGGGACTACAGCCCGCGGGTGCGCCAGCGCACCCCCGCGAAGAAGGAAACTTACTCCGGCTCTCTGACAAATCGGCGGTCCACTTTCCCAGCTCCTCAACGTTGCGGTTGAAGACGATGACCCGGAGGTTGTGGTAATCCTATGATAAACATTTCAAACAAGAATAAGCATTTGGAACTCGCGAATAGAGTTCCGACCCACCTGCTCAGCAGCCGACCCGGAACTCGGGGACTACACCCAGTGGGTGCGCTGGCGCGCCCCCATAGAGAAGAGCAAGAAAAAACAAAGTCAGAGGAAAGCATACCCGGACGGCCGCTCGCGACGCCAGATGCGTGTTGGTGCAGTTCTGGATGGCGTCGCCTTCGGCTCGCAGCTTCGCCTGGATGTCCATGAGCGCCTGGTTCAGCGGGCCTGTGTCGCCTCCTCGCACCCACCCGACGGGCGCAGCGCTCGTCGCCTCGACGTCTGGGATGGCCGAGCTGGCTGCGCCGGTCTCCAGAGGGCGTGGCGCTGAAATCGCCTTCTCCAGAGGGTGGCGCGTTGGCGAGGCGACTTGGAGGAGCAGATTCGCCATGGCTTCGTCTGTAGTCGGCGGCACCGGCGGGTCCGCCGGCTGTTCACCTCGCGCGCTTCCCGATGGCGGCGGAGGCGGTGGTGGCGGCACAACCGTGTCCGGCCCGGGGGCCTCGCCACCCTCCCTCTCCATAATGGGATGCTCCCCTCCGACTTTCCAGTCTGCTCCGAGAAATCCGGAGGCGGCCGCGCCGAGTTCAGCGGGATGACAAGCAGTGACGACTGGCGGCACGCGACTTCCTCTGCTTGCGCCTTGCCGCGATGGCGGCTTCGACGTCATCCAGTTTCTTCTGGGCAGAGGCGGGCGCCTTCTCAGCCTCCGCCTTCTCTCGGCAGGCATCTTCGTCCTCGTCGCGCTTCTCCTGCGCGTTCCACTCCGTCGCATCCCGGAGGTCGGCGGCGGGGTCAATGCGCCGAGTGGTGGCGGACGACTCTGCCAACCCCCTAATGGAGGCGGCGGTGACCCTCCCAAGGGTGAGAGGAGCTCTGGAACAGGGAAAGCGTGTAAAGGACCTGGACAAAATCCACCAGATGATAAAACAAGACAAAAGACAGAAGCACTTACCCAGAGGATAGCGACGGCTTCTTCACTTCCTTGCGGTAGCGGTTGGCCTTCGCGACCGCCTCTTCCCGCTTGGTCGCGGCGGCCGCCCCCTTGAACTTCTTCTCCCGGCCACCGAGAGAACTCGACCTGGCCCGGCGCTTCCTCGCACCGCCTAGCCCGCCCAAGGCGGCGGACGAGCTAGCGCCGTGGTGGCCGGCTCTTGATTGGTGGCGCGGGGCGACTTCCCCGTCATCATCGACGGGCCAGTCGGCAAATGTGGCCGTGGGCCTGAGGCCGCCTTCCTCTCCTCCACCGCCTCCGTAATTGTCGGCCTCCATCGCCGCCGCCATAGGTCGGGGTCGTCGATGTCGCTCTCCGCTCGATCGGGGACAAACTGGCGGGCTAGCCCCGCAGTGCCGGCCGAGGGCTGGACAAGAGGATTCTAATTCAAAAAATAAGATCAGGAGTCGGATTCGGCTGCAAAGGAAAAGAAGAAGATGAAAGACAACTTACAACCGGCGGGGGTTGGCGCGTGAGTACGGCTCCATGCCGAACTGCCAATCTTCCTAGAGGCCACAGTTCGAGATGAAATTCACCGTGTCCGCCACCTCCGCGTGAGGAATGTCCTTGGTGCACATTCGACTGGGGTCCCGGTGGCCGCTCATCTGATAGATCAGATGAGGCCAGCCTTGGAGCGGCTAGAGGAAGAAGAAAGATGAAGAAGCAAAGGGAAACGAGGGAGAGCGGGCGTGCGTGCTTCGCCGCCCCACTCCCTCCGCCTACTTATAGGCTCGCAGGCTGAGAGGCCGAGGGGGCGTCGTGGGATTAACTGCGCCCACGCGCCCATGACCCCCACGATTACCGCACAAAGTTACTGCGCGCAATTACAGCGCGGGAATCCCAACCGTCCGCACTGCCGCAGTGGATCTGTTCAAAGGCCGAGGCGCGGTGGTGGTGGGCCCCGCCTGCCGGCCTGTCCCGTCGCGCGCGTGGGCTGGCAGACTGGCCCGGCCACGTGGCGCCACCCGGCGGGTCCGCAGCGGGCGGCGACCGTGTAGCTTATCAAGCACGCCGTCTGAATCCCGCCACGACTTTCAAACTCTTTAAAGAGCAAGACGACCTTCGACGAGTCCGGCACTCTGTAGACGGTTTGGTGGAGCTGGCCCGAGCGAGTTCGCCTCGCAATAGTCGGCTCGATGGAAGGCGGCGGGCGATGCCAGGATCTAACCGCTGGAAGGAAGAAACTGTTGAGGCTCCTCGATGTATCTCCCTCGGCGCCTCACCAGCTTCGGGGACTACTGTCGGAGTAATGGGCCACGGGTAGGCTAACCCGAGACCCAGAACCTTTCAAGACATCGGGGCAGGCTTCGCCCCTCAAGAATCCCACGGCGGAAGGGCCGCCTCTGGGGGTCGGCTGCAGCACCGCCGACTACCCACTCATGGCCGAATCCCAGAGACGATTACGAAATGAGCCGACTCCCAGTTGGCGACTTCCAAAGAAGCCGACTATGGGGAGTCGGCCCACAACATCACCACCCTCTGCCTTCGAGAAGAAAGACAGGATGGTGGATGGCCACAGTACGGCCCCCCCACCCCGATTACCAAGGGCGGGTATGGCTACAGTGCGCCGTACCGAAGGAGATCTCCGTCCGGCGCGGCACTGTTGCCATGCCGGCCCTAACATCCGCCCCAGTGGCGGAACCCTGTTCCCACGTTGGCCCGCCTGTACGGCCTGGAGACAGCGGGCCCCGCTAGTCAGTGGGGGGACCGAAGACGGCGAGAGCACCATAGGTAAGATCCCGTGGGAGTCAGCCTCCGAGAGTCGGCCAGCTCCTCCCACGGGCCCCGCACGCCATTAACCAGACAAGATGGGGAGTGGCGACAGTGATCTCCCATCAGGCGGCGGCACTGTTGCCACGACCCCATGACCAAGCCAACGTCATCAGAAGCACGGCTACAGTGGTCGAGTCAGTCGGCGGGGCCCACAAGCGGTGGGCCCCAATAGTCGGCGAAGATGACGGCGGCCTGAGAGATAGACGGCTGGCACCCGCACCCAGCCAGATTACCATTGTACCCCCGGGGGGTAGGCCTATATAAACCCCCGGGGCACCCATGCAAGGGGTTCGATTCTTTAGACACTAGACCAGAGAACACAAGGGGGAGAGAGCTAGCCTTGCCTTCTCCTACCTCTAGGAAACATCTCAAGGAGCAACCTTGTATACACTTTGCCATAGTGATCATGCGGAGACCCCGCAGAGCAGCAGTAGGGGTGTTATCTCCTCGGAGAGCCCTGAAGCTGGGTAAGATTCGCCAGCGTGCATGTCTACGCCTCATCCCGCTTCCAGGCACCGACGACGTTCTACTCGGCCCCACCATGATAAGCCATCCTTTGGCATATGTCGCACCTAACCCCCGACACTTGCAATAGGGGTTAATCATAAGTGGGATGCTTGTCCAAGTAAGGATAGCACCCAAGCACCGGTCCACCCACATATCAAATTATCAAAGTACCGAACGCGAATCATATGAACGTGATGAAAACTAGCTTGACGATAATTCCCATGTGTCCTCGGGAGCGCTTTTCTCTATATAAGAGTTTGTACAGGCTTGTCCTTTGCTACAAAAAGGATTGGGCCACCTTGGTGCACTTTATTTACTTTTGTTACTTGTTGCTCGTTACAAATTATCTTATCACAAAACTATCTGTTACCTATTATTTCAGTTCTTGCAGAGAATACCTTACTGAAAACCGCTTATCATTTCCTTCTCCTCCTCGTTGGGTTCAACACTCTTACTTATCGAAGGACTACGATAGATCCCCTATACTTGTGGGTCATCACTGGCGGCCACTACAACCAGAACAGCGGTGGCAACAATTTTCAGCGGCGCTCCAACAACAACTCCAACCGAGGCCGCCCGTTCCAAGGTTATGATGAGTATGAGAACAAGTGTCAGATTTGAAAAAAAAACTAATCATATAGCTAAGGATTGTAATTGGCGCTATGCCGACAAAAATTCTGAACGCAAAAAGGTTGCAGCCGCTGCGGACAAGTCGTATGGTGTTGATACAAATTGGTACGCCGATACCGGCTCCTCCAATCACATCACCCATGAGCTGGACAAGCTGACGATGTATGAGAAGTATCCAGGCCATGACCAAGTACACAATGCAAATGGAGAAGGTATGGAGATAGCTCATTTTGGTCATTCAATTATTGCAACCCCTAATCGTGACATTCATCTCAAACATATCTTGCATGTTCCCGACAACGCCAAAAACATTCTTTCTATCCATGGCATTGCTCTTAATAGAAAAGTGTTTCTTGAGTTTCACCCCTATTTTTTATCAAGGATCAGGTCACGAGGAGGGTTCTCTACCGCGGTAGATGTGTGCATGGGTTCTACCCACTATTTCCTGAATTTCGATGCTTCAATAAACAAGTGTTTGTTGTCATCAAAATCTCATCGGAACGATGACATGCTAGACTAGGACACCCCTCTTTTTATATTGTTCAACAAGTGCTTATAAATAATAAGCTCCCATGTGTTGGTGAGCGTAGTCTCGAAACAATTTGTGATTCATGTCAAAAAGTGAAGTCTCGTCAATTGCCATATCATGTTTCTACTAAACCGCTCCAACTTATTTTTCCCGATGTTTGGGGTCTGGCCCCCTCCTCTGTTGGTAGACATACATACTATGTTAGCTTAATTGATGACTTCATCAAATTTACTTGGATTGATCTTCTTAAACGTCGTTCTGATATGTTCCAAGATTTCCAAAAATTTCAAGCACTTGTTGAACGAAAGTTTGATAGAAATATAATTGATGTTCAATCTGATTGGGGTGGTGAGTATGAGAAGCTCAACTCATTTTTACAAACACTTGGCATTTCTCACCATGTTTCTTGCCCCCCCCCCCCACACACACAACAACAAAAAGGTTCCGCTGACCGCAAGCATAGGCATATTGTGGAAGTAGGACTCACTCTCCTTGTTAGTGCCTCTATGCCTCTCAACTTTTGGTATGAAGCATTCCTTACTTCCGTGCATCTCATCAACATGCTTCCTAGTCGTGTTATTAACAATGAAACTCCTATGCAACGGCTTCTTCATGTCCGGCCAAACTATCAGTCTCTCTGTGTCTTTGGTTGTGCGTGTTGGCCCAATCTTTGTCCTTATAACAATCGCAAGATTATGTTTCGTTCCAAACAGTGTGTGTTTCTTCGCTATGCTGCACAACACAAGGGTGTCAAGTGCCTTGATGTTTCTACTGGACGTGTTTATATCTCACGTGATGTCATTTTTTATGAGACTATCTTTCCTTCCAAACACCTCCATCCCAATGCCGGTGCTCTCCTGCGCAAGGAAATTCTTCCGCTTCCTCCTCATTTGACCACTTTGCATCATCGGGACAATAATTGTGATCACATAGCTAACCTTCCTAACCTTGCAAATGAGCTTTGTGGTACTGCAGGGTCGAACGCTGAAGCAACAGAAAAAAAATTGGCTCAAAATAGTGAGCAATATTTCATGTGCCCCCCATGGTGCAACATCCCTGTCATCGAATCCGCCTCGGGATTGTCACCAGTAGACCTGTAGCAATCCTGTAAGAGATCTATGCAGCGCCCGATCGGCCAGCAACTGTCGCGCAGCTGGACGCGGGCCTCCCGACAATCCCACGCACACACCACCAACCAGTAGCTGACACGCGGCTGGACGCAGGTGAACCAGCTACTGCGCGCGCGTCGCCTTCCGCGGACCACCTGACCATGCGGTTCCGCTTGACACCGCGGGTCTACACGAGGCGGCCTCTGCGCCAATCGGATGCATGCGCAGGATCCCATCCCGATTTGGCGGCAGGCTCTCCAAGATCTTCTGTGTCGTCTCCAGGTATGTCTTCCCCAACTCCAGCCACAGAAGATCCAGCGGCAGGATCAGCTTCGACGTTGTACCAGCAGCAGCGGATCGCTAGATCCTCTGCATCCGAGGCTGATGTATCGAGATCTGCTGCGAATCAACTTATTCCACCACACAAGACTACAATCAGAGGTAATTCAGCATACATATTATCAGGTTAAGTATGGTCTAACATGCTCAACAGGAGAACCTCATACATTCCAAGAGGCATGCAAGGATTCACGTTGGAAGAAGCTATGGAAGAAGAGTTCCAAGCATTGCAGAGAAACAATACATGGCATCTAGTTCCTGCACACCCAGGTAATAATTTGATTGACTGCAAATGGGTATTCAGAATAAAGAAAAAGACAGAAGGCACAATTAGATCATTTCAAGGCCAGACTTGTTGCTAAAGGTTTCAAGCAGAGGTATGGCATAGATTATGAGGACACATTTAGCCCTGTTGTTAAAGCTGCAACCATTCATCTTGTTTTTTCTATTGCTGTGTCCAGAGGATGGAGTCTCAGATAGCTAGATGTGCAGAATGCGTTTCTTCACAGTGTTCTAGAAGAGAAAGTGTACATGGGACAACCTCCAAGTTTTGAGGATAAAAACAAACCTTCTTATGTTTGCAAGCTTGATAAGACACTCTATGGACTAAAACAAGCTCCTAGGGCATGGTACTCATGGTTAAGTGCAAAGCTTCAAGCACTTGGCTTTGTCCCTTCAAAATCTGACACATCTATGTTTATCTATAATAAGTCATCTGTGTCTATATTTTTTCTTATCTATGTTGATGACATCATTGTTACAAGCCAATCCAGTGCAGCAGTGACATGCCTGTTAAAAGATTTGAACATTGAATTTGCTCTCAAGGATTTGGGAGACTTGCACTTCTTCCTAGGTATTGAGGTCAAGAGAAACAGGGAAGGCGGGTCTGCATCTTTCTCAAGAAAAGTATGCAACTGATCTCTTGAATAAGGTGGGGTTGCAAGCCATCACCAACACCGTTATCCAGTACGAAAAAATTAACTCTTGTAGAAGGTGAACCGTTGAATCAAGATGATGGCAACAGGTACAGGAGTTTGGTGGGTTCTCTTCAGTACTTAACTCTCATAAGGCCTGATATTTCCATTGTTGTGAACAAAGTATGTCAATTCCTTCATGCACCTACTACTGCACATTGTACTGCTGTAAAACGCATATTGAGATATGTGAAGAATACTTTGAGTGTAGGACTGACATTTAATAAGTCACCATCTACCCTTGTTAGTGCTTTCTCTAACTCTGATTGGGTAGGTTGCCTAGATGACAGACACTCGACAGCTGGTTTTGCAGTTTTCTTTCGACCTAACTTGATTTCCTGGTGTGCAAGAAAACAGGCTACAGTTTCAAGATCAAGTACCGAGGCAGAATATAAGTCATTAGGAAATGCAACTTCAGAGATCATTTGGGTCAAATCCATGTTCAAAGAACTTGGCATATGTCACACACACACACCTTGTCTTTGGTGCGATAATCTTGGTGCTACATACTTGTCTGCTAATCATGTCTTTCATGCAAGGAAAAAACATATTGAGATTGAATATCATTTTGTTCGAGAAAGAGTTGCCAACAGAGAGTTAGAAATTCGCTTTGTGCATTCAAAGGATCAAGTTGTTGAAGGCTTCACAAAGGCTTTACCTACAAGTCTTTTTGAAGAATTCAAGCATAATCTTAACTTAGTGAAGTTATGATTAAGGGAAGGTGTTAAACATACTATATGTCACGTCTAGTATTGTATCCTTGTGCGCAAAGCTTGTGTAACAGTAGTAGTTAGCAGATAGGAGATCTTCTTGTTTTATTCTCTTTATCTCTCTATCCCTCCTGTAAAATCTCTCTCGGTTAGCTTTGGCAGCCGCCTCCTGTAACCTACGAGATATGGGTCTCTCTGATGCAATATAAACCAATGCGGCCCTCTGTTCGAGGGTAGAGGCGCTTACACATTTGACACCATGTGGTAAACAAAAGCTGGAAACCTTGTCTGGAATCGTTAAGCAATCTGTTGGACTCGGTGCGCTTGCTTTCCATTCAAATATTTTATGGAGATGGAAGCACATCATCGGAGGAAATGCTATCTTCGGTGGAGTCACCTCCTCGCTTGGTCATTTGGCCCGATGGGCAAGCTGGAGCACCTGCCTCGGTGGGTAGCATTACTCAGAAGCAACAACGGGCTCCCTTGCACTACACCCCTCTTCACGTGAAAGGAGTGCACTCCATTGTTTCATCATTTGTACTTCCTCATCATGCTTCCTCTACAGTTTTGTCTAACATGCTTGTGATGTGTTCCGACTTTCGACTAGGAACCCATTTTAAAGTAGCCCTACAGGAACTGCGTGCTACCTGGCTCCCTGCTCATAGCCACAAGGAATAATAAATAGCCTTCATTAAGTGAAATATTGTAGCTTCGGAAAAATAAAATAAAAAATGTGGAACAATGTGTATCTCCCTACAACCATGTTATAAAATGTGGATGGAGTAGCATAGAGCAACATGATACTAGTACCACCTATCGTTCTTTCATAGTGGAACGAAACAAGAGACAAAGCATGGTCTTTGGATGGGCTACAAAGAGCAACTTGTGGGACCGGAAGACATGGGGAGTTATTGGTGTGTGATCTTGTGTGAGTGTTCTTTTTTGGTGTTGTTGTCATGAGCTAGTATGAGAGCATAAACATTGTGCCCCTTTATAGCTTCCAGCATCAAAGGAAGCAGCTTCTTGAACAATAAGGACCTAGACCGTGTCTGTAATTTTTCCCAAAGTAGCTAAGCCTCAGAAACACTAGTATTTCCAATTTTTCGAGATCCATAGGTCATGTAAATTACTTGGAGACACTCACTGGTGCGCATCGGTGCTATACAAACGGTTTTTAACCCCTTTCCGCGATGGCATTTGTACCAAGAAGATTATGTGTATATGGACAGTTTTTAACCTTTCAGAGAAACACTTATCAAGAAGCTACCAGGTAGTACCAAGAGAAACACTTATCATCCGATTTTCGGCCACAGCTTTTAACCTTTCAGAGAAACACTTATCAAGAAGCTACCAGGTAGTACCAAGAGCCTGGTACGTCTGAAGCATTTGTTAGTTGGACATAAGACACATCTTACTAGGACAGGCGGTGTGAAGTTCTTCAACAGATCCTGTGGCCTAGACACCTGGGGTTCTCGGGAACTTGACATCCCTTCAATCAGTATGCCATATAGAGATAAAAAACGACCCATCAGTGTTCCGGGAGATAAGCAAGTTAAGAAATCTAAAGAAGCTGAATATTCTCTTCTCTGGGGTAGAGGTAAACTGGAAACCTTGTTTAGAATCATTAAGAAATCTGCCGGGCTATGTGCGCTCACTTTCCATGGAAATATTTGATTGAGATTGAAGCATCTCATCGGAGGAAATGTCTTCGGTGGAGTCACCACACCTCTCCTGGTCACCAGCTTTGGCCTAACGGGGCAAGCAGGAGCGCTTGCCTCAGTGGGTAGCATCAATTAGAAATGTCTTGATGTTTACTCTTCACAACAAGGGGCTTCACGCCGATGCCATAGACGTCCTTGGGGACCTGCCAAGTCTGCTCTGCCTCAAGCTGTATCACAAATCATATGCCGATGACTGCCTTGTACTTCAGTGTGGTAAAAAAATTAAAGTCAAGCGATTGGTTATTGACAACCCGGTGAATATTGACAAGGTGTGCTTCGACGATGGTTCGATGGCATGTCTTGATGGGCTTACATTGTCATTCCTGCGGGAATCCGAGCACGGGATCTCTAGTCTTGAGAACCTTCTGAAGCTGAGGGAGATAGAGTTCTTTGGTAACATCCTATCGGCCGTGGTGACTAAAGTGGTGTCCTCTGTGAAGACACATCTAAATCATCTCAGAGTAATAGGTGACAAAGGGAACATTGTGATAGAGTATTCTTAGGAAGCAAATAAAGTTTGGTGTATCTTGCTAGCGCATTGAAAGGTTAAATGTTGGTACTACATCAAGACTCTTCACTTCACACGTAATAATTCTTTAGTAGGTAGCCTGTAGTGCAGCATCTTTTGTGCATGTACATATACTCTTCTGATTTTAAGCGAGTTGAGTGTTGCTAGTTTAATATGCACCTTATGATTACTTGGTGAATCTTTGCAGGCGTTCGACACTGGCATCCAGTTTATGTGCGCCGGAGTACTATATAGTGTGGTTAAGTTGATACGAAGGCCAGAGTGGAATTGAACTGAAGTGGCTGCCAGTAAGCTTTGCTCCATGTATGTGTCCACCCTTGACTATCTCGTGTATGACATAGGGCTGCAGTACGGTGCATTCCTATTCGCCTCATCTGTACTTCCTGATCATATATGCCCCGCCCCCCCCCCCCCCCCCCAGTTTTCTCTAGCATGCTACCGATTCTGTGTTCCAACTAGAACTCTTTTCAAGTGATGCGCACCACTATTTTAGCAATTTTATCAATAGTTTTGATCTGACCGTGACCAAGCATAGGAGTACTTGTTTTAGCCATGCATCTTTTAAGAGACTTACGTGTAGGGCAAGATCGTGCCACTACGAGTGGGATGGTTTCACTCGCAGTACTGGGACAACGTCCAAGCACAATATAAACATCTTTGCCCCTAAAGAATGGTAATGTAGTCCCTGGGCAGCATCGGCTGTACATCAAAATCTGGTGACTGTGTCCTGATCCATCAGACTTTAGTTTCAGTGTTCCTCTACTTGTTACAGTAAACACAACAGAAACAATGGTAACTGTGATCCCAAGAACAAATGCAAACGATCCTTCCAGGCTGTATGTATCCCGTCCTGAAATAGGTGACCAAACAAAAGTACATGAGGGCCCAGTCCACCTAAGAGCACTATTCCACGAGAAATAATACATGATAAGCAGCTTTAAAATCCAGTCAGAAATGGTTCATATCTCTAAACTTCCATCGGAGAGGCTAAGATAGTAATGGATATGCCAACATGTGTTGGACATGGCATTCTTAAGAAATACCATGTTAAATCAAGGTTTATATATGTACTGTATTCCTCTAGTGTTGGTGAAGTATAAATATCCATACTGTAATATCCATTAGGAAGAAAACACGGTGTGATGTAACACCTTGATGATGATTTATGTAAGCATACTTAATTTATTTATGTAATTTATTGCTTTGTAATGCTTTTACAAAATAGGATGTCCCGGGGCTCTAAATTCCTGTAGAGTAGGAATTTTTTGAGAGCCACGGATCCCTTTAAGAATAATTTTAAGCGCTTGATCAAACCTTTTGATCTGCCAACTGTTTTTTGTTGCACCACCATGCATCCTCGCCTTTTAGCAGAAGTTTTTTTTTTCAGAAAGGAGTTTCAAATCTCCGGCCTCTGCATCATTGTGATGCACTCATCCATCTTTATTAAAGTTGTTGCAAGCTAATAAAGACCAAGACATAAACAAATAGAGTACATAACATAGACAACTATAGCGGGACTTTCTTCTTTAGTTCCTTGGAGGCGTCACTATGGAGAACCTGGACATCAGGTGTTGTCTTGGTGATGGTTGTGCTGCTGCTGCAAGGCCGGGAACACTATAGCGGGACTTTCTTTTTTAGTTTCTTCTTCTGTTTTTGGTTGTGTGCATCCATCATGTCATTAGGGCATTGCGTTGTTGCAGAGGCTGGGTGTAACTCGTATCTTCGCTATATTAATATCTACTCTTTATCGAAAAATTATATAAAATTAACACCTATGACTAAGTTGACTTCTTCTGCAGCAACGCCTTCAAGAAGGGATACACGTCCTCACGCCGCCATCATCACGTCCGGCCGAAGACGGTCAGGACAATGTTTTTCATCCTAGTTGCGAACAATAACCAATGAAGGCCAACAAATCAGCGAGTTGACAATGCCTTCAACAAGGTAATGACACAAGTGTGTCACTATTGAGTCCGGCCAAGAAAAGACAGAAGAAAAGTTTTCACCCTGGACGTGAAGTGGTGCTCCCGTCACAATCATAATGACGGATCTGTTGATAACCGTGCCAGACAATACTACACGCTAGGCCGGAATGGAGCTACCAGATGGGTGGGATGGGGGGGGGCGCTATTGCGCACCACTGATAAGGCCGTTGCACATGTTCTTGTGTGAAATTGTTCTTTGCCTCATGGTGTTCCATGTCAAGGCTGTTCAATGAGGCCATTTGCTTTAGAATCGCCTCAGATATCTGACACCGTGCCTGGAAACAAAACGTGTAACCCGTAGATTTTACCAAGCCTTTTCAGAGAAGAAGGCCATATTTAAGAAACAAAAATATGATATTTAACCTACACAGAATTCAACTAATACAATACCAGCCAAATGGTATCATTGTCGCCACATCTTAGAGGCAACACCTCCCATCGTTACCTATCGTGCTCCATAATTTGTAACCGGTTTCACCCCTGAAAAAGGAATCTCCGTGAGCAAGGAGCCTTCTTTTTTGATGATAAGATCTTCCACGCTTTGAGATACCCATAGTTATGAAGAATTTTTGTGCCGAAATCTCTCATGCTGATATAAATGTCTCTAACAACCACACCAAGTGTAGCTAATCATCCAAACAAATGCTACCACCAATGAGGTGTTTTCTCCCCGTACTTCGCGTGTCTTCATAAGTTACTGAGTTTCAGAACCTTCCCTTCATATGAGATTGTAGAAAAATCAATGCTAGAAAAAAACTAAGGCATCAGAATTTTAATGCTTAGCATTCTGCAAAAATCTTGTACTTCAGTGTGACAACTAAGTTTGCACAATCGGCAACCTTATGATGGTGAAAAACAAGAAGACCCTCCGCGTCGCTCAAGGTAGGCGACATGGGCGCTGCCCAACCTCCCCACCCGTGAGGCCAGTCACCTCTACCTCTCACTTGTGTGCTACTAGCACTACAAGAAATATGTCAACTTGTGACCTTCTCTCAGTGACCCTAGGAGAATTGGTCATAGATCTATGACCATTTCAGACCAATTGGTCAAAAGATGTTCGGGGGGCTCCAAACCCTAAACCATTATGACCATTTTGGTCAGAAAGGTCGTAATTTCGTTACACGAAATGGTCATAAAGCAAACAACGCTAGTCCGCTGCCTTATTTCTAGTTGTTAACGACCAATATAGATGGTCATAGCCTTGTAAATTGTGGTGGGTTGCTATGACTAGGCGCCACCTCATCAGTTTTGCCTATGTGTTATGTCCATGTGGCAGTTTTTGCCCTAGGTTGTGAAACAACCTATATTTCTGTCATTCCAAAAATTCCCAAAAAAATCTGATAAATTCTTTGGGTGATATCATTGTCAAATATGTAAAAACCTTCCTTGCCTAGTTCAAAAATAATTCAAAAATATTCATTTTTCTATCCTGTTCAGAGTAACAGTTTGTGAAGGAAGTACCACTTTGGCATGTCCAAATAGTATCCATTTTCTACAGTGCTTTACTATGCCCAAATAACCATCCTCCACCAAATGCCAGCTCAATCCATTCATTATTTTGAGCCGAGCTTCAACATTCGTATTTATGTCCAGTGTGGTGGTTTGCAAAGCAAGTACCACATAGGCTCCTCCTTTTGAGCTGAAAATTTGTGAAGACGGTCTTCTTAGTAACTGATCATCCTCAGCCAAAACTCATGCCCATTAGCCATGTACATTTCCCGTACCGCTAATCAAACACTTGGCTGCTTATTCATGTTTGAGCATCGATCGGTCTCCCGTGAGAATCTTATGTTGTGATTTTCTTCCCAGCATCTACCTGGGGAGTGCCCAACCCACTAGACATGCCTAGGCAGCCCAGAACACATGGCAACGCCACGGTCACGCGGTGACCACGCGGCGGGCATGCGAGCTTACGCGCTCTAGAGTTGGGGCCCTCGGCCACCATCCAAACCTCGATGTCTCTTCATCAAACCATGTATTTCTGATTAAATAGATACTTATTTACCTAGAAATGATTTTTGAAAAAAATAAAGAGCAAACTATGACGCAGCTGCAGTTCAAATTTGACCTGCTTCCAACTGAATCGACAGGAATTTGTCTTTTTCCCCAGAGGTGGATCAAAATTTTTGACACCCAACCATTTTGTCAACTGTGCATTAAATATGGCCTAGTATTTTAGAAAATTGATTTGGTCCAATTTTGCAACAAATATATGGTAGGTCCTTCACAAAAAAAACTCATTTTAGGCACTCGGAAAATGGAAAATGGTTTTTTCGTCCAAAGAAAAGGAAAACTTCCTTAGGCAACATTTTTTGCCATTCCAATATGCACCCTTGTGCACAATATGAGATCATTTGAACAAACTATGCCATGAATGTGGCCATAAGATTGATCGTTTGGCTTGAAAGCCATGAATTTTACACACTTGATAGCTCATTTCTGAGAACACTTTTTTAAAATAATTGCCGTATTACAAGTTTGTTATTTTTCCTGGGAACTTGGCCACATATAATGACACAATGCGTAGGTTTCCCAAATTTTTGAATTTTTTGAATTTTTTATGCCCGTTTCAAAATGCGATCAAAACGGCGGGAATGACCGTTCCTAGCTAGCTTGGAATTTTTTTGGTGTTTTTCTGATTAAATAGGTACTTATGTACCTAGAAATGATTTTTATAAAAAATAAAGAGCAAACTATGAGGCATCTACAGTTCAAATTTGACCCGCTTCCAGCTGAATCGGCGGGAATTTGTGTTTTTTACCAGAGGTGGATAAAAACTTTTTGCACCCAACCATTTGGTCAGTTGTGCATTAAATATGGCCTAGTATTTTATAGAAATGATTTGTTCCAATTTTGCAACAATTATTTGGAAGGTCCTTCACAAAAAACCCTCCTTTTGGGCACTCGAAAAATGGAAAATGGTTCTTTCGTCCAAAGAAAAAGAAAACTTCCTTAGGCAACATTGTTTGCCATTCCAATATGCACCCTTGTGCACAATATGAGATCTTTTGAACAAACTATGCCATGAATCTGGCCATAAGATTAATCATTTGGCTTGAAAGCCATTAATCTCCACACGTGATAGCTCGTTTCTGAGAACACTTTTTTTAAAATAATTTCCGTATTACAAGTTTATTATTTTTCCTGGAAACTTGGTCACATATAATGACACAATGTGAAGGTTTTCCAATTTTTTGATTTTTTTTTTGAATTTTTTATGCCCGTTTCAAAATGCGGTCAAAACGGGGGGCTTGACCATTCCTAGCCAGTGGTTCAATCTTGGAAAAATTTTGATGTTTCTCTGATTAAATAGATACTTTTGTACCTAGAAATGATTTTTGAAAAAAATATAGAGCAAACTATGTGGCAGCTGCGGTTGAAATTTGACCCGCTTCCACCTGAATCGGCAGAAATTTGTCTTTTTCATCAGAGGTGGATCAAAGCTTGTGACACCCAACTATTTGGTCAATTGTGCATTAAATATGGCCTAGTATTTAATAAAATTAATTTGGTCCAAAGTTGCAACAATTATTTGGTAGGTCCTTCACAAAAAAACTCATTTTGGGCACTCTGAAAATGGAAAATAATTTTTTCGTCCAAAATAAATGAAAACTTCCTTAGGCAACATTGTTTGCCATTCCAATATGCACCCTTGTGCACAATATAAAATCAGTTGAACAAACTTTCGTTCAAATTTTCCCCGCTTCCTACTGAACGGGTGAAATTTGTTTTTTATAAGAGGTGGATCAAAAGCTTTTGACATGTAACTATTTGGTCAATTTTACATGAAATGTGGTCTAATATTTTTGAAAAATGGAGTTCTGCTATTTTGGAACAAATATTTGGTAGCTTCTAAAAAAACCTTTTGATGCACTCGAAAAATGGAAAATCATCTTTTTGTGCAAAGAAAATGAAAGCCGTCGAACTATGGCATCGTTTGCCATTCTAAGATGCACATTTATGAAAAAAACTAGATCATTTTGACAAACTATGCCATTGTTATGTTTAAAAAAATTCAAAGTTTTGGGTCCAAAATTTTGAGATTCAAGTGCGTTTTAGCCGGCCAATGAGATGCGAGGAACCGCTTTCACACGGATCACCAAATTGAACGCAATCTGAGCCATCCATCACGCATCCCTCCAACGGTGGAGCTTCTCCTGAGAATCAAAAACCCTAACCCACCCACCCACCCTCCCCTCGACGCCCCAGATCCCCACCCGCTGCCACCCTCACTCAGCCACTCCCCCCCAGATCCATCCTCTCCTTCCTCGCAACCCCAAACCCGGCCCCGCCGCCGATCTCCACTCCCCCAAACCGAGCCCCGCCCCACCGGCGACCTCTGCCTTCCTCTCCCCTCGCCACCTCGCCTCCCCTCGTCACCTCGCCTCCCCTCGCCGCCTCCCCTCTCCGTGTTGGCGCCCTCCTGGAGCGCGGCGGTGGTGCTGGCCTCCTACCTCTGTCCCGCCCGTCGCGCTGCCACTGCTATTTATTTCCCCCCAAATCGCCATTGCCCACAGCAGCAAGGAATCAAGATCCAATCCCCTCCACTCCTCCCCCCGGCAAGAGATATCCAGCCAGATCCATCCAGTTCCATGGCGACCGCCGGCAACGCCCCCCGCTCCCGCCAGCGCCAGCACCTCCGCCATGGAGATGGAGATGGGGATGGGGACGGAGTTGGAGCTCTTCTCCTCTCCCCAACCACGCAGCGCAGCGGAGCGGCAGAGGGCCTAGGGTTTCGGTCCCTCCAACACCGGCTGGTCCGGTCCTCTCCGGCAAGCGCACAGCATCTCCGACGAGGGCAAGGTAGGTAAGCCCATCCTCATCCCGAAACCCTAGCCCCTCCTCCTCAATCCCCTCATCTTCTTCCGGATTTGTTGGTCTGATCCATGCTGTTGGTTTGTGCAGGTCATCACCATGGGACGGGTCGAGGCTGTCCATGGAGGAGGAGCACCATGGCGGGCTGTGAAGGAGGAGGACCATGGAGGAGGAGGCACTTCCCTCACTCACTCTCTCTCTCTCTCTCTGTTGAGGCCATGGCCATGGTCAGCCAGGTCTGTCTTTTTTCTCCCTTTGCAATCTCTTTCTCATCCCGATTTGAACATGTTTACTGCCTATTTTGGTTTGTGGTATGATCTGTATGATTGGTTTGTGCAGGTCTATCACCATGGAACGTGCTGCTTCTGCTGCTATGAAGGAGGAGCACCATGCCATCGCCATGGAAGGCCCTTTCCTCTCTTCGTTGATATAAATCTTGGGTCATCAGGATCTTGCCTTCCTTATTTTGCTGCCTCGTTGGTGAAAAGATTAGCCTTGTGAGTGGGAGAAAAATAACATGGACCTTTGCATCTATATGTTTTCAGTGTCTTGATTTATTCAATCTCAATTTGCCATCCTTCTCTTGATTGATGCAAGAGGCAAACACACTTGGAATGTGCAGGAAATGTTGCATTATCTCATTTAGACACGCATATCATCATACTCCAGCACTTGCACTATCATTGGATTCCTTTTTAAGTTACTCGGGTTGCTTAAGTTTATTAACCTGATAGGTACAAATAATACAAAAACTTATGGTTAGATTAGTTCAAGATTGCTTGGCCAAGTATGATACTTCAAGAATCCGTGTGATGCACAATAATTTAGAGTGTCCGCTGGTGACAGATAGATCAGCTCTTGTCCTGGTTAGTAAAACTTATGGAAAATATTTGCATGTTATTAGGTGTTTTGTACTGTCAGACTGCTGTAATTTTAGAATTGTGCATGTCAGGTGAGCTTGGGCTCCTTTCTATGTACAGTATAATTTCGTGACCTAGAACTACCACATATCTGTTTGTGCTAGATGTTTCGACTGTTTTATTGTTATAAATTTGTGCTCTGTGTGCAGAACTTACAAGAAAGTGTTCCAATTCTTATCTGTCAATTTGTTTTGCAGATTCTGTACTGAACTGTTAATTTGTGTGAAAGTGTCTGTACTGCAATGTTTTATTTCTTTGAGGGAAAATGTCTCACAACTTGTGATGTACCCAGGCTCGCACCAAGATCTTGAGCATCTGGGACCAGGCACACATTGTCAAGGTCAGCGAGGTCGAGCTCAAGGACACAACGGCAGCAGCAACATCAAGGTTCGCCCCGCCTCTCGATTTCATCTTCTTCCACTCTATTGCCTGCTGATGCTCGTGGACTCCTTCTACAACTTATCATCATCTCCTATTGATGTGTGCTCGTATTGTGTCAAGGAAAGGAATTCAAGGCCATGGGAGCTGCTTCTAGTATAGGACGTGCTGGACCTGCTGCTGCTGCCGGTTGTGTTACCCGACCAAGTCCCCAAGCTGCATCCTGGTTCGTTTAGCTGGTTCGTTTAGGTTGTCTCCCCCATCTTAGTTGGAGTTTGTTTGTTATGTTGTAAACTATGCCAGATCTATGTTTTGCACTCCTGCAATGTTATGACAGTATACTGATTGCAAGCTTCAATACCATGCACTGGCAAAAGTCCCGTATTTTATTGATCTATTAACTTGTAGCTGTACCTTTTGTATTCTACCCACACTTGTACTGTACTATTGTGGGATCCGTTTATGATTTTTTCTATATAATAATAACATTGCTGGAGATAGGCATGTATTCTCTTTTTACAAATAAGATTTAAGATGTGTTTATACTCTTCATGATCATCTGCCATGTAGTAATTGTTATTTTTTGTGACTTCTAAAAGCATTGTACTAGTTGAATTTGTGTTATCATTCTGAAGAACTTGTCCTTTTTATTGAATGGTCTCTTCATAATATATTTGCTCCAGTTTTCTGATTCTTCTTTGCTGATTCATGTAACAGGGCGTCCTGACTATGAGCAAGAGCAAGGTGCATGTGCCTGTTTGTAATTCTAACGAAGGAGCTCCATCTTGAAGAATACAGTGCTTGTAGAGCTTGTAAATTAGTTACTCCACTTGTAGAGTTATTTGTAGAGCAGGAGCTCCATACAGAATCGGGCTCTATACTGAATCTGGCTGTTGTTATTTGAAGTATTATATGTGTTTTTTGTCAGTGCCAATTTAAATATTGGTTATTTATTTACTGTCAAAATGAAATGAGGAATATGACCCTGAGAAGTCGGACCCACTTGCTAGAACCTGACAACTTGGACCCACTTATGAGAACATGATAACTAGGATCCATCTGACTAGTGGACCCATGATACATATAAAAAACATGAGAGGCCCAGCAAAGAAATGGCCCAGAAAAATACATGATCAAAAAGAAAATCTGCTGTTAAAAGGGCCACGCAAAGAAATTAATGAGGCTGAATTGTTGGGCCAGACCCATGTAGCTAATAAAAGCACAGGAAAAAAATATAGTAAAAAGGCTGAATTGTTGGGCTAGGCCCATGTAGAAAACCGAATTGGACCGAGCTGAATCTTGTGCCACATCAGCTTGCCACGCTGGATTCCTACGTGGCTTGGGGAGGTTGCTAGTGACCAAAACGCCACGGTAGGAATATTTTGGTCGTAATCGTCCACGACCTTCTCACAGAGAAGGTCGCTATAGTCAGTTTATGACCGCCAGCTTTTGACCTTCTGTTTTTGGTCAAAAAAAGGTCGTAAATGAAAAACAATGACCTTTCAGTGACCAATAGTCAGGGTCACAAGTTGACATATTTGTTGTAGTGTAGTGGTCACCGGCGGGCAAAGCTCGTGTGATAGACAGTGCCCACCAGAGACCATCTCCTTTTTCGTCAGGTGAAGCTCGCGGTGGGGCCTGGCTCTCTGGTCCCTTGGTGTAGATTTGTTCTACAACGAATGTTTGGGCACAAAACTGTCCAGAGTTAGAGTGGCGGCTGAAGACGGTGGTGTTGGGGCCTCGAGGCTAGCAGTCTCGCGCGGATCTAAGAATCTCTGTGTCGTTGTACCCTAATACACTACAACATGGCCAAGCATACACCTGGCGACTGCTAGGCGTAAACTGGCTGATCCTCGGAAAGGATCAGCCGCCTTGCCAGCTGTCGATTCATCACGATTAGGACCGTCTGATCCTCGTGTTGGGTTGACCACGCCACCGCTCCATTCCCACGTCTGCCCATGTTTTCCGTAGCACATCCACAGCGGTCGCGTCAGTTGCAAAAGCAGCACACGCTCGCGCGTATCTCTGACGGTGGCATCAGCTCGCCGGCGCATGGCACCTGATTGTAGCAGCCACGCCAGCAAGTTTGCCGCCACAGAGCATGCTGCAACGCAGCACCCCATAATGTGACTCCGGCGAGGAGCCGTCCCAGGCCAGCTCGCTATGCCTCGGCCATGCTGCAATGCACCACTACCGAGCGGCTGTGTCCGACCAGCTCGTAGCTAGACCCCGGCAAACTCGCCACGCCCCCTGGCCATGCTGCAACGCAACATTGCTGAGCTGCGGCGCAAGGTCAGCTAGTAGTGAGACGCCGGCAAGCTCGCCATGCCCAGGCCATGCCGCAACGCAGCAGTGCCGAGCAGCCGCGCCCGGCCAGCTCATAGCGAGACGTAGGCGATCTCTCGACGGCCCGATTGACCATGCTGCAACACAGCACTGCTGAGCAGCCGCGCCCGGCCAGCTCGTAGCAAGACGCCGGCGACCTCGCCACACCCCGAGTCCCCAACCATGCTGCAACGGAGCACTGCCGAGCGGCCGCGCCCGGCCATGCTGCAACGGAGCACTACCGAGCGGCCGCGCCCGGCCAGCTCGCCACTCCCTGACCATGCTGCAACGCAGCACCGACGAGCAGCCGCTCCCGTGCCCCGGCCAACTCGTAGCGAAACGACGGCAAGCTCGCCATGCCCCGAGTATGCTGCAACGCGGAACCGACTCCGGTGAGCAACCGCGTCAGACCAGCTTGCAAGCACGACGGTGGTCGTCAAGCCGCACGATGTTCCGTCGCAGCACCGGCGGCCGCATGGATGCTGCATCACAGCGCCTCCCTCCCTGCTTGTCATGGGATCTCTGGCTTGCAGCACTCCGACCCGGCGCCGTCGGTCCCTCGATGCAGCCGGTGCTCCCAGCGAGCCAGAATACGACACTTCAGAGAGCGGCCTCAGAGTAGCAAGCAGCATCGTAGAACCTGAAGGATGATGGTCAGCGCCTCGCAGCGCCCGACGGCAGCCCCTTTCAGCACCGCGGTGTTGCCTGCACATCTGGTGCTTGCCCCTGTCGGCATGGAACATGAGCTATTGTGACCACCCATTGAAGCACCAGACATGGTTGTGTCCTCGGCGAGCTCTACGACTATAGGACGGCAGTTGCTGCTGCGTCTTGCGACGAGCTCTACCTCTGTGGTTGCTATGCCGACGAAGGCGGCCTTGTAACATTGGCCGCCGGCAATGATGGATTGCATCAACCATGGCTGCTGCGGCCACCAGCTACAGCAGCATACACCAATTGTAGCGCACCGGCGATGTCCTGAGCTACTAGCACCGGCAAGTGCTGCCGCGCCACCGGGTGATATCGAGGAGACGGTACGGGGAGCTCTGGTCAATGCATCGGGTGGGAGAAGAAGACGACTGGTGAGGGAACTTTGCTGTGTGGCCCCTTCGGGACACGTGGCAACCGTAGGACACGGTTTACGTGCATGATGTGATCATTCAGTTTATCTTAAGGGATTTCCTTTTTTTAAAGGCCTTAGACTGGCTTTCTTAAAGGCGTTCTACAAAAAAACACACTCAAAAGTCCCTATCTTACAAGGTACTTTCTAGGAATGCCTCAAACCATATTCGATCAAAGTCATTCTGAAAAATCGCCGCAATATTTTTTTTTCTGAAGGTCACCGGGGGAGGGGAAAGCCCTCCACCTGAATCTTTTTCTATTTTCTATTGCATCACACCCTTGGGAGGGGAAGAGTTTTACATATGAGAGAGAGGGAGGGGGTGGCCCAAGTGCCACACAAAACCCCGAGGCTAACTTGCACGCGAGAACGCGCGTATCCACCTATCTACGCACGGCCGATCGGCCACTTTCAAACGGCCTTTCCAAAGGACCGAGTCTTCCCGGCAGCACCCGAGCAAACGGGCCAGGGAAGGCTGAGCGCCTTGGAACACCACGGCATTTCTATGTTTCCATAGTTGCCAACAGCATAGGAGAGTGAAGGAGGCGTGGGCAGCTTCACCGGCCACACCCCGCACGTCAAGCCCCCGAAGCGCCCCAACATGGTAACCCTTCCCGGCCACATCAACCCCCACAGTCAGCCAGAATGACCGGGCGAGGGGACAATCCAAGACCAGGTGATCTGCCGTCTCGAGCGCATGCGCACAGATGGGGCATGCAGCCTCCTCAGCCATCACAATGGTCTTCCGGAGCAGGACGTCTCTTGTACGAATCCTCCGTTGAACGAGGAGCCACCCGAAGAACCGGACACGGGACGGTGCAGAGCACCCCCAGATGAAATCGGCGATGGAAGCCCGCATGCCATCGAAGCGTTCCAGGGCGTAGACGGCTTCCGTGGAGATGCCCCCACGAGAGCCCCGGCTCAGCACTGGGCAGCGTTAGTCGTCACCAGGGGTCGCACGAACGCCAGCGATCAACGCTATGAGGGCGCCCCGTTCGGCGGCCCCGGTGGTGGTGAGCCTGGGGATGAGCACACAGGCAAGCCCGCAGGCGCGCACCTACCACACAGTGACCTCCGTATCCGTAGCATGCGAGACAAGGGCAGGGAAGGCCGCAGCGACCGCCCCGCACGACAGCCAGTGATCGAACTAGAAGGATGTCTGTTGTCCGTCGCGGACCACCACCGTCGTCAGACCGCGGTAGAGCGGGAGCATCTTGGACAACGACTTGCCGTGCTCCCCGGCCGACAGGTAGCGCGTAGCGGAGAGCAGGGAGCGCCCGTCGTGCTCCTCCCACACCCACATCGCCCACCGCGAGGACGTGGGAGCCGCATGGAGACGGTGAAGCATCTTGATCAACAAGCACCGGTTTTGCGTCGCGAGGTCCCGCACGCCAAGGCCCCCCTCCTCCTTGGTTCTGCAGACACGCTCCCAGGGCACGAGGCATTGCGTGGCGGTAGCACGGTCGGCAACGTTCCAGAGGAAGGCGCGGCGTAGCGAGTCCAACTTTTTGAGCACCGCCGGTGGGGGGAGCATGGCCGCCATCGCGTACGTAGGGAGAGCATCCAGAACAGCACTGAGCAGGACCAGCCGCCCGGCAGGGGAGAGGAGACGAGCCCTCTAGCCCGACAGGTTCTTGTCCACCTTCGCGATCATGGGAGGAAGTCGGCGAAGGTGAGCTTTTCCCATGACAAAGGAAGCCCGAGATAGGCCTGCGGGAACCCCTGGACGGCACATCCAAGAGCGCCAACAGTCTCCTCCAACACCTCGGCAGGCACGTGCATGGGGACAAGCGTGCTCATGGAGAAGTTGATGTCCAGCCCCGTCGCCGCCGCAAAGTCGTTGAGGATGCGGCGTAGGCGGGCAGCCGCACCGCGCTCCGCCCAGAGGATGACCAGCGTGTCGTCGGCGTACAGAAGCACCAGGGGGGTCCCCCTCCACGAGCGGCTGGCGAAGCTCCTCGTCTTGCCGGATCATCTGTTGGAGGACGTCGGTGACGATTAGGAAGAGGCAGGGCGAGCTCAGGTCCCCCTGACGCAGCCCACGACGCATCGTAAACCACTTCCCAGGCACGCGGTTTAGAAGAACAACCGACCTGGAGGACCGAAAGATCAAGTCCATCCAGGTACACCATCGGTCGGGGAAGCCGCGCATCGCGAAAATTTGCCGGAGCGCCCCCCAGTCGACCGAGTCGAACGCCTTGGCGAAGTCGAGCTTGAAGACGAGGGCAGGGGCGCTGCGTCTATGGCAGCACTGGATCACCTCGGCGGCGTACACGAAGTTTTCGGAGATGCTTCTTCCCGCCAGGAACCCAGATTGGTCGATGTCGATGATGCCCCCGATCTGCTGCTGCAACCTCGAGGTGAGGCCACGACATAGGATCTTGACATCTCCGTTTTGTAGGGAGACATGGCGAAAGGCGCCAGGCGTTGGCACACCGACCCCCTTGGGCAGGAGGGCGATATACGCCCGGTTGATCGCGTCGAGGTTCGCGGTCCCAGCGTAGCAGCTGAGCATTTTGCAGAACGCCAGTTCAGATTTCTTTTTTTAGAAAAGGAGGATGGTCCTCGGCCTCTGCATCTGGGAGATGCATACGGTCACTTTATTGATTATTCTCGAGGACCTTACAAAGTATTACAACAATATGTCTGAATCCACCATCTTGGCAACATATGCCGTTACTCCTATCTATACGATGAAGGGGTGCTAGCTGGACCACTCACCTAAGCCTAACATCAAAAGCCGGAAGCCCTAGCCGAGCCACGTACCGAGTCTGGGGTACAATCCGGTCAGACGCACTCGTGTGTCGTCGCCGTCATCTTTCACAGGTCCGTCTTCAGATCATATTGAGGCATCTACCTTATCTGGCCACTCAGCCATCGACGTCACCATGACGCCACACAGCTACCTCCTCCTGCGCGAGTCCATCCCGCGCATCGGACGCCGAGCCTCCACAGCGCCATGCCGCCGATAGCCGTCGCCATCAATGTGTGAGATGAAGCACCGCTCCACCATCCCCTAGCCATCACTTACTCCAAAACGATGCCCCTAGAAGGGAAAGCAATAAAACGCCATCATCATCTGATTTGGAGGCGTTTTGTAGAAATGCCATAATATATCAAGCATATGAGGCTTTTTGAAAAACGCCAATGTGACATTGGAGGCGTTCTAGACCAGAAATGCCTCGTATTCTCTGTAAGATTTTCAGAGAAGGCATGTTATGTGCAATATGTAAGTATTTATATCTTTCTGCGCCTGAACCGGCCTGGGAGACGTATTTTCGTTTTCTATAAATAGTTTTCATGACCTGTTTATTTAGTCCCATACTGCTTACCCAACTGAAAGTAACCTCTTTAAAAGGGCAGCACTGTGACATATAGCAAGAATTCTTGCAACGGCAGTAGAAAGACATCGTTTGTGAGTCTAAGGAAAGAGTTGCCTCGGGATAGAGTAATCCCGATAAAAAAAGTAATGGTCTACTATAGACGCCGAGAAACACCTTTCCCTTCGCGAATTTACCTAGGAGGTAGCCTGCAGCGCAGCATATTTCGCACATTTACTCAGTACTCTTATGATTTTCAGATCTAGTGTTGCCAGTTTCATCTGCACATTATGATTCCTTTGTCAAATCTTTGTGTATTAAATGAAAAGAGCCAGTGTGAGTTTGTGTACATTAGGAATTTAGGATTTGACCAAGCATGTTGCCATTCACAGTAACCTGTTTGATTAGAAGGCCATGTTCTACCAGTTAAGCATTGTTTTATCCATGATCTTAGGGCTTTTTCGGATTGCATGACTTTGAAAACCTGGAAATAAGAAAACCGTAGAATTGAGATCTAGTGTACCATGGAATACTGCATGATTCTGAAGCACAGGAATTGTCCCGTAAAAAACATGGGAATTCTTTGGATGGCGAACAGGAAACAAACACAAGAATTTTAGAGGATTGATGAAGGAAGAGAGATAGTGTAAGTGAACTGAACTTCTCACAAGAAAATGTACATGAGGTTTGAGCTCATATTGAGATTACCATGGAATGCGAGTCAAGTAAATGATTCCATATGAATTTGGTAACCTCCATCCTATAATTCAAAGCGCTTTCTCATAGGAAAATATCCTTAGGATTCAATTCCTCTAAAATTCCTACAAAAATAACCAAATCCAAAGAGGTCCTTTAGAGATCCATATCTAATTGATTAAACATGATTGTGCAACTAAAATCTTATATCAGCGAACACTTGTGTCTAATTAAGCATAGTTTTTTGTTGCCGATACTTAAGCTCACTACTGAACCGTATTTGTTTGTAGTGCACATCATAAGATCACTAGCAACCTAAGCTATATAACTGTAGTGCCTTGCACTAACACTCTATACGGACTAGCACCAAAACTTGACAGGTGGAAATAAAAGTGGTCCTAGAGGAGCTGCTTGCTCCCTGGCTCCCTGCTCATAAGCACGAGCAATAATAAATAGCATTCATTTAGTGAAATATTATAGCTTCAGAAAAAAAAAAAACAGTGGAACGATGTGTATCTCTCCCTCCAGCAGGGAACCCATGGTATAAAATGTGGATGCAGTAGCATAGAGCAACATGATACTAGTACCACCTATCGTTCTTTCATAGTGGACGGGAACAAGAGACAAAGCATGGTACTTGGATGGGCTACAGAGAGCTACTCGGGGGACTGGGAGACATGGGGAGTTATTGGCACGCGACCAAGTATTGATGTTCTTCTTATTTGGCGTTGTTGTGATGAGCTAGTATAAGAGCATAAACATTGTGCCCCTATATATCTTCTAGCATTCAAGGCAGCAGCTACTTGAACAATAAAGATCTAGGTTGTGTCTGTAATTTTTTCCAGAGTAGCTAAGCCTCAGAAGCACTAGTATTTTCAATTTGTCGAGATTCATAGGTCATGTAAATTACTTGGAGACACTAGACATCAGAGAAATGCTTATCAAGAAGCTACTAGGTAGTGCCAAGAGCCTGGTACGTCTGAATCATTTGGAAACACTGGTTTCATCTGCACATTATGATTACTTTGCCAAATCGTTGTGTATTAATCGAACAAAACCAGTGTGAGTTTTTGTATTTTGATTATCTAGTGTATGACGTGAAGTGGGCTGCGGTGCGGTGCACTCCTGTTCGTTTCCTGACCATGCTTCCTACAGTTTTGTCTAACATGGTTGTGATTCTGTGTTCTGAGTTTTGACTAGGAACCATTTTTTAGTCATGCACACCACAATTTTAGGAATTTTGTCGATAGCTTAGATCGGCAGCGATCACGCGCCTTTACGTTCACACTAACCTGTTTGACTACAACCCAAGCGGCAGAACAGCTACAGTGTGGACCAACCTCGATGCTGGGGCGTCTTTCAGGATGTTGTCTTGCTGGAGTGGTAGCCCTTTGTGTCGTTGTCGAGTTAGCCGAGAGCGTGGGTGGTGGAGCCGTGCTCGAGGTAGTCGTGTGAAGAATGCCGTGGTCGATGTCGAGTCAGGGTGGCCGGTGTCGAGGAAGTCGCCGTGGCGACGAGTTAGCATGGGCGCAGTGGTGTCGAAGTAGTGGTGCGCCGGGAAGAAAATATTGTTGACAACGCGTCGCGGAGGGTTTGCCAAGCCCGGGGACATATTGTGGACGAAGGCACGCACCAGTGTTGCCATCACCGGGCATGCGTAGACGGATGAAGACGAAGTTGACGAAGCGCCGACCAGGCTTGCCAGGCCCGGGGACACGTCGTGGATGAAGGCACACATCGGTGTTGCCAGCACCGGGCATGCGTAGACGAGGGACCAGCACGAGCTGTACGCCATGTCGGAGAAGTCTGAGGGGCCAGCAAAGAAGAACTCAACGACGATTGCGGCGTCCATCAGCGCGGGGTCGATGTCGCCAACGGTGGTCGGAGTAGACGAAGTGGTCGGGGTAGATGACGGCGACGCTCGCGACGGCTGGTGCTTGGACGAAGACGAAGGGGGTGGACCGGAGGCGGCGGCGGCGGCTACGAAGGCAGCGGCGGCAGCGGCCAAAGAAAAGCGGCGGCGGCGGCCTGACGGCAGCGGTGCTCGAAGTAGGCGAAGAACCCTGACAGTGTGACGAGGATCGGCGCGGACGGTGGCGTTCCCACGCCAAGGGAGACGGCGCGGCGCATATACCACGGGGGGTCGACGCGTGGTGACGGCGGAGTGGACCGCGGGCCGCGGCGTTACCGCCCGAAGGGGCGATGCAGCGGCGGCAGGCGGGTCGGGGCGATGGCGGGAAGACCTCGGGACGGCGGCGGGGACCGTGGGCTGCGACGCTGCGGCCCAAAGGGGCGACGCAGCGGCGGTTCGCGAGTCGGTGCAGCCGCGGGGACGGCCTCGGGGCGGCGGCAGGGACCGCCTATCGCGGCACTACGACCCGAAGGGGCGACGCAGCGGCGACACACGAGTCGATGCAGCCGCGAGGAGAACCACGGGGCGGCGGTGCTCCGGCCCGATGGGGCAACGCAGCGGCAGCCCGTTGCTCGATCGGCGAAGGGCGTGCTGAACTCGGGACAATCTTCACGGGACCTGCTAAGGCGCGCGCAACCGACGGGTCAGGTTGGTCGCGCGGCGTAGATGAGGCAGATCGCGACGGCAAGCGGGTGATCAAGCCGATTGCGCGCGAGGTCGGGGACACCGCTCGATGGAGGAGTGGTGGCGGCGAAGTCCTGGATGAGGCCGGCGATGACGGACGGTGTGGGACGTCAGCACCGGCACCCGGGTTGCGAAGCAGCGCCGGCGCCCGGGCAGCGAGGCCCGAGCGACCAACGGAGCAGCGGCCTCCGAGTTGAGGCAGCCGACGAGCCTGATGCGGCCGGCTATGATTGGTCGTCGCATGGCGCGAGGCCGCCGGGTCGGGGCGATGCAGGTTTCCCGGTCGGAGCAGGGCGGTGACAGCCGGCGCTGGGCGACGGGCGGACCGACGCGCGGACAGCGGCTGGCCTTGACGGGCCGCCTTGGCGCGCGTGGACGCCGGGTCGGAGGAGAGGCTGTCTGGTCGCGTCGGGGTTGGTGTAGAGGCGCACGGGGATCGATGGCGGCGGCGGATGAGGCAAACCTATCAAGATTAGATCGGAAAACCAAAAAAACGCCGATCAAAACGACCGGTGACAGAGCGAAAAATCCCCGGAGCAAGGGCTCGGGAGAAAGACTCTCTAGGGCAGCCGGCCAACACGGCCGAGGAAGAACTCTAGGTATGGGCGGTGCGGCCCCCGGCGACGGTCATGGAGGCCGACCGCCCCGGAGGCGGCGCGCGGGTGGTGGAAGCGGCGGCTGCTAAGGTTTGAATCGTGATTAGCCTGATATCATGTTAGAAGGGAGAGAGGGGTTTGATGAAATAATTGTTGTATTGCTTGAGCCTCGTGAGCATATATATAGGAGTATAATGATTTACTTAGAGTATAAGACGAGATAGGAGAAATCATAATCTATCTTATGTTTCCTAATGAATCAATATATAGCTAACTACCAATGCATGCACCCGCTAGCCAACTACATGCACGCAACAATCCACACATGCACTACTAGCTACGGCCTAAACTCACTCCTTGACCCAAGTGACTCGGCAAGCACCTAACTAGCTAGCTACTGCACACATGCGCACATATGCGCCACACACGCACACACGCCACGCTTCCGTTGCGCCCCGCATATCCCGCGCGCATCCGTCGCGGACGACGAGTCCGACTGCACCCGTGCGTTCTACATGTCCCGCACGAATCCGTCGCGCCCGACCACACACGCCGTGGCCTATTCCAACACACGCCCCCTAAGCCACGGCCTATTGGAGTCCGTCATCGTTGACGTTGGCGCCAGCCAAAAGAGTCTGCTCCGCCGCCGGTCCTTTCCACAGCTGCGGGCACTCGCGCCAGAAGCGCCCGTGCTCCGCGCACTTGTAGCAGCGCCTGCGCCTGTTGCCGTCGCTCCCCGACGCCACGCTGCGCCCATCGTCGTCCCGTGCTCCGTCGTGCTGCCGCTCCCGCGCCCGCCACTGCGCCGCCGTGAACAGGAGATGTCCGTCCGCCCGCTCGCCGTTGTCCTGCCGTCGACACCGAACTCGCTCGTCGAACGCGCGCAGCCTCCCGAGCGCTTCGTCGAACGCCATCGTCGTCATGTCGTGGAACTGCTCGATGCTAGCGAAGACGGGGAAGAGCCAATCCACCACCGTATCCAGCAGCTTCTTGACGAGCGTTGCGTCGCCCAGCGTCTCCCCGAGGTTGGCATACCTCGCCGCCATCACCGCAAGCCTCCCGCCGTACACGCCGAGCTCCTCGCCGTCCGCAATCTTCAGGCGGTCGAATTTGCTGCGCAGCATCGCCAGCCTCGCCACGCGGACCCGATCGACGCCGATGAACCTCACCTTTAGGGAGTCCCATACCTCCCTGGCGGTGAGCTTCGTCGACACCTGCAGCAGCACATCCTCCGGCAACGCCCCGAGAAGCAACGCGCGCGCCGTCTTGTCCTTCCGCGCGTTCACCGCCGCGTCGCCAGGCGCCACTGCCTCCCACACAGTGTGGATGTCGAGGATCGCCTGTGCCTTGATGGCCCAGACCGTGTAGTTGTCCGCGGTCAGCATCGGCATCGCCATCGTCGCCGATCCGCCCGCGCCGCCGCCTTGTGGGACGAGCGCCATGGTCACCGGTGATCGCCCGAACCGAATCTCTGTATACCAATTGTTGTTGCCGCTCTCCCTCTCTCTCACTCAAGACTAGAGGTAGAAGAAGGAATACGGTACACTGGAGTTTCACCCGGCCGAACATAGCCCCATTTTTCTTTCCACAGCACCAAGACTCTCGTACTTCATCGCCTGACCTTTATACTCGAGTTGACGCAGCGGCCAAGCATGCATGACCAGCTAACTACCAATGCATGCACCCGCTAGCCAACTACATGCATGCAACAACCCACGCATGCACTACTAGCTACGGCCTAAACTCACTCCTTGACCCAAGTGACTCGGCAAGCACCTAACTAGCTAGCTCCTGCATACATGCGCACACATGCACCACACACGCACACACACCATGCTTCCGTTGCGCCGCGCATGTCTCGCGCGCGTCCGTCGCGCCCGATGAGCCCGACTGCACCAGTGTGTCTCGCACGTCTTCGCGCGAATCCATCGCGTCCGACGAGCCCGACCACACACGCCGTGGCTTATTCCAACAGCTCACACTTTCCAAGATCCATAGATCAAGTACAGTTCACACACCCATAAACTAGTAGCATGATTGACAAAGTTTCATACAGTTCACACACCCATAGATCAAGTACTAGAGAAGCAAAAGAAAAGACAAAAACAATGATATTGGTGTTGCTTGCGAAAGTGCTTTTTTGCTCCCGAGCTCAAATGAGCTCGTTGAATAGTAAAATCAAAAAATATTCAAACAAATTTCAAAAAATTCCAAATTTATATTGGGAGAAACATTGACAAAAGTTCTAAGAGCGTGCAAAAAATCGTTATGAAATTATGTTCCTGTAAGGTGTGGCAAAGCAAAACAAATTCAGTTCTCCAAAACAAAGTACTGATTTTTTTGTCACGCCTTATAGGAATGTGATTTCATGACAATTTTTTGCAAGCACTTAAAAGTTTTGTCAGTGTTTCTCCCAAAAAACATTTGGAATTTTCTGATTTTGTTTTGATTTTACTGTTCGCCCGAGCTCATTTGAGCTCGGGTGCAGAAACTCCGCGTCCGTGTTGCGTGTTGCTTCTTGGTTCATACTAGTAGTTGCAGAACACCTCCACACCAAAATCCAAGAGACAAACTACAAGCCATCTGTCCAAATGAGAACAATTGTTAGTGATATAGTAAGGCATCCTCAAGCGACTATCAACACTAGTAGAAAACCAGAGACATACCTCTAAGAAATCACATTATACTCAGGAGGTAAATGTCCTTTTTGATCTTTCTTTTTCTGGAATCGTATCATAATTTGATCATCCGAATACATCTGAATATCCTTTTCTCACAATAGCAAACCATTAAATCATTGAGCCAATCATCTGATATCTTATTGCGCAAATCAGTTTTGATGTTCTTCATTGCTGAAAACATCCGCTCGACCCATGAAGTTGCCACTGGAAGAATCAATGTCAACTAGATGAGGCGATATACCTATTGGAAAGTTCCATATTTTGTTGTTTGAACCATCAACCGAGCAAGGATAGAAACATCTGGACATGCATTAAATTCCCCACTTCTCCTAATATTTGTAAGGAATGTTGGAAGCTCATATCTTAGCAACAACCGTTCAGCTTGTGTAAAATTCTTAGCATAAATTTTAGCAAGCTGAATAAGTTTAACAATGTCAAACTTTGATAAGTTGTTTCCCGGATTAAGACAAGACATGCAATCCACTAACTCGGTGTTAGCTTCATTGAATTGGTGATTCATGTCAGTGAGAGTTCCATCAATAGCAACATTTAATATGCTAACCTTGAAATAATGATGTCGAGTCACCTTATTCTTGGAACGAACAGATTGCCCCATAGCTCCAACAAGATCATCCTTATTTGGCACGTCAATGCCATGTTCCTCACCAAAGTTTTTTGCTTGGTCACATAATGACTCATACCCATTGTCCCTCATATTTTGCAAAGCTTCTTTTACATCCAAGATCAAACGCAGGGCTTCAACAACATCTTGATTCTTCCTTTGCAAAGTTTGTGATAGCATATTTGTGATGTTCAACAAGTTTGTTAAGAATGGCATGATGAACACAAATTGAAAACATTCCATTTTTACAATCAAACCTGAAGCTCCACCTTGAGAAGAGTGTTCCCGGGCATAGTCCTCCAAAATTGCTAGCACATCCACCACTGCATTCCACATTGTGTAGATACGAAACAAGGTTCTAAGATGTGAGCCCCAATGAGTAGCTCCTGGTCTAGCAAGGTTAGTTTCTTGATTCAAACCAATTTCGGATGATATCTTACAATTCTCCATCAATTCTATCAAGTTTTCATGATGCTTTGCAAGCAATGCATATTTTCTTTCGCAAGATGAACCTGCTTGAGTCACTATCGAGGGAAGATAGTTAAAAAATCAACAATAACCGGACAACGATGTGGCAACCACCAATTGCAAGTGATGAGCAAAACAATGGACAAAGATAGCATAAGGACCCTCATCACGAATTAGCTTTTGCAAACCATTGAATTCTCCTCTCATATTTGAAGCCCCATCATAACCTTGTCCATGTATCATATTAATAGGCAAGCCATGGTACTTTAACACATCAAGCAATGCTTCTTTAATTCCGGCAGATGTACAATCTGTGATGTGCCTAATAGCAAGAAATCTCTCCTGAGGCTCCCCATGATCATCCAAAAATCTGAACATTTGAAAAGCTAATTGAAAGAAGAGAAACGAACAACAATGTCAGATAAAAGACTATGCAAATTCGTATGCTTTACCTCAAAATTATTGCCATTTTCTCCTTTATTGAGCACTCTCTAGCCTCATCAACAAGTATCGAAAATTTCTTATCTCCAAGCTCATTCTTGATGACTTTGGTTACCTCCATTGCAGAACATGTACCAAGATCCTTTTGAAAATTTGGACATATCATTAGTGCATTACCTTGCCCCTTATCAAATGCATCTTTCACATCTTTATTCTTGTCTCTTGTACCAATCCAAGAACTGCCTGAAATTGCCTTTGTTGATGGAATTGGAGGACTCATCATGTCCACAAAAAAGCTTCCCCTTGAGCTATGAGATACCTTGCACAATCCAATGATGCAGTCAAGCGGATTTTATATTTTATTTCAACCTCTTTATTGTAAACTGGGATTTTGGTAGCCACATTGGCCCTTTGATTGTTGAAATCATCACTCAAGCCCCTAGCGATGTTGTGGTAACTAGATGGACCACCAACATGTTTCTGAAAATTTGCCAAAGCTGTTTTCCAACGTTTGTATCCATCTACTATAGATACATCATTGCCAAATCTAGTGGCCTATGATGGATTCTTGAAAAGAAAGCAAGGAAAACAAAAGGCAGCCTCCTTTTTCCACTATATTCCAACCAATTGAACCTATCTAACCATTGGGGTTGAAAAGATATCCAAATTTTGCCTTATCCCACTTCAAATTTGTGCCTACTAGCTTTGTTTCTTCCTTTCAACACATAAGCTCTTCTCACTTCACTTCGAATTTCAGCAACATAATCTTCCATTGGTATTCAATCAGTCGGATCACCAAAAATCCGACTCGGATGGAATTCTAGTATATGATGCCTTGGTGGTCGGTTTGTGCACTCGTTAGTTGGGGGATTGGTACTCTCATTTGTGTGAGGGGTAGTGATCTCGTCGGTTGGGGGATTGGTACTCTCATTTGTTGTAGGTGGGATAATGCTCTCATCGACATCATTTGAGGGATTAGTGCTCTCATTTGTTGGAGTTGGGTGAATTATGTTCTCAACTGGGATTGGTTGAACAACAACATCAATTGGGGGAGTATTGGGTTTAGGAACAACGGGGGATGCGTTTGAATTGCTTCCAAACCAACTGTGCAAAGTCCTCTTTCTCTTCATTTCTACAAACAAGAATAAATATGGATACATGGATTAATTTTTGGATGTTAACAATCACCAATAACAGCCATTGTACATCTAGCTACTATGAATCATTAATCAATTGGTAGCTAAACAATTTACTACAGTATATAACTAGGCAGCTACCTAAGTCTAAAAATCTGAAAAAACTGGAACTAAATTAAGTGAATTAACCTTCAGACTTTCAGAGCAAAGCAGCCGCGGCGGCACCGGCCGAACTACGCCGGCGAGCAAGAGGCTGGGATGGAACGAGCTTGCCTGGTGCGAGCGAACATGTGGTGTCAGGCTAGGATAAAGTGCAATATTTAGCTGGGCTGGGCTGGGCCCTTAAGGGTAGTGGTAAAATAAAATTGCATCGCTGGAGGGGGGGGGGGGCTCGAGCTTGTTAAAGCCCCCCAGTAGATTCACCGTTGAATAAAACCATTATATTTAACCTACATAGAATTCAACTAATACAGTACCAACCAAGTGATAAAGGTTGCTGCCTTGTCTTTGACGAAGTAACACTTCTCATGACCTAGCATGCCCTTCAATTTGTAACCAGTTTCACCCTCGAAAAAATCTCTGTGAACAAGGAACTTGCTTATTTGATGATAAGATCTTCTAGGCTTGGAGAGATCCATATTTTTGAAGAAATTGTGTGTAGAAATTCCTCGTGCCGATATAAATGTCTCTGGTAGCCATATCATGTGTCGTTAATCCTTCATATAAATATGACCACCAATGAAGTGTGTTCTCTCCCTACTTCATGAGTCTTCATATGTCACTGAGTTTCAGCACCTTTCCTTCATAGTACCAGCCTTTAGCAAAACCAATGCAAGAAAAAACTAAGGGAGATCAGCTTGAGAGTAGGAGACATCAGGATTTTAATGCTTAGCATGTCGCAAATATAGTTTACAGCACTGTGTGGCAGCAGTAACTTATTCTCTGTTTTCCAAGGTTGACAATGGAATTTGCACAATCTAGGCAACATTGTGATAGGGAAAATCGAGAACTCCCTTCCCACGAGGGTCGCTCCAAGTGGGCAATAGGGGCGAAGCCCAACATCCTTGTTGCTCTGTCTCTCCCTTGCCTGCTGATAGTGGTCGCTGGCGGGCAAATCCCATGTGGCAGATGGCGCCGGCGGGAGACCGCCGCCTTCATCTCGTGGAGCGGTGGTTGAAAGGGGGCGGTGTTGGCGCCTCGGGGCGAGCAGGTCCGCGCAGATCAATGAATCTCTGGGCCGGCCTGCTGGCATGGCAGTCATGCTTCAAATAGTGCGGGTGCATTTCTGGCTTTGGATTTCTGTATCTAGTCGAGTTCATTTCAAAACCGCGTCTCTTAGTGACTGTCCTTGGTTCGGCAACATGCACTGGCCACGGAGTGGTCAGGTCACTTGTAGATGAGATTGGTTGCAGCCTTGTAGGTACGTTGTGTTCCCACGTCGATGTAAGGCGTTAGACTGCTTGACACTGACGCATCGGTGCATTTGATGGTAGATCTAGAGATTAAACAATGTTTGATGCATGGGTTTAATCCTGTTTTACAGTGCCTCATGCGGTCGATCTAGGTCAGCTCGGTAATGAGTTCGCACTCAGTGACTCAGGGAACAAAGATATTCGTCGTGGTTGTGACTATGGGCTTTGCTTGGTTGCGTGTTCTGTACAGACGTGGTTTTTCTTTGCATGACGACATTCATGTAAGAACCGTGCACGAACAATGCATAGGATCAGAGATTCAAGATTTTTGGGTCTATGGTGCACACGTGCCCATCTCGGCCATTGTGGCATTGGATTTCTTCTTAGAGCATGGTTAATAGTATAGCCAGTTGTTGGCTATATGATGTTGTCATGTCATCTATAGCCAGCCATACAGTCGGTAAGTACAATAGTTAGATACAAATATATAGTACGTTACTGATACATATCCCCCTCACTCTTTCACATTGTGTCTAGAAACACGTGCTGCAGTGGGCAGTTAATCTATAGCCCGCTTCTCTTCTCTTTCCTCCAACTAAGAAAAAATATAATATTTTAAGTCTTACAACCTGTCTGCATCACCTTATTGTACTTGCTCTTAGGCGGTGCTGAGAGGGGTGATTTTGATTTTGGTGGTGATCTTCAAGTAACGAGGCGGTCTTACTTGTCCTTCCTTCGTTGGAGGCATTATCCGGCAATTGCCTACATCGGGTGTTGCCAACGGGCAAGGTTGATTTTGATGTTACATTGTTGTAGGTCATTGATTCCTTCGACATGATATTCAATATGTCATATAGAGAAAAAGGACCTATGAGTGTTCAAGGAGATAAGATCATTAGGAAATCTAAAGAAACTGAAGATCCAGATCTCAACCGCCGTCGCCCCCATCCATCCACCTCCGTCACCTACCGCTGCCAGAGGAAGTCACATGCGCGGCTGACGGCGGCGGCCGGCCTTCATCTCCCCGCGCGGCGGGTGGCGGCGCGGGCCTTTCATCCCCACGCGGTGGGATCTCCGGCTACACTAGATCAGCGGCCCTCGATGTCGAAGCGCACGCGGCGGAGAAAGACACCGAGGCGGCGGCCCTGGTCTTCTTCAGCGAGCTTGGCGAGACTCGGCGCGGCTAAGCCCATCATCTCCATGTGGTGCGGGTAGTGACGGTGGTGTCCACTCAGATCTCCGGCCTGCTGTTGAGAGCCAGTGGGCGACGACGTGGGGGCTGTTGTTCTGTCTAATAAAGGCGACGGTCCTGGGGTTCCTCACACGCCAAGATGAAGATATGCTTGCTGCTTGTCCTCCTTGATCTTTCGAGAGTGTCAAACTCCGGAAGGCTCCGCCAGCGAACTCCCTTGGGCGCATCATGCCTGGAGATTGCTAGATCGGATGGGATTCGATCGTGCGCACCCATAATTTATTCCGACCATTTGGTTTCTGGAGTGGGCGGCGGCGAAGCTCTGCTATTTGTTGCCATCATGGGACATGTCTTTTTCATTCCATGTTGAAGTCATACGCAGAGAATGTCATGGAAGTTGTGATCTAAGGACTACTAATGGTGGTTCGAGTCCTTGCGATGATGAGGAATTTGCATGGTGCTTCAGGACTCGTAGCAGCGGCATGCAAGTGGGGGCGACAACACACGAGAAGTTCAAGGTCTTACCTTTCAGGATGAAACTCCAAGGTCTGGCCTTAATTGGTTGTGCCTGGCAATGGCCTTTTTGAAAGAATTGTTTTGAGAGCGTGGATTTTTTTCAGGGTGAAAACCTATGATCTATGTTCGAGCGACAACTGCGCTCGTGCACTGTTTCTTTTCTGGAGGCGTCACCGTTGGAGAGTTTGGACTCCAGGTGTTGTCTTGGTGGTGTTTATACTACTGCTTCAAGGACTAGATCACTATAGTGGGACTTTTCTTTTTTTAGCCTCTTCTTCTTCTTTTGGTTCTGTGCATACATATAGTGTCATTAGGTATTGCATTGTTGCAGAAGCTGAGTGTAATTGGTATCTATGCGATATTAATATATCTCCCTTTGTCAAAAAAAGGAAAATCTAAAGAAACTGAATGTTATCTTCCATGTGGTAGACAAAAACTGGAAACCTTGTCTGGAATCGTTAAGCAATTTGTCGGACTCTGTGCGCTTTCGGACTCTGTGCGCTTGCTTTCCATTCAACTATTATATGGAGATGGAAGCATCTCATATGGGAGGAAATGCTACCTTCGGTGGAGTCACCTCCTCGCTAGGTCATTTGGCCCGACGGGCAAGCTGTAGCGCTTGCCTCGGTGGGTAGCATCACTCAGAAACGTCTCGAAGTTTACTCTTCGCAACAACGAGCTCCCTGGCACTGCACCCCTCTTCACGTGAAAGGGGTGCACTCCATTGTATGATCATTTGCCTCATCATGCTTCCTACAGTTTTGTCTAACATGCTTGTGATTTGTTCCGACTTTCGACTAGGAACCCTTTTTAAAGTAATTGTGCATCCTAACGTTCACACTAACTATTTAAGCAATTTTATCGATAGTTTCTGTGATGCATCCTAACGTTCACACTAACTTGTTTGACTAAAAGAACATGTTCGGCCAGTTAGTATTTCTTATTTATCCATGCATCTTAGGAATTTTTCTTTGGATTGCATGAATTTGAAGACCTTCTTTTGGCATTGGTACATGAATTTGAAAACCTAGGGATAGAAAACTCGTAGAATTTAGATGTCGCGTACCGTGGAATAATGAATGATTCCGAAGCACGGGAATTGTCCCATAAAAACACATCAGAATTCTTTGGCTGGTAAACAGGAAACAGACACAAGAATGTTAGAGGATGGATAAAGGGAAGAGAGATAGAGTGTATGTGTATTGGACTTCTCAAAGGAAAATGAAAATGAGGTTTGAGCTCATATTGAAATTACTATGAAATGCAAGTCATAGGAAAAGATTTCATATAAATGTGGTAACCTCAATACCATAATCCAAAGGGCTTTCAGAGAAAAGTATCCTTAGAATTGAAATCCTCTCAAATTCCGACAAAAAATTTACTGATCAAAGAGGTCATTAAGAGATTTGCACATGGAAAGATCATGCAAGACGTTACACCGTGTCTAGTTACTCATCGTTGTGCAACTAAAATCTATATCAGCAAACACTTGTGTCTAATTAATCTTAATTGTTTCTTACAAATACTTAAGCTCACTACTGAACAGTGTTTTGTTTGCAGTGCAGATCATATGATCACTAGCAGCCTAAGCTATTTAAATGTAGTGCCTTGCACTAACGCTCTATAAGGTCTAGCACCGAAACTGCACAGGAGAAAATAAAAGTGGCCCTAGAGGAGCTGCGTGCTCCCTGGCTCCCTGCTCATAGCCACGAGGAATAATAAATACTACAGTAGCATTCATTTAGTGAAATATTGTAGCTTCAGAAAAATAAAATAAAAACCGTCGAACTATGTGCATCTCCCTCCAGCGAACCCATGTTATAAAATGTGGATGGAGTAGCATAGAGCAACATGATACTACCACCTCCCATCGTTCTTTCATAGTGGAAAGGAAGGAGAGACAGATAATGGTCTTTGGATGGGCTGCAAAGAGCAACCCGTGGGACTGGGTGACAAGGGGAACTACCTACATGCGACCTCGGACTGCTGATCTTCTTCTTTGTAGTTGCTGTGATGAGCTAGTCTCAAAGCACCAACATAGTGCCCTGAACATGGAGGAAACCTACGGATGTTCGCCTATTTATCTGTAGGGTACTGGGGTGAACCGAAGAAAGAGCATGGTACAGGGACAGCCATGTTGTGCGCGACCTTAGTACCAAGTAGAGGCCTTGCGCACAAGACGGGAGCGATTTGATCATGGGCATCCAAGAGACCATGTGTGACACATCAGTTCACGGCTTCACAGACGCAAGTGATCCTCTATTTTCTCATAGCTTGTAGGTGTAGCGTCCTCCATACAAGGAACAGTCCAACAGCAGTGGACGACGCCAAACACACATACCAGTAGGCCACAAATTGCGCCAGAGTCGCCCCATCGCCGGCAAGCCAAGCGTTGAGGGTTGATTCCAGAAAACGTAGCCTATTCTCTACCCACTCTGCTATGATGGCCGATAAAATTTTTTTATAAGTGTTGATCAGTATTGTGTATTCATTGTTAAAATAAGGCATTGATAATTGAGCAACTGGCAAATATTTGGTGTTATATTTTTTACGTCTTCATTTGTTGATTCAACATGATAATTCGTAGGGTTTTTTATCGCTTTGATCTCACATATATATGTGCGGTAATATATTGATCAAAGCTGGTGCAGTTACCGGAGTACAAATGAAGTGAGACAGCCCGCACTGGTCCAACCATGTAGCCTAGTCACTAGTTTAGAATTGTGCTATTAAGTCCCTTTGTTGGACACCCTAGTCACTAGTGTAGGACCCACGTACGTTTGTAGTTTGCTCAATTGTACTATATCATCATTTTATTGTTTTACAATAAGTTTTAATGTATTTTTGCCTAAGTTGAATCCTTCCACCTAGCTTTCCAGTATTCGGAGGTCCTCAAACTATTTTTTTTCAAAAAGGGGACTCCCCGGCCTCTGCATCAGAATGATGCATACGGCCACATTAATAAATAAACAAAGGAGTTCAACAAGGTCTTAGAGTCTGAAAACCAAAAAATCGGCAAGCTCACAAAGAGCCACAATGCCAAAAACCAAAAGGCCAAAAGCATAACAAAGATAGGTAAACTAATTGCCTATCCTATTACATGACCGCCATCCAAACCAGTTGAAGATATCCCGTGCTACCATCTCCCACTGGACAGATCCAGTAACCAAACGCTCCCCGGCCTCCGTCGGAGTGAGTAACGTGTTGGGGAACGTTGCAGAAAATTAAAATTTTTCCTACGGTTTCACCAAGATCCATCTATGAGTTCATCTAAGCAACGAGTCATGGGAGAGAGATTGCATCTACATACCACTTTGTAGATCGCGAGCGGAAGCGTTCAACGAACGGGGATGAGGTAGTCGTACACGACGTGATCCAAATCACCGGAGATCCTAGCACCGAACGGACGGCACCTCCGCGTTCAACACACGTACGGTCAGCGTAACGTCTCCTTCTTCTTGATCCAGCAAGGCAAAGGAGAGGTTGAGGAAGATGGCTCCAGCAGCAGCACGACGGTGTGGTGATGGTGGAGCTGCAGTACTCCGGCAGGGCTTCGCCGAGCTCTATGGAGGAGGAGGAGGTGTTGGAGAGGGAGAGGGAGGCGCCAAGGACCAGGGGTGCGGCTGCCCCCTCCCCCCCCCCTTTATATAGGAGGGCCAGGGGGGCGCCGGCCCTAGGAGATCCAATCTCCTTGGGGCGGCGGCCAAGGGGAGGTTTCCCTCCCCCCCCCCCCCAAGGCACCTAGGAGGTGCCTTCCCCTTGTGGGACTCCTTCCCTTTGAAACCCTAGGCGCATGGGCCTCTTGGGGCTGGTTACCCTTGGCCCATGTAGGCCAAGGCGTACCCCCTAGAGCCCATGTGGCCCCCCGAGGCAGGTGGCCCCACCCGGTGGACCCCCGGGACCCTTCTGGTGGTCCCGGTACAATACCGGTGACCCCGAAACTTGTCCCGATGGCCAAAACAGCACTTCCCATATATAATTCTTTACCTCCGGACCATTCCGAAACTCCTCGTGACGTCCGGGATCTCATCCGGGACTCCGAACAACATTCGGATTACTGCATATACATATCCCTACAACCCTAGCGTCACCGAACCTTAAGTGTGTAGACCCTACGGGTTCGGGAGACAAGCAGACATGACCGAGACGGCTCCCGGGCAATAACCAACAGCGGGATCTGGATACCCATGTTGGCTCCCACATGCTCCACGATGATCTCATCGGATGAACCACGATGTCGAGGATTCAATTAATCCCGTATGCGAATCCCTTTGTCAATCGGTATTTTACTTGCCCGAGATTCGATCGTCGGTATCCCAATACCTCATTCAATCTCGTTACCGGCAAGTCACTTTACTCGTACCGTAATGCATGATCCCGTGATCAAACACTTTGATCACATTGAGCTCATTCTGATGATGCATTACTGAGTGGGCCCGGTGATACCTCTCCGTCAAGCGGAGTGACAAATCCCAGTCTCGATCCGTGTCAACCCAACAGACACTTTCGGAGATACCCGTAGTATACCTTTATAGTCACCCAGTTACGTTGTGACGTTTGGCACACCCAAAGCACTCCTACGGTATCCGGGAGTTACACGATCTCATGGTCTAAGGAAAGGATACTTGACATTGGAAAACTCTAGCAAACGAACTATGCGATCTTATGCTATGTTTAGGATTGGGTCTCGTCCATCACATCATTCTCCTAATGATGTGATCTCGTTATCATTGACATCCAATGCCCATAGTCAGGAAACCATGACTATCTATTGATCAACGAGCTAGTCAACTAGAGGCTTACTAGGGACATGTTGTTGTCTGTTATTCACACATGTATTACGATTTCCGGATAACACAATTATAGCACGAATAAAGACAATTATCATGAACAAGGAAATATAATAATAATGCTTTTATTATTTCCTCTAGGGCATATTTCCAACAGTCTCCCACTTGCTCTAGAGTCAATAATCTAGTTACATTGTGATGAATCGAACACCCATAGAGTTCTGGTGCTGATCATGTTTTGCCTTAGGAAGAGGTTTAGTCAACGGATCTGCGACATTCAGATCCGTGTGCACTTTACAAATTTCTATGTCTCCATCTTGAACATTTTCACGAATGTAGTTGAAGCGACGCTTGATGTGCCTGGTCTTCTTGTGAAACCTGGGCTCCTTGGCAAGTGCAATAGCTCCAGTGTTGTCACAGAAGAGTTTGATTGGCCCCGACGCATTGGGTATGACTCCGAGGTCGGTGATGAACTCCTTCACCCAAATTGCTTCATGTGCTGCCTCCGAGGCTGCCATGTACTCCGCTTCACATGTAGATCCCGCCACGACGCTCTGCTTGCAACTGCACCAGCTTACTGCCCCACCATTCAAAATATACACGTATCCGGTTTGTGACTTAGAGTCATCCAGATCTGTGTCGAAGCTAGCGTCGACGTAACCCTTTACGACGAGCTCTTCGTCACCTCCATAAACGAGAAACATTTCCTTAGTCCATTTCAGGTACTTCAGGATATTCTTGACCGCTGTCCAGTGTTCCTTACCGGGATTACTTTGGTACCTTCCTACCAAACTTACGGCAAGGTTTACATCAGGTCTGGTACACAGCATGGCATACATAATAGAACCTATGGCTGAGGCATAGGGGATGACACTCATCTCTTCTATATCTTCTGCCGTGGTCGGACATTGAGCTGAGCTCAATTTCACACCTTGTAACACAGGTAAGAACCCCTTCTTAGATTGATCAATATTGAACTTCTTCAATATCTTATCAAGGTATGTGCTTTGTGAAAGACCTATGAGGCGTCTTGATCTATCTCTATAGATCTTGATGCCTAATATATAAGCAGCTTCTCCAAGGTCCTTCATTGAAAAACTCTTATTCAAGTAGGCCTTAATGCTGTCCAAGAGTTCTATATCATTTCCCATCAAAAGGATGTCATCTACATCTAGTATGAGAAATGCTACAGAGCTCCCACTCACTTTCTTGTAAACGCAGGCTTCTCCATAAGTCTGCATAAACCCAAACGCTTTGATCATCTCATCAAAGCGAATGTTCCAACTCCAAGATGCTTGCACCAGCCCATAAATCGAGCGTTGGAGCTTGCACACTTTGTCAGCGTTCTTAGGATCGACAAAACCTTCCGGCTGCATCATATACAATTCTTCCTTAAGGAAACCATTAAGGAATGCCGTTTTGACGTCCATTTGCCATATCTCATAATCATAGAATGCGGCAATTGCTAACATGATTCGGACGGACTTCAGCTTCGCTACCGGTGAGAAAGTCTCATCGTAGTCAACCCCTTGAACTTGCCGATAACCCTTAGCGACAAGCCGAGCTTTATAGATGGTCACATTACCATCCGCGTCTGTCTTCTTCTTAAAGATCCATTTATTTTCTATGGCTCGCCGCTCTACGGGCAAGTCAGTCAAAGTCCATACTTTGTTTTCATACATGGATCCTATCTCGGATTTCATGGCTTCTAGCCATTTGTCGGAATCCGGGCCCGCCATTGCTTCCTCATAGTTCGAAGGTTCACCGTTGTCTAACAACATGATTTCCAAGACAGGGTTGCCGTACCACTCTGGTGCGGAACGTGTCCTTGTGGACCTTCGAATTTCAGTAGGAGCTTGATCAGAAGTATCTTGATCATCATCATTAATTTCCTCTCTAGTCGGTGCAGGCACCTCAGAAACGTTTTCTTGAGTTTCGCCATTTTCCGGTTCAAGAGGTAACACTTCATCAAGTTCTACTTTCCTCCCACTTACTTCTTTCGAGAGAAACTCTTTCTCTAGAAAGGATCCATTCTTGGCAACAAAGATCTTGACTTCGGATCTGAGGTAGAAGGTATACCCAATAGTTTCTTTAGGGTATCCTATGAAGACGCATTTTTCCGACTTGGGTTCGAGCTTTTCAGGTTGAAGTTTCTTGACATAAGCATCGCATCCCCAAACTTTTAGAAACGACAGCTTAGGTTTCTTCCTAAACCATAATTCATACGGTGTCGTCTCAACGGATTTCGACGGAGCCCTATTTAAAGTGAATGCGGCAGTCTCTAAAGCATAGCCCCAAAAAGATAGCGGTAAATCGGTAAGCGACATCATAGATCGCACCATATCTAATAGAGTGCGATTACGATGTTCGGACACACCATTACGCTGAGGTGTTCCAGGCGGCGTGAGTTGTGAAACTATTCCACATTTTCTTAAGTGTGTGCCAAATTCGTGACTCAAGTATTCTCCTCCACGATCTGATCGTAGAAACTTGATCTTTCTATCACGTTGATTTTCAACCTCACTTTGAAATTCCTTGAACTTTTCAAAGGTCTCAGACTTGTGTTTCATTAAGTAGATATACCCATATCTACTCAGGTCATCAGTGAGGGTGAGAACATAACGATAGCCACCGCGAGCCTCAACACTCATTGGACCGCACACATCGGTATGTATGATTTCCAATAAGTTGGTTGCTCGCTCCATTGTTCCTGAGAACGGAGTCTTGGTCATTTTACCCATGAGGCATGGTTCGCACGTGTCAAATGATTCATAATCAAGAGACTCTAAAAGTTCATCTGCATGGAGCTTCTTCATGCGTTTGACACCTATGTGACCAAGGCGGCAGTGCCACAAATATGTGGGACTATTGTTATCAACTTTAACTCTTTTGGTATTCACACTATGAATATGTGTATCATCACGTACGAGATTCATTAAGAATAAACCATTAACCATCGGAGCATGACCATAAAACATATCTCTCATATAAATAGAACAACCATTATTCTCGGATTTAAATGAGTAGCCATCTCGAATTAAACGAGATCCAGACACAATGTTCATGCTCAAACTTGGCACTAAATAACAATTATTGAGGTTTAAAACTAATCCCGTAGGTAAATGTAGAGGTAGCGTGCCGACGGCGATCACATCGACCTTGGAACCATTCCCGACGCGCATCGTCACCTCATCCTTTGCCAGTCTCCGTTTATTCCGCAGCTCCTGCTTTGAGTTACAAATGTGAGCAACTGCACCGGTATCAAATACCCAAGAGCTACTACGAGTGCTGGTAAGGTACACATCAATTACATGTATATCACATATACCTTTTGTTTTGCCGGCCTTCTTGTCCGCTAAGTATTTGGGGCAGTTCCGCTTCCAGTGACCACTTCCCTTGCAATAAAAACACTCAGTCTCGGGCTTGGGTCCATTCTTTGGCTTCTTCCCGACAACTTGCTTACCGGGCGCGGCAACTTCCTTGCCGTCCTTCTTGAAGTTCTTTTTACCCTTGCCCTTCTTGAACTTAGTGGTTTTATTCACCATCAACACTTGATGTTCCTTCTTGATTTCTACCTCTGCTGATTTCAGCATAGCATATACCTCAGGAATGGTCTTTACCATCCCCTGCATGTTGTAGTTCATCACAAAGCTCTTGTATCTAGGTGGAAGCGACTGGAGGATTCTGTCGATGACCGCTTCATCCGGGAGATTAACTTCCAGTTGAGTCAAGCGGTTGTGCAACCCAGACATCTTGAGTATGTGTTCACTGACAGAGCTATTTTCCTCCATTTTACAGCTAAAGAATTTGTCGGAGACTTCATATCTCTCGACCCGGGCATGAGCTTGGAAAACCATTTTCAGCTCTTCGAACATCTCATATGCTCCATGTCTCTCAAAACGCTTTTGGAGCCCCGACTCTAAGCTGTAAAGCATGCCGCACTGAATGAGGGAGTAATCATCGGAGCGTGACTGCCAAGCGTTCATAACGTCTTGTTCTGCAGGGAGAACAGGTGCGTCACCCAGCGGTGCTCGTAGGACATAATCTTTCTTGGCAGCTATGAGGATGATCCTCAGGTTCCGGACCCAGTCCGTATAGTTGCTGCCATCGTCTTTCAGCTTGGTTTTCTCTAGGAACGCGTTGAAGTTGAGGACTATGTTGGCCATTTGATCTACAAGACATATTGTAAATATTTTAGACTAAGTTCATGATAATAAAGTTCATCTAATCAAATTATTTAATGAACTCCCACTTAGATAGACATCCCTCTTCTAGTCATCTAAGCATTACATGATCCAAGTCAACTAGGCCGTGTCCGATCATCACGTGAGACGGACTAGTCAACATTGGTGAATATCTTCATGTTGATCATATCTTCTATACGACTCATGCTCGACCTTTCGGTCTTCTGTGTTCCGAGGCCATGTCTGTACATGCTAGGCTCGTCAAGTCAACCTAAGTGTTTGCATGTGTAACTCTGTCTTACACCCGTTGTATGTGAACGTTAGAATCTATCACACCCGATCATCATGTGGTGCTTCGAAACAACGAACTGTCGCAACGGTGCACAGTTAGGGGGAACACTTCTTGAAATTATTATGAGGGGTCATCTTATTTACTACCGTCGTTCTAAGTAAACAAGATGCAAAACATGATAAACATCACATGCAATCAAATAATAAACGTGACATGATATGGCCAATATCACATAGCTCCTTTGATCTCCATCTTGGGGCTCCATGATCATCTTTGTCACCGGCTTGACACCATGATCTCCATCATCATGATCTCCATCATCGTGTCTCCATGAAGTTGCTCGCCAACTATTACTTCTACTACTATGGCTAACGCGTTTAGCAATAAAGTAAAGTAATTTACATGGCGTTTCTCAATGACACGCAGGTCATACAAAAAATAAAGGCAACTCCTATGGCTCCTGCCGGTTGTCATACTCATCAACATGCAAGTCGTGATTCCTATTACAATAGCATGAACATCTCATACATCACATATAGATCATTCATTATTCATCACAACTTTGGCCATATCATATCACAAAGCACTTGCTGCAAAAACAAGTTAGACGTCCTCTAATTGTTGTTGCAAGTTTTACGTGGCCGAATTAGGGTTCTAGCAAGAACGTTTTCTTACCTACGTGAAAGCCACAACGTGATTTGTCAACTTCTATTTACCCTTCATAAGGACCCTTTTCATCGAATCCGCTCCAACTAAAGTGGGAGAGACAGACACCCGCCAGCCACCTTATGCAACTAGTGCATGTTAGTCGGTGGAACCGGTCTCACGTAAGTGTACGTGTAAGGTTGGTCCGGGCCGCTTCATCCCACAATACCGCTGAAGCAAGATAAGACTAGTAGCGGCAAGAAAGTTGACAACATCTACGCCCACAACAAATTGTGTTCTACTCGTGCAATAGAGAACTACGCATAGACCTAGCTCATGATGCCACTGTTGGGGAACGTTGCAGAAAATTAAAATTTTTCCTACGGTTTCACCAAGATCCATCTATGAGTTCATCTAAGCAACGAGTCATGGGAGAGAGATTGCATCTACATACCAATTTGTAGATCGCGAGCGGAAGCGTTCAACGAACGGGGATGAGGTAGTCGTACACGACGTGATCCAAATCACCGGAGATCCTAGCACCGAACGAACGGCACCTCCGCGTTCAACACACGTACGGTCAGCGTAACGTCTCCTTCTTCTTGATCCAGCAAGGCAAAGGAGAGGTTGAGGAAGATGGCTCCAGCAGCAGCACGACGGCGTGGTGATGGTGGAGCTGCAGTACTCCGGCAGGGCTTCGCCGAGCTCTATGGAGGAGGAGGTGTTGAAGAGGGAGAGGGAGGCGCCAAGGACCAGGGGTGCGGCTGCCCCCTCCCCCCCCCCCTTATATAGGAGGGCCAAGGGGGGCGCCGGCCCTAGGAGATCCAATCTCCTTGGGGCGGCGGCCAAGGGGAGGTTTCCCTCCCCCCCCCAAGGCACCTAGGAGGTGCCTTCCCCTTGTGGGACTCCTTCCCTTTGAAACCCTAGGCGCATGGGCCTCTTGGGGCTGGTTCCCCTTGGCCCATGTAGGCCAAGGCGCACCCCCTAGAGCCCATGTGGCCCCCCGAGGCAGGTGGCCCCACCCGGTGGACCCCCGGGATCCTTCTGGTGGTCCCGGTACAATACCGGTGACCCCGAAACTTGTCCCGATGGCCAAAACAGCACTTCCCATATATAATTCTTTACCTCCGGACCATTCCGAAACTCCTCGTGACGTCCGGGATCTCATCCGGGACTCCGAACAACATTCGGATTACTGCATATACATATCCCTACAACCCTAGCGTCACCGAACCTTAAGTGTGTAGACCCTACGGGTTCGGGAGACAAGCAGACATGACCGAGACGGCTCTCAGGCAATAACCAACAGCGGGATCTGGATACCCATGTTGGCTCCCACATGCTCCACGATGATCTCATCGGATGAACCACGATGTCGAGGATTCAATTAATCCTGTATACGATTCCCTTTGTCAATCGGTATTTTACTTGCCCGAGATTCGATCGTCGGTATCCCAATACCTCGTTCAATCTCGTTACCGGCAAGTCACTTTACTCGTACCGTAATGCATGATCCCGTGATCAAACACTTTGATCACATTGAGCTCATTATGATGATGCATTACTGAGTGGGCCCGGTGATACCTCTCCGTCAAGCGGAGTGACAAATCCCAGTCTCGATCTGTGTCAACCCAACAGACACTTTCGGAGATACCCGTAGTATACCTTTATAGTCACCCAGTTACGTTGTGACGTTTGGCACACCCAAAGCACTCCTACGGTATCCGGGAGTTACACGATCTCATGGACTAAGGAAAGGATACTTGACATTGGAAAACTCTAGCAAACGAACTATGCGATCTTATGCTATGTTTAGGATTGGGTCTCGTCCATCACATCATTCTCCTAATGATGTGATCTCGTTATCATTGACATCCAATGCCCATAGTCAGGAAACCATGACTATCTATTGATCAACGAGCTAGTCAACTAGAGGCTTACTAGGGACATGTTGTTGTCTGTTATTCACACATGTATTACGATTTCCGGATAACACAATTATAGCACGAATAAAGACAATTATCATGAACAAGGAAATATAATAGTAATGCTTTTATTATTGCCTCTAGGGCATATTTCCAACATAACGACCACATACGGATCAACGCAATAGCTCGGAATAAAACCTGCAAAAGATGAATATTTATTGTTCTGTTAAAAGCCAAATCATTTCTGCAATTCCAAATTGCCCACAACAAAGCACATACTCCTACACGAATGTGTCTAGCTGTTTCGGACTCTATCCCAACAAGCCACGTTCCAAATAACGTAATGAACGAATTTGGAGGAGTAATGTTAAAGGCAATATGCACCGTGTGCTACAAAATCCTTGCCAACGGGCAGTCAAAGAAGAGGTGCTGGATAGATTCGTCCCGATCACAAAAACTACACCTAGTAGATCCTGTCCAGTTGCGCTTGACCAAATTATCCTTTGTTAGGATGACTTGTTTATGTACAAACCACATAAACACTTTAATTTTCAAAGGAACTTTGACTTTCCAAACCTCTTTGGAACTAGGAATAACACTAGAGTTAATGACATCGATATACGTCGACTTAACCGTGAAGTGTCCAGACCTAGTAAGCTTCCAACACAACTGGTCGGGCTGATGAGATAGCTGAACCTCCATCAGTCTACTCACCAAATGAATCCAAGCTTCCCACCGGTCGCCCACAAGCGCCCTCCTAAACTGAATATTAAGGGGAATGGACTGCAAAATCGTGGCCACAAGAGCATCACGACGTTGAACAATACGATACAAGGACGGATACTGAAGTGCTAACGGCATTTCCCCAAGCCATGTATCCTCCCAGAAACGAGTGGTGTTTCCATTACCGACTATAAACTTTGTTCTATTAAAGAAAGCAGCTTTGAATCTCATAAGCCCCTTCCAAAACGGCGAATCTGTTGGTCTCACAGTGGCCTGTGATAATGTTTTGGGCAGCAAATACTTACTACGGAGAATCTGCGCCCACGTGGCCTCCGTCTCAATTGAAAGTTTAAACAGCCACTTGCTGAGAAGACATTTGTTCTTCACTTCAAGATTTTCAATACCAAGGCCCCCCTGGTCCTTAGGTCGACAAATGACATCCCATTTGGCAAGTCGGTATTTTCTCTTAAGTTCATCACTCTGCCAAAAGAACCGTGATCGATAGAAAGGTCCTCAAACTATGTTGGGCGCATATGTGCACGATGATTTTGGAGAAAAGAGTAGTGTAGGTTATATTTATTGGTCCCTTTTTCATTTGTGTGTCAGCCAATACCAGCTCTTCTAAATGAGTAATAACCATAGTTTATTGGCACTAAAGTTCCATAGACACTAGCACGTGCGAACTTCACTCCTACCTGACTACAAGAAATATGATCCTCAATAGGAATCTACCCTCCTTGCTCATGGGCACTATAAATAATTGATACATAGCCTTTTGTTGAAGGACAGTATTGTTGTTTAAAAAATGCATCCAGCCAAACTATGTTATAAAGGGTCGATCAAGTGGAATAGAGGAAAGAAAATATATAATAGTTTATGTAAATTGGAAGTGTGGAAGGAAGGAATATAGAGGAATTGTTTAAGACCTCAGTTTGATTGGGGGCAATGTTAGCAATTTAAAATCGCGGGATTGAGAGAGACCGGGAAGAGATGGTTAAGTTCCAAGATTGTGTGACCTTCAGTGAGCATTCTTCCTAGATTGTGTGACCTTGAACGAGCGTTCTTCCCTCAACATGTTGGAAATACACAACTACATATAGTAGCCTCTCACTCCAACAGTTTCTCTAAGCCCTGGCTATTACCTCATTCTAGTTTGTTGTGCTTTACCCTTTGTCTGGTTAGTCTATGATGTTGCTCTCCCACAGCGCCAGAGGGGACGCTAACTATTGTTTCACATCCTCTGAATAATGAGCATACCTCGTCGGAGGATGACGGAGCTCAAGGAATAAAGTAAAAGGTAAATTGTATTTTGAGCTATTTTTTATTGTAGTTGCAGTTAGTATCATGTGGGTTTCAATGTTAGAACTTTACACTAGAAGAACCCACACAATATTTCAGTTTGCACCTGATTTTTATGGTTCATAAAACCATACATCATGCTTAATTCCCCTTAACTAGTTTATCAGGTGGCACATTGGCATGTCATGGATGTTCTTTATCTACTTTTGATTGGAGAGTTCTTTCTATCTGACCCTCTCTATCAAACTATAAGATATTGCTTTGAGTTGTTGAAACAGATATGGTATTTTTGTTCTCATACATGCAGAACAATTTAAAATTGTTAGGATTTTGATTTGTCCTTATGTCTACTTATAATCATTGCGAGATCACGATAGAATAGTACACCATCGACAATGCAAGTATTGATATACACAAGCAGACTAAGCTTGATAAGACCCCGATAGGTGGTAACCTTGTTTCCTAGAGTCTAACCTTCATAAAAATGAGCACCAAAAGTTCACAAGAAAAAATACCTGGATAGGATTAACATGATCCCTCTTCATGGCCACGATAAGCATATAAACAATTAATAGCATTCAATGGAACATTGTAGTGTATAGAAATTCTGGAAATGCATTCATGAATTTGTACCTAGCCAAACTATATATTATAAAAGCTGAACAGAGTACCATAACGCAAACATGGTACTGTCACCTACATTTCTTGTAAAGTGAAAGAGAGAAAGAGGGGAGAGAGAGAGAGTGAGAGAGAGAGAGCAAAATTGATTGGCATGGTTTCGATCAGACCATTGGGTGGAAGCCAAATAGTAACTTGTGGGATTGTCATGAGGAACTCCTCATGTGTGTGGTCATATTTGTAGCCTTCTCTTTTGTCATTGCTTTTTTAGTCATGCTAAGTAGCTTTTTTAAAAGAATTTTATGAACTCAACCAAACCTTTTGATTTCACGGTTGTTTGTATTTCACTACCATGGCATGTACACATTTAGCATAAGATGCTCAACATGATGATAGAATCCCATGTCAAGGTTGTTGGATTAGATATTTGCTTAGAATTGCCTCATCGAGTAGATGACATGATGCCTAGTAGAAATAAGAATTTTAATCGTTAGATTTTTCTAAAATTTCCATAAAAGGGCATATTTGAGAAACGATAAAATTATGTTAAACTACATTGGATTCAACTGATACAATACCAACCTAGTGGTAAGGTTGGCGTCTCATCTTGGAAGGGATACTTCTCCTGATGGCCGTATATGGTGCAGCCCAGCCAGAACTTAAGCCTGACTTCCTTGCAGATTTAGTGAGAGTTTGTGGGGATGAAAGGCTACCCATTATGGTTGGAGGAGATTTCAACATCATTAGAAGACAAGAGGAGAGAAATAATGACAATTTCGATGGAATGTGGTCATTCATGTTCAATATGATCATTGAGAGTCTCGACTTGAGGGACATTGAACTCTCTGGTAGATAATTCACGTGGGCTAATTCCTTACCAAATCCCACCTATGAGAAATTGGACAGGGTCCTTACTAGTGTTGAGTGGGAACAAAAATTTCCATGGGTAACGGTTCGAAGCCTACAGAGGACCATTTCGGACCATGCCCCATTGCTGGCTGATTCCGGGGAATCGTCCCAGGGCAACAGAAATGCGTTCTCTTTTGAACTAGGATGGTTCGAGAGGGAGGGCTTCCTAAATCTTATTGCCACAGAATGGGCCAGGGAGTCTGGTGGGACTTCTCATGTGGAAATATGGCAGAACAAAATTAGAAATTTGCGCCAATTCTTGAGGGGATGGGCCAAAAACCAAAGTGGTATTTACAAAGTTGAAAAGGAGAGGCTAACACAAATTATTAATGAACTTGATGTGAAAGTGGAATCCACCCTTCTTAATATGTCGAAGCGAGATATTAAGAATGAGGCTGAGAAGAAGTTACAAACCCTTATGAGAGAGGAGGAAATGAAATGGGGGCTTAGAGCAAAGGTGTCTAAGATCGTCCAAGGAGATGATAATACATGGTTTTTTCATATGATAGCTAATGGGAAATATAGAAAGAAGAGGATATACAACTCGAACAAGATGAGGGTACAATTGTAGGACACGAGAACCTAAAATTGTACATATCTGAATATTATAAGAAGCTTTTTGGAGCACCAGAAGAAAGTTTTGTAGCTCTAGATCAGAGTTCAATCGGGGACATACCTCAGCTTAACTATGAAGAGAATGAGCAGTTGTCTGCTCCGTTCACTGAGAAAGAGGTTGTTGATGCAATAACGCAAATGAAGCATAATAAAGCCCCTGGGCCGGATGGGTTCCCGGCGGAATTTTATCAGAAATACTGGCATATCATAAAGGGAGATCTTATGCCTATGTTCCATGATTTGTTCGATGGCCACTTAAACCTCTTTCACCTCAATTTTGGAACAATAACGTTGTTGCCAAAGAGGGTTGAGGCTATTCGCATTGAGCAATTCAGACCGATCTGTCTTCTCAATGTAAGCTTTAAATTTTTTACAAAGGTTGGCACGAACAGGTTGACACAGATAGCCCATTCACACAAACTGCTTTCATGCCAGGACGACACATCGTTGGAGGGGTTGTGGTCTTACATGAAACACTGCATGAAATCCATACGAAGAAATTAGATGGTGTTATCTTCAAAGTAGATTTTGAAAAAGCATATAATAAGGTCAAATGGCCCTTTTTGCAGCAAGCCTTACGTATGAAGGGGTTCAATGAGTCTTGGAGGTCTCAGGTGGATTCATTCATACAGAAAGGTAGTGTCGGAATAAGAGTCGACGATGATATAGGACATTTTTTTCCAGACACGTAAGGAGTTACGACAGGGATATTCCATGTCTCCGGTGCTGTCTAACATTGTAGCGGATATGTTGACAGTATTAATTGGCCGGGCCATTGTCGAGGTCGTTGCATATTTGGAAGATTAAAGTTTCGCTTCGTATTAAAATATTTATGTCGGTTGTTCATAAAGAGGTTATTCTAACCAAAGATAACTTGGCAAAAAGGAATTGGGTTGGTAACTCTAGGTGCGGTTTTTGTGATCAAAATGAAACGATTAAACACCTCTTTCTTGAATGTCCTATTGCATAATTATTATGGCGATCAATTCATATAGCCTTTAACGTTCAACCTCCAAGGAGCATAAACACATTATTTGGGACGTGGCTCAATGGAGTGGACGTACACTTAGCTAAACATATTCGGATAGGAGTATGTGCATTATTTTGGGCTATATGAAACACTAGAAATGATATGATTTTTAATGGACACAATTCACCAATTTTTTTGCAGGTTATCTACAGAGCTACATCTTGGATCCGTATGTGGTCCTTACTCACTCATGTGGACTTCAAGGAGCCTTTGGTTATTGGGTGCAACCGTTGGGAGACGGTAGCACGGGCTATCTTCAGCCGGTTTAGGTGGCGAGCTAATAATAGGCTAGGTGTGTAGGCATCGTAGCTTATTTTTATATCGCCGGATGTGGCACTTTTTTAGTCTTATATCGCCGGGTGTGGCGCTTTCCAGATCTTTTTACTTTCGACTACTGCTCAGTTTATGAGCATCTTTGGACCCTATGACCTTGTTACGTTTTATTTAATAATATGGCTGCATGCACCGATTGATGCAGAGGCCGGGGGTATTCCTACTTTTTTTTAAAAAAAAACTTCTCCTGGTGACCTAGGGTGCCCCTGTAATTTTAATTTGTAACAGTTTCACCCCTGGGAAAAAAATGCATGTGAGCAAGACCTACAAACTTGATGCCAAGATGTTCATGTCCCATCTCAATATATCTCTGCTGTATGTGCTCATTGCATATTTGCGTTGAGTAGCTCTAGATAAAGATTATGTTCCAATTAATTGAACTTCAGTTTCCTATCCCTAGGTTCCATCACCTCATCATTGGACGTTTGGATTCTGGATACTACTACTTTGAGTTGAACATACATTGTGATTCTTGATGACACACGCACTTTGCCAACACGGGAGAAGATCAATTGTCCCTTCCATGTTACATGTTTTATGAGTAAATAGTCTTCACCCGCTTCTTGATTGCGCGCGCGCACACACACACAAAACAGTCACTTCCCTTTCATCCGGTTCAATGTCTATCTGTTATTCCCTCCGTTCGGAATTACTTGTCGCAGAAATGGATGTATCTAGACGCATCTAGATACATCCATTTCTGCGACAAGTAATTCCGAACGGAGGGAGTACTTGTTACAGACTTACAACAAACACAACAAAAACAGTGGTGAGTGCAATCCCAAGACCAACTGCAGTGATTCTCCAGGTTGTGCAAACCTTATCCAATAATGGGGACTAACACGGTGCAAAAAAAAAGAGTTTTCCTTTTAAGATACAATCATGTTCTCTTGAAATGTGTGAAAACTTTTCTAAAGCGATGGGGATTTTTCTTTAAAGTCGTGGACGCTTTTAGAAAACTACAAGAACGTAAAACGTCTGAACCTTCTTTAGTTAGACGGCTTTTTTATTTGGGTCCGTCTATGTCACATCTAGATGTGAGATATTATCTCACATCTAACTCCCTCTCACATCTAATTCCCTCATCCTTGATTTTTTTCAAAGTCTCAATGGATTTGTTTTGTCCCTAAGGGTGAGGGAATTAGATGTGAAATAATATCTCACATCTAGATGTGAAATAGCAAACCCGTTTTTATAAATGCTTGAACACTTTAAAATTGCACAACATCTTTTTCTACAACTACGTGAACATTATTTTAAAAAAATGAATGAGCACTTCTTAAATTATACGAATATTTTTTAAATGTGTGGACACTTATCGAATTACACGGATATTTTTTTTAAACCATAAGCACTTCCTAAAATATTCGTTACTGTACTGCAAACTCTTATCAGCCTTCGGACTGCTTGCGATCTAAAATACTGCCGATGCACAGGAAAACGCAGCAAGTTGAGAGTTCTCAGTCAAAAGAGAAACTCATTTTGTGCTATAGTACTGAAACTTTTAGCGGCACAGCTAAACTGAAGTGCTCAACTCATATGTGTACGATGCTTCATATAAGAGAAACGAAGCTGGCAGCATTGAAGTGGTGACCAGAATAAGAGCGCAAACATTACAGAATAACGTCACCGCATCAAACATTACAGAGCTCAAACAGTTTCTGAATACTATAATCGTGATGCCAACGCAACTAGGTTTTCTACTGTCAGGAGAACAAACATTACAGAGCTAGCAGGAACACAAAAACTGCTGGTCCCTGAACCCCTGTCTAATAAGTGCAAAATGTTCTGGATTCACATGCCCTCGTAACCGAGGCGGCCACACTCTGAAGAAGTGAACTGTGAAGCGACGGTCAGGAGTCCTGCTCTCTGGTCTTTCTCTATACTGCATCGACATCCGGGCACCGCAACTCCGCGTGGGCTGAACAGAATTTAGAAGAAACATTGAGGATGTCACGATAAATCTTATATTGCTAAAACAGGTTCAAGTGACAAGATCTAATAAATCTTATATTGCTCAAACAGGTTCAGGGAACAGTGAGGAGGTAAAGGTTAGGCATAATCATGTCACAAACTCACAATAATCTGATATTGCTAACACATGTCAAATAATCTGAAACAATGTAATGTGCATGCAGAAACTAATTAATTTCCATGTAGTGTTTTGTGGGATACAGCCTGAATTTTCTTTCTGAATTACAATTGGCTAAACCATATAGGTATCAGTGTCTACTATCTATGTGAAGCTCAACTGATTTGGCTTTACAGGTCCCAAGAGTGTGAATATGTGACAACAAGCTAAGCTTCAAACTACACAGGCAGTTTAGCCCTAACTGAAGCAGATTAGCAGCAGTCCTAACTGAAGCTTCGTACCACAATGTAAATACTACAACAGTTCTAACTGAAGCTTCGGACCACAATGTAAATACTACAACAGTTCTAACTGAAGCAGATTAGCAGCAGTTTCAGGAAACTGTTTTTCAGACTAACAATTTCAGTACAAGCAGAACCTAATGTGCATGCAGAAACTAATTCCCATGTAGTGTTTGTGGGATATACAAACCTGAGTTTCTTTCTGAGTTACAATTGGCTAAATCATATAGAAACTACTATCTTCTGTGCGAAGCTGAACTGATATGACTGAACTGATTTGGGTTTTCAAGTTCCAAGAGTGTGAATATGCAACTAAGCTTCAGACTACACAGGCATACTAGTCCTAACTGAAGCAGATTAGCAGCAGTCCTAACTGAAGCTTCAGACCACAATGCAAATACAACAGTTCTAACTGAAGCAGAGCAGCAGCAGTTTCAGTAAACTGTTTTTCAGACTGTAACAATTTCAGTACAAGCAGACACTACCGAAGACAGGTAAGAAGTTGGGGACATTCACCTGGCGTCCCGGCCTCGATGACGACGATGTGGAGGTTGTGGCGGCTGCGGGGCAGGTCGACGACGAGTGGGGTAAGCCGCCCGAAAGCACCCGCTTCGACGCACACGACGAGCTTGGAGACGTCCATGATGGCACGCAGCCGGCGGACCAGCTTCTTCCTCAGGCGGAACACGGATCTCCCCCTGAACTTGAATGAGCCACGGGTGATGCGGCTCCCGTCGGCGCCCTCCCGCACGTACAGGATCATCCGCGACGGCAGCACGGCGGTGACTATTCTGGGGAAGGGATGCTGCAGTTGAGTCCCAAAGAACCATCGTCAGATCAAAGAACTCGAGAATGCGATCAAGAATTGGAGATGCCAAAGAATTGCTCCCAGGTGAATGAAATTCCGACGCATGTTAACAACACCCAAGAACCCAATTCGCGCAAATTCGGGGAGAATCAAGAAGCGGGCATGGCGGTTGGCGGACTCACCCAAATCGGACGTGGAAGGGGAGGCAAGCCATCCCTGGCGGGGATGAGCTCCACGAACCAGTGCAAGTGCATCATCGTGCTGACGTTGTTGATGTCGTCGATATCGTCGACGCTGACGCCATTGTTCCGGCTGAGGTACCTCTTGTTGGCGCGGAGGCAGCGGCCGGCGACGTCGCGGAGCACGACGTAGTTCTCGGACTCGGCCCAAACGGCATGCCACTTGATGGCCTCCATGTGCCGACGGTCGTAGTCGCACTGCACGGCGCGGAAGCCGCGCTGGCCGGGCGGCGCCCGCGCGTGCGTGGCGGCGAGGTAGCGGCCGTAGGCGGCGCTGTAGAGGAGCAGCTGCGGGCCGTCGCGGTGGTAGATGTGCACGGACCATACCGCGTTCATCGACGCGCCGCGCCTGGGGAGGGAGACGCCATGGCCGTCCTCGTCGGCGTGCAGGTACGTGCCGTGCACGCGGCTCCGCAGCCGCACGTGCTCGCCGTACTGAAACCGGTCCATCGCTCGCCGACGCTGGAGGGCTGGAGAGCAGAGGCGTTGGGTGCTGCTCGGTGGAGAGATGGGTTCTTGGTTTCTTGGACCTCTGGCAAGGGGAAGTGAAAGCTGTTGGTTGCGACGGTTACGTCGGGCGCCAAGGCTGAGTATTTCAAGGCCGTCGCCGTGCTCGGCTTCCCGCACTAGATGGGCTATTGGGCCGTGGCCTAGGAAATACGATCGGCACGTCCAACCGTCCACAACCACAACGCAACGCTTTCTTTGTCTCAAAAAACAAAACACAAAGCTTCTTGCTCTGTTTGCTCAAAAAAAAAACATGTAGAGTATGTGTTCTCAATGTCAAATCGTATCTTCAGGGTTGCTGTTCAAGTGGCCAACACAACCTGTCATGGCGTTGTGGTGATTGATGATGCAGAGCCAGTGATGTTTTGGACTAATGACTTATGTTCGATGGATGGTCGTAGTGGCAATGACACCACTGGTTCTACCAAGTTTGTCCTGGTGTCTAATGTCATCTTCGATCATTTAGTGGAATTAACCTTCTTTCTCCTAGATCAATGACGAAGGAGCATTTTGGTGGCTTACCTTGCAAAGAGAGCTTCCTAGCATCTAGATTTTTTTCACCTTTTGTAGTAGGTTACATGTGAGGACCCTTGGAAACATTTCAAGTTAGTCAAACATGCACATATTTGATCTTCTACTCTATCAAATGCATAGAGGAATGTCGAGGCAAAAATTAAGAGTACGGACTAGAGGCTATGTCTTCTACGAATGCTTATGTTTTTACGTATTTTCACTTAAGTGTAATTTCTTCTTAGTTAAATCTATAAAGTGACTTGGATCGTTCTCTAAAAATTTTGTTTCATTCTCGAGCGTCTTAGCAATGAACTTCTAGAGGGTTACGATCTAACGAATTCTTGTAGTTGCAAGATATCCATCATGTCCTCGTTGTTGGAGCATATGGAAGGACATGAGAAAAGTCATCTTTGATAATCAGATTAGTTATTGGAGCATATGGAAGGACATGAGAAGAAAAGTCATCTTTGATAATCAGATTAGAGACATGGATCTATATATGTCTCTTAGTTATCAAAAAACATTTGTCCTTGATCGGGAGAAAGGATAAGCCTAGTCTTACAGAGGCTTTCCAACCTTAGCTAGATCATCTATAATTTGTCCCTTTGTGCATTTCCATAGAAAGATTAGCATACTAGGGCCTTCCCTATTATGCTGACAAAAGTTATCCATTAGGTAGCTGTTGTTCTAGTATCTTGTGGTTTGTAGACCAACAAATTGGAGCATCGAGCTTGCTGAAGCACCATTGAACGGTTCTGTTCTCTTAAGTTTAAAGTTACTTTGTTTCTAAAAGAAACTTATGTGTTTCTCCGCTCAAGAAAAAAACCTGCTTGTTTCATGCTTTGCTAAAAATAAATTTGTCGTACCTTGCTTAAAAAGTAGTTTAATGCAAATCAAAGTGTATAAGATGTATTGTATCATGAGCGGAGGACCATACCCCCCATGGGAAAAAAAAAGACAGAAACCGATCACCGTCTATTTTTTGTGTTTCAAAGGTACCCCTTGTCGACTTGATCGCGTGTAAGTTGTCACTTTGAAACGCTTCCTGTGAGAGTTCCCCTCCTCCCCGTACCCCTCCCCCCCCCCCCACCCGAGCGGGGCGACCGGGGCGGCCCTCCCTCCCCTCGCCGCCCAGCCCCCACCTCCCACCCCTCCTCCCGCCGCTGCCGCCGGCTGGCGTGGCCGGGCGTTGCCCGCGCGGCGTCGTGGCAAAGCCGGCGGTGGCGGCCCTCTTCCTCTCCCCCTCGCGGTTCCCCGGCTCGGGTGGCGGTTTCAGGCGATGGTGCACCTCAGCGGGGGTTCTCCGGTGTAGATCGGGCACAGATGCGGCGGCGGCGCGGCCCTTTGGCGGCGGGGGTTGGCCAGCGAAGCCCTGTAGGCCCAGATCGGGCCCAAAAGGGCCCGATCTGGGCCAGGGCGGGTTGGTCTGGCCTCCGACGGGTCTCCTTCGACTGGGCTGGCGGGATGAGGTCGTTGGGATCGGCGGCTCTGCGCTGCGTCGGCTGCAATGCAGCGGCAGGAGCTTAACGGGCCCGATCTGGGCCCGGCTGGGCAGGAGGTCCGGCGTGCTCCCGCGCCTGCGTCTGGTCTGCTATGGCTTGTGCCAGTGGAGGTTGTCCCCTCCCACGTGGTTGTGGTGCTCCCGGTCCCTATCGGCGGTGGTCTCGCTTGGTTCGGCCGGCCTCGCAGCGTCTGCAATGGTGGTGTCCTCGTAACTGTGGTGGCGCAGGTTGGTGGGCGGTTGGCGTGGTGGAGCCGCCGGTTGGTCCTGGGTTGTGGGTATGAAGGGCAGGGTGAAATCCCTCTCGGGTCCGCCCGGCACCGGCGCGGTGACGCCAGTGGGCGCCATCAACCTTCTTGAAGGGCGTCGGGAGTACCTCTCGCCCGCTTCCCTCCGTGTACCGGGAGAAATCATAGGATTCGTCCGGGCAACAGCGTCGTCGTCATCGCAGTCCTTCTTGAGGGTGTTGCTTGGTTCACGGCGACTCGATGGCATTGGAGCGTGGTAGATGTTTCCGGTGGGCGCAGCGGTTGCGGGATGCCTCAGCTTTCGTTCATCCGGTGCTGCCGGCATTTCTTTCTCTTGATTTTCTCTTGTTTTTCTCTTGGGCATGATTGTGCTGTTTGCCCCAGCGTCGAACTTCTGGTTGTTTCGGGTGGTTGATATATTAATATGGCGGGGCGAAAACCTATTTCGGCAAGGTACCCCTTGTCTCCAAATGATTGTTCGGTGTGTAGATTACGTGTTTTCAATGTTAAATATGCGTATCCTTTGGGACAATGTCCTGGTGGCGTGAGGCTAAGGTCTACCAGATCCGTACACAGCCTGGCATGGAGCTATGGTGATCGCAAATGCGGATCCAATTGTCGTTAACTTGGTGCGGCAGATTAACGACTTATGTTCCCTGCCAGCGGTGCCTACTTGTCATAGTTGTAATAACGTCATTGACGGTCCAAGTTTGCTATGATGTCTTCTAATCAGGTTTCATCATTTGTTGTTCTTGGTTTTCTTCCTTGCTTGCTCGGTGAGGAAGGAGCATTTTGCTGGCTTACCTCGCAAAGAGAGTTTCCCAGCATGTAGGCTTTCACTTTTCGGGGGTGGATGCCTTTTTTTTTTTTTGCGGAAAGGGGTGGATGACTTTAGTAAACTCTTCATAATAACTGAAGTTAGTCAAACTTTCACATGTTTGATCTTCTGCTCTACCAACATAGAGACCTTTTGCACTACCAACATAGAAGAATGCCAATGCAAGAATTAAGAGTGGAGACTAGAGATCTCTCCATCATGTCTACTAAGAATGTTTATATTTATATTTATGAGGTAATCCAAAACACACACTAGAAAAAGACCTTAAGGGCATCTCCAACGCCGACCCTCATATCACCCGCAACCATCCGGACCGTGCGGTCTGGACGTATTTTGCCATCCCACACGGTCATGTATCGATCCGCTTGGTGGTCCAGACGCACTTTTTCTCGCAAACCGGTGACAAAGTGGGGGTGTGGGGGCTTTCCAGGCGTCTGGACCGCTGCCACGTCCGCTTCTAACTGCACTGCAAATGTCAGACTCCTGATTCCAAATCTGCCCATGGGTCTCTTCCCGTGGTGGAGGGGTTTCTGCCTCGGCTCGCCGGATTAGCCCCCAGACCAAGAGCCGACGAAGGGCGGGAGGCACGACAACCTAGGTGGCAGCCGGACACAACGGTCTTCACGTGCTTGAGGGTTTCCTGCCATGGATCGCCGGAGTGCCTTAAAATTGATTACTGTGGGTCGCTACAACGAAAGATGATAAACTGATTTTTTTTTTGGTTGAATTGATAAAAATTACATGGGCATGTTGATTCGATGTATTTGTGAAAAAATAAACTGCTAAGTTGGGCCACCCTGATTCATAATCCGAGCTCCGCCAATGCCTAACATACTAGTGAATCTATGAATTGAGATTATCCCCGAGCACACGATCTGGATCAACCCACCTTGCGTATTCTAGTTTGGTTGTGTGCATCATCTCATAGTTTTGTTCACATGTTATTCAGATGATAACTGCACATTAGCCTCTTCAGTTTCAGTTTCTGCTTTCAGTTGAGTAAGCGTAGGTGCATTAGCATCGCCATGTTCAGAATTATAGGTGCTAGTGAAAACGGACTGAAACTTATAGGCAGAGTGTCCGACCGCATTAGGGTCGCCATATTCAGAATTTGATCGTTGTCGAATCAGAAATTTATTTTCTGCTGATGAACTGAAACTTTCAGGAGAATAACAAAACTCAAGTGCTCAACTCACTGTAAGAACCACCACATCTGTGTCGACACAACACCTAAGAGAAATGCAGCTAGCAACGTTGAAGAAGTGGCCATTGCCAAACCCAATACATACAAATGTCACTGCACCGTTGTTCAACCAGTTTCAGAATTTTTAAACCGTGATGCCAACGCAAATAGGTTTCCTACTGTCAGGGAGAACAAATCAAGTTTATCTAGCAGGAAAACAAGAACTGCTAGGTTCTCCTGAAGACCTGAACCCATATCTCAACAGCAGGCGGCTGACACTTCCGAAGAGGTGAACAGTACGCCTAGGAGTCCTGGCTCTGGTATCTCTCTACTCTGCATCGACATCGGGGTACCGCAGCGTTGCATGGACTGAATTAGCAGAAAAATGGTTAAGCAGTCAGGCATCATGTGTGACAGGTACTGCAACAAGTTTAAATAAGAATATCAAAAGGAAAGCTACTGTACAAAACCTCAAAACAATGTAATGTGCTGTGGGTGAATTTTTCCACACGTTATTTGAAACAATTTACAGTAGGCTAAAAGATAGTAGAAATCAATATCTTCTCTGTGAAGCTGAACTCGCCAGACTGAATCATCTGAATCAAAGCCGATAGTTTCTTTCTATATCCGTGTTCAGTGTGGATTTTTGACATACCAAAATTGAAAACTAGCATCTGTCCATAAATCCAACAGGTTCAGTGTGGATTTGATTCAGTAACTTTTACTGCTGTCTATAGTCCTAACTCCTAACTGAAACAGATAAGCAAAAGTTTCAGACCTCACCAGTTTCAGTAAACTGTTTTGAGACTTGCAAGTTGCAACAGGTTCGAACGCTTTTCAAAGCACAAGGCAGATTAACACTGAAACTTCAAGACTAGGAAGAGGAGTAGGAAGTTGAGGGCCTCGATCTCACCAGGCGTCCCCACGATGACGACGGCGATGACGAGGGTCTCGTGGTTTCTCGGCAGGTCGACGAGGAGTGGGGTAACCCGGCCAGCATCTGTGCGGAAGCACATGACGAGGTCGGAGACGTCGATGGCCAGCCGCCTGGCCAGCTCGTCCCTCAGGTGGAACACGGACCTCCCCCAAAACAAGAATGAGCCGCGGTCGACGACGTTCGGCCACACGTACTGGATCACCCGCCACCTCCACATGGCGGCGGCGAAGGGAAGCTGCAGTTGAATCGCAAAGAACCATCTTTTGTCAGGAGATCAAATGCGAATTTGAGATGCGGAGGCGCAAGAAGCTCAAATCTGGCAAGAACAGAGCCAAGAAATTAACACGATTTGGCTCCCAGACGAATTTGCAATCTTTGCGGTCTTCCTAGCTAACAACATCCAAGAACCAAATTCGTGCAAATTCGGGAGAAATCAAGAAGCGGGCATGGCGGACTCACCCCAGTCGGAGGTGGAAGGGGAGGCATGCCCTCCCTGGCGGGGATATGCTCCACGACCCAGTGCATCATCGTGGTGACGTTTGCGGTGTCGTCGACGCTGACGCTGTTGGTCCAGCGGAGGTACGGGTACGTCGTGTTGGCGCGGAGGCTGCCGCCGTGGAAGTGGTGGAGGCAGACTTCGTCCCCGGATTCTGACAGGGCGGCATACCAAAACATTGCCTCGAACTCCGGATGGTCGTGGTTGCGCTGCACGACGCGGCGCCCGCGGCCGCCGCGCGGCGCCGGCGCATCCGTGGCGGCGAGGTAGCGCCCGTAGGCGGCGCTGTAGAGGAGCAGATAGCCATCCTCCCACACCGCGTCGTGGTGCCAGTGCACCGCCCACGCCGCGTTCATCGACGCCCGGCGGTGGTCGAGTGAGACGCCAAGCCCGTCGTCGTCGGCGTGCAGGTACGTGCCGAGCTGGCTGCTGCGCAGCCGCACGTGGTGGCCGTCATGGAACTGCTCCATCGGTCGCTTGGGCTCTGCGCGGTGGAGACGGAGAGTGGGTTCTTGGTTTCTTGGCGCTCCGGCGAGGGGGAGAAGATGGGAAGCCAAAGCTGTTCCGTTGGTTGAGACGGTTACCTTCGGGCGCCAAGCCGGAGTATTTCAAGTGCCTGAGAAGCCATTGCCTTTCGGCACCAGCAGGGTTTGCGGGCTTATGGGCCTAAAAATCTATCCATCGGCCCCTAGAAGCTAGATCCAGCACGCCTAATCATCAACTTGCTGTCGGCGCTAAAAAAAACAAAATCCACATGCTGTCTCCAAGGGGAAAAAAATATCGTGTTTTTCTTTCTCGGGAAAAAAATTCTTTTTTAGGGGATCATATATTTTTTTCCGGAAACGATCAGATCTATTATAAAAATTCATCGAAAGTATAAAGTATATCAAACATAATAAAATACATCGAGATTGGAAGACCACCGTACGACCACTAATGTCGTCAAAACGAACCGTCGACATGCCGCTGTCGACACTCCCCTGTTGGAGCCGGCTTGACCTTGTCGGTGATAGCCGAAAAGTCTTTGTGCACGTGTTTTTAAGGATCAGCACCCTAGTGTCGTCGTCATTGAACTACTGTATAACACCAAATCTCGCCACATGACGAGAAACCACGTTAGGCTACTAAGCTCCCATGAAATGAGGGCTCCTGGTGCGCTGGGACTGGATACTGCACGGGACCCAACTGGTAAGTCTCTGGCCCGTTGGTGTGTCTAGCTGCTATGTCGGCTCTCAGCATTAGACGGTCGCTGCCCAAGTCTCCGGGTCTTTCTTTCCGGCCAGCCTTCCTCTTCGCCCATGATTTCATGTCATCGTCGTCTGCCCTCAAATACCAAAACCCGTCCGCATGCGCAGGGCCCCCACTTCTTGGCGGCGACGAGGGTCTACAACAGTGTGACTCCTCCACAACATGGACTCCCAGAGCAATCCCACTAGTAGAAAACCGGCCTATTGTCCCGGTTCCTGAACCGGGACTAAAGGGTCGTTACTAATACCCTCACCATTTAGTCCCGGTTCAAACCAGAACCGGGACAGATGGGCCTCCACGTGGCCTGTGCGCCGAGCCCAGGCAGGAGGGCCTTTGGTCCCGGTTGGTGGCACCAACCGGGACCAATAGGCATCCACGCGTCAGCATTTCTGTGGCTGGAGTTTTTGGTTTTTTTTTGAAAGGCGGAGGGGGTTTGGGGGTTTTGGGGGGTTAATTTAGGTATTTCATATATTGTGTTAGCTAGATAGCTAATTAATAGAGAGAAGTGTCCTCTCTTATGTCCGTGCTTGGTCGACGTTACGTACTAAACATATGTATAGAGAAGACTAGGCATATGCTAGCTAGTAAGCAAACGAAGGAAACAGAAGATCGTCATGAACATATATGCATACAGAGAGAAGTGATATCGACCACATCTCCTTCTCCAAGAGATTGGTCGAACAACAAGTTCTCATATATCTATCGTCCGACACTACCGGCTACATATATACAATAATTATCTTTTATAAATATAATCTCTTAAATTACGGACGCATGGTCCTTATAGTATTCTCCGTCTTCAGCGATCACGTGGTCAAGAAAGAATGCCGCCAATTCCTCTTGAATTGTTCGCATGCGATCTGGTCCTAGGAGTTCATTCCGCTGCCGAAACATCTAATTTGAAGAAGGGGGTCAATACATACATACATATATATATATATATATATATATATATATATATATATATATATATATATATATATATATGAATGAATGAAACTCAATACAAATGATGGTAATAAACAAAAATTGTGAATATTATTTCTTACGCACTTCATATTGTTTCTCAGAGTACCCGCCCCGCTCACAGGTCGTGTGGCAGATGGACTCGTAGACGTAGTATTCACAGAAAATCATTCCCTTGTTCCTGCCACAACCACTTTACAAGAAATAGAGGTCAATCAAACAGATAAGCAAGAATGCCAAATGGTATTGATGAAACTAGCGCTTGAATCAATAGCTAGGAGACGCGCGGAACATGGTACTATAGTACTTACTTTCGGGTATATAAATTCCAGCTCCTTCGGGAGTCCCGGGGAATTTGTGCTGAATTTTCTCCAAACCCTGCCAGACAAAAGAAAACAACTACTTGATATCAGGAAATGAACAAATTTGCTGATATGGTGGATAATGATCGATTTAACTTACTTCTTGAGGATTTCAGTCATGTCCGCATAGTCCTGGGGATCTTTTCGTCTCGAGTCCAAGACAGTTACTACTCCCTTCTCAAGCCTAATCTCCAGGAGAATATAGTGGAAACTGCGCACGCATGCATAACCCATCAATTACATTACTATAACCTGAACTAATATATAAGGGAAACTGAATATGCACAAGACAGTAACACTCACTTGAAGTTGTAAGGAAAGAGTATTATACTTTTGTGTTCATTTCTTTTGAATGATCGTAGCAAGCTGACCTCGGTATCTTCGGGCCTTTTTTCAACCTCAGTTGCATCTATGAGATATGTGTTAACGAACCCAATATCACCGATTTGTCTTTTCTTCAATTCGGCGATCTTCAATCTGCATAATATACTGAGGATAATTATAAATACATGCAATGAAAGAGCTGAGCTATATAGAGAGACTTAATGATAGAAGTAGTAGTACTTACAGACAGTAGCAGGTGACCGTTGCTTTATCGAGGGCCAATTGATTGAAAAACTGATAGAACTCCTCAAATAGAACATGCAACAGTTCAATTCCAACGAGGTCATGCTCCGGTTTAACTTTCACATACAAAGTATTCCTCCCCCCAGACTCTCTGCAGGTTTTCATGTACAAATCATGCAATCTTCGCATCATCGTTGTTAGAGATCTTTCATCTTTGACGAGAGGCTTCCCGTACTCGTATCTGTGTATCTGCACGTCCAGGAAACCATAATCTACATCGTCGGGCAGGTAATCGTCAAGATTGGTATAACCGGGCGCCATCCTCGGATCGACGCTAGGCACCTTGAGCGGGGGGCACGATTGCTTTGCTTGTTCGCCGAGCTGGGCAATTTGTTTCCCAGCTACTCGTCGTTCTTCCAGCCTTTGATCACTGACTGTACTTCCCGACCGCGATGCTTCGACCCATGTCTTTGCAATAATGCGCTCATAGTTGCCTTTTGGCGGAGACTTGGGTGGTTTTGACAGGGCAGCCAGAGTGCGCTTCACTTTCACCGAATCTACCCTCTCCTTCGGAGGTGGATGTCTCTGTGCTTTCAACCCTTGAAACCAGTCATCCTTCTCGGTTCACGCGATCCTCGCGTTCTCCTCCGGGCTCATCTCGTATGGTAACTTCTCTAGAGATTTCAGAGAAGGACCGAATTTGTATTTTCTCCCGCCTCTGGCTGTACTGCTAGACGCCGGCAGAGCAGACGGAGCGGCAGTCTTCTTTACTGCTTGCTTTTTGCGAGGCGGAGGAGAAGGACTACGACGCGCCGGAGCAGCTGCCGGAGCAGCGGCGGGTCTCTTCCGCCCTTGCTGACGAGGCGGAGAAGGAGTAGGCTGGCTACTCGGGCGCGCCGGCGCAGGCGTAGAAGGAGGCGGAGTGCCGCCACGCGCCGGAGAAGGAGCCGGCCGAGGGCCCTGATCGTCACTCGCCGGAGGAGGAGGCGGTGGAGGAGGCGGAGTCCCCTGACTCGCCGGAGCAGGAGGAGGCGGCGGAGGCGTCCAGTTTGAAAGGTTGATGAGCTCCTTCCGCCATAGGCATGGAGTCTTCAGAGCAGAACCCAGCCGAGTCTCCCCTTCTCCGGTAGGGTGGTGAAGCGGGAGGTCCTCAAATCCCTCCGTTATTTCATCCACCATCACCTTAGCATATCCTTCTGGAATCGGCCGGCAGTGAAAAGTTGCGTAGGGTTCATTAGGATAAACAGAGCCAACAGCCACCTTGACCTTCATATTCATCCACTGCGTCATAAGGTGGAAATTTTGAGCCTCCGTGATAGCATCCACGGGATTGAAGGAAATATGCCCTAGAGGCAATAATAAAGTTATTATTTATTTCCTTACATATCATGATAAATGTTTATTATTCATGTTAGAATTGTATTAACTGGAAACATAATACATGTGTGGATACATAGACAAACAGAGTGTCACTAGTATGCCTCTACTTGACTAGCTTGTTAATCAAAGATGGTTAAGTTTCCTAACCATGGACAAAGGAGTTGTCATTTGATTAACAAGGTCACATCATTAGTTGAATGATCTGATTGACATGACCCATTCCATTAGCATAGCACCCGATCGTTTAGTATGTTGCTGTTGCTTTTATCCATGACTTATACATGTTCCTTTGACTATGAGATTATGCAACTCCCGTTTGCCGGAGGAACACTTTGGGTGCTACCAAACGTCACAACGTAACTGGGTGATTATAAAGGAGTACTACAGGTGTCTCCAAAGGTAGATGTTGGGTTGGCGTATTTCGAGATTAGGATTTGTCACTCCAATTGTGGGAGAGGTATCTCTGGGCCCTCTCGGTAATGCACATCACTTAAGCCTTGCAAGTATTGCAACTAATGAGTTAGTTGCGGGATGATGTATTACGGAACGAGTAAAGAGACTTGCCGGTAACGAGATTGAACTAGGTATTGGATACCGACGATCGAATCTCGGGCAAGTAACATACCGATGGACAAAGAGAACAACGTATGTTGTTATGCGGTCTGACCGATAAAGATCTTCGTAGAATATGTAGGAGCCAATATGGGCATCCAGGTCCCGCTATTGGTTATTGACCGGAGATGTGTCTCGGTCATGTCTACATTGTTCTCGAACCGTAGGGTCCGCACGCTTAAGGTTACGATGACAGTTATTATGAGTTTATGAGTTTTGATGTACCGAAGGAGTTCGGAGTCCCGGATGAGATCGGGGACATGACGAGGAGTCTCGAAATGGTCGAGACGTAAAGATCGATATATTGGACGACTATATTCGGACATCGGAAAGGTTCTGAGTGGTTCGGATATTTATCGGAGTACCAGAAAGTTACGGGAATTCGTATTGGGCCTTATTGGGCCATACGGGAAAAGGAGAGAAAGGGCCAAAAGGTGGCCGCGCCCCTCCCCTTGCTCTAGTCCGAATTGGACTAGGGAAGGGGGGCGCCCCCTTCCTTCCTTCTCCTTCTCTCTTCCCTTTCCTTCTCTCCTACTCCCCCTACATGGAAGGACTCCTAGTTGGACTAGGAAAGGGGGAATCCTACTCCCGGTGGGAGTAGGACTCCCCTTGGCGCGCCAAACATAGGGCCGGCCTCCTCCCTCCCTTGCTCCTTTATATACGGGGGCAGGGGGCACCCCATGAACACACAAGTTGATCTTCGTGATCGTTCCTTAGCCGTGTGCGGTGCCCCCTCCACCATATTCCACCTCGGTCATATCGTTGCAGTGCTTAGGCGAAGCCCTGCGCCGGTAGTACATCAAGATCGTTACCACGTCGTCGTGCTGACGGAACTCCTCCCCGAAGCTTTGCTGGATCGGAGCCCGGGGATCGTCATCGAACTGAACGTGTGCCAAGAACTCGGAGGTGCCGGAGTAACGGTGCTTGGATCGGTCGGATCGTGAAGACGTACGACTACATCAAACGCGTTGTTATAACGCTTCCGCTTTCGGTCTACGAGGGTACGTAGACAACACTCTCCCCTCTCGTTGCTATGCATCACCATGATCTTGTGTGTGCGTAGGAAAATTTTGAAATTACTACGTTCCCCAACAGTGGTATCAGAGCCTAGGTTTTTATGGTTTGATGTTATGCACGAGTAGAACACAAGTGAGTTATGGACGATACAAGTCATACTGCCTACCAGCATGTCATACTTTGGTTCGGCGGTATTGTTGGATGAAGCGGCCCGGACCGACATTACGCGTACGCTTACGCGAGACTGGTTCTACCGCCGTGCTTTGCACACAGGTGGCTTGCGGGTGTCAGTTTCTCCAACTTTAGTTGAACCAAGTATGGCTACGCCCGGTCCTTGAGAAGGTTAAAACGGAGTCTATTTGACAAACTATCGTTGTGGTTTTGATGCGTAGGTGAGATTGGTTCTTGCTTCAGCCCGTAGCAGCCACGTAAAATTTGCAACAAACAAAGTAGAGGACGTCTATCTTGTTTTTGCAGGGCATGTTGTGATGTGATATGGTCAAGACATGATGCTAAATTTTATTGTATGAGATGATCATATTTTGTAACCGAGTTATCGGCAACCGGCAGGAGCCGTATGGTTGTCGCTTTATTGTATGCAATGCAATCGCCCTGTAATGCTTTACTTTATCACTAAGCGGTAGCGATAGTCGTAGAAGTATAAGATTGGCGAGACGACACAGATGCTACGATGGAGATCAAGGTGTCGCGCCGGTGACGATGGTGATCATGATGGTGCTGCGGAGATGGAGATCACAAGCACAAGATGATGATGGCCATATCATATCACTTATATTGATTTGCATGTGATGTTTATCTTTTGTGCATCTTATCTTGCTTTGATTGACGGTAGCATTATAAGATGATCTCTCATTAAATTATCAAGAAGTGTTCTCCCTGAGTATGCACCGTTGCGAAAGTTCTTCGTGCTGAGACACCACGTGATGATCGGGTGTGATAGGCTCTACGTTCAAATACAACGGGTGCAAAACAGTTGCACACGCGGAATACTCATGTTATACTTGATGAGCTATGCATATAAGATATGACCTCGGAACACGGAGACCGAAAGGTCGAGCGTGAATCATATAGTAGATATGATCAACATAATGATGTTCACCATTGAAACTACTCCATCTCACGTGATGATCGGACATGGTTTAGTTGATATGGATCACGTGATCACTTAGAGGATTAGAGAGATGTCTATCTAAGTGGGAGTTCTTAAGTAATATGATTAATTGAACTTTAATTTATCATGAACTTAGTCCTAGTAGTATTAGCATATCTATGTTGTAGATCAATAGCTCGCGTTATTGCTTTCATATGTTTATTTTGATATGTTCCTAGAGAAAATTGTGTTGAAAGATGTTAGTAGCAATGATGCGGATTGGATCCGTGATCTGAGGTTTATCCTCATTGCTACACAGAAGAATTATGTCCTTGATGCACCGCTAGGTGACGGACCTATTGCAGGAGCAGATGCAGACGTTATGAACGTTTTGCTAGCTCAATATGATGACTACTTAATAGTTTAGTGCACCATGCTTAACGGCTTAGAATCGGGACTTCAAAGACGTTTTGAACGTCATGGACCATATGAGATGTTCCAGTAGTTGAAGTTAATATTTCAAGCAACTACCCGAGTTGAGGGATATGAAGTCTCCAACAAGTTCTATAGCTAAAAGATGGAGGAGAATCGCTCAACTAGTGAGCATGTGCTCAGATTATCTGGGTACTACAATCGCTTGAATCAAGTGGGAGTTAATCTTCCAGATAAGATAGTGATTGACAGAATTCTCTAGTCACCATCACCAAGTTAGTAGAACTTCGTGATGAACTATAGTATGCAAGGGATGACGAAAACGACTCCCGAACTTTTTCATAATGATGAAATCGATGGAGGTAGAAATCAAGAAAGAGCATCAAGCGTTGATGGTTGACAAGATCACTAGTTTCAAGTAAAGGGCAAAGGGAAGAAGGGGAACTTCAAGAAGAACGGCAAGCAAGTTGCTGCTCAAGTGAAGAAGCCCAAGTCTGGACCTAAGCCTGAGACTGAGTGCGTTTACTGCAAAGGGACTGGTCACTGGAAGCGGAACTGCCCCAAGTATTTGGCGGATAAGAAGGATGGCGAAGTGAACAAAGGTATATTTGATATACAGATTATTGATATGTATTTTACTAGTGTTCATAGCAACCCCTCGGTATTTGATACTGGTTCAGTTGCTAAGAGTAGTAACTCGAAACGGGAGTTGCAGAATGAATAAAGACTAGTTAAGGGTGAAGTGACGATGAAAGTTGGAAGTAGTTCCAAGATTGATATGATCATCATCGCACACTCCCTATACTTTCGGGATTTGTGATGAACCTAAATAAGTGTTATTTGGTATTTGCGTTGAGCATAAATATGATTTGATCATGTTTATTGCAATACGATTATTCATTTAAGTTAGAGAACAATTGTTGTTCTGTTTACATGAATAGAACCTTTTATGGACATACACACCCAATGAAAATAGTTCATTGGATCTCGATCGTAGTGATACACATATTCATAATATTGAAACCAAAAGATGCGAAGTTAACAATGATAGTGCAACCTATTTGTGGCACTGCCGTTTAGGTCATATTGGTGTAAAGCGCATGAAGAAACTCCATGCTGATGGGATTTTGGAATCACTTGATTATGAATCACTTGATGCTTGCGAACCATGCCTCTTGGGCAAGATGACTAAAACGCCATTCTCCGGAACAATGGAGCAAGCAACAGATTTGTTGGAAATCATACATACTGATGTATGTGGTCCGATGAATATTAAGGCTCGCGACAAGTATCATTATTTTCTAACCTTCACAGATGATTTGAGCAGATATGGGTATATCTATTTGATGAAACATAAGTCTTAAACGTTTGAAAAGTTCAAAGAATTTCAGAGTGAAGTAGAGAATCATCGTAACAAGAAAATAAAAGTTTCTACGATATGATCGCAGAGGTAAAATATTTGAGTTACGAGTTTGGCCTTCAGTTAAACAATGTGAAATAGTTTCACTACTCACGCCACCTGGAACACCACAGCATAATGGTGTGTCCGAACGTCATAACCGTACTTTATTGGATATAGTGCAATCTATGATGTTTCTTACCGATTTACCACTATCGTTTTGGGGTTATGCATTAGAGACAGCTGCATTCACATTAAATAGGGCACCATCAAAATCCGTTGAGACGACACCGTATGAACTATGGTTTGGCAAGAAACCAAAGTTGTCTTGTCTTAAAGTTTGGGGTTATGATGCTTATATGAAAAAGTTTCATCCTGATAAGCTCAAACCCAAATCGGAGAAATATGTCTTCATAGGATACCCAAAGGAGACAGTTGGGTACACCTTCTATCACAGATCCGAAGGCAAGACATTCGTTGCTAAGAATGGATCCTTTTTAGAGAAGGAGTTTCTCTCGAAAGAAGTGAGTAGGAGGAAAGTAGAACTTGATGAGGTAACTGTACCTATTCCCTTGTTGGAAACCAGTACATCACAGGAACCAGTTTCTGTGACGTCAAAACCAACTAGTGAGGAGGTTGATGATGGTGATCATAGAACTACAGAACAAGTTACTACAGAACCTCGTAGATCAACCAGAGTAAGATCCGCACCAGAGTGGTACGGCAATCCTGTTCTGGAAGTCATGCTACTAGATCATGATGAACCTACGAACTATGAAGAAGCGATGGTGAGCCCAGATTCCGCAAAATGGCTTAAAGCCATGAAATCTGAGATGGGATCCATGTATGAGAACAAAGTATGGACTTTGATGGATTTGCCCGATGATCGGCAAGCCATAGAAAATAAATGGATCTTCAAGAGGAAGACAGAAGCTGATAGTAGTGTTACTATCTACAAAGCTAGAATTGTCGCAAAAGGTTTTCGACAAGTTCAAGGTGTTGACTACGATGAGAGTTTCTCACTCGTATCCATGCTTAAGTCTGTCCGAATCATGTTAGCAATTGCCGCATTTTATGAAATCTGGCAAACGGATAAAACAAAACTGCATTCCTTAATGGATTTATTAAAGAAGAGTTGTATATGATGCAACCAGAAGGTTTTGTCAATCCTAAAGGTGCTAACAAAATGTGCAAACTCCAGCGATCCATCTATGGACTGGTGCAAGCATCTCGGAGTTGGAATATACGCTTTGATGAGTTGATCAAAGCATATAGTTTTATACAGACTTGCGGTGAAGCCTGTATTTACAAGAAAGTGAGTGGGAGCACCACAGCATTTCTGATAAGTATATGTAAATGACATATTGTTGATCGGAAATAATGTAGAATTATTCTGCAAAGCATAAAGGAGTGTTTGAAAGAAGTTTTTCAAAGGAAGACCTCGGTGAAGCTGCTTACATATTGAGCATCAATATCTATAGAGATAGATCAAGACGCTTGATAAGTTTTTTCAATGAGTACATACCTTGACAAGATTTTGAAGTAGTTCAAAATGGAACAGTCAAAGAAAGAGTTCTTTCCTGTGTTACAAGGTGTGAAATTGAGTAAGACGCAAAGCCTGACCACGGCAGAAGATAGAAAGAGAATGAAAGTCATTCCCTATGCCTCGGCCATAGGTTCTATAAAGTATGCCATGCTGTTTACCAGATCTATTGTATACCCTACACTGAGTTAAGCAAGGGAGAACAATGGTGACCTAGGAGTAGATCACTGGACAGCGGTCAAAGTTATCCTTAGTGGAATAAGGATATGTTTCTCGATTATGGAGGTGACAAAAGGTTCGACGTAAAGGGTTACATCGATGCAAGTTTTGACACCGATCTGGATAACTCTAAGTCTCGATCTAGATACATATTGAAAGTGGGAGCAATTAGCTAGAGTAGCTCCGTGCAGAGCATTGTAGACATAGAAAATTGCAAAATACATAACGGATCTGAATGTGGCAGACCCGTTGACTAAACTTCTCTCACAAGCAAAACATGATCACACCGTAGTACTCTTTGGGTGTTAATCACATAGCGATGTGAACTAGATTACTGAATCTAGCAAATCCTTTGGGTGTTGGTCACATGGCGATGTGAACTATGGGTGTTAATCACATGATGATGTGAACTATCGAGTTAATCACATGGTGATGTGATCTAGATTATTGACTCTAGTGCAAGTGGGAGACTGAAGGAAATATGCCCTAGAGGCAATAATAAAGTTATTATTTATTTCCTTACATATCATGATAAATGTTTATTATTCATGCTAGAATTGTATTAACTGGAAACATAATACATGTGTGGATACATAGACAAACAGAGTGTCACTAGTATGCCTCTACTTGACTAGCTTGTTAATCAAAGATGGTTAAGTTTCCTAACCATGGACAAAGGAGTTGTCATTTGATTAACAAGGTCACATCATTAGTTGAATGATCTGATTGACATGACCCATTCCATTAGCATAGCACCCGATCGTTTAGTATGTTGTTGTTGCTTTTATCCATGACTTATACATGTTCCTTTGACTATGAGATTATGCAACTCCCGTTTGCCGGAGGAACACTTTGGGTGCTACCAAATGTCACAACGTAACTGGGTGATTATAAAGGAGTACTACAGGTGTCTCCAAAGGTAGATGTTGGGTTGGCGTATTTCGAGATTAGGATTTGTCACTCCAATTGTGGGAGAGGTATCTCTGGGCCCTCTCGGTAATGCACATCACTTAAGCCTTGCAAGCATTGCAACTAATGAGTTAGTTGCGGGATGATGTATTACGGAACGAGTAAAGAGACTTGCCGGTAACGAGATTGAACTAGCATTGGATACCGACGATCGAATCTCGGGCAAGTAACATACCGATGGACAAAGGGAACAATGTATGTTGTTATGCGGTCTGACCGATAAAGATCTTCGTAGAATATGTAGGAGCCAATATGGGCATCCAGGTCCCGCTATTGGTTATTGACCGGAGATGTGTCTCGGTCATGTCTACATTGTTCTCGAACCGTAGGGTCCGCACGCTTAAGGTTACGATGACAGTTATTATGAGTTTATGAGTTTTGATGTACCGAAGGAGTTCGGAGTCCCGGATGAGATCGGGGACATGATGAGGAGTCTCGAAATGGTCGAGACGTAAAGATCGATATATTGGACGACTATATTCGGACATCGGAAAGGTTCTGAGTGGTTCGGGTATTTATCGGAGTACCGGAGAGTTACGGGAATTCGTATTGGGCCTTATTGGGCCATACGGGAAAAGGAGAGAAAGGGCCAAAAGGTGGCCGCGCCCCTCCCCTTGCTCTAGTCCGAATTGGACTAGGGAAGGGGGGCGCCCCCTTCCTTCCTTCTCCTTCTCTCTTCCCTTTCCTTCTCTCCTACTCCCCCTACATGGAAGGACTCCTAGTTGGACTAGGAAAGGGGGAATCCTACTCCCGGTGGGAGTAGGACTCCCCTTGGCGCGCCAAACATAGGGCCGGCCTCCTCCCTCCCTTGCTCCTTTATATACGGGGGCAGGGGGCACCCCATGAACACACAAGTTGATCTTCGTGATCGTTCCTTAGCCGTGTGCGGTGCCCCCTCCACCATATTCCACCTCGGTCATATCGTTGCAGTGCTTAGGCGAAGCCCTGCGCCGGTAGTACATCAAGATCGTTACCACGTCGTCGTGCTGACGGAACTCCTCCCCGAAGCTTTGCTGGATCGGAGCCCGGGGATCGTCATCGAACTGAACGTGTGCCAAGAACTCGGAGGTGCCGGAGTAACGGTGCTTGGATCGGTCGGATCGTGAAGACGTATGACTACATCAACCGCGTTGTTATAACGCTTCCGCTTTCGGTCTACGAGGGTACGTAGACAACACTCTCCCCTCTCGTTGCTATGCATCACCATGATCTTGTGTGTGCGTAGGAAAATTTTAAAATTACTACGTTCCCCAACAGGGATAGCTGGCAGGAGCCGTCAAGACAAGCTCTGGCTGAAGCAGCTCGGTGGAAGCCATGCTGCTTCTCCGCTGAGATGGCGGGGTAGCTTCAGGAAGCTTCGGCAGTTCGTTTCTCCCGGTCTGCTTCTCGTTCCTCTATCCCGAGTACCCTTTCTTTAAGCGCCTGCAGTTCGGACTGCTGCACTTTCTTCCTCCTCTCCTGGCTTTTGTAACCGCCTGCGTCCGGAAACCCAGCCTTCCACGGAATGGAGCCTGGTGTGCCTCGTGTCCGTCCAGGGTGCTCAGGATTCCCGAGGGCCTTTGTGAGCTCGTCGTTCTCTCTGTCTGGAAGGAACGTCCCTTCCTGCGCTGCAGCGATATAGTAACGAAGCTTTTTCAAGGGTATGTCAGCTTGCTCATCCGTCCAAATGCACTTCCCTGTTACAGGGTCCAAGGTTCCGCCAGCCCCGAAGAACCAAGTCCGGCAACGGTCTGGCCAGCTCATTGTCTCTGGTTCGATCCCTTTTTCAACCAGATCATTCTCAGCCTTGGCCCACTTAGGCCGGGCTACCAGGTAGCCACCTGACCCCGTGCGATGGTGAAGCTTCTTCTTCGCAGCATTTTTCTTGTTTGTCTCCGACATCTTCTTACTCTTTTCCGATGTCTTGTGGGCCACAAATGCAGGACAGTCATCTCTGATCTTCTCATATATGCCCTTGAATTCTGGTGTCTCTTTTTTCTCGACAAACCTATTCAGGTCTTTCTTCCACCTCCTGAATAGGTCTGCCATCCTCTTAAGAGCAAAAGACTTGATTAATTGCTCTTTAACTGGGTTCTCCGGATCATCCTCTGGCGGTAGGGTGAAATTTGACTTCAGCTCAGTCCAAAGATCATTTTTTTGCAGATCATTGACATAAGACACCTTAGGATCTTCGTTCTTAGGCTTATTCCATTGTTGGATGCTGATCGGGATCTTGTCCCTAACCAGAACCCCGCACTGAGCAACAAATGCCTTGTTTGTTCGGATGGGTTCAATAGGTTGGCCGTCGGGCGCGATTTCTATGATCTCAAACCTTTCATCCGAGCTCAACTTTCTCTTCGGGCCTCGTATCTTTACCTCAGTTGTGCTCGATCCGGAGGGCTAGAAAAAAGAACAAAGACTTGATTAATATGTGTACATACCAAAACAATGAATGCATCAATTAGCTAGTCAGCACAGGCTTAACTAATATATGTACCTGGCCGGACTCGGCTCGGTCGCCGGACTCGTTTCGGTCACCGGACCCGTCGTCACGTTCTTCTTCTTGCACCGGCATTAGGTCACCAGAGCCAGCTTCTTCACCCTCTCCTTCCAGAGTACCATCGGTGTCGTTGAGATACAACGAGACGGCATCACTTCCTTCTGCGGTTATGTCCCTCAACAACGCTTCTCTTGCTTCGTCTCGGGCGATAGTGTCCATAGTTTCTACAAATATTTACAACATGGCAATTATTATTCAAACATGACAAATGGATATATTAGTGGCAAACGTAGAACCCTCGGCGATCCTCGACCCCTGGAACCCTCGACGACCCTGGAACCCTCGACCCCTAGACGACCCTGCTGGAACCCTCGACCCTAGAACCCTCGAACCCTCGACCCTGAAACCCTCGACCCTTGACCCCTTAACGACCCTCGACCCTCTACCCTAGTTCCCGACCCTCGACCCCTCGGCGATCCTCGACACCCTCGTTCCCGATAAAAATTAAGAAGAAGAAGAAGAAAAAAAAGAAGAGGAGAAGAAGAAAGGAATAGCTAGCGGAGAAGATCGAAGAAAAAAATAAGAAAAAAAAGAGAAGAAGAAGAAAGGAATAGTGGAGAGGAAGAGAAAGTAGAATATTCTACTTTCTCTTCCTCTCCACTATTCCTTTCTTCTTCTCCTCTTCTTTTTCTTCTTTTTTCTTCTTCTTATTTATTTCTCCTCTTCTTTTCCTCTCCTCTTCTTCTTTCTTTCCTCTTCTTATTTTCTTCTTTCTTATCCTTCTTTTCTAAAATTGTAACTTTTGCATATATAAAACTTTTCTAAAATTGTAACTTTCTATATATAAAGCATTTTTAACATATATATTTAGCAAATTCTAGCCACATACATCACATACACATATACATTATAGCCACATACACATATACATCACATATGAACAAAAAAATAAACTAATAAAAATAAAAAAAACATATTGCAACATATGAACAGAAACATATAGCCACATACATACACATACATTATATATATATATATATGAAAAAATTAAACTAATAAAAAAATTGTTGGCGCCGGCGGGGCAGAGGGGCATGGCGACAGCGGTGGCGCCGGCAGGGCAGGGCAGGGCGGCTGGGTGGCGCGCGGCGCCAGCGCAGGGCAGGGGGCGGCGCACGGCAGCCGCACAGGGCAGGGGCGGCGGCGCGGCGGCCGCGCAGGAGAGGGGCGCAGGGGCGCGGGACGGGAGGGGGCTGTGCTCACAAGGGGGGCGGCGACGGCGAAGGCAATCAGCCTGACGGCGTCGGTGGCGGCAGCGACGGCGAAGGCGAGCAGCCTGACGGCGTGGGGCGGCGACGGCGACGAGGAGGAGCAGGGGCGTCGTGCGGCGATGGCGACGAGGAGGAGCAGGGGCGTCGGGGGAGAAGTGTGTGATTTGGTCAAAAACTGCTAAGTGTTTGCTTATATAGAAAAGGCTTTAGTCCCGGTTGGTGGCGTAAACCGGGACTAATGCCACCCTTTAGTCCCGGTTTGTGCCACCAACCGGGACCAAAGGCCTTTTTCAGCAGCCCAAAGGGCGGGAAGCGGCGGCCTTTGGTCCCGGGTGGTGGCACCAACCGGGACTGAAGGGGGTGCATTGGTCCCGGTTGGTGCTACGAACCGGGACCAATGCACCCCTTTGGTCCCGGTTCGTCCCACCAACTGGGACCAATGGCCTTGTGCTGGAACTGGCGCGGTGCGGTGGGATGTTTAGTCCCACCTCGCCAGCCTAGAGGCTTCAGCAGTGGTTTATAAGCGCTGCTGCGCTGACCACTTCGAGCTCCTCTCAAATGCAGGCTTATGGGCCTGAAGTCACTTTATCTGCCTGTGGGCCTACTGGGCCTCCTGCGGGCGTGAATCCTGGCCCATGGTAGGGTTTCTAGTCGTATTCAGGCCGTGGGGGCCCAGTAGGTGGCACTTTTTTTGTTTTTTTGTATTATTTGTTGCTTTATTTATTTTATTTTGTTTCTACTTACAACAAAATACTTATTGTTGCTATTTTTATTTTTTTCCAGTTTTTTTGTTTTGTTTTCTGCATTATTTATTTTCTTTTGTTTTTTTACTTCATTTTTTAATTCTTTTTGCTTTTAGTTTTAGAAAAATTATAAACTTTCTGTTAGTGCCATTAGTTTTCAAATTTGAAAACACTTTTTTAGTTTTTTTGTTTTCTTTGTTGCTTTATTTTGTCTTTGCTATATTTTTTAATTCTTTTTGCTTTTAGGTCAGCAAAATTATAACTTTCTGTTAGTGCCATCAGTTTTCAAATTTGAAAACACCTTTTTAGTTTTTTTGTTTTCTTTGTTGCTTTATTTTGTTTTTGCTATATTTTTTAATTCTTTTTGCTTTTAGGTCAGCAAAATTATAACTTTCTGTTAGTGCCATTAGTTTTCAAATTTGAATAGTTAAAATTTGAATTCTTTGAAATTTGTGTGAATCACAAGTTTGTGATTAACTTTAATAAAAAAATTAACATAGATGCACCTACTCGTCTGTTTTCAAATGAACTCTAAAATACTTGGCATAACATACTCGTCTGTTACAAATTTGGCATGGTATCATCATAATAGTTGCGGGAGAAGTCTTCACTTTTTCTTCGCTTGTGTCATTTGCTTATTGCGTCGTAACCATGGATAATCTTCATCGTTTATCATGATGCTTGGGTCAGCCTTGACATTGAAGGAAGGAATTTCATGAAACCTTTCATAATCTTCAGACATGTCTGTCTTGCCCTCCACTCCCAGGATGTCCCTTTTTCCTGAAAGAACTATGTGGCGCTTTGGCTTATCGTATGATGTATTCGTTTCCTTATCTTTTCTTTTTCTCGATCTGGTAGACATGTCCTTCACATAGATAACCTGTGCCACATCATTGGCTAGGACGAACGGTTCATCAGTGTACCCAAGATTTTTCAGATCGACTGATGTCATTCTGTACTGTGGGTCTACATGTACCCTGCCTCCTGACAGATTGACCCATTTGCACTTAAACAAAGGGACCTTAAAATCTTGTCCGTAGTCAAGTTCCCATATGTCCACTATGTAACCATAATATGTGTCCTTTCCCTTATCGGTTGTTGCATCAAAGCGTACACCGCTGTTTTGGTTGGTGCTCTTCTGATCTTGGTCAATCGTGTAAAATGTATTCCCATTTATCTCGTATCCTTTCCAAATCAATACAGTCAAAGATGGTCCCTTGGACAACAAGTACAACTCATCACAAATAGTGTTGTCACCTCTGATACGTGCTTCCAACCAACTGCTGAAAGTCCTGATGTGTTCACATGTAATCCAGTCGTCGCACTGCTCCGGGTGTTTGGAGCGCAGACTGTTCTTGTGTTCATCGACATACGGAGTCACCAAGGTAGAGATCTGTAGAACTGTGTAGTGTGCTTGAGACCAAGAATGCCCGTCCCTGCATATTATTGAGTCCGCTCCTAGCGTGCCTTTTCCAGTCAGTCTCCCCTCATACCGCGATTTAGGGAGACCTATCTTCTTAAGGCCAGGAATGAAGTCAACACAAAACCCGATGACATCCTCTGTTTGATGGCCCATGGAGATGCTTCCTTCTGGCCTTGCGCGATTACGGACATATTTCTTTAGGACTCCCATGAACCTCTCAAAGGGGAACATATTGTGTAAAAATACGGGCCCTAGAATGACAATCTCGTCGACTAGATGAACTAGGACATGTGTCATGATATTGAAGAAGGATGGTGGGAACACCAGCTCGAAACTGACAAGACATTGCGCCACATCACTCCTTAGCCTTGGTACGATTTCTGGATCGATCACCTTCTGAGAGATTGCATTGAGGAATGCACATAGCTTCACAATGGCTAATCGGACGTTTTCTGGTAGAAGCCCCCTCAATGCAACCGGAAGTAGTTGCGTCATAATCACGTGGCAGTCATGAGACTTTAGGTTCTGGAACTTTTTCTCTAGGATATTTATTATTCCCTTTATATTCGACGAGAAGCCAGTCGGGACCTTCATACTGAGCAGGCATTCAAAAAAGATTTCTTTCTCTTCTTTCGTAAGAGCGTAGCTGGTAGGACCTTCATACTGCTTCGGAGGCATGCCGTCTTTTTCGTGCAAACGTTGCAGGTCCTCACGTGCCTCGGGTGTATCTTTTGTCTTTCCATACACGTCCAAGAAGCCTAGCAGGTTCACGCAAAGGTTCTTCGTCACGTGCATCACATCGACTGAAGAGCGGACCTCTAGGTCTTTCCAGTAGGGTAGGTCCCAAAATATAGATTTCTTCTTCCACATGGGTGCGTGTCCCTCAGCGTCATTCGGAACAGCTAGTGCGCCGGGACCCTTTCCAAAGATTACGTGTAAATCATTGACCATAGCAAGTACGTGATCACCGGTACGCATGGCGGGCTTCCTCCGGTGATCTGCCTCGCCTTTAAAATGCTTGCCTTTCTTTCGACATTGATGGTTGGTCGGAAGAAATCGACGATGGCCCAGGTACACATTCTTCCTGCATTTGTCCAGGTATATACTTTCAGTGTCATCTAAACAGTGTGTGCATCCGTGGTATCCTTTGTTTGTCTGTCCTGAAAGGTTACTGAGAGCGGGCCAATCGTTGATGGTCACGAACAGCAACGCCTTTAGGTTAAATTCCTCTTTATTGTGCTCATCCCACGTACGTACACCATTTCCATTCCACAACTGTAAAAGTTCTTCTACTAATGGTCTTAGGTACACATCAATGTCGTTGTCGGGTTGCTTAGGGCCTTGGATGAGAACTGGCATCATAATGAACTTCCGCTTCATGCACATCCAAGGAGGAAGGTTATACATACATAGAGTGACCGTCCAGGTGCTGTGATTGCTGCTCTGCTCCCCGAAAGAATTAATGCCATCCGCGCTTAAAGCAAACCATACGTTCCTTGGGTCCTTTGCAAACTCATTCCAGTACTTTCTAACGATTTTTCTCCACTGCGACCCGTCAGCGGGTGCTCTCAACTTCCCGTCTTTCTTACGGTTCTCACTGTGCCGTCGCATCGACTTGGCATGCTCTCTGTTTCTGAACAGACGTTTCAACCGTGGTATTATAGGAGCATACCACATCACCTTCGCAGGAACCCTCTTCCTGCGGGGTTCGCCGTGAACATCACCAGGGTCATCTCGTCTGATCTTATACCGCAATGCACCGCATACCGGGCATGCGTACAGATCCTTGTATGCACCGCGGTATAGGATGCAGTCATTAGGGCATGCATGTATCTTCTCCACCTCCAATCCTAGAGGGCATATGACCTTCTTTGCTGCATATGTACTATCGGGCAATTCGTTATCCTTTGGAAGCTTCTTCTTCAATATTTTCATTAGTTTTTCAAATCCTTTGTCAGGCACAGCATTCTCTGCCTTCCACTGCAGCAATTCCAGTACGGTACCGAGCTTTGTGTTGCCATCTTCGCAATTGGGGTACAACCCTTTTTTGTGATCCTCTAACATGCGATCGAACTTCAGCTTCTCCTTTTGACTTTCGCATTGCGTCCTTGCATTGACAATTACCCGGTGGAGATCATCATCATCGGGCACATCGTCTGGTTCCTCTTCATCTTCAGCAGCTTCACCCGTTGCAGCATCATTGGGCACATCGTCTGGTTCCTGTTGATCTTCACCAGCTCCCCCCGTTGCAGCATCACGGTATTCAGGGGGAACGTAGTTGTCATCGTACTCTTCTTCTTCGTCGTCTTCCATCATAACCCATATTTCTCCGTGCCTTGTCCAAACATTATAGTGTGGCATGAAACCCTTGTAAAGCAGGTGGGTGTGAAGGATTTTCCGGTTAGAGTAAGACATCGTATTCCCACATTTAGTGCATGGACAACACATAAAACCATTCTGCTTTTTTGCCTCAGCCGCATCGAGAAACTCATGCACGCCCTTAATGTACTCGGAGGTGTGTCTATCACCCTACATCCATTGCCGGTTCATCTGCATACATTATATATAATTAAGTGTCCAAATTAATAGAAGTTCATCATCACATTAAAACCAAAGTACATACATAGTTCTCATCTAACAACATATAGCTCTCCAGAGCATCTAATTAATTAAACCATACATTAATTAAAACAAAGGCGATCATAATCGCAACCAAGGTAACAATTGATCCAACGACATAATGATACCAAGCCTCGGTATGAATGGCATATTTTCTAATCTTTCTAATCTTCAAGCGCATTGCATCCATCTTGATCTTGTGATCATCGACGACATCCGCAACATGCAACTCCAATATCATCTTCTCCTCCTAATTTTTTTTTTATTTTTTCCTTCAAGAAATTGTTTTCTTCTTCAACTAAATTTAACCTCTCGACAATAGGGTCGATTGGAATTTCCGGTTCACATACATCCTAGATAAATAAAATCTATGTCACGTTGGTCCGCATAATTATCATAAACAATAAATGAACCAATAGTTATAAAGATTACTATATATACCACATCCGAATCATAGACAGGACGAGGGCCGACGGGGGCGGATACCAAAACCATCGCACTATATAAGATGCAATAATAAAAGTAAGAAAATGATACAAGTATCTATCTAAACATACAAGTAAGAATATTTTTCCTTTCAGAAAGAACATAAGAGCAAGAGGCTCACCACGGTGGTGTCAGTGATGAGATCGGCGCGGGTGATCGACGGCGGTGAAGACAGGGGCGGTGCATGACGGACCGCTAAATCTAGACAAATCTCAAGGAAAATGGAGCTTTGAGGTCGAGCTTCGAGAGGAGAAAGCTTAACTAGTGTGGCTCGGGCATTTCATCGAACATCTCATGTGCATAGGAGGTGAGCTAGAGCACCACAAGCCCCTCCTCTCGCCGGCCCAGAAAAACAGAGCACTTAGTGCTCTGCTCCGACGCGAGGGGTATATATAAGTGGCACCACTGGTCCCGGTTCGTGGCATGAACCAGGACTAAATGGGAGCCTTTGGTCCCGGTTCATGCCACGAACCGGGACCAATGGTGGTGGGCCAGGAGCCAGGCATATTGGTCCCGGTTCGTCCCACCAACCGGGACCAAAAGGTCCAGACGAACCGGGACCAATGGCCCACATGGCCCGGCCGGCCCCCTGGGCTCACGAACCGGGTCCAATGCCCCCATTGGTCCCGGTTCTAGATTGAACTGGGACTAATGGGCTAACCCACCCTGAACCGTTGCCCCCTTTTCTACTAGTGCCCTCAGCTTTGGGCTGGCTCTCCGAGGTGACAACCCTCAGGCAAAACATGAGGAGGTGCTCTAAGAGGTTCCCAGCACGCCTAATCGGCCAAACCTTATTTGTCGCTTTATCGCATTAAAATGTTAGCGAGTTGCACATGAGAATGACCCAAGCGACCAGACATGGCCCCGTCCAGTTTGAGCATATTACACACCAACTAGTTTAGGGAACATTATAGATGGTTCATGCACCGGTTTTCCTTTTCTGATTTTTTCTTGGTTTTTCCGGGGTTTTTTTGGAAATTCACATTTTTAGAAAAAATCATGATTTTATAAAGAAGTTAACAATTTCAAAAAATGTTCTTCATTTCAAAAATCATAAATTTCAAAAAACAGATGCGTTTTAAAAAGTGTTCACAAATTGAAAATTATCATGTTTCAAACAAATCCATATATTAATTCTTTGCATATTCAGTGAATGTTAGGAAATTTAAAAAATTGTCCATGTCTAAATAAAGTTCAAAAAAAATTCACGTCTAAATAAGGTTCAAAAATTTGATAAAATGTTCATGTTTTAAAAAAGATACAGTTTTGTAAAATAGACTGAGCATTTTTCGAAAAACTATTTTTTTAATAAAAACGAATTTATTTTGGAAAATATGAACTTTTTACAGATTTGCAATTAATTTTTTATATATGAGCATATTTTGAAAACATGAATACTTTTAGAAATACAAAATTTTAAATTGTGAACATTTTTCAGAAACACAATGTTTTTCTAAAAATTATTTTTGGAAAAACAAAATATAATTTGTGAACAAATTTTGAAAAACACAAACAATTTTTCAAAGCCCATTTTGCTACAGGGAATCTGATTTCCGCCACTATATGTAGTGCTGAGGGGGGCGCTGCCCCCCCCCCCCCCAGCCCTTGCGCATTTAGTTAAGGAAAATTACTTTAAAGCTGCATATGTTCTTGTTGGCCCCCCTTGGATTTTACTCTAGCTCCGCCAGTGGCAACAACACCCGTGGTTTTAGTGGAGGACGTATATGGTGGAGGTCAATGTGCTACCAATGCACCCAAGGCCAAAAACTCAAGTAAAAACTTCGAATAAACTCACACCTTGAGAAACAAAAAAGATAAATTGTGACATGAATGTTGTTCATTTAAACTGGCCATGAATTGGATCCATTTGCACTAACACGGCTGAATTTGTTAATTTTGTTTCTCTTGTTGTGAGTTAAATTTATGACTGAAATTTTGTAACACGTTAGATGTATGCTATTACTTTACACTCAAATATTCCCAAAATTTTTAGAACTCATAGTACAAGCTTTTGATGTTTGGTGCACCAGTAGCACAGAAACTGTGGGTGCACAGGATACACTCTCCGTTGCAGTGGTCCAGTTTGCTACAGAAAACAGCTCACTACAGAATGTCGGCCCAGTCGGACGCACCCCTATGTGATTGCCTAGCATCTTGACACATAGAGCGTTATATGGGGCATGCCTGCCTAATCATCCATGCTGCTCTGTCTCGAAGGTAGGAGTGCCAGAGCACATTCCAGTCCCTCCCCTCCCAGTCGATGCGTGGCACAAGAGGTCCCCTAGAGCTTTGACGACCCATCGAGGTCGGACTTGAGTGACGAGGCTATCTTTGACCGGCACAATGGGAGGGGGCCAAGCGTGGCGAGCTAGCGCCCCCCATTCAGGACCTAGGGTTTTCACCTAGCTACTGCCAGGAAATCCCCCGACGTCATCTTCGCCATCCGCAGCACACGGGCCTCTCCTATGAGCACTTCCGAGAGACTAAGTTGGCAGTTGTTGAGATTAACAAAGACACCACAGGAACATCATTGTCGAGGAGAACGTCGTCTCCCATTGGAATAATATTCCGCCTTAATGAGACACATAGGGTATCAAACCTGAGCTTTGATCCTTCTAGGCTGAGGGTAAAACCACTCGCCTAACCACCCAACCATGGATTGGTCTCATGTATCCTCTCAAAATAGGCTATTGCCTCGCTCTATATCATAAAGCCACTTGGTCGAATGATACATATGGATGGCATTCGGTTAATTCTCTTTCAAGAGAATTCTTGTGCTAGTTCTCATAGAGGTGGCTAGGGTTTTTCTCCTCACAACGATTTCCCTCACAGCTGAGTGTCGACCGACCGGTGATCCTCTCTCATCGCAGTGTTTCTGATCTTATGCTCGCCCCATTAGTTGTCAGCCAGTCCTCGTTGGGCCTATTTCCCGGTTGAGTTCGAGCTTTGATGGCGACCGCTTCTGACGCGCAATCCACCAATAACGTCGGATCACAAGGGGCTCTCCTGATGATCTTGGCGATTTCCTCGAGAAACTTGATCCTCACGAGGAAGAGTTTGACAATGTAGTTGTAGACAAGGAAGTGCACGAACTTTAGGATCGAGCAGACAATCAACGTAATTTCATCTATCCTCATGAACTGTGACAATCAGACAATGCTTGTCAAAGCAAGCAGTTCAAAGGACAACATGCAATTCACAAAGAAGATAATGAGAAGATTGAGGTTTGTCAAACATTTAAGAAACTTCAGAGTGATAGCTTGGATTACATCCAATCGTCTAAGAATCTGACATGACCCTTCACAAAAATACTATCAAATGTTGTGATATAAATGCACCGGAGGAGATGGGTATAATACATCAGTAGTGACCCCAGCTATGTGATCAAAGTCCCATGAAGTAGGACGTGGAAAAATAAGCTATTGATTACTAGAAGAGAGTAACTTTACTAACTCACTCTGTTGGAGATGCACTACTCTCCAAAATTGCATGTATGCTTGGTTGACTTTTTCCTTAATGTATTTTGAGGCTTTTATAAGCAAGATGCTATCATACAGAGCAATATTTGAAAGAACACACATATATGAACCCAACTATTAGTCACAGTCTATGAGATAGGGTAATCTCTAGTAAGCTCGTGAATAGACGAGGAGTGTGGCTAATATGCTCCACCGTGTGGTTAGCCTTCGGAAACCTAGTACTGGCAAGAGAACCGGTGAAACTCCGTTACGCCAAACTGACAATTTTAGGCATGTTCCATTGTTCGGTTTTGAAGAAGTGTATCTCTTTGCTCTAGGTGGATGTTCAACTTTAATCGGTCTTCACTAAATATTGTATATCCGAACATTGTTTGGAACATAGGACAACAAAATGAGCCTCCGAGGTCTGGTGGAGATTGTTGAATTATAGATGAGCCAAGGGTCCATATATGAAATAATTCCTGAAGAATCTCAAAGGCCCATGGTGGGTTGCATGACGCGGTGAAAAGTTTAGTACCACCCAGATTTGGAGGAGAGTTACGACCACGTATAAGGTATTCTCTTTCACATGCTATTAGAGCTTGAGAAGAGAAGTGGTACACACACGCTCCTTCTCCGTCGTATGTCTCACCCCGCCTCGCCCGCACGTTGTGTTTCGTGAATGAGCCGAACCGAACCGATCTCAGACCTATGTCATGTATGCACTTTATTATTGCCTGTTAGGAACAAATAATTAATTTGCAATTATTTACAAGTCACTAACAGACGCGCTACGATCCAGACCATTAGATCGTGAGATGTTACCGAGTCGGTTGCGGGCCTCAACCCACGTCTCCCTGCCTATCCGCCTATATATTGGAGGCGTTGGCAACGCTAGCCACCACCCTGGTTAGACCACTTTTGCTCTACCTCCTCACAGACAACCCATCATTCTTCCTCTCGCTGCTACTGCTTGGCGATCCATCCTGTCTACGTGCACGACTGTACAGGAGAGCAGACCTCTGGAATCCCGTCTTTGTGACTCTAAACAAGGAGAAGGGCGATTAGGTTTTCACAGAGCGTCTAAGGCGCGGCTGCTTGATGTTGTTCCTCCACTTCAACTACGTCCTCGACCTCACTGACATAGCCATGGGTGACGACTCCGATGCTCCAAAGAAGAAGGCCAAGGAAAACGCTGCCATCATGGCCGTGACCTTTTCATGGTCAACTAGAGGGTATGATCTGTTAGTCCTACTGGTTGATGTGTTTGTTGTACTTAGCACGTTGATAGATATTGTTAGAATAAATTCAAGGCATACCGTTGATCATCCGAGGACCAAGCAATCACATGAGCACGACATCGAGATTTGTTAACGAGGTTCACCGATATGGCTACATCCCTGGGGCCTGACTACGGGCGCTCCTCCCCGTGACACCGTCACAATACCGCACACCGGCCACCCGGGCGCCGGCACATGCCGCCGGCTCCCCTTGCGCGCCTGTGCTATTATGTTGGCATAGGTTACATCGTGTGTCTACCCCCGCTATATATGAGAGACCTAGGATACAAGTGTCCTACTAGGACACGACTACATATCCTATCTAGACACAATAATACTCAGAGTCCAACTGTAACCTAACTTGTACACAATATTCGACACAACTCTAACAAACTCCACCTTGGCGAATATTCTCCACCATCTTGAATTCGTCAATGCGTCAAACTTTCATGTACATTGAACTTGAGCTTATCTCATGAGTACGGCTGCTACTCTAAAGACTCCATATGACTCCACCAGCAACTTGTAGTCCCTTCTTTTCTTGACCAGAGTCAACACTTGAGCAAAATTAAGTTCCCCTTACTCTAGTTTGTGCTCCCAACTTCCAGAGTATCCGTCCAATGCCATCACACACTGATCACTGACCTGCGTGAAAGTGAACAATTCACATATTGGGTGTCACACATAAGAGTTACCTGAACTCAACATCACCGCTCCTTTCTTGACCGTCGGTCTGAAACTTGAAGAAATTTCACCGTTGCTTGTAGTCATCCCGAGTCAAATTCGCAGTTGTATCACCACATGTATGACCACCAGAACCCTGGCCCGTCTCCATGTCCCGTGCGTACCGCACGCCTCGCCGCTACTACCACGTCGAGCCTCCGCTGTCCCGGTCGAGTCCCAAGGGTCGCGAAACCACACCACTCAACCCTCACTGCAAAGTACCACCGATCATCACCGACCGACGACGAGTTTCATGCGTTCATCAGACCACTGGGCTCCAGTCTGAATTATGTGTCACTTGCTTTTTTCCTGCTGAATAGGCTTCGACTCTCTGTGCACTTACGCCGTAGCCCCTCAATCAGCTCCACCTTCAACATGACTCCATGGTGGTTGTACGTGCCACCCCGCGCCCCCTTGACTCCAAGCTTCGTGTGTACATCATCTTGAGTCAACCCCGCGCCATAGTCTTGTCGAAGTCACACAAGCCCTCGGGCCCGCGACACGTGTTTCCATGCCCAGAAGTCGGTCACCATCAGCACCACGCTCCTATGTCGTCGTTGTCGATTCCACTACCGTCTTCTGTACCAACCAACTCGCGTCGATCCGTCAGACTATCTAGTCCGACCCAGCCGAACTCGTTCGACTGTATGACACGCTTGAGGCTCCCAAATCATATTCCGCGAATTTCCATCCATCACACATAATTCCATCTTAGCCGGCATGACTTCCCGCAACGCTCTCAAGCATCCCTGTTGTGCCAACAATTCTTCCACCATTGTGTGCCATAGCCCAAGGTTTTCAGTTCCCTGAACTTCTCCACCTCAGACCTGGTACCCGTTGGCGCCATTGTTCTTCATATGACTGAGCGCCATTGTTCTTCATATGACTGACCCTATGAAGAATTATCCAAACTTTCCACGTGATACCCCAAGTACACGAACAGCTTTCGCATACTACAGCAGTTCCAACCAAAAAACATTCTGGTCCTCACGGCTCAACTGACCATGCTAGCTTTTGCCTTGCCACAACCTTGCTATTTCCAATGGACGTATCAATGGATATTTCCTTCGCCCAATCGATCTGCTGCCTCTTTCCATGTCTCACATGAGGACTCGGTCCTCATTTTCTCCAAACAAATCACGTGCATGCAACGCTCCTGAGCAACCAGCCACACGTACGTACGTGCCTGCGCCTCGTCCCGAACACCTGCCGGCTTGGACAGCCCCACCTGGGCCAGCCCGCCAGCACACACACTGGCAGACCCCTGTTGGGACACGCAGCCATCTGCCGCTACACTTTTCACGGTTGCCTAGCCATGCCCGTGCCATCCGTCCGATCGCAAGTCTCCTGCTGCCGCACGTTACGCCGCCGCTGCCTCCATCTGATTCACTTTTCCGAGAAGATCACAACCGCTAAAACACCTCTGCTTCTTAGATCGCTCCGACTGCAATCGCTCCTACAGAACTCCAACGATATCTTCCACTTCCTCTAGATCAACTTCCGCGGATCCTTCGAACCTTGCTCATGATACCACTTGTTAGAATAAATTTGAGGTATACCGTTGATCATCCGAGGACCAAGCAATCACATGAGCACGACACCGAGATTTGTTAACGAGGTTCACTGATATGGCTACATCCCTGGGGCCTGACTACGGGCGCTCCTCCCCGTGACACCGTCACAATACCGCACACCGGCCACCCGGGCGCCAGCACACGCCGCCGGCTCCCCTTGCGCGCCTGTGCTATTATGTTGGCATAGGTTACATCGTGTGTCTACCCCCGCTATATATGAGAGGCCTAGGATACAAGTGTCCTACTAGGACACGACTTCATATCCTATCAAAACACAATACTACTCAGAGCCCAACTGTACCTAACTTGTACACAATATTCGACACAACTCTAACAGATATGCCTGTTATATGCCTAGTACGCACTAGCATGTTTACATATCTGTATCGAATTAATATTGATGTTGCTATCAACATGGTTTATTTATGGATTAAATTAATCGAAGAAAAACTTAATTACCCAACAGTTTGTTGGCCAACAAACAGAAGCATCGAGTGAAGCATCATTGAACGACTCTTACGAGTATGTTGGGAGATCTCCACCCAACACAACTCCACTCCACCTCTAGAGCGGTAAAAAGATACTCGATCCGTCTCAAAATATAAGAACGTTTTTCTTTTTTGTGGGGAGAACGTTTTTGATACTATACACGTTTTTGACACTAGTATAGTGTCAAAAACTTTCTTATATTATGGGACAGAGGAATTATTTGGCTAACAAGTTAGTTGTAGATTCGGAACAGAGAGAGGTGGTTGTGAAATATCTGAAGTACTCTTTTATTCATTTCATTTCTTTATTTTTCCTTCTTGATAATGATTTTGTTTTCCTCTGCTTCACACATTCTGAGATAGTGTCCGACCTTCCAATGTAATGTGCAGAAACTAGTACGCCATAAGATTGCAGAGTGAAGTCTTATTTTACTCTACCTAAAATATGGAGTTGAAGTATTTGGGTCAAGTTTATATGCCATGAGTAGCTTGGCCGCAGACTACCATCCTCGTACTCTACATACTGCAATCTCACAATAAAGAAAAAGAAAAAGAAAAGGCAAACATACATTTTCAGTAGTCAATACTGAAACAAGAAAGCCAGAGACAGAGAGAGACAGAGCAGAAGGAAGCATAAAATGTCTGAAGTTGTTGTCATGCTCATGAACAATGTAATGTGCAGAAACTAGCATTCTTACAGTATCGTGGGATACAACCTGAATTTTTGTTCAAAAAAACTACCATAGGCTAACACGTACGCACGCAGCAAAATGCAGCAAGTCGTGTACGGGTGCATTAACCTGACCATGTTCAGAACTCTGGTCTCCATGAAAACACAAATTCATTTAAGAGAATAACAAAACTTTAAGCGGAATAACAAAACTCAAGTGTTCAACTCACTGCAAGAACCACCACATATGTTCTCCATCTAAGAGAAATGCGCTAACAACAATTAAGTAGTAGCCATTGTCAACGCATTACAGACCAATGCCACTGCACCATTGTACAAACAGTTTCAGAATTTTAGAACCGTGATGGCAAAGCAAATAGGTTTCATACTGTCAGGAGAACAAACCAAGTTTAAGTAGCTGGAACACATGAACTGCTGGGTTTTGCTGAACCCATATCTCTATGAAAGGAACTGGGCTCTTATGTCGTCGTGTCCGAGGCGGCGACACTTCTGAAGAGGTGGACAGGAAGGCGACTTCTAGGGGCATCTCTCTACTCTGCATCAACATCCGCGTACCGCAGCGCCTCGTAGGCTGAATTAGCAGGGAAATAGTTAAACTGTTAGGCATTATGTGTCACAGGTACTGCAACAGCTTTAAATAAGAAGATAAAAAAGAAAGCTGATGTACAAAACCTCAAAATAATGTAAAGTGCTGTGGGCTAAAAACCAATTACAGTAGGCTAAAAAACAGAAATCATTATGAACGATTGGCTCCACCTCAGGGTGGTCGTAGGCAGACTGAACTGATTTTGGTTTTCAAGTTCCAAAGTCTACCACTAATTGAAGAAATGAACCATCAAAACAATTGGTTTAGGTATCAAGGTTCAGTGTGGATTTTTTACTTATGAAATGACTCCTCACCCCTAGAAACAACTATCTTCAGACAACCTTCTAGCATCTGTCCATAAACCCAACAGGCACAATGTTGTGCCTGTTAACCACGTACTGATTTAATCCAACAGCAGTTCATACTATTTCCAAGTCTTAACTCCAAACTGGAAGTCTGAAACAGATTATCAAAAGTTCGGAACAATTACAGTAGGCTAGAAAATAGAAACCTATGTGAAGCTGAACTAGGCAGACAGAACTGATTTGGGTTTTCAAATTCCAAAGCCTTCCACTAGCGGCATATCGTATTAAAGCACAGTAGCATCAAAACGAATAGTTCCCATGTCAAGGTTTAGTGTGGATTTTAAATCTGTCCATAATAGCATCAAAGAACTGATTTGATTCAACAACTTTTACTGAAAGTCTGAAACACATTAGGAAAAGTTTCAGACCACATAAACTGTTTTTCAGACTAGTAGTTTCGAATACCCAAACTTTTACTAAATTTGGAGGACACCGACCTCTTCATGTGCCCCCCCGCACACACACTACAAACAACATTCAGCAACATTCAGCATCTGTCCATAAATACAATTTACTGATGTCTATAATCGTACTGCAGTTCAGACTATTTCCATAAACCCAACCGGCACAATGCCATGCCTGTTGAGCACCTACTGATTTAATTCAGAAACTTCTACTGATGTCTATAATCCTACAGCAGTTCAGACTATTTCCATGTCTTAACTCCTAACTGAAATTCAGAAACAGATTATCAAAAGTTTCAGACTACACCGGTTTCAGTAAACTGCTTTTCAGAGTTCAGACTACTAGTTCAAGACTAGTGCGAATATGAGCTTCTTGCCAAAGGAGAAGAGTAGGAAGGTTTCTCACCAGGCGACCCAACGATGATGATGAAGATGTGGAGGGTGTGGCCGGTGCTGGGCAGGTCGACGACGAGTGGAAACATCCGGCCATCACGTGTGGGGAGGCCCATGACGAGCTCGGAGTCGTCCAAGTCTTCTACCATGGGGCGCAGCCGCCTGGCCAGCTGATGCCTCAGGCGGTACACGGACCTCCCCCTGAACACGAACGAGCCGCGGGTGATGAGGCCCCCGAGGATGTTCCGCCACACGTACATGATCATCCGCGACCGCAACATGGGGTGGGGAAGCTGCAGTTGAGTCGCAAACAACCATGGTCAAATCAAAGAAGCCAAAGAAACAGAGCATGCGAATGAAAGAAAATCCAAGAACCCAATTCAAGAACCCAATTGGGGAAGAATCAAGGAACGGGCTCACCCCAATCGGACGTGGAAGGGGAGGCATGACCTCCCTGGCGGGGATTTCCTCCACGACCCAGAGCATCTTCCTGCTGATGTTGTCGAGGTCGACGACGAAGTCGACGGTGGCGTCGGTGTTCCAGAACCTCCCGTTGGCGCGGAGGCAGGCGCCGTCGCCGTTGCGGAGGTAGACCTCTTCCTCGGATTCTGACAGGATGGCCTGCCAGACGAGTGGCTGCACCTCAGGATGGTCGTAGTCGCGCTGCTCGACGCGGAGCCCGCGGTGGCCGGGCGCCGCCGGCACGTCCGTGGCGGCGAGGTAGTGGCCGTAGGCGGCGCTGTGGAGGAGCAGGAACTGTCCGTCCTCGCCCGGGTGCCGGTGCACCGCCCAAGCCGCGTTCATAGACTCCCGGCGGAAGCGGAGGTTGACGCCATGGCCGTCCTCGTCGGCGCGCAGGTACGTGCCGTGCACGCGGCTGCGCAGCCGCACGTGCTGGCCGTGATGGAACTGCTCCATCGGTCGCCGGTGACGCTGGAGAGCAGAGGCGTGAGGGGGAAGGAGAGGTGGGGATGATGATGGGTGGGTTCTTCCGTTGGTTTCTTGGCGCTGCGGCGAGGCGGAGAAGAGAAGAAGCGAGAGCTGTTGGTTGGTTGAGACGGTTACGTTGGGCGCCAAGGCAGAGTATTTATTCAAGGCTCGGCTTTCGGCACTAGGTGGGCCGTTGGGCCCGCGCAAGTTTGATCTAGCACGCCTAATCTTCCACAAGCACCCTAAAAAACCGACCACACACAATACTACTCTGTTTTTTCTACTAAAAAAAAATTCTTTTCAACCCAAGAAAAACGATGCCACTCGTGAGAATAGTATCATGCCCCTCTGCTTATGTAAATAGTATATAATTTCTGTCGCAACGAAAAAGACATATCCGTGTGCACTAGCACACAAGACATATTTTGATAGAAACGAGTCTACCCAGTGAGGCGCCAAAAATCGGCTTCCAACGGAAGTCAAACCCTGGACGCTGGATGCGCCACAGTGACTCATGGCATTAGAGTACTGCTTAGTTTTCAATAAGTGCACCGGAAAGATGGTGCATTGAGGAGCACCACAACGATAAAAGCATTGGACCCACATGTTTGACGAACCAAGTCGATTTTTGCACTTATGTTAGAGAGGCTAGCCAACGGCAAGACCCCGGCCGAGTATTCTGTCCACGCCTCTCTCTATCCCACTACCCAACCCTCTCACTCTCTCGATTGCTCTCATTTCTCAGTTTATCTCTTTGCCTTGTTGAAGGTATTGTTTTGAGAGCTCGGCTAGGATGAAAACTTATGATCTTGGATCGGGCGATGACGGCGCTTATGCATTGTTCCTTCTTGAAGGCGTCACTTTTGAAGACCTTTTATGTTTTTGGAGTGTTGTCTTTGGTGGTGGTTTGTGGACGGTTGCTGAGAGGACTTAATCACGGTGACGAGGCCTTTGTTTTTTTTTCTTTTTTTTCTTTTCTTTTCTGGTTGCCCAAGTCTCCAGGTCTTTCTCTCCGGCTAGCCTTCCTCTTCACCCATGATTTCATGTCATTGTCGTCTCCCCTCAAATACCGAGACCCCTCCACATGCACATGGCCCCACTTCTTGGCGACAACGAGGGTCTACATCAGTGTGACTCCTCCACGACATGAACTCCTCCTCAGCCTTGGGCTGGCTCTTCGAGGCAACAGCCCTCAGGCAACACTTGAGGAGGCACTCTAAAAGGTATCCAGCACGCCTAATCGTCAAATCCTATTTGACACTTTATTGCATTAAAATATTGGCGCGTCATACATGAGAATGACCCAATGAGAATGATCTAGTTTGAGCATATTACACACCAACCAGTTTAGGGAACCTTATAGATGGTTCATGGACCGGTTTCCTTTTTCTGTTTTTTCTTGTTTTTCGTTTTGTTTTTTAATTCACATTTTGAGAAAAAAGATCATGGTTTTATAAAGAAACTTAACAATTTCCAATAATGTTCTTAATTTCAAAACTCATAAATTTGAGAAAACATATGCATTTAAAAAATGTTCACAAATTAAAAAAATCATGTTTCAAACAAATCCATGTATAAATTCCTTTGCATATTTCAATGAATGTTAGGAAATTTCAAAAAAAAAATCTTCACATCTAAATAAAGTAAAAAAATAGATAAATGTTTGTGTTTTAAAAAATAAACAGTTTGTGAAAAACAGAGTGGGCATTTTTCGTAAACTTGATTTTTTTAAATGAACATTTTTGGAAAACATGAACCCTTTTCAGATTTCCAATTAAAATTTTATACATGAACATATTTTAAAAATATGAATAATTTTTAAAATAGAAAAAGTCAAATTGTGAACATTTTTCATAAATGCAATTTTTTTAAAATTTTAACTTTTTGGAAAAACAAAATAAAATAAATTTTGTGAACAATTTTTGAAAAACACAAATATTTATTCAAAGCCCATTTTGCTAGAAGAAATCCGGTTTCGCTATGGTAGCCGGTTGCTAAAGTTATCTGGTACGCCACAGCACTGGTCGTTTAGAGACACTTATTTTCGGACGGAGGGAGTATCTATCATGTCATAGAATTTTAGCTACAAATTAACTCACACATCGAGAAACAAAAAAGATAAATCGTGACATGAATGTTGTACATTTAAACTGGCCGTGAATTGGGTCCATTTACACTAACACAGCCGAATTTGTTAATATTGTTTCTCTTGCTGTGAGTTAAATTTATGATGAAATTTTGTAACATGTTAGATGCATGATATTACTTTACACTCAAATATTTCCAAAAATTTTAGAACTCGTAGTACAAGCTTTTGATATTTGGTCAACAACACAGAAACTGTGGGTGCACGGGATACAGTCTCTGTTGCAGTGATCCGGTTTGCAAAAGAAAAACAGCTCGCTACAGAATGTCGGCCCGGTATGATGCACCCTATGTGATTGCCTAGCATCTTGACGCGTAGAGCGTTATATGGGGCATGCCTGCCTAATCATCCACGCTGCTATGTCTCGAAGGTAGGAGAGCCAGAGCCCATCTCCAGTCCCTCATCTCCCAGCTGATGCGCGACACGAGAGGTCAATTAGAGCTTTGACGACCCATCAAGGTCAGACTTGAGTGACGAGGCTACCTTGGGCCGGCACAACAGGAGGGGGCCAAGCGCGACTGATACGTCTCCAACGTATCTATAATTTTTTTATTATTCCATGCTATTATATTATTTGTTTTGGATGTTTATAATGGGCTTTACTAAGCACTTTTATATTATTTTTGGGACTAACCTATTAACCGGAGGCCTAGTGCAAATTGTTGTTTTTTTGCCTATTTCAGTGTTTCGCAGAAAAGGAATATCAAACGGAGTCCAAATGAAATGAAACCTTCGGGAGAGTTATTTTTGGAACAAACGTGATCAGGGAGACTTGGAGTGGACGTCAAGAAAGAAGCGAGGAGGCCACGAGGCAGGGAGGCGCGCCTGCCCCCCTGGGCACGCCCCCACCCTTGTGGGCCCCTCGCAGCTCCACCGACCTACTTCTTCCTCCTATATATACCCATATACCACGAAAACATCCAGGAGCACGACGAAACCCTATTTCCACCGCCACAACCTTCTGTAACTGTGAGATCCCATCTTGGGGCCTTTTCCGGCGCTCCGCCGGAGGGGGAATAGATCACGGAGGGCTTCTACATCAACACGCTAGCCTCTCCGATGATGTGTGAGTAATTTACCACAGACCTTTGGGCCCATAGTTATTATCTAGATGGCTTCTTGTCTCTCTTTGGATCTCAATACAAAGTTCCCCTTGATTCTCTTGGAGATCTATTCGATTTAATTCTTTTTGCAGTGTTTTTGTCGAGATCCGATGAATTGTGAGTTTATGATAAGATTATCTATGAACAATATTTGAATCTCCTCTGAATTCTTTTATGTATGATTTGTTATCTTTGCAAGTCTCTTCGAATTATTAGTTTGGTTTGGCCTACTAGATTGATGTTTCTTGCAATGGGAGAAGTGCTTAGCTTTGGGTTCAATCTTTCGGTGTCCTTTCCCAGTGACAGCAGGGCCAGCAAGGCACGTATCGGAAAGCTATGGACACCAATATCATGACCCAACTTAAATTTTTGGCAAAATATAAGCGGTTTAAGAGCAGTTTTCAAAACCGTTTTTTCATCGCACAAAAAACGTGAATCGTATTTTCGATCGCATTTCTAAACCGTTTATCGGAACGAGGCATATAATATGGCATTGAAAAGCTGCTGCAAAACCGCTCCTTCCACATGTTGAAAGTTTTCTCTAATTCCCTATGGTTAAAGAGTAATTTAAAAAAAATGTAAAAATTCGTAAACCGAACAGCTGTGTTCGTTTTTTCGATGTCATTTCTAAACGGCTAATCCAATGGAGGCATATGATACGGCGTTGGAAAGCTTATGAAAATGCGCTACTTTTTCATCTTGAAAGTTTTTTTTTCTAATTTTGAATGGTTTAAGAGTAATTTAGAAAATGGTCCAAGTCCTACCGAGTTCATATTTTTGAGCTAATTTTTTAACCGTGCGTCTGAATGTAGCAAATGATATGGCGTTGGAAGGCTTGAACAAATGCAAAACGTTTTGGTATGTATTGTTTCTCCCAATTCTTTACGGTTTTAAGTCAGTTTTGAAAATGGCAAAAAACATATTTTCGCCGTAATTTCTACAAACTTTATCGGAATGGGGCAAATAATATACCGCTGAAAAGCTACGGAAAATGCGAAACTTTTTCATGTTGATGGTTTTCTCTGATTCGAAGCCGTTTACAAGTAATTTTGAAAACGGCGGGATCATGCGTTCTGCCTTTATCGCGAAACAGGTTCTTTGAAAATGCACCGCGTGAATAACCTGAACTTTTCGGCGCGTGTACCTAAACTTCACTCTGTTTTTCATGTGATTTTTTGCTCGTAAGTCTCCATCCACTGCTCGTAACTCTCCATCCATTCACCAGAATTGAGCAGGTGATATACCGATGGAAAGCTGCTGTATGCACGCAAGTTTCCCGTGTTGATTATCTTTTCATACTCGCGACGATTTTAAAAGTTTTTCGTCTAAAATTCATTCAGTGTAGTAGTTGAACTTGCTGCTGTTTTCACGTTGAATTTCTGTGACGTATTTTTGTTTGTAATTTTCTCATCCATTCGTTAGTGTTACACAAATAATATTCTTTTTGTGCAAACGTCTCTCACAATAATTTTTTTAACTTTCTTCGATCGAGGACTTGAACTTACACAAATGATATTCCTGTCGTTTTGAGGTAAATTAGAAAATGGTGAGATCATGATTTATGCGTTCATCGCGAACGAAAATGCACTGTGTGAAGTAGTTGAACTTCTGGGGCATGTTTGTTTGAACTTCACTCTGTTTTTTGACGTGTTGTTTTTTTCACTGCGTGAAGTAGTTGAACTTCTGGAGCATGTCTGTTTTGAACTTCACTCTGTTTCACTTTATTGTATTTTTCTTATATGAAATACACACCATGTAGTACGTGAACTTCCGGTTGTTATCACTTTGAACCTCTCTTTGGTTTGAGAGAATTATTTTAAAACACAAAAAACTACATTTTATTTATTTATTTTGGACATCTAAATACATGATGAACCTCTCTCACAAGATTTTTTTAAACTTTTCCTCGCCGAGCACTTGAACTTCTAGCAACCATTTTTTTCGTTTATGAGTTGTTTTTAAAAGTGCAAAAAATGGCGTTGTGTTTTTAATTTTTTGAACATGTAAATCCTAGGTTTAAATAAACTCCGAACTTCTGTGTCATTTCAATTTGAACTGCACCCTTTATATTTTGATTAAAGAATTGTATTTGATTTTTATACGAAGAAAATTGAGCTTGGAAATACAAGGTGAACCTCTCTCGCAAGGATTTTTGAACCTCCCCGGACAGAGCACTTGAACTTCTTTCAACAAACATTTTATGCTTTTATTTTTCTATACTTTTATTCTCACCTGAAATGCATTCCTTGCACTAGTTGAACTTCTCATTGTTTTCACCTCGAACTCCTGTCACATATTTTTTTTCAACCTCTCTCACAAGAAATTTTGAACTTTCTCCGGTCGAGGACTTGAACTTCTAGCAACAATTTTTTGTGTGTTTTTGAACATGGAAAATACAAGGTGAACCTCTCGCGCAAGAATTTTTGATTTTCCCCGGACAAAGCACTTGAACTTCTTTCGAAAAACCTTTTAAGCTTTTATTTTTCTATACTTTTATTCTCACTTGAAATGCATTCCTTGCAGTACTTGAACTTCTCGCTGTTTTTACTATGAACTTCTGTCGCGTTTTTGTGAAAAAATTGAACCTCTTTGTGTATTAGTAGAAATGGCAAAAAATGGAGTTATTTAGTAAACGTCGAACTTCTTCGTTATTTCGAATTGAACTTCTTGGTTTATTCGTTAGTAATGGAAAAAATCAAGTTTTTGTAATAAATATCGAACTCCTTCGTTTTTGGAAATTGAACTTCTTGGTTTATTTTTTAGTAATGAGGAAAATCTGACTTTTTCATATACATTGAACTACTCTATTTTTTAAATTGAACTTCTTGGTTTTTTTAATTTGACTTTCTTGGTTCTGTAATAAACATTGAACCTCTATCTTTTTGAAATTTGAACCTCCAATTTCTTTTTGGAAACATGGAAAATGCTTTTTTAAATAATTTGTGGAACTACCATGTTTTTAATTTTTTGCACTTCTTTGTTTTTAAGAAAGAGAGATGAATCCTTTTTTACAAACATTGAATTGCTTTGTTTCTTTTTATTTGAACTTTTAGGTTTTTATTTTGCTTCGTTCACACCACATTTATCCAATTTTCTTGAGGAAAATTCCAACATGTTCTCTTTTTTTTGTTTTATGAAACTCTTGTTTTCTATGCACTTATTTAGCTTATGTATTTGAGCTTACATACTTCTAAAACCTGAACTTCACATTTTTTATCATTTCATAAGTAAATGTTTCTCACACGAAGGCGCCAATTTCATAAGAAAACTTTCTCTCACAAATGCACAAGAATGGATTCTTTTTTCTTATCTGAACTACCTACACGAGAAAGCCAAAGATAAGTTCTTTTTGTCTCGCTTAAACAAATTAATACACAACCTCGGAAGAATACAATTGGAAATAATACAACCCAAACCTCTCCTTTTTCTTGGTTTTCTGATTTTTTCAATAAACATCAAAGTGTTTGTTACAATTAACATAATTTTTACCTTCTCGAACATACTTACAATACGTGACCTTCTTGCACACAGCATTGGACTTTTTGTATTACAATTAACATACTTGACCTTCTCAAACATAAGATTTTGACCTTTTGCACACAAAAAATTAAAAGCGGAAAATTTGTAAATATGTTTTGTTACAATTAACATACTTGATGTTCTCCAGAAATGTAAAATATGTTCGGTAAACATCGATTGATTCACCCCGAAACATATGGGGGAAAACTCTAGAAAACCTACAAGGCAAAAAATTACAATATGTTCGGTTCAGAAACCCCAATCTGTACTGCAGCTAGTCGCATGGAGCACCCCGAATCTTGACTACAGGTTGCAGGCATCAGCACGGTAGCTACAGAGGCAGATTACGGACGCGGTGACAGAGGGCTGCTGGATGGCATACAAGGCGGAAGAGGATGTTTATGCCTCTAGCTCCCGCCGGACAGGACGTCGCGTTGACTGTCGTGCAAAAGCTCGGCCTCCTCGTGCCATCTTGGTAATACATGAACCTGCGTGGCAATTATATTTGAACTTCTCTGAACCTGCATAGATTTGTTGCTTCTCTAAACATGCACATAGTTTCAGAAACCAAAACCATAACAGAGTGAGAGAAATAGATAGTACGATCCAGCGTGAACTAGTATAAACATGTACATACATTTATAATAAAAAACGCATCGCTATCTGAACAAGAAAATTCCGAATTTATATAGACAAAATCTCTGAACTTTTCTTCCTTAGTTATGTCTGAACTTCAATTCCAAAAAAAAAATAAGATAACAAGACAGTTGGATCCATGCGGGCATGCGTTTGTGCTCTTCAATTTTTGTAGTAGGCTACCAGCGAACGGCCTACTGATGGTTGAATGGTTGCGGGTGGTGTTGGCGAACTAACCGGTCAGAATGAAAATGAGATGGGGAGACGAGCGAGGGAGGGGTCGGGGCACTGACCTGGAGTTGCCGGCGCGGGAGCCCACCTTGGCCTTCATCATGCCGCCGCCAACTAACAACAACAACCACCGATTTTCAAATGATCAGGACCCCCAGAAGCGCTTCATGGTCAGCTACAGGATTTGGCACACGACATGGGGCTAAGTTGGGATGACGACGACATGTGCTGGGGTCTACAGGTACACAAACTGGACACGAAGGACAAGTATAGCTGAACTTCAGACATCAAAATCACTTACAGAACAATAAAACACTGGAAAGGGTGAACAAATTGATGTTTTGATTTGGATACAGTTTTTGGACAGGGGGAGGAACCAATTTCAGACATCAAACGAGGTCACCTACCACAAGCTTGGCTCCTCGAAGCGAAGAAAATTGCAATGAGCGGCGCGCACTCACACAGGCGGACGTGCACGGCCTGAGGCGGAGAAGTTGAACGGCCTGGACGCTACGGCGCCGGCTGTGGGTGGTGGCGCCGGCAATAAGGAATCCGGCGAGCCCACGGCCCCTGCCATGGCGTCCATCAGGCGTAGAGGAAGATGGAAGTAGATGAGGGAGGCCGGCGCTCGGTGGCTGGGGCAGAGCCATCGCCAGGGCTGGTTGAGGGGGACGGCGACGGCCGGTAGGTGGTGCCGCGGCTCACGCCGGTGGGTTCTGCCGTTGTGCGCGGTAGCGCGTGCGGGACGATAGCGCCCGGATCTGGAAAGGAGTTGCGGCCGCTTTTCTGGTTGGAGGATGCAGCGCGTCGCCGGTTGGGTGCCGGGAGCGGTGGCGGCGCCGGTTGGGCGCGGGGAGCGGCGGCGTTGCGCGGGGAGTGGCGGCGTCGCCGGTTGGATCCGGGTGTGGGTATTTTTTTTGTCGTTGCCAAGAGCATTACTAGTAGTGCCCTCAAACTCTCAAACCCCTAAAAATAACCGTTTTTTTACAGTTTTCGTCGAAAAAACGCCGTAGACTAGAACCTCTAAACCCTCAAACCCGTAAGAAAAATTTAGAGGTCCAACCCTCAAACCAATTTGCAATCTGTAGCAGTAGGGGTTGAGGGGAAAATCTCCCCCAACCCGCACTCCTCCTCGTCGCTGGCTCCTCGTTCGCGCGGGAGCAAACCCCTTCCCCCCCGCCCGTGTCCCGCCGCACTCCTCCTCGTCGCCGGCCATGGAAGGGTCCTCCGCCGCCGCGCCCCCGCCCGCCGCGGCCGCCGCTCCCGCCCCGCCCGTCCCGCCCGAGTCGCCCGCTGCGTCGCCCGCCCCGGCGCCCGCACCCGCCCCCGCCCCCGCCCAACCGGCTGTCGCCGACGTGGTGGCGGCGACCCACGTCGGGGCCAAGCGGCGGCGGGCGGGCCTCGCACCACCTCCTGCCGCCCCCGCCCCGGCGCCCGCCCCCGTCACCGCCCCGCCCGCCTCGCCCGCACCGGCTCCCGCCCTCGCCGCCTCACCGCCGCTTGCCGCCCCGGCTACCAAGAAGAGCCGGCAGAAGGCGGCCTCCCTTGGGCCGCGAGGGGCGGCCTCGAAGCCGCGGAAGAAGCCCGCGACGTGGAAGAAGCCAGCGGCGGCCGCCGTCGCCCAACCTCCTCCCGCCGCGCACGAGGTGTTCGAGGAAATGGCAAACCCATCCTCGTTCATGGACCTCCTCCAAAACGCGGAGGTGGACCTCGGAGCTCCGCCTCTAGACCCCTTTAGGGTTGGTGACGACTTGGAGGAGAAGGAGGAAGATGAGGAGGAGGTGGGGGATGACGAGGAGGAGGTGGCCGAGATAGGGGAGGAGGCATTCATCGCCGCTTCCCGCCCACACGCGCGGTCGACAAACTACACCGAGGCGGAAGATGTCCTCTTGGTTCGTGCTTGGGCAGCTGTGGGAATGGATGCAACCACCGGCACCGATCAAACCGGTAAACGGTATTGGCAAAGGATCGAGGACGTCTATTGTAAGATCAAGCCGAAGAATAGTGGGTTCATCCATCGCTCTTTCCGGTCGCTTCAAGGCCGGTGGGAGTTGATCAAGCCCGCTTGTTCTCGTTGGAGTGCGACCATGGACCAAGTGATAGATGCACCACCTAGTGGAACCATGGAGAGTGACTATGTGAGTACATATTTCTTCACTTTTTTGATTATGTGTGTGCACTATGCTATTGGTGGGTTCTTATGTGATTTATGTGTGGTTGATAGGAGACAATTTCCGGCATGAGGTACAAGGAGATGGCCGCTTCCAAGGGCAAGGAATTCCCATTTAAGCATGTTTGGTCAATTCTTCAAACCTTTGACAAGTGGAAGTTGAGGGATCAAGAGACCGCACCCAAGAAGTCGGCAATGCTAAGGATGGATGATAGTGAAGATGAGGAGGAGAGGAACTTGGGCAAGCCCGAGGGAACCAAGAAGGGCAAGCTAAGGGTGAAGATGGAAGAAGAGGCGTCAAGCCTAAGGGAGAAGATGGACCACATGAAGGCAAGAGAGGAATTGACAATGAAGACACTGGAGACGAAGCTTCTTATCACCGAGAAGAAGAAAGAGGTCAAGCTTGCACAAGTTGAAGCAAAGCGTGAAGAAGCAAAGCGCAAGGCCGAGTTGGAGGAGAGGATGATCAAGCTCAAAGAGGCAAAGGTATGGAAAGAACTCATGGTGGAGGAGAAAGAGCACATGATGATGTCCAAGAAGGACATGGATGAAGACCAATTGCAATGGTGGAAGGACTACAAGGAAGACATCGCGGAGAGGAAGCGGATGTTCCATGTTGCGTCCTCTACTTTTCAAGGTGACACTCCGATGAGTAGTTGTGGTGATGGCGGTGTGTACGACTCCACCGGTGCCGATGGAGATGCTTGATGGAGCCCGCTTGTGGTCTATGAGATGGCGCCGAGGTGCAACTTTTGGGTGATGGTGCCGATGAGAGGAGGAAGATGATGATTTTGTGATGTAAACTATTAAACCATGCATCAATGATTGTCATTTGGTAGTTTGTTTGGAAGTTGATTGTGTTCTTGTTGTCATGAATTGTGAGATGTCAAATGATAGATTTAAAGGTTGGGGTCGAGGCAAAGACTAGAACCCTCAAATCCAATCCTTAAAGCAGTTTACGGGTTGGGTTTGAGGGTTCTAGTATTTGCCCCTGTTTTTCAACCCTTAAAAGTGTCAAAAAGTGGCACAACTCAACCCTTAAAACTGCTTTTAAGATTTGAGGGTTTGAGGGTTCTACTAGTAATGCTCTAACTGGGTAGTTCGGGAGGATCTGGTCGGCCTGTATATAGGCGCGGGGTTCAGGAATGTCGGTCGCCACCTATATAGGGCGCTCCGTGATCCAAATAACTATTCTAATCCTGGGATTAGAATAGTGTTGTCCTACACACACACACACACACACACACACACACACACACACATCATTTGACCGTCATACGGTTCCTCAGCTTTGACGTTTTCGTTTTTGAGTCAGCTTCTTTCCCTTCTTGTTCATTGAAGAATAATTGAGCCCCTCATTGTGACTTTACCTTTTCCATGGAGTACGATTTTTCTTAGGTAATGTAGTATTGATTCTTCTTTTGACATATACTTCATCATCATCATGATCTTCCCTCATTGGGTTGCCGTACTCATCGTAGTCTTCCTCATTGGCAACTTTTTCCATTCCAATGATGTTTCTTTTGCCTCTCCTTGCGACAACACGGCTGGGATTGCACGGGCGGTTATGAAGAAGCATTGTGTCACGTGCTTAGAGTGTACCCATGACTCGTTTTTTGCGATGGCGTTCACGGTAGCGCTCTTGGTGTCGGGTATAGTCATGGTAGTGAAATACCGGTTTTCTCTTTCGACATTCTTAGCCCATCTGACATGGAACATCGTCGTGTTGTGCAGTCCAGAGTAGTCAAGCTCCCAGATCTCCTTGACCCTTTCGTAAAATCTTTCAGTTGCGCCGTTGTCGCTGCCGGTCATGCATTCCATCGTCATCCCTGAGTTCTGATCATCACTATCGATATATTTGGCCTCCGTGTAGAACGTGTATCCGTTGATATCGTATGCCTGATAGGTTACGAGGTGGACGAGGGGCCATGTGCTAAGGCATATATGAGCAATCCGTCCTTAGAGCCCTCCTCCGGGGGATTAGCAATAATATGCTCTTTGAACCAATGCAGGAAAGTGGAGTTGTGCTCTAGTAACTTCGGCGTTCGTCCTGCATACCCCCCGGTCACGATACTTCTTTGCGATAATTTCTTTGTGCAGTGCCACGAAATGATCTACCTCGTCTAGGTGTTGTAGCACTACCAAGTTTGCTCTGTCAAAGTTGCTGCGTCGATCTGAGTATGCCACGTGCAGTTCCCTGCGACTGTTGGAGTGACCTTCTCCTTCGAGCCTCCCATCATGCTTGTTAACGGGCAAACCAACACTAACACCAGGCGGCTGCAGGTCTGCGCCATATAGAAAATTCTCGTAGAAAGAGATGCACTCTTGTGTCAGATAGCCCTGGACAATGCTTCCATCTGGACGGGACATGTTACGAATGAATCCTTGATGATCCCATTCATCCTCTCAAACGACATCATGTCGTGCAGAAATGACGGCCCCAGGTCTATTATGTCGTCCACAATATGGACACATAGATGTTGGGGATCGTAGCAGAAATTAAAATTTTCCTACGCATCACCAAGATCTATCCATGGAGTATTCTAGCAACAAGGGGATAGGAGAGCATCTACATACCACTTGTAGATCGCAACGGAAGCGTTCAAGGAGAACGTGGATGATGGAGTCGTACTCGCCGTGATCCGAATCACCGATGACCTAGTGCCGAACGGATAGCACCTCCGCGTTCAACACACGTACGGTCGGGATGACGTCTCCTCCTTCTTGATCCAGCAAGGGGAAGGAGAGGTTGATGAAGATCCAGCAGCACGACGGCGTGGTGGTGGATGCAGCAGAGTTCCAGCAGGGCTTCGCCAAGATTCTGTGGAGAGAGGGAGAGGTGTAACGGGGAGATGGAGGCGCCAATGCAGCAGGGGTGCGGCTGCCCTCCCTCTCCCCCCTTTATATAGGCCCCCTAGGGGGGGGGCGCAGCCCTGGAGATGGATCTCCAGGGGGGCGGCGGCCAAGGGTGGGGGGCTTGCCCCCCAAGCAAGGGGGGCGCCCCCACTAGGGTTTCCCCCCAACCCTAGGCGCATGGGCCCAAGGGAAGGGGGTGCGCCAAGCCCTCCATGGGCTGGTTCCCTGACCCTTGTGGCCCATGAGGCCCTCCGAGAGGACTGGCCCCTCAAGGTGGACCCCCTGGTGCCTCTCCGGTGGCCCCGGTACAATACCGATACGCCCCCGAGACTTTCCGGTGTCCGTACAACAACTTCCCATATATAAATCTTTACCTCCGAAACATTCTGGAACCTCTCATGACGTCCGGGATCTCATCCGGCACTCCGAACAACCTTCGGTTTGCTGCATACTAATATCTTTAATAACCCTAGCGTCACCGAACCTTAAGTGTGTAGACCCTACGGGTTCGGGAGACATGCAGACATGACCGAGACGATCTCCGGTCAATAACCAACAGCGGGATCTGGATACCCATGTTGGCTCCCACATGCTCCTCGATGATCTCATCGGATGAACCACGATGTCGAGGACTTAATCAATCCCGTACTCAATTCCCTTTGTCCATCGGTACGATACTTGCCCGAGATTCGATCGTCGGTATACCGATACCTTGTTCAATCTCGTTACCGGCAAGTCTCTTTACTCGTTCCCGTAATACATCATCCCGTGAACAACACCTTGATCACTTTGAGCTCATTATGATGATGTCTTACCGAGTGGGCCCAGAGATACCTCTCCGTCAGACGGAGTGACAAATCCCAGTCTCGATTCATGCCAACCCAACAGATACTTTCGGAGATACCTGTAGTGCACCTTTATAGTCACCCAGTTACGTTGTGACGTTTGATACACCCAAAGCACTCCTACGGTATCCGGGAGTTGCATAATCTCATGGTCTAAGGAATGATACTTGACATTCAGAAAAGCTCTAGCAAACGAACTACACGATCTTTTGTGCTATGCTTAGGTTTGGGTCTTGTCCATCACATCATTCTCCTAATGATGTGATCCCGTTATCAATGACATCCCTTGTCCATAGTTAGAAAACCATGACTATCTGTTGATCAACGAGCTAGTCAACTAGAGGCTTACTAGGGACACATTGTGGTCTATGTATTCACACATGTATTATGATTTCCGAACAATACAATTATAGCATGAACGATAGACAATTATCATGAACAAGGAAATATAATAATCCATTTATTATTGCCTCTAGGGCATATTTCCAACAGTCTCCCACTTGCACTAGAGACAATAGTCTAGTTACATTGTGATGAATCGCACACCCATGGAATTTTGGTGTTGATCATGTTTTGCTCTAGGGAGAGGTTTAGTCAACGGATCTGCTACATTCAGGTCCGTATGTACTTTACAAATCTCTATGTCTTCATTTTGAACACTTTCACGAATGGAGTTGAAGCGACGCTTGATATGCCTGGTCTTCCTGTGAAACCTGGGCTCCTTCGCAAGGGCAATTGCTCCAGTGTTGTCACAGAAGAGAGTCATCGGGTCTGACGCATTGGGTATGACTCCTAGGTCGGTAATGAACTCCTTCACCCAGACTGCTTCTTGTGCTGCCTCCGAGGCTGCCATATACTCCGCTTCACATGTAGATCCCGCCACGACGCTTTGCTTGCAACTGCACCAGCTTACTGCCCCTCCATTCAAAATATACACGTATCCGTTTTGTGACTTGGAGTCATCCAGATCTGTGTCGAAGCTAGCGTCGACGTAACCCTTTACGACGAGCTCTTCGGCACCTCCATAAACAAGAAACATATCCTTAGTCCTTTTCAGGTACTTCAGGATGTTTTTGACCGCTGTCTAGTGTTCCTTGTCGGGATTACTTTGGTACCTACCTACCAAACTTACGGCAAGGTTTACATCGGGTCTGGTACACAGCATAGCATACATAATAGACCCTATAGCTGAGGCATAGGGGATGACACTCATCTCTTCTATATATTTTGCCGTGGTCGGGCATTGAGCCGTGCTCAATCGCACACCTTGCAATACAGGCAAGAACCCCTTCTTGGACTGATCCATTTTGAACTTCTTCAAAATCTTGTCAAGGTACGTACTTTGTGAAAGACCGATGAGGCGTCTCGATCTATCCCTATAGATCTTGATGCCTAATATATAAGCAGCTTCTCCAAGGTCCTTCATTGAAAAACACTTGTTCAAATAGGCCTTTATGCTTTCCAAGAATTCTATATCATTTCCCATCAATAGTATGTCATCCACATATAATATGAGAAATGCTACGGAGCTCCCACTCACTTTCTTGTAAACGCAGGCTTCTCCATAAGTCTGCATAAACCCAAACGCTTTGATCATCTCATTAAAGCGAATGTTCCAACTCCGAGATGCTTGCACCAGCCCATAGATAGAGCGCTGGAGCTTGCATACTTTGTTAGCATTCTTAGGATCGACAAAACCTTCCGGCTGCATCATATACAATTCTTCCTTAAGGAAGCCGTTAAGGAATGCCGTTTTGACGTCCATTTGCCATATCTCATAATCATAGTATGCGGCAATTGCTAACATGATTCGGACGGACTTCAGCTTCGCTACGGGAGAGAAAGTCTCATCGTAGTCAACCCCTTGAACTTGCCGATAACCCTTAGCGACAAGTCGAGCTTTATAGATGGTCACATTACCATCCGCGTCTGTCTTCTTCTTAAAGATCCATTTATTTTCTATGGCCCGCCGATCATCGGGCAAGTCATTCAAAGTCCATACTTTGTTTTCATACATGGATTCTATCTCGGATTTCATGGCTTCTAGCCATTTGTCGGAATCGGGGCCCGCCATCGCTTCTTCATAGTTCGAAGGTTCACCGTTGTCCAACAACATGATTTCTAGGACAGGGTTGCCGTACCACTCTGGTGCGGAACGCGTCCTTGTGGACCTACGAAGTTCAGTAGGAGCTTGATCAGAAGTATCTTGATCATCATCATTAACCTCCTCTTGAATCGGTGCAGGTACCACAGGAACATTTTCCTGAGCTGCGCTACTCTGATTTTCAAGAGGTAGTACTTCATCAAGTTCTACTTTCCTCCCACTTACTTCTTTCGAGAGAAACTCTTTCTCTAGAAAGGACCCGTTCTTGGCAACAAAGATCTTGCCTTCGGATCTGAGGTAGAAGGTATACCCAACTGTTTCTTTGGGATATCCTATGAAGACGCATTTTTCCGATTTGGGTTCGAGCTTTTCAGGTTGAAGTTTCTTGACATAAGCATCGCAACCCCAAACTTTCAGAAACGACAGCTTAGGTTTCTTTCCAAACCATAATTCATACGGTGTCGTCTCAACGGATTTAGACGGTGCCCTATTTAAAGTGAATGCGGCTGTCTCTAGAGTGTATCCCCAAAATGATAGCGGTAGATCTGTGAGAGACATCATAGATCGCACCATATCCAATAGAGTGCGATTACGACGTTCGGACACACCGTTACGCTGAGGTGTTCCAGGCGGCGTGAGTTGTGAAACGATTCCACATTTTCTTAAGTGTGTGCCAAATTCGTGACTTAAATATTCTCCCCCACGATCTGATCGTAAGAACTTTATTTTCCTGTCACGTTGATTCTCATCCTCACTCTGAAACTCCTTGAACTTTTCAAAGGTCTCAGACTTGTGTTTCATTAAGTAGACATACCCATATCTACTCAAATCATCAGTGAGAGTGAGAACATAACGATAGCCTCCGCAAGCCTCAACGCTCATTGGACCACACACATCTGTATGTATGATTTCCAACAAGTTGGTTGCTCGCTCCATTGTCCCTGAGAATGGAGTCTTGGTCATTTTTCCCATGAGGCATGGTTCGCACGTGTCAAATGATTCATAATCGAGAGACTCTAAAAGTCCATCAGCATGGAGCTTCTTCATGCGCTTGACACCAATGTGACCAAGGCGGCAGTGCCACAAGTATGTGTGACTATCGTTATTAACTTTACATCTTTTGGTATTCACACTATGAATATGTGTAACATCACGTACGAGATTCATTAAGAATAAATCATTAACCATCGGAGCATGACCATAAAACATATCACTCATATAAATAGAATAACCATTATTCTCGGATTTAAATGAGTAGCCATCTCGTATTAAACGAGATCCAGATACAATGTTCATGCTCAAACTTGGCACTAAATAACAATTATTGAGGTTTAAAACTAATCCCATAGGTAAATGTAGAGGTAGCGTGCCGACGACGATCACATCGACCCTGGAACCATTCCCGACGCGCATCGTCACCTCGTCCTTCGCCAGTCTCCGTTTATTCCGCAGCTCCTGTTTTGAGTTACAAATATGAGCAACGACACCGGTATCAAATACCCAGGAGCTACTACGAGCACTGGTAAGGTACACATCAATTACATGTATATCACATATACCTTTAGTGTTGTCGGCCTTCTTATCCGCTAAGTACTTGGGGCAATTCCGCTTCCAGTGACCGGTTCCCTTGCAATAAAAGCACTCAGTTTCAGGTTTGGGTCCATTCTTTGACTTCTTCTTGGCAACTGATTTACCAGGCGCGGCAACCTTCTTGCCGTCCTTCTTGAAGTTCTTATTACCCTTGCCTTTCTTGAACTTAGTGGTTTTATTCACCATCAACACTTGATGTTCCTTTTTGATCTCCACCTCTGCAGATTTCAGCATTGAATACAACTCGGGAATGGTCTTTTCCATCCCCTGCATATTGTAGTTCATCACGAAGCTCTTGTAGCTAGGTGGGAGCGACTGAAGGATTCTGTCAATGACCGCCTCATCCGGGAGATTAACTTCCAGCTGAGTCAAGCGGTTGTGCAACCCAGACATCTTGAGTATGTGTTCACTGACAGAGCTATTTTCCTCCATCTTATAGCTAAAGAACTTGTCGGATACATCATATCTCTCGACCCGGGCATGAGCTTGGAAAATCAATTTCAGCTCCTCGAACATCTCATATGCTCCGTGTTGCTCAAAACGCTTTTGGAGCCCCGGTTCTAAGCTGTAAAGCATGCCGCACTGAACGAGGGAGTAATCATCAGCACGAGACTGATGGGCGTTCATAACGTCCTGGTTTGCTGGGAATGGTGCATCACCTAGCGGTGCTTCTAGGACATAATCTTTCTTGGCAGCTATGAGGATGATCCTCAGGTTCCGGACCCAGTCCGCATAGTTGCTGCCATCATCTTTCAGCTTGGTTTTCTCTAGGAACGCGTTGAAGTTGAGGGTGACATTAGCGTGGGCCATTTGATCTACAAGACATATTGTAAAGATTTAGACTAAGTTCATGATAATTAAGTTCATCTAATCAAATTAATGAATGAACTCCCACTTAGATTTGACATCCCTCTAGTCATCTAAGTGATACATGATCCGAGTCAACTAGGCCGTGTCCGATCATCACGTGAGACGGACTAGTCATCATCGGTGAACATCTCCATGTTGATCGTATCTTCTATACGACTCATGTTCGACCTTTCGGTCCTCCGTGTTCCGAGGCCATGTCTGTACATGCTAGGCTCGTCAATCCAACCTAAGTGTATTGCGTGTGTAAATCTGGCTTACACCCGTTGTATGCGAACGTAAGGACCTATCACACCCGATCATCACGTGGTGCTTCGGAACGACGAACCTTAGCAACGGTGCACAGTTAGGGAGAACACATTTTTGATATTTTAATGAGGGATCATCTTATTTATGCTACCGTCGTTCTAAGCAAATAAGATGTAAAACATGATAAACATCACATGCAATCAAATAGTGACATGATATGGCCAATATCATTTCGCTCCTTTGATCTCCATCTTCGGGGCGCCATGTTCATCGTCGTCACCGGCATGACACCATGATCTCCATCATCATGATCTCCATCATCATGATCTTCATCATCGTGTCTTCGTGAAGTTGTCACGTCAACTATTACTTCTACTACTATGGCTAACGCTTTAGCAATAAAGTAAAGTAATTACATGATGATTTAAGTTGACACGCAGGTCATAAATAAATAAAGACAACTCCTATGGCTCCTTCCGGTTGTCATACTCATCGACATGCAAGTCGTGATTCCTATTACAATAACAAGATCATCTCATACATCACATACATGATTCATCACAACTTCTGGCCATATCACATCACAAAGCACTTGCTGCAAAAACAAGTTAGACGTTCTCTAATTGTTGTTGCAAGTTTTTACGTGGCTGTTATAGGTTGCTAGCAAGAACGTTTCTTACCTACGTTAAAACCACAACGTGAATTGCCAATCTCTATTTACCCTTCATAAGGACCCTGTTCATCGAATCCGATCCAACTAAAGTGGGAGAGACAGACACCCGCCAGCCACCTTATGCAACTAGTGCATGTTAGTCGGTGGAACCGGTCTCACGTAAGCGTACGTGTAAGGTTGGTCCGGGCCGCTTCATCCCACAATACCGCTGAACCAAGATAGGACTAGTAACGGCAAGAAGAATTGACAATTCGACGCCCACAACTACTTTGTGTTCTACTCGTGCATAGAAACTACGCATAGACCTAGCTCATGATGCCACTGTTGGGGATCGTAGCAGAAATTAAAATTTTCCTACGCATCACCAAGATCTACCCATGGAGTATTCTAGCAACGAGGGGATAGGAGAGCATCTACATACCACTTGTAGATCGCAACGGAAGCGTTCAAGGAGAACGTGGATGATGGAGTCGTACTCGCCGTGATCCGAATCACCGATGACCTAGTGCCGAACGGACAACACCTCCGCGTTCAACACACGTACGGTCAGGATGACGTCTCCTCCTTCTTGATCCAGCAAGGGGAAGGAGAGGTTGATGAAGATCCAGCAGCACGACGGCGTGGTGGTGGATGCAGCAGAGTTCCAGCAGGGCTTCGCCAAGCTTCTGTGGAGAGAGGGAGAGGTGTAACGGGGAGATGGAGGCGCCAATGCAGCAGGGGTGCGGCTGCCCTCCCTCTCCCCCCTTTATATAGGCCCCCTAGGGGGGCGCAGCCCTGGAGATGGATCTCCAGGGGGGCGGCGGCCAAGGGTGGGGGGCTTGCCCCCCAAGCAAGGGGGGCGCCCCCACTAGGGTTTCCCCCCAACCCTAGGCGCATGGGCCCAAGGGAAGGGGGTGCGCCAAGCCCTCCAGGGGCTGGTTCCCTGACCCTTGTGGCCCATGAGGCCCTCCGAGAGGACTGGCCCCTCAAGGTGGACCCCCGGTGCCTCTCCGGTGGCCCCGGTACAATACCGATACGCCCCCGAGACTTTCTGGTGTCCGTACAACAACTTCCCATATATAAATCTTTACCTCCAAACCATTCTAGAACCTCTCGTGACGTCCGGGATCTCATCCGGGACTCCGAACAACCTTCGGTTTGCTGCATACTAATATCTTTAACAACCCTAGCGTCACTGAACCTTAAGTGTGTAGACCCTACGGGTTCGGGAGACATGCAGACATGACCGAGACGATCTCCGGTCAATAACCAACAGCGGGATCTGGATACCCATGTTGTCTCCCACATGCTCCTCGATGATCTCATCGGATGAACCACGATGTCGAGGACTTAATCAATACCGTACTCAATTCCCTTTGTCCATCGGTACGATACTTGCCCGAGATTCGATCGTCGGTATACCGATACCTTGTTCAATCTCGTTACCGGCAAGTCTCTTTACTCGTTCCCGTGATACATCATCCCGTGAACAACACCTTGATCACTTTGAGCTCATTATGATGATGTCTTACCGAGTGGGCCCAGAGATACCTCTCCGTCAGACGGAGTGACAAATCCCAGTCTCGATTCATGCCAACCCAACAGATACTTTCGGAGATACCTGTAGTGCACCTTTATAGTCACCCAGTTACGTTGTGACGTTTGATACACCCAAAGCACTCCTACGGTATCCGGGAGTTGCATAATCTCATGGTCTAAGGAATGATACTTGACATTCAGAAAAGCTCTAGCAAACGAACTACACGATCTTTTGTGCTATGCTTAGGTTTGGGTCTTGTCCATCACATCATTCTCCTAATGATGTGATCCCGTTATCAATGACATCCCCATGTCCATAGTCAGAAAACCATGACTATCTGTTGATCAACGAGCTAGTCAACTAGAGGCTTACCAGGGACACATTGTGGTCTATGTATTCACACATGTATTATGATTTCCGAACAATACAATTATAGCATGAACGATAGACAATTATCATGAACAAGGAAATATAATAATCCATTTATTATTGCCTCTAGGGCATATTTCCAACAATAGATGCACCATCACGTCAAAGAACGCGGGCGGGAAGTACATCCCCAGCTTATTCAGTATCACAACAATCTCTTCCTGTAGCCTTCGGAGCTGCTTCAGACTGATCGACTTCCGAGAGATGACATCGAAAAAGTTGCAGAGACCAATAAGCGTGCACGGACGTGCTTGTCCATTATCCCTCTAAGGGCAACAGGTAGTATCTGCGTCATCATCACATGACAGTCATGGGACTTCATACTGCTGAACCTTTTCTTGTCCGTGTCTAGATATCTGCTTATCTTGCCACAGTAACCGGAACTAACTTTGACTCCAGTAAGGCACGTAAAGAATTGACCGATCTCAGCCTGACTTAAGGTGAAGCAAGAAGGGGGGCAATAATCCTCTTTCTTTATTTTCTTGCCCTTCTTCTCCCGTGCCTCTGTGTCCATCTCTGTCTCGTCTGACATTTAAGGGACGACATGTGCAGATCTTCCCTGATTTTCAAATCTTGCAAGTATTTTCTTGCCTTCGGCCCATCCTTGGTCTTATCCGGCATGTTCATTAGTGTCGCGAGCAAGCTCTCAAGGACATTCTTACATATATGCATTTGATCAAGGCAATGAGGTGTATCAATTTTGTGCCAGTACTCCAAGTCCCAGAACACAGACCTCATCTTCCATACCTCCAGCAGCGGCTCCGGCGCCTTTTTCATCGTCTTTCCCGGCGCGGGGCACTCCTTCCAGTTTTTCAACAGCTCATCGATTTTGGCACCGCTCCGCTTACGTGGAGGTCCACGATGCTCAGCGTGACCATTGAATAGATCTCCACGGTTTCTCCACGGGTCATCCTGTTCGAGCCATCTTCGATGCCCCATGTACACGATTTTCCCAAACCCACCATCTTTCCTTGACGTTAGCTGCTGAGACGTCGTATCATCCATTCACTGCGTGCATCCGCAATATCCATGGCACATCTGGCCTGCGACATATCCGTAACCGAGATAGTCATGCACCGTCGTGATCAGCGCGGCTCCCATGTAGAAATACTCGCCTTTGCTGGCGTCCCATGTCTTGGCCGGTGTTTTCCATAACGTGTCTAACTCCTCTTGAAGTAGCCCCAGATACAAATTAATATTATTTCCTGGTTGTTTCAGCCCTTGAATAAGCATGCTCATGTGAATGCACTTCGACTTCATGCACAACCAGGGGGGGTTGTACATCCATACAAACACGGGCCATGTGCTATGGTTGGTGTTCTGGTTGCCAAACGGATTCATGCCATCGGTACACGCGCCGAGCACGATGTTCCTTGCATCACATTCAAAATACCAATAGAAGTTGTTCAACGCTCTCCACTGGCTTCCATTCTTCACATGTCTCAGCTTCGGATCATCTCCATCGTCGGGCTTCTTCCTCTCCGCGTGCCAGCGCATTAGCTTTGCTTCCTTGGGATCTACCAAATACCGCTGGAGACAGCGAGTGATCGGTAAGTACCATACAATTTTCTGGGGACATTTCTTCCCGGCCTTCTTGTATCGAGAAGCATTGCACACCGGACTGCTTGTTTTTTCTGCGTGCTCCTTCCGATAAATTATGCAATCGTTGATGCATGCATGGTATCTAACGTGCGGCAGATCAAGAGGGCACACGATCTTCTTGGCCTCATCAACACTAGTAGGACATAGATTCCCCGCGGGAAGAACATCCTTTAGGTACTTGAGATGCTCATCGAGGCTAGTATCAGTCCTTTTGTTTTTAGCCTTCGTCTTTAGGAGTTGGAGCATGAAACTCAAGCGGGTCACCTCAGGATTGCAACCATCATACAATGGAGTGTTCGAGTCTACCACCAGTTGCTCCAGCTTAGCCTCCTCTCTAGAAGCATCTCTCTCAGTACTCGTCTCCTTGCGAAGCAGTGCTTGAACATGAGGGTCCCGCACGATTGAACTTAGTACCGACGAACTCTGCTGCGTGGAGTCCACGTCGCTCTCTCCGCCGCCATGTCCGGCCCCTTCTCCTCCGCCATGTCCGGCCCCTTCGCCGCCGCCATGTCCGGCCTCTTCTCCGCCGCCATTATCGATCATCTCTTCGTCTTGCCCCGTGTCGTCATTGCCTGCCCCATCGGCGTCCTCAGCATCGTCATCCTCATCTTCAATTATCCACCGAGTATATCCATCCATGAAACCAGTCATGAGCAGGTGCGCTTCGACACGACCATCGTCATAGGGGTCGAGCCAAACTATTCCTTTGCATTTTCTACACGGACATAAAACCTTTGTCCGGTTATTTTCTTTCATGTCCTGCACCGCCGACCGCAACCACCTATCCACCATCGTTCCACTGACCATCATGAACGTCTGCACGGTAATAATAAACAAATTGATTATACAAATGCGTGCATGCATCAAAGTCATACAAAAATTCGGCATGATGTTCCCTAAAAATAGGACATATATAGATCTAGAGTTTGCCCAGAATTCGCCGAAACGGAAATAAATCTACATTTCGGCAAAACATAGGCAACTCAAAAGCACAATTTGGCGTCAACTCATGCCACACACACAATTTCCATCATATTGCCCAATTATCATATCACACACACATAGACATATTTCCATTTTGCAAAAGCATGAAATTTTAATCACCTAGCTATCTCGAGATCGAGCACATGCACGGTGGAGATGATGATGTAGCTAGGGAGATCAAAAGTGCACAAAGCTCTTCTTGACAAAGATAGATCTAATTAGGAGGCAAATAGGTCACTTGACTAAATGCTACATCTACCTAGTTAGCTAATTTGGGAGGAGACAACTTCAACTAGTGGAGGGGGAAGGAAAAAGATAAAGGAGATGCATTAATGGAGGTGGTGTAGTTAGCTAGGAGTAATGAAGAGAGAGAAAGGTAGGTAGAAGAGGGAGAGTAATGGGGGGAAAGTCTTGAGGAAGAAGAAGAGTGAGAGAGGGAGGATGTGGGAGGTAGGGGAAAGGGAGGAGAGGAGATGGGGGAGGGAAGGACGGGTGGGGAAAGGTGGTGGGGTATAGTGCGCCTTAGCAGTAGCGTGGGTGGCAAAGCGCGCTACTGCTAAGGATGTAGCAGCAGCGCGCTTTTTGAACACGCGCTACTGCTAAACGGGCCAACCGTGTGGACAATTTCAAAATTAGCAGCAGCAACGTGACTAAAAAGCGCGCTACTACTACTGCATTAGCAGTAGCGCGCATCGTGACACCGCGCTGCTGGTAAACTTAGGTTGGTGGGTACTGTCGGTGGATTTTTGTAGCAGCGCGGTTTCGACAACACGCGCTACTGCTAAATTTACGTCAGTAGTGTGGTTTCCTTATCCTCGCTACTGCTAATTAGCAGTAGCGCCTCTTTTTGTGCCGCGCTGCTGCTAAGATTCTGTGTATAAGGTTTTCCCTAGTATTGCTATAATGATGAGCGACACACTAATGGAGGCCTCATCACCTAATCACAAGTGCCATAAAATTGAGTGGTGTGCACACATTGATAGAGCCATAGAGGTCTGCAATACAACAAACACATTGGTAGCATTTGTTAGCTATGATGAAGTATAGCTTGTCTTTGTCAGGACGCCCGTATTCACTAAAGTATAGCTTGTATTTGTCAAGTATTGAGGAAAACGCTATATTAATACAGATCTCAAATAAGAACACATGGAGAGGATATGGTCCTCGCATGGTGCCATATTCCAAAAGTCCATGCATGCTTTACTAAAAAAACAAATCTCTGAAATCATGCTCTATAAAAAAACGTTGTCTCACAAGCATCAATGTTACAAGCTATACAAATAAACGAAGCTGTACAAGTTGTATCACAAGCCGGACCTTAGCCACCAAGGGTGACAAAAAAGAGAAATCGAACACCATTTTTTTTTCATTTGTGCCCTTGTCCTTGTAGTGCTTCTGACACAGGCGGGATTTCCACGGATGATCGATTGACGTGTAGATTTTGTGTTTCCAATGTCAAGTTGTGCATCCTTTACAATAAAGAGTTTGTATATATTTTGGGCCGGTGTCCCGTTGGCATAGGTATTGTCGTATGAGATAAAGGTCTGGGAATTCATACAAGTAGATAATAACACTCAGTTTTTCCATCTAATTGCGAATGGAAAGTACAGAAAAATAGAATTATCCAACTTGAATAGGATGAAGATACAATAGTAGGTCACAAAAATCTTTAAATGTACATTTTGAACTTCTATAAAAAGCTTTTTGGTGATCCGATAGAGAATTTTGTTTCCCTAAATGAGGGCACGAATGGGGATATCCCACAATTATGTGCGGAAGAGAATGAGGTGCTCAATGATCCTTTTACGAAAAAGGAGGTTTTCGAGGATTATGCAGATGAAGAATAATAAGGTGCCTGGTGCATACGGATTCTCGGCGGAATTCTATCGGAGATGTTGGGGGGTTATTAAGGAAAACTTGGTGCCCATTTTCGACGATATTTTAAATGGCCTACTTTAATTGTTCAAGCTTAACTTTGGGACTATTACTTTGTTGGTTAAGAACGAAGTTGCAGTTAGAATTGAGCAGTTCAGGCCCATTTGCCCGCTGAATGTTAGTTTTAATATTTTCAGCAAGGTGGGTATGAATCGTCTAACTCAGATTGCGCATTATGTGGTTAAGTTGACTCGGACTGCTTTCATGCCAGGATGATACATACTAGAGAGTGTTGTGGTTTTGCATGAAACTTTACATGAAAGTCATTTCAAGAAACTTGACAAAGTCGTCTTCAAAGTGCATTTTGATAAGGCTTGCTGGTGTCAAGGTTGGACGATAAGGCAAGCTCTATGGATGAATGGTTTCGATACTGCTTGGAGGAACTAGGTTGAAACCTCTGTACAAGGAGGCTATGCTGGTGTCAAGGTAAATGATGATGTTGGTGATTATTACTAGACGTAGAAGGGATTGCTGCAAGGGAGATCCCATTGTCCCCTATCCCGTTCAACATTGTTGGAAACATGCTAGCAATCCTAATTTGTGGATCCAAAGAGGACAATCAGGTAGGGTGGGGAGGGGGGTTAATCCCACATCTTATGGATGGGGGTGTCTCTATCCTACAATATGCTGATGATCTATAATTTTCATGAAACATGATATGCCTAAGGCAAGAAATATGACATTACTTTCGTGTCTTTTTGAACAACTGTCTGATTTTAAAATAAACTTCCACAAAAGTGAATTATTCTTTTTAGGACGCGCCAAAGGTGAACAAAATAATCACTGGAAATGTGACGCCCCCGATTTGCCCGTACACTAATCATGCACGCAAACGTGTACGATCAAGATCAGGGACTCACGGGAAGATATCACAACACAACTCTAAAAGTAAAATAAGTCATACAAGCATCATAATACAAGCCAGGGGCCTCGAGGGCTCGAATACAAATGCTCGATCATAGACGAGTCAGAGGAAGCAACAATATCTGAGTACAAACATAAGTTAAACAAGTTTGCCTTAAGAAGGCTAGCACAAACTGGGATACAGATCGAAAGAGGCGTAGGCCTCCTGCCTGGGATCCTCCTAAACTACTCCTGGTCGTCGTCAGCGGCCTGCACGTAGTAGTAGGCACCTCCAGTGTAGTAGGAGTCGTCGTCGACGGTGGCGTCAAGCTCCTGGGCTCCAACATCTGATTGCGACAACCGGATTGAATGGAAAGGGGGAAAAGAGGGAGAAAAGCAACCGTGAGTACTCATCCAAAGTACTCGCAAGCAAGGATCTACACTACATATGGATGTGTATCTGTGTAAAGGGGCAATATCGGTGGACTGAACTGCAGAATGCCAGAATAAGAGGGGGATAGCTAGTCCTGTCGAAGACTATGCTTCTGGCAGCCTCCATCTTGCAGCATGTAGAAGAGAGTAGATGGTAAGTTCACCAAGTAGCATCGCATAGCATAATCCTACCCGACAATCCTCCCCTCGTTACCCTGTGTGAGAGCGATCACCAGGTTATATCTGGCACTTGGAAGGGTGTGTTTTATTAAGTATATGGTTCTAGTTGTCATAAGGTTGATACGTCTCCGTCGTATCTATAATTTTTGATTGTTCCATGCCAATATTATTCAACTTTCATATACTTTTGGCAACTTTTTATATTATTTTTGGGACTAACATATTGATCCAGTGCCCAGTGCCAGTTCCTGTCTGTTGCATGTTTTATGTTTCGTAGAATATCCATATCAAACGGAGTACAAACGGGATAAAAATGGGCGGAGATTATTTTTGGAATATTCGAAGAATATGGGAAGAAAAATCCATGCGAGACGGTGCCCGAGGGAGGCACGAGGCAGGGGGGCGCGCCCCTGACCCTCATGGGCCCTCCGTAAGGCAGTTGACGCTCTTCTTCGGCCGCAAGAAAGCTAATTTTTGGTAAAAAAATCACGGAGAAGGTTTCAATCCAATCGGAGTTACGGATCTCCGGATATAAAAGAAACGGTGAAAGGGCAGCAGAGGAGAACGCAGAAACAGAGAGAGACAGAGAGATAGATCCAATCTCGGAGGGGCTCTCGCCCCTCCCACGCCATGGGAGCCAAGGACCAGAGGGTAAACCCTTCTCCCATCTAGGGAGAAGGTCAAGGAAGAATAAGAAGAAGAGGGGCTCTCTCTCCCCCTTGCTTCCGGTGGCGCCGGAGCGCTGTCAGGGGCCATCATCATCACCGCGGTCTTCACCAACACCTCCACCATCTTCACCAACATCTCCATCACCTTCCCCCATATATATTCAGCGGTCCACTCTCCCGCAACCCGCTGTACCCTCTACTTGAACATGGTGCTTTATTCTTCATATTATTATCCGATGATGTGTTGCCATCCTATGATGTCTGAGTAGATTTTCGTTGTCCTATCGATGATTGATGAATTGCTATGATTGGTTTGAGTTGCATGTTTTATTATTGGTGATGTCCTATGGTGCTCTCCGTGTCACGCAAGCATGAGGGATCCCCGCTGTAGGGTTTGCAATATGTTCATGATTTGCGTATGGTGGATGGCGTGAGTGACAGAAGCACAGACCCGAGTAAGTAGGTTGTTTGCGTATGGGATAAAGGGGACTTGATACTTTAATGCTATGGTTGGGTTTTACCTTAATGATCTTTAGTAGTTGCGGATGCTTGCTAGAGTTCCAATCATAAGTGCATATGATCCAAGTAGAGAAAGTATGTTAGCTTATGCCTCTCCCTCAAATAAAATTGCAATAATGATTACCGGTCTAGTTATCGATTGCCTAGGGACAAATAACTTTCTCGTGACAAAAAGCTCTCTACTAAAACTAACTTAGTTGTGTCTTCATCTAAACAACCCCTAGATTTTATATACGCGCTCTTTATTATCTTGCAAACCTACCAACAATGCCTACAAAGTACTTCTAGTTTCACACTTGTTCTAGGTAAAGCAAACGCTAAGCGTGCGTAGAGTTGTATTGGTGGTCGATAGAACTTGAGGGAATATTTGTTCTACCTTTAGCTCCTCGTTGGGTTCGACACTCTTACTTATCGAAAGAGGCTACAATTGATCCCCTATACTGTGGGTTATCAAAGGTCAAGGTACAACTCCAAGTCGTCATGTTACCGAAGATCATGGCTATTCGAATAGATAAACTTCCCTGCAGGAGTGCACCAAATTACCCAACACGCTCAATCCACTTTGGCCGGACACACTTTCCTGGGTCATGCCCGGCCTCGGAAGATCAACATGTCGCCAGCCCTACCTAGGCACAACAGAGAGATCAACACGCCGGTCTAAATCCTACGGCGCAGGGGTCTAGGCCCATCGCCCATTGCACACCTACACGTTGCGTGGGCGGCCGAAAGCAGACCTAGCCCCCTTAATACAAGAGCAGGCTTACGGTCCAATCCGGCGCGCGCCGCTCAGTCGCTGACGTCAAGAACGCTTCGGCTGATACCATGACGCCGAGTGCCCATAACTGTTCCCGCGTAGTTGGTTAGTGCGTATAGGCTAGTGGCCAGACTCAGATCAAATACCAAGATCTCGTTAAGCGTGTTATTTTGAAGTAACCGCGAACACCGACCAGGGCCAGACCCACCTCTCTCCTCGGTGGTCTCAACCTGCCCAGTCGCTCCACCACAAAGTAACAGTCGGGGGCCGTCGGGAATTCAAGCCCACCTCTACCGGGCTGGATCCACCTGCCCTTCAGCCCCCATCTCCGAACAGTATCATAAGTAATGTAACAGTATAAAGTATATAGCATATGCTCGTGATCACCTCCTGAAGTGATCACGGCCCAGTAGTATAGCATGGCAGACGGACAAGAGTGTAGGGCCACTGATGGAATACTAGCATCCTATACTAAGAATTTAGGATTGCAGGTAAGGTTAACAACTGTAGCAACAATGACAAGCTATGCAGCAGAATAGGATTAATGAAAGCAGTAACATGCTACACTACTCTAATGCAAGCAGTAGAGAGAAGGAATAGGCGATATTTGCTATTCAAGGGGGGGCTTGCCTGGAAGCTCTGTTGTACAGGAAGAAGGGTCACCGGTGAAGCAGTCATACTCAATGGCATCAGCGCCGGCCTCGGGGTCTACCGAAGAAGAAGAGGGGGGAAGAAACAGTAAATACGGAGCAAACAAAGCATGATAAAACATAACGGGGCAATACGCAGTGCTAGGTATGCCCTAACGCGGTACTAGGCGATGCCGGCAAAGGGGGGAAAACATCTGGGAAAGTATTCCCGGTGTTTGACGCTTTTGGACAGACGGAACAGAGGGGGAAAGTTGCGTGTTTGCTATGCTTGGGATGTATGGCGGACGAACGGGCTGCGTATCCATATTTGTCTCGTTGTTCTGAGCAACTTTCATGTATAAATTATTTTAATCCGAGTTACGGTTTATTTTATATTAATTTTTAAAGATTTAATCAATTTGCTAGAATTAATAAAGTAATTAAATCGAAAATCATTTTATGACGTCAGCATGGCATCAACATGACGTCAGCAGTCAAAGTTGGCCATTGACCAGTCAACTGACATGTGGGTCCCGCATGTCATAGGCTGTTAACTAATTAACAGAAGTTAGTTTTATTAGCAGGTTAATTAGGTTTCATTAGACTAGATTAATTAAGTTAATTAATTATTTAACTAATTAATTAACTTTTCATCTATTTTATTATTTCTAATATTCGTTCTGGGGGGGCATTTGTCATTGTCATAGGGGGGAAGGGCCCATTTGTCATAGGCCCCCAGGGGCCTTAGCGGGTGATGGATGTTGGGCACGGGGCGCCGGACGGTGTGTGGCGCGACGGCGCGCAGGGCAGAGGCGGCGAGGCGAGGCCAGCACGGGCCGACCGGAGCAGCTAGCGGCGGCGAGCATGGTACCGCATGGGCGGGTGCGTGTGGGTGCACGACAGGGCTGCAGCAGGGGGCGCACGAGGCGCTCATGGCGGGCGCGCGGGGGGGCTAGATCCAGCGACGGGAGGGAAGAGCATGCGGGGAAGGAGAGAGCAGAGGCGGAGCACGACTGGCGGCGGCTGACAGCGGTGGCAGCAGGGATGGGGGCAGGCGGCGCGAGGCACGGCGTGCAGCGGCGGGTGCGGGGCGGCGGTGGAGTGGCCGGGATAGGGCACAGCGAGCGCGCACGTTGCGCGAACCGGGCGTGGCGTGGGTCTGCGCGGGCGAGTGTGAGCACGCGAGCGGGCGCGCAAGAGGCCAGGCGGGACACGGCCGGAGTGCGGCCACGGCGGATAGCGAGCGGGGACGGCGCTAGCGGCGAGGACAGGGGAGAAGAAAAAGGGGGTAGGCGGAGTGGGTCGGGGTCCTCACCCCCATTGCAGGGGTTCGCCGGCGAGGCTCCACGGAGTCCGACGAGGAAGAGGTCGAGGACGGCGCGGTGATGTCGAGGCGGAGGGCGACGTGGTTCCGGGCGACGTCATGGAAGCTCGCCCGAGTGGCCACCGGTTGCGGCGGCAAGGCACGGTCGGAGGGCAACGGGGCGCCGGGCTCGGGTGTCGACGTGGACGACAACAGGGAGGGGGTCGCTTCCGGCGGCGTCGGCGGCGGGGGGGGGGGGGGGGGGCGATGGGGTCGATCCCTAGATCCCTCGATCTGGACCGAGAGGGCGAGAGACGTGGGGAGAGTGGGGAAAGTGGGATGGATAGGGTTAGGGTTTGGTCGCCCAGGTGGATAAGGGAGTGAGGGTCGGGGCGTGGCTAGGCCGGCCTGGTTGGCCCAGTTGAGCTGGTGGCCTGCTGGGCCGGAGCCCGGGGGATGCTTTCTTTCTTTTCTTTTTTTTGTTTTGTTTTTGTTTAGACCTCTTCTTTTTATTTATTTTATTTCTTTACTGTTTTCACTTGAAGTTTCTTTTATTTTAGTTTTATAAAATACCAAATGAGCACCTAAATTAGTATTACTAATTAGTCCACTACCACAATTATTTTGGCACACTACTAAATTAGTTATATTATTATAACTTTATAAAAGGCATTAAATTAATTATTTTGCCCTCTGTTTTGGTTGTTTTAGTGCATTTAAAGTGCATGTAGTTATCTATAGGGTTTGACGGTGGAAGGGAATTGCAAACGCAATGAGCACAAGTTCTCCGGATAATATCGGAGAGTATCTTTGGAATCTTCTGGTGCAGCGAGCGATCATCTGGAGTGAGGGGCTCTCCGGGAGAAAGTATTTTCGAGAACCTAAAGTTGGTCCTTTTAGCAAAATCATTTAACCCGAATAGAAGAGAGATCAGAGTCTGAGAGTATAGACAAGGAATAAAATATCCTAATACCACCCAATGGCGATGTGGGCTCGTAATCCACACAGCCATGTTAGTAAAAGTTTGCAATGTCTAGACTCGACTTCGGCCAAGGAGTTGGAAAGGGGGATTCCTACAGGCAGTTGACTCTGATACCAACTTGTGACGCCCCCGATTTGACCATACACTAATCATGCACACAAACGTGTACGATCAAGCTCAGGGACTCACGGGAAGATATCACAACACAACTCTAAAAGTAAAATAAGTCATACAAGCATCATAATACAAGCTAGGGGCCTCGAGGGCTCGAATACAAGTGTTCTATCATAGACGAGTCAGCGGAAGCAACAATATCTAAGTACAGCCATAAGTTACCAAGTTTGCCTTAAGAAGGCTAGCACAAACTGGGATACGGATCAAAAGAGGCGCATGCCTCCTGCCTGGGATCCTCCTAAACTACTCCTGGTCGTCGTCAGTGGCCTTCACATAGTAGTAGGCACCTCCGGTGTAGTAGGAGTCGTCGTTGACGGTGGCGTCAAGCTCCTGGGCTCCAGCATCTAGTTGCGACAACCAGGTAGAATGGAAAAGGGGAAAAGAGGGAGAAAAGCAACCGTGAGTACTCATCCAAAGTACTCGCAAGCAAGGATCTACACTACATATGCATGGGTATCTATGTAAAGGGGAAATATCCGTGGACTGAACTGCAGAATGCCAGAATAAGACGGGGGTTGCTAGTCCTCTCGAAGACTACGCTTCTGGAAGCCTCCATCTTGCAGCATGTAGAAGAGAGTAGATGGTAGGTTCACCAAGTAGCATCGCATAGCATAATCCTACCCGGCGATCCTTCCCTCGTCGCCCTGTGTGAGAGCGATCACCGGGTTATATCTGGCACTTGGAAGGGTGTGTTTTATTAAGTATACGGTTCTAGTTGTCATAAGGTCTTCGAATAGATAAACTTCCCTGCAGGGGTGCACCACATTACCCAACACGCTCGACCCCCTTTGGCCGGACACAGTTTCCTGGGTCATGCCCGGCCTCGCAAGATCAACACATCACAGCCCTACCTAGGCACAACAGAGAGGTCAGCACGTCGGTCTAATTCCTATGGCGCAGGGGTCTGGGCCCATCGCCCATAGCACACCTGCATGTTGTGTGGGCGGCTGGAAGCAGACCTAGCCCCCTTAATACAAGAGCAGGCTTACGGTCCAATCCGGCGTGCGCCGCTCAGTCGCTAACGTCAAGAAGGCTTCAACTGATACCACGATGCCGAGTGCCCATAACTATTCCCGCGTAGTTGGTTAGTGCGTATAGGCCAGTGGCCAGACTCCGATTAAATCCCAAGATCTCGTTAAGCGTGTTATTTTGAAGTAACCGCGAATGCCGACCAGGGCCAGGCCCACCTCTCTCCTAGGTGGTCTCAACCTGCCCTGTCACTCCGCCACAAAGTAACAGTCGGGGGCCGTCGGGAACCCAGGCCCACCTCTACCGGGATGGAGCCACCTGCCCCTTCAGGCCCCATCTTCGAATAGTATAATAATTAATGTAATAGTATAAAGTATATAGCATATGCCCGTGATCACCTCCCGAAGTGATCACGGCCCAGTAGTATAGCATGGCAGACGGACAAGAGTGTAGGGCCACTGATGGAATACTAGCATCCTATACTAAGCATTTAGGATTGCAGGTAAGGTTAACAACTGTAGCAACAATGATAGGCTATGCAGCAGAATAGGATTAATGAAAGCAGTAACATGCTACACTACTCTAATGCAAGTAGTAGAGAGAAGGAATAGGCGATATCTGGTGACCAAGAGATGCTTGCCTGGAAGCTCTGTTGTACAGGAAGAAGGGTCGTCAGTGACATAGTCGTACTCAATGGCATCAGCGCCGGCCTCGGAGTCTACCGAAGAAGAAGAGGGTGGAAGAAACAGTAAATACGGAGAAAACAAAGCATGACAAAACATAACGAGGCAATACGCATTGCTAGGTATGCCCTAACGCGGTACTAGGCGATGGCAGTGTAACAGCCTGGGTTTTGGCCCTTTTCTTTTTCTTTTTGATTTATTGGTTTTTGCTCTGTTTCTCTTTTTGGAGTGGTTCTGTGGCCTGGCCACCTGGGAAATCATCCTCTTTTTCCCTCCCAAGTGGCTCATCATTCTCAAAACCTTGCCAAGATCATGTCACTCCACTGCTTGACCAAACCCTAATTTCTTTTTCTCAAGAATATTCCTTTTTCTATTAAAGGAATAACCCTGTCTGCCCTAGGTTGTGAAGCAACCTTTATTTCCATCACTCCTAAAATTCCCAAATAATTCTCATAAACTTTTTGGGTCATATATTTCCCAAATATGGCAAAATATTTCATTTGTCATGTTTACCATCTTGCTCAAATAATTCATTTCCTATTATGTCCTGAATGGCAGAATGTGAAGCAAGTGCCATTTATCTTTGTCCAATTGACCTCAAACTCCTTGGACACCTTTTCCTGTCCATATCATTGACACATGCCAAAGTGCAACTTCATTTTCTTAGTAATTATTTAATTATGATTTTCCAAAGTTCCTGTCTGAGGGAAGTGGTTGTGAAGGAAGTACAAGTTAGGCATATCCTAATGAGTTGCCATTTTTCATGATCCCTCATATCATCATATCATAGCCCTCTAACAAAGTAGAGCTCATTTCATGCCTCCATGTGAGCTCACCTTCAATTCTTTGATTCTGTCCAAAATTTCAGTTTGTGAAGCAAGTACATTTTATCTTGCTCCATTATGGCTGCCAATTTGTCTAGGCCTTATATTATCCGTATAACCTACCTCCACCCATTTTGGGCATGGTTCATCAAGCCAATATTTCTCTAGAATGTTTGCAAGTTTCTGGTCAGCAAGGATGTTTGTGAAGCAAGTACCATTTTGGTGAATCCAATTGGTATGGAACTTATACAGCATCTTTATATGATCAAATCATGAAGCCTTGCCAAACTTGAGCTCGATTGGACACACCATTTGAGTGCATCATCCAAATCTCATTTCTGGACCATTTTGGTCAGTTGCAAAGCAACTATGATTTATCTTGATCCAATTCTTCTCCAAGTTACCAGGATGTAAGTCCTTCTTTACCTCAACCTCGCAGACAACTCCATTGAATACAAAACCCTTCCTGTTGTTCAATAGTGCTCACCCAAGTTTACTGCAGTAAACTTCAGAGGGTGATTTCCAGTTAACCAGAGCAGTTTTGACCGAACTACCACCGTAGTTGAGACCTACCCTGGATGAACTACCCACTAGACAACATTTTCAAGCCCATCTCCCCTGCTACATGCCAGTGCACGCGGTGACCGCGTTAATGGAAAGCCTATGCGCACGCTCTGCTACCGTTGGCCGCGCCCAGGATGGATTCTTGCTCGGGCCCCTCCTCTGCTTGGCGTCTCCGTGAGCACGGGCATGTCCCTTGGCTTCACCTCTTCGTCGTTGTTCCCCTGGACCCCTCTCCCGCTCCGGCAGCATCCTCATCGACGCAAACCGCCGTGTGCCCACGAGAGCACAGTGCTCCACTTGGCTCTGCTCGTTGCCGTCGTCTTCCTCCCTACGTTCCCTTGGCCTCCTTTGCCCCGTGAGACCTCCACTGCACCTCCCTTGTCGCCTCCCTCCGAGCTCATGCATGTGCACACGCGTCCGCGGCGTCGGCCGCGTGTCCACGACGACGCCAGCTCGGCCTCCTCGCCCGGCGGCTATATAAAGCCATCCCCGAGCCCTCCCGAGCACCTCACCAGCCTCCACTCGCTCCACTTCGCCTCCCCAACCCCTCGTTTGAGCTCGAGGAGCTCTCCTGCGGTCCTCCCCGTGTCCTCGCCCCACTGCCGGAGCCACCCTGGCCGCGTACCCTGAAGATCGCTGCCGCCTCTGCCTCTTTCTTCCTCCAACCGTTGCCGCCTCCCCACTCCTCCCCGGGGATTTTTTTCCCCTGGATGGGTGCGGTGGGCTGCACTGCGGTCGCCGGTGGCCTCCCCTTGGCCGGAGCCGCGAGGCCAGCGCCGGTGTCGGCGCCCCTTCCTCTGTTCTGCGTCGCGTCGGGGAAGAAAAGAAGGAGCGGGAGGAGAGAGAGGAGGGAGTTGACCCAGCTGGCCAGTGGGCCCGCTGCCCCACCTGTCGGCGGGTGGGCGTTGACCCCGCCTACCCAGCTGGATAGGTGATGGGCCCCGCCCCGCGGGACCCGCACGTCAGCGATCCCAAGCCCCGACCCCGCCTCTACTGACTAGGATAAGTGGAAGCGTATTCCACAGAATACATCTTCCCTTTCTGAAATCGTACTTTGGCGCTGCTTCAACCCAGTTTACGTTTTCTCTATTGGAAAGCGTATTCTGGCAAAAGGCGTGTTCTGTTTTTCTGGCCAAGGGTCTGGTTGTGATGATTTTATTGCAGAAAGGTCCCTGGCAGAAAAACAACTATAACTTTTTGCTCGCAACTCCGTTTGAGGTGAATCCAAAGCCCACTTTTTCATTGAGCCCATTCTGATGGAGCCATTTTCACCATGTTTTGACATTCTGAAAATGACCATTTTGCCCCTGCCCTTATTCAGCCCCCTCAGAGAGAGTACGTTTTCCGGCGATCCTTTCCGCGAGTTTCTCGCACTTTCTCCCTGTGATTTCCTCCACCCCAGGCAAGCCACACCCTCCATTTGCATCACTGTAATGCAGTGACATGGTTTAATATATTTGAACTTGTTTAAAATATTGCTTTAGCTACATGACTTTGTGCATGGCAATTTCTCGGAGTTGTATTTTTGACCTTGTTATTGCCATGATGTTGCTTGGAGTTCTAGGACCTTTTTTGCAGCTTATGTGGATGACATGTGCCTTTGGATTCTTAGTGGCTATTATGTTAATTTTTCATGATGGTATCTGGTATTATTTTGGAGTATTAGTGGTTGGTATTACGATTATTTCCATGATGGTACCTGTTATTATATCTTGGAGTATTACTTTGGATATCATGCTACCTTTGGATTATTAGTGGTTAGTATGATTACTTTCATGATGCTAGTTGATGTTCTGTTGCTTGGAGTATTATTTTCGGAGATGATGTTTACATGTGGATCTTAGCCGTATAGCTTTGTTCTTGTTATTGGAGTAGTAGGATTATTGTTTTTGGATTCATCATGATAGTAGTGTTGTGCTACCCTTGGAGTATTTTGAGATGATGAGATTTTGCTTGGATTATTTGTTGGATATTGCTATGATTTGGATTATAGTTTGATAGCTGATATTGGAGTATCAGTTACCACAGTTATATTTTTGGGGATAAATTCCGTCATTAAGTTGGTCAGGTGCCGCCGAACCGGGCTTTCTCCAGTGCAACCACATTTGCCTTTGTGGGAAGGCCCTAATGCGGTCTATTGTCATGCATCTCGCCGGTGCCTCCAACTAGGGAAGGTTATGGGCGTGCGTACCCTGGCCCGGTAAGCAGACATAACCTTGTGTGCCCGTTGTTGTTGTTGTACCCGGGGTGTCCCTGTGAGGGACAATTTATGTTTTGGCCACGACGGTGGTCGGTGGTGTCTTTGGTAGACACGGGGCCACCCAGGACTAGCCCAGTGGGGAGTGAGTCAGAGTGGCCGGGAGAGTGTCATGGCAGTAGATCGGTTTTGTCGGAACGCCGTTGGTCCACCCGAATGGGAGTGCGAGGCCATGGGTTCTGTGGTGTGGGTACAGTGCGCTACCTCTGCAGAGTGTATTTAATCTATCGATAGTCGCGTACGTACTAGGTCCCACCGTTCGATCAACACTCACATGACGGAATGACTTATAGGTGATTTATATGATGATATACTGTGAGTAGTAACAGTTTGGCAGGATGTTGATAATGATCTTGCAGACCAAGTGTTGGTCATGGTTGTGATTGCCGGAAAGATCACAGTTTGAGACCAAGTGTTGGTCATGGTTGTGATCGCCGGAAAGATCACGGTTTGGATTTGATCACGAGGTGATCGAGATGGTATATTGCTTGGTCGGTTAGCCAAGAGAGATATGGTTATGGAGATCTGAGATGGTGATTTATCAGTATTGTAGTAGTTTCATGTCATTCTTAGTAGTTGTTTCATCATAATAGATATTAATTTAATTAACCTGCTTAATGCTATGTTATTGTCTTGCCTTGATGTTTATGGTTGTTGTGAGCTTGCAAGTACATTCAATGTACTGACATGGCGTGTCATGCCAGATTGCAGGTGATGCCGTAATTGTTTGATTGCTTGTCGTGGTTTCCGTTCACGCGAGCTAGATCGTGTCCCAGCCAGAGTCCCTGCGGAGTGGAGTTCACCACCTTCGTCGTTGTTCCGCTGCTAGAAGTTTCCCGCTGCTACGAGATGTTCCGCTGCTAGCATAGAGCAAGTGTAGTATCGCAGGCGTAGTGTCGCCATGCTGATGTGATCATTGTAACATCAGACCCGTGTAATTATTATTCTTGTAATAAGAGTTGATTTGTTCTATGACAAGCAGTGCCGTATTCCAGAGACTTCTCCTCGATCTCTGGGCTGGAATACAGGGCGTTCCGGTTTCTCTTGTAGGGATAACTTTCTTTGGCCATGTTATTTTGAGAAGACATAATTTCTTTATTAGTATGCTTGAAGTATTATTATTTTTATGTCAATATGAACTTTTGTCTTGAATCTTTCAGATCTGAATATTTATATCACAATTGAGAAGAATTACAATGAAATTATGCCAACTAACATTACACATCAAAAATTATCTTTTTTCATCATTTACCTACTCGAGGACGAGCAGGAATTAAGCTTGGGGATGCTTGATACGTCTCCAACGTATCTATAATTTTTTATTGATCCATGCTATATTATCTACTGCTTTAGGCACTATTGGGCTTTATTATACACTTTTATATTATTTTTGGGACTAACCTATTAACCGGAGGCCCAGCCCAGATTTGCTGTTTTATGCCTATTTCAGTGTTTCGAGGAAAAGGAATATCAGACGGAGTCAAAACGGAACGATATCAACTCGAGAAGTTATTTTTGGAAGGAAACCTACCTGATAGACTTGGACTCTACGTCAGAAGATACGGGAGCTGGCCACGAGGGTAGGGGGCGCGCCCCCCTGCCTCGTGGGGCCCCCGAAGCTCCACCGATGTACCCCTTGCACCCATATATACCTATGTATCGTAAAACTTCCAGAACAAAGATTAGATCGGGAGTTCCGCCGCCGCAAGCCTCTGTAGCCACCAAAAACCAATCGGGACCCTGTTTCGGCACCCTGCCGGAGGGGGGAACCCTCACCGGTGGCCATCTTCATCATCCCGGCGCTCTCCATGACGAGGAGGGAGTAGTTCACCCTCGGGGCTGAGGGTATGTACCAGTAGCTATGTGTTTGATCTCTCTCTCGTGTTCTTGATTTGGCATGATCTTGATGTATTGCGAGCTTTGCTATTATAGTTGGATCTTATGTTTCTTCTCCCCCTCTACTCTCTTGTAATGGATTGAGTTTTCCCCTTGAAGTAATCTTATCGGATTGAGTCTTTAAAGATTTGAGAACACTTGATGTATGTCTTGCCGTGCGTATCTGTGGTGACAATGGGATATCACGTGCCACTTGATGTATGTTTTGGTGATCAACTTGCGGGTTCCGCCCATGAACCTATGCATAGGGGTTGGCACACGTTTTCGTCGTGATTCTCCAGCAGAAACTTTGGGCAGTCTTTGAGGTTCTATGTGTTGGTTGAATAGATGAATTGAGATTGTGTGATGCATATCGTATAATCATGCCCACGGATACTTGAGGTGACATTGGAGTATCTAGGTGACATTAGGGTTTTGGTTGATTTGTATCTTAAGGTGTTATTCTAGTACGAACTCTAGGGCTGTTTGTGACACTTATAGGAATATCCCAACGGATTGATTGGAAAGAATAACTTTGAGGTGGTTTCGTACCCTACCATAATCTCTTCGTTTGTTCTCCGCTATTAGCGACTTTGGAGTGACTCTTTATTGCATGTTGAGGGATAGTTATATGATCCAATTATGTTATTATTGTTGAGAGGACTTTCACTAGTGAAAGTATGAACCCTAGACCTTGTTTCCTATCATTGCAATACCGTTTACGCTCACTTTTACCGCTCGCTACCTTGCTGTTTTTATATTTTCAGTTTACAAAAACCAATATCTACCATCCATATTGCACTTGTATCACCATCTCTTCGCCGAACTAGTGCACCTATACAATTTACCATTGTATTGGGTGTGTTGGGGACACAAGAGACTCTTTTTTATTTGGTTGCAGGTTTGCTTGAAAGAGACCATCTTCATCCTATGCCTCCCACGGATTGATAAACCTTAGGTCATCCACTTGAGGGAAATTTGCTACTGTCCTACAAACCTCTGCACTTGGAGGCCCAACAACGTCTACAAGAAGAAGGTTGTGTAGTAGACATCAAGCTCTTTTCTGGCGCCGTTGCCGGGGAGGCTAGGTAAGTGAAGGTATATCTTTAGATCTTACAATCGAATCTTTTTGTTTCTTGTTTTAGCACTAGTCTAGTTTATAAAAGAAAACTATAAAAAATGGAATTGAGTTTACCTCACACGCTTCATCTTTTTAATAACTTTCGTGAGTATGATGGAAAGGAAAATTGTGCCAAAGTGTTAGAAGAAGAATGCATTAAAATGTTTGGCACTGAATCTTTGAATGATGAGCATGATTGCAATGTTGTTAGTATGAATTCTTTGAATATCCATGATGCTAATAATGATTGCACTTGTTATGATGAAAATGCCTCCTATAAACATGTCAATTTTTGTGGAGTGCATTGGGTTTGCAAGGACACACCAAATAGAGAAGATAGATATTGCAAGAGGCATAAACATTTAGAAACTAAATGGTTGCAAGAAAGGCTAGAAGTTAGTGCTGAAATTTTAAGATATCTTAGCCGTACTTGTGAACTTTGCAATGAACATGGTCATTTAAATATCAAATGCAAATTGTTTCATGATTGAATCATGTCCAAAAATTGTGATGACTTGATTTCCCTTGCACATTATAATGAACTAAGTTTGCTTTTGGGTTATGAAGAATTGAAACGTCAAACTAAGCATATTCCAGAATATAACCTTGAGAAATTCCTCGATATTAATCTAGAAGAAATTTATATGTATTGTGTGGTGAATTGCATTGAAAATCCTTATATTGCCAATTACATAAAGAAAAGAAAACAAACAGAAGATGAAGAGAATGCTAACGAAAGGGAAGAGACTTCCCAATATCCTCCTATTATTTCTTATGATGAATCAGATAACGAGGAGGAGCCTTCTACTCAACCAATCTCATTAATAAGGAGCTCCAAAAAGAGGATTGAACCCACACATGACGTGAAGAAGAAGAAAAGAAAAAGGAAGAGAGGTAAAAAGGTATCTCTCCCAAATAAAGTTGCTCCTATTATTGTTGTGCCTCATGAAAATGATACACTTGATGATGACCTTGTTATGCCTATTGCTTGTTGTGATGATTATGATTGGGAAAATAAAGATACTTCTTATGATCTTGAAAATCTTTTTGGTATTTGCTTGAAAGAATATAATAATTGCTATACTATTGGTGCTATCCATGCTATTAATGATGAGAGTGATTATGTTTATGATATGAAAAGGCCCATGCTTGGGGAAGCTATGTTTGATGAGGATGACATATTTGAGAATATATTTGCTACAATTAATGTTTGTCCCAAGCTTGGGGATGCTATGTTTAATAATGATAATATTTTTAGCCTCTCAAGTTTTGATATGCAAAGTAGTTATGATGATAGCATGCCTTCTACCTATGATGAATATATTGATCAAAGTGGGTTTGGAAGAGTGTCAACTTTAGGAAGTAGTGATCCCACAATATTTGAGGATGTTGAATCTTATAATATTTATGAAAGTGGATTTGGAGAGGTCATGACTTTATTTAGTGATGTATCCACTATTTCGGAAGAGGTTTCAATCGATTATGATGAGAACAAAGTTGCTACTTATGATGATTATTGTGATAAAACTTATGCTATAAAGAGTAGTGATGATTATATTTATAAAACTTGTCATGGTTATGAGTACCCTTTCTCTGAACATTACTCTTTTAATGTGGAAACAATTTATTGTATTCAAGTCTCTTATGATACTCCCACTATATATTCCGAATAAGAAGAATTTTGCTTATGTGGTGAGTAATAAAATTTCTATGCTAGTAGATCATGGAAAGAATGTTTTAGGTGCTGGTTATATTGTTGAATTCATTCATTATGCTACTAAAAATTATTATGAGGGAGGAACATATGCTTGTAGGAATTGCAGTAATATCAAGTTTCCTCTCTATGTGCTTAAAATCTTGATGTTATGCTTGTTTTACCTTCCTATGCAAGATGATTCTTGTTCCCATAAGTTATTTGCTCACAAAATCCCTATGCGTAGGAATTGGGTTATACTTAAAAGTGCTATTCATATTCTTCATGATGCTCTCTTTATGTTTCGATTCCCATCTTTTATGTGAGCATCATTGAAATCATCATGCCTAGCTAGCGGCGTTAAACAGTGCTTGTTGGGAGGCAACCCAATTTTATTTTAGTTTATTACTTTTTGGTTCTATTTAGGAATAAATAACCCATCTAGATTCTGTTTAGATGTGGTTTTATGTTTTAATTAGTGTTTGTGCCAAGTAGAACCTTTGGGAAGACTTGGGTGAAGTCTTTATGATCATGCTGTAAAAAACAGAAACTTTAGCGCTCACGAGATTAGCTTCAAATTTTTACTAGAGAGTGATATTTATTTTATTATTTTTGCAGATGATTACTAGACAAATTACTCAGGTCCACCAATTTATTTTAGAATTTTTGGAGTTCCAGAAGTTTGCGTTAGTTACATATTACTACAGACTGTTATGTTTTTGACAGATTCTGTTTTGATTGTGTTGTTTGCTTATTTTGATGAATCTATGGCTAGTAAAATAGTTTATAAACCATAGAGAAGTTTGAATACAGTAGGTTTAACACCAATATAAATAAAGAATGAGTTAATTACAGTACCTTGAAGTGGTGTTTTGTTTTCTTTCGCTAACGGAGCTTACGAGTTTTCTGTTAAGTTTTGTGTTGTGAAGTTTTCAAGTTTTGGGTAAAGATTCGATGGACTTTGGAATAAGGAGTGGCAAGATCCTAAGCTTGGGGATGCCCAAGGCACCCCAAGGTAAAATTCAAGGATAACCAAGCATCTAAGCTTGGGTATGCCCCGGAAGGCATCCCCTCTTTCGTCTTCGTTCATCGGTAACTTTACTTGGAGCTATATTTTTATTCACCACATGATATGTGTTTTGCTTGGAGCGTTATTTTATTTTCTTTTGCTTTGCTTTCTGTTTGAATAAATTACCAAGATCTGAAATTCTTAAATGTTAGAGAGTCTTCACACAGTTGCATAATTATTCGACTACTCATTGATCTTCACTTATATCTTTCGGAGTAGTTTGTTGTTTGCTCTAGCGCTTCACTTATATCTTTTAGAGCATGGTGGTAGTTTTATTTTGAAGAAATAGATGAACTCTCATGCTTCACTTATATTATTTTGAGAGTCTTAAATAGCATGGTAATTTGCTTAAAATCCTAATATGCTAAGCATAAAAGATTTGTAAGAATTCTTATGAGTATGTTGAATACTAAGAAAAGATTGAAGCATAATAATTGTTTTGAGATATGGAGGTGATAATATTAGAGTCATGCTAGTTGAGTAGTTGTGAATTTAAAGAATACTTGCGTTGAAGTTTGTGATTCCCGTAGCATGCACGTATGGTGAACCGTTATGTAACGAAGTCGGAGCATGAGGTGTTTATTGATTGTCTTCCTTATGAGTGGCGGTCGGGGACGAGCGATGGTCTTCTCCTACTAATCTATCCCCCTAGGAGCATGCGCGTAATACTTTGCTTTGATAAACTTCTAGATTTTTGCAATAAATATATGAGTTCTTTATGACTAATGTTGAGTCCATGGATTATACGCACTTTTTCCCTTTCTTCCACCATTGCTAGCCTCTGTAATACCGCGCACTTTTCGCCGGCATCATACACCCACCATATATCTTCCTCAAAATAGCCACCATACCTACCTATCATGGCATTTCCATAGCCATTCCGAGATATATTGCCATGCAACTTACCACCATTCCGTTTATTATGACACGCTCCATCATTGTCATATTGCTTTGCATGATCACGTAGTTGACATCGTATTTGTGGCAAAGCCACCATTCATAATTCTTTCATACATGTCGCTCATGAGTCATTGCACATCCCGGTACACCGCCGGAGGCATTCATATAGAGTCATATCTTGTTCTAAGTATCGAGTTGTAATTGTTGAGTTGTAAGAAAATAAAAGTGTGATGATCTTCATTATTAGAGCATTGTCCCAATGAGGAAAGGATGATGGAAACTATGATTCCCCCACAAGTCGGGATGAGACTCCGGACGAAAAATAAAAAAAAGAAAAAAAGAGGCCATAAAAAAAGAAAAGGCCCAAACAAAAAAAATAAAAAAATAAAAAATAGAAAAAAAAAAGAAAAATGAGAGAAAAAGAGAGAAGGGGCAATGCTACTATCCTTTTACCACACTTGTGCTTCAAAGTAGCACCATGATCTTCATGATAGAGAGTCTCCTATGTTGTCACTTTCATATACTAGTGGGAATTTTACATTATAGAACTTGGCTTGTATATTCCAATGATGGGCTTCCTCAAAATGCCCTAGGTCTTCTTGAGCAAGCGAGTTGGATGCACACCCACTTAGTTTCTTTTGTTGAGCTTTCATATACTTATAGCTCTAGTGCATCCGTTGCATGGCAATCCCTACTCACTCACATTGATATCTATTGATGGGCATCTCCATAGCCCGTTGATACGCCTAGTTGATGTGAGACTATCTTTCCCTCTTTTTGTTTTCTCCACAACCACCATTCTATTCCACATATAGTGCTATATCCATGGCTCACGCTCATGTATTGCGTGAAGATCGAAAAAGTTTTGAGAATGTCAAAAGTATGAAACAATTGCTTAGCTTGTCATCGGGGTTGTGCATGATTTAAATACTTTGTGTGGTGAAGATGGAGCATTGCTAGACTATATGATTTTGTAGGGATAACTTTCTTTGGCCACGTTATTTTGAGAAGACATAATTGCTTTATTAGTATGCTTGAAGTATTATTATTTTTATGTCAATATGAACTTTTGTCTTGAATCTTTCGGATCTGAATATTCATATCACAATTGAGAAGAATTACAATGAAATTATGCCAACTAACATTCCACATCAAAAATTATCTTTTTTATCATTTACCTACTCGAGGACGAGCAGGAATTAAGCTTGGGGATGCTTGATACGTCTCCAACGTATCTATAATTTTTGATTGCTCCATGCTATATTATCTACTGCTTTAGGCAATATTGGGATTTATTATCCACTTTTATATTATTTTTGGGACTAACCTATTAACCGGAGGCCCAGCCCAGATTTGCTGTTTTATGCCTATTTCAGTGTTTCGAGGAAAAGGAATATCAGACGGAGTCAAAACGGAACGAAATCAACTGGAGAAGTTATTTTTGGAAGGAAACCTACCTGATAGACTTGGACTCTACGTCAGAAGATACGGGAGCTGGCCACGAGGGTAGGGGGCGCGCCCCCCTGCCTCGTGGGGCCCCCGAAGCTCCACCGACGTACCCCTTGCACCCATATATACCTATGTATCGTAAAACTTCCAGAACAAAGATTAGATCGGGAGTTCCGCCGCCGCAAGCCTCTGTAGCCACCAAAAACCAATCGGGACCCTGTTCCGGCACCCTGCCGGAGGGGGGAACCCTCACCGGTGGCCATCTTCATCATCCCGGCGCTCTCCATGACGAGGAGGGAGTAGTTCACCCTCGGGGCTGAGGGTATGTACCAGTAGCTATGTGTTTGATCTCTCTCTCGTGTTCTTGATTTGGCATGATCTTGATGTATTGCGAGCTTTGCTATTATAGTTGGATCTTATGTTTCTTCTCCCCCTCTACTCTCTTGTAATGGATTGAGTTTTCCCCTTGAAGTAATCTTATCGGATTTAGTCTTTAAAGATTTGAGAACACTTGATGTATGTCTTGGCGTGCGTATCTGTGGTGACAATGGGATATCACGTGCCACTTGATGTATGTTTTGGTGATCAACTTGAGGGTTCCGCTCATGAACCTATGCATAGGGGTTGGCACACGTTTTCGTCGTGATTCTCCGGTAGAAACTTTGGGCGCTCTTTGAGGTTCTATGTGTTGGTTGAATAGATGAATTGAGATCGTGTGATGCATATCGTATAATCATGCCCACGGATACTTGAGGTGACATTGGAGTATCTAGGTGACATTAGGGTTTTCGTTGATTTGTATCTTAAGGTGTTATTCTAGTACGAACTCTATGGCTGTTTGTGACACTTATAGGAATAGCCCAACGGATTGATTGGAAAGAATAACTTTGAGGTGGTTTCGTACCCTACCATAATCTCTTCGTTTGTTCTCCGCTGTTAACGACTTTGGAGTGACTCTTTGTTGCATGTTGAGGGATAGTTATATGATCCAATTATGTTATTATTGTTGAGAGGACTTGCACTAGTGAAAGTATGAACCCTAGACCTTGTTTCCTATCATTGCAATACCGTTTACGCTCACTTTTACCGCTCGCTACCTTGTTGTTTTTATATTTTCAGTTTACAAAAACCAATATCTACCATCCATATTGCACTTGTATCACCATCTCTTCGCCGAACTAGTGCACCTATACAATTTACCATTGTATTGGGGACACAAGAGACTCTTTGTTATTTGGTTGCAGGGTTGCTTGAAAGAGACCATCTTCATCCTACACCTCCCATGGATTGATAAACCTTAGGTCATCCACTTGAGGGAAATTTGCTACTGTCCTACAAACCTCTGCACTTGGAGGCCCAACAACGTCTACAAAAAGAAGGTTGTGTAGTAGACATCAGTGAGGCGAGGCCAACACGGGCCGACCGGAGCAGCTAGCGGCGGCGAGCGCGATACCGCGTGGGCGGGCGCGCGTGGGTGCGCGACAGGGCTGCAGCAGGGGCGCACGAGGCGCTCACCGCAGGCGCGCGCGGGGGCTGGATCCGGCGACGGGAGGGAAGAGCGTGACGGGAAGGAGAGAGCAGGGCGGAGCACGACTGGCGGCGGCTGATAGCGGTGGCAGCAGGGACGGGGGCAGGCGGCGCTAGGCACGGCGTGCAGCGGTGGGTGCGGGGCGGCGGTGGAGTGGCCGGGATAGTGCACGGCGGGCGCGCACGTTGTGCGAACCGGGCGCAGCATGGGTCTGCGCGGGCGAGTGCGAGCACGCGAGCGGGCGCGCGAGAGGCCACGTGGGACGCGGCCGGAGCACGGCCACGGCGGACAGCGAGAGGGGACGGCGCTAGCGGCGAGGACAGGGGAGAAGAAAAAGGGGGTAGGCGGAATGGGTCGGGGTCCTCACCCCCGTTGCAGGGGTTCGCCGGCGAGGCTCGACGGAGTCCGATGAGGAAGAGGTCGAGGACGGCGAGGCGATGTCGAGGCAGAGGGCGACGTGGTTCCGGGCAACGTCGGGGGAGCTCGCCCGAGTGGCCACCGGTTGCAGCGACGAGGCGCGGTCGGAGGGCAACGGGGCGCCAGGCTCGGGTGTCGACGTGGATGACAACAGGGAGGGGGTCGCTCTGGGCGGCGTCGGCGGGGGGACGATGGGGTCGATCCCTCGATCCCTCAATCTGGATCGGGAGGGCGAGCGACGTGGGGAGAGTGGGGAAAGTGGGGTTGATAGGGTTAGGGTTTGGTCGCCCAGGTGGATAAGGGAGTGAGGGTCGGGGCGCAGCTGGGCCAGCCTGGTTGGCCCAGTTGGGTTGGTGGCCTGCTGGGCGGGAGCCTGGGGGTGCTTTTTTTAGACCTTTTCTTTTTATTTATTTTATTTCTTTACTGTTTTCACTTGAAGTTTCTTTTATTTTAGTTTTATAAAATACCAAATGAGCACCTAAATTAGTATTACTAATTAGTCCACTGCCACAATTATTTTGGTACACTACTAACTTAGTTATATTATTATAACTTTATAAAAGGCATTAAATTAATTACTTTGCCCTCTGTTCTTGTTGTTTTAGTGCATTTAAATATAATAAGAAATGTTGGTTTCTCCAACATTATTACTCATGAATTTAATTGTCACATTTAGAACATTTTAGTCTTAATGTTTGAAAACTTTTATTGTTAGCTTGATTTTGATTTTGAATTTGAAACGGTTTCGAACTAGCGCGAGATTAGCAACAGTAATCGAAGTGACGTGTCACAATTAGCAGAGGATTATTGTAGCTTAATTATCCGGGCGTCACAGGAAATTATTTGGTTATGAGATTGATCTCTCACATTTAGTTATCAAGGGATCCCAGTTCACTACCGAAAATTAACGAACAAAGAATGGAAATGTATTGATGATCGATTAAAAAAAGCCTAGCTATTGGAAGGGAAAGCTTATGTCTTATGGGGTTACTTTGATTCTTATAAACTCGGTGCTTACAAATATGCCTATGGTTATGCTCTCATTGTTTGAAATACCAGCATGGGTAAATTAGACTTCTATAGATCGTGGTTCTTTTGGCAAAGTGAGAATAGAGCAAAATATAGGTTGGCTAAGTGGGATATTTCGTGTACGCCCAAAGACAAAGGGGGATTGGGTAATGAAAACCTGGAGGTTAAGAATAAGTGCCCGCTTAGTAAGTGGCTCTATCGGTTTTCCACTAAGGAGTAAGGGGTATGGATACAGTTATTGCAAAAAGCAGGTACCTACATTCCAAGACCTTATCTCAAGTAACGACACAACCAAATGATTCACCTTTTTGGAAGAGTTTAATGAGAATTAAGGTAGCCTTCTTTAATAGGGGTAACCTTATTATTGGAGATGGCCGCACAACTCAGTTTTGGGAGGAGATACCTTTTTTTTTTCATTTTCTGTTTCTTTTCTTTTTTTTCCTTCTCAGTTTTTCTTTATTTTCTTTTTTCATTTGCTTTTTCTTTGTGTCTTTCTTTGTTTGTATCCGTCTTTGTTCGTTTTTTGTTTTTCTTTGTCTATTTTGATTTTTATTCTACATTTTTCGTATATGTCAAGAACATTTTTTTAATACATGTTTGACATTTTCTAATAGAAAATAACATTTATTAGATACATGCTCAACATTCATTTCTATGCACATTTTTATTTTACTGTTCATACCATTGATTAACATATTTTGAATGCATAGTACAATTTTTACACATATTTAACATTTTTTAGATTCTTGGTTAACAATTTTCAAATAGTTGTTCAATATTTTATCTAGTGCTTGATTAAAAAATTATATACATGGTCAAAAAAATTCATCATTTTTCTAATACACGGTCAACATTATATATATATATATATATATTTATATATATATAATATTTTAAAGTATAAACAAAAGTACAAAAATAAAGAAAAAAATTTAAACAGAAAACGTTAAAAAAACAGAGAAAGAGGCTGTGGTCTCCTGCGCTCGCAGGACGCCCAGCTCACTCGGCCCTTCGAGTTGGAAGCTGTACTCGCCGAAGGCGAGATATAGGGGAGCCCAGGTAATCATCTTTAAAAAGAAACGCTCAAGAGGCCTACCGGGGGTACCATGGAGAAAAGAGAGCTAGCGGCCGAGGGTTAAGGGCATGGCCCTCTTGTCAGTCCAAGTGTTGGGCTGACCAAAAGTTCAGACCATCAGACCCGAACTTAATAGAAAAATAGCGACTTTAGGCGATTTTCTTTTTGTGGGTAAAATTTTGATGAATTTGAGAGGAACCTAAGGGCCAGCCAAGAACACTGCCATAGGCTGAATCAAATAAACCACGGGCGCATCAAAATGCAACGTTGAAACAGTTTCGGAAGTACAGAATGGTGATGCCAACGCATACAAGTTTCCTGAACCCATATTTCAGCGAACCAAGCTGGGTTTTCCTGAACCCATATTTCAACCAAAGGAACCGAGTTCTAATGCCGTGGCAGCGACACTTCCGACGAGGTGGACATGAAGGAGACTTCTAGGTGTCCTGGCTCTGGTATCTCTCTGCTATGCATCGACATCCGCGTACTGCAGCGCCATGTAGGCTGAGTTGGCAGAAAAAGTGTTAAGCAGTTAGGCATCAGGTGTCACAGGTACCACAGGAAGTTTAAATAAGAAGATACTAGAAAAGAAAGCTGATGTACAAAACCTCAAAACAATGTAATGTGTTGCGGGATAGAACCTGAATTTGGTCCACACGATACTCCAAACAGTTACAGTAGGCTAAAAAACAGAAATCATTATCTTTTCTGTGAAGCTGAACTAGGCAGACCGAACTGATTTGGGTTTTCTACTTCAGAAGTTTTCCACTAGCGGCATATAAAAGTTCAGTGGATCAAATTGAAGAACTAAACCATCTGAGTCAAAGAACATTAACATCAAAGCCAATAGTTTCCATATCAAAGTTCAGTGTGGATTTTCCACCTCAACAAACAACTAGCTTCAGACAACCTTCTATCGTAATGTTGTGCCTGTTGAACACCTACTGATCTGATTGAGCAACTTACAGCAGTTCAGAGTTAAGACTAACTGAAAATATGAGTTTCGAACACTGTTTTCAGATTACTAGTTTCAGCAAACTGTTTTCCAGACTGCTAGTTTCGAACACTGTTTTCAGATTACTGCAAATATGAGTTTCTTGCCAAAGGAGAAGAGTAGGATACGGAGGGGCTCTCACCAGGCGACCCGACGATGACGACGACGATGTGGAGGGTCTCGCCGCTGCGGGGCAGATCGACGACCAGTGGAATAAGCTGGCCATCATGCGTGGGCAAGCACATGACGAGGTCGGCGACCTCCAAGTTCATGATTGCGAGGTCACCCAGCCGCCTAGCCAGCTCGCTCCTCAGGCGGAACACGGACCTCCCCCCGAACACGAACGTGCCGTGGGTGATGAGGCCCCCGTGGATGTTCGGCCACAAGTACATGATCATCCGCGGCCGCAACACGAGGTTGGGAAGCTGCAGTTGAGTCGCAAAGAACCATCATCAAATCAAAGAAGCCAAAGAAACCAAGAACAGCTACGAATTTCAGATGAGGAAGCCAAAGAAGCGCAAATTTGGCAAGAACAGAGCCAAATTAACACGATTTGCTATATTCCGATGCATGTTAACGATATTCAAGAACCCAATTCGCGCAAATTCGGGAAGAATCAAGAAGCAGACATGGCGGACTCACCGGAGACGGACGTGGAAGGCGAGGCATGATCTCCCTGGCGGGGATGACCTCCACGACCCAGTGCATCATGGTGCTGATGTTGTTGATGTCGTCGATGTGGTCGACGCTGACGCCGTTGTTCCACCGGCGGTACCTCCCGTTGGCGCGGAGGTTGCCGCCGTTGATGTGGTTGAGGAAGAGGTTCTCCATCTGGACGGCCTGCCAAAGCATTAGATCCACCTCCGAGTGATAGTAGTCGAGCTGCTCGACGCGGCGCCCGCGGTGGCCGCGCCGCGCCGGCGCGGCCGTGGCGGCGAGGTAGCCACCGTAGGCGGCGCTCTGGAAGAGCAGGTACTGGCCCTGATAGAAGTGCACCAACCAAGCCACGTTCATCGACGCGCGGAGCCGGCGGAGGGAGACGCCAAGCCCGTCGTCGTCGGCGTGCAGGTACGTCCCGCGCGCGCGGCTCCGCAGCCGCACGTGCTGGCCGTCCTGGAACAGCTCCATCGGTCGCCGGTGAGTCGGTGACGCTGGAGAGCAGAGGCGTGCGGTGGAGAAGTGGGGATGGTGGGTTCTTGGTTTCTTGGCGCTCCGGCGACGAAGAGAAGATGGGAAGCCAAGAAGCGGGAGCTGTTGGTTGGGACGGTTACGATGGGCGCCAAGCCGGAGTATTTCAAAGGTGGCCTGACGCCGTCGCCGTGCTCAGCTTTCGGCACTACGTGGGCTTGTGGGCCGTGCCTAGGAGACGTAACTCTTCTCTGTTTCTCAGTTAAGCTAAAAAAAGCCCCCCCCCCCCCCCCTAAAAAAAGAGCTAAAGCCCCCCTTATAAAAAAAGTTAAGCTAAAAAAACATGCATTAGCGCTAGGGGCCGGCCGTCATGTTTGGCTAGGGCTAGGGGAACTTAACTTCGTTCTTGTAACTGTGACGGCTGAGTAATAAAGAATGTTTGCCTAAAAAAAGGTTAAGCTAAGAAAAAGCAAAATAGTTTCTTGCTAGTTTTATAGGGTTTACCCATCCTTCGGCGATCATGCCGAAGTCCACAAATTTTCTCATGTTCCACCGGCGATCTATTCGGGGGACGGGAGTCTAGTCAGGTAGGGGCCTTAAGGCGCAAGGTTGCATGACGGATCCACCCACGGTTGTTGGGAAAGACTTAGGGAAGATAGATGGAGAACTGGCGCAGAGGGTAGAGGAATTAGAGAAGGAAGTACCTGTCAGGGTGCAACCAGTCAGTAGTGTGGACTAGGGAGGGAGATGGATCTAAGACGATGGGGGTCAACCGGAAGTAGATAAGGAGGAACAGAATTTGGGATTGGAACCATCTCTGGAAGACCGTTTTGAAGGACTCAATCTGCATGGTGAAGAAGAAATGGACCTTGATTATGCAAAGTTGGAGACTCTGATCAATGAGGTTAGGTGGCCGACAATCTTTAGAGTCCATACCACTAGAATGTTTAGTCGCGTTGCAATGTTTAACGTGTTGCGCACTGCGTAGGCGTCTACACGGCAAATTACCTTCAAGACCATGGGAGCAAATTTATTCATTTTTCAGCTTAGTTGTCAGAGGGATTGGAAACGGGTGATAGATGGAGGCCCATGGTTGTTTCAAGATGCAGTTGTAGTGATGCAAGAGTATGATGGTTTTAGCAATGTGGAGGATTATAAACTGGATAAGATTCCGGTCTTGGCAAGTATTCATGGTGTGCTGGATGGTCTCATGAGAAAGAAGGAACTGGCATAGAAGGTTTTGAGAAAGGTAGGGGAGCCACCCATAATGGTGATTGTCAACGAGGGAATAATCAATCCTTCGAAAATTTTGAGGGCTCGGGTCTACCTTGGTGTTAATGTTCCTTTGGTGAGGTTTGTTCCTATATATAAGGAGAAAAGCATTAAGCTACACCGCGAAAAGAAATGCAAAACAATATGGTCTACATTTGAATGTAGACAGGATTGGATTATTATTGTTGCAAAAAAAGAAATATTAGAAAAGTGTACTTCCCATTGATTGGTGACAAAAGTTAAAAAAAAACAAAGAAAAATAACCGGTTTTCTTCTCTCTCATTCTCTTTATAGAACAATCTACAAGCCAGCCAACGCATCTTCTGCTTGCCTAGGAGGCATGCACCTTTACCTTTTTCTGGTAAAGATGACGTGATGGTTCCATAACACATCGGGGATAGCTAGCTGATGGATACTGTTCATGCGAATCCCGCCGCTCTCAACAGTTAGATTGAGAATACCAACGATCAAGATTGATGATTTAGGTCCATTCAAAACTGATACATTATGTAGTGGTACAGATTACTCCTATAAGGGGTGCTGGAATACCCGTTTCCTGGGACTCGCCGAGGGCTGAGAGGGCCTCCGCGCCGTCCGTCTGCCGGTGGCGTGCCGCAGGGGCCTCTCGGGGGCTCTCTGTGCCGTCTGATCTGCCCGGATGGGGAACACCAGAGCGACCCGCCTCGGCTGTCCATGACGGGTGGACTGCGGGTGCGTGCCCGAGGCCACTGTCATTGGGTGGCATTGGGCGCAGCCGCGAGCGATGTCCCTCGCGCTGCCCCCCCCCCCTCCCTGCGATGGCATGGCCGGACCCGCCTGTCGCCGTCATCACCTAACGCATCAGGTTGGTCCGGTCGCGCCAGCCGAGGTACGTGGCGGTCACAACGCCAGCTCGACATTCACCCGCTTTGTTGGCTGGTGCCTGTGGGTTGCCTTCACCCGATCGACTCCATCGGACATTGGGGGTCTTTGCAAACCCATCTTCTTGTCATCATGGGCGTGTCTGGCCAGCGTAGTTTGGTCGTGGGTCATGCCCGGCTGTGCCAGCCTGGTTTGATGGCGACTGCTCTGTGTTGCATGTGCCGTTCTGGGTAAGGTCAGCGGTGCGCACGTCCGTTCTTTCGACATAGCGTTATGGTGGGCCCCAACTAAATTAGATGTTTTCTTTGCGCTGTGATGCCATCGGCTGGCGATAGGCGGTTTTGTGGCGTGCGGGGTGGTGATATTCTCATTTCCTCCTTATCTAGATGTTATTTATTTGTGTATTCAAGGACCATATTGAAGCATTTTCCAAGTTTCGATATGGTTGTGTTAGGTGCCGGCAAATTTGAGGACCAAATGTGTAATTTTCTCCGTTTGGACTCGAAGATGAGGTACTGAATAAGCAAAGAAAGCAACCACATTGAAAGGAGGGCTGGAAATCGCTGGCCTTTGTGTGCTCTTTTCTTAGCTGTGCTGTGCGTGTAAGGTGTTTGTTGATTTGTCTAGCCTGAGAATCCACCTGAGAATCCAATCCTATTGCTGTGTCCAACGTACAGGAAGAGTAGCGAGAGACTCTAAAGGGCCTGAGAACAATGTAATTTGCAGAAACTAGTATTCGTACGGTGTCGTGGGATACAATTTTGTTCACATGTTATTCAATTTTTTTACAACATCCTAAACCAAATGTACAATGCATGTTCAGAACTCTGTCAAAATTCAAACCTGAAAACGCATAGCTAAATCGAGTGCTCAATTAACTGCAAGAACCACCACATCCGTCATTGCTGACACCTAAAAGAAGTGCACCCGGCAGCGCTGAAGTAGCAGCCAGAATAAGAAAGCAAACATTACGAACCAATGTTCCCAGAGGTTTTAAAGTTCAGAACCACACTGGGGTTTTCCTAAACCTATACTCAATGCAAAATGCAGTTCTGAGTTCTCATGTCATCGTGTCCGAGGCGGCGACACTTCTGAAGAGGTGGACTGACAGTAGGGAGTCCTGCTCTTATCCTTTTCTACTCTGCACCGACATCTGGGTACCGCAGCTTGACGTTGGCTGAATTAGAACAGAAAGTGAGGAAGTAAGGCACCATGTCACAGGTAACACAACCACTGGAAAAGATTAATAACTTAAGTATCACTGTTTTGCAGAGCTAACGAAGAAGACTGCTTATGCACAAAACCTGAAAAACAACAAATATAATGTGCAGAAACTAGCTTTTATGGTATACAAGCTGAATTTGGTTCAAAAAGTTACTCAGAACATTTACATATGCTAAATCAAACAGAAATCGGTATCTTCTCTATAACGCTTAAACACATGACTTGACTGATTAGGGTTTCTAAATTCCAAAGTTTCTACTTGCGGCAAATAGTACCAAATGGGAAACTAAATTATCTGTACCAAGGACAGTAGTATGAAACCAATAATTTCTGTATCAAGGTTTAGTGTGAATATGTGCCTTATGTAATGATTTTCTCCCAACAAGCTTCAGACCACATTTTGTACACACCTACTGTTAACTGTTTTATTCAGTGTTTCTCTGAAGAAATCTGAACATTATTTCCATTTAACTTCTACTTACAGCACAAGTATGGCCATCCACCAACATGCAAAACAAGTTCAAGACCAAAATTATGTGTTTCTTGCTGTTTACTCAACTGAACCAGATTTGGGTTTTCAAGTTCCAAGGTTTCCTGCTAACAGCATACAGATTAAATTGAAGAGCTGGATTCATCTAAATCATGGACAGTTCAAAACCAATCATTTCCAAATCAAGGGTGAGTGTGAATACGTGTTTATAAAATGTTTTTATCCCAACAACTAATTACCTTCAGACCACTTTCTAGCATTCAACTACTTCTACATATATCAAACACAACAGTTCAGACAAACTCCCAAGTCTTAACTGAACCATTGTTGAGTAGCAGCAGTTTCAATAAACAGTTTTTGGGACATGGAGATCACCTGGGGCTGGCTCCCCGGGCATGAGGACGACGATGTAAAGGGTCCGCGTGCGGCGGGGTAGGTTGACGACGAGTGGGGTAGGCCGCCCGTTAGTGCCCGCCTGGACGCACATGACGAGGTCGTTCATGCCGATGCCTATCTCGCTGGCCAGCTCGCTCCTCAGGCGGAACACAGACCTCCCCTTGAACCCCAACGCAGCCCAGAAGAAGGGGCCCCCACCGGCGCCCGCCGAGGCGTACACGATCCACCGCCGCGGCAACAGGACGTCGAGGCCTCCGGCGAGGGGGAGCTGCAGTTGCCAGGGTGCAAAGCGGAAGACATCAAGAAACGCTCCCAAGAAACGCAAATTTTGCAAGATGCCAAGAACAGAATCATGAATTGCTCCCAGGCGACTGAAATCAACACAATCTGACATGCAAGAGTCTAATTCGCGCAAATTCGGGAAGAATCAAGAAGCGGGCTCACCTCAGGAATGCCCTCCCTGGCGGGGATGCGCTCCACGACCCAGTGCGTCATCGTGCTGACGGTGTCGAAGTCGTCGGCGCCGTTGTTCCAGGGGAGGTACTTCCCGTTGGCGCGGAGGAAGCGGCCGCTGGCGTGGCGGAGCAGGATGTAGTCCCCGGCCCCGAACCTGACGGGCTGCCACCTGACGTCCTCCTCCTCCCGTTCCTCGTAGTCGCGCTGCTCGACGCGGCGCCCGCAGTGGCCTAGCGGCGCCGGTGCGTCCATGGCCGTCAGGTAGCCGCCGTAGGCGGCGCTGTGGAGGAGCACGTACTGGGCATCGTCATCGCCTTGGAACAAGTGTACCGCCCACGCCGCGTTCATCGACGCCCGGGGCCGGCGGGGGGAGACTCCACGGCCGTCCTTGTCGGCGTGCAGGTACATGCCGTACTCGCGGCTCCGCAGCCGCACGTGGTGGTCGATGGGCGCTGCGCGGTGGAGGTTGGGATGATGGGTTCTTGGAGCTCCGGCGAGGGGAAGCGAAAGCTGTTGGTTGCGACGGTTACGTTCGGGCGCCAAGGCGGGGCAGTATTTCAAGCAAGGTCCAGCCCACGCTCCTGAAGGGGCCGAGAAAGATGGGCCGCCCACGCGCGCGCGAGGCCACAGCCTGTTTTACTATTTTCTTATACGTTTTCTGTTTTCGTTTTTTTCTTTATTTTTGTACTTTTGTTTATACTCTACTGTAAAATGTTTTAAACATATATTACAAAAAACACTCTGCAAAAAACATTTGGAAAATATTGAACATGTATTTGAAAAATGTTAATCAAGCATTCGAAAAATGTTGAACAAGCATTCGAAAAATGTTGAACAAGTATTTGAAAACAAATGTTGAAAAAACATTCGGAAATTTTTTAACAAGTATTTAAAAAAATGAGCAAGTATTTGAAAAAAAAATTGATTAAGCATTTGGAAAATGTTGAATAATTATTTGAAAAATGTTAATCAAGCATTCAGAAAATGTTTAACGTGTATAGAAAATTTGTTGATCATGTATCAAAAAAATGATGAAAATTTTGAATGATGTATATAAAACGTTAATCAAGAATTTCAAAAAACAATTAAACAAATATTTAAAAAAATGTTAAACAAGCATTTTGGAAATGTTAAATGTGTATAAAAAATGTTGATCATGTATTAAAAAATGATAAAATTTTTCGATCATGTATATAAAAATGAAAATAGAATAAAAACCATAGAAGAAAAAGAAAAGAAACAAAAGAAACAGAAAAAAAAGAAAAAAAACAAGAAAAACGGCTATTCTTACCTCAAGGACGCCCCCTACTACTAACCCCGAACGCCAGGTGGGCGGAGTGGCTAGCAGTGACGTCCTTCTTTCTTGTGGCATGAGTCGGCCCAGCTGCTTGCGCAATTGGCGATTCCTTCAGCGAGAGCAACTTCTGTCTCCCTTAATGCGAGGCATAGCTGTCACGCCTGAGCGCAGCGTCCTACACAGGGCCACAAGACTTGTTTCCTTCCCAAAACATGCTTTCGCCCCCCACAACAAGAGTATAGGAGTAGTCAAACCTCACCGAATTTGATACAAAAAAATGAGAAAAATCTCTTACAAAGAAGAAAAAAACAAGAGTTTAGTCATCCTCATTGAGATGCAACCGAGACTACCGACTAAAGATGAAACCATGCCTTCTTTGAAAACCACTGGAAATCATAGCGTCGCACACACCAAGCTGTCGTCGGAGAGGGTCGGTTGCCCTCTCGCTTTGGGCCATGGAGCGTCGATCCTGTTTTTGGATGGTGAGGGCTTGTAATGATGACAACAAAGTCGCATGTATAAGGTAGGAGGCAAGCAAGATTGTCCCACGCCAAAGACGAGGGAGCTTCAAGTTAGGATCCACGTTTTTTGCCGATGACAACGCGACACGACTAGAAGATACCTGAGCTCCACGTCGCCACCTCTAAGAGAGTGACAACTCTACGTGACATTTGCTATTTTCCTAAACTGAACAGATGACACAAACACAAAGCAATAGTATAAAATGCTCTGCATTGTCAGCTCTATCAAAAATTGTTGCCATGCTGACTGTTGCTGACTGATCTCTTGACTTCATGGCATGGGTCATAATAGAGACCCAAAAATGAATCTTGAAATTTTTCACAACAAATTTTTTATTGAAAATAAAAGACAGTTCAACAACAATGTGCAAGACCGCACATGAAGGGAGCAGGACAAGCTGAATGATCTTCCCCTACACCTAGGCAGCTGAATAGCCCATTTATAAGCATTCTGACCTGTCGGTGAGCAATTATATTATTCTCTCTTCCTATCTTGAAGCTCCTTTGCACCAGCTCCATGTGTGAACTAAAAAGTCGACGAAGATGAATCTCATGGTCCGAATCCCCGGGAATTTGACTAGATTTCTTTCTTTTTTTTTGAGGGAAGGGCAGCAGTGCCGCCTATATATTAAGCAGGAGTAAACAAATACAATGAGTTGGGTGGGGGTGGGGTGGATTGAGAGTACAAAAAGGCACAAGAAAAAAGTAAAGTAAAAAAAGGGGGGAAAGACTAATATCCACAGTTAGTCAGGCTCCGGTTCTGGGGCATTCTCAGTGTCAGTGAGCAAGCGGAGTGAGAGAGAAGGCTAAAAAATGTCAGAATTGATGAGCTCCAGCAGATCATGTTCCCGCAAGAATTTGCTGTCAAAGATCCTCCGATTCCTCTCCTTCCAAATGTTCCATCCAGTGTAGATAGCCGCGGAACAGGCCTTGGCCCCGATGGGTGAAATGGCCTCGCTCCACCAAGTCGAGATGGGAGTATCAGGCAGGGACGCAGCAGCAAGACCAGGAATGCCAACCCGTGCAGCAACTAGCAGCCATACTAGATTAGAGTAGGGGCATCCAAAAATAAGGTGAGCCGCGGTTTCCTCCGCTTGGTCCCATAAGCTGTAGATCGTGTTGTGGGCGATTGCCCGCTTGGCTAGATTGTCAGCAGTGAGAATTCTGCATCGCAGGGCCAACTAGAAGAAAAACCGGCATTCTGGGTCGGTCTTGGATTGCCAAACACGGTCGAAGTTGATGCGCGAGAAGGAGCCCAGGAACTGACATTTGTATGCTGATGAGGCCGAGTATGAACCGGAGGTGCACATGTTCCAGGCAACAGTGTCCTCGGTCGTCGGATCCAAATTGTCATGTTTTTTTTTTTGGAAAAGGGGCCATACCCCAGCCTCTGCATCAGAATGATGCATACGGCTCATATTATTAAAAATAAAGAACCAGTCTCAAGAGTACAAAAAGGTCATAGTGGTAACTAAAACAAAATCTGCTGAAAATAACTGCTGAAAGCCACAACCGGCTGGCAAAACTATAGGATCACTCTATCCTATTACATGACCGCCATCCAAACCGGTTGAAAATATCCCGAGCTACCATCTCCCATCGGGTAGACGCAGTAACCAAACGCTCCCTGGCCTCCGTCGGAGTGAGTAGCGACCACATACGGATAAACGCTGTGGCTCTGAAAACAACCTGCAAAAAGTGAAAGTTTGTTGATCGGTTAAAGACTAAGTCATTTCTGCAGTTCCATATTGCCCACAAAAGAGCACAAGCGCCAACCCGAATGTGTCTCGCAATGTCATAATCCACCCCATCTAGCCATGTTCCAAATAACATACTAATAGAGGTAGGCTGACTGATATTAAAAGCAATATGAACCGACCGCCACAGAATCTTAGCCAACGGACAATCGAGAAAGAGGTGTTTGATGCTTTCAGAATGATCACAGAAGCTACACCGAGACGGACCTACCCAATTACGTTTTGCAAGATTATCCTTAGTCAAAATTACCTGTTTATGCACAAACCACATAAACACTTTGATACGTAAGGGTACCTTAACTTTCCAGACATGTAAGGCGGTGGGGATGACCGAAGAGTTAATGACATCCTGATACATTGATTTGACCGAGAACACACCGTTCTTAGTAAGTTTCCAATGCAGCTGATCAGGGTGTGCAGACAACCTGACATCCATCAAACGTCGAACCAGATGGAGCCAGGCCTCCCAACGATTACCAACAAGCGTCCGCCTGAAGCTGATATTGAGGGGAACGGATTGTAGAACAGTAGCAACATAGGCATCTCTACGTTGAACTATGTTATACAAAGAAGGATATTGAAGTGCTAGTGGAGTCTCCCCAAGCCACGTATCCTCCCAAAACCTCGTCGTGGTACCATTCCCAACAATAAATTTAGTCTTGTTGAAAAATATTTGTTTAACTCTCATAAGCCCCTTCCAAAAGGGCGAATCTGAAGGTCTCACAGACACTTGGGCCAAGGTTTTAGCAAAGAGATACTTATTGCGTAAAAGCTGTGCCCAAGTGGCCTCCGTCTCAGATGATAACTTGAAAAGCCACTTGCTAAGGAGACATATATTTTTGATTTCCAAATTTTCAATACCTAAGCCACCCTGGTCTTTAGGTCTGCAAATAATATCCCACTTCGCAAGTCTATACTTCCGCTTAAGCTCGTCAATTTGCCAAAAGAAACGAGATCGGTAGAAATCTAACCTTTTCCTAACTCCAACCGGAACCAAGAAAAAGGATAGCAGAAACATCGGCATACTAGTAAGGACCGAATTAATCAGAATTAATCGCCCTCCATATGACATGAGCTTTCCTTTCCAACAGCTTAGTTTCTTTTCAAACCGATCCTCCAAGCATTTCCACTCAGCATTGGTTAGCTTACGATGATGAATGGGTATACCCAAGTACGAAAATGGTAAGGAACCCAATTCACATCCGAACAATTGTTGATACGAATCCCGGTCATCATTAGCTCTTCCAAAGCAAAACAATTCGCTCTTGTGGAAGTTGATTTTAAGCCCGGACAATTGTTCAAATAAACATAACAGCAGCTTCATGTTCCTAGCTTTCGCCATGTCATGCTCCATAAATATGATAGTGTCATCAGCATATTGGAGAATAGATAGCCCGCCGTCTACTAGATGTGGAACCAGGCCACCTACCTGTCCTGCATCCTTTGCCCGACCTATTAAAATAGTTAGCATATCGGCCACTATGTTAAATAGAATCGGTGACATAGGGTCTCCTTGCCGTAGCCCCTTGTGAGTTTGAAAATAGTGACCAACGTCATCATTCACCTTAATCCCCACACTCCCTTTTTGCGTTAAAGAGTTAATTTGGTTTCTCCATGCCGGATGAAAACCTTTCATACGTAACGCTTGTTGCAGGAAAGGCCATTTGACTTTATCATATGCTTTCTCAAAATCCACTTTAAAAACTATGCCATCCAGTTTTTTGGAGTGGATTTCGTGTAACGTTTCATGCAAGACAACAACCCCTTCCAGGATGTTTCTATCCGGCATGAACGCTGTCTGAGACGGCTGAACTACTGAGTGTGCTATTTGTGAAAGCCTATTTGTGCCCACCTTAGTGAAGATCTTGAAACTCACATTTAGCAAACAGATGGGTCGAAACTGCTCGATCCGAACAGCGTCCGTCTTCTTAGGCAGAAGAGTAATCGTCCCAAAATTCAGCTTGAACAATTGCAGCTGACCCTCAAAGAACTCGTGAAACATGGGCATTAAGTCCCCCTTGATAAAATGCCAACACTTCTTGTAGAACTCCGCCGGAAAACATCTGGAGCAAGGTCCTTGGGGGCCATATCATTCAACCATCTGTCGTGCCAGAATAGAGCATGACTGCCACTGTCAATTGTAATAGAGGTTGCCGCACGGAACAGGGACTTGTCAGAGTCATCACAGGGGATCGGGGAGTCCACCCACGGGCGACCGGCGTCATGCCACTCGTACCAGATCCAACGCAGGCGAAGCGCTCTGCTAAAGTGTGCGAGGTCTAACACACCCAAGCCACCAAGGTTTTTAGGCTGGCAGACCACTTTCCAATTGACCAGCGGCATGCCACCCTCTGCATCCTGTCTGGTCCTCCATAGAAAGTTTCTCCACAATTTGTCAATCTGCCTGATTGCCCAGCCATCAAGCTCGAACACAGTGATTAGGTGGACCAGAATGGCAGAAAGAACAGAGTTCACAAGCCGCAGCCTTGCATCGCTGGACATTAGCTTGCCTTTCCAAATCTGCAGTCTAGCCGCCAGCTTATCCAGAGTGGGCTGCAAGTCACCACGGGTGAAGTTTCTAAAGTGCAATGGAAGGCCCAGGTAGGTGTAGGGGAGCTGAAGAACAGGCACTGGGAACTGCCGAAGCAAGGATTGCAGGTCTAGCCCATCACACTTTTGGATATTGGCCATGAGACCCGATTCCTGACCAAAAGTGAGCAGAATGCTCTTGGTGGTGGCCAAATCATTTTTGCAGCCGCTTCTGCAAGGACATGACTATCTGTCAAGAAATTTGGCTCATTTACATGTGCTGCTAGATCAAGCGTCCGCACCTCAACCTACAAGGGAAAAGCTATCATGGAAGTTGCCTCTACTAAGAAGACAAGCTTGGTGTCACCGTTGTGGCACTGCATGAAAACTCCAAGGATCGCTTTACTCTTTCTACTTGAAAAAGAACATAACAAAGATGTATCTTTTCAAGCCATGCACATCTGCCAAATCATTGGGCCCTTTAGTAATCCTTGGTTTGTCAAAAGAAGAGATGATCATACCAGTCTTTTAGCTACATTGATTTGTCTTGTATCTCAACGTCATTCTTCTATCCAATGTTGTGGTACTTCGTCAGCATTAAGAACAACCATTGCATATAAAACCTGCAAGGGAGTATATTGTTTCCTGTTGAAAAGAAGGCCATTTCATGCCTTCCACAGAGAATCACTGGTAGAAAAAGAGGCTTCCGTCCAGCCCCATTAGTCGCGGAACTGTAGGAACCGCGACTAATGAGGCCTTTAGTCCCGGTTCGGCAGACGAACCGCGACCAAATGCCTGCGCCCAGGGCGCTCGGTGGCCAGCTGGTGCACGTGAGGGGCTTTAGTCGCGGTTGGCCAGGCCAACCGCGACTAAAGGTGCCCAAAGGCCTTTAGTCGCGGTTGGCCAGGCCAACCGCGACTAAAGCTCCTCCCCTATATATACCAGTTCAGCGCACTCACTTAGCCATTTGGTGCCACTTCTCTTCACAAGCTTCACAAGGGGGTGTAGGTTTGCTTTTGGTTCCTCTTATGCACACAAGGTGTTTGATGAAATGCCCCAAGAGCCACACTTGAGGTTCCTCATTCATTTTTTTCCTCCTCGATCGCGGTTAGCAACTTGAACCTTTCATGCATGTGTGTCATTGATAAAATATGCATGTGTGTTGTTCATTGTTTAATTTCTATTGTTTATAGCTAGTTAGTTTAACAAATGCATGATGGTTAATTATATATTTTATATTATAATAATGCAGATGAATCGGCAATGGATGTACGGTAACCGACTCTCCCGCGAGTTCACTACGGGTTTGAAAGATTTCCTCGTAGTGGCTAATGCGAACAAGCAGAAGGGTTTTGTTATCTGTCCATGTGTTGACTGTAAGAATCAGAAGGGTTACTCTTCCTCAAGAGAAGTTCACCTGCACCTGCTTCGGCACGGTTTCATGCCAAGCTATAATTGTTGGACCAAGCATGGAGAAAGAGGGGTTATAATGGAAGAAGATGAAGAAGGGGATGATTTCATCGATGAAAGCTATCTTGCTGATTTCGGTGATACTTTCATGGAGGATGCTGAAGGTGAAGGGGAAGGTGAAGGGGAAGGTGAAGGGGAAGAAGAGGCACGTGATGAGACCGTTGATGATCTTGGTCGGACCATTGCTGATGCACGGAGACGCTGCGAAACTGAAAAGGAGAGGGAGAATTTGGATCGCATGTTAGAGGATCACAGAAAGTCGTTGTACCCCGGATGCGATGATGGTCTGAAAAAGCTGGGCTGCACACTGGATTTGCTGAAATGGAAGGCACAGGCAGGTGTAGCTGACTCGGCATTTGAAAACTTGCTGAAAATGTTGAAGAATATGTTTCCAAAGAATAACGAGTTGCCCGCCAGTACGTACGAAGCAAAGAAGGTTGTCTGCCCTCTAGGTTTAGAGGTTCTGAAGATACATGCATGCATCAACGACTGCATCCTCTACCGCGGTGAATACGAGAATTTGAATGAATGCCCGGTATGCACTGCATTGCGTTATAAGATCAGAGGCGATGACCCTGGTGACGATGTTGAGGGCGAGAAACCCAGGAAGAGGGTTCCCGCCAAGGTGATGTGGTATGCTCCTATAATACCACGGTTGAAACGTCTGTTCAGGAACAAAGAGCATGCCAAGTTGTTGCGATGGCACAAAGAGGACCGTAAGTCGGACGGGGAGTTGAGACACACCGCAGATGGAACGGAATGGAGAAAGATCGACAGAGAGTTCAAAGATTTTGCAGCTGACGCAAGGAACATAAGATTTGGTCTAAGTACAGATGGCATGAATCCTTTTGGCGAGCAGAGCTCCAGCCATAGCACCTGGCCCGTGACTCTATGCATCTACAACCTTCCTCCTTGGTTGTGCATGAAGCGGAAGTTCATTATGATGCCAGTGCTCATCCAAGGTCCTAAGCAACCCGGCAACGACATCGATGTGTACCTAAGGCCATTAGTTGATGAACTTTTACAGCTGTGGGGCAGACCTGGTGTCCGTGTGTGGGATGAGCACAAACAAGAGGAATTTGACCTACGAGCGTTGCTTTTCGTAACCATCAACGATTGGCCTGCTCTTATTAACCTTTCGGGACTGTCAAATAAAGGATACAATGCATGCACGCACTGCTTACATGAGACTGAAAGTGTACATTTGCCAAATTGTAAGAAGAACGTGTACCTTGGGCATCGTCGATTTCTTCCGAAAATTCATCCAGTAAGAAAGAAAGGCAAGCATTACAACGGCAAGGCAGATCACCGGCCGAAGCCTGCAGAACGCACTGGTGCTGAGGTATTTGATATGGTCAAGGATTTGAAAGTCATCTTTGGAAAGGGTCCTGGCGGACAATCAGTTCCGAAGGGAGCTGACGGGCACGCAGCCATGTGGAAGAAGAAATCTATATTCTGGGAGCTAGAATATTGGAAAGTCCTAGAAGTCCGCTCTGCAATCGACGTGATGCACGTTACGAAGAATATTTGCGTGAACCTCCTAAGCTTCTTGGGCGTGTATGGGAAGACAAATGATACAAAGGAAGCACGGCAGGACCAGCAACGTTTGAAAGACCCTGATGACCAGCATCCGGAATGGTTTCAAGGTCGTGCCAGCTACGCTCTGACCAAAGAAGAGAAGGTCATCTTTTTTGAATGCCTGAGCAGTATGAAGGTCCCGTCTGGATTCTCGTCCAATATAAAGGGAATAATAAACATGGCGGAGAAAAAGTTCCAAAACCTAAAGTCTCACGACTGCCACGTGATTATGACGCAATTGCTTTCGATTGCTTTGAGGGGGCTCCTGCCGGAAAATGTTCGAGTAGCCATTGTGAAGCTATGTGCATTCCTCAATGCAATCTCTCAGAAGGTAATCAATCCAGAAGATCTACCACGGTTACAGAACGATGTGGTCCAATGTCTTGTCAGTTTCGAGTTGGTGTTCCCGCCATCCTTCTTCAATATTATGACGCACCTCCTGGTTCACCTAGTCGAAGAGATTTTCATTCTCGGTCCTGTATTTCTACACAATATGTTCCCCTTCGAGAGGTTCATGGGAGTATTAAAGAAATATGTTCGTAACCGTGCTAGGCCAGAAGGAAGCATCGCCAAGGGCTATGGAAATGAGGAGGTAATTGAGTTTTGTGTTGACTTTGTTCCTGACCTTAAGCCGATTGGACTTCCTCGATCGCGGCACGAGGGGAGACTAAGTGGAAAAGGCACGATCGGAAGGAAATCAACGATATGTATGGACGACCATTCTCTGACTGAAGCACACCACACTGTACTGACCAATTCCAGCTTGGTGGCTCCGTACTTTGAGAAACACAAGAATATTTTACGCTCGGACAACCCGGGGAAGCCTGAATCCTGGATTAGGAAGGCCCACATGGAGACTTTCGGCAGTTGGTTGAGAAAACATTTAATGAATGACAATGATGTTGTAGATCAGCTGTACATGTTGGCCAAGACACCATCTTCGACTATAACGACTTTCCAAGGGTACGAGATAAATGGGAATACATTTTACACGATCGCCCAAGATAAAAAGAGCACCAACCAAAACAGTGGTGTCCGCTTTGATGCAGCAACCGAGAATGGGCAAAAGGTCACATATTATGGTTACATAGAGGAGATATGGGAACTTGACTATGGACCCTCCTTTAAGGTCCCTTTGTTCCGGTGCAAATGGTTCAAGCTAACAGGAGGTGGGGTAAAGGTGGACCAGCAATACGGAATGACAATGGTGGATTTCAACAATCTTGGTTACCTTGACGAACCATTCGTCCTAGCGAAAGATGTCGCTCAGGTTTTCTATGTGAAGGACATGAGTAGCAAACCGAGGAAACGGAAAGATAAAAAAACGATCAGTACATCATGCGATGATCCAAAGCGCCACATTGTTCTTTCAGGGAAAAGAAACATCGTGGGAGTGGAGGACAAGACAGACATGTCAGAAGATTATAATATGTTTGGTGAAATTCCGCCCTTCAAAGTGAACACCGACCCAAGCATTAAGTTAAATGATGAGGATGCTCCATGGATACGGCACAATCGTAAGCAAGCAGGGACACAAGGGAAGAATTGATGTGTAATAGTTTATTGTACCAAACTTTGTATTTGGTCGATGAACTGAATGATGTATCAAACCTTTTGTCAAACCTTCAAGGGATTAGTTTTATTTTTCTGATTTTTTTGATATATAATTGTATTTTTAAGATTTTAAAATGAATTAGTTTTATTTTTCTGATTTTAAAAGGAAAAAGGAAGAAGAAGAAAGAAGGAAAAAGGAAAAAAACAGAAGAAAAAAGGAAAAACAGAAGAAAAAAACAAACAGAAGAAAAAAGGAAAAACAGAAGAAAAAACAAACAGAAGAAAAACATAAGAAAAAAACAAACAGAAGAAAAACAGAAGAAAAAAGGAAAAAGAAAGAAAGGAAGAAAAAAAAGAAGAAAAACAAGAAAAAGGAAGAAAAAAACAGAAGAAAAAAATAGAAGAAAAAAGGAAGAAAAAAACAGAAGAAAAACAAGAATTTAAAATGAATTAGTTTTATTTTCTGATTTTTTTGATATATAATTGTATTTTTAAGATTTTAATAACATAAATAAATAAGTAATTAGAAACTTTAATAGCAAAAATAATTATCATAAAGTAAAATAATTAAGTAATTAGAAACAAAATAAAATAAAATAAATAAGTTTTTTGTTGTAAGTAGAAACAAAACAAAATAAATAAAGCAAAAATGAAAACAAAAAACAGGCAAAAAATAAAAAGTATGCCACCTACTGGGCCACCACGACCTGAATACGACTAGAAACCCATTATTGGGCCAGGATTCAGGCCCGCAGGAAGGCCCAGTAGGCCCACAGGCTAGTAGTAACAGAATAGGCCCGTAAGCCTGCATTTGAGAGGAGCTCGAAGTGGTCAGCGCAGCCGCGCTGTCGAAGCCTCTCGGCTAGCGAGGTGGGACTAAACATCCCACCGCACCGCGCCAGTGCCAGCACAGACCTTTAGTCGCGGTTGGTGTGGCGGACCGCGACTAAAGCTAGGCTTTAGTCGCGGTCCGCCACACCAACCGCGACTAAAGGCTCTTTCCTGCGCGGGAACGAAGCGGCGCCAAAACCCTTTAGTCGCGGTTGGTGTGGCGGACCGCGACTAAAGGCTAGCTTTAATCGCGGTTGGTGTGGCGGACCGTGACTAAAGCTAGGCTTTAGTCGCGGTCCGCCACACCAACCGCGACTAAAGCTGCGTCTATAAATACTGCACTTGGCAGTTTTGCCACTTCCCATTCTCCTCTCTCTCGACGCCGAAGCGCTGCCCCGACGCCGATCGACGCCGACGCCGACGCCGAAGCCCTGCCCCGACGCCGAAGCCCTGCGCGCCGCCGCCGCCCGACGCCCTGCCTGCCGTGTCCTCCGCGCGCCGCCCGCCGCCTTGCCGCCCGCCGTCCGACGCCCTGCCGCCCGCCGCCCGTCGCGCGCCCTGCCGTCCGCCTGCTGGCCGGCGCCGGCCGGCCCTGCTTAAGGAAAAAGAAGAAGAAGAAAAAGAAAAAGGAAAAAGGAAGAAGAAGAAAGAAAAACAAATTAAACAGAAGAAAAAACAAAAGAAAACAAAAAAACAGAAGAAAAACAAAGGAAGAAGAAAGAAAAAGGAAGAAAGAAAAAAGACAAGAAAGAAAAAGAAAGAAGAAAAAAGAAAGGAAGAAGAAAAACAAAGGAAGAAGAAAAAAAGAAAGAAGAAAAAGGAAGAAGAAAAAAAGAAAAAACAAGAAAGAAAAAGGAAAAAAAATGAAAACCAAATAAAAACCAAATGAAAACCAAAAGAAAGAAGAAAGAAAAAGGAAGAAGAAAAAAAGAAGAAGAAAGGAAGAAGAAAGGAAGAAGAAGAAAGAAAGAAAAAAGAAAAAGGAAAGAAGAAGAAAGAAAGAATAGAAAGGAATAAGAAGAAAAGGAAGAAGAAGAAAGAAAGAAGAAAGAAAGAAGAAGAAAGAAGAAGAAAGGGAAGAAGAAAGAAAGAAGAAGAAAGGGAAGAAGAAGAAAGAAAGAAGAAGAAAGGAAAAAGGAAGAAGAAGAAAGAAGAAAGAAGAAAGAAGAAAGAGGAAGAAGAAGAAAGAAGAAAGAAAGAAGAAAGAAAAAGGAAGAAGAAAAAACAAGAAAGAAAAAGGAAGAAGAAAAAAATGAAAACCAAATGAAAACCAAATGAAAACCAAAAGAAAGAAGAAGGAAAAAGGAAGAAGAAAATAAGTAACTTAAAACTTGATAATTAACAAAAATCCGTTAAATTTGATAATTAACCAAATGGCGAGGGTTATACATGTGTGTTGTCCTTGCCTCCCTCTCCGTGGCGCCGTCGTCTGCCGCCCCGTCTCGCGCTCTACCGCGACACCCTCTCCCACCCCTTCCTCGCCCCCTCCTTTTGCCACCGCCCTTTCGCCACCGCCACCGCCACCGCCCCCCTTCTTCACTTAATTAATTTGTTTTTACTACATGTTTTCAGGACTGACATAATGGCGGACGATAGAGCTGACCCGATTATGGACAACTATGATCCGGACGGTGAAGCACATATGTTCGGCATCATAAACGGCGATATTCAATATGTGCCGACCGGACAAGAAGAAGATGATGTCTCTTCTTATCTGAACCTTGACGGTGAAGATGAAAGGCGCCGTCAGCAAGATGATGCCGAACAAACGTCGATAAACGACGATCTTCAAATGGAAGTAGCAACCACCTCCGGCGCCGAGGTATATATATACATTGAGCCTCTGGTGATACAAACTAACTGATTTGAATAAATATGTGTGTACTAACGGGCGCGACTCTCTTTCTTATTTTAGCCCTCGGCCGGATCGTCGAAACAATCGAGTACGTCGTCAAAGCGTGGCGCAACCAAGACGATGAAACAAGGGGAAACATGCACCATCGAGGTTGTCGACAGTGCAACCGGCAGGCCGCTGGAGCCCCGCAAGAACGCCATCAAGTTTGTCAGCCAATGCGGAGCCGTTGTTAGAGACAACGTCTCGATCACCGTCCAGGAGTGGAATGAGCCAAAGAAGGCACAAATTGCTGGTTTCACTTTTGTCGATAAGAGAACAAAAAAAGATTGCTTCAAGAAGCTTATGGAACATTTCGTTCTACCTCCGGAATACAACAAATTCGATGAGGAGGGTAACAAGATTGAGGAAAACAAGGAGAGGAGGAGGCTAGTCAAACAGTTCGCTCTTCATAAGATGGCCGACGCATTCCGGAAATTCAAGCAAAATCTAAACCATGACTTTGTCAAGCAGAACAAGACTCCGGATTTCAAAGGACAATATGAGAAACTGAAACATGATTGGCCAGAATTTGTGAAGCAAAAGAAATCGGAGCAGTTCATTCAAATATCGAAAAAAAAATAAGGAAAATGCGGCTAAGAAGGAGTACAATCATATTATGGGGCCAGGAGGGTATCGCCTTTGGCAGCCTAGGTTGGCGAAGATGGAGAACGAGCTGAGGGCGCGAGGAATCCGTCCAGGTACGGAGGGATGGGACCCAAGGGCCAAAAGCTGGTGGTACGGGCATGGGGGAACGCTGAACCCGGAGACAGGGGAGTGTGTTTACCAGGGCAAAATAATGAAACCCACCCAAGCCCTTATTGACGCAATGAGGGATGCTCAAGAGGGGAAGATCAAGTTCAACAGAGAGAACGACGCACTGACAAAAGCCCTCGGGAATCCTGAACACGGAGGACGTGTACGAGGCATGGGGCACATTCCGTGGAAAATAGGGTTCCCCCAGAACGATGACCCGTACGGTTACAGAAGCCGTAAGAGAAAGATGGATCGGGAAGCAGATGTTGTGGCGCGGTTGGCATCGGAAATGGATGTGATGAAGAAAACCGTGAGTGTACTAGTAGCCGAAAGAGATGCAGCTTGGGCGCAGCATGAAGATCATCCAGCGGATCTCGATAGCCAGCAGCGGAGAAGCAGCGTGGCTTCCACAGAGGCCCCACCGGCTGGTGCAGATGCACCGACGATCGAAATTACTGCACCGGAGCCTCTGGTGGTCGAAATTACTGCACCGGAGCCTCCTCGCTACCCCGTGGACGATATAAAGGAGAGGAAAGAATGTCATCTGTATTATCCTATCGGGAACATGTCCATGAAGGTAGCCATCGGCAGTGCTTTACCATGTTTACCTGGAGCACTCCACCACAACAACCCCATTCAAGATGGCTATGCTCGTGTCACGGTGGAGGACATAGTCCAAGGGTTTGAGGACCTGGAGATTGACATTGCTACACCTGAAGGGGAGAAAAGACTTGGAGATGTCAAGCGCCATTTCATTCTATGGCAAAAGAAGTTTATCAAGTTTCCAGGCGAGGCGCCAAGGACAACAAGTCCACCCCCCTACGGTGGTGGTGGTGGCGGTGGCGGCGGCGGCGGTGGTGGTGGTGGTGGCGGTTCACCTACACCTCCGTCACGTCAGCCGACGCCTCCCAGTCCACAACGTCCGGCGGGTGATCAGACGCCGCCCCCCAGTCCTCGTCCGGCGGGTGATCAGACGCCGCCCCCCAATCCACCTCCGGCAAAGAAGCAGAAGCAGTCCTGGATTATTAACCCGGACCCTTATGTACCTAAGACCACAAAGGTACCGGAGCCATCACTGAAGCCTCTCCCCACAAGGCCTTGGGAACGTAGTGCCGAGGAAACTGCCGCGGACGCGGCTGCTGATCTTGAGAAATGGAAGGCGGACTGCAAGAAGAAAAGAGAGCCCGAGCCCAAGCCAGTATTTTCTGATGAGCAAAAGAAGTGGGCTAAGTCATTTTTGAGCACACCGTCCCAAGCCGCGAAGAATCTGCCTGAGGACTATGCACGTGAACTTCGTAGGCAGGCACTCATGTTGAAGGAGAAGAAAGGGCGGGCGGATGACCCCGATCCAGAACAAAGTAAACGAGTTGCCCAGCTCGGGGAACAAAGTAAACAATCAATTGCCCCGCTTATAGTGAAAGCCGCCGGTCCGGATGACCCCGATATCATAGCAGCTGCGGCAGCACTTGGATTGACTGCAACGAGTGCCAGAGAACAAGCGGCCAACTTAGGTATTACTCTTCGTGAACTGTTAGGCCTTGATGAGGCGCCAGTGAAGGAGGTAGTAATTACATATGTGAAGAATGGGCCTCTCGTCGAGCCTGCGCAGGAACAGGATCTACCTCCACAAATGAAAGGTCTGCTGAAATGGTACAAGGGTTACATAAAAAATAAAAACGCCAACGAATATATTTATGCGGAAGTTAGACATGAGCATCACTTCAAACATTACTATGTACAAATTCATCTGAGTGAATTGTTCCAGCTTTTCAATCTGCGCGAGCTCGACAAATCTATCATCAGTTGCTACGTTCTGTAAGTGATTTATTTCTACCCCATCTCGTTCATATTGCCTGCACTATATATATGTCCTAACTATATTGTTGTGTCCGCTATTATACATGCAGAATGAAGATTAAGGAATGCAGAGTAAGGAACATCCATGATGTTGGGTTCATTGACCCACACATCGTTAATGGATATGTGTTGCGGCATCACCCCGACGACATGGAGGCAGACCTGTGGCAGTTTCTTACAAAGCAGGAACTCAAAAGTGATATTCTATTTCCTTACCATTTTGGGTGAGTGTTTCTGTCTTGAGCACATTCTCTTTTGTTTACTCCATGCATGGTATGTGGCCGGCTAATCGATGAGTTATGCATGACGTACTGTGCATGTATCGTGTCCGTAGGTTCCACTGGATTCTGCTAGTAATTAAAGTTGACACCTCAGAATGTCTCGTCCACGACTCTCTGAATATGGATCCAAAGCTTTGGGGCGACCTGAGAAAAATGATGCAGAAGTAATTATTTTCATTCATTTGCGCTCTATATCGATCGGCCTATTTCGTTCATTTCCTAATATCAAGTAACTAATAACTCTCTTGTTCATTTAATTTTCTTTGCCTCGTAGGGTTTGGAGACGGTTCGTAGATACAAAGGTCGGTGAATTCAAAAAAGAGCTAGAATTCAAAAAGTCAAAGGCTAAGAATGCTGGGGATATTCAGCCAGCGGGGACCAATCTATGTGGATACTATGTCTGTGAGATGATCCGGAGATACACCTCTTAGCGGGTTCCGAGTGATACCAATGCTCAGAGGAATAACCTCCGGATGATGCTTAGTCCAGAAGCTCACTTCCGACCACTTCAAGAGGAACTAGCTGGATGGTTCAGGAGGGAAGTCCTCCATCCTAAAGGAGAACACCATTACGAGGACGTAGAACTTTATATGCCTTAAATTATGTATGGAAACTTGTTCAAAATTGTATATGGTCATCCGATGATATTTAATATATACTGTATATTCCTCTTGAATTCTTTTTGGTTCTAATTTCAAATTTGTTTGAAATTGTACAATCATATGCATGTATGTAGTAGCGTAGAATATGTGAAACTCCTTCAAAATTAAAATAAAGCATAAAGAAGTAAAACAATACAAATTAAACAGAAAACGGGTTTAGGGGGGGCAGGTTTAGGGGGGGGGGGGCTAAAACCCTAAACCTGCGGCGGTCTTTAGTCGCGGTTGGCCAGAAGAACCGCGACTAAAAGTCCTCCGCCCCGACGGCCACCTGGCGCCCACGTGGACGGGCCTTTAGTCGCGGTTCTTAAGCAACCGCGACTAAAGGGTGGAGCCTTTAGTCCCGCCTGTTTGGTCGCGGTTGCGCAACCGCGACTAATGGCAGTTGCGAACCGCGACCAAAGGCCCTTTTTCCACCAGTGAATATTGAAGGTTATGGCTACAGAGTACTCAGTTCTGTAGATGTTCATCATGTGATTAAGTGAGGTTCCTTTCACTAAAAAAACTCACTGAGTAGCCATTCATTTTCCCCAAATCACATGGTATCAGACGCCAGTTACCTTCCCCGTCTGTGACCCTCCCTTCCGCTGCACTCCTCCCTCTCCCCACCTCGCCATGGCTGCACCTCAACCCCCTCCACCCCCACCTCCTCCACCCCCTCCACCTCCCAACCCTGGCGGCCCCGGTACTGGCTCACCGGCGACGCCGGCCCGCCCTCAGCAGACACAGTCGCTGCTCACGCCCTCCGCCTTCGCTTGCACCGGTCCTCTCCTCCTCCCGGACTTCAGTGCCTCGTCCTCGGCGGCTCCCACTTTCTCACCTCTCTCCGGCGTTTTCATCAACCAGCACATGCCCCTGGTTCTCTCCCTCAACCCACCAAACTTCTCCCAGTGGCGCACTCTGTTTGAGGTGATGTTTCAAAAGTACGCCGTCACCGACCACCTTGCCGGACCACCTCGCCCAGCTGATCCCGTCTGGCTCCAAGATGATGCGCACGTCGTCAGTTGGCTCTACAACCGCGTCAACGCGGAGATCTTCGGCCTCATCCATCAGCGCGGCGCCACCGCCGCCGACGTCTGGGCATCCATCTGCTCGCTGTTCCTAGAGAATCGCGAGCACCAGCAGGTGCTTCTCTCCATGGAGTTTCGCCGGATTGAGCAGGGCTCTTCCTCGATCATCGCCTACTTCACCCGGCTCAAGGAGTGTGCCGATCGCCTTGCCGACCTCGGCGCACCGGTCGGCGACCGCGATCAGGTTCTGAACATGCTCCATGGTCTTCATCCACGCTATCGCTATGCTGTGCCCATCCTCACCATGCAGACTCCATTTCCCTTGTTCCTCCGTTGTCGCGCTTTTCTCTTGATCGAGGAGAGCCGTCAATCCGACGAGCGCTCCACCGAGACAACACTCCACGTCAGCCGCGCGCCTGCCAACTCCAACAACGGCGGTGGTGACCGCAACTTCCGCGGGGGCGGGCGCAACAAGGGCAAGGGCAAGGCTTCTGGTGGCGGTGGCGGACAGACCTGGCACAACGGCGGGGGGAGCTCGTCGCACACCGGCGGGGTGGCCGCGCCCCGTCCACCCGCTCCTGCGCCGGCCCCGTGGACGGGCATGGTGCATGCATGGCCTATCCCGTGGCGTCCACATGCCCCCGGTGCCGGCATCCTCGGCCCCCGCCCCGGCGCGCCATCACCATTCGTCGGGGTGGCCACTCACCACGCTGGCGCACCTCCCCCGCACCCCTACGGGCCGCCCACCGTCTGGCAGCCCGGCGTCGTGCCGCCCCATCCTCTCTACGAGGCACCTCCCGTTGGAGGCCCCAGCTCCAACACGCCGGCGTGGGACCAGAGCGCGCTTGTGCACGCGCTCAACGCCATGACCCTGCAGCAGCAGCAGCAGCAGCCCCACGGCGCCAAGCTCCACCTGGTACCTCGACAGTGATGCCACCTTGCACATGGCGTCCTCTTCCGGTATGCTCTCCTCCTCCCGCCCCTGTCATTTCACTAACATTGTAGTAGGCGATGGCTCCTCGCTCCCTGCCACACACACTGGCCACACTAGCATTCCGACCACCACATCATCTCTCTCCCTCAACAACGTACTCGTCTCCCCGCACCTCATCAAAAACCTCATTTCCGTCAAAAAGCTTGCACGTGATAACCCTGTAAATGTGGAGTTTGATGACTTTGGCTTTTCTGTCAAGGACCGAAGAACGAGGAGGGTGATCCTCCGATGTAACTCCGACGACGACGAGCTCTTCCCGCTGTCCCCGTCGTCCCCCACACGCACTCATCATGCCCTCACCGCCGCGGCCTCTCGCGATCTGTGGCATCAACGCCTTGGTCACCTGGGCGACAAAGCTCTGGAACGCACACTCCGGTCATCCTCGCTCGCCCACACCAGCGCATCTTCCAGTTTCTGTTCGTCGTGTCAGTTAGGCAAAAGTGTTCGTCTACCCTTTAGCTCGTCCGAACATGTATCGTACTTTCCATTTCATCTTGTTCATTGTGTTGTATGGACATCTCCGATCACTAGCATTTCAGGTTATCAGTACTACCTTGTGTTGCTTGATGATTATAGCCATTTTACTTGGACATTCCCACTATGTCACAAATCCGAGGTTTTGCCTACACTGCGCACGTTCTCTGCCTTTGTGCAGAATCACTTTCACCTCCCCATCCTAACTATCCAATCTGACAACGGTAGAGAATTTGACACCAATGCCTCGAGGCAGTTCTTCGCGTCCCTCGGCATCACCTTGCGCATGTCTTGCCCATACACTTCACCCCAGAACGGGCGCGCCGAACGTGTGCTCCGCACACTGAACGACATCTCGCGCTCACTTCTCATCCATGCCCATATGCCTCTTCCGTATTGGGTTGAGGCTCTCCAAACAGCTACCTTCCTGCTGAACCGCAGGCCCTGTCGTCCTCGCCACGATCAGACCCCCTTCCTCCTACTCCACAGCGTGCACCCTAGCTATGCAGCGTTGCGCGTCTTCGGCTGCTCATGCTTTCCCAACCTCGCCGCAACAGCCCCTCACAAACTAGCGCCCAGGTCTGCGCAGTGCGTTTTTCTCGGGTATTCTACAGACCACAAAGGATACCGTTGTTTAAACCGCACCACGGGCCGTGTCATTATCTCACGGCATGTCATCTTCGACGAGCAAACCTTCCCCTTTCGCAACGACAAACAGGCCACACCTTCCATCGACGATCTCGCTGACGACCTACCACCCATTCCCCCACAGCCACACCTCCGCCCAACTCCTCGTGTCACCACAGCTACACCAGCTGCCATGGCAGACCAAACGCCTCCCGCCTCCTCTTCCACCCAAAACACTATTGTGACCACTGATTCCTCTCCTACGAGGTCTGCACCGTCGCCTGCCAGCGAGATCACCTCCCCCACGATCGTCTCGCCCCCCCCAGCAACCGAGCCCCGCACACCAGGTCGTTGCCTCCCCTCCACGACGTCCTCCACCACCCGCCCCCACCCACCCCATGCGCACACGCGGCCAAGCTGGCAAGTTCTTCCCAAACCCTAAATATGAGCAGAACCTCTCCGTCTCCACTACCACGCCAATCTCACCCATTCCAAAAAGTGTGCGTACGGCTTTGCGGGATCCATGTTGGCTTGCTGCAATGCAGGTGGAATACAGGGCGCTCATGGAGAACCGGACGTGGACACTCGTGCCGCGCCCTCGGAACGCCAACATCGTCACCGGCAAATGGTTGTTCCGCCACAAGCTCAACTCCGACGGCAGCCTGGAGCGCTACAAGGCCCGCTGGGTGCTTCGAGGTTTCTCTCAAAGTCCCGGCGTGGACTTCGACGAAACCTTCTCACCTGTTGTCAAGGCTGCCACGATCCGGGTCGTCCTCACGATCGCCCCCTCATGCTAGTGGCCTGTCCACCAGATGGACATGAACAATGCCTTCCTCCACGGCCGTCTCACTGAGCAGGTGTACTGCCAACAGCCTGCTGGCTTCGTTGACGCCGACCACCCTGATCATGTGTGCCTCCTCGACAAGTCGCTATACGGACTAAAACAAGCCCCGCGCGCCTGGTTCGCGCGGTTCGCCACGTTCGTCTGCAACATCGGCTTCCGCAGCTCTCGGGCGGACCCGTCGCTCTTCATCTTCTCCACCAGCGCGGGGACCGCCTACCTCCTGTTGTACATGGACGACATCGTCCTCGCTGCGTCGTCGACCACGCTACTTCGCCACCTCCAACAGCTCCTGTTCGCCGAGTTCTCCATGAAAGATCTCGGCCCGCTACACTACTTCCTCGGCATCGCCGTCACTCGCACTGTGGACGGCTTCTTCCTCTCTCAGACCAAGTATGCGGAGGAGCTCCTCGAACGAGCCAACATGCAGACATGCAAGCCAGCGACGACGCTGGTGGACTCGCGCTCCAAGCTGTCGGCCAACGACAGTGCTCCCGTCTCCGACGCCTCTGAGTACAGAAGCATCGTCGGCGCGCTCCAGTACGTGACCATGACACGCCCCGACATCGCTTATACAGTCTAGCAGTGTTGCCTCGTCATGCACGACCCGCGCACATCCCACCTCGCGCTGGCCAAGCGTGTCATGCGATACCTCCACGGCACCTCGACACATGGTCTCCATCTACGCCGCTCACCCACGCTGGACCTCGTCGCCTACTCCGACGCGGACTGGGCGGGCTGTGTCGGATCACGGGTTCCGGCAGACGCTTAAGGTTCGAACTCTGGGGTGCGCGCGGAGATCGTGCCCTCTACCTCTCCGTCTCGTAAGGATCTAACTACTGCAAACACAACACAAGAGACACGGAGTTTATAATAATTCGGGCCACCGTTGTGGTGTAATACCCTACTCTAGTTTGTGGTGGGTGGATTGCCTCTTGGGCTGATGATGAAGAACAGTACAAGGAAGAACAGCCTCGCGAGGGTCAGTTCTTGGCTAGGGGATGAACTGTTGGAGGAGTCCAATCGCCCTTCTCTCTCTCTCTGGATGCCTCTTTTCTGGCTGCCTCTACTCTGGGGGTGGCTAATCCTATTTATAGGCAAAGGCCCTGGGCCTCTTCCCAAATATTGAGCGGGAAGGCGCCAACAATTGGCCATTTTGAAGGGGAACATCTGGTACACTTATCCTGACTAAAGTTGGTCTTCGCCTGCCAAAGGCCCTGTGGTGACGCCGTCCTGGGCTCCATGGTGACCTCCTTCCCACCGTTGGACTGGTCTTGATCTCGTTGCACCGAAATGGGTGCCTTTACTTGATCCTCTCGCCTGCGCTTGCCCCCTTTGCACCAAAGAGGAAAGGGAGACGCTGCGCAGGCTGGCGCCCGCCTGGCACCCTTGGTCGTCATGGCTTGCGTCATGGGCACCTCGTGAGGTACCCGCCTTGATCTCCGCCTCCTCGCGAGCCAGCCTGAGGAGGCCGTGCTTGAGAAAGCGCCATGTCGTCCGCCTCGCGAGGCTTGGCCCCTCGCGAGGGTCTTGAGCCTTGTGCTGATGAAGATGGGCTAGGCTGGGCCCCCATTTGAGCCACGCCGCAGGCCGCAGGCAGGCAAGTCTGGGGACCCCCGTTCCCAGAACGCCGATAGTAGCCCGCGGGCCCAAGGCGCGCACGGACTTTGGCCGTGCCGAGAGGCGAAAGGGCAAGGGCAAAGCGCCGCGGGCCCTAACAGCCTGCGGCCTTGGGCGCCACGTGGCGGTTGATTGGACGTGGGTGCTTTTGCGACTGCGCAGGATACTAAAGGCGTGGCATCTGCTCGGGCTTTGTTCTTCTCCTTCACTGCTCAGATCCCCTTTCTTGCGCTTCTCCTCCCTTCCTCCAAGCTTCCAGATCTGCTCCACCTGCTCGACCCAGGTAGCCATGGCGCCTCGCCGGGCCCCGGCCGAAGCTTGGTTCTCGCCTGCTTTGGACTCGCCCAACGTATCGGAGGCGAGCCTCGCCCTACTACACCGGATGGCTGCGGCGCAGGGCATTGACGGGGCGCAGATGTTCAAGGTCGGCTCCGATGCCCCTGAAGGCCAAGGGAGCACCTTCTATCCTTTCTTCGTGAGCTCCATTACAGCGGGCCTGGTGCCTCCTTTCTCTGAGTTCTTCCTCGCCGTCCTCCGCCATTACAACTTGCAACCTTTGCATCTCCACCCCAACTCCGTCCTTCTCCTGGCGATCTTCGCCTACTACTGCGAGGCGCATGTGGGGGTGCAGCCTTCAGTGGCCTTGCTGCGCCACTACTTCTACCTCCGGACCTCCAAAGGTTCCCCTTCTGTGTGCGCGGGCTTCGTCGCGTGCGGCAGCTCCATGGCCATTTCAAATCCGGGGAAGAGGATCGAGGGCTTCCGGAGCAAGTGGGTATTGGTTGACGCCGGGCGCGTCCACCCTCAGTTGACCCTTCCCACGGAGCCGCCCGTGAGCTCGGGCGACTGGTGCCGAGCGGAGCTCACGGATCCCCGCGCGAAGTCGATGCTGGCAAAGATGGACGCCGATCTGAAGCCAGCCAACATGGCGACGACGAAGCTGACCGGGGTGTCGCTGCTGAGGGAGTTCCTGGAGCACCAGCTGGCTCCGCTTCGGCAGTACTCTCCCCCGATGTGGAGGCCTCACCTGAGCCCCGCAGCCGTGGGCGAAGAGGACGTGACTGCGGTTCTCCAATCCCTGGTCGGGGGCGAGGTAGCAAGGCTGGAGGGCGCGCCTTCGCCCCTGTTCCTCCGCGACGATTGGGAGCAAGTGGTGAAGTCCATGCCCGTCTTCAACGGGGTCGGGCTCGTGCCTGTGGTGGCTCCCGAGGAGCTGGTGGATGTGTCTTCCGGCGACTCCAGCGGAGGAGCGGGCGAGGAGGAGCGGGGGGGGGGGGGGGGGGGGAGGTCCCGACTCCGAGGCGACTGACGGGGAGTCTAGGGCTCCCCCGCTCCAGCGCAAGCGCCGCGCTCTCCGCCTTCCGCTGTGCGATGATGACGATGATGACGACGTGCTGGGCAGCGGGAGCTCACCCCCGGTCCCGAAGAAGGGCAGGACCGGGTTGATTCCCCGCGGGTCCGCCCTAACTCCGGGGCGAACCGCTGACGCGCCTTCTGCTTTCGAGGTCGACCCCTCCAGCCGGCTCTCCGGCTTCAAGTTTGGCAGGAGACCGCTGGAGCTTTCTGGCGACGACCTGTAAGTGCTTGATCCTTGATCCCTGGTTTCTTGTTCTGCCGATGAGGCTTGACGATTACCTCTCCTGAGTAGGCTGGCGCCCGCGGCGAAGAAGATGAAGGGAGCCCCTGGGGCCCTGTAACGCCCCAAGACCGACGCTCCAGATGCCTTCCATGTTTTGTGTGTCAGCTTTGTTATTTATTTATTTTGTTGCATTCATCATCGCATCATTCGCATTGCATCGACACTCTGTTGCCGTCATTGTTTTCAAACTTGCATCCGCTCGTAGTTGCCGCATCCCCCCTTGCTTTGTTGACCGTTCCGAGACCAACCTTGTTCTTCGTTTTCCCTCTTGCCAAAACCGGAGTCTCTTTGTACAGCGCATCGACCCCTCGCCCGTGTCCGAAACTCCCCTTGACCCGACCCGGACTATCTTTACCGTTGGGTCCGGATCATCCCCAACCATCTATAAAACATCTTCGTTTTCTTATTCGGGCTACCTAACCTATTTATTTTTGACCGCCTGATTGCGATCGGACGGACCGGATTAGCCCCTACCCAAACCCCAACCTATATAACCATATCAAACCCTAGTCCAATCCATCCATACCATCCATCGCCACCCACTCACCAAATCCCCCTGGGGATCCGTCCCCATCCAATCAGTGGCTGCGCTCCCGATCCAAAAACTCCTCGACCTCCACTCGCTGCCAACCGCCGCCGCCGCCCAAATCCACCCACTCCTCGTTTTCAGCCGCCATCCGACCACCTCCCTCGATTTGCGCCGCCGTTCAACCGCTTTCTCCAACCAGCGCATACCTCCTGCTCCCTCCCCCACTGTCCATCGCCCGAGCCAACCAGAGGCCTCCCGTGCGCACCCCGCAGCCGCATGCCTCCTCGCCTGAAGTCCTCCTCACCGCCGTCTCGTCACACCGGCTCCAGCCGCCTCTCTGGCGACCCCGCGCCGCTCCGTCGCGCCACCTCTCCCTCTCCATTCCCTTCCTTTCTCGGTTCCTTCCTTCTCCTCTCACATCTCGCTCCCTCTCGCTGATTTTCCTCGCAGGAGCCGCCATGGGGAACCACAACCAGCTCCGCCTCAGAGCTCCGTCCGCGCTACCGTTTGCCCGGATCCGGCGCCGGCCGACCGGATCCACCCGTCTTCACCGTTCTTGGCGCTGTCGGCGCCCCAAGTTCCCCCGCCGCTGCCGTTCTCCGGCCATGAAGCCTAGGCCTCCTCTGCTACCCGCGATGCCCAAGGGCCCGTCCTCGCCACTTTCCAGCGACCTCGACTCCGAGCCAAGTCCCGCGCCGTGCCAAGCTGTCGTCTCATGCCTCGTCGTCAAGTGCCCGCGTTGCCGTCCAGGACCTCGCCGGCCTCCCCTGCTTCTGCTCCGGGAGGAGGACGAGCGCTTCTCTTGCCAAGTCCCCTGCTTCGTTGACCGCGCCCCTCCAGTCCCCCACCTCGTTCGACCCCGCCAGCGTGGACAAGCGCCAAGGCCCAGCTCGCCCTCCAGCTCGCCCGGCCTTCGGTTGCCTCCTCAACAACCGGGCCGAAGCCCATGGGTGAGCAGCCCCGTCCAGACCCCCCCTGCTCCTGTTAGCCCAGTCAGATTCGGCCTGCCATGTTTTTTTCCTGCTCTGGACGAATTTTCCTATTTATCCTGAGACTGCCAGTTTTACAGAAAAACCCTCAACATCATGCATATAATAATTCCAGAACCATGCATCATATTAAAATGTTTTCAACATGTAAAGTGCTTAGGATTCCATCTAGTTTCATAACATGCCACTTTCATCCATGTTTAAAATGTTTAAATGTGTTGTTTGAACTAATTTGCGTAAATGCCATGCTAAAATGCTTTATTTCATAACTAAATAACCGTAACCCGGAATTTAATAAACTTTATATGTAAATGGAGTAGAAAAATGCCTAGTTTAACATGGTGCACTTCATTTTGCTGTTTAACAATATTAAAATATGTTTTAGGACAGAACAGTACCAAATCTAACATATGCACATGAGGATTTTCCAGAATTGTTGTTTGTCGTTTCGGCCTCATTTAAACTTGCCTAAATAGTTAGTTTACTTATAATTCACCTCTTGCCATGTTTAACTACATTTAATATTGTTGGGTACATAACCGAGAGAGAACCAAATGAGTCATGTGGTGTTTCGTCAATATGCAACTCGTTGCATATTAAGCTCCACTTAATTTGTATAATTTGTAGTGTTGTTTGTTGCATTTGCCATGCCATGAATCGTTAAACCGGACATGCATCATACTTGATTGTGCATCATGCCATGTTTATGTGATGGTTGTTTACTATGTTGTTTGTTTCTTTCCGGGTTGTTTCTCTCGTTAGCTTTGGTTTCGTTCCGGAGTTGTGAGGATTCGTTCGACTACGTCCGCTTGTCTTCTTCATGGACTCGTTCTTCTTCCTTACGGGATCTCAGGCAAGATGACCATACCCTCGAAATCACTTCTATCTTTGCTTGCTAGATGCTCGCTCTTTTGCTATGCCTATGCTACGATGCCTATCACTTGCTTATCATGCCTCCCATATTGCCATGTCAAGCCCCTAACCATCCTTTCCTAGCAAACCGTTGTTTGGCTATGTTACCGCTTTGCTCAGCCCCTCTTATAGCGTTGTTAGTTGCAGGTGAAGATGAAGTTTGTTCCTTGTTGGAACATGGAGATGTTGTTCCTTGTTGGAACATGTTTACTTGTTGGGATATCACAATATCTCTTATTTAATTAATGCATCTATATACTTGGTAAAGGGTGGAAGGCTCGGCCTTATGCCTGGTGTTTTGTTCCACTCTTGCCGCCCTAGTTTCTGTCATACCGGTGTTATGTTCCCGGATTTTGCGTTCCTTACACGGTTGGGTGATTTATGGGACCCCCTTGACAGTTCGCTTTGAATAAGACTCCTCCAGCAAGGCCCAACCTTGGTTTTACCATTTGCCACCTAAGCCTTTTTCCCTTGGGTTCTGCAGACTGAAGGGTCATCTTTATTTTAACCCCCGGGCCAGTGCTCCTTCGAGTGTTGGTCCAAACTAGAGCACCGTGTGGGACCATCCCTTGGCAAATTGGGTTACATCGGTACCTGTACGCTTCGCTTATCCGGTGTGCCCTGAGAACGAGATATGTGCAGCTCCTATCGGGATTTGTCGGCACAGCGGGTGGTCTTGCTGGTCTTGTTTTACCATTGTCGAAATGTCTTGTAGCCGGGATTCCGAGACTGATCGGGTCTTTCCGGTAGAAGGAATATCCTTCGTTGACCGTGAGAGCTTATAATGGGCTAAGTTGGGACACCCCTGCAGGGTATTATCTTTCGAAAGCCGTGCCCGCGGTTATGAGGCAGATGGGAATTTGTTAATGTCCGGTTGTAGAGAACCTGAAGTTGACCTTAATTAAAATACACCAACCGCGTGTGTAACCGTGATGGTCTCTTCTCGGCGGAGTCCGGGAAGTGAACACGGTGTTGGAGTTATGCTTGACGTAGGTTGTTCTAGGATCACTTCTTGATCATAGTTGTTCGACCGTGCTTTTGCCTTCTCTTCTCGCTCTCATTTGCGTATGTTAGCCACCATATATGCTAGTCGCTTGCTGCAGCTCCACCTCATACCTTTTACCCTACCTATAAGCTTAAATAGTCTTGATCTCGCGGGTGTGAGATTGCTGAGTCCCCGTGACTCACAGATACTTCCAAAACCAGTTTGCAGGTGCCGATGAAACCGGGCAGGTGACGCATCCGAGCTCAAGGAGGAGCTCGATGAAGATCTTGTTCATTGTGTTGTTTCGTTTCAGTTGATCAGTAGTGGAGCCCAGTTGGGACGATCTGGGGTCTGTGTAGCATTTGGGGTAGTCTTCTTTTATTTTGGTTCCGTAGTTGGACCTTGATTGTATCTGTTTGATGTAATGCTTTACTCATGTATTGCGTGAAGTGGCGATTGTAAGCCAACTATGTATCTCTTCCCCTTATGTATTACACGGGTTGTGTGAAGATTACCTCACTTGCGACATAGCTTTCAATGCGGTTATGCCTCTAAGTCGTGCTTCGACACGTGGGAGATATAGCCGCATCGAGGGCGTTACAAGTTGGTAATCAGAGCCATCCCCGACTTAGGAGCCCCCACTGATTGATCATTTTTAGCGGCCAAGTTGTGTTTATAAAAATGTTTTGAGTCATTTAGTAATTATGTATCGGAAAGTTTAGGAATTCTTTTTACTTCCCAGTCTCCTCACCGCTCTGGTAAGGCATCCTGACGTAGAGTTTTGACTCTTCTCTTCTCAAATTTCACTAAAAAAAATTTAGGATCACGCGGGTATCTTAGAATCGTTCCAATGGTTTTGTGTTGACAACATTATCTTGGTTCCTCCTGTCAGCAGGGGTTTAGTGGAAGTGTCCCGGGGAGTTGAGCTCTGAGGTGTTGTCGTCATAATTTTATCGTTGCAGTTCTGGAATACCTGAGTTTAGTACGCCGACATCGAAAATCTCTTTTGTACAGTTGTTGGTGAGATAACCCTGATAGCCCAGTACTGAGGCGAGTGAGGGAGTATTGCCATAACTCGTATAACGGATGCTTTTCGAAGGTTGAGGTAAACGATTTCCGAAGGTTTCTTGGTTATGTGTTGAAGGATGAATACAGCTGGATCTAGGTAGTGTTAGTTTGGGTGATATATTTTGTGTCCCTTGTATCCCCAACACCTGATTGCATAACCAGAAAGTTTCGGGAGTTTATAAGTGGGAATTCAAGTAGCTCCTAGATTATCTTTCCAACAGACACATGATACGATATGGGATCTATCATATGTTTGTTCCGGCTTATTCTACAAGCCAAATCCTTTGTTTTTGTTCCGTTTTGTGGTATTCGAGTTGCTTCAATGCCAAGTGTTGATTCCATACCTTATTCTAAACGGTGTTCTCATATTTCTATGTGAATACTAATCCTTCTTGATCACTGAGGTTGTCTTTTCAATCCTTTCCAACCGGTGTGTTTCTCTTTAAGTAAATCCGATCATTCCAACATTCGCAAGATCAATTCTAAGCTTTTTCTCAACGGTGTTCGTTTCATCCGACCCAAGTCGTCTTTGTTTTCCCACCCTCCCACCCTTTTCGTCAAGGACTCATATATCCCTAACCAAGTATCCATTTTATTGAGTGAAGTTTCTTCATTCTTTTCCTTTAATGGTTTTATCCGGTGATTTCTCATGAAGACGCTAAGGAATCTTCAACTTTATCATTGTTCCATTCTAATTTTCTTCTCTGGTGGATTCAATTCAAGCTTTGTCGATCATATCTTTCCCTCATTTCAAGTGCTTTCTCATGCCAGTGCCCCCCCTAATCATTCACCTCTCGTTATTCATTTGTTCCGGAGTGCTGAAGATATCTCTGAAGATTCATGTTTCCACTCTGCATCAATTCTAGCTATTTCGAGATCTTACCTTATTCAAGCCATTTAATTCAACCGATGCAATCTCTCTTTTAAAGCAATCGTTCAATGGTGGTTCTTTTGAGTGGGCCCTAACCCACAGGTCTTTTCGCAGGATCTTACCTGACTCTTCTAATTTTCCCGGAGTTATTCTCAAATTCTTTTCCAATTTTGACGTAAGAATGAATTATCATCAGTCAAATGTCTTTCTCCAAGATCTTTCACATTCTTTTCATCGTTGGTTCAATCTTTCTATTCTTCATTATTCCGGAGTGCCTCAACTATTCATTGTGGTGTTTCTCATCGTCATTCTCAACATTTGAAGACCGAAGAAGAGTTTCTCTTAAATCTTGCTCCATTCTCTTCAAGATTCTTGGTTCTAGCTTGATGCCATCCTTTAATAATTGTTTTCGACTGTGAGAATTCTTTTCATACCCATCCGGAGCATTTCATGAGTTGTTTCCACTTCTTTTCTCCGGAGCCATCATCTCAATATTATTCATTCTCAGCTTTCAGATCTCGTTCTCCAAATCTTACCGGTGCATCGTTCAAGTATTCTCTAGTCTACTTGTCATCTCTTGATTCTCTTCTATCTAAAATCTCTCAAGTATCTTCGTTCATTTTCTAATTCTTCCCGGTGTTTCTTTATCTTTCTTCGTTCATTTTCAGTTCTTACGGTGGTTCGTTCAAGAGTTCCCTTCCTTGGTTATCATGTCAATTCATTCGTTCTTTCCAATCCAACCGGTGGTTCCATCAATACCTTCTCAAGTTTACGCTATATCTCTCTTAATCCTTTCTATGAGAATAAGTAGTATGCCAAATCCGTTGCTTGTCATCAATTTATATTGGTGAAGGATACGCATAACATAATTCTTGTTCTTGTTTCATCCAAGTGATTAATTCCTTATTCCGGAGGTTCATCAAAATTCTTGATTTCATTTGTTCATCTTTCTTTCCGGAGTTCCAAGTTTTCTCGGTTATATCATTTCAAACCTTCATTTTATCACTGCAAGGCTTCACCTTGTGTTTTTCAACTTCTCTTTCTTTCTATCATCCTTTTATTACCGGAGTTCTTCATGGAGGCTCTACATGGTGGTTCGTCAAGGATTCCTTTCATTCTTCAATTATTTTTTCAAGATTTCTCTCAAAGTTAAGATCCGCCAAGCTATACTCTAAAGTAAACATGGTGTTCAACACATGTTTTGTTTGGAGGAGTTCAAGCATTTCTTCATCTCGCATTCCGAAGTGCAATTCTTTCTACCTTACCTTTTGAGGTGGTGTTATGTCATTGTTGATAATTTCCCTTCGTGATTCAAGTTGTCGAGATTGAGATATTTTAAATCCATCATTTTCTCTACGTTAAGGAGATCGTTTCAACCTATCAATCCCTCCATTGGAGTTATCTTGGTAAAGATTTCACCTAAAGCCTTCCCTAAGGAATGTTGCTAATTATGGTGCTTATTAATGATCCAAGTTTCTCCTTCTCTTCTCGGTGAAAGAGTTTTCATCTCTGTGATGCTCTCAAGCAATCAATTGTTTTCCATAGTGGCATGTATTCACCTCTAAGTTTTGAGTTGTTTCCATAAGCCCACTACAAGCTTATCCTTTCCTTGTTGGGTTTCTAACAACTCTGTTCTATCCTTCTTTTAAGGATGCTATATCAAATTCATTTGAGGTAGAAGATGTTATTGTCTTCTCCGTTCTTTTCATTCTATTCGTTCTTTTGTTCCGGAGGCATTGTGTTGTTGCTCTCGTCAAGTATCTTCCCATCTTGTCAAGTTATTGTTCTATTCATTCCATGTTCAACCGGAGTGTTGTCAAATTATGTCATTCTTGTTCCTTTGCTATCTCGTTATACCAGTGTGGTTTCATATTCTTTTGGTTCGTTAAGCCCTTGTTTCTTGTCTTTCAACCCACAAGGTTCTTGTAATGTTCCTTGTTCCTCTTTGATAACGGAGTGTTTGCAATCTCCTCATCTCCATTGTATTCTTTCTTTCACTTTGTTCAACCTCTCAAGGCTCGTGGTTTCACTCGTTTGTCGTAGAAGCCACTTTGTTTTACCTCTTCCTCTTCTGTTTCTCTCCGGTGCCATCCTAGATCTCGGGACGAGATCCTCTTGTAGTGGTGGAGTGTTGTAGTGCCCCAAGACCGACGCTCCAGATGCCTTCCATGTTTTGCGTGTCAGCTTTGTTATTTATTTATTTTGTTGCATTCATCATCGCATCATTCGCATTGCATCAACACTCTGTTGCCGTCATTGTTTTCAAACTTGCATCCGCTCGTAGTTGCCGCATCCCCCCTTGCTTTGTTCACCGTTCCGAGACCAACCTTGTTCTTCGTTTTCCCTCTTGCCAAAACCGGAGTCTCTTTGTACAACGCATCGACCCCTCGCCCGTGTCCGAAACTCCCCTTGACCCGACCCGGAATTTCTTTACCGTTGGGTCCGGATCATCCCCAAACATCTATAAAACATCTCCGTTTTCTTATTCGGGCTACCTAACCTATTTATTTTTGACCGCCCGATTGCGATCGGACGGACCGGATTAGCCCCTACCCAAACCCCAACCTATATAACCATATCAAACCCTAGTCCAATCCATCCATCCCATCCGTCGCCACCCACTCACCAAATCCCCCTGGGGATCCGTCCCCATCCAATCAGTGGTTGTGCCCCCGATCCAAAAACTCCTCGACCTCCACTCGCTGCCAACCACCGCCGCCGCCCAAATCCATCCCCTCCTCGTTTTCATCCGCCATACGACCACCTCCATCGATTTGCGCCGCCGTTCAACCGCTTCCTCCAACCAGCGCATACCTCCTGCTCCCTCCCCCACTGTCCATCGCCCGAGCCAACCAGAGGCCTCCCATGCGCACCCCGCAGCCGCATGCCTCCTCGCCTGAAGTCCTCCTCGCCGCCGTCTCATCACACCGGCTCCAGCCGCCTCTCTGGCGACCCCGCGCCGCTCCGTCGTGCCACCTCTCCCTCTCCATTCCCTTCCTTTCCCGGTTCCTTCCTTCTCCTCTCACATCTCGCTCCCTCTCGCTGATTTTCCTGGCAGGAGCCGCTATGGGGAACCACAAGCAGCTCCGCCTCAGAGCTCCGTCCGCGCTACCGTTTGCCCGGATCCGGCGCCGGCCGACCGGATCCACCCGTCTTCGCCGTTCTTGGCGCTGCCGGCACCCCAAGTTCCCCCGCCGCTGCCATTCTCCGGCCATGAAGCCTAGGCCTCCTCTGCTACCCGCGATGCCCAAGGGCCCGTCCTCGCCACTTTCCAGCGACCTCGAGTCCGAGCCAAGTCCCGCGTCGTGCCAAGCTGTCGTCTCATGCCTCGTCATCAAGTGCCCGCCTTGCCGTCCAGGACCCCGCCGGCCTCCCCTGCTTCTGCTCCGGGAGGAGGACGAGCGCTTCGCTCGCCAAGTCCCCTGCTTCGTTGACCGCGCCCCTCCAGTCCCCCACCTCGTTCAACCCCGCCAGCGTGGATAAGCGCCAAGGTCCAGCTCGCCCTCCAGCTCGCCCTCCAGCTCGCCCGGCCTTCGGCTGCCTCCTCACCAACCGGGCCGAAGCCCATGGGTGAGCAGCCCCGTCCAGACCCCCTGCTCCTGTTAGCCCAGTCAGATTCGGCCTGCCATGTTTTTTTCCTGCTCTGGACGAATTTTCCTATTTATCCTGAGACTGCCAGTTTTACAGAAAAACCCTCAACATCATGCATATAATAATTCCAGAACCATGCATCATATTAAAATGTTTTCAACATGTAAAGTGCTTAGGATTCCATCTAGTTTCATAACATGCCACTTTCATCCATGTTTAAAATGTTTAAATGTGTTGTTTGAACTAATTTGCGTAAATGCCATGCTAAAATGCTTTATTTCATAACTAAATAACCGTAACCCGGAATTTAATAAACTTTATATGTAAATGGAGTAGAAAAATGCCTAGTTTAACATGGTGCACCTCATTTTGCTGTTTAACAATATTAAAATATGTTTTAGGACAGAACAGTACCAAATCTAACATATGCACATGAGGATTTTCCGGAATTGTTGTTTGTCGTTCCGGCCTCATTTAAACTTGCCTAAATAGTTAGTTTACTTATAATTCACCTCTTGCCATGTTTAACAACATTTAATATTGTTGGGTACATAACCGAGAGAGAACCAAATGAGTCATGTGGTGTTTCGTCAATATGCAACTCGTTGCATATTAAGCTCCACTTAATTTGTATAATTTGTAGTGTTGTTTGTTGCATTTGCCATGCCATGAATCGTTAAACCGGACATGCATCATACTTGATTGTGCATCATGCCATGTTCATGTGATGGTTGTTTACTATGTTGTTTGTTTCTTTCCGTGTTGTTTCTCTCGTTAGCTTCGGTTTCGTTCCGGAGTTGTGAGGATTCGTTCGACTACGTCCGCTTGTCTTCTTCATGGACTCGTTCTTCTTCCTTGCGGGATCTCAGGCAAGATGACCATACCCTCGAAATCACTTCTATCTTTGCTTGCTAGATGCTCGCTCTTTTGCTATGCCTATGCTACGATGCCTATCACTTGCTTATCATGCCTCCCATATTGCCATGTCAAGCCCCTAACCATCCTTTCCTAGCAAACCGTTGTTTGGCTATGTTACCGCTTTGCTCAGCCCCACTTATAACGTTGTTAGTTGCAGGTGAAGATGAAGTTTGTTCCTTGTTGGAACATGGAGATGTTGTTCCTTGTTGGAACATGTTTACTTGTTGGGATATCACAATATCTCTTATTTAATTAATGCATCTATATACTTGGTAAAGGGTGGAAGGCTCGGCCTTATGCCTGGTGTTTTGTTCCACTCTTGCCACCCTAGTTTCCGTCATACCGGTGTTATGTTCCCGGATTTTGCGTTCCTTACACGGTTGGGTGATTTATGGGACCCCCTTGACAGTTCGCTTTGAATAAGACTCCTCCAGCAAGGCCCAACCTTGGTTTTACCATTTGCCACCTAAGCCTTTTTCCCTTGGGTTCTACAGACTCAAGGGTCATCTTTATTTTAACCCCCGGGCCAGTGCTCCTTCGAGTGTTGGTCCAAACTAGAGCACAGTGCGGGACCATCCCATGGCAACTTGGGTTACATCGGTACCTGTACGCTTCGCTTATCCGGTGTGCCCTGAGAACGAGATATGTGCAGCTCCTATCGGGATTTGTCGGCACAGCGGGTGGTCTTGCTGGTCTTGTTTTACCATTGTCGAAATGTCTTGTAGCCGGGATTCCGAGACTGATCGGGTCTTCCCGGTAGAAGGAATATCCTTCGTTGACCGTGAGAGCTTATAATGGGCTAAGTTGGGACACCCCTGCAGGGTATTATCTTTCGAAAGCCGTGCCCGCGGTTATGAGGCAGATGGGAATTTGTTAATGTCCGGTTGTAGAGAACCTGAAGTTGACCTTAATTAAAATACACCAACCGCGTGCGTAACCGTGATGGTCTCTTCTCGGCGGAGTCCGGGAAGTGAACACGGTGTTGGAGTTATGCTTGACGTAGGTTGTTCTAGGATCACTTCTTGATCATAGTTGTTCGACCGTGCTTTTGCCTTCTCTTCTCGCTCTCATTTGCGTATGTTAGCCACCATATATGCTAGTCGCTTGCTGCAGCTCCACCTCATACCTTTTACCCTACCTATAAGCTTAAATAGTCTTGATCTCGCGGGTGTGAGATTGCTGAGTCCCCGTGACTCACAGATACTTCCAAAACCAGTTTGCAGGTGCCGATGAAACCGGGCAGGTGACGCATCCGAGCTCAAGGAGGAGCTCGATGAAGATCTTGTTCATTGTGTTGTTTCGTTTCAGTTGATCAGTAGTGGAGCCCAGTTGGGATGATCGGGGATCTGTGTAGCATTTGGGGTAGTCTTCTTTTATTTTGGTTCCGTAGTCAGACCTTGACTGTATCTGTTTGATTAATGCTTTACTCATGTATTGCGTGAAGTGGCGATTGTAAGCCAACTATGTATCTCCTTCCCTTATGTATTACATGGGTTGTGTGAAGATTTCCTCACTTGCGACATTGCTTTCAATGCGGTTATGCCTCTAAGTCGTGCTTCGACACGTGGGAGATATAGTCGCATCGAGGGTGTTACAGGCCCCAGCTGTGGCGACACCTACGCCTGCAGGGGAGGGTGACCGCGATGCACGGGCTTCTCCTGCCCACTCGTCCTTGCGGGGCTTGGCCGAGCTGGCCGGGGCGTCAACCCCCGTGGCTCAAGTGACCTCCGAGGTGCTCTTGTCTGGCGCTGCTGCTACGGCAGGGGAGGCGCGGCGGACTCCACCTCCGGACGCTGTGGCTTCGCCGCCACTATCTTCTCCTTCCGTTCCACTTGCCGCTGCTTCCACGACCCCTCCTGCTGCCTTGAAGCGCACTGATGCTTCTCCGCCTTCTTCTTCCATCTTGGAGCGGGCTGTTGCTGGACTGGACCGGCTGTGGCAGGATCTTCTAGGCGCCGACCCTCGCCTGGTGGCCGAGCGCCTGGAGCTGGCCTCGGGGTGGATTCGCTCCGACGCCTCGATTCGGGCAGCGCTGGTTCAGGCCTCAACGGCCTGTGACGGGGAGAGGGAGGCCACCCTCGAGGCAAAGGCTGCCCGTGACGCGGCCCTGGGAGAGGCGGTTGGCATCCGCGACCGCTGCAAGGAGCTGGAGGACGAGTTGCAAGGCCTGCGGGATCAGCTTGCAGAGGAGACCCGCCTTCGCCAAGAGCAGGAGAAGGGGGTGAAGGCTCGCGAGGCGGCGCTCGAGGACCGGGAGGCGAAGCTCAAGAAGCGCCGCAACCACCTAGGCGCATTGAAGAAGGAGCTGGAGACGACGAAGGCCGAGCTGGACGCCAAGGCCCGGGTCCTTGCCGAGGATCGCGTGGCCTTCGCGGACATGGAGAAGGATGCTCGCGCTTCACTGAAGACGCTTTACGAGAGTGGCATGGATAGCCCGCTGGCTGGTGACGGGGACGGCCCCGCCAAACTGCTTCCCTTCTTGGTGAAGGCTCTTGGAGATGTCGCCCTTGGACTCGCTCCCACGGCTGAGGCCGAGGCATGAGTCCTGTCTTCTGCCGCGCTGACGCGGGTCTTCGCCCATGTCTACCTTCGCGATCCCAGCGCCGACCTCGACAGCCTGCTGGAGCCGGTGAGCGGCGAGGGCGCCGCTGCCGCTGTCGAGGCCGTGAAGGGGCGCGCAGAGGCGCTGCTAGGGAAGTTCTGGGCCTTTAGCACCAAGCCGAAGCGAGACGCTGCCGGCCTCACTACTCCACAAGGCGAAGCCACTCCATGCGACTCCGCTGCCGACAAGTGACTCCGCTATCGTTCCTGTTCTTCTTTCGATTCCTGCACATGCACGACGCTTCGGGGAGGCACTTAAATTTGCGTTTGGTACCAAGGCAACAGTATGGGTTGTAATATTTAATTTTAAGTTCCTTGAATTTTATGTTCCCCTTCCCTACTTGCTTATGTCCTACGCCGGCAGAGCCCGACCCTGCGCATGCCTCACCCAGCATCAGCCCCGACCGGAAACCAGGACGGGACCAAAGGAATGAGGGGCCATGTGACAAGTTAGGCTCCTGAGTCGCGATGCTCAGGAGTCCCCCTTGGCGCACGAACAACAATTAGGGAAGCGCGATGTAGATGCGTTTCTCGTTCTACGTCTGCAGAGCCCGACCCCGCGCGTACCTCACCCAGCATAGCCTTTCGGAACTAAGGAGTGAGGGGCTACGGAGTCAGTTAGGCTCCTGAGTCGCGATGCTCAGGAGTCCCCCTTGACGCGCAAACAGCATGAGATGGAATGTAGGCGGGGCTACCGTTCTACGTCTGCAGAGCCCGACCCCGCGCGTACCTCACCCAGCATAGCCTTTCGGAACTAAGGAGTGAGGGGCTACGGAGCCAGTTAGGCTCCTGAGTCGCGATGCACAGGAGTCCCCCTTGACGCGCAAACGGCCTTCGTACCTTGGCTCCGCTCGGGGAGAGACGCGCGACGAACCAGGCCCGAGGGGCCTGGCTGGGGCGTACGGCTGGGCGTGACCCAGTCGTAGCCCCCGTGCCCAGCCCCCTCGCGCGGCGCTCCCGGGGGGGAGGCGTTGCGATGAGGCCGACCACTGAGCTCTGGGCTCCCTGAGGTTAACGCGGCCCGGAGGCCACCCTCAGTTGTTTATCACCAGCGCGGAGCATAGCGCTTCCGTATGTGTACGGGCATAGCCGCTCCTCGGCAGTGTCGTCAGCCAGTGCGGAGCATGGTGCTTCCACTGGTACGTGGGAAGGGGCTCCCCTCCGGGAGGAGCCCCCGGGGCGTGTACAGCCCCGCCCTGACACGTGGCTGGCACGATAGAGCTAGGTGAGGTGTATCTGGGCACCCGTGAGCCAGCGCGGGACTCACGAGGCCCTACCTCTAGGCGGGTTGCGCCTGGCACTGGGCCGTATCTTGAGATGTGTTCCTGCAAAATCTGGTTAGATGCCGGCACTCTACGTCCTCGGGTCCCGGCCCTCGAGCTTGTCTCAGCCGTCGCTGGTATGCCAGGTCGCGATGCCGTGGACAAGGCCAGAGGGTGAGGGCTGGAAAGCCAGTAAGAGCCCTGAGTCGCGATGCTCAGGCACCCCCCTTTTAACGTGCAAGTGGTCGACATGAAGAAGATAAGGTGCCGTGGATGGCATCAAGTAATCAAGCATGATGCATAATTGGAGATAAACGCGGAAGGGATACATGCCGCTGGGCCTAGCCCGAGTGGCCTGGGGATGATGCAGCCCGAGGGGCGCCCCCAGCAAAGCAAGCTAGCGACTGAAAAGATAAAAAGGGATACATGCCACAGGGACGGACCCACGCGGCCTGGGAATGACGCAACCCTGGGAGGGCGCTCCCAGCTGGGAATGAAACTTGAAAGGTGTCACCTGAAGATGTCGTCGGTGCAGTGGCGTTGGTGCAGCAGACTCGGTGGGCTACGGAAGCCGATCCTCACGAGCCCCCAGGCCCAGGGGCCTCGGGAGGCTCCGGAGGCACTGGTGGCTCCTCATGAGCAGCCTCCATCTCCGCCAGGGCCGTGGAACACCTGTCTTCTTGCGCCTCCAAGATGCTCCTCATGAGGCGCTGGTACGCCGCAGCCACGCTCGGCAAGCCATAAGGCATGCGAACATAACTGTGGGGTGGTCCTCCGCAGCGCCCCACTTGTGAGGGCCAGAGGCGCTCCGCCGTGGCGATCCGGTTGAGCCCTGGTACGTCGACACAGACGCGCAGCCCACCATCCTCGCCTGGATGGGGAGCCACAGCAGGCGGGCGACGGCAACCTCTCATGATCCTTGACTCCTGTAGTTCTTGAATGGCCTTGCTAACAAACTCCTACTGGTCTGACATTCTTTCCTTGGCTTCCTTTCGAGGGAAACATGCTTCGAAACACGCCTCCACATGGTGCCCCAGTGCCTCCCTCGTGACCTTGGCGAGGTCGGTGGCCCTCCAGGTGAGAGCCCCCAAGCCCTGCCTGAGGGGGGCGCCGGGCACGCTTTCCTATTGCGATTGAAGGAGGATCCCCCTGGGCAGACGTGGGCCCTGAAGGGCTTGCCTCCTGAGGGACTGAGCCCGACGTCGTCTTCTTCTTCTTGGGGGCGGTCTCAGGAAGCCTCCTGCTTCCGCGATCTGGGTCTTCTAGTGACGCGGCCTGAAAGGCTCGCTCCAGGGAACACACTGCATCCTTCTCTTGACATGGCACCGTGATGACGCCGCCGCTTCCTGGCATCTTGAGGACGTTGTAGCCGTGGTGAGTCACGGCCATGAACTTGGCCAGCGCTGGGTACCCGAGGATGGCGTTGTACGGCAGGCGGATGTGGGCGACGTCGAAGTCGATGAGCTCGGTGCGGTAGTTGTTGCGGGCCCTGAAGGTGACTGGGAGGCGGACCTGCCCAATCGGGACCGTGGAACCATTGGTGACTCCGGAGAAGGGCTTGGTTGGCTGGAGCTGGTCATAGGGCACTTGGAGGTTGTTGAATGTTTTCACTGACAAGACGTTGAGCCCTGCCCCTCCGTCGATGAGGGTCCTGGTGACCAGAACGTTGCTGATGACTGGGGAACAAAGCATTGGGAGGACTCCGGCTGTGGCCGCGCACTTGAGCTGGTCTGCTGAGCTGAACGTGATGACGCAGGCCGACCACCTGAGGGGACGCGTTGCTTCGAGTTTGGGAAGAACTGCATTTACTTCGCGAGCAAACTGCTTGAAGATACGTTGAGAGGCTGGGGCTTGAGCTCCGCCCAGGATGCAGGCGATTGCGCGAGGCTCTTGGAAGCCCCCAGCCCCCTCGTCTTGGTGGCGGTCTTCATTCCTTCTTGGCTGAGGCGGCAGGCCTGGGTTGCCATGAGGGCGATCCTCACGAGGCTGGTCCCTCCAGTCCCCCTCGCGAGGCGGGTCACGCCAGCGGTCCTCGCGAGGTTGGTCACGCCAGCCTTGACGTGGGCCACGATCTTCCCAGCGTCCCGGGTTCCTTCCTCCTCCTCGGTCGTAGCCCCGGTCAGGTCAGGGCGTCGGCCGACTCTTCCTTATCGCACGGCGCGGAGTTCTTGGCATTCATTGGTGTTGTGGGTGTGGAGGTCGTGGTACACACAGTACCGGCTGCCCCTGGAGGATTCGGGCAGATCCTTGCCCCGCTTGGTGTCCGGCTCTGCCGCGAGCACGGCAGCCCCCTTGCGCTTCACGTCCTTGGCCTTGGGCTTCTTCTCTTCTGGGTCTGCGGCAGGCAGCTCGAGGAGGGAGAGGCGTCCCTCCTCAGCCCTGGCGCACTTGGTCGCCAGGTTGAGCAGCTCCAGGGAGGTGCAGAGGTCTTCATGCATCGCCAACTCCTCCTTCATCTTGACGTCGCGCACACCATCGGAGAAGGCCGAAATGATGGCTTCCTCGGACACCCTGGGGATCTTGAGGCGCGCACTGTTGAAGCGCTGGATGTACTTTTGCAGGGTCTCTCCAGGTTGCTGCTTGATGCGGCGCATGTCGCTCACGGCGGGAGGCCGGTCGCGGGTACCTTGGAAGTTGGCGATGAAGCGAGTACGCATCTGGTCCCAGGAGGAGATCGTGCCTGGGGCCAGGTTCAGGAGCCAAGTGCGAGCACCTTCCTTCAGCGCCATGGGGAACCAGTTCGCCATGACCTTTTCGTCCCCACTGGCAGCTTCGATTCCCAGCTCGTAAAGCTGGAGGAACTCTGTGGGATCAGTCGTGTCATCGTAGCGAGGGGGCAGGTCCGGCTTGAACTTGCCGGGCCATGCGACTCCGCGCAGCTCGGCGGTGTAGGCGCGGCAACCAGCGGTGGCCGCGGGAGGTTTCGGTTGAGGGAGAGCTTGGCCTTGTGGGTCCCCTTGCGCCGCAGCTGGGAGCAGCACGGGGTCTTGATGTGCCGGAGCCGGAGCGGGGTCTCGGCGAACCGGAGCTGGGAGCGCCCGGGCGGCCTCTTGCGGTCGCGGGACTTCTTGGCAGCTCCGTTCCTGCTGGGCCAGCGCATGACGGAGCGGGTTCCGCCCAGGAGCTGCGCGCCTTGGGGCCATGGCATCTTCTTGGAAAGGAGGCGGCTGGAATGCCCTCGGGGCTTCATTGCCCACGCGGGGCGGGGTGCGGCGCAGCGGTGCGGAAGGCGCGGGAGAGCCCCCTGCGGCGCGGACGAGCTCGGCGATGCGGTCGAGCCACTCCTCGTAGACGTCGTCGACGGGGCGGTATCGCAGGAGCTCGTTCGTCGCGATGAGCGCAGCTCGAGCCTCCAAGGGCGCGCGAAGCGCGTCCGACGAAGAACCGGCCGGGGTGAGCGACGGAGTGGCGGTGCGGCCATCTCGCCGCACGGACGGGTGCTGAGAGGATGCTTGCTGCTCGTTCCCCGTCGGGCCGGTGGCGGCGTTGACGGCGGGCGACGGGGAACGACGAGGACGCCACCGACGGGGGCCGTCTGGACGGCGCGGGAAGTGATGGCGGCCTAGCGCTCGGCGCGGGCCCGACGAGCGTCAGACATGGATGCGACGGTCGGAGGAGAGCGGAGCGGTGGAAGACGGATTCCGGCGCACCCCTACCTGGCGCGCCAAATGTCGGATCACGGGTTCCGGCAGACCCTTAAGGTTCGAACTCTGGGGTGCGCGCGGAGATCGTGCCCTCCACCTCTCTGTCTCGTAAGGATCTAACTACTGCAAGAACAACACAAGAGACACAGAGTTTATACTAGTTCGGGCCACCGTTGTGGTGTAATACCCTACTGTAGTTTGTGGTGGGTGGATTGCCTCTTGGGCTGATGATGAAGAACAGTACAAGGAAGAACAACCTCGCGAGGGTCAGTTCTTGGCTAGCGGATGAACTGTTGGAGGAGTCCAATCGACCTTCTCTCTCTCTCTCTGGATGCCTCTTTTCTGGCTGCCTCTACTCTGGGGGTGGCTAATCCTATTTATAGGCAAAGGCCCTGGGCCTCTTCCCAAATATTGAGCGGGAAGGCGCCAACAATTGGCCATTTTGAAGAGGAACATCTGGTACACTTATCCTGACTAAAGTTGGTCTTCGCCTGCCAAAGGCCCTGTGGTGACGCTGTCCTGGGCTCCATGGTGACCTCCTTCCCACCGTTGGACTGGTCTTGGTCTCGTTGCACCGAAATGGGTGCCTTTGCTTGATCCTCTCGCCTGCGCTTGCCCCTTTTGCACCAAAGAGGAAAGGGAGACGCTGCGCAGGCTGGCGCCCGCCTAGCACCCTTGGTCGTCATGGCTTGCGTCATGGGCACCTCGTGAGGTACCCGCCTTGATCTCTCCGCCTCCTCGCGAGCCAGCCTGAGGAGGCCGTGCTTGAGAAAGCGCCATGTCGTCCGCCTCGCGAGGCTTGGCCCCTCGCGAGGGTCTTGAGCCTTGTGCTGATGAAGATGGGCCACGCTGGGCCCCCATTTGAGCCACGCCGCAAGCCGCAGGCAGGCAAGTCTGGGGACCCCCGTTCCCAGAACGCCGACAAGCTGCCCGACACGCGCCGGTCGACGTCCGGCTACGCCGTCTTCCTCGGCGATTCCCTCATCTCCTGGTCATCCAAACGACAGGTCACGGTGTCCCGGTCCAGCGCGGAGGCTGAGTACCGCGCGGTTGCCAATGCGGTTGCTGAAAGCTGCTGGCTTCGACAACTTCTCGGCGAGCTCTCCATCACACTCCCTCGCGCCACCGTGGTCTTCTGCGACAACATCTCCTCCGTGTACATGGCGGCCAATCCCATCCATCATCGCCGGACGAAACACATCGAGCTCGACATACATTTCGTCCGTGAGAAGGTGGCTCTCGGGCAGCTGCGCGTGTTGCATGTCCCTACGACCCAACAGTTCGCGGACGTGCTCACCAAGGGGTTGCCTACGGCGGCGTTCGAAGAATTCCGGTCCAGTTTATGTGTCCGTCCACCGGACGCTCCAACTGCGGCGAGTGTTAGTAGTCTGTAGTTAGCCCACTCTCTCCCACTCTCTCTGGCACGTCATGCATGATCCCACGATCTCCATGCACGTCGCCCGCGCTCTCATGCGCTCTCTATACATGTACCTATATAAGCAAGTGCAATACAGCGGCAGCACCCAAGGTGCGATAGCCTTCATTTTCCCCAAATCACAATGCCACACCTGCAACATTGCTGATCTAAGCTTTTGTCTCCGTGTCGAAAAATGATCTGCGGGAACTGTTCTCGCAGCCACCCATGTGCAAATGTGAGAAGCTTGGGGAAGGGTCTAGCCTGCTTCTCTGTCCCCACCGCTGGTTTTGTGAAGCAAGAGCAATTCTAGTCGATCCCCTAAAAAGTAGAGGAGTATTCGACCGAGTAAAACTTCGTGGAGTATATTTACTCTACTAAGTATTGGTCGGTTCTAGCGATCCCCTAAATTTTGCGGAGTAAAAATCAAATTTAGATAAGATGAACATAGATTTGATTTAAACAAACTTCTGAACCTAAATTCTACACATAATTTACATTACCATCCGCCGAAACATAGTCTAGTTTAAACCGATACTAAAACTTGAATTTAAACATAAACTAAAACTTAAATCTAACCAAAACTTAGTCGCTAACCGACTTTGTGAGAGACAGCCAATCCATCCTAGGGATGCCACCGCCCGTGGGGTCAGGCCTTGTGCCGTCATCGTCGCAGCCGGGGAAACCACTCTTAGATGTCGAAGCCGTCGTCGTTGCCGCCTCCTCTACCACCGTCGTCCTCCTTGTCGCTTAAGAGGACGATGATGTTCACCCCGCCAGCAGCTCGCTCCTCGTACGGCTTGTGCTCCGCCTCCACTAGCTCAGGGTACTGGCAGCAGAGGTCGACCATGCACGATTCGTTGGTGGCCTTCACCGCGAGCCATTCCCTCGCCTCCCAGTCCTCCCGAGCCACCACCGCATTCACCACTCCCGGCGGCGGTGGCTCGGGAGAACACCGTAGACAAAGCTAGGACTACAAATGTCAAGTGTTGGGGGACTGAGTAGTGCGTAGGTACAATCGAGTGATTATTGACTGATCTAGCCCCTTCAAATATTTACGATAATCCTCTTTCATACTGGACAAACCAATTCCTTTCGCAGACCTACGTTTGCAGCAGCAGCACCACCTCTCCATCCAACTCATCGAGCCATCCCCCCATGTCGAGGACACCCTGTGCTTCCAGAGCTCGCAGTCGTGGTCGACGACGAGGCGCCTCAGCTCGGCGCAGGTGCTCGCCACCCTCAAGAGGTCTAGGCGTCAACGAGCCTCGCCAGGATTGCCAAGATGATGTCGCCGGGGAGCAGCACGAAGGCATTCGCACGGCGCAGGTCGACGAGGGCACCCCGGCACAGCTTCTCGGTGAGCTGCCTCCAGAGCGCGGCCAGCTCGCGGTCGCAGGCGCCATGGCTGGTCAGCGCCCGCGCGGTGTCGTCCAGGCCGCCGGACACGAGCGGCGCCGCGACGCGCGCGTCCGCGCACGCCCAGTGCAGGCCTGGCCCTCGGCCTTGGTCGGATCTGACGCGCACGTAGAAGACGATGCGCATCCCGTGCGCGCTCATCCTCAGCACGACCGCGTCCCCAGGCCCGGCGCGGCGTACCGGAGGGAGAGCGTCGAGGCCGTCGCGCCGACCAGCCTTGGAACCCGGCCGGACTTTGGGGGGACGGCGTACGGGTGGGACACTAAGCTGGTGTCGAGGAAGGCGGCGTGGACGACGGTTAATGAGACGGCAAGGAGGCGCTCGACGTCCCACCGGCCGGAGCCGGCGTCTATTACCCTATGGAGGGGCGAGGTCTCCGTCATGGCTCTTTCTGCTTAATGGGCGACTCGGGTGGCGATTAGGGTTCCCCCGCGTCGCCACCCCCTTCCCCCGCTCTCCCCTTGCCGCCACCTGAGGATCTCGCCGAGCTCTATCCCGCGGACGCCCGGGAAGGTGGCGGCGAGGCCTCTGACGCTCGGTTCCTGGCGGAGGTTCCCGGATCTACGGCGGCGGCCCTTCTTGGCGAGGCAACGGCGTCCTCCTCGGCTGGAGCCGGTTGCGGGTGATTCTGGCCAGCGTGCTCGACCATGCGGGTGCTGAGCCGCCGCCGAGGGTTGGCTACGGTGCGGAGTTCCCCCTCCTCGCCGGATCTGAGGTCTGGCTCCTTCCTCTTTGACTCCCTCATCACCCTGTTTCCAGGCTCTAGTGTCTTGCGCACCGGATCTGGAGTTGGTGTGTGCTCGGTGGTGAGGTCTAGGACTGCAGGAAACCGTTGGTTGGCATGTTTGGCTCGGCGGCAGCGACGCCATAGGCGCCGTTCTTCCTCCTTGGTGGTGCAGCCGAAGGTCCTCACCTCCCCACCCTCGTTCCCCCCTCCCGGGTGAAAGCCCAAAATCTGGCTAGGATTGGGCGGCAACGGCGCGTCCCGTGTCGTGCTCCTCCTTGGAGGTGCCGCCTGGGGAGGGATCGTGTTCGGGTGAGGTGGGTCAAAGGTTGGAGCTTTGGGCGGCTCTGGTTGTCTGGTGGCGGCGGTTCCGTCGGGATTTGCTTGGCTGACATTGTCTCCGTTCCCCTCATGGGTGGAGCCCACTGGTTGCGGCGTGTTTGTCACAAGGCTGGCGGTGTGGCGCCTTCGATCCTGCGGTAGGGGATAGGGTTCCCCTTCCCAGCAATAGCAACACGTCCCGACTGTGGGCTCCCGGTTTTCTTCTTCTTCAACGGCTGACGGGCCTTGCTCCTCGACGTTCTGCGGTCCTCCTTGATGTCCTTGCTGGCCGTTCTTCAGCAGCTGCCCCCCGGTGGCTTTCCTGCAGCTTACTGGTGTCCTATGTTGCGGCAGTATGGTGGGTGTGGTGTGCTCTTTGGCCATGGGGTTGTGCTCTGCGGTTGCTCCAGGTCTGGAGGTCGGCACCTCTTCTGCTCTAGGGTGAGCGCCTCTCAGGTCTGCTGGTTCGACGCCTTTCGATCCAAGGCGAGAGGGAAGGGTCCCTCTGCGGCACGAGAGGAGGAAGATGTTTCGATCTCTCCATCATGAGTGTCAGCCCAGTTCATGCCCACACTCTGTTTTAGCAGATCCTCATCTTGCTTGCTAGTCGCTACCCTCGGTACCAGTTTGTTGCGGTCTTCAGCTAGTGCAAGCAATGGGCTTTGTTTTCTTTTCTTTCGTGCGTGTGCGCTGCGTTGAGTTGTAAGCTCCCTAGAATGCTCCCTTGTATCGTTGGGCCAATGTTTCTGTTGTGTGTTTGTAATTCCTGGCTGGTTGATGGCTTTGTTAATTCAAAGCCGAGCTCTTCGCAAGCGTTCGTTCTAAAAAATTTGGCTCTTTTTGCTTCATTCTATAAAGTGGGGAGGGGTGGGGGGGGGGGCGACCCCCTTTCATTCAAGAAAAAGGTCTCTGTCATGGCTAGGACGTGATTGCTCGATCAATCACCCGAAGATGGAGATGGAGGAGTTGTGCGCTCGGGTTCTATATCTGGGAAGGATGACGGCGCGCGGGAGGCATGCAACTGGAGCTAGGATTACGAGTAGGGCAACAAGGCCGCAAGGGCAGGAGTGTGTGCCATCGGATTCACAAATCTGTGGTCGTACGGTCGATCCCCACTGTCGTCCGATGAATTTGTTTAGGGAGTCGTGGCCTCGTGGGATGGATGTGTGGCATGTATTTGTTTTCTTCCTGAGAGCATCTACAGCAGGAGTTGACAAATCCGACCCCTCAAAAGCCTGAGAACGTGCGAGCATGAACAGTGATCGGTCACGCCTCAAATTTCTTTTTTTATAATCGAACACGATGCAATCCACACCGTGCGGCTCAGGTAATGCCATCCGGCTACCAAAATTTGGCATTTGTTCCTACATGCTCGGATCATCCACTAGCTATAGAGAAGATCATCCACTGTTGCCATTACCATTCCCGGCGCCCTTGCCATCCATCTCATGAAAGTAGCGGCCGAAAACGCGGTACGGATCAAGGCGGATCTGCTCTTCGTCTGAGTTGTCCCCTGTTGCCCCTGCTCCTTCTCCTGGGGGAAGTCCGGCCATGTCGGACAGTCCAATTTTGCTCTTGGGCGAGGGCACACGTGTTACTCCGCTGCTGCTGCTTCAAGATACGGGCGCGGATGGCTTCCTCCTCTGCGGCAGCACGCGCTGCCGCACCCGCCGCCGCCATGTTGGAAGCGAGGTGGTCCTCGGCCACCCTCATCTTCTCCTTCCCACGGTGGGCACACCGGTCCCGGTAGCACTTATAGTTTGGCGGAACGGTGACAAGGAAATGGAGTTTGGAAGTCTCTTGGGAGGACCGTGATGATCCAGCCCCGGAGGATCCGAGCGCCCGATGCACCGCAATGGAGTCATGCCGGACAGATCCCGTCATCGATCGCACGCAGTCCGCCCGAGAGCGACGGAGTGCAATGTGAACGGCCATTGCCTCCTCCACCCCGCATGGGACAACAGGCCAATCGATGGATCCGGACTGGTCAGAGTCAGATTTGCTGCCCGCCATGACAGGGAAGGCCGAAAATCACCGGATGGGAGTTTGGGGGGGGGGGGGGGGGGGGTGGAGTGCAGCGGCTAGGGTTTGTTCTAGGGTGCGGATGGGGACGATTATATGTGGGGTTGGGTGAGCCAGCGTGGGCCGGGTCCGACGTAGCTGACGCACCCGGTCGCGCCCAGGACTCCCCATATTCACCCATATTTAGGCTGGATAGGAGGGGTGCTGGTCAGTCTGAGCGTTTGAGACACCCGTCTGGATCGGGTTTCTTTGACCGGTCACTGACTTGACTGGGCGTATGAGGAGGGTTTGAAGCGCCCGGCTATAGATGTTGTAAGGTTCTGACCGAAAAATCGAAGGCCACACTATGCACACCTAGTGTTTCCATTGTACAACTACTGCGCATGCAGTTCAGTACTCCACTGAAATAAAACACAAAATACCTTCAGAAAGTAGTCAGAGCCTTTGGTTTCTTGCCCTTTACTCATCTTAAAAAATCTCATACCCAATAATAACTAGCTAGATAAAGAAGACAGCTGATGTACAAAATCCGAAAACAATGTAATTAATGTATTGACATGTTATATTGTAGGGTAATCAATTAGAAATCAGTATCTTCCCCCACAGATTGGGATGGTTGGGGTTTTCAAGCTCCAAATTGGGTGTCCAGTAGAGACATTCCCCCCACAGTACTTAGTACTACGTACTTACTCAAAAAATTGCAGTTCGACACAAGCGTGCAGAAGGAACTATATGATAAAACTGAAGTAAGATTTGCGGTGACAATACTAAACTACTGTGTTTCTGGAGGCAATGCATCACTCCAAAACCTCGTCTGGCAGCCGGAGGTCTTTGATGGTGCAGTTCTGTATTCTCGTGTTAATAGGCTCTTCCCAGTCCCTGAACGTGGGCCAACATTTAGTGACATCCAGCAGCTCAAGGCGTGGGCAATGGTCGAGGAGGGCGTTGAGTAGCTGTATCTGAAAACAGCCATCCGACATGACGAGGCGCTCCAGCAGAGGGAGCTTCTTGATGATCTCCGTGATAAGTTTTCCGTCATCGATGTAAGGCCAGCCTGTGACACAGAGCTTCCTCAGCAACGGCGCCCTGCAGGTCATTAGGAGAGAGATAGTCAATTATACTGTAATTAGAGTCGATGCATCCTAGATGAAAGTTGGTCAGGATTCGGGAGTATGTACGTGCCTGTTGGCGAGGTAGACTAGGACATCGGCCTCGACGTGGCCGCTGAATGACTCGCACCGGCCGGCGCTGCGCTCCACCGCGGCGCGCGCCATGGCCTTCCATCCTGCCGGCAGTGGCAGTTCGTCCCACGAGCAGTACTCTTCGTGCTCTTCGTCCCACGGATCGGGACGTAGGTCGATGTGCCGCCACAGCAGGGGCACATCCTTGGCTAGCCGCCGCCAGGGCGAGCACGCGAGCCCTGCGCCGCTGAGGATGTCGGTCTGCGGGAGTTTGCTGAGGATGATGCATAGGACGTCGCCGGGCAACGACGCCCAGTTCCTCCACTCGTCCGGCGAGGCAACGTGCATGGTCCTCCTCGCGGCGGCGACTCGAAGACGAATGGCGGTCGGGTAAGTTAGGGTTTTGCTTTTCCTTTTGTTCTCCTTCTAATCCATCCTACCTAATTGTTTTGGGGAAACGTTTCGAGCCGGGCGACCGGCCACAGCTTCCGCCGGTCGCACGCTCATTGTTGGATTGCCACGAATCGTGCCTCTGCAATCTATTCATCTGGAACATACCAGACGACCCAGCACACCTTATCTCTTCTGTTCGTGACGAGGACCAGCAATTCGTCTATCCCCGCATCTTTCTCCTTGATGCCACCATTGATGCGCCTTCAACTCAGGGTCGTCCACGCACGCCAAAGCACCCCCTCCCCTCCCTGAATAAAGCGGAGACAAAAATATTCGGTCAAAAGGCCAACTGAAATTACCGAATTTCAGTGAATTTCACTTTTCGTTTCGGTCAAAAGGCAAAAATATTCACTTGAAATCAATTAAATATTTGATTTTTCTGAAAATATTTTTGAAAAATATTTGAATTTATGTGTACTACTTAAATTGCTGAAATATTTTGGCCGAAAGGTAAATATTTCAATGACTGCTGAATTTAATGAAATTCAGTGAATTTCATCGAAATCTCACTAAAAGTGAAAACGATGGCCACGCTACGACCGCCAACTGGTGTTGGGACGATGACCATGGGGTGCTACGTCGATGACACAGGGATGCTGGAACCGGTCGATCAGGCTGCTAGGACAGGCACCAGCGAGAGCTGGAACCAGCCATCAAGGATCCTATGACCAGCGCCACGCGTTGCTACAACAGCAATGTTGGGGATGCTGCAACCAGGCCACCGGGAGCTGGAACCGGCTGGCTGAAAAGTTGCAAGCCACACTGGGGCATTGCTACGACGATGACACCTAGGAATGCTGCAACTGGCATGTTTGGTGCTACGACTGGCATCACTAGAAACTGGAACCGACTGGCGGAAAAGCTGTAAGCCGCGCTGGGCATTGCTACGATGGCGACGCTAAGGATGCTGCAACCATCATGTTTGGTGCTACGACGGGCATCAACGGGAGCTGGAACCGGCGGGTGGAAAAGCTGCAACCTATTGTCTTCAATGGTGTGCACGGTGAGCATGGAGAGCCCGTGAACACGGTGTGCTGGATTTGCAACAATGATGACCGCCATAGTCATGTATATCTCTGGAAAAAAAAATCCGAAATTGCAGTCTGAAACTGTGCATAGATATAAGTTAAACTATATCCTCATCGTGATTGACCACGTTGAACAAATGGTTTCCAACCCAAACTTTTTTTTTTTTGAGGATATTTCCAACCCAAACTTGATATCATCATATCAGGGGCAGATTTGTTTTGTACTATTTTTTCGATGTTGGTATTTTGTTTTAATACTCAACTTAACCTTTTTTAGTTTCTATTTTTATTTTTGTATTTAATTGAATACTTAGATATTGATCGAAAAGTTCAAAAGTAAACAAGATTTTTACTAGCATACATTCGCATTAATAACTAGAGATCCTTTTCCTGATTTATGTTGTACAACTAACAGATAAGTAAACTATCTTCTAAATACTTGATTTTCTTCATCTGGTATGTCTAGAGGAGAAATCCCTTATCCCGCATGGGAAATAAGTTGTGCTTGAGTTCACATGACGATTTGTAAGATAATATTCTTCATTTTTCTAAAAGGAAGATAATATTCTTCATATATGTGTGAATGGCAGCTTACCTCTAAACACTTGCAATATGAAGCAATGTCCTGCCAATTTCATTGGTCTTGAGTTCAATGTCTGTTAAATCATTTACAAGTGGCTGAAATATTTGTATTCATCATATACTCTTTGTCAACGAGTTTAAACTCGACAATTTACATTTTTGATACATTTCATGCAATATTTGATCCTTCAAGGGAGGATGGACATAACGAGAATACAATATGGAGTACAAAAATGTAACAAAATAGAGTGTGTTGGGTGGTCTTTAGGTTGTGCATTCATTATTGTTGGCATGGATTATCTATGTAACATGTATTCTTCATCACCCAAAGGTGCTTGATAATTTATTAAGGACTGCAAATACAAGATGAATGGTAACTACGGTAGTAAATAAAGTGAACTTCGTTATTTATTTTTTGAGGAAAAGTGAACTTAATTTAGTGGGCATGAGCCAGGGGGAGCTCCTATTCCCCGCGTGGGTCGGCGGATAGCGAGCAATCGCGTACCTCGTCTCCCACGTCAAGGCTGTGGGCCGGCTCACAAGGTTGGGCGCCCTTGTTTTCCTTTAAAAAAATAACAGGATAAAACAAAGTTCCGAAATTTCAAGAAGATTCACGAAATTGGGAAACAAATTTTCCTAGATCTATAAATTTGGTCATGTATTTGAAAAAATGTTCTCAAAATTTTAAAATGTACACGTATTCAAAAAGTTCTTGAATTTGAAAAAAATGTATATAAATGCAAAGAATGTTAATGGGTTCGGAAAAGATGTTTGTGAATTTTAGAAAACAGTTGGAAATTCAAAAATGATAACTATTCTGGAAAGAATGTTTGCAATTCCATAGAATGTTCATGACTTGTAAAAATGTCCACGAATTTGAAAATTGTTCATTATTTCAAAAAGGAAATGTGAATTTAAAAGGTATTCATGACTTCATAAATTTTTTGTGAATGTAAAAAATGTTAAAAGTTTCAAATTTTCAATTGGATGAACAATTTCTAATATATGATGAACATTTTTTGAAATTGATGAACATTGTTTTAACTCGGTGAATTTTTTTGAGTTTGATGAACAAAAAATGGTCATTATTTCAAAAAATATTCACGAAAATAAATAAAATAAAAAAATAAAAAGAAAAGAAAAGAAAAAGAAAAGGGGCAACAAAAAAGAAAAGGAGAAAATAAAAGGAAAAGCTCGGCTGTAGCATGTGGCCTCGCATGTGTGCATGGGCCAGCCCGTCTCGCAATCGCCTTTAGGCAAGGCTGCCCCTACGTCTGATGTCATGCTAGACATAGGCGCGCCCATATATGTTGAACTACCCACGAAATAAAAGTGGTGTGAGCCAGGAGGACTGGGCCTAGCGAAAAAAGGGGATCGCCCCCGCGTCGATCCCATGAGGGGTGACTCGGGCGGATGCCACGAGCGCACCGCCGCCCTTCCTCCACTGATCCTCGTCCCCTCACCGCCGCCAAAGGACACCTCCGGTCTAAGGCCACGAGGCTGACGGCGGTGGCGGGTCCTCATCCTCCTCGCGTGACTTATGGCGGCGGGGGCCATTCTTCTCGCGTTGCGGGATCTCCGGTTGGAGCTCCATGGCTGCCCTGGACGGCATGGTTCTTACCGCGGAAATGGGCGCCGGGCGGCGGCCCCGGATTTCTCCGGCGACCACGACTGCTATTGTGGCCACGAGGGCGGCACGACGTCTAGTTCGGGGGGCTCGGTGCGACTCAGCTACTCATCTTGCGCATGGTGGTGGTGGTGACGGTGGTGCCCGCCGAGATCTCCGGTCTGCTATTGGGAGCCGGCGGGTGGCACGGTCCTTTGGTTCTTTTTTGCTCTAAGATGGTCTTCTGCCGGTTGCGTCCCTTTAAAAGATGTTGAACAAGTATTTAAAAAATATTGAACAAGTATTTAAGAAATGTTGAACACATATTTGAAAAAATTCAAACAAATATTTAAAAAATGTTGAACAAGTATTTGAAAAAAATGTTGATCATGTATATAAAAATTTTCAACAAGTATTTGAAAAAATGTTGATAACGTATACAGGAATGTAGAATGAAAAACATAAAGAAACAAAGAAAAGACATACGAATGAAACAAAATCGGAGAATAGAAAAAAAGGGAGAAGAAAAAGAAGAAAAAGGAGAAGAAAAAAGAAACAAACGGAAAAAACCATCTCGACGTGCCTCAAGTAGGTCGCGTCCCTTTTAGTGAACATGAAGTGTGGGCTGGCGCGGTGGCTTATTGCGCTTGGTTTGTTCACGGGGACAAGGAATCGATCCCTCATGCGTCCCTTTTCTATTTTTCCTAAGGTGTGCGTGAAAATGGGCCGGCCGAGTAACAAAACTCTTCGACGCGAGACGTTCTATGGACTCTGGGCGCGACTATCCTCGTGTTCTCACCTCGCTGAAGGCAAACGCCACTTGGCACGGCCCACGCGCACGGGATACACCAGCCTGTTTCCTGTTTTGTTTTTTTCCATGTTTTTTGCTTTTTCTTACATTTGTTTATAATTGAAAATATTCTACACACTCTTCAAAAAACACATTTGAAAAATGTTGAATGAGTATTTAAAAAATGTTGAATAAGTATCAAAAAATGTGGAATGACTATTTCAAAAGTGTTGAACAATTATTTGAAAATATTGAATAAGTATTATAAATTTCGAAAAAGTATTTGAAATATGTTGAAATAGGTATTTAAAATGTTGAACCGGTATTTGAAAAATGTCGAATAAGTAGTAAAAAATGTTGAGCGAGTATTTGAAAAAATCTTGAACAACTATTTGAAAAATGTTGAACAAGCATTTGATTTTTTTGAAAATGCATTAAATAACTTTGAACAAGTATTTAAAAAATGTTGATCATGTATATAAAAATATTGGACAAGTAATGAGAAAATGTTGAATAAGTATTTGAAAAATGTTGAACAATTATTTGGAAAAATGTTGATCATGTATGTAAAAATCTTGAACAAGTATTGGAATTTTTTTGAACAAGTATTTGAAATTTTTTTAATGTCTATAGAAACAATGTTGACCATGTATTAAAAAAATGTTGATCTTTTTTAAAATAGTAAAAAATGTCTACAAGAAAACTCATTTCTCGAAAACCAGTAAAACTTGTATTTGAAAAAACGGAGAAAAACGATGAAAAAAAGGAAAAAGAAAAAGACAGTGGAGAAAACAAGACCAACTCACCTCAAGTAAGGCGCACCATGTGTTTCACCAAAGAACCTACAGAAGCACATTGGTTAGCCGCTCTGGCCTGGTGAGTTGAGATCAAACCCTCCCACTCGAGCACTCGTAATTATGTATTTTTGTCTTGTTTTATGTTCTCTTTAATGGGCCGGTCCGCCACTGTAGTCTCCAACGCGAGAGCAAGCGATGGTCTCGCATAAAGCAAAAATAGCTGTCGCGACGGACTCTCTTAATGCTAGAAATAGTCGCCGCGATTACAGCTGGGCTTATTTGTCTATTTTCCTGAGTTGTGCGCGAAAATGGGCCGGTCCAGTAACGGAAACTCCGACTCGATACTTTATACGGACTCGGCAATCCCTATTTCGCACTGCAGGCGCAGGTTATTGCTGTTTCCGCAAACCGGCGAGGGAAAGTTCGCACGGCCAGGAGTCGAACCGGCGATCTTTCTGTTGATAGCTAACTCCACTTACCAGTACGGCAACGACGCCACTCATGCATACAAGCCTCCTTTCCTCCCTTTTATCAGTACAGCAAATGCCCTTTATGTTTTCTGCGTTTTTTCCTTTCTTTTTTTGTTTCCAATTTCTTTTTTTTTTCTAAAATATGTGAAATATTTAAAAATAGATGATATTTTTTAACTCTTGAAATTCTTTTGAAATACGATAAACTTTTTATGAAATACGATGAACTTTTTTTCGAATTTCAATGAACTTTTTGTCAATTTCAATGAACTGTTTTTCAAACTTGATTGACTTTATTTTCAAAATGAATGATTTTTTTTAACATTTTGATGAAATTATTTTAAAAATTGGTGAACTTTTTGTCAAATCAGAAGAACTTTTTTAATTCGATGAACTTTTTCAAATCCAATGAACTCTTTTCGATTTGATGAATTTTTTTCAAATCCAATGAACTTTTTTTCAATGTGATGAACTTTTTACAAATCCGATGAAGTTTTTTCAGATTTTTGAACTTTTTTTTCAAAATAAATGAACCTTTTTTCAATGTGATGAACATTTTACAAATCCGATGATTTTTTTTTCAGATTTTTGAACTTTTATTTTTCAAAATGAATGAACGTTTTTTAATAAATCTATGAGCTTTTTCTTCACGAACATATTCAAATTTGTAAAAAACCGGAGGCAGGTCTTTTTCCTGAACCAGCAGCACAACTCAGCCTGAAAATAACAGCTAGGCGAGTGTGTGTTTTTTTCAGCGAGCGAGCGAACCAAAGGAAGCGAGGGAGGGATATCTTAATGGGCCGCGGCCCGCTGCTGGTCGCTGTAGGCGCCACTTCTCCAACGGGTGCCTACAGCGCCCAATAGGAGCTCCTTACGGACTATTCAGAGGTTTCTAAAATAAAATACAAACTTGTACTCTAAAAATAACTATTCTCGGGCTTCGGCCTGCAAAAAAAATTGCACATAACCAAGACAGGGAAGGCCGTCCTTGGTTGAACTCACTCTGAATGTGAAAACACAAATTCATTCTCTGCTGTACTGAAACTTTAAGTGGCAACACGAGATGATTCATCAAAGAGACACGCAACGCTGCTGGAAACACAACAACTGAAACTGTAAGTGGCCGGAATAAGAGTGCAACCACTACAGACTAATGCCACCCCATTGTCAAATAGGTTTCCTACATTGTCAGGAGAAGGGACCAAGTTTAGCTTGCAGAAACACAACAACTTCTGGGTTTTGCCGAACCCCTATCTCACTGCAAAAAGCTTTGAGACGGCGACACTCTGAACATGTGAACTGTGAAGCGACGGTCAGGACTCCTGCTCTGGTCTTTCTCTACACTGCATCGACATCCGGGTACCGCACCCCCGCGTGGGCTGAAATAGAATTTACAAGGAACGATGAGGAGGTAAGGTCATCATATTGCTAAAACAGAGTCAATAACAAGATCAAGAAGACAGTTGATGTACAAAACCTGAAAAGAAAAACCCAGAATTTAGTCATATCAGTTCAGTCATATCAGTTCAGCTTCAGTCAAAATTCTGGGATGTGAAGCTGAACTGATATGGCCGAATAGTTGATGTACACAATTGGCTAAATCATATGTGAAGCTGAACTGATATGATCATATGACTTAACTGATTTGGGCTTTTAAGTTCCAAGAGTGTGAAAATCTAACAACCAACTAAGCTTCAGACTGTAACAAATACAACAGTTCAAACAATTGCCAAGTCCTAGCTGAAGCAGATTAGCAGCAGTTTCACTGAACTATTTTTCAAACTGTAACAAATTCAGTACACTGTTTATCAACACGAGGCAGACAGTACTCCATTAAAATAGAACCCAAAAGATCATGGCAATGCAGAAAATAATGCACATCTTGCAAAGGGTGATCAGTAGGGACACGGAGGGTTCATTCACCTGGTGTCCCGACCGCGAAGACGAGGATGTGGAGGTTCTGGCGGCTGCGGGGCAGGTCGACGACGAGTGGGGTAGACCGCCCGAAAGTACCCGCTTCGACGCACATGGCGACGTCGGAGACGCCCATGGTGGCCTCCAGGCGGCGGATCAGCGTTTCCCTCAGGTCGAACACGGAGTTCCCCTCGAACACGAAGGCGCCGCGGGCGATGCGGCTCCCGTCGGCGCCCGCCCGCACGTACACGATCACCCGCGACGGCATCGGCAACACGGTGATGATTCTTCGGGTGAAGGGAAGCTGCAGTTGAGTCGCAAAGAAACATCATGATGCCAGGAGATCAAATCAAACACGAAGCGCAAATTTGCCACGAATTTCTCCAAGGCGAATGGAATTAACACGATTTGCAGTCAAATTCCGATGCATTCAAGAACCCAAGTCGCGCAAATTCGACAAGAATCAAGAAGCGGGCATGGCGGACTCACCCTGACCCTAGTCGGAGGTCGAAGGAGAGGCATGGCGGCCCTGAAGGGGATGGGCTCCACCACCCAGTGCATCTTCGTGCTGAAGTTGTCGAAGGCGTCGACGCTGGCGCCGGTGTGGATGTACCTGCCGTTGGCGCGGAGGTAGCGCCAGGCGCCGTTGCGGAGGTGGCGGCCGGCGACGTTGCGGAGCAGGACGTCGTTCCCGGAGTCGGCCCCGACGGCGACGGCCTCCCACCTGATGGCCTCCTCCTCTTGATCATCGTAGTTGCGCTGCTCGACGCGGCGTCCGCGGTGGCCCAGCGGCGCCGGCGCGTTCGTGGCGACGAGGTAGCGGCCGTAGGCGGCGCTGTAGAGAAGCATGTGCTGGGCCAGGGCGTCGGCATTGCCCTGGTGGTACAAGTGCACCGCCCAAGCCGCGTTCATGGAATCCCGGCGGTGGTGGAGGGAGACGCCATGCCCGTCCTCGTTGGCGTGCAGGTACGTGCCGTGCACGCGGCTCCGCAGTCGCACGTAGTGGCCGTCCTGGAGATGCTCCATCTGCCGCCGGCGCCGCTGGAGAGCAGAGACGGTGGGCGCTGCGCGGTGGAGAGATGGGGAGGCGGGGGTTTCTTGGGGCTCCGGCGAGGAGGAGAAGATGAGAAGCGAAAGGAAGCTGTTGGTTGGGGCGGTTACGTTCGGGCGCCAAGGCAGAGTATTTCAAGCTGGCTGACACGCCGTCGCCGTAGGTGGGCTTGCGGGCCGCAGCCTAAAATGTATGTTCCTTGGGCCGCGTAAGTTAGATCGGCACGTCTAATGTCCACAACAAACTGTAAAAAGTTGATGCTCAAAAAAAAAACTGTAAAAAGTTTTCTAAAAAAAACTGTAAAAAGTTCTAAAAAAATCTGTAAAATGTCTCCATACCGTAAAAAAAAACTGTAAAATGTCTCAAAAAACTGTAAAAAAGCTCTCGTTTCATGCTTTACTAAAAACAATGTTCTCATATATATCACCTTTCATAAAAATAAACTCTAGTTTCATGCGCATCAAAGCATACAAGTTGTATTGTATTGCGAGGGGGACCTTAACCACCATGGGAGAAAAGAGAGAAAGGCAGAGAAATTGATCACCACCTCATGTTCTATGTGTCGTGTTGGTGCCCTCATGTCCATGACTATTCTGAATATGGAGCCGAGGAACTCCGGATGATTGTTATGCATGTAGATTATTATGTGTTTTTAATGTCAAGGTTAAGTATTTTTTCTACGGATGTCCTCGTGGCGTGAGGCTAAGGTCTACCGGCTCTATACACATCCTGTCATGGAGCCATGGTGATAAAAAATGGAGAGCCAATATTATTTTAGGTGCAGTAGATTAACGACTTATGTTCGTTGGATGGTTAATGCTGCTTACTCATCATAGTTTTAATATGTCGATGGTGGTGCCAACTGTATGATATGATATCTTGTACTCATGTTTCATCATTTAGCACTCATGGTCTTCTTCCTCGTTGGCTCGGTGAGGAGGGACAATTTTTCCAGCATACATTGCAACGAGAGTTTTCAAGCATTTAAGTTTGCAAAGGGCTGGACGATTTGTGTGAACTCTTTGAAACACTTGAAGTTAGTCAAACTTTCACTTGTTTGATCTTTTGCTCTACCAACATAAAAATCTCATGCTCTACCGACATAGAGACTGCTCCCTGATATCCCCAGCTAGTTTTTATGCTTGTTCGGTGAATACGATGTTTGGCCCAAAAGTGCAAGGGTTTGATGTAGGAAGCAAGTTTTACCTGTAGTCAAGAACCAATGTACCAATCAATGGATTTCTTCCAATATCCAATGATCAGAACCTGCACACAACTAAGACACTTCACTTGGTGTCCAACATTTGTAGTGAGGTTGTCAATCTCATTACCTTTGCTAGTTAGAAGCACTAATATATCATGTGGATGGAAATGATTTTTTAGGCAACGAAATAAAAAGTTCAAAATATAGAAGAACAGTAAGTAAAGTGATCCAGTTTGTGATTATGAGAAATAAAGGACCGGGGATCCATAACTTCACTAGTGGCATCTCTCCATGAAAGCATGGGTGTGGTAGAAAAATTACAGTTGCATATCAATTAAATTGTAGTGTTTATGGTTAATCATACATGTCATGATTGCATATATGCATTACATCCTTGTATTCATAGACCGGCATCCAACTGCATCTATATCTAATACTCCACCTAAGACCACTATCCAACACGCATTTCTAAGTATTAAGTAAAAAAAAGCATTACATTAAGGAAAGTGACATAATGTAGATAGCGTATTCTCTTTACCTCCAGTTCCTAACTGAGACCCCTATTCAAATATAAGCTTTTCCCCCCTTTCCTTCACAAGGATAGATTACTTGCAAGGTTAAACCAATCTAACATTCACTCTTGTAGATCATTCATATAATCATGGCAAGTGAAAGGCTAATAGACCGGAGGTCATATATGTTAATAAATTAATAAGCAAAAAAACCAAATAAATATCCGTATATAATCTGAGCATAAAATGACAATTCGTCACACCGCAACAAACACATCGGGAACTACATTAGATAGATCACAAGCATGCAAGGCAACTCATGTGATATTTGTACTGAAAAACAAGGAGAGATGATGGAACATAGCCACTATCATGAACCCATTGTCCAAGGTGGACTATACTCACTAATGGTCTCAGGAGCAATGAGTTTGATGAAGATAGTTGTCGGTGTCAAAACCGGCGGATCTCAGGTAGGGGGTCCCGAACTGTGCGTCTAGGCGGATGGTAACAGGAGACGAGGGGCACGATGTTTTTACCCAGGTTCGGGCCCTCTCGATGGAGGTAAAACCCTACTCCTGCTTCATTAATATTGATGATATGGGTAGTACAAGAGTAGATCTACCACGAGATCAGAGAGGCTAAACCCTAGAAGCTAGCCTATGGTATGATTGTTGTTCCTCCTATGGACTAAAATCCTCCGGTTTATATAGACACCGGAGAGGGCTAGGGTTACACAGAGTCGGTTACAATGGAAGGAGATCTACATATCCGTATTGCCAAGCTTGCCTTCCACGCCAAGGAAAGTCCCATCCGGACACGGGACGCAGTCTTCAATCTTGTATCTTCATAGCCCAAGAGTCCGGCCAAAGGTTATAGTCCGGCTATCCGGACACCCCCTAATCCAGGACTCCCTCAGTAGCCCCTGAACCAGGCTTCAATGACGACGAGTCCGGCGCGCAGATTGTCTTCGGCATTGCAAGGCGGGTTCCTCCTCCGAATACTTCATAGAAGATTTTGAACACAAGGATAGTGTCCGGCTCTGCAAAATAAGTTCCACATACCACCGTAGAGAGAATAATATTTACACAAATCTAATCTGCTGACGTATTCCGTAGCATTACATCACACCACAGCCAAGCCTTTATTCGAACCGTTTTTACTGTCCCATCTCAGCGCGTTTTGCGAGGCGGTTTCCTTGGCACGTCTTGTCGAAGCAGAGATCGTGTCCCCTTATCCCGGGATTCTCATCAATATGGGTGTGGGTAACCCAACCGCGCCATTGATTACGGCGCTTGGGAGATAAGCGAGTTTTACCAGGCTGGTGGGGACGCATAGTTTCGTCCGCCCATATAAGGGGATAAGGATCCGCCTTTTCATCCACGCCTTCTTCCTCCTTTGCTCATCCATTTTCGCATACTCGAGCTCCAGCGCCCAAGTCCGCATTCTCTTCCTCAACCCTCTCCAACCATGTCTGGAGTGGGAGGCAAGTGGATGGTCTCCTCCGTCACGGAGGGAGACGTCAAAAAGCTGAGGAGAGCCGGATACCTGCCCGACGACATCGCGCACCAGCTCCCAGATGAGGGGCAGCTCATCCCCACCCCCAGGCCCCATGAGAGGGTCATGTTCCTTACCCATTTCCTCCGTGGACTGGGATTCCCTCTCCACTCATTCGTCCGGGGCTCATGTTCTACTACGGCCTGGACTTCCACGATCTGGCCCCGAACTTCATCCTCAACATCTCGGCGTTTATCGTCCTGTGCGAGGCCTTCCTATGCATCCGGCCCCACTTTGGGTTATGGCTGAAGACCTTCAATGTCAAGCCGAAGGTAGTGGGCGGCCGCCAGGCGGAGTGCGGAGGCGCCATGGTGGGCAAGATGCCCAACGTCCTATGGCTCGAGGGCTCCTTCGCGGAGACCATAAAGGGATGGCAATCGGGGTGGTTCTACATCACCGAGCCGCGTGACCCCAAATGGGTTGCAGCCCCCGAGTTCCGATCCGGCGCCCCTACGCGGCTCACCTCCTGGAAAGAGAAGGGCCTGCCGTGGGGTAGTTCGGGAGAGCTAACCAGACTCCAAATATGCGTCCAAAACCTGGTGAGCAAGAAGCTCAAACTTGTCAACGTAGTCCAGGTAATGCTCATCTGCCGGATCCTCCCGTGCCAGCAATGGGCTTTCAGCTTGTGGGAGTTCGACCCGGCCCAGCACTGAACTCTGAACAGGCTCTTCGACACAATGTACGAAGATGCCTGAAAGGTGCTATTCAAGGGTGCCGAGGCTCCCGCATCCGCCACCGAGGATCGCGGATTCAGCGCGCAACGTCAAGCTAGCGCGGTAAGCTGTTTTACCTCTTACAGGATATTTGTCTTCAATAGTTTGACTCTATGCGGGATCTAAGCCCCCATGCCTTTGACAAGACTGGCAGAGGACGGCCGGACAAATCAACTGTCCGGCTCCTTTGCCCGAAGACCCAGCAGACGCCCGCCTAGCGGAGCTGCTGGTCCCGGCACCTTACGTGGTGCCGGAGAAGAAGGCCAAGAAGAAGGCCACGGGAACCCGGAAGAGTTCCCGACGCCCGGTGGAGTCGGACTCATCGTCCGATGACTCCGAGGTGCACTCCTCCTCTGGAGAGAAGGAGGAGGAAAGAGAGGTTTCTTCCCCAGCAGGGGGAGAAAAGAAAAGGAAGGCCACCCCAACTGGGGAGGTCGGAGGGTCCAAGAAGGGGAAGACCCTTCCTCCGGACTACTCCACCAACGCCGCCGACAGCAAGGAGGAGTGGCCGCCCAGGGCCAAGCCCCTGGCGAAGTCGTAAGTATTCGGACACCAGAGTGACTCATAGTGTTCCTTTATTGCACAACCTTCCCTAATGCTGAATATAATTATGCAGTCCGGCCCGAGCCCGGGTCGACGTATCGTCGAGCGGTTCCTTGGATTCGTCGGATGTGAATAGCTTTTCACTTCCGACCGCTTCCACCCCTCACCCTACGGAAAACGCCGAGGTGTTGTCCCAAAAGGTTCCAAGCCAAGGGAGGTGGTCCTGGAGGTGCCGCAAGGCAACCTTCCGGACTGCAGACAAAAAGGGAGCAAGGCTCCTAAGGGCTCCAAGTCCGGCCCTGGGCCAAACACCGCACCGGAACCTTCAGCTGTTCCGGAGTCCGGCAGGCGGCCCCCCATCAAGAAGGGCGAGCCTACCGCGCCGGTGACCTCCGTCCAGCCGGAGGCACTGGATAACTTGCTGGAGGTGCTTAACGGCGCCTCCATCAACGAGGAGCACCGTACTATCATGAGTGCGGTGATCCAGAAAGTTTGGTCCGCCAAAAATGGGCTGACCGAAGCTTGTGCCAGCCTGTTAACAGGCTTTGAGGTATGTATAGAATATATGAAAATATTACCGCATAGACAGTATCCCCTGATGCCCTATTTGGCGTTCGCAAGGAAAAGCCGAATAGAGGATCTAATAATATTCGCAGGAGTCTAACATAATTATGTTGATATGCGTATGCAGGCTTCACTGCTGGCCTCTGCCGCACTGACTACGGAGGTGGACACGCTGAAGCAGAACCTTGAGCGGTCCAAGCAAGAGCTCGTCCTTGCCAAGAAGCAGCTCGAGGAGAGGCAAGGTACACAATGCCTTGTGTAAGTATATAAAAGATGCAGTTGCAAAATATGACAAGATCGTTATTGGTGTCTTAGGGGCCACGAATGAGGTGGCGACCCTGAAGCAAGCACTTTCCGAGGCCGAAAAGAAGGCGGCCACGGAGCGTACTGAGCGGGAGAAGCATGAGGCACGAGTTGGCGAGGTGCAGCAAGAGCTCCAGGCTCTCGTGAAAAAACACGAGAGTTTGAAGCTTGACTCAAAGACGCGAGAGTCCGAGCTCGCAATGGCCCTCGTAAGCGTCAAGTCTGCCAAGGCCGAAGCCCAAAAAGCCCTCCAGGAAGTTGAGGCGATGAAGAAGATAGCGGCGGGTAAGGCATTCTTTATGCAAAGCAAGAACGTGAAAGTCAATTACTTGTTACTTACCCGAGTCCGGAGCTCTCCAGGAGCATTCGCAGATTTGCCCCGTAGCGTGTCAGATGCCGCCGCCTTCTATCGGGCCGAAGAGGGGAGCTCGACGGAGAAGGTGTTCTGGTCTCAGTATACTGAGGCCGGACACCCTGTGCCTTTGAGCGACCAGCTGAAGCAGCTGGTTGAGCTCCATAAGGTGGCCGAGCAGGCCATGAAGGGTCTCATAGGCCGGCTGTGGCCTGGAGAGGCCATGCCTGGGAGCTACTTCAGGCTGGTGAGGCGTCTGGTGGATGCCTGTCCACGGTTTGAAGTCATCAAGCGCTCCGTCTGCATTGAGGGTGCCCGTAGGGCACTTGCCCGTGCAAAAGTGCACTTGGGCAAGATGGATGCTGAGAAGCTTGTGAAGGACGGGCCACCGCCGAGCAAGGAGCATCGCCACCCCGAGATGTATTACGAGGGCATCCTGAAGGGTTCCCGCCTTGTGGCGGATGAATGTTCCAAGGATGTAATATTTCAGTAAACTTGTTTGTTTTATCCTGTGCGCTGAAAACTTGTTCATATGCGCTATGCAACGCTTGTTTTAATTTAAAATATTACCTTCTATGCGGCCGTTTATTAAATATGTGAGATCGCGAGTCGTCAGCTTCTGCCCCCATGCCACTAGTGCTGGGGTGTTCGGGGATAAACCTGAGCACTCTTTTTCCCATTGTTGGGACCTTCGAGGAAGGTGCTCAGCATGGCGAACAAGGCAATCAGACTATAGTGCGTTATCACTCTCACTTAGCCGGAGAATTCTATAATTTTAAATTTCGACGAAGCCCCTAGTGTTCGGAAGATCGAGTTCGGGGCGCTATACACGCCTTAGGCCGGACAAAGCCGACTCCTCGCTCTAAGCGACATAAGTCTTTAAGGACTCGAAACCTCTCGAACAGCGACCAGCTCTCGCCCTATCATGACGGTCAGTTTTAGTTTTCTCTACTGAGGTGCTTAGCCCAGCTGAACTGGGGCACAATCGCAGTAGTTCTCCCAGCGCTACCTTAGCCGATATAATGGGACGTAAGGTAACAAAACATGGGAGCCGGGCAAACCCAACTATTGACCCAAGACATGATTTGGAGCTGATGCATATAATGCTATAAGTTCGGGGTGCCGCACTTGTGAAAGTGTTCGGACTTCTCACGCCGTATTATGGGGTGCTTAAGCCCCTGGCGTATTAGCTGTACCAAAGTGTACGGGTGCTAAATGTCATAACTGAACATGTATATGAAAACGGAATGAAAAGAGAATGCAATAATAAGCTGAAGCTAAGCATTGTTTATTCCCAAAGGCTGCGCTAAAAGCAGAACGATACAAATAGTGCGATAAGCAAGAGATGGGACTATTTGACATGTCCCCCTCCAGGGGTGGGCTGCGGGACGGTATGTAAGATAGGTATTTTGCTCGTTATAGAGACCACCTGGGAGTTCGACGTAGCTTTCTGCCTCCTTGGTTGTTGCATCGTGTGTTCGGCGATTGTACTGTCGAACAGGTCTTCCAGAGAGTAAGGTCCTAAAAGTAAGAAAAATGATAGAATCGGCGGCCCCTAGTACGGTTGAGCCGTGTGTTGGGGCGTGCCGTGGTCATGCCCCTCCCCTGTGCCCATGGTATTTTCAGAGCGTAATTATGTACGCGTAGTACCGATTTCGCAGTTTCGCGAGGGCTGGGGTTGGGGTCGCATTGCTACGCTTGCTCGGAACGTGCTAGGCGGTCTTGTTTAGGTTACTCTGAGCGCGCTTGAGGGTGTCCGGACGTTTTATTGCCGGACTGGAGAATTGCCTTGAGAGGCTGCTTTGTACTTCCGCTGCGAGGGCCGCCGTATGGTCCTCTGTACGGAGAGAGCGTTCGGTGTTTCCGTTGACCGTAATGACTCCTCGAGGTCCTGGCATCTTGAGCTTGAGGTATGCGTAGTGTGGCACCGCATTGAACTTTGCAAATGCGGTTCGCCCGAGCAGTGCGTGATAGCCACTGCGGAACGGGACTATACCAAAGATTAACTCCTCGCTTCGGAAATTATCCGGGGATCCGAAGACCACTTCAAGTGTGACTGAGCCCGTGCAATGGGCCTCTACACCTGGTATGACACCTTTAAAGGTAGTCTTTGTGGGTTTGATCCTTGAGGGATCTATGCCCATTTTGCGCACTGTGTCCTGATAAAGCAGGTTCAGGCTGCTGCCGCCGTCCATAAGGACTCGAGTGAGGTGAAATCCGTCAATGATTGGGTCGAGAACCAGTGCGACGAATCTGCCATGGCGGATACTAGTGGGGTGGTCCCTTCGATCGAAAGTGATCGGGCAAGAGGACCACGGGTTGAACTTTGGGGCGACTGGCTCCAACGCGTATACGTCCCTTAGTGCACGCTTCCGTTCCTTCTTGGGGATGTGGGTTGCGTATATCATGTTCACCATCCGCACTTGTGGGGGGAAGCCCTTCTGTCCCATATTGTTCAGCGGCCGGGGCTCCTCCTCGTCGTCGCTATGTAGTCCCCTGTCTCTGTTTTCGGCATTTAACTTGCGGGCCTGCTTGAACACCCAACAATCCTTGTTGGTGTGATTGGCTGGTTTTTTGGGGGTGCCATGTATCTGGCATGAGCGATAGAGTATACGGTCCAGACTGGACGGGCCCGGAGTGTTTCTTTTGAATGGCTTTTTCCGCTGACCGGGTTTAGAGCCTCTGAATCCGGCATTAATTGCCGTATCTTCACCGTTGTCGCTATTAATGCGGCGTTTGTGCTTGTTGCGACACGACCTGCCATTGCTGTCCTTGGTATCCGAATTACCAGGGCTCTTGGTCATGTTATTTGCTACGAGCCAGCCAGCTGTCTTCTCCCGCGCAAAAGCGGGTCATGAGTGTCGTGAGGGCTGCCATATATTTCGGCTTTTCCTGTCCAAGGTGCCGGGCAAGCCACTCGTCACGGATGTTATGCTTGAAGGCTGCTAGGGCCTCTGCGTCCGGACAGTCGACGATTTGATTTTTCTTGGTTAGGAACCGTGTCCAGAATTGTCTGGCAGATTCTTCTGGCTACTGGATTATGTGGCTCAGGTCATCAGCGTCTGGTGGTCGCACATAGGTGCCCTGGAAATTGTCGAGGAATGTGGCTTCCAGGTCCTCCCAGCAACCAATTGATTCTGCTGGCAAGCTGTTAAGCCAATGCCGAGATGGTCCTTTAAGCTTGAGTGGGAGGTATTTGATGGCGTGTAGATCGTTGCCACGGGCCATGTGGATATGAAGGAGATAGTCCTCGATCCATACCGCAGGATCTGTTGTGCCATCGTATGATTCAATGTTTACGAGTTTGAGACCCTCTGGGATTTGATGATCCATTACTTCATATGTGAAGCATAGTGGGTGTGCGGCACCTCTGTACTGGGCTATATCACGAAGTAGCTCAAATGAGCTTTGTCTGCTGTGTTCGGCCCGGCCGGTTTTACTGTATCTGGCGTGATGGTTATCGTCTCATGACGTGGGGCGCCCGCGCGATCCGTAGATCGATCTTGTTTGCCTTGCCTTGTCCTCCAACATATCTCGCAGGTGTGGCGCGTTTCCCCGTGCCTTGGTATTTTTTGAGCGACGCCGGGGTGTGTGACACCCAAGTTTTATTTAGATTTTTTTCGAAAGGTTTTATTTGACTTGAGGGGAGTGATTTTAATTTTTTTTATTTGAGAAAGTAGCTTTTGAAAATCTTTTTGAGAATGCACTATGGCTTTCGGAAAAGTCCTTTGCCACTTGCAACTATCCCTCTTGCCATGGCATTGGTGCAAATACTCTCTCCTAACCTTTCTCCCACCTTTGGATCAAGATTTGCATCAAACCCAGCAAGTTGAACCTCCCCATGTGATCATTTCCATTCAAATAATTTTCTGTCTTCTCTTATAGCACTTGGAGTTTTGCAAAGGAACTCCTTTTTCTGTTTTGATTTTTGCCACCAAACCTTTTTCCCCTCCTAGTCCTTTGAACCATCAACCTAGAACTATGAAGATCCACTGGTCTCTAGTTCAAATTTTTCAAATTACATCTGCTACAAGTTTGGACCAGATTTGACAAATTTGGTGAAATTCATATCTACACTTCTCCAAAAATTCCACCAAAAATCAGGCAGCCTACTGGAGCAATGAGAAGTCACTCCACCAAAAATCAGCCCAAGGAAAAATGCCTACCTGCCTGAATCATTTCGTCGAACACCTTGCATGCATCATTTCAGCCAAGTTCAGTTAAGATTCAGTTTCAGTGTCGAACACCGTTGATCTTCTTCAGTCACGCGCCCACAGTGCCCTTGGCACGTTGCTCGCCGCCTGTCAGCTTGTCCGGAGCCCCGCACGCGCACTTGGATTCTTCCTGGCGTCGGTGGCGCCCTGGCCCGACCACGCCGGCGTGTCTTGCGGCGACTGAACCGCCGTGGCAGCCAACAGGGAGCAGAACGGAGGCTCAACGCCGTTCCGCGCCGCACAACCCCGCTGATGGCTCCGCGTGGCCATCTCCACGCCAGCGCACGCATGCAGCACCGTCGCCGTGGCGCGACGCGCACAGCGCGCGCTCTCTGCCGCCGTTGAGCCCGTGCGGTCACCTCACCGTGGACAGACGCCATTACGCCGGGGCCAGCTCCGTTTAGTAGCGGAACGAGTCCAGTAACCTCCACTGATGCTGCCCGACCGCTCAAACCACCCTCCAATCCACTGCTCCGCCGTAATCGCTCGCTGGAGATTCTCCGTTTACGGCCACCCCGTCGATCTGCCTATAAATAGAGGCCCCGAGCTTTAACTCGAGCACCCACTAGCCCTGCACTCCCCCTAGAGCATGCCAGGCCTCTGGAAGAGCCCCGAGGAGGTCTCCTTCCTTGACTCTGACCGCCGCGACCCGCCATGGGATCCAGCCCGATTCGCCCCCGTGTGTGCTCCTCCGCCTCCATTCTCCTGCCAGTAGCCTCACCATGCATCCCTCGTTCTGACCCGCACTTCAATTTGAAGCTTGCAGCCCTCCACCGGAGTTCCCCATCCTCACCCGAACCGCCGTCCGCCGGAGTTAGTGTCGCCGTCGACGTGGTGCTCCCCGTTGGACGAGTCCACCACCCACCAACGCGGAAGAAGACACTGAAGCTCTTGGTACCCTCCGTTTCTCCTAATTCGCCGTAGTTCGACGCCGGCGTCCACCGCCGTCTTCGGGCGCCGGCGAGCCTTTTCAAACCTGACATGCAGACCCCGCATGTCAGCCTCTGTTCTTTTATTCGCGAACCGTTTTTTGTTGGCGCCTTCAGGCAAAATACGCTTTCTCTCTTGCGCTTGCGCATTTCCAAACGAACCGTTTTCTGTTTTCTCAGTTAGAACCCTGAGAAGTTTCTGTTTCATTACAGATGGGTCCCTGGGCAAAAACCTTCATAACTTTTTATCAGAAGCATATTTTTGATTGATTCTTTTTCTGTTCTCTTCAAAATTTTGTCTAGTTTTTTTATCAGATTTATTTGAAAATTTATTGCAATACTTTTTCTGCACCGCTCGGTATTCACGTTAGCGCATATGTTTTCTCTATACCGTAGATACCGAAGGAGGTGACGAGGCCGCAAACTTCACCGAGCTAGGCTCCGACTACTCCGAACCAGGCAAGCATGTTCGAACTTTTGATATGATGAGTGTCTTGGCATGTTTGCATGTAGATAGTTTCTTGGCATGTGTGAAGCATACCGATGAACCGTTCATTATGCATTGTTGAGGCAAGTAAGCCCGAGGATTTCACACGTCATTGGACGTAAGTATGCAAGGCCATGTGTTGGCATGAAGATGGGTAAGATGGCAGTGTTGTAGCATGCCAGTCTTAGGCCATGCAAGTTATCTTCAGTACCAACCCATATCGGTTGGGTTCATATCCATTTCCTTTCCCTGTACTACCACATGTTTCCCGAAAGGGATATGGTTTAGTAAGTCGCAAACTGCTTTCTTGGTACACACCAAAAAGGAGAGGCCGGGATGATGGTTCCATGGCCCTAGATTAAAGCCAGGCATCCGGTCAGGGGGCATGGGTGTTTCCGGTTGGGACCGAGAGGGGGGCACCCCTTAGAGCGCGCGTATATTAATTTGATCCCATGCTATTCGAGATTGTGATCTCCCCGTCTCAATAGTTTTTCTTGGACGATGTTGAGGGTGATTCCTGGCATCGAAGAGTTGGATGGGTGTGTACTGGTTAGCTGTGTTTTCTTCTGAAATACCGTAACGGAACTAGTCTTGGTGACTACGGAAATCCGTCGACTGTGGGAAATTTTTGTACAAACTCTCCAGAGCTCTTTGTCCTTAAATCATCTTACCTATATCCAAGTTCCCTGCTAACAGTCATGTGCCAGTTTGGTGACAGATTATCCGGTGGGACACATGAGCACTAAGACCGGTTAAATGTTTATTCTTGTGGATGGATTAACCCGTTTAATTCCTTGAGTTGATTATTTATATGATGAATATATTATTTCCTTATCAGTCAAAAGCCCTTTATGTGGTGTCGCTCAGACGCCCGACTATGGCATTTCTTTTAAAGCCCTTTTTGTGGTGTCGCTCAGACGCCTGACTGTGGTATTATTATCCCGCATTTTCCACTCGAGGAGTCTTTCAGACACTCGTTTGGCACCCGTATTATTATTCCGCATTTTCCGCTCGAGGAGTCTTTCAGACACTCGTTTGGCACCAGTATTATTATTCCGCATTTTCCGCTCGAGGAGTCTTTCAGACACTCGTTTGGCACCAGTATTATTATTCCGCATTTTCCGCTCGAGGAGTCTTTCAGACACTCGTTTGGCACCAGTATTATAATCCCGTATTTTCCGCTCGAGGAGTCTTTCAGACACTCGTTTGGCACCCAATATTTATTACCTCTATGTCTGATCGTACTGGTTAACTTATTCATGTATTTCATGTTAGCATTTGTTATATCTTACGTCCGAACTGTCTTGCGAGTACTTTCAAAGTACTCACTGGCTTGTTGATTTGGCCAGATGCTGACGAAGGTGATCTCATGGATGAAGAGTTCGATAGCGAATCCGACGCCTAGAGGAGTCCCAGTCAGTCTCGTGCAACCCTGGAGTTGGTCGCTGTATTATATCCGCTTCCGCTACCCTAATAAATTCATTGAGCCTCACCTCGACGCTCGATGGGATGTTAGTTTGAGAATCCCATATCCACTCCCCACTGTGTTACTCCACCTCTACCATATTTGCGAGTTAGTAGTATGCCACCACTCCCTTGTATCATTAATCGCCTTTATGTATAATTATTGGCACGCTTGTAATAAATTGTTGAGCATCGTCAGCTCAACCCTGTAATATATTTATGCTACTGGCTTTTTGTATCAAAAGTTTGTCTGCCAGTGAGGAGGTTTTATCTCAAACTGGATTCTAAAGATTGGTTTCTCAATAAATATTTTTATTGGAAAACCGGTCGTTCAGGTCGTTCAGGTCGCGATGGGGCCGTCTGTGCGCCCAGTCATCACTCTCTGTCAGCACAGAGTCAACGACAGTCTGACTATGCACCAGGCCGTGGTGCAATTCAAGGGAGGGCGTGGTGAGCTACGCCGCTTCCGGTTCTTGGGGAGAGACATGCCTACGGAGAAGCATGCCATCCAGATGGCAGCCCGCGAGGCAATAGCTCGTCTCAGGGATGCCCTTCCCGCGATGAAGGCTCGTCGCTACCGCTATCTTCCATGCCATGTGCCCTACACCTGTCACTACGCATTCTCCTACCACAGAGAAGAACGAGACGAGGCTTTTGAGATGCTTATTGAGTATCTCCGGGCCTTGGAGGCAGCCTTCGACAACTTGGTGGATGACTTTGTGGCCGCCCGCATGGACTCAGTCCACGGATGTGCCGCCAACAGGAGGGAGCTCCTGCCTACCGCACCGCCACTGACTTTTGTCTCGTCCTCTGCATCCCATGCTCCTGCTCGTCGCCTGCCTACCACCGAGGAGTTCAACCAGGTCATTGCACCCTCTCCAGCGCGCACTGCACCGCCACTCGCACCGACTCCAATCCGTGTCATTCCGCCCCTGGCACCCGCTCCATCTACTCGGCGCAGCACTACTCGCTTGGAGCCTATTAGCGAGGAAGAAGTCGAGTCCCCGGCTTCGCTACGCCTCACCCTTGGCAGGGCCAAGGACGTCATCAACATCTCCGACTGAGTACGCTTAGCCGCCATGCGTTGCATCGCCATGTAAGATATTGTGAGTAGCAGCTTGTTTGCGCATCATGTAGGATCTGGAGTAGTGCACTAGCCTAAATAACATGTCAGGGTTATGTACGCATATCCTGAGTGATGTATTGTATAATTATCGCCGCATGTAAGATACGTAATGACGCAGTCCTTCTCTATGCACAAATCGATTGTTTTCCCTTGAGTAATCTTGGCTTTAAAAATTTATTTGTCAACCTTGTGCATTATGGGTTTTATCTTTGCAACCCTTCCATTTTTTTCTTATGGGTTTTACAAATACTTCCCCAGAGTGAAAAATGTCTCGTCCCTGGACTCGCTCCATGCCAGCTCCACCAGAGGAAGATTATGGCAATCAATCGGGCAACAATTTTGCACGAGGTCAGACAAGTCAACAGGACAGTGAAACGGCACTTTCCCAAATGTGCCGCCTTTATGAACAGAGTCAGCAACAACATCGGGAAATAATGAACCAAGTCATTAACATGGGAAATCACCATGGGCAGTATCCACAGCATTCCAACTTATCTGAGCTACAGAAGACACGTCCCTCAACATTTTCTCATACTGACAAGCCACTTGAGGCCGAAGACTGGCTTCGCGATATGGAGAGAAAGTTAATTATTGCAAAATGCTCAGACCCAGAAAAGGTACTGTACGCACCGCATTATCTCACGGGAGCAGCCGCATCCTGGTGGGAAAATTTTCTGCACATGCATCCCAACGAAAATGATATAACCTGGGATGATTTCAAAGAAGGTTTCCGTGGCGCACATATTCCTAAGAGTATTATGAAAATCAAGAAAAGAGAGTTCGATGACCTCAAGCAAAGGAACATGACAGTGTCAGATTACAATAGCCAATTTACTTTGTTATCCCACTACGCCAACGAAGAGCGTATGACTGAAAGCAAGAAAATGGAGAAGTTCCTTGACGGCCTAGCGCCCGCGCTTAAATGCCAACTGGTCATACACACTTTCCCAGATTTTAAGATGCTGGTGGATAAAGCCATTACTCTGGAAAATGAAAGATGCAGTTTGGAAGATATCCGCAAGCGAAAAAGGGACCAGACTAACCATGCTCGCAATCACCGAAGTAAGACCGATTTTCAGAAGGGTGGGACGCACAAATCATCATCAAACGTCTCACGCCCAACAAAGAATTTTCATGCTAGGGACAAGGAGTTCACATATCGCCCAGGTGTTACTTGTTACGCCTGTGGAGAAGAAGGACACTATGCCAAGCAGTGTCCCAAGCCAAGAAATTCAGCACCAAAGCCGAACAACGGCAACAATAATTCAGCGCCCAAGCGAAACAACTTCAATCCCAACAATAACCACAGGAAAGGTCATCTGAACCACGTGACCAAAGAGGAGGCACAAAATGCTCCGGATATCGTACTCGGTACGTTCCCTGTCAACACAATACCTGCAATGGTTTTGTTTGATTCTGGAGCTTCTCACTCTTTTATTTCGAAAAGTTTTGCTTTGCAAAATAATTTTTCGATGCTTCCTTTGGAGAAATCCATGATCATCAAGTCCCCTGGGATTCAGCAAGTTACTCAAAATTACTGTCAAGATGTGATTATTGAGTTCAAAGGATTGAAGTTTCACGCCAATCTCATTGTGTTGGAAAATAAAGGACTGGATGTCATCCTAGGGATGGACTGGTTAACCACCAACAAAGGTTTCATTGACTGTTTCAATCGGACCGTGATTCTCACACACCACCATGGTAAGACAATAAGAGTATCCGCCAAAGAAAGGGAAATGCCCAGACAACCAAGACTGAACAAGGTGGACATTTCTGAATTAAACAAGGTCCCAGTGGTATGTGAATTTCCAGACGTATTTCCCGTAGAGCTACAAGGCATGCCACCAGACCGAGAGATAGAATTCAGCATTGAGCTAGCACCAGGGACCACCCCCATATACAAGAAGCCATACCGAATGGCACCATCCGAGTTAGTTGAACTGAAGAAACAAATAAAGGAATTGCTTGACAAGGGATACATTCGAGCCAGTTCCTCACCATGGGGATCACCAATTTTGTTCGCCAAAAAGAAAGATGGAACACTGCGATTGTGTATTGACTACCGAGCACTCAACATGGTCATGATCAAGAACAAATACCCAATGCCAAGAATAAATGATTTATTCGATCAACTCGCTAAGGCCAAGGTATTCTCAAAAATCGACCTAAGGTCAGGATACCATCAATTAAAGGTACGAACAGAAGATATCCCCAAGACAGCCTTCACCTCTAGATATGGACTGTATGAGTTCACAGTAATGCCTTTTGGATTAACAAATGCCCCTGCATACTTTGTTCACCTCATGAACAAAGTATTTATGAAGTTTATGGACAAGTTCGTTGTGGTATTCATTGACGATATTTTAATATACTCCAAAACACCAGAAGAACACGCTGAACATCTCAGAATTGTACTAGGAGAACTCAGGAAACACCAATTGTACGCCAAGTTCAGCAAGTGTGAGTTTTGGTTAAGGCAAGTAGGCTTTCTAGGCCACATGCTAACCCAAGACGGGATCGCCGTGGACCCAGAGAAAGTCAAGGCCGTACTTGGCTGGAAGTCACCAGCCAGCATAACAGACATACGGAGTTTCTTGGGAATGGCAGGATATTACCACAGATTTATTGAAGGATTCTCCACCATAGCCAAGCCAATGACGCAGTTGCTCAAGAAAGATAAGAAATTTGAATGGACAGAAGCCTGTGAGAAAAGTTTCCAAGAGCTAAAACAGAAATTAACAACAGCACCAGTATTGATTGTGCCAGACATACGCAAGAATTTTGAAGTATATTGTGACGCGTCCAGGAAGGGACTCAGATGCGTATTAATGCAAGAAGGCAAGGTTGTCGCATACGCTTCAAGGCAACTTCGCAAGCATGAGGAAAACTATCCCACTCATGACTTAGAAATGGCAGCAGTTATTCATGCACTCAAGGAATGGAGGCATTTCCTACTTGGAAATCGATGTGAAATATATACGGACCATAAAAGTCTCAAATATATTTTCACACAGCCAGAGCTGAATTTAAGGCAACGACGCTGGTTGGAGCTAGTAAAGGATTATGATGTCGGAATCCACTATCATCCTGGAAAAGCAAATTTAGTAGCCGATGCTCTTAGTCGGAACCCCAGCACCGACAATAACCGTCTGCGCAACTTAAGACCCTAATTCCAACGGGAATTTGCCAGACTCAACTTGTTGATGGTAGCAGAAGGCACCATAACAAACTTGGAGATACAACCCGACCTTGTGAAAAGAATCAAAGAAGCCCAGCCGGGTCACCCCGGCATTGAAGGCATCAAAAGAAAGGTGAGTATGGGCAAGGCCTCGGAATTCCTCATAGACGAAGAAGGGACACTATGGTACGGAAACAGAATCTGCGTGCCAGACATAGAAGACCTCAAACGGCAAATTCTAGCTGAAGCCCACACCGCTCCATATTTGATCCATCCTGGAGGAACCAAGATGTATAAGGGTATCCAGGAAGGATTTTGGTGGCACGGTATGAAGAGGGACATAGCCACCTTCATTGCATGCTGCGACTCTTGTCAGCGTATAAAGGCTGAACATCAGAGACCAGCCGGACTAATGCAACCAAATAAAATACCTGAGTGGAAATGGGATGAAATAGGGATGGATTTCATTGTCGGACTACCTCGATCACGACACGGGAATGATGCCATATGGGTTATCACTGACAGGTTGACTAAGGTGGCACATTTCATTCCAGTAAAGACGACCCACACCACTCAGAAGCTTGCCAAGATATATCTCTCTCGCATAGTTTGTCTGCACGGTGTCCTGAAGACTATAATATCTGACAGAGGAACACAATTCGTCTCGAGATTCTGGGAGCAGTTAGAACAGGCTCTAGGAACTCAACTAGCCTTCAGTACGGCATACCACCCACAGACAGATGGACAAACAGAACGGGTAAACCAGATTTTAGAGGACATGCTGAGAGCATGTGTCCTCACCTATGGAACCAGATGGGAAGACAGCCTGCCATACGCCGAGTTCGCATACAACAACAGTCATCAGGCCAGCCTGCAAATGGCACCATTTGAGGCCTTGTATGGACGAAGATGTCGTACCCCGTTAAATTGGTCAGAGACCGGAGACAGCCGTATCTTCGGCCCAGACATGCTCAAGGAAGCCGAGGAAAAGGTCCAGCTAATCAGAGATCGACTCAAGACCGCCCAAAGCTGACAAAAAAGTTATTACGATCAAAAACATCGTGGGGTCAGCTTCGAACCCGGAGAATTCGTGTATCTACGAGTATCCCCTATGAGAGGGCTACAAAGATTCAAAATCAAAGGGAAACTAGCACCAAGGTTCATCGGGCCATTCGGTATATTGGCACGAAGAGGCACTGTAGCCTACCAGCTAGACCTACCTAAGGAACTATCAGATATCCACAACGTATTCCACGTTTCACATTTAAGGAAATACGTGAGCAACCCAGAGAAACAAGTATCCCATGAGAACATAGACATGCAGCCAGACCTCACTTATCGGGAACACCCCGTATAGATATTAGAGGAGTCTGAAAGGAGGACCCGGCAGAAAACCGTCAAAATTTTCAAAGTTCAGTGGAGTAATCACACCGAAAGTGAAGCAACATGGGAAAGAGAGGACTTTCTCCGAATAGAGCATCCACACTTATTTAAGGATCAGCTGAAATCTCGGGGACGAGATTTTTCCTAAGGGGGTAGGTGTTGTGACACCCAAGTTTTATTTAGATTTTTTTCGAAAGGTTTTATTTGACTTGAGGGGAGTGATTTAAAAAAAAAATTATTTGAGAAAGTCGCTTTTGAAAATCTTTTTGAGAATGCACTATGGCTTTTGGAAAAGTCCTTTGCCACTTGCAACTATCCCTCTTGCCATGGCATTGGTGCAAATACTCTCTCCTAACCTTTCTCCCACCTTTGGATCAAGATTTGCATCAAACCCATCAAGTTGAACCTCCCCATGTGATCATTTCCATTCAAATTCTATTCAAATAATTTTCTGTCTTCTCTTATAACACTTGGAGTTTTGCAAAGGAACTCCTTTTTCTGTTTTGATTTTTGCCACCAAACCTTTTCCCCCTCCTAGTCCTTTGAACCATCAACCTAGAACTATGAAGATCCACTGGTCTCTAGTTCAAAATTTTCAAATTACATCTGCTACAAGTTTGGACCAAATTTGAAAAATTTGGTGAAATTCATATCTACACTTCTCCAAAAATTCCACCAAAAATCAGGCAGCCTACTGGAGCAATGATAAGTCACTCCACCAAAAATCAGCCCAAGGAAAAATGCCTACCTGCCTGAATCATTTCGTCGAACACCTTGCATGCACCATTTCAGCCAAGTTCAGTTAAGATTCAGTTTCAGTGTCGAACACCGTTGATCTTCTTCAGTCATGCGCCCACAGTGCCCTTGGCACGTTGCTCGCCGCCTGTCAGCTTGTCCGGAGCCCCGCACGCACACTTGGATTCTTCCTGGCGTCGGTGGCGCCCTGGCCCGACCACGCCGGCGTGTCTTGCGGCGACTGAACCGCCGTGGCAGCCAACAGGGAGCAGAACGGAGGCTCAACGCTGTTCCGCGCCGCACAACCCCGCTGATGGCTCCGCGTGGCCATCTCCACGCCAGCACACGCATGCAGCACCGTCGCCGTGGCGCGACGTGCACAGCGCGCGCTCTCTGCCGCCGTTGAGCCCGTGCAGTCACCTCACCGTGGACAGACGCCATTACGCCGGGGCCAGCTCCGTTTAGTAGCAGAACGAGTCCAGTAACCTCCACTGATGCTGCCCGACCGCTCAAACCACCCTCTAATCCACTACTCCGCCGTAATCGCTCGCCGGAGATTCTCCGTTTACGGCCACCCCGTCGATCTGCCTATAAATAGAGGCCCCGAGCTTCAACTCGAGCACCCACTAGCCCTGCACTCCCCCTAGAGCACGCCAGGCCTCTGGAAGAGCCCTGAGGAGGTCTCCTTCCTCGACTCCGACCCCCGCGACCCGCCACGGGATCCAGCCCGATTCGCCCCCGTGTGTGCTCCTCCGCCTCCATTCTCCTGCGAGTAGCCTCACCATGCATCCCTCGTTCTGACCCGCACTTCAATTTGAAGCTTGCAGCCCTCCACCGGAGTTCCCCATCCTCACCCGAACCGCCATCCGCCGGAGTTAGTGTCGCCGTCAACGTGGTGCTCCCCGTTGGACGAGTCCACCACCCACCGACGCGTAAGAAGACATTGAAGCTCTTGGTACCCTCCGTTTCTCCTAATTCGCCGTAGTTCGACGCCGGCGTCCACCGCCGTCTTCGGGCGCCGGCGAGCCTTTTCAAACCTGACATGCAGACCCCGCATGTCAGCCTCTGTTCTTTTATTCGCGAACCGTTTTTTGTTGGCGCCTTCGGGCAAAATACGCTTTCTCTCTTGCGCTTGCGCATTTCCAAATGAACCGTTTTCTGTTTTCTCAGTTAGAACCCTGAGAAGTTTCTGTTTCATTACAGATGGGTCCCTGGGTAAAAACCTTCATAACTTTTTATCAGAAGCATATTTTTGATTGATTCTTTTTCTGTTCTCTTCAAAATTTTGTCTAGTTTGTTATCAGATTTATTTGAGAATTTATTGCAATACTTTTTCTGCACCTCTCGGTATTCACGTTAGCGCATATGTTTTCTCTATACCGTAGATACCGAAGGAGGTGACGGGGCCGCGAACTTCACCGAGCTAGGCTCCGACTACTTCGAACCAGGCAAGCATGTTCGAACTTTTGATATGATGAGTGTCTTGGCATGTTTGCATGTAGATAGTTTCTTGGCATGTGTGAAGCATACCGATGAACCGTTCATTATGCATTGTTGAGGCAAGTAAGCCCGAGGATTTCACACGTCATTGGACGTAAGTATGCAAGGCCATGTGTTGGCATGAAGATGGGTAAGATGGCAGTGTTGTAGCATGCCAGTCTTAGGCCATGCAAGTTATCTTCAGTACCAACCCATATCGGTTGGGTTCATATCCATTTTCTTTCCCTGTACTACCACATGTTTCCCGAAAGGGATATGGTTTAGTAAGTCGCAAACCGCTTTCTTGGTACACACCAAAAAGGAGAGGCCGGGATGATGGTTCCATGGCCCTGGATTAAAGCCAGGCATCCGGTCAGGGGGCATGGGTGTTTCCGGTTGGGACCGAGAGGGGGCCACCCCTTAGAGCGCGCGTATATAAATTTGATCCCATGCTATTCGAGATTGTGATCTCCCCGTCTCAATAGTTTTTCTTGGACGATGTTGAGGGTGATTCCTGGCATCGAAGAGTTGGATGGGTGTGTACTGGTTAGGTGTGTTTTCTTCTGATATACTGTAACGGAACTAGTCCTGGTGACTACGGAAATCCGTCGACTGTGGGAAATTTTTGTACAAACTCTACAGAGCTCTATGTCCTTAAATCATCTTATCTATATCTAAGTTCCCTGCTAACAGTCATGTGCCAGTTTGGTGACAGATTATCCGGTGGGACACATGAGCACTAAGACCGGTTAAATGTTTATTCTTGTGGATGGATTAACCCGTTTAATTCCTGGAGTTGATTATTTATATGATGAATATATTATTTCCTTATCAGTCAAAAGCCCTTTATGTGGTGTCGCTCAGACGCCCGACTGTGGCATTTCTTTTAAAGCCCTTTTTGTGGTGTCACTCAGACGCCCGACTGTGGTATTATTATCCCGCATTTTCCGCTCGAGGAGTCTTTCAGACACTCGTTTGGCACCCGTATTATTACTCCGCATTTTCCGCTCGAGGAGTCTTTCAGACACTCGTTTGGCACCAGTATTATTATTCCGCATTTTCCGCTCGAGGAGTCTTTCAGACACTCGTTTGGCACCAGTATTATTATTCCGCATTTTCCGCTCGAGGAGTCTTTCAGACACTCGTTTGGCACCAGTATTATTATCCCGTATTTTCCGCTCGAGGAGTCTTTCAGACACTCGTTTGGCACCCAGTATTTATTACCTCTATGTCTGATCGTACTGGTTAACTTATTCATGTATTTCATGTTAGCATTTGTTATATCTTACGTCCGAACTGTCTTGCGAGTACTTTCAAAGTACTCACTGGCTTGTTGATTTGGCCAGATGCTGATGAAGGTGATCTCATGGATGAAGAGTTTGATAGCGAATCCGACGCCTAGAGGAGTCCCAGTCAGTCTCGTGCAACCCTGGAGTTGGTCGCTGTATTATATCCGCTTCCGCTACCCTAATAAATTCATCGAGCCTCACCTCGACGCTCGATGGGATGTTAGTTTGAGAATCCCATATCCACTCCCCACTGTGTTACTCCACCTCTACCATATTTGCAAGTCAGTAGTATGCCACCACTCCCTTGTATCATTAATCGCCTTTATGTATAATTATTGGCACGCTTGTAATAAATTGTTGAGCATCGTCAGCTCAACCCTGTAATATATTTATGCTACTGGCTTTTTGTATCAAAAGTTTGTCTTCCAGTGAGGAGGTTTTTATCTCAAACTGGATTCTAAAGATTGGTTTCTCAATAAATATTTTTATTGGAAAACCGGTCGTGACAGGGTGCGGCTTGAGTGGAGGGCCGGGAGGCCTCTCTGTCACGGCCACGAGGTGGCCGCTCAGCCGCATCATGCGCTGGTGATGTAGGTTTAAGTGCTTCCTCCTCTAATCAGGGTAGCAACCTGTGCTTTGGGTAGATCTTGGAGGGGCGTTCGAGTTCGTACTCCTCGGCCGCAAGGACTTCAGTCCATCTGTCAGCTAGCAAGTCTTGATCAGCTCTAAGTTGTTGTTGCTTTTTCTTAAGGCTATTCGCCGTGGCCATAAGCCTGCGCTTGAAGCGCTCTTGTTCGACGGGATCCTCAGGCACGACAAATTCGTCGTCGCCGAGGCTGCCTTGTCTTCGGAGGGAGGCATGTAATTGTCATCCTCTTCCTCTTTGTCTACCGCTCTCTCAGGGGGGCTGGCTTCTCCATCCGCCTGCGCTGAATCTTGCTGGAGGGAGTTGTCTTCGGCACTGTCCGAGGTGGTATTATCTCCCGTGCCGGAATCACCGTTTTTGTTCTGGCGGGACTTAGAGCGGCGCCGCTGATGCTGGCGCTTAGGTTGCTTTTTGGAGGGGTCGTCCCCCGCGTCGCCATTGCCTTCTTTGGGTGTATCCACCATATATATGTCATATGACGAGGTGGCTTTCCAGTGCCCTATAGGCGCGGGTTCCTATTCGTCTCCTACATCGTCGTCCGTACCGTCGATGTCTTCGGAGTCGAAGTCTAGCATGCCGGTTAAATCATCGACAGTGGCTACGAAGTGGGTGGTGGGTGGGAGTCGAATTTCTTCGTCGTCCGCATCCCAATCCTACCGGTCATAATCCGGCCAGGACTCTTCTGGCAAAGAGAGAGACCTTAGTGAATTCAGAATGTCGCCCATGGGCGATTGCTGAAAGATATCTGCGGCGGTGAATTCCATGATGGGCACCCAATCGGATTCGATTGGCAGGGGCGTGGAGGGTTCGGAGTCCGGAGAAGAGTCCGGCACTTTGGAGTCACGGGCTTCGCAGAGGATAAGGCCGGTGTTCGGCTCGATCGCCGTTGAGACTGCAGCCCCTGTGGCGGGGTCTAGCCACCCGTCCTCGATTGGCGCAGTTGGCTCCGAGCTAAGGGTCGGAGCGGATGCGGGTGCGGCCTCCAGGGCACTGTTCGGCAGCAGAGCTAAATCATGCCCATCTTGACAGTGCGGCGTGCTCGACTGCGGCTCGAATCCGTCGAAGATCAAGTCTCCACGGATGTCAGCCGTGTAGTTCAAACTTCCAAATCTGACCTGATGACCAGGGGCGTAGCTTTCAATCTGCTCCAGATGGCCAAACGAATTGGCCCGCAGTGCAAAGCCGCCGAATACAAAGACCTGTCTGGGGAGAAAAGTCTCACCCTGGACTACATCGCCAACGATGATCGAAGGAGCCATCAAGCCTAACGACGACGACACAGAGGAACTCTCAATGAAAGAACCAATGTCGGTGTCAAAACCGGTGGATCTCGGGTAGGGGGTCCCGAACTATGCGTCTAGGAGGATGGTAACAGGAGACGAGGGACATGATGTTTTTACCCAGGTTTGGGCCCTCTCGATGGAGGTAAAACCCTACTCCTGCTTGATTAATATTGATGAGATATGGGTAGTACAATAGTAGATCGACCACGAGATCAGAGAGGCTAAACCATATAAGCTAGCCTATGGTATGATTGTTGTTCCTCCTATGGACTAAAACCCTCCGGTTTATATAGACACCGGAGAGGGCTAGGGTTACACAGAGTCGGTTACAATGGAAGGAGATCTACATATCTATATTTCCAAGCTTGCCTTCCACGCCAAGGAAAGTCCCATCCGGACACGGGACGAAGTCTTCAATCTTGTATCTTCATAGTCCAAGAGTCCGGCCAAAGGTTATAGTCCGGCTATCCGGACACCCCCTAATCAAGGACTCCCTCAATAGTTCTTGCGACAATTTCACCCTCTAGTTGTTTACTGGATAAAGCTTCGAGATTGTTAAATATTTTTTGGGGTTTCTCTTTAAAGACTTCAAGGCGGCGGACCGACACCCTGGTGGATCGATTCTCCTCTTGATCTCTCCTCCTTTGCTCTGGTCAATGGTGTAGTGTATGTTGTGAAGGAAATATGCCCTAGAGGCAATAATAAAGTTATTATTTATTTCCTTATATCATGATAAATGTTTATTATTCATGCTAGAATTGTATTAACCAGAAACATAATACTTGTGTGAATACATAGACAAACAGAGTGTCACTAGTATGCCTCTACTTGACTAGCTCGTTAATCAAAGATGGTTAGGTTTCCTAGCCATTGACATGAGTTGTCATTTGATTAACGGGATCACATCATTAGGAGAATGATGTGATTGACTTTACCCATTCCGTTAGCTTAGCACTCGATCGTTTAGTATTATGCTATTGCTTTCTTCATGACTTATACATGTTCCTATGACTATGAGATTATGCAACTCCCGTTTACCGGAGGAACACTTTGTGTGCTACCAAACGTCACAACGTAACTGGGTGATTATAAAGGATCTCTATAGGTGTCTCCGAAGGTACATGTTGGGTTGGCGTATTTCAAGATTAGGATTTGTCACTCCGATTGTTGGAGAGGTATCTCTGGGCCCTCTCGGTAATGCACATCACTTAAGCCTTGCAAGCATTGCAACTAATGAGTTAGTTACGGGATGATGTATTACAAAACGAGTAAAGAGACTTGCCAGTAACGAGATTGAACTAGGTATTGAGATACCGACGATCGAATCTCGGACAAGTAACATACCGATGACAAAGGGAACAACGTATGTTGTTATGCGGTCTGACCGATAAAGATCTTCCTAGAATATGTAGGAGCCAATATGGGCATCCAGGTCCCGCTATTGGTTATTGACAAGAGAGGTGTCTCGGCCATGTCTACATAGTTCTCGAACCCGTAGGGTCCGCACGCTTAACGTTCGTTGACGATATAGTACTATGAGTCATGCATGTTGGTGACCGAATGTTGTTCGGAGTTTCGGATGAGATCACGGATATGACGAGGAACTCCGGAATGGTCCGAAAGTAAAGATTAATATGTGGATAGTAGTGTTTGATCTCTAGAAGGGTTCTGGAATCCATCGGAAGGGGTTCCGGATGTTTCCCAAAATGTTGGGGCACGAGAACACTTTATCTAGGCCAAAGGGGAAAGCCCACAAGGTTTTTGGAAAGCGCAAAAGGAAGTTTTGCGGAGTCCAGGGGCCAGACGCCAGGGTCCCTGGCGTCTGGCTCTGGAGTCCGAGAAGGACTCTTGCCTTTCAGGTGAAACCGACTTTGTGGAGGCTTTTACTCCAAGTTTTGACCCCAAGGCTCAACATATAAATAGAGGGGTAGGGCTAGCACCCAAGACACATCAAGAAACACCAAGCCGTGTGCTGGCAACCCTGTCTCCTCTAGTTTATCCTCTGTCATAGTTTTCGTAGTGCTTAGGCGAAGCCCTGCGAAGATTGTTCTTCACCAACACCGTCACCACGCCGTCGTGCTGCCGGAACTCATCTACTACTTCGCCCCTCTTGCTGGATCGAGAAGGCGAGGACGTCACCGAGCCGAACGTGTGCAGAACTCGGAGGTGTCGTGCTTTTGGTGCTTGGATCGTTCGGATCGTGAAGACGTACAACTACATCAACCGCGTTGATATAACGCTTCCGCTTACAGTCTACGAGAGTACGTAGACAACACTCTCCCCTTCTCGTTGCTATGCATCACCATGATCTTGCGTGTGCGTAGGATTTTTTTGAAATTACTACGTTCCCCAACAGTGGCATCCGAGCGTGGTTTTATGCGTAGATGTCATATGCACGAGTAGAACACAAGTGAGTTGTGGGAGATATAAGTCATACTGCTTACCAGCATGTCATACTTTGGTTCGGCGATATTGTTGGATGAAGCGGCCCGGACCGACATTACGCGTACGCTTACGCGAGACTGGTTCTACCAACGTGCTTTGCACACAGGTGGCTGGCGGGTGTCAGTTTCTCCAACTTTAGTTGAACCAAGTGTGGCTACGCCCGGTCCTTGCGAAGGTTAAAACAGCACTAACTTGACAAACTATCTTTGTGGTTTTGATGCATAGGTAGGAACGGTTCTTGCTAAGCCCGTAGCAGCCACGTAAAACTTGCAACAACAAAGTAGAGGACGTCTAACTTGTTTTTGCAGGGCATGTTGTGATGTGATATGGTCGAGACATGATGCTAAATTTTATTGTATGAGATGATCATGTTTTGTAACCGAGTTATCGGCAACTGGCAGGAGCCATATGGTTGTCGCTTTATTGTATGCAATGCAATCGCCCTGTAATGATTTACTCTATCACTAAGCGGTAGCGATAGTCGTAGAAGCATAAGATTGGCGAGACGACAACGATGCTACGATGGAGATCAAGGTGTCGCGCCGGTGACGATGGTGATCATGACGTTGCTTCGTAGATGGAGATCACAAGCACAAGATGATGATGGCCATATCATACTTCTTATATTGATTGCATGTGATGTTTATCTTTTATGCATCTTATCTTGCTTTGATTGACGGTAGCATTATAAGATGATCTCTCACTAAATTATCAAGGTACAAGTGTTCTCCCTGAGTATGCGCCGTTGCGAAAGTTCTTTGTGCTGAGACACCACGTGATGATCGGGTGTGATAGGCTCTACGTTCAAATACAACGGGTGCAAAACAGTTGCACACGTGGAATACTCAGGTTAAACTTGACGAGCCTAGCATATAACAGATATGGCCTCGGAACACTGAGACCGAAAGGTCGAGCGTGAATCATATAGTAGATATGATCAACATAGTGATGTTCACCATTGAAACTACTCCATCTCACGTGATGATCGGACATGGTTTAGTTGATTTGGATCACGTGATCACTTAGAGGATTAGAGGGATGTCTATCTAAGTGGGAGTTCTTAAGTAATATGATTAATTGAACTTTAATTTATCATGAACTTAGTCCTGGTAGTATTAGCATATCTATGTTGTAGATCAATATCTCGCGTTGTTGCTTCCATGTGTTTATTTTGATATGTTCCTAGAGAAAACTAAGTTGAAAAATGTTAGTAGCAATGATGCGGATTGGATCCGTGATCTGAGGTTTATCCTCATTGCTGCACAGAAGAATTATGTCCTTGATGCACCGGTAGGTGACAGACCTATTGCAGGAGCAGATGCAGACGTTATGAACGTTTGGCTAGCTCAATATGATGACTACTTGATAGTTTAGTGCACCATGCTTAACGGCTTAGAATCGGGACTTCAAAGACATTTTGAACGTCATGGACCATATGAGATGTTCCAGAAGTTGAAGTTAATATTTCAAGCAAATACCCGAGTTGAGAGATATGAAGTCTCCAACAAGTTCTATAGCTAAAAGATGGAGGAGAATAGCTCAAGCAGTGAGCATGTGGTCAGATTGTCTGGGTACTACAATCGCTTGAATCAAGTGGGAGTTAATCTTCCAGATAAAATAGTGATTGACAGAATTCTCTAGTCACCATCACCAAGTTAGTAGAACTTCGTGATGAACTATAATATGCAAGGGATAACGGAAATGATTCCCAAGCTCTTCGTGATGCTAAAATCAACGAAGGTAGAAATCAAGAAAAACATCAAGTGTTGATGGTTAACAAGACCACTAGTTTTAAGAAAAGGGCAAAGGAAAAAAAGGGGAACTTCAAGAAAAACAGCAAGCAAGTTGCTGCTCAAGTGAAGAAACCCAAGTCTGGTCCTAAGCCTGAGACTAAGTGCTTCTACTACAAAGGGATTGGTCACTGGAAGCGGAACTACCCCAAGTGATTGGCGGATAAGAAGGATGGAAAAGTGAACATAAGTATATCTGATATACATGTTATTGATGTGTACTTTACTAGTGTTTATAGAAACCCCTCAGTATTTGATACTAGTTCAGTTGCTAAGATTAGTAACTCGAAACAGGAGTTGCAGAATGAACAGAGACTAGTTAAGGGTGAAGTGACGAAGAGAGTTGGAAGTGGTTCCAAGATTGATATGATCATCATCACACACTCCCTATACTTTCGGGATTAGTGTGGAACCTAAATAAGTGTTATTTGGTGTTGAGCATGAATATGATTTGATCATGTTTATTGCAATACGGTTATTCATTTAAGTAAGAGAATAAATTGTTGTTCTGTTTACATGAATAAAACCTTATATGGTTACACACCAACGAAAATGATTTGTTGGATCTCGATAGTAGTGATACACATATTCATAATATTGAAACCAAAAGATGCAAAGTTAATAATGATAGTGCAATTTATTTGTGGCACTGCCGTTTAGGTCATATTGGTGTAAAGCGCATGAAGAAACTCCATGCTGATGGGATTTTGGGATTATGAATCACTTGATGCTTGCGAACCATGCCTCATGGGCAAGATGACTAAAACTCCATTCTCCGGAACAATGGAGCGAGCAACAGATTTGTTGGAAATCATACATACTGATGTATGTGGTCCGATGAATATTAAAGCTCGCGACAAGTATCATTATTTTCTAACCTTCACAGATGATTTAAGAAGATATGAGTATATCTACTTGATGAAACATAAGTCTGAAACGTTTCAAAAGTTCAAAGAATTTCAGAGTGAAGTGAAAAATCATCGTGACAAGAAAATAAAGTTTCTATGATCTAATCACGGAGACGAATATTTGAGTTACGAGTTTGGTCTTCAATTAAAACAATGTGGAATAGTTTCACAAATTCATGCCACCTGGAACACCATAGCATAAAGGTGTGTCCGAACGTCATAACCGTACTTTATTGGATATAGTGCAATCTATGATGTTTCTTACCGATTTACCACTATAGTTTTGGGGTCATGCATTAGAGACAGCTGCATTCACGTTAAATAGGGCACCATCAAAATCCGTTGAGACGATGCCTTATGAAATGTGGTTTGGCAAGAAACCAAAGTTCTCGTTTCTTAAAGTTTGGGGCTGCGATGCTTATGTGAAAAAGTTTCATCCTGATAAGCTCAAACCCAAATCGGAGAAATGTGTCTTCATAGGATACCCAAAGGAGACAGTTCGGTACACCTTCTATCACAGATCCGAAGGCAAGACATTCATTGCTAAGAATGGATCCTTTCTAGAGAAGGAGTTTCTCTCAAAAGAAGTGAGTGGGAGGAAAGTAGAACTTGATGAGGTAACTGTACCTGCTCCCTTATTGGAAAGTAGTTCATCACAGAAATTTGTTCCTGTGACTACTACACCAATTAGTGAGGAAGATAATGATGATGATCATGTGACTTCGGATCAAGTTACTACCGAACCTCGTAGGTCAACCAGAGTGAGATCCGCACCAGAGTGGTACGGTAATCCTATTCTGGAGGTCATGTTACTTGACCATGACGAACCTACGAACTATGAGGAAGCAATGATGAGCCCAGATTCCGCGAAATGGTTTGAGGCCATGAAATCTGAGATGGGATCCATGTATGAGAACAAAGTATGGACTTTGATGGATTTGCCCGATGATCGGCAAGCCATAGAAAATAAATGGATCTTCAAGAGGAAGACGGATGCTGATAGTAGTGTTACTATCTACAAAGCTAGAATTGTCGCAAAAGGTTTTCGACAAGTTCAAGGTGTTGACTATGATGAGAGTTTCTCAATCGTATCTATGCTTAAGTCTGTCTGAATCATGTTAGCAGTTGCCGCATTTTACGAAATCTGGCAAATGGATAAACAAAACTACATTCCTTATTGGATTTATTAAAGAAGAGTTGTATATGATGCAACCAGAAGGTTTTGTCAATCCTAAAGGTGTTAACAAAATGTGCAAGCTCCAGCGATCCATCTATGGACTGGTGCAGGCATCTCGGAGTTGGAATATACGCTTTGATAAGTTGATCAAAGAATATAGTTTTATACAGACTTGCGGTGAAGCCTGTATTTACAAGAAAGTGAGTGGGAGCACTACAACATTTCTGATAAGTATATGTGAATGACATATTGTTGATCGGAAATAATGTAGAATTATTCTGCAAAGCATAAAGGAGTGTTTGAAAGGAGTTTTTCAAAGTAAGACCTCGGTGAAGCTACTTACATATTGAGCTTCAAGATCTATAGAGATAGATCAAGACGCTTGATAAGTTTTTTTAATAAGTACATACCTTGACAAGATTTTGAACTAGTTCAAAATGGAACAGTCAAAGAAAGAGTTCTTGGCTGTGTTACAAGGTATGAAGTTGAGTAAGACTCAAAGCCCGACCACGGTAGAAGATAGAAAGAGAATGAAAGTCATTCCCTATACCTCAGCCATAGGTTCTAAAAAGTATGCCATGTTGTGTACCAGATCTATTGTATACCCTACACTGAGTTAAGCAAGGGAGTACAATAGTGATCTAAGAGTAGATCAATGGACAACGATCAAAATTATCCTTAGTGGAATAAGGAAATATTTCTCAATTATGGAGGTGACAAAAGGATCGTCATAAAAAGTTACGTCGATGCAAGTTTTGACGCAGATCTGGATGACTCTAAGTCTCGAACTAGATGCATATTGAAAGTGGGAGCAATAGCTAGAGTAGCTCCATGCAGAGCATTGTAGACATAGAATTCGCAAAATACTTACGAATCTGTATGTGACAGACCCGTTGACTAAAATTATCTCACAAGCAAAACATGATCACACCTTAGTACTCTTTGGGTGTTAATCACATAAGCGATGTGAACTAGATTATTGACTGTAGTAAACCCTTTGGGTGTTGGTCACATGATGACGTGAACTATGGGTGTTAATCACATGGTGATGTGAACTACATTATTGACTCTAGTGCAAGTGGGAGACTAAAGGAAATATTCTCTAGAGGCAATAAGAAAGTTATTATTTATTTCCTTATATCATGATAAATGTTTATTATTCATGCTAGAATTGTATTAACCGGAAACATAATACTTGTGTGAATACATAGACAAACAGAGTGTCACTAGTATGCCTCTACTTGACTAGCTCGTTAATCAAAGATGGTTATGTTTCCTAGCCATTGACATGAGTTGTCATTTGATTAACGGGATCACATCATTAGGAGAATGATGTGATTGACTTGACCCATTCCGTTAGCTTAGCACTCGATCGTTTAGTATTATGCTATTGCTTTCTTCATGACTTATACATGTTCCTATGACTATGAGATTATGCAACTCCCGTTTACCCGAGGAACACTTTGTGTGCTACCAAACGTCACAACGTAACTGGGTGATTATAAAGGAGCTCTACAGGTGTCTCCGAAGGTACATGTTGGGTTGGCGTATTTCGAGATTAGGATTTGTAACTCTGATTGTCGGAGAGGTATCTCTGGGCCCTCTCGGTAATGCACATCACTTAAGACTTGCAAGCATTGCAACTAATGAGTTAGTTACGGGATGATGTATTACGAAACGAGTAAAGAGACTTGCCGGTAACGAGATTGAACTAGGTATTGAGATACCGACGATCGAATCTCGGACAAGTAACATACCGATGACAAAGGGAACAACGTATGTTGTTATGCGGTCTGACCGATAAAGATCTTCATAGAATATGTAGGAGCCAATATGTGCATCCAGGTCCCGCTATTGGTTATTGACAAGAGAGGTGTCTCGGTCATGTCTACATAGTTCTCGAACCCGTAGGGTCCGCACGCTTAACGTTCGTTGACGATATAGTACTATGAGTTATGCATGTTGGTGACCGAATGTTGTTCGGAGTTTCGGATGAGATCACGGATATGACGAGGAACTCCGGAATGGTTCGGAAGTAAAGATTAATATGTGGATAGTAGTGTTTGATCTCCAGAAGGGTTCTGGAATCCATCGGAAGGGGTTCCGGATGTTTCCCGAAATGTTGGGGCACGAGAACACTTTATCTGGGCCAAAGGGGAAAGCCCACAAGGTTTTTGGAAAGCGCAAAAGGAAGTTTTGCGGAGTCCAGGGGCCAGACGCCAGGGTCCCTAGCATCTGGGTCCAGACACCGGGAACCCTGGCGTCTGGCCCTGGAGTCCGAGAAGGACTCTTGCCTTTCGGGTGAAACCGACTTTGTGGAGGCTTTTACTCCAAGTTTTGACCCCAAGGCTCAACATATAAATAGAGGGGTAGGGCTAGCACCCAAGACACATCAAGAAACACCAAGCCGTGTGCCGGCAACCCCGTCTCCTCTAGTTTATCCTCCGTCATAGTTTTCGTAGTGCTTAGGCGAAGCCCTGCGAAGATTGTTCTTCACCAACAACGTCACCACGCCGTCGTGCTGCCTGAACTCATCTACTACTTCGCCCCTCTTGCTGGATCAAGAAGGTGAGGACGTCACCGAGCCGAACGTGTGCAGAACTCGGAGGTGCCATGCTTTCGGTGCTTGGATCGGTCGGATCGTGAAGACGTACGACTACATCAACCGCGTTGATATAACGCTTCCGCTTACGGTCTACGAGGGTACGTAGACAACACTCTCCCCTTCTCGTTGCTATGCATCACCATGATCTTGCGTGTGCGTAGGATTTTTTTTGAAATTAGTACGTTCCCCAACATGTTGTTGCTATGTTCTCTCTTGCCAGTTATGAAAGTTTCTTCTATAGATGAGAGGGAGGCGCTGTCGCCTGGTATTGTTTAGAAATGGAGGAGGACCCCCGGCCTCTACATCTGGACAATGCATGCAGCCACTTTATTAATTATTCACAGAACACCTTACAAAGTCATACAACAGTAAGACTAAAGCCACCATCAACATATGTTGCTGCTCCTATCTAGTTGATGAAGGGATGCTCATAGTCTGGGCCTAATACCAAACAGGCCTCGCAGCCAAACCTAACATCTAAGACCTGAGGTCCCAACCAGGACGCCTGCCGGGTATGGGGCACCCACCAGTCTGGCGCACTCCTAAACCAGAGTATTTAACAAAAAACTACCACATTTGATGGAAATGTGCCCAAAAACTACCACTTTACGAATTTGTGCCAAAAACTACCACTTTTTTTGCTAATTTGTGACTAAAAGCTACCATGTCGGGAAAGTGCCCGATTCGCCTCTTCTAAACGTCTTTCTGACAGGATGGACCCACAAGTCAGGTTGACCGTTAACTTTGACCGTTATTACAAATGGGGCCCACATGTCAACCCTCTTCTTCCTCCTCTCTCCCTCTCTTTAGCATTTATAAAAACACCTCATGTGCACCTGCAAGCCACCTGCGCCGCCGACCACTGTCGGAGCTCACTCACACACTCGCACGCACACAAGCTAGCATGCAAAGCCAACACAATGCAGGCGAAGCTACGGCTGCATGTAGTGGGAAGCGATGTGCGGCAGCGGCGAGCGCTGTGAGCGACGGGCGCGGTGAGCGGCGGGCACGGCGAGCAGCGGCGCGACGCGCGGCAGAATGGGCGAGAAGCAGCAGACGCGGCGAGCAGCAGTGGGCACGGCGGGCGACATGCACGGCGAGCACACGGCGGGCGACATGCACGGCGAGCAACGAGGCAAGCTGGTTGCAGGGCGCCTCTAGCCGCCGCCACGGGCAGGAGCGCGTCGAGGCTACCATGCTGTGCGTGCTTGATTCATGCTGATCATGATGTGCATGCTTGATGTATGTGTGTGTGGTCTGTGCGTGCTCAACAACGAGCAGCGGCGGGAAGCAGCAGAAGTTGCAGCGGCAGCGGACAGTAGCAAGGCCCTGTGGCCAAGCAGGACGTCCTGGGCTTCCTCCGACGTGAGTTGCCCCTGCTCAAGGTGTCCCCGCTGCTATCTCTTGAGCACTGCGTTGGTTTTCCCTTGAAGAGGAAAGGGTGATGCAGTAAAGTAGCATAAGTATTTCCCTCAGTTTTTGAGAACCAATGTATCAATCCAGTAGGAGGTCACGCTCAAGTCCCTTGCACCTACACAAACAAATAAGAACCTCGCAACCAACACGATAAAGGGGTTGTCAATCCCTTCAGGTCACTTACGAGAGTGAGATCTGATAGAGATGATAAGATAATATTTTTGGTATTTTTATGATAAGGAGTAAAAGTAAAGAAAACTAGTAAACAATAATGGAAATAATGGGAGATTAATATGATGGAAAATAGACCCGGGGGCCATAGGTTTCACTAGTGGCTTCTCTCAAGAGCGTAAGTATTACGGTGGGTGAATGAATTACTGTTGATCAATTGATAGAATTGAGCATAGTTATGAGAATATCTAGGTATGATCATGTATATAGGCATCACGGTGACAAGTAGACCGACTCCTGCCTGCATCTACTACTATTACTCCACACATCGACCGCTATCCAGCATGCATCTAGAGTATTAAGTTCATAAGAACGGAGTAACGCTTTAAGCAAGATGACATGATGTAGAGGGATAAACTCATGCAATATGATATAAACCCCATCTTTTTATCCTCGATGGCAACAATACAAATACGTTTCGTTTCCCCTACTGTCACTAGGATCGAGCACCGCAAGATTGAACCCAAAGCTAAGCACTTCTCCAATTGCAAGAAAGATCAATCTAGTAGGCCAAACCAAACTGATAATTCAAAGAGACTTGCAAAGATAACCAATCATACATAAAAGAATTCAGAGAAGATCCAAATATTGTTCATAGATAATCTTGATCATAAACCCACAATTCATCGGATCTCGACAAACACACCACAGAAGAAGATTACATCGAATAGATCTTCAAGAGACTCGAGGAAAACTTTGTATTGAGATCCAAAGAGAGAGAAGAAGCCATCTAGCTAATAACTATGGACCCGAAGGTCTGAGGTAAACTACTCACATGTCATCAGAGAGGCTAGGGTGTTGATGTAGAAGCCCTCCATGATCGATACCCCCTCCGACAAGATGTCGGAAAAGGCCCCACGATGGGATCTCACGGGTACAAAAGGTTGTGGTGGTGGAATTAGGTTTTTGTGGTTGCCTCTGATGGTTTGGGTACATAGGTATATATAGGAGGAAGAAGTAGGTCGGTGGAGCCACAAGGGGCCCAAGAGGGTGGAGGGCGCGCCTGGGGGGGGGGGGCGTTGGCGCGCCCCCTGCCTTGTGGCCGCCTCATTGGTTGCTTGACGTCCACTCCAAGTCCTCTCGATCATGTTTGTTCCAAAAATCACGTTCCTGAAGGTTTCATTCCATTTGGACTCCGTTTGATATCCTTTTTCTGCGAAACACTGAAATAGGCAAAAAACCAGCAATTTGGGCTGGGCCTCCAGTTAATAGGTTAGTCCCAAAAATAATATAGAAGTGTATAAATAAGCCCATTAAACATCCAAAACAGAATATATAATAGCATGGAACAATAAAAAATTATAGATACGTTGGAGACGTATCAAGCATCCCCAAGCTTAATTCCTGCTCGTCCTCGAGTAGGTAAATGATAAAAACAGAATTTTTGATGTGGAATGCTTCTTAGCATAATTCTCAATGTAAATCCTTTTATTGTGGCATGAATATTCAGATCCGAAAGATTCAAGATAAAAGTTTAATTTTGACATAAAAACAATAATACTTCAAACATGCTAACCAAGCAATTATGTCTTATCAAAATAACATAGCCAAACAAAGCTTATCCCTACAAAATCATATAGTTAGGACATGTTTCAATATTGTCACACAAACGTTCTCATCATGCATAACCCCGATGACAAGCCAAGCAATTGGTTCATACTTTTAACACGCTTCAGCATTTTCAACTCTTACACAATACATGAGCGCAAGCCATGGATATAGCACTATGGGTGGAGTAAAGTATAATGATGGGGGTTATACGAGAAGACAAAAAAGCTGGAAAGACTCACATTGACGCGGCTAACCAATAGGCTATGGAGATGCCCATCGATTGATGTCAATGAGAGGAGTAGGGATTGCCATGCAACGGATGCACTAGAGCTATAAATATAGGAAAGCTCAACAAAAGAAACTAAGTGGGTGTGCATCCAACTTGCTTGCTCACGAAGACCTAGGGCATTTTGAGGAAGCCCATCATTGGAATATACAAGCCAAGTTCTATAATGAAAAATTCCCACTAGTATATAAAAGTGATAACATAGGAGACTCTCTATCATGAAGTTCATGGTGCTACTTTGAAGCACAAGTGTGGAAAAAGGATAGTAACATTGTCCCTTCTCTCTTTTTCTCTCATTTTTTCTTTTTTTCTTTGGGCCTTCTCTTTTTTTTCTTGGCCTCTTTTTTTAGTCCGGTATCTCAAACCGACTTGTGGGGGAATCATAGTCTCCATCATCCTTTCCTCACATGGGACAATGCTCTAATAATGATGATCATCACACTTTTATTATTTATGACTCAACAATTACAACTCAATACTTAGAAAAAAATATGACTCTATGTGAATGCCTCCGGCGGTGTACCGCGATATGCGATGAATCAAAAGTGACATGTATGAAAAAATTATGAATGGTGGTTTTGCCACAAATACGATGTCAACTACATGATCATGCAAAGCAATATGACAATGATGAAGCGTGTCATAATAAACGGAACGGTGGAAAGTTGCATGGCAATATATCTCGGAATGGCTATGGAAATGCCATGATAGGTAGGTATGGTGGCTATTTTGAGGAAGATATAAGGAGGCTTATGTGTGATAGAGCATATCATATCACGGGGTTTGGATGCACCAGCGAAGTTTGCACCAACTCTCAAGATGAGAAAGGGTAATGCACGGTACCGTAGAGGCTAGAAAATTGTGGAAGGTTGAGAGTGTGTATAATCCATGGACTCACATTAGTCATAAAGAACTCATATACTTGTTGCAAAAGTTTATTAGCCCTTGATACGTCTCCAACGTATCTATAATTTTTGATTGCTCCATGCTATATTATTTACTATTTTGGACTATATTGGGCTTTATTTTCTACTTTTATATTATTTTTGGGACTAACCTATTAACTGGAGGCCCAGCCCAGAATTGCTGTTTTTTGCCTATTTCAGTGTTTCGAAGAAACGGAATATCAAACGGAGTTCAAACGGAATGAAACCTTGACCCTCCGTCAAGAAAGCCACGAGGCGGTCACGAGGGTGGAGGGCGCGCCCCCTGCCTCGTGGGCCCCTCGAAGCTCCACCGACGTACTCCTTCCTCCTATATATACCTATGTACCCCCAAACAATCAGAAACGGAGCCAAAAACCTAATTCGACCGCCGCAACCTTCTGTACCAATGATATCCCATCTTGGGGCCTGTTCCGGTGCTCCGCCGGAGGGGGCCATCATCACGGAGGGCTTCTACATCATCATAGCCCCTCCGATGAAGTGTGAGTAGTTTACCTTAGACCTTCGGGTCCATAGTTAGTAGCTAGATGGCTTCTTCTCTCTTTTTGGATCTCAATACAATGTTCTCCCCCTCTCTTGTGGAGATCTATTCGATGTAATCTTCCTTTTGCAGTGTGTTTGTTGAGACCGATGAATTGTGGGTTTATGATCAAGTGTATCTATGAACAATATTTGAATCTTCTCTGAATTCTTTTATGTATGATAGGTTATCTTTGCAAGTCTCTTCGAATTATCAATTTGGTTTGGCCTACTAGATTGGTATTTCTTGCAATGGGAGAAGTGCTTAGCTTTGGGTTCAATCTTGCGGTGTCCTTTCCCAGTGACAGCAGGGGCAGCAACGCACGTATTGTATTGTTGCCGTCGAGGATAACAAGATGGAGTTTTTATCATATTGCATGAAACTATCCCTCTACATCATGTCATCTTGCTTAAGGCGTTACTTTGTTTTTACTTAATACTCTAGATGCATGCTGGATAGCGGTCGATGAGTGGAGTAATAGTAGTAGATGCAGGCAGGAGTCGGTCTACTTGTCTCGAACGTGATGCCTATATACATGATCATACCTACATATTCTCATAACTATGCTCAATTCTGTTAATTCCTCAACAGTAATTTGTTCACCCACCGTAGAATACTTATGCTCTTGAGAGAAGCCACTAGTGAAATCTATGGGCCCCGGGTCTATTCTCATCATATCAATCTCCCGTCACTTTATTATTGCTTTGCTTTTTTACTTTGCCTTTTACTTTTTACCTTGCATCTCTATACCAAAAATATTATCTATCATCTCTATCAGATCTCACTCTCGTAAGTGACCGTGAAGGGATTGACAACCCCTAATCGCGTTGGTTGCGTTGAGATATTTGTTTTGTGTAGGTACGAGGGACTTGCGCATGGCCTCCTACTGGATTGATACCTTGGTTCTCAAAAACCGAGGGAAATACTTGCGCTACTATTGCTGCATCATACTCTCCTCTTCGGGGAAATCCAACGCAGTGCTCAAGAGGTAGTAAGAAGAATTTCCGGCGCCATTGCTGGGGAGTCTACGCAAAAGTCAACATACCAAGTACCCAACACAATTCCTTATCTCTCGCACTACATTATTTGCCATTTGCCTCTCGTTTTCCTCTCCCCCACTTCACCCTTGCCGGATCGAAATTTGCTTCTAGAAATCTTTTAGATTCGGCCGCGGGAGGCACTTTTATGAAGATCACTTTAGGAGATGCTACTAAACTCCTAGATAATATTATGGTTAATTATTCTCAATGGCACACTGAAAGATCTACTAATAAAAAGGTGCAAGCGATAGAAGAAATCAATGTTTTGAGTGAAAAGATGGATGAACTTATGAAATTATTTGCTACTAAGAGTGTTCCTTCTGATCCTAATGATATGCCTTTGTCTACCTTGATTGAGAATAATAATGAATCTATGGATGTGAGTTTTGTTGGTAGGAATAATTTTGGTAATAACGTGTACAGAGGGAATTTTAATCCTAGGCCTTATCCTAGTAATCCTTCTAATAATTATGGAAATTCCTACAACAACTCTTATGGAAATTTTAATAAGATGCCCTCTGAATTTGAGAATAGTGTTAAAGAGTTTATGAATTCACAAAAGAATTTCAATGCTTTGCTTGAAGAGAAATTGCTTAAAGTTGATGATTTGGCTAGGAACGTTAATAGAGTTTCTCTTGAGGTTGATTCTTTAAAGCTTAGATCTATTCCCCCTAAGCATGATATCAATGAGTCTCTCAAAGTTATGATAATTTCCATTGATGAGTGCAAGGAAAGAACCGCTAGGATGCATGCTACGAAAGATGCCTTTATTAAAGCGTGTTCTTCCAATTCTTATGAAAATCAAGATGAAGATCTAAAAGTTATTGATGTATCCCTAATTAAATCTTTGTTTTGCAATATGAATCTTGATGAAACTGAATATGATCTTCCTTTACCTAGAAGGCGTTCCAGAAATTTGGATTTCTTAGATCTTGATGATGAAATTGATAAAAGTGGGATTGAAAAGAATAAAAACCTAGATGTTGCTAAACCTAGTATATTGGATTTCAAGGAATTTAATTATGAAAGTTGCTCTTTAATTGATTGTATTTCCTTGTTGCAACTCGTGCTAAATTCTCCTCATGCTTATAGTCAAATTAAAGCCTTTACCGAACATATCGTTGATGCCTTGATGCAATCTTATGAAGAAAAACTTGAGTTGAAAGTTTCTATCCCTAGAAAAATTTATGATGAGTGGGAACCTACTATTAAAATTAAAATTAAAGATCATGAGTTCTATGCTTTGTGTGATTTGGGTGCTAGTGTTTCCGCTATTCCAAAAACTTTGTGTGATTTGCTAGATTTCCATGATTTTGATGATTGCTCTCTAAACTGGCACCTCACGGATTCCACTATTAAGAAACCTATGGGAAGAATTAATGATGTTCTTATTGTTGCCAATAGGAATTATGTGCCCTTAGATTTTATCGTTCTTGATATAGATTGCAATCCATCATGCCCTATTATTCTTGGTAGACCTTTCCTTAGAACGGTTGGTGCAATTATTGATATTAAGGAAGGGAATATTAGATTTCAATTTCCATTAAAAAGGGGCATGGAGCACTTCCCTAGGAAGAAAATAAAATTACCATATGAATCTATCATGAGAGCCACTTATTGATTGCCTACCAAAGATGGCAATACCTAGATCTATCCTCACTTTTATGCCTAGCTAGGGGCGTTAAACGATAGCGCTTGTTGGGAGGCAACCCAATTTTATTTTTAGTTTTTTTTGTTTTTGCTTCTGTTTAGGAATAAATAATCCATATACCTTCTGTTTAGATGTGGTTTTGTGTTTTAATTATTGTTTGTGCCAAGTTAAACCTATAGGATCTTCTTGGATGATAGTTATTTGATCTTGTTGTAATTCCCAGAATCTTTCTGTTCACGAAAACAATTGTTAAAACTCACCAGGACGTGATAAAATACTGATTACAATTGTTGCTGATAAATAAACAAATTGTCTAGGTCTTCCTATTTTGATAGATTTTTTGGAGTTCCAGAAGTTTGCGTTAGTTACAGATTACTACAGACTGTTCTGTTTTTGGCAGATTCTGTTTTTCGTGTGTTGTTTGCTTATTTTGATGAATCTATGGCTAGTAAAAATAGTTTATAAACCATAGAGAAGTTGGAATACAGTAGGTTTAACACCAATATAAATAAAGAATGAGTTCATTACAGTACCTTGAAGTGGTCTTTTGTCTTTCGCTAACAGAGCTCACGAGATTTCTGTTGAGTTTTGTGTTGTGAAGTTTTCATGTTTTGGGTGAAATCCTTTGATGGATTATGGAAAAAGGAGTGCCAAGATCCTAAGCTTGGGGATGCCCATGGCACCCCCAAGATAATCCAAGGACACCAAAAAGTCAAAGCTTGGGGATGCTCCGGAAGGCATCCCCTCTTTCGTCTACTTCCATCGGTAATTTTACTTGGAGCTATATTTTTATTCACCACATGATATGTGTTTTCCTTGGAGCGTCCTGTATTATTTGTGTCTTTTTTTGTTAGTGTGCCACAATCATCCTTGCTGTACACACCTTTCGAGAGTGCCATACATGAATTGGAATTTGATAGAATACTCTATGTGCTTCACTTATATCTTTTGAGCTTTATAGTTTTGCTCTAGTGCTTCACTTATATCTTTTAGAGCATGGTGGTGGATTTGTTTTATAGAAACTATTGATCTCTCATGCTTCACTTAGATTATTTTGAGAGTCTTAAATAGCATGGTAATTTGCTTAATAATAATAATATGCTTGGTATTCAAGATTTGTAAAACTTTCTTTTGAGTGCGTTGAATACTAAGAAAAGATTGATGCTTGATAATTGTTTTGAGATATGAAGATAGTGATATTAAAGTCATGCTAGTTGAGTAGTTGTGAATTTGAGGAATACTTGTGTTAAAGTTTGTGATTCCCGTAGCATGCACGTATGGTGAACCGTTATGTGATGAAGTCGAAGCATGATTTATTTATTGATAGTCTTCCTTATGAGTGGCGGTCGGGGACGAGCGATGGTCTTTTCCTGCCAATCTATCCCCCTAGGAGCATGTGCGTAATACTTTGCTTTGATAACTTCTAGATTTTTGCAATAAGTATATGAGTTCTTTATGACTAATGTTGAGTCCATAGGTTATACGCACTTTTCTTCCTTCCACCATTGCTAGCCTCTCTAATACCGCGCACCTTTAGCCGATATCATACACCCACCATATACCTTCCTCAAAACAGCCACCATACCTACCTATCATGGCATTTCCATAGCCATTCCGAGATATATTGCCATGCAACTTTCCACCGTTCCGTTTATTATGACACGCTCCATCATTGTCATATTGCTTGCATGACAATGTAGTTGACATCGTATTCGTGGCAAAGCCACCATTCATAATTCTTTCATACATGTCACTCTTGAATCATTGCATATCCTGGTACACCGCCGGAGGCATTCACATAGAGTCATATTTTGTTCTAAGTTTCGAGTTGTAATTGTTGAGTTGTAAGAAAAATAAAAGTGTGATGATCATCATTTTTAGAGCATTATCCCAAGTGAGGAAAGGATGATGGAGACTATGATTCCCCCACAAGTCGGGATGAGACTCCGGACGAAAAATAAAATAAAAAAGAAAAAAAGAGGCCATAAAAAAAGTAAAGGCCCAAATAAAAAAATAAAAAAATGAGAGAAAAGATAGAAGGGACAATGTTACTATCCTTTTACCACACTTGTGCTTCAAAGTAGCACCATGATCTTCATGATAGAGAGTCTCTCATTTTGTCACTTTCATATACTAGTGGGAATTTTTCATTATAGAACTTGGCTTGTATATTCCAATGATGGGCTTCCTCAAAATGCCCTAGGTCTCCGTGAGCAAGCGAGTTGGATGCACACCCACTTAGTTTCTTTTGTTGAGCTTTCATATACTTATAGCTCTAGTGCATCCGTTGCATGTCAATCCCTACTCACTCACATTGATATCTATTGATGGGCATCTCCATAGCCCGTTGATACGCCTAGTTGATGTGAGACTATCCTCCCCTTTTTTTCTTCTCCACAACCACCATTCTATTCCACATATAGTGCTATATCCATGGCTCACGCTCATGTATTGCGTGAAGATTGCAAAAGTTTTGAGAATGTTCAAAGTATGAAACAATTGCTTGGCTTGTCATCGGGGCTGTGCATGATTTAAATACTTTGTGTGGTGAAGATAGAGCATAGCCAGACTATATGATTTTGTAGGGATAACTTTCTTTGGCCATGTTATTTTGAGAAGACATAATTGCTTTGTTAGTATGCTTGAAGTATTATTATTTTTATGTCAATATAAACTTTTGTCTTGAATCTTTCGGATCTGAATATTCATACCACAATTAAGAAGAATTACATTGAAATTATGCCAAGTAGCACTCCGTATTAAAAATTCTCTTTTTATCATTTACCTACTCGAGGACGAGCAGGAATTAAGCTTGGGGATGCCTGATACGTCTCCAGCGTATCTATAATTTTTGATTGCTCCAGACTATATTATCTACTGTTTTGGACTATATTGGACTTTATTTTCCACTTTTATATTATTTTTCAGACTAACCTATTAACCGGAGGCCCAGCCCAGAACTGCTGTTTTTTTCCTATTTCAATGTTTTGAAGAAACGCAATATCAAACGGAGTCCAAACGGAATGAAACCTTCGGGAACGTGATTTTCTCAACAAATAAAATCCAGGAGACTTGGACCCTCCGTCAAGAAAGCTTCCAGGCATCTCTTTGCTTGAAGAGAAACTTGCTGAAAATTAATGGGCCTCGCACCATCTCCACTTCCAGGTGGGACTAAAGATTGTGCCCCCATCTCTTGCTATTCCTGGTCTTTTCAGATTTATTTGAAATTTGCTGAATATTTGTCACATCCCTAGTTCTGGTATGCTCAAGGCTAGCTAGTCATGTGAGCATCATGTTTAAATTCTATTTAAATTTGAAATGGGGAATTGTGAAATCCTCAGAAATCATTTCTGGAAATGATCCAGATAAAAATTGCTCCAAAAAGGTCCAAGAAAATGCTCATGTTGCTCTCTGAAAATATTGGTCAGAGGTAAAATTCTAACAAATATTTTAGGAGCTCATAAGTATTTATTTTTGGCCATTTGGAATTAATGCATAATTATTTGCATTGGATATATAAATGTTATATATATATTATATGTCCAAAAATTATGCTAGTTGATGAGGAGCTCTGGAATATAGCCACTAGCTCTTACAAAAATTGGCATAAGAAAATAAATTGATTTAGTATTTTTATTAAATCAAAACATATGTCAGAAATTAGAAAAGAAAACAAAAAAATGGTAAAACCCTTACTGGACTTACCTAGGCCACCTGCTGGCCTGGCTCTGTGCCGGCCCAGCCGACTGGCCAGCGCCAGTCGTCGTCTCCACCGCGCCAGGAGGACGCCGGGCGCGTGGTCGCCGCACGCCGCGCGCATGCACGCCACGGCAGCTGCCTGCCTGCCCCTCCCCTCCTCGCCTGGACGTCTGGAACGTCGCCACGCGACGCCCCGCACCTCTCTCCCTCTCCCTCGCTCTCCCTCCTCCCGTGGAATCCTCCCTCTCCCCACCACCGAACGGGTCGTCGCCGCAGCTCACCGCCGACGCGCTCCCCGCCGTCCCCTCTCCCTCTCTCCGAGTCCGGGTGCTCCGCCTCGTCGCCCGCATCGTCCTCGACGAGCCAAGCGACCAGGGACGCGCTGCATCGCCGCCACCATCATCGTCTTCGTCACCGACTGCCCGAGATCGCCGACGACGCTCCGGCCGCACCAGTGCTTCCCCGAGCTCGTTGACGCCTCCGCTGGATCCGCTGTGAGCTCTAATCCGTTTTCCCCTCCTCCCCGTGCTCGCTTGCCCCGTCCAGCTAGCTCAACCACCGCACCCGCGAGCTCCACGCCGCCGACCATGGCGCCACGGTGGCCAGAGCCCAAGGCAGCCACTTCCACGCGCGTCACCGTGCTCCTGGTGACGCCAGGAGGCCGTAGATGCCCTCCGCAGCCCCCGCCGTGCCCCGCAGCTCGCTCCCGTTAAAAGCCGTGCTCCGGCCGCCGCCGCGAGCTCTGCTCCGGCGAGCTCCGGCGCCCCCGCAGCCTCTCACCAGCTCCCCTGGATGCGGACGAGGACGGGCTACGCCCCGGTGGTCTTCGCGCATCCAAACGCTGCTCGCAGCGCAAGTCCGGCGAGTCGCCGCCGCGGTTTTTGGTCGTCGCCGGCGAAACTCCGGCGAGGCTGACGTGGCGTGATTAGCTGCTAACCCTGCCACCTAAACCACCCCCTAAGCCACTGACCGTGGGCCCCAGGGCCAAGTCAAACCCCGGTCAGCGCGGGTTTGACCGGGTTTAGCCCCTGTGTCACTGACGTGTGGACCCCACACGTCAGGTTTGACCGGTCAGCGTCGTTGACCGCTGACGCAGTGCTGACGTCATGCTGACGCAATTATTTATTTTCTGGATTTAATTTTAAACAGGAAATTCCAGAAAATGATATAAACTTCTAAAATTCATATCAATTCAACCGTAGCTCGGATTGAAATGATTTATATATGAAAAATTATCAGAAAAATTCAATCTATCCATCTGTACCAGCTTCATGCATGAAAAACCAAGTTAAACCTGCTGGATAGGTGAAAACATATGAATGGCATATATAAGAACTTACTTTGGAGTTGCATTTGAACCTTTAGAGCAAATGGACCTCAAACAAATGAATGCTAGTTGCATTAGCTCAAATAGCATCACATCTTCATGCCATGTTCATGCATCATATTGTTGCATATGCTTGTGTATTGATTGTTGGCACCGTTCCTTCTCGATAGGTCCTGCTCCAGAGACCGTTCCAGAGTACCTGTCTGTGAAGCAGTGCCTTCCTTGTTGATCTACCAGGCAAGCAAACCCCCCCTTGTTCATGCCGATATGATCCCACTCTCGCTCCTGCTCTCTTTTATTGCATTAGGACAACAGCGAATCAACTGCTACTTTATGCTGCGGTAGTTGAACCCATTCCTCTGCATGACCTGTCATTGCCACAGTAAATAGTTGAAACCCACTAGCATGTGTAGGAGTTGATTGAGCCATGTTGTGCTTCTACCATGCCATGCCTGCTATTGCTTAGAGTTGTGTCAGGTCTGATTCATTGGGAATGGATTGGAGTGATATGATATGTTCTGATGCTGAGAGTTAAGTGTGTGAACACGATTTGGTAAAGGTAGCGGTGAGAGGCCATGTAGGAGTACATGGTGGGTTGTCTCATTGGAACCGTCCCTAAGCACTGAGTTCTGTGTATGTTGTCCAATGACTCGATACTACCACACATTGGGTTCCGGTAACTCGACCCCTCTCGACTTATTAACCGACTTGATCTCTGTCCAGGAGTTGCAAATAGTTTCTGGTGTTTGTAGGTAGTGTTAGTAGTCTACCAAGTGGCACCCGGCCAGGTGGGCTTGGGACAGACTAGGCACACGTGGCCCGGTGTACCGAGTGGCACCCGGATGGTGGGCTCGGGAACCCTGTACACATCGTTTGGGGCCGTGAGCGACACCCCGGCCGGATCTCCTCGCGGATGGAACCCGAATAGGCGATAAACCTGGACTAGAGTCTTGTGTGGTTAATCAGGTCGTGGCCGACACCCTCGCCAGGCTTCCGCTTGAAGGTTGCCGAGATACATGACGTGTACATGGTGATAAGTGGTGAGAGCGTGTGTGAAGAAGTACACCCCTGCAGGGTTATCATGATCTATTCGAATAGCCGTGTCCTCGGTTATGGACTTCTTGGATGCTTACGTGGTACATAGACAACTTGAAGTGGATACCATAAAATGCTCAAGATAAGTGTGAGTGCTATGGATGGCCTTCTCGTAGTGAGACGGGGATGAATCCATAGTAGTGTATTGATGTGGTGATTAGTGGACTCGTGTGCGCCTTTTCAAAAGAGTTACCAACAGTCGTAGAATAGGATAGCCACAGAGTCAAAGCTGGCTTGCTGCAACTAAACCCCACATTACCTTCTTGATACAATGCATGTATGATAGGATCTGAAGTAAGTCTTGCTGAGTACCTTTGTACTCATGTTTGCTTTATTATGTTTTGCAGCGGAGACTTCGGTCTTTCTAGTAATTCCGCTTGGACTTCGACGAGTAGCTTGCTACCTCAGCTACGATCTTGTACCCTTGGGAGGGTCTTGTAGATAGTCAGGCTTCTCAGCTTTTCTTCTTTTGTAGTTGTCTGTACTCAGACATGTAATGCTTCCGCTTGTTGCTTGTATGCTCTGAATGATGGGTCATGTGACCCCTGTTTGTATTTATGCTATGGCTCTTTTGGGCCTTTATCTATGTAAGTTTGCGTTATGTTGTGATGCCATGTTGTACAACACATACTTGCATGTTATGCGTACGTGTGACGTGTATTGCTATGTGTGGGATCCGACAATCTAGTTGTTTATCCTTGGCAGCCTATCATATGGGGAAATGTAGTCTAGTGCTTTCTGAGCGATAGTAGTCCGCTACAGCCTGGTTAACCGGAGTCCTGCTAGCCCAGCACTACTGCTTGGAACACTTGACTGGCCGGCATGTGTTTCACTTCGTTCCTGTGTCTGTCCCTTCGGGGAAATGTCACGCGGTGTTATCCGGAGTCCTGCCTAGCCTGCTACAGCCCGGGTTACCGGAGTCCTGTTAGCCCAGTGCTACAGCCCGGATTTATACGTTGTGGACCGACATGCTCGATGTGATTCATGTATGCCTGTCCTCATGGGTTAGTGCCGCCTTGGGTTCACGACTAGCCATGTCGGCCCGGGTTCTCTGTCATATGGATGCTAGCCACTATCATATACGTGAGCCAAAAGGCGCAAACGGTCCCGGGCCAGGTAAGGTGGCACCCGTGGGAGTACCGTGCGTGAGGCCGCAAAGTGATATGATGTGTTACATGCTGGATCGATGTGGCTTAGGATCGGGGTCCCGACAGCTTTGGTATCAGAGCCTGACTGCCTGTAGGATTTCCAAGCCAGCCTGGTCGAAGTTGAGTCTAGAAGTTCTTTAGTTATATAGGGGAATTGATTGTGGAAGGGAACGTAAGGCTCTTTTACTCCTTATATCTCATGCCCTTCTGATCTGAGTCATCCTATCTTTCCAACGGGGTTAAGGAACTAGGCTTCCTCTTCTATCTATCAGGATCACGTGTTACTACTCCGTAGTCTCTTAGGATTGGTTGATCAGAGTCATACTCCAGTTTCAAGTACTTCCGGTGTAGTTGATTAGTAACATTTCAGAACCTTGAGTGGTGATGTTGAGTATGGTGCTACCCCCGTCTTTTGCAGAATGTCTCATTTTGAGCATTCTACTGCCGTTATGCTGCCGGAATTGTCCTAGGAGTTGGGAGATACTAAATTCTTGTGCTACCTTCTGCATCCTATAGTTGATGTTGAATCCATCCTTGTTTTTCTTGGTTTCGTTCTTCAGGATGTCATCAGTTAAACAAAGTTTTGTTGCTCGTAGCCAGAACCACGGAGATGGTAGGGATGAGGATCCTCCCGATCAGTCTTCATTGGCAAAGTTCATGTTAGAGGTTGAGATGAACAAGCGTGAGACCAACCGCTTGTTGGCACGTATCGAGGAGAACACCACACCTCAGTTCAAAGGGTCTGCAACCATTCATGACTTCATTCGCTTGCACCCACCTACCTTTCATCATTCCATCGAGCCACTCGATGCAGATGACTGGCTCTGTAGTATCACACATAAGCTGCGTTCTGCGAACGTAGCTGAAGGTGACAAGGTCATCTATGCTGCATATCACCTGGAAGGTCCTGCTAGTCTTTGGTGGCAGAACTACGAGGCTATGCTTCCAGCTGGTCAGATACCTACCTGGAGAGATTTCACTAAAGCTTTTCGCGAGCATCACATTCCTGAAGCCCTCATCGATCGCAAGAGAGAAGAGTTCTGTAGTTTCACCCAGGGTAAGATGGCTGTTGATGCTTACAGTAGAGAGTTTGAGAACCTCGCCCGCTATGCTACAGAAGAAGTGTCCACAGACGCCAAGAAGCAAGCTAGGTTCCGGAAAGGTCTCAACCCCAAGTTGCGTCGTGATCTCCACTTGCACCATTGCATTACATTCCAGGCTCTTGTGAACAAGGCCATTAACGCGGAGACAGCACAGCTCACTTACGAGGAGTCTCGTAAGCACACCCGTGATTTGGTTTCTTCCTCCGGTTCTAGTTCGCAGAAACGCCGGATTTGGATCCCGAATCCGCTCTTCCACCCGGTTATACACAGAGGCCATCTTATGTGGCGCCTCACCCAGTTCAGTTACATGCTCCAACCAGACCTATTGGCAGACCGCTTGTCAATGCGGGTCCACGTCCAACTTCAGGGACTTGCTTCACATGCGGAGAGCCAGGACACTATGCACGTGACTGCTCTCAAGCCAGTTATGCTCCACCCCCGCCCGAGAAGTATGTTGGCCGTGATAAGCCACCATGCAAGATTATTAATGTCAAGTCAGCTCCCACTGAACGTGGACGTGTGCATCACGTCTCAGCTGAAGACGCTTATGATGATCCGGATGTCGTTCTTGGTACACTCCTTGTAAACTGTCATCCAGCTTCGGTTCTATTTGATACCGGAGCATCTCACTCCTTCATCTCTGAAGGCTATGCTTGTTTGCACGACATATCATTTTGTGATATGCCAACTCCACTTGAAATCCAAACTCCAGGGTCTAGGTGGCAAACTACCAGAATAAGCCATGGTAATGAAATCCTTGTCGACAGACTCGTATTCCTTGCGTCACTCATAGCCCTCAAGTCTACAGATATTAACATCATCTTGGGTATGGACTGGATGAAAGCTCATTATGCCAAGATTGATTGCTACACCAGGTCTGTTCAACTTACACACCCATCTGGCAAGATAGTCACTGTCTCCACCAAAATTGCAAAGCGTCAGCTTTATTCTCTTAATGCCAGCCCTCTTCCAGACCTTGAAGATATCCCGGTAGTCCGTGACTTTCCGGATGTCTTTCCAGAAGAACTGCCAGGTATTCCACCTGACAGGGATGTAGAATTTGTTATAGATCTTCTCCCAGGAACCGCTCCAATCTCTAGGAGACCTTACAAGATGGCACCCTTAGAACTAGCCGAGCTTAAGAAACAACTTGATGAGTCCTTGCAAAAGGGTTTCATCCGTCCTAGTTCTTCTCCCTGGGCTTGCCCCGTCCTATTCGTCAAGAAGAAGGATGGTACGGACCGGATGGTTGTAGATTATCGTCCCGTTAATTTGGTCACGATAAAGAACAAGTATCCGCTTCCCAGGATCAACGATCTGTATGATCAGCTCGCTGGATCCTCAGTCTTTTCCAAGATGGATTTGAGGTTAGGCTACCACCAAATCAAGATCAGAAACGGGGACATTCCTAAGACGGCTTTTGTCACTCGTTATGGCCAGTACGAGTACACCGTCATGTCCTTTGGTCTAACCAATGCTCCAGCTACCTTTTCCCGCTTGATGAACTCGATCTTCATGGAGTACTTAGATAAGTTCGTCATGGTTTACCTCGATGATATTCTTATTTACTCGAAGAACGAGGAAGAGCATGCCGAACATCTTAGACTTGTGTTAGAAAAACTCAGAGAGCACCGCCTTTATGCCAAGTTCTCCAAGTGCGAATTTTGGTTGCCAGAAGTGACCTACCTAGGCCACGTGATCTCTGGTAAGGGCATTGCTGTCAATCCCGAAAGAGTTCAGGCCGTTCTTGATTGGACTCCACCTGAAACGGTTAAACAAGTTAGAAGTTTCCTTGGTCTAGCCAGTTATTGTCGCCGCTTTGTTGAAAACTTCTCTAAAGTGGCCAAACCTCTCACGGAACTTCTCAAGAAAGATAAAAAGTTTGAGTGGTCCCCACAGTGTGAGTACAGTTTTCAGGAACTGAAAAGACGCCTGACTTCTGCTCCCATACTTGAGCCACCGGATTTCACTAAAGACTTTGTTATCTACTGCGACGCCTCACGACAGGGACTAGGTTGCATTCTTATGTAGGATCGTCATGTGATTGCCTATGCATCTCGACAGTTGCATCCACATGAGGATAATTATCCTACACATGATCTAGAGCTTGCAGCCGTAGTCTATGCACTTAAGACATGGCGACATTACCTTCTTGGTAAACGTTGCGAGATATACACCGATCACCAGAGTCTCAAGTATATCTTCACCCAACCAGATTTGAACCTTAGGCAAAGACGTTGGTTGGAGTTGATCTCAGGTTACGACTTAGGGATTACCTACACCCCAGGCAGGGGCAATGTCATGGCTGATGCGCTAAGTCGTAAGTCCTATTGCAACAATCTTATGTTGCAGCAGGGCCAACCACCTCTCCATGAGGAATTCTGTAAGCTTAACCTTCACATTGCTCCTCACGGATTCCTTTCTACCTTGGTGGCGAAACCTACTCTTGTGGATCATATCATAGAAGCCCAGAAGCATGATACGGGGATTACCCGGATCAAGAGAAACATTGCCAAGGGTATTGCTGGTAGTTTCTCATTAGACGATCGAGGTGTTGTCCTCTTCGAGAACCGTTTGGTGGTTCCCAAGAAGCAACATCTTCGACAGTTGATCCTTAAGGAGGTGCATGAATCCCCTCTCACGATTCATCCCGGTAGTACTAAGATGTATCAAGACCTACGCCAGAGGTTCTGGTGGACCAGGATGAAGAGAGAAATCGCTCAGTTCATTGCTAACTGTGACGTTTGTCGTCGCGTTAAGGCAGAACATCAAAGACCTGCTGGCACCCTTCAGCCTTTAGCCATTCCTGAGTGGAAATGGGATAAAGTTGGTATGGACTTCATCACCGGCTTTCCCAGGACCAAGAAAGGGAATAATGCTATCTTTGTAGTCATTGATCGTCTTTCCAAAGTGGCTCACTTCCTACCTGTTCGAGAGAATATCACCGCTAGTCAGCTCGCTGACTTATATATTTCTCGAATAGTTTCACTTCATGGTGTTCCACTAGAGATCAATTCAGACCGTGGTAGTCTTTTCACTTCTCATTTCTGGGAGAGTTTCCAAACTGCCATGGGCACCCATCTTTCCTTCAGTACCGCTTTCCACCCTCAATCAAGTGGTCAGGTGGAAAGGGTTAACCAAATCCTCGAAGACATGCTTAGAGATTGCGTTATCTCATTCGGTATGGATTGGGAGAAGTGCCTTCCTTTCGCCGAGTTCTCTTATAACAATAGCTACCAATCCAGTCTCAAGAAAGCTCCTTTTGAGATTCTCTATGGATGAAGATGTCGAACACCTTTGAACTGGTCAGAAACCGGTGAAAGACAATTCTTTGGACCGGACATGATCCAGGAGGCAGAAGAGCAAGTTCGCATCATTCGTGAGAATTTGAAAACAGCCCAATCTCGTCAAAAGAGCCAGTATGACCGTCGTCATAAGGAAGTGGCTTATGAAGTTAGCGACAAGGCTTACCTTCGGGTTACTCCTTTGAAGGGTACCCATCGATTCGGTATCAAGGGCAAGTTGGCTCCCCGTTACATTGGTCCTTTTCGCATTCTCGCTAAACGAGGAGAGGTTGCCTACCAGTTGGAACTACCGCCACACCTTTCTCGAGTACATGATGTCTTCCACGTCTCTCAACTCAGGCGTTGCTTCTCGGACCCCATCCGCGGAGTGGACCACGAAACGTTTGATCTCCAAGATAACCTCACATATCGAGAGTACCCTATTCGCATTCTTGATCAAGCAGAGCGTGTTACTCGACGTCAGAACATCAAGTTTCTCAAAGTTCAGTGGTCTCATCATTCTGAGAGAGAAGCTACTTGGGAGCGTGAAGATCGTCTTCGACTGGAGTACCCCACCTTCTTTCCGTCAACCCCTGAATCTCGGGACGAGATTCTTTCGAGTGGGGGCGAGTTGTCACATCCCTAGTTCTGGTATGCTCAAGGCTAGCTAGTCATGTGTGCATCATGTTTAAATTCTATTTAAATTTGAAATGGGGAATTGTGAAATCCTCAGAAATCATTTCTGGAAATGATCCAGATAAAAAATGCTCCAAAAAGGTCCAAGAAAATGCCCATGTTGCTCTCTGAAAATATTGGTCAGAGGTAAAATTCTAACAAATATTTTAGGAGCTCATAAGTATTTATTTTTGGCCATTTGGAATTAATGCATAATTATTTGCATTGGATATATAAATGTTATATATATATATTATATGTCCAAAAATTATGCTAGTTGATGAGGAGCTCTGGAATATAGCCACTAGCTCTTACGAAAATTGGCATAAGAAAATAAATTGATTTAGTATTTTTATTAAATCAAAACATATGTCAGAAATTAGAAAAGAAAACAAAAAAATGGTAAAACCCTTACTGGACTTACCTAGGCCACCTGCTGGCCTGGCTCTGTGCCGGCCCAGCCGACTGGCCAGCGCCAGTCGTCGTCTCCACCGCGCCAGGAGGACGCCGGGCGCGTGGTCGCCGCACGCCGCGCGCATGCACGCCACGGCAGCTGCCTGCCTGCCCCTCCCCTCCTCGCCTGGACGTCTGGAACGTCGCCACGCGACGCCCCGCACCTCTCTCCCTCTCCCTCGCTCTCCCTCCTCCCCTGGAATCCTCCCTCTCCCCACCACCGAACGGGTCGTCGCCGCAGCTCACCGCCGACGCGCTCCCCGCCGTCCCCTCTCCCTCTCTCCGAGTCCGGGTGCTCCGCCTCATCGCCCGCATCGTCCTCGACGAGCCAAGCGACCAGGGACGCGCTGCATCGCCGCCACCATCATCGTCTTCGTCACCGACTGCCCGAGATCGCCGACGACGCTCCGGCCGCACCAGTGCTTCCCCGAGCTCGTTGACGCCTCCGCTGGATCCGCTGTGAGCTCTAATCCGTTCTCCCCTCCTCCCCGTGCTCGCTTGCCCCGTAAAGCTAGCTCAACCACCGCGCCCGCGAGCTCCACGCCGCCGGCCATGGCGCCACGGTGGCCAGAGCCCAAGGCAGCCACTTCCACGCGCGTCACCGTGCTCCTGGTGACGCCAGGAGGCCGTAGATGCCCTCCGCAGCCCCCGTCGTGCCCCGCAGCTCGCTCCCGTTCAAAGCCGTGCTCCGGCCGCCGCCGCGAGCTCTGCTCCGGCGAGCTCCGGCGCCCCCGCAGCCTCTCACCAGCTCCCCTGGATGCGGACGACGACGGGCTACGCCCCGGTGGTCTTCGCGCATCCAAACGCCGGTCGCAGCGCAAGTCCAGCGAGTCGCCGCCGCGGTTTTTGGTCGTCGCCGGCGAAACTCCGGCGAGGCTGATGTGGCGTGATTAGCTGCTAACCCTGCCACCTAAACCACCCCCTAAGCCACTGACCGTGGGCCCCAGGGCCAAGTCAAACCCCGGTCAGCGCGGGTTTGACCGGGTTTAGCCCCTGTGTCGCTGACGTGTGGACCCCACACGTCAGGTTTGACCGGTCAGCGCCGTTGACCGCTGACGCAGTGCTGACGTCATGCTGACGCAATTATTTATTTTCTGGATTTAATTTTAAACAGGAAATTCCAGAAAATGATATAAACTTCTAAAATTCATATCAATTCAACCGTAGCTCGGATTGAAATGATTTATATATGAAAAATTATCAGAAAAATTCAATCTATCCATCTGTACCAGTTTCATGCATGAAAAAACAAGATAAACCTGCTGGATAGGTGAAAACATATGAATGGCATATATAAGAACTTACTTTGGAGTTGCATTTGAACCTTTAGAGCAAATGGACCTCAAACAAATGAATGCTAGTTGCATTAGCTCAAATAGCATCACATCTTCATGCCATGTTCATGCATCATATTGTTGCATATGCTTGTGTATTGATTGTTGGCACCGTTCCTTCTCGATAGGTCCTGCTCCGGAGACCGTTCCAGAGTACCTGTCTGTGAAGCAGTGCCTTCCTTGTTGATCTACCAGGCAAGCAAACCCCCCCTTGTTCATTCCGATATGATCCCACTCTTGCTCCTGCTCTCTTTTATTGCATTGGGACAACAGCGAATCAACTGCTACTTTATGCTGCGGTAGTTGAACCCATTCCTCTGCATGACCTGTCATTGCCACAGTAAATAGTTGAAACCCACTAGCATGTGTAGGAGTTGATTGAGCCATGTTGTGCTTCTACCATGCCATGCCTGCTATTGCTTAGAGTTGTGTCAGGTCTGATTCATTGGGAATGGATTGGAGTGATATGATATGTTCTGATGCTGAGAGTTAAGTGTGTGAACACGATTTGGTAAAGGTAGCGGTGAGAGGCCATGTAGGAGTACATGGTGGGTTGTCTCATTGGAACCGTCCCTAAGCACTGAGTTCTGTGTATGTTGTCGAATGACTCGATACTACCACACATTGGGTTCCGGTAACTCGACCCCTCTCGACTTATTAACCGACTTGATCTCTGTCCAGGAGTTGCAAATAGTTTCTGGTGTTTGTAGGTAGTGTTAGTAGTCTACCAAGTGGCACCCGGCCAGGTGGGCTTGGGACAGACTAGGCACACGTGGCCCGGTGTACCGAGTGGCACCCGGATGGTGGGCTCGGGAACCCTGTACACATCGTTTGGGGCCGTGAGCGACACCCCGGCCGGATCTCCTCGCGGATGGAACCCGAATAGGCGATAAACCTGGACTAGAGTCTTGTGTGGTTAATCAGGTCGTGGCCGACACCCTCGCCAGGCTTCCGCTTGAAGGTTGCCGAGATACATGACGTGTACATGGTGATAAGTGGTGAGAGCGTGTGTGAAGAAGTACACCCCTGCAAGGTTATCATGATCTATTCGAATAGCCGTGTCCTCGGTTATGGACTTCTTGGATGCTTACGTGGTACATAGACAACTTGAAGTGGATACCATAAAATGCTCAAGATAAGTGTGAGTGCTATGGATGGCCTTCTCGTAGTGAGACGGGGATGAATCCATAGTAGAGTATTGATGTGGTGATTAGTGGACTCGTGTGCGCCTTTTCAAAAGAGTTACCAACAGTCGTAGAATAGGATAGCCACAGAGTCAAAGCTGGCTTGCTGCAACTAAACCCCACATTACCTTCTTGATACAATGCATGTATGATAGGATATGAAGTAAGTCTTGCTGAGTACCTTTGTACTCATGTTTGCTTTATTATGTTTTGCAGCGGAGACTTCGGTCTTTCTAGTAATTCCGCTTGGACTTCGACGAGTAGCTTGCTACCTCAGCTACGATCTTGTACCCTTGGGAGGGTCTTGTAGATAGTCAGGCTTCTCAGCTTTTCTTCTTTTGTAGTTGTCTGTACTCAGACATGTAATGCTTCCGCTTGTTGCTTGTATGCTCTGAATGATGGGTCATGTGACCCCTGTTTGTATTTATGCTATGGCTCTTTTGGGCCTTTATCTATGTAAGTTTGCGTTATGTTGTGATGCCATGTTGTACAACACATACTTGCATGTTATGCGTACGTGTGACGTGTATTGCTATGTGTGGGATCCGACAATCTAGTTGTTTATCCTTGGCAGCCTATCATATGGGGAAATGTAGTCTAGTGCTTTCTGAGCGATAGTAGTCCGCTACAGCCCGGTTAACCGGAGTCCTGCTAGCCCAGCACTACTGCTTGGAACACTTGACTGGCCGGCATGTGTTTCACTTCGTTCCTGTGTCTGTCCCTTCGGGGAAATGTCACGCGGTGTTATCCGGAGTCCTGCCTAGCCTGCTACAGCCCGGGTTACCGGAGTCCTGTTAGCCCAGTGCTACAGCCCGGATTTATACGTTGTTGACCGACATGCTCGATGTGATTCATGTATGCCTGTCCTCATGGGTTAGTGCCGCCTTGGGTTCACGACTAGCCATGTCGGCCCGGGTTCTCTGTCATATGGATGCTAGCGACACTATCATATACGTGAGCCAAAAGGCGCAAACGGTCCCGGGCCAGGTAAGGTGGCACCCGTGGGAGTACCGTGCGTGAGGCCGCAAAGTGATATGATGTGTTACATGCTGGATCGATGTGGCTTAGGATCGGGATCCTGACAATATTCACATTGTCCAAGCCCATTAATTCTAACAAGTAGAGTTTGAGGACTCAACCATGGAGGACTCGGACTTGGGGCGCGGAGGAGTCGAACCTGGCCATCGGTGATGCCACATGGCAAAGCAGAGCCCTCGAGGGAGTTGGACTCGATTGTGCCGTGGTATGTGCGCGGATGCGCGGGAACAGAGCACCAGGCGAGAGCTGCGCGGCCGCCGCGCCCACCACGGGAACATTTTCACCATGAACCCAGCCAGCAATGCGTAGCCTAGACGGACGAGGTAGCTCCCGTCATCTCCCGGCCGCTCGCCGCAACGCGGCCATTTCGACTGGCCTCCAGAACCCGGCTCCGACTTGTTAGTGGATTCGTTGCACCGCCACACCGCCCAACCCTTTCCTTACGAAACACACCACGACATCGCGACTCTCCTGCCCAGAAGCTACCTGCGATCGAAGAAGATGGCGAAGCGCAAGTCGATGAGCTCCAAGATGGCGTCGAGGAAGAAGCCGGCGCCCAAGCTGGACACCACCTTCAGTTGCCCTTTCTGCAACCACCCCGACAGCGTGGCCTGCACCATCGACCTCAAGCTCTTGGCCGCCAGCGCCGTCTGCTACATCTGTGAGGAGGCCTACCACACCACGGTGCACCACCTCACCGAGCCCGTCGATGTCTACCATGACTGGATCGACGCCTGCAAGAAGGCCAACCAAGGCGTCGAACTCCAAGCCCTGGACTCCCACAAACGACAGCGGCGAGTCGGCAGCGACGACGATGACAGCGATGCCTAATCGACTGATCGAGTTTGCTTTCATGGATCGATCGATACAACGTCAATCTAGTCCTACGTAGTTTGATGTTTGATCGTGTCTCTTGAAACTGTATTGATTGGAGCCTGTAGTCCTGATCGATCATATATCTGTGTTGCTGCGCACTGTGTAGCTCATGAGTTGGGATCATCAGCCAATCTTGTATGTACTGAATCTGTGACTGGTTTTGTTGTTGCCTTTTTTTCGACCGACGAGAGTACCTAGTCCTTTTTGAAATCGAAAGAAAGAAAAGAGTACCTTGTTGTCTCTAGAAAAAAAATCGCACCGTCAAGAACAAAGACGCTCTACAAGTTCAGAAGCACAAGGGTGAAGCAGACAGGTTCCTCCTGTCAGGAGAATGAATCAATTTCAGCTAGCAGAATCACAAGAGCTGCTGGGGTTTTCCTAAATCTAATGTAGAAGACAGCTTATATACACAACCCAACATCGTTTTTTCTTGAGAAAGCATGTTTGCATTCAAATCAAGAAACAATTCAAAGTTCTTGACCCGTACAAGCACCCTAACACAAGCACAAAGAACCAGAAAAATAGAGAGCGCCCTAAAACAACCAGTAAAACACGAAGATCTCTAGAGTTCCGTCTAATCATTCCTGAACCTTGTGAGAATACCCTTGCAACACAAGAATTTGCAACCAGACCTAAGCAGGTCATCATCTTCAACCACGGTATAATCGCCCCCACGCTACTCTCCTTTTCTTCGCACCGGCACCGAAAAGACAAGGACACACATGTGCATCCAACACTCCTGTACCAGCCTTCGCCATCTATGACTTTGCACTAGTAGAAAACAAGGCTTTGGTTCGGGCCTGGCCAGCCCATTAGTCCCGGTTCGGTCACGAACCGGGACCCATGGGGGAATTCGTCCCGGTTCGTGAGCCCAGGGGGGCGGCCGGGGCCTCGTGGGTATTGGTCCCGGTTTGTATGGATCCATTTGTCCCGGTTCTAGGCACGAAACGGGACCAATGGTCCTCGCTCCTGGCCCACAATCATTGGTCCCAGTTCGTGGCTCGAACTGGGACAAAAGGTTGGGCTTTAGTCCCGGTTTATACCACGAACCGGGACAAATGAGTTGCCTATATATACCCCATCGCCACAGCAGAGCACTCCACAGTGCTTTGTTTTTTCTGGCCGCGAGGGGAGGGCATTTGGGTGCTCTAGCTCACCTCTTATGCACATGAGGTGTTCGATGAAATGTCCGAGCCACACTAGTTAATCTTTATCCTCTCGAAACTCGACCTCCGAGCTTCATTTTCCCCGAGATTTGTCTAGGTTTAGCGGTTCGTCACGTACCGTCCCCGTCTTCACCGTCGTCGATCGCTCGCGCCGATCTCGTCGCCGGCACCACCGTGGTGAGCCTCTTGTTCTTATCTTCTTTCTGAAAAAAAATTCTTTCTTCAGATAGATACTTGTCTAATTTTCTTACTTTTATTATTCCTTGTTATTATATAGTGCGATGGTTTTGGTATCCGCCCCTGTCGGCCCTCGTCCTGTCTATGATTCGGATGTGGTATATATTATCTTTTTATAACTATTTGGTTCATTTATTGTTTATGATAATTATGCCGACCAACGTGACATAGATTTTATTTATCTAGGAGGTGGTTGAACCAAAAATTCCAACCGACCCTATTGTCGAGAGGTTAAATTTAGTTGAAGAACAAAATAATTACTTGAAGGAAAAAATAAAAAAATTGAGGAGGAGAAGATGATATTGGAGTTGCATGTTGCGGATGTCGTCGATGATCACAAGATCAAGATGGATGCAATGCGGTTGAAGATTAGAAAGGTATGCCATTCATACCGATGCTTGGTATCATTATGCAGTTGGATCAATTGTTACCTTGGTTGCGATTATGATGATCGCATTTGTTGTTGCATTGAAATGTTTTACTTAATTTTAATGTATGGTTTAATTAGATGCTCTGGAGAGCTATATGTTGTTCAATGAGAACTATGTATTTATTTTCGTTTTAATGTGATGATGAACTTCTATTAATTTGGTCACTTATCTATTCATTAGAGCTGTATGTTGCCTTCAAAGCTCAAAATAATCAGTAAATACATGAAAAATAACAAATGAAGTCAGAAAGGGTTGAAAATTGATGATGTGGCTTTGAATGGTGCATTTTGAACACAGAAAAACTATGGAGTTCAAATAAGTTAAAAAAAGAAATCCCTTTGTAACAGACGAGTTTCCGTATGAAACCCTGATACTTCGAAAGAGATTGTCCGTTTTGTACACGAAGTGCATCCAGTTTTTGCCGTAACCCTCTCTACTTTCTTGCACATGCTATGTGGATGAAATGATGATACCATGCCAACTTTCACCCTTTTCAGAGTTCATTTGAAATGCAAAAAGAAAATTAACTAAAAAACTTTTATAAAACTCTAATAGCAAAATAAACTTTAATAAAATAAAGAAGTAGAAACAAAATAAACTTTATAAAAGTAAAATAAATAAACTTTAATAAAATAAATAAAAATAGGAACATTAAGTTTTTTGTTGTAAGTAGAAACAAAATAAAATAAATAAAGCAACAAAAAATGAAAAAAGTGCCACCTATTAGGCCACCACGACCTGAATAAGACTAGAAACCCAACCATGGGCCAGGATTTAGGGCCGCAGGAGGCCAGTAGGCCCACAAGCACATCGTGACAAATTAGACCCGAAAGCCTGCAGTTGAGAGGAGCTCGAGAGGGTTGGCGTAGCAACGCTTATAAATCACTCTCGAGCTCTCTCAACTAGCGAGGTGGGACTACAGTTTTGGCCGTGACGCGGGCATCACAGGGCCTTTGGTCTCGGTAGGTGCCACCAACCGGGACCAATGCTCTGGGTATATAAGTAGCACTTAGCAATTTTTCAGAGTTCATCACCACAGTTGCCCCCGACGACGTCGAGCACATCGACGACGCCAGGCTGCCCCGACGCTTCCCGCCGCCGTCACCGTCACCGTCGCCCACGCTGTCACGACCGGTTTTCCAATAAAAATATTTATTGAAAGACTGATCTTTTGAGTCCAGTATGAGGAAAAATCCTCCTCACTGGTAGACAATCTCTTGATACAATAAGCCAGTAGCATAAAATATATTACAGAGTCGAGCTGAGGCTGCTCAACCAATTATTACAAGCGCGCCAATAATTATACATAATGGCGGATATGACACAGTGGGGTGGTGGTTTACTACTGAGTCGAGAATAAAGTGATGGTGGATAAACACTGCTCTTAAACTAGCATCTCATCGAGCGTCGAGGTGAGGCTCGATGAATTTATTCGGGTAGCGGAAGCGGATATAATACAGTGACCAAATCCAGGGTCGCACGAGACTGACTGGGACTCCTTTAGGCGTCGGACTCGCTATCGAACTCTTCATCCATGAGATCGCCTTCGTCAGCATCTGGCCAAATCAACAAGCCAGGTGAGTACTTTGAAAGTACTCGCAAGACAGTTCGGACGTAAGATATAACAAATGCATGCATGAATGCGTCATGATTAAATTTACCAATGCACATTTAATTTAGTAAACAAGGTAAATAAAAAGGGAATCGGCGGTAGTCCACCTGAAAACCCAATAAAATAATAGGAAACCGATCGGGTGTCTGAAGCGACGCCTCGAAAGGTGAACAAATAAATAAAAATCATGCCACAGTCGGGCGTCTAAGCGACACCACGTAAAGGGCTTAAACTGAAAATAAAAGGTATGCGTACCACAGTCGGACGTCGGGGCGACATCACAGAAAGGGCTTGTATTGACAGTAAATAACAGTAGTGCCGCAGTCGGACGTCTGAGCGACATCGCAGAAAGGGATTGTATTGAAAGTAAATAGTAACAATGCCTCAGTCGGACGTCTGAGCGACATCGTAGAAAGGGCTTTTATCGAAAGTAAATAACAATACCACAGTCGGACGTCGGAGCGACATCACAGAAAGGACTTTTATCGAAAGTAAATAACAATACCACAGTCGGACGTCAGAGCAACATCACAGAAAGGGCTTTTTCAAAAGGAAAATAATACTCATAATGAATAATCAACTCATGATAATAAACGGGTTAGTCCATCCACAGGAATAAACAGTTAACCAGACTTAGCACTCATGTAATTCACCGGAGTCTCTGTCATCAAAACTGACACTTGTCAGGATAAGATAATATCGGACATGGACATAGAATAGATGATTTAAGGAATATATGACTCTGCAGAGTTTGTACGAAAATTTCCCACAGCCAACAGATTTTCGTAGTCACGAAGGACTAGTTCCGTTTACGGTATTTCGGAAGAAAACACAGCTAACCAGTACACACCCATCCAACCTCTCGATGCCAGGAATCACCCTAGACATCGTCCAAGAAAAACTTTTGAGACGGGGAGATCACAATCTCGATTAGCATGGGATCAAATTTATATACGCGCTCTCTAAGGGGTGCCCCCCTCTCGGTCCCAACCGGAAACACCCATGCCCCCTGACCGGATAACTGGCTTTAATCCAGGGGCATGGAACCATCATCACGGCCTCTCCTTTTGGTGTGTACCAGGAAAGCGGTTTGCAACTTACTAAGCCATATTCCTTGCGGAAAACATGTGGTAGTACAGGGAAGAAAAACGGATGGAACTGGATCGATACGGGTTGACACTAAAGTCAAGCAGTCTGGCATAAGACTGGCATGCTACAACACTGCCATCTTACCCATTCTCATGCCAACACATGGCCATGCATACTCACGTCCATCCACTTATGGATTTTCGAAGCATCACTTGCCTCAACTTTGCATGTAATATGACATATATCGATATGCTTATAAACATGCGATGAAACTACTTAATGCAAACATGCCAAAACACTCATCATATCAAAAGTTCAAACATGCTTGCCTGGTTCAGAGTAGTCGAAGCCTAGCTCGGTGAAGTTCGCGGTTCCGTCAGCTCCCTCGGTATCTACGGTATAAAGAAAACATACGCGCTAACGTAAATACCGTGAGGTGCACAAAAATTACTCCAAATTTTTTTCAAATAAATCTGATAAAAAACTAGACAAAATTTCAAAGAGGACAGAAAAAGAATCAATCAAAAATATTGTTCTGTTTAAAAGTTATTAGTGTTTTTGTCCAGGGACTCATCTGTAATGAAACGGAAAGTTCTCAGGGGCTAACTCATAAAAACGGAAAACGCTTCGAGTGATAATACACCGGCCCAGAGGGAAAACGCATTTTGGCAGAAGAAGTTTTTAGAAAACAGTTCGTTTAGAAAGGACAGAGAGGCTGACAGGCGGGTCCCGCCCGTCAGGTTTGAAATTTCAAAAGAGGCGGCAAAGCTCGATGGTGTCCGAGAGCCGCGGTGGTCGTCGGCAGCGATCCACGGCGAGGTAGAAAGATCGGAAGGTACCTCCGGGTTCAGGGCGCCATTCCGCGTCGGTTGGTGGTGGTGGTGGTCGCCGGCGAGCACCACGTCGACGGCGGCTCCTGCTCCGGCGGACGGCGGTTTGGGTGGTCGCGGGCCTCATCAGACAATGCTGCGGAGGGCAAATTGAGGAGGGGGTTAGACCTCTGGTAGATAGAGGGGGTAGCTGACGGGATTTGGGCGCCGGGGACGGCCTCAACGGAGTGAATCGAGGTGGAGGCCGAGGCGTAACGAGGCGGCCGGAGTTGGGGGAGGAGACCTCCTCGAGGTCCTCCTAGTGGCCTGGCGGGGTGTTGGTGAGGTGCAGTGGTGGTGCGTGCTCGAGGGTGAGCTCGGGGTCCCCTTTTATAGGCGATCCGAGGCGGTGGTCGTGAACGGAGTTCTCCGACGATGGATTACGGTGGTGCAGTGCTTGGTCGGGGAGTTTAGGAGGTTGGCCATCAACGTGGAGGTCCACTGGCTCCACTCAGACGCCAAACGGACTTGGATTAGGAGCTTAGGGCAGGTTTTGTCGGAACGGGGCGGCGCGGGCCCGTCGGCGGCAGAGAGCGCGCCCAGTGCTTGCCGGGCCACGGCGACGGTGCAGCGGGGCTGCGCTGGCATGCATGAGCCACGCGTAGAGCTAGGGAGCGAAGGGTGTCACGACCGGTTTTCCAATAAAAATATTTATTGAGAAACCAATCTTTTGGATCCAGTATGAGAGAAAATCCTCCTCACTGGTAGACAAACTCTTGATACAATAAGCCAGTAGCATAGGATATATTACAAGGTTGAGCTAAGGGTGCTCAACAATTTATTACAAGCGCACCAATAATTATACATAATGGCGGATATATCACAATGGTGTGGTGGCATACTACTGACTCGGGGAATAAGCGATGGTGGAATAATATAGTGGGGAGTGAGATAACATGGCTCTCAAACTAGCATCTCATCAAGCGTCGAGGTGAAGCTCGATGTACTTTATTCGGGTTGCGTAAGCGGATAAAATATAGTGACCAAATCCATGGTCGCGTGTGACTGACTGGGATTCCTCTAGGCGTCAGACTCGCTATCGAACTCTTCATCCATGAGATCACCTTCGTCAGCATCTGGCCAAATCAACAAGCCAGTGAGTACTTTGGAAGTACTCGCAAGACAGTTCGGACGTAAGATATAACAAATGCATGCATGAATGCGTCATGATTAATTTATCAATGCATAATTTAAATAATAGCAGGCAAGGTAAGTAAAAAGGGAATCGGCGGTAGTCCGCCTGAAATCCCAACAATAAAGTAAAGGAGACCAATCGAGTGTCTGGAGCGACGCCACGAAAGGTGAACATATAAGTAAAAGGAGAATCATGCCACAGTCGGGCGTCTATGCGACACCACATAAAGGGCTTAAAAAGAAATGCCGCAGTCAGGCGTCTAAGCGACACCACATAAAGGGCTTAAAAGAAATGCCGCAGTCGGGCGTCTAAGCGACACCACATAAAGGGCTTAAAAGAAATGCCGTAGTCGGGCGTCTAAGCGACACCACATAAAGGGCTTAAAAGAAATGCCGCAGTCGGGCGTCTAAGCGACACCACATAAAGGGCTTAAAAGAAATGCCGTAGTCGGGCGACTAAGCGACACCACATAAAGGGCTTAAAAGAAATGCCGCAGTCGGGCGTCTAAGCGACACCACATAAAGGGCTTAAAAAGAAATGCCGCAGTCGGGCGTCTAAGCGACACCACATAAAGGGCTAATGAGGAAAATAAATAACAACACTGCCGCAGTCGGACGTCTGAGCGACATCACAGAAAGGGCTTTCTTCATAATGAAAATAATACACATGTTAGATTAATCAGCTCAGATCAATATACGGGTTAGTCCATCCACAGGAATAAACATTTAACCAGACTCAGCATGCTTATGATTCACCGGAGTATCTGTCACCAAAACTGGCACTTGTCAGAATAAGTTAGCACAGAACTTGGATATGGATAGGATGATTTGAAGAATTTATGACTATGCAGAGTTTGTACAAAAATTTCCCATAGCCAACAGATTTCCGTAGTCACGAAGGACTAGTTCCGTTTACGGTATTTCGGAAGTAAACACAGCTAACCAGTACACACCCATCCAACCTCTCGATGCCAGGAATCACCCTAGACATCGTCCAAGAAAAACTTTTGAGACGGGGAGATCACAATCTCGAATAGCATGGGATCAAATTTATATATGCGCGCTCTAAGGGGTGCCCCCCTCTCGGTCCCAACCGGAAACACCCATGCCCCCTGACCGGATGACTGGCTTTAATCCAGGGCCATGGAACCATCATCCCGGCCTCTCCTTTTTGTGTGTACCAGGAAAGCGGTTTGCAACTTACTAAACCATATTCCTTGCGGAAAACATGTGGTAGTACAGGGAGGGAATGTGGACGGGAACCGAACTGATACGGGCTGACATTGAAGTCAATAGTATGGCATAAGACTGGCATGCTACAACACTGCGGTCTTATCCATCCTCATGCCAACACATGGCCATGCATACCCACATCCAACAACGTTTGGATCATCGAACTCACTTGCTTTAACAATGCATGGAAATAACGTTCCTCGATATGCTCATCGATATACCATGCAACTAGCTAAATGCAAAACATGCCAAGACACTCATCATATCAAAATTTCAAACATGCTTGCCTGGTTCAAAGTAGTCGGAGCCTAGCTTGGTGAAGTTTGCGGTCCCGTCACCTCCGTCGGTATCTACAGTATAAAGAGAATACACGCACTATCGTAAATACCAAGAGGTGCTCAGAAATTAAACCAAATATTTTTCAAATAAATCTGATAAAAAACTAGGCAAAATTTTGAAGAGAACAGAAAAAGAATCACTCAAAAATATGCTTCTGTTAAAAAGTTATAAAGGTTTTTGTCCAGGGACCCATCTGTAATGAAACAGAAACTTCCCAGGGTTCTTTTTATAAAAACAGAAAACGCTTCAGTCCTGAATACGCCGGCTCAGAGGAGAAAGCGTATTTTGCCCGAAGGCGTTTTCAGAAAACGTTTCAAAAAGATTAAAACGCTGACGGGATGGACCCACCCGTCAGGTTTGAAAAATGAAGGAAGAGACTTGGCGCCAGAGGGCCGCGGCGATCGCCGGCGGCGATCCACGGCGAGGTAGAGGGATCGGAGGGTACCTCCGTGCTCGGGGCGCCATTCCACGTCGGGTGGTGGTGGTGGTGGTCGCCGGTGAGCACCACGTCGACGGTGGCTCCTGCTCCGGCGGACGGCGGTTCGGGCGGGGATGGAGCTCGTCGGAGAGGGCTGCAAGCATCAAATTGAGGTGGGGGTCAGGCCTCTGGTAGCTAGAGGAGGAGATTGACGGAGTTTGGGCGCCGTGGATGGCCTTACCGCAGTGAACGCTGCTGGAGCCCGAGGCGGATGGAGGTGGCCGGAGTCGAGGAAGAAGGGCTCCTCGAGGCCCCTCCAGTGGCCAGGCAGGGTTTAGCGGGATGGTGGAGTCGTGCGGGAGTGAGAGCAGGCTCGGGGGCGCTATATATAGCCGCCCCGAGGCGGTTGCCGAGAACGGGGTTCTCCGGCGAGGTGATTACGGCGGTGCGGTGGTTGCACAGGAGGGTTCAGAGGTTGAGCGTCGTCGTGGGTGCTCCCTGGTTCCGTTTATGTGCTAACAGCATCGGGATTAGGTCGCTTAGGGGGAGCTCGACGGAACGGGGCGGCGCGGGCCCGTCGGCGGCAGAGAGCACGCTCTGTGCGTGCCGCGCCATGGCGACGGTGATGCATGTGTGCGCTGGCGAGGAGATGGCCACGCGGAGCCACCAGGGGGTTTGGGCAGCGCTGAACGGCGTTGCGCCGCCGTTCTGCTTCCTGTCGGCCGTTACGGTGGCTCGGCCGCCGCAAGACACGCCGGCGCAGGCGGGCCAGGGCGCCACCGACGCCAGGAAGGTGCCAAGCGCGCGTGCGAGGCTCCCGACAAGCAGGCCAGGCGGCGAGCAACATGCCAAGGGCACTGTGAGCATGTTACTGAACTAACTGATGAAGATCGACACTGAAAACTGAATTTAACTGAAAATGGCTGAAACAGTGCCTGCAAGGTGTTCGACGGAATGATCTAGGCATGTAGGGATTTTTCCTTGAGCTGATCTTTGGTGGAGTGGCTCCTCATTGCTACAGTAGGCTGCCTGATTTTTGGTGGAATTTTTGGGTAAGTGGAAATATGAATTTCACCAAATTTGGCAAATCTGGTCCAAACTTGCAGGGAGTGAAAGTTGAAATATTTGAGTGGATTAAGATGGTTCCAGGTTGAGGGTACCAAGGACTAGCTAGTAGAGTTGGTTTGAGGTCCAAATACAAATGCTATAGGGTACTTGTTTTGGAAATGGCTCAGGCTCAAAATAAAGATCAGAAAAGATTTGAGAGGTGAAATAATTAAAATGAAATCCAAAACTTGTTTGGTTTAGAAGGGACAGAGGACTTAGGTTGTTTTCAAGGAGGAGGGGAGGTTTTGAATGGGTTTTACCACATGGGCAAAAATATGGGTGGTTTTCAATATATGAAAGTCCCCAATTCTCATAGAGTTTTCTTATAAAAAGAAAAAGATTAAACTCCAAAAATAATTAGAGAGGGATTCAACAGAGAAGTAGTTTTTAAAAGATCAAACCCAAAGTTTGAAGAGGGAAACAGAAATAACAATCCTTGCCCATAAATTTTTTTAAGAGGAAGGTTTCTCAAAGAAAGAAAATTTAAATGCCCTCTTTTCAAAACCAACAAAGGTTTTTGCTAAAGACCAAATGAAAATTTTTGGAGTGTCACAACACCTACCCCCTTAGGAAAAATCTCGTCCCCGAGATTTCAGCTGTTCCATAAATAAGTGCGGATGCTTTGCTCGAAGAAAATCCTCTCTTTCCCAAGTTGCTTCGTTGTCAGTGTGATTGCTCCACTGAACTCTGAAAATTTTAATGGTCTTCTGTCGGGTCCTCCTTTCAGACTCCTCTAATATCTTCACGGGACGTTCCCTATAAGTGAGGTCTTGTAGCACGTCAATGCTCTCATGGGATACTTGTTTCTCTGGATTGCTTACGCACTTTCTTAACTGCAAAACGTGGAACACGTTGTGGATATCTGACAGTTCCTTAGGTAAGTCTAGCTGATACGCTACTGTGCCTTTTCGGGCCACTATACAGAATGGTCCAATGAATCTTGGCACTAGCTTCCCTTTTATTTTGAATCGTTGTAACCCCCTCATAGGGGATACTCGTAGGTATACGAATTCACCGGGTTCGAAGTTCACCCTACGATGCTTCTGATCGTAATAACTCTTCTGTCGGTTTTGAGCGGTCTTGAGTCTATTTCTGATTAGCTTGACCTTTTCCTCGGCTTCTCTGAGCATGTCTGGTCCGAAGATACGGTTGTCTCCAGTTTCTGACCAATTTAACGGGGTACGACATCTCCGTCCATACAAAGCCTCAAATGGTGCCATTTGCAGGCTGGCCTGGTAACTGTTGTTGTACGCGAACTCGGCATATGGCAGGCTCTCTTCCCAACTGGCTCCATATGTGAGGACACATGCTCTCAGCATGTCCTCTAAAATCTGGTTTACGCGTTCTGTCTGTCCATCGGTCTGGGGGTGGTATGCTGTACTGAAAGCTAGTTGAGTTCCCAGAGCCTGTTGTAAATGATCCCAAAATCTCGAGACGAACTGAGTGCCTCTGTTAGATATTATGGTCTTCGGAACACCGTGCAAACAAACTATACGGGAGAGATATATCTTGGCAAGCTTCTGAGTGGTGTGGGTCGTCTTTACTGGAATAAAGTGCGCCACCTTGGTTAATCTGTCGGTGATGACCCATATGGCATCATTTCCGTGTCGTGACCGAGGTAGTCCGACAATGAAATCCATCCCTATTTCATCCCATTTCCACTCAGGTATTTTGTTTGGTTGCAGTAATCCGGCTGGTCTCTGATGCTCAGCTTTAATGCGTTGGCAAGAGTCGCAACATGCAATGAATGTGGCTATGTCTCTCTTCATACCGTGCCACCAAAATCTTTCCTGAATATCCTTATACATTTTGGTTCCTCCCGGGTGGATTGAGTACGGGGCGGTGTGGGCTTCAGCTAAAATTTGCTGTTTAAGGTCTTCTATGTCCGGCACGCAGAGTCTCTCCCCGTACCATAATATTCCTCCATCGTCTACGACGAATTCCGAGGCTTTGCCCTTACTCACCTTTCTTTTGATGCCTTCGATGCTGGGGTGACCAGGTTGAGCTCCTTTGATTTTCTCCACAAGGTCGGATTGTATTGCCAAGTTTGTCATGGTGCCTTCCGCTACCATTAATAAGTTGAGTTTGGCAAATTCCAGTTGGAACTCGGTTCTCAAGCTTTGCAGACTGCTTTCGTCGAAGCCGGGGTTCCGACTAAGGGCATCGGCTACTACATTTGCTTTACCCGGATGGTAGTGGATACCAACATCATAATCCTTTACCAATTCCAGCCAGCGTCGTTGCCGTAAATTCAGTTCTGGCTGCGTGAAAATATATTTGAGACTTTTATGGTCCTTATATATTTCACATCGATTTCCAAGTAGGAAGTGCCTCCATTCCTTAAGTGCATGAATGACGGCTGCCATCTCTAAGTCATGAGTGGGATAATTTTCCTCGTGCTTGCAAAGCTGCCTTGAAGCATAGGCGACAACCTTGCCTTCTTGCATCAATACACATTCGAGACCTTTTCTGGACGCATCACAATATACTTCAAAATTCTTGTGTATGTCCGGCACAATTAATACTGGTGCTGTCGTTAATTTCCGCTTTAGCTCTTGGAAACTTTTCTCGCAGGCTTCTGTCCATTCAAACTTCTTGTCTTTCTTGAGTAACTGTGTCATAGGCTTGGCGATGGTGGAGAATCCTTCAATAAATCTGCGGTAATATCCTGCCATTCCCAAGAAACTTCGTATGTCCGTTACACTGGCTGGTGACTTCCAGCCAAGTACGGCCTTGACTTATTCCGGGTCTACTGTGATACCGTCTTGGGTCAGCACATGGCCTAGAAAGCCTACTTGCTTTAGCCAAAATTCGCACTTGCTGAACTTGGCATACAATTGATGTTTCCTGAGTTCGCCTAGTACCATTCTGAGATGTTCCGCGTGCTCTTCTGGTGTCTTGGAGTATACCAGAATATCGTCGATAAATACCACGACGAATTTGTCCATAAATTTCATAAACACTTTGTTCATGAGGTGAACAAAATATGCCGGGGCGTTCGTTAATCCAAATGGCATTACCGTGAACTCATACAGTCCATATCTGGAGGTGAAGGCTGTCTTGGGGATATCTTCGGTTCGCACCTTCAATTGATGGTATCCTGACCTTAAGTCAATTTTTGAGAATACCTTGGCCTGTGCGAGTTGATCAAACAAATCGTTTATCCTTGGCATTGGGTATTTGTTCTTGATTGTGACCATGTTAAGCGCTCGATAGTCAATACACAATCGCAGTGTTCCGTCCTTCTTTTTGGCAAATAAAATTGGTGATCCCCAAGGTGAGGAACTGACTCGAATGTATCCTTTGTCCAGCAATTCCGTTATTTGTTTTTTCAACTCAACCAACTCGGATGGTGCCATTCTGTATGGTTTCTTGTATATGGGGGTGGTTCCTGGTGCGAGCTCAATGCTGAACTCTATCTCTCGATCTGGTGGCATGCCTGGTAGCTCTTCGGGGAATACGTCTGGAAATTCACATACTACTGGAACCTTGTTTAACTCAGAAACGTCCACCTTATTTAATCTTGGTTGCCGGGGTATTTCTCTTTCCTTGGCGGATACCCTTATTGTCTTCCCGTGGTGGTGTGTGAGAATTACGGTCCGGTTGAAACAGTCAATGAAACCCTTGTTGGTGGTTAGCCAGTCCATCCCGAGGATGACATCCAGTCCTTTATTTTCCAACACAATGAGATTGGCGTGGAACTTCAATCCTTTGAACTCAATAACCACATCCTGACAGTAAATCTGAGTGACTTGCTGAATCCCAGGGGACTTGATGGTCATGGATTTCTCCAAAGGAAGCATCGAAAAATTATTTTGCAAAGCAAAACGTTTCGAAATAACAGAGTGAGAAGCTCCAGAATCAAACAAAACCATTGCGGGTATTGTGTTGACAGGAAACGTACCGAGTACGATATCCGGAGCATTTTGTGCCTCCTCTTTGGTTACGTGGTTCAGATGACCCTTCCTGTGGTTGTTGTTGAGATTGAAATTGTTTCGCTTGAGCGTTGTATTATTGTCGCCGTTGTTCGGCTTTGGTGCTGAGTTTCTAGGCTTGGGACACTGCTTGGCATAGTGTCCTTCCTCTCCACAGGCATAGCAAGTAATGCCGGGGCGATATGTGAACTCCTTGTCCCTTGCATGGAAATTCTTGATTGGGCGTGAAACGTTGGACACGGACTTGTGTGTTCCACCCTTTTGAAAATCTGTCTTGCTTCGATGATTGCGAGCATATTTGGTCTGGTCCCTTTTTCGCTTACGGATATCTTCCAAGCTGCGTCTTTCATTTTCTAGAGTAATCGCCTTGTCCACCAGTGTTTTAAAATCTGGAAAAGTGTGTACGACCAGTTGGCATTTAAGCGCGGGCGCTAGACCGTCAAGGAATTTTTCCATCTTCTTGCTTTCAGTCATACGATCTTCATTGGCGTAGCGAGACAATAAAGTAAATTGACCGTTGTAATCTGACACTGTCATGTTCCTCTGTTTGAGGTCGTCGAACTCTCTCTTTTTGATTTTCATAATACTCTTTGGAATGTGCGCGCCACGGAAGCCTTCCTTGAAATCATCCCAGGTTATATTATTTTCGTTGGGATGCATGTGCAGGAAATTTTCCCACCAAGATGCGGCTGCTCTTGTGAGATAGTGCGGAGCATATAGTACCTTTTCGAGGTCTGAACATTGTGCAATATTTAATTTTCTCTCCACGTCTCGAAGCCAGTCTTCGGCCTCAAGAGGCTTATCAGTATGAGAAAATGTTGGAGGACGCGTCTTCTGTAGCTCAGATAACTTGGAATGCTGTTGATACTGCCCATGGTGATTTCTCATGTTGATGACTTGGTTCATCATTTCCCGATGCTGCTGCTGACTTGTTCATAAAGGCGGCACATTTGAGCAAGTGCCGTTTCACTGCCCTGTTGACTTGATTGACCTTGAGTGAAATTGTTGCCTGGTTGAGTGTCATGATATTGACTTGACTGCCCTTGTGCAAAATTGTTGTCTGGTTGAGTGCCATAATTTACCTCTGGCGGAGCTGGCATGGAGCGAGTCCAAGGACGAGACATTTTTTTTCACTCTAGGGATATATTTTGTAAAACCCATAAGAAAAACGAAAAGGGGTGCCAATTTTTTTTAATTCCATAAAAACACAAGGTTGGCAAATAAATCAAAATAGCCAAGATTGCATAAGGGAAAACAATTTAATTTGCGCACGGAGAAAGACTGCTCATTACGTATCTTACACGCGGGCGATAATTATACAATACACCACTCAGGATATGCGTACATAACCCTGACATGTTATTTAGGCTAGTGCACTCCTCCACTTCCTACATGATGCGCAAACAGGCTACTTCCCATATCTTACATGGCGATACATCGCGTGACGGCTAAGCGTACTTAGTCGGAGATGTTGATGATGTCCTTGGCCCTGCCAAGGGTGAGGCGTAGCGATGCTGGGGACTCGACTTCCTCCTCGCTAATAGGCTCCATACGAGTAGTGCTGCGCCGAGTAGATGGAGCGGGAGCCAGGGGTGGAATAACACGAATAGGAGTCGGCGTGAGTGGCGGTGCAGTGCGCGCTGGAGTGGGCGCAATGACTTGGTTGAACTCCTCAGTAGAAGGCAGGCGACGAGCAGGCGCATAAGATGCAGATGACGAGGCATAAGTCAATGGCGGTGATGTGGGCAGGAGCTCCCTCCGGTTGGAAGCACAGCCATGGACTGAGTCCATGCGGGCGGCCACGAAGTCGTCCACCAACTTATCGAAGGCGGCCTCCAGGGCCCTAAGATACTCAATAAGCATCTCAAAGGCCTCGTCTCGCTCTCCTCTGGGGCAGGAGTATGCGTAGTGACAGGTGTAGGGCACGTGGCATGGAAGATAGCGGTAACGACGAGCCTTCATCACGGGAAGGACATCCCTGAGGCGAGATATCCACTCGCGGGCTGCCATCTGGATAGCATGCTTCTCCGTGGGCATGGCTCTTCCCATGAACCGGAAGCGGCGTAACTCACCACGCCCTCCCCTGAATTGCACCGAGGCCTGGTGCATGGTCAGACTGTCGTTGACTTTGTGCTGGCAGAGAGAGATGACTGGGCGCACAGATGGCCCCATCGCGACCTGAACGATGAAGGATAGAAGCTTGACGAACCCATCGGGTACGTTGGCGAAGGACTGAGACTCGCAGCTGTTGTCGGCCATCTACAAAAGTAGGCAAGAATTCTGAATGGTCAGATCATAAATATATGCTGACTGTCAGAAAAAAATGACTACAATTGCAAAGATACAAATTAGCTCTAACATGCTAATAATTAATTAGCGATCGCACCTAGTGGCTTCCTACAGTCAGCCTGGCTCTGATACCAAGCTTGTCACAACCGGTTTTCCAATAAAAATATTTATTGAGAAACCAATCTTTTGGATCCAGTATGAGAGAAAATCCTCCTCACTGGTAGACAAACTCTTGATACAATAAGCCAGTAGCACAGGATATATTACAGGGTTGAGCTAAGGGTGCTCAACAATTTATTACAAGCGCGCCAATAATTATACATAATGGCGGATATATCACAATGGTGTGGTGGCATACTACTGACTCGGGGAATAAGCGATGATGGAATAATACAGTGGGGAGTGAGATAACATGGCTCTCAAACTAGCATATCATCAAGCGTGGAGGTGAAGCTCGATGTACTTTATTCGGGTTGCGGAAGCGAATATAATATAGTGACTGACTGGGATTCCTCTAGGCGTCGGACTCGCTATCGAACTCTTCATTCATGAGATCACCTTCATCAGCATCTGGCCAAATCAACAAGCCAGTGAGTACTTTGGAAGTACTCGCAAGACAGTTCGGACGTAAGATATAACAAATGCATGCATGAATGCGTCATCATTAATTTATCAATGCATAATTGAAATAATAGCAGGCAAGGTAAGTAAAAAGGGAATCGATGGTAATCCGCCTGAAATCCCAACAATAAAGTAAAGGAGACCAATCGAGTGTCTGGAGCGACGCCACGAAAGGTGAACATATAAGTAAAAGGAGAATCATGCCACAGTCGGGCGTCTATGCGACACCACATAAAGGGCTTAAAAAGAAATGCCGCAGTCGGGCGTCTAAGCGACACCACATAAAGGGCTTAAAAGAAATGCCGCAGTCGGGCGTCTAAGCGACACCACATAAAGGGCTTAAAAGAAATGCCGCAGTCGGGCGTCTAAGCGACACCACATAAAGGGCTTAAAAGAAATGCCGCAGTCGGGCGTCTAAGCGACACCACATAAAGGGCTTAAAAGAAATGCCGCAGTCGGCCGTCTAAGCGACACCACATAAAGGGCTTAAAAAGAAATGCCGCAGTCGGGCGTCTAAGCGACACCACATAAAGGGCTTATGAGGAAAATAAATAACAACACTGCCGCAGTCGGTCGTCTGAGCGACATCACAGAAAGGGCTTTCTTCATAATGAAAATAATACACATGTTAGATTAATCAGCTCAGATCAATATACGGGTCAGTCCATCCACAGGAATAAACATTTAACCTGACTCAGCATGCTTATGATTCACCGGAGTATCTGTCACCAAAACTGGCACTTGTCAGAATAAGTTAGCACAGGACTTGGATATGGATAGGATGATTTGAAGAATTTATGACTCTGCAGAGTTTGTACAAAAATTTCCCACAGCCAACGAATTTCCGTAGTCACGAAGGACTAGTTCCGTTTAGGGTATTTCGAAAGTAAACACAGCTAACCAGTACACACCCATCCAACCTCTCGATGCCAGGAATCACCCTAGACATCGTCCAATAAAAACTTTTGAGACGGGGAGATCACAATCTCGAATAGCATGGGATCAAATTTATATACGCGCGCTCTAAGGGGTGCCCCCCTCTCGGTCCCAACCGGAAACACCAATGCCCCCTGACCGGATGACTGGCTTTAATCCAGGGCCATGGAACCATCATCCCGGCCTCTCCTTTTGGTGTGTACCAGGAAAGCGGTTTGCAACTTACTAAACCATATTCCTTGCGGAAAACATGTGGTAGTATAGGGAGGGAATGTGGACGGGAACCGAACTGATACGGGCTGACACTGAAGTCAATAGTATGGCATAAGACTGGCATGCTATAACACTGTCGTCTTATCCATCCTCATGCCAACACATGGCCATGCATACCCACATCCAACAACGTTTGGATCATCGAACTCACTTGCTTTAACAATGCATGGAAATAACGTTCCTCGATATGCTCATCGATATACCATGCAACTAGATAAATGTAAAACATGCCAAGACACTCATCATATCAAAAGTTCAAACATGCTTGCCTGGTTTAGAGTAGTCGGAGCCTAGCTCGGTGAAGTTTGCGGGCCCGTCACCTCCGTCGGTATCTACGGTATAAAGAGAATACACGCACTATCGTAAATACCAAGAGGTGCTCAGAAATTAACCCAAATATTTTTCATATAAATCTCATAAAAAACTAGGCAAAATTTTGAAGAGAACAGAAAAAGAATCACTCAAAAATATGCTTCTGTTAAAAAGTTATAAAGGTTTTTGTCCAGGGACCCATCTATAATGAAACAGAAACTTCCCAGGGTTCTTTTTATAAAAACAGAAAACGCTTCAGTCCTGAATACGCCGGCTCAGAGGAGAAAGCGTATTTTGCCCGAAGGCGTTTTCAGAAAACGTTTCAAAGAGATTAAAACGCTGACGGGATGGACCCACCCGTCAGGTTTGGAAAATGAAGGCAGAGACTTGGCGCCAGAGGGCCGCGGCGATCGCCGGTGGCGATCCACGGCGAGGTAGAGGGATCGGAGGGTACCTCCGTGCTCGGGGCGCCATTCCGCGTTGGGTGGTGGTGGTGGTGGTCGCCGGTGAGCACCACGTCGACGGTGGCTCCTGCTCCGGCGGACGGTGGTTCGGGCGGGGATGGAGCTCGTCGGAGAGGGCTGCAAGCATCAAATTGAGGTGGGGGTCAGGCCTCTGGTAGCTAGAGGAGGAGATTGACGGAGTTTGGGCGCCGGAGATGGCCTTACCGCAGTGAACGCTGCTGGAGCCCGAGGCGGATGGAGGTGGCCGGAGTCGAGGAAGAATGGCTCCTCGAGGCCTCTCCAGTGGCCAGGCAGGGTTTAGCGGGATGGTGGAGTCGTGCGGGAGTGAGAGCAGGCTCGGGGGTGCTATATATAACCGCCCCGAGGCGGTTGCCGAGAACGGGGTTCTCCGGCGAGGTGATTACGGCGGTGCGGTGGTTGCACAGGAGGGTTCAGAGGTTGAGCGTCGTCGTGGGTGCTCCCTGGTTCCGTTTATGTGCTAACAACATTGGGATTAGGTCGCTTAGGGGGAGCTCGACGGAACGGGGCGGCGCGGGCCCGTCGGCGGCAGAGAGCATGCTCTGTGCGTGCCGCGCCACGGCGACGGTGCTGCATGCGTGCGCTGGCGAGGAGATGGCCACGCGGAGCCACCAGGGGGTTTGGGCGGTGCTGAATGGCGTTGCGCCGCCGTTCTGCTTCCTGTCGGCCGTTACGGTGGCTCGGCCGCCGCAAGACACGCCGGCGCAGGCGGGCCAGGGTGCCACCGACGCCAGGAAGGTGCCAAGCGCGCGTGCGAGGCTCCGGACAAGCAGGCCAGGCGGCGAGCAACGTGCCAAGGGCACTGTGAGCATGTGACTGAACTAACTGACGAAGATCGACACTGAAAACTGAATTTAACTAAAAATGGCTGAAACAGTGCCTGCAAGGTGTTCGACAGAATGATCTAGGCATGTAGGGATTTTTCCTTGAGCTGATCTTTGGTGGAGTGGCTCCTCATTGCTCCAGTAGGCTGCCTGATTTTTGGTGGAATTTTTGGGTAAGTGGAAATATGAATTTCACCAAATTTGGTGAATCTGGTCCAAACTTGCAGGGAGTGAAAGTTGAAATATTTGAAAAGAAGATGAGTGGATTAAGATGGTTCTAGGTTGAGGGTACCAAGGACTAGCCAGTAGAGTTGGTTTGAGGTCCAAATACAAATGCTATAGGGTACTTGCTTTGAAAATGGCTCAGGCTCAAAATAAAGATCAGAAAAGATTTGAGAGGTGAAATAATTAAAATGAAATCCAAAACTTGTTAGGTTTAGAAGGGACAGAGGACTTAGGTTGTTTTCAAGGAGGAGGGGAGGTTTTGAATGGGTTTTACCACATGGGCAAAAATATGGGTGGTTTTCAATATATGAAAGTCCCCAATTCTCATAGAGTTTTCTTATAAAAAGAAAAAGATTAAACTCCAAAAATAATTAGAGAGGGATTCAATAGAGAAGTAGTTTTTAAAAGATCAAACCCAAAGTTTGAAGAGGGAAACAGAAATAACAATCCTTGCCCATAAAAAAAAATTTAAGAGGAAGGTTTCTGAAAGAAAGAAAATTTGAATGCCCTCTTTTCAAAACCAACAAAGGTTTTTGCTAAAGACCAAATGAAAAATTTTGGAGTGTCACAAAGGGCGGCGCTGAACGGCGTTGCAAGCTAGCGCTGCCTACTGTTGGCCGCCACGGGTGGCGTGGCCATCGCAGAAGCTGCCAGCTCCGGCGAAGCTCGCCGCCACCGATGCCAGGAACCAGCCAAGTGCGCGTGCGGCGCTCTGGACATGGAGGAGGAGCCGTGCGCAAAGCGCCAGGGCGCACTGTGGACAGGTGACCGATCACTGATGGAGAAACGACACTGCATCTCTGAACTTTCTGAATTTTTCTAAAAATGCAGGGAAACAATGCCGGCCAGGTGTTCGACAGAATGATTTTGGTATGTAGGGAGCTCTCTTTGAGCTGAAACTTGGTGGGGTGGCCTCTCATTGCACTAGGAGGCTGTCTGAATTTTGGTAGAATTTTTGGAGAAGAGGAGATATGACTTTCACCAAATTTGGCAAATCTGGTCCAAACTTGCAGAGACTGAAATTTGAAAAAATTGAAAAGAGCAGGAGTGGATCAAGATGGTTCTGGGTTATGGATGCTAAGGACAATCCACAGGAGTTGGTTTGAGATCAAAACTCAAAGGCAATAAGGTACTTGCTTTGAAAATTACTTTGGCTCATAATAAAAGACAGAATTGTTTTGGGAGATAAAATAAATGAAATAAAATTCAAAAATGGCTTGGATTTGTTGGAACAGAGAACTTAGGTTGTTCCAAGGAGGAAGAAGGGGTCTTGAGAGGTTTTATCATGTGAGGCAAGATAAGAAACATGGGTGGTTTAAAATGAAAGAAGTCCCAAAAACTTCTAGGGTTTTCTTTTTAAATGAAAATAATCAAAATCAAAAATACATTTGAGAGGAAAAGAATCAGAAGAAAAGTTTCCATAATTCAAACACCAGAGCTGAAGAAAAATAAAATCCTTGCCAAAGGGTGAAAGTTTCTAAGAGAGAGGTTTTCTGGAAAAAATGGCCTCTTTTTAAAACCAACAAAGTTTTTGCTGAAAACCACAATTTTTTTTTGGAGTGTCACAACACCTACCCCCTTAGGAAAAATCTCGTCCCCGAGATTTCAGCTGATCCTTAAATAAGTGTGGATGCTCTGCCCGAAGAAAATCCTCTCTTTCCCAAGTTGCTTCACTTTCGGTGTGATTGCTCCACTGAACTTTGAAAAACTTGATGGTTTTCTGTCGGGTCCTCCTTTCAGACTCCTCTAATATTTTTACTGGATGTTCCCGATAGGTGAGGTCTGGTTGCACGTCAATATTCTCATGGGATATTTGCTTATCTGGGTTGCTTACGCACTTCCTTAATTGCGAGACGTGGAACACGTTGTGGACATCGGATAATTCCTCGGGTAAGTCTAGCTGGTAGGCTACCGTGCCTCTTCGTGCCACTATACAGAATGGTCCGATGAATCTCGGTGCTAGCTTTCCCTTAATCTTGAACCGTTGTAGGCCCCTCATAGGGGATACCCGTAGGTACACATAATCACCGGGTTCGAAACTGACCCCACGATGTTTCTGATCGTAATAACTCTTCTGTCGACTTTGAGCGGTCTTGAGTCGGTCTCTGATTAGTTTCACCTTTTCCTCGGCTTCTTTGAGCATGTCTGGGCCGGAAATGCAGCTTTCTCCGGTCTCTGACCAATTTAGTGGGGTATGACATCTTCGTCCGTATAAAGCTTCAAATGGTGCCATTTGCAGGCTGGCCTGGTAACTGTTGTTGTACGCGAACTCGGCATATGGCAGGCTTTTTTCCCAACTTGTTCCATAGGTGAGGACACATGCTCTCAGCATGTCTTCTAAAACTTGGTTTACGCGTTCCGTTTGTCCATCAGTCTGGGGGTGGTATGCTGTACTGAAGGCCAGTTGAGTTCCCAGAGCCTGTTGTAGATGATCCCAGAACCTCGAGATGAACTGGGTGCCTCTGTTGGATATTATAGTCTTCGGGACTCCGTGTAGACAAACTATGCGGGAGAGATAAATCCTGGCAAGCTTCTGAGTGGTGTGGGTCATCTTTACTAGAATAAAGTGTGCCACCTTAGTTAACCTGTCGGTGATGACCCATATGGCATCATTCCCGTGTCGCGACCGAGGTAGTCCGACAATGAAATCCATCCCGATTTCATCCCATTTCCACTCAGGTATTTTGTTCGGTTGCAGTAGTCCGGCTGGTCTCTGATGTTCAGCTTTTATGCGTTGACAAGAGTCGCAACATGCAACGAAAGTGGCTATGTCCTTCTTCATACCGTGCCACCAAAATCTTTCCTGAATATCCTTATACATTTTGGTTCCTCCAGGGTGGATCGAGTATGGGGCAGTGTGGGCTTCAGCTAGAATTTTCTGTTTGAGGTCCTTTATATTTGGCACGCAGACCCTGTCTCCGTACCATAATATTCCTTCATTGTCTATGACGAACTCTGAGGCCTTGCCCATACGCACCTTTCTTTTGATGCCTTCGATGCTGGGGTGACCAGGCTGAGCTTCTTTAATTTTCTCCACAAGGTCGGGTTGTATTTCCAAGTTTGTTATGGTGCCTTCTGCGACCATTAACAAGTTGAGTTTGGCAAATTCTTGTTGGAATTCGGGTCTCAAGCTTTGCAGACTGTTTTTGTCGGAGCTGGGGTTCCGACTAAGAGCATCAGCCACTACATATTCTTTTCCTGGATGGTAGTGGATACCAACATCATAATCCTTTACCAATTCCAACCAGCGTCGTTGCCGTAAGTTTAGTTCTGGCTGCGTGAAAATATATTTGAGACTTTTATGGTTCGTATATATTTCACATCGATTTCCAAGTAAGAAATGCCTCCATTCCTTGAGTGCATGAATGACAGCTGCCATTTCTAAGTCATGAGTGGGATAATTTTCCTCATGCTTGCGAAGTTGCCTTGAAGCGTATGCGACAACCTTGCTGAGGGAGTCCTGGATTAGGGGGTGTTCGGATAGCTGGACTATACCTTCAGCCGGACTCCAAGACTATGAAGATACAACATTGAGGACTTCGTCCCGTGTCGGGAAGGATCTTTCCTTGGCGTGGAAGGCAAGCTAGGCGTGCGGATATTCAAGATCTCCTACCATTGTAACCGACTCTGTGTAACCCTAACCCTATCCGGTGTCTATATAAACCGGAGGGTTGTAGTCCGTAGGACAACCATCATCATACACAATCATAAAATAGGCTAGCTTCTAGGGTTTACCCTCCTTGATCTCGTGGTAGATCTACTCTTGTACTACCCATATCATCAATATTAATCTAGCAGGAGTAGGGTTTTACCTCCATCGAGAGGGCCCGAACCTGGGTAAAATAAAGTGTCCCTTGTCTCCTGTTACCATCGGACCTTGACGCACAATTCAGGACCCCCTACCCGAGATCCGCCGGTTTTGACACCGACATTGGTGCTTTCATTGAGAATTCCTCTGTGCCATCGCGATCAGGAAGGATGCCTCTTCCCGTCTTTAAAGACGGCGCCATTACAAAAGGAGCCTTGGCTGTCGGCCAAACTCTCCGGCTAGGTGGTTTTCTCGCAACCGCCTGTTCGGCTGTTGTGCCGACGGTGACCTCCCGGGTCATCGAAAGCAACCTCCACGTCGGCTCAGAACTCGCCGAGCAATTGGATCCGATGGAGCTCTCTTCTGTAAACGAGCTCCTGGATCACATCGCCGCACTGGGTGTCGCTACAAATTACGACCAGGTTGGGCTTAAACCCGATCTAAGAGAAATTAACTCTCCCCAAGTCACCCACCACGTTGCTGTGGTGGAGACACAATGCGCCGACCCTTCATCTATCTTAAGGACTAGCTACGTCCGAATTCCCGAACCCTCCATGCCGGATATCCGCGGAGGGGAGGATACAATCCAAGACCTGAGCTTAAAATCAGGCAAATCGGATAACATCCAAGACTCGGATCTCAGAATTCGGAAGTTCTTCGGCCTCCTAACAACAAACTGGGCGAGGTCTCAGATTCAACGACACCCACCCGCCCGATCTTAAGCGATCTTTCCCAAATCAGGCACATGCCCGAAGAAACAGTATATCATTACTGGGCCAGATTCCTCCTGGTTATGAACAGGATAAAGGACTGCCGCGAGGGAGACGCAATTTCAATCTTTTGCAGTAACTGCACGGACAAGGGAATACAACGCCGTAAGTCGTCGTAATATTACACGCTTTGCTGACTTGGCGTCCATAGTACAAAAGTACTATGCGATGGAAAGTGCTTGGAAAACCGAAATAAAATTTTGGGATAATCCGGCCTTGAATAGCAATCCCGTCCGAATTAAGAGGGTACACCATAGTAAGGCACCCGGACTAAATACCAAAAAATCAAAACCCTTTAGAGGGCATGGAACCGTACTGGAAAAGTGGCTAGATGGACTCAGCAAGATTCACAGTGCAGAGGACGCCACCCCAACTCACATCCTCAGGGCATGTTGGATACTCCGGCAGGTGGCCAAAATTGGCGAGGACCTCCTAATTCCAGAGGTCGAAGGAAACCAGCCCGAGAATTTCAGTTCCATTCTCACAGTCTTTGAGACTTTTGCATCAAATAACATGCGAAAAAGAACACTCCGCAGCCTCACTGAAGTCTATCAAGTAGCGACAATAAACCCATGGAGTAATATTGCTATCACCTTCAACATGAGTGACGAACCTAAATTTCGAACAGCCCGAGCACCAGCCGCATTGGTCCTCAGTCCCATAGTGGACGGCTGTCGCCTCGCAAAGGTACTCATGGACGGAGGCAGCGGATTGAACCTCATTTACGAGGAAACCCTCCAAAAGATGGAAATAGACTGGAACCGCATTGAGCGAAGCAGCACAACCTTTAGAGGAATAATCCCCAGTCAGGAAGCGCGCTGCACCGGAAAGATCACACTAGATGCGGTATTCGGCACGCCGGATAGTTACAGGTCCGAACAGATCACGTTCCAGGTGGCCCCGTTCAAAAGCGGATATCACGCTATACTAGGACGGGAGGCTTTCACAGTTTTCCAAGCTATACTCCATTACGGGTACATGAAGCTTAAGATGCCTGGGCCAAACGGAATTATCACTCTCGCTAGTGATCCGGACATAGCACTCCGCGCCGAGAACAAGACAGCCGCATTGGCCCTCGAGGCACTATTCGAAACCTTAGCGGCCGAAGAACTGACTGCGCTGCGATCCACGGTCAATAGGGATGATGTGATACTCGATAAGAGATCCAAATCCACATCCTTCAAACCAGCGGACGAAATAGTCAAATTCCAGGTCCACCCAACGGACCCCAATAAAACAGCCTCCATCGGGGCAAGACTGAACCCTGATGTAGGCGCCGCACTGCGAGAGTTCCTACGAGAGAACTGGGACATTTTTGCTTGGCACCCTTCAGACATGCCAGGAATCCCACGTAGGTTGGCCGAACACAGCCTAAATATCCAGAAAGGATTCAAACCTGTCAAACAAGCCCTTCGGCGTTTCTCCGAACCAAAGAGACAGGCTATGAGAGAGGAGCTAGCCAAGTTATTGGAGGCCGGATTCATTAGAGACATAAAACACCCGGACTGGCTAGCAAACCTGGTGATGGTACCAAAGAAGGACAAATCCTGGCGTCTGTGTGTCGATTTCAAAGACCTTAATAAGGCTTGCCCAAAGGATCCTTTCCCCCTCCCTCGAATAGATCAAATCATCGATGCCACTGTAGGACACGATTCGCTGTGCTTCCTCGACGCATACTCTGGTTACCATCAAATCAAGATGGCAGAATCATACCAAGCCGCAACAGCATTCATCACACCATACGGCCCATTCTGCTTCAACACAACGCCCTTTGGGCTAAAAAACGCCGGCGCAATATATCAGCGCATGATTTAAACATGCCTGGCAAACCAGATCGGCAAAACAGTGGAGGCGTATGTAGATGATGTGGTCATTAAATCAAGACATGTCGAATCTCTAGTAGACGACTTGAGGCTTACATTCGACAACCTCCGAAAATACGACATTAAGCTCAATCCGGAAAAATGCGTTTTCGGCGTTCCAGCCGGAATGCTCCTGGGCTTCATTGTATCCGGTAGAGGAATTGAAGCAAATCCAGCTAAAATCCGAGCTTTGTCACAATTGGATGTCCCAAAAGACCTCAAACAAATACAGAAACTCACCGGATGCGTGGCGGCTTTAAGCCGCTTTATCTCCCGCCTGGGAGAAAAGGCATTGCCCCTTTACCGCCTCCTTAGGCGCGCCGAACACTTCGAGTGGACAGACGCTGCCATGGCCGGACTCGAGGAAATAAAGGCCATCTTGGCAACAAACCCAGTCCTGGTCGCGCCGAACACTGGCGAACCCATGCTATCGTACATTGCCGCAACTCATCAAGTTGTTAGCGTAGTACTCGTCGTCGAGCGGGCAACGTACGGACACAAACTCCCCCTTCAAAGGCCGGTTTACTACGTGTCCACTGTCCTCACACCATGCAAATCACGGTACCCGCATTACCAAAAGATTGCATACGCGGTGTTTATGGCATCCCGGAAGCTACGACACTACTTTCAAGAGTGTTCTATAACAGTAGCCTCGGAAGTACCACTCAATGATATTATCAACAACCGCGATGCAACGAGCCGGATAGCAAAATGGGCCATAGAGCTCCTCCCGTTCGACATAACCTACAAACCACGGCGAGCCATTAAATCGCAAGTCCTAGCCGACTTCGTCGCCGAATGGACAGAGGCCGAACTCCCTAAAGAGTACGGCACATATTCAAACTGGATCATGCATTTCGACGGCTCCAAAATGTTGGCCAGACTAGGGGCTGGCGTCGTTTTGACGTCCCCTACAGGAGACACAGTCCAATATGTACTCCAAATTATGTACACGGACTCCAACAATGCAGCCGAATACGAGGCCCTTCTACATGGTCTCCGGATGGCAGTATCCATGGGCATTCAACGCCTGGAAGTACGCGGGGACTCAAACCTCGCGATATCCCAAATAAATGGCGACTTCGACGCCAAAGATCCAAAAATGGCATCTTATCGCAATGCTGTCCTAAAAATGTCAGTTCTGTTCGAGGGACTGGAGTTTCACCATATAGCCCGAGAAAATAATCAGGCAGCGGACGTCCTGGCACGCATCGGAGCAAAACGAGATGCAGTCCCCCCCCCCCAACATCTTCTTAGAAAGATTATTCAAGCCATCTGAGCATGGGAGGAGGAACCCTCGGATAACAGTCCGGACACAACCGCACAACCCGATGCCGAACAATCCGACATAATCGGAGGCCCTGCCACCAAAATCACACCTTCAGCCCACGTAATAATGGCGGTCATCGCCCTGTGGACAGAACCATTCCTAGCCTAACTTACTAGGCAGGAACTCCCAAAGGACCAAAACGAGGCACGCTGCATAGCGCGGCGATCTAAAGCCTATAAAGTCCACAAGGGAGAGCTCTATAAGAAAAGCAATACGGGAGTCCTTCAAAGATGTATCTTCGAAGAGGAAGGGCGGAGTCTATTTGCTGAAATTCATGCCGGACTCGGTGGCCACCACGCCACAGCTCGGTCCCTTGTAAGCAAGGCTTTCCGTACGGGCTTTTATTGGTCGACGGCCCGAGCAGACGCTGATGACTTAGTCAAACGATGCGTCGGTTGCCAGCTCTTTGCAAACCAAAGCCATATGCCGCCCAACGCCCTCCGAACTATCCCCATCACTTGCCCTTTTGCGGTCTGGGGGCTTGACATGGTGGGACCCCTTAAAGGTGGAACCCACAAGAAAAAATACTTATTGGTCATGGTGGATAAATTCACCAAATGGATAGAAGCCAAGCCTGTTAAGACGGCCGAATCCGGACCTGTGACAGACTTCATATCCGGGGTCGTACACCGTTACGGCGTCCCTCACAGCATCATCACCGATAACGGCACAAACTTCACCTCCGACGAAGTAAAGCTGTGGTGCAAAAACATGGGCATTAAGCTCGACTATGCTTCTGTCTATCACCCACAAACTAACGGTCAGGTCGAACGTGCAAATGGTCTCATCATGAGCGGCATTAAACCCAGACTAGTGCGGTCCCTCAAGGAATCTAATACGCACTGGGTGGAGGAGCCCGACTCCGTACTCTGGGGGCTGTGAACCACGCCGAATCGTACCAACGGATTCACACCATTCTTTATGGTGTACGGCGCAGAGGCAGTTTTGCCCTGCGACATAATTCATGACTCACCTCGAGTGCGCATGTACGAAGAAAGAGAAGCCGAGCTTGATCGGCAGGACAACCTGGACGCCTTAGAGGAGGAGCGCGACGTGGCTAAAGCCCGTTCCGCATTTTATCAACAGCAGGCTCGAAGATATCAAAGCAGAGAAGTACGGGCCAAAAATTACAACGTTGGTGAACTAGTTCTACACCTGCCGGATAAGAAAAAGGACAAACTCAAGCCCAAATGGGAAGGTCCCTTCATAATTGACCAAGTCCTGACTGGTGGAGCGTACCGCCTGCGAGATGCGTCGGATAACCGACTCGAGCCGAACCCATGGAACGCCGCACGTCTCCGAAGATTTTATGCCTAGCGCCGGACTCTGGGTTTTTCTCCTTCCTCTGTCCATTTTTATATATATTTTTCTGTTTTTATTTGTCTCCTCCCACTCTTTCCTTTTATAGCCCTTAAAGGCTCATCATGTGACGCGTTACCCGCGCTCCTTAAACCTGGGGGCTTCTTTAACAGAAGCTTATTTATATGGGTTTCACGCCCAACGCATGCGTCAGACTTCCGCATGCACCTTTTCTTCACCATTATATGCATCGATATGACTTAAGTTTTGGCCAAGCTGGGTTGCCTGGCTCCTGTGCTTACCCCTACGTTCCCGATTGTTCGGCTAGGCGGTAAAGGGAGCACCTCTGCGATTGCTACTGTCGGATAAGCCGGATGTGTACCTCAGACTAGGTGAAGCCGAAAGCTAGCATTCTTAAGGGAATATTCGATCGGTGAACTAAAGATGAACCTTTTTTACTTATACATGCCCCCAGATGTTTTCCCGCATTTGCAGTCCGGACGTGCACTTCAGGGCACGCCACCCCAGCGAAAGGAACCCTTAACGGAACTATTCTCTCTGGAAGATGTTTCTTACTAACCATGTAATATAACATAACTAGTTGGGCACTTGTCTGATAAAGCACTAATGACCCCTACGCCTGGTCTCCATGCATACCTCGGTTCTTATATAACCGCTATGGTATTCGGACACACTCCGGACCGTCAGGTCCCGAGGTCGAAGCAAAAAGGTCGGCAACGACAAACGATCTACAATTCGGCTAGAAGGCATTACACATGTCAATTATAAATTACATAGTCATCCTGACTAATTGTATTCCTCCTCTATACCATCTAACAGGCTGTCTAATTTGCAGTCCTGCTGGGAATACTTTGCGGCCAATTCTACCTGGCCATACACTAAGCTCACAGGGATCTCCTTCCCGTCGGACGCCACCGGTCCGACCTTGGCCATGTGATTGGGGTCAGACTTCGTAAAGCGGGCCTTCACCATGGCCCAGGCCTCCCTAGCGCCCTGCCAGCAGGCTGATATCTTCCAGAACCGGAAGCGCCGCCGAGCTCCCTTCAACTTCTCCGCAAGTTCTCCAAGGCCCTCGGGTATGGAGTGGGCAGGCCACAAGGCTTGGGCAATACCTCGCATCGCCTGCCGAACTCGTTCGTGCAGTTGCGAGAGTTCGGGAAGAAGATCGCCCGTTGAACCGGGCATCTCCTCTGCAGGACGACCTGTCAGCATACCTACAGACATAACTCTGTTAGTCGTCTTCCTCGCCGAACTCCTTTTTCAAGAGTTTGCTTAAGCACTTACTAAAAATGCCGCGTCAAAGTTGCTGATTCTCCTTATTGGAGTCCGACAGCTGGCCACGAACATCTTTTAGTTCAACATCCAGCCTGGTGTTGGCATCCTCGAGATCATTCTTCTCCCGCCTCACCTTTTTTAGCACGCTTTCATCAGCCTTTAACCGGCGTAGAAGCTGTTGCCTGTCCGGATCGACTCCGGCGCCATCTGCAATACCATTTGTTAGATCGGCACTTAAATCCGCACAATACTAAATATTCTGGTGTATTGTTTACCTGCAGGGGTCTCTTTAGACCCCCTGCTGCCGTTAGTGCGGCCTCTAGTTGGGCCTTACACCTTTCCAGCTCCTGGGACAGCACGGTGTTCTTCTCGGTAAGAAACTGCATGTTATATGATTCTTGAATCAGTTATTTTCACTGCTTCAAGTCTCGGGGGCTACTGGCATATCTATATTTACCAAAAATTTCTTACCCGTATGTCTTTTACATACTGCTCCGTGGCTCTGGCTAAACCATTTTGAGCGGCACGGAGGTACGCGTCTCCCGAATTGAAGGCATCTAAAGCCTCCTGGGAGAAACAAGCGTCGCGAAGGACTGTCCGGCGACGCCTGTGGTTCATGGCACTCTCCACCTCGGAATGGATGATAGACAGCCTGTCCGCATCCTCTGATGGAGGAGCGTCCGGTGCGTGCCTTGTGTGGGCCTCCGCTTCCAGGCCGGGTGTTGGAGTCTTGCTGGTGGAGGCGCGATTGGCAACCTCTCCGGATATAGTCCAGCGAGGTCTCTTCGTCCTGAAGATAGCACGAATGTTAATATACCCTGAAGGAGTAAAACACCAGGGAAAAAGAGAGGGTACGCCATACCTTTGCTCTGGCACCTCAGTCCGGACTACGTTCCTTTTTGCCCCACGGGGCCCTGTGGCCCCCCGCCGGCTAGCTGCAGCAGGGTCGGCTTCCCGCCTCGGGAATCTCCCCTACAAAGCATGGTTGCTGTCAGAACAACCAAACCCGTGAAAACGGAACCCCTCTTAAGGGGGTAAAGCTCCGGTATTTGTCACCTGGGAGGCCGGGATTAACCCTGGGTAATCAGCTATAATAGCTACCAAGGTATCGTCCTGGCTTAGCTGATAAAACACTCCGTCGATAAACTCCACCGCTAAGTCCGGATCCTCTTCGAAGTCCGGATCAAGGGACCGTTCTGGGTCCTCTGGCTGTGGAGGACGGCTGTTTATGTTTTTGACCTCCTGACGCAGGTCCTGCGTTGAAGTCGTTAGACTGCCTATTTAATCATGGGAATGTAAAATGAACAGGGAAGCACGACTATCCGCTTACCCAATCCGGAGGACTATACATGGAAAATCCGCCCTGCGGGTCGACGCGGAGGAATTCCTCTTCTTCTCCCTTGTACAAAGATCCGAAATCAATACTATAATTAAGCAATTGTTTTCTTTTAATATCCTTTTCAAATCTCCAATCCACAACGGGTAAATCTATCGGACATACGCGAACACATACTTAAAAAGCAATACATTTATCAAATTCAAAGTGGATTCGCCATCGGAAACGCTCTGGTGTAATTGATTTTTCATAAGGGTAGTGAATCATTATAGGTAAACGATTTGTGTGGGATAAGGTAGTTATGAAACTTTGACCTATGTACCTTGTCGCACGTATTGTTTGTTGACCATAACTCATGAACCCAGTTACCATAGGGAACATATTCATTCTAAATATCTATGAAAAAGATATGTTTCTTTCTCTTGTTTGAGAGAGCTTTTATGTTGAAAATATTCTTACTATTATTATATTATCTTATTTATAGTGAAACAAGTTGAGAAGAGGTTGTTAATAAGAGATTGCCCAGGGAAATAGGTAAAAGAAATTTCCATCCAAGATTTAATAACTGATCCATTCTCATCCTCGGTCAAGTCCATCTTATTGTGATAGAAATGAAGAGAAATAAATAAGCTTTAGTTAATGTAATAAATATACCCATTGTCATTTCCAAAATTCCAACTGCTTTATTCATTTGGAAAAAATCAAAAAAGGATATATAGGGAATAGATAAATTTCACCCGCCCAAGTAGAGAACTGTTACAAATAAAGAACAAACTAATAAATTTAGGTAAGAAACAAGATAAAATAAACCATATTTGATACCGGAATATTCAGTTTGGTAACCTGCTACTAATTCTTCCTCCGCTTCTGGTAAATCAAAGGGTAATCTTTCACATTCTGCCAAAGAAGAAATTAAAAAAACCAGAAAACCTATAGGCTGACGCCAAATATTCCATCCAAAAAAACCGTATTTTGACTGTGCTTCAACTATATCAACTGTACTTGAACTGTTAGATAATCATAGTCGATGATAACATCACAGTTCCCACCGCTATTTTAAAACCGTACATGAAACCTTAGCTTCATACGGCTTCTCTATGATCAGAAAAAGGAAAGGACTGTTTTGTTCCTAGCCCCTAGGGCGTAGATAGAATTAGATAAAATAAAATAGATTTGAAAGTCCTAAATTAGACCAAAGGAATTTCGTCTGCTAGAATAAGAAAAAGCGCTTCCGAATTGATCTCATCCTTTATAATATAATGAAAAAATTTCTTTGTTCAGTAATAACTTAATCTTGGAATAAAACACTTGTTACTTGTTATAGGAATTCAATTAATAAATGGAAAGAGTTGGGTATTAGTTCATGAGCAATTCTGCATGAATATGGATAGAGGAAGGAAATAATGAAATTTTTTTCTAGTGCACTCCATATCTTTTTTACTATTCTTCTTTCCCCAGGGAGGGGGTATTTAAAAAGAAAAAATGGATAAAGGGTTAATTTGTTCTTGATAGCCATTTCCTTAACAAGTGAATGGGAACATACTCTGGATCGGAATCCGAAGAAAGTACTACTTGATAATTTCTACAAATTGCAAGTCCTTATTATGATTCCTTTTATGGGCAAAAATCTCTAATGTTTTAGATTTTCCATTACTAATCCTTTATGTACTTTAGTGTTCCAAACCCTTCACTAACTTTTGGTGGATTCTTCTTATGGATTATTAAGTTTCTTATGGATTATTAAGTTATAGTAATAACTAGGAGTATTATAGTAATGGAATTCCATATCGTGAATCCTTTATTCTTGGCCGCTTCAAGATATGATGACTAATTAAAAAATATCAACCTTGGGATAAAGAGTTTACACTGCTTATGTTTACTTCCACTTTTTTCTTGTACGTAGGAAATGAGATTTTTTCTTTTACTACAAATTTATAAGCTGTTTTGTTTCACTCATATAGCTATCTAGTTTAACTTACCAACCCAAATACTAAATAAGAAAAGGAATATAAATAGTTAATGGATTTTATAGGAAAAAGATCTATTTTAATGAATCACACGTAGAGATATTGCTAGCACACAAAAAGTTAATGGTATTTCATAACTAATGGATTGAGCAGCAGCTCATAGACCGCCTGAAAACGAATATTTATTATTTGAGCTATATCCTGCCATAAGAAGACCAATAGGAGCTATACTTGAAATGGCAATCCGTAAAAAAACACCAATACTAAGATCGGCTAAAACAAAATGATATTCCAAAGGGATAACTAAAAAACTTAATAAAACTGATATGATAAGATCTTCATTAGAGCGGCAGGCGAGTCCGGCCCTTTACGGCCGTGACGGGTGGCGTCATCTTCCCCGTTGAAATCCCACATGGGGTGGCTTCTGTATTGGAGGGGCTGCACCCCCCGCATAATGCATATGGCCATGACTTTAATCATGGTTAGTCCGGAATGAGCCAGTAGCTTAATCCGGCCCATTAAGTAAAGGACGTCTCTTTCATTCTCTCTCTGAGAGCTCCGAGGGCGCCAGCTCAGGCGTTTCTTCAGGGGAGCATTGTTGAACTCAGGGAGACCGGCCCGGATAGGGTCCGGCAGGGGGACGTCGTCTATGTAAAACCATTTTGAAGGCCAGTCCTCGGACGCCCTCTTCGGGGTTCCGGACGGGTATCCGGTCCCGGCGATGCGCCATACTTCGGCTCCGCCCACTTGATATATGGACCCCTCTTGGGAACGGGGCACCAGGCAGGGTATCTTCTTCCATAGCGCGAAATGAGCCTCGACGCCTAAAAATAGCTCACAAAGAGCAACGAAGCCCGCGATATGTAACACGGAGCCGGGCGTAAGGTGGTGCAGCTGGAGGCCATAGACCTCCAGAAGCCCGCGGAGAAAGGGATGAATTGGAAATCCCAGTCCCCTTATTAGATAAGGGACCAGGCACACCCGCTCCCCTTTAGAGGGACTAGGTGAGTTCTCCGCTTGTTTTTCGCCTTGATAAGTGTCGAGTCCGGCTCGGACCGAGACCATATAGGCTTGAGGGAGAAATCCCTTGGCTTGGAGCGACAATAATTTGCTATGCGGGATGGAACAACTCTCCCAGTCTCCAGGGGTAGGACTGGAAGGGCTAGAGGAGGAGCTACGGCGGCTGGCCATGTTGGAATGGATCTTTGCTGGAGACGCTCTGATGATTTCTCGCAGAAGGGGAAGGTGTGGTTTGGATCTGAATCCTCATCCTGTTAGATAGGCAGCTCATTTATACGGCTAGGGGCTTGGATGTAAAACTGCCCCAGCTTTTCGCATTTGTTTGACACGTGGAAGGCGGCCATTATTGGGCGTGAAAGCCAAGGAGCACTACATTATAAAAATCAGACGTTATACCCGCAGGTACACAAAGTTTGAAGGAGAACCCGCCTTGCAATGTTGAAGACAATCTGCGCACCGGACTCATCGTCATTGAAGCCTGGTTCGGGGGCTACTGAGGGAGTCCTGGATTAGGGAGTGTTCGGATAGCCGGACTATACCTTCAGCCGGACTCCAGGACTGTGAAGATACAAGATTGAGGACTTCGTCCCGTGTCCGGAAGGATCTTTCCTTGGCGTGGAAGGCAAGCTAGGCGTGCGGATATTCAAGATCTCCTACCATTGTAACTGACTCTGTGTAACCCTAACCCTATCCGGTGTCTATATAAACCAGAGGGTTGTGGTCCGTAGGACAACCATCATCATACACAATCATTCAATAGGCTAGCTTCTAGGGTTTAGCCTCCTTGATCTCATGGTAGATCTACTCTTGTACTACCCATATCATCAATATTAATCTAGCAGGAGTAGGGTTTTACCTCCATCGAGAGGGCCCGAACCTGGGTAAAATAAAGTGTCCCTTGTCTCCTGTTACCATCCGAGCTTGACGCACAGTTCGGGACCCCCTACCCGAGATCCGTCGGTTTTGACACCGACACTTGCCTTCTTGCATCAACACGCATCCGAGACCCTTTCTGGACGCGTCGCAATACACTTCAAAATTCTTGTGTATGTCTGGCACGATTAATACCGGGGCTGTCGTTAATTTCCGTTTTAGCTCTTGGAAACTTTTCTCGCAGGCTTCTGTCCATTCAAACTTCTTGTCTTTCTTGAGTAACTGCGTCATTGGCTTGGCTATGGTGGATAACCCTTCAATAAATCTGCGGTAATATCCAGCCATTCCCAAGAAACTCCGTATGTCTGTTACGCTGGCTGGTGACTTCCAACCAAGTACGGCCCTGACTTTCTCTGGGTCCACTGCGATACCGTCTTGGGTCAGTACGTGGCCTAGAAAGCCTACTTGTCTTAGCCAAAATTCGCACTTGCTGAACTTGGCATACAATTGGTGTTTCCTGAGTTCTCCTAGCACAATTCTGAGATCTTCCGCGTGCTCTTCTGGTGTCTTGGAGTATACCAGAATATCGTCGATGAATACCACAACGAACTTGTCCATAAACTTCATAAATACCTTGTTCATGAGGTGAACAAAATATGCGGGGGCGTTCGTTAATCCAAATGGCATTACTGTGAACTCATATAGTCCATATCTAGAGGTGAATGCTGTTATTGGGATATCTTCTGTTCGCACTTTTAATTGATGGTATCCTGACCTTAAGTCAATTTTCGAGAATACCTTGGCCTGAGCGAGTTGATCAAACAAATCGTTTATCCGTGGCATCAGGTATTTGTTCTTGACTATGAACAAGTTAAGTGCTCGGTAGTCTATGCACAATCTCAGCGTTCCATCCTTCTTTTTGGCAAATAAAATTGGTGATCCCCAAGGTGAGGAGCTGGCTCGAATGTATCCTTTATCCAGCAACTCCTTTATTTGTTTCTTCAACTCGACCAACTCGGATGGCGCCATTCTGTATGGTTACTTGTATATGGGGGTGGTTCCTGGTGCTAGCTCAATCTTGAACTCTATATCTCGTTCTGGTGGCATGCCTGGTAGTTCTTCGGGGAATACATCTAGAAATTCACACACTACTGGAACTTTGTTTAGCTCAGAAACGTCCACCTTATTCAATCTCGGTTGCCGGGGTATTTTTCTTTCCTTGGCTGACACTCTTATTGTCTTCCCGTGGTGGTGTGTGAGAATTACGGTCCGGTTGAAGCAGTCAATAAAACCCTTGTTGGTGGTTAGCCAGTCCATCCCTAGGATGACATCCAGTCCTTTATTTTCCAACACAATAAGATTGGCGTGAATTTCAAATCCTTTGAACTCAATAATCACATCCTGACAGTAACACTGAGTGACTTGCTGAATCCCAGGGGACTTGATGATCATGGATTTTTCCAAAGGAAGCATCAAAAAATTATTTTGCAAAGCAAAACTTTTGGAAATGAAAGAGTGAGAAGCTCCAGAATCAAACAAAACCATTGCAGGTATTGTGTTGACAGGAAACGTACCGAGTACGATATCCGGAGCATTTTGTGCCTCCTCTTTGGTTACGTGGTTCAGATGACCCTTCCTGTGGTTGTTGTTGGGATTGAAATTGTTTCGCTTGGGCATTGAATTATTGCCGCCGTTGTTCGGCTTTGGGGTTGAGTTTCTAGGCTTGGGACACTACTTGGCATAGTGCCCTTCTTCTCCACAGGCGTAACAAGTGACGCCGGGGCGATATGTGAACTCCTTGTCCCTTGCATGAAAATTCTTGATTGGGCGTGAGACGTTGGACGAGGATTTGTGAGTCCCACCCTTTTGAAAATCTGTCTTGCTTCAGTGATTGCGAGCATGGTTAGTCTGGTCCCTTTTTCGCTTGCGGAAATCCTCCAAGCTGCGTCTCTCATTTTCCAGAGTAATTGGTTTGTCCACCAGTGTTTTAAAATCTGGAAAAGTGTGCACGACCAGTTGGCATTTAAGCGCAGGCGCCAGACCGTCAAGGAATTTCTCCATCTTCTTATTTTCAGTCATACGCTCTTCATTGGCATAGCAAGACAATAGAGTAAATTGACCGTTGTAATCAGACACTATCATGTTCCTTTGTTTGAGGTCATCGAACTCTCTCTTCTTGATTTTCATAATACTCTTAGGAATGTGTGCGCCACGGAAACCTTCCTTGAAATCATCCCAGGTTATATCATTTTCGTTGGGATGCATGTGCAGGAAATTCTCCCACCACGATGCGGCTGCTCCTGTGAGATAGTGCGGAGCATATAGTACCTTTTCGGGGTCCGAACATTTTGCAATAATTAATTTTCTCTCCATATCTCGAAGCCAGTCCTCGGCTTCAAGAGGCTTGCCAGTATGAGAAAATGTTTGGGGACGTGTCTTCTGTAGTTCAGATAACTTGGAATGCTGCTGATACTGCCCATGGTGATTTCCCATGTTGAGTACTTGGTTCATCATTTCCCGATGTTGTTGCTGACTCTGTTCATAAAGGCGGCACATTTGGGAAAGTGTCGTTTCACTGTCCTGTTGACTCGACTGCCCTTGTGTGAAATTGTTGCCCGGTTGAGTGTCATAATTTTCCTCTGGCGGAGCTGGCATGGAGCGAGTCCAAGTACGAGACATTTTCACTCTGGGGATATATTTTGCAAAACCCATAAGGAGAATGAAAAAGGGATCGCAAAAATAAATCCATAAACGCACAAGAATGGCAAATAATTTAAAAGACCCAGATCGCTTCGAAAAACAAATCGATTGCGCACGGAGAAGGACTGCTCATTACATATCTTACACGCGGGCGATACAATACATCACTCAGGATATGCGTACATAATCCTGACATGTTATTTAGGCTAGTGCACTTCTCCAGTTCCTACATGATGCGCAAACAAGCTACTTCTCACAGCCTAAGTACATAACTCACAAGGCGGTACATCGCATGACGGCTAAGCGTACTCAGTCGGAGATGCTGATGATTTCCTTGGCCCTGCTAAGGGTGAGGCGTAGCGAGGCGGAGGACTCGACTTCCTCCTCACTAATAGGCTCCATACGCGTAGTGATGCGCCGAGTAGATGGAGCGGGTGCCAGGGGCGGAACCACACGAACAGGAGTGGGCGTGAAGGGTGGTGCAGTGCGCGCTGGAGTGGGCGCAATGACTCGGTTGAACTCTTTAGTAGAAGGCAGGCGACGAGTAGGTGCATAAGATGCTGAGGATGAGACAAAAGTCAGTGGCGGTGCGGTGGGCAGGAGCTCCCTCCTGTTGGCGGCACAGCCATGGAATGAGTCCATGCGGGTAGCCACGAAGTCGTCCACCAGGTTGTCGAAGCCTGCCTCCAGGGCCCGGAGATACTCAATAAGCATCTCAAAAGCCTCGTCTCGTTATCCTCTGGGGCAGGAGAATGCATAGTGACAGGTGTAGGGCACATGGCATGGGAGATAGCGGTAGCGAGGAGCCTTCATCACGGGGAGGACATCCCTGAGACGAGCTATCGCCTCGCGGGCTGCCATCTGGATAGCATGCCTCTCCGTAGGCATGGCTCTTCCCACGAACCGGAAGCGGCGTAACTCACCATGCCCTCCCTTGAACTGCACCGCGGCCTGGTGCATGGTCAGACTGTCGTTGACTCTGTGCTAGCAGAGTGAGAAGACTAGGCACACAGATGGCCCCATCGCGACCTGAACGATGAAGGAGAGAAGCTTGACGAACCCATAGGGCACGTTGGCGAAGGTCTGAGACTCGCAGCTATTGTCGGCCATCTACAAAAGTAGGCAAAAATTCTGAATGGTCAGATCATAAATATATGCTGACTGTCAGAAAAATGACTAGCATTTGTAAAAATATAAATTAGCTCTATCATGCTAATAACCGATTAGCGATCGCACCTAGTGGCTTCCTACAGTCAGCCTGGCTCTGGTACCAAGCTTGTCACGACCGGTCTTCCAATAAAAATATTTATTGAAAGACTGATCTTTTGAGTCCAGTATGAGGAAAAATCCTCCTCACTGGTAGACAATCTCTTGATACAATAAGCCAGTAGCATAAAATATATTACAGAGTAGAGTTGAGGCTGCTCAACCAATTATTACAAGCGCGCCAATAATTATACATAATGGCGGATATGACACAGTGGGGTGGTGGTTTACTACTGACTCGAGAATAAAGTGATGGTGGATAAACACTGCTCTTAAACTAGCATCTCATCGAGCGTCGAGGTGAGGCTCGATGAATTTATTCGGGTAGCGGAAGTGGATATAATACAGTGACCAAATCCAGGGTCGCACGAGACTGACTGGGACTCCTCTAGGCGTCGGACTCGCTATCGAACTCTTCATCCATGAGATCGCCTTCGTTAGCATCTGGGCAAATCAACAAGCTAGGTGAGTACTTTGAAAGTACTCGCAAGACAGTTCGGACGTAAGATATAACAAATGCATGCATGAATGCGTCATGATTAAATTTACCAATGCACATTTAATTTAGTAAACAAGGTAAATAAAAAGGGAATCGGCGGTAGTCCACCTGAAAACCCAATAAAATAATAGGAAACCGATCGGGTGTCTGAAGCGACGCCTCGAAAGGTGAACAAATAAATAAAAATCATGCCACAGTCGGGCGTCTAAGCGACACCACGTAAAGGGCTTAAACTGAAAATAAAAGGTATGCGTACCACAGTCGGACGTCGGGGCGACATCACAGAAAGGGCTTGTATTGACAGTAAATAACAGTAGTGCCGCAGTCGGACGTCTGAGCGACATCGCAGAAAGGGATTGTATTGAAAGTAAATAGTAACAATGCCTCAGTCGGACGTCTGAGCGACATCGTAGAAAGGGCTTTTATCGAAAGTAAATAACAATACCACAGTCGGACGTCGGAGCGACATCATAGAAAGGACTTTTATCGAAAGTAAATAACAATACCACAGTCGGACGTCAGAGCAACATCACAGAAAGGGCTTTTTCAAAAGGAAAATAATACTCATAATGAATAATCAACTCATGATAATAAACGGGTTAGTCCATCCACAGGAATAAACAGTTAACCAGACTTAGCACTCATGTAATTCACCGGAGTCTCTGTCATCAAAACTGACACTTGTCAGGATAAGATAATATCGGACATGGACATAGAATAGATGATTTAAGGAATATATGACTCTGCAGAGTTTGTACGAAAATTTCCCACAGCCAACAGATTTTCGTAGTCACGAAGGACTAGTTCCGTTTACGGTATTTCGGAAGAAAACACAGCTAACCAGTACACACCCATCCAACCTCTCGATGCCAGGAATCACCCTAGACATCGTCCAAGAAAAACTTTTGAGACGGGGAGATCACAATCTCGATTAGCATGGGATCAAATTTATATACGCGCTCTCTAAGGGGTGCCCCCCTCTCGGTCCCAACCGGAAACACCCATGCCCCCTGACCGGATAACTGGCTTTAATCCAGGGGCATGGAACCATCATCACGGCCTCTCCTTTTGGTGTGTACCAGGAAAGCGGTTTGCAACTTACTAAGCCATATTCCTTGCGGAAAACATGTGGTAGTACAGGGAAGAAAAACGGATGGAACTGGATCGATACGGGTTGACACTAAAGTCAAGCAGTCTGGCATAAGACTGGCATGCTACAACACTGCCATCTTACCCATTCTCATGCCAACACATGGCCATGCATACTCACGTCCATCCACTTATGGATTTTCGAAGCATCACTTGCCTCAACTTTGCATGTAATATGACATATATCGATATGCTTATAAACATGCGATGAAACTACTTAATGCAAACATGCCAAAACACTCATCATATCAAAAGTTCAAACATGCTTGCCTGGTTCAGAGTAGTCGAAGCCTAGCTCGGTGAAGTTCGCGGTTCCGTCACCTCCCTCGGTATCTACGGTATAAAGAAAACATACGCGCTAACGTAAATACCGTGAGGTGCACTCCAAATATTTTTCAAATAAATCTGATAAAAAACTAGACAAAATTTCAAAGAGGACAGAAAAAGAATCAATCAAAAATACTCTTCTGTTTAAAAGTTATTAGTGTTTTTGTCCAGGGACTCATCTGTAATGAAACAAAAAGTTCTCAGGGGCTAACTCATAAAAACAGAAAACGCTTCGACTGAGAATACGCCGGCCCAGAGGGAAAACGCATTTTGGCAGAAGACGTTTTCAGAAAACGGTTCGTTTAAAAAGGACACAGAGGCTGACAGGCGGGTCCCGCCCGTCAAGTTTGAAATTTCAAAAGAGGCGGCAGAGCTCAACGGTGTCCGAGAGCCGCGGTAGTCGTCGGCGGCGATCCACGGCAAGGTAGAAAGATCGGATGGTACCTCCATGTTCAGGGCTCCATTCCGCGTCGGTTGGTGGTGGTGGTGGTCGCCGGCGAGCACCACGTCGACGGCGGCTCCTGCTCCGGCGGACGGCGGTTCGGGTGGTCGCGGGCCTCGTCAGAGAGTGCTGCGGAGGGCAAATTGAGGAGGGGGTTAGACCTCTGGTAGCTAGAGGGGGTAGCTGACGGGATTTGGGAGCCGGGGACGGCCTCACCGGAGTGAATCGAGGTGGAGGCCGAGGCGGAACGAGGCGGCCGGAGTTGGGGGAGGAGACCTCCTCGAGGTCCTCCTAGTGGCCCGGCGGGGTGTTGGTGAGGTGCAGTGGTGGTGCATGCTCGAGGGTGAGCTCGGGGTCCCCTTTTATAGACGATCCGAGGCGGTGGTCGTGAACAGAGTTCTCCGGCGATGGATTACGGCGGTGCAGTGCTTGGTCGGGGAGTTTAGGAGGTTGGCCATCAACGCGGAGGTCCACTGGCTCCACTCAGACGCCAAACGGACTTGGATTAGGAGCTTAGGGCAGGTTTTGTCGAAACGGGGCGGCGCGGGCCCGTCGGCGGCAGAGAGCGCACCCAGTGCTTGCCGGGCCACGGCGATGGTGCAGCGGGGCTGTGCTGGCATGCATGAGCTACGCGTAGAGCTAGGGAGCGAAGGGCGGCGCTGAACGGCGTTGCAAGCTGGCGCTGCCTACTGTTGGCCGCCACGGGTGGCGTGGCCATCGCAGAAGCTGCCAGCTCCGGCGATGCTCGCTGCCACCGACGCCAGGAACCAGCCAAGTGCGCGTTCGGCGCTCTGTACATGGAGGAGGAGTCGTGCGCAAAGCGCCAGGGCGCACTGTGGACAGGTGAACGATCACTGACGGAGAAACAACACTGCATCTCTGAACTTTCTGATTTTTTCTGAAAATGCAGGGAAACAGTGCCGGCCAGGTGTTCGACAGAATGATTTTGGTATGTAGGGAGATTTCTTGAGCTGAAACTTGGTGGGGTGGCCTCTCATTGCACCAGGAGGCTGCCTGAATTTTGGTAGAATTTTTGGAGAAGAGGAGATATGAATTTCACCAAATTTGGCAAATCTGGTCCAAACTTGCAGAGACATAAATTTGAAAAAATTGAAAACAGGAGGAGTGGATCAAGATGGTTCTGGGTTGTGGATGCTAAGGACAATCCACAGGAGTTGGTTTGAGATCAAAACTCAAAGGCAATAAGGTACTTGCTTTGAAAATTACTTTGGCTCATAATAAAAGACAGAATTGTTTTGGGAGATAAAATAAATGAAATAAAATTCAAAAATGGCTTGGATTTGCTGGATCAGAGAACTTAGGTTGTTCCAAGGAGGAAGAAGCGGTCTTGAGAGGTTTTATCATGTGAGGCAAGATAAGAAACATGGGTGGTTTAAAATGAAAGAAGTCCCAAAAACTTCAAGGGTTTTATTTTTAAATGAAAATAATCAAAATCAAAAATACATTTGAGAGGAAAAGAATCAGAAGAAAAGCTTCCATAATTCAAACATCAGAGCTGAAGAAAAATAAAATCCTTGCCAAAGGGTGAAAGTTTCTAAGAGAGAGGTTTTCTGAAAAAAATAATTTAAATGGCCTCTTTTTAAAACCAACAAAGTTTTTGCTGAAAACCACAAAAAAAATTTGGAGTGTCACACGTGCCGTCGCCGTCGCCCGCGCCCGTCGTCACCGTCGCCCGCGCCCTCGCCCGACGCCGTCGCCGCGCGACGTCCCTGCCCCAACACGCGCCGCCCCAGCCCCGCCGCGCGCCTCTCCTGCCCCGACGTCGTCGCCGTCACCACTCCCCGCACCCCTGCTCGCCCCGAAGCCGCCCGCCGCCTGCTCCTTCCTCTGTGAGCATCGCGCCTCTGCCGGCCCCGCCGCCGCCGTGCTATTTTTTACTTATACATGCTATTTTTACATGTTTTTAGATTTTCATATATGTATGTATGTATTTTTTATATATATATCTATTTTTTTTATGTATGTTCATATATGTATGTATGTATTTTTACATGTTTTTTGTATGTATGTATGCATTTTTTTCAATTGTAATGATGTTTTAAAAATACATATATGCAAAAGTTCCTTTCTTCTTCTACTCTTTTCTTTCTTCTTTTTTTTCTTCGATCTTCTCCTCTATTCCTTTCTTCTTCTCCTCTTTCTATTTCTTCTTTGTCTTCTTATTTTTTATCAGGTATGTCGTTGTCAATATACCCCCTCCCGATAACTTCAACACGAGGGGGGTTTCGATATACCCCCTCCCCGATAACATTATTTTCCCATGTATGTATGTCGTCGTATGTCGTCGTTGTCGATATAACCCCATCTCGACAGTGATAACTTATACCACAGGAGCACCACCGGCCCTCTCGCTCGACCAGAACTCTCGAGGACACCCAAACCCTAGAAAAAACGATGTCGGTCTCCTACCCCCTCCCGCCGCACCCCAAACCCTTGAAGCATTGTCAAGGCCACCCCAAACCCTTGAAGCGTTGCCGAGGCCACCCCAAACCCTAGAGAAGCAGCATCGAGGCCACTAATATGATTCCTTATTGTGATTAGCTAGCTAGTTCTATATTTGCCACTAATATATCCATCTGTCATGTTTGAATAATAATTGCCATGTTGTAAATATTTGCAGAAACCATTGTTGAGGAAATCGTTAACTGGTAGCTGCTCGGTCGGCTGGGTAGTAGGGGATTAATAGGCTAATCGGCAAGTTAATTGGCCATTTAATCAATTAATCGGATGATTTATCGGGTTATCGGCTACTCGGGGACCCTATGAGTAGGGATTAATCGGCAAGTTAACTGGTTAATCGGATGAATTCTTGAACATTGGCAGAAACTATGGAGCACCCTTGAGCGAAGCAACAGAAGCGGTGTTGCGGGACATAACCACACAAGGAAGTGATGCCCTCTTGTCGTTTCTCAATGACACCGATGGTCTGGAAGGACAGGGTGAAGAAGCAGGCTACAGTGATCAAACAATGGAGGAGGAAGGACATGATTATGGTGGCTCCGGTGACCCAATGCCGGTGCAAGAAGGAGATCGTGATGACGGCTCCGGTGATCGAACCGAGTCCGGCCAGGTATATATATTAGTTAAGCCTGTGCTGACTAGATAATTGATGCATTCATTGTTTTGGTATGTACATATATTAATTAACTCTCGTCTTTCTTCTTTTTTCTAGCCCTCCGGATCGAGCACAACTTCGGTAAAGAGACGAGGCCCGAAGAAAAAGTTGCGCTCGGATGAAAGGTTCGAGATCACAGCAATCGCGCGCGTTGGCATGCCGATTGAACCCATCTGGACAAAGGAATAATTTGCTGTTCAGTGCGGGGTTCTTGTTAGGGACAAGATCCCGATCAGTATCCACCAATGGTTTAAGCCTAAGAAGGAAGACCCTGAGGTGTCTTATGTCGATGATATGCAGAAAGATGATCTTTGGACCGCGCTGAAGGCAAATTTCACCCTACCGCCAGCGGAGGATCCGGAGAAGTCAGTTAAAGAGATATTGATCAAGTATCATGCTCTTAAGAAGATGGCAGAACTATTCAGGAGGTGGAAGAATGAGCTGAAAACATCGTTTGTCGACAAAGAAAAGACACCAGAATTCATCGGCCGGTATGAGAAGATCAGAGATCACTGGCCCGCATTTGTGGCCCACAAGACATCGGACAAGAGTAAGAATATATCAGCCACAAACAAGAAAAATGCTGTGAAGAAGAAGCTTCACCATCGCACGGGGTCAAATGGCTACCTCAAAGCCCGGCCGTTGTGGGGCCAAGGCTGAGAATGACGTGGTTGATAAAGGGGTCGAACCAGAGACATTGAACTGGCCAGACCGTTGCCGGACTTGGTTCTTCGGGGTTGGCGGAACCTTGGACCCTGTATCAGGGAAGTGCATTTGGACGAACGAGCAACTGAGAATACCCGTCACGAGGCTTCAGGAGTATATCGATGCAGCGTAGCAAGGGATGTTCGTTCGAGACAAAGAGAACGACGAGCTCACAATGGCCCTGGGGAATCTTGAGCACCCTAGACGGACACGAGGCACGCCAGGCTCCATTCCATGGAAGGCTGGGTTTTCGGACGCAGGCGGTTACAAATGCCAGGAGAGGAGGAAGAAAGTGGACCATACCCAACTGCAGGCGCTGCACGCAGGGGTACAAGCGATAGTGGAACGAGAAGCAAATCACAGTCAACAACCTGCCGAAGCTTCCCCCGAAGCTACCCCGCCATCTCAGCGGAGAAGCAGCGTGGCTTCCACCGAGCTGCTTCAGCAGGAGCCTGTCTTCACAGCTCCTGCTAGCTACCCCGTGGATGCTATCACGGAGTCTCAACATTGCCACCTTATGACGCAATAGATGAAATTGAAAGTCAAGGCGGCTGTTGGCTCTGTTGCACCTCCTGAACCTGGCGCAACCTATCACTACCGTCCGATTCCAGAAGGATATGCTAGGGTGATGGTGGATGAAATAATGGATGGATTTGAGGACCTCGAGCTTGACCACCCTACAGGTGAAGGGGAGACTCGTCTGGGTTCTTCTCTGAAGACTCCATGCCTACGGCGGAAGGAGCTCATCAACCTTCCGAACTGGACGCCTCCGCCTCCTCCTCCTCCTCCGGCGAGTCAGGGCACTCCTCCTCCGCCTCCTCCTCCAGCGAGTGATCAGGGCACTCAGCCTCCTTCTCCGGCGCGTGGCGGCACTCCGCCTCCTTCTCCGCCTGTGCCAGCGCACCCGAGCAGCCAGCCTCCTCCTTCTCTGCCTCGTGAGTAAGGGCGGAAGAGACCCGCCGCCGCTTCGGCCGCTCCGGTGCGTCGTAGTCCTTCTCCTGAGCCTCGTAAGAAAGGAAAGAAGATAGCCGCAACCGCTCCGTCTGCTCCGGCGTCTAGCAGTACAGCCAGAGGCGGGAGGCAATACAGATTCGGTCCTTCTCTGAAGACTCTAGAGAAGTTACCATACGAGAGGACCCTGGAGGAAAACGCGAAGATCGTGCGAGCCGAAGTGAAGAACTTCTTTGAAGGGGTGAAAGCAAAGAAACATCCACCTTCAGAGGAGAAGATAGATCCGGTGAAAGCGAAGCGCACTCTGGCTGCCCTGAAGAAACCACCAAAGTCTCCGCCGAAAGGCAACTATGAGCGCATTACTGAAAGGTCATTTATCGAAGCGGAGCGGTCGGGAAGTACTATCAGTGATGAAAGGTTAAAAGAACGATGAGCTGCGAAAAATATTGGCCAGCTCAGAGAACAAGCGAACCAATCGTGCCCCCCGCTCAAGGTGTCTAGCGATATCGTCGCTAATGATCCGAGGATGGTGCCTGGTTATACCAATCTTGGAGATTACCTACCCGATGATGTACATTATGATTTCTTGGAGGTGGACGAACACAGATACGAGTACGGGAAGCCTCTCGTCAAAGATGAAAGATCTCTAACAACGATGATGCGAAGATTCCATGATTGGTACATGAACAGAGAGTCTGGGGGGAGGAATATATTGACGCTGATAGTTAAAGAGGAGCATGACCTCGTTGGAACTGATATGTTGAATGTTCCATTTAAGGAGTTCTTCCAGTTTTTCAATCAACATGCCCTCGATAAATTAACGGTCACTTACTACTATCTGTAAGTACTACTTCTGTCATTAAGTCTCTATATATAGGTTAGCTCTTTCATTGCATGTATTTATAATTATTCTCACTATGTTATGTAGATTGAAGATCGCCGAATTGAAGAAAAGACAAATCAGTGATATTGGGTTCATTAACACAAATCTCATAGATGCATATACGGTTGAATTTAAGGCCAGAGAGACCGAGGCCAACTTGCTACCATCGTAGGTAATAAATGAAAACAAAGATATAATACTCTTTCCTTACAACTTCAAGTGAGTGTTACTGTCTTGTGCATATTTGGCTTCCCTTATTAGTCCAGGCTATAGTAATGTAATTGACTAGTTATGCATGCGTGCACAGGTTCCACTATATTCTCCTAGAGATTAAGCTTGAGCAGGGACTAGTAACCGTCTTTGACTCAAGACGAAAAGATCCCCAGGAGTATGCGGACATGACTGAAATGCTCGAGAAGTAAGTTAAATCGATCATTATCGCACCATATCGACAACTTTGTTCATTTCCTGATATCAAGAAATTGTTTTCTTTTTATGGCAGGGTTTGGACAAAATTCACCTCAAAAGCTCCGGGGCTGCCGAAGAAGCTGCAATTTAGACACCCAAAAGTAAGTACTACTAGCATGTTCTACACATCTCCTAGTGATTCAAGCGCTAGTTTAATCAATACCATTTATAGCATGCTTGCTTATCAGTTTGATTGACATCTATTTCTTATAAAGTGGTTGTGGCAGGAAGCCGGTAATAATTACTTTGGATACTACGTTTGCGAGTCCATCCGCCACACAACCTGTGAGCGGGGCTACTCTGACAAACAATATGAAGTGTGTAAATAATAATATTCACAATTTTATTTTATTACCATCATTTGTATTGAGTTTCATTTATTCATATATATATGCATTGACCCCCTTCTTCAAATTAGATGTTTCAGATGCGGGATGAACTCCTACCACCTGATCGTATGCGACCAATTCAAGAGGAATTGGCGGCATTCTTTCTTGACCATGTGATCGATAAAGATGGAGAATACCATGCGGACCCTGAGTTCATATATAATTAGGAGATTATATTGTAAGAGATAATTATATTGTATATATGTAGCCAGTAGCGTCGGATAGATATACGAGAACTTGTTGTTCGACCAATCTCTCAGAGAAGGAGAGGTGGTCGATATCACTTCTCTCTGTACGCATATGTTCATGACGATCTTCTGTTTCCTTCATTTGCTTACTAGCTAGCGTGTCGAGTCCTCTCTATATGTATAGTACGTAGTGATATGTCTTCGTCGTATCTATAATTTTTTATTGTTCCATGCCAATATTATACAACTTTCATATACTTTTGGCAACATTTTATATTATTTTTGGGACTAACATATTGATCCAGTGCCCAGTGCCAAATCCTGTTTGTTGCATGTTTTATGTTTCGCGGAAACCCCATATCAAATGGAGTCCAAACGGGATAAAAACGGACGGAGAATATTTTTGGAATATTTGGAAAATATGGGAAGAAGAATCAACGCGAGACGGTGCCCGAGGGGGGCACGAGGCAGGGGGGCGTGCCCCTGACCCTCGTGGGGCCCCCGTAAGGTGGTTGCTGCTCTACCTTGGCCGCAAGAAAGCTAATTTTCAGAGATAAAAATCTGGGCGGAGGTTTCAATCCAATCGGAGTTATGGATCTCCATATATATATGAAACGGTGAAAAGGCAGAACACAGGAGAACGCAGAAATAGAGAGAGATAGGGAGACAGATCCAATCTCGGAGGGGCTCTCGCCCCTCCCATTCCATGGAGGCCAAGGACCAGAGGGTAAACCCTTCTCCCATCTAGGGAGGAGGTCAAGGAAGAATAAGAAGGGGCCCCCTCTCCCCTTCTCTTTCGGTGGCGCCGGAACGCTGCCATGGCCACCATCATCATCACCGCGATCTTCACCAACACCTCCGCCATCTTCACCAACATCTACATCACCTTCCCCCCTCTATCTACAGCGGTCCACTCTCCCGCAACCCGTTGTACCCTCTACTTGAACATGGTGCTTTATGCTTCATATTATTATCCAATGATGTGTTGCCATCCTATGATGTCTGAGTAGATTTTCGTTGTCTTATCGGTGGTTGAAGAATTGCTATGATTGATTTAATTTGCTTGTGTTTATGTTGCTGTCCTTTGGTGCCCGTCATATGAGCGCGTCCGTGGATCACACCATAGGGTTAGTTGTATGTTGATAGGACTATGTATTGGAGGGCAATAGTGACAGAAGCTTCTAGCTAGCATAGAAATTGTTGCATACGGGATTGAAGGTTTTAAGTTAATGAACGTTAGTAGTTGCGGATGCTTGCTAATAGTTCCAGTCATTAGTTCATAGAATTTCAACTCAGGGATGGCATGCTAGCAGTGGCCTCTCCCACATAAAACTTGCTATCGGTCTAGTAAAGTAGTCAATTGCTTAGGGAAAATTTCGCAACTCCTACCATCAATTCCACACTCGCTATATTTACTTTATTTTATCTTTATCTAAACAGCCCCTATTTTTTATTTACGCGCTCTTTATTATCTTGCAAACCTATCCAAAAACAACTACAAAGTACTTCTAGTTTCATACTTGTTCTAGGTAAAGCGAACGTTAAGCGTGCGTAGAGTTGTATCGGTGGTCGATAGAACTTGAGGGAATATTTGTTCTAACTTTAGCTCCTCGTTGGGTTCGACACTCTTACTTATCGAAAGAGACTACAATTGATCCCCTATACTTGTGGGTTATTAAGACCTTTTTCTGGCGCCGTTGCCGGGGAGCCATAGCGTGGGGTGAATATTCTCGTGTGTGCTTGTTTGCTTTATCACTAAGTAATTTTTATTTGCTGTTCTTAGTTGTTTTCTATATTTAGTAATGGGTAGGAAACGAAAAATGCAAAAAAAATAGTTGTACCTACTGAACCAATGGTTGAAGAACCAGTCAAAATCTATCACACTCCTGAAGCTTTTTACTTGGATCATCTTCGATCCCTATGTGCTCGTGCTGAAACCCCAACTAGCTTAGTTGAGGGGAGATCTTTAGATGTGCATGCTTGTTATGTGCGACACCGCATATCTGAAAAAGGGAAACGTTTACTGGATCAAATTCAATGTTTGCAATGCTATGCTTGGAATTTATGCGAAATATATGATATTACTTGTTGTTCTGAAGACCCTAAGAAACACCTTCCCTACCAATGTTTGTTTAGTGATAATGGAATCGTATCTTCTTATGCTAAGGGTGTTTATAATTACTGTGATGTCCAACAAATTGAAGAATTTGTTGCTTTTAAGGGTGCTTATGAAATTGCTTCTTTGATTGAAAAGTATGATGCTACTCTTTACAAATCTGAAAATTCTGCCATACTTGAATATTGTTATGAGAATTATGCTTCTAATGCCTATGTTAAACCATATATCAAGGTCTCCTCCGCTGTCCAAGAAGAGACTAATATTTTGCAAGAGTCTATGGAAGAAGAAATTGATGAAACTGTGAGCTCATTGGATGAAAAAGATGAGGAGGAGAGCGAAGAACAAAAGGAGGAACAGCGGATTGATCACCCGAGCCAACCTTCTAATGAGAGTAACTCTTCAACTCATACATTGTTTAATTCCCCTTCATGCTTACCGAAGGATGATTGCTATGATGACTGTTATGATCCCATCGATTCTCTTGAAATATCCCTTTTTGATGATGCTTGCTATGCTTGTGGCCAAGATGCCAATATGAATTATGCTTATGGAGATGAACTTGCTATAGTTCCTTATGTTAAACATGAAATTGTTGCTATTGCACCCACGCATGATAGTCATATTATCTTTTTGAATTCTCCCGACTACACTATATCGGAGAAGTTTGCCTTTATTAAGGATTATATTGATGGGTTGCCTTTTACCGTTGCACATGATGATTTTGATGATTATAATATGCATGTTCTTGCTGCTCCTACTTGCAATTATTATGAGAGAGGAACTATATCTCCACCTCTCTATGTTTCCCACATGATAAAATTGCAAGAAACTGTTTATACTATGCATTGGCCTTTACTAGGTGTGTATGAATTGTTCTTTTATGACATGTCGATGCATAGGAAGAGAGTTAGACTTCGTCATTGCTTGATATATGTTGCTTTGTGCTCACTACTAAATGCCAAATCATTGTTAATTAAAATTGGCTTTGATATACCTTGGGATCCAGGTGGATTCACTACTTGAGCACTATATGCCTAGCTTAATGGCTTTAAAGAAAGCACTGCCAGGGAGACAACCCGGAAGTTTTAGAGAGTCATTTATTTCTGTTGAGTGCTTTTATATAGTTTAAAAACAAAAAAATAAAGAGGGGAACCCAAAACTTTTCAAAAAGAAAAGTGAAAGTGAGATAGACGAGCATTGTGAAAGTGGGGGACGTCCTTGAACTTTGTTCATGCCCATGGAACATTTGTGAATCTTAATTACAGAAACTTTTCAACAAAAATAAGTATCCCCTTGTACAATTCCATTGTATTATAAAAATAATGTGCCAAGGTTTGCCTTTAGGATGTTTACAATGCTTGTTGGTTTGTGCGGTGCAGGACAGAAACTTTGGCTGTAGTGCACGATTTTACATTTTTTACTGGAACGTCAAATGGTTCTGATTCTTCTTGCACTGTCTTTCTATACAAATTTTTTATGTTTCATAATTTTGGCAGAATTTTTCAAGTATCAGAAGTATGGTGAATGTTCAGATTATTACAGACTGTTCTGTTTTAGACAGATTCTGTTTTTGATGCATAGTTTGCTTGTTTTGATGAAACTATCAATTTATATCAGTGGATTAAGACATGAAAAAGTTATATTACAGTAGCTACAATTCAAAAACAAAATATTAATTGGTTTGCAACAGTACTTAGAGTAGTGATTTGCTTTATTATAGTAATGGATCTTACCGAGTTTTCTGTTGAAGTTTTGTGTGGATGAAGTGTTCGATAATCGAGAAGGTCTTGATGCGAGGAGAAGAAGGAGATGCAAGAGCTCAAGATTGGGGATGCCCAAGGCACCCCAAGTAAATATTCAAGGAGACTCAAGCGTCTAAGCTTGGGAATGCCCCGGAAGGCATCCCCTCTTTCTTCAACAAATATCGGTATGTATTCGGATTCGTTTCATTCATGTGATATGTGCAAATCTTGGAGCGTCTTTTGCATTTAGTTTTCTCTTTTATTTTATGCACCATGCTGGTATAACATAGTCCTTGGTTGATTTATAGAATGATCATTGCACTTCACTTATATCTTTTGAGTATGGCTTTATAGAATGCTTCATGTGCTTCACTTATATCATTTGAAGTTTGGATTGCATGTTTCTCTTCACATAGCAAACCGCCATTTGTAGAATGCTCTTTTTATTCACTTATACTTGTTAGAGCGTGGGTATATCTTTTGTATAAAGAATTAAACTCTCTTGCTTCACTTATATCTATTTAGAGAGATGACAGGAATTGGTCATTCACATGGTTAGTCATAAAATCCTACGTAAAACTTGTAGATCACTGAATATGATATGTTTGATTCCTTGCAATAGTTTTGCTATATAAAGATGGTGATATTAGAGTCATGCTAGTGGGTAGTTGTGAATTGTAGAAATACTTGTGTTGAAATTTGTGTTTCCTGTAGCATGCACGTATGGTGAACCGTTATGTGATGAAGTCGGAGCATGATTTATTTATTCATTATCTTCCTTATGAGTGGCGGTCGGGGACGAGCGATGGTCTTTTCCTACCAATCTATCCCCCTAGGAGCATGCACGTAGTACTTTGTTTTGATGACTAATAGATTTTTGCAATAAGTATGTGAGTTCTTTATGACTAATGTTGAGTCCATGGATTATACGCACTCTCACTCTTCCATCATTGCTAGCCTCTTCGGTACCGTGCATTGCCCTTTCTCACCTCGAGAGTTGGTGCAAACTTCGTCGGTGCATCCAAACCCCGTGACATGATACGCTCTGTCACACATAAGCCTCATTATATCTTCCTCAAAACAGCCACCATACCTACCTATTATGGCATTTCCATAGCCATTCCGAAATATATTGCCATGCAACTTCCATCATCATCATATACATGACTTGATCATTTATTGTCACATTGCTTTGCATGATCGTAAGATAGCTAGCATGATGTTTTCATGGCTTGTCCGTTTTTTGATGTCATTGCTACGCTAGATCATTGCACATCCCGGTACACTGCCGGAGGCATTCATATAGAGTCATATCTTTGTTCTAGTATCGAGTTGTAATATTGAGTTGTAAGTAAATAGAAGTGTGATGATCATCATTATTAGACCATTGTCCCATGTGAGGTTATAAAAATAAAAGAGGCCAAAGAAGCCCAAATAAAAAAAGAGGCCAAAGAAGCCCACCAAAAAAAGATAAAAAAAAGAGAGAAATAAAAAAATTAGAGAAAAAGAGAGAAGGGGCAATGTTACCAGTGGCGTAGCCAGGGCTGGGCTACGCCCCAGGCTAGCCCTTGTAGGTACAGTACATATGACTGCTACAGTGCTAAAAATAACTACAGTATACAAAGGGTTGTAGAGCCACGCCCCAGGCCATGGCCCTAGTAGCCTGGGGCCTGGCTACGCCCCTGAATGTTACTATCCTTTTACCACACTTGTGCTTCAAAGTAGCACCATGTTCTTCATATAGAGAGTCTCTTGAGTTATCACTTTCATATACTAGTGGAAATTTTCATTATAGAACTTCGCTTGTATATTCCGATGATGGGCTTCCTCAAATGCCCGAGGTCTTCATGAGCAAGCAAGTTGGATGCACACCCACCTAGTTCCAGTTTGAGCTTTCATACACTTATAGCTCTAGTGCATCCGTTGCATGGCAGTCCCTACTCCTCACATTGACATCAATTGATGGGCATCTCCATAGCCCGTTGATTAGCCGCGTCGATGTGAGACTTTCTCCTTTTTGTCTTCTCCACACAACCTCCACCATCATATACTATTCCACCTATAGTGCTATGTCCATGGCTCACGCTCATGTATTGCGTGAAAGTTGAAAAGGTTTGAGAACATCAAAAGTATGAAACAATTTCTTGGCTTGTCATCGGGGTTGTCCATGATTTGAATATTTTGTGTGGTGAAGATGGAGCATAGCCAGACCATATGATTTTGTAGGAATAACTTTCTTTGGCCATGTTATTTTGAAAAGACATGATTGCTTTACTAGTAGGCTTGAAGTATTATTGTTTTTATGTCAAATGATAGACTATTGCTTTGAATCACACGTGTCTTAATATTCATGCCATGATTAGATACATGATCAAGATTATGCTAGGTAGCATTCCACATCAAAAATTATCTTTTTTGTCATTTACCTACTCGAGGACAAGCAAGAATTAAGCTTGGGGATGCTGATACGTCTCCGCCGTATCTATAATTTTTTATTGTTCCATGCCAATATTATACAACTTTCATATACTTTTGGCAACTTTTTATATTATTTTTGGGACTAACATATTGATCCAGTGCCCAGTGCCAGTTCCTGTTTGTTGCATGTTTTATGTTTCACAGAAACCCCATATCAAACGGAATCCAAACGGGATAAAAAAGGACGGAGAATATTTTTGGAATATTTGGAAAATATGGGAAGAAGAATCAACGCGACACGGTGCCCGAGGGGGGCACAAGGCAGGGGGCGCGCCCCACCCCCTGGGCGCGCCCCTGAACCTCGTGGGCCCCCCGTAAGGCAGTTGCTGCTCTACTTTGATCTCCATATATATACGAAATGGTGAAAGGGCAGAACACGGGAGAACGCAGAAACAGAGAGAGATAGAGAGACAGATCCAATCTCGGAGGGGCTCTCGCCCCTCCCATGCCATGGAGGCCAAGGACCAGAGGGGAAACCCTTCTCCCATCTAGGGAGGAGGTCAAGGAAGAAGAAGAAGAAGAAGAAGGGCCCCCCTCTCCCCTTGTCTTCCGGTGGCGCCGGAACGCTGTCGTGGCCACCATCATCATCACCGCGATCTTCACCAACACCTCTGCCATCTTCACCAACATCTCCATCACCTTCCCCCCCTCTATCTACAACGGTCCACTCTCCCACAACCTGCTATACCCTCTACTTGAACATGGTGCTTTATGCTTGATATTATTATCCAATGATGTGTTGCCATCCTATGATATCTGAGTAGATTTTCGTTGTCTTATCGGTGGTTGATGAATTGCTCTGATTGATTTAATTTGCTTGTGGTTATGTTGCTGTCCTTTGGTGCCCATCATATGAGCGCGCGCGTGGATCACACCATAGGGTTAGTTGTATGTTGATAGGACTATGTATTGGAGGGCAAGAGTGACAAAAGCTTCTACCTAGCATAGAAATTGATGCATACGGGATTGAAGGGGGACCAATATATCTTAATGCTATGGTTGGGTTTTACCTTAATGCACGTTAGTAGTTGCGGATGCTTGCTAATAGTTCCAATCATAAGGGCATAGAATTCCAAGTCAGGGATGACATGCTAGCAGTGGCCTCTCCCACATAAAACTTGCTATCGGTCTAGTAAAGTAGTCAATTTCTTAGGGACAATTTCGCAATTCCTACCACCACTTTTCCACACTCACTATATTTACTTTATTGTGTCTTTATCTAAACAGCCCCTACTTTTTATTTACGCGCTCCTTATTATCTTGCAAACCTATCCAAAAACAACTACAAAGTACTTCTAGTTTCATACTTGTTCTAGGTAAAGCGAACGTTAAGCGTGCGTAGAGTTGTATCGGTGGTCGATAGAACTTGAGGGAATATTTTTTCTACCTTTAGCTCCTCGTTGGGTTCGACACTCTTACTTATCGAAAGAGACTACAATTGATCCCCTATACTTGTGGGTTATCAAGACCTTTTTCTGGCGCCGTTGCCGGGGAGCCATAGCGTGGGGTGAATATTCTCGTGTGTGCTTGTTTGCTTTATCACTAAGTAATTTTTATTTGCTATTCTTAGTTGTTTTCTATCTTTAGTTATCGGTAGGAAACGCAAAATACAAAAAAAAATAGTTGTACCTACTGAACCAATGGTTGAAGAACCACTCAAAATCTATCACACTCCTGAAACTTTTTACTTGGATCATCTTCGATCCCTATGTGCTCGTGCTGAAACCCCAACTACCTTAGTTGAGGGAAGATCTTTAGATGAGCATGCTTGTTATGTGCGACACTGCATATCTGAAAAAGGGAAACGTTTACTGGATCAAATTCAATGTTTGCAATGCTATGCTTGGAATTTATGCGAAATATATGATATTACTTGTTGTTCTGAAGACCCTAAGAAACACCTTCCCTACCAATGTTTGTTTAGTGATAATGGAATCGTATCTTCTTATGCTAAGGGTGTTTATAATTACTATGATGTCCAACAAATTGAAGAATTTGTTGCTTTTAAGGGTGCTTATGAAATGTCTTCATTGATTGAAAAGTATGATGCTACTCTTTACAAATCTGAAAATTCTGCCATACTTGAATATTTTTATGAGAATTATGCTTCTAATGCCTATGTTAAACCATATATCGAGGTCTCCTCCGCTGTCCAAGAAGAGACTAATATTTTGCAAGAGTCTATGGAAGAAGAAATTGATGAAACTGTGAGCTCATTGGATGAAAAAGATGATGAGGAGAGCGAAGAACAAAAGGAGGAACAGCAGATTGATCACCCGAGCCAACCTTCTAATGAGAGTAACTCTTCAACTCATACATTGTTTAATTCCCCTTCATGCTTACCGAAGGATGATTGCTATGATGACTGTTATGATCCCATTGATTCTCTTGAAATATTCCTTTTTGATGATGCTTGCTATGCTTGTGGCCAAGATGCCAATATGAATTATGCTTATGGAGATGAACTTGCTATAGTTCCTTATGTTAAACATGAAATTGTTGCTATTGCACCCACGCATGATAGTCCTATTATCTTTTTGAATTGACTGTTTTGATCCTAAGCTCGTGTGAACCCGACAATATAGCTTTGCGAAAAAAAATTGGGAAATTCATGAACACCTTTTTATGAACCTTTTTTGAATTCATGAAAAAATTAAATTCATGCTCCTTTTTGTATTTTGGAACATTTTCAAATATGTGAACAATTTTAAAGTTCGTGAACATTTTTTAAGGTCCGGGAATAATTACAAAATTGATGAACATTTTTTGAAACTTGAACTCTTTTAAATATTTGAAACAGTTTTTTAAATTTATAACTATTTTGAAACGCTGAAAGGAAATCTAGAAGGAAAAAAATTGAAAACAGAAAATAAAAACAAAAAAAGTGAAAAAGAAAAATAAATAAAGGAGGTCCCTACTGTACTGCAAACTAATCTCAGTTCCCCCAAACAAAAACCAAAAAATAATAAATGCGTTAACTAACCATGAGTGACAACCACCGTTGGGAGTTGTCTGTCCAAACACAAATTCATTCTTTGCTATAGGACTGAAGCTTTAAGCAGCACATCGGAACTCAATTACTCCATTCACCGCAAAACTATTACCGCCTCGGCAGTCGGTGGAGCAGCTGGAAACAGAATAGCAGCACAAATATTACGAGCATCATTGTTCAAGCTTTTTCTGAATTTTAGAACAGCGAGACCAACACAAAATAGGTTTCCTACATTGTCAGGAGAACGGACCAAGCAAGCAGTATATATCTGAATTTGAGAACAGCAAATAGGTTTCCTACATTGTCAGCGAGACCAAGCAGTATATATCTGAATTTGAGAACAGCAAATAGGTTTGCTACATTGTCAGCTAGCAGAAACACAACAACTTCTTGGTTTTGCCGAACCCCTATCTCACTGCAAAAAGTTTTGAGACGGCGACACTCTGAACAAGTGAACTGTGAAGCAACGGTCAGGAGTCCTGCTCTGCTCTGGTCTTTCTCTACACTGCATCGACATCCGGGTACCGCACCTCCGCGTGGGCTGAATTATCAGAAATATCGAAGCAGTTAGACATACATCATGTCACAGGTACTGCTAACAGTATGATGAAAAGATCAAGAAGAAAGCTGAGGTACAAAAACTCGAAACAATGGAATGCCTAGAAAAATCTACGTAGTTGATTTGGGGTTTCAGTTTGCTAAGTCTTCCACTGGCAATCTACATATTATTAAATTGAAGAACAGAATCGTCTGAATTCAAAACCAAACAATAACTAGCTTCAGACAACCTCCTAGCATCTGTTCATAAATCCAAAAGGCACAATGTCGTGCCTGTTGACTGATTTGGTTCAGCAACTTCCATTGATATCTATAATATCCTACAGCAGTTCAGAGTACTTGTTTCACCCAAAGTTTCAGCAAACTGTTTTTCAGACTACTAGTTTCGAAATCAAGAAGGCAATTGCAGAAACTATTTTCCATGTAGTGTTGTGGGAGTGGGATACGACCTGATTTTTTTTCTTTCTGAATTACATATAGAAATCAGTATCTTCTATGTGAAGCTAAACTAATTTGGGTTTTCAAGTTCCAAGAGTGTAATATGTAACAACCAAATAAGCTTCAGATTACACAGGCATATTAATCCAACGGCCACAATGAAAAGACAGCAGTTCAAACAATTGTCAAGTCCAACTGAAGCAGATTAGCAGCAGTTTCAGTAAACTGTAACAATTTCAGTACACTGTTTTCCATGTAACCCAAAAGATCATGGCAATGCAAAAGGAGATTACTAGGAAGTTGGGAACATGAAGGGCCTCTTACCTGGCGTCCCGGCCGCGAAGACGACGATGTGGAGGTCCCGGACGCTGCGGGGCAGGTCGACGACGAGTGGGGTAGGCCGCCCGAAAGTACCCGCTTCGACGCACATGACGAGGTCGGAGACGTCCAGCCGGCGCATCAGCTTCTTCCTCAGGCGGACCACGGACCTGCCCTTGAACACCAACGCGCCGTGGTTCATGCGGGTTCCGTCGGCCCCCGCCCGCACGTACACGATCAGCCGCGACGGCAACAGGGCGGTGAGTATTCTGGGGAAGAGAAGCTGCAGTTGAGTCGCAAAGAATCAACCAAAGAAACAGGAGTGGTAACCAAGAAGCGCAAATCTGGCAAGAACAGAGCCAAAGAATTGCTCGCAATCTGGCAAGAACAGAGCCAATTCGCGCAAATTCGGGAAGAATCAAGAAGCGGGCATGGCGGACTCACCCCAGTTGGACGTGGAAGGGGAGGCATGCCTTCCCTGGCGGGGATGGGCTCCACGACCCAGTGCATCATCGTGCTGACGACGTAGGTGTCCTCGATGTCCTCGGCGCTGACGCCATTGTTCCAGCTGAGGTACCTCCCGTTGGCGCGGAGGCAGCGGCCGGTGTACTGCCAGAGCAGGACGTCGTTACCGGAGTCGACCCCGTCGGCCTTCCACATGATGGCCTCCTGCACCTCCGGCTGTGCGTAGTCCCGCAGCTCGACGCGGAGCCCGCGGTGGCCTAGCGGCGCCGGCGCCTCCGTGGCGGCGAGGTAGCGACCGTAGGCGGCGCTGTGGAGGAGCACGTACTCCGCGTGGCCGTGGTACAAGTGCACCACCCAAGCCGCGTTCATCGACGCACGGCGGTGGTGGAGGGAGACGCCATGCCCGTCCTCGTCGGCGTGTAGGTACATCCCGCGCTCGCGGCTCCGCAGCCGCACGTGGTGTCCGTCCTGAAACTGCTCCATCTTCCGTGGGCGCCGCTGGAGAGCAGAGGCGGTTCTTGGTTTCTTGGCGCTCCGGCAAGGAGAAGGGAAAGCTGTTGGTTCAGGCGCCAAGACAGAGTATTTCAAGCGGCCGCTCAGCTCAGGCCGGGACGACGGCTAGCGTGGAGTGGGCCGGCCCAGTGTCTTGGACCGCTTCATGCTACAGTACATCAAGTATGACCCATTTTTGTCTAGAAAACCCACTAAAAAAATTGTCTAGAAAAACAAGTATGACCAATTTCTCATTTCACATTTTGCGAAAAATAGAGTGAAGACGCACCCCCGACTAGGCTGGCCCGTTGGCGAGCACGACATGTAAGTACTGCGCGATGTAAAAATCGGAACAATCGGAATTGAACTCCTGATGCGAACTATTCAAAACTAAATTCCTTGGCATATACGCACGCTGTTGTTTCAAACTTTTCTTCAAAAGTTGTGACAAATTTTCTAGAAGACAAACAATGTTTAAAGTCCGACCATTTTCTAAGAAATGCGAACAAAATTTTGAACTTTTATGAAAAGTGTGAACGTTTTAGAAAATTGGAAAATGAAACCAAATCAAAAGTATGTTCAATTTCTAAATAATGCGAACATTTTCTGAAAGTTTAAAAAATGCAATCTCCTATTGAATTTACGAACATTTTGAAAAAATAACCTTTTTTGAAAATTGAAAATTTCTTGAAAAAGGTCAAAAAAATAGAAACACAAAAAAAATCTATGAACAAATTTGAAAACGGGGCCATTTATAAAATTCTGATTTTTTTAAAAAAACGAGAACATAATATGAAAGTACCAGACATTTTTTTATAAACACAAACACTTTTAGAATTTATAAACAAATTTGAAAAAGGAACCTTTTTTGAAATTTGAACATTTTGTGAAAACCAGATATTTGTTGAATTTTATGAGCAAAATTTTAAAATAAAAATAATAATTAAATTCCTGAACATTTTTCCAAAACACGAGATAAAAATTTATTTCGAACAATAAAAAATTGAATTCCCAGAGATTTTTTTCAGAAGGAAAAAAGAAAAAGAATAATAAAAATAAAAATATAAAAATATAAAATAAAATAAGACACATAATGGATAAAATAGTTTCAAGAACATTCTAGAAGCTTCGCAAAATGGGAAAACTCTCATCGGAACCTCCTCGAATATTCCCAAAACCGGAACGAGAAAACATCTTCCTACTGGTAAATGGGCGACCAATTTAGTCACTACGAGCGATCGATCCGGTATTAAAAGATCAGCCGGGCCGCGAGCCGTCCGATCTTGCAACGAAAAGCTTTGTTTCAAAAAACATCAAGCATCGCAACATAGACTATGTTTCTGAAACGCTAGTGATGTTACAATCCCGTGAGCTCGCGGACCAGGTGATGTTTCAGAAAACACCGACGACGTTGCAATCTAGCGAGCTCGTAGCACCTGCACCTCCGCTCGTTGCATTCCTGCAAGCTCGCAAATCCGTGGCGGCGCCATGGTGGTGGAGGCGACAGATCACCGAGGAGAGGGAGTAAGGGAGAGGAGCGGGTCGACGGCTGTTGGGGAGATAACTATTAGGTATGACCCGCCCAGGAGGGGCCGGGTTATACCTATGGTGATTCATGAAGCCCAAGACAGCTCTGGAAGATGGCGGTTCAGATAAGGGCCCAAAGCCCAAAGGCGACTTAAGGCGTGTAGAGATAAACCGTCATATAGTTAGAGACCAGGCCGGGCACTGTTTATGAGCCGGCCGGGATTCTGTGAGCCGCTGGGCGTCGACCTCTGTATATAAAGGGACGACCCGGCGGCGGTTCAGGGCAAGTAAGATCAGATCGAAAGCTAGGTCAAGCGGATTCGCTCCATAGTAATCGAAACATAAGCAATACCACCTCAAACTGGATTAGGCCTTTACCTTCACCGCAAGGGGCCGAACCAGTATAAACCCTCGTGTCCTTTGTCCCGTTTTAACCCCTTTAAGCTTCCTAGTTGCGATGGCTCCACGACTAAGTCCTTTCACTAGGACATCTGCCGTGGCAATTCCACGACAGTGGGCGCCCACCGTGGGGCTAGCGCACGGTGGATTTGAATTCTTGAAGGGCAACTTCGAAGGGCTCAAGGGATACGCTGTGGGCTGGATGACCAAGAGTCGTCGCGGCAAGCTCTACATCGACGACGCAGGTTGGGGCCCCGATGTCGGCTCAATTGAGTACGGGTACCGGGTCCCCTTTGGCGGAATCCACGTCTTCATCGGCCGGATCGGCGAGCCGGGCCCAGAGACGGACATCTGCACCGACATTATCGAGATGGCTCAGCGTGCGAGACCCGCCCTGGCTCAGCCCGCCATGAAGCGTGCCTTCGTGGGATGCATCCATGGAGGGGAATTTTTGGAAGGATCTGTGGATGGCGGTGAGACGGCCATCTACTCTGACGGTGAGTCATCCACAGGTGAGACGGATTCATTGTATCAGTTACAAGACGGTGGGCTTGGGGGCTGTTCCGATGGCAGCAGTATTCCGGACCCCTTTGAGCCGCCGAGCAGAGTGGGGATCTTCATGGCTGGCACGCAACCCGGTCAAAACTCTACGGCTGCGGCAGCGATAACCTCCGGGTCAGCGGCAGTCGGGGCAGGCGGCCCTGCACGCCCGCCGGCTCAGGTGCTGATGGATCTCATAGATAAGTTGACAGCCCTGTTAACTACCGTGGTTAATCTGGCGGATCAGGCTCAACATGATGCAGAAGTGGCACGGTTACGTGAGGAGGTAGCACAAGCCAAAGAAAACCTAGCAGCGAAGGACGTCAGCCTAGCAACAGAGCGGGCGGCTTTGGATGCTTGAGCTCAACAGATTCAATCAGAGGCTTTCCAACTTACGATGAATCTGAACGCATCAAATGAGGTCATGAGGAGAAGGCACCAGAAGTATCAATCTCATCTGCCTCCGGCTTATGATCCTCGAAACCTCTTCTGCACACCCGGTTCCGGCCCTAGTAACCCGCCGGAGGTGAATCGGGTTACAATGCCCGGGGCTGGGACGCTGGTTCAGCCCCGGGTAATGGAGCCTCCTCGCATAAATACTGCTCCACCTCATTATGTACCAACACCACCGGGTCATTTTTCTAACCCTTTGGAGAACCTGATCGCTGCGCGGCGTGATTGGCAGCTCTCCTGGTGGAGGGCAACTCTCCAACAACGATTGAAACACGAATGGTCAAAGAACTTCTTCAGACGGCTCAGGCGCAGCAGGAGGCGTACTCCTACAGTCGAGACAGGATCCACTCAACCCCTCGCTCAAGCCGGAACCCAAGTTATAGCAGGCATATGGATTCAGCAGCCGTTTCAAGCAACGCTCGGCGCCGTGACCAACCGCGCGGGCATGACCCGACACGTGATGGAGCTCTTAACTTGGTTGATTAGGAAAGGATACGCCAAGAGGCGGAGCGGGCGGCTGAGCAGGCGGCTCAGCGGGCAGCTTACCAGTCTTTTCTGGTTTATCTGACGACTTCTGTTGAGGCAGGCGTGGCCACGAGGACTAGAGGTGTCCCTTGCTTAGTGTCGGCTCTGTGTAATGAGCGTTTGCCCAAGGATTTCAAGGGCCCTCGAAAGGTGCCTAATTACACGGCCGATTTACAGCCCGGGGCATGGATTGAAAGCTATGAGATGGCCATGGAACTACTAGAGGTCAGTGATGCTGCAATGGCCAAGTACTTCATCATGATGTTGGATGGAACGGCCCGCACTTGGTTAAAGGGGCTGCCACCTAATTCCATTGGTTCATGGGCAGAGTTAAAGGCCCGGTTTATTCAGAACTTCAAAGACACCTGCAAGCAGCCCATGTCAATTGTGGATCTGACTAATTGCTAGCAAGAGGAGGGTGAGTCCACAACCCATTGGGTGCACTGGGTCAAAGCCATAATACATTCATCTGAAAAGATGGATGCCGGTTCTGCAGTCTTAATGTTGGAGAAAAATTGTCATTTTACGCCTCTGAAACAGAAGCTGGGGCGGCTCAAGCGCGATTGTAATGACATGGGCCAGCTAATGGCGGCTCTAATCAAGTATGCCGACTCTGATAGTACCAAGGATCCCGAGTCTGATGATGAGAAGACAGGGAAGGGAAAGAAAAACGGCAACACCAAGGGTCACCAGCATAATCCGGCGAATCAAGGAGGCAATAATAAACGTAAGGCTGAAGGTAGCTTGGAGTTTGTGGCTAACACCAATGCGCAGGGCAACAATCAACGACGTAAGGGGATACCACCACCTCGGTCCGGCGGGTCAGGTCCCACTCTTGAGCAGTTGCTAAATGAACCCTGTCCAAGGCACGGTACTCGCGAAAAGTCGGCCACACACCTATGGAAGGACTGTACGATCATGAAGGCTTTCAAGAACTCTAACATGTTCGACGGCAACCATGGGCCGGGCGGCGGCTTAGGTGGCGGCGGTTTTCATGGCCCGGGCGGTGGTTCAAATCCTAATTTTCAAGGCTCTCAAGGAAACCAAGGTGGCTATAATCAGCAATCCGGCCAGGGAAGTCAGCAGCAGCAGCAGTCTCGATATCAGAGCAATCCAAAGCAGTTGAATAGTGGACAGTAGCATGTGTTCACTACCAGTTTGTGCAAACAAGACCAGAAGCTTCATAAGAGGGTTGTGAACGCTGTTGAGCCAGCAGTTCCTCGTTATTTAAGATGGTCTGAGCAGCCTATTCTGTGGAGTAGAGAAGATCACCCTCCCCGGGTTGACAATCCGGGTCACTTGGCCTTGGTAGTGGCACCTCAGGTTGGTGGATGTAAATTCACTAAGGTGCTCATGGACGGAGGCAGTAGCATCAACATCCTCTATTATGAGACCTTCCGTCGCATGGGATTGACTGATAAAAACCTCAAGACGTCTAACACTATTTTCCATGGATTGGTGCCTGTTAAGTCGGCATACCCAGTCGGTAAGATTGAATTAGAAGTAGCTGAGGGAGTCCTGGATTAGGGGGTGTTCGGGTAGCCGGACTATACCTTCGCCGGACTCCTGGACTATGAAGATACAAGATTGAAGACTTCGTCCCGTGTCCGGATGGGACTTTCTTTGGCGTGGAAGGCAAGCTAGGCGATGCGGATATTCAAGATCTCCTACCATTGTAACCGACTCTGTGTAACCCTAACCCTATCTGGTGTCTATATAAACCGGAGGGTTGTAGTCCGTAGGACATCCATCATCATACACAATCATACCATAGGCTAGCTTCTAGGGTTTAGCCTCCTTGATCTCGTGGTAGATCTACTCTTGTACTACCCATATCATCAATATTAATCAAGCAGGAGTAGGGTATTACCTCCATCGAGAGGGCCCGAACCTGGGTAAAAACATCGTGTCCCTTGTCTCCTGTTACCATCCGGCCTTGACGCACAGTTCGGGACCCCCTACCCGAGATCCGCCGGTTTTGACACCGACATTGGTGCTTTCATTGAGAGTTCCTTTGTGTCGTCGCCTTTAGGCCCGATGGCTCCTCAGATCATCAACAACGATGAGGTCCAGGGTGAGATTTTTCTCCCCGGACAGATCTTCGTTTTCGGCGGCTTCGCTCTGTGGGCCAATTCGCTTGGTCATCTGGACCAGATCGAAAGCTACGCCCCTGGCCATCGAGTCAGGTTTGGAAGCTTAAACTACACGGCTGATATCCGTGGAGACTTGATCTTCGACGGGTTCAAGCCACAGCCAAGCGCGCCGCACTATCTCGAGAGGCATGATCTAGCTCTGCCTCCGAACAGTGTCCTGGAGGCCGCACACGCACCGGTTCCGACCCTAGAGTCGGAGCCTATTACACCGATCGAGGATGAGCGGTTGGACGTCACCTCGGGGGCTGCGATCTCAAAGGCGATCGAGCCGAACGCCAGCCCCGCACTCCGCATGACCCGTGGCTCCGAGGGTCCGGACTGCGAACCCCCCGTGCCCCTAACAATCGAATCTGATTGGGCACCTATAATGGAGTTCACCGCCGCGGACATATTTCAGCACTCGCCTTTTGGCGACATCCTGAACTCTCTCAAGTCTCTCTATTTATCAGGAGAGCCCTGGCCGGATTACGGTCAGCAAGGATGGGATACGGACGATGAAGAAATTCAAAGCCCACCCACCACCCACTTTGTAGCTACCGTCGACAACCTAAACAATGTGCTCAACTTTGACTCCGCAGACATCGACAGCATGGATGACGATGCAGGAGATACCGATGAACCAACGCTTATAGGGCATCGGACAGCCACATCATCTCACGATGTGTACATGGTGGATACCCCTAAAGGAAATGACAACAAGGAAAAAGGGGATGGAACGGGAGATAGACCCCCCGGAAAGCAATCAAAGCGTCGGCATAAACGCCGACCCAAGCCCCGCCTCGATAAAAACCCAGCCATAGAGCAGGACAAGCCGGTAGGCAAAGAGCAAGCCTTAGAGCAGCCGTCCGAATAGGGCAACATGGATAGAGAAACCGAAACTCCCTCCCCCGGCGAAAACGGCATTCCGGACAACCTTACGCCGGATAAATCCATGGAGCAGAAGAGTCTCCACAAGAGGCTCGTTGCAACTGCACGCAGCCTGAAAAAGTAGAAGCGGAAGCTAAAGACAGCGGAAGATGCACTCCGTATTAGATGGAATAAAGTAATCAACACCGCAGATAAATACGGCGACGGTCGCCGTACTAAAAGCTATCCAAAGAGAAAGCTACTGCCCGAATTCGACGAAGAGGCCCTAGAGCCCTCGCATTCAAAAATAAGAAAGCCATACGGTCGGATAGACGACCCCATAAGGCGGCAAGTGGCACCGTACTTAAATCGGTATGCGACCCACCTAAGGATTCGCATCATGGCCCAGCCAGGTCCATTTATGGGCCAAGAAAGCAAGCTCTTGTAAGCAATGCAAAAAAGCCATCATCAGAATCCGGCACACCCAAATACAGGGGCGCCGCACATCCCCTATGTTTCACCGATGAGGTTTTGGACCACGAATTTCCCGAAGGATTCAAACCCGTCAACATAGAGGCGTATGATGGAACAACAGACCCCAGAGTCTGGATTGAGGACTATATCCTCCACATACATATGGCTAGAGGAGATGATCTCCACGCCATTAAATATTTACCCCTTAAGCTTAAAGGGCCAGCCCGGCACTGGCTTAAAAGCCTTCCCGAAAACACAATTGGAAGTTGGGAAGAGCTCGAGGATGCTTTCCGAGCAAATTTTCAAGGGACCTATGTCCGCCCTCTGGATGCAGACGATCTTAGTCACATAACTCAACAGCCCGGAGAATCAGCTCGACAGTTCTGGAATAGATTCCTCACTAAAAAGAATCAGATAGTCGACTGTCCGGACGCCGAAGCCCTAGCAGATTTCAGGCATAATGTCTGAGACGAATGGCTCGCCAGACACCTCGGCCAGGAAAAGCCAAGAACAATGGCCGCACTCACAAGCCTCATGACCCGCTTTTGTGCAGGAGAGGACAGCTGGTTGGCAAGATGCAGCCCCAGCGACCCAAGTACATCCGAAACTAGGGATGGAAACGGAAAACCGCGACGCAACAAAGATCGTCGCCGAACTAAAGAAAAAAGTCCGAAGAGCACGGCAGTTAATGCCGGATTCAAAAGCTCGCGACAAAATCAGACAAAACCACCCCTCCAGGATAATAGGGATGATCCGTCCAACTTAAATAGAATCCTGGACAGGATATGTCAGATACACAATACTCCGGGCAAGCCTGCTAACCATACCCACAGAGATTGTTGGGTTTTCAAACAATCCGGCAGACTCAATGCCGAACACAAGGGGCTCGACACACCAAGCGAAGACGAGGACGAACCCCAGAAGCAGAGCACCAGGAAACAAAAGAACTTCCCACAAGAAGTAAAAACAGTGAACTTACTTCACGTAACAAAACGTGTGGTACCCATAAAGGTACGCACAATACGACCTATCCCCAAGGGGTCCCGCCACTGGTTATTAAAACCAATCACCTTCGATCAGCTAGACTATTCTAGAAATATCAAGAACGCAGGCTGGACTGCCCTGATACTCGATCCAATAATTGGCGGGTTCCAGTTTGCAAATGTCCTTTTGGACGGCGGCAGTGGACTAAACCTGATATATCAGGACACAATCCACCACATGGGGATAAACCCAGCAAGAATCCGCCGCAGCAAAACCTCCTTTCAAGGGGTAGCACCTGGTCCGGACACCCATTGTATGGGTTTTCTCCGGCTTGAAGTTATGTTCGGCTCTGCCGATAACTTCCCTTGCGAAAAGCTAACCTTCCATGTCGTCCCGTTCTCAAGTCGCCATCAAGCACTACTGGGACGTGAAGCTTTCGCTCGCTTTAACGCAATACCGCATTATGCATCTCTCACGCTTAAGATGTCCGGTCCGCGAGGTATCATCTCTTTGAAGGGGAAGCAATAAAGGGCGCCTCCCCAAGCGAAGGACTGTGCGGCCGCTTAGACAAGCGCACAATAAAATGGCCTCACCAGCCAAAAAAACTTTTCGACATAGGTCATTAAAGGCCACGAACACGGAATAGACGAGTTCGGTACAAGTCCATCATTAATGCAGGCTTAGAGGCCATATGCCCCCGTACTAGGGGCTACGCGCAGAGACAATAAAGCTCAATTTTATATTATACTTCATTTATTTTAAAACCTTTTGTTCGGCACGACCCGTTTTCAATTTAGTTCCTCTCTTTTTCAGATGAACGTCGTGCGGCGCCCGTCTAGGATACGGCACAACGGAGACATAGGCGCAGACGTGCAGTAGGGGCCCGTCCTAAAGGATTCTCTTTAGATTAAGACCCTGCGTAAACCTTTTTTACTGTCTCTTGTTGCAACACATCCCCTGGTTGTTTCCGATATAACCAAGGAGGAGGCTGGCGTCTTGGCATGTGTCCACGTCAGAATTTTTCGCACGTACCTGGACAAGGGGCTTTTTTAGCAAAGAGTGTTGTTTCGCCCGCACTCATAAAAGACCGAACACCTTAGGGAGTGTTCGGCGTCGCGAGTTTTGGCATTATATGCATCAGCTCCGAATCATGTCTTTGGTCAAATATTGGGTTGCCCGGCTCCTGAGTTCGGCTACCTTACGTTCCGCTCTATCGGCTAAGGTAGCACCAGGAGAACTACTGCGATTATGCCCCGGTTCGGCCTGGCGAGCACCTCAGTAGAGAAAGCCGAAAACTGACTGTCATGATGTAGCATGAGACTGGTCAGCCACTCGATGACCTATTGAAATCTATCGGATTCCTCCGCTTTAACGAAGGGCCGCTTCCCGGTCAGGCACATACGCGCCCCGAACTCGGGCGAGCGCAGTCGCCACTAATGGGCTACCTAAATAGTCCCACTGTCAAGCTCCTATGGCTAAGTGAAAGTGTTAAAGCATTATAGTCGGGTTGCCTGGCCCGCTGCGCTATCACCTCCTTTGTAGGACCAAGACGTTGGGTTAAGTGTGAAAATGCATCTTCTGCGAGCACCCCCGCACTATGTGCGTGGGGGTTGAAGCCAACGACTGCAATCTTTCAGATTATATATATATATTTTAAACGGCCGCACAGGAGGTGTTCACAATACTTGAAGGCACAAGTATAAAAAGGCCACTACGGTTTATCAAAATATTACTTCATCATTTCGTATGCTATAATAACATAGCATCCTTCGAGCACTGCGTCTCTATTACACGAGCGCCTTCAAGGACTTCCTGAAAATAGTGCTCAGAGGACACTCGGCTTTTATCCGAATCTCGGGATGCAATAACGGTGGTCTCCATCTCTGCCCAGTATGTCTTGACACGGGCAAGAGCCATCCTTGCACCCTCTATACACGCCGACCTCTTCATTGCATTAATGCGCGGCACTGCGTCAAGGAATTGCTGCACCAAGCTGAAATAACTCTTCGGCTCCGACTTCCCCGGCCACAGATGACCCATGACGTACTTCATGGTGAGTCCGGACAACCTATTAAATTCGGCCCATTGATCCAAACGACCGTCCACTGCCAGTGGACGCTCTGGATTGTGAAATTGCGACCAGAACAGTTTTTCCACTTCACAATCTTTCAGATCTCAAAAGTGTTCGGTCGCATCAGCAGCACTCACTGCCAAATCCAGATAGGTATCCTCCACACTCCACATCCGGTCTAATGGAGCAAACTTCGGATCGCAAAATTTTCTTCGTAGCATGAAGGGCTTTCCAGCCGCAATCTGTTCGGCCTGACGCAGCTCCTCCCTCGCAGCTCTCATCGCAGAGCGCAGGTCCTTGACATCAACAACGGCCTTCTCTAGGACCGCCTATCTCGCCTGGTCTTCTTTCTCAAGAAGTATGCAACGGTCTGCAGTGCTCTTTAACTTTTCGGCCATACTGGCCATCTCTTCCTTGCTTCGGCAATGAGCAGCCTATTCGGCTCTCAGCTCTTCAAGGGCCTTCTTGGCAGCCGCATCACTTTTCCTGGCTTGATCTTTAGCTCGGGCAAGTTCTGCCCTAAGAATCTCCACGGCGGCAGCACCATCTGCGTCAAGCACACATATCATAAGACACTAGCATAAAACTCTTCTTACCTACTGCCGCCCGAGGAATCACGTACCTTGAGCCTCATCCAACCTCTTGTTGACAAGCGCGATGTTGGCATCTGCCACGTCCAGTTGCCGCTTTAGTTCGGCAAAACCAGCAGTTCGGCTTGATTCCGGACACCCTACAGCCTACATTAAAAGGCGATATTTTTGACCTGGGATTATGATCCTCCGTGTGCCGTCATTTCTTGACGACATGCAGAGTCTCAGGGGCTACTATCTACATAGGGCGCATCTTATTTATGCGCAACTGACAAAAGTACACATTATCTAATGTACCTCAAAACCCGTCAATAAACTTTCGACGGCCACACACAATCCGCTCTTTGCAGACGAAATCCTTTCAATCACCGTGCCCATTAATGCACTGTGCTCCTCTGAAATAGAAGCTCGCCCTAGCAGAGCCTTTAGCTCCTCCGGCCGAGCACCAGACGGTGCCGGACTTGTCCCATGACCTCTTTGAAAGGCCGGACGCGGAGAACCTCAGGGGGGGGGGCATAGCGATCTTCCGCCCCTGCCGGACTCGGACAAACCCTCCGTGACGACACCTCAGGGTCGCCCGCTTCGTTAGGCGGTACAACAGAAGGAGGCGTCCCGCTTTCCATCATCTCCGGAAGAAGATCCCCCGAAGACGAGCTCTGCTGAGAAGGGCTGAGGTCCGAACTACAAGGTAAAAACTCGGTTAAACTTCTCAGATATAAATCACGGATTTCTCTCATCCCTCGAAAGGAAAAATATTTCTCTACTCACGGCTCGCTGGAGGGCTGATCTCCTTGAGTATGCAGTCCGGCCGTGGAACTCCCCGGTGCCGGACCCTCAGACGAGGATCTTTTCCCCCGCTTCGAGACCATGGTCTTCGGGTCGTCAGAGGTGGCTCTCTTCTTTCCCTTAGGAGAGGAATCGTCGGTTCCTCCCTTAGGAGCAGCCTACTTCGAGGAGGCCATAGTTTCCTTGTCCTCCCCCTTACTTCCCTCCAAAGGCACTACCTCCAGCATCCTGACTAGCACGGGATCCGACCTAGTTTCGGGAAGGGGAGCCGGACACCTGATCAGCGTCGCCTTCGCTATCCACTCCTGTTTGAAAGGACATCTCTTTTAAGGGCAAGTTTATGATAATTATACGGATAGAAGGTCCGGGCACAAGGTTACTTACTTGAGTATCCGGGCGATTGCGGCTTAGGCCTGCGTCCTCGGTCAAATCCGGACACACTTCTTGTGATCCGAAGAATAGTTTATACATCTCCGCGGGCATCGCGCTCATAAAATCCCGGAGAGCTCGCGGTCCCTCTGGGTTGAACTCCCACAGGCGAAGGGGGCGACGTTTGCCGGGCAGAGTCCGGCGAATCAGCATGACCTGCGTCACCTTGACCAGGTTGAGGTCTCCTTCCAAGAGATCCTTAATGCGGCCCTGCAGCAAGGGTACGTCTTTGGGCAAACCCCAATCTAACCCTCTGTTGATCCACGACGCTAGCCGTGGTGGGGGACCCGAGCGAAAGGCAGGAGACGCCACCCACGTGGTGCCCCGGGGAGCGGTGATATAAAACCACTCTCGTTGCCACAAGCCTAGCTCCTCTTGAAAAGATCCCTCGGGCCATGGAGCATCGGCATTTTTTGCTTATAACAGCGCCTCCGCACTCTGCGTGCCGTCCCTCGATCATCTTCGGCTCCACTTTGAAATTCTTGAGCCATAATCCGAAGTGAGGGGTAACACGGAGGAACGCTTCACACACGATGATAAATGAGGAGATGTGGAGGATGGACTCCGGAGCTAAATCATGAAATTCCAGCCCGTAACAAAACAGCAGTCCCCTCACAAAGGGATCCATGGGGAAGCCTAACCCTCGGAGGAAGTGAGACATGAACACCACGCTATCGCCGGGCTGGGGACTGGGAATAACCTGCCCTTGAGCAGGCAATCTATGTGAAATTTCACCGGTCAGGAACTTAGCCTCCCTCAACTTTAGCACGTCCTCCTCCGTGACGGAGGAGGGCGTCCACCGGCCTTGAAGGTCAGAACCGGACATTGTCGAAGGTCCGAAGCACCTGGAATCTGGAGCCTGGGGTGTTGGAACTCAAGGTGACGGGCGAACACACTTGAGATTGAAAAAAGAAGTAAGGCCTTGGTCTCTTTATGAGAGGTTGAATACTAAGAACCCTCCCCGTAACCATTTTGGACTCGCCTTTAATCGAGGGAATGCGCTAACGGTCGCGATTGGGTTACCCACGTCCGTATTGATGAGAATCCCGTAAAAGGGGCACACGATCTCATCTTTGACAAGACGTGCCAAGGAAACCGCCTCACAAAGCATGCTAAGGGCGAAAAAGTAAAGACGGTTCGTAAAAGGACTTGGCCGCAGTGTGACGACGCACTGCGGAATATGTGAGCAGATTTGATTTGTGTTAATATTATTCTCTCTATGGCAATATGTGGAAACTTATTTTGCAGAGCCGGACACTATTCTGGGTGTTTACAATCTTCTATGAAGTACTTGGAGGAGGAACCCGCCTTGCAATGCCGAAGACAATCTGCGCGCTGGACTCGTCGTCATTGAAGCCTGGTTCAGGGGCTACTGAGGGAGTCCTGGATTAGGGGGTGTTCGGGTAGCCGGACTATACCTTCGCCGGACTCCTGGACTATGAAGATACAAGATTGAAGACTTCGTCCCGTGTCCGGATGGGACTTTCCTTGGCGTGGAAGGCAAGCTAGGCAATGCGGATATTCAAGATCTCCTACCATTGTAACCGACTCTATGTAACCCTAACCCTATCCGGTGTCTATATAAACCGGAGGGTTGTAGTCCGTAGGACATCCATCATCATACACAATCATACCATAGGCTAGCTTCTACGGTTTAGCCTCCTTGATCTTGTGGTAGATCTACTCTTGTACTACCCATATCATCAATATTAATCAAGCAGGAGTAGGGTATTACCTCCATCGAGAGGGCCCGAACCTGGGTAAAAACATCGTGTCCCTTGTCTCATGTTACCATCCGGCCTTGACGCACAGTTCGGGACCCCCTACCCGAGATCCGCCGGTTTTGACACCGACAGTAGCCTTTGGAGATGAGCATGACTCTAGGGCTAAAAAGTTAACCTTTGAAGTGGTCAAAATCAAGAGCCCATATCATGCCCTGTTTGGACGGCCGGCTTACGCCAAGTTCATGGCACGGCCGTGTTATGTTTATCTGCAGCTAAAGATGCCGGGTCATAAGGGCACCATCACAGTGCGTGGGAGTCCAGAGATAGCCTTGGAATGCGAGGAAGGCGATGCTGCTTATGCTGAATCTGTGTGTGCAACAGAGGAGTTGAAGTCCTATAAGGACAATGTTGACCCGGCGGACATGACGTCTTTGAAGAAGACCACAGAACATGAGTTGTTGCTAAAGTTTAAATTGGCTGATGAAACCAAGCTTGTTGATTTTGTCCCCGGCGTCTCGTCTAAGCAGTTCAGTATCAGCGCTAATCTGGATCCCAAATAGGAAAGCGCGCTCATCGAGTTCATCCGTGAGAACCGGGACATCTTTGCATGGAAACCTTCTGACATGCCGGGTGTACCGAGAGAACTCGCTGAGCACACTCTCAATATTGATCCAAAGTTTAAGCCGGTCAAGCAGTTTCTTTGACGGTTTAATGAGGAGAGGCGTAAGGGCATTGGTGAGGAGGTGGCCCGGCTCTTGGCGGCCGGGTTCATTATTGAAGTTTTTCATCCAGAGTGGTTGGCTAACCCGATGCTCGTGCTTAAAAAGAACGGCACCTGGCGTATGTGTGTGGATTACACAGACTTAAACAAGGCTTGTCTGGATGATCCTTTCGCTCTCCCTCATATTGATCAAATCATTAATGCTACGGCGGGTTGTGAGCGTCTGAGCTTTTTGGATGCTTATTCTGGTTATCATCAAGGACTAGGAGAAGACGACTTTTATTACTCCGTTTGGAGCCTTCTGCTATGTGTCTATGCCTTTTGGGCTTAAGAGTGCCCAGGTGACTTATCAGCGATGTGTGCAGAACTGTCTACACAATCAGATTGGGCGCAATGTTCATGCTTATGTGGACGACATTGTGGTGAAGTCCAGAGAGAAGGAGACCTTGATAGATGATCTGAAAGAAACCTTTGATAACCTTCGGGTCTACAAGATGATGCTTAACCCAGCCAAGTGTGTTTTTCGAGTGCCAGCGGGCAAGCTTTTGGGTTTTCTGGTTTCTAATAGAAGCATCGAGGCTAACCCAGAGAAGATCAAGGCAATCACTTCTTTGGCTAAGCCGGCATGTATCAATGATGTTCAGCGTTTGACGGGTCATATTGCTGCGTTAAGCCGGTTAGGTGAGAAGGCCATACCGCTGTATCAGATGATGAAAAAGACAGATGACTTTGTCTGGAGTGATGCTGCTAACGCTGCCTTTGAAGATTTGAAGAGACAGCTCGCTGAGCCGCCGGTCCTTGCTGCTCCTATTGATAAGGAGCCATTATTGTTATATGTGGCTGCTAACATACATGCCGTCAGTGTGGCCATTGTCGTAGAGCGCAAGGAGGCGGGCAAGGAATATCCAGTTCAACGCCTGGTTTACTACGTCATTGAGGTGCTTATTGAGTCCAAGCAAAGATATCCACATTGGCAGAAGCTCGTCTATGGGGTATTCATGGCAAGCCGGAAGCTTAAGCAATCCTTCCAGGGTCATCCCGTCACTGTGGTTAGTTCTGATCCTTTAGGAGATATCATTCAAATAGAGAAGCCACAGGACGAGTCGCCATGTGGGCCATTGAACTTGGGCCTCATGGTTTGAAGTATGTGCCACGCACCGCTATCAAGTCTCAAGCATTGGTGGACTTCATCAACGATTGGACAGAGCTTCAGATGCCTGAAGAGAAGCCGGACAACACATATTGGACTATTCATTTTGATGCGTCCATGCAATTGGAGGGCTCGGGGGCTGGAGTTGTTTTAGCTTCCCCTCAAGGTGACAAATTATTTATGTGCTACGGTTGATGTTTCCCTGTTGTCGGTATCAAAACCGGCGGATCTCGGGTAGGGGGTCCCGAACTGTGCGTCAAGGCCGGATGGTAACAGGAGACAAGGGACACGATGTTTTTACCCAGGTTCGGGCCCTCTCGATGGAGGTAATACCCTACTCCTGCTTGATTAATATTGATGATATGGGTAGTACAAGAGTAGATCTACCACGAGATCAAGGAGGCTAAACACTAGAAGCTAGCCTATGGTATGATTGTGTATGATGATGGTTCGTCCTACGGACTACAACCCTCCAGTTTATATAGACACCGGATAGGGTTAGGGTTACACAGAGTCGGTTACAATGGTAGGAGATCTTGAATATCCGCATCGCCTAGCTTGCCTTCCACGCCAAGGAAAGTCCCATCCGGACACGGGACGAAGTCTTCAATCTTGTATCTTCATAGTCCAGGAGTCCGGCGAAGGTATAGTCCGGCTACCCGAACACCCCCTAATCCAGGACTCCCTCAGTAGCCCCTGAACCAGGCTTCAATGACGACGAGTCCGGCGCGCAGATTGTCTTCGGCATTGCAAGGCGGGTTCCTCCTCCAAGTCCTTCATAGAAGATTGTAAACACCAAAAATAGTGTCCAGCTCTGCAAAATAAGTTTCCACATATTGCCATAGAGAGAATAATATTAACACAAATCCAATCTGCTGACGTATTCTGCAGTGCGTCATCACACTGCGGCCAAGTCCTTTTACGAATCGTCTTTACTTTTTCGCCCTCAGCACGCTTTGCGAGGCGGTTTCCTTGGCACGTCTTGTCAAAGCAGAGATCGTGTGCCCCTTTTACGGGATTCTCATCAATACGGACGTGGGTAACCCAACCGTGCCCGTTAGCACGTTCCCTCGATTAAAGGCGAGTCCAAAACGGTTACGGGGAGGGCTCTTGGTATTCAACCTCTTATAAAGAGACCAAGGCCTTACTTCTTTTCTCAATCTCAAGTGTGTTCGCCCGTCGCCCCGAGTTCCAACACCCCAGGCTCCAGATTCCAGGTGCTTCGGACCTTCAACAATGTCCGGTTCTGACCTTCAAGGCCGGTGGACGCCCTCCTCCGTCACGGAGGAGGACGTGCTAAAGTTGAGGGAGGCTAAGTTCCTGACCGGTGAAATTTCACATAGATTGCCTGCTCAAGGGCAGGTTATTCCCAGTCCCCAGCCCGGCGATAGCGTGGTGTTCATGTCTCACTTCCTCCGAGGGTTAGGCTTCCCCATGGATCCCTTTGTGAGGGGACTGCTGTTTTGTTACGGGCTGGAATTTCATGATTTAGCTCCGGAGTCCATCCTCCACATCTCCTCATTTATCATCGTGTGTGAAGCGTTCCTCCGTGTTACCCCTCACTTCGGATTATGGCTCAAGAATTTCAAAGTGGAGCCGAAGATGATCGAGGGACGGCACGCAGAGTGCGGAGGCGCTGTTATAAGCAAAAAATGCCGATGCTCCATGGCCCGAGGGATCTTTTCAAGAGGAGCTAGGCTTGTGGCAACGAGAGTGGTTTTATATCACCGCTCCCCGGGGCACCACGTGGGTGGCGTCTCCTGCCTTTCGCTCGGGTCCCCCACCACGGCTAGCGTCGTGGATCAACAGAGGGTTAGATTGGGGTTTGCCCAAAGACGTACCCTTGCTGCAGGGCCGCATTAAGGATCTCTTGGAAGGAGACCTCAACCTGGTCAAGGTGACGCAGGTCATGCTGATTCGCCGGACTCTGCCCGGCAAACGTCGCCCCATTCGCCTGTGGGAGTTCAATCCAGAGGGACCACGAGCTCTCCGGGATTTTATGAGCGCGACGCCCGCGGAGATGTATAAACTGTTCTTCGGATCACAAGAAGTGTGTCCGGATTTGACCGAGGACGCAGGCCTAAGCCGCAATCGCCCGGATACTCAAGTAAGTAACCTTGTGCCTGGACCTTCTATCCGTATAATTATCATAAACTTGCCCTTAAAAGAGCTATCCTTTCAAACAGGAGTGGATAGCGAAGGCGAAGCTGATCAGGTGTTCGGCTCCCCTTCCCGAAACTAGGCCGGATCCCGTGCTAGTCAGGATGCTGGAGGTAGTGCCTTTGGAGGGAAGTAAGGGGGAGGACAAGGAAACTATGGCCTCCTAGAAGGAGGGTGCTCCTAAGGGAGGAACCGACGATTCCTCACCTAAGGGAAAGAAGAGAGCCGCCTCTGACGACCCCAAGACCATGGTCTCTAAGCAGGGGAAAAGATCCTCGTCAGAGGGTCCGACGCCGGGGAGTTCCACGGCCGGACTGCGTACTCAAGGAGATCAGCCCTCCAGTGAGCCGTGAGTAGAGAAAGATTTTTCCTTTCGAGGGATGAGAGAAATCTGTGATTTATATCTGAGAAGTTTAACCAAATTTTTACCTTGTAGTTCGGACCCCAGCCCTTCTCAGCAGAGCTCGTCTTCGGGGGATCTTCTTCCGGAGATGATGGAAAGCGGGACGCCTCCTTCTGGTGTACCGCCTAACGAAGCGGGCGACCCTGAGGTTGATGGGGAACGTAGTAATTTCAAAATTTTCCTACGCACATGCAAGATCATGGTGATGCATAGCAACGAGAGGGGAGAGTGTTGTCTACGTACCCTCGTAGACCGAAGCGGAAGCGTTGACGCAACGTAGAGGAAGTAGTCGTACGTCTTCCCGATCCGACCGATCCAAGCACCGTTACTCCGGCACCTCCGAGTTCTTGGCACACGTTCAGCTCGATGACGCACCCCTAGCTCCGATCCAGCAAAGCTTCGGGGAGGAGTTCCGTCAGCACGACGGCGTGGTGACAATCTTGATGTTCTACTAGCGCAGGGCTTCGCCTAAGCACTGCAACGATATATTCGAGGTGGAATATGGTGGAGGGGGGCACCGCACACGGCTAAGGAACGATCACGAAGATCAACTTGTGTGTCCATGGGGTGCCCCCTGCCCCCGTATATAAAGGAGCAAGGGAGGGAGGAGGCCGGCCCTAGGTTTGGGCGCGCCAGGGGAGTCCTACTCCCACCGGGAGTAGGATTCCACCTTTCCTAGTCCAACTAGGTCAAGGGGGGAAAAAGGGGAAGAGGGGAAGGAAGGAAGAGAGGGGCCGCGCCCCAAACCCCTTGTCCAATTCGGACTGGGCTTGGGAGGGGCGCGCGCCACCTCCTGGTCCTTCCCACTAAGGCCCATCAAGGCCCATTGCTTCTTCCTCGTATTCCCGTAACTCCCCGGTACCTCCGAAAATACCCGAACCACTCAGAACCCTTCCGATGTCCGAATATAGTCGTCCAATATATCGATCTTTACGTCTCGACCATTTCGAGACTCCTCGTCATGTCCCCGATCTCATCCGGGGCTCCGAACTCCTTCGGTACATCAAAACTCATAAACTCATTATATAACTGTCATCGAAACCTTAAGCGTGCGGACCCTACGGTTCAAGAACAATGTAGACATGACCGAGACACGTCTCCGGTCAATAACCAATAGCGGGACCTGGATGCCCATATTGGCTCCTACATATTCTACGAAGATCTTTATCGGTCAGACCGCATAACAACATACGTTGTTCCCTTTGTCCATCGGTATGTTACTTGCCCGAGATTCGATCCTCGGTATCCAATACCTAGTTCAATCTCGTTACCGGCAAGTCTCTTTACTCGTTCCGTAATACATCATCCCTTAACTAACTCATTAGTTGCAATGCTTGCAAGGCTTAAGTGATGTGCATTACCGAGAGGGCCCAGAGATACCTCTCCGACGATCGGAGTGACAAATCCTAATCTCGAAATACGCCAACCCAACATCTACCTTTGGTGACACCTGTAGTACTCCTTTATAATCACCCAGTTACGTTGTGACGTTTGGTAGCACCCAAAGTGTTCCTCCGGCAAACGGGAGTTGCATAATCTCATAGTCAAAGGAACATGTATAAGTCATGAAGAAAGCAATAGCAACATACTAAACGATCGGGTGCTAAGCTAATGGAATGGGTCATGTCAATCAGATCATTCAACTAATGATGTGACCTCGTTAATCAAATAACAACTCTTTGTTCATGGTTAGGAAACATAACCATCTTTGATTAACGGGCTAGTCAAGTAGAGGCATACTAGTGACACTCTGTTTGTCTATGTATTCACACATGTATTATGTTTCCGGTTAATACAATTCTAGCATGAATAATAAACATTTATCATGAAATAAGGAAATAAATAATAACTTTATTATTGCCTCTAGGGCATATTTCCTTCAGTCTCCCACTTCTACTAGAGTCAATAATCTAGATTACATAGTAATGATTCTAACACCCATGGAGTCTTGGTGTTGATCATGTTTTGCCCGTGGAAGAGGCTTAGTCAACGGGTTTGCTACATTCAGATCCGTATGTATCTTGCAAATCTCTATGTCTCCCACCTGGACCAAGTCCCTGATGGAATTGAAGCGTCTCTTGATGTGCTTTGTTCTCTTGTGAAATCTGGATTCCTTCGCCAAGGCAATTGCTCCAGTATTGTCACAAAAGATTTTCATTGGTCCCGATGCACTAGGTATGACACCTAGATCGGATATGAACTCCTTCATCCAGACTCCTTCATTTGCTGCTTCCGAAGCAGCTATGTATTCCGCTTCACATGTAGATCCCGCCACGACGCTTTGTTTAGAACTGCACCAACTGACAGCTCCACCGTTTAATGTAAATACGTATCCGGTTTGCGATTTCGAATCGTCCAGATCAGTGTCAAAGCTTGCATCAACGTAACCCTTTACGATGAGTTCTTTGTCACCTCCATACACGAGAAACATTTCCTTAGTCCTTTTCAGGTACTTCAGTATATTCTTGACCGCTGTCGAGTGATCCACTCCTGGATTACTTTGGTACCTCCCTGCTAAACTTATAGCAAGGCACACATCAGGTCTGGTACACAGCATTGCATACATGATAGAGCCTATGGCTGAAGCATAGGGAACACCTTCCATCTTTTCTCTATCTTCTGCAGTGGTCGGGCATTGAGTCTGACTCAACTTCATACCTTGCAATACAGGCAAGAACCCTTTCTTCGCTTGATCCATTTTGAACTTCTTCAAAATCTTGTCAAGGTATGTGCTTTGTGAAAGTCCAATTAAGCGTCTTGATCTATCTCTATAGATCTTAATGCCCAATATGTAAGCAGCTTCACCGAGGTCTTTCATTGAAAAACTCTTATTCAAATATCCCTTTATGCTATCCAGAAATTCTATATCATTTCCAATCAGTAATATGTCATCTACATATAATATCAGAAATGCTACAGAGCTCCCACTCACTTTCTTGTAAATACAGGCTTCTCCAAAAGTCTGTATAAACCCAAATGCTTTGATCACACTATCAAAACGTTTATTCCAACTCCGAGATGCTTGCACCAGTCCATAAATGGATCGCTGGAGCTTGCATACTTTGTCAGCACCCTTTGGATCGATAAAACCTTTTGGTTGCATCATATACAACTCTTCTTCCAGAAACCCATTCAGGAATGCAGTCTTTACATCCATTTGCCAAATTTCATAATCATAAAATGTGGCAATTGCTAACATGATTCGGACAGACTTAAGCATCCCTACGGGTGAGAAGGTCTCATCGTAGTCAATCCCTTGAACTTGTCGAAACCCCTTTGCGACAAGTCGAGCTTTGTAGACAGTAACGTTACCGCCGGCGTCAGTCTTCTTCTTAAAGATCCACTTGTTTTCTATTGCTTGCCGACCCTCGGGCAAGTCAACCAAAGTCCACACTTTGTTTTCATACATGGATCCCATCTCAGATTTCATGGCTTCCAGCCATTTTGCGGAATCTGGGCTCACCATCGCTTCTTCATAGTTCGTAGGTTCGTCATGATCTAGTAGCATGATTTTCAGAATAGGATTGCCGTACCACTCTGGCGCGGATCTTACTCTGGCTGATCTACGAGGTTCTGTAGTAACTTGATCTGAAGTTTCATGATCAATATCATTATCTTCCTCACTAATTGGTGTAGGTGCTACAGAAACAGATTTCTGTGATGTACTACTTTCCAATAAGGGAGCAGGTACAGTTACCTCATCAAGTTCTACTTTCCTCCCACTCACTTCTTTTGAGAGAAACTCCTTTTCTAGAAAGACTCCGAATTTAGCAACAAAAGTCTTGCCTTCGGATCTGTGATAGAAGGTGTATCCAACAGTTTCTTTTGGATATCCTATGAAGACACACTTTTCCGATTTGGGTTTGAGCTTATCAGGTTGAAGCTTTTTCACATAAGCATCACAGCCCCAAAATTTAAGAAACGACAACTTTGGTTTCTTGCTAAACCATAGTTCATAAGGTGTCGTCTCAACGGATTTTGACGGTGTCCTATTTAACGTGAATGCGGCCGTCTCTAGAGCATAACCCCAAAATGATAGCGGTAAATCTGTAAGAGACATCATAGATCGCACCATATCTAGTAAAGTGCGATTACGACGTTCGGACACACCATTGCGCTGTGGTGTTCCGGGTGGCGTGAGTTGCGAAATTATTCCGCATTGTTTCAAATGTAGACCAAACTCGTAACTCAAATATTCTCCTCCACGATCAGATCGTAGAAACTTTATTTTCTTGTTACGATGATTTTCAACTTCACTCTGAAATTCTTTGAACTTTTCAAATGTTTCAGACTTGTGTTTCATTAAGTAGATATACCCATATCTACTTAAATCATCTGTGAAGGTGAGAAAATAATGATATCCGCCACGAGCCTCAACATTCATCGGACCACATACATCTGTATGTATGATTTCCAACAAATCTGTTGCTCTCTCCATAGTACCGGAGAACGGTGTTTTAGTCATCTTGCCCATGAGGCACGGTTCGCAAGTGCCAAGTGATTCATAATCAAGTGACTCCAAAAGTCCATCGATATGGAGTTTCTTCATGCGCTTAATACAGATATGACCTAAACGGCAGTGCCACAAATAAGTTGCACTATTGTTATCAACTCTGCATCTTTTGACTTCAACATTATGAATATGTGTATCACTACTATCGAGATTCATCAAAAATAGACCACTCTTCAAAGGTGCATGACCATAAAAGATATTATTCATATAAATAGAACAACCATTATTCTCTGATTTAAATGAATAACCGTTTCGCATCAAACAAGATCCAGATATAATGTTCATGCTCAACGCTGGCACCAAATAACAATTATTTAGGTCTAATTCTAATCCCGAAGGTAGATGTAGAGGTAGCGTGCCGACCGCGATCACATCGACTTTGGAACCATTTCCCACGCGCATCGTCACCTCGTCCTTAACCAATCTTCGCTTAATTTGTAGTCCCTGTTTTGAGTTGCAAATATTAGCAACAGAACCAGTATCAAATACCCAGGTGCTACTGCGAGCATTAGTAAGGTACACATCAATAACATGTATATCACATATACCTTTGTTCACCTTGCCATCCTTCTTATCCGCCAAATACTTGGGACAGTTCCGCTTCAAGTGACCAGTCTGCTTGCAGTAGAAGCACTCAGTTTCAGGCTTAGGTCTAGACTTGGGTTTCTTCTCTTGAGCAGCAACTTGTTTGTTGTTCTTCTTGAAGTTCCCCTTCTTCTTACCTTTGCCCTTCTTCTTGAAACTAGTGGTCTTATTGACCATCAACACTTGATGCTCCTTCTTGATTTCTACCTCCGCAGCCTTTAGCATTGCGAAGAGCTCGGGCATAGTCTTATCTATCCCTTGCATATTATAGTTCATCACGAAGCCTTTGTAGCTTGGTGGCAGTGATTGAGGAATTCTGTCAATAACACAATCATCCAGAAGATTAACTCCCAGTTGACTTAAGTGATTGTAATACCCAGACATTCTGAGTATGTGCTCACTGACAGACCCATTCTCTTCCATCTTGCAGCTATAGAACTTATTGGAGACCTCATATCTCTCAATCCGGGCATTCTGTTTGAATATTAACTTCAACTCCTGGAACATCTCATATGCTCCATGGTTCTCAAACCGTCGTTGAAGTCCCGGTTCCAAGCCGTAAAGCATGGCACACTAAACTATCGAATAGTCATCAGCTTTGCTCTGCCAGACGTTCATAACATCTGGTGTTGCTCCAGCAGCAGGCCTGGCACCTAGCGGTGCTTCCAGGACGTAATTCTTCTGTGCAGCAATGAGGATAATCCTCAAGTTACGGACCCAGTCCGTGTAATTGCTACCATCATCTTTCAACTTTGCTTTCTCAAGGAACGCATTAAAATTCAACGGAACAACAACACGAGCCATCTATCTACAATCAATCATAAACAAGCAAGATACTATCAGGGACTAAGTTCATGATAAATTTAAGTTCAATTAATCATATTACTTAAGAACTCCCACTTAGATAGACATCTCTCTAATCCTCTAAGTGATCACGTGATCCAAATCAACTAAACCATGTCCGATCATCACGTGAGATGGAGTAGTTTCAATGGTGAACATCATTATGTTGATCATATCTACTATATGATTCACGCTTGACCTTTTGGTCTCCGTGTTCCGAGGTCATATCTTATATGCATAGCTCGTCAAGTATAACCTGAGTATTCCGCGTGTGCAACTGTTTTGCACCCGTTGTATTTGAACGTAGAGCCTATCACACCCGATCATCACGTGGTGTCTCAGCACGAAGAACTTTCGCAACGGTGCATACTCAGGGAGAACACTTCTTGATAATTAGTGAGAGATCATCTTATAATGCTACCGTCAATCAAAGCAAGATAAGATGCATAAAAGATAAACATCACATGCAATCAATATAAGTGATATGATATGGCCATCATCATCTTGTGCTTGTGATCTCCATCTCCGCAGCACTGTCATGATCACCATCGTCACCGGCGCGACACCTTGATCTTCATCGTAGCATCGTTGTCGTCTCGCCAATCTTATGCTTCTACGACTATCGCTACCGCTTAGTGATAAAGTAAAGCATTACAGGGCGATTGCATTGCATACAATAAAGCGACAACCATACGGCTCCTGCCGGTTGCCGATAACTCGGTTACAAAACATGATCATCTCATACAATAAAATTTAGCATCATGTCTTGACCATATCACATCACAACATGCCCTGCAAAAACAAGTTAGACGTCCTCTACTTTGTTTGTTGCAAATTTTACGTGGCTGCTACGGGCTGAAGCAAGAACCAATCTCACCTACGCATCAAAACCACAACGATACTTCGTCAAATAGACTCCGTTTTAACCTTCTCAAGGACCGGGCGTAGCCATACTCGGTTCAACTAAAGTTGGTGAGACAGTCTCCCGCAAGCCATCTGTGTGCAAAGCACCTCGAGGGAACCGGTCTCGCGTAAGCGTACGTGTAAGGTTGGTCCGGGTCGTCTCATCCAACAATACCGCTGACCCAAAGTATGACATGCTGGTAGGCAGTATGACTTGTATCGTCCACAAGTCACTTGTGTTCTACTCGTGCAAATAACATCAAACCATAAAAACCTAGGCTCGGATGCCACTGATGGGGAACGTAGTAATTTCAAAATTTTCCTACGCACACGCAAGATCATGGTGATGCATAGCAACGAGAGGGGAGAGTGTTGTCTATGTACCCTCGTAGACCGAAGCGGAAGGGTTGACGCAACGTAGAGGAAGTAGTCGTACGTCTTCCCGATCCGACCGATCCAAGCACCGTTACTCCGGCACCTCCGAGTTCTTGGCACACGTTCAGCTCGATGACGCACCCCTAGCTCCGATCCAGCAAAGCTTCGGGGAGGAGTTCCGTCAGCACGACGGCGTGGTGACAATCTTGATGTTCTACTGGCGCAGGGCTTCGCCTAAGCACTGCAACGATATATTCGAGGTGGAATATGGTGGAGGGGGGCACCGCACACGGCTAAGGAACGATCACGAAGATCAACTTGTGTGTCCATGGGGTGCCCCCTGCCCCCGTATATAAAGGAGCAAGGGAGGGAGGAGGCCGGCCCTAGGTTTGGGCGCGCCAGGAGAGTCCTACTCCCACCGGGAGTAGGATTCCACCTTTCCTAGTCCAACTAGGTCAAGGGGGGAAAGAGGGGAAGAGGGGAAGGAAGGGAGAGAGGGGCCGCGCCCCAAACCCCTTGTCCAATTCGGACTGGGCTTGGGAGGGGCGCGCGCCACCTCCTGGTCCTTCCCACTAAGGCCCATCAAGGCCCATTGCTTCTTCCTCGTATTCCCGTAACTCCCCGGTACCTCCGAAAATACCTGAACCACTCAGAACCCTTCCGATGTCCGAATATAGTCGTCCAATATATCGATCTTTACGTCTCGACCATTTCGAGACTCCTCGTCATGTCCCCGATCTCATCTGGGGCTCCGAACTCCTTCGGTACATCAAAACTCATAAACTCATTATATAACTGTCATCGAAACCTTAAGCGTGCGGACCCTACGGTTCGAGAACAATGTAGACATGACCGAGACACGTCTCCGGCCAATAACCAATAGCGGGACCTGGATGCCCATATTGGCTCCTACATATTCTACGAAGATCTTTATCGGTCAGACCGCATAACAACATACGTTGTTCCCTTTGTCCATCGGTATGTTACTTGCCCGAGATTCGATCGTCGGTATCCAATGCCTAGTTCAATCTCGTTACCGGCAAGTCTCTTTACTCGTTCCGTAATACATCATCCCGTAACTAACTCATTAGTTGCAATGCTTGCAAGGCTTAAGTGATGTGCATTACCGAGAGGGCCCAGAGATACCTCTCCGACGATCGGAGTGACAAATCCTAATCTCGAAATACGCCAACCCAACATCTACCTTTGGTGACACCTGTAGTACTCCTTTATAATCACCCAGTTACGTTGTGACGTTTGGTAGCACCCAAAGTGTTCCTCCGGCAAACGGGAGTTGCATAATCTCATAGTCAAAGGAACATGTATAAGTCATGAAGAAAGCAATAGCAACATACTAAACGATCGGGTGCTAAGCTAATGGAATGGGTCATGTCAATCAGATCATTCAACTAATGATGTGACCTTGTTAATCAAATAACAACTCTTTGTTCATGGTTAGGAAACATAACCATCTTTGATTAACGGGCTAGTCAAGTAGAGGCATACTAGTGACACTCTGTTTGTCTATGTATTCACACATGTATTATGTTTCCGGTTAATACAATTCTAGCATGAATAATAAACATTTATCATGAAATAAGGAAATAAATAATAACTTTATTATTGCCTCTAGGGCATATTTCCTTCAGTGTCGTCACGGAGGGTTTCTCCGAGTCCGGCAGGGGCGGAAGATCGCTATGGGCCCCCCCGAGGTTCTCCGCGTCCGGCCTTTGAAAGAGGTCATGGGACAAGTCCGGCACCGTCTGGTGCTCGGCCGGAGGAGCTAAAGGTTCTGCTAGGGCGAGCTTCTATTTCAGAGGAGCACCGTGCATTAATGGGCACAGTGATTGAAAGGATTTCGTCCGCAGAGAGCGAATTGTGTGTGGCCGTCGAAAGTTTATTGACGGGTTTTGAGGTACATTAGATAATGTGTACTTTTGTCAGTTGCGCATAAGTAAGATGCGCCCTATGTAGATAGTAGCCCCTGAGACTCTGCATGTCGTCAAGAAATGACGGCACACGGAGGATCATAATCCCAGGTCTAAAATGTCGCCTTTTAATGTAGGCTGCAGGGTGTCCGGAATCAAGCCGAACTGCTGGTTTTGCCGAACTAAAGCGGCAACTGGACGTGGAAGATGCCGACATCGCGCTTGTCAACAAGAGGTTGGATGAGGCTCAAGGTATGTGATTCCTCGGGCGGCAGTAGGTAAGAAGAGTTTTATGCCAGTGTCTTACGATATGTGTGCTTGACGCAGATGGTGCTGCCGCCGTGGAGAGTCTTAGGGCAGAACTTGCCCGAGCTAAAGATCAAGCCAGGAAAAGTGATGCGGCTGCCAAGAAGGCCCTTGAAGAGCTGAGAGCCGAACAGGCTGCTCATTGCCGAAGCAAGGAAGAGATGGCCAGTATGGCCGAAAAGTTAAAGAGCACTACAGACCGTTGCATACTTCTTGAGAAAGAAGACCAGGCGAGACAGGCGGTCCTAGAGAAGGCCGTTGCTGATGTCAAGGACCTGCGCTCTGCGATGAGAGCCGTGAGGGAGGAGCTGCGTCAGGCCGAACAGATTGCGGCTCGAAAGCCCTTCATGCTACGAAGAAAATTTTGCGATCCGAAGTTTGCTCCGTTAGACCGGATGTGGAGTGTGGAGGACACCTATCTGGATTTGGCAGCGAGTGCTGCTGATGCGACCGAACACTTTCGAGATCTGAAAGATCGTGAAGTGGAAAAATTGTTCTGGTCGCAATTTCACAATCCAGAGCGTCCACTGGCAGTGGACAATCGTTTGGCTCAATGGGCCGAACTTAATAGGTTGTCCGGACTCGCCATGAAGTACGTCATGGGTCATCTGTGGCCGGGGGGTCGGAGCCGAAGAGTTATTTCAGCTTGGTGCAGCAATTCCTTGACGCAGTGCCGCGCATTAATGCAATGAAGAGGTCGGCGTGTATAGAGGGTGCAAGGATGGCTCTTTCCCGTGTCAAGACATACTGGGCAGAGATGGAGACCATCGTTATTGTGTCCCTAGATTCGGATAAAAGCCGAGTGTCCTCCGAGCACTATTTTCAGGAAGTCCTTGAAGGTGCTCGTGTAATAGAGACGCAGTGCTCGAAGGATGCTATATTACTATAGCATATGTAATGATGAAGTAATATTTTGATAAACTGTAGTGGCCTTTTTATACTTGTGCCTTCAAGTATTGTGAACACCTCCTGTGCGGCCGTTTAAAATATATATATATATATAATCTGAAAGATTGCAGTCGTTGGTTTCAACCCCCACGCACATAGTGCGGGGGTGCTCGCAGAAGACGCATTTTTACACTTAACCCAACGTCTTGGTCCTACAAAGGAGGTGATAGCGCAGCGGGCCAGGCAACCGGACTATAATGCTTTAACACTTTCACTTAGCCATAGGAGCTTGACAGTGGGACTATTTAGGTAGCCCATTAGTGGCGATTGCGCTCGCCTGAGTTCGGGGCGCGTATGTGCCTAACCGGGAAGCGGCCCTTCGTTAAAGCGGAGGAATCCGATAGATTCCAATAGGTCATCCAGTGGCTGGCCAGTCTCACGCTACATCATGACAGTCAGTTTTCGGCTTTCTCTACTAAGGTGCTCGCCCGGCCGAACCGGGCACAATCGCAGTAGTTCTCCTGGTGCTACCTTAGCCGATAGAGCGGAACGTAAGGTAGCCGAACTCAGGAGCCGGGCAACCCAACATTTGACCAAAGACTTGATTCGGAGCTGATGCATATAATGCCAAAACTCGCGACGCCGAACACTCCCTAAGGTGTTCGGTCTTTTATGAGTACGGGCGAAACAACACTCTTTGCTAAAAAAGCCCCTAGTGTCCAGGTACGTGCGAAAAATTCTGACGTGGCCACATGCCAAGACGCCAGCCTCCTCCTTGGTTATATCTGAAACAACCAGGGGATGTGTTGCAACAAGAGACAGTAAAAAAGTTTTACGCAGGGTCTTAATCTAAAGAGAATCCTTTAGGACGGGTCCCTACTGCACGTCTGCGCCTGTGTCTCCGTTGTGCCGTATCCTGGACGGGCGCCGCACGACGTTCATCTGAAAAAGAGAGGAACTAAATTGAAAACGGGTCGTGCCGAACAAAAGGTTTTAAAATAAATGAAGTATAAAATAAAATATAAAACTGAGCTTTATTGTCTCTGCGCGTAGCCCATAGTACGGGGGTATATGGCCTCTAAGCCTGCATTAATGATGGACTTGTACCGAACTCGTCTATTCCGCGTTCGTGGCCTTTAATGACCTGTGTCGAGAAGTTTTTTGGCTGGTGAGGCCATTTTATTGTGCTGCTGTCTAAGCGGCCGCACAGTCCTTCGCTTGGGGGAGGCGCCCTGTAGTGCTTCCCCTTCAACGAGATGATGCCTCGTGGACCGGGCATCTTAAGCGTGAGAGATGCATAATGCGGTATTGCGTTAAAGCGAGCGAAAGCTTCGCGTCCCAGTAGTGCTTGATAGCGACTTGAGAACGGGACGACATGGAAGGTCAGCTTTTCGCGACAGAAGTTATCGGCAGAGCCGAATATAACTTCAAGCCGGAGAAAACCCATACAATGGGTGTCCGGACCAGGTGCTACCCCTTGAAAGGAGGTTTTGCCGCGGCGGATTCTTGCTGGGTTTATCCCCATGTGGTGGATTGTGTCCTGATATATCAGGTTTAGTCCACTGCCGCCGTCCATAAGGACATTTGCAAACTGGAATCCGCCAATTATTGGATCGAGTATCAGGGCAGTCCAGCCTGCGTTCTTGATATTTCTAGAATAGTCTAGCTGATCGAAGGTGATTGGTTTTAATAACCAGTGGCGGGACCCCTTGGGGATAGGTCGTATTGTGCGTACCTTTATGGGTGCCACACATTTTTTTACGTGAAGTAAGTTCACTGTTTTTACTTCTTGTGGGAAGTTCTTTTGTTTCCTGGTGCTCTGCTTCTGGGGTTCGTCCTCGTCTTCGCTTGGTGTGTCGAGCCCCTTGTGTTCGGCATTGAGTCTGCCGAATTGTTTGAAAACCCAACAATCTCTGTGGGTATGGTTAGCAGGCTTGCCTGGAGTACTATGTATCTGACATATCCTGTCCAGGATTCTATTTAAGTTGGACGGATCATCCCTATTATCCTGGAGGGGTGGTTTTGTCCGATTTTGTCGCGAGCTTTTGAATCCGGCATTGACTGTCGTGCTCTTCGGACTTTTTTCTTTAGTTTGGCGACAATCCTTGTTGCGTCGCGGTTTTCCGTTTCCATCCCTAGTTTCGGATGTACTTGGGTCGCTGGGGCTGCATCTTGCCAACCAACTGTCCTCTCCTGCGCAAAAGCGGGTCATGAGGCTTGTGAGTGCGGCCATTGTTCTTGGCTTTTCCTGGCCGAGGTGTCTGGCGAGCCATTCGTCTCGGACATTATGCCTGAAAGCTGCTAGGGCTTCGGCGTCTGGACAGTCGACTATCTGATTCTTTTTAGTGAGGAATGTATTCCAGAACTGCCGAGCTGATTCTCCGGGCTGTTGAGTTATGTGACTAAGATCGTCTGCATCCGGAGGGCGGACATAGGTCCCTTGAAAATTTGCTCGGAAAGCATCCTCGAGCCCTTCCCAACTTCCAATTGTGTTTTCGGGAAGGCTTTTAAGCCAGTGCCGGTCTGGCCCTTTAAGCTTAAGGGGTAAATATTTAATGGTGTGGAGATCATCTCCTCTAGCCATATGTATGTGGAGGATATAGTCCTCAATCCAGACTCCGGGGTCTGTTGTTCCATCATACGCCTCTATGTTGACGGGTTTGAATCCTTCGGGAAATTCGTGGTCCAAAACCTCATCGGTGAAACATAGGGGATGTGCGGCGCCCCTGTATTTGGGTGTGCCGGATTCTGATGATGGCTTTTTTGCATTACTTACAAGAGCTTGCTTTCTTGGCCCATAAATGGACCTGGCTGGGCCATGATGCGAATCCTTAGGTGGGTCGCATACCGATTTAAGTACGGTGCCACTTGCCGCCTTATGGGGTCATCTATCCGACCGTATGGCTTTCTTATTTTTTGAATGCGAGGGCTCTAGGGCCTCTTCGTCGAATTCGGACAGTAGCTTTCTCTTTGGATAGCTTTTAGTACGGTGACCATCGCCGTATTTATCTGCGGTGTTGATTACTTTATTCCATCTAATACGGAGTGCATCTTCCGCTGTCTTTAGCTTCCGCTTCTGCTTTTTCAGGGTGCGTGCAGTTGCAACGAGCCTCTTGTGGAGACTCTGCGGCTCCATGGATTTATCCGGCGTAAGGTTGTCCGGAATGCCGTTTTCGCCGGGGGAGGGAGTTTCGGTTTCTCTATCCGTGTTGCCCTGTTCGGACGGTTGCTCTAAGGCTTCCTCGCCGTCTACCGGCTTGTCCTGCTCTATGGCTGGGTTTTTATCGAGGTGGGGCTTGGGTCGGCGTTTATGCCGACGCTTTGATTGCTTTCCGGGGGGTCTATCTCCCGTTCCATCCCCTTTTCCTCATTGTCATTTCCTTTAGGGGTATCCACCATGTACACATCGTGAGATGAGGTGGCTGTCCGATGCCCTATGAGCGTTGGTTCATCGGTATCTCCTGCATCGTCATCCATGCTGTCGATGTCTGCGGAGTCGAAGTTGAGCACGTCGTTTAGGTTGTCGACGGTAGCTACAAAGTGTGTGGTGGGTTGGCTTTGAATTTCTTCATCGTCCGTATCCCATCCTTGCTGACCGTAATCCGGCCAGGGCTCTCCTGATAAAGAGAGAGACTTGAGAGAGTTCAGGATGTCGCCAAAAGGCGAGTGCTGAAAGATGTCCGCGGCGGTGAACTCCATTATAGGTGCCCAATCGGATTCGATTGGTAGGGGCACGGGGGGTTCGGAGTCCGGATAGGAGTCCGGACCCTTGGAGTCACGGGTCATGTGGAGTGCGGGGCTGTCGTTCGGCTCGATTGCCTTTGAGATCGTAGCCCCCGAGGTGACGTCCAACCGCTCATCCCCGATCGGTGTAATAGGCTCTGAGTCTAGGGTCGGAACCGGTGTGTGTGCGGCCTCCAGGACATTGTTCGAAGGCAGAGCTAGATCATGCCCCTCGAGATAGTGCGGCGCGCTTGGCTGTGGCTCGAACCCGTCGAAGATCAAGTCTCTGCGGATATCAGCCGTGTAGTTTAAGCTTCGAAACCTGACTTGATGGCCAGGGGCGTAGCTTTCGATCTGCTCCAGATGACCAAGCGAATTGGCCCGCAGAGCGAAGCCGCCGAAAACGAAGATCTGTCCGGGGAGAAAAGTCTCACCCTGGACCTCATCGTTGTTGATGATCAGAGGAGCCATCGGGCCTAAAGGCGACGACACAGAGGAACTCTCAATGAAAGCACCAATGTCGGTGTCAAAACCGGCGGCTCTTGGGTAGGGGGTCCCGAACTGTGCGTCAAGGCCGGATGGTAACAGGAGACAGGGGACATGATGTTTTTACCCAGGTTCGGGCCCTCTCGATGGAGGTAATACCCTACTCCTGCTTGATTAATATTGATGATATGGGTAGTACAAGAGTAGATCTACCACGAGATCAAGGAGGCTAAACACTAGAAGCTAGCCTATGGTATGATTGTGTATGATGATGGTTCGTCTTACGGACTACAACCCTCCAGTTTATATAGACACCGGATAGGGTTAGGGTCACACAGAGTCGGTTACAATGGTAGGAGATCTTGAATATCCGCATCGCCTAGCTTGCCTTCCACGCCAAGGAAAGTCCCATCCGGACACGGGACGAAGTCTTCAATCTTGTATCTTCATAGTCCAGGAGTCCGGCGAAGGTATAGTCCGGCTACCCGAACACCCCCTAATCCAGGACTCCCTCACCTGTACTAACAATGCAGCTGAGTATGAGGCCTTGCTCCATGGTCTTCGGATGGCTAAGGAGACGAACTTAAGCCGGATAAGGTGCTTTGGCGATTCAGATTTGGTGGCTCAACAAGTATCAGGCAAGTGGGATTCCAAGGATCCTCTCATGGTGGCTTATCGACGTGAAGTTGATGCCATTGCTGGACATTTCAAGGGCTACCAAGTGGAGAACATCGATCGCAAAAAGAATGAGGCGACTGATGCTTTAAGCCGGCTGGGGTCTCAGCGTAAGCCGGTGCCACCTAACACTTTCTTAGATATTCTGCATAACCCTTCTTTCAAGTTACCCACAGAGGAAGACTTGGCTGTTCCAGACCCGGAGGCTCAATTGGTGGCGGCTCTTCATGTCATCCCAGATTGGACAGTGCCATATTTGGCTTATATGACCCGGGGCGAGTTGCCTGAGGATGAAACCTTGGCTAGACAGATAACCCGGCGGTCTAAGTCAATGACAATTGCCAATGGTGAGTTGCATCATCGCAGTGTCACTGGGGCGTTTCAACGTTGTGTCTCTCCTGAGGAAGGTCAAGAAATTCTTCGTGAGATCAATGAAGGAGATTGCGACCATCATGTCGGGTCAAAGTCTCTTGTGGCCAAAGCTTTCCGTCATGGTTTTTATTGGTTGACGGCTCACGTTGATGCGGAGGATCTAGTTAGTAAATGTGATGGTTGCAAGAAGTTCTCACGACGGGCTCACGTGCCGGCTCAAGAATTGAGGATGATTCCAATTACTTGGCCGTTTGCAGTCTGGGGGCTTGACATGGTTGGGCCTTTCAAAAGGTCCAAAGATAAAAAGACACACCTTCTAGTGGCGGTTGATAAATTCACAAAGTGGGTCGAGGCAGAGCCGGTTAGTAAGTGTGATTTAGCCACGACGGTTCAATTCATGAAAAAGGTGATCTTTCGTTTTGGCTTTCCACACAGCATAATAACTGACAACGGTACTAATCTGTCAAAAGGCGCTATGGAGGAGTTCTGTCAACGTGAGCATATCCGGCTTGATGTTTCATCGGTGGCTCATCCCCAATCCAATGGTCAAGCGGAAAGAGCTAATCAGGAAATCCTGAAAGGCATCAAGCCCCGACTTCTGGTTCCTTTACAACGGACGCTGGGTTGTTGGGTGGAGGAGTTACCCTCTGTGATATGGAGCATCAATACTACTCCTAACAGGTCTACGAGTTATACGCCTTTCTTCATGGTTTACGGAGCAGAGGCGGTTCTACCAAGTGACATCCGTCATGACTCGCCCCGCGTGGAGGCTTACGTTGAAGCTAATAACGAACAAGCCCGTCAGGATGCGCTTGACCTGTTAGATGAAAAGCGTGACTTGGCAGCAGCCCGCTCGGCGATTTACCAACAGGACTTGCGCTGTTATCACAGCCGCCTGGTTAAGTCCAGAGCCTTTCAAGAAGGTGACTTGGTGCTCCGGTTCATCCAGGATCAAACTGATGCACACAAATTATCCCCACCTTGGGAAGGGCCTTTTGTGGTCAGCAAGAACTTGAACAACGGGTCATACTACCTCATTGATGTTCGAGAGCACAAAGACTCACGTAAATCGGAGGAGGAGACCCGCCGGCCGTGGATATCGCTCATCTTTGGCCTTACTATACTTGAGCCACCGGCTCTCATGATGTACATATTTTGATGATGTATATATTATGATAAGTAATAAAGCAGGACCTCCGTCCTTTTCATCCTCAAAGTTCATATGTCTTCATTATAAAAATTTAAAACTACCAAAAGGGGCTGATCATGTTTGAATCCGGCTTTCCCTTTGGTCAGGCTCATGATCGTATTCGAATCTAGCTGTTAAACCTCATGATCACTAGGGGGCTTCCTGTTCAAACATAGGTCGTATTCAAACCAAAGAGAACATAGCTGTCGGTACCCTCTTGATCGGCATAATGCCAAACTCACTAGGGGGCTTCTTGATCGTATTCGAATCATAGCTTAACCCCTTTTGGGTCTGACTTGGATCGTATTCGAATCAGGGTCATTAAAAACCTCTCAAGGTCATTTGGGGGCTTCCTGTTCAAACATAGGTTGTATTCGAACCAAAGAGAACACAGCTGTCGGTACCCTCTTGATCGGCGCAAAGCCAAAGCCACTGGGGGATACATGATCGTATTCGAATCCTAGATTAACCCCTTTGGTCCGGTTTACTGATCGTATTCAAATCAGAAGCTTCAAATATGTCTTTCTATTTTGCTTAAGTTTTTTGGAAACGATCTTTGTTTTTCGCTTGAGACTTTTTGTCCAGATCTAAGTATAAGTATGGTTTAAATTTACCCAGCTTAGTTTTGGAAGATAAGTCACCAGCGTATGACAATCATCATATGTGTGGAAGTGCTGGCTTCGAAAGGATCGGGTTATCACCCTTACTGTTCAGGTCACATGAACCGGCTGTACAAATTCAAAATCACAGGTATGATATTATAGTTGTATTTCAAAAGCTATAATTCATAACAGGCTTATCAGTGTCTCTTCTTTCATTATTAATGGTTGTGCATAAGATATTATGACCCGCCCTGCGGTAAGCTGCCAAGGGTGTTTGTGATCTATTCTCTGTGTGCAGGATAGTTCAAAAAACTTTCTTCTGCATAACGAAAGCAGATGATAAGTTTAATGAAAGGACATGTGGTGCCCCCATGTGTGGTTTTGGTAATTGATGACATTCTCTATGGACTAATGGTTGCATTGAGTTATATTTGAAATATTTGTCCATAGGCATTTCTTGAAGTCCATGTGTTTGTTTCAAGGACTTTATGTGTTGACCAAGGTGCTATTAAGGAATTATCCAAAAATTGGTCATGTGAGTGTTGAGATTATTGCAAGCATGTCTTGAAGAAGAAGATTGTGTGATCATTCATGTTTACCTTCAAGACATCATCCAAACAAAGAGAGTTGGAAAGATTCAAGGTTGATCAAGACTAAGTCAAGAGTGAATCAAGTTGATCAACTCACGAAGCATAAAAGATGTACCGAGAGGGATCAAGTGATCCCATGCACTACTAAGAAAAAGGCTAGCAGCAGCGCGGGTTTTAGGTGTATCAGCAGCGCGGGGACCGGCGCTACTAATAAGGCGCTACAGCTAATAGTTAGTAGTAGCGCGGGTGAAACCCACGCTACTACTAACATTTTAGTAGTAGCGTGGACGCAACCCGCGCTACTAGTAATGAAATAGTAGTAGCGCCTTACGTTTTTTCCCACGCTACTATTTAGTAGTAGCGTGGATGCAAACCCACGCTACTACTAACGAAGTAGTAGTAAGGCGTTTGGTGTTTTCCCACGCTACTACTAACTAATTAGGAATTAAAAAAATAAAATCCACCAATTAAATTCTATACATACAATTCCAACTAAAACAAACACATATTTGCAATAAACCAGCAGCATTACACATCATTACTAATCCAAGATTTATAATAAACCAGCGACATTAGAGCACATCCTGTAAGAGCATACATATTGTCATGGCTTTTCATGCCTTCAATTAAAACACCTACACTTCTTGCCAAGTCACTTACTCCCAGCTAGTGCAAACATAGTTACAAGCAAACCAAAATGCATAAAAACACCAAACAGCGGCATCCTATCTCTCCATAAAAACACCAATCAGCGCTACCTCCAATCCTCGGCTCACCGGCCCGGCCTCCAGCATGTGCAGCTATGTGCTCTTCAGCTTGCAGTGCCTCCACGCCTTGGTCCAGCATCTCCTTGGCACCTTCCTGAGTGCCTGCCAAATTTATCAAAATTATGCATATTCAGATCATAGATATTCAGGAAATTGGGAGCGAATAGGAACATACATGACATACGCATTACTATTGGAGAAGACTTGGTAAACTGCTTATACAAGAAATGGACAGGAAGAAGCAGAATGGCCAATATTCACATTCGTATAATTTTGACCTCAATAAAATTTGAGACATGTAACAACTCAGACTCAGTTTTATGTGTTTACAGTGTACTTTGCAATACAAGTTGGAAACCTGGAATACATAGCCAGAAAAAGATTGGTACACATAAGAAATTGATCTTAAAAGAATTTAAGAACCACAGGGGTCTACAGGTTTACTTAGCCTACAAGTTTACCTAGCTAGTTTAACGGATTTCTAACTTAAGAAACACAGGGGTCTTAGTAGCGGCGTTCAACAAACCGATTGCTTTGCATTTGGCATGCAGAGTGAGATAGAGGTGGATAAGAAGTTCAAAATGTCTAAAAAGCATGGTTGTTCTGCCTCTAATTTATCTTCAGAAGATCAAATCAAAGCTTGCGCATGCCCTATGCACCAGTACAGAGTGAGTACAAATTTTATTTACTCCACAATGTATTATGCAAAGCCCAGCCATTGCTATACTGTGTTTCCCTATGGTGCAATCCATTGACCCAAGCCAATCGGCTTATTTCAGCGCAGGAGCCTCAGTTAATTATTAAGAACCTAATTAGTATGCCTATAATGTATCTCCAAGATTTTAATCATAGAGAGTTCAGCTATAAAGTAGAATGGATGCTGAGAAACAACAAATGAAAACACTCAAGGAAAAACTACGTCCATGGCAGTGAACCAATATCAGTCTTTTTTTGGATAACAACACCTCAAATTGAGATGTCTAGAGTCAAAACTAAACATAAATACGTTCCTAGACTACTATGAACAATGTCTGTAATTTTATTTTAATAAATAATAGAAACAGAGGGCGATCCCGATATTTCTAAGAATAAACTAAAACATGGTGGACTTAGCAAAACTTAGATCGAAGTAGCATAGTCTACATATATGGTTACCTTCCTTTTGGTTTCAGTTCAAACTTCCTGATAGCTATTGCTCCAATTTCTCATTTTGAATGAGGGTCAAACTGCGGATTTTCTTTCTTATTCACACCAAAAACTGAAATAGACATTCTTGTTTTCATCAAGTTTCCAACTTGAACACCGAAACCGAAAACAATTTAACAGATCAATTAGTCTTGTGGAACCTTAATCTCCAAGCACGGTAAGTATGAAGTTATATACCTTAATTGCAGGGTGCTTAATTGTATACATATCTTCTCTGAATTAAATACTAATTAAAGTATCACATGTTGCTTCCATCAAGAAAGACACTCTCAGATCAGGATAATCATTCCTAGTACTACAGCATGGCGGACTTCCGCTAGAGAAACTAAATACCGACCATCATTAAGAACCGCAGAGGTGAACACAAAATCCTTAATTCGGGTTGCTATAAAGTATAAGCCAGACTATATATGCCGAAAGCAACAGGAACTATTAGCATATGCTGAATATAATGGCAGAGTGCTAGTGATCTAATTTGCTAAAGGAGATAACTTCTTCGTATAGACAGAAGTACAGAACAACTAGTGATCTAATGGCGCCTAAGGGAAGATCGGGTGGTTGCTCTCAGCCTCGCACGTACCTGGCTGGGGGACCGCCCCCCCCCCCCCCCCCCCCCGCGTCAGGGCCGGGCCTGCTCTTTTGCCGTAATTGTCGTCTTCGCGCCATGGTGACCTGCAGCAAAGAGGATAGGAGGAGAAGTTGAGGTGAGGAGAAGAGAGAAGAGGGTGGACCTCAGCAAGGAAGGAGGGGAAGGGCCTACCTGGGCAACACCGATGGAAGTTCTATGAGATAAATCCCGTAGTGATCTAAAATACTGAAACTAATGGAAGTACTGTAAAAGGCAATGCCTAGTACAGAAGCATCAAACAGATCTGCTTTTCTTTTATCCAATCATGAACCATTCTAACTTTCTAGCCAAGTTAGCAATACAATGATAGCTATCATCGCTAGGAATTGTAGTACTCAAGATGAGTTACAAAGCACTCAGGGTAACAAGAGAACAGATACTTCAACCATGCTTAAAAGGGCACAACTAGCTGAACAGTATTAAGGTTGAATAGACAGTAAGAGAAAAAAACTTAGCCTTGCATGACCTAAAGGGTGCAACTAGCTGAACAATCTAGGTCGAATCAACATTAAAAGAAAAGGCAAAGGACAATCTGCAACACATCAAACAAATAAGAAAGCATGCCATTAAAAATGCAGTGTTAGGATAACTACATCACACTGCATACCCTGGCTTGGTCCTATAAGTACATCCCAGAAGATGCAATATTGTTCCCTGGCCAATTAAAGGCTCACCCCAACAAAACAATATATATGCTTGAACCTTTTCAGAAATGTTCAGATATGACCTCAAGAGTGTAACAGGTTGAATATAAATGATAGTATACCTAACTGGACAAGGTTAAGTCCAACGGTGCGAGAAGAAAAATGCTATGCACATCCAAGTCCAAGTACACAGCATGAATAGATCTAGTTATCTCAGTCAGCAAGACCAAGACCAAGGTTGCGGAAACATAATCCAGAAGCACCACCAGTGATACTTGTTTACTTGATAAAAAACACTTAAATTAGGTCATACCTGCAAAATTAAACGCTGATGATGCATAAGTTCGGTACCTAAAGGCCTAGACTGGATGCAATCGCAGAAATGTACTTCCACAAGGGAACAGTTCATAGTGATTTCTGAGCTGGCCAGCGCGTGGCCCAGCTTCAGTCCCCCGCCCGCCCCTAAGACTGGGAACACGCATCGCCGGCCCGGAGAGCAGGAAATCCGGCGGCCCGCCCGCCCACCTAGCTAGCTACTGCCTCGCCGACAGTATCGCCTCGGTTCCTCCGCCTCGCCCAGGCTCGCGGCGGAGATCGGGGCACAAAGGTGGGGAGGAGATTTGGGGGGAAGGGAAGGGGAGGGGAGAGATGAGTTTCCTGATCTGCCTGCCTGCCTTGGATGAGATCTGCCTGCGTGGGATGCGAGTTTCCTCATCTCCCCCACGACCTCCTCGCCGTTTGCCTCTCCGCCGCCGCCTTCCCCCTCGCCGCCTCAAGGCAAGGGTGTAATCCTTGAGGCACGGATCTGGGAGGAGGGGAGGGAGGGCGGAGCTTGGGGGCGTATTCCGCGCGGCCGGAGCTTGCCGGAACCGGCCGGCGTGGGTGCTGGTGGCGGCGAGGAGGTCGTGGGGGAGATGAGTCAACCGAGGGGTGGGGGTGAGGATGGAGAGAGAGAGAGAGAGTTTGGTGGGGTGGGAGTGGAATTTTCTTTTCTTCAGGATCGGGGTGGGAGTGGTGCGGCAAGTGAGGGATACCCTCAGTAGTAGCGTGGGTATCTTACCTGCGCTATAGCTATTCACTTAGTAGTAGCGCGGGTTTATACCCCCTCGCTACTACTATGGCAATGTCCCGGGGAGGCACGGTAGAGACCGTTTAGTAGTAGCAAGGGATAAAAACCCACGCTACTGCTATCTAGTTATTAGTAGCACGGTTCTTTTAAGCTCGCTACTGCTAGTTAACAGTAGCGCCTGTTTTTAAACCGCGCTGCTGCTAAGATTCTGTGTATAACGTTTTCCCTAGTAGTGATGGTATGGTAAGCATCGTCCATTGCACTTTGTATGCTAACCCATGGTCTATGTGAGAGTTCTATGTGGGGTTAGGTACGTGTCCATGGGCTTGCATCAAGAGGAAGATATCATACAACCCATGGAAAGGATGACATCAAGTGGTGATCTTCATCAAGATTGTCGTGTGCAAGTTCAGGTGGAGCATCACGAAGAGATCAAGTTCTTGAAGCTTGCCATCCATTGTGGTGTCAATGGACTTGTGAAGATGTGCTGAAGAGTGGCTCACCCATAGTGGAGTATGGGGAGCAATCATCTAGTCTCCATCAACCCAACGCAATCAATAAAGGTGGTTCATCTTAAGGAGGACAAGATCGTCATCATCTAGCTCAAGTGGATCATGTGCAAGGCAAAGGTTTGCCCTTGATACGTTTTCTATTTTACCGGTCTCATGGTGGTAGTTGGGAGACCGGGTTATAGGATCGTTTGCCGTACTATCAAGGGGGGCTCTCAAGTTGATAACTTGATCGTATCGTTAGTAGAGAGCTCAAACCATTGCATCCTTGCATCATGTTTCTTGATTCTTATTTGGTTCTCTTTGTGAGTCTTAGAGCTTATGTTCATCTTGATGACAAGCTCGAGTTCATCGAAAACGGAGTTCACATGCCTCTTCTATTGCGTTTTCGGTGTTGTAGTTTTTACCGGTCTTATTCGAGGAAGGGTTCTCACCATTTTCTCTTGGGCCTTTTCTAATTTGCTTATTATTGTTATTTCTATCAAGATTGTGTTATCCCTTGTCGCTAGCTTTCCAATAAACTTGGTTTCGTCGAATTCGGAGTCCGTTTGCAGAAGTTGTGGTAGTTTTGGTGTTCTGAAAAGGCTGCAGCGGTACTACCACGGACAGGAGCGGATGTTTTTTTTACTACCGCTCTTGGGAGAGGTACTACCGCGGCTACTTCCGTTACTACTTCCGCTCCGGACCAAAAACTCGTCACAAGTCCAGCGGTGGTAGGCACGGATGTAATTTTTTAGTATCGCTCGCAAGCAGTAGTACCGCTACCCTTAGCGGTAGTACCGCTACCCCTAGCGGTAGTACCGTGAGGACGAGCGGTAGTACCGCTCTGTGCGGGCTGTGAGCATAATGGTTGGATTTTTCCCTACCTATAAAAGGGGGTCTTCTTCCCCAATGAACCTTATCCTTTGAGCTCGCGTTCTTCCCCCATTGTTGACCTTCTTCGAGCTTGCTAACTCTCAATCCCTCCATGGATTCTTGCTAGTTTTTGAGGGAAAAGAGATAGGAGATCTAGATCCACATTTTTACCAATCACTTTCTCCTCTATGTGAGGGGAACCCCTTGGATCTAGATCTTGGAGTTCTTGGTGTTCTCCTTCTTGTTCTTCCTCTCATTTTTCCTCCCTAGCATTAGTTTCTTCGATGGGATTTGAGAGAGAAGGACTTGGGCACTCCGTGTGCCCTTGCCATTGCATTTGGTGCATCGGTTTGAGTTCTCCATGGTGATACGTGGAAGTTACAAGTTGAGAAGCTTATTACTCTTGGGTGCTTGGTACCCTTGAGCTTGTTCCTCTTGGGTGCTTGGACACCCTAAACGGTTGGTGGTGTTCGGAGCTCAATCATTGTGGTGTAAAGCTCCGGTCAAGCATCGGGGTCTCCAATTAGGCTGTGGAGATCGCCCCGAGCAATTTGACGGGTACCGGTGACCGCCCCCAAGGGTTTCCAAAGTGTACGGGTTCGGTGACCGCCCCCAAGGGTTGCCATTTGTACGGGTTCGGTGACCGCCCTCAAGGGTCCCTTAGTGGAATCACGGCATCTTGCATTGTGCGAGGGCGTGAGGAGATTACGGTGGCCCTAGTGGCTTCTTGTGGAGCATTGTGCCTCCACACCGCTCCAAACAGAGATTAGCATCCTCAAGGGTGTGAACTTCGGGATACATCGTCGTCTCCGCGTGCCTCAGTTATCTCTTACCCGACCCCTTTACTTATGCACTTTACTTTGTGATAGCCATATTGTTTCTTGTCATATATCTTGCTATCACCTAAGTAGTTTTTCTTGCTTAGCATAAGTTGTTGGTGCACATAGGTGATCCTAGTTGTTGTAGGTTTTGTGCTTGACAAATTAACCACTAGGTTTATTCCGCATTTGTTCAAGCCTCAATCGTAATTATTTTAAAGCGCCTATTCACCCCCCCCTCTAGGCGACATCCACGATCTTTCATTTAACCAGGGAGAATATAAGGCGGCGGCTTAACAGTGTTGAGCATCAAGGCGTGCACGATGGCGCGACAAGGCAAAGTCATTGCTACCCTATTACATGACTCGCTGAGTCCAAATGATTAAATTGTTTCCCAGCAAGTTACAAATATGAGCCGCCCGGTGAGTCAATTTTCTTGTTGGCCTGAAGCTTCCGGATCAACCCTTTCCGCTCTTCCGTCCTATTCCCTGTCCTGGAAGGTTGATGATGACCAGTCAATGCCATTCAAAGCTTCAAATTCATATTCATCATCAATTAGTCCGGCCGGGTCAACTTCAGGGGCAAAGGTATGCTTATGGATTGGAGGGACCAGGCTGGTCACTTTATAATGCGGCGTTGGAATTCTCTGATTTTCCGCATCATAACCCGGCTGGTACTTTGTGAGGTCCGCGTCATCAGCAATCAGGGTGGCCACAAGGCGTATTTCCTTCACACAAGCAGTGAAGTCCTCCTGTTCAAATGATGTGCCATCTTCTTTAAGGCTTGGATATCCAATGGCGATGTCGACCGGATCTAACTCCGGTAGCCACGCTTTTGCCCGGCTTAGAGCAGCTACGGCTCTGGCTCTTGCAGCTGATCGCCTTAATTCATTGAACCATTGGGGTAGCACAGAAAGCCGCTTTAGCAGATCCGCCAGGAGTGTGGGGACTTCATTCGATAGGGCAACTGTAGCCAAGGCACGCTGGGATCCAGTGTAAAGTTGTTTCCACGAGCGTGTAAACCGCCTTCAGCTTCACCAGCATGTCCTGGTTGAGGTTGGAGCTCCTGGGGCTTGCATAGAAATATCAGGTGAGTTAAATGTCAATTCATATGATCACTGGAAAGATTCATTATTTGACACTTACAGGGCGACTTACCAAAGATTGCTGAGACCATTTGAGATATATGGCGTTTTAAACTGGATAATTCAGTGGTCACCTCTTCAAGAGCCTTTTCTACTGTTTCAGCTCGTTGGGTTAAGGCAATTTTTTCTTCAGCCCAGGCCTTTTTCTCAACCTCAACCTCGGATTTCAGTTTCTCCTGTTCAGCCACGCTGAATTCAAATTTGGAGTTGGCCTTTTGAGTTTCTGTCTCCTGAGCCTCCAGGCGGTTCTTCAGTTCAGACAGTTCTGATTGCAGTTGAGTAGTCGTAGCCTGTGTAAATACCGGGTCAAAAATCATGAATATTAGCATACAATCTTAAGTCCCAAGCCTTGTTGCAAGCAACAACACTTGGCACTTGGGGGCTAATGTCTAACGAAGGTTTTATCTAAGTGGCGGTTCATGAGAGTAAGTCCCAAGCACTTTGCAAGCAAGAGTACTTGGCACTTGGGGGCTAATGCATATTGCTGTTAAATCTACACAAGGACTATTCTGTACAAGCATGCAAAGGACTGGCTCATTCATATTGGTTAAACCGGCCCTTGGGGGCTACGGGTTAAGCCGGAATTTTTACAGGTTTGACCAAAATATATTATTAATGCTTATACGTCTGTTCTAAGTCTACTACAGCATATTCATCATAAGCACTAGACTTGGGGGCTGGCATAGTAAGGATAATTCAGTGAAGGGAAAGAGTTTATACCTCAAATTTCTGGTGCATTTGCTTCACCATATCAACTTCGAGGTCGCGGTTGCTATGCACTTGGCTAAGATATCCAGAAAAAACTTCCCCAATGCTCATATGAGTGTAATCAGCAACGTCAAAACTGACTTTACGACGTTTCAGGTGCTCTTCTTTGGCAGAACACTTGGCTAGCACAGTAGGTCTCCCTGGCTCAGTGTAGCCAGTCTTGGTGATTACAACATCAGCATCTTGTGGGTTGTTTGTCTTGGCCGGGTTAGAGACTTCAAGGTTTTCAGAGCCATCGGCGGTTTGATCGGCAGGCGGGTCAGTAGTTGATGTTGGTGTGTCATGCGCCGGTTCAAGCGGTGGTTCAAGAACAGAGGCCTCAGGAGCAGCCGTCTGGAGTTCCGACTCTTTGAAAGATGGTTCTTTGGCCGGCTTGCTTTTCTTCACCTTCTTGCTGGGCTTTGCTTGTCCGCTGCATAAAGATCAAAATGTCAGTATAAATATAAAAATTGAAATGAATACAGGATAAGTACATTATCATTACCCTGGAGCGGTCTTAAAAGCCGGCATGTTGGACTGGAGCGAGTCGCCGGAGGAAGGTGAAGTGTCCTGATAATTTGAGTCAGAAGAGTTGAGTGGTTGACGAGTGAGACCCGCGCCAAATGATAAAAATGAGATAAGTTGGAGGTGACCTTGTTCCGACGCTTCCTTGGTGTATTTGGTAAGCCGGAGGAGAGTTCTGCGTCCTTGCTAGTCCGAGTCTGCCTCCGGCTTTCATGAATCTGTCGCTTCAAAAGAAATCGAGGATCTTGATAAGCTAAAGGATGTGAAAATCTTACTTTCCGGGTTACTCTTCGGATTTTCTGTCTTGGCAAAGGCTCAGAGTCGGAGGAAATAATAGTTACCTCTTCATCCACTCCGTGACTCGTTCCTGTGTCCTCCTGATGATAATCAGTGTCAATAAGGTGGTTAAAAAAGGAGCCTAGAGAGTCAAGGGCTACCTCCGACTCAGAGGTATCTTCTAGTCGAAGCAAGTCTAAAGCGCTGCTCTTGTTTCCTTTCTTTTTAACGGCGGCTTTCCTGGCGGCTCTCTTGGCCTTCCTGGCTCTCTTTGCAGCTTCATGATCATATTTTGCTTTCCAAAATTTGTCATTAGCCTGAGCAAATCGGCAAAAGTCTGAGTAAAGACAAAACATCACGGATGAAGGTAAAAATGCTCAATTTAGTGGCTTACCGCTGGAGCCGGGTTAGCTTTGCAGGAAGGGCTTAAGCCCACCTTGCCACAGCCTGCTAGGCTTTCGTTCAAAAGCGACTTTGTCATATTATCAATGACGTCATCAGGTAAATCGTTAGGGCTGTGCCGCAAAGGATCATTCTTCTCGCCCGTGTAGGTGCACATCAAACCAGGACGACGGCTCAATGGGATGATCCGCCAGGCAAGCCAAACCCGGACCAAGTCGATACCACTTAAACCATTCCCCAAAAGAGCCTTCACTTTAACCATGGTAGGGGCGAGCTTCTGGCGTTCAGCAGCGGATAACTTGTCTGGTAGAGGATGAGTAGACTCGAGACGCAGGGCGGGAAAGCCGGGCAGAGGGTTCTCATCAGCCGGAGAAGTGTCTTGGAAATAGAACCATGTCTAGTTCCAGTATTTGGGGTGACTCGGTGGATTTGCATAAGGGAAAATAGTGTCTCTCCTTCGTTGGATTGAGACCCCACCAAGCTCCAAGCTAGGTCCGTTGGCATGTTCATTCTGGCGGTTCAAATAAAAAAACTCTCTGAAGAGCAGCAAGCTGGGTTCTTCTCCAAGATACACCTCACAAACACTTGAAAGTTGCAAATATTAGACACGGAGTTGGGTCCGATGTCTTGAGGACGGAGGTCAAAGAAGTGTAAGACGTCTCTAAAAAACTTTGAGCCAGGTGGAGAAAAACCCCGGTTAATGTGGTCAGTGAAGACAATGACTTACCCCTCTTTGGGTTGAGGTTTTTCCTCGGTTGGATCAGGGGCACGGTAGGACATGATTTCCTTCTTTGGCAGATAGCCAGTCTTTACAAAATCATCAAGTGTGCTGTTTGTGATGATGGACTTGACCCAATTGCATGTAGTGGGTGTTTTGGGCGGCATTGTGAAAACGGAGTCCTAACAAAAGAGTGAAATTGCCAGTTCAAATTTAAGCCGGAGAAGAAAAACATTACAATGCATATTCAAGATGGCGGCTTACAAAGGGGCCTAATGGTATACGGCTAAATTATGTCAGGTTACGTAAACCGCCAGGAGCAATGCAAGTTGTTTAAGCCACCATGATAAGTTGGATGATGTTTGTTGAGCATTTCAAATTAAGTCGGCAATTTGAGCCGCCATGGCTAGATGGATCTAACAAATGCAGTTTTTTGCCTAAGTATTACATAAACAGATTTCACAAGATGCAGCTATTATTTTGGATCAACGACTGGTCCATAAAAGAAAAATAAGTCTAGACCTAAAAAGCAGTACAGATGAGTTCATGAGCTTTCACAAGATTTTGCTTCCTGGAAAGGGGATCTATTGATATCAAAAGTAGAAATAAAACAACTACCGCATTGGTTTAAAACCGTTTTCAGATCAAAGGAGCTCGCGGAACAGCCAAGAAGATGAACTATAATGAACTATGAAGAACACGGAGAAACTCGCAAACCCTAATGCGGATCTGAGTCTTGCGAAGGCAGAAACTTACAGCTGCTGATCTACTGCGGAGGGTCGCCGCCGTTCTCTGGATCGACTCAGGTTGATGCAGTGGTCGAGGTTGAGGAAGACGAGGTGCTCTGCGGTGGCGGTGGAGCTCGAGCGACAGAAGAGTTGAGAGAGGAAGAAGACGCTGGAAAGGGGAGAATGAGGAAAGACCGGTCGTGCCTATTTATAAGGAAAGACTCTTAAGTGGGCGCGAAAAACGAGGAGGCTGAAAATATGGTTATCCAGCTACCAGGACACCTCGATCCTCGGGATGGTCATTAAGATAAGGATTCGTTGAGATACTTTGGATAAAGTGTGATGTAATGGCAGATGATGTCATGGCGAGTTATCACAAATCCATAAGATGACGTCACGGTGGGTTACAAATTCTTGCACAAAGAAGAGCAGAAGATTTTCTATAAGTGTTGAAGATTGACATGAACCAGTTCAAATCAATCTGGGGCCTAATGTTGGGGATATAGCTATTAGGTATGACCCGCCCAAGAGGGGCCGGGTTATACCTATGGCGATTCATGAAGCCCAAGACAACTCTGGAAGATGGCGGTTCAGATAAGGGCCCAAAGCCCAAAGGCTACTTAAGGCCCGTAGAGATAAACCGCCATATGTACATAACTTGTATTGTAAGGCAGGGATAGTTAGAGACTGGGCCGGACACTGTTTATGAGCTGGCAGGGATTCTGTGAGCCGCTGGGCGTCGACCTCTGTATATAAAGGGACGACCCGGCGGCGGTTCAGGGCAAGTAAGATCAGATCGAAAGCTAGGTCAAGCGGATTCGCTCCCTAGTAATCGAAACATAAGTAATACCACTTCAAACTGGATTAGGCCTTTACCTTCACCGCAAGGGGCCGAACCAGTATAAACCCTCGTGTCTTTTGTCCCGTTTTAACCCCTTTAAGCTTCCTAGTTGCGATGGCTCCACGACTAAGTCCTTTCACTAGGACATCTGCCGTGACAATTCCACGACAACGGCCCAGGGGGGAGGACGAGAGAGGGAAGGGCCGCCAACCAAGGAGAGGGATGTGGAGAGCTTGCTCTTTGGCAACGACGCCATCACCTCTCGTGGTGTGCGTCTCGGTCATCGTTGCAGAGATCCTAAATCTTGCAACAAACTAGTTGTTGTGGTGGGAGAATTTGCAACAACAGCTAATTGGCAATGGAACGAGGGCACGAGGCTTCCGATTAAAGACGAATCCGATGGTCACGAAGGCGATCGACTCGCGCAGAGAGATCCGTCGGGTGAACGGAAGCATTTACCAATAAAAATGGGCAATGCTACACTTCCGCCGGGTGATAAACTGCTAAGATCAGCCGCCTCGGCAATCGTCGGATGCCGCCCGAAATAGCCGTCCAATCTACCATCCCAGCCAATTGGTCGCCTTCGTAACAACTAGCTTGGCTTTGCAACAAGGACCTTATTGCGAAGGTCCACTGAGACAGCACCACTGCCTCACCATGGCATGAGTGCCTCGGCCATGGAGCGTTGCCGGCCGCCGGAGTCGTCGCACCTCCTCCGAACTAGCACCCTGGGCATCTGCCTCTACTTCAGCACGACAACGATGAAGTCTCACGCCGGGCACTCCTCTGACGATTTCTGCAACCGAAGCTATGTTTCTAAAACATGCGTCGTGTTGCAATCATAGTTTTAAATAGCCGGCTATAGCCCCGCTATAGCTCCGCTATAGCTGTTTGAGGGTGTTGCCGCTAAATGATTTCATGTACAATTTGCCGCTATAGCTCCGCTATAGCCCAGCTATAGCTGTTTTTAAGGGTCGCCGCTAAATACCATAGCCCGCTATTTAAAACATTGGTTGCAATGCTTGCCTTTGTACACTCTGACGCGGGGCGCTCATTCTGCAACCGGGGCTATCTTTTTGAAATAATACCCTTGTTGCAGAAGAAAAAATATTCAGCGTCGAACCATTCTTCTTTCTGAAACAAGACCTCTGTTGCAGAAACTTTCTGAAACTAGACCCTGTTACTGAAAGAAAAACTTCACCGCCAAACACTTTTTTCTTTGTGAAACAAGATCTCTGTTGCAGAAAGCTTCTGAAACAAGACGCTTGTTGCAAAAAAAAAAGCTGCACGGGACTTGTCGCCGATGCGAGTGCTTGATCAAAATCAATCCGACGGCTACGCAAGCGGCGGATGTTGTGCGTGCATTAGCCGGCTGAAGGTTAGCGTTTTCCATAAAAATGGCCAATTACTAGTGAATCTATGAAATGAGGTAATCCAGAACACACACTAAAAAAACTCAAGGTCTACCAACTCAGACATGCGTGATAATGAGGTAATCCAAAAGAACCCAGACCCAGTACCGCGTAGCATCAACTCAGCCGCCAATGCGTAGCCCAGGCGGACTAGCTAGCTCGCGTCATCTCCCGGCTGTTCGTGCCGCTCGCAGCGACGCGCGATACGACTCCCGCGGCCATTTCGACTGGCCGCCAGAATCCGGCTCCGACTCGTTAATGGCTTCATTGCACCGCCACACCACGCAATGCATATGCATATGCATTGCTGCCGCCGAAGAGGAGCCGGAGTCGGAGTTGGCACATCCTTTATAAGCACGCCCAACGCTTTCCCTACCAACACACAGCCTCTCGTGATCGCAAGTTGTGCTGCCAGAAGAACCCACCTGCGATCTGGTGGTGAGAAGAAGATGGCGAAGCGCAAGTCGATGAGCTCCAAGATGGCTCAGCGGAAGAAGCCGGCGCCCAAGCTGGAGACCACCTTCTCCTGCCCCTTCTGCAACCACCCCGGCGGCGTGTCCTGCACCATCGACCTCAAGCTCTTGGTCGCCACCGCCGTCTGCTACGTCTGCCAGGAGGTCTACCACACAACCGCGCACCACCTCACCGAGCCCGTCGACGTCTACCACGACTGGATCGACGCCTGCGAGATGGCCAACCAAGGCGTCGAACTCCAAGCCTTGGACTCCCACAAACGACAGCGGCGAGTCGGCAGCGACGACGACGACAGCGATGCCTGATCGATCGATACGCTCTGAATCTATGCTTGCGTTCGTGTCTCTCGAGTTTTAGGCTTTTGGCAGCTTGGCTGAAATTGTACACGCAATTCCTTTCTTGCAGTCGAATGTGAAACTTGATGAGCTCAGATGAGATCCCAGTCGTACCAATGTGTAATTCCAACTTTTGTGGAGTTAAACCCTTACGATTTTGCTAACAAAAGGAGGACAGCTGATGTAGAAAACCCGAGAATATAATGTGCAGAAACTAGTATCTTATGGTGCTGTGGTATACTATAACCTGAATTTTGTGCAGAAATACCACACACGCAGCAAAATGCAGCAAGTCGCCGGCATCACTTGTCCAGCGCATTGAAATGGCCATGTTCAGAAGTTGATCTCTGTGAAAACACATCTGCTGAATGACTGAAACTTGAAACAGCAGCACTGACATCTAAGAAAATGCGCCGGGCAGCGCTGAAGTAGTAGCCAGAATAATAAAACAGCCATTACAAAACAATGCCATTGCATATCTGTTGACAGAGGTTCTCAAATTGACACCTTAGATAAATGCACATGGCAACACTGAAGTGGCAGCCAGAATAAGAATGCAATCATTACAGGACAATGCTATTGTATAATTTGTTCATACAGGTTCGGAAGTTTAGAACTTCAAAAGGCAAAACAGACAGGTTCCCCCTGTGTGGAGATTGAATCAATTTCAGCTAGCAGAATCACAAGAGCTGCTGGGGTTTTCCTATACCTATAGCTGAATGCAAATTGTGGTTCTGAATTCTCATGTCATTGTGTCGGAGGCGGCGACACTTCTGAAGAGGAGGACTGTCAGGAGTCCTGCTCTTATCTTTCTCTACGCTGCATTGACATCCGGGTACCGCAACTCGGCGTGGTCATCAATCGTTGGAGAAGATCTATAACTTAAATATCACTGTATTGCATAGTTGACAAAGAAGACAGCTCATGTACAAAACCTGAAAAACAACCTGAATTTGGTACCATCAATATAACCTGAATTCGGGTTGCATGTTGTTCAAAAAAATGTACAGTATGCTAAATCAACCAGAAATCTGTATGCTAAAACACATAACGTGACTGAGTTGGGTTTCTGAGTTCCAAAGTTTCTCCTAGCAGCAAATAGTACCAAATGGGAAATTTTAATTATCTGTACCAGGCGTATGAAACCAAAAATTTCTGTAGCAAGGTTTAGTGTGAATATGTGACTTAAGTAACGATTTTCTCCTCAACAACCAATTTAGCTTCAGATCAACCTTCTAGCATCTGTGCAACAGGCATAATGGAAATACCAACTATTTATATTCAACTCCTTCTACTTATAAGTTATATCTAATACAGACAACAGTTCAGACAACACCCAGCTCCTAACTGAAGATTAGCAGCAGTTGCAGAATACAATAGTTTCAGTAAACTCCTAACTGAAGATTAGCAGCAGTTACAGAATACAACAGTTTCAGTAAACTCCTAACTGAAGATTAGCAATGTCTTCCACCACAAGCTGATCAGTGCTCCATTAAAATAAATCCCAAAAGATCATGTCAATGCAGCAAATAATATAGACCAGTACATATCTTGTAAAATTCATTTTCTGCTGAATGACTGAAACTTGAAACGGCAGCGCCGACATCTAAGGGAAACCAGTAACATTCAAATGCACTTGGCGGTTCAAATGCTGAAGTAGCAGCAAGAATAAGAACACGACCATTACAAACCAATGCCATTGAATAACTGTTCACAGAGGTTCTCAAGTTGGCATCTAAGAGAAATTACAGAGGCAACCCTGAAGTAGCAGCAAGAATAAGAACGCAATCATTTCTTTACGCAGGTTCTGAAATTTATAACCACGAGGGACAGGTTCCTCCTGTCTGGAGAATGAATCAAGTTTATCTATGCTAACAGACACAAGAGGCGCTTCATAAACCTATATCTCAATGAAAAATGCAGTTCTGAATTCTCATGTCATAGTGTCCGAGGCGGCGACACTTCTGAAGAGGTGGACCGTCGACGGTCAGGAGTCCCGCTCTTATCTTTCTCTACTCTGCATTGACATTCGGGTACCGCAGGTCTGCGTGGGCTGAATTAGAACAGAAAGTGAGGAAGTTAGGCATCATGTCACAGGTAGTGCAACAGTTTGAGAAGATCGATAATTTAAATATCACTGTTTTGCAGAATTAATGAATAACTGTAGGATTGTGCACAAGAAGCCTGAAAAACAACAATATAATGTGCAAAAAACCTGAAAGACAGATTTCATGAAATACTGTAGGATTAACCTGAATTTGGTTCACATGTTGTTCAAAGAATTTACAGTACAAATAACTTGACTGAGTTGGGTATCTAAGTTCCAAAGTTTCTACAAGCGACAAATAGTGCCGAATGGGAAAACTGAATTATTTGTATCAAGGACAGTACTATGAAACCAATAATTTCTGTGTCAGGGTTTAATGTGAATATGTTATGATTTATCCCCAAACAAACTGGCTTTAGATTACCTTCTACGTAGCATTTTTACAGCAGGCATAATGCAAATACTAACTATTTCCATTCAACTCCCTACTTATATCTAGTACTACAAGAGTCCACACAACTCCATTAGTCTAACTATTCCTAACTGAAGATTATCAGCAGTTGCAGAATACAACAGTTTCAGTAAACTGTTCTTCAGACAGTTTCAGTAAACTGAAGATTAAAATGGGAAGTAGAGGTTAGCAATGGCGCGTCTCACCTGGCGTCCCGGCCATGACGACGATGATGTCGAGGGTCTCGTCGCTGTGGGGAAGATCGACGAGCAGTGGGGTAGGCCGCCCGTGCGTACCCGCTCGGACGCACATGACGAGGTTGGAGGCGTCCATGGCGGCATCCAGCCGGCGGGCCAGCTTCTTCCTCAGGTGGTACGCGGACCTGCCCCTGAACATGAGTGAGGCCCAGGCGAAGTTGGCGTTGGGCTCGTCGGCGCCGTCCTGCTCGTACTGGATCACCCGCCACGGCAACAGGAAGGAGAGGCTTCTGGGGAGGCGGAGCTGCAGTTGATCGGAAACACAAGTGCGATCAAGATTTGCAAATTTTGCAAGATTCCATGAATTGCAATCCCCAATTGTAACGACATCCAAGAACCCAATTCGATCGGGAAGAATCAAGAAGCGGGCACGGCGGACTCACCCCAGTCGGAGCTGCAAGGCGAGGCGTGTCCTCCCTAGCGGGGATTTGCTCCACGACCCAGTGCATCATCGGGCCGGCGCTGTTGAAGGCGTCGACGCTGAGGTACCTCCCGTTGGCGCGGAGGCGGCCGGCGACCTGGCGGAGCAGGATATCGTCCCCCGAGCAGGTCCTGACGGCCTGCCACCTGATGGCCACCTCCTCCCACGGCTCGTAATCGCACAGCTCGACGCGGCGCCCGCTGTGGCCTCGCGGCGCCGGCGCGTCCGTGGCGCCGAGATAGCGGCCGTAGGCGGCGCTGTGGAGGAGCACGTACTGGGCATTGCCTTCTCCCTGGTAGATGTGCACCGCCCAAGCTGAGTTCATCGACGCGCGGCTCCGGCTGAGGGAGACGCCAAGCCCGTCGTCGTCGGCGTGCAGGTACGTGCCGCGCTCGCGGCTCCGCAGCCGCACGTGGTGGCCGTCCTGGAACAGCTCCATCTGTCGCCGGTGACGCGCGGGGAAGGAGGGGTGGGGATGGTGGGCACTCCGGCGACGGGGAGAAGGGGAGGAGAGAAGGCTGTTGGTTGGGACGGTTACGTTCGGGCGCCAAGGCGGGGTATTTCAAGGTGGCTGACGCCGTCGCCGTGCTCGAATAGTGGGCTTGAGGGCCCAGCCCACACTCCTGTGCGCAGCCTCCTCCTGGAGATGCCCACATGATTTGTTTCCTGACCCTAAAAAAAAAACATGATTTGTTTCCTTTTGCCCTCCTCTAACACGGGAATGTATCCGGTACACCTATACTTGTGGTGCTACCGGTACACCGGATGCCGTACAATATTTTATAAAATCTGAAAAATTCTAGCACATTGACACAACATTTATGTATGTCATAAAAAATTCGTATCAAAATTTGAAATATTTTTTAAAATACAAAAATGACAAAATTGACATTAGTGTGATAAGGGCCAAATCTAAAGCCCAACGTACGTTATGTACTATTCAGTGTTGAATTTTTCATTTTTATTTTAGGAGCTGTGTTTCAAATTTTGACTTGAAATTTTGTGACAGTCTACACTAATGTTGTCTGAATGTGCTACATTTTTTTTCAGAATTTTTTAAACATTTAAAATGTGCAACTTGAGTTCGGTGCACCGGTAACACCACAAGCACCGGTGCACCAGATATTCTCCCCCTCTAACACACCCGCGGCGCAAAATACCTATTGTACGCTCAACACAGCAAGTTGGTAGTTGCAAAGTACGAGATGGCTACAGAGAGCATGATGATGGCTTATAACCCCCCGCCCCACCGCCGTGAAATAGGCTTTCACCCCACTTTATAAATAAAGGCATACGAGCATCTCCAATAGATGGTCCAAATTTTGGTTGTCCAAAACTGGAGATATAAAATTTGGACCGCCAAAAAGTGCATTTTGGAGCTCCGAAAAACGCTCAACTCCAACAGATGGTCCAAATTGATGGTCCAAAAGAGCAACTCCATTAGATGGTCCAAACCAAAGATGTAAAAATCTGAAAACGGCCGCGCGGCTGCTGCCAGCCACTGTTCAGCCGCGTTTTTGCATTGAAATAGCAACAAAAATTTGAAAATAAAGTGCATCATCTTCATAGTTTCAATCAAAAGTGCATCACCATCATAGTATCAAATCCCTCTACCAAAAGAGCATCGTCTCAATCAAAGTTTTTTGCCCTAGAAATTGAAATGCACATGAATATTACTCATGCCGGTCATCAACACCACCGGCGTTGTGAACCGTGGTACGATCATCATCTTCACCACCGTCTTTGTCGACGTTCTCAACAAGCGGTGAACTCTCGTTGCCGTGAGCACCACCGGAAGCATCTTCATTGCGTCCCATGTTGCCGCCATAGCCACCTCCAACGCCACTCATGTTGCCGCCATAGCCACCTCCCAAGCCACCCATCATCAACACTACAATTGGACGCACAAACTGTTGGGGAACACAGTAATTTCGAAAAAATTCCTACGAACACGCAAGATCATGGTGATGCATATCAACGAGAGGGGAGAGTGTAGTCCACGTACCCTCATAGACCGAAAGCGGAAGCGTTATAACAACGCGGTTGATGTAGTCGTACGTCTTCACGGCCCGACCGATCAAGCACCGAAACTACAGCACCTCCGAGTTCTAGCACACGTTCAGCTCGATGACGATCCCCGGACTCCGATCCAGCAAAGTATCGGGGAAGAGTTCCGTTAGCACGACGGCGTGGTGACAATCTTGATGTTCTACCATCGCAGGGCTTCGCCTAAGCACCGCTACAATATTATCGAGAATTATGGTGGAGGGGGCACCGCACACGGCTAAGAGATCTCAAGGATCAATTGTTGTGTCTAGAGGTGCCCCCTGCCCCTGTATATAAAGGAGCAAGGGGGAGGGGCGGCCCGCCAGGAGGAGGCGCGCCAGGGAGGAGTCCTACTCCTACCGGGAGTAGGACTCCCTCCTTTCCTTGTCCAACTAGGAGAGGGGGAAGGAAGGGAGAGAGAAGAGGAAAGAAGGGGGGCGCCGCCCCCCTCCTTGTCCAATTCGGACTAGAGGGGGGGCACGGCCTGCCCTGGCCGCCCCTCCTCTGCTCCACTTTGGGCCCATGAGGCCCATTAACCCCCCGGGGGGTTCCGGTAACCCTCCGGTACTCCGGTCTTATCCGAAACTTCTCCGGAACACTTCCGGTGTCCGAATATAGCCGTCCAATATATCAATCTTTATGTCTCGACCATTTCGAGACTCCTCGTCATGTCCGTAATCACATCCGGGACTCCGAACAACCTTTGGTACATCAAAATATATAAACTCATAATGAAACTGTCATCGTAACGTTAAGCGTGCGGACCCTACGGGTTCGAGAATAATGTAGACATGACCAAGACACGTCTCCGGTCAATAACCAATAGCGGAACCTGGATGTTCATATTGGCTCCTACATATTCTACGAAGATCTTTATCGGTCAGACCGCATAACAACATACGTTGTTCCCTTTGTCATCAGTATGTTACTTGCCCGAGATTCGATCATCGGTATCTCAATACCTAGTTCAATCTCGTTACCGGCAAGTCTCTTTACTCGTTCTGTAATACATCATTTCACAACTAACTCATTAGTTGCAATGCTTGCAAGGCTTATGTAATGTGCATTACCGAGAGGGCCCAGAGACACCTCTCCGACAATCGGAGTGACAGATCCTAATCTCGAAATACGCCAACCCAACATGTACCTTTGGAGACACCTGTAGAGATCCTTTATAATCACCCAGTTACGTTGTGACGTTTGGTAGCACACAAAGTGTTTCTCCGGCAAACGGAAATTGCATAATCTCATAGTCATAGGAACATGTATAAGTCATGAAGAAAGCAATAGCAACATACTAAACGACCGGGTGCTAAGCTAATGGAATGGGTCATGTCAATCACATCATTCTCCTAATGATGTGATCCCGTTAATCAAATGACAACACATGGCTATGATTAGGAAACATAACCATCTTCGATCAACGAGCTAGTCAAGTAGAGGCATACTAGTGACTCTTAGTTTGTCTATGTATTCACACAAGTATTATGTTTCCGGTTAATACAATTCTAGCATGAATAATAAACATTTATCATGATATTAGGAAATAAATAATAACTTTATTATTGCCTCTAGGGCATATTTCCTTCACAAACAATGAAGACCACATACAATTTGAAACAACAAACGAGAGGACAACCAGAAAATTTATACCTTTGCGACATTTCGTCGAACATGTTGGAGGCGGTGGCCGTCGGCGTGGCCATATCTTCCTCCACGGCCGGCGATTATACGGGCTCGGCCCAATTTTCTGGCCAGAACAGAGCCCGTATAGTCGCCCGGCCCTTAAATTTTTTAACGCGGCCCGCAAACCGCCCCCAGCAGTATATCTACGAATTTGCGGTGCATATGCGGGTCGAAACCCTATCCCCCGCCACCACGTCTCGCCGCAATTCCCTACTCCCCTCCTCACATTTCTCGCCGCCGGTGAGTCCTTTCCGCCTCCAGCCGCCATGTGGGGCCGCATGTGGAGCTCCGGTCGCGGCTCCGGGAGCAGCTCCGGCTGGGGCGGCGACCCCGAGCGCGAGTGGAGTGTCCGCTCGGACGGCGCGACGAAGCGCGGGGCGAGGAAGTGAACGAACAAGGGCCTCAAGCCGCCGCCGAGCTTCCTCGTCCACGAAACGGAGGAATACGACCGTCGGCGGCGTACGCCCTCCTCGGCCGCGGGCTCGTCCTCTGTCGCGAGATCTTCCCACGCTGCGATCTCTTCCTCTTCCACCGCGAGGTTTCTCCCCATGAAGAGGGAGTGGTCGGAGGTGCCGGAGGAGATCGAGCGCGCCCGAAGATTTCGTGGCCAATTTCGACGCAGTCGCGGCCGCCATTGCCGAGCAGAGCTTGCGCGAGGAGGCGGAACGCCGGCGCCACGACGACGAGGTTGACGACCTCATCCTCCAGCAGGCGGCCGCGGCCAACCTTGCCGTGAAGGAGAAGGACAACGAGTGGCGGCGCATGCATCCACGAGGAGCATAGGTCGAAGTTCATCGATCTCGTCAGCTCCGACGAGGACTGAGCTCCTCCACCGCGTCGTCCTCGGCCGCGAGCTCATCCATTTTGGTATATCGACCTCGACCTCGCCGCCACGAGATTCCCCTCTCCCTCTAGTAGTAGTTGTAGAATGTAGTATGTATGATAATGTGGTATGTGATGATGAACTATGAATGACCATGTAGTATGTGATGAACTACTATGGTTGCAATTTCTCCCGCGAATATTTTTCTTCAAATTATGCAGTTTCATATATGGTTCTGTTCTGCCGCGCACGCTTTCGACGCGCAAACGAGATCTTCGTCGAACTGTAAACGGCTTATGCAGGTGGGGATTTTGCGGTGTCTGCTAGAGATGCTCTAAGGAGCTTCATTTGACAAGGAGACTCAGGCTCATGGTTGCAGAGGACGCCTCGTGAGTCTATCATGTTGCAGTGTGCGAAACTACAAAGTCGAAGTGTTTGAAACAACTCCACAATTCTACTAGTGAATCCAGGTTTCTAGTAGTGAAAATCAGAGAGGAAGCTCTCTTTAAATAAAGAAAATACTAGTGAATCAATTTTTTGGACAATAAAAATAGGCCAAATACTAGTGAATCCATGAAACGTGGTAATCCAAAACACACACGAAAGAAAACTTAAGATCTACCTTGAGGAGGACGCATGTGGTTTCAAATCATTTGATTTGTTTTCCCCAAAAAAAAGGAAAGAAAAAAAAGCGCTTAGTTTTTCCACCGCTGAGAATACGTACCGCGCGCGGAGCACCAACCCAGCCAGCAATTAATGCGTAGCCCAGGCGGACTGCCGCCATTTCGACTCGGCGCCAGAATCTGGCTCCGACTCGTTAATGGTTTCATTGCACCGCCACACCACGCAATGCATTGCTGCCGCCGAAGAGGAGTCGGAGTAGGCGGATCCTAGCTTTATAAGCACACCCAACGCTTTCCCAACATCCACAAATCTCGTCTCGAGGAATACCAGAAGAACCCACCTGCGATCTCTGGTGCTGAGAAGAAGATGGCGAAGCGCAAGTCGATGAGCTCCAAGATGGCGTCGAGGAAGAAGCCGGCGCCCAAGCTGGACACCACCTTCTGCTGCCCCTTCTGCAACCACCCCGGCGGCGTGTCCTGCACCATCGACCTCAAGCTCTTGGTCGCCACCGCCGTCTGCTACGTATGCCAGGAGTTCTACCACACCACGGCGCACTACCTCACCGAGCCCGTCGACGTCTACCATGACTGGATCGACGCCTGCGAGAAGGCCAACCAAGACGTCGAACTCCAAGCCCTGGACTCCCACAAACGACAGCGGCGAGTCGGCAGCGACGACGACGACAGCGATGCCTGATCGATCGTGTCCGGCTACGCTAAACTTGTCTAGTTTGATGTTCGATTCGTCTCTGTCCCTGGAGATCTGGCAGTTTAGCTGACATTAGATGAATGTAAGGCTGTTGCCCTGTAGACCTGTTGCTACGCAAGGTGCAAGTGCAACTGATGAGTTGTGAACTTGTGATCTTGACCGATCTAGGTGGCTTTCATGGATCGATCGAAACGATCTTGCGTAGTTTTGACATTTGATGATGGTGTCTCTCAAGTTTCAGCTATTTGGCTGAAAATTGTATTGATTGGAGCATCTAGTCCTGTACGTCTGTTGCTGCGCGATGCGTAATTGATGAGTTCTGCTCATGTGGTTTAGAGAAACTAATGTAATGTGCAGAAACTAGCTAGTATTCAAGACCTGAGTTTTGTTCACATGCTATGCAAAGATAAATCGAGAACGCCAGACATGGATCAAGCCATGAACATTTGCATGTTCAGAAATCAGAACTCGATCTCTGTCGAAACACAAATTCATTTTCCGCTGATGGACTGAAACTTGAAAGGGCACATCTAAACTCGAGTGGACTGCAAAACTAACTGCAAGAACCACCGCATCATTGCTGGCATCTAAGAGAAATGCACCCGGAAACGCTGAAGTAGCAGCCACAATAAGAACGCAGTCATTACTGACCGACGTCACTGTATAATTTGTTCATACAGGTTCTGAAGTTTAGAACCACAAGGGCAAAACAGACAGGTTCCTCCTGTCTGGAGAATGAATCAAGTTCAGCTAGCAGAAACATAAGAGCTGCTGGGTTTTCCTCCTAAATTACCCTATATCTCAGTGCAAAATATTCTGAATTCTCATGTCATTGTGTCCCATGCGGCGACACTTCTGAAGAGGTGGACTGTCGAGCGACCGTCAGGAGTCCTGCTCCTATCCTTCTCTACTCTGCTTCTGAAGAGTACCGCAGTTCGGTGTTGGCTGAATTAGAACAGACAGTGAGGAATTTAGGTATCATGTCGTGTCACTGATAATGCAACCGTTGGAGAACTGTTTTGCAGAATGAACTTAGAAAATGGACAAGCTTATGTACAAGACCTGAAAAACTGAATTACTGTAGGATACGAACTGAATATGGTTCAGTTATTCAAAGCATTTACAATATGCTAAATCAAACCAAAATCAGGATTACAGTAGGCTAATAAAACAGAAACTTGACTGATTTGGGTTCCATTCCAAAGTTTCTAGAGTATGCTAATCAAGGACAGCAGTATGAAACCAAAATATTATTTATCAAGGTTTAGTGTGAATATGTGACTAATGTAGACCAATTAGCTTCAGACAACCTTCTATCATCTGTACAACTAAAGCAAATACCAACTATTTCTATTCACCTTCTTCTACTTATATCAAATACAATAGTCCAGACAACTCCCAAGTTCTAACTGAAGCAGATTAGCAGCAGTTGCAGAATACAACAGTTTCAGTAAACTGTTCTTCAGACAGTTTCATACATTCCAGCACAAGCTGTACAACAGGTTCCTCTGGCAAACCAATAGAAAAATCAATCATATCTTCCTCCAAAATATGTTGAACCACCATATTCAGGTCAGCATTCAAACCGGGTGAATTGCACCTTGCTCAGTATTTCTTGGGAGGTTTCGACCTGGTCGGGCCCAAATGTCAGCCTCTCGTACAGGATTGAGATGCTGAACAGTTATCACGATCGTGAAAGACTCACTCACGTACGGAACAAAAGCGATTGCACATTTGATGACCTTTTTTTAATGTGTGAAAACTTTTAACTTAGAGTACATGAAAATTATTTTTAAAAAGTTGAGTGAACACCTCTGAAAATTATATGACTTTTTTTGAAATGTGTGAACACTTCTTTTTTTTTCTGCAGGAAAACACTTCTTGAATTACAGGGGCATTTAAAAAAAATCATAAGCACTTTTTAAATTACACAAATGTATTTTAAAATAGATGAGAAAAATAAAGTACGAATTTTTGTAATTAAATGATTTTTAAAAAATATAGCCGCTTTTAATTCCATGGAGATTTTTTTTTCAAATACATATCCTTTGTGGAACCAGACTGCGCTGTTCAGCTGTGATCTGTTAGAAACCTTGCGACGTTGTGGAAGATTTCTGTTCGGTGTCATTTGGTTTTGCATTCTGGCTTTCTTGCCAACTACTCCCCCTGTCTGCAAACGTTGTGGAGTAATTGCCACTGTACTGCCCATCGGTCTGCTTGGAATATACTCCCCTGTCCCATAATATAAGAATGTTTTTGACACTATACTAGTGTAAAAAGTGTTCTTATATTATGAGACGGAGGGAGTACTAGTATATCTACAAATATGTTTCAGAGAAAATAGTTCTCTGTCAAGAAAATAACTTCATTTTCTGTTATAGAGAAATGCAGCTAGCAACGCTGAAGTAGTGGCCATTGTCAACGCATTGTAGACTAAAGTCACTGCACCATTGCTCAAACAGTTTCAGAGTTTTAGAACCGAGATGGCAAAGCAAATAGGTATCCTGTCAGGAGAACAAACCAAGTTTAAGTAGCAGGAACAAATGAACTACTGGGTTTTCCTGAACCCATATCTCTATGAAAGAAACTGGGTTCTAATGTTGTCGAGGTGGCGAAACTTCTGAAGAGGTCGACAGGAAGGCGACTTCTAGGGTTATCTCTCTACTCTGCATCGACATCCGCGTACCGCAGCGCCGCATGAGCTGAATTAGCAGAAAATTAGTTAAGCAGTTAGACGTCATGTGCCACAGGTACTGCAACAAGTCTAAATAAGAAGATCATAAAGGAAACTGATGAACAAAACCTCAAAACAATGCAATGTGCTGTGGGACAGAACCTGAATTTTGTCCACACGTTACTCGAAACAATTACAGTAGGCTAAAAAACAGAAATGATCATCTTCTCTGTGAAGCTGAACTAGGCAGACTGAACTCATTTGGGTTTTCTATCTAGTATTAAATTGAAGAACTGATGAATCATCTGAATCAAAGCACAGTAGCATCAAAACCAATAGTCTCCATATCTATTAGTTACTTTGAATCAGGAACTTTTAGTGATGTCTATGATCCGGCAGCAGTTCAGACTATTTCCAAGTCTTAACTCCTAACTGAAACAGAGTAGCAAAAGTTTCAGACTATTTCCAAATCGGTAAACTATTTTTCAGACTGCTGTAATTTCAGACTGTAAACAACTGCAAAATATCCGGACAAGTTTTCTGCGAAAGGAGGATAGTAGGAGGTTGAGGATATGGAGGGGCTCTCACCAGGCGACCCGACGATGACGACGATGATGTGGAGGGGCTGGAGGCTGCGGGGCAGGTCGACGACGAGTGGGAAAATGCGGCCATGACGAGGTCGGGGGCGTCCACGATTGCGATGTCGTTGTCGGCGAGCCACCTGGCCAGCTCGCTCCTCAGGCGGAACACGGACCTCCCACTGAAGATGAACGAGCCTTCGCTGAGGACGGCCCCGTCGTCGTCCAGCCACACGTACACGATCACCCGCGACGGCGATATGACGGCGGGGAGGGTAAGCTGCAGTTGAGTCGCAAAGAACCATCATCAGATCGAAGAACTCGAGAAATCAAAGAAACAGAGCGAAAGAAATTAACACGATCTCCAATCTTTGCGGTCAAATTCCGGTGCATGCTAGCAACATCCAAGAACCCAATTCGCGCATATCCGGGAAGAATCAAGAAGCGGGCATGGGATGGGACTCACCCAAGCCGGGCGTGGAAGGAGAGGCGTGATCTCCCTGGCGGGGATGTCCTCCACGACCCAGTGCATCATCGTGCTGAGGTTGCCGATGTCGTTGACGTCGACGTCGTCGACACTGGCGCCGTTGTTCCAGGGGCGGTACCTCCCGTTGGCGCGGAGGCAGCCGCCGTTGAAGTTGCGGAGGAAGACTTTGTCTCCGGATGCCGTCAGGACGGCCAGCCAGATCATTCCCTGTGCATCCGCCTCCGGATGGTCGTAGTTGCGCTGCTCGACGCAGTGCCCGCGGTGGCCCTGCGGCGCCGGCTCGTCCGTGGCGGCGAGGTAGCGACCGTAGGCGGCACTGTGGAGGAGCAGGTGCGGCACAAACGCCTCGGGGGGCTGGTACACGTGCACCGCCCAAGCCGCCTTCATCGACGCCCGGCGGTGGTGGAGGGAGACGCCATGTCCGTCGTCGTCGGCGTGCAGGTACGTGCCGAGCTCGCTGCTGCGCAGCCGCACGTGGTAGCCGTGATGGAACTGCTCCATCGGTCGCGTGTGATATGTGGTCTAGACCACATATCAAATGATGGAAATGTCAAAAAAATAAAATAAAATAAGTTTCCCATGTGATATGTGGTCTAGTTGTTGGGAAAATTTACAAATATGATTTTGGACTTTATTTACAAAATCTCTCTGGAATTTGTAAAATGGGCATAACTTTTGCATACGAACTCGGATTAAAAAGTTTTTTACATGAACAATCATCTACTCGAAAAGTTACATCCGATGGAGACCGCCTACGGCCTGTTTGCAAATTTGTAGAATCCTCAAATTCCAAAAGGAAAAAAAGTTATGCTCAAATTTCAGTTTTTTTAAATTTTCATTAAATCTGGTCAAACTATGGTCAAACTACTTATTCAAGAAGTATTAGTGTTACTAAATAATTATTCAAGAATATTAGTGTTATTAAATAATTATTTCAGTTTTTTTGAATTTTGGTCAAATCTGGTCAAACTATGGTCAAACTGTGGTCAAACTATGGTCAAACTACTTATTCAAGAAGTATTAGTGTTACTAAATAATAATTCAAGAATATTAGTGTTATTAAATAATTATTTCAGTTTTTTTGAATTTTGGTCAAATCTGGTCAAACTATGGTCAAAATGTGGTCAAACTATGGTCAAACTACTTATTCAAGAAATATCAGTGTTACTAAATAATTATTGCTTTTTAGAACAATAGTTCCAAATTCAAACAGTGAAATGTGTGACTTCATGCTCAAGCTAAACTCCTGAGGGTTAATAGGATTAACTTCTTACTATTGTTAGGAAAACAACGAGTGCAGACTTGGAAACGAGTGAGAATAGAACGTGGAAGTTAAGCGTGCTCAGGCTGGGAGAGTGGGAGGATGGGTGACCGTTCGGGAAGTTAGATGTTTTAGAATGATGAGGGGTGATTAGAGATTATATTGAGCAGTGATGAGGGCTGATTAGAGATTAGAGGTTAAAATAATTCAAAATTTTGAAAATAAAAAAAATTCAATTTTTTTAAAAAAAATTCAGAAAATTTCCTTTAGTACCGGTTGGTGTTACCAACCGGGACTAAAGGTGGACCTCCAGGCAGCGGCCACGTGGAGGGCCTTTAGTCCCGGTTCTGGTTTGAACCGGGACTAAAGGCCCTTTTTCTACTAGTGCGCCTACGCCTATCTTTTTTCCAACCTTAATGTACCGCTAGATCAAACTCATCTGCCGGCGGCGATTGGACATGTGCTATGGTAGTTGTCAGTGAAGGAAATATGCCCTAGAGGCAATAATAAAGTTATTATTTATTTCCTTATTTCATGATAAATGTTTATTATTCATGCTAGAATTGTATTAACCGGAAACATAATACATGTGTGAATACATAGACAAACAAAGTGTCACTAGTATGCCTCTACGGGTTTGAGAACTATGTAGACATGACCGAGACACGTCTCCGGTCAATAACCAATAGCGGAACCTGGATGCCCATATTGGCTCCCACATACTCTACGAAGATCTTTATCGGTCAAACCGCATAACAACATACGTTGTTCCCTTTGTCATCGGTATGTTACTTGCCCGAGATTCGATCGTCGGTATCTCAATACCTAGTTCAATCTCGTTACCGGCAAGTCTCTTTACTCGTTCCATAATACATCATCCCGCAACTAACTCATTAGTTGCATTGCTTGCAAGGCTTATAGTGATGTGCATTACCGAGAGGGCCCAGAGATACCTCTCCGACAATCGGAGTGACAAATCCTAATCTTGATCTATGCCAACTCAACAAACACGATCGGAGACACCTGTAGAGCACCTTTATAATCACCCAGTTATGTTGTGACGTTTGGTAGCACACAAAGTGTTCTTTCGGTATTCGGGAGTTGCATAATCTCATAGTCATAGGAACATGTATAAGTCATGAAGAAAGCAATAGCAACATACTAAACGGTCAAGTGCTAAGCTAACGGAATGGGTCAAGTCAATCACATCATTCTCTAATGATGTGATCCCGTTAATCAAATGACAACTCATCTCCATGGCTAGGAAACTTAACCATCTTTGATTCAACGAGCTAGTCAAGTAGAAGCATACTAGTGACACTCTGTTTGTCTATGTATTCACACATGTACTAAGTTTTCGGTTAATACAATTCTAGCATGAATAATAAACATTTATCATGATATAAGGAAATAAATAATAATTTTATTATTGCCTCAAGGTCATATTTCCCTCAGTCTCCCACTTGCACTAGAGTCAATAATCTAGTTCACGTCGCCATGTGATTTAACACCAATAGTTCACATCACCATGTGATTAACACCCATAGTTCACATCGTCATGTGACCAACACTCAATGGATTTACTAGAGTCAGTAATCTAGCTCACATCGCCATGTGATTAACACCCAAAGAGTACTAAGGTGTGATCATGTTTCGCTTGTGCGATAAATTTAGTCAACGGGCCTACCAAATTCAGATCCGTATGTATTTTGCAAATTTCTATGTCTACAATGCTCTACACGGAGCTACTTTAGCTAATTGCTCCCACTTTTAATATGTATCCGGATTTTGACTTAGAGTCATCCAGATCGGCGTCAAAGCTTGCATCGATGCAATCTTTACGACGAACTCTTTATCACCTCCATAACCGAGAAATATTTCCTTAGTCCTCTAAGGATAATTTTGACCGCTGTCCAGTGATCTACTCCTAGATCAAAATTGTACTCCCTTGCCAAACTCAGGGCCGGGTATACAATAGGTCTGGTACACATCATGGTATACTTTTTAGAACCTATGGCTGAGGCATAGGGAATGACTTTCATTCTCTCTCTATCTTCTGCCGTGGTCGTGCTTTGTGTCTTACTCAACTTCACACCTTGCAATGCAGGCAAGAACTCCTTCTTTGACTATTCCATTTTGAACTACTTCAAAAAACTTGTCAAGGTATGTACTCATTGAAAAAACTTATCAAGCATCTTGATCTATCTCTATAGATCTTGATGCTCAATATCTAAGCAGCTTCACCGAGGTCTTTCTTTCAAAAACTCCTTTCAAACACTCCTTTAATGCTCAATATGTAAGTAGCTTCACCGAGATGCTTGCACCAATCTATAGATGGATCGCTGGAGCTTGCACATTTAGTTAGCACCTTTAGGATCGACAAAACCTTCTGATCGCATCATATACAACTCTTCTTTAAGAAATCCATTAAGAAATGTAGTTTTGACATCCATTTGCCAGATTTCATAAAATGTGGAAATTTGCTAACATGATTCGGACAGACTTAAGCATCGCTACGAGTGAGAAAATCTCATCGTAGTCAACACCTTGAACTTTGTCAAAAAACCTTTTTCGACAAGTCTAGCTTTTTAGACAGTAACATTACCGTCAGCGTCAGTCTTCTTCTTGAAGATCCATTTATTCTCGATGGCTTGCCGATCATCGGGCAAGTCAACCAAAGTCCACACTTTGTTCTCATACATAGACCCCATCTCAGATTTCATGGCCTCAAGCCATTTTGCGGAATCTGGGCTCATCATCGCTTCCTCATAGTTCGTAGGTTCGTCATGGTCAAGTAACATGACCTCCAGAACAGGATTACCGTACCACTCTGGTGCGGATCTTACTTTGGTTGACCTACGAGGTTCGGTAGTAACTTGATCTGAAGTTACATGATCATCATCATTAGCTTCCTCACTAATTGGTGTAGGAATCACAGGAACAGTTTTCTATGATGAACCACTTTCCAATAAGGGAGAAGGTACAATTACCTCATCAAGTCCTACTTTCCTCCCACTCACTTCTTTCGAGAGAAACTCCTTCTCTAGAAAGGAACCATTCTTAGCAACGAATGTCTTGCCTTCGGATCTGTGATAGAAGGTGTACCAAACAGTCTCCTTTGGGTATCCTATGAAGACACATTTCTCCGATTTGGGTTCGAGCTTATCAGGTTGAAATTTTTTCACATAAGCATCGCAGCCCCAAACTTTAAGAAACGATAACTTTGGTTTCTTGCCAAACCACAATTCATAAGGCGTCGTTTCAACGGATTTAGACGGTGCCCTATTTAACGTGAATGCGGTCGTCTCTAAAGCATAACCCCAAAATGATAGGGGTAGATCAGTAAGAGACATCATAGATTGCACCATATCTAGTAAAGTACGATTACGACGTTCGGACACACCATTACGCTATGGTGTTCCGGGTGGCGTGAGTTGCGAAGCTATTCCGCGTTGTTTCAAATGAAGACCAAACTCGTAACTCAAATATTCTCCTCCGCGATCAGATCGTAGAAACTTTATTTTCTTGTTACGATGATTTTCCACTTCACTCTGAAATTCTTTGAACTTTTCAAATGTTTCAGACTTATGTTTCATCAAGTAGATATACCCATATATGCTCAAATCATCTGTGAAGGTGAGAAAATAACGATACCCACCGCGAGCCTCAACATTCATCGGACCACATACATCAGTATGTATGATTTCCAACAAATCTGTTGCTCGCTCCATTGTTCCGGAGAACGGCGTTTTAGTCATCTTGCCCATGAGGCATGGTTCGCAAGTACCAAGTGATTCATAATCAAGTGATTCCAAAAGTCCATCAGTATGGAGTTTCTTCATGCGCTTTACACCAATATGACCTAAACAATAGTGCCACGAACAAGTTGCACTATCATTATCGGGAAAATTTTGTTCTTGCCACTCTAGAGTTTGCCAATTTTCCTTATGCCACTCTAGATTTTGACATTTCACTTTTGCCACTCTTTGTTTTTGACAATTATCACAATTGCCATTCCCGTGGTAAAAGCAAAATTTTCAGAGTGGCAATTGTGATAATTGTCAAAAGCTAAGAGTGGCAAAAATGAAATAAAATTATTTTGCTTTTGCCATAGAATGCCAATTGTTATAATTGTCAAAAACTAAGAGTAGCAAAAGCGAAATGTCAAAATCTAGAGTGGCATAAGGAAAATTGGCAAAATCTAGAGTGGCAAAAACAAAATTTTCCCATCATTATCAACTCTGCATCTTTTGGCTTCAATATTATGAATATGTGTATCACTACTATCGATATTCAATATAAATAGACCACTCTTCAAGGGTGCATGACCATAAAAGATATTACTCATATAAATAGAACAATCATTATTCTCTGATTTAAATGAATAACCGTCTCACATCAAGCAAGATCCAGATATAATGTTCGTGCTCAACGCTGGCACAAAATAACAATTATTCAGGTCTAAAACTAATCTCGAAGGTAGATGTAGAGGTAGCGTGCCAACCGCGATCACATCGACTTTGGAACCATTTCCCACGCGCATCGTCACCTCGTCCTTAGCCAATCTTCGCTTAATCCGTAGTCCCTGTTTCGAGCTGCAAATATTAGCAACAGAACCAGTATCAAATACCCAGGTGCTACTGCAAGCATTAGTAAGGTACACATCAATAACATGTATATCACATATACCTTTGTTCACCTTTCCATCCTTCTTATCCGCCAAATACTTGGGGCAGTTTCGCTTCCAGTGACCAGTCCCTTTGCAGTAGAAGCACTCAGTCTCAGGCTTAGGTCCAGACTTGGGCTTCTTCACTTGAGCAGCAACTTGCTTGCCGTTCTTCTTGAAGTTCCCCTTCTTCCCTTTACCCTTTTTCTTGAAACTGGTGGTCATGTTGACCATCAACACTTGATGCTCCTTCTTGATTTCTACCTCCGCAGCCTTTAGCATTGCGAAGAGCTTAGGAATTGTCTTATCCATCCCTTGCATGTTATAGTTCATCATGAAGCTTTTGTAGCTTGGTGGCAGTGATTGAAGGATTCTGTCAATGACACTATCATTTGGAAGATTAACTCCCTGTTGAATCAAGTGATTGTTATACCCATACATTTTGAGTATATACACACTGACAGAACTATTCTCCTCCATCTTGCAGCTGTAGAACTTATTGGAGACTTCATATCTCTCAATCCGGGCATTTTCTTGAAATATCAACTTCAACTCCTGGAACATCTCATATGCACCATGAAGTTCAAAACGTCGTTGAAGTCCCGGTTCTAAGCCGTAAACCATGGCACACTGAACTATCGAGTAGTCATCAGCTTTGCTCTGCCAGACGTTCATAACTTCTGGCGTTGCTCCTGCAGCGGGTTTGGCACCTAGTGATGCTTCCAGGACGTAATTCTTTTGTGCAGCAATGAGGATAATCCTCAAGTTACGGACCCAGTCTGTGTAATTGCTACGATCATCTTTGAACTTAGCTTTCTCAAGGAATGCATTAAAATTCAGCGGAACAACAGCACGGGCCATCTATCTACAACAACATAGACATGAAAAATACTATCAGGTACTAAGTTCATGATAAATTAAAGTTCAATTAATCAAATTACTTAAGAACTCCGCTACCTCTTAAGCACTGCGTTGGTTTTCCCTTGAAGAGGAAAGGGTGATGCAGTAAAGTAGCGTAAGTATTTCCCTCAATTTTTGAGAACCAAGGTATCAATCCAGTAGGAGACCACGCTCAAGTCCCACACACCTATACAAACAAATAAGAACCTTGCAACCAACGCGATAAAGGGGTTGTCAATCCCTTCACGGCTACTTGCAAAAGTGAGATCTGATAGAGATGATAAGACAATATTTTTGGTATTTTTATGATAAAGATAAAACGTAAAGAAAGCAAAATAAACGGTAATAGAAATAACTTGTTGACGGGAGATTAATATAATGGAAAATAGACCCGGGGGCCATATGTTTCACTAGTGGCTTCTCTCAAGATAGCATAAGTATTACGGTGGGTGAACAAATTACTGTCGAGCAATTGATAGAATTGAGCATAGTTATGAGAATATCTAGGTATGATCATGTATATAGGCATCACGTCAGTGACAAGTAGATCGACTCCTGCCTGCATCTACTACTATTACTCCACACATCGACCGCTATCCAGCATGCATCTAGAGTATTAAGTTCATAAGAACGGAGTAACGCTTTAAGCAAGATGACATGATGTAGAGGGATAAACTCATGCAATATGATATAAACCCCATCTTTTTATCCTCGATGGCAACAATACAATACGTGTCTTACCCCCTACTGTCACTGGGATCGAGCACCACAAGATTGAACCGAAAGCTAAGCACTTCTCCCATTGTAAGAAAGATCAATCTAGTAGGCCAAACCAAACTGATAATTCGAAGAGACTTGCAAAGATAACCGATCATACATAAAAGAATTCAGAGGAGATTCAAATATTGTTCATAGATAATCTTGATCATAAACCCACAATTCATCAGATCTCGAGAAACACACCGCAAAATAAGATTACATCGAATAGATCTCCAAGAGAATCGAGGAGAACTTTGTATTGAGATCCAAAGAGAGAGAAGAAGCCATCTAGCTAATAACTGTGGACCCGAAGGTCTGAGGTAAACTACTCACACATCATCGGAGAGGCTATGATGTTGATGTAGAAGCCCTCCGTGATCGATGCCCCCTCCGACGGAGCACCAGAAAAGGCCCCAAGATGGGATCTCACGGGTACAAAAGGTTGCGGCGGTGGAAATAGGGTTTTGGCTCCTCCTATGATGTTTTCAGGGTATGTAGGTATATATGGGAGGAAGAAGTAGGTCGGTGGAGTATGAGGGGACCACGAGGGTGGAGGGCGCGCCCAGGGGGGTAGGTGCGCCCCCTTGCCTCGTGGCCTCCTTGTTGATTGCTTGACGTCCACTCCAAGTCCTCTGGATCACGTTTGTTCAGAAAATCACGTTCACGAAGGTTTCATTCCATTTGGACTCCGTTTGTTATTCCTTTTCTTCGAAACACTGAAATAGGCAAAAAACAGCAATTTGCGCTGGGCCTCCGGTTAATAGGTTAGTTCCAAAAATAATATAAAAGTGTATAATAAAGCCCATTGAACATCCAAAATAGATAATATAATAGCATGGAACAATAAAAAGTTATAGATATGTTGGAGACGTATCAAGCATTCCCAAGCTTAATTCCTGCTCGTCCTCGAGTAGGTAAATGATAAAAACAGAATTCTTGATGTGGAATGCTTCTTAGCATAATTTTCAATGCAATTATTTTTATTGTGGCATGAATATTTAGATCCGAAAGATTCAAGATAAAAGTTTAATGTTGACAGAAAAACAATAATACTTCAAACATGCTAACCAAGCAATTATGTCTTATCAAAATAACATAGCCAAAGAAAGCTCATCCGTACAAAATCATATAGTTAGGCCATGCTTCAATTTCGTCACACAAAACATTCTCATCATGCATAACCCCGATGACAAGCCGAGCAATTGCTTCATACTTTTTAACGCGCTCCAGCCTTTTCAACCCTTACGCAATACATGAGCGCAAGCCATGGATATAGCACTATGGGTGGAATAAAATATAATGATGGGGGTTATGTGAGAAGACAAAAAAGTAGAAAGTCTCACATTGACGCGGCTAATCAATAGGCTATGGAGGTGCCCATCAATTGATGTCAATGAGAGGAGTAGGGATTGCCATGCAACGGATGCACTAGAGCTATAAATATATGAAAGCTCAACAAAAGAAACTAAGTGGGCGTGCATCCAACTTGCTTGCTCACAAGGACCTAGGGCATTTTGAGGAAGCCCATCATTGGAATATACAAGCCAAGTTCTATAATGAAAAATTCCCACTAGTATATGAAAGTGACAACATAGGAGACTCTCTATCATGAAGATCACGGTGCTACTTTGAAGCACAAGTGTGGAAAAAGGATAGTAACATTGTCCCTTCTCTATTTTTCTCTCATTTTTTTCTTTTTTTCTTTTTGTTGGGCCTTCTCCTTTTTTTTTCTTTGGCCTCTTTTTTTTATTTAGTCCGGAATCTCATCCCGACTTGTGGGGGAATCATAGTCTCCATCATCCTTTCCTCACATGCGACAATGCTCTAATAATGATGATCATCACACTTTTATTACTTACAACTCAATACATAGAACAAAATATGACTCTATGTGAATGCCTCCAGCGGTGTACCGGGATACGCAATACATCAAGAGTGACATGTATAAAAAAATATGAAAGGTGGCTTTGCCAAAAATACGATGTCAACTACATGATCATGCAAAGCAATATGACAATGATGGAGCGTGTCATAATAAACGGAACGATGGTAAGTTGCATGGCAATATATCTCAGAATGGCTATGGAAATGCCATGATAGGTAGGTATGGTGGCTGTTTTGAGGAAGATATAAGGACGTTTATGTGTGATAGAGCGTATCATATCACGGGGTTTGGATGCACCGGCGAAGTTTGCACCAACTCCCAAGGAGAGAAAGGGCAATGCACGATACTGTAGAGGCTAGAAAATTGTGGAAGGTTGAGAGTGCGTATAATCCATGGACTCACATTAGTCATAAAGAACTCATATACTTATTGCAAAAGTTTATTAGCCCTCGAAGCAAAGTACTACTACGCATGCCCCTAGAAGGATAGATTGGTAGGAAAAGACCATTGCTCATCCCCGACCGCCACTCATAAGGAAAGCAATAAAAGAACACCTTATGTGTCAAAATTGTCACACAACTTTTACCATACGTGCATGCTACGGGACTTGCCAACCTTAACACAAGTATTTCTCAATTTCACAATTACTCAACTAGCACACTCTAATATTACCACCTTTATATCTCAAAACACTTATCAAGCATCAAACTTCTCATGATATTCAATGAACTCAATATGGAAGTTTTTATTATGCTCATCTTGGATGCCTATCACATTCGGATTAATTTCACATTTAAAGCAAATTACCATGCAGTTTAAGACTCTCAAAATAATATAATTGAAGCACGAGAGATCAATAATTTCTATAAAATAAAACCACCACTGTGCTCTAAAAGATATAAGTGAAGCACTAGAGCAAAAACTATATAGCTCAAAAGATATAAGTGAAGCACATAGAGTATTCTAACAAATTCCGAATCATGTGTGTCTCTCTCAAAAGGTGTGTACAGCAAGGATGATTGTGGTAAAATAAAAAGCAAAGACTCAAATCATACAAGACGCTCCAAGCAAAACACATATCATGTGGTGAATAAAAATATAGCCCCAAGTAAAGTTACCGATAGACGTAGACGAAAGAGGGGATGCCTTCCGGGGCATCCCCAAGCTTAGGCTTTTGGTTGTCCTTGAATTTTACCTTGGGGTGCCTTGGGCATCCCCAATCTTAGGCTCTTGCCAATCCTTGTTCCATAATCCATCATATCTTTACCCAAAACTTGAAAACTTCACAACACAAAACTTAACAGAAAATCTCGTGAGCTCCGTTAGCGAAAGAAAACAAAATACCACTTCAAGGTACTGTAATGAACTCATTATTTATTTATATTTATGTTAAACCTACTGTATTCCAACTTCTCTATGGTTTGTAAACTCTTTTACTGGCCATAGATTCATCAAAATAAGCAAACAACACACAAAAAACAGAACAGTCTGTAGTAATCTGTATCAAACGCAAACTTCCGGAACTCATAAAAATCTACCAAAATCGGAAGACCTAGATAATTTGTGTATTGATCTACTGCAATTGGAATCAGTATTTTATCACGTTCTGGTGATTTTTAACAATTGTTTTCGTGAACAAAAAGTTTCTGGAATTTTCAGCAAGATCAAATAACTATCATCCAAGAAGATCCTATAGGTTTAACTTGGCACAAACACAGATTAAAACATAAAAACACATCTAACCAGAGGCTAGGTCATAGATTTATTACTAAACAGAAATAAAAAGCAAGAAAATGAAAATAAAATTGGGCTGTCTCCCAACAAGCGCTATCGTTTAACGCCCCTAGCTAGGCATAAAAGCAAGGATATATCTAAGTATTGCAATCTTTGGTATTTATCTTTTTAGTGGAGTTAAACTCGAATCCGGGAGGTTCCTCACGTTTCCCTTCATACTCGGAGATTCTTAGATCTAGAGCATCCAACCGTTTGTTGCAAAGTGTAATCAAGGTATTCATGCGATTAAGGTTTCCTCCAACATTTTTAAGAGGTTCAAGAGATTTTTGCAATTCGCATAGTTTTTCTAAGATTTGGGTTCCCTCTTGAGTAAGAGTTAATCCCTTTTGTGGGGGAAGTACTTCTATCCCCTCTATAATTTCATAAGCAAAACTAGGATCAGTTTCAATAAAATTCCCTTTGGCGGCAAAATCAAGGAGTTGTCTATGTGATACGGTTAGCCCAACATAAAAATTGCGAAGTAAGACCTTGAAATCTCCCTCTATTGTGAAACCACGATAGGATTCAATCATCCTATACCAAGCATCTTTTAGATTTTCTCCTTGTTTTTGTTTGAAGTGAAGAACTTCGAACTTGGGAGACAAAGGAGTAGATAAAGGACTAGCCATAACGACGAAGCAAGCGAGAAAGAGGCGGACGGAAAAGAGGGCGAATAAAACAGCAAGGGAGAAGTAGGGGAGAGGATAACGAGAGGCAAATGACAAATAATGTAATGCGAGGGATAAGAGTTTGTTATAGGTACTTGGTATGTCTTGACTTGTGCGTAGACTCCCCGGCAACGGCGCCAGAAATCCTTCTTGCTACCTCTTGAGCACTGCGTTGATTTTCCCTTGAAGAGGAAAGGGTGATGCAGTAAAGTAGCGTAAGTATTTTCCTCAGTTTTTGAGAACCAAGGTATCAATCCAGTAGGATACCACACTCAAGTCCCACGCACCTACACAAACAAATAAGAACCTTGCAACCAACGCGATAAAGGGGTTGTCAATCCCTTCACGGCCACTTGCAAAAGTGAGATCTGATAGAGATGATAAGATAATATTTTTGGTATTTTTATGACAAAGTCACAAAGATAAAAAGTAAAGAAAGCAAAATAAATGATAATGGAAATAACTTGTTGACGAGAGATTAATATAATGGAAAATAGACCCGGGGGCCATAGGATTCACTAGTGGCTTCTCTCAAAATAGCATAAGTATTACGGTGGGTGAACAAATTACTGTCGAGCAATTGATAGAATTGAGAATAGTTATGAGAATATCTAGGTATGATCATGTATATAGGCATCACGTCCGTGATAAGTAGACCGACTCCTGCCTACATCTACTACTATTACTCCACACATCGACCGCTATCCAGCATGCATCTAGAGTATTAAGTTCATAAGAACGGAGTAACGCTTTAAGCAAGATGACATGATGTAGAGGGATAAACTCATGCAATATGATATAAACCCCATCTTTTTATCCTCGATGGCAACAATACAATACGTGTCGTTTCCCCTACTGTCACTGGGATCGAGCACCGCAAGATTGAACCCAAAGCTAAGCACTTCTCCCATTGCAAGAAAGATCAATCTAGTAGGCCAAACAAAACTGATAATTCGAAGAGACTTGCAAAGATAACCAATCATACATAAACGAATTCAGAGGAGATTCAAATATTGTTCATAGATAATCTTGATCATAAACCCACAATTCATCGGATCTCGACAAACACACCGCAAAAGAAGATTACATCGAATAGATCTCCAAGAGAATCGAGGAGAAATTTGTATTGAGATCCAAAGAGAGAGAAGAAGCCATCTAGCTAATAACTATGGACCCGAAGGTCTGAGGTAAACTACTCACACATCATCGGAGAGGCTATGGTGTTGATGTAGAAGCCCTCCATGATCGATGCCCCCTCCGGCGGAGCGCCGGAAAAGGCCCCAAGATGGGATCCCACGGGTACAGAAGGTTGCGGCGGTGGAAATAGGGTTTTGGCTCCTCCTATGATGTTTTCGGGGTACGTAGGTATATATAGGAGGAAGAAGTAGGTCGGTGGAGCTACGAGGGGCCCACAAGGGTGGAGGGTGCGCCCAGGGGGGTAGGCGCGCCCCTGGCTCGTGGCCTCCTCGTTGATTGCTTGACGTGCACTCCAAGTCCTCTGGATCACGTTTGTTCAGAAAATCACGTTCCCGAAGGTTTCATTCCGTTTGGACTCCGTTTGATATTCCTTTCCTTCGAAACACTGAAATAGGCAAAAAACAACAATTTGGGTTGGGCCTCCGGTTAATAGGTTAGTCCCAAAAATAATATAAAAGTGTATAATAAAGCCCATTGAACATCCAAAACAGATAATATAATAACATGGAACAATCAAAAATTATAGATACGTTGGAGACGTATGAAACTCCCACTTAGATAGACATCCCTCTAATCATCTAGGTGATCACGTGATCCATATCAACTAAACCATGTCCGATTGTCACGTGAGATGGAGTAGTTTTCAATGATGAACATCACTATGTTGATCATATCTACATATGATTCACGCTCGACCTTTCGGTCTCAGTGTTCCGAGGGCATATCTGCATATGCTAGGGTCGTCAAGTTTAACCCGAGTATTCTGCGTGTGCAAAACTGGCTTGCACCCGTTGTATGTGAACGTAGAGCTTATCACACCCGATCATCACGTGGTGTCTCGGCACGACGAACTTTCGCAATGGTGCATACTCAGGGAGAACACTTATACCTTGAAATTTAGTGCTACCGTCGATCTAAGCAAAATAAGATGCATAAAAGATAAACATCACATTCAATTGATATAAGTGATATTATATGGCAATCATCATCTTGTGCCTTTGATCTCCATCTCCAAAGCACCATCATGATCACCATTGTCACTAGCGCGACACCTTGATCTCCATCGTAGCATCGTTGTCGTCTCGCCAACTATTGCTTCTACGACTATCGCTACCGCTTAGTGATAAAGTAAAGCAATTACATGGCGATTATATTTCATACAATAAAGCGACAACCATATGGCTCCTGCCACTTGCCGATAACCCGGTTACAAAACATGATCATCTCATACAATAAAATTTAGCATCATGTCTTGACCATATCACATCACAACATGTCCTGCAAAAACAAGTTAGACATCCTCTACTTTGTTGTTGCAAGTTTTACGTGGCTGTTACGGGCCGAGCAAGAACCGTTCTTACCTACGCATCAAAACCACAACGATATTTTGTGAAGTATGTGCTGTTTTTACCTTCACAAGGACCGGGCGTAGCCACATTCGATTCAACTAAAGTTGGAGAAACCGACACTCGCCAGCCACCTGTGTGCTAAGAACGTCGGTAGAACCAGTCACGCGTAAGCGTACACGTAATGTCGGTCTGGGCCGCTTCATCCAACAATACCGCCGAATCAAAGTATGACATGCTGGTAAGCAGTATGACTAGTATCGCCCACAACTCACTTGTGTTCTACTCGTGCATATAACATCTACGCATAAACCTGGCTCGGATGTCACTGTTGGGAAACGTAGTAACACTACAAAAAAAAGACACATCCGTGACATTTTGGGCCGAACGAATTTTATCTTCTGTCATACATATGACACTTCTATGACGATAATTGTGACAAAACCCGGTATCATCATAGATGTGGTGGGCTCCTACTTCTATGACAAAAAATCATGATAGAAAATGGTCTTTTCGTCCTGGGCGGGCCGGAGACGCAGCTGCATGACATTCTTTGGGCCGTCCATGACGGAAAAAACCGTGGTAGAAGCGAGGGGGAGGAAAATTTCAGGGAGTTTCCGGTTACGGTGGGAGGTCGGGGGCCGAGCGATGCACGTTTCTCTCGTACATGTACGTGTGTGTGTGCGAGGCGTTGGCTCTAACTGAACCCGAGCGAGGCGTCGGGCTCTAACTGAACCCGAGCGATTGCACTGCAGGCTATGCGTTACTGAACCCGAGTGATCGATCGATGGCTGTTAACTGAACCCGATCAAGCGATTCCTTTGCTACTGCTGCTAACTGAAGCCGATCGATTGGATGAACAGTGAGCGTTGCGCACGGGAGGGGGGGGGGTTTGGTTGAACAGTGAGCGGTGGCGTTGCCTCTGGATGAACAGGACCCCGTGGTGTGGAGGGCTGGATGAACAGTAGATGGTGGAGGGGTGCCCGTGGAGGGGTGGTTGAACAGTAGCCGGTGGAGTAGCGCGCGGTGGAGGCTGGATGAACAGGAGCCCGTGGAGGAGGTTGACGGTAGCCCGTTGAGGTTGGAGGAGTGATACGTCTCCAACGTATCTATAATTTTCGATTGCTCCATGCTATATTATCTATTGTTTTGGACTATATTAGGCTTTATTTTCCACTTTTATATTATTTTTGGGACTAACCTATTAACCGGAGGCCCAGCCCAGAGTTGCTGTTTTTTGCCTATTTCAGTGTTTCGGAGAAACAGAATATCAAACTGAGTCCAAACGGAATGAAACCTTCGGGAACATGATTTTCTCATCAGATAAGACCCAGGAGACTTGGACCCTCCGTCAAGAAAGCCACGAGGCGGTCACGAGGGTGGAGGGCGCGCCCCTTCCTCGTGGCCCCCCTGAAGCTCCACCGACGTACTTCTTCCTCCTATATATACCTACGTACCCACAAACGATCAGATACAGAGCCAAAAACCTAATTCCACCGCCGCAACCTTCTGTACCCACGAGATCCCATCTTGGGGCCTGTTCTGGAGCTCCGCCGGAGAGGGCCATCATCACGGAGGGCTTATACATCATCCTAGCCCCTCCGATGAAGTGTGAGTTGTTTACCTCAGACCTTCGGGTCCATAGTTATTAGCTAGATGTCTTCTTCTCTGTTTTTGGATCTCAATACAATGTTCTCCCCCTCTCTCGTGGAGATCTATTTGATGTAATCTTCTTTTTGCGGTGTGTTTGTTGAGACCGATGAATTGTGGGTTTATGATCAAGTCTATCTATGAATAATATTTGAATCTTCTCTGAATTCTTTTATGTATGATTGGTTATCTTTGCAAGTCTCTTCGAATTATCAGTTTGGTTTGGCCTACTAGATTGGTTTTTCTTGCCATGGGAGAAGTGCTTAGCTTTGGGTTCAATCTTGCGGTGTCCTTTTCCCAGTGACAGAAGGGGCATCAAGGCACATATTGTATTGTTGCCATTGAGGATAACAACATGGGGTTTTTATCATATTGCGTGAAACTATCCCTCTACATCATGTCATCTTGCTTAAGGCGTTACTCTGTTTTTAACTTAACTAGCGATGTTACCCGCGCACATGCGCGGCTAGATCTCTATTTGTAATTTTTGTATTTACACTGGTGGAAAAAGGGCCTTTGGTCGCGGTTCGCAACTGCCATTAGTCGCGGTTGCGCAACCGCGACCAAACAGGCGGGACTAAAGGCTCCACCCTTTAGTCGCGGTTGCTTAAGAACCGCGACTAAAGGCCCGTCCACGTGGGCGCCAGGTGGCCGTCGGGGCGGAGGACTTTTAGTCGCGGTTCTTCTGGCCAACCGCGACTAAAGACCGCCGCAGGTTTAGGGTTTTAGCCCCCCCCTAAACCTGCCCCCCCCCAAACCTGTTTTCTGTTTAATTTGTATTGTTTTATTTCTTTTATGCTTTATTTTAATTTTGAAGGGGTTTCACATATTCTACGCTACTACATACATGCATATGATTGTACAATTTCAAACAAATTTGAAATTAGAACCAAAAAGAATTCAAGAGGAATATACAGTATATATTAAATATCATCGGATGACCATATACAATTTTGAACAAGTTTCCATACATAATTTAAGGCATATAAAGTTCTACGTCCTCGTAATGGTGTTCTCCTTTAGGATGGAGGACTTCCCTCCTGAACCATCCAGCTAGTTCCTCTTGAAGTGGTCGGAAGCGAGCTTCTGGACTAAGCATCATCCGGAGGTTATTCCTCTGAGCATTGGTATCACTCGGAACCCGCTCAGAGGTGTATCTCCGGATCATCTCACAGACATAGTATCCACATAGATTGGTCCCCGCTAGCTGAATATCCCCAGCATTCTTAGCCTTTGACTTTTTGAATTCTAGCTCTTTTTTGAATTCACCGACCTTTGTATCTACGAACTGTCTCCAAACCCTACGAGGCAAAGAAAATTAAATGAACAAGAGAGTTATTAGTTACTTGATATTAGGAAATGAACGAAATAGGCCGATCGATATAGAGCGCAAATGAATGAAAATAATTACTTCTGCATCATTTTTCTCAGGTCGCCCCAAAGCTTTGGATCCATATTCAGAGAGTCGTGGACGAGACATTCTGAGGTGTCAACTTTAATTACTAGCAGAATCCAGTGGAACCTGCGGACACGATACATGCACAGTACGTCATGCATAACTCATCGATTAGCCGGCCACATACCATGCATGGAGTAAACAAAAGAGAATGTGCTCAAGACAGAAACACTCACCCAAAATGGTAAGGAAATAGAATATCACTTTTGAGTTCCTGCTTTGTAAGAAACTGCCACAGGTCTGCCTCCATGTCGTCGGGGTGATGCCGCAACACATATCCATTAACGATGTGTGGGTCAATGAACCCAACATCATTGATGTTCCTTACTCTGCATTCCTTAATCTTCATTCTGCATGTATAATAGCGGACACAACAATATAGTTAGGACATATATGTAGTGCAGGCAATATGAACGAGATGGGGTAGAAATAAATCACTTACAGAATGTAGCAACTGATGATAGATTTGTCGAGCTCGCGCAGATTGAAAAGCTGGAACAATTCACTCAGATGAATTTGTACATAGTAATGTTTGAAGTGATGCTCATATCTAACTTCCGCATAAATATATTCGTTGGCGTTTTTATTTTTTATGTAACCCTTGTACCATTTCAGCAGACCTTTCATTTGTGGAGGTAGATCCTGTTCCTGCGCAGGCTCGACGAGAGGCCCATTCTTCACATATGTAATTACTACCTCCTTCACTGGCGCCTCATCAAGGCCTAACAGTTCACGAAGAGTAATACCTAAGTTGGCCGCTTGTTCTCTGGCACTCGTTGCAGTCAATCCAAGTGCTGCCGCAGCTGCTATGATATCGGGGTCATCCGGACCGGCGGCTTTCACTATAAGCGGGGCAATCGATTGTTTACTTTGTTCCCCGAGCTGGGCAACTCGTTTACTTTGTTCCGGATCGGGGTCATCCGCCCGCCCTTTCTTCTCCTTCAACATGAGTGCCTGCCTACGAAGTTCACGTGCATAGTCCTCAGGCAGATTCTTCGCGGCTTGGGACGGTGTGCTCAAAAATGACTTAGCCCACTTCTTTTGCTCATCAGAAAATACTGGCTTGGGCTCGGGCTCTCTTTTCTTCTTGCAGTCCGCCTTCCATTTCTCAAGATCAGCAGCCGCGGCCGCGGCAGTTTCCTCGGCACTACGTTCCCAAGGCCTTGTGGGGAGAGGCTTCAGTGATGGCTCCGGTACCTTTGTGGTCTTAGGCACATAAGGGTCCGGGTTAATAATCCAGGACTGCTTCTGCTTCTTTGCCAGAGGTGGATTGGGGGGCGGCGTCTGATCACCCGCCGGACGAGGACTGGGGGGCGGCGTCTGATCACCCGCCGGACGTTGTGGACTGGGAGGCGTCGGCTGACGTGACGGAGGTGTAGGTGAACCGCCACCACCACCACCACCACCACCACCGCCACCGCCACCACCACCACCGTAGGGGGGTGGACTTGTTGTCCTTGGCGCCTCGCCTGGAAACTTGATAAACTTCTTTTGCCATAGAATGAAATGACGCTTGACATCTCCAAGTCTTTTCTCCCCTTCAGGTGTAGCAATGTCAATCTCCAGGTCCTCAAACCCTTGGACTATGTCCTCCACCGTGACACGAGCATAGCCATCTTGAATGGGGTTGTTGTGGTGGAGTGCTCCAGGTAAACATGGTAAAGCACTGCCGATGGCTACCTTCATGGACATGTTCCCGATAGGATAATACAGATGACATTCTTTCCTCTCCTTTATATCGTCCACGGGGTAGCGAGGAGGCTCCGGTGCAGTAATTTCGACCACCAGAGGCTCCGGTGCAGTAATTTCGATCGTCGGTGCATCTGCACCAGCCGGTGGGGCCTCCGTGGAAGCCACGCTGCTTCTCCGCTGCTGGCTATCGAGATCCGCTGGATGATCTTCATGCTGCGCCCAAGCTGCATCTCTTTCGGCTACTAGTACACTCACGGTTTTCTTCATCACATCCATTTCCGATGCCAACCGCGCCACAACATCTGCTTCCCGATCCATCTTTCTCTTACGGCTTCTGTAACCGTATGGGTCATCGTTCTGGGGGAACCCTATTTTCCACGGAATGTGCCCCATGCCTCGTACACGTCCTCCGTGTTCAGGATTCCCGAGGGCTTTTGTCAGTGCGTCATTCTCTCTGTTGAACTTGATCTTCCCCTCTTGAGCATCCCTCATTGCGTCAATAAGGGCTTGGGTGGGTTTCATTATTTTGCCCTGGTAAACACACTCCCCTGTCTCCGGGTTCAGCGTTCCCCCATGCCCGTACCACCAGCTTTTGGCCCTTGGGTCCCATCCCTCCGTACCTGGACGGATTCCTCGCGCCCTCAGCTCGTTCTCCATCTTCTCCAACCTAGGCTGCCAAAGGCGATACCCTCCTGGCCCCATAATATGATTGTACTCCTTCTTAGCCGCATTTTCCTTATTTTTTTTCGATATTTGAATGAACTGCTCCGATTTCTTTTGCTTCACAAATTCTGGCCAATCATGTTTCAGTTTCTCATATTGTCCTTTGAAATCCGGAGTCTTGTTCTGCTTGACAAAGTCATGGTTTAGATTTTGCCTGAATTTCCGGAATGCGTCGGCCATCTTATGAAGAGCGAACTATTTGACTAGCCTCCTCCTCTCCTTGTTTTCCTCAATCTTGTTACCCTCCTCATCGAATTTGTTGTATTCCGGAGGTAGAACGAAATGTTCCATAAGCTTCTTGAAGCAATCTTTTTTTGTTCTCTTATCGAAAAAAGTGAAACCAGCAATTCGTGCCTTCTTTGGCTCATTCCACTCCTGGACGGTGATCGAGACGTTGTCTCTAACAACGGCTCCGCATTGGCTGACAAACTTGATAGCGTTCTTGCGGGGCTCCAGCGGCCTGCCGGTTGCACTGTCGACAACCTCGATGGTGCATGTTTCCCCTTGTTTCATCGTCTTGGTTGCGCCACGCTTTGACGACGTACTCGATTGTTTCGACGATCCGGCCGAGGGCTAAAATAAGAAAGAGAGTCGCGCCCGTTAGTACACACATATTTATTCAAATCAGTTAGTTTGTATCACCAGAGGCTCAATGTATATATATACCTCGGCGCCGGAGGTGGTTGCTACTTCCATTTGAAGATCGTCGTTTATCGACGTTTGTTCGGCATCATCTTGCTGACGGCGCCCTTCATCTTCACCATCAAGGTTCAGATAAGAAGAGACATCATCTTCTTCTTGTCCGGTCGGCACATATTGAATATCGCCGTTTATGATGCCGAACATATGTGCTTCACCGTCCGGATCATAGTTGTCCATAATCGGGTCAGCTCTATCGTCCGCCATTATGTCAGTCCTGAAAACATGTAGTAAAAACAAATTAATTAAGTGAAGAAGGGGGGCGGTGGCGGTGGCGGTGGCGAAAGGGCGGTGGCAAAAGGAGGGGGCGAGGAAGGGGTGGGAGAGGGTGTCGTGGTAGAGCGCGAGACGGGGCGGCAGACGACGGCGTCACGGAGAGGGAGGCGAGGACAACACACATGTATAACCCTCGCCATTTGGTTAATTATCAAATTTTACGGTTTTTTGTTAATTATCAAGTTTTAAGTTACTTTTTTTCTTCTTCCTTTTTCTTTCTTCTTTCTTTTGGTTTTCATTTGGTTTTCATTTTTTTTCTTCTTCCTTCTTCTTTCTTTCTTCTTCTTCCCTTTCTTCTTCTTTCTTTCTTCTTCCCTTTCTTCTTCTTTCTTCTTCTTTCTTTCTTCTTTCTTTCTTCTTCTTCCTTTTCTTCTTATTCCTTTCTATTCTTTCTTTCTTCTTCTTTCCTTTTTCTTTTTTCTTTCTTTCTTCTTCTTCCTTTCTTCTTCCTTTCTTCTTCTTTTTTTCTTCTTCCTTTTTCTTTCTTCTTTCTTTTGGTTTTCATTTGGTTTTTATTTGGTTTTTATTTGGTTTTCATTTTTTTTCTTCCTTTTTCTTTCTTGTTTTTTCTTTTTTTCTTCTTCCTTTTTTTTCTTCTTTCTTTTTTTCTTCTTCCTTTGTTTTTCTTCTTCCTTTCTTTTTTCTTCTTTCTTTTTCTTTCTTGTTTTTTTTTCTTTCTTCCTTTTTCTTTCTTCTTCCTTTGTTTTTCTTCTGTTTTTTTGTTTTCTTTTGTTTTTTCTTCTGTTTAATTTGTTTTTCTTTCTTCTTCTTCCTTTTTCCTTTTTCTTTTTCTTCTTCTTCTTTTTCCTTAAGCAGGGTCGGCCGGCGCCGGCCAGCAGGCGGACGGCAGGGCGCGCGACAGGCGGCGGGCGGCAGGGCGTCGGACGGCGGGCGGCAGGGCGGCGGGCGGCGCGCGGAGGACGGCAGGCAGGGCCAGCGCGGGCGGCGGGCGCGGCGGGCGGCGGGCGGCAGGGCGTCGGGCGGCGGGCAAGGGCAGGCACGGGCGGAGGCGGCGCTCACTGGGGACAGGGGGCGGCGGCGCGCAGGGCTTCGGCGTCGGGGCAGGGCTTCGGCGTCGGCGTCGGCGTCGATCGGCGTCGGGGAAGCGGCGTGCAGGGCTTCGGCGTCGAGAGAGAGGAGAATGGGAAGTGGCAAAACTGCCAAGTGTAGTATTTATAGACGCACCTTTAGTCGCGGTTGGTGTGGCGGACCGCGACTAAAGCCTAGCTTTAGTCGCGGTCCGCCACACCCACCGCGACTAAAGGCTAGCTTTAGTCGCGGTCCGCCACACCAACCGCGACTAAAGGGTTTTGGCGCCGCTTCGTTCCCGCGCAGGAAGAGCCTTTAGTCGCGGTTGGTGTGGCGGACCGCGACTAAAGGCTAGCTTTAGTCGCGGTCCGCCACACCAACCGCGACTAAAGGTCTGTGCTGACACTGGCGCGGTGCGGTGGGATGTTTAGTCCCACCTCGCTAGCCGAGAGGCTTCGACAGTGGTTTATAAGCGCGGCTGCGCTGACCACTTCGAGCTCCTCTCAAATGCAGGCTTATGGGCCTATTCTGTTACTACTAGCCTGTGGGCCTATTGGGCCTTCCTGCGGGCCTGAATCCTGGCCCAATAATGGGTTTCTAGTCGTATTCAGGCCGTGGTGGCCCAGTAGGTGGCATACTTTTTATTTTTTGCCTGTTTTTTGTTTTCATTTTTGCTTTATTTATTTTGTTTTGTTTCTACTTACAACAAAAAACTTATTTATTTTATTTTATTTTGTTTCTAATTACTTATTTATTTTACTTTATGATAATTATTTTTGCTATTAAAGTTTCTAATTACTTATTTATTTATGTTATTAAAATCTTAAAAATACAATTATATATACAAAAAATCAGAAAATAAAACTAATTCATTTTAAATTCTTGTTTTTCTTCTGTTTTTTTCTTCCTTTTTTCTTCTGTTTTTTTCTTCCTTTTTCTTGTTTTTCTTCTTTTTTTTCTTCCTTTCTTCCCTTTTCCTTTTTTCTTCTGTTTTTCTTCTGTTTGTTTTTTTCTTATGTTTTTCTTCTGTTTGTTTTTTCTTCTGTTTTTCCTTTTTTCTTCTGTTTGTTTTTTTCTTCTGTTTTTCCTTTTTTCTTCTGTTTTTTTCCTTTTTCCTTCTTTCTTCTTCTTCCTTTTTCCTTTTAAAATCAGAAAAATAAAACTAATTCATTTTAAAATCTTAAAAATACAATTATATAATGCTTGGGTCAGTGACCAAATATAGTTCATCGACCAAATACAAAGTTTGGTACAATAAATTATTACACATCAATTCTTCCCTTGTGTCCCTGCTTGCTTACGATTGTGCCGTATCCATGGAGCATCCTCATCATTTAACTTAATGCTTGGGTCGGTGTTCACTTTGAAGGGCGGAATTTCAGCAAACATATTATAATCTTCTGACATGTCTGTCTTGTCCTCCACTCCCACGATGTTTCTTTTCCCTGAAAGAACAATGTGGCGCTTTGGATCATCGCATGATGTACTGATCGTTTTCTTATCTTTCCGTTTCCTCGGTTTGCTACTCATGTCCTTCACATAGAAAACCTGAGCGACATCTTTCGCTAGGACGAATGGTTCGTCAAGGTAACCAAGATTGTTGAAATCCACCATTGTCATTCCGTATTGCTGGTCCACCTTTACCCCACCTCCTGTTAGCTTGAACCATTTGCACCGGAACAAAGGGACCTTAAAGGAGGGTCCATAGTCAAGTTCCCATATCTCCTCTATGTAACCATAATATGTGACCTTTTGCCCATTCTCGGTTGCTGCATCAAAGCGGACACCACTGTTTTGGTTGGTGCTCTTTTTATCTTGGGCGATCGTGTAAAATGTATTCCCATTTATCTCGTACCCTTGGAAAGTCGTTATAGTCGAAGATGGTGTCTTGGCCAACATGTACAGCTGATCTACAACATCATTGTCATTCATTAAATGTTTTCTCAACCAACTGCCGAAAGTCTCCATGTGGGCCTTCCTAATCCAGGATTCAGGCTTCCCCGGGTTGTCCGAGCGTAAAATATTCTTGTGTTTCTCAAAGTACGGAGCCACCAAGCTGGAATTGGTCAGTACAGTGTGGTGTGCTTCAGTCAGAGAATGGCCGTCCATACATATCGTTGATTTCCTTCCGATCGTGCCTTTTCCACTTAGTCTCCCCTCGTGCCGCGATCGAGGAAGGCCAATCGGCTTAAGGTCAGGAACAAAGTCAACACAAAACTCAATTACCTCCTCATTTCCATAGCCCTTGGCGATGCTTCCTTCTGGCCTAGCACGGTTACGAACATATTTCTTTAATACTCCCATGAACCTCTCGAAGGGGAACATATTGTGTAGAAATACAGGACCGAGAATGAAAATCTCTTCGACTAGGTGAACCAGGAGGTGCGTCATAATATTGAAGAAGGATGGCGGGAACACCAACTCGAAACTGACAAGACATTGGACCACATCGTTCTGTAACCGTGGTAGATCTTCTGGATTGATTACCTTCTGAGAGATTGCATTAAGGAATGCACATAGCTTCACAATGGCTACTCGAACATTTTCCGGCAGGAGCCCCCTCAAAGCAATCGGAAGCAATTGCGTCATAATCACGTGGCAGTCGTGAGACTTCAGGTTTTGGAACTTTTTATCCGCCATGTTTATTATTCCCTTTATATTGGACGAGAATCCAGACGGGACCTTCATACTGCTCAGGCATTCAAAAAAGATGACCTTCTCTTCTTTGGTCAGAGCGTAGCTGGCACGACCTTGAAACCATTCCGGATGCCGGTCATCAGGGTCTTTCAAACGTTGCTGGTCCTGCCGTGCTTCCTTTGTATCATTTGTCTTCCCATACACGCCCAAGAAGCTTAGGAGGTTCACGCAAATATTCTTCGTAACGTGCATCACGTCGATTGCAGAGCGGACTTCTAGGACTTTCCAATATTCTAGCTCCCAGAATATAGATTTCTTCTTCCACATGGCTGCGTGCCCGTCAGCTCCCTTCGGAACTGATTGTCCGCCAGGACCCTTTCCAAAGATGACTTTCAAATCCTTGACCATATCAAATACCTCAGCACCAGTGCGTTCTGCAGGCTTCGGCCGGTGATCTGCCTTGCCGTTGTAATGCTTGCCTTTCTTTCTTACTGGATGAATTTTTGGAAGAAATTGACGATGCCCAAGGTACACGTTCTTCTTACAATTTGGCAAATGTACACTTTCAGTCTCATGTAAGCAGTGCGTGCATGCATTGTATCCTTTATTTGACAGTCCCGAAAGGTTACTAAGAGCAGGCCAATCGTTGATGGTTACGAAAAGCAACGCTCGTAGGTCAAATTCCTCTTGTTTGTGCTCATCCCACACACGGACACCAGGGCCCCACAGCTGTAAAAGTTCATCAACTAATGGCCTTAGGTACACATCGATGTCGTTGCCGGGTTGCTTAGGACCTTGGATGAGCACTGGCATCATAATGAACTTCCGCTTCATGCACAACCAAGGAGGAAGGTTGTAGATGCATAGAGTCACGGGCCAGGTGCTATGGCTGGAGCTCTGCTCGCCAAAAGGATTCATGCCATCTGTACTTAGACCAAATCTTATGTTCCTTGCGTCAGCTGCAAAATCTTTGAACTCTCTGTCGATCTTTCTCCATTGCGTTCCATCTGCGGTGTGTCTCAACTCCCCGTCCGACTTACGGTCCTCTTTGTGCCATCGCAACAACTTGGCATGCTCTTTGTTCCTGAACAGACGTTTCAACCGTGGTATTATAGGAGCATACCACATCACCTTGGCGGGAACCCTCTTCCTGGGTTTCTCGCCCTCAACATCGTCACCAGGGTCATCGCCTCTGATCTTATAACGCAATGCAGTGCATACCGGGCATTCATTCAAATTCTCGTATTCACCGCGGTAGAGGATGCAGTCGTTGATGCATGCATGTATCTTCAGAACCTCTAAACCTAGAGGGCAGACAACCTTCTTTGCTTCGTACGTACTGGCGGGCAACTCGTTATTCTTTGGAAACATATTCTTCAACATTTTCAGCAAGTTTTCAAATGCCGAGTCAGCTACACCTGCCTGTGCCTTCCATTTCAGCAAATCCAGTGTGCAGCCCAGCTTTTTCAGACCATCATCGCATCCGGGGTACAACGACTTTCTGTGATCCTCTAACATGCGATCCAAATTCTCCCTCTCCTTTTCAGTTTCGCAGCGTCTCCGTGCATCAGCAATGGTCCGACCAAGATCATCAACGGTCTCATCACGTGCCTCTTCTTCACCTTCACCTTCCCCTTCACCTTCCCCTTCACCTTCCCCTTCACCTTCAGCATCCTCCATGAAAGTATCACCGAAATCAGCAAGATAGCTTTCATCGATGAAATCATCCCCTTCTTCATCTTCTTCCATTATAACCCCTCTTTCTCCATGCTTGGTCCAACAATTATAGCTTGGCATGAAACCGTGCCGAAGCAGGTGCAGGTGAACTTCTCTTGAGGAAGAGTAACCCTTCTGATTCTTACAGTCAACACATGGACAGATAACAAAACCCTTCTGCTTGTTCGCATTAGCCACTACGAGGAAATCTTTCAAACCCGTAGTGAACTCGCGGGAGAGTCGGTTACCGTACATCCATTGCCGATTCATCTGCATTATTATAATATAAAATATATAATTAACCATCATGCATTTGTTAAACTAACTAGCTATAAACAATAGAAATTAAACAATGAACAACACACATGCATATTTAATCAATGACACACATGCATGAAAGGTTCAAGTTGCTAACCGCGATCGAGGAGGAAAAAAATGAATGAGGAACCTCAAGTGTGGCTCTTGGGGCATTTCATCAAACACCTTGTGTGCATAAGAGGAACCAAAAGCAAACCTACACCCCCTTGTGAAGCTTGTGAAGAGAAGTGGCACCAAATGGCTAAGTGAGTGTGCTGAACTGGTATATATAGGGGAGGAGATTTAGTCGCGGTTGGCCTGGCCAACCGCGACTAAAGGCCTTTGGGCACCTTTAGTCGCGGTTGGCCTGGCCAACCGCGACTAAAGCCCCTCACGTGCACCAGCTGGCCACCGAGCGCCCTGGGCGCAGGCATTTGGTCGCGGTTCGTCTGCCGAACCGGGACTAAATGCTTCATTAGTCGCGGTTCCTGCAGTTCCGCGACTAATGGGGCTGGACGGAAGCCTCTTTTTCTACCAGTGTTATAACCATAGTTTGTCACCCGCAAAAAATCATAGTTTGTATTTTAAAACATTTTATTATATTTAGGAATTGTATACTATTGAAAAATTATTAGTTGCACATGAATAATTCATTTGCAAGGTGTGACATAGAATAATAATGTTATTTTTGGTAATGATTTATGTAGAAATGTAGAATTTCAATACGTTTTTAAATAAAAAATGTCAGTTCAAAAATATGCTGTAGTAATGCTTAAAATAATCGTACGTATACATTATTGTGCCATTTGATCCATTAAGTAATACATGTAAATCATAAAAAATATACGGCTAAACAATGGAGAATTACCATAGAAGTTTTTAGTACGACCGTCTCATAGTTATACACAGTATGTAGGAATGGCTCTATTAGCCTGTCATGCTGATTTCATTTTGTTTTCCTAATTCCACCATTTTATTCAATGTATATTAAATACTAACCTTGGAAATGAGTTACTTACTATACATGTTCTTTTTGGTTTGTCCTCCAAAACCGAAATTCCATCAATTGGATGTAAATTACTATGAGGTTGAGTGGGTCATGTTTATCATTCATAAGTTGGAGATATGATACACACGCTTGAGAGGTCTCATCACAATTGATATTTGTTAGGATTTGCCAATTTTATTCGATTTTGGATTTTAAATGTGTGTTAGCACCCGAAGCAGTTGATGCTTTTGCATTCTCTAAGCTGAAGTTCCCTTCTACGTTTGCCCCTAGATTTTCTTTTTTTATGTTTCCTTTCCCATAGTATATATATATATATATATATATATATATATATATATATATATATATATATATATATATATATATATATATATATATCTGTGTGTGTGTGTGTGTGTGTGTGTGTGTGTGTGTGTGTGTGTTTTATGGCAAAATGAAGAAAATAAGTTATCAGCTTGCTATTTGTTTGTCTAGTGAGAACAAACTACTTGTATGTCTACATTATGAACGAAAGGATTAGTACTTGGACCTTCATGCAAATGTAAAAGGATGTGAAGATCTTCGTTGAAACTTCCATAAATGTTGACTGATACAAAAACTTAAGATTGACCTACAGATAACCATTCTTCATAAATTGTTGTGAAATAATGACCGACATGGTGATACTCAAACTTGATCAACTGATGATATAATGGTTTTGTTTTGTGTAAATGTCATGTGATAACCAAAGGTATAATATGGGAACGACATTTCTATGCTTTAGTGTTTAGACTTGCTGGGCTTCATCATACAAAATTTAATGTCATTGTAGCTTTTCCTTATCCAAATAGAGTACACATTGTTCTAGCAATATGAATGAATTCACGGCTACAAGTCAAGGTATGGATAAAGCTTTCCAAGCGTGCAGGAACACACCATTATTCTATGGAAGTATTTTGGTTTCTCAAGCCTCAAGTTTTTTGGAAACCCTTGTGATCTTATTTTTATTAATCATATCACCCAAGCCTTAACCCTGTAGCCAATGCTTTTGCGCTGCTGCAAAACCTGCACATTTATATTTAGTACTACCGTAAATTGTTTATTATGGTATAAATGTATCGTACAATGTAGAGGCAAGATTGCCTGGCTACTGCTGCATGGGAGAATCCTCACGGCGGAGAACTTGGCAATCCGTGGATGGCCTCGCAATCCAATCTGCCGCCTCAGCCTCACATCTATCGAGATTGTCGCTCACCTTTTGTCGAGATTGCCCCTTCTCGCATGGGGTGTGGAGGACTGTCAATGCCGCCGAAGGGATGACCAAGCCGAGCCGACCAAACACTGATTCTTCAATTAACTTTTTGAATTGTTTGGCTTGTTTACCACATGTGTCATGTGGTAATTCTTCAATTAACTTGTGGTGGGAAGAGTACCTCGCCACGGCCTCCGGCCAGAGCACGAGGGAGCTTAGTGGGATCATGATATACTCGCTTTGGAATATTTGGAAGGAGAGAAACCGCCGTGTTTTCACCGGCAACAGGATGACCTACCGCGAAGTGGCTAACCTAGCCTTGGCAGATATTTGCTTGCACAGATATACTTGTTTCTTCTACCGCGAGTAGTCCGCAGGCCGGTCAGGATTTTTTTGGGTTTTCCCTCTCAAGAAAACTTTGTATAAATCTTTGCAACACTCTCTCTTCTTCTAATTGAAAGGCAGCGCTCCTGCCAGTTTCTCGAAAAAAAATGTACAGGCGAGATTGTATCATATTTATCGGGAACATCACCTAACATATACATTAGCATAGTTTCTCTTATATAATATCTCCTGTGAAACATGGTTTTATTCTTTGTATTATTTAGAAAAATACTTAAATAGGAAAAAGACACTAAAATAAGTATTTTAAAAGATTGATGATCGAACCAACAGAAGCACAACTGCAGTAGGCTGGTGACGTAGTCCATGATGGCGACGTGTACCGCTGCCGGAAATCCTCTCGAGCGCTTAGCTATTATAGTCTGTGATATGTGCAGTAGTTTTTCTGTTTAGGGAACACTAATGCGCCTGTGCTTGGAATCAGATCTTACAGAGCGATGTCCAGACGGTATGATTAGCATGAGATTGCGTCGTGATGGTGTGCATGGTGAGCTCGCTTGCACGTCGAAGCAGCTTTGAGACGTTGCCCTATATGCATTAGTGTTAAATTAGCTATGTTTCTCGGGATACATGGACTCAGCTGAGGCGATGCGGAATTATGTTAAATTAGCTATGTTTCTCGGGAGCAAATCATCTCTAGATACTTGACATGTTTTCTTTGACTGGCACATATAGGACATGGTTGACTGCTTTGTACCAATATTTGTTGTAGGGTAACGCTTAAATATTGTAAATCCTAGCCGTTCAAATTTAATATAAACGGTTTTGGTATTTCAGATTATATGCGGACGAATCGGCTATTTTTATTTTGAAAAAAAAGCTTAACTTATATCCCTTCTAATTAGAACACACGTCTTTATTCATTTGTAAAACAAATGCAAGAATACGCGTCTTTTGAGTATCAGCTGTCCGGTCTTGATTTTTTTGTTAAACATAAAATAAAGATTTTCCTTAACGCAGAAAAAAGTTTGGATTATTAATTTGCTGAAATCATGACCCAACTTTTTTATGAAATTGTAGATGACATCATGAGATGTACTATTGTGATTGGATTTCTTTTCGTGGAGCACACTGGGACTCTCCTAGCCGTTCAAATTTAATATAAACGGTTTTGGTATTTTAGATTATATGTGGACGAATCGGCTATATTATTTTGAAAAAAATGCTTAACTTCTACTCCTTCTAATTAGAGCAGACGTCATTATTCATTTGCAAAAGAAATGCAAGAATACACGTCTTTTGAGTATCAGATGTCTGGTCTTGAATTTTTTGTTAGACGTAAAATAAAGATTTTCCTTAATGCGGAAAAAAGGTTGGATTATTATTAATTTGCTAAAACCATGACCCAACTTTTTTAATGAAATTGTAGATGACATCATGAGATGTACTATTGTGATGGGACTTTCTTTTCGTGGAGCACTTGGACTCTTTTATACTTGGCAGCCGTGCTCTCCTTTTATTAGGTGTTGGAAGCGGTGACTTCCTTCCTTTTTCCTTTTTGGTTAGCCGACGGCAGCTGTGTTGGACATGCTTTTTTAGTTAGAGAAGGCGTGTGACTTGGTTGAAAGACGTGTCAATATTTTTACGTGTCAGGCCAATTTGTCTGTTCAAGTCTATATTTGTATGTAACGCTATTTCTTTTAAATCTTAACCATCAATCTATAATATCAACGATCGAGATAATTTAATATATGTGGATGAACGTGGTGCTTTGTTTGCCTCTTGTCTTAATTATATAATAGATACTCTAGATGCATGATGGATAGCGGTCGATGAGTGGAGTAATAGTAGTAGATGCAGGCAGGAGTCGGTCTACTTGTCTCGAACGTGATGCCTATATACATGATCATACCTAGATATTCTCATAACTATGCTCAATTCTGTCAATTGCTCAACAGTAATTTGTTCACGCACCGTAGAATACTTATGCTCTTGAGAGAAGCCACTAGTGAAACCTATGGCCCCCGGGTCTATTCTCGTCATATCAATCTCCATCACTTTATTATTGCTTTGCTTTTTTACTTTGCCTTTTTTACTTTTCACTTTGCATCTCTATACCAAAAATACTAAAAATATTATCTATCATCTCTATCAGATCTCACTCCCGTAAGTGACCGTGAAGGGATTGACAACCCCTAATCGCGTTGGTTGCGTTGAGCTATTGTTTTGTGTAGGTACGAGGGACTTGCGTGTAGCCTCCTACTGGATTGATACCTTGGTTCTCAAAAACTGAGGGAAATACTTACGCTACTTTGATGTATCATCCTCTCCTCTTCGGGGGAATCCAACGCAGTGCTCAAGAGGTAGCAAGAAGAATTTCTGGCGCCGTTGCCGGGAAGGTTCGCGCAAGAGAAGTCAAGATTTGACTCCCGACAACGAGCCATTTCTGGCGCCGTTGCCAGGGAGTCTACGCAAAAGTCAACATACCAAGTACCCATCACAATTCCTTATCTCTCGCATTACATTATTTGCCATTTGCCTCTCGTTTTTCTCTCCCCAACTTCACCCTTACCGTTTTATTCGCCCTCTCTTGTCCGTTCGCCTTGATGTCTTTCTTGGCTCGTTTTCTCGCTTGGTTGAAATAGTTGAGTATTTATTCCTTAACAGAGAAGCTAATATCTATGGATCCTCATCCTCTTGCCAATCTTTTTAAGAGATCCAATTATGATGAACCAATTCCTAGTGATTTGGATGCACTAGATTATCTTTATAAGCTTTTGCCTGAAATCCATAAATCTAAAAATTGTGATAAAGTGCTTCACGATAGATCTTTGAATAAAAAGCATGATTGCAATGCTTTTATTATAAATTCTCTTGATGTCAATTGTGCTAATAAGATGCAAAACCCTAAGCTTGGGGATGCTAGTTTTGCTATGTCTACCACTTGTTGCAATGATTATGATTGGGTGATTCTTCTTATGATCTTGAAAATTTATTTAAGCCCCATGATGAATATAAGATTGATAATAGTGTTTGCAATAATATTGAAAGTGGGTCTGGAAGAGTGTCAACTTTAGATCCCACATATTTGGATAATATTCAATCTTATGAAATTTTTGATAAAAGTGGGCTTGGAGAAATCATGACTTTAGTTAATGATAATCCCACTATTTTGGAAGAGTGTCAACTTCGCATGCATGTGGATCGTGTTGAGAATATGTTATGTGATAGCTATATTGTTGAATTTTCTTATGATCCTACATGTAATTATTATGAGAGAGGAAAATATGGTTATAGAAATTTTCATGTTACTAAATTACCTCTTGTCATGTTGAGATTGCTATTGTTTCTTTCCTCTTCCTTGCATATGCTAATTTCTGCTTGCCTTGATTTGTTTGACTATAAGATGCCTATGCATAGGAAGTATGTTAGACTTATATGTGTTTGTTACATGTTTTATGATGCTCCCTTTGTGCTTCAATTCTTGTCTTTCATGCGAGCATCATTAAAATTATCAATGCCTAGCTAAAAGGCTTTAAAGAAAAGCGCTTGTTGGGAGACGACCCAATATATTTCCTTTATGTCGTTGAATAATTAATCCATCTACCTTCTGTTTAGATGTGGTTTTATGTTTTAATTAGTTTTTGTGCCAAGTTATACCTATAGGATCTTTTTGGATGATAGTTATTTGATCTTGCTGTAATTTCCAGAAACTTTGCGCTCAATGCCCGAATTGTTAAAAATCACCAGAACGTGATAAAATACTGATTCCAGTTGCTGCTGATCAATAAAAAATTTGTCTAGGTCTTCCTATTTTGGTGGATTGTTTTGGGTTCTATAAGTTCGCGTTAGTTACAGATTACTACAGACTGTTCTGTTTTTGACAGATTCTGTTTTTCGTGTGTTGTTTGCTTATTTTGATGAATCTATGGATAGTAAAATAGGTAACAATTCATAGAGAAGTTGGAATACAATAGGTTTAACACCAATATAAATAAAGAATGAGTTCATTACATTACCTTGAAGTGGTCTTTTGTTTTCTTTCGCTAACGGAGCTCACGAGATTTCTATTGAGTTTTGTGTTGTGAAGTTTTCAAGTTTTGGGTGAAATATTTTGATGGATTATGGAACAAGGAGTGGCAACAGCCTAAGATTGGGGATGCCCATGGCACCCCCAAGATAATCCAAGGACACCAAAAAGTCAAAGCTTGGGGATGCCCCGGAAGGCATCCCCTCTTTCATCTACTTCCATCGGTAATTTTACTTGGAGCTATATTTTTATTAACCACATGATATGTGTTTTGCTTGGAGCGTCTTGTATTATTTGTGTATTTGTTTGTTAGTGTGCCACAACCATCCTTGCTGTACACACCTTTTGAGAGAGCTATACATGAATTGGAATTTGATAGAATACTCTATGTGCTTCACTTATATCTTTTGAGCTTGATAGTTTTGCTCTAGTGCTTCACTTATATCTTTTAGAGCACGGTGGTGGATTTGTTTTATAGAAACTATTGATCTCTCATGCTTCACTTAGATTATTTTGAGAGTCTTAATAGCATGATAATTTGCTTAATAATAATATGCTTGGTATTCAAGATTTGTAAAACTTTCTTTTGAGTGCGTTGAATACTAAGAAAAGATTGATGATTGATAATTGTTTTGAGATATGAAGATGGTGATATTAGAGTCATGCTTGTTGAGTAGTTGTGAATTTGAGAAATACTTGTGTTAAAGTTTGTGATTCCCGTAGCATGCACGTATGGTGAACCGTTATGTGATGAAGTCGGAGCATGATTTATTTATTTATTGTCTTCCTTATGAGTGGCGGTCGGGGACGAGCGATGGTCTTTTCCTACCAATCTATCCCCCTAGGAGCATGCACGTAATACTTTGCTTTGATAACTTCTAGATTTTTGCAATATGTATATGAGTTCTTTATGACTAATGTTGAGTCCATGGATTATACGCACTTCCCATCCTTCCACCATTGCTAGCCTCTCTAATACCGCGCACTTTTCGCCGGTATCATACACCCACCATATACCTTCCTCAAAACAGCCACCATACCTACCTATCATGGCATTTCCATAGCCATTCCGAGATATATTGCCATGTAACTTTCCACCGTTCAGTTTATTATGACACGCTCCATCATTGTCATATTGCTAGCATGATCATGTAGTTGCATCGTATTTGTGGCAAAGCCGCCATTCATAATTCTTTCATACATGTCACTCTTGATTCATTGCATATCCCGGTACACCGCTAGAGGCATTCATATAGAGTCATATTATGTTCTAAGTATTGAGTTGTAAGAAAAATAAAAGTGTGATGATGTAACACCCCAAAAATTTAACCATGATTTCTTAGTTAAAATTTTGCCAAGAAATAAAATTTTCATTTTTCAGGATTTTCTTTGATTTCAGAACCACTCCTTTCTTTGATATTATGGAGTTTTTACCCAAGTGAAAACTTTCCAAATGAATTGATGGACTTGTATACCCTCTCAAGAAAACATTTCTTCCTATCAGTGGAATTAATTATATAATTATTTTTCCTGAGCTTTATTTCTTTTAAAATGGATTTTCATAAGTTTTGGAGTCAGTTTGCACTGCAACCCTTTCAAATACTCTTTTAAAATTTCCACCAAAAATTGGGGATGTCATGTGATGTTCCAAAATCACTTTTATGCAAAAATATCTTTTAGTCATTGGAGATTTTGAGATCTACCCCAAGTTTTCAAATCTGGTCCAGTTTGTAAAATTGCACTACAACCTATTTAAATATTTCTTGATAGCCTCCACCAAAATTAGGGGATGTTAGTAGGAGTATATTATTCAATTTTATGCAAAAACCCATTGATGTTCTTTGAAAAATTTGAGTGAATCATCCTCATCTTCATTCTGGTCCAGCTTGGTGGATTGTACTGCAACCATATTTTAACTTGCACTTTTACCCATGATTCTTTTTCCTGCTTATAGTACACCCTACCAAACCCTTAAGTCCAGGAGAGTGGACCCATTGGAGGATTTTAAGAACATGCATTAATGCCCTTTAGTTTCTGTCCTGATTTGGTTTTCTCAAAAAACTTGCACTAACAAGTTTCTGGTTTTGACCAACTAACCTTGACACCATCACCTACACCCAAGGAGACAATGATATGGAGTTTTTGACCACCCCAAGAGTTGCCTAGATGCCCTTGGCATTCTGTCAAACACCTTGTGTGCATAGCCAGGTTGGGCATGGTTTTTAGTTTGTGTTATGAACTTGATCCTCTGACCCAACAAGCTTGTCCACTAATCTCCTAGATAACTCTAACCTAGAACTGTTAATCCCCAACCCCATCCAAGCCCTCTAGCACGCGCTGCCATTGCGTCAAGCACTTGGCGTGCGTGCTCTGGGCGCGGCCAGAGCACGTGTTTTGCACGTGCGTGCGCCCGAGTCGCCGCGTCTGGCCCCTGACCCTTGCTCGCCCGCAGGGCTACGCCTCGTCCTCACCCACTCACCAGAGCCGTCCAGGCCACCCCTAGAGCCCCGCAACGCCGCCGTCAGGTCGGCCATGGCGGCTAGCGGGCGGCCGCAGCAGGCCACTGACATGGACGGTGCCGCCCGAGCCACAGCTGCGCGCCAACTGCCCCTGGAGCAGCTCAAGCTTATCCTCGAGCATGTCCGCTAGCGCCCCCTGACTATAGAACGGCGGTTCGCCGATGATCCTACGGCCGCCGCGGAACCGACCTTGACCACCTATGAAAGGAGCCCCGAGCTCATCCATACCCTCAGGCAACCCCGTACCATCCCCTAGCGCTCCCATAGCCAGCCAACGACGGAGGGAGGCCGTCTTCCTCATCTCCGGCCAGTTCGGCCGCCACCATGCTCTGCTTCAATTCGTCACAAGCAGGACCACCCCCGTCCATGCAGTGCTCCCATCCTCTCCCCCTTGATCTTGCGGAGCCACCCCACCCCTCTGTTTCGAACGGGAGCCACCGCAGCCCAAACCCCTAAATCCTCCCGAAGCCACCTTCACCACGGAGCTCGCCGCCGGCGACTCCCTCCGTCCCCGCCAGCCTGTCGACCACCGGGGGGACCCCCCGGACTGGCGGATCCATCCCCGCCCTCAGAACCCCTCGGGGAGCCGCCGTTTGTCGACGGCGATCGCCGGAGCCCGCCTCGGCTCAGCTAGAGAAGAAAGAGGGCGCATGCGACTGGTCAAACTTGACCAGTGGGCCCAAGGGACCCACTGTCAGTGACCCAGCCCCGCCGAAACGTGGCTCAAGTGGAAGCGTATTCCACCGAATACGTCTTCGCTTAGCAGAAAGCGTAAGCTCCCCCGAACCATTTTCTTTTTCTGGTTTTTATTAGAAAAACAGAATTTGACTAAACTTTGACTGGCTATAACTTTTTAAATATAAGTCCAATCGACTTGATTCTTTTTCAGTTGTTCCTCAAATTTTGTCTAGTTTATTTTCATATTTATTTGAAAATTTTCCAAATAACTTTTTTGTACTGTTTTGAAACTATGTGTTAATTTATATTTTCGTCAAATAGGATTTTGAAGAAGAAGGCAACTTTAAATTTTTTTTAGTATGCAGTCTGCCTCTCCACAACTTTAAGGCAAGCATTCTAAACCATGGCATACTATTGCTGTGTGTTGTTTGATACGATCACAACACCACCTTGACACAGAGTTTTCGTTATTCCTTGTGATGATATGATCTTTCTCATAAGTGCATATTGATGATTTCGTGCTGTTGGTATTTGATATGTTGTGATAGTAGTCACCCTCGTATGCCTTTCATGCCTACCGGAAGGAATCCGGGAAAGCCTCTGTCTAGGGTGGACACGGGCTTGTCTCTGGTTCTTCGTCGAGACGGTTGTGTCCGGTAGGGCATGGTGAGGTATAATGAGTGGTGATTCTGTCTGTTGGTTGAAATATATTTGTTATGCTAATCATGCAGGGAATACCTAAACCTCCTGAGTCGACCATAGATCGAGTGTTGTTCCAGTAACCCCCATACTTGTTTCGTACTACCACTTGTCCCTGCCACAGGTAGGGTACGGTTCAGTAAGTTGTCAACCCCTTCCTAGCACACACCGTACAAAGAGGCCATGGTGGAAGATACCGGAGGCCACCGGTAGGCATGCTACCTGGTCCGGGGGCATGGGTGTTTCGGTTGGAGCCGAAGGGGTAGCTCCCCTAGTTTGCGCGCGGTATAAGTTTTGTGATCCCATGCTAATCGAGGTTGTAGCCTCCCCACTTAGAGTCTCGCTTAACGGGTGTCGTGGGTGATTCCAGACACCGGTAAGTTAGGCTGGTGTGTGCGGTCGGGTGTGTTTTCAACCAAAAGACCGTAGACAGAATTAGTCCCGATCGACTAAAGAAATCCTTTACTCGTGGGTAAAGAGTACACCCTCTGCAGAGATTATATCTATTCGAATAGCCGTGTCCATGGTTAAGGACTATAGTATGGGATGGGTCAGTGTCGGTCTTCGGAGGAAAGATTGCTAAACCAAAACATGGATCTTGACATGTGACTCATGATGATTATGGACTAACCATTTACATCATTAAAATATTGAGTGTCCCTGGGACGGTCCTACCTCCTGGATATTCACTATGATCATTCTTATATAAGCCCTTTATGTGGTGTCACTCAGACGCCCGACTGTGGCATGCTTGTTATTCCAATTACTTATAAGCCCTTTATGTGGTGTCGCTCGGACGCCCGACTGTGGCATGCTTGTTATTTCAAATACATATAAGCCCTTTATGTGGTGTCGCACAGACGCCCGACTGTGGCATGCTTGCTATATCTTTTATATATAAGCCCTTTATGTGGTGTCGCTCAGACGCCCGACTGAGGCATGCCTTATATTATTATCCTTTCGAGGCGTCGCTTTAGACACCCGATCGGTGCATTTTATTTCCATTCTCGGGTTGTTTATTCATGTTCTATATGAATAACTTGCTTGCGTGCATCATAAATTTTATTTCGTGACTGACGTAGTGATCATGGTATATTCCAGAGCATGATTATCATTTGTTATATTATACCCGTGTTCATAATGTTTGCGAGTACATTCAAAGTACTCACTGGCTTGCCCCTGGCTATTGTCTTGGCCAGATTTCTTGCGTGGAGAGGAGCGTTGTGATGATAGCCCCGGAGCCTACGCAATGGTGATAGAAGACTCGCGAAGATAGGAGTTATCCAGGTCAGCTGTTCCTGTGGGAAATGGAGTCCCATAGACGCTGATGATCCGCAAACCGCTTCCGCCATCAACCGCTAGAAACCATTTGTTGTACTCATTGGCCAGAATGGTCTTGTACTACATATCTTGTATTTTGCTTGGAGCTTCTGTATCAAGTTGGTGCCTCATCAGCTAACAGTAATCCTGGGGCTGGTGAGCACAAGGGCCATTTTCTGGGAAATTAATATCCCAAAAATCTGTTCCTGACAGATGATCATCATTTTTTAGAGGATTGTCCCAAGTGAGGAAAGGATGATGGAGACTATTATTCCCCCACAAGTCGGGATGAGACTCCGGACGAAAAATAAAAAAAAGAGGCCATAAAAAAAGGGAAAGGCCCAAATAAAAAAACAATGAGAGAAAAAGAGAGAAGGGATAATGTTACTATCCTTTTACCACACTTGTGCTTCAAAGTAGCACCATGATCTTCATGATAGAGAGTCTCTCATTTTGTCACTTTCATTTACTAGTGGGAATTTTTCATTATAGAACTTGGCTTGTATATTCCAATGACGGGCTTCCTCAAAATGCCCTAGGTCTTCGTGAGCAAGCAAGTTGGATGCACACCCACTTAGTTTCCTTTGTTGTGCTTTCATATACTTATAGCTCTAGTGCATCCGTTGCATGGCAATCCCTACTCACTCACATTGATATCTATTGATGGGCATCTCCATAACCCGTTGATACACCTAGTTGATGTGAGACTATCTTCCCCTCCTTTTGTCTTCTCCACAACCACCATTCTATTCCACATATAGTATTATGTCCATGGCTCACGCTCATGTATTGCGTGAAGATTGAAAAAGTTTTGAAAATGTTAAAGTATGAAACAATTGCTTGGCTTGTCATCGGGGTTGTGCATGATTTAAATACTTTGTGTGGTGAAGATAGAGCATAGCCAGACTATATGATTTTGTAGGGATAACTTTCTTTGGCCATGTTATTTTGAAGACATAATTGCTTTGTTAGTATGCTTGAAGTATTATTTATTTTATGTCAACATGAACTTTTGTCTTGAATCTTTTGGATATGAATATTCATACCACAATTAAGAAGATTTACATTGAAATTATGCCAAGTAGCACTCCGCATCAGAAATTCTCTTTTTATCATTTACCTACTCGAGGACGAGCAGGAATTAAGCTTGGGGATCACTAGTGCAGAACCGGGCAATAGCACCGGTTAGTAAGGCCCTTTAGTGCCGGTTTAGGAACCGACACTAAAGTGTGGGCACTAAAGCCCCCTCCCTTTAGTACCGGTTCAGCACGAACCGGTGCTAAAGGGCAACCACGTGGCACGAGCCAGCTCCGGGGGCCGGGAGCCCTTTAGTACCGGTTGGTAACACCAACCGGTACTAAAATGTTTGGGGGGTTTTTGGTTTTATGATTTCCTTTTCATTTAATTTTGTGTTTTCCATTTTAATTCTTTTTTGTTTCACCCGCATATATATATATATAATAACTCATGCATGCTCGCATCATACATCATCATATATAATAACAAGTCCTACTAGCTAATTAATCAAGCATCATCATACAACTTCTACTCGTTATTAATAATAAGTCATACGATCATCATCCTCATAGTCATCGAACCCAACCCTACATAATTGTTCTTAGCACATGATCATCAAGTATCAGGTAGGATCGGACCTAAACACACTTAAGGTAAAATAGAATAAAACAATATAGACCCTGACTCTCCATTATGAAGAATGGAGATCATCCTGTCTCCAATTCTTGCGCCTCGCTTCCTTTTGCTTCCAAGAAGCTCCTTATGACTGTCCATACATTTTTTCCATCCTTTGATTGTCATGTCTCCACTTCTTTTAAAAATCCGGTATGGACAGTTGAGATTCGTAGGATGACCTGGATATATGTTCAAAACACGAAGGCTGCCGCCATTCTGATACATCAAATGAGGCACACAATCCTCTGGGATAAGCTGTTGAAAAACATAGTAATAACTTCGTAGTTAGCAATGATGTACTAGTTTTAGAAGTATGCAAAAAGATGCACGGATGTCGTAATAGTAAAAAAACTTACCAGGGTATCTCCATGGTAGTTACCGTAGTTCAACACGTGCACTAGTGGCACGTATTGACCATAATGTTGAGGAGTTCGATTGTAGATATTGTAATTCTCAATATCATTACAAAATCCAACCAGATGAGTTTTCTCCTTGTAAGTTAACTCAGAGCCATCGGTGTAGTAAGTTCTATCTACCATCTTCTGCACATTCTTTGATACTTCAAAATAAGCTGTCAATGGAAATAAGCTGTCAACTATTTTGAAATGAACAATATAAGTTCTATTAATAATTAACTATGTTTGAGAAACTCGCATAGCGGTAGAACTGGAGGAGTATCAACAAGGACCCAAATGTCCATATTGTCTTGCTCGATTTCAGGATCACCAAGATCCATGGTGACAAGCATACCCTCATCAAAACCATACAATTTGCAAAATGCTTCCCAATTTTTTCAACCAAAATGGGTTACGCTCTCAGCATTATACAACTTTACTTCAAAATCCACATCATGATGGGTCCTTAGGTGAATTTTCTTCGTTTCAAAATTTTCATGGTCTTCAAAATCCATCCTCTCCGAGACATAGCGTGCATGGCATGGGATCAACTATACTCGAATTGTAAAAGATGAAAATTACACATTGAAATAGTTGAACTCATGCTTAATTATGAAAAAAACACTTGTCATCGTTGCGTACCGTTTCAACTTCGAAGGTCTCCTCGAGCTTAATGCTGAAGCGCTGACCATCGTCCAGGTGAGGCCTGTCGCACTCACCTCGATCGTCGTGGCACCAGTCGCACTCCCCCGGGAGACTTTCGTCGTCCGATGATGACATTTCCTATACGTTCATAATTCAAAGACTAAATTTGATCATTATTATTCAACTAATCATATGCATATGCCTTGCATATAGTGCTCTCCAATTTGAGCATTCAATAAGAAAAATCAAATCGCAAAATAAAGTAGTATTCAAATTAGGATGCCTTCAATTATAAGAAAAACTACATCATCTCCATGTGTCCGTACATCGAATATTATCACTAATACACGTCGAATACTATATATCATCGGCGCGGGCGGTGGACACCCAAAGGGAAGGAACCATCACAGGATCATAGCTCCAGTGAGATCCCTGAAGAACCTGCCAGGTATTCTCGAACCTGCCCTCCAACGCAACCATGTAGCGACGGACGTGCTGGTCCTCCTCACTGACACGGTGACGTACCACCTTCGCGGTGTCTGGAAGCCTCGGCACCGTCACTGGCCCACACGACCGCCACCAAACAAGGATCGGGTCAACGACGGGCTGTCTCCTCACCAAGCTACGCCCCCCGGAAGGTAGCGCCTCCCAGTACCACCCCGGCGGAGCCCAGTCCCGCACATGGCCCATCTGGTCAAGCATGTGTCGTGCTCCGCCGACTCGACGACGAGGATGCGGGATAGGCATCGTCCACGTCGATGCGGGAATAATTGCTTTAACTAAAAAAAGAAACTAGTTCTATTAATTTTCTTGCTAAAAATAAACTACTTCAACTAGTTCAACTACTAAGCACTTACTATAAATAGAATAATGTAGTATATACTTACTCAAAATAAACAAGTTGCCCTCTAACTAAGTCCATTAAACACTTTCTAAGTAGTACTAATTAGTAAAAGTTATCGGGGAGGGGGGGTATATCGACAACGACATACCTGATAACAAAAATATGAACATAATAAAAATTCTATGAACAAAATTACAACAAAAAAAATTCATAAAAATTCTATGAAAAAATTCTATGAACTAGTTATATTAATTATTGAACTAGTTCTAATCTCTAGTTCGACATTAATCTAACATTCGACATTAATCTAGTACGTATGTGTGTATGTGTGTGTATGCGTGTCTGGTATATGTGTGTGTGTGTGTGTGTGTGTGTGTGTGTGTGCGGCCTGCCGACCCGTACGCCGCCGCCCCGTACGTACGAGCGGGGGCGCCGGCGTACGGGGCGGGGGCGCCGGCGTTCGGGGCGGCGGTGGGGACGGACGGCGGCGCGCGGCATTCGGGGCGGACGGCGGCGCGACGGCCGGGTACGCGCGAGGAGAGAGCGAGATACGTACGGACGGCGGCGCGGCGGCGTTCGGGGCGGACGGCGACGACGACGGACGGCGGCGCGGCGGCGTTTGGGGCGGCGGCGGGGACGACGACGACGACGACGGGCGACGGGCGGCGACGACGGGAGCGGCGCACGAGAGGTTGACGAGAAAGAAGTGGAGATGTAACTGAAATTTCGTAAGTGCTGTATATATAGGGTGAGCCTTTAGTACCGGTTGGAGCCACCAACCGATACTAAAGGGGTGGTCCACCAACCGGTACTAAAGGCCTCGCGCTGCCTGCACAAAGATTAGTCCCACCTCGCCGGGCGAAGGGCAGCCGCACTGGTTTATAAACCCAGCCGCGGCTGCCCTTTCGAACTCCTCTGTGTAGCAGGCTTGTGGGCCTAAACTCTGCGCGCTGCCCTATGAGTCTGCTGGGCCTTTAAGGCCTGTAATTGCACGCCCGTGGCCTAGCAGGCCCACAGGGCAGCGCCCCAATTTTTTTATTTGTTTTTCTTTTCTGCTTTATTTTCTTCTATTTATTTCTGAGTAGTTTTTTATATAATTTTTTTCTTTTCTGCTATTTTTTCTTTTCTGCAAAACTTGATGGTCAAAGTCTGGAGTTATAACCAAAGTTTAAAAAAAAGAAATGCCGACGTGTAGTGTAATAAGTCCGGAGATGTAATAAGTTATTAAAAATAAAAAAGAGGTGCAATGCTTCGTTAATTTGCTTCAAGCCTTTCGGAATAGTGTAAACTGCACTGCGCGTAGCTCCATGCAATCTACCATATTCTTGAAGGCTTGAAGCTAAGCAACGTGAGCATTGAGCCTCTTCTTCATCGTCTCTGCACTCAGGGCTTATAAACCGCTCCTAGTCCCTCTCTCTTGGCGAGGTGGGACTAAAAAACAGCTTAGTACTGGTCACCCTTTAGTACCGGTTGGAGCCACCAACCGGTACTAAAGGTGGTGCTATGCCTGCACAAAATTTAGTGTCATTTAGTTCAAAACAAATCATTGAATGCATGAAAAATAGCAAATGAAGGCAGAAATGGTTGAAATTTGATGGCGTCGCTTTGAATGGTGCATACTGAATGCACAAAAATTCTGGAGTTGTAATAAGTTTAAAAAAATGAAATGCCTTTGTAACAGATAAGTTTAATTTCGTCAGAAACCTGAATACTTCGAAAGAGATTGTCCAGTTTGTAGATGAAGTGCATCCAGTTTTAGCCGTAAGCTTCTCTACTTTCTTGCACATGCTATGTGGGTGAAATGATGATACCATGCCAAGTTTCAACTTTTCCAGAGTTCATTTGTAGTGCTTTTCAATTTCCAGGTCATTTACTTCTCAAAACAAATCATTGAATGCATGAAAAATAGCAAATGAAGGCAGAAATGGTTGAAAGTTGATGGCGTCGCTTTGAATGGTGCATACTGAACGCAAAAAATATAAGAGCATTTACATCATGATCTTATATTTCTTTACAGTCTAAATTGTCAATATGATCTTATAACATAAAAAATACTTTGATATCAATGATCTTTGTGTGTACAATCTGAATTGTCAATATGAGTCATCAACGATTTATAAACCGACGAAGACTCATATTGCGGCCACAAATTCTACACATAGAGTTCAATGAAGACCAAGTGCTTGTGATAGTTTGAGAAATAACATATTTAAGGTGGTAAAAGGCTTGTTAGGGGAGCGAGGTGGGACTAAAAACAGCCTGCCACAACGTCATTAGTACCGGTTCGTGGTTCGAACCGACACTAAGTGGTGATGGTGGGGCCATAGCCTGACCGCAGGCTGACACAGCCTCTTTAGTACCGGTTCGTGGGACGAACCGGTACTAAAGGTTCTCCACGAACCGGTACTATTGATCGTCGCCACGAACCGGCACTAATATACACATTAGTGCCGGCTCTAATTCAAACCGGCACTAATGTGCTTCACGTTTGACCCTTTTTCTACTAGTGGATGCCTGATACGTCTCCAATGTATCTATAATTTTTGATTGCTCCATGCTATATTATCTATTGTTTTGGACTATATTGGGCTTTATTTTCCACTTTTATATTATTTTTGGGACTAACCTATTAACCGGAGGCCCAGCCCAGAATTGCTGTTTTTTGCCTATTTCAGTGTTTCGGAGAAACAGAATATCAAACGGAGTCCAAACGGAATGAAACCTTCGGGAACGTGATTTTATCATTAGATAAGACCCATGAGACTTGGACCCTCCGTAAGAAAGCCATGAGGCGGTCACGAGGGTGGAGGGCGCGCCCCCCTAGGGCGCGCCCCCTGCCTCATGCCCCCCGAAGCTCCACCGACGTACTTCTTCCTCCTATATATACCTAAGTACCCCCAAACGATCAGATACGGAGCCAAAAACCTAATTCCACCGCCGCAACCTTCTGTACCCACGAGATCCCATCTTGGGGCCTGTTCCGGAGCTCTGCCGGAGAGGTCCATCATGACGGAGGGCTTCTACATCATCCTAGCCCCTCCGATGAAGTGTGAGTAGTTTACCTCAGACCTTCGGGTCCATAGTTATTAGCTAGATGGCTTCTTTTCTCTTTTTGGATCTCAATACAATGTTCTCCCCCTCTCTCATGGAGATCTATTCGACGTAATCTTCTTTTTGCGGTGTGTTTGTTGAGATCGATGAATTATGGGTTTATGATCAAGTCTATCTATGAATAATATTTGAATCTTCTCTGAATTATTTTATGTATGATTGGTTATCTTTGCAAGTCTCTTCGAACTATCAGTTTGGTTTGGCCTACTAGATTGGTTTTTCTTGCCATGGGAGAAGTGCTTAGCTTTGGGTTCAATCTTGCGGTGTCCTTTCCCAGTGACAGAAGGGGCAGCAAGGCACGTATTGTATTGTTGCCATCGAGGATAACAAGATGGGGTTTTTATCATATTGCATGAAACTATCCCTCTACATCATGTCATCTTGCTTAAGGCGTTACTCTGTTTCTAACTTAATACTCTAGATGCATGCTGGATAGCGATCGACGAGTGGAGTAATAGTAGTAGATGCAAGCAGGAGTCGGTCTACTTGTCTCGGACATGATGCCTATATACATGATCATACCTAGATATTCTCATAACTATGCTCAACTCTGTAAATTGCTCAACAGTAATTTGTTCACCCACCGTAGAATACTTATGCTCTTGAGAGTTCCACTAGTGAAACCTATGGCCCCCGGGTCTATTCTCGTCATATCAATCTCCATCACTTTATTATTGCTTTGCTTTTTTACTTTGCCTTTTACTTTTGACTTTGCATCTCTATACCAAAAATACCAAAAATATTATCTATCAGATCTCACTCCCGTAAGTGATCGTGAAGGGATTGACAACCCCTAATCGCGTTGGTTGCATTGAGCTATTGTTTTTGTGTAGGTACGAGGGACTTGCGTGTAGCCTCCTACTGGATTGATACCTTGGTTCTCAAAAACTGAGGGAAATACTTACGCTACTTTGCTGCATCATCCTCTCCTCTCCGGGGAAATCCAACGCAGTGCTCAAGAGGTAGCAAGGAGGTCGACGGTGGAGATGAACAGTATCCCATGGAGTCCCGTTTTGCGGTACGCCACACCCATCCCGATGAACAGGACCCCCGTTTCGATCGTAGGAGGTCCGTTTCGTCCGTTTTGCGGTACGCCACACCCCTCCCGATCAACAGGACCCCCGTTTCGACCGTAGGAGGTCTGTTTCATCCGTTTTGCGGTACGCCACACCCCTCCCGATCAACAAGACCCCCGTTTCGACCGTAGGAGGTCCGTTTCCTCCGTTTTGCGGTACGCCACATCCCTCTCGATCAACAGGACCCCGTTCCGAACGTAGGAGGTCCGTTTCCTCTGTTTTGCGGTACGCCAGGCCTCGTTTCCATCGCCTGTTCCGTCCAAGCCCTCCCAATGAACATGACCATGCATTCCGTTCCGACCCAACCGGTTGGCTCCCCACACGTTCCGTTGCCTCCTGATGAACACGACGCATTCCGTTGCCTCCCTATGAAGACGACGCATTCCGTTGCCTCCCCATGAACACGACGAATTCCGTTGCCTCCCCATGAACACGATGACGACACTGTTTCTCCATTCCGACCCAGCCATGTACACGAGCCTTGGCCGTACATATGCACGAGTAGGCGTTTGAGACCCCTCCCATATGTACACATACGTGGCCATATTTTCTTTCTTGCACCCTGGCCGCTGTACGTATGTGTACATGCTACGTGCGTGCCTCTACTACGACACGTGCGCGCCTCTACATCGACCAATATGTACGTACACGTTCACGAACAGAATGACAACGCTACGTACGCTTCGACCAGGTGGGTCCCGACTGTCAGGCACTTCCTTGCCTGCGAAGATGTAGCTGGTGGGTCCCAGCAGTCAGGGGGCGAATCATTTTTTTGCCCGGACGCACTTCCTTGCATGCGAAGATGTAGCCGGTGGATCCCAACAGTCAGGGGGGCTGAGGGAGTCCTGTATTAGGGGGTGTTCGGATAGCCGGACTATACCTTCGCCGGACTCCTGGACCGTGAAGATACAAGATTGAAGACTTCGCCCCATGTCCGGAAGGATCTTTCCTTGGCGTGGAAGGCAAGCTAGGCGTGCGGATATTCAAGATCTCCTACCATTGTAACCGACTCTGTGTAACCCTAACCCTATCCGGTGTCTATATAAACAGGAGGGTTGTAATCCGTAGGACATCCATCATCATACACAATCATACCATAGGCTAGCATCTAGGGTTTAGCCTCCTTGATCTCGTGGTAGATCTACTCTTGTACTACCCATATTATCAATATTAATCTAGCAGGAGTAGGGTTTTACCTCCATCGAGAGGGCCCGAACCTGGGTAAAATAAAGTGTCCCTTGTCTCCTGTTACCATCCGACCTTGACGCACAGTTCGGGACCCCCTACCCGAGATCCGCCGGTTTTGACACCGACATTGGTGCTTTCATTGAGAGTTCCTCTGTGCCGTCGCGATCAGGAAGGATGCCTCTTCCCGTCTTTAAAGACGGCGCCATTACAAAAGGAGCCTTGGCTGTCGGCCAAACTCTCCGGCTAGGTGGTTTTCTCCCAACCGCCTGTTCGGCTGTTGCCCCGACGGTGACCTCCCGGGTCACCGAAAGCAACCTCCATGTCGGCTCAGAACTCGTCGAGCAATTGGATCCGATGGAGCTCTCTTTTGTAAACGAGCTCTTGGATCGCATCGCCGCACTGGGGGTCGCTACAAATTACGACCAGGTTGGGCTTAAACCTGATCTAAGAGAAATTAACTCTCCCCAAGTCACCCACCATGTTGCTGTGGTGGAGACACAATGCGGCGACCCTTCATCTATCTTAAGGACTAGCTACGTCCGAATTCCCGAACCCTCCATGCCGGATATCCGCGGAGGGGAGGATACAACCCAAAACCTGAGCTTAAAATCAGGCAAATCAGATAACATCCAAGACTCCGGATCTCAGAATTCGGAAGTTCTTCTGCCTCCGAACAGCAAACTGGGCGAGGTCTCAGATTCAATGACACCCGCCCGCCCGATCTTAAGCGATCTTTCCCAAATCAGGCAAATGCCCGAAGAAACAGTACATCATTACTGGGCCAGATTCCTCCTGGTTATGAACAGGATGAAGGACTGCCGCGAGGGAGACGCAATTTCAATCTTTTGCAGTAACTACACAGACAAGGGAATACTCAACGCCGTAAGTCGTCGTAATATTACACGCTTTGCTGACTTGGCGTTCATAGTACAAAAGTACTGTGCGATGGAAAGTGCTTGGAAAACCGAAATAAAATTTTGGGATAATCCGGCCTTGAATAGCAATCCCGTCCGAATTAAGAGGGCGCACCACATTAAGGCACCCGGACTAAATACCAAAAAATCAAAACCCTTTGGAGGGCATGGAACCGTACTGGAAAAGTGGCTAGATGGACCCTGCAAGATTCACAGTGCAGAGGACGCCACCCCAACTCACAGCCTCAGGGCATGTTGGATACTCCGGCAGGTGGCCAAAATTGGCGAGGACCTCCTAATTCCAGAGGTCAAAGGAAACCAGCCCGAGAATTTCAGTTCCGTTCTCACAGTCTTTGAGACTTTTGCATCAAATAACATGCGAAAAAGAACACTCCGCAGCCTCACTGAAGTCTATCAAGTAGCGACAATAAACCCATGGAGTAATACTTCTATCACCTTCAACGCGAGTGACGAACCTAAATTTCGAACAGCCCGAGCACCAGCCGCATTGGTCCTCAGTCCCATAGTGGACGGCTGTCGCCTCACAAAGGTACTCATGGACGAAGGCAGCGGATTGAACCTCATTTACGAGGAAACCCTCCAAAAAATGGAAATAGACTGGAACTGCATTGAGCGAAGCAGCACAACCTTTAGAGGAATAATCCCCAGTCAGGAAGCGCGCTGCACCGGAAAGATCACACTAGATGTGGTATTCGGCACGCCGGATAATTACAGGTCCGAACAGATCATGTTCCAGGTGGCCCCGTTCAAAAGCGGATATCACGCTATACTAGGACGGGAGGCTTTCATAGTTTTCCAAGCTATACCCCATTACGGGTACATGAAGCTTAAGATGCCTGGGCCAAACGGAATTATCACTCTCGCTAGTGATCCGGACATAGCACTCTGCGCCGAGAACAAGACAACCGCATTGGCCCTCGAGGCACTATCCGAAACCTTAGCGGCCGAAGAACCGACTGCGCTGCGATCCACGGACAATAGGGATGATGTGATACTCGATAAGAGATCCAAATCCACATCCTTCAAACCAGCGGACGAAATAGTCAAATTCCAGGTCCACCCAACGGACCCCAATAAAACAGCCTCCATCGGGGCAAGACTGAACCCTGATGTAGGCGCCGCACTGTGAGAGTTCCTATGAGAGAACTGGGGCATTTTCGCTTGGCACCCTTCAGACATGCCAGGAATCCCACGCAGCTTGGCCGAACACAGCCTAAATATCCAGAAAGGATTCAAACCTGTCAAACAAGCCCTTCGACGTTTCTCCGAACCAAAGAGACAAGCTGTGGGAGAGGAGCTAGCCAAGTTATTGGAGGCCGGATTCATTAGACATAAAACACCCGGACTGGCTAGCAAAACTGGTGATGGTACCAAAGAAAAACAAATCTTGGCGCCTGTGTGTCGATTTAAAAGACCTTAATAACGCTTGCCCAAAGGATCCTTTCCCCCTCCCTCGAATAGATCAAATCATCGATGCCACTGCAGGACACGATTCGCTGTGCTTCCTCGACGCATACTCCGGTTACCATCAAATCAAGATGGCAGAATCAGATCAAGCCGCAACAACATTCATCACACCATACGACCCATTCTGCTTCAACACAATGCCCTTTGGGCTAAAAAACGCTGGCGCAACATATCAGCGCATGATTCAAACATGCCTGGCAAACCAGATCGGCAAAACAGTGGAGGCGTATGTAGATGATGTGGTCGTCAAATCAAGACATGTCGAATCTCTAGTAGACGACTTGAGGCTTACATTCGACAACCTCCGAAAATACGACATCAAGCTCAATCCGGAAAAATGCGTTTTCGGCGTTCCAGCCGGAAAGCTCCTGGGCTTCATTGTATCCGGTAGAGGAATTGAAGCAAATCCAGCTAAAATCCGAGCTTTGTCACAATTGGATGTCCCAACAGACCTCAAACAAATACAGAAACTCACCGGATGCGTGGCGGCTTTAAGCCGCTTTATCTCCCGCCTGGGAGAAAAGGCATTGCCCCTTTACCGCCTCCTTAGGCGCACCGAACACTTCGAGTGGACAGACGTTGCCACGGCCGGACTCGAGGAAATAAAGGCCATCTTGGCAACAAACCCAGTCCTGGCCGCGCCGAACACTGGCGAACCCATGCTATTGTACATTGCCGCAACTCATCAAGTTGTTAGCGCAGTACTCGTCGTCGAGCGGGCAACGGACGGACACAAACTCCCCCTTCAAAGGCCGGTTTACTACATGTCCACTATCCTCACACCATGCAAATCACGGTACCTGCATTACCAAAAGATTGCATACGCGGTGTTTATGGCATCCCAGAAGCTACGACACTACTTTCAAGAGTGTTCTATAACAGTAGCCTCGGAAGTACCACTCAACGATATTATCAACAACCGCGATGCAACGGGCCGGATAGCAAAATGGGCCATAGAGCTCCTCCCGTTCGACATAACCTACAAACCACGGCGGGCCATTAAATCGCAAGTCCTAGCCGACTTCGTCGCCGAATGGACAAAGGTCGAACTCCCTAAAGAGTACGACACATATTCAAACTGGATCATGCATTTCGACGGCTCCAAAATGTTGGCTGGACTGGGGGCTGGCGTCGTTTTGACGTCCCCTACAGGAGACACAGTCCAATATGTACTCCAAATTATGTACACGGACTCCAACAATGCAGCCGAATACGAGGCCCTTCTACATGGTCTCCGGATGGCAGTATGGCATTCAACGCCTGGAAGTACGCGGGGACTCAAACCTCGCGATATCCCAAATAAATGGCGACTTCGATGCCAAAGACCCAAAAATGGCAGCTTATCGCAATGCCGTCCTAAAAATGGCAGTTCGGTTCGAGCGACTGGAGTTTCACCATATAGCCCGAGAAAATAATCAGGCAGCGGACGTCCTGGCACGCATCGGAGCAAAACGAGATGCAGTCCCCCCAACATCTTCTTAGAAACATTATTCAAGCCATCTATAGCATGGGAGGGGGAACCCTCAGATAACAGTCCTGGACACAACCGCACAACCCGACGCCGAACAATCCGACATAATCGGAGGCCCTGCCACCGAAATCACACCTTTAGCCCACGTAATAATGGCGGTCATCGCCCCGTGGACAGAACCATTCCTAGCCTACCTTACTAGGCAAGAACTCCCAGAGGACCAAAACGAGGCACGCTGCATAGTACGGCAATCTAAAACCTATAAAGTCCACGAGGGAGAGCTCTATAAGAAAAGCACTATAGGAGTCCTTCAAAGATGTATCTGCGAAGAGGAAGGGCGGAGTCTGTTGGCTGAAATTCATGCCGGACTCAGTGGCCACCATGCCGCAGCTCGGTCCCTTGTAAGCAAGGCTTTCCGTACGGGCTTTTATTGGCCGACTGCCCGAGCAGACGCTCATGACTTACTCAAACGATGCGTCGGTTGCCAGCTCTTTGCAAACCAAAGCCATATGCCGCCCAACGCCCTCCGAACTATCCCCATAACTTGGCCTTCTGCGGTCTGGGGGCTTGACATGGTGGGACCCCTTAAAGGTGGAACCCACAAGAAAAAAATACTTATTGGTCATGGTGGATAAATTCACCAAATGGATAGAAGCCATGCCTGTTAAGACGGCCGAATCCGGACCTGTGACAGACTTCATATCCGGGGTCGTACACCGTTACGGCGTCCCTCACAGCATCATCACCGATAACGGCACAAACTTCACCTCCGACGAAGTAAAGCTGTGGTGCAAAAACATGGGCATTAAGCTCGACTATGCTTCTGTCTATCACCCACAAACTAACGGTCAGGTCGAACGTGCAAATGGTCTCATCATGAGCGGCATTAAACCCAGACTAGTGCGATCCCTCAAGGAATCTAATACGCACTGGGTGGAGGAGCTCGACTCCGTACTCTGGGGGCTGCGAACCACGCCGAATCGTACCACCGGATTCACACCATTCTTTATGGTGTACGGCGCAGAGGCAGTTCTGCCTTGCGACATAATTCATGACTCACCTCGAGTGCGCATGTACGAAGAAAGAGAAGCCGAGCTTGATCGGCAGGACGACCTGGACGCCTTAGAGGAGGAGCGCGACGTGGCTAAAGCCCGTTCCGCATTTTATCAACATCAGGCTCGAAGATATCAAAGCAGAGAAGTACGGGCCAAAAATTACAATGTTGGCGAACTAGTTCTACGCCTGCCGGATAAGAAAAAGGACAAACTCAAGCCCAAATGGGAAGTTCCCTTCATAATTGACCAAGTCCTGACTGGTGGAGCGTACCGCCTGTGAGATGCGTCGGATAACCGACTCGAGCCGAACCCATGGAACGCCGCACGTCTTCGAAGATTCTATGCCTAGCGCCGGACTCTGGGTTTGTCTCCTTCCTCTGTCCATTTATATTTTTTTTCTGTTTTTATTTGTCTCCTCCCACTCTTTCCTTTTATAGCCCTTACAGGCTCATCATGTGACGCGCTACCCGCGCTCCTTAAACCTGGGGGCTTCTTTAACAGAAGCTTATTTATATGGGTTTCACGCCCAACGCATGCGTCAGACTTCCACATGCACCTTTTCTTCACCATTATATGCATCGATATGACTTAAGTTTTGGCCAAGCTGGGTTGCCTGGCTCCTGTGCTTACCCCTACATTCCTGATTGTTCGGCTAGGCGGTAAAGGGAGCACCTCTGCGATTGCTACTGCCGGATAAGCCGGATGTGTACCTCAGACTGGGTGAAGCCGAACGCTAGCGTTCTTAAGGGAATATTCGGTCAGTGAACTAAAGATGAACCTTTTTTACTTATACATGCCCCCAGATGTTTTCCTGCATTTGCAGTCCAGACGTGCACTTCAGGGCACGCCACCCCAGTGAAAGGAACCCTTAACGGAACTATTCTCTCTGGAAGATGTTTCTTACTAACCATGTAATATAACATAACTAGTTGGGCACTTGTCCGATAAAGCACTAATGACCCCTACGCCTGGTCTCCATGCATACCTCGGTTCTTATATAACCGTTATGGTATTCGGACACACTCCGGACCGTCAGGTCCCGAGGTCAAAGCGAAAAGGTTGGCAACGACAAACGATCTGCAATCCGGCTAGAAGGCATTACACATGTCAATTATAAATTACATAGTCATCCTGACTGATTGTATTCCTCCTCTATACCATCTAACAGGCTGTCTAATTTGCAGTCCTGCTGGGAATACTTTGCGGCCAATTCTACCTGGCCATACACTAAGCTCACAGGGATCTCCTTCCCGCCAGGCCCCACCGGTCCGACCTCGGCCATGTGATTGGGGTCAGACTTCGTAAAGCGGGTCTTCACCATGGCCTAGGCCTCCCTAGCGCCCTGCCGGCAGGCTGATATCTTCCACAACCGGAAGCGCCGCCGAGCTCCCTTCAACTTCTCCGCAAGTTCTCCAAGGCCCTCAGGTATGGAGTGGGCAGGCCACAAGGTTTGGGCAATACCTCACATCACCTGCCGAACTCGTTCGTGCAGTTGTGAGAGTTTGGGAAGAAGATCGCCCGTTGAACCGGGCATCTCCTCTGCAGGACGACCTGTCAGCATACCTACAGACATAACTCTGTTAGTCGTCTTCCTCGCCGAACTCCTTTTTCAAGAGTTCGCTTAAGCACTTACTAAAAATGCCGCGTCGAAGTCGCTCATTCTCCTTATTGGAGTCCGACAGCTGGCCACGAACATCTTTTAGTTCAACATCCAGCCTGGTGTTGGCATCCTGGAGATCATTCTTCTCCCGCCTCACCTTTGTTAGCACGCTTTCACCAGCCTTTAACCGGCATAGAAGCTGTTGCCTGTCCGGATCGAGTCCGGCGCCATCTGCAATACCATTTGTCAGATTGGCACTTATATCCGCACAATACTAAATATTCTCGTGTATTGTTTACCTGCAGGGGTCTCTTTAGACCCCCCTGCTGCCGTTAGTACGGCCTCTAGATGGGCCCTGCACCTTTCCAGCTCCTGGGACAGCGCGGTGTTCTTCTCGGTAAGAAACTGCATGTTATGTGATTCTCGAATCAGTTATTTCCACTTCTTCAAGTCTCGGGGGCTACTGGCATATCTATATTTACCAAAATTTTCTTACCCGTATGTCTTTTACATACTGCTCCGTGGCTCTGGCTAAACCATTTTGAGCGGCACGTAGGTACGCGTCTCCCGAATTGAAGGCATCTAAAGCCTCCCGGGAGAAAGAAGCGACGCGAAGGACTGTCCGGCGACGCCTGTGGTTCATGGCACTCTCCACCTCAGAATGGGTGGCAGACAGCCTGTCCGCATCCTCTGATGGAGGAGCGTCCGGTGCGTGCCTTGTGCGGGCCTCCGCTTCCGGGCCGGGCGTTGGAGTCTGGCTAGTGGAGGCGCGATTGGCAACCTCTCCGGATATAGTCCGACGAGGTCTCTTCGTCCTGAAGATAGCACGAATGTTAATATACCCTGGAGGAGTAAAACACCACGGAAAAAGAGAGGGTACGCCATACCTTTGCTCTGGCACCTCAGTCCGAACTACGTTCCTTTTTGCCCCACGGGGCCCTGCGTCCCCCGCCGGCTAGCTGCAACGGGGTCGGCTTCCCGCCTCGGGAATCTCCCCTACAAAGCACGGTTGCTGTCAGAACAACCAAACCCGTGAAAACAGAACCCCTCTTAAGGGGGTAAAGCTCCGGTATTTGTCACCTGGGAGGCCGGGATTAACCCTGGGTAATCAGCTATAATAGCTACCAAGGTATCGTCCTTGCTTAGCTGATAAAACACTCCGTCGATAAGCTCCAACGCTAAGTCCGGATCCTCTTCGGAGTCCGGATCAAGGGACCATTCTGGGTCCTCTAGCTGTGGAGGACGGCTGTTTATGTTTTTTACCTCCTGACGCAGGTCCTGCGTTGAAGTCGTTAGACTGCCTATTTAATCATGGGAATGTAAAATGAACAGGGAAGCACGACTGTCCGCTTACCCAATTCGGAGGACTGTACATGGAAAATCCGCCCTGCGGGTCGACGCGGAGGAATTCCTCTTCTTCTCCCTTGTACAAAGAGGATAAGATCTTCATTAGAGCGGCAGGCGAGTCCGGCCCTTTACGGCCGTGACGGGTGGTGTCATCTTCCCCGTTGAAATCCCACATGGGGTGGCTTCTGTATTGGAGCGGCTGCACCCCCCGCATAATGCATATGGCCATGACTTTAATCATGGTTAGTCCGGAATGAGCCAGTAGCTTAATCCGGCCCATTAAGTAAAGGATGTCTCTGTCATTCTTTCTCTGAGAGCTCCGAGGGCGCCAACTCAGGCGTTTCTTCAGGGGAGCATTGTTGAACTCAGGGAGACCGGCCCGGATAGGGTCCGGCAGGGGGAGGTCGTCTATGTAAAACAATTCCGAAGGCCAGTCCTCGGACGCCTTCTTCGGGGTTCCGGACGGGTATCCGGTCCCGGCCATGCGCAATACTTCGGCTCTGCCCACTTGATATATGGACCCCTCTTGGGAACGGGGCACCAGGCAGAATATCTTCTTCCACAGCGCGAAATGAGCCTCGACGCCTAAAAATAGCTCGCAAAGAGCAACGAAGCCCGCGATGTGTAACACGGAGCCGGGCATAAGGTGGTGCAGCTGGAGGCCATAGAACTCGAGAAGCCCGCGGAGAAAGGGATGAATTGGAAATCCCAGTCCCCTTATTAGATAAGGGACCAGGCACACCCGCTCCCCTTTAGAGGGACTAGGTGAGTTCTCCGCTTGTTTTCCGCCTTGATAAGTGGTGAGTCCGGCTCGGACCGAGACCATATAGGCTTGAGGGAGAAATCCCTTGGCTTGGAGCGACACTAATTCGCTATGCGGGATGGAACAACTCTCCCAGTCTCCAGGGATAGGACTGGAAGGGCGAGAGGAGGAGCTCCGGCGGCTGGCCATGTTGGAATGGATCTTTGCTGGAGACGCTCTGATGATTTCTCGCAGAAGGGGAAGGTGTGGTTTGGATCTGAATCCTCATACTGTTAGATAGGCGGCTCGTTTATATGACTAGGGGCTTGGATGTAAAACTGGCCCGACTTTTCGCATTCGTTTGACACGTGGAAGGCGGCCATTATTGGGCGTGAAAGCCAAGGAGCGCTGCATTATAAAAATCGGACGTTATAACCGCAGGTACACAAAGTTTGAAGGAGAACCCGCCTTGCAATGCCGAAGACAATCTGCACGCCGGACTCATCGTCATTGAAGCCTGGTTCGGGGGCTACTGAGGGAGTCCTGGATTGGGGGGTGTTCGGATAGACGGACTATACCTTCGCCGGACTCCTGGACCGTGAAGATACAAGATTGAAGACTTCGTCCCGTGTCCGGAAGGATCTTTCCTTGGTGTGGAAGGCAAGCTAGGCGTGCGGATATTCAAGATCTCCTACCATTGTAACCGACTCTGTGTAACCCTAACCCTATCCGGCGTCTATATAAACTGGAGGGTTGTAGTCCGTAGGACATCCATCATCATACACAATCATACCATAGGCTAGCTTCTAGGGTTTAGCCTCCTTGATCTCGTGGTAGGTCTACTCTTGTACTACCCATATTATTAATCTAGCAGGAGTAGGGTTTTACCTCCATCGAGAGGGCCCGAACCTGGGTAAAATAAAGTGTCCCTCGTCTCCTGTTACCATCCGACCTTGACGCACAGTTCGGGACCCCCCACCCGAGATCCGCCGGTTTTGACACCGACAGGGGCGAATCGTTTTTTTGCCCGGACGCACTTCCTTGCGTGTGAAGGTGTAGCTGGTGGGTCCGAGCAGTCAGGGGGACGAATCATTTTTTGGCCCGGACGCACTTCCTTGCATGCGAAGATGAAGCTGGTGGGTCCCAGCAGTTAGGGGGAAACATTTTTTCCGCGAAATATAGTGGCCTGTCCGGTGGGTCCAAGCTGTCAGGTGGAGGAATCATTATTTTCCGCATAATAAGGAGGCACTTCCTTGCTGCGGCCGTGGACCCAACTATCAGCCTCTCCACGTACAGTCCACGTTTCATGGAAGTCGTTCCTTGACCACGTTGACCAGGCCGCGCCGAGAGCACCACGGTGGTGGACGACGACGAGGCCTAGGAAGGGGACGACACGGAGCCGGGGAAGACGCGGCAGTGGAAGCCTGCGCGGAGAGGAGTACGAGGGTTCACTGGTTCGGCTGTGGTGTGTGGCTGCCGTCGCCGCAGGGCCTGGCCAGCGGTGGGAATAGTAGGGGGCAGTGAGGCCTCCGTAGCAGCACAGCCGGCCACGGGAGGCAGGAGCATGCGGCACAACCGGCGCTGCTTTGGGCAGCTGGAGCAAGAAGACCAGAGGTTGAAGAAGCACTACGGCCGTTGGATGGACATCGTACGGTCACTGGAGCTCGAATCATTCATATTGACTAAGTTGACAAAGCCCTCCGTCCCCATCAACTTAGTTTACCCACAAGTCATCCTCCCACTATGGTGGGTCCCAGCTAGCAATGGGGTATTCTTTTTTTGTGCGTCATAAGGAGGCACTTCCTTGCGTGCGAAGATATAGCTGGTGGGTCTGACATGTCAGCGGGGGAATGTTTTTTTCGCGAAATATAGAGGCCCTTTTGGTGGGTCCCAACTATCAGGTGGAGGAATCATTATTTTGCGCGTACAGTCCACGGCCGATGGATGTCGTTCATTGACCACGTTGACCAGGCCGCGCCGAGAGCACCATGGCGGTGGACAACGGCGAGGCCTAGGAAGGGAACGACACGGAGCCGGGGAAGACTCGGCAATGGTTGCCCACGCGGTGGGGAGTACGAGGGTTTACTGGTCCGGCTGCCGTCACCGGAAAATAACAGGAGGTGTGGGTGAGTAGAGGAATGGCCTGGCCAGCAATGAAGTAGGGTGGGGCGGTGCGACCTGTGCAGCAGCACAGCCGGCCATGGGAGGCGGGAGCAGCCAGTCCCACCGGAGCTGGTTTGGGCGGCTAGAGCAAGAAGATCAGATATTGAAGAAGCAGCACGTCCGTTGGATTAACATCCAACGGTCACTGCTGCTAGAATCGTTTGTGGACTAAGTTGACAAAGCCAAAGTACACGTCAACCTAGTAGACCCACAAGTCAGCCTCCAAATCTGTCCCAAACATCATACAACCCGAAATTTCTAGCCAGATTCAAATTAATTTTAAATCTAAATATACCTTAATTTAAATTCAATGAAATTTTACCCGCACAAAAACAATGAAATTTAAAATATCAAAATCCGAAAGAAAACAGTATTTTGGAACTAATTGCTTGTTTGCTATATTTTTTCATTTTACAGCCCATTTATTATTACTTATAGCCCATTTCTTATTACTTATAGCCCATTTTTTGGGCAAAATGCATCCCTCCTCATCTTGAAAGATTTTCGGCCTAGCAGGGCGTAGAAAAGCAAGTAGGCCTACGTTGATTATTCTGCAAAAAACAAAATAGCCGGCTAGCCATTTTCAGAAAGGAAAAAAACAAACTGGGCTGGTCATGTGCTAAACATATGAAATAAAAGCCTGGGCTAGACGGGCCACGGGTCCCGCACAACCCAGTTGATACCGTTCTCTGCCCCGAAAAAACAAAAATAATGCGCGCGCTGCTGGGTCCCTACTGTCATCCTCACCATGTACAGTCATCTCCTTATTCCTCTCGGTTGTTGACCATGTTGACAACACCGGAGGGCGGCGCCGCGGCAAGCGAACCAAGGCGGAGGACGATGGTGAGGCCTCGGACGGGAACGAACAGGAGCCGGGGAAGATCACATCCAGCCGTGGAGGTGGGAGCAGGCGGTCCCGCCGGCGCTGGTTTGGCTTTGGTGGCTCGAGGAAGAAGAGACTGAAGAAACGCGACATACGTTGAATGTCAATCCAACGGTCAAGGTTGGCACAATCATTTGTTGACAAAGCAGACACCAAGTAGCATACTTTTTTATATATAGGAAGAAAACTGCGAGGAAAATGCGTTCATCTGCCGTCCTCCTCACAGGGAATGTTCGCCACATAAGTGACTAGCACCCTTGGTTTTCAACCGAGAGGTCTTGGGTTCGAGTCCCAGGAACTCTCAATTTTGTCCTCCTTTTCCTTCCTCGCAAAAAAGGGAAAGAAAATCAAAGACTTGGGAAGGCGTACAGATCAAGCTAGTGTACCAGTAAAGAGACGTTGCCGAGTTTTAGAAAAAAGAAAGACGTGCTCCTGTAGCTGGTTCGAATCCAAACCTAGACTATGACTATATATGGTGCTATGCTACTCTACAAGTAATGAAACTGACATATCCAACGTTCGCTTCTCCTCTTCTCTACTTACTCTGCCTAGCATCAGAAGCTCTGGCCGTAGCAACCATGTCCGCTGGCTGCTCGTCCACCTGCTCTTCAGCAGGCAACAACCAGATATGCGCCAAGTTGCCACCCGTACCATCGCCTGTGGGTCTCATTACACCCCCGCCGACACGCGCACCACAGCCTATTGCTCATCGCAACCCGCTGCCATTGGTGTGGTGCCACTGCTGCAAATCACGCAGAGTCATCCGTCGCGTCTCAACCACAATCCGCAACCCTGGCCGAGTGTTCTACAAATGCTCGAATCATGGGGTAATAATATGTTTAAGTGTTCTTCTGCTGCTTTCAGTTGCTGATTTTTTTAATAGTTTGGTTGATGATCTTCCAATTTGATTCGTGCAGAAAAGGGAAGATTCATGTGATTTGTATTTCTGGGAAGTTGCTGATGTGGGGGAATGCAACTACACTGATTATTTGGTTAGCCGAGGAATCCCAATACTAGTAGGTTGGGGTGTTGGACAAGTAACTGAAGGAACGGCAGAAGAGGAAGATGTAGAGCAGAAGGTTAAAGATGCAGTTCCTCTGATCATGGCCAAGCAACAGCTGCTGAACGAACTTGACAGCAATGAGGAGATGAAAGAGCTTGTGAAGATAATGGGCAAAATCGATGTGCTCTGTAGGATGATTGTCTCTTTATTTGCAGTGTATGTAGCACTCGTGATGTATTCAGTGGCTACGACATGAGCACTTTGCTGAAACTAGTAATGAATGAAACCTGTGTAGCAGTCTGGGCATAGTGTTGTGAACATCTAATGATTTCTATTAACGGAAATCAGGGGGTATCCCCTTTTGCTCATATAAATAAATAAATAGCAAAGGCCCTGTCGGGTCAGCTTTGTTCTCATTCAAAGACGACAAGCAAATTGCAGTCCAACATCAAACTATGTCATCAAATTCAAGTTTCACAGCCAAATATGAGTACAACTAAACAACAATGTCATCATGTTTTAGTTGTCATACAATCACCAAACATAAATCAGCATACATAACAAGTGATGTTCTCACAGCAACTTACTAAACAACATGTTCATCAGGTTTCAGTTGTCATAGCAAACACAATCTCACATAGTAGATAAAAACGTCTTCTGACAGGCAAATACAACAAAAGCAATAACAGCAACGTCAACATCTTCGCCATGTGTATCAGTCTGAATCGTAATTCCCCATGGTGTCATCTTCTTCTTCGTCCTCGAACGTTGGCTTCTTCTTGATCAACTCTTGTATGTCCACAGCACGACAAACAATCTTTTCGCCGACGTAATTGACGTGATGGTTCTCAAAGATATTAGGAACATCTGTGTTATCTTGTACATCAGGAGCAGTGTAAGCATCATCTTGTTGTGCAACTTCATTAAACGTATTCGTCTGCTCAAACCTTTGCAATACTCTCCAGTCATCGCTACGTGCAAATGTGTCTTCCAAGAAAAATATCTGTGTTGCTTGATTTGCCAAAATAAAAGGCTCGTTGGTCTGGTACGCCGCCTTGACATTGATGGATTTGAAATAATCATCAACTCTGGGTTTTGTGATCCTGGAAAACATGTTATACCAACGATAGCACAATAGAACCACACACCGATGATCCTCGAAACTGGAGATATACTGCAACTGAACAATGTCTGTTATGTTAGCATACATTTCAGTTATCTCTTTGTCATACGTATCTGTGCTCATGATGACACTGTTTTGTGTCTTCCTGCCTTCGTCTCGTGCAAGGGTGTTGTAGCACACATCTCCAACAACGCAAGATTCATAATGTCTTAGCCGAGTATCAAGACCCATTGCTAGTGAGTAAAGGGCATCATCAACAACCTGCCCATCCTCCCGCATCTTCTTAACCTATGGTTAGAAAATAGACAAGATGATCATCTTATGTACTCAATATATTAAAAAACGGACAGTGCACTTCAAAAGCTTACATGGTTCTTGAACCATTTCGCAAATCCTGCCATAACCAGTTTGTCAATGTTTCTTGGATTTTGCGGCAGTAACTCCTCTTTGTAGATGCTGCACAACATAGTGATCGCGTCAAACATCTAAATATATAAGAATGTGCTGCAAGTTTAGAAGATTATGATGTATAAGCTGCAGTACTGCACTTACTTGATATAAGGTAGTATCTCATGACAGTTATTCAACACATACCAAACCATTTTGTCCAAATCTTTAGGTTTGTCCTCTTGTCGACTCTTCCCTATACCTCGAACAGAATAATCGAAAACATTGAGCCCGGGATTGTCTTCACCCACCTCTTTGCTAAGCTGATCAGCTGTTTCAATGTATTTTGAGCAGAATGTCAACGCTTCTGTAGCAATGTAGGCCTCTGCAATGGAACCCTCGGGTCTAGCTCTGTTCCTGACATAGCCCTTGAAAGTGCCTAGCTGCCTTTCAATAGGGTACATCCAGCCATACTGTACTGGACCTCTAAGTAATGCCTCATCAGGTAGATGAACATCCAAATGCACCATCACATCAATTAAGGCTAGAGGATATATCTTCTCAAGGTCGCATAGGATAGTTGGTATCTTGTCTCTAAGATGCTCCAAAGCATCTATCCTGATATTCCTACTACAGAGTTCCCTGAAGAATTGTCCCAACTCTGCAACTGCTCTGTATAAGTCAGGGCAGCCCAATCCTCTAAGGATAACATGTAAAACCCTTTGAAGTAGGACGTGGTAGTCATGATTTTTCAAACCTTGTACCTTGTTTCCATCTGCACTGACTCTCCTTTCAGGGTTGGAAGCAAATCCATGTGGGAATCTCACACGTGACAGGACCTCGCAGAATTCTTTTCTTTTTACCTTGTCCAAGACGTACACAACTGGTGCCATATCCCGTGGTTTACCTTCATCTTGCACCTGCAAATCCTTTCTGATACCCAGGTGTGTCAAATCAATCCTAGATTTTAAGGTATCTTTCGTCTTGCCTTCAATATTAAGAAGTGTGCCGATAATGCTGTCACATATATTTTTCTCGATGTGCATCACATCAAGATTATGCCGTAGATCCAAATCTTTCCAATACTCCAAGTCCCACAAAGTGGACCTGCGGGTAAACAATAATCTCTCTTCTACCCTGCCATGCTTCCTTTTCCCGCTACCATTACCAGGATGGTTTCCTGGTGTAATATGCCTGACCTTCTCTAATTCCACTTGCAACTCATCGGCGGTGAGCCTCTTTGGCGCATCATGGTTTTCATGCTTTGCATTGAACACATGTCTTCAGTATTTTCTAGGATGCGGCTTGTCCTTGGCAAGGAAACGGCGGTGTCCAATGTAATAAATCTTGCTAAGTATTGCGTATGACAGCGGATTCCTGTCACATCGAACACTTGCATTGTAACCATGTGACGTTCGCCCTGACATAGTGCCCAAAACCGGATAATCATGGATGCACCAAATTATAACAACACGTAGAAAGAAATCAGCTGGTGGGCTGCTATATAGGTCTCGAGTGTGAACACCCTTCCATAGCTGTTGAAGTTCCTCCACAAGAGGCTCCATGAACAAATCAAAATCCTTTCCATGACTTTTTGGACCTGGGATGAGCAAGGCCATCATGTATTTTGATTCATTGGTGCAGACATTTGGAGGCATGTTGTAAGGGATAACAAGCACTAGCCACATGCTATATGTGCCGCTCTGGTGGCCAAATGGGTTAAATCCATCTGAAGCTAAGCCAAGTCTAATGTTTCTCGGGTCAGCAGCAAACTCTTTGTGTTTATCATTGAAGCTTTTCCACTCACTACCATGAGATGGATGGCTCATTACATTCTGATCTCTGTACTCCTGGTTCCTAGAATGCCACAGTACATCCACTCTTGTTTCAGCATCATGAAACAACCTTTGCAATCTTGGTGTAACTGGAAAATGTCTCAGAACATTATGAGGAATCCTCTTCACAGCATCGCCATCTTTCCATCTTGATGATGCATTTTGGGCATTCACTTAAGTTGGCATAATCCTTCCGGAACAGAACACAATTATTCTTACAAACATGGATCATATCATATCCAATTCCAACTGCACGAAGGAAATTCTTCATTTTACTATGGGTGTGTGGCAGCTCAGACGCATCTGGGAAAGATTTGCGGATAGCAGCCAACATCGCATCGAAAGATTTGTTGGTCATCCGCTCAGATGTCTTCTCCTGAAGAAAGGTGATCATAGATGAGAATACTGACAGCTTATTTCCTGGGGTGACAACAACGTTGCATTGTTCCAACATGCGGGCCCACAGTTTTTCTTATGTAGGTGAAAGTTCACGGAATGCACGAGCATTTCGTAGCATTATTTCAATGTTGGTCAAACTCACTAGCTCCGCCACCACCACCTCCTCCTCCTCTTCCACCTGAGCATATTATTGATTCGACACAAGGGGAGCCAAAGAATATTCTCAAGTATTAGCAGCTGAGTTGTCAATTCAACCACACCTGGAAACTTAGTATCTGCAACAAAGTGTTTAGTAGCAAAGTAATATGATAGTGGTGGTAACGGTAACAAAAAGAGTAATGATAGCAAAGTAATATTTTTGGTATTTTGTGGTGATTGTAACAATAGCAACGGGAAAGTAAATAAGCGGAAACTGGTATATGGAAAGCTCGTAGGCATCGGATCAGTGATGGATAATTATGCCGGATGTGGTTCATCATGTAATAGTCATAACATAGGGTGACACAGAACTAGCTCCAATTCATCAATGTAATGTAGGCATGTATTCTGAATATAGTCATACGTGCTTATGGAAAAGAACTTGCATGACATCTTTTGTCCTACCCTCCCGTGGCAGCGGGGTCCTAATGGAAACTAAGGGATATTAAGGCCTCCTTTTAATAGAGAACCGGAACAAAGCATTAGCACATAGTGAATACATGAACTCCTCAAACTATGGTCCTCACCGGGAGTGGTCCCGATTGTTGTCACTTCGGGGTTGCCGGATCATAACACATAGTAGGTGACTATAGACTTGCAAGATAGGATCAAGAACACACATATATTCATGAAAACATAACAGGTTCAGATCTACAATCATGGCACTCGGGCCCTAGTGACAAGCATTAAGCATAGCAAAGTCATAGCAACATCAATATCAGAACATAATGGATACTAGGGATCAAACCCTAACAAAACGAACTCGATTACATGATAAATCTCATCCAACCCATCACCGTCCAGCAAGCCTATGATGGAATTACTCACGCACGGCAGTGAGCATCATGAAATTGGTGATGGAGGATGGTTGATGATGACGACAACGACGAATCCCCCTCTCCGGAGACTCGAACAGACTCCAGATCAACCCTCCCGAGAGGTTTTAGGGCTTGGCGGCGGCTCCATATCGTAAAACGCGATGATTTCTGCTTCTGTATTTTTTCTCTCCGAAAGCAAATATATAGAGTTGGAGTTGGCGTCGGAAGGTCTCCAGGGGGCCTACAAGGTAGGGGGCGCGCCCCCCACCCTCATGGACAGGGTGTGGGACCCCTGGTCTTCATCTTTGGCGAGGATTTTTTATTATTTATTGTAAGGTATTCCGTGGAGTTTCAAGTCACTCCGAGAACCTTTGTTTTCTGCACATAAAACAACATCGTGGCAATTCTGCTGAAAATAGCGTCAGTCTGGGTTAGTTCCATTCAAATCATACAAGTTAGAGTCCAAAACAAGGGCAAAAGTGTTTGGAAAAGTAGATACGACGGAGACGTATCAACTCCCCCAAGCTTAAACCCTTGCTTGTCCTCAAGCAATTCAGTTGACAAACTGAAAGAAATAAAGAAAAACTTTTACAAACTCTGTTTGCTCTTGTTGTTGTAAATATGTCAAGCTAGCATTCATGTTTCAGCAAAGATTATAACTAACCACATTTGCAATAATTCTCAGGTCTCATAATTACTCATATCAATAGCATAATCAACTAGCGAGCTATAATAATAAATCTCGGATGACAACACTTCCTCAAAACAATCATAATATGATATAACAAGATGGTATCTCGCTAGCCCTTTCTGAGACCGCAAAACATAAATGCAGAGCACCTTTAAAGATCAAGAACTGACTAGACATTGTAATTCATGGTAAAAGAGATCCAATCATAGTCACACCCAATATAAATTAACAGTGATGAATGCAAATGACAGCTGCGCTCTCCAGCTAGTGCTTTTTAATAAGAGGGTGATGAATCAACATAAAAGTAAATAGATAGGCCCTTCACAGAGGGAAGCAGGGATTTGTAGAGGTGCTAGAGCTCGGTTTTGACATAGAGATAAATAATATTTTGAGCTGTATACTTTATTGTCAACATAGCAACTAAGAGATGGCAATATCTTCCATGCTACACACATTATAGGCGGTTCCCAAACAGAATGGTAAAGTTTATACTCCCCCTCCACCAACAAGCATCAATCCATGGCTTGCTCGAAACAACGAGTGCCTCCAACATACATCAGATCCCAGGGGGAGTTTTGTTTGCAATTAATTTTGATTTAGTTTGCATAAAGCATGGGATTGGGCATCCCGGTGACCAACCATTTTCTTGTGAATGAGGAGCGGAGTCCACTCCTCTTGAGAATAACCCGCCTAACATGGAATATAAGGGCAGCCTCGGTTGATACATGAGCTATTCGAGCATACAAAACAAAATGTTTATTTGGAGGTTTAGAGTTTGGCACATACAAATTTACTTGGAACGGCAGGTAGATACCGCATATAGGAAGGTATAGTGGACTCATCTGGAATAACTTTGGGGTTTAAGGGATTGGATGCACAAGTAGTATTCCCGCTTAGTACAGGTGCAGGCTAGCAAAAGACTGGGAAGCGACCAACTAGAGAGCGACAACAGCCATGTACATGCATTAAAATTAATATACATTGGATGCAAGCATGAGTAGGATATAATCCACCATGAACATAAATATCGTGAAGGCTATGTTGATTTGTTTCAACTACATGCATGAACATGTGCCAAGTCAAGTCACCTAAATCATTCAAAGGAGGATACCACTCCATCATACCACATCATAACCATCTTAATAGCATGTTGGCACGCAAGGTAAACCATTATAATTCATAGCTAATCAAGGATGGCACAAGTAACTATGATCTCTCACTACTAGGGAAAAGGTTATAGGCAGACGCTTACTAGTAGCGAGGGTTTATAACCCTCGCTACTGCTACTTACTAGTAGCGCGGGTTTTTACCCCTCGCTACTACTAAGTTGATACTAGTAGCGCGGTTTTTTAACCCTCGCTACTACTAAGCGGTCTCTATCGTGCCCTCCCGGGGCATGCCATAGTAGTAGCGAGGGGTACAAACCCACGCTACTACTAAGTTGATAGTAGTAGCGCGGTTTTATACCCCTCGCTACTACTAAGTACGAGGTAGGTGAAATCCCCGTATACTCAGCCAAATCCCTCCTCTCTCCCTCACTTTCCCCCTCTCTCACTTTCCTCGTCTCTCCCTCATACTCCGGCGGGGGCCGCCGCTGGTACACTCTGCTTTCTTCCCCCTTCCTCTCCGAGATCCCTCCGGTGGGCGGTTGCCGGAGCTCCTCGCCGCCGCCAAGATGCAGAAGTGTGACCTCGGCATCCTCCTCCTCGCCGCCTTCACCGTCTTCTTCTTGCTCTAGGTCAGCCCTCCTCCTCCCCCCTCTCCGATTCAATCGGGAACCTAGCTGACCCATCCCCCTCCTCCTCCGGAAGCACGTGGGTGACTTCTCGTTCCGGGAGACGTGGACCGCCTCCCGCCGCTGCTCGTCGCCAACCTCAACGGCGACGGTCGCCACGAGGTGCTGCTCCCCACGCACGATGCCAAGATGTAGGTCCTCCAGCTCCCGGCCCACGCCGGGCTGGCGTCCGCGGTCACCCTCGATGGCTTCCACGAGGCACGCGTCATGGCCGAGATCTCCTTGCTCCCGGCCAACGTGCGCGCGTCATGGGGTTGAGATTTTTTTTGGTTTTTCAAATTAATAGTAGTAGCGCGGGCCACAAACACGCACTACTACTAACACGTACTAGTAGCGCGGGATGCACCGTGCTACTACTACTACTTAGCTGTGGCGCCGTAGTAGTAGCGGAGTCACCCGCGCTACTACTAGCTTTTGACCCGCGCTACTACTAGGCTTTTTCCTAGTAGTGTCTAATTGTCATTGCAAACATGTTTATTCATAATAAGCTGAATCAAGAACGATGAACTCATCATATTTACAAAAACAAAAGAGGTCGAGTTCATACCAGCTTTTCTCCTCTCAGTCGGTCCATCATATATCATCATAATTTCCTTTCACTTGCACGACCGAACGATGTGAATAATAATAAGAGTGCACGTGCATTGGACTAAGCTGGAATTTTCGAGCACTCAATAAACAGGAGAAGACAAGGCAATATGGGCTCTTGGTTAAATCAACAATAATGCATATAAGAGCCACCTCAACAATTTAATCATGGTCTTCTCCTATCGACCCCCAAAGAAAAGAAAAGAAATAAAAACTATTTACACGGGAAATCTCCCAACAAGCAAAAGAAGTACGGGAAATATTTTTGGGTTTTTCTTTTTTTAATTATTACTACAGCGGAAAAGTAAACTACTACAATTTTTTGTTTTTCTAAAGGTTTATCAAACACACAAGAAGAAAGCAATAAAAAGAAAATAAACTAGCATGGATATTAAAGTGAAAGAGTATGAGCACCGACATCTAGCAATGAGTGTGTGTGAACATAAATGTAATTTCGGTGAGAAATACGTACTCCCCCAAGCTTAGGCTTTTGGCCTAAGTTGGTTTATTACCAGGGATAGCCTGGCGGATACCCGTAGGTGTAGATGGGGTCGTACTGTGATGAGGAATAGCTGGGGTTGTACTATGATGCAGCGGCTATCGCCTCCTGAGTTGCAGCATGGAGTCGGGCTGCCTCCGCTCTCCTCTCGTACTCATCTGCCTCCTCCCTGGTAATAGTAAATCTTCCGTTTGCCTGGTAATCAAAGAAGGCAGGAGCAGGGAGAGTAATACGGACAACATGCCGTTTGTTAAAGATTAGTCGATACTGGAGAGGTGATTCGGTCCTCTCAACAAACTGGTGAGAAACCACAGAATCAAAATCTAAATAAGCAGGAGGCAACTCCATGTCTCCTTCACGAACGTCTATCTCAAGAAATTTAGCTAAGCGGGTTGCATAAATTCCTCCAAAGAAATCTCCATTATATCTATTATGATGCAACCTACGAGCTACAATGGCTCCCATATGATAAGATTGGTCTCCTAACACAGCACTCCTAAGAATGCTAAGGTCAGGGACACACATGTGACATGCTTCATCCTTAGCATTTATGCATCTACCTATGAAGAGAGCAAAATAATGTATAGCTGGAAAGTGAATGCTCCCTATGGTAGCTTGCGTTATATCTCTAGACTCCCCTACAGTTATACTAGCAAGAAAGTTTCTAAATTCAGATTTTGGGGGATCCCTAACACTACCACATTGCGGAAATTTGCAAGCAAAAGTGAAATCCTCTAAGTCCATGGTATAAGATTTGTCATAAAGATCAAACATGACTGAAGGAGAATTATGCGAAGATGAATACTCAAACCTCCTCACAAATGAGCTTGTAAGATCATGATACTGGGGGCATTTGTCTGCCTCAAAGTCCTCAAGACTGGCATTACACAAATATGCGTTAAATTCTTCTTTAATTCCTGCACGATCCATAAAATTTTCCGACGGCCATTCACAAGGCCGCACTAGAGCGTCTCTTGGTGGTTCCTCGTCAGCATCACGCATAGCAAGCCTGGGTGGTTGCTTCTTAGAGGAACCACTTTGGAACATCTTCCTAAGCATATTGCTTTTCTTTGAAAAATTTCTGAAATTTTTAGTAACTTCAAACAAAAGTGAACCAACTTCAATAAAAATGATAGCAACTACTCCTACAAGTGCCTAGAACCTATATCAAGCATTAGAACTACTTGGAACCATATAAATTTGACATGCAAGCTCAAGAACATGGTCAACTATGCAGCACAAATTTGAAATGAATAAAGCACTAGAACAAAAACTAATTGGACCAATGGAGGAGTCACATACCAAGGAACAATCTCCCCAAGCAGTTTTGCGAGAGGTGCTTTGAGCAAGGAGATCGAAAATTACAGCAAAGAGGGCTGGAACTCGTGCTTGAGTTGGTTTTCCGAGCTTGTGGGAGGAAGAAGAAGAGGATGGGTGCAGGAATAAGTGGAGGAGGGCCACCGTGGGCCCATGAGGCAGGGGGCGCGCCCAGGGGGTAGGGCGCTCCCTCCACCCTCCTGACCAGGTGGCAGCTCCCCCCGCGGTGATTTTTGCACAATAAATCCTCAAATATTCCCAAATCATATTAAATTGGCATGGCATTCTAAGGACTTTTATTTTCGGGAACTTTTTATATTGCACGGATAAATCAGGAAACAGAAAGAAAAAATTACTATTTTTACTTTATTTCAACTAAATAACAGAAAGTACAGAGAGGGTACAGAAGGTTGTGCTTCTAGTTTCATACATCTCATGCTCATCAAAAGGAATCCACTAACAAGGTTGATCAAGTCTTGTTAACAAACTCATTCCGATTAACATGGAACCGGAGAAATTTTGAATAACACTAGGTTACCTCAACGGGGATATGCACATCCCCAATAATAAGTATATCATATTTCTTTTTGATAGTAGGAAGAGGAAATTCAAAACCTCCGAATATAATCGATGGAATTTTTCCAATAGAGTTGATACTATGAACTTGAGGTTGTTTCCTTGGAAAGTGTACCGTATGCTCATTACCATTAACATGAAAAGTGACATTGCCTTTGTTGCAATCAATAACAGCCCCTGCAGTATTAAGAAAAGGTCTTCCAAGAATAATAGACATACTATCATCCTCGGGAATATCAAGAATAACAAACTCCGTTAAAATAGTAACGTTTGCAACCACAATAGGCACATCCTCACAAATACCGACAGGTATAGCAGTTGATTTATCAGCCATTTGTAAAGAGATTTCAGTAGGTGTCAACTTATTCAAGTCAAGTCTATGATATAAAGGGAGAGGCATAACACTAACACCGGCTCCAAGTTCACATAAAGCAGTTTTAACATAGTTTCTTTTAATGGAGCATGGTATAGTAGGTACTCCTGGATCTCCAAGTTTCTTTGGTATTCCACCCTTAAAAGTATAATTAGCAAGCATGGTGGAAATTTCAGATTCCGGTATCTTTCTTTTATTTGTAACAATATCTTTCATGTACTTAGCATAAGGATTCATTTTGAGCATATCAGTCAATCGCATACGCAAAAAGATAGGTCTAATCATTTCAGCAAAGCGCTCAAAATCCTCATCATCCTTTTTCTTGGATGGTTTGGGAGGAAAAGGCATGGGTTTCTGAACCCATGGTTCTCTTTCTTTACCATGTTTCCTAGCAACAAAATCTCTCTTATCATAACGTTGATTATTTGATTGTGGGTTATCAAGATCAACAACAGGTTCAACTTCTACATCATTATCATTACTAGGTTGAGCATCATCATAAACATCATCATTAACATTTTCACTAGGTTCATGTTCATTACTAGATTGTGTTTCAGCATTAGACATAGATATATCATTTGGATTATCGGGTGGTTCAGCAATAGGTTCACTAGAAGTTTGCACAGTTCTATCATTTTTCTTTTTCTTCTTCTTAGAAGAACTAGGTGCATCAATATTATTTCTCTGAGAATCTTGCTCAATTCTCTTAAGGTGGCCTTCAGGATAGAGAGGTTCCTGAGTCATTCTGCCAGTTCTAGTAGCCACTCTAATAGCAAAATCATTTTTCATACTATTCATTTCATCAAGCAGTTCTTTTTGAGCTTTAAGTACTTGTTCTACTTGAGTGGTAACCATAGAAGCATGTTTGGTTACAAGTTTAAGTTCACCTATAATATTAGCCATATAATCACCCAAGTATTTAATCATGTCGGAATCGTATTTCAATTGTCTACCAAAATATGCATTGAAGTCTTCTTGCTTAAACATAAAGTTATCAAACTCATCCAAGCACTGACTAGCAATTTTAGTAGGAGGGATTTCAGCTTTATCGTATCTATAGAGAGAATTTACCTTTACTACCTGTGTCGGGTTATCGAGGTCTGGAGGTTATTCAATAAATAAAGGATTAAGATCACATGTTTCTTCAGCAGGCGGTAAATTAAGGCCATGTATTTCTTTAATAGCAGGTAAATTCTTAACATCTTCAGCTTTAATACCTTTTTCTTTCATAGATTTCTTTGCCTCTTGCATATCTTCGGGACTGAGAAATAGAACACCTCTCTTCTTCGGAGTTGGTTTAGGAATAGGCTCAGTAATTGGAGCTGGAGCTGGCTCGGGAGGTGCCCAATTATTTTCATTTGTCAACATATTATTCAATACAATTTCAGCTTCATCTGGTGTTCTTTCCCTGAAAAGAGAACCAGCACAACTCTCCAGGTAATCTCCGGAAGCATCGGTTAGTCCATTATAAAAGATATCAAGTATTTAATTTTTCTTAAGAGTTTGATCAAGCAAAGCATTAAGTAACTTAAGAAGCCTCCTGCAAGCTTGTGGGAGACTCTCTTCTTTAGTTTGCACAAAGTTGTATATTTCCTTTAAAGCAGCTTGTTTCTTATGAGCAGGGAAATATTTAGCAGAGAAGTAATAAATCATATCCTGGGGACTACGCAGACAACCAGGATCAAGAGAATTAAACCATATCTTAGCATCACCCTTTAATGAGAACGGAAATATTTTAAGTATATAAAAGTAGCGCGATCTCTCATCATTAGTAAACAGGGTGGCTATATCATTTAATTTAGTAAGATGTGCCACAACAGTTTCAGATTCATAGCCATGAAAAGGATCGGATTCAACCAAAATAATTATATCAGGATCAACAGAGAATTCATAATCCTTATCGGGAACAGAGATAGGCGAAGTAGCAAATGCCGGGTCAGGCCTCATTTTATCTCTAAGTGATTCTTTGCTCCATTTAATTAATAGCCTAGTAAGTTCATGACGATCTCTGCAAGATAAAATAGCGGCAGAAGATTCCATATCAAAAACATAACCCTCAGGAATAACAGGCCTATCTTCATCATCATTTTCATCATTATAATCAGATTCAATAATTTCTTTCTCTCTAGCCCTAGCAAATTGTTCATCAAGAAACTCACTAAGGGGCACAGTAGTATCAGGCATAGAAGTAGTTTCGTCATAAGTATCATGCAGAGCAGAAGTGGCATCATCAATAACATGCGACATATCAGAACGAATAGCAGAAGCAGGTTTAGGTGTCGCTAGCTTACTCATAACAGAAGGTGAATCAAGTGCAGAGCTAGATGGCAGTTCCTTACCTCCCCTCGTAGTTGAGGGATAAATTGTTGTCTTAGCGTCTTTCAAGTTCTTCATAGTGTCTAGCAGATATAAATCCCAAGTGACTCAAAGAATAGAGCTATGCTCCCCGGCAACGGCGCCAGAAATTAGTCTTGATAACCCACAAGTATAGGGGATCGCAACAACTTTCGAGGGTAGAGTATTCAACCCAAATTTATTGATTCGGCACAAGGGGAGCCAAAGAATATTCTCAAGTATTAGCAGCTGAGTTGTCAATTCAAGCACACCTGGAAACTTAGTATCTAAAGCAAAATGTTTAGTAGCAAAGTAATATGATAGTGGTGGTAACGGTAACAAAAAGATTAATGACAGCAAAGTAATATTTTTGGTATTTTGTGGTGATTGTAACAATAGCAACCGGAAAGTAAATAAGCGGAACCAGTATATGGAAAGCTCGTAGCCATTGGATCAGTGATGGATAATTATGCCGGATGCGGTTCATCATGTAACAGTCATAACATAGGGTGACACAGAACTAGCTCAAATTCATCAATGTAATGTTGCCATGTATTCCGAATATAGTCATACGTGCTTATGGAAAAGAACTTGCATGACATCTTTTGTCCTCCCCTCCCGTGGCAGCGGGGTGCTAATGTAAACTAAGGGATATTAAGGCCTCCTTTTAATAGAGAACCGGAACAAAGCATTAGCACATTGTGAATATATGAACTTCTCAAACTATGGTCTTCACCGGGAGTGGTCCCGGTTATTGTCACTTCGGGGTTGCCGGATCATAACACATAGTAGGTGACTATAGACTTGCAAGATAGGATCAAGAACACACATATATTCATGAAAACATAACAGGTTCAGATCTGAAATCATGGCACTCGGGCCCTAGTGACAAGCATTAAGCATAGCAAAGTCATAGCAACATCAATCTCAGAACACATTGGATACTAGGGATCAAACCCTAACAAAACTAACTCGATTACAGGATAAATCTCATCCAACCCATCACCGTCCAGTAAGCCTACAATGGAACTACTCACGCACGGCGGTGAGCATCATGAAATTGGTGATGGAGGATGGTTGATGATGACGACGGCGATGAATCCCCCTCTCTGGAGCCCCAAACGGACTCCAGATCAGCCCTCCCGAGAGGTTTTAGGGCTTGGCGGCGGCTCCGTATCGTAAAACGCGATGATTTCTTCTTCTTTATTTTTCTCTCTCCGAAAGCAAATATATAGAGTTGGAGTTGGCGTCGGAAGGTCTCCAGGGGGCCCACGAGGTAGGGGGGCGTGCCCCCACCCTTGTGGATAGGGTGTGGGCCCCCTGGTCGTCATCTTTGGCGAGGATTTTTTTATTATTTATTGTAAGGTATTCCGTGGAGTTTTAGGTCATTGCGAGAACCTTTGTTTTCTGCACATAAAGCAACATCATGGCAATTCTGCTGAAAACATCGTCGGTCCGGGTTAGTTCCATTCAAATCATACAAGTTAGAGTCCAAAACAAGGGCAAAAGTGTTTGGTAAAGTAGATACGACGGAGACGTATCACGGATCAAGATGGTGATCTGCTGCTTCCACATAGTCAAGAACATTGACGTTCACACTAGAAAAAAGGCTATTAGTGGCGCACCCAATATTGCCATTAGTGGCGCACCATGGGTGGGCCACTAATACCACGCCACTAATAAGGAATACTAATGGCGCACCTCTGATGCGCCACTGTTAATCCAAATAACAGTGGCGCACCACTGGTGCGCCATTGGTATGCCACCTAGTGCGCCACTGGTATTGCAGCAGGGGTCCCTACTGATGCGCCACTGATATTCATATGGGTGCGCCACTGTTATTTAACTGGGTGCGCCACTAATGTGCAAGATGGTGCGCCACTGGTATTGCAGTAGGGGTCCCTACTGATGCGCCACTGATATCCATATGGGTGCGCCACTGTTATTTAACTGGGTGCGCCACTAATGTGCAATATGGTGCGCCACTACTATTAATTCTAGGAATTTTTTTTTGCATTTCTGGTATTTGCACAGGTTACAAAATACAATACATCACAGAATATAAACAGCACATAATACAATTCATCACATTAGTCTCCGAATTCGAAATAGCGAACAAAGTTCAAATATTAGACAAGTTTAGGTCTCGAGACCGAGTAGCGAGTTTGTCGTCACATTACAAAGTTGATATCATCTAAACTACCATCACATAGAAGAGAGCTGCGGTCACGATGAGCATCATCGCGATGAAACTAGTCTTCATCCGGTTCCTCCTCCGCTCCCTCCTCTCTCCCTCTAGATAGCGCTCGTATCTAGCTTCCGCCTCCGCCCTAGTGGTGTACCCTTTGTAACTGTTACCGCTGAAACGGTGAACCTGTCTCCGACACTCCTCCCAGTCGTCATAGACTCCGGGAACCCTACCCTTGTACACGACATACGACGGCATCTCTATGCACTAGACAAACAAAACGTTAGTAGCAATTCACAGATAATATATAAGTATGCAACAAAAGGATCGGAAGAGAAAAGCAACACATTAATAGCACGGTTCATGGTCCTACTAATAAATAGCATCGATTACATATAAGTTGAACGACTGTCCAAACTAAAGAGACATACAAGTTCATTAAAGTTTAATTACAACACGAGCTAATCGACATTTTAGAACTACATACCATCAATACTTTCTTCGACTCGACTCAGGGACCGGAGCGTGGATGAAGCCGCCGTCATCCGTCGGCGTCATGAATGTGCGGTAGTTGTCAGCCTGCATTTGTAGCGTTGTTTCTATTTCCCTGTTGGACGGTTGATATTTGAGGTGGAACTGCCCCGAGGTACGAAGGACATCTTGACAGATGATTTCCGCAAACTCCGACTGGATGCGAAAGAATTCTTGTCTGATGTCCATGTCCTGGATTGCCGACAAGCGTGCGGCCCAATCTTGGAGACCCTTTGGTAGCATAAGGTGATTATGGTCCCGTACGATCGCCCGCATGTGATGGAGGGCGTAGTAGGCATCCTTCTGACTGCTAGGCGGCTGCTTAACGCAGGGGAACGTCGTTACGTGGGTGAACACGTGCTTGCCGTACCTACACATTTCCTTCCTGAAGGTGCCTCCAGATTTGGCGTAGCCGGGGAGAGCATCATCAAGAACTTTCTTGATATTTGTGTAGTCTTTCTTCGACTGACGGTCCGAGTCGAAATACGTGGCCGTGGAATATTTCGGGCTTAAGAGGATGAGTGTGCAACGTGTGTCACTGCACAAAACACGGAATGTTAGAAAAAAAAAAGAACGATCGAAATCTAAGAAATCATATGTTACGGGGCGGTGAGGGGATGACTTACTCGGGAAAGTAAGGCACGAGGAAGGTATCCTTATCTTTGTTCGCCATAATGACGCCTTCGAGGTATGAACTCGCGATTTGCCGGTCCCCAGCGCTGTCCAAGTGCTTGGCACGCATGTAGAAGGGGTCGACTATCACGATGTCCGGGGTCTTGTCTCTAATGATCTGCATCTCCATATTGAGCGAAAATAGCCGAATGAAGGTGTAGTGCAGCGGATGAAGGTTAAACATAGCGAAGATGTCATCAAACCGCAGGACGATCATACTCCCGATGGTGCCATCGACAAAGCCCTTGCCCTCTGGCACCTTGGCCACGAAAACCGGGTATAAGTCATCTTTCTCGGAGAGACGCCGCTTCTCCATAGAAAGAACACTGTCATGCAGACTCCGCATAGCACCGGTTGCAGCCTTGAGCAGATTAGCCGGTAGCATCGGCCTACCCGCCACATGCACCGCCCTCATGATATCCTTAGGTATTGGTGGCCCGTCCTGAGCACGGATCGTACTCGGTGCCGGCTGGCTCGCACCCTTGTTAGTTTTTCTTTTCCGTCCCTTCTTTGGCTTCTGCTGATGTAATGGGATCGAGGTCTGCTCAGAGACCACCTTCTTGAGTGTGGTGGGGCTGATAATATTTCCCACCTCAGCTGTTTGAGTCTCGGTGAAGGCGGCAGCTGGAGGCGTCTCCTGAGAACCGAACAGACGACGCCTGTTGCAATTGGGTTTCTCCGCGGTACCAGCTAGATCGCGATCGACTTTTGCAGGGTTGGGTTCTTGAGAAGGAGGCGCCAAGAATTCGTCACCGTACCCACCATGTTCGTTGAAGTAGTCATCGACGTTGACAAATGTACCGTCGTCGACGTCCGGATCCTGTGCCATATGCATGCCCGGATCAACTGACGGCGGTAGCGTTGCGGCGGTCTTGCCATGGCTTGGCGCCGGCAGGACTGGCGGTTTTGTCTGTGGGGTGGTGACCCCCGCCCCCAAACGAATCTGGCTCTTCGGCCAAAGCAATGGCCAGTTGAAGCAGGCGCCGAGGGTCATCACATCCTCTTCGTCGGCCCCATGGGTTCGATACGGAGGTAACAAGTCATCGCAGCCCCGCAGCACCCGAACCAGTTGAACCCTATACACGGTGGGTGGCATCGGATTATGGTGGAACACGCGGTTGCCCGGTTCAACGATTTTGGCCTTGGCGACATCGATCAACTTGCCGTCCACGAAGTGCAGGAGAGTGCATGGAACTTCGTTGGCGGCGCCCTGCGAAAACATGTAGGGCGTCAGGGATGCCCAGTCAAAGGCAAGGAGATGAAGTCATCGGCCGAGGCTTAGTTACCGTGATGGCGTCGAGCTCGGTTAATGTCGAGGCACCGCCAACGGCGGGCGTGCAAGTGACGGAGGGGCCGCTTGCTGCCGAGGTGCCGGCCGGCGTATTCTTCCCACACCCGGGTGCATCAAGCTCCAATGCCGGCGCCGGCACCGGAGACACCAATGACGCCTCCGCCAGAGACACCACTGCCGGCGCGTTGTGCGAGTTGCTGCCCGTCAAGCTGGGAATCGGGGGCGGCCCCTGTTGGCCGCCCACAAACCACCCCCGCAGCCCCTCAACCAAGGTAGGCATAATGGCGGTGATCGTCGCTCCCAGTTGGTCTCGCACTTGCTCTTCGACTATCTGAGGAATCTGCGCCACTTTTGCCTTGAGTTCTTTAACCTCCTGGCTTTCCAAGCTGGTCTTTCTCTCCTTTCGCCCAGTCTTATAGTATTCCGACCATTTCGTGGACAAGCCTTCGCCGGCCACACGACCAGCTGACGTCGGCTTAGTTAACTTATCCTTCTGTTTCATTACATTCAACGCCCTATTTAAAGTGGTGTCCCAAGGGGCAGACGGGGAGCTCTGAGACCCCGCGCTACTGCTTTCAGTTTCCTGCGGAAGGAACGTGAACCATTTAGAAATTTGGCTTCATTAATTAGAATGCAACCATATGGAGCTAATTACGCGGGGGTGTATTCCTTACCAGAACAAGCTCAAGCGCCTTCACCTTCGGATCCGTGGTAAGCTCCTTTGTTACCGGGTCCTCCTTGTACCGGGCTCTGATATAGTTCCTGGTCTGCTTTTCATGGCGGTATTTATCGAAGAGGGGCGGTAGGCCTTGCTCGACACGCTTCGCGTCCTCCTTGTCCCATTTAGGTTCCGCCACTCTGTAACCGCCGGGACCGAGTTTGTGGACCCCTAAGTTCAATTCCCGCATTTCTTTCCCCCACTGACTTGATTCCACGGATGCGTTGCTCTCGCACTTGGTCTTGAACTCCAGGTAGTCAGCTTTGCTGATCGAAGGATTTTTCTCCTTGATCTTCTCATAACTATCACCTCTTTCAATCATTTTCTTCACCCGGGCTCTCCAAGAAGCCAGGGTCGTGCTCATCTTCGTGAGGGCGGCACTGTTCACTTTATTCCCTGAGAGGCGTGTGTTTGCGAAGTCACCGGGGAACTTGTATCGTTCGTGCAGCTTCGTGAAGAGGAGGATCCGCAAATTCCCTCGTTCACGATGCCTTAGGTTCTCGGTGTTGATCGTGACGGTGCTCCGGACAATGCACCCGAGTTGTCCCGCGTACCCACTGACTAATTCTTTGGGCGCCGTTGGATGCCCACTGGAGGACACTTCAGTAAATTCCTCCTTGACGGTGCCGAGCACGTTCGGGCGCCGGTCCTTCCGTTGCCTCTTCGGTTGGCTGCCATCTGTGCGTTCGCTGCCATCATCAGTGGTGGCATCCCCGGCGGCACCATCAGTGGTGTCATCCCCGACGCCACTAGGGGTTGTGTAGTCGGGATCGGTGTCTTCCGCGGCGTCCTCATAGCGGTGAGGGTATTCCTCCATCTCCTGGGACAGCTCCCAGAATGGCTTGCCGCCCGAACCGCCGGCCTCATCGTTGTCGGCCATGTTCGCTCTAAATAGGAAAAAAGTTTGGTCAAAAACTTGGTTATTGTCAAGGAACAAGATCTCATCATTTAGGGTTTGTGAGGAATTATCATGGTCTCATCACTTAGGGTTTGTCGACACCGAGGCATCCTAAAAGCTACGGTTTTATCATTTAGAGTGCCGTTGATAGAAGCTATTCAGAACTAGTCCTACTTAATTCTTGATCCTACTTAATTAAGTACTAAGATACCCCGGCCCATGCATTAGTCGCAAGTACCCCATATGTCCTATTTTTAGCAAAGTCATGCTAAAATTCACGGAAAATTTCAGCATGACCTTTGCTGAAAATAGGACATATGGAGTACCCGAACTTGCTGGAACGGAAGTTAATCGACATTCCGGCAAACTCAAGGGCCTCTCGGGGTACCTGCAAAATCATCACGACACGATGGTCGGAGACAAAACCCAGCAAACTAGCACCACAATGTGCCTCTACTTTCATATGGATGAAAAGGCCACAGACCATATGGTCCTCTGCTTTCATATGGACAAAAAAGGCCTACATATAGGCACAACAGAGCAGCAAGCCCATCACTCTTTTGGTGAACAGAAACTATGTTTGAATCTGTATAATAACAGAGCAGCAAGTCTATTGTCCAATACTGAAGCGGAATTCAGTTTGCCCTAGGACTTGGTGCTATTCTGAACAAGTGTACTTTCAGAACCATGATAATAATTTAAGTAAAGTAGTATAAGAACCTGTATAGGAACATGGCAGTAGCCATATAACTAGTGCTTATATACCTACAAGAGTGTAACAGGACCAACAGCATAACTGCATTTAAAGAAAATACAACAGTAGTATAAACCTACCAGTAGAAGTGTAGAACTAGACATAACAGGAAACCCAATTATACAGTGTAGAACTAGTATGCACACGTGCTTTTTGTACAGAATTGGAAAATCACATTCAGTCTTGTTTTCTTCAGTTATCTTTTTTGAGTTATTTTACATGTCCTAGGTAAAATCTGCCACTAGTAACTAGTTGTTTCTCTAAGCATGTCTCAATCGTTTTCTGAATCTCCGTTTTTATGACACCTAAAGAATTATTCAGTAAAATGGATCTCATTTAATGTTCATTCGTTTTTGTTATCAAGTAAAATGGAGTTTTTTTTTAGATTTTTAGTAGGACATCTACCCTTTTTTAGCTTTTTAAATCCTCGGATTTGATTTCTTCAGAACCATGGTGTGGCTAGTACAATGTAGTTAAAACTAGTTTTCTCCCTTATCTACTCCATCCTAGGGAAAATCTGCCACTAGTACTAGTAGTCTACACACATGCTAATTGGAAATTCAGATTATAGTCTTGTTTTTATTGAGTCACAGTGGAATTGGAAAATCTGCCACTAGTACTAGACATAACAGTAGTATAAGAGAGAAGTTTAGAGTTCTATCATGCCTATTAGGTGTAGAAAATAAACCAGTTGCAAGTTCAATATAGAGTATCTCAGGTTCGCAAAGTGCAGGAAACAACAGTAAGAGTGGGAGCGAAACCAAACCTCCTTCTCCTGGAGCTGGAGCTTGTTTGTTGGGCCCGAAGATTTACTTCAACAGGCAGAGCTTGCTCTCGTTGGTGGTGGTGTCGGGCAGCGTCTTGGTCTTCTCCGCGTACTCCTCAAACTCCTCCTGAAGAACCATTAGGTGAGTCTGTAGCAGCCTATTTAATAAAATCAAACTGAGTTCAATTAGTTCCGACAAAGAGAACACTGAAGTTTATAATCTGTAAATAAGACACGCTTAACAAATACATCCAGCTGAATTAATTGATTAATACATGATATGGTTATAGTCAAACCATTAGGATTTAGGAGTAGCAGTAGTGGTAATTAAATAGTTAGGGATCATTGGATCCAGGGCAATTAGGAGTAGAACCTCTAGTGTTGCATAACCAGTAATAGAAGTGAACCAACACTGCATAACTGAATTTAGCCAACACTTGACAGTTCACTGTCAGAACTGAAATCACATTCAGTTCAATTAACTACACATGTTTTTCTCTCACAAGTAAGCAACAATTGATAATTAGGTAAAAAACAACTGGTAGATATTCAACCCAAGCCATTAGAACACTAGAATACTAGAACAACTGACAGTAACCACTTAACACTTTATGTCTGACGAAACTGAACTTTAGGTTCAGACAAATTTTGAGACAGAGATGATTAGCTCGAACAAGTAATTAAATTGAACCCTAGAATGAAGTAGAAGATAGATTAACACCCTAGGAACCCTAAGCTAGTACCCAATTGAACCAGAGCATCATCAAAAGGTATGAACCCTAGAACAGGAACCCTCGAATTCGACAGAGAGCTGGCAGCAGAGAGAAGTTAGATTAGAGAAAGAGAGAGGGAGAGGAAGGGAACTCACGAGGAGGGCGTCGGAGGAGGTCGTCGGAGGAGGGCGTCCAGATGGGAAGAAGCGGCCGGATGAGGTCGCGAGGAGGGCGTCGGAGGAGGTCGGGGGCCGCGGTCCAGGCCGGCAGCACGCGGGGAAGGAGAGAGGGCGAGGGCGGAGTGCGGCGGCGGTGGGGGAGAGGGCGGAGTGCGGCGGCGGTGGGGGCGGGCGACGGGGAGGGGGGATTTGGGCTCTCGTCCAAAGTGCGGGAGTGGGAGGAGAGGGAGGCGCGGGGAGAAGAGAAAGCAGGGGGAGGGCCAGCTAGCAATGGCGCACCAGGGGACATGCGCCATAACAGATCGATATCAATGGCGCACTTTTACGTCGTGCGCCATAAACAGCTCAATATCGAAGTCATAAGAATTGTGTGTGTGGTTATGGATAGAACCACACACATGGCCTAGTGGTTGGCGCGTTGGTTATGGACAGAACCACCCAGGTTCGAATCCTGGCAACCCCACTTTTTGCATATTTTTTAAAATTTTATTTTAACCTTATGATAAACATCCAAACACTTTAAAATAAACACATGGCAATTTTAATACTCCCTCCATTCCTAAAAATAGGGCGTATAATTTTTTTACAATGCATCTCCTTTACTCAATCACATGTAATAATTTAGTTGCATGTAATAATTTAGTTGCATGTAATAATTTAGTTGCATGTAATAATTTTTTATAATTTAGTTGCATGTAATAATTTAGTTGCATGTAATAATTTAGTTGCATGTAATAATTTAGTTGCATGTAATACTCCCTCCATTCCTAAAAATAGGGCGTATAAACACATGGCATGTAAAGTAATATAATGTTTAAAAGATCTTTAATAATGGTTGAAATCAAGTGATACATGTAATAATTTAGTTGCATGTAATAATTGAGCTTGCCACTGACACACACACACACACGCGGCCGACACGTCGTGATTCAATCTTAGCTATCTTTTCACAATCTTCTTGCCCTTCTTCCTCGCGGTTGAATAATTTAGCCCCGGAACCCCTTGAATTGATCTTCTCTTGAACGGACGTCCTTTAGGTAGGGTGGTCCTTCTTCTTCTTGTGGTGTATGGTACTTCATCATCGTCGTCATCTTCCATCTTCGGGTCGCCGTACTTGTCAAAGTCTTGCTCATTGGCGACTCCATCCATTCCGATGATGTTCCTTTTGCCTCTCCTCACGACAACACGACTGGGCTTTGGCGGGTCGGTAATGAAGAAGCATTGGTCCACTTTGGAAGCCAGTACCCATGGCTCATTTTTCGCGGTGACGTTTGCGCCCGCGGTCTTGGATTTGGCTTCGGGTATAACCATGGTGGTGAAATACCGGTCTTCTTTTAGGACGCTCTTGGCCCATCTGACACGGAACATCGGGACCTTCTCTCAAGCGTAGCTCAGCTCCCAGATCTCCTCGATCCTTCCGTAGTATCTGTCCTTGTCGTTACCGGTGTAGGATTCCATCGTTACCCCGGAGTTCTGATAATCGCTCTTCATGTCCTTTTCCTCGGTGTAGAATGTGTAGCCGTTGATATCGTACGCCTCATAGGTCATCAGGTTGTGCTCGGCGCCCTGTGACAAGGCGAATATGAGTTTTTCTTCCGCGGAAGAATCCTCATGTAAAGGGTACGACAGAAGCTTCTCCTTGAACCAACGCGTGAAACATGAGTTGTGCTCTTTGATTATAGCTCCCTCCGTCCTCTGTTGGCCTCGGTCATTGTACGTCTTCTCAATAAAGATTTTGTGCTCTACCACCCAAGGATCGACCACGTCTATGTGTTGTAGCGTGACTAGGTTTGCTCTTTCAAAGTCGGCGAGTCGACCCATGAAGTCGACATGCATTTCGCGGCGACCCTCGCGGTGACCCCATCCAGCGAGCCTGCCGAGGTGCCTGTTGACGGGCAGACCAATGGGGTTCTCGATGCCTAGATAATTCGTGCAGTACGAGATGCACTCTTCGGTCAGAAAGCCCCTGGCTATGCTTCCCTCTGGACGTGACATGTTGCGAACGTATCCTTTGATGACACCATTCATCCTTTCGAACGGCATCATGCTGTGCAGGAACGTCGGCCCGAGTTGGATGATATCCTCCACTATATGGACCAGCAGATGCACCATAACGTCGAAGAATGCGGGCGGGAAGTACATCTCAAGCTCGCATAGTATCACCACGATCTCTTCCTGTAGCCTTCTGAGTTGCCTCACGCCAACCGGCTTCCGAGAGATGACGTCGAAAAAGTTGCATAGGCCAAATAGCGTGTCACGGACGTGCGCGTCCATGATCCCACGGATTGCAACTGGAAGTATCTGCGTCATCAGCACGTGACAGTCGTGAGACTTCATCCCGCTGAACTTCTGCTTCGCTGAGTCTAGGTATCTGCTTATCTTCCCCGCGTAACCGTAAGGAAGTTTTACTCCTACGAGGTAGGTGAAAAACTGCTCGATCTCCTTCTGACTTAGAGTGAAGCACGCGGGAGGGTAGTCATATTCGATCTTCTTGGCCTTTTTGCCTTTGCGATGACTTTCCGTGTCCTTCGCCTCATCATCATCATCATCATCATCATCATCATCATCATCATCATTAGGGCGCCAGAGCTCCTCCCTGATGCCCATTTTTTGCAAGTCTGCCCTTGCTTTCGGCCCATCTTTGGTCCTCTCTGGCATGTTGAGCAGGGTACCAAGCAGACTCTCGCACACGTTCTTCGTGATATGCATGACATCAAGGCTGTGAGGCACACGGAGGATCTTCCAGTACGGCAAGTCCCAGAAAACAGACCTCGTTTTCCATACCTTCAGCAGCGGCTCTGGCGCCTTTCGCTTCTTTCCCGGCGGTGGGCACTCTTTCCAATTTTTCAACAGCTCGTCTATTTCCTCGCCGCTCCTCGTACGTGGGGGTCTTCGGGGTTCGGTTTCACCATCGAACAGATCCTTGCGTTTTCTCCATGCGTCATCGTCGCGAAGCCACCTTCGGTGTCCCATGAACATGGTTTTCGAAGACCCGGGATCTCTATCTAGCTGGCGATACGTTGTGTCATCCATGCACCGTACGCATCCAGAAAATCCATGGACTACCTGCCCCGCGAGATATCCGTAACCGAGATAGTCGTGCACCGTCGTGAGCAGTGCGGCTCTCATAGGGAAATATTCTTTCTCTGCGGCGTCCCACGTATTGGCTGGCGTTTTCCACAGCGTGTCTAGCTCCTCCTTCAGCAGCCCCAGATACAGATTGATGTCGTTCCCTGGTTGTTTCGGCCCTTCAATTAGCATACTCATGTGAATGTACTTCCTCTTCATGCACAACCAGGGGGAAGGTTGTACATCCACACAAACACAGGCCAGGTGCTATGTGTGCTTCTCTGGCTGCCAAACGGATTGACTCCATCGGTGCTCGCGCCGAGCACGATGTTCCTTGGATCCTTCCCAAATTCTGGGTATTCAAAATTCAACGCTTGCCACTGGCTCGCATCCTTAGGGTGACTCAGCATCTTGTCTTTTTTATCTATCTCCGGATCATTTGCGTCATCTTCTCGCTTCTTCTCCTCCCTATCCGCGTGCCAACGCAGGAGCTTTGCTACCTTAGGATCCGCGAAATACCGCTGCAGACGAGGAGTGATCGGAAAGTACCACACCACTTTTCGAGGAGCTTTCTTCCTCTTCTTGTATCGAGTGACGCCGCACACCGGATATATGGTAGACTCCGCGTGCTCGCCCCGATAAATGATGCAATTGTTCATGCAGACATGGTATTTCACGTGCGGTAAATCCAGAGGACACACGATTTTCTTCGCCTCCTCCAAACTGGTCGGGCACTTGTTCCCCTTCGGAAGACGTTCGTGCCAGAATGACATGTTCTCGTCGAAGCATGCGTCCGTCATTTTGTGTTTTACCTTCATCTCCAGAGCCATGAGCGTTACTTTCAGGCGGGTATCCTCGGGCCTGCATCCTTCATACAATGGAGTAACCCCGTCTGTCTCCAGTTGATCCAGCTTGGCTTTCTCTCGGGCGGCAGCTCTTGCGTTACCCGTCTGCTTGCGAAGCAGCTCTTGAATATGAGGGTCATGCACCCAGCCCATCGATGGTCCATCGTCGTCTGCTCCGGCATCTTCATCTTCATGATCATGCCCTTCGTCTTGATCTTCCTCATCATCATGTCCGGCATCTTCTACATGATGACCGTGTCCTGCATCTACTTCGTGATCATGTCCTGGAGATTCTTCGTCTTCTCGCCCGCCCTCGCCGCTATTGTCTTGCTGCCCTTCCTTTTTTCTGCTTGCTCGGCCCCCATGGATGACTTCATAGTCATCTTCATCACCTTGCCACCGATAGCCATCCATGAAACCACGGAAGAGCAAGTGGTCCCGCACCTGCCCGGAATCCGGGTCCGCAATAAGGCTCTTCAGCTTGCATCTTCGACACGGACATCTTATCTCCGTCTCGTTCTTTTGAAGCATCTCGGCCTTCGCGGAGCTCAAAAACCTATTTACGATGCCTTCGGTCATCGTGCGGACCATGGTCGCCTGCGGGGTAGAGCAAAATGATATTTTAGAACAAAAAAAAATTTGGCATGACTTTGCCTAAAAATAGGACCAAAAAGAATGCATATAGTGCCAAATTCTTGCCGAAACGGAAATGAATCAACATTCCGGCAAAATATTGGCAACTATCGCATTTCAAATACCGGTACCTGCAAACACAAACATATGCAACACCACAAACATACGTAGATCTCTAGGCCATAAAAAGTGTGTACGTTGTTGGAGACGGAGAGAAAAGTAGATCTAGAACATAAAGAAAGCTTTCCCCTTACTTACCTATCAAAAAAAGGAAATTTAACCACTTAATTTGGGTGAATCTATGGTGCAAATGAGGTGAGGAGGAGGAGCAAGACGACCAAATCTGTTTTGGTGGAGGGGGGAAAGTGAGTGTGTGGTAGGTGTGGCTGCCTAATTATAGCTACTGCTCCCAGGTTACCAGTGGCGCACCCCTTCACTGGTGCGCCACTAGTAGCCAGGAATACTAGTGGCGCACCGGTGAAGGGGTGCGCCACTGCTATGTTTTTTTTTGGACCACCATGCCCAGCCTTACCAGTGGCGCACCAGGGCAAGGTGCGCCACTACTATCAAAAATAGTAGTGGCGCACCTTGGCCTGGTGCGCCACTGGTAATCCTGGGCATGGCTGGCTACTGTTCAAAAAAATAGTAGTGGCGCACCAGGGCAAGGTACGCCACTACTATCAAAAATAGTAGTGGCGCACCATGTCCTGGTGCGCCACTGGTAAGCCTGGGCATGGCTGGTTACTGTTCAAAAAAATAGTAGTGGCGCACCCCACACCTGGTGCGCCACTAGTAATGTTACTATTAGTGGAGCACCTGTTTGTGGTGCGCCACTGCTATATAGTAGTGGCGCACCACATCTCTGGTGCGCCACTAACAGTGATATTACCTATAGCCGTTTTTCTAGTAGTGACAGCTTCACCATGATGAACCCACCTAGTATATGTGACCGATGTCCCATACAAGTGTAGATGATTTTGCACAGTTGACTGGGGTCTTGTAACTGAATTCATACAACTGCTACACGGGGAGAGCACATCTGATTTCGGACCACCGTACTCAGCTCTGATAAAGTTCATGAAGTTTTCAACCCCCTCGACATATGCAGCGGAGAATCTTCGAGCAAAAGTTATCCAAGTCCTGTCCATCCGTTAGACATACAAATTAGTTCTTCTACTAGATATTACAGGAAAAAAATATGCTTTTTTATGAAGTCCAGAAAAAAAATACCTAGGTCAATGTCTAAAGCTATGGCAAGATATTTGGACGAGCAGATCTAAGTAACGAAATATATGTAAAGCTAATTCAGCAAACAGATTTGAGTTTCAAATTATGGCAGGCTGTTTCAGCAGTCAATGAGGCCGAGCACACAACCATTGAACTATCGAAGGCCATCGCAGCAACAAAGATCGAGTATAAAACGGTGTAGAGCTATTTCACCCAACAGATTGGCTACTAGACCATGGCAATCTACGTCACAATAAATATATGGCAGGATATTTTAGCAACTAATCGGCCTTGGCATGCCATCTCAGCTAACCAGATTGAGTGCAGAATAGGGCAAGGAAGATTCTTAAGAAGAGCAAATCGACAGTAAACTACTTCGGCAAACAGTGAGTTTAACAGCGTCTATCAGCTAACATTCAGCGCTACACCGACATGAACGGGGCCTCAGTATAGAATGCATGTACCATGGGAGAAGCTGACCGCCGTGCGTCTCCACATGAACGTCGCCAGCGGTGGTGGCGCTGACCGCCGTGCGCCTCCACAAGAACGTAGCCAGAGGTGGCGGCGTGGCTAGAGGACGACGGTCTATGAGAGCGTACTGTGGGAGCGAGAGGATCGCCGAACCGCGGCGCCGACGTATCGATGCGGCGGGGAGGGCTGCTTTGGCGGAGCGAATGGAGTGGAGGGGGACAGGGGGAGGGGGGTTTGGGGAATATTATTGGCTAGTTGGCCGAAGGGCGGTTGAATCGGATTTGGGGGGAATTTTTGGGTGTGTGTGTGGGGGGGGGGGGGGAGGGAGGATTTTCGCGCGGTGGGCGGGGGCAGTTTGGCGCATGGTCGGTTTCTCCAAGTGCAGTCCCACGTGTCAGTGAAGAGGCACGCCGAATCGCGTTCTATTGGCGTGAGCCGTGTGCAGGACCAAACGTGTGTGGGGTGCAATGCGACCGCGACAGGAGTGCCGTGAGTGTACCGCCTTTTTCCCTTTTAAACTAGGTGCTTCGCCCCCTAAAAAAAATTGTTGCTTCGCGCGATCCATCGATACTACTACTAATAATCCGGTAATCCCGACTAAAATGGCGCGGCCGGGTTTTTTCCCGCGCGATATGCTGGGAGGGTGGCTTAGTTGGGTTTTTTAGGACGAGTAATGATACACCTACGTAATCCCAGTTACGTAATTAACGTAATGTGAAACGTGTGAGTTGTTGATTGTAGATTGGGGGGGAGGGAGGGGCCCACCACCATGAAAATCAGGGGAGGAGAGAAAGAGGCAATTTACGTTAACCCTTTCGTAGGTTCCCGTAGATGTAGAAATACATGAAATGCGTGAATGTTTAGTGGACGTACTATTGGAGTGCCTAAGATAATTTGTGTATGTATAGACCCTATGTGTTTATTTTACTTTGCATGTTAGATTTGTCTCGGTTCAATAAAAAGCAGAGTTGGTGATGATGGTGTGCCTGTCATATTGCAATATAGGCAGTCCGATCTATATCTAAGGAAGGAAACGATGACAATTTACCCGCACTCCTCTCCACATTTGCAGATAAGGCTTTCCCTCATTCATCCTTTTCTCCCACAAGATCTTGATCTTTCGTGCAACGCACGGGCATCTTGCTAGTACTCCTACAATATGTATATTATTGTGAAAGTTCATATACACCGGCCGAGATTAATGCAAACACGACAGATTTTCATTCATTTCGAACTTTTATAGGACAGAAAAATAAAAGAAACCCGACCCTAAACCTATTCTACGGCGGCGACCGACATCCTTCATCTGCGATCTCTATGTACGGGGGCGGGGTTCAAGACCCGTGAAGTGAAGGTGCGGTCTCCGGCGAGGAAGGGTAGAACACGGGATATGGACCGGCCAGTTGGCACACCATGCCCTGCCACCTCCAATGCCCTACTCATCCTCATAGGAGTCCCAGACCTCGGCGGTGCCCGACGTTGGACGGTGGCAAGTAGGACGCGTGGCTGACAGTGCTCCCGTCGTCGGCCGCTAGCGTGGGGACCGCTTGTGCGGTCGCGTCCGCGTCCGGCTATGCCGCTATTGCGTCGCGAGGGGCGACTTGAGCGAGGGCGGCGACCTCGAGCTTCATCCCCGAAGACAATCTCTCCCGCAGAGCGTTCGCACTTGCGGTCATGGCGGTTGTGGTGCCTGGTACGAGGACGATGAGCTATGGTGTGTTGGTTAGCTGGGCGTTGCCGCTTTAAGTAGTGCATTCCGGTGAGGCCAAGCGCCCGGGTGCGTCATTAAGTCACCGGAGTTGGTTCCTCGGGCACCGAGCCTCTCAACGACGACATACGAACAGACGGCATGAATGCGGGCAGCTGGCGCCGGCTGGGAACGCACCGCACGACGGCGCGAGGGACGAGGATTTTGGTGTGCCAGGGTAGTCAACTTCGGTCGTGGCAACGTTGGAGATGCCCTTTGCTCACATGCGATACCCGCATGTCATTGAAAAAGCAAGACGACCCGGTATGGTCTCAGGTCCAGAGGATGCAGTTGGCCGCGTTACACCACTCCGCGGACGCGTCGCGACACCCCGTGCATCCTCGACGAGCCGGGTGTTGGGGTGTGTTTGGATTGTGGCCAAAGTGCACCTTACCAAAATTTTGGTCATGACCCAAAGATCGGTCTTTGTTTGGATGGTTGCCATTTTTTTGGCATGCCAATGAACTCTAGCCAACTCTAGTTCATTTTCTTGCCAATGTCGGCCGAATCATGGGCAACCAATACCTGAACCAAAATTTTGGTCATGACCCAAAGATTGGTCTTTGTTTGGATGGTTGCCATTTCTTTGGCATGCCAATGAACTCTAGCCAACTCTAGTTCATTTTTCTTGCCAATGCTGGTCAAATCATGGGAAACCAATACGTCAACCAAAATTTTGGCTACCCAATGCTTTGATGGGGCAACCTTGGGCACAAACCAAACATACCGTTGGTCATGCCACAACACTAACGCCAACCTCGGCACACTGAAACCGACCGTGTCTAGCGACGATATGAGCGTGTCGCTCACCGCGGTCGCTGTGTCCAGAGGCGGTGCTGGAGCTGCACCCCGTTGTTGGCCCCAACGACCCACATGAACGGTTGGCGGTGGTGAGGAGGTCGTGGGCCAGCTCCTTCATTGGACTAATCTACGCTACGTCGTCCCGACGGGTGTGCCCCACATGTCGGTTTCCCTGTTTACCCGGCCATATTCGAGCGTCAGTGCTCCGCGTTGCGCATTAGGCCTTTCACTATGTAGGCCAAGCGAGACAACTTATTGTTTATTTGAGCCGTTCAAGTATAATCATGTGGCGTTTGCTTATTTCTCATTACTCTCCAACCCTCTTCTCCATCGATCATGTCGCCCTCCAGTCGAGTCCATCCTCCCGCATGCCTCATTTGAACATTCCGCCAAGTATCATTCGCATGTACCCACCCTAGTCCTCTTTCAATAGATCTCCGGACCTCGAGATGAAATCGAGAGGGAACGAGTGGGGGCACGTGATACGTAAGGCGGATTCAAAATTTTGAACCGGTGATCATAGCATCCGCAAATCATATATAAAGGGTATTCAATGTTCGTTTCGTTTTTGAACGTACAATATACTCCCTCGTATCCTTTCTAGTTTACATATAAGTTTTATGTGTAGTCAAAGTATCTCTACTTTGATAAAAAAGGTATCAACATTCAACAACGCCCAATCAGTATTGTTAGATTCGTACGTACTCCTAGATTTGTACTCGAGATGGTTTCCAATTTGACTATTGACAAGATTAATATTACATGAGATGTATAATGTGAAAATAATATCATTGGAAACTCCTTTCACATACGAATTTGACCGTATGCTTTGCGTAAGTTGCATGTCATATATCATTACTCTAACATTTGGTCAAAGTTAGCCTTGAAAAACGCATTACACCATGTATGCTTTGTGTAAGTTGCATGTCATATATTATTACTCTAACATTTGTGTAAGTTGCATGTCATATATTATTACTCTAACATTTGGTCAAAGTAGTATAGTGGAAGTGGATCCTCTGATGTAGATATCCCTGCCTTACCCTCCCTTCCGGTCACTTACTGGCGGACCCCATACTTGCTAGGCCCCGCATGTCAGTTACTCAATGGGTTCGGCCATGTCAAGGGATCCTCATCCGTAGTATACTCCCTCTATTTTTATTTACTCCGCATAAAACGGAGGGAGTGGTGGTATAATAAATGACGCGGGCGGGGGAGGGGGAGGGATGTCGGTTTGCTCTCAACTGCGGTCCCACAAGCGAGCGAAAACGCAAGATGAAGCGCGTTCCATTCGGTGAGCGACGTGGAGGGTCCAGCTATAACATCCCCAGCATCACACTACAGTAATCTCTCCCTAATGAAGGTCATTTCATCATGATCATCATGCCAAAATGCCACTTGTCCCAAAATCTGCTTCTACTTCAAATTCAAATTGCATGTCAAATATTTGCTTATTCTTTCATGCAAATAAAATAGTTCATCCTATGGCAAATAAACCCTAGATATTTGTCATGTTGAAGCCAACATTTTTGGAATTCCCAAATTGCCCCTGAGAATTTATTATCTGGTCCAACAGTATTTAAGATATCCTTTTCATTTTCTAAAATGCTTGGACAACTCCTGATGGCCCCGAACTTTTTGTGGCGGTGCCCAATAATTGTTTAAAATTTGTTTTGGCCAGTGGCATATTTTTGCAAAATTAATTGTGGCTAAAAGTAAATGCAAAAGCTGCAAATTAAAGGGAAGCCCCCTGGGCCTAGAGCCCCCCGGCCCCGCTGAGCCTCGGGCTAGCCAGGCCGGCCCAACCCCGCACTCCCTCGGTCGCCTTCTCCCCCTGTTCCCCCGACCGGGGTCGCAACAGGGGCGAGCCCCGCCGGACCGCCTCGACAGCGACTCCCCGGAGATGATAAGGCCGACCCCTCACCTATCGGCCTCGTCAGACCCCCCCTCCTCCCCCCGCAGATATTTCTCCTCCCTCTCTCTCGCACGCTCGCTCCCCCTCTGTCGAGCGCCATCGTCTCCGTACCTCCGTCGATCCCGCGGCAACCGGCGGCCCCGAGACCACCGGCCCTGCCCGTCCGCTCCGCCGTCGTCGTCTACCCCGTCCCCATCCGTGAGTGCGAGCCGGGAGCCACTGCGTGGAGCGGATCGAGCCGCCCTCTTTCGCCTCTGTCGCCGGCGAACTCCGTCGACCTCCCCCGACTGCTACTGCTACTAAACTGAGCACCGGCCTTCGTGTGCCTCTACGTGAGCCTCCTCGCTCCTCTCTTTCACCCCCTCCTTCCCGCCTCAAATTCCCGCCGTAGGTCGCCGTAAGCCGCCGTCCGCTACCTCCGGTGGCCGCGCCCAAAGCTCGCTTTGTGTGCGCGCTCGCCTTTCCCCTATCGTGCTCCGGCCGCCTCCAGCTGCGTCGCCCCGGCCGCGCGCGCCATCCCTACTCGCGGCCATCCCGCTCCCTGCTGAACGGCCTTGTGGCGACCGCGCCACGCCGCTGCACTCTGCCTGCCCGCTGCTGTTGCCGCCACTGCGCGTCGCCGCGTCTGGCCCCGACCGGACTCGTCGGCTCCGCTGCTCCTGCCGCTCGTCGGCGCCCCCAACCCCGCCTCTTCCCGTGCGCCAGCCACTGCGCCGCGCCGCCCGCTCCCTTTGCCTGCTGCTGCTCTGCCTTCTCGCTGGCCGCCGACCGCGCCAGCCTCTGCCGCGCCGTCCCACTCGCCTCCCTGCCCGTGAGCCGCGCCGCCGCGGCCCCAGCCTCCCGTTCCCGACCACCTCCGGCTGCCGGCGCCGCTCAGGGCATCGGCCGAGCTCCCCTCCCCCGTGTTTTGGGCGCCTGGGGGCGCTCCGCCCTAGCGCCCGTAGCCCGTTTCCGGCTAAGGCCTTAGGGCCTTTGACAACTAGGGCACCTCCCTTGTTTTTTAAAAAGGGTTTAAAAAAGATAATTAAAAATATAATTAATTAACTTAATTAATCATGTTTAGTTAACTAATTGAGTTTAATTAACCAGCTAATTAAACTAGGTCTAAATGGTAATTAGCAAATCAGTCCATGACAGGTGGACCCAGAAAACACCTTGACCAGTCAACTGCTGAGTCAGCAGTTGACCAGACCCACCTGTCAGCCTCTAGTACACCTCTGTGTACGCAGAGCTGGGTGCATCTAGCATTCAAGCATTAATTCCGAATTAATAATAAATCCAAAAAATTGTTTTAAACTTTGGAAATTCATATAAATTAATCTATAACTCGGATGAAATTGTTTTCTACATGAAAGTTGCTCAAAACGACGAGACGAATCCGAATACACCCTCCGTTCGTCCGCCACACACTCCTAGCATAGAGAACATGCAACCTTCCCCTTCCGTTTCATCTGTCCGAAAATGCACAACTCCGAGAAAACTTGCCGGATGTTATCCCCCTTCGCCGGTAACGTGTAGCACCGCGTTAGAACACGTCTAGCTCTGCTTGTTGCCCTGTTATGCTCTTGCTTGCTATGTATTTACTGTTTATCCCCCCTCTTCTCTCTGGTAGACCACGAGACTGCCGCTGATGCCGCTGTGATCAACTACGTCGACGACCCCTTCTTCTTGTCTGAGCAACCAGGCAAGCCCCCCCTTTGATCATCCCGATATCGCCCATTCCTTTCTCTCATGCTTGCATTAGATTTTGCTACTGTTATTGTTTGCTCCTATTCTGATGCATAGCCTGCTTTTTTATCTGCTGTTGTACCTTACCTGCTTATCCTAAACTGCTTAGCATAGGTTGGTTAGTGATCCATCAGTGACCCCCACTTGTCCTTGTTGCCCCTGCTTCATCATCGACGACTCGATCTACGTGATCAAAGACCAGGCCCCGACACCGCACATCACTTCCCCTTAGTTGCTCGACACTACTGGGTTACTATCGGGTACCGAGGGTGAACCTCTTGAGAACTTCTGATGTTAACCCTATAGTGTAGTCATTCGGTCGTGGTCATTGAGGGTGATTTCCTCCTTAACCACTTCCGATACGACTCTGTCATGCCACCCCTCAAGTGTGAACCTCAGGGGTGATTCCTCTTGCGTTCACCTTGATGATTACATCTAGTGGAATCCATCGGGGGTGATTCCTCGGGTTTTCCCCTTGATGTTTGGACACACGAATACTTGTTCTTTACCACTGTTACTTGGAAAGACAGGTCGACCCTGAGGGGTACCCGCGCGAGCTTAATTGCGAGTGATGTGGAGTCGGGCGGACCTGGAAGGTCCCCGCGAGATAATTACGAGGTGTGGCCGGGCATTCCTAGCCCTTGCCACTAGTCCTCGAGACGGGGAAACGGGGTCACATCTTTCGTGAGTCTCTGCTTGTTACCGCGCATTCCTAATCCACTATGATTTGGATATTTGATCCGAGGGGCCCCTGGCCTGATAGCACTAACCATCACGTGGGCATATAGTATGGGCGTTCTGCGTCGTATACATCAGCCGAAGCTTAATAGACATCAGCGACTGAGCGACGCGCGTCGGGTTGGACTGGTAAGCTCCTGCCTTTTTAGGGAGGTAGCTAGGTCTGCTCACCGGCCGCCCTCGTAACGTGCAGAAGTTCCCGGGGAGATGGCCCATGACCCTTGGGGGCATAGGTTTAGTCCGGCGTGCTGGCCTCTCTATTAAGGCTATGTCGGGTTGCGGCGTATTGTTTGGCCGAGGCCGGGCATGACCCAGGAAAGTGTGTCCGGCCGGAGTTAATCGAGCGTGGTGGGTAAGTTGGTGCACCCTTGCAGGGAAGAAAACATCTATGGATAGCCTGTCCTACGGTAACGGACACTTGGAGTTGTATCCCGATCGATACAACTAGAACTGGATACTTGTGATGAGACTGGATGGTGATGAGTAATGGATTGTGATGATAACTGGATAGTACGGCTCTGGGATTGCTTTCTCGCAGGGAGTTGAGAAAGGATCTCCGGCCGAGGTTGATAACACTGTTGCTCACTTTATGCTTCTCTACTCCCTCTTATTGCTGCAAGATGGTGGTTTCCAGAAGATGCTAGTCTTCGATAGGACTAGGCCTTCTCTCTATTCTGGCATTTCTGCAGCCCAGTCCACATATACAACCTTCCTTTGATAATATTGCATATGTAGTGTAGATCCTTGCTTGCGAGTACTTTGGACGAGTACTCACGGTTGCTTTGCTCCCCCCCTTTCCCCCCTTTTTTCTTCTTTCCAGTTGATGCAACCAGATGTCGGAGCCTAGGAGCCAGATGCCACCGCCGACGCCTACTACTATGTGGAGACCGCTGACGACCAGGAGTAGTTAGGAGGTTCCCAGGTAGGAGGCCTTGCCTTTTAGATCGTTGCTACTTTTGTGCTAGCCTTCTTAAGGCAAACTTGACTAACTCATGTCTGTACTCAGATATTGTTGCTTCCGCTGACTCTTGTGTATTCAAGCTTATGTATTCGAGCCCTCGAGGCCCCTGGCTTGTAATATAAAGCTTGTATTATTTTAATTTGTGTCTAGAGTTGTGTTGTGATATCTTCCCGTGAGTCCTTGATCTTGATCGTACACATTTGTGTGTATGATTAGTGTACGATTGAATCGAGGGCATCACAAGTTGGTATCAGAGCCGACTGCCTGTAGGACCCCCCTTTCCAACTCCTTGGCCGAAGTTGAGTCTAGTCTTTGAAAAAAAATTGTTTTACTAGCATGGCTGTGTGCCTTACGGGCCCACGTCGCCATTGGGTGGTATTAGTATCTTTTATTCCTCGTCTATACTCTGGGATTCTAATCTCTCTTCTATTCAGGTTAAACATTTTACTAACTCTAACATTAGGTTCTCGTACCCGCTTCCTCCCAGAGAGCCCCGACATTACCGATGATCGCCTGCTTTGCCAGAAGATTCTGCGGATACTCCTTGATGTTTCTCGAGACTTTGTGCCCACTGCCTTACAGTTCCTGACCACTGGTAATCCTCATGAATAACCTCCTTGCCGCTTGTACCTTCATCCCCAGTTGCTCATGTTGTTACCAGATACCCCTAGGACTCTCTGTTGTTCCGAGAATCCTTTATGCCTTCTGCTTTGCAGCTTCTTTTTGCACTATGGATAATTCAGTTAACCGGGGTCTGTTCATCCCCAGTTGATCATATGCTTTCCAATATACTTGGAAATACTATCTGATCTTCCAAAAATCCTCTGCAGCCTATTGCTCTTGATTCTCCTTGCCTGCTTGCATTAGGATTAATTCTATATGTCTAGCAATATTGTTTAAAATTCTTTGTGTTTGCCACTCCGTTCCTATGGATTCAACGTGTGAGTGAATACTCGCAATCATCAATTAATCCTTGGAAATTTTCTTTCTGGCTCAGACGTCGTTCCAGATATGAGCTAGTTCTTGCCCAATCCAGATTTGATCGGGTGCAACTCTAAGTCTATTCAACTTACTCATCTTTTGATCAGAGCCTCTGCTTCTGATCCTTCGTCTTGAAATCATAATTCCTTTGTACCCAAGCATCGAATCATTCAGACGTTTCTATGAGTCGATGCCTTTGCATCCCCTTCTTAATCTGATTGATTACCGATACTCCCATCAACTCTGTCGTGAATCGCCAGATCCAGTGCTGGGTTGATATCCAACAGTGTCCTTCGCATCCAAAATCTTGTGAGTTTTTCCCTGATACATAATACCTTCGGTAAATTGTATCATGTGCTTTGACTTCGATACTCTGCTTTCGAACTCATATCTTCTGCTTGGTTGATGGTTGTATACATTCATAAAAATGCCCCGATGGGTTGACCTTATGCCTTACATAATCTGTGTGAACCCGAGATTCTCACGAGTCTTACTCTTCTGGTACTTCGCCAGATAAATCTTCTACACTTCTACACTACGATTTCTTCGAAAACGAGGAGTGAATGAAAGGTTATGCATTGAATAAGTGGGAGTCGACCTTGTACCATTGTGTTCATGCCCATGGACCCGATGTCGGACTTATCTTGGAAGCTGCTCATAAAAATAATTATTTCTTTGGTACAAGCTCATCTTGTATATATGAATTGGTCCTTTGCAACCGTGGCTCTGATCATGATTGTTCCCATTTGATTCCATTTCTCGGACAAGTTAAATGCACTTGTCTTCTATAGATCAACATCTCCTCAACCTCTAATTTGATATTCCTTCGAGTATTACCCCTGGTATCTCGAGGATATCATGCCATTGCACTACATCTTATGAACTATTGATGAAGCACCACCTTTCCCTGTCATTGTCACTTCACGGGTTCTGGGTTGTTTATCAATCGAGAACACTGATAAGTGAATCGATTCCACACTCTGATTCAATAACTCTAAGTAATTTTCATTACTTATGAGTTTAATAATCATTCAAGCTGTTCCTGCCATTATCGGATATATCATTATCGTGCTAATTTTAACTGTGCTACCTGGTCCTTATTCTTGGAGCACAACTTTTCGACGATGAGCGAAGCTTACGTCGATCTTCCTCATCTTATCATTCCACCTTGAACAACAAGCTTAAATCCGAGCTTGTGTCATATACGTGGTTTCAATAGCCTTTGCTTCATCATTCCTTTTGCTTGATGTAGTTGTTGCTTGATGGCATCTTCATAGAGCCTCTCGACAAAATAGGTCGTGGTCACCATCAATATACTGCCTTGTTCTAAGATATCAATCAAATTCTTGAGGAGAAATACCATCCTTGCCCGTCGATGATTTGTGATTTTCATCGACACCATCCTTGACTTCCTGCCAATACAGACTTGGTCATGTTTTGATTATATCTTACGTTCCTTGACATTCTTGGAATTGTTACTTTGTACTTCTTGTGACCTGCAGATTCAATCTTGCTTGAAACACCATGTTAATGTTACCTCGAAGCATGACTGTGGTACGCCGAACAACAAGAAGAACATTGGAAGTGCATTGCCAAATGTTTCTTGCTCCATTATCCAAACACCATTGTATGTATAACATCATGAGTTCCCTTGCCCCTTTATCCAAATGGTGATGTACTTGTTGATCTAACATGTATATCATGCTCTACCTTTACTTGGGAAAAGTTACACTCCTAAATCTTGTGTATAAACACACTTTCCTTTCCATTGGTTTGCTTAACCTTTCTTGTGATCTATATATGTTATAAGCAGAAATAATTCCCTGCTTATGGAAACACCTCGGTTTACAACTCTGTCAGTGTGACCCTGTTACTATTGTTGATGACATTCCAGTAACCACCGATGGACGAGAACTTTGCATATTGGTCTGCCTCGTCTTTCGAGCAGGAAAATGGTTCTCTTCATCCCACGCCCTTGGTACCAAAACTTTGTTGCCAACATAACTGGCATTCTATGCTCTAACATGCCTTGCTATCAGCGACCTTCCTACTTTTAACCCACATGGTGGGCCCATAACCCACAGTTCCAAAGGATCGAAACCTGACTCTCATGTACAACCTTGATGCCGAAGTATCTTATGCTCATGGCTTTGTGAGTTATCACGAGCGCTCCTTCGAGAGATGATCTATTCCCGATGCTCTGGACCCCTTCTCACACTCTGTTCAGGTATCGATCATTTGTCCATTCGGTTGAAACTTCTTATTGTACCTTCATATTTTGCTCTCGACGTTTTCTTAAATTTCAACTCGAGAGATACTTTTGTCAGATTCCTTGCTTTGTTCACCAGACAATTAACCCTATAAGGGTCAGTTCACCCGAAGTTATTCTTTACTTCCCCACTTAAATCTCGGGACGAGATTTCTTGTAGTGGAGGAGATTTGTAACATCCCCAGCATCACACTACAGTAATCTCTCCCTAATGAAGGTCATGTCATCATGATCATCATGCCAAAATGCCACTTGTCCCAAAATCTGCTTCTAATTCAAATTCAAATTGCATGACAAATATTTGCTTATTCTTTCATGCAAATAAAATAGTTCATCCTATGGAAAATAATCCCTAGATATTTATCATGTTGAAGCCAACATTTTTGGAATTCCCAAATTGCCCCTGAGAATTTATTATCTGGTCCAGCACTATTTAAGATATCCTTTTCATTTTCTAAAATGCTTGGACAACTCCTGATGGCCCCAAACTTTTTGTGGCGGTGCCCAATAATTGTTTAAAATTTGTTTTGGGCAGTGGCATATTTTTGCAAAATTAATTGTGGCTAAAAGTAAATGCAAAAGCTGCAAATAAAAGGGGAAGCCCCCTGGGCCTAGACCCCCCCGGCCCAGCTGAGCCTCGGGCCATCCAGGCCGGCCCAACCCCGCACTCCCTCGGTCGCCTTCTCCCCCTGTTCCCCCGACCTGGGTCGCAACAGGGGCGAGCCCCTCCGGACCGCCTCGACGGCGACTCCCCGGAGAGGATAAGGCCGACCCCTCACCTCTCGGCCTCGTCAGATCCCCCCTCCCCCTCGTAGATATTTCTTCTTGCTCTCTCTCGCACGCTCGCTCCTCTCCCCCTCTGCCGAGCGCCATCGTCGCCGTACCTCCGTCGATCCCGCGGCCACCGGCAGCCCCGTGATCACTGGCCCTTTCCGTCCGCTCCGCCGTCGTCGTCTACCCCGTCCCCGTCCATGAGCGCGAGCCAGGAGCCACTGCGTGGAGCGGATCGAGCCGCCCCCTTTCGCCTCTGTCGCCGACGAACTCCGTCGACCTCCCCCGACTGCTGCTACTAAACTGAGCACCAGCCTTCGTGTGCCTCTACGTGAGCCTCCTCGCTCCTCTCTTTCTCCCCCTCCTTCCCGCCTCAAATTCCCGCCGTAGGTCGCCCTAAGCCGCCGTCCGCTACCTCCGGTGGCCGCGCCCAAAGTTTGCTGTGTGCGCGCGCTCGCCTTTCCCCTATCGTGCTCCGGCCGCGTCCAGCTGCGTCGCCCCAGCCGCGCGCGCCATCCCTACTCGCGGCCATCTCGCTCCCTGCTGAATGCCCTCGTGGCGACCGCGCCACGCCGCTGCACTCTGCCTGCCCGCTGCTGCTGCCGCCACTGCGCGTCGCCGCGTCTGGCCCTGACCGGCCTCATCGGCTCCGCTGCTGCTGCCGCTCGTCGGCGCCCCCAACCCCGCCTCTTCCCGCGCGCCAGCCACCGCGCCGCGCCGCCCGCTCCCTCTGCCCGCTGCTGCTCTGCCTTCTCGCTGGCCGCTGACCGCGCCAGCCTCTGCCGCGTCGTCCCACTCGCCTCCTTGCCCGTGAGCCGCGCCGCCGCGGCCCCTGCCTCCTGTTCCTGGCCACCTCCGGCTGCCGGCACCGCTCGGGGCATCGGCCGACCTCCCCTCCCCCGCGTGCTGGGCGCCTGGGTGCGCCCCGCCCCAGCGCCCGTAGCCTGTCGCCCGCTAAGGCCTTAGGGCCTTTGACAGCTAGGGCCCCTCCCTTGTTTTTTTAAAAAGGGTTTAAAAAAAGATAATTAAAAAATATAATTAATTAAGTTAATTAATCATGTTTAGTTAACTAATTGAGTTTAATTAACCTGCTAATTAAACTAGGTTTAAATGGTAATTAGCAAATCAGTCCATGACAGGTGGACCCAGTCAACCCCTTGACCAGTCAATGCATTGTCCAGTCAACTGCTGAGTCAGCAGTTGACCAGACCCACCTGTCAGCTGGGTGCATCTAGCATTCAAGCATTAATTTCGAATTAATAATAGATCCAAAAAATTGTTTTAAACTTCGGAAATTCATATAAATTAATCTATAACTCGGATGAAATTGTTTTCTACATGAAAGTTGCTCAGAACGACGAGACGAATCCGAATACGCCCTCCGTTCGTTCGCCACACAGTCCTAGCATAGCGAACATGCAACATTCCCCCTCCGTTTCATCTGTCCGAAAATGTATAACTCCGGGAAAACTTGCCAGATGTTATCCCCCTTCGCCGGTAACGTGTAGCACCGCGTTAGAACACGTCTAGCTCTGCTTGTTGCCCTGTTATGCTCTTGCTTGCTATGTATTTACTGTTTCTCCCCCCTCTTCTCTCCGGTAGACCCCGAGACTGCCGCTGATGCCGCTGTGATCAACTACGTCGACGACCCCTCCTTCTTGTCTGAGCAACCAGGAAAGCCCCCCCTTTGATCATCCCGATATCGCCCATTCCTTTCTCTCATGCTTGCATTAGATTTTGCTACTGTTATTGTTTGCTCCTATTCTGATGCATAGCCTGCTTTTGTATCTGCTGTTGTACCTTACCTGCTTATCCTAAACTGCTTAGCATAGGTTGGTTAGTGATCCATAAGTGACCCCCCACTTGTCCTTGTTGCCCCTGCTTCATCATCGATGACTCGATCTACGTGATCGAAGACCAGGCCCCAACACCGCACATCACTTCCCCTTAGTTGCTCGACACTACTGGGTTACTATCGGGTACCGAGGGTGAACCTCTTCAGCACTTCTGATGTTAACCCTATAGTGTAGTCATTCGGTCATGGTCATCGAGGGTGATTTCCTCCTTAACCACTTCCGATACGACTCTGTCGTGCCACCCCTCAAGTGTGAACCTCAGGGGTGATTCCTCTTGCGTTCACCTTGATGATTACATCTAGGGGAATTCATCGGGGGTGATTCCTCGGGTTTTCCCCTTGATGTTTGGACACACGGATACTTGTACTTTACCACTATTACTTGGAAAGACGGGTCGACCCTGAGGGGTACCCGCGTGAGCTTAATTGCGAGTGATGTGGAGTCGGGCGAACCTGGAAGGTGCCCGCAAGATAATTACGAGGCGTGGCCGGGCATTCCTAGCCCTTGCCACTAGTCCTCGAGACGGGGCAACGGGGTCACATCTTTCGTGAGTCTCTGCTTGTTACCGCGCGTTCCTAATCCACTACGATTTGGATATTTGATCCGAGGGCCCCCTGGCCCGATAGCACTAACCATCACGTGGGCATAGTATGGGCGTTCTGCGTCGTATACATCAGCCAAAGCTTAATAGACGTCAACGACTGAGCGGCACGCGCCGGGTTGGACTGGTAAGCTCCTGCCTTTTTAGGGAGATAGCTCGGTCTGCTCACCGGCCGCCCTCGCAATGTGCAGGAGTTCCCGGGGAGATGGCCCATGACCCCTGGGGGCATAGGTTTAGTCCGGCGTGCTGGCGTCTCTATTAAGCCTAGGTCGGGTTGCGGCGTATTGTTTGGCCGAGGCCGTGCATGACCCAGGAAACTGTGTCCGGCCGGAGTTAATCGAGCGTGGTGGGTAAGTTGGTGCACCCCTGCAGGGAAGAAAACATCTATCGATAGCCTGTCCTACGGTAACGGACACTTGGAGTTGTATCCCGATCGATACAACTAGAACTGAATACTTGTGATGAGACTGGGTGGTGATGAGTAATGGATTGTGATGATAACTGGATAGTACGGCTCTGGGATTGCTTTCTCGCAGGGAGTCGAGAAAGGATCTCTGACCGAGGTTGATAACACTGCTGCTCACTTTATGCTTTTCTACTCCCTCTTGTTGCTACAAGATAGTGGTTTCCAGAAGATGCTAGTCTTCGATAGGACTAGGCCTTCTCTCTATTCTGGCATTTCTGCAGCCCAGTCCACATATACAACCTTCCTTTGATAATATTGCATATGTAGTGTAGATCCTTGCTTGCGAGTACTTTGGATGAGTACTCACGGTTGCTTTGCTCCCCCTTTCCCCTCCTTTTTCTTCTTCTTTCCGGTTGATGCAACCAGAGGTCGGAGCCCAGGAGCCAGATGCCACCGCCGATGCCTACTACTACGTGGAGACCACCGACGACCAGAAGTAGTTAGGAGGTTCACAGGCAGGAGGCTTTGCCGTTTCGATCGTTGCTACATTTGTGCTAGCCTTCTTAAGGCAAACTTGACTAACTCATGTCTGTACTCAGATATTATTGCTTCCGCTGACTCTTGTGTATTCAAGCTTATGTATTCGAGCCCTCGAGGCCCCTGGCTTGTAATATAAAGCTTGTATTATCTATTATATAATTAAAACAAGAGTCAAACAAGCCATCAAGTTCATCCACATAGATTAAATTATCTTGACCGTAAATTTTCAATATTAAGGGCTGAGATTTAAAAGATGTAACGTAACATAAGAATAGTCATGTACAAATAGTTTGACACGTCACATGTACAATATGTGTTTGATGAAAAGTCTTTTAATTGAAAAGGGAGTCCGAGACAATCATGCATAGCTTCTATTATATAATTAAAACAAGAGTCAAACAAGCCATCAAGTTCATCCACATAGATTAAATTATCTTGACCGTAAATTTTCAATATTAAGGGCTGAGATTTAAAAGATGTAACGTAACATAAGAATAGTCATGTACAAATAGTTTGACACGTCACATGTACAATATGTGTTTGATGAAAAGTCTTTTAATTGAAAAGGGAGTCCGAGACAATCATGCATAGCTTACGTTGTTGTAGCAAAAAAAAAAAAAGATCGGCAGCCAACCGAGGAAAGTGTCCGACATATAGAAGAGGCTGGCCAAAACTTAAGAGTCCTAGCCTAATACGGTTCCCATGTGTAAAAGACAAAAAAAAGCTCCAGACTCCTACATGGTGCTTCACGTTTAATCTTGATACGGGTTTCCAAGAAAAAAATTGCTCTACCAAGATATGTACGTATATATACAGATCAAAGATATAGTGGGGACAAGGAGATTGGCAATTTTTTTTTTTATATAATGAAGTATGTCTGTAATCCGATGTTTTTTTTTGAGGAATCTACAATCGAATGTAAACTGTAAGGCATAAATCATGAATTAACAACAGCGACGACCCAAAATTTGTAAGCTTCTAAGTGCCAATAATTTATGTTCTTCTTTTTTCGCGGATGCGAAAAAGGATCAGCAGCCAACCAAGGAAAGGGTCCGACATATAGAAGAGGCTGGCCAAAACATAAGAGTCTTATCCTAATACGGTTCCCATGTGTAAAAGACAAAAAAAAGCTCCAGACTCCTACATGGTGCTTCACGTTTAATCTTGACATGGGTTTCCAACAAAAAAATTGCTCTACCAAGATATGTACGGATATATACAGATCAAAGATAGAGTGGGGACAAGGAGATTGGCAAAACAGTTTTTTATATAATGAAGTATGTCTATAATCCGATGTTTTTTTTTTTTTTGAGGAATCTACAATCGAATGTAAACTGTAAGGCATAAATCATGAATTAACAACTGCGACGACCCAAAATTTGTAAGCTTCTAAGTGCCAATAATTTATGTTCTTCTTTTTTCGCGGATGCGATAATCTATGTTCTATTATCATGTTACGTACAAGAAAAAAACTGTTTGCATGGCTGCACGTACATGAGAAAAAAACAGTATGACATCATCTCTTGAATTAGGAAACTGGCACGGATGTGGGCCTTTTGCATAACAGCAGGATAGTTTTCCTAAAGAAGAACATCAGGATGATAAACATAACACACACATGCATGAGAGCTCAAAGAAATGCATATACGTACCAAAGGATCACTTTGACCTCTAGAAAAAAAATCGGCACACATACATGGGCACATATATAGATTGCCTTCCAGTCAAATACTTATAGGAGGGAGACGCTCACGTCCCGATTTAAAAGATTAAAAGATTGCGGGATCAAAAGCTACTACTAATCAGTGAGGCATCTCTCTCTACAATCATTGGTCTATTTTCATTCATGTTGCACTGGTAGAAAAAAGCCCTTTAGTCCCGGTTCGCAATAGCCTTTAGTCCCGGCTGTGCAACCGGGACTAAATATGCGCGACTAAAGACCCCCCCCCCTTTAGTCGCGCCTCTTACGGACCGCGACTAAAGGCTTTAGTCCCGGTTCTTGTGGCTGACCGGGACTAAAGGCCCGTCCACGTGGGCGCCCGTGGTCCGTCGGGGCGGAGGACCTTTAGTCCCGGTTCTCGTGGCCAACCGGGACTAAAGGCCTCCTCCGCAGGTTTAGGGTTTCAGCCCCCCTAAACCTGGTTTTTTTTTAATTTGTAGTGTTTTATTTGTTTTATATTTTATTTTGTGTTTTATTTTATTTTTGATGAAGTTTCAGTACACATATTCTACGCTACTATATACATGCATATGAAATTTCAAACAAGAAGAATTCAAGAGGAATATATAATATATATTCAATCTCGGGTGACCATATACAACTTCGAACAAGTTTCCATACACAATCAGGATGGATGACCATATACAACTTCGAACAAGTTTCAATCTCGGGTATGCATATAAATTTCTTCGTCCTCGGTATAGTGTTCTCCTTTAGGATTGATGACTTCCCTCATGAAAAATCCTGCTAATTCTTCTTGAATTGGTCGGAAGCGAGCTTCTGGACTAAGCCTCCTCCGCAAGTTATCCGTCGCGTTCCGCACGCTATCTGATGCCTTCCGCTCAGTGGTGTGTCTCTGGATGTTCTCACAAACATAGTATCCACATAGATTGGTCCCCGGTGGCTGCTTATCCACATTAACTAACCTTCTGAAATCTAGCTCATGTTTGAATTCACCGACAATTTCTTCTGAGAACCGTCTCCAAACCCTACAGGGCAAAGAAAATTAAATGAATAAGGGAGTTATTAGTTACTTGATATTAAGAAATGAACGAAAGAGACCGATCGATATAGAGCTCAAATGATTGAAAATAATTACTTTTGCAGCATTTTTCTCATGTCGGCCCAACGCTTTGAATCCGAATCCATAGAGTCCATGATTAGAACTCTGGAGGTGTGAAGTTCAATATTTAGCAGAATCCAGTGGAACCTGCGGACACGTTACATGCACAGTCATGCATAACTCATCGATTAGACATACCATGCATGGAGTAAACAAAAGAGAATGGGCACAAGAGAGAAACACTCACCCAAAATGGTAAGGAAATAGAATATGACTTTTGAGTTGATGCTTTCTAAGAAACTTGTACAGGTCTTTCTCCACGTCTTCGGGGTGATGTTGTAACACATGTCCATTAACGATATGTGGGTCAATGAACCCAACATCATGGATGTTTCTTATTTTGCATTCCCAAATCTTCAATCTGCATAATAGCGTACGCAACAATATAGTTAGGACTATATATATAAAAAAAGCGCAATCTAAAAAAAGCGGTACTCTGCAGGCAATGAAGAACGAGATGAGGTAGAAATAAATCACTTACAGAACGTAGCAACTCAGCATAGATTTGTCGAGGTCGCGCAGATTGAACAACTGGAATAATTCACTCATATGAACTTCTACAGAGTACCGTTTGGTGTGATGCTCATCTGTAACATCCGCATAAACATATTCTTTGTCGGCCCATGTTATGAATTGCTTGTACCAATGTAGCAGATTTCGCATTTGTGGTGGTAGACTCTTTTCCTGCGCAGGCTCGACGAGAGGCCCATTCCGCACATATTGTAATGCTATCTCACATACTGGCGCATCCTCAAGGCCTAAGAAGGCACGAAGAGTCAAACCCATCTCGGACGCTTGTTTCATGGCACCCGCTACAGTCAATCCAAGTGCTGCCGCAGCTGCTATGATCTCGGGGTCCTCTTCCGGACCGGCTTTCACTATGAGCGGGGGGATCGATTGTTTCTTCTGCATCCCGAGCTGGTCAACTTGTTTCCCGCTTTTTTTACTTTCTTCTTTCTCCTCCTTCAATATTTTTGCTTGCCTACGAAGTTCATGTCCATAGTTGTCAGGCATATTCAGCTCGGCTTGGGACGGTGTCGTCAAAAAATCCTTAGCCCACTTCTTTTGCTTCTCAGTGTATACTTGCTTGGGCTCAGGCTCTTTTTTCGCCTTCATATCCGCCTTCCATTTCTCATAATCAGCAGACGCGGCCAATTTTGTTTCGGCTTCACTAAGTTCCCCAGGCCTTGGGAGGAGAGGCTTCAGTGATGGCTCCGGTACCCTTGTGGTCTTAGGTTCATAAGGGTCCGGGTTAATAGTCCAGGAGCGGGTTTCCTTGCTGTCCGCCTGCTTCTGCTTCTTCGCCGGAGGTGGATTGGGGGGCGTCGTACCCGCCGGAGGAGGATTGGGGGGCGTCGTACCCGCCGGAGGTTGTGGATCGGGGGACGGCGTCGAATGGCGTGAAGGAGGTGTAGGTGAACCACCACGACCACCACCACCGCCACCACCGCCACCACCATCGGAGGGGGGTGGACTTGCTAGCCTTGGCGCCTCGCCTGGAAACACTATGTACTTCTTTTTCCATAGAATGAACTGGCGCTTGACATCTCCAAGTCTTCTCTCCCCTTCGGGTGTAGGTTTGTCAATCTCCAGGTCCTCAGACCCTTGGACTATGTCTTCCACCGTGACACGAGCATAGCCATATGCAATGGGGTTGTTGTGGTGGAGTGCTCCAGGTGTACAGGGTAAAGCACTGCCGCTAGCTACCTTCGTGGAAACGTTCCCCACGGGATAATGCAGATCACATTCTTTCATCTCCTTTACATCATCCATGGGGTAGTGAGGCTCCGGTGCACGAATCTCGATCATCGGTGCACTAGCACCAGGCGGGGCATCCGTGGAAGCCACGCTGCTTCTCCGCTGCTGGCTTCCGCGATCCGCTTCATGATCTTCATGCGGCCCTACAGCCGATTTTTCTTTCACTAGTTCATGCACGGTCTGCTTCAACTCATGGAGTTCCGATGCAAACTTCGTCATAAGATCTGCATCCCGGTCCGTCTTTCTCTTACGGCTTCTGTAACAGTACGGGTCATTGTCCTGGGAAAACCCTACTTTCCACGGAACTTTGCCTTTGCCTCGTACACGTCCTCCGTGTTCATCATTCCCGAGGGCTGTTGTCAGTGCGTCTTTCTCTCTGTTGAACTTGATCAAGCCCTCTTGAGCTTGGGTCATTGCGTCAATAAGGGCTTGGGTGGGAGCAAACTGTCTCTGCCGGTGAACACACACCCCTGTCTCCGGGTCTAGCGATCCCCCATGCCCGTACCACCAGCTTTTGGCCCTTGGGTCCCATCCCTCTGTACCTAGAGGGATTCCTCGCACCCTCGGGTCCTCCTCCATCTTCTGCCACCTAGGCTCCGAAAGGCGGTATCCTCCTGGCCCCATAATATGATGGAACTTTTTCTTACTCGCATTATCCTTATTTTTTTTTCGATATTTCCTTGAAATGCTCCGATTGCTTTTGCCTCACAAATTCTGGCCAATCATCTTTCAGTTTCTCATGTTGTCCATTGAAATCCGGAGTCTTGCCCTTGTTGGCATAGTCACGGGTTAAATTTTTCTTCCTTTTTTCCTTTTTCCTTTTTTCTTCTGTTTTTTTCTTCTGTTTTTTTCTTATGTTTTTCTTCTGTTTGTTTTTTCTTCTGTTTTTCCTTTTTTCTTCTGTTTTTTTCTTCTATTTTTTTCTTCCTTTTTCCTTCTTTCTTCTTCTTCCTTTTTCCTTTTAAAATCAGAAAAATAAAACTAATTCATTTTAAAATCATAAAAATAGAATTATATATCAAAAAAATCAGAAAAATAAAACTAATTCATTTTAAAATCCCTTGAAGGTTTGACAAAAGGTTTGATACATCATTCAGTTCATCGACCAAATACAAAGTTTGGTACAATAAATTATTACACATCAATTCTTCCCTTGTGTCCCTGCTTGCTTACGATTGTGCCGTATCCATGGAGCATCCTCATCATTTAACTTAATGCTTGGGTCAGTGTTCACTTTGAAGGGCGGAATTTCACCAAACATATTATAATCTTCTGACATGTCTGTCTTGTCCTCCACTCCCATGATGTTTCTTTTCCCTGAAAGAACAATGTGGCGCTTTGGATCATCGCATGATGTACTGATCGTTTTCTTATCTTTCCGTTTCCTCGGTTTGCTACTCATGTCCTTCAAATAAAAAACCCGAGCGACATCTTTGGCAAGGACGAATGGTTCGTCAAGGTAACCAAGATTGTTGAAATCCACCATTGTCATTCCGTATTGCTCGTCCACCTTTACCCCACCTCCTGTTAGCTTGAACCATTTGCACCAGAACAAAGGGACCTTAAAGGAGGGTCCATAGTCAAGTTCCCATATCTCCTCTATCTAACCATAATATGTGACCTTTTGCCCATTCTCGGTTGCTGCATCAAAGCGGACACCACTGTTTTGGTTGGTGCTCTTTTTATCTTGGGCGATGGTGTAAAATGTATTCCCATTTATCTCGTACCCTTGGAAAGTCGTTATAGTCGAAGATGGTTTCTTGGCCAACATGTACAGCTGATCTCCAACATCATTGTCATTCATTAAATGTTTTCGCAACCAACTGCCGAAAGTCTCCATGTGGGCCTTTCTAATCCAGGATTCAGGCTTCCCCGGGTTGTCCGAGCGTAAAATATTCTTGTGTTGCTCGAAGTACGGAGCCACCAAGCTGGAATTTTGCAGAACTGTGTGGTGTGCTTCAGTCATAGAATGACCGTCCATACATATCGTGGATTCCCTTCCGATCTTGCCTTTTCCACTTAGTCTCCCCTCGTGCCGCGATTGAGGAATACCAATCGGCTTAAGGTCAGGAACATAGTCAATACAGAACTCAATTACCTCCTCATTTCCATAGCCCTTGACGATGCTTCCTTCTAGCCTAGCACGGTTACGAACATATTTCTTTAATACTCCCATGAACCTCTCAAAGGGGAACATATTGTGTAGAAATACAGGACCGAGAATGGAAATCTCTTCGACTAGGTGGACCAGGAGGTGCGTCATAATATCGAAGAAGGATGGTGGGAACACCAACTCGAAACTGACAAGGCATTGGACCACATCGTTCTGTAACCGTGGTAGATCTTCTGGATTGATTACCTTCTGAGAGATTGCATTGAGGAATGCACATAGCTTCACAATGGCTACTCGAACATTTTCCGGTAGGAGCCCCCTCAAAGCAATCGGAAGCAATTGCGTCATAATCACGTGGCAGTCGTGAGACTTCAGGTTTTGGAACTTTTTCTCCGACATGTTTATTATTCCATTTATATTCGACGAGAAGCCAGACGGGACCTTCATAGTGCTCAGGCATTCAAAAAAAATGACCTTCTCTTCTTTGGTAAGAGCGTAGCTGGCACGACCTTGAAACCATTCCGGATGCCGGTCATCTGGGTCTTTCAAAAGTTGCTGGTCCTGCAGTGCTTCCTTTGTATCATTTGTCTTCCCATACACGCCCAAGAAGCTTAGCAGGTTCACGCAAATATTCTTCGTAACATGCATCACGTCGATTGCAGAGCGGACATCTAGGACTTTCCAATATTCTAGCTCCCAAAATATAGATTTCTTCTTCCACATGGGTGCGTGCCCGTCAACTCCCCTCGGAACTGATTGTCCGCGAGGACCCTTTCCAAAGATGACTTTCAAATCCTTGACCATATCAAATATCTCAGCACCAGTACGTTCCGCAGGCTTCGGCCGGTGATCTGCCTTCCCGTTGAAATGCTTGCCTTTCTTTCTTACGTTATGATTTCGGGGAAGAAATCGACGATGACCCAGGTACACGTTCTTCTTACAATTAACCAAACGTACACTTTCAGTCTCATGTAAGCAGTGCGTGCATGCATTGTATCCCTTATTTGTCTGTCCCGAAAGGTTACTGAGAGCAGGCCAATCGTTGATGGTTACAAAAAGCAACGCTCGTAGGTCAAATTCCTCTCCTTTGTGCTCATCCCAGACACGTACACCAGGTCTGGCCCACAACTGTAAAAGTTCTTCAACTAATGGCCTTAGGTACACATCGATGTCGTTGCCGGGTTGCTTAGGACCTTGGATGAGAATTGGCATCATAATGAACTTCCGCTTCATGCACAACCAAGGAGGAAGGTTGTAGATGCATAGAGTCACGGGCCAGGTGCTATGGCTGGAGCTCTGCTCGCCAAAAGGATTAATGCCATCAGTATTTAGACCAAATCTTATGTTCCTTGCGTCAGCTGCAAAATCTTTGAAAACTCTGTCGATCTTTCTCCATTGCGTTCCATCAGCGGTGTGTCTCAACTCCCCGTCGGACTTACGGTCCTCTTTGTGCCATCGCAACGACTTGGCATGCTTTTTGTTCACGAACAGACGTTTCAACCGTGGTATTATAGGAGCATACCATATCACCTTGGCGGGAACCCTCTTCCTGGGTTTCTCGCCCTCAACATCGTCACCAGGGTCATCGCCTCTGATCTTATAACGCAATGCAGTGCATACAGGACATTCATTCAAATTCTCGTATTCACCGCGGTAGAGGATGCAGTCATTAATGCATGCATGTATCTTCAGAACCTCTAAACCTAGAGGGCAGACAACCTTCTTTGCTTCGTACGTACTGGCGGGCAACTCGTTATTCTTCGGGAACATATTCTTCAACATTTCCAGCAAATTTTCAAATGATGAGTCACCTACACCTTCCCGTGCGTTCCATTTTAGCAAATCCAGTGTGCAGCCCAGCTTTTTCAGACTATTATCGCATCCTAGATACAACGAATTTTTGTGATCCTCTAACATGCGATCCAAATTCTCCCTCTCCTTGTCAGTTTCGCAGCGTCTCCGTGCATCAGCAATGGTCCGACCAAGATCATCAGCGGGCTCATCATGTGCCTCTTCTTCACCTTCACCTAACCCTTCCCCACCTTTAGCATCATCCTCCATGAAAGTATCACCGAAATGATCATGATAGTTGCCATCGATATCATCCCCTTCTTCATCTTCTTCCATTCTAACCCCTCTTTCTCCATGCTTGGTCCAACAATTATAGCTTGGCATGAAACCATGCCGAAGCAGGTGCATGTGAACGTCTCTTGAGGAGGAGTAACCCTTCTGATTCTTACAGACAACACATGGACAGATAATAAAACCTTGCTGCTTGTTCGCATTTGCCACGACGAGGAAATCTTTCAAACCCGTAGTGAACTCGCCGGAGAGTCGGGGACCGTACATCCATTGCCGATTCATCTGCATTATTATTACATAAAGTATATAATTAACCATCATGCATTTGTTAAACTAACTAGCTAGAAATAATACAAATTAAACAATGAACTACACACATGCGTATTTTATCAATGACACATGAAAGGTTCAAGTTGCTAACCGCGATCGCGGAGGAAAAATAAATGAGAAAGCTCAAGTGTGGCTCGGACACTTCATATCATGTTTGTTTCAGGCTCTCGGGCATTTCATCAAACACCTTGTGTGCATAGGAGAAACCAAAAGCAAACCCACCACCACCTTCTGAAAATTGTGAAGTGAGCTGAGTGAAGTGAAGTGAGCTGAGTCCTATATATAGGGATGGGCCTTTTGTCGCGGTTGGCCAGGCCAACCGGGACTAAAGCCCCTCCCGTCCGCCAGCTGGATGGGCCTTTAGTCCCGGTTGGCCTGGCCAACCGTGACTAAAGGCCTTCGGGGCCAACCGGGACTAAAGCCCCTCCCGTCCGCCAGCTGTCGACCGAGCGCGCTGGGCCCAGATAGTTGGTCGTGGGTCTTCTCCCGAACCGCGACTAAAGACCCCTTTGGTCGCGGTTCGATTGTTTTGGGGACTAATGGGGGCGTATGAAAGCCTCTTTTTCTACCAGTGTTGCACCCAACTAGCCTGTCCTAATGGATGCTTAAATTAGATTGGATGGCTAAGTGATGGTATTTTGTGAATATTTTAGGATGATTTTATTCACGGGGAAGCATATTAGGGCGTTAATTTAAAAGAATCTAAGTCACTAAGATGGGCCTTTCCAAAATAATTATTCAAGGCATTAATTAAAAAGGATTTAAGTCAATGAGATGTTTCCTTTAGTAGGCTGTCAAAGCTAAGCTCATGATGCATGCTCTGTAAAACAATTGACCATATATAATCATCTATAAAAATACATATGTGCAGAGATGCACCATATATACGGTGGTGCAAAAGCATGGTGCACTATACGTAATAAGAGACGAGATGCAAAGAAAATGGAACAAAACTAATTAAGATCTTACAAGATTTATAAAGTTGTGAAGTATATGGTCTCTGACTGCATGCCAACCAAGATACAACTGGGCCGCATATCCAACCCAAATATGACAAAAAATATTGATTTGAAGAATCGTGTACTGAGAACTATAAGTGATAAAAACGAGTTGAGATTGATGACTATTGACGAGCTGTCACCTGCGTATGGCATAGGCTAATCGAAAGCTGATGACCGACATAAAAATAAAGAAAAGGGTTGAGTAAGTATTTTTGTTGGAATGTGAAAACAAGTAAAAATATATGAGAATTAAGAAACACACATCTCTGAATGGATGAGTTTGCACAACCTATCCAATAAGTGAATACACAAGTATTATAAAAATTTATTTCTATTGATAATAATAATGGAGAAACTATGTCTTAGATCAAATTAGAGTTAGTGTATATATCAGTGTAGTTTTTTGTAAGATAATGGTATATGCTTATAATTTAACTTATATTTGAATCACATTCGCACACGATGAATTTTAAATGCTAGCACACGGTTACCATGAATCAACCTATTTCCTCCGAATGCCATTAAATAAGCTTTAGAATATACAATATTTATTTCAACACCTAAATCAATATTACTGATGCCAAAAAGGTGTAAAAGTTCTAACAACAAACATAAATCTAGCCGCGCAAATGCGCGGGTTACTCCGCTAGCTAGTTTTAATTTGTGTCTAGAGTTGTGTTGTGATATCTTCCCGTGAGTCCTTGATCTTGATCATGCACATTTGCGTGTATGATTAGTGTACGATCGAATCGAGGGCGTCACACCAGCGTGTCGGGCTGCAACGCGAACGCAACAAGAGCGATGTACAGTTAAAACCGATTGACCGGTCGTCACCGGAACCACTATTCACACCAGAACCTTCGCAGCTCGGCCTACGCCAGCCACTGCCCTAAAACCACACCAAATCTCCAGCCCATTCCCCCACCTTTCGATCCCCTAGCGCCCATCAAGCGTCCCCTAGTTCGCCGGAAAGCCATGGTGCGCCGCAAGATCACTTACTACAAGATGCTGATGCCGGAGCGCCGCGCAGAAATCACGGCGGCGGTTGGCGCCACAGACCTCCGTTCCCAAGCTCGCTTTGCGGTGGCCCAATCCCCGAGTTCTCTGGAGCCAAGCTACGAGGAGGAGGAAGCCGATCCAATGTTCATGGCGGAGGTCACGGCGCAGAAGGACCCCGATGGGTATGAGACGATGGACGTCGACTTCGTGCTGGCGTCCGAGTCCCCCATGGTGCAGGCGGACCAGCGGTTCAACATGGCGATACTAAAGGAGGACCGGGGGGCAGAGGCTCAACTCGACACGGAGCGCGCGCATGCCGCTGCCATCGAGGCTCTCCTGCAGGCGAAATCGGATGTCGTGGATGTGAACCGGGCGGCGGAGGCTCAACTTCAGACGGAGCGCGCGGATGCCGCTGCCATCGAGGCCCTCCTGCAGGCGGAACCCGACATCCTGGACTTGAACCAGGCGGCAGAGGCTCGACTCGACGTAGAGCGCGCGGATGCCGCTGTCATCGACGCCCTCCTGCAGGCGGAACCGGATGTCCTGGACTTGAACCGGGCGGCGGAGGCTCGACTCGACGCGGAGCGCGCGGATGCCGCTGCCATCGAGGCCCTCCTGCTGACGGAACCGAACGTCCTCGACTTGAACCGGGATGTGCTCTCGTCCGTGCAGAGCGCCCGCACGCTCCGCTTCAACGAGTAGCTGGAGGCCGAGGACAACCACGGTGCGGAGACACACGTCGGCAGCAACGGCTGGTTCACACCGGCAGCCAAAGACGACGAGGCCGTCTCTTTCCGCGAGCAGTGATAGTTTTTCTTTATGTTGTTGTTTTTATGGATCTTTTGCTGTGTAAAAACATATATTTGTTATGCAAGTCGCCCGACTTGGGTCAGTCTACCATTTCAGGTAGTTGGATGAATATTCTACGTCTCCTAACCCTTCTTTCCTTCTTCCTCACCTCTTCTTCTTCCCCAACAGACCACCGCATGGGCCGTACGGATACTCCCCAACATGCAGTTGGATAAACATACTCTATGAACGAAAATTATGTGCCAGCGATAGGATGGCTGCATTTGGTTTGTTCACATGCGACAACACGTGTCAGTGAGGGTGCGTTCCCTTGGTTGGGTTTGCGGCGTGCAGGAGCGACTGTGTGAGGGTGCGGTGCGACCATGGCGTGCAGGAGCGACCGTGTGAGGGTGCGGTGCGACCGCGACAGCCATGCGCAAGTGTACCTCCTTCTCATTTTGAAAACTTGAGGCAAGCTTGGCAAAAATGTGTGGCGAAGTTTGGCAATGCAAGGCCTAGACCCAAATAGGATAAGTACGTACGTACTAGGAGTACTAGTGTTAAAAAAGAAAGGCGGGATTTTCCTTCGCAGGATTTAATCGATACAAATCCTCGTTTCACGTGTCAATTAATGCGTATTTTTTTCTCCAAAGACCAAAGAGCTAACCATCTAACTCCGCATCGCTTGATTAATGCAGCGCCATGCAAACCAACCTTATCACTTCCGCATGCATGCAGGGGATATTAATGTCCTTGGTTGCTAACCCCATCAATTTTGCCTCGATTAGTGTTAGTGGCCCTTTGCAAATTGTAATATTGATATACTGGCCTTGTGTACAAAAAAATGGAGGTAGTAACTATATTTGACTTCCTTCCCCATTGCGGTGACGTCGACGATATCTTTTTTTGGTGGTTTGGCGAAGTGCGTTCGATGGAGAACACCATTGAGGGAGACCACGGTAAGTCATTCGCAAGTGCTTCCTGCAAGCCGAGACAACCTCCTTATTTGGATCCAGGAAGTCCTTTACTAGTACTACTAGGAGTACTAGTGCGGTGAGATGGTTTCTCGAAGAAGACGATGGAGAAGCGGAGTCAGCGAAGAGTGAAATGATGTTTGCTTCATCCGTGATTTTGTGATTTGACGCCTCACTGCTTTGTGATTTGTGATAGAAGGGACAGGGGAGTAGACTCTGTGCTCTATACTGTACTACATGCGTCCAAGCATGGGAGAAAGAGGAGAGACTTTGCATTTTTCTATTCCTTCAATCAATCAATCAGGGATCTTCGGTTCCATCTTTTGGGCTTTCGCAGCACTGTCCACAATGGTTCCCACGATGCCAAAAGCTACTTTCACATTTGGCTACACATTGTGGATGCCCTTAACCGTACCATTTGGTTTTGCTCCTGTGTGCTATGTTGATCTAAAAAATTATAGAATCAAGATTAGTAAAAAGGAGGTGATTTTGCCGCGCGGATGGCGGGGGAGGTTTCTTATTTGAGCAATGCTACATCCACGTAATGGTTTACGTAAAGTAATGAACTGATGTGATGTGGGACTATTTGATTGGATTAAAGGAGAGGATTAGGCCCACCCCACCTGAAAATCAGGGGGGGGGCATATATAGATTAGATGGAAAGTATACGTAGCAGCTATGTAGCCCTTTGTAAGTCTAGGATTAGGCTTCTTATTTTCGGAGGATGTTGTCCTGGCGGTTTGCTAACATGCGGTCCCACGTGTCAGCGCTTTACCAAGCCGATCCGCGTCCCACATGAGGCAGAACAACGGCAGAAGCAACACGTGGTTAATTTGAAGAAGATGAGGGAGAAGCGGATTCAGCAACGAGTGAAATGATAGTTGCTTCGTCCCTCCAACTTAACTGCGGGAAAGGTGCAGCTTTGTGATTTGACGCCTCATTGCTCATTACTATGCCGGTGCCATGACTGGGGTGCTTCACCCCGGCTGCTCTGCACTGTATTCCGGTATGGCACGTGGACCTGGTAGCTTGATGTCCCACATGTCGGCGAAAGGGACTAGAGGATTTATGAAAGTGAGCGCTCCACTCTTACGACGGAGGAGTAGACGACACGACGGCCCAGTGAACTGTCGCTATTCCGCACGATCCATTCATACAAACCCGATTAAACAGGAAAGGGCGGGATTTTTCCCGCGTGGTAGATGATACTGGCCATACATTTCAAAGGCAATTTTAATGTATGCAAACTGAATAATTATAAGTAACAATATGATATCTAGTAAAACTAAAAACACATATAATTTATTGTGTTAGAGTGTCGCAGTAGTGCTGTATTGCATAGTTGTTAGATATAACATGCGAGAACGTGTAGAGATGTAGTTTTGGAGGGCCTACAGAGACAAAAGCGTAATACGGTCACCGAACTTCAGAATAAGCTGATTACGGTCACTATATACGTTTTGCGGTGATTATACGGTCACTTGCTCACAGTTCAGCATCGGATTGCACTCTGTTGACTGGCCAAATAGTCTGCGTGGCGCCATGTTGACTAGTTAAATTAACCACGTTCCTTGTGGGTCCCACCTGTCAGTTCTCATAGGCAAAAGGTCAGATAAACACAAATTTACGCAGGCGCGACAAGGCTCCAACCCGTGCGTGGGAATCACCTGGTTGTGTATGTGTCTGTCAGGGCCTCATGTGTGCGCATGCACGTGTAGGTTGAGCACTTGAGCGTGAGTGTGTGTTGGTCGTGTGGTGTACTGGTGTGTGCATGCATGCATGCGTGTGTGCGTGTGAGTGTTGCGTGTGTGTGCGTGGCTGTGTGTGTACGTGTGAGTGTTGCGTGCGTGCGTGGGTGCATGTGTTTATGTGAGTGTTGCGTGGATGCAGTTCGTGTGCATGCGTGCGTGTGTGTATAATCACCACACCAACTCCTGTGTGTTAAAATAGACGGCTCAACATACCAATACAAGGCCACCTTTTCCGCTGTGCCCGCGGTCATGACTTCGGACAGCCGTCCAAATATTTTTGTCGTTTGTTTTCATTCTTATAGCAAGATGCCCGTGCGTTGCACGTAACATCAAGATGCATTTGTATGACTTGTTTATCTTGTGAGAGAAAATGATGAACGAGGGAAGGCCTTATTTGCAAATGTGGAGAGGTGTGTGGGTACCTTTTTGCAAAATTGCCATAGTTTCTTTCCTATCCGTCAGATATAAATCGGACGACCTATATTGCAGGATGGCAGGCACACCATCATCACCAACTCTGTTTTTTTATAAGAGTGTATTTTATGTATTTTATAAGAGTGTAGATGAGTAAATACAAGTCGACAGGTGGGACGATGGTAGTGAGATAATGTGATGCAACACTAGAGGTGCCACGTGGAGCGTTTAACTGGTCAACTAGTCATGTCATGAGCAAATACAGAGTTGTATGGTGAGCCCGTGACTGTATAATAACCACTAAACGTAAATGCAAACCGTAATGAGTGGATTATGAATTCCAATGTACGTATCGTGCTTTCGCTTCAAATACAATGATCGTCATTGCATATATCACGAGAGAAAGATGAAACACGCGTGAATTTTCTGGGGGCTTACTTTTAGAGGACCTGGAGATAGTTTTGTATGCATACATGAAAGGGGCGTAGGGGGGGGGGGGATGCGATGGAGAGAGAGAGATGCTCTTAGTTTCTCTTTATTATGACTAACTTTGTATATAGTATAAAAATATATAAATTCACAGTGCGGAATCTATACCTATACTAATTAGGCACTTTCTAAAAAATCCCACGTTAATTAGATTTTACGAGCCGTTAATCAGGTGGTGGGACCGAATTATTACGGTGTAGATCGACTCATAAAAAAAACTCAGGTGTCCATCTCCCATGACCCAACTCTCTCAATCTCTTCATAAAAAAAAACTCAATCAATCTGTCACGTCTCATTTATCTATCCAATGAGAAAAAAACTATCTGTTTTTTCACGTATCTCTTAGAGAGCTCTCTCACGTAGAATAATCTCACGTATCTCTCTCCTGTAAATCAGCTCTCTCAATCTCTTTCCTAATAAAAAAACCCCTCTCCATCTCTCACACGTAACTCTAAAAAAGTCAAACATGTCTCTGTCACATGTACCAACTCTAAACAAATCAATCACCTATCATTCAAGTTCTCACGCCCAACTCCTTTCTCACGAATCTCTCTGTACCATGAACCAACTCTCTCAATCACAGCAATCTCTCAGCCTCCCTGTAGCACGGCGAGGAAGCCATGGTCACCTACTGTCAAGAGTCATGAACTGAATTGGAGTGTTCTGATGCAGCGGCTTAAAAGTTAGATGATGTTTTTGAGGTTTGAAAAGGTGCATAATAAATTAACCTGCACCTCACGTGTGCAGCATGATTAATCTCCAGCAAGGAGTGTGTGTGTGCGCGCGCGCAACATCTAGCCATGCAGTACGATTTGTCCATGCTAATAAAAGCTGGATGATGCCGATCAAAGCGGTCGCCCGCCCAGCGGCGTAATTTGATGTGCATTGATTGCTTTCACCGTTGTGAGTTTAAGCCTTCTGTTATGTTATTTTTTCCCACTTATATATAAGGTCATACTGCTAAGAGTAGTACCTCAAGCATTGTGCTTGGGTATATATATGGTTAAAGGTACATCTAAGTAGAAAACTAAGTTGTCTATAGTACTTTTTTTACAAACAGTTTATAGTACTCGATGTCTGAAATCCCAGCAGATAATCACATCTCGGTTTGGACATGCAAGAACTACCAGGACTCCAGGAGCTATTCCTCACGCGAACGCGTCGCTGGTTGAGGCTGTTTACAGATTGTGAAAGAACATGTGGCCTAATACCAATCCTGACAGGTTAGAGACCCTCGCCTAAATCTCATATTTTGTATAGATATATCATATAGTAAGATTACTTACAATGAAATTCTGCTTTCCCTATTTTCCTTTTGAATCTATTGTTAAATGCCTGAGTAATCCGACGTTGGCATACTAAATTTCAACAAATCTGAGCTTACTATCCTTGACATGTTGCTTTTTCTCGGCTGAAAATATGACATCTTACTTACTGATTAACCGATTATACGCTAGAAAAGAATACCATATATACCAGGTAATTTCTGCAGGGCACCAAAATATATGGTACTGTAAAATCAAAAGGTTTTTAATTACATAAATTTAATTAGAAGGTCAAGAATCGACCTTAGACAAGAAAAATACAGCAATCACTCATCAGGAACTACAATATATTTGTTGTGTTGTTTCTTATTTTGTTGTAGCATCACTTATCAATAGGGAATAATATTAACTATAATATTAATATTGTGTATCTTCTACCGGTTGATTTCAAGATATGCTGCTTCGGCCTCGATGTTTGTTTGTATGGAAGAGCTTTGGGGAATAACCAACGGAACCATAATCCGTAATGTCGGACCAAAAATTATTTTTCCATGCTAATTCTCACAAAATAACATTATCAAATAATTAAATATTATAACCTGTGCGAATGCACGGGTTGGCGACTAGTAAATATAATTGTGGGCACCATGCAATGCAAATTAGCGTTCGTACTCCTCCATATAACTTTGTAATGTTGTATACATGTAGAAACTCTAAAATAATTTTTTGGCCACACTTTATTCAAAAGGAATGTTGTATGCGAAATAAACGTGAAGAGAGGGCTTTTTAGATCAATGGGGTACGTGATGTAACATGTGTGAATGTGTAGTTGATGCATTTGGCGGGGCCTAGAGAGGTATGTGTGTGTATTACGTATTCGAGAGAGGCATGGATAGAGGGGCCGACGGCGGGGGGGGGGGGGGGGGGACAGATAGCACGAGAAATGAGAGTGGTCTAGAGAGAGAGAGAGATACTAATATGACGTCACGACAAGAGATTCCATTCCCTTAAGTGTGTATATGCAAGGGGGGAGGGAATAGAGGCACCAGGAGAAATTTTCTGTGTGTGTGGTGTTTGTGTTGGTATGTGTGGGTGTGAGAAGATAATGAGACGTGGGGGCAGAGGGTGTGTCACCGCGTGAGGTCCGGTGGGTCGAGGTGAGGCCCTTCGTTCGGTTCCGTCCTGCGCCACATTGGTCGGCCCGTGACGCATTTAGGAAGACCCATGGATGACTAGTCGTACAAGACAAAGATAGCAGAATTGTGAAGGACTCTGTGTCCACTGACAAAGCCGGCTAGGATTTGTAAACCTAGGTTCTCAGACTAAGGTAACCCCTTTATCTCTGATATTACTATTCATCCAACCTAACTTTAAGGGGCATCCTACAGAATGCTCTGCTAGAATCATACTCGTCGATTAGGAAGAGAGGTGTGAGACAATGCGTGAGAGACAGGCGTAAAGATAATGTGCGTACATGAGACACGTAGGCAGGTCCATGTATATAAAAAGGGTCGATGAGGATTGTGCGTGTGTATGTTTGCGAGAGGAAGAGTGCTTGTGATAAAGGTTAGTGAAAACAGTTGTAAATGGTTACAAGAGGGAGGGAGGGTTATATCTAGAGCATGTGTGCGAGAAAGACACCTCGGGAGAGAGTGTGTGAGCATGTGTGAGAGACCACCGATGGAGAGTGAAACTACACGTAAAAGACTGCTCTACACATTTGATTAAAGATATAAATTGTATCCAAATATTAGGATGGGATCATGATATTTGCAATTCGCGTAAGGAGCGGTCATTGATCCATCAGACATCTAGATTCTATCGAATTTGAGCATGTCTATGTTATTATTCGACACAATTGATCCACATAGTTAGTATTTTGAACTCCAGACAATGCATCGCTTTAGCAATCGAATATGAACGTGAGTATAGTTCATGTTGTGTGTGTAAAGCACATTATATATACATAGGAAAGTTACACAATGGACATTATAAATAGCTACATATGAACTAGCATACATTTGAATTCAACTTAAGGTGGTTTAAAAAAATCGAATTCAACATGAAGTCCATTCAATTATTTGAATTTGATATCATGGCATTTGTAAACCATACCTAAATTATGGGGGCACCAATCTTTGCTCTGATTTTGTACATAATAGCATATGTAGTCGTGTACAAAATAGATTCAAATTTAGCTCCACCATTTCAAAATAATCGTAGTTATATGATTTTCAAGTGTCAAAATTTCAAAAAGAAGCAGATAATTTAATGATGTTTTCAAACATACTAGGTCAAATATAAAGTTGTCTATTTAGGTCAATCCTCATAGTTCAAGAGTACTCTAAACGTGAATGCTTGTGTTTCAAAATTCTGAACGAAGCGCAGCCTCTACTCATCCGAAACCGCGTGAGACCAATGTTTGGTAGTACAAGGAAATTACTTTTCTAATAACTCCGACCCGTGAAACCTACCGGCCCGACGTCCAAAGGTCTAAACCGGGGTAGGTTTGTAGCTTCATCTAGACGCCACGCAACCGCATCCAAAAAACATTCATACACAATGGCCGCCTAAGCACACATGCGCGCAGTCGAAATCGCTCCCGCCCACTATTTGGGAAACCTGGGATTACCATCCTACCCCCGACCCGCAGTAGGTCCGAAATTTAAGAGGGGAGCAAAGTTTGTACTTTCCCCAAATTTTAAACAAGCGCGTCCCATCTTCTGTTCAAAAAAGCCAAAAAATAAGCGCGTCCCAGACCGAAACATGGTGCCCCCCCCCCCACCGTCTGATTCCCCATTCGTACTCCGTTCGCGCCAAAACTACCTCTCCACCAGCCGCGAAACCCCGGCGTCCTCCGTCCGCCACCCCATCCCACCCATCAACCGCCGCCCTCCTCCATCACGCCGGAGCCGATACCCCGAAGTCGTCGTCCACCGCAACCTCAACCGCAACACCCTCCACGGCTAGTAGTTGAAGCCGAGGCCTAGCCATCCGTACCCGAGCCAGTTCAACCACACCGTCCTGCACCTCACCGCTGCCGCTCCAACTTCGCCACCCTCCACCGCACCAGAGTTGTTCCTGCTATGCCATCCTTCGTCGCCTCGGATTTGCTTCCCCTCCGCTGACATACGGCCACGGCAACACAGTCAACAATTTGGCCATGGGTTCGTCCAAGCCTGCACCCTCCAGAACATCGGTTTCCCCGGTAAAAATAAGAAGATCGGCACGACATGTGAAGGTGACCACACTGGCAACCGAAAAAGGTACTCCTCTTTCCTTATTCATGCCAATCTTACGTCTCTGCTTGCGCAGTATTCATCCCACAGAAGACACCAGTTGACCGCTTCTTCTCGATACTAGATGTTCCTAGTAACTCGCGATGCACAAGGTTTCTCCTCATATACTATTTCACCTTAGCTAGAGGTTCGTCGCCCCCCTGAATTTCAATTTCTGGCCAGTTGATTCCCAATTAGCGGAAGCATTCCCCGGCGTAACAGGAGCTAATACGCCTATTACGCCGGGGAAGCAGCGCCTTGTTGTTTATCTTAGGGGCGTGTGCGGCCTAGAGCTACTGGCGCCCGATCTGGAGGTCGGCCGGGATTAAAGGGATGGCCTGGGGTGCTGCCAAGCACAGCGGTGGTGTGAGGTCGATGGGAGGGCGGGGCGGCGGAGGCAGGGGTCTGGGCCGGTGGTTCGAGAAAGATCATCAACAGTGACTGGCGGGAGGTAGACGAAGGCCATCTGCCCGTTCCTGATAGATCAAACGGTTCATTAAAAAATCGACTGACCTATTTATTTTCAGTCGACTGTTATCTTAGATATGACCACATGTGGTGGTGTGCTGGAGGAGTACCTGCATTTCCTATGCTCATATATTACAAAATCATACGGAGTAGAATCTAATTTTGTTTGCCATGCAATGTTGTAGAGCTATCATATGTCTCCTGTCATTTATTTTTCAGCCACCTGCTATCTGCTACTTTTACAGTGCATTAGTGCTGCACACACTTCACCCTTACTCTCACTATTGTGTTTTTATGCAAGGGTATTTCAGACTGTGCTGCCATGAGAGAAGACAAAAAGAAAAGAGAGAAGTCGCTCTAGCTTCGTATGCGGGTAGGCAAGACACGTTACAGTGCTATAAAGGGTGCAGTATCAGCAGATGGAGACGGTAAACGTAGCTCTGGAGTTGATGACCTCGCTCGCAATGAACCACCATCCCAGGTGCTTGCTTTAACTTCGCGGTGTCATATGTGGTTGCATGTTCCATATGGTGTCTAGCTTGTATTCGAAAGGCCGAACTCGGTAAGATAAGGAAACATATTTTTTTACATGAACCACCATCCCGTGAGCACCAGAAGACAAATAGCTAGTCAGGGCACTGGCCGAGCCAGTGACAAGCCCCACAAAAGATAGGCATCACCTGGAAGCCAACTAAAAAGCTGCGATGGTAGCGAAGCAGCCCGCCTCCCACCAGGCTCTCAGGTCCTAGATGATCATGCTCACCACTCTAGCCGGATGTCTAGCTTGTATTGCTTCCAATTTGGTCAAATTGCATCTGCTTAGCTTACACATTATACCTTTGAATATGACATGCCTTTCTGTTTTTGGTACATACTAGTACATCTGTGTATTAACCATGTTCTTATATCAAACTAATGTTCTTGTGTATCCCTCATCAATCACTTATGACGAGGCAGGCAGGCAAGGGGAGTACTCCTCATTTAAAGAATGCAGCGTCAACCTCCCGACATGATTCTCAAGAAACAGAAATGCTAGATGAAGATAGTGAACGTAGCTCTGTAGTTGATTACAGCATTTCCCCTACACTAGCATCGCAGGTGCTTGCTCTAACTTGGCAGCGTGATATGTGGTTGCATGATGCATATGGTGTCTAGATTGTAATTCTTTCAATCTGGTTAAACTGCATGTGCTAGTCTGCTTAGCTTATACATTATACATGTTAATGTGACATGCCTTCCTGTATTTAGTACATAGTACATCTGTCTATTAAGCATGTCCTTACATAAAACTATTTTTTTTTGTATCCCGCATCAATCAACATGACGAGACACCTTTAGTATATGCGTGCGATATTAGTTGCATCTTTCATATGATTTATAGCATGCGCTGCTTCTAATTTGTTGAAATTCCATTTATGATGGGACGCTTTTAACTTGGCAGAGTCATATTGGTTGCATCTTTCATGTGGTGTCTAGCTTGCATTGCTTCTTATTTGCTGGAATGGTTTTTGCTTAGTTTACACAAACAGTTGTGAACATGCCATGCCGTCCTGTTTTTCGTACATATTCCATCCTGGTATCATGTGTTTTCCGTACATCAAAGTAGTGATTGTCAGTATCATGCATAAATGATTCTGAAGAGAGAATTTTATTGCTTTTTCTTGTCGGTTTTACTTGACAATTCAAAATCAATAAAGCGGAAGGAAGTTAGCAAGGCAGCGGATAAATGTGCTCCTTCCGAATGGAGGGCCTCTACAGTTTCTACTCCTCCACACCCCCAAGATGATTTCCAAGACAACACATGCATAGACACTCAATAAAGCTGTGTTTATGATGAGCACGTCTCCCCTAGTACAGCATCACCAGTGCTCCCTCTAACTTGGCACTGTTATATGTGGTTGCATGTTATGTGTGATGTCTAGCTTGTATTGCTTCTAATTTTGTTGAATTCCATCTGCTTACTTTACACATTATACTTGAATAAGACACGTGTTCCTGTTTCTAGAACATACAATATCTGTCTATCACACCATGTTCTTACATCAAATTACTACTGTCGTGTAACCTGCAACAATCACTTATCATAAGACATGTTTGACTTCGGAGTGTGATATAGGTTACATCTCACATTCTTTTCTAGCTTGTACTACTAATTTGTTGAAATGGCACTTATGACGAGATAGTTTTAACTTGGTAGAGTGATATTCGTTGCATCTTTCATATGGTTTCTAGCTTTCATTGCTTCTAATTTGTTGAAATGCCTTCTCCTTTGTTTACACATCATAAGCTGTGAATATGCAATGCTGTCAATATGCAATGGCACTAATGACGAGAGACCTCTAACATGGTAGTGTGATGTTGTTTGCATCTTGCATATGATTTATTTCTTGTACTGCTTCGCATTTGTTTAAACGCCATTTATGATGAGACACTGTTAACTTGGCAGAGCGATATTTGTAGCATCTTTCATATGGTGTCTACCTTCCATTGCATTGCTTCTAATTTGGTGAAATGTCTTCTTCTTAGTTTACACATCATAGTTCTGGTTATCTCTTCCGTCCTGTTTTTCATACATATTACATCCTCCTATCATGTGGTTGTCTAACATCAAAGTTTAGTTCGTCCGCATCACGCATCAATTTGTTCTGCAGAACTAAATTGTTATTCGTTTTTCTTGTTGGCTTGACTTAACATGGCACATAGAAAGAGGAAGAAACACAGAATGGCAGGGAATGAGAAGCGGATGAATCCTGCAGATTCTGCTGGTACTGATGGTGCAATAGAAGGTCAAAGTCCAGCGGAAAATTCTACAAACACGGCATCCCATGCTACACGAGTTGCAAAAAAAGCCAAACAGAAACAAATAGCTGCCACCAAACAAGCAGAGACAGCCCTAGTTCTTGCAACACCTACCATAGTACTACCAGCTGCACGATTTACTCGTGCGTCAACTGAGCTAGCAGCACCTTCCCAAGCTCCCTTGCCACCTGACACTACTTCTCAAGCACTCTTGACACAAGACGAGTTGGCAATATCAGATGAACCTTGTGAGCTTCAACAGCAAGAAGGTAGTTGCTGGAGTCAAGTTACAGTTGCATGCTTCTTTATATGTAGTTTCACAGTTTGATGTACACTAACACTTCCTATGTTCGTTGTTGGACTAGCACCTAGGCGCAAGAGGAAACAAACATTAGGGATAATGCACGATAGGTTAACTAAATCTAGAGGTGGAAGAATGGAGATCCATTTTGAGGCAGGTTTAAAAAGGCCACCTGATGCTATAGAGTCAGCCAAGTTAGTATCAGAGGCAGCGGTTGCCGTTAGGTGTCATGTACGTATCCTCACAACATGGGTTCCGTACAGGAATGACAAAGACGAAACCCAGTTCAACACCTTCCTCGACCATTTATCTGTAAGTATGGTTATGTACGGAAACTAGTAATATCGTCTTGCTCTGTCCCATACTTTCTAGGTTGCTGATAATGAGACTCCCGTAATTTTCAACAGATGAGGTTCAAGTTGGATAGCCAAGATGATGCAACCAAACAAGCTTGCACCTATGTTTTCAAGTCTGCTCTGCGACAGTATCAGTATAACTTGAGGAAAACTCACTTTGAAGGCAAGGCTAACAGTGAACTTTCCCAAACAACTCCAGTGGAAAGTATATCAGATAAAGACTAGAGGGGCCTTGTTAAATACTGGTCTGATCCGAAGTATCAGGTACATTATATATATGTGATCAGATCACATGTTGAAGTCCTATTTACGCATGTGCCACACAAATCTATCTTCTTGTAGGTGAACTGTTCAAAGAACAAGGCCAACCGTACGAAAGTGAAATTCCAACAGACGACTACACCGTACGAAAGTAAAACAGCAAGGCTCTTGTAATTAGCTGCTGTTTCATTCTTTTCGCTGTACCATATTATCAGATCTATATTGACTTGTTCGAAATGCAGAGGAAAGCCTGCAAGGACCAAAAAGTACCCGAACCAAATGCTGTGGAAATCTTCAAGGACTGTCACACCAGCAAGAAGAAGGGCATGACTACACCAGTCACAGCCGCCGTTGTAAGTCCTTAATCCTCATGCCTTTTAACTACTACTTACTCTGACTTGTGCCTTGAACTGCATGGTTTGCAGCCAATGTCTATTACTCTTTTCAATTTTATACACAATTGTCTTAGCATATCATTGCACCTTACAAGGTTTAAAAGAGAGGAGTGATGTTCCTTTGACCTTGACCCGTAATCTAGTTCCGTGCTGGACTTGCCCACACAATGTTACAATTGCCTGTTTGTCTGTTCTTAGTTGTTTTGTGATATGAATGATGACATACTATGCTTACCGTATTATAAACTTCGTCTCTTTATCCTTAGCCCTCAATACAATGTGAAGAAATAGACAATACATTAGCGATGGTACATGGTCATATGTTTGGAACCTGGTTTTATTATGTACTTTGCAATAAAATACAACTAATATTTTACATGGGTTCACCAGAATAAGTTCTGTATATAGACCAAAGCTATTTTGTTTGGCTTTGTTGCCTCCTTAATATCTTCTGTTCTGGTACTACTAATGTAAAACCTCAACTTTTCAGCAAGCTATGGAAAAAATGGTGGAACCGCCACCTTCTGAAGGTGGCGAGGCAACTATAACCGCAATGTCAGCTCTTGCTGCAGTGGGTCAGTACCTGTCCATTAACAGTGCCAAAAGCACGTTCCTGCGTAATACTGGGTTGGTTGTTAAGGCAATATCGTCCAAAGTGCCCCACGATCAAGATATGCAAGCTCAAAGCAATGTTGTATCTGCGCTCCAGACACAAGTCCATTCCCTAACAGAGACCCTTTGTGAAACAAGGAGAAACATTGCTCAATGTCATCAAGATATGCATGGTTTTGAAACCAGACTATCAGACATTTGCTATGTTGTTCAGGAGCCTAGGGGAATGAAGGCGAGGGTTATGGTGCTCCATCGGACAATACAACATGAAAACGTAACAGTCAGGTCAAATGAACTGAGCTTCTGAACTTCTGTTGGTGCATTTATCTGCTAGACTATTAAGTTTTATGCCAACCTTCCTTTTGTTATATAGTTGTAATTTGTTTTGGTGCGATACAAAATTTATTCTTAACGTGCAGCCACCGGCTGAAGAAACCAGCAAGCCATTTTTGTATAGTGTAGGGTGTTCCCTATATTTGCACTGGTGGCGATCTTTGATGCCGAGTGGATGTAATCTATGCAATCGCCTTAATAGCCTAGCGTTAGTTTCGGCCTTATTTATTTCCTAGTCTTCTTTTTCCCTGGTTTGCTAGTGGCCACAACTACCATGGGCCATATACGGGCCGTAGGATCCATGGGTCTCCTATGGGCCATCGATAAATGGGCGTGTAATCGGTGGGCCTCGGGCCGTCGGATAAATGGGTCTACATGGGTCGTAATCGAGCATAATTGGTATCGGCCTAGCACGGTAACAGGCCGTTAACAGGACGTAGGACAACAAAGGCTTAATTCTCCCACAGGCATAACCGTTCGTTAATGGGCCAGAATATAGGACGGGCTGGAAACGACGCAACAGGTTAACAGGCCAGAAACGGGCCGACTCTTGCCATGGGCCGAATTTGGCCCATTAGGGTAACATGCCAGTAACGGGCCGACTCTTGCCATGGGCCGAATTTGTCCCATTAGGGGAACATGCCAGTAACGGGCCGACTCTTGCCATGGGCCGAATTTGGACCATTAGGGGAACAAGCCAGTAACGGGCCGGAAGTAATCGAGGGCCGAAAAGGAGCCCAAGGACGTATGGGCCGTCAATAGGCCGAAAGCTAACAATGGCTGGAAACGGCCCATCTAAATCACAGGCCGTTAACGGGTATAAATAAAATTACTGTTCATTATGGGCTAGAGTCACCGTGGGCCTGTAAAGGGCCGAAAGATACGAAGGCCTCATATGGGTCGAAAGACGTCATGGGCCATACATGGGACGAAAGTGAAATGGGTTGGTGTTATATTCTATGGCCCAGATGACGTTGTTGGGCCGATTTCCTTCAGGGCCTAACGGGCCGTGAATTAACGGGCCGTAAAATGGGCTATTTGCGAAGAGACCGTTAAGAGGCTTTTCATGGGCCAGCCCGTTAACTTTTGACCAAGTCAAACGGGCCGGCTTTGTAAGCTAAATGGGCCAGTGGTGGACCGTTGCTACCTCTTGAGCTTACGTTGGATTTTCCTGAAGAGGAAAGGATAGTGCAGCAGAGTAGCGTAAGTATTTCCCTCAGTTTCTAAGAACCAAGGTATCAATCCAGTAGGAGGCCACGCTCAAGTCCCTCGTACCTGCACAAAACGATAGCTACTCGCAACCAACGCGATTAGGGGTTGTCAATCCCTTCATAGTCACTTACGGGAGTGAGATCTGATGGAGATGATTGATAATATTTTTAGTATTTTTGATATAGAGATGCAAACTGAAAAGTAAAAGGCAAAGCAAGAAGCAAAGCAAAATTAATGTGATGGAGATTGATATGATGAGAATAGACCCGGGGGCCATAGGTTTCACTAGTGGCTTCTCTCAAGAGCATAAATATTCTACGGTGGGTGAACAAATTACTGTTGAGCAATTGACAGAATTGAGCATAGTTATAAGAATATCTAGGTATGATCATGTATATAGGCATCACATCCGAGACAAGTAGACCGACTCCTGCCTGCATCTACTACTATTACTCCACTCATCGACCACTATCCAGCATGCATTTAGAGTATTAAGTTAAAAACAGAGTAACGCCTTAAGCAAGATGACATGATGTAGAGAGATAAATTCATGCAATATGAAATAAACCCCATCTTGTTATCCTCGATGGCAACAATGCAATACGTGCCTTGCTGCCCCTTTTGTCATTGGGAAAGGACACCGCAAGATTGAACCCAAAGCTAAGCACTTCTCCCATGACAAGTGAGGGAGTCCTGGATTAGGGGGGTGTCCGGATGGCCGGACTATACCTTCAGCCGGACTCCTGGACTATGAAGATACAAGATTGAAGACTTCGTCCCGTGTCCGGATGAGACTTTCCTTGGCGTGGAAGGCAAGCTTGGCGATGCGGATATTTAGATCTCCTACCATTACAACCGACTTTGTGTAACCCTAACCCTCTCCATTGTCTATATAAACCGGAGGGTTTTAGTCCGTAGGACAAGAATCCCAACATACAACAATCATACCATAGGCTAGCTTCTAGGGTTTAGCCTCCTTGATCTCGTGGTAGATCTACTCTTGTACTACCCATATCATCAATATTAATCAAGCAGGACGTAGGGTTTTACCTCCATCAAGAGGGCCCGAACCTGGGTAAAACATTGTGCCCCTCGTCTCCTATTACCATTGGCCTAGGCGCACAGTTCGGGACCCCCTACCCGAGATCCGCCGGTTTTGACACTGACATTGGTGCTTTCATTGAGTGTTCCTCTGTGTCGTCACTTTTAGGCCCGATGGCTTCTTTGATCATCAACAACGATGCAGTCCAGGGTGAGACTTTTCTCCCCGGACAGATCTTTGTCCTCGGGGGCTTCACACTGCGGGCCAAATCGCTTGGCCATCTGGAGCAGATCGAAATCTACGCCCCTGGCCATCAGGTCACGTTTGGAAGCTTCAACTACACGGCCGACATCCGCGGGGACTTGATCTTCGACGGATTCGAGCCACAGCCAAGCGCGCCGCACTGTCTCGATGGGCACGATCCAACTCTGCCACCGAACAGTGTCCTGGAGGCCGCACACGCATCGGTTCCGACCTTTAACTCGGAACCGGTTGCGCCGATCGAGGACGAGCAGTTGGACGCCGCCTCGGGGGCTGTGATCCCAAAGGCGATCGAGCCGAATACCAGCCCAGCACTCTGCATGGCCCATGTCTCCGAGTTGCCGGACTCCTCTTCAGACTCCGAGCCCCCCGTGCGCCTGCCAATCGGATCCGATTGGGCGCCTATTATGGAGTTCACCGCCGTGGACGTCTTTCAGCACTCGCCCTTCGGCTACATCCTGAAGTCACTAAAGTCTCTCTCTTTATCGGGAGAGCCCTGGCCAGATTACGGTCAGCAAGGTTGGGATACGGACGATGAAGAAATTCAGAACCCACCCACCACCCATTTAGTAGCCACTGTCGACAATTTATACGACGTGCTCAACTTCGACTCCGAAGACATCGACGGCATGGATGGCGATGCAGGAGACACATCTGAACCAACGCCTTCAGAGCATTGGACAGCCACCTCATCTCATGATGTGTACATGGTGGACACCCCTAAAGGAAGCGACAACGAGGAACACAGGGATGCAACGAGGGATCGATCTCTCGAAAAGCAAACAAAGCGGCGGAGTAAACGCCACTCCAAGCCCCGTCTTGATACAGACCTAGCCATAGAGCAGGATGAGCCGGCAGACGACGAGCGTGCCCTAGAGCAACCGTCCGAACAGGGCAGCTTGGATAAAGAAACCGAACAAACCGTCCCCGGCGAAAACGGCATTCCGGACGACCTTACGCCGGATAAACCCACGGAGCAGAAGAACCTCCACAAAAGGCTCGTTGCAACCGCACGCAGCCTGAAAAAGCATGAAGCGGAACCTAAAAACTGTGGAAGATGCACTCAGAATCATATGGAGCAAAGTAATCAATACCGTAGACAAATACGGCGGCAGCCGCCATACTAAAAGCTACCCGAAGCAAAAGCTGCTGCCTGAATTCGACGAGGAGGCCCTAGAGGCCCTGCACTCTAAAAGTAAGAAAGCCATCCGGTCGGATAGATGACCCCATGGCCAGCATAAAGCGGCTAGCGGCACCGCACTCAAGCCGGCACGCGACCCACTCAAGGATTCGCATCAAAAAGATGGCCCAGCCAGGTCCATTTATGGGCCAAGAAAGCAAGCTTTCGTAAGCAATGAAATAAAGCCATTATCAGAATCCGGCACACCCAAATACAGGGGCGCCGCACACCCCCTATGTTTCACCGATGAGGTCCTGGATTATGAATTTCCAGCGGGATTCAAACCCGTAAACATAGAGGCATATGATGGAACAACAGACCCTGGAGTCTGGATCGAGGATTACATCCTCCACATACATATGGCTAGAGGAGATGACCTCCACGCCATCAAATATTTACCCCTCAAGCTTAAAGGACCAGCCCGGCATTGGCTTAAAAGCCTTCCTGAAAAAACAATTGGAAGTTGAGAGGAGCTCGAGGACGCTTTCCAAGCAAATTTTCAAGGGACCGATGTCCGCCCTCCGGATGGAGACGATCTCAGTCACATCACACAACAGCCCGGAGAGTCAGCTCGGCAGTTCTGGAATAGATTTCTTACTACGAAGAATCAGATAGTCGACTGTCCGGACGCTGAAGCCCTAGCAGCTTTCAGTCACAATGTCTGAGACGAGTGGCTCGCCAGACACCTCGGCCAAGAAAAGCTAAGAACAATGGCTGCATTAACAAGCCTCATGACCTGCTTTTGCGCAGGAGAGGACAGCTAGTTGGCAAGATGTAGCACCAGCGACCCAAGTACATACGAAACTAGGGATGGAATTGGAAAACTGCGACGCGACGAGGATCGTCGCCGGACTAAGGAAAACAATCCGAAGAGCACGGCAGTCAACGCCGGATTCAAAAGCTCACGGCAAAGTCAGAAAAAGCCGCCCATCTAGGACAACAGAGATGATTTATCCAACCTAAACAAAATCCTGGACAGGATATGTCAAATACACAGTACTCCCGGAAAGCCTGCTAACCATACCCACAGAGATTGTTGGGTTTTCAAACAATCCGGCAGACTCAACGCTGAACACAAGGGGCTCGACACACCAAGCGAGGATGAGGACGAACCCCAAAAGCAGAGCACCAGGAAACAAAAGAATTTCCCACAAGAAGTAAAAATAGTAAACTTACTTCACACAAGAAAACATGCGGCGCCCATAAAGGTACGCGCCACATGGACTATCCCAAGGGGGTCCCGCCACTGGTTGTCAAAACCAATCATCTTCCATCATCTAGATTATTCTAGAAGTATCAGGAACACAGGCTGGACTGCCTTGGTGCTCGATCCAATAATTGGCGGACTCCAGTTTACAAATGTCCTTATGGACGGTGGCAGTGGACTAAACCTGATATATCAGGACACAATCCGTCACATGGGGATAGACCCAACAAGAATTCGCCACAGCAAAACCTCCTTTCAAGGGGTAACACCTGGTCCGGACACCCATTGCATGGGTTTTCTCCTGCTCGAAGTTGTATTTCGGCTCCACCGAAAACTTCCGCCGTGAAAAGCTGACTTTCCACATCGTCCCATTCTCAAGTCGCTATCAAGCTCTCCTGGGACACGAAGCTTTCGCCCGCTTTAACGCAATACCCCATTATGCATCTCTTACGCTTAAGATGCCCGGTCCACGAGGCATCATCTCCTTGAAGGGGAAGCATTGAGTGTGCCTCCCCCGAGCGGAGGATTGTGCGGACGCTTTAACAGCCCCACAATACAATGGCTTCACCAGCCAGAACATCTGAACAAGTCATCAAGACCACGGACACAGATAGACGAGTCCGGCACAAAAGTATCATTGATAAAGGCTCAATGACCATATACCCCTGCCCTAGGGGCTCCGCACATATAAAATAAGAGACAATAAAGCTCAATCTTACATATTTTACTTTATACTTTGTTTATTTAATATAACTTTTGTTCGACACGCCCCTTTTTTCAACTTAGTTCCTCTCTTTTACAGATGAACATCGTGCTGCGCCCGTCCAGGATACGGCACAACGGAGACACAGGCGCAAACGTGCAGTAGGGACCCGTTCCAAGGATTCTTTTCAGATTAAGACCCTGCGTAAACCTTTTTTACTGTCTCTTGTTGATACACATCCCCTGGTTCTATAACCAAGGAGGAGGCTGGCGTCTTGCCATGTGGCCACGTCAGAATTCCTGCGCGTACCTGGGGCTTATACCTAAGAGCGTTACTTCGCCCGCTCTCATAAAGACCGAATACCTTAGGGAGTGTTCGGCGTCGCGAGTTTGGCCTTATATGCATCAGCTCCGAATCATGATTTTGGTCAAATGTTGGGTTGCCCGGCTCCTGTGTTCGGCAGCCTTACGTTCCGCTCTATCGGCTAAGGTGGCACTAGGAGAACTACTGCGATTGTGCTCCGGTTCGGCCAGGCAAGCACATCAGTAGAGAAAGCCGAAAACTGACTGTCATGATATAGCGCGAGATTGGTCAACCACTCGATGAGTCTCCGAAATCTATAGGATTCCTCCACATTAAAGAAGGGCCGTTTCCCGACCAGGCACATACGCGCCCCGAATTCGGGCGAGCGCAGTCGCCACCAAGGGCTATCTAAAGAGTCCCACTGTCAAGCTCCTATGGCTAAGTGAAAGTGTTAAAGCATTATAGTCCGGTTGCCTACCTCGCTGCGCCATCACCTCCTTTGTAGGACCAAGACGTTGGATTAAGGGTGAAAATGCGTCTTCTGCGAGCACCCCCGCACAATGTGCGTGGGGGCTGAAGCCAACGACTGCCATCTTTCAGATTTTGTATATATTAAAACGGCCGCACAGGAGGTGTTTCTTGAACACACAAGTATAAAAGGCTACTACAATTCATCAAAATATTGCTTTATAATTAAATATGCTATCAGAACATAGCATCCTTCGAGCACTGCGTCTCTATTACACGAGCGCCTTCAAGGACTTCCTGAAAATAGTGCTCGGAGGGTACTCGGCTTTTGTCCGAATCTCGGGACGCAACAACGGTGGTCTCCATCTCCGCCCAGTATGTCTTGACACGGGCGAGAGCCATCCGTGCGCCCTCTATGCATGCTGACCTCTTCATTGCATTAATACGTGGCACCGCATCAAGGAGTTGCTGCACCAAGCTGAAATAACTCTTCGGCTCCGATCTCCCCGGCCACAAATGACCCATGACGCAATTCATGGCGAGTCTGGGCAACCTATTCAGTTTGGCCCATTGAGCCAGACGATCGTCCACCGCTAGTGGACGCTCTGGATTGTGAAACTGCGACCAGAAAAGTTTTTCCACTTCATGATCTTCTTGATCTCGAAAGTGTTCGGTAGCATCAGCAGCACTCGCTGCCGAATCCAGATAGGTGTCCTCCACACTCCACATCCGGTCCATAAAGGGCTTTCCAGCCGCAATCTGTCCGGCCTGACGCAGCTCCTCCTTCGCAGCTCTCATCGCAGAGCGGGCCTCCTTGGCATCAGCAACGCCCTTCTCTAAGTCCGTCTGCCTCGCCCGGTCTTCTTTCTCAAGAAGCTTGCAATGGTCAGCAACGCCCTTTAACTTCACGGCCATCTCCTTCATGCTTCGGCAGTGAGCAGCCTGTTCGGCCCTCAGCTCTTCAAGGGCCTTCTCGGCAGCCGCTTCACTTTCTCTGGCTTGTTCCTTATCCCAAGCAAGTTCCGCCCGAAGACTCTGCATGGCGGCCGCACCATCTGCGTCAAGCACACACATCGTAAGATATCGGCATAAAGCTCCTCTTACCAGATGCCGCCCAAGGAATTACATACCTTGAGCCTCATCAAGCCGCTTGTTGACGAGCGCGATGTCGGCATTTGCCACGTCCTGTTGCTTCTTTAGTTCGGCAAAATCATCAGTTTGACTTGATTCCGGACACCTCGCCACCTACATTTAAAGGCAACATTTTAGACCTAGGATTATGATCCTCTGCACGGTGTCACTTCTGACAACGCACAGACTCTCAGGGGCTACTATCTGAAGGAAATATGCCCTAGAGGCAATAATAAAGTTATCATTTATTTCCTTATATCATGATAAATGTTTATTATTCATGCTAGAATTGTATTAACCGGAAACATAATACATGTGTGAATACATAGACAAACAGAGTGTCACTAATATGCCTCTACTTGACTAGCTCGTTAATCAAAGATGGTTATGTTTCCTAACCATGAACGAAGAGTTGTTATTTTATTAACGGGATCACATCATTAGGTGAATGATCTGATTGACATGACCCATTCCATTAGCTTAGCACCCGGTCATTTAGTATGTTGCTATTGCTTTCTTCATGACTTATACATGTTCCTATGACTATGAGATTATGCAACTCCCGTTTGCCGGAGGAACACTTTGTGTGCTACCAAACGTCACAACGTAACTGGGTGATTATAAAGGAGCTCTATAGGTGTCTCCAAAGGTACATGTTGGGTTGGCGTATTTCAAGATTAGGATTTGTCACTCCGATTGTCGGAGAGGTATCTCTGGGCCCTCTCGGTAATGCACATCACATAAGCCTTGCAAGCATTGCAACTAATGAGTTAGTTGTGAGATGATGTATTATGGAACGAGTAAAGAGACTTGCCGGTAACGAGATTGAACTAGGTATTGAGATACCGACGATCGAATCTCGGGCAAGTAACATACCGATGACAAAGGGAACAACGTATGTTGTTATGCGGTCTGACCGATAAAGATCTTCGTAGAATATGTAGGAACCAATATGAGCATCCAGATTCCTCTATTGGTTATTGACCGGAGACGTGTCTCGGTCATGTCTACATTATTCTCGAACCGTAGGGTCCGCACGCTTAACGTTACGATGACAATTTCATTATGAGTTTATGTATTTTGATGTACCGAAGGTAGTTCGGAGTCCCGGATGTGATCATGGACATGACGAGGAGTCTCGAAATGGTCGAGACATAAAGATCGATATATTGGAAGCCTATATTTGGATATCGGAATCGTTCCAGGTGAAATCGGGATTTTACCGAAGTACTGGGGGTTACCGGAACCCCCCGGGGGTTACTGGGCCTACATGGGCAATAATGGAGAAGAGGAAAGGAGGCAAGAGGTGGCCGCGCGCCCCTCCCCTCCCTAGTCCGAATAGGACAAGGAGAGGGGGGCGGCGCCCCCCCTTTACTTTCCCTCTTCCTCCTCTTCAACCCTTCTCCTTCTCCAACTAGGAAAGAACGGAGTCCTACTCCCGGTGGGAGTAGGACTCCCCCTTGGCGCGCCCTCCTTGGCCGGCCGCCCCCTCCCCCTGGCTCCTTTATATACGGGGGCAGGGGGGCACCCTAGAACACACAAGTTGATCTTCGTGATCGTTCCTTAGCCGTGTGCGGTGCCCCCCTCCACCATATTCCACCTCGGTCATATTGTAGCGGTGCTTAGGCGAAGCCCTGCGACGGTTGAACATCAAGATCGTCACCACACCGTCGTGCTGACGGAACTCCTCCCCGAAGCTTTGCTGGATCGGAGCCCAGGGAGCGTCATCGAGTTGAACGTGTGCCAAGAACTCGGAGGTGCCGGAGTAACGGTGCTTGGATCGGTTGGACCGGGAAGACGTACGACTACTTCCCCTACATTGTGTCAACGCTTCCGCTTCTGTCTACGAGGGTACGTAGACAACACTCTCCCCTCTCGTTGCTATGCATCATCATGATCTTGCGTGTGCGTAGGATTTTTTTTTGAAATTACTACGTTACCCAACAGTGGCATCCGAGCCTAGGTTTTATATGTTGATGTTATATGCACGAGTAGAACACAAGTGAGTTGTGGGCAATATAAGTCATACTGCTTACCAGCATGTCATACTTTGGTTCGGCGGTATTGTTGGATGAAGCGGCCCGGACCGACATTACGCGTACGCTTACGCGAGACTGGTTCTACCGCCGCGCTTTGCACACAGGTGGCTGGCGGGTGTCAGTTTCTCCAACTTTAGTTGAACCGAGTGTGTCTACGCCCGGTCCTTGCGAAGGTTAAAATAGCACCAACTTGACAAACTATCGTTGTGGTTTTGATGCGTAGGTAAGATTGGTTCTTGCTTAAGCCCGTAGCAGCCACGTAAAACTTGCAACAAACAAAGTAGATGACGTCTAACTTGTTTTTGCAGGGCATGTTGTGATGTGATATGGTCAAGGCATGATGCTAAATTTTGTTGTATGAGCTGATCATGTTTTGTAACCGAGTTATCGGCAACTGGCAGGACCCATATGGTTGTCGCTTTATTGTATGCAATGCAATCGCCCTGTAATTCTTTACTTTATCACTAAGCGGTAGCGATAGTCGTAGAAGCATAAGATTGACGAGACGACAACGATGCTACAATAGAGATCAAGGTGTCGTGCCGGTGACGATGGTGATCATGACGGTGCTTCGAAGATGGAGATCACAAGCACAAGATGATGATGGCCATATCATATCACTTATATTGATTGCATGTGATGTTTATCTTTTATGCATCTTATCTTGCTTTGATTGACGGTAGCATTATAAGATGATCTCTCACTAAATTATCATAGTAAAAGTGTTCTCCCTGAGTATGCACCGTTGCGAAAGTTCTTCGTGCTGAGACACCACGTGATGATCGGGTGTGATAGGCTCTACGTTCAAATACAACGGGTGCAAAACAGTTGCACACGCAGAATACTCAGGTTTAACTTGACGAGCCTAGCATATGACAGATATGGCCTCGGAACACGGAGACCGAAAGGTCGAGCGTGAATCATATAGTAGATATGATCAACATAATGATGTTCACCATTGAAACTACTCCATCTCACGTGATGATCGGACATGGTTTAGTTGATATGGATCACGTGATCACTAAGTGGGAGTTCTTTAGTAATATGATTAATTGAACTTAAATTTATCATGAACTTAGTCCCTGATAGTATCTTGCTTGTTTATGTTTGATTGTGGATAGATGGCCCGTGCTGTTGTTCCGTTGAATTTTAATGCGTTCCTTGAGAAAGCAAAGTTGAAAGATGATGGTAGCAATTACACGGACTGGGTCCGTAACTTGAGGATTATCCTCATTGGTGCACAGAAGAGTTACGTCCTGGAAGCACCGCTAGGTGCCAGGCCTGCTGCTGATGCAACTGACGACGTTAAGAACGTCTGGCAGAGCAAAGCTGATGACTACTCGATAGTTCAATGTGCCATGCTTTACGGCTTAGAACCGGGACTCCAACGACGTTTTGAACGTCATGGAGCATCTGAGATGTTCCAGGAGTTGAAGTTAATATTCCAGCAGAATGCCCGAATTGAGAGATATGAAGTCTCCAATAAATTCTATAGCTGCAAGATGGAGGAGAATAGTTCTGTCAGTGAGCATATACTCAAGATGTCTGGGTATTGTAATCACTTGATTCAACTGGGAGTTAATCTTCCGGATGATAGCGTCATTGGCAGAATTCTCCAATCACTTCCACCAAGCTACAAGAGCTTCGTGATGAACTATAATATGCAAGGGATGGATAAGACAATTCCCGAGCTCTTCGCAATGCTAAAGGCTACGGAGGTAGAAATCAAGAAGGAGCATCAAGTATTGATGGTCAACAAGACCACTAGTTTCTAGAAAAAGGGCAAAGGAAGAAGAAGGGGAACTTCAAGAGGAATAGCAAGCAAGGTGCTGCTCAGGAGAAGAAACCCAAGTCTGGACCTAAGCCTGAAACTGTGTGCTTCTACTGCAAGCAGACTGGTCACTGGAAGCGGAACTGCCCCAAGTATTTGGCAGATAAGAAGGATGGCAAGGTGAACAAAGGTATCTGTGATATACATGTTATTGATGTGTACCTTACCGATGCTCGCAGTAGCACCTGGGTATTTGATACTGGTTCTGTTGCTAATATTTGCAACTCGATACAGGGACTACGGATTAAGCAAAGATTGGCTAAGGACGAGGTGACGATGCGTGTGGGAAATGGTTCCAAAGTCGATGTGATCGCAGTCAGCACGCTACCTCTACATCTACCTTCGGGATTAGTATTAGACCTAAATAATTGTTATTTGGTGCCAGCGTTGAGCATGAACATTATATCTGGATCTTGTTTGATGCAAGACGGTTATTCATTTAAATTAGAGAATAATGGTTGTTCTATTTATATGAGTAATATCTTTTATGGTCATGCACCCTTGAAGAATGGTCTATTTTTATTGAATCTCGATAGTAATGACACACATATTCATAATGTTGAAGCCAAAAGATGCAGAGTTGATGATGATAGTGCAACTTATTTGTGGCACTGCCGTTTAGGTCATATCGGTGTAAAGCGCATGAACAAACTCCATACTGATGGACTTTTGGAACCACTTGATTATGAATCACTTGGTACTTGCGAACCGTGCCTCATGGGAAAGAGGACTAAAACGCCGTTCTCCGGTACTATGGACAGAGCAACAGATTTGTTGGAAATCATACATACAGATGTATGTGGTCCGATGAATGTTGAGGCTCGTGGCGGATATCGTTATTTTCTCACCTTCACAGATGACTTAAGCAGATATTGGTATATCTACTTAATGAAACATAAGTCTGAAACATTTGAAAAGTTCAAAGAATTTCAAAGTGAAGTTGAAAATCATTGTAACAAGAAAATAAAGTTTCTACGATCTGATCGTGGAGGAGAATATTTGAGTTACGAGTTTGGTGTACATTTGAAAAAATGCGGAATAGTTTCGCAACTCACGCCACCTGGAACACCACAACGGAATGGTGTGTCCGAGCGTCGTAATCGTACTTTACTTGATATGGTGCGATCTATGATGTCTCTTACAGATTTACCGCTATCGTTTTGGGGTTATGCTTTAGAGACGGCCGCATTCACGTTAAATAGGGCACCATCAAAATCCGTTGAGACGACGCCTTATGAACTATGGTTTGGCAAGAAACAAAAGTTGTCGTTTCTTAACGTTTGGGGCTGCTATGTTTATGTGAAAAAAAAACTTTAACCTGATAAGCTCGAACCCAAATCGGAGAAATGTGTCTTCATAGGATATCCAAAGGAGACTGTTGGATACACCTTCTATCACAGATCCGAAGGCAAGACCTTTGTTGCTAAATTCGGAATCTTTCTAGAGAAGGAGTTTCTCTCGAAAGAAGTGAGTGGGAGGAAAGTAGAACTTGATGAGGTAATTGTACCTACTCCCTTATTGGAAAGTAGTTCATCACAGAAAATGGTTTCTGCGACACCTACACCAATTAGTGAGGAAGTTGATGATGATGATCATGAAACTTCAGATCAAGTTACTATTGAGCCTCGTAGATCAACCAGAGTAAGATCCGCACCAGAGTGGTACGGCAATCCTGTTCTGGAAGTCATGCTACTAGATCATGATGAACCTACGAACTATGAAGAAGCGATGGTGAGACCAGATTCCGCAAAATGGCTTGAAGCCATGAAATCTGAGATGGGATCCATGTATGAGAACAAAGTATGGACTTTGGTTGACATGCTCGATGATCGGCAAGCAATTGAGAATAAATGGATCTTCAAGAAGAAGACTGACGCTGACGGTAATGTTACTGTCTACAAAGCTCGACTTGTCGCAAAAGGTTTTCGACAAGTTCAAGGGATTGACTACGATGAGACCTTCTCACCCGTAGCGATGCTTAAGTCTGTCCGAATCATGTTAGCTATTGCCGCATTTTATGATTATGAAATTTGTCAAATGGATGTCAAAGCTGCATTCCTGAATGGATTTCTGGAAGAAGAGTTGTATATGATGCAACCAGAAGGTTTTGTCGATCCAAAAGGAGCTAACAAAGTGTGCAAGCTCCAGCGATCCATTTATGGATAGTGCAAGCCTCTCGGAGTTGGAATAAACACTTTGATAGTGTCATCAAAGCATTTGGGTTTGTATAGACTTTTGGAGAAGCCTGTATTTACAAGAAAGTGAGTGGGAGATCTGTAGCATTTCTGATATTATATGTGGATGACATATTACTAATTGGAAATGATATAGAATTTCTGGATAGCATAAAGGGATACTTGAATAAGAGTTTTTCAATGAAAGACCTCGGTGAAGCTGCTTACATATTAGGCATTAAGATCTATAGAGATAGATCAAGACGCTTAATTGGACTTTCACAAAGCACATACACTACTAGGGAAAAGCCTATACACAGAATCTTAGCAGCAGCGAGGATTAAAAACCCACGCTACTGCTACTTACTAGCAGCGCGGGTTTTTAAAACTCGCTACTACTAAGTTGATAGCAGTAGCGCGGGTTTTTAACCCTCGCTACTACTAAGCGGTCTCTACCGTGCCCCCGGGGACATGCCATAGTAGTAGCGCGGGTTTTTAACCCTCGCAACTACTAAGTTGATAGCAGCAGCGTTGGTTTTTAACCCTCGCTACTACTAAGTGGTCTCTACCGTCCCCTGGACCATGCCATAGTAGTAGCGATGGTTATAAACCCGCGCTACTACTAAGTTGATAGTAGTAGCGCGGGTTTACCACTCGCTACTACTAATCGTCTGCCATAGAAGTAGCACGGGGTGTGGTCCCATTTTCAAACTCTACCCCCCCCCCCCCCCCGTGGATCGCCTTTTCAGTTAAAAAAAAAGAAAATGATGAAAATGTCAAAAAAAATAAAAGAAAATAAGTTTCCCATGTGATATGTGGTCTAGTTGTTGCGAAAATTTGCAAATATGAATTTCGACTTCATTTGCAAAATCTCTCGAGAATTTGTAAAAATGAGCATAACTTTTGCATACTAACTCGGATGAAAAATATTTTATATGAAAAATCATCTACTCGAAAAGTTACATCCAAATTTAACTAGAGGAACCCCGTTAAAATGTTTTAAAATCCTCAAAAACCTAACAGAAAAAAGTTACGGGGCTTTTAAGATCTGGAGGCAAAAAAATTCATCGAATTTCAGTTTTTTCTTTAATTTTTGTTAAATCTGGTCAAACTGTGGTCAAACTAATTGTTCAAGAATATTAGTGTACTAAATAATTATTTTAGTTTTTTTGAATTTTGGTCAAATCTGGTCAAAATCTGGTCAAACTGTGGTCAAACTATGGTCAAACTAGTTATTCAAGAAATATTACTGTTAATAAATAATTATTGTTTTTTAGAACAATAGTTTTAAACTCAAGCAGTGAAATGTGTGACTTCATGCTCAAGCTAAACTCCCGAGGGTTAATAGGATCGACATCTTACTATTGTCAGGAAAACAACAAGTGCAGACTTGGAATCGAGGGAGAATAGAACCCAGAAGTTAAGCGTGCTCAGGCTGGAGTAGTGAGAGGATGGGTGACCGTCCAGGAAGTTAGATGATCTGGAATGATGAGGGGTGATTAGAGATTAAATTGAGCAGCGATGAGGGTGATTAGAGATTAGAGGTTAAAATAATTCAGAAATTTTAAAATTCGGGCAAAAAATTCGAAAAAAATCCGCGGGTTAGTAGTAGCGAGGGTTTTTACCCGCGTTGCTGCTATACGTTAGCTGTAGCGCGGGTGGCACCCGCGATGCTGCTATACGTTAGCTGTAGCGCCTTATTAGTAGCGCGGGCACCCGCGCTGCTAATAGGCCCAAAACCCGCGTGCTGCTAGGCTTTTCCCTAGTAGTGATACCTTGACAAAGTTTTGAAGAAGTTCAAAATGGATCAAGCAAAGAAAGGGTTCTTGCCTGTGTTACAAGGTGTGAAGTTGAGTAAGACTCAATGCCCGACCACAACAGAAGATAGAGAGAAAATGAAAGATGTTCCCTATGCTTCAGCCCTAGGCTCTATCATGTATGCAATGATGTGTACCAGACCTGATGTGTGTCTTGCTATAAGTCTAGCAGGAAGGTACCAAAGTAATCCAGGAGTGGATCACTGGACAGCGGTCAAGACATCCTGAAATACCTGAAAAGGACTAAGGATATGTTTCTCGTATATGGAGGTGACAAAGAGCTCATCGTAAATGGTTACGTTGATGCAAGCTTTGACACTGATCCGGACGATTCTAAATCGCAAACCGGATACGTGTTTACATTAAAGGGAGGAGCTGTCAGTTGGTGCAGTTCTAAACAAAGCGTCGTGGCGGGATCTACATGTGAAGCGGAGTACATAGCTGCTTCGGAAGCAGCAAACGAACGAGTCTGGATGAAGGAGTTCATATCCGATCTAGGTGTCATACCTAGTGCATCGGGTCCAATGAAAATCTTTTGTGACAATACTGGCGCAATTGCCTTGGCAAAGGAATCCAGATTTCACAAGAGAACCAAGCACATCAAGAGACGCTTCAATTCCATCCGGGATCTAGTCCAGGTGGGAGACATAGAGATTTGCAAGATACATACGGATCTGAATGTAGCAGACCCGTTGACTAAGCCTCTTCCACGAGCAAAACATGATCAACACCAAGACTCCATGGGTGTCAGAATCATTACTGTGTAATCTAGATTATTGACTCTAGTGCAAGTGGGAGACTGAAGGAAATATGCCCTAGAGGCAATAATAAAGTTATTATTTATTTCCTTATATCATGATAAATTTTTATTATTCATGCTAGAATTGTATTAACCAGAAACATAATACATGTGTGAATACATAGACAAACAGAGTGTCACTAGTATGCCTCTACTTGACTAGCTCGTTAATCAAAGATGGTTATGTTTCCTAACAATGAACAAAGAGTTGTTATTTGATTAACGGGATCACATCATTAGGTGAATGATCTGATTGATATGACCCATTCCATTAGCTTAGCACCCGATCGTTTAGTATGTCGCTATTGCTTTCTTCATGACTTACACATGTTCCTATGTCTTGAGATTATGCAACTCCCGTTTGCCGGAGGAACACTTTGTGTGCTACCAAATGTCACAATGTAACTGGGTGATTATAAAGGAGCTCTACAGGTGTCTCCAAAGGTACATGTTGGGTTGGCGTATTTCGAGATTAGGATTTGTCACTCCGATTGTCGGAGAGGTATCTCTGGGCCCTATCGGTAATGCACATCACATAAGCCTTGCAAGCATTGCAACTAATGAGTTAGTTGTGAGATGATGTATTACGGAACTAGTAAAGAGACTTGCGGGTAACGAGATTGAACTAGGTATTGAGATACCGACGATCGAATCTCGGGCAAGTAACATACCGATGACAAAGGGAACAACGTATGTTGTTATGCGGTCTAACCGATAAAGATCTTCGTAGAATATGTAGGAACCAATATGAGCATCCAGTTTCTGCTATTGGTTATTGACCGGAGACGTGTCTTGGTCATGTCTACATTATTCTCGAACCGTAGGGTCCGCACGCTTAACGTTACGATGACAATTTCATTATGAGTTTATGTATTTTGATGTACCGAAGGTAGTTCAGAGTCTCGGATGTGATCATGGACATGACGAGGAGTCTCGAAATGGTCGAGACATAAAGATTGATATATTGGAAGCCTATATTTGGATATCGGAATCATTCCAGGTGAAATCGGGATTTTACCGGAGTACCGGGGGTTACCGGAACCCCCCCGGGGGTTATTTGGCCTACATGGGCCCTAAGGGAGAAGAGGAAAGGAGGCAAGAGGTGGCCGCGCGCCCCTCCCCTCCCTAGTCCGAATAGGACAAGGAGAGGGGGGCGGCGCCCCCCCTTTCCTTTCCCTCTTCCTCCTCTTTCCCCCTTCTCCTTCTCCAACTAGGAAAGAAGGGAGTCCTACTCCCGGTGGGAGTAGGACTCCCCCTTGGCGCGCCCTCCTTGGCCGGCCGCCCCCTCCCCCTGCCTCCTTATTATACGGGGGCAGGGGGCACCCTAGAACACACAAGTTGATCTTCGTGATCGTTCCTTAGCTGTGTGCGGTGCCCCCCTCCACCATATTCCACCTCGGTCATATTGTAGCGGTGCTTAGGCGAAGCCCTGCGACGGTTGAACATCAAGATCGTCACCATGCCATCGTACTGACGGAACTCCTCCCTGAAGCTTTGCTGGATCGGAGCCCGGGGAGCGTCATCGAGCTGAACGTGTGCCAAGAACTCGGAGGTGCCGGAGTAATAGTGCTTGGATCGGTTGGACCGGGAAGACGTACGACTACTTCCTCTACATTGCGTCAACGCTTCTGCTTCGGTCTACGAGGGTACGTAGACAACACTCTCCCCTCTCGTTGCTATGCATCACCATGATCTTGCGTGTGCGTAGGAATTTTTTTGAAATTACTACGTTACCCAACACTATCTACACAGGGCGCATTTTATTTATGCGCAACTGACAAAAGTGTACATTATCTAACGTACCTCAAAACCCGTCAGTAAGCTTCTGACGGCCTCGTGCAATCCGCTTTCTGCGGATGAAAATCCTTTGAATCATCGTGCCCATCAATGCACGGTGCTCCTATGAGATAGAAGCTCGCCCCAGCAGATTCTTTAGCTCCTCCGGTCAAGCACCAGACGGTGCCGGACTTGTCCTATGGCCTCTTTCGAAGGCCGGACGCGGAGAACTTTGGGGGGACCCATAGCGGTCTTCCGTCCCTGCCGGATTCGGAGAAACCCTCCGCGACGACACCTCAGGGTCGCCCGCCTCGCTAGGTGGTACGGCAAGGGGAGGCGTCCCGCTCTCCATCATCTCCGGAAGAAGGTCCCCTGAAGACGAGCTCTGCTGAGAGGGGTTGAGGTCCGAACTACAAGGTAAAATTTCGGTTAATCATTCTCAGGTTTAAAGCAAGGATATCTTATAATCTTTCTCTACTTACGGCTTGCTGGAGGGCTGGCCCCCTTGAGGGCATAGTTCGGCCGAGGTATCCCCCGGCGTAGGACCCTCTGACAAGGATTTTTCCCCCCGCTTGGAGGCTATGACCTCCGGGTTTGCAGAGGCAGTCCTTTTCTTCCCCGGAGGAGAGGAATTTTCGGTTCCTTCCCTCCGAACAGCCTCCTTCGAGGAGGCCGTAGCTGCCTTGTCCCCTCCCTCACTTTCCTTCAAAGGCACGATCTTCAACATCCTGACCAGGACGGAATCCGGCCTGGTCTCAGGGAGGGGAGCCAGACACCTTATCAGCTTTGCTTTTGTTATCAACTCCTGTTTAAAGAGACAACTCTTTTAGGGTCAAGTTTATGACAAATATGTGGATAACGACTCCGGGCACAAGGCTACTTACTTGAGTATCCGGGCGATTGCAGCTCAGGCCTGCGTCCTCGGTCAAAACCAAACACATTGTTTGTGATCCGAAGAACAGTTTATACATCTCCACGGGTGTTGCGCCCATAAAATGCAGGAGAGCTTGTGGTCCCTCCGGATTAAACTCCCACAGGTGAAGGGAGCGACGTTTGCCGGGCAGAGTTCGGCGGATCAGCATGACTTGCGTCACTTTGACCAGGCTGAGGTCTCTTTCCAAGAGATCCCTGATGCGGCCCTGCAACAAAGGCACGTCTTGTGATGGCCCCCAGTCTAGGCCTTTATTGACCCATGACCCTAGCTGTTGTGGGGGACCTGAGCGAAAGGCAGGCGGCGCCACCCATTTGGTGCCCCTGGGGGCCGTGATATAGAACCACTCCCGTTGCCATAAGCTGAGCTCCTCTTGAAAAGAGCCATTGGGCCATGGAGCATCAGCATTCTTACTTATAACAACACCTCCGCACTCTACGTGTCGTCCCTCGATCATCTTCGGCTCCACTTTAAAGGTCTTGATCCATAATCCGAAGTGAGGGGTAACATGGAGGAATGCTTCACACACAGCGATGAATGAGGAAATATGGAGGATGGACTCCGGAGCTAAGTCGTGAAATTCCCGCCCATAATAGAACAGCAGCCCCCTCACAAAGGGGTCCATTGGGAAGCCTAACCCCCGAAGGAAGTGATATATGAACACCACGCTCTCAACAGGCTGGGGACTGGGAACCGCCTGCCCTTGAGCAGGCAACCTATGCGAAACTTCGCCGGTCAAGAACTTAGCCTCTCTCAACTTTAGCACGTCCTCCTCCGTGACGGAGGAGGTCATCCATCGGCCTTGAAGGTCGGAACCGGACATTGCCGAAGGTCCGAAGCGCCTGGAATCTGGAGCCTAGGGTGTTGGAACTCGAGGCGACGGGCGGACTCGTTTGAGATTGGACAAAAGGATCAAGGCCTTGGCCTCTTTATAAGAGGTTGAATACCAAGAGCCCTCCCCGTGACCATTTGGGACTCGCCTTTAATCGAGAAAACATGCTAAACGGGCACGATTGGGTTACCCACGTCCGTATTGATGAGAATCCCGTAAATAAAGGGGACACAATCTCTGCTTTGACAAGACGTGCCAAGGAAACCGCCTCGCAAAACGCGCTGAGATGGAGGAGTGAAAATGATTCGAATGAAGGCTTGGCCGTAGTGTAATGTCACGCTACGGAATACGTCAGCAGATTAGATTTGTTTTAATTTTTTTTTCTCTATGGCAATATGTGTAAACTTGTTTTGCAGAGCCGGACACTACTCTTAGTGTTTACAATCTTTTATGAAGAACTTGGAGGAGGAACCCGCCTTGCAATGCCGAAGACAATCTACGCGTCGGACTCGTCGTCATTGAAGCCTCGTTCAGGGGCTACTGAGGGAGTCCTGGATTAGGGGGTGTCCGGATGGCCGGACTATACCTTCAGCCGGACTCCTGGACTATGAAGATACAAGATTGAAGACTTCGTCCCGTGTCCGGATGGGACTTCCCTTGGCGTGGAAGGCAAGCTTGGCGATGCGGATATTTAGATCTCCTACCATTACAACCGACTTTGTGTAACCCTAACCCTCTCCGGTGTCTATATAAACCGGAGGGTTTTAGTCCATAGGACAAGAATCTCAACATACAACAATCATACCATAGGCTAGCTTCTAGGGTTTAGCCTCCTTGATCTCGTGGTAGATCTACTCTTGTACTACCCATATCGTCAATATTAATCAAGCAGGACGTAGGGTTTTACCTCCATCAAGAGGGCCCGAACCTAGGTAAAACATTGTGCCCCTCGTCTCCTATTACCATCCGCCTAGACGCACAGTTCGGGACCCCCTACCCGAGATCCGCCGGTTTTGACACCGACAGCAAGAAAAACCAATCTAGTAGGCCAAACCAAACTGATAATTCGAAGAGACTTGCAAAGATAACCAATCATACATAAAAGAATTCAGAGAACATTCAAATATTATTCATAGATAGACTTGATCATAAACCCACAATTCATCGGTCTCAACAAACACACCGCAAAAAGAAGAAGATTACATCGAATAGATCTCCACGAGAGAGGGGGAGAACATTGTATTGAGATCCAAAAAGAGAGAAGAAGCCATCTAGCTACTAACTATGGACCCGAAGGTCTGAGGTAAACTACTCACACTTCATCGGAGGGGCTATGATGATGTAGAAGCCATCCGTGATGACGGCCCTCTCCGGCGGAGCTCCGGAACAGGCCCCAAGATGGGATCTCGTGGATATAGAAAGTTGCGGCGGTGGAATTAGGTTTTTGGCTCCGTCTCTGATCGTTTGGGGGTACGTAGGTATATATAGGAGGAAGGAGTATGTCGGTGGAGCTTAGAGGGGCCCATGAGGCAGGGGGGGGCGCCCTAAGGGTGGTGAGCACCCCCCACCCTCGTGACCGCCTCTTGGCTCCCTTGGAGTAGGCTCCAAGTCTCCTGGATCACATTCAGTGAGAAAATCACGTTCCCGAAGGTTTTATTCCGTTTGGACTCCGTTTGATATTCCGTTTCTTCAAAACACTGAAATAGGAAAAAAACAGCAATCCGGGCCGGGCCTCCGGTTAATAGGTTAGTCCCAAAAATAATATAAAGTGGAAAATAAAGCCCAATATGGTCCAAAACAGTAGATAATATAGCATGGAGCAATCAAAAATTATAGACATGTTGGAGACGTATCAGGCATCCCCAAGCTTAATTCCTGCTCGTCCTCGAGTAGGTAAATGATAAAAAGAGAATTTTTGATGCGAAGTGCTACTTGGCATAATTTCAATGCAAATCTTCTTAATTGTGATATGAATATTCAGATTTGAAAGAGTCAAGACTAAAGTTCATATTGACATAAAAAATAATAATACTTCAAGCATACTAACAAAGCAATTATGTCTTCTCAGAATAACATGGCCGAAGAAAGTTATCCCTACAAAATCATATAGTCTGGCTATGCTCTATCTTCACCACACAAAGTATTTAAATCATGCACAACCCTGATGACAAGCCAAGCAATTGTTTCATACTTTAACATTTTCAAAACTTTTTCGATCTTCACGCAATACATGAGCGTGAGCCATGGATATAGCACTATATGTGGAATAGAATGGTGGTTGTGGAGAAGACAAAAAGAGGGGAAGATAGTCTCACATCAACTAGGCGTATCAACGGGCTATGGAAACGCCCATCAATAGATATCAATGTGAGTGAGTAGGGATTGCCATGCAACAGATGCACTAGAGCTATAAGTATCTGAAAGATCAACAAAAGAAACTAAGTGGGTCTGCATCCAACTCGCTTGCTCACAAAGACCTACGGCAATTTTGAGGAAGCCCATCTTTGGAATATACAAGCCAAGTTCTATAATGAAAAATTCCCACTAGTATATGAAAGTGACAAAATCAGAGACTCTCTATCATGAAGATCATGGTGCTACTTTGAAGCACAAGTGTGGTAAAAGGATAGTAACATTGTCCCTTCTCTCTTTTTCTCTCTTTTTTTATTTGGGCCTTTTCTCTTTTTTTATGGCCTCTTTTTTTTCTTTTTTTTCTTTTTTTTCTTTTTTTTATTTTTCGTCCGGAGTCTCATCCCAACTTGTGGGGGAATCATAGTCTCCATCATTCTTTCCTCACTTGGGACAATGCTCTAAAAATTGATGATCATCACACTTTTATATTTCATACAACTCAACAATTACAACTCGATACTTAGAACAAAATATGACTCTATATGAATGCCTCCGGCGGTGTACCGGGATATGCAATGAATCAAGAGTGACATGTATGAAAGAATTATGAATGGTGGCTTTGCCACAAATACGATGTCAACTACATGATCATGCTAGCAATATGACAATGATGGAGCATGTCATAATAAACGGAACGGTGGAAAGTTGCATGGTAATATATCTCGGAATGGCTATGGAAATGCCATGATAGGAAGGTATGGTGGCTGTTTTGAGTAAGGTGTATGGTGGGTGTATGATACCGGCGAAAAGTGTGCGGTATTAGTGAGGCTAGCAATGGTGGAAGGATGGGAAAAAGTGCGTATAATCCATGGACTCAACATTAGTTATAAAGAACTCATATACTTATTGCAAAAATCTAGAAGTTATCAAAGCAAAGTATTACGCGCATGCTCCTAGGGGGATAGATTGGTAGGAAAAGACCATCGCTCGTCCCCGACCGCCACTCATAAGGAAGACAATCAATAAATAAATCTTGCTCCGACTTCATCACATAACGGTTCACCATACGTGCATGCTACGGGAATCACAAACTTTAACACAAGTATTCTTTAAATTCACAACTACTCAACTAGCATGACTCTAATATCACCATCTTCATGTCTCAAAACAATTATCAAGCATCAATCTTTTCTTAGTATTCAATGCACTCAAAAGAAAGTTTCACAAATCTTAAATACCAAGCATATTATTATTAAGCAATTTACCATGCTATTAAGACTCTCAAAATAACCTAAGTGAAGCATGAGATATCAATAGTTTCTTTAAAACAAATCCACCACCATGCTCTAAAAGATCTAAGTGAGGCACATAGAGCAAAATTATAACGCTCAAAAGATATAAGTGAAGCACATAGAGCAAAACTACATAGCTCAAAAGATATAAGTGAAGCACATAGAGTATTCTATCAAACTCCAATTCATGTATGGCTCTCTCAAAAGGTGTGTACAGCAAGGATGATTGTGGCACACTAACAAACAAAGACACAAATAATACAAGACGCCCAAGCAAAACACATACCATGTGGTGAATAAAAATATAGCTCCAAGTAAAATTACCGATGAAAGTAGACGAAAGAGGGGATGCCTTCCGGGGCATCCCCAAGCTTTGAATTTTTGGTGTCCTTGGATTATCTTGGGGGTACCATGGGCATCCCCAAGCTTAGGCTCTTTCCACTCCTTGTTCCATAATCCATCAAAAGATTTCACCCAAAACTTGAAAACTTCACAACACAAAACTCAATAGAAATCTCGTGACCTCCGTTAGAGAAAGAAAACAAAAGACCACTTCAAGGTACTGTAATGAACTAATTCTTTATTTATATTGGTGTTAAACCTACTGTATTCCAACTTCTCTATGGATTATAAACTATTTTACTAGCCATAGATTCATCAAAATAAGCAAACAACACACGAAAAACAGAATCTATCAAAAACAGAACAGTCTGTAGTAATCTGTAACTAACGCAAACTTATGGAACTCCAAAAAATCTACCAAAATAGGACGACCTAGAAATTTTGTTTTATTGATCATCAGCAATTGGAATCAGTATTTTATCACATTCTGGTGTTTTTTAACAATTGTTTTCGTGAACAGAAAGTTTCTGAAAATTACAGCAAGATCAAATAACTATCATCCAAGAAGATCCTATAGGTCTAACTTGGCACAAACACTAATTAAAACACAAAACCACATCCAAACATAAGGTAGATGGGTTATTTATCACTAATCAGCAAGGAAAAATATTGGGTTGTCTCCCAACAAGCGCTTTTCTTTAAAGCCTTTTTAGCTAGGCATTGAGATTTCAATGATGCTCACAAGAAAGGCAAGAATTGAGGCACAAAGAGAGCATCATAAAACATGTGACAAGCACACTTAAGTCTAACATACTTCCTATGCATAGGCATATTATAGGCAACCAAATTATCGTAGCAAGAAAAAACTAGCATATGCAAGGAAGCGGAAAGGAACAATAGCAATCTCAACATAATGAGAGGTAATTTAGTAACATGAAAATTTCTATAACCATATTTTCCTCCCTCATAATAATCACATGTAGGATCATAAGAAAATTCAACAATATAGCTATCACATAACATACTCTCAACATGATCCATATGCGTGCGAAGTCGACACTCTTCCAAAATAGTGGGATTACCATTAACTAAAGTCATGATTTCTCCAAGCCCACTTTTATCAAAAATTTCATAAGATTGAATGTTATCCAAATATGTGGGATCTAAAGTTGACACTCTTCCAAACCAACTTTAAATATTATTGCAAACACTATTATCAATCTTATATTTGTCATGGGGCTTAAATAAATTTTCAAGATCATAAGAAGAATACCCCCAATCATGACTATTGGACATAGCAAAACTAGCATCCCCAAGCTTAGGGTTTTGCATATTATTAGCATAATTTACATGAATAGAATTTATAATAAAATCATTGCAATCATGCTTTTTATTCAAAGATCTATCATGAAGCACTTTATCATAATTTTCAGATTTACGAATTTCAGGCAAAAGCTTATAAAGATAATCTAGTGCATCCAAATCACTAGGAATTGGTTCATCATAATTGGATCTCTTAAAAAGATTGGCAAGCGGATGAGGATCCATAGATATTAGCTTCTCTGTTTAGGAATAAATACTCAACTATTTCAACCAAGCGAGAAAATGAGCCAATAAAGACATCGAGGCGAACAGAAAAGAGAGGGCGAATAAAATGGCAAGGGTGAAGTGGGGAGAGGAAAACGGGAGGCAAATGGCAACTAATGTCATGCGAGAGATAGGGATTGTGATGGGTACTTGGTATGTTGACTTTTTGCGTATACTCCCTGGCAACGGCGCCAGAAATTCTTCTTGCTATCTCTTGAGCTTGCGTTGGATTTCCCCGAACAGGAAAGGATAATGCAGCAGAGTAGCGTAAGTATTTCCCTTAGTTTTTTAGAACCAAGGTATAAATCCAGTAGGAGGCCACGCTCAAGTCCCTCGTACCTGCACAAAATGATAGCTACTCGCAACCAACGCGATTAGGGGTTGTCAATCCCTTCACGATCACTTACGAAAGTGAGATATGATTGAGATGATAGATAATATTTTTGGTATTTTTGATATAGAGATGCAAAGTGAAAAGTAAAAGGCAAAGTAAGAAGCAAAGAAAAATTAATGTGATGGAGATTGGTATGATGAGAATAGACCCGGGGGGCATAGGTTTCACTAGTGGCTTCTCTCAAGAGCATAACTATTCTACGGTGCGTGAACAAATTACTGTTGAGCAATTGATAGAATTGAGCATAGTTATGAGAATATCTAGGTATGATCATGTATATAGGCATCACGTCCGAGACAAGTGGACCGACTCCTGCTTGCATCTACTTCTATTACTCCACTCATCGACCGCTATCCAGCATGCATCTAGAGTATTAAGTTAAAAACAGAGTAACGCCTTAAGCAAGTTTAAATGATGTAGAGAGATAAATTCATGCAATACGAAATAAACCCCATCTTGTTATCCTCGATGGAAACGATGCAATGCGTTCCTTGTTGCCCCTTCTGTCACTGGGAAAGGACACCGCAAGATCGAACCCAAAGCTAAGCACTTCTCCCATGGCAAGAAAAACCAATCTAGTAGGCAAAACCAAACTGATAATTCGAAGAGACTTGCAAAGATAACCAATCATACATAGGAGGAAGGAGTACGTCGGTGGAGCTTCGAGGGGCCCACGAGGCAGGGGGCGCGCCCTAAGGGGAGGGGGGCGCCCCCACCCTCGTGACCGCCTCTTGGCTCCCTTGGAGTAGGGTCCAAGTCTCCTGGATCACGTTCGGTGAGAAAATCATGTTTCCGAAGGTTTTATTCCGTTTGGACTCCGTTTGATATACCGTTTCTTCGAAACACTGAAATAGGCAAAAAACAGCAGTTCTGGGCTGGGCCTACGGTTAATAGGTTAGTCCAAAAAATAATATAAAAGTAGAAAATAAAGCCCAATATGTGCCAAAACAGTAGATAATATAGCATGGAACAATCAAAAATTCTAGATACGTTGGAGACGTATCATCTGTGGCACGTGTCGACATATTATAGGCGCCTATCTGACCCACTGACAAGCTGACACGTGTTTCGTCCGGCCAATAAGAATTTTACACGTGGAAATTTCCCATTGGTCGGGGCTGTTAATGGGTTATCGGATCCAAAACCCGACCGATAGCTTAACGGCGTTCCGTTACGGTGGATGCCACGTGTCGGTCACCCTTGACGAAAGCACTTCTGTGACGCGCGATTTATCGTCATGGAAGTGGACACTTCCGTGATGATAATTTTGGTAATGTCATGGAACACTTCTACGACAACACAGGTATGACTATCTTGATTCTTTCATAAAATCATCATGGACGTACATGCATGATAAAAAACGCAACCTACTGTGACAAACACGTATCATCAAGGAAGTGTATTTTTTGTAGTGTAATTTTAAAAAAATCCTACGCACACGCAAGATCATGGTGATGCATAGCAACGAGAGGGGAGAGTGTCATCCACGTACCCTCGTAAACCGTAAGCGGAAGCGTTATGACAACGCGGTTGATGTAGTCGTACGTCTTCACGATCCGACCGATCCAAGTACCGAATGCACGGCACCTCCGACTTCAGCACACGTTCAACTTGGTGACGTCCCACGAACTCACGATCCAGGAGAACTTCGCTGGAGAGTTCCGTCAGCACGACGACATGATGACGATGATGATGATGCTACCGATGCAGGGCTTCGCGTAAGCACCACTATGATATGACCGAGGTGGATTATGGTGGAGGGGGGCACCGCACACGGATAAAAGATCAACTGATCAACTTGTGTGTCTATGGGGTGCCCCCCTCCCCCATATATAAAGGAGTGGAGGAGGGGGAGGGGCCGGCCCTCCTAAGCGCGACCCAAGGGGAGTCCTACTCCCACCAAGAGTAGCACTCCAACCCTTCCAAGAGTAGGAGTAGGAGAGAGGGAATGAGGAGAGAGGGGGCAGGAGAGGGGGGCGCCGCCCCTGTCGGTGTCAAAACAGGCGGATCTCGGGTAGGGGGTCCCGAACTGTGCGTCTAAGGCGAGTAGTTAATCTCTGGAATCATCGGTTAGTCCATTATAAAAGATATCAAGTATTTCATTTTTTCTTAAGAGGATGATCAGGCAAAGCATTAAGTAACTTAAGAAGCCTCTCCCAAGCTTGTGGGAGACTCTCTTCTTTAGTTTGCACAAAGTTGTATATTTCCTTTAAAGCAGCTTGTTTCTTATGAGCAGGGAAATATTTAGCAGAGAAGTAATAAATCATATCCTGGGGACTACGCAGACAACCAGGATCAAGAGAGTTAAACCATATCTTAGCATCACCCTTTAATGAGAACGGAAATATTTTAAGTATATAAAAGTAGCGCGGTCTCTCATCATTAGTAAACAGGGTGGCTATATCATTTAATTTAGTAAGATGTGCCACAACAGTTTCAGATTCATAGCCATGAAAAGGATCAGATTCAACCAAAATAATTATATCAGGATCAATAGAGAATTCATAATCCTTATCGGGAACAGAGATAGGCGAAGTAGCAAAAGCGGGGTCAAGCCTCATTTTATCTCTAAGTGATTCTTTGTTCCATTTAATTAATAGCATATTAAGTTCATGACGATCTCTGCAAGCTAAAATAGCGGCAGAAGATTCCGTATAAAAAACATAACCCTCAGGAATAACAGGCCTATCTTCATTATCACTTTCACCATTATAATCAGATTCAATAATTTTTTCTGTCTAGCCCTAGCAAATTGTTCATCAAGAAATTCACTAAGGGGCACAGTAGTATCAGGCATAGAAGTAGTTTCGTCATAAGTATCATGCAGAGCAGAAGTGGCATCATCAATAACATGCGACATATCAGAACGAATAGCAGAAGCAGGTTCAGGTGTCGCTAGCTTACTCATAACAGAAGGTGAATCAAGTGCAGAGCTAGATGGCAGTTCCTTACCTCCCCTCGTAGTTGAGGGATAAATTGTTGTCTTGGCGTCTTTCAAGTTCTTCATAGTGTCCAGCAGAAATAAATCCCAAGTGACTCAAAGAATAGAGCTATGCTCCCCGGCAATGGCGCCATAAATTAGTCTTGATAATCCACAAGTATAGGGGATCGCAACAGCTTTCGAGGGTAGAGTATTCAACCCAAATTTATTGATTCGACACAGGGGAGCCATAGAATATTCTCAAGTATTAGCAGCTGAGCTGTCAATTCAACCACACGTGGAAACTTAGTATCTGCAGCAAAGTGTTTAGTAGCAAAGTAATATGATAGTGGTGGTAACGGTAACAAAAAGATTCATGACAGCAAAGTAATATTTTTGGTATTTTGTGGTGATTGTAACAATAGCAACGGGAAAGTAAATAAGCGGAAACCAGTATATGGAAAGCTCGTAGGCATCAGATCACTGGTGGATAATTATTCTGGATGTGGTTCATCATGTAACAGTCATAACATCGGGTGACACAGAACTAGCTCAAATTCATCAATGTAATGTAGGCATGTATTCCGAATATAGTCATACGTGCTTATGGAAAAGAACTTGCATGACATGTTTTGTCCTACCCTCCCGTGGCAGCGGGGTCCTAATGGAAACTAAGGGATATTAAGGCCTCCTTTTAATAGAGAACCGGAACAAAGCATTAGCACATCGTGAATATATGAAGTTCTCAAACTATGGTCATCAGCGGGAGTGGTCCCGATTATTGTCACTCCGGGGTTGCCGGGTCATAACACATAGTAGGTGACTATAGACTTGCAAGATAGGATCAAGAACACACATATATTCATGAAAACATAACAGGTTCAGATCTGAAATCATGGCACTCGGGCCCTAGTGACAAGCATTAAGCATAGCAAAGTCATAGCAACATCAATCTCAGAACACAATGGATACTAGGGATCAAACCCTAACAAAACTAACTCGATTACATGATAAATCTCATCCAACCCATCACCGTCCAGCAAGCCTACGATGGAATTACTCACGCACGGCGGTGAGCATCATGAAATTGGTGATGGAGGATGGTTGATGATGACGACGGCGATGAATCCCCCTCTCCGGAGCCCCGAACAGACTCCAGATCAGCCCTCCCGAGAGGTTTTAGGGCTTGGCGATGGCTCCGTATCATAAAACGCGATGATTTCTTCTTCTCTATTTTTTTCTCTCCGAAAGCAAATATATAGAGCTGGAGTTGGAGTCGGAAGGTCTCTAGGGGGCCCACGAGGTTGGGGGGCGCGCCCCCACCCTCGTGGACAGGGTGTGGGCCCCCTGGTCTTCATCTTTGGCGAGGATTTTTTTATTATTTATTGTGAGGTATTCTGTGGAGTTTCAGGTCATTCCGAGAACCTTTGTTTTCTGCACATAAAACAACATCATGGCAATTCTGCTGAAAACAGCGTCAGTCCGGGTTAGTTCCATTCAAATCATACAAGTTAGAGTCCAAAACAAGGGCAAAAGTGTTTGGAAAAGTAGATACGATGGAGAGGTATCACGGATCAAAATGGTGATCTGCTGCTTCCACGTAGTCAATAACATTGACGTTCACAGCTTCACCATAATGAACCCACCTGGTATATGTGACCGACATCCCATACAAGTGTAGATGATTTTGCACAGTTGACTGGGGTCTTGTAACTGAATTCATACAACTGCTACACGGGCAGAGCACATCTGATTTCGGACCACCGTACTCAGCTCTGATAAAGTTCATGAAGTTTTCAACCCCCTCGACATATGCAGCAGAGAATCTTCGAGCAGAAGTTATCCAAGTCCTGTCCATCCGTTAGACATACAAATTAGTTCTTCTACTAGATATTACAGGAAAAACATATATGCTTTTTTATGAAGTCCAAAAAATACCTAGGTCGATGTCTAAAGCTATGGCAAGATATTTGGACGAACAGATCTAAGTAATGAAATATATGTAAAGCTAATTCAGCAAACAGATTTGAGTGCCAAATTATGGCAGGCTGTTTCAGCAGTCAATGAGGCCGAGCACACAACCATCGAACTATCGAAGGCCATCGCAGCAACAAAGATCCAGTATAAAACGGTGTAGAGCTGTTTCACCTAATAGATTGGCTACTAGACCATGGCAATCTACGTCACAATAAATATATGGCAGGATATTTTAGCAACTAATTGGCCTTGGCATGCCATCTCAGCTAAGCAGATTGAGTGCAGAACAGGGCAAGGAAGCTTCTTAAGCAGAGCATATTGATAGTAAACTACTTCGGCAAACAGTGAGATTAACAGCGTCTATTAGCTAACATTCAGCGCTACACCGACATGAACGGGGCCTCAGTATAGAATGCATGTACCGTGGGAGAAGCTGACCGCCGTGCATCTCCACATGAATGTCGCCAGCGGTGGTGGCACTGACCGCCGTGCGCCTCAACAAGAACGTAGCCAGAGGTGGCGGCACGGCTAGAGGACGGCAGTCTACGAGAGCGTATTGTGGGAGCGAGAGGATCGCTGAACCGCGGCGCCGACGTATCGGCCCGGCGGGGAGGGCGGCTTTGGCGGAGCGAATGGAGTGGAGGGGTACTGGGGGGAGGGGGTTTGGGGAATATTATTGGCTAGTTGGCCGAAGGGCGGTTGAATCGGATTTGGGGGGAATTTTTGGGTGTGTGTGTGGGGGGGAGGATTTTCGCGCGGTGGGCGGGGGGAGTTTGGCGCATGGTCGGTTTCTCCAAGTGCAGTCCCACGTGTCAGTGAAGAGGCAAGCCGAAGCTCGTTCTGTTTGCGTGAGCCGTGTGCAGGACCAAACGTGTGTGGGGTGCAATGCGACCGCGACAGGAGTGCTGTGAGTGTACCGCCTTTTTTCCTTTTAAACTAGGTGCTTCGCCCCCTCAAAAAAAATTGTTGCTTCGCGCGATCCATCGATACTACTACTAATAATCCGGTAATCCCGACTAAAATGGTGCGGTCGGGTCTTCTCCCGTGCGATATGCTGGGAGGTTGGCTTAGTTGGGTTTTTTAGGACGAGTAATGCTACACCTACGTAATCCCAGTTATGTAATTAATGTAATGTGAAACGTGTGACCTCTTGATTGTAGATTGGGGGGAGGGAGGGGCCCACCATCATGAAAATTAGGGGAGGAGAGAGAGAGAGGCAATTTACGTTAACCCTTTCGTAGGTTCCCGTAGATGTAGAAAGATGTGAAATGCGTGAATGTGTAGTGGACATACTATTGGAGTGCCTAAGATAATTTGTGTATGTATAGTCCCTATGTGTTTATTTTACTTCGCATGTTAGATTTGTCTCGGTTCAATAAAAAGCAGAGTTGGTGATGATGGTGTGCCTGTCATCCTGCAATATAGGCCGTCCGATCTATATCCAAGGAAGGAAATTATGACAATTTACCGGCACTCCTCTCCACATTTGCAGATAAGGCTTTCCCTCGTTCATCCTTTTCTCCCACAAGATCTTGATCTTTCGTGCAACGCACGGGCATCTTGCTAGTACTCCTACAATATGTATATTATTGTGAAAGTTCATATACACCGGTCGAGATTAATGCAAACACGACAGATTTTCATTACATTTCGAACTTTTATAGGACAGAAAAATAAAAGAAACTCGACCCTAAACCTATTCTACGGCGGCGACCGACGTCCTCCATCTGCGATCTCTATGTACGGGGGTGGGGTTCAAGACCTGTGAAGTGAAGGTGCGGTCTCCGGCGAGGAAGAGTAGAACACGGGATACGGACCGACCAGTTGGCACACCATGCCCTACCGCCTCCCATGCCCTACTCATCCTCGGAGGAGTCCCAGACCTCGGCGGTGCCGGACGTTGGACGGTGGCAAGTAGGACGCGTGGCTGACGGTGCTCCCGTCGTCGGCCGCCGGCGTGGCCACTGCTTGTGCGGTCGCGTCCGCGTCCGGCTATGCCGCTATTGCGTCGCGAGAGGCGACTTGAGCGAGGGCGGCGTCCTCGAGCTTCATCCCCGAAGACAAGCTCTCCCGCAGAGCATTCGCACTTGCGGTCATGGCGGTTGTGGTGCCAGGTAGGAGGACGATGCGCTATGGTGTGTTGGTTAGCTGGGCATTGTCGCTTTAAGTAGTGCATTCCGGTGAGGCCAAGCGTCCGGGTGCGTCACTAAGTCGCCAGAGTTGGTTCCTCGGGCACCGACCCTCTTAACGACGACATATGAACAGACGACATGAATGCGGGCAGCTGGCGCCGGCTGGGAACGCACCGCGCGACGGCGCGAGGGACGAGGGTTTTGGTGTGCCAGGGTAGTCAGCTGCGGTCGTGGCAACATTGGAGATGCCCTTTGCTCACATGCGATACCCGCATGTCATTGAAAAAGCAAGACGGCCTGGCATGGTCTCAGGTCTAGAGGATGCAGTTGGCCACGCTACACCACTCCGCGGACGCGTCGCGGCACCCCGTGCGTCCTCGACGAGCCGGGTGTTGGGGTGTGTTTGGATTGTGCCCAAAGTGCACCTTACCAAAATTTTGGTCATGACCCAAAGATCGGTCTTTGTTTGGATGGTTGCCATTTTTTTGGCATGCCAATGAACTCTAGCCAACTCTAGTTCATTTTTCTTGCCAATGTCGGCCAAATCATGGGCAACTAATACCTCAACCAAAATTTTGGTCATGACCCAAAGATCGGTCTTTGTTTGGATGGTTGCCATTTCTTTGGCATGCCAATGAACTCTAGCCAACTCTAGTTCATTTTTCTTGCCAATGCCGGTCAAATCATGGGCAACCAATACCTCAACCAAAATTTTGGCTACCCAATGCTTTGATGGGGCAACCTTGGGCACAAACCAAACATACCGTTGGTCATGCCACAGCATTAACGCCACCCTCGGCACACTGAAACCGACCTTGTCTAGCGACGATATGAGCGTGTCGCTCACCGCGGTCGCTGTGTCCAGAGGCGGTGCTAGAGCTGCGCCCCGTTTTTGGCCCCAACGACCCACATGAACGGTTGGCGGTGGCGAGGAGGTCATGGGCCAGCTCCTCCATTGGACTAGTCTATGCTACGTCGTCCCGACGGGTGTGCCCCACATGTCGGTTTCCCTGTTTACCCGGCCATATTCGAGCGTCAGTGCTCCGCCTTGCGCATTAGGCCTTTCACTATGTAGGCCAAGCGAGACAACTTATTGTTTATTTGAGCCGTTCAAGTATAATCATGTGGCGTTTGCTTATTTCTCATTCCTCTCCAACCCTCTTCTCCATCGATCATGTCGCCCTCCAGTCGAGTCCATCCTCCCGCATGCCTCATTTGAACATTCCGCCGAGTATCATTCGCATGTACCCACCCTAGTCCTCTTTCAATAGATCTCCGGACCTCGCGATGAAATCGAGAGGGAACGAGTGGGGGCACGTGATACGTAAGGCGGATTCAAAATTTTGATCAGGTGATCATAGCATCCGCAAATCATATATAAAGGGTATTCAATGTTCGTTTCGTTTTTGAACGTACAATATACTCCCTCATATCCTTTCTAGTTTACATATAAGTTTTATGTGTAGTCAAAGTATCTCTACTTTGATAAAAAAGGTATCAACATTCAACAACGCCCAATCAATATTGTTAGATTCGTACGTACTCCTAGATTTGTACTCGAGATGGTTTCCAATTTGACTATTGACAAGATTAATAGTACATGAGATGTATAATGTGAAAATAATATCATTGGAAACTCCTTTCACATACGAATTTGACCGTATGCTTTGTGTAAGATGCATGTCATATATCATTACTCTAACATTTGGTCAAAGTTAGTCTCGAAAAACGCATTAGACCATGTATGCTTTGTGTAAGTTGCATGTCATATATTATATTACATGTCATATATTATTATTCTAACATTTGGTCAAAGTAGTATAGTGGAAGTGGATCCTCTGACATAGGTATCCCTGTCTTACCCTCCCTTTCAGTCACTTACAGGCGGACCCCATACTTGCTAGGCCCCGCATGTCAGTTACTCAATGGGTTCGGCCATGTCAGGGGATCCTCATCCGTAGTATACTCCCTCTGTTTTTATTTACTCCGCATAAAACGGAGGGAGTGGTGGTATAATAAATGACGCGGGCGGGGGAGGGGGAGGGATGTCGGTCTGCTCTCAACTGTGGTCCCACAAGCGAGCAAAAACGCAAGAAGAAGCGCGTTCCATTCGGTGAGCGACGTGGAGGGTCCAGCATGCCGGGCTGCAACGCGAACGCGACAAGAGCGATGTACAGTTAAAACCGATTGACCGGTCGTCACCGGAACCACTATTCACACCAGAACCTTCGCTGCTCGGCCTACGCCAGCCACTGCCCTAAAACCACACCAAATCTCCAGCCCATTCCACCACCTTTCGATCCCCTAGCCCGCATCAAGCGTCCCCTAGTTCGCCGGAAAGCCATGGTGCGCCGCAAGATCACTTACTACAAGATGCTGATGCCGGAGCGCCGCGCAGAAATCACGGCGGCGGTCGGCGCCACAGACCTCCGTTCCCAAGCTCGCTTTGTGGTGGGCCAATCCCCGAGTTCTCTGGAGCCAAGCTACGAGGAGGAGGAAGCCGGTCCAATGTTCATGGCGGAGGTCGCATTGCAGAAGGCCCCCGATGGGTATGAGACGATGGACGTCAACTTCGTGCCGGCGTCCGAGTCCCCCATGGTGCAGGCGGACCAACGGTTCAACATGGCGATACTAAAGGAGGACCGGGAGGCAGAGGCTCAACTCGACGCGAAGCGCGCGCATGCCGCTGCCATCGACGCGCTCCTGCAGGCGGAATCGGATGTCGTGGATGTGAACCGGGCGGCGGAGGCTCAACTTGAGGCGGAGCGCGCGGATGCCGTTGCCATCGAGGCCCTCCTGCAGGCGAAACCGGACGTCCTGGACTTGAACTGGGCGGCAGAGGCTCGACTCGACGTAGAGCGCGCGGATGCCGCTCTCATCGACGCCCTCCTGCAGGCGGAACCGGACGTCCTGGACTTGAACCGGGCGGCGGAGGCTCGACTCGATGCGGAGCGCACGGATGCCGCTACCATCGAGGCCCTCCTGCTGACGGAACCGAACGTCCTCGACTTGAACCGGGATGTGCTCTCGTCCGTGCAGAGCGCCTGCACGCTCCGCTTCAACGAGTAGCTGGAGGCCGAGGACAACCACGGTGCGGAGACACACGTCGGCAGCGACGGCTGGTTCACGCCGGCAGCCAAAGACGACGAGGCCGTCTCTTTCCGTGAGCAGTGATAGTTTTTCTTTATGTTGTTTTTATGGATCTTTTGCTGTGTAAAAACATATATTTGTTATGCAAGTCGCCTGACTTGGGTCAGTCTACCATTTCAGGCGGTTGGATGAATATTCTATGTCTCCTAACCCTTCTTTCCTTCTTCCTCACCTCTTCTTCTTCCCCAATAGACCACCGCACGGGCCGTACAGATACTCCCCAACATGCGGTGTGATAAACATACTCTATGAACGAAAATTATGTGCCAGCGATAGGATGGCTGCGTTTGGTTTGTTCACATGCGACAACACGTGTCAGTGAGGGTGCGGTGCGACCATGGCGTGCAGGAGCGACCGTGTGAGGGTGCGGTGCGACCGCGACAGCCATGCGCAAGTGTACCTCCTTCTCATTTTGAAAACTTTAGGCAAGCTTGGCAAAAATGTGTGGCGAAGTTTGGCAATGCAAGGCCTAGACCCAAATAGGATAAGTACGTACGTACTAGGAGTACTAGTGTTAAAAAAGAAAGGCGGGATTTTCCTTCGCGGGATTTAGTCGATACAAATCCTCATTTCACGTGTCAATTAATGCGTATTTTTTTCTCCAAAGACCAAAGAGCTAACCATCTAACTCCGCATCGCTTGATTAATGCAGCGCCATGCAAACCAACATTCTCACTTCCGCATGCATGCAGGGGATATTAATGTCCTTGGTTGCTAACCCTATCAATTTTGCCTCGATTAGTGTTAGTGGCCCTTTGCAAATTGTAATATTGATATACTGGCCTTGTGTACAAAAAAATGGAGGTAGTAACTATATTTGACTTCCTTCCCCATTGCGGTGACGTCGACGATATCTTTTTTTGGTGGTTTGGCGAAGTGCGTTCGATGGAGAACACCATTGAGGGAGACCACGGTAAGTCGTTCGCAAGTGCCGCCTGCAAGCCGAGACAACTGGCTTATTTGCATCCAGGAAGTCCTTTACTAGTACTACTAGGAGTACTAGTGCGGTGCGATGGTTTCTCAAAGAAGACGATGGAAAAGCGGAGTCAGCGAAGAGTGAAATGATGGTTGCTTTGTCCGTGCTTTTGTGATTTGACGCCTCACTGCTTTGTGATTTGTGATAGAAGGGACAGGGGAGTAGACTCTGTGCTCTATACTGTACTACATGTGTCCAAGCATGGGAGAAAGAGGAGAGACGTTGCATTTTTCTATTCCTTCAATCAATCAATCAGGTAGCTTCGGTTCCATCTTTTTGGCTTTGGCAACACCGTCCACAATGGTTCCCACGATGCCAAAAGCTATTTTCACATTTGGCTACACATTGTGGATGCCCTTAACCGTAACATTTGGTTTTGCTCCTGTGTGCTATCTATACAAATCTCAATTATATTCATCTAAAAAATTATAGAATCAATATTACTAAAAAGGAGGTGATTTTGACGCGCGGATGGCGGGGGAGGTTTCTAATTTGAGCAATGCTACATCCACGTAATGGTTTACGTAAAGTTACGAACTGATGTGATGTGGGACTATTTGATTGGATTAAAGGAGAGGATTAGGCCCACCCCACCTGAAAATCAGGGGGGCATATATAGATTAGATGGAAAGTATACGTAGCAGCTATGTAGCTCTTTATAAGTCTAGGATTAGGCTTCTTATTTTCGGAGGACGTTGTCCTGGCGGTTTGCTAACATGCGGTCCCACGTGTCAGCGCTTTACCAAGATGATCTGCGTCCCACATGAGGCAGAACAACGACAAAAGCAACACGTGGTTAATTTGGAGAAGATGAGGGAGAAGCGGATTCAGCAACGAGTGAAATGATGGTTGCTTCGTCCCTCCAACTTAACTGCGGGAAAGGTGCAGCTTTGTGATTTGACGCCTCATTGCTCATTACTACGCTGGCGCCATGACTGGGGTGCTTCACCCCAGCTGCTCTGCACTATATTCCGGTATGGCACGTGGACCCGGTAGCTTGATGTCCCACATGTCGGCGAAAGGGACTAGAGGATTTATGAAAGCGAGCGCTCCACTCTTACGACGGAGGAGTAGACGACACGACGGCCCAGTGAACTGTCACTTGTACTGTATAGTACTATAGTTTTGCTGTTTCACATGATCCATTCATACAAACCCGATTAAACAGGAAAGGGCGGGATTTTTCCCGCGCGGTAGATGATACTGGCCATACATTTCAAAGGCAATTTTAATGTATGCAAACTGAATAATTATAAGTAACAATATGATATCTAGTAAAACTAAAAACACATATAATTTAACGTGTTAGAGTGTAGCAGTAGTGTTGTATTACATAGTTGTTAGATGTAACATGCGAGAATGTGTAGAGATGTAGTTTTGGAGGGCCTACAGAGACAAAAGCGTAATACGGTCACCGAACTTCAGAATAAGCTGATTACGGTCACTATATACGTTTTGCGGTGATTATACGGTCACTTGCTCACAGTTCAACATCGAATTGCACTCTGTTGACTGGCCAAATAGTCTGTGTGGCGCCATGTTGACTAGTTAAATTGACCATGTTCCTTGTGGGTCCCACCTATCAGTTCTCATAGGCAAAAGGTCAGATAAACACAAATTTACGCAGGCGCGACAAGGCTCCAACCCGTGCGTGGGAATCACCTGGTTGTGTATGTGTCTGTCAGGGCCTGATGTGTGCGCATGCACATGTAGGTTGAGCACCTGAGCGTGAGAGTGTGTGTTGGTCGTGTGGTGTACTGGTGTGTGTATGCATGCGTGCGTGTGAGTTTTGCGTGCGTGCGTGTGAGTGTTGCGTGTGTGTGGCTGTGTGTGTACGTGTGAGTGTTGCGTTCGTGCGTGGGTGCATGTGTTTGTGTGAGTGTTGCGTGGATGTAGTTCATGTGCATGCGTGCGTATGTGTATAATCACCACACCAGCTCCTGTGTGTTAAAATAGACAGCTCAGCATACCAATTCAAGGCCACCTTGTCCGATGTGCCCACGGTCATGACTTCGGACCACCGTCCAAATATTTTTTTGTCGTTTGTTTTCATTCTTACTAGCAAGATGCACGTGCGTTGCACGTAACATCAAGATGCATTTGTATGACTTTTTTTTATCTTGTGAGTGAAAAGGATGAACGAGGGAAGGCCTTATTTGCAAATGTGGAGAGGTGTGTGGGTACCTTTTTGCAAAATTGCCATTGTTTCTTTACTATCCGTCAGATATAAATCGGACGGCCTATATTGCAGGATGGCAGGCACACCATCATCACCAACTCTGTTTTTTATAAGAGTGTATTTTATGTATTTTATAAGAGTGTAGATGTAGAGTAGATACAAGTCGACAGGTGGGCACGATGGTAGTGAGATATTGTGATGCAACACTAGAGGTGCCACGTGGAGCGTTTAACTGGTCAACTAGTCATGTCATGAGCAAATACAGAGTTGTACGGTGAGCCCGTGACTGTATAATAACCACTAAACATAAATGGTGACCGTAATGAGTGGATTCTGAAGTCCAATGTACGTATCATGCTTTCGCTTCAAATACAATGATCGTCTTTGCATATATCGCGAGAGAAAGATGAAACATGCGTGCATTTTCTGGGGGCTTACTTTTAGAGGACCTGGAGATAGTTTTGTGTGCATACGTGAAAGCGGCATTGTGACACTCCAAAAAATTTGATTTTTGCTTTATCAAAATCTTTATTTGATTTGGAAGGGAGTGTCCCAAAAACTTTTCTTAAAAACTCTTCCTCTCAAAACCTTTGTGACAACCAACTTTGGTACTCCTCTCAACTTGGATTTTTGGTCTTGAGAGCTCTTCTCTTTATCTGGTTTCTACAAAACTTTTATTTTTAAAACCTTTTCTACTAAAAAGAAACCCTAAGGATTTGGGTTATCCTCCTCTCATTCAAATTTTTTTCCCTCTTTTACCATGTCACATATTGACATCTGCCCTCCATAACCTCTCCCTCCACTTTGGGACAAGTCTAGTATTCATTCCTAACAAGTCCAACCCATTTTTGAATTTTTATTCAATTTATTTTTGCTCCAAAACTAATTCTGCCTTTTTATTTTGGACCTAGGGCTTTTCAAAGGAAGTACCTTTTTTAATTTGAGTTTTGACCCCAAACCAACTCCCCTGGCTAGTCCTTAGCACCCCCAACCAAGATCCATCTTGATCCACTCTGCCTCAGTTCAAATATTTCAAATTTTGCTCCCTGCAAGTTTGGACCAGATTCACCATTTTTGGTGAAATTCATATTTTTCTTTCCCCAAAAATTCTACCAAAAATCATGCAGTCCCCCAGGTGCACTGAGAGGCCATCCCACCAAAGATAAGCTCAAGGAAAATTTTGCACATGCCAAAATCAATCCGTCGAACACCTGGCGTGCACCGTTCATGGCAAGTTCAGATAAGTTCATACAAAATAGTGCGCCATCAGTGTTGTTTTCTTCAGAAGCGTGGCATCGATCTCACCAGTGCACGCTTGGCGCCATGTGCACTTCCCCTCCTCCTTATCCAGAGCGCCGCACGCTCTCTTGGACGGGTGCAGGTGTCGGTGGCAGCGTGCCTCGCCGACGCCGGCAACCTCTGCGGTGGCAGGCCCACCCGTGGCGGCCGACAGGGCGCAGCTGCAACTTTCGGCGCCGTCCGGCACCGCCCAAACCACCCAAGGCCTCCGCGTGGCCGTCTGCTTCCCTGCACGCACCGCAGCACCGTCGCCGTGGCCTGGCGAGCACAGGGCGCGCTCTGTGTCGCCGACGGGCCCGCGGAGCGCCGTTCCGTCAAAACCGCAGAGCAAGTCTAATCCAACCAAGTTTAGCGTTTGAGTGGAACCAGTAGACCTCCACGTAGCTGTCCGAACACCTAATTGGCCCGTTCAACCTTTGCACCACCGTAGCCGTCGCCAGAGTTATCCTGTTCTCGGGTACCGCCTCGGGCCAGCTATAAAAAGGGGCCCCGAGCTCGAACTCGAGCAAGCACCACCCCTCCACCTCCACAGAGCCACACCCAGCCGCCAGGAGGGCCTCGAGGAGGTCCTCTTCTCCATCTCCGGCCGCCTCGATCCGCCTCGGGCTCCACCTCGATTCACTCCGGTGAGGCCGTCACTGCTCCCCAAACCACACCAGCACCCTCCTAGTGCACCCACACTCCTAACTCCCACCCCAATTTGAAGCTTACAGCTCGGTTGGAAGAAAACCAACCTCGCCCGAAACGCCGTCCTCCGGAGTGAAGGCTGCCGTCGACGTGGTGCTCGCCGACGACCAACACCACCACCCACTGACGCGGAAGAGCACACTGAACCCGTAGATACCGGAGGAGGTGACAAAACCGCGAACCTCACCGAGCTCGCCTTCGACTTCTCCGAACCAGGCAAGCATGTTTGAACCTTTGATATGATGGATGTTTTGCATGTTTGCTAGAGTAGTTATTTCATGGCATGCTCATATGAACATCGGTAAAAATGCTATGTTACATGCAAGGCCATTACAAGTGAAGCTTCGAAACTTGACGTGTTCTCAAAGTGAATTTTCATAATCATGTGGTGACATGAGAGGTGATAAGATGGTATTGTTGAAGCATTCCAGTCTTATGCCAAACCATTCAACTCCGGTGTTAACGTGAATCAAGTCACGTTGCCATCCATCCTTTTTCTTGTACTGCCACATGTTTTCTTCAGAATATGGTTTAGTAAGTTGCAAACCTCTTTCCGCATACACACCAAATAGAGAGGCCGTGATGATGGTTCCATGGCCCTGGATTAAAGCCAGTCATTTGGTCAGGGGGCATGGGTGTTTCCGGCTGGGACCGAGAGGGGGGCACCCTTAGAGCGCGAGATATAAATTTGATCCCATGCTATTCGAGGTTGTGACCTCCCCGTCTTAGAGTTTTTGTTGAACGTTGCCTAGGGTGATTCCTGGCAGCGGAAAGTGGAAATGGTGTGTACTGGTTAGATGTGTTTCTTCCGAAACTCCGTAGACGGAACTATTCCTTGTGACTACTGTAGTCCGTCGGCTGTGGTTAAATGGTACAAACTCTGCAGAGTCATAAATCATTCAAGTATCCTCATCCATGGTGAAGGATTGTGTTCGACTCGTCCTTGTTAGTCTCAGCGTCAGTCCCCGCAAAAAGACTTCCGGTGACAAACATGAGTGGTAAACTCGACTAAATGATTATTCCTATGGATGGACTAACCAGTTTATGATTATGTGCTGAGTATTTCTTTATGATGATTTATATTCATGAACTATTTAAATGCGAATGATAAACCATAAGACCTTTATGTGATGTCGCTCACACGTCCGACTGTGGCATTGTTGTCATTTACTTTCGATATAAGCCCTTTATGTGATGTCGCTCGGACGTCCGACTGTGGCATTGTTGTTATTTACTTTCGATATAAGCCCTTTATGTGATGTCGCTCAGACGTCCGACTGTGGCATTGCTGCTATTTACTTTCGATATAAGCCCTTTATGTGATGTCGCTTAGACATCCGACTGTGGCGTGTTCTGTTATTTACTTTCCAATATAAGACCTTTATGTGGTGTCGCACCGATGCCCGACTGCGGCACGTTAAATTGTTATACCTTTCGAGGCGTCGCTTCAGACACCCGATCGGTCTTCAGTTACTCGTATTGGGATTTCGGGAGGACTACCGCCCGATTTCCTTTTATTTATCATGCGATGAAAATCTATTGTTTGATTGTGCATAGTGACCTGCACATGTGCTTCATGTTTACATTTGTTATATCTTATGTCCGAACTGTCTTGCGAGTACATTCAAAGTACTCACCTGGCTTGTTGATTTGGCCAGATGTTGACGAAGGATCTTATGGATGAAGAGTTCGATAGCGAGTCCGACGCCCAGAGGAGTCCCAGTCAGTCTCATGCAACCCTGGAGTTGTTCACTTGTATTATACCTGCTTCCGCTACCCAAATAAATCGTCAAGCCTCACTCCGACGCTTGATGAGCTATGAGTCATGTCACCCACTTCACTGTGACATATCCACCACCATTATATTGTTGCGAGTCAGTAGTATGCCACCACACCATTGTGTCATATCCGCCCATATGTAAAATATTGGCGTGCTTGTAATAAACTGTTGAGCAACCTCAGCTCAACCCTGTATTATATTCAGTACTACTGGACTCCTGTATCAAGAATTTGTCAACCAGTGAGGAGGATTCTCCTATACTTGAAATAAAAGGATCGGTCTCTCAATAGGTATTTTATTGGGAAAACCGGTCATGAAAAACTTGGTATCAGAGCCAGGCTGACTACAGGAAACCACTAGGTGCGGTCGCTAATCGGTTATTAGCACCTTATGCACGATTTTTCATTTTTGCAAAAATTTATGCAAATTTTCTGTTAGTCATCATAAATTTATGATCTGACTATTCGGAATTTTCATCTGCTTTTGTAGATGGCTAGCAGCGACTGCAAGTCTCAGGTGTTCGCCAACGTGCCAGAGGGGTTTATCAAGCTCCTCTCCCACATCGTCAAGATCGCGATTGGGCAATCAGTTCGCCCAGTGTTCACACTCTACCAGCACAAGATCAGCGATAGTCTGTCCATGCACCAGGCCGCGGTGCAATTTAAGGGAGGGCGTGCGGAGTCGCGTCACCTCCGATTTATGGGCAGAGCCATGCCTATGGAGAGGCATGCCATGCAGATGGCGGCCCGTGAGGCGATAGCTCGTCTCCGGGATATTCTTCCTTCGATGAAGACTCGTCGCTACCGCTACCTTCCATGCCACGTGCCATACACTTGTCATTATGCATTCGCTTGCCCTAGGGGAGAGCGAGATGAAGCTATTGAGATGCTTGTTGAGTATCTCCAGGCTCTAGAGGCAGCCTTCGACAACCTCGTGGACGACCTTGTGGCTGCTCGTATGGACTCCATTCATGGCTGTTCTGCCAACAGGAGGGAGCTCCTCCACACAGCACCACCACTGACCTTCGTCTCGTCCTCAACATCCTATTCACCATCCATCCTCGCCACTGCTTGTCGACTGCCTACCACGGAGGAGTTTGACCAAGTCATTGCGCCTACTCCAGTCTGTACTGCGCCATCCACTGCACACACTCCAGTCCGTGCCACACCATCCATGGCACCCACTCCAGTCCGTGCTACACCATCCTTCGCACACGCTCCAACTCCTCAACGTAGCACTTTGCGTCTGGAGCCTATTAATGAGGAGGAGGTTGAGTCCCTAGCTTCACTGGGTCTTACCCTCGGCAGGCCAAGGGAAATCCTTACCATCTCCGACTGACTGCGCCTAGCAGCCTTGCGATGTGCCCGCTTGTGTGATATGTTTATATGTACATAGGTTGTGAGATGTAGTTTGTGTGCGCATCATGTAGGCCTGGGAGAAGTGCACTAGCCTAAATAACATGTCAGGAATGTGTGCGCACATCCTGAGTGATGTTTTGTATAATTACTTCTTGCATGTAAGATATGTACTGAGCGGTCCTTCTCCATGCGCAATTAAAATTTGCTTCCTTGAAAAATCTTGGAGTGTTTAAAACTTCTGCCTTTACGAAAATTAATTTATTCTTGCCACTCAAAATTTTTCTCATGAGTATTTGCAAAAATTACCCCAAAGTGGAAAATGTCTCGTCCTTGGACTCGCTCTATGCCAAGCCCGCCAGAAGAGAATCATGGCACCCAGACAAGCAACAATTTCACACAAGGGCAATCCAGTCAGCAGGGCAATGAAACAGCATTTTCTCAAGTATGTCGCCTTTATGAGCAAAGCCAGCAGCAGCACCAGGAAATGATGAACCACGTCATCAATATGGGGAATCATCGTGAACCATATCAGCAGCACTCCGAATTGTCTGAATTATAGAAGACGCGTCCCCAACATTTTCTCACACAAATAAACCTCTTGAGGCCGATGTTTGGATTCGAGACATGGAAAGGAAGTTAATTATTGCACAGTGTTCAGACTGTGAGAAGGTACTTTATGCACCTCACTACCTCACGGGGGTAGCCGCATCATGGTGGGAGAACTTCCTACACATGCACCCCAACGAAAATAATATCACATGGGAGGATTTTAAGGAGGGATTTCGTGGAGCGCACATTCCCAAGAGCATTATGAAAATTAAGAAGAGGGAGTTTGATGACCTCAAGCAAAGGGGCATGACAGTAACTGAGTACAATGGTCAATTCACTCAGTTGTCTCGTTATGCCAATGAAGAACGCATGACTGAAAATAAAAAGATGGAAAAATTTCTGGACGGTCTTGCACCGGCACTTAAATGCCAGCTGGTCGTACACACCTTCCCAGATTTCAAGACGCTTGTGGACAAAGCAATTACCTTGGAAAATGAGCGCTGCAGTTTGGAGGATTTTCGCAAGCGAAAAAGGGACCAAACCACCCAAGCGCGCAACAACCGGAACAAGGTTGACCTTCAGAAACATGGGGCGAACAAGCCCAGAACAAATGTTCCACGCCCAATCAAAAAATTTCATGCAAGGGACAAGGAGTTTACATATCGCCCAGGAGTTACGTGCTACGCATGAGAAGAAGGGCACTATGCCAAACAGTGCTCAAAGCCAAGAAACTCAACCCCCAAGCCGAACAACGGTGGGAATAATTCAGCACCCAAGCGCAACAACTTCAACCCAAATAACAATCACAAGAAGGGGCACCTGAACCATGTGACCAAGGAGGAAGCGCAGAATGCCCCGGATATCGTACTCGGTACGTTTCCTGTCAACACAATACCCGCCACGGTTTTGTTTGATTCTGGAGCTTCTCACTCGTTCATTTCAAAGAGTTTTGCTTTGCAACACGATTTTTCGGTGCTCCCTTTGGAAAAATCCATGACCATCAAGTCCCCCGGAAATAAGCAAGTCACTCAGAGTTACTGCCGAGGTGTGGTTATTGAATTAAAGGGATTAAAGTTTCACGCCAACCTCATTGTATTGAATAATAAAGGACTGGATGTTATCCTCGTAATGGACTAGTTAACCACCAACAAAGGATTTATTGACTGCTTCAACCGAACGGTAATTCTTACCCATCATCACGGGAAGAAAATAAAAGTTACGGCTCAAGAAAGGCAAATATCACGGCAACCAAGGTTGAACAAGGTGGACGTTTCGGAGTTAAACAAAGTTCCAGTAGTATGTGAGTTTCCAGACGTATTTCCCGAAGAATTACCAGGCATGCCGCCAGATCGGGAAATAGAGTTCAGCATTGAATTAGCACCTGGAACCACCCCCATTTACAAGAAGCCATATAGAATGGCACCATCCGAGTTGGTGGAGTTAAACAAGCAAATAAAGGAGTTGCTGGACAAAGGATTTATACGAGCCAGCTCCTCACCTTGGGGTTCGCCAGTTTTATTTGCCAAGAAAAAGGATGGAACACCGAGATTATGTATAGACTATCGGGCACTCAACATGGTCACGATCAAGAACAAATATCCTATGCCCCGGATAAATTATCTGTTTGACCAACTCGCTCAAGACAAGGTCTTCTCAAAGATTGATTTAAGATCGGGATACCACCAATTAAAAGTACGGACATAAGATATTCCCAAAACAGCATTCACCTCCAGATACGGACTATATGAGTTTACAGTAATGCCGTTGGATTAACAAACGCCCCCGCATATTTTGTCCACCTCATGAACAAAGTGTTTATGAAGTTTATGGAAAAATTTGTTGTGGTGTTCATTGATGATATTTTAGTATACTCCAAGACACCAGAAGAGCATGCTAAACATCTCAGGGTTGTAATGGGAGAACTAAGGAAACATCAGTTATACGCCAAATTCAGCAAATGTGAATTTTGGTTAAGACAGGTCGGTTTTCTAGGCCATGTTCTAACCCAAGAAGGTGTTGCCGTAGACCCGGAGAAAGTCAAGGCCGTACTTGGCTGGAAACCACCAGCCAGTGTAACGGATGTACGAAGTTTCTTGGGAATGGCAGGATACTACCGAAGATTTATTGAAGGGTTCTCCACCATAGCAAAAGCAATGACCCAGTTACTCAAGAAGGACAAGAAATTTGTATGGACTAAAGCATGCGAGAAGAGTTTCCAAGAACTCAAGAGGAAATTAACAACAACACCAGTATTAGTTGTACCAGACATACACAACAGTTTTGAAGTATATTGTGACGCATCCCGGAAGGGCCTCGGTTGCGTACTAATGCAAGAAGGCAAGGTGGTCGCATACGTTTCCAGGCAACTTCGCAAACATGAAGAAAATTATCCCACTCATGACTTAGAACTGGCAGCAGTCATTCATGCACTCAAGGAATGGAGACACTTCTTACTTGGAAATTGTTGTGAAATATTTACGGACCATAAAAGTCTCAAGTATATTTTCACACAGCCAGAGCTCAACTTACGGCAACGACGTTGGTTGGAATTGGTAAAAGATTATGATGTTGGTATCCACTATCATCTCGGAAAAGCAAATGTAGTGGCAGATGCACTTAGTCGGAACCCCAGTTCAGGTAACGACGGTCTGCCAAACTTGCCACCCGAATTTCAACAAGAATTCACCAAACTCAACTTAATAATGGTCACGGAAGGCACCGTATCAAATTTGGAAGTAGAACCCACCCTTGTGGAGAAGATTAAAGAAGCTCAGCATGGACACCCCAGCATTCGTGACACTCCAAAAAATTCTATTTTTGTTTTATCAAAATCTTTATTTGATTTGGAAGGGAGTGTCTCAAATACTTTTCTTAAAAACTCTTCCTCTCAAAACCTTTGTGACAACCAACTTTGGTGGTGCTCCTCTCAACTTGGATTTTTGGTCTTGAGAGCTCTTCTCTTTATCTGGTTTCTACAAAATTTTTATTTTTAAAATCTTTTCTACTAAAAAGAAACCCTAAGGATTTGGGTTATCCTCCTCTAATTCAAATTTTTTCCCTCTTTTACCATGTCACATATTGACATCTGCCCTCCATAACCTCTCCCTCCACTTTGGGACAAGTCTAGTGTTCATTCCTAACAAGTCCAACCCATTTTTGAATTTTTATTCAATTTATTTTTGCTCCAAAACTAATTCTGCCTTTTTATTTTGGACCTAGGGCTTTTCAAAGGAAGTACCTTTTTTAATTTGAGTTTTGACCCCAAACCAACTCCCCTGGCTAGTCCTTAGCACCCCCAACCAAGATCCATCTTGATCCACTCTGCCTCAGTTCAAATATTTCAAATTTTGCTCCCTCCAAGTTTGGACCAGATTCATCATTTTTGGTGAAATTCATATTTTTCTTTCCCCAAAAATTCTACCAAAAATCAGGCAGCCCCCAGGTGCACTGAGAGGCCATCCCACCAAATATAAGCTCAAGGAAAATTTTGCACATGCCAAAATCAATCCGTCGAACACCTGGCGTGCACTGTTCCTCGCAAGTTCAGATAAGTTCAGACAAAACAGTGCGCCGTCAGTGTCGTTTTCTTCAGAAGCGTGGCATCGATCTCACCAGTGCACACTTGGCGCCATGTGCACTTCCCCTCCTCCTTATCCAGAGCGCCGCACGCTCTCTTGGACGGGCGCAGGTGTCGGTGGCAGCGTGCCTCGCCGACGCCGGCAACCTCTGCGGTGGCCCGGCCACCCGTGGAGGCCGACAGGGCGCAGCTGCAGCTTTCGGCGCCGTCCGGCGCTGCCCAAACCACCCAAGGCCTCCGCGTGGCCGTCTGCTCCCCTGCACGCACCGCAGCACCGTTGCCGTGGCCTAGCGAGCACAGGGCACGCTCTCTGCCGCCGACGGGCCCGCGGAGCGCCGTTCCGTCGAAACCGAAGAGCAAGTATATTCCAACCAAGTTTAGCGTTTGAGTGGAACCAGTAGACCTCCACGTAGCTGTCCGAACACCTAATTGGCCCGTTAAACCTCTGCACCACCGTAGCCGTCACCGGAGTTATCCCGTTCTCGGGCACTGCCTCGGGCCGGCTATAAAAAGGGGCCCCGATCCGCCTCGGGCTCCACCTCAATTCGCTCCGGTGAGGCCGTCACTGCTCCCCAAACCACACCAGCACCCTCCTAGTGCACCCACACTCCTAACCCCCACCCCAATTTGAAGCTTGCAGCTCGGTTGGAAGAAAACCAACCTCGCCCGAAACGCCGTCCTCCGGAGTGAAGGCTGCCATCGACGTGGTGCTCGCCGACGACCAACACCACCACCCACCGACGCGGAAGAGCACACTGAACCCGTAGATACCGGAGGAGGTGACAGAACCACGAACCTCACCGAGCTCGACTCTGACTTCTCCGAACTAGCAAGCATGTTTGAACCTTTGATACGATGGATGTTTTGCATGTTTGCTAGAGTAGTTATTTCATGGCATGCTCATATGAACATCGGTAAAAATGTTATGTTACATGCAAGGCCATTACAAGTGAAGCTTCGAAACTTGACGTGTTCTCAAAGTGAATTTTCATAATCATGTGGTGACATGAGAGGTGGTAAGCTGGTATTGTTGAAGCATGCCAGTCTTATGCCAAACCATTCAACTCCGGTGTTAACGTGAATCAAGTCACGTTGCCATCCGTCCTTTTTCTCGTACTGCCACATGTTTTTTCAGAATATGGTTTAGTAAGTTGCAAACCTCTTTCCGCGTACACACCAAATAGAGAGGCCGTGATGATGGTTCCATGGCCCTGGATTAAAGCCAGTCATTCGGTCAGGGGGCATGGGTGTTTCCGGTTTGGACCGAGAAGGGGGCACCCCTTAGAGCGCGCGATATAAATTTGATCCCATGCTATTCGAGGTTGTGACCTCCCCGTCTTAGAGTTTTTGTTGAACGTTGCCTAGGGTGATTCCTGGCAGCGGAAAGCGGAAATGGTGTGTACTGGTTAGATGTGTTTCTTCCGAAACTCCATAGACGGAACTAGTCCTTGTGACTACTGAAGTCCGTCGGACGTGGTTAAATGGTACAAACTCTGAAGAGTCATAAATCATTCAAGTATCCTCATCCATGGTCAAGGATTGTGTTCGACTCGTCCTTGTCAGTCTCAGCGTCAGCCCCCGCAAAAAGACTTCCGGTGACAAACATGAGTGGTAAACTCGGCTGAATGATTATAGACACCGGAGGGGGCTAGGGTTAAACAGAGTCGGTTACAAGGGAGGAGATCTACAGATCCGAATTGCCAAGCTTGCCTTCCACGCCAAGGAGAGTCCCATCCAGACACGGGACGAAGTCTTCAATCTTGTATCTTCATAGTCCAACAGTCCGGCCAAAGGATATAGTCCGGTTATCCGAGGACCGCCTAATCCAGGACTCCCTCAGCCCCCCTCCTTGTCCAATTCAGACTAGAGGGGGAGGGGGCGCGCGGCCTGCCCTGGCCGCCCCTCCTCTTCTCCACTAAGGCCTAATAGGCCCATTACACTCCCCGGGGGTTCCGGTAACCCCCCGGTACTCCGGTATTTGTCCGAACTTGCCCGGAACCCTTCCGAAGTCCAAACATAGTCATCCAATATATCGATCTTTATGTCTCGACCATTTCGAGACTCCTCGTTATGTCTGTGATCATATCCGTGACTCAAAACTAATTTCGGTACATCAAAACGCATAAGCTCATATTACCGATCGTCACCGAACGTTAAGCATGCGGACCCTACGGGTTCGAGAACTATGTAGACATGACCAAGATACTTCTACAGTCAATAACCAATAGCAGAACCTGGATGCCCATATTGGCTCCCACATATTCTACGAAGATCTTTATCGGTCAAACCGCATAACAACATACGTTGTTCCCTTTGTCATCAGTATGTTACGTACCCGAGATTCGATCGTCGGTATCTCAATACCTAGTTCAATCTCGTTACCAACAAGTCTCTTTACTCGTTCCGTAATACATCATCCCGCAACTAACTCATTAGTTGCATTGCTTGCAAGCCTTATAGTGAATTAGTGATGTGCATTACCGAGAGGGCCCGGAGATACCTCTCCGATAATCGGAGTGACAAATCCTAATCTTGATCTATGCCAACTCAACAAACACCATCGGAGACACCTGTAGAGCATCTTTATAATCACCCAGTTACGTTGTGACGTTTGGTAGCACACAAAGTGTTCTTCCGGTATTCGGGAGTTGCATGATCTCATAGTCATGGGAACATGTATAAGTCATGAAGAAAGCAATAACAACATACTAAACGATCAAGTGCTAAGCTAACGGAATGGGTCAAGTCAACCACATCATTCTCTAATGATGTGATCCCATCAATCAAATGACAACTCATGTCCATGGCTAGGAAACTTAACCATCTTTGATTCAACGAGCTAGTCAAGTAGAGGCATACTACTGACACTCTGTTTGTCTATGTATTCACACATGTACTAAGTTTTTGGTTAATACAAATGTAGCATGAATAATAAACATTTATCATGATATAAAGAAATAAATAATAATTTTATTATTGCCTCTAGGGCATATTTCCTTCACTAACAGCAGGCGTCAGGAAGATTTCTCTGGCCTTTACACTCGATTTCCTATCAATCCTAGGATTTTCCTTTGCGTCGATGCTAAAAGTCGCCCGGCGCTAGGGGGAGATTTGCATGCACGAGTACAGGAAGAATCGGGGCAAAGCGCCTGTCAAATAGCTGCTTGCGTTGGGCCCGGAGCCGGAGGGCTAACAAATTTGTTAACTTAAAAGTTTTGATTTATATTTTTTAAGCGCCTGCCGAAGCGCTTTGCGTTGTACATGCCCTAACAATTACTCTGATGCGATTGATGTTTAATGGATCCCAAGTTCCCACTCAAAAAAATGAGGAGGAGATATCTATTGAGTGGTTGCTCCTCCACAGATAGGCAGAATTACAGAGACGAGGCCAGTTTACTGGATATACCTCGACGGTCAATAAAATCAGTACTACGAGGGTGGTATTGATTTTGCCACGACCACTTAGATGCAGTTGATTGGATGATATTTGGGTATTGGCAAAATCAACTGCATCTAAGTGTAATTTTAAGAAGTGTTAGTTCAATTTTAAGAAGTATTAATTTCAAAAAATGCAGTTGATTGGATGATATTTTTAAATGTAAAATGCTTGAAGCCTTTTTAAAATGACTCGGTATATTTTTACGAATATATGAACATGATTTCAAAACTGAACTAACACTTCTTAAAATTACACGAATAATTTTTGAAATGTGTGAACATTTTTTGACTTGCATGAATATTTAAAGACACATAAACACTTTTAAAAATTGCCCAAATTTTTTTTTAGGTACATGAACATTTTTTAAAAAAAGTAAAAAATCTCCTTTTTGTAAATGAACATTTTCCAAAATACAAGCACTTTTTTATTCCATGTAAAACAAATTCCAAAATACATGACCTTTGTGGAAGCAGACTGCGCTGTTCAGCTCTGATCTGTTCAAAAATAAATAAAAAATCTTGCGACCTTGTGCAAGATTTCTGTTTTATTCCGTTCGGTTGCCCTCTAGTTTCCTTGCCAACTAATCGCTTCTGCACTGCAAACTCTTCTGAGCATTCGGTCTGCTAGGAATATACTACATCTACAAATGTTTTTGTTGCACATAACCAACAAACAGGATATCAACTCTTAAACGCCTTGAGAGTTCTGTCAAAAAATAACTTCGTTTTCTGTTATACAATTGAAACTGTAAACTCAAGCGCTCAACAGCAGTATTCGTGCCGCCAACGATGAAGTAGTGGCCCGAGCAAGCTTAAGGAAGCAACCATTACGGAGCATCATTGTTCAAACAGCTTCTGAATTTGAGAACCGTAATGCCAACACCAACATGTTCTGTCAGGGGAACAGAAACACAACAAGTGCTGGATTTTCCTGAACCCATGCCTTAGAAGTTAGAACTGAGGCGGCGATACTCTGAAGAGGTGGACAGGAAGGCGGGTTCTACGGGTATCTCTCTACCATGGATCGACATCCGCGTACCGCAGTGCCGCGTGGGCTGGATTAGCAGAAAAATAGTTAAGTCGTTAGGCATCATGTGTCACAGGTACTGCAACAAGTTTAAGTAAGAAGATAAAAAAGAAAGCTGGTGTACAAAACCTCAAAACAAATGTAATGTGCTGTGGGTTTTGACAGAAATCTAGAAAATAGGCAGTATTACAATAGGCTAGAAAATAGAAATCTATGTGAAGCTGAACTAGGCAGACTGATCTGATTTGGGTTTTCAAGGTGGAAAGTCTTCCACTAGTGGCATATCTTATTAAATTGAAGAACTGAAGCATCTGAATCAAAGAACAGTAGCATGAAAACTAACAGTTTCCAGGTTCAAGTTCCAAAGTTCAGACTATTTCCATGTCCTAAGTCCTAACTGAAACAGATTATGAAAAGTTTCAGACGACACCAGTTTCAGTAAACTGTTTTTCAGACTACTGCAAATATCCGGAAAAGTTCCAGACGAGTAGGAAGTTGAGGGCCACTCACCAGGTGACCCGGCCATGACGACGGCGATGTGGAGGGCCTGCTGGTCGCGGGGCAGGTCGACAACGAGCGGAAAAAATCAGCCATCACGTGTGCGGAGGCACATGACGAGCTGGGAGACGTCCACCATTGTTGGGAGGGCTCCCAGCAGCCGCCAAGCCAGCTCGTCCCTCAGGCGGAACACGGACCTCCCCCTAAACAAGAGCGCGTCGTGGTTGACGAGGCCCCCCTCCACGTTCGGCCACATGTACGTGATCACCCGCCACGGCAACTCGTCGTGGTTGAAGGCAATGGGCAGCTGAGTCGCAAAGAACCATCGATCAGGAGATCAAATATGAATCTGAAGACCAGGCGCTCTTGAGAAAGGCCCGCTCTAGGGTTCCTCCCTCCCCCGGCCGCCGCCGGCCTTCCTAGGCCCCGCCGCACCCCCCCTTCCTACCCCCCCCCCCCCCCCGATTCCGCTCCGTGCCGCGCGAGCCCCGCCCCTCCTTCGGCCACCCCCGTTTCTCCTTCCCTCCTTGCCGCCGCCGACGGGCCTGCCTGTCCCCGCGCGCGCTGCTCCCTGCCCGGGGCATGGGGGCGGCGACGGTGCTCCTCGGCTTGATGACGACCCGGCATCCCGGCTGCGGTGGCCGGCGGCACGCACGGTGGTGGTGCGGCTCCTTGGCGGCGAGACGGCGTGGTGGCGCGCCCCCGGCCCAGATCGGGGCCCGCAGGCCCCATCTGGGTCCTTGCTGGCCGGCCCCCGGCGTGACTTCGTCTTCGTCTATGTGGTGAGGAGGAGGAGCAGCTCGGACGGGGGGCAGTGACGCCGACGACGTGCCAGCTGCGGCGCGGAGGCGGGAGCTATCCGGGCCTCTGAAGGCCCGGCCGGGCTTGTGGGGCAACGGGTCCGGTAGGCTCCTGCTTTGGCGTTCGGTCGGCTACCATCGTGGACGGTGGAGGTGGGGCCCTCCAGTATGCTGACGGTGTTGCTGTCCTAGTCCCGGCACCCCTTCTTCGTTGTGCAGGCCATCTTCGCGGTGCCGTGGTGAGACAGCGTGTGAAGCTTCGTGTCCGTGTTGGCACAGGGTGGTGGTCGGTTTGGTGGCGAGCTCCGGAGTGCCTGAGGTGGAGGATGGGATCGGGAGAAAACCCTGTTGGCTTGGCCGACACCGACACGGTGGTGCGTGAGGGTACCACCAGACCTTCCTGGAGGGTGTCGGGGCTACCCTTCCTTTCTCCTCACCGCGTACCGGGGGAAACCCTTGGCAGCAGCGTCGTCATCGTCGCGTCCCTTCTTGGAGGTGTTGATGGGTACCGGCGCTTCGGAGTCTCAGAGCTTGGGGGCGATTTCCAGTGGACGCAGCGGTCGCGAGACTTCCTCATTTTTGTCGATCCGTCGTTATCGGCATTTGTTTCTTTTCTTTTTTTCTCTTTCTTTCCTTTTGGGCGTTTTTGTGCTGCTTCCGCCCCAGCACCTATCGTTGGTTGCATTGGATGGTTGCTTTGTAATTAAAAGCGGGGTGAAACCCTTTTTCGTAAATACGAATTTGAACCAAGAATTGCTCCCAAGCGGTTTGCGACCTCTGCGGTCATATTCCGATGCATGTTAACAACATCCAAGAACCCAATTCGGGAAGAATCAAGAAGCGGGCATGGCGGACTCACTCTAGTCAGACGTGGAAGTGGAAGGCGAGACATGCTCCGCCTGGCGGGGATGGGCTCGACGACATCTGATTGTAAGAACATGGTGGATGACATTAAGCAGGGATCGGCGGCGAATCATGCAGCTATTATACATGAAATCATAGAATGATCAAAGGCTTTTGCTGCTTGTAATATTACCCACGAGTTTAGGAGCTCGAATTTCGAGGCTCACAATCTCGCTAGGCATGCACTTTCGCTCTGGTTTGGCCGCCGTGTATGGTTAGGCCATCCCGGGGATTTGAATTTTATTCCTGTAAACTTTGTGACAATTTAAATAAAGCCTGGTGAGTTTGTCTAAAAAAAGTAAAAGATTCTCGAAAAAATAAGCTACAGTAAAATATACTTTAAGATTCATGTGGATGCTGGAGTTCTGGCTGGTAGGGGAGGATCAGCAGTGGTAGTATGTAGGGATAGAGTTGGCAACTATCTTGGGAGTTCGGCCCATGTCATCGAGGGTGTGTGTGACACAGCCACTTTGGAAGCCATTGCATGTCGAGAGACCCTATCTCGTACAAGTCCCTTCATCTTCTGAATTTTGTAATTGCTTCGGACTGCAAACAAGTAATCTCAGATATATCAAAGCACTAGTAGAAAAAGGGTCAAATGTGAAGCACAATAGTGCCGATTTGAATTTGAGCTGGCACTAATGTGTACATTAGTGCCGGTTCGTGGCGGCGATCAATAGTATCGGTTCGTGGCGAACCTTTAGTACCGGTTCATGCCACGAACCGGTACTAAAGAGGCTGTTTCAGCCTGCGGTCAGGCTATGGCCCCATCATCACCATTTAGTGCCGGTTCGTATCACGAACCAGTACTAATGAGGTTATGGCAAGTTGTTTTTAGTCCCACCTCGCTTCCCTAACAAGCCTTTTCCCACCTTAAATATGTTACTTCCCAAACTATCACAAGCACTTGGTCTTCATTGAACTCTACGTGTAGAACTTGTGGCCGCAATATGAGTCTTCATCGGTTTATAAATCGTTGAGGACTCATATTGACAATTCAGATTGTACACAAAAAGATCATTGATGATCAAAGTATTTTTAATGTATAAGATCATATTGACAATTCAGACTGTAAAGAAATATAAGATCATGATCTAAATGCTCTTATATTTTTCGCGTTCAGTATGCACCATTCAAAGCGACGCCATCAACTTTCAACCGTTTATGCCTTCATTTGCTATTTTTCATGCATTTAATGATTTCGTTTTGAGAACTAAATGACCTGGAAATTGAAAAGCACTACAAATGAACTCTAAAAAAGTTGAAACTTGGCATGGTATCATCATTTCACCCACATACCATGTTCAAAAAAGTAGAGAGGGTTACGGCAAAAACTGGATGCACTTCGTTTACAAACGGGACAATCTTTTTTGAAGTATTCGGGTTTCTAACGAAATTAAACTCATCTGTTACAAAGGCATTTTATTTTTTAAAACTTATTACAACTCCAGACTTTTTGTGCATCCAGTATGCACCATTCAACTGCTAGGCGGGAGGAGCTCTTTAGTACCGGTTCCAACTGCTAGGCGGGAGGAGCTCTTTAGTACCGGTTCGTGGCGAACCTTTAGCACCGGTTCGTGCCATGGACTGGTACTAATGAGGTTGTGTCAGGTAAGGCTGGGGCCCCATGAGCACCTTTAGTACCGGTTCATGGAATGAACCAGTACTACAGTTTCTTAGTAACCTGTTTTTTAGTCCCACCTCGCGAAGAGAGAGGGACTAGGAGCGGTTTATAAGCCCTGAGTGCAGAGATGATGAAGAAGAGGCTCAATGCTCACGTTGCTTAGCTTCAAGCCTTGAGGAATATGGTAGACTGCACGAAGCTATGTGCAGTGCAGTTTACACTATTCCAAAAGGCTTGAAGCTAATTAACGAGCATTGCACCTCTTTTTTATTTTTAATAACTTATTACAACTCCGGACTTCTTCTGTTATGGCAAAAACTAGTTGCACTTCGGCATTTCATTTTTTTAAACTTTGGTTATAACTCCAGACTTTCACCATCAAGTTTTAACCATCAACTTGGCATGGTATATAAAAATAAATGAATAGAAAAAATAAATAAAGCAGAAAAGAAAAAATAGCAGAAAAGAAAAAAAACTATAGCAGAAAAGAAAAAACTATATAAAAAACTACTCAGAAATAAATAGAAGAAATAAATATTATATTTTCTATTTTTCATTCGTTTACTGATTTGTTTAGAGAGCCAAATGACCATGAAATTGAATATTATTATAAAATGAACTCTGAAAATGTTGAATTTTGGCAAACTAGATGAAAAACTACTCACAAATAAATAGAAGAAAATAAATATAACAAAAAAGAAAAAACTATATAAAAAACTACGCAGATATAAATAGAAGAAAATAAAGTAGAAAAGAAAAAACTATAAAAAAATTGGGGCGCTGCCCTGTGGGCCTGCTAGGCCACGGGCATGCAATTACACGCCCTAAAGGCCCAGCAGACTCACACGATAGCGCGCAGAAATTAGGTCCACAAACCTGCTATATAGAGGAGTTCGAAGAGGCAGCCGCGGCTGGGTTTATAAACCAGTGCGACTGCCCTTCGCCCGGCGAGGTGGGACAAAACTTTGTGCACCGCGGGGTGGCAGCGCAAGGCCTTTAGTACCGGTTGGTGGCTCCAACCGGTACTAAACGTCGTGCCTTTAGTACTGGTTGGTTGCCTGGCGAAAATTGGCCTTTAGTATCGGTTGGAGCCACCAACCGGTACTAAAGGCCCATCCTATATATATAGCACTTACGAAAATTTCAGTTACATCTCCCCACTTCGTCTCCAACCTCTCGCGAGACATCGCCGTGCGCCGCTCGATCCCGTCGTCGCCGCCCGTCGCCCGTCGTCCGTCGTCGTCGTCGCTGTCCCCGCCGCCGCACGTCGTCGTCATCTCCTCGCGCCGCCGTCCCGAACGCCGCCGCCGTCCGTCGTCGTCGCCGCGGCCCCGTACGTCTCTCTCTCGCAGCCGCGTCGCGCGCACCTGTATGTACGTCGCCGCCCCCGCCCCGTACGCCGGCGCCCCCGCTCGTACGTACGGGGCGGCGGCGTACGGGGCGGCACTGCAGTATATACACACACATACACACACCTACACACATACACACACATATATACACACACATACACACACACATATTTTTTTTACTTATTTTCTGTTTTCTGTTTTTTTAGAAAAGTTAATTAGATGATCGAATGTTAGATTAATGTCGAATGTTTGGTGCATTAGATAGAAAAGTTAAATATATATTAATGTCAATTCTTAAAGATGAATATAGCTATATATTAATTAGGTATATGAGATTTGAACAAGTTAAATAATTAATATAACTAGTTTATTTTTAGTAAGAAAATTGTCGAACTAGTTTAATTAGGTATATGAGATTTGAACTAGTTGAATAACTAATATAACTAGTTTATTTTTAGTAAGAAAAATTTAGGTATCTGAGATTTGATGATCTAATTAAAATATTATTTGTTAATGAGTTTTTCTGTTTATTTAATTTTTTTATATATTTTCAGTTTATATAAATGTTAGATTAATGCCGAATGTTAGATGAATTAGATAGAAAAGTTAAATATATAGTAATGTCAATTGTTAGAGATGAATATAGTTAGATATATTAATTTCAAATGTTAGATGAATATATATTTGAATTGGTAGATATTAATTAATGTTAGATTGTAATAAGTGGTTAATGTTTCACCTATATGAACATAGGAAATGTCATCTGACGACGAAAAAGATTTTATTATGTGCGAACACTGTGAAGACCAGCGTGGCCTGTGCGACAGAAATTTCCTTGTTGATGGTAGGCGCTTCAGCATCAAGCTGGATGAGACATTCGAAGCGGATACAGTAAGTCACAACGGCAATTATTATTTGAATGCAAAACTTATGCTTCATTTGCTTCAACTTATAATTTCAAAGCATGACTTATGGTTCATTTGCTTCAACTTATAATTTTAAATTTTCACTATTCTACTAGCGCATCCCCTACCATGTAAGATTTTTTGTCTTGGATAAGATAAGTTTTAGTGCTATAGATGATATGGAGGTAAAGAGAGTTTACTTGAAGACCGAGCATGGTTATACTTTCAACGTCAAATGATATAATGGAAACAAATACACCCATTTTGAATACAAAACTTGGCAAGCACTATGCAAGGCTTATGCATTTGAGCCTGATATGGTTATCACCTTTGATATTCGTCCAGAAGATGATATTGAAGGTAATATAGACATCTGGGTCGATGTGCAAACGCCTCCAGTTCTACCATTATGTGAGTTTTTCTCAACCATGCATGCATATGTTTATGTCTTTGATACAGTTTATTCAAAAATAGTTGACAACTAATTTGTATTGTCAGCTTATTTCTGTTCAAGTCAACATGTCCGACGCTTGGTAGACAGGACCTACTACTGCCCCGGGGCTCAACTAAACTGCGAGGAGATAAGTCATTATGTTTCATGGCTTGAGGATCTTCATACTGTCAAGACAAATTTTCTTCCTGAACTTAGAAATGTTAGTACTCAAAACGTGCGACCAATAGTGATCGTATTGAACTACGGTCACATCTATAATCAAAAGATGGTAAGATTTTTACTATTTGTCCTTAGTGCATCTTTTGCATACATTATTTTTTAAGCTAAACTTTCATTGCTAAGTATATTAATTACTATATGATGTTCTTCAACAGGGACTCCCGATGACAGTTGTGCCTTAATGGATCGAGACAAAAGGTCGCATGTCAATGGTTAGCTTACGACCAAGATTTCCTACATTGCACATGAGTGCATTCAGGATTTCTGAAAGCGAAGAATGCTTAATAGTGAAAGATTGGAGTAAAATTGTTAATGATCGCAGAGAAGTACTAGGGGGCAGCAAGGAGAAGCGCAACCCAAGATTAGGAGACAGATTCATCTGCATGCTCCAGTATGATGAATCAGGAGAGCTATATATGTTCTATGCTATTCTACCTGAGAGGGAGCAGCATGAGTGATTTAGCTAGTTCATGCTCTTAGTATACTTGTCCTCTCTCATGTCTGTATTGTCCTGAACTTAATTAATCTCAAATAGTGATTTGCTTGTGAACGCTTATAATATCATGACCATGTTGAACTCGATGATATCTTTGCTTCTGTTACAAGTGAATGTTTCTTCTTTAAGCTAGTTAGTGTTGGTGATGATTAGATAGCGGTAATGACTATGATGATTAAATTGTGGTAATTAATGATGACTACGATGATTTTATATATATATACTGTTGTTGGTGATGATATGATGCAAGAGTTTATTTATTTATTAATATGTGATGATGATGATGATGAGTTATTATATATATCATTTATGAAAGAAACCACAAATTAGTTTGAACTTGATGGATCCTAGCTAAGTGATCAAGTATATATATATATATGCCATATCCATATCCATATCAAGTATAACAACTCATTATAACATAAAACAATCCTAAATTAAATTGATAACACAAATTTAAGTGATTAGAGGGGTATATGGCTGCCCCCCGGAGCTGGCTCGTGCCACGTGGTTGCCCTTTAGCACCGGTTCGTGCTGAAGCGGTACTAAAGGGGGGGGGGATTTAGTGCCCACACTTTTGTGTCGGTTACGGAACCGACACTAAAGGGCCTTACGAACCGGTGCTATTGCTCGATTTTGCACTAGTGAAGGGTGCTCGAGGAAGATATGGTGCAATCATTACTAAGATCAACCTCAAAGTTTCCTCAAAAAAAAAGATCAACCTCAAAGTGTCGAATGTTCATTGTAATTTTCTGTTCGAAGGCCGTGCCGCCAATTTTGAGGCACATAGCTTAGCCAAGTACTCTCTTACTAGAGGTCCTGGTCACCACGTTTGGTATGGTCAGCCATATGAGCTACATTGTATCCCACTCCATGTGGATTTTGATGAATAAAGTTTGGTTTTACCTCTAAAAAAAGCTAAAAATCTCCTTCCGCTAAAAAAAGGCTAAAGATCCTTAAAAAATTATGCTAAAAAATGGTCTGCTTCTTAAAAAAGAATCATGTTTTTGCTAAAGGACTAACTATTTATGTTCGACGGATTATGGCAGTGACTACCTGTCATACCGACAATGATGTCATTGTGGTGCCAAGTTTGCCATGATGGCTTGTGGTCATGTTTCATCATGTAGTGTTCTTGGTTTTCTTCCTCATGAGCTCAATGACAAAGAAGCATTGTGACGACCTACCTTGCACAGAGAGGTTCCCAACATCTAGGTTTTCACCTTCTGGAGGTGGATGACCAATGCAAACTCTTCGAAACATTCAAAGTCGGTCAAACATGCAAATGTTTGATCTTCTACTCTATCAAACCCAAAAAGAAATGTCGAGGCACAAATTGAGAGTAGGGACTAAGAGATCGTGTCTTCTTAGAATGCTTACATGTTTTTTTATGTATTTCTAGTTGACAGAAACATGCATGGACTGATTTGTTTGCTAGTGCACACAGAGAGAAATAGTCCATGCAGAAGCGAAGAGAATGTTGCCTCCGGTGTCAAGTTCGAGAAACTTCACTAAAGAATATCTGTGTTGCAGAAAAGAATAAGCTGCATTTGTTGAAGACATGTAGGTGAGAAGATTGTTATGAAGGAGTTAACCCCTCGAAAATGTATTGCTGATGTGAAGCAATTGGTTCGGAGATTATGTTTGAAGAAAACTGACTGTAGCGAATGAAAGTCGAAGACAAAGTGAAGACGTAGTATTTATTTCTTTGTTCTTCTTTCGTTCATTTGAGTCATAAGACCTACGTACTATTAAGAGGGGTATAGGTTCTCGAAGCTTAGATCCGCTGTGATGCTTAGCCCAAAACCTACGCAAGACTGGGAGAAATCTCTTTATGCTTTGAAAGATTTCCTGCCAGCAGTAGATGTTGTTCTTCGTGTTGCAGTCTTCGTGCTGCAGGAGATATCTTTCGAATTGAGGAGTTAGCATTACTTGCTCCACAAGGAGTGTTACTGTTGTGCTCAATTTCCAACCGTCGGACTCGTGTCGTTCGGCCATTAGCTACTCCACATGTCCAATTTGGTTTTTTCCCTTCAGGGAAGGCTGCGGCTATAAATAGCCACCCCGCTCCAACATTGCCTGTTGGGTGCTCCGCTTAAGATTTCTAAGAAGATTGATTAAGCATCCCCTCTCCTAGTGATTTGAGTTTAAGATCCACCGAGAGAAAAATCAAGATCCAAAACTTAGACAGTGGTTGAGCATCACAGTAGTTCTGAGTTAAGAGTTCTTGTACCTATTACTCTTGAGAGTTGCGCACTCTCTAGACGGATAGGTGTCGGCTCGCTTGTTGAAGAGTCATTGTCTTCACCAAGCAAGATCTTCAGCAACCAAGAGTCAATGTGGTTCGCGAAGAGGTTTGTCGAAGGTTTTGAGATCGCCAACAAGTATCTACGATGAGTGAAATAAACTGGAGTCTAATCAAGAATCATGTTAAAAATATAAAAAATCCCCTTCCGCTAAAAAAGCTATGAAATCATTAAAAAGTTTATGCTAAAATATGTTCTACTTCTTAAAAAAGAATCATGTTTTTTTGCTAAAGGAACAAACACTCATTTCATTTGCCAATGATTTTTTGGTGAGATGTGTTTATCAGCTCCATACAAATCCCGGCATTGAGCCGTGGTGATGATGGACTGATGTCGCTTGAGGCTACGGCGGTATTTCCCCAAAGAGGAAGGGATAATGCATCATAGCAACGGTAGGTATTTCCCTCAGATATGAAACCAAGGTTATCGAACCAGTAGGAGAACCAAGCAACACAACGTAAACAGCCCCTGCACACAAATAGCAACACCTCGCAACTCGACGTGTTAAAGGGGTTGTCAATCCCTTTCGGGTAACGGCGCCAGAAACGGTGCATGGACGGGAGAAATTTGTGATAGATTGAATAAATAGATCGCAAATAAAATAAAGTGAAGCAAATTATTTTTGTATTTTTGGTTTAATAGATCTGAATAAAAGTGCAAATAAAATAGATCGCAAAGCAAATTTATGAGAAAGAAGACTCGGGGGCCGTAGATTTCACTAGTGGCTTCTCTAAAAAAAGATAGCAAATGGTGGGTAAACAAATTACTGTTGGGAAATTGATAGAACCTCAAATAATTATGACGATATCTAGGCAATGATCATTACATAGGCATCACGTCCAAGATTAGTAGACCGACTCCTGCCTGCATCTACTACTATTACTCCACACATCGACCGCTATCCAACATGCATCTAGTGTATTAAATTCATGGAGAAACGGAGTAATGTAATAAGAACGATGACATGATGTAGACAAGATCTATCTATGTAGAGATAGACCCCATTGTTTTATCCTTAGTAACAATGATGCATACATGTCGTTTCCCTTTCCGTCACTGGGATCAAGCACCGTAAGATCGAACCCACTACCGGGCACCTCTTCCCATTGCAAGATAAATAGATCAAGTTGGCCAAACAAAACCCAAATTTCAGCGAAGAAATACGAGGCCATAAGAGATCAAAGAAACTCAAATAACTTTCATGGATATAAAAAGATATGACTGATCATAAACTCAAAGTTCATCAGATCCCAACAAACACACCGCAAAAAGAGTTACATCATATGGATATCCAAGAGACCATTGTATTGAGAATTCAGTGAGAGAGAGAGAGAAAGCCATCTAGCTACTAACTACGGACCCGAAGGTCTACAAAGAACTACTCACGCATCATTGGAAAGGAACCAATGGAGGTGGTGAACCCCATCCGAGATGGTGTCTAGATTGGATCTGGTGGTTCTGGACTCTGCGGCAGCTGGATGAATATTTCGTTGACTCCCCTAGGGTTTCTGGAATATTGGGGTATTTATAGAGCAAAGAGGCGGTCCGGGGGGCACCCGAGGTGGGCACAACCCATCTGGGCGCGCCTGGGCCTCCTAGCGTGCCCTGGTGGGCTGTCCCCTCCTCGGTACTCCCCCCAAGTGCAACCAGGGCCCGTTGTGTGTTCCTTCAGGCCCATAAAAATTCTCCGTAAAGTTTCGGGGCATTTGGACTATGTCTAAAATTGATTTCCTGCGATGTAAAAAATGTGGAAAAGAATAACAACTGGCACTTGGCACTATGTCAATAGATTAGTACCAAAAAATGATAAAATGATTATTAAACATCCAAGATTGATAATAAAACACGGGACATTTACATTTGTGCCCCTAACTCGAACCCACTACTCAGATTTGCCCCTAATTTCGAAGCATGCTCAAATTTGCCCCTCTGCCGTCAAATGCACTTATAGATATGCCCTTCCGTGCCGTTACCGTCCAGTCAAAGGGCTTTGACCGTTTTTCGGACGTTTCTTTGACATTTTTGCCCTTGAAAAAAAATATTAAAAGACAAGAAAGAGAGAGCCCCCGCTTACCTTTTGGCCCAAGACGAACCAGCCTGCCTGGCCCACCGGCTGGTCATCTTCTTCCTCTGCCAGGTCGAGGGCGTGACCCGCACGCTCACCTGAAGCCACCTCCGGCTTGCGCCCAAGCTATTCCCCTCGCCATCGGCGCCGCAGGGACATCCACAGTACATGCCGTAGCTCTAGCGCTCTCTCCCGACCCCCGGTTCTCTCCTCCGAAACTGCCCGAGTGCGACCTCCCGCCGCCGTTCGCCATGCCCGTGACCAGCGACCTCCGAGAGACCTACCAGCTTCTCCATTGCAACCTCCGCGTTCTCAAGAGCTTCTTCTCCAACGATCACGACCTGAGATTCGTCGAGCCGAATGAATCAACACCGTCAACTATTGTGCACTCGCCGAACGCCGACCCCGATTTGTCGTGCTCCGACCTTCCCTAACATATCTAAAAGCACCAAAAGAACTATAGTGATCTCCTCTACCTAAGCCCTCTCCTACGTACCTTGATACCTTCCTCTAGCCGTCGCCCGACGAGCTCTAGCACCGTCGACCGCCATGGCGGAAGAGCACGTCATTGCAGAGCTTCCATGGCCGCACTTTTCTGCCTGGTGTGCTCCTGGATCCCTGTAGATGCTACCTACACCTTCAGATGGTCCGACCATGTTCTGCAACTTCGTCCGCGACATCATCATGCCACTGCTACCGCAAAACATCGATGGCGGTGACAACTCAGTCCACTCCGGTGAGCCCTGCAACATCCTAGTGAGGCCCGCAAGCAAGGGCTTAATCCTGGTGCCCCAAACTGCTGCTCCCATGGCCTCCAGCAAGCCATCATCGTAGAATTTGGTCACCGGCGGTTGGGCTCCGGCGAGCTAACAAGTCAACAGCGAGATTATGGCTAATTAATCTGTTCATTACCCTAGTGAGTATGACTTGTGGGCCCTCCTAATTAAACAAAATAATTCAGAAAATATTTGATAAACTAAAGACACGTGGCCCAGTTATATAGTTTGAATAATCCTTTACTTTTCTTTTTTTTTCATATTTCTAGTTTGGGCCCGCATGTAAGTATGTGACAGAAACAGGGTGAGAGAAAGTATTTTTTCCATTTTACCTTTTGCGAGTGGGTCCCACCAGTAAGTGACACACCAAGACAGGGGCAAAAATGTCAAAGAAACGTCCAGAAAACGGTGAAAGCCCTTTGACTCGACGGTAACGGCACGGAAGGGCATTTCTATAAGTGCATTTGACGGCAGAGGGGCAAATTTGAGCATGCTTTAAAATTAGTGGCAAATCTGAGTAGTGGGTTCGAGTTAGGGGCACAAATGTAAATGACCCATAAAACAACATGGAACAATAAAAAATTATAGATACGTTGGAGACATATCAGCATCCCCAACCTTAACTCCTGCTCGTCCTCGTGTAGGTAAGTGATAAAAATATAATTTTTTATGTGGAGTGTTGTTTATCATGTCATAACACATTCTTTTCTTTATAGCATGGACAATTGGACTTTTATGTGATTCAAAGCAATTATCTAGTTTTGACATAATAATTTAGATATTCAAGCATATCAACAAGAAACCATGTCTTTCAAAATATCAATGCCAAAATAAGTTATCTCTAGCCCATCATGCTCAATCATTGATCCATTCATGAAACAAACTCGAATATTAGCTACACCCAATACTTAAATACGATCATATTGCCTCCTAGTTGGTGCTTTTATGAGAGAATATGGAGACTCAAATTCAAAAATAAAAATTGCATAAAGTAAAAGAAAGGCCCTTCGCAGAGGGAAGTAGGGATTTGTAGAGGTGCCAGAGCTCAAAGCGAAAAATTAGAGATAAAACATTTTGGGAGGTGTATCCATCCCACCAAAGGAAACGACTTACAGTTCCCAACACTTTCCATGCTAGATATGCCATAGGCGGTTCCCAAATAGAAAATAAAGTTTATTCCTTTTTCCACCATTCTTTCACTTTCCATGGCTAGCCGTATCCACGATTGCCCTCCATGCCAACATTTTCCAAGGAATTTATTATTTGAAAACATAAATTAGATTCATTTTTGCATTTCGGGACTGGGCATCCCTAAAACCTTTGCCTTACACTCATTTAATGACAAGTGAATAAACACTCATCGTGAGAATAACACATCCAGCATGAAAAATATTAGCCACCCCTTACCGTTCCGCGAGCGAAACAAATAAACAAAAGAGAAGTTTATTTTGAAAATTAGGGATGGCACATGCAAATTTGCTTAGAACGGCAAAAGAATACCGCATATAGGTAGATATAGTGGACTCATGTGGCAAAACTGGTTTAAAGGATTTTTGATGCACAAGTAGAGATCATACTTGGTGCAATGTGAAGGCTTGCAAAAAGATTGAGAAGCGACCAACCAAGAAACGAATAATCTCATAAGCAAGAATTAAGCATAATTAACACCGAATAATGCACCACAAGTAGGATATAATTTTATTGCATGACTATTGACTTTCGTGCATGCATAGGGAATCACAAACCTTAACACCAATATTTTTACTAAAGCATAATTACTCATCAACATAACTCACATATCACATCACCATATCTCAAAACTATTACTAAGAATCAAGTTTATTTTGTCCAATGATCTTCATGAATTTTTTTTATTTATCCTTCTTGGATATCTATCACTTTGGGACTAATTTTCATATGTTGCTTTTCATAAGCTCAAACAAATATAAGTGAAGATCATGAGCATAAAAAAATTCTTTCTCTCAAAATAATTTAAGTGAAGCAAGAGAGAATTTCTTCAAAAAATTTACTAACTCTCAAATAAATCTAAGTGAAGCAAGAGAGCATAACTAAGCACACCATGCTCAAAAGATATAAGTGAACACTAGAGCAAGTCCTAGCTCATAAAAGATTTAAGTGAAGCACAAAGAGCAATTCTAACAAGTCATGATATAATTTTGGCTCTCTCAAATAGGTGTGTCCAGCAAGGATTGATGACTTAAAACACAAAATAAATCAAGCAAATACTCATATCATACAAGACGCACCAAGCAAAACACATAGCATGTGATGAATAAAAATATAGCTTCGAGTAAAATACCGATAGTTGTTGGAAGAAAGCGGGGATGCCAGTCGGGGGCATCCCCAAGCTTAGTTGGTTGCTCATTTTTGGATAACTAGCGGAGTGTCCCGCGCAATTGCGCGGCTAGAGTAGTCATTGTGTCGGCTCGTTGGTTATGCAATTTTGGAATTGTTTTTCTAATTCTCCATTGCATTAAGGTTATTAGGTCTCCATCACCTAAATCATCAAGTGGGACAATACTATGTGTTTGAATTTAGGAAAAACATTTTCAATTATATAGATAGAGGTATCCATGTCTACAAAAGTGAATGAGAGTGAATGAGATTGAAGAAACATTAGACAACTAATTACTATTTGTTTTGCGTGTGATATGTATTGTCTTTTTAATAAGAGCATCTTTACAAAAAAAACATATTTTACGTTTGTTTTCTGAGTTGGACATACTGTACATTTAATGTACATGGTTTAGTCCTAACAAAATCCGAAGCATAAGTCTTTCCTCCTTTTCTAGTGAACCAATATGTTAATATCTTGTGCTACCTAAACGAACATTACAGTTATTTACATCTATATTTGAGAAATGACTATTCATAATTGTCGGCAGATAAAGCCAGAACCTCGCCCCAATAGTGGAGATGCCATTGATCAAACTTTTTCAGCAGAACTAATTTATACCTTTTGCTGACACTTTTTTTACTTCTATATTTTTGAAAGAAACTATTTATCAATTTCCATACATAGAGGTTAACCTTTGCCTTAATGGTGGCGATCTAGTTGATCAACCTTTTCAAATAGAACTAATTTACATCTTTGAAATATTTTCTTGTAAACTAAAACATACCGAACAGCCATAGCTTTTCTAAAATAATTAGTTGGGTGACCCGTGCATCTGCACGCCATAGATTTCCATTCCTTTTGTTACGTTTATTCATGTATATTATATTAGACTTGATACACAGACACACCATTACATATTTTCATAATATTTGAACTGCTAATTTATATTCATTCGTTATTCCGAAAAGCATAATCTATACTATTTAGAATTATTATTTTTACTTCATTAGAGAACCAAATTAGTTAGCTTGTGTCAGTGTATTTCACTGCCAATAGTATTATTACTTATATTGTTTGACAGCATGTTTTACAATTAAGACATGTTTGAAAAATATATTGGTGTTTGCCTTTTAAGTTAGATTAGCATAACATATATACATTGTTAATTTCCGGACTCTATCACTTATATTTGTTTTTTATAGCAGTTCATGTCAATAATTACATGCCGGCAATTTGCCCATTTGCATCAAGTTTACATGTGGGTGCGGCTATGTCGGTGTACAAAAAGGGGGGTACACTTTTTGTACCCCTATAACTGTGCACGGGCAGTCTGAGCCACGGGCGCCACCACACTGAGCACGACAAGGGAGGTAAGCCAAGGTAAGGCCGAAGCTAAGGAGAAGCAGAACGACGCCAAGACCAAGACCACAAAGAGCAAAGGGGACGAAGCGGGCTCCCCGGGCAAGATCCTTGCCGGGAGGCCGTTTTTACAAACCCGGCAAGACCCTTGCCGTGGCAGCTAACCCCACACCTACGGAGCGGGTCACCCTTGAGTCCACTACCCCCATGGGGCAAGGATTCGGGAGGCATCCCCGTGGTGGAATGCAGATCTTTGTGAAGACATTCAAGATCAGATGCACACTTTTAGAAGATGATGATCCTTCGCGGGATCCCAGCCAAGGAAGACCACAAGGCCCCTGGCAAGAGCCTTGCCGGGGATGACAGTAGGTGCCACGGTAAGACCCTTGCCGGGACCCCGGCAAGACCCTTGCCGGGGCCGCGGCAAGGCCCTTGCCATGAACACCCGTGGGGCCACCATTAGGCCCACGCCAGTCGCACCTCCGCCACCGTTAGCATGCAGCTGCCGACCCAACCAGCTGGGCGGGCACCTGCGTGGCGGCATGCAAATCCTCGTGGAGACCCACCACTGCGCCACCTCAGCTGCCTGCTTGCCTACATGGCATCGCAGGCACCGCTGGCTAGGGCGCGTGTCGACGCAAGAGGGAGCGGCGACGGACGAGACGAGGCTCTCCCCCGCCCCCGATAAAGCAAGGACACCTAAGCCAGGTGCATTAAATGCACCTTGTCATGTAATGCGAGGGATAACTTCGCATCACTGTACCCTTTCCACCTCCTGTGTGCCACTGTGGCAACACCTTTCCTATAAAAGGAGGCCCGAGGCGACCAGGAGGAGGATTTGGCTTTTTGGAGCTCTGGATGCACCGTAGCTAGCTCAAGAATACAGATATACAATCCACCAAAGCAGGAGTAGGGTTTTACGCATCCTTGCGGCCTAAACCTGGGTAAAGGAACCGCGTGCTACCTGTTTGATCCGCTCTTTTCACAACCCCGCGCCCCGCGACCGTAGTAGGGATTCTTGTGATCCCATAGGTGTCGTTTCCACCGACATCTTTGGCGCGCCAGGTAGGGGGCGCAGTTGTGAGAATCGGCTTTAGCAGTTAGTTCGACGCTTCTTCATCGTCATGGCACCCAAGAAGAAGACGACGGTGGCGGTTGGCCCGTCGGAAGCTGGGCATCCCGTCCCGACGCGGGCGAGCAGCGGACCGGTCGCAGAAAGGACCCGAGGCGCTGTTCGTGAACACAAACATCATCCCAGCAGCCGGAGCTTGCGAGGCGGTGATGTTCGTGCGCCTGGTAACGGGCCGCACGCCGCCAAATCCAAAGACGGAGCCGAGCCCTCCGCAAGTGGCGCGGGGCCGTCCAGGATCGCTGCCGCCCCGCCCGAGGGCGGCGCGAGAGCCTCCAAGACTCCCACGCCGGCGCCGACGGCACGCTCCTCTCAAGCGGCGCGCGGCAAACGGCGTAATCACCCCGAAGACCCCGGGCGCCGCCGCGGGAAGAGCCCCGAGCGCCACTCCCGGGACGTAGAAGACCTGCCCGCTCGCAGGGGCGCTGGTGAAGATGGCATGCGACCGCGGGGTCGTGATAGAGCTCCTTCTGACATGGTCAGAAGTCGAAGCATGTCGCGATTTGTGCAGGTTTCGCTGCCACCGACGCCAGCAGAAGCCCTGGCGCGCACGCAGTTGCTCCGCGACTTTCCTCCCACTACGGGGAAACTCGACGAATGGAGAGCCACCATCCGAAGCCTTGTTGCGGTGGCCATTAAAGACGAGCCAAGTCCGGCGGAGCCCCCGGGTCGACGTACCGACGGAGTCCCGCACACCAGTGGAAGGAAAGCCGGCGGCTCTACGACCATGGTGCACTCGCCTCCTCCTCGCCCGGTACCACGGATGCCTGCCCGTCGCGACATTATGGGCGACGAAATCTCCATAGCGTCGTCCGACCCGCGGACCCACTGTGACCAGCGCCAGGTTCTTTGGGATCGGGAACATGAAGACGCTCGAACCACTATAGAGCGCCGGCGCGGAGCGCGCCACCAGTCAGACAGGCGAGCAGGGCCTGCTGTGAACCAACCGGCGCCGGAGAGCCCTAGAGACCTGCCTTACGAGGTAGGATGTCTGGCGTTTACCCGTGAGCTGCGGCAGTTCCAGTGGCCCACTCACCGCACCTTCAAACCCGACGTGGGCAAGAAGTATGGCGGCAGGACCCACCCGTCCGAGTTCCTCAGCATCTATACCATCGCAATGCAGGCTTCCGGAGCCCGTGACGATAAGGTGCTTGCGAATTACTTCCCGTTGGCTCTTAAACCCAACGCCATGTCATGGTTGGTGCACTTGCCGGTAGACTCCAATTCCTCCTGGTCGGATTTGTGCCATGAGTTCGTGGGTGCCTTCACTGGCGGTCGCCAAGCTCATGGCCAAGCGAGCGATCTGCACGTCATTCCCCAGAAGGGAGGCAAGAGTCTCCGCAAGTATATTCAGAGGTTCAGCCATATACAGTACAACATCCCTGATGTTCATCCTGCCGCCATCATCAGCGCGTTCCATCAGAACATGCGTAACAGCAAGATGCGCGAAGAGCTGGCAATGAACAAGGTGAAAGATGTGGCAGAACTCTATGTTCTTGCTGACAGGTGTGCCCGAGCTGAAGAGGGGAGGAAGTACCCCGGCGAAGATGCCGGCGTCGAAACTGACTCCTCAGATGAGGATACTGCCGCCCCGGCGAAGAAAGGCCGGCGCCGCAACAGGAAGCGCAAAGGGAAAGCAGTGCTTGCCGTCGAGGGATCTGATGACACCGGCTCCACCAAGAAAACCAAGGTAGACGACCCCGGCAAGGAAATTGCCGGATGTGTCGCTTGCCGGGCCTTGGCGGCTGCTGAGAAGTCAGGAAACTCTGACAAGCGATACTGCAAGATCCATCGCACCAGAGGCCATGCTCTCCAAGACTGCCGACAGGTTGAGCTCCTCGCTGAGAAGCAGAGGGCTGAATATGAGAGGCAGCACAAGGAGAAGGGCCAAGACGGTGCTGAAGGGTCCGGCAAGAAGCGTGACGGCCAGGCGGGCCGTCGCGTCAAGGATAAGCAACAGGAGATGCCTGCCCGGGGCCGTGACAGAAAGCCAGAAGACGACGATCACGAAGAGGACGACAAGTCCGGCGACCAAGAGTTTCAGAAAGCTACAGAGGCCATGTGCGTTGATGGCGGCGCCTCGCTGCATACTTCTCACCGCTGGCTTAAACAGTGGGCGCGAGAGATTACAGCGGCAGAGCCGTTGTTCGATGCCCAAAGGCCGCTGAAGTGGTCCAGCACACCTATCATCTTTGACACTGAGCTCACCCTGATCGCACTACTGCGGTCGGGTGCTTGCCATTGTTGGTTTCGCCAACAATACGCAACCTCAAGGTGACGAAGATGCTAGTCGATGGCGGGGCTGGTCTGAACTTGATCTCGCTTGCCGTGATCGAGAAGCTGCAGATTCCTGATGGAGACCTCGAAGAGACGGGCACGTTTCAGGGGGTCAACCCGGGAAGAAGCCAACCCAAGGGAAAGGTCACGCTGCCCGTGACCTTTGGAAGCAACCTGAACTACAGGACGGAGAGGATCATCTTTGATGTTGCCAAGATCCCCTTGCCCTACAACGGGATCCTTGGCCGCCCAACGCTGGCCAAGTTCATGGCGGTGTCACACTATGCCTACAACACCCTGAAGATGCCAGGCCCTGTGACGATCATCAACATCCCCTCCGATAAGAAAGACGTGCTGATTTGCACTGATCAACTATACCAGCAAGCAGTTGTAGCAGCTGCCGCCACCAGAGCACTTGATCCTGCTGCTGGGAATCCGGGAGGGAAGATGAAGAAGAAGGCCGGCGAGACCTCGGACACCCAATCCGGCAAGCGCTCCTCTTCGGAGTGTAGTGCTGCCGTCGAGGACGTGCCAGAGAGCTCCGCCGGCGGGAACAAGAAGCCCAGGGCCATTCCACCGGGAACCAGGAAGGTTTCTGTCAATGAGGACGGCACGGGAGGAGCTTTCACCATAAGCTCCACCCTTGACGACAAATAGGAAGACGCGCTCGTCACCTTCCTGCGGGCGAATGTCGATGTGTTTGCTAGGCAAGCTTCCGACATCCCCGGCGTTCCCAGGGAGGTGATTGAGCACCACCTTGCTGTCTGTCCTCATGCGCGGCCCGTCAAGCAGAAGGTCAGAAAGCAAGCTTTGGAACGACAAGAGTTTATCACAGAAGAAATCCGGAAACTGGAGGCAGCAGGTTTGGTAAGAGGAGTGCTCCATCCAACGTGGTTGGCCAATCCGATCGTAGTGCGCAAGGTGAATGGGAAGTGGAGGTTGTGTATTGATTACACAGATATCAATAAGGCTTATCCTAAAGACCCCTTCCCGTTGCCGCGCATCGACCAGATTGTTGACTCCACGGCTGGGTGCGATCTGTTGTCATTCCTTGATGCCTACTCCGGCTACTACCAGATCTTCATGACAAGAGAAGACAAAGAGAAAACAACATTCATGACCCCATGTGGTACATATTGTTTCATACGGATGCCTTTCGGGTTGAAGAGTGTTGGTTCGACGTTTGCAAGGGCGGTCCAGATTGGTTTTGAACCCCAGCTCCATAGAAACATGGAAGCTTATATGGATGACATAGTGGTCAAACCAAGGATAGGGCAACCCTCATCGTAGATTTGCAAGAAACATTTGCAAACCTGCGCAAGATCAACCTCAAGCTGAACACTGAGAAGTGCGTCTTTGGCGTCCCGTCCGGCAAGCTTCTCGGGTTCTTTGTGTCACAGCGTGGGATATAGGCCAATCTGGACAAGATCAAAGCTATAGAGCAGATTGAAGCACCCAAGCGAATCAAGGATGTGCGTCGGCTTGCTGGTTGTGTTGCCGCCATGGGAAGGTTCAATTCCAAGTCAGCGAGCGCGCCCTTCCCTTTTTCAATATCCTGAAAAAGGCGGGACCGATGGGGTGGACGCCAGAAGCCGAAGCAGCACTACAAGATTTGAAGAAGTACCTCTCCTCCGCGCCAATACTGGTTACGCCTAGGCCCCAGGAGCCGTTGCTGCAATACCTGGCGGCAATGAACCAGGTGGTCAGCGCCGCGCTGGTGGCGCAGAGAAAGGTTGACGCCGAGGTTATGGCAGCGACAGAGCCCGACACCACTAATGCAGAGACGACACGGCCAGTTGAAGTGTTGCCATGGAAGAAAATGATGCAGCACCCGGTCTACTTTGTTAGTTCCCTCCTACAGGGGGCTAGATCAAGGTACTCCGGCGTGCAGAAACTTCTCTTCGGCCTTCTTATGGCCTTGAGGAAGTTGCGTCATTACTTCTAGGCACACGAGATCACTATCGTCACTCGCCTCCCTCTGCAACGGATATTGCACAATTCGGATGCAATGGGAAGAATTGTGGAATGGGCACTGGAGCTGTCTAGTTTGGCCTCAAGTTTGAAAGTACTTCAACAATTCAGAGCCGAGTCCTGGCGGAGTTCATTGCAGAATGGACCGCAACGCCTGACGAAGGAGCCCAGGAGACTACTCTCCCAGGCAAGGAGGCAAGTTGCGATTGGGTCATGTACTTTGATGGAGCTTTCTCCTTACAAGGCGCCGGGGCTAGCGTACTGCTAGTCGCGCCCACCGGAGAGCACCTCAAGTACGTGGTCCAGATGCACTTCCACAGGGAGGCGTCAACCAACAACACGGCAGAGCCCGAGGGGCTGCTTGCCGGTCTCAGGATCGCGGCGGACCTCGGAATCAAGAAACTCATCATCAGGGGTGACTCGCAGCTTGTCGTCAAGCAAGTCAACAAGGATTACCAGAGCACGTTGATGAAGGCCTACGTTGACGAAGTGAGAAAGCTGGAAGAGCGTTTGGACGGTATACAGGCTGAACACGTTCCCCGAGCGGAGAACGACATCGCGGATTACCTGTCAAAACGCGCTGCCCTCAAGCTACCGGTGGAACCAGGTACCTTTGTGCTTCAGCTAACTCAGCCATCCGTTGATCCATCAACAGAGCAGAACAAGAGGAGGAAATCAGGGCCCGGCAAGTACTTTCCCGCCGGGCTTCCTGGAGCCGCCGGCAAGGATGTTGCCGGGAACACTGAGCCCGCCACGGGATGGCTAGCTCCGGCGCAGCGTCAAGCTCTTGCCGTCGAGACAGCCGCTCCTCTGGCGGAGGAAATGCCTTTAGTCCTCGCCGTCGAGCCCCAGGCTCCAGCGTGGGCCCAGCATACCGTGCGATTCCTCCAAACAGGGGAACTTCCTGAGGAGCAGGAAGAAGCGAAAAAAGTAGCCCGTCGCTCTGCCATGTACCAGTTCGTCGATGACGTCATGTACAGGAAGAGGCCAAACAGTGTGAAATTGAAGTGTATCCCTCGAGAGGAAGGACTGGAGCTGTTGGCGGAGATACACAGAGGCACATGTGGATCCCACATTGGGTCAAGGGCCCTTGCCGGCAAGGCCTTTCGGCAAGGCTTCTTCTGGCCCACCGCCCTCCAGGATGCGACGACACTAGTCACCAAGTGTGAAGCATGTCAGTTCCATTCGAAGAAGCTTCGTCAGCCAGCTCAAGCCCTTCAAACCATTCCTCTCTCCTGGCCCTTCTCGGTCTGGGGGCTCGACATACTGGGCCCTTTCCCCCGCGCTGTTGGGGGCTTTGAGTACTTGTACGTTGCAATCGACAAGTTCACAAAGTGGCCGGAGGTGGAGGCAGTGAGGAAGGTCACAGCTCAGTCAGCCGTCAAGTTCTTCAAGGGACTAGTGTGCCGTTTTGGCGTCCCCAACCGGGTCATCACCGACAATGGCACACAGTTCACAAGCCGCACCTTCATGCAATACACCGAAGACCTCGGCAGCAAAGTCTGTTTCGCTTCCGTTGCTCACCCGCGGAGCAATGGTCAAGCTGAGAGGGCAAATGCTGAAGTACTGCGAGGACTACGGACCAAGACCTTTGACAGGATGCACAAGAGCGGAAGGCGCTAGATTGATGAGTTGCCCGCGGTTCTTTGGTCGATCAGGACGACGCCAAATCGAGCCACCGGCCAGACACCCTTTGCCCTGGTATACGGGGCAGAAGCAGTTCTGCCCACTGAACTCATATACGGGTCACCTCGAGTGCTCGCTTATGATGAGCTTGAGCAAGAGCAACTTCGGCAAGATGACGCAATGCTCCTTGAGGAAGATTGTCTTCGGGCGGCTGTGAGAGCAGCACGCTACCAGCTAGCCTTGCGCCGCTACCATAGCCGCAAGGTCCATGCCCGAAGCCTTGAGGACGGCGACCTTGTTCTTCAGTGCGTTAATCGGCCAAGAATTCCAACAAGTTGACGCCAAAGTGGGAAGGCCCTTATCGGGTAATACGAGTCACCAGGCCCGCTGCAGTGCTCCTAGAGACCGAAGATGTCGTTCCGGTGAGTAACTCCTGGAACATTGAGCATCTTCGCAAGTTTTACCCGTAAGGCGCGGCTTGCCGGGCCCCCCGGCAAGCCACCTTTTGTACAAGCATTGCCGATGATGCATGTAACCCTTTGTACAAAGCCAGGCACAGACCCTGAGCATAAATAAATGAAGCGCTGGTGCCCCAAGTTATAGCATGCATGCTAGGTCGAGTCTCGTCCTTGGTTAGGGTTGATAGTGCTTAGCGGCAGCTAAACCGTAGCTTAGAGGTCGAGTGTGCGTCTCTTTGCCGTTCTCTTGTCTCCTTTGGTTCGCAGGGCTCGTAGATATCCTTGCCGGATCACCTGAGGATGAAAAAAGAGAAAAGGGACGGACCAGCATCTAGACCCCGGCAAGCCAGTATTGCCGGGGGCTGCAAGTACAAAGATTCACCCACGGCTAACCAGAGTTGCCGGGGGCTACAACTTGAGATAAGTTCTTCATCCCTTATCATAAATTCTTTTATGGACTGAGGTATGTGAAACCTCGTTTCTTCCTAAAGCCACCATGCTCCCCTAACTCTAGGCCCCAAGGCTCGTCCCTAGGGCCAGGTTTGGTCGTAGTCGTGGCAGCAAAAGGATGAAACGAGGAGCCTGAACCCGCCTCATCCCTGCCACCGCCGAAAGCGTGAGAAAGGTCGAGCAGCATGGGAAGATGGCAAGGCCTGCTGCAGGGCAAGGAAATGTTTATCTTAAAGATATCAAGGATTTACTCCTTGATGTGGGTTCTACCCGCAAACAAATGACCCGGCAAGCATCCCTTTTTCATTAAAAACATTCCACTCAGGTACAGTTCATAGAGAATGGAAAACATGAATGATGGGATTACAAGCTTTAAATTCAGCTAAGGCCCGAAGGCTTACAAACTAAAAAGAGATGAGGTGCCTGTAATCCCTTTCTTGTCCCTCTCCTCAGGAGGCAGGTCAAGGAGGCGAAAAGGGCAAAAGGGGTGCCTAGACGAGCTACGGGTGGCAGAAGACACCAAGAGAACATCTCGGTGGTCGTCCGAAGGCTGGATGGTGATGGCAGCGCCGGAGGCAGAGCTCGAAGATGAGGCGGCAGGACGTCAGCACGCGTCGAAGGCGTCGGTGCCCGCGTACTCCGAGTTGACGGCCTTGCCGCCCGCCCTCTTCCTCTTCTCCAGCCTCCCAATGCCAGCCGCCCAAGGAGACGACCCCGAGAAGTTCAGGGAGCCGGCGACACGGATGATGGGGTCGCCGGTGCCGCACGGGGCGGCGCTCGACACCTAGTCGGACCCGTCATCCTGCCGCATGCTACCCTCATCGTCGATGCCGCTGTCCTCCTCGTCACTCCCGCTCGAGGAGGAGTCTTCGCTATCAGAAGAGCTCTCCACGCAACACCTTGCGCGGGTCCCGAAGCATCCGAAGACCTTGACGGAGAGGAGGCCGCCCTCCATCAGCTTGAAAAGGAGAGTGAGCCCCTCCGTCAAGCGGTGGATACGAGCAAACGACTTCCATCCCCGACGAAGATACATCACGTGAGGGGCTGGGAAGTCAACGCGAACCCGCGTGTCGCTGATCCCGCAGCCCCTCATGTGCAGCCGCAGCGATTCCTGCGGATCCAGCTCCATCTCCCGCGCAAATGAAGTCGGGAGACGAAGGCGACGGCGAGGCGGCCGGCGCAGCCTGACAAAGAACTCGCATGGGTCATCTCCGACGTGGCCCTCCATGGGCAGGGGAACTGCTGGCGGAGGCGAAGCCGGCGCGCCGCCCCGTCCTCCTCTTCCCCAAGCACCTCGCCTCGCCCACGGCCTCGCCCTCTCCCCCTTCCCCTCGCGGCTGGCTCTGCCACCGCAGGTGCGGGAGGAGGAGGGACGCGTTGTCGAGCGGCGACCCTCGTCGCCACCGTCGAAGGACCAGGATTCCCTCTCTCCATGGCGGATGGAAGGGGAAGCAAAAGCTGAAGGAAGGAGGAGATAAAAGAATGCGGGACGCCACCCCCCCTCCCGCTCCTTATAAAGGAACGGGGTGGGGGCTCGGCCGCCCCACTCAGCCAATCAAGACGCGGAAGGCGCAGGGAACTGGGACCGACCCGCCGCCCCGGCCCGCGGCGGCCCGGTTTCCCGCCTCCATCGTTCGCCACCCCAAGCGCATGAAAGCCGCGTGGCGGGTGTGCAGAACCGAGGCGACGGGTGAGGCAACCCCTCCCCACCCCGTGATCGTGGGGAGTGGACGCCTTGAAGACCCCGCCTCGGCCCCGTTCAGTAATTGGGTCGCGCCTCCACACATCCCTCCGTTTATGGGGAAGGCGCGAACCGCCCCCCCTTTACTACGACGTGACGCATGCGCGCCGAGCTCAGCCCCACGCATGCCACCCACGTCACGCACGCCTCCCCACGCCGCGCCAGTGCGCAAAGGAACTTACCGCGGTAAAAACCGCCCCGCCTGCCCGCGCATCGTTTTTTGGGCCTAGCCCAACAACGCGTTGCGTTTATGTGTGGCCCAGGCCCGGGGGCTCCTGTCGATGTACAAAAAGGGGGGTACACTTTTTGTACCCCTATAACTGTGCACGGGCAGTCTGAGCCACGGGCGCCGCCACACTGAGCACGGCAAGGGAGGTAAGCCAAGGTAAGGCCGAAGCTAAGGAGAAGCAGAACGACGCCAAGACCAAGACCACAAAGAGCAAAGGGGACGAAGCGGGGGCCCCCGGCAAGATCCTTGCCGGGAGGTGGATTTTACAAACCCGGCAAGACCCTTGCCATGGCAGCTCACCCCACACCTACAGAGCGGGTCACCCTTGAATCCACTACCCCCATGGGGCAAGGATTCGGGAGGCATCCCCGTGGTGGAATGCAAATCTTTGTGAAGACATTCAAGATCAGATGCACACTTTTAGAAGATGAGGATCCTTGGCGGGATCCCAGCCAACGAAGACCACAAGGCCCCCGGCAAGAGCCTTGTCGGGGATGACAGCAGGCGCCACGGCAAGACCCTTGCCGGGACCCCGGCAAGACCCTTGTCGGGGCCGCGACAAGGCCCTTGCCATGAACACCCATGGGGCCACCATCAGGATCACGCCAGTCGCACCTCCGCCACCGTTCGCATGCAGCTGCCGACCCAACCAGCTGGGCGGGCACCTGCGTGGCGGCATGCAAATCCTTGTGGAGACCCACCACTGCGCCACCTCAGCTGCCTGCCTGCCTACATGGCATCGCAGGCACCGCTGGCCACGCCGCGTGTCGACGCGAGAGGGAGCGGCGACGGACGAGACGAGGCTCTCCCCCGCCCCCGATAAAGCAAGGACACCTAAGCAAGGTGCATTAAATGCACCTTGTCATGTAATGCGAGGGATAACTTCGAATCACTGTACCCTTTCCACCTCCTGTGTGCCACTGTGGCAACCCCTTTCCTATAAAAGGAGGCTCGAGACGAACAGGAGGAGGATTCGGCTTTTTGGAGCTCTGGACGCACCGTAGCTAGCTCAAGAACACAGATATACAATCCACCAAAGTAGGAGTAGGGTTTTACGCATCCTTGCGGCCCGACCCTGGGTAAAGGAACCGCGTGCTACCTGTTTGATCTGCTCTTTTCACAACCCCGCACCCCGCGACCGTAGTAGTGATTCTTGTGATCCCATAGGTGTCGTTTCCACCGACAGGCTAGTTTTTTCTATTCCACCACTTGACCGGTTCTGCAAACTACACCACGCTCGACAACAATATTTTCTATGCTCACTCATCAGGCTCGCGTCTTTGTTTTGATAAATATACCATCATTGTGCTTGCTCTTGCTTGTTACTCTTCCTAGTATTTAGCTAGCAGGCTATGATTATCCTCCCTCAACTCCTGAAGGATACATCTCAGTGTTAGTTGTCACTATGGGACAACTCTATAGTTGTTGTCATGGGCCGCATAGTAAAAAAAATTGCTAAATTTTGTCTTCTTTAAATGATGCATTTCGTCCAGACTATAAGTTGTATGATGTATCATCATCTCACTCAAAATAATAGAACGGTGTATTTTCCCTAAACAATAGCATGCATGCCTGGTATGCATCTCATTTTTTTCTCAGCCAAAATTATAAGTTGTTCATATGTAGAAAAAATGTATATAAAAATAAAGACGTAGCTCATACTCCCTCCGTCCGAAAATACTTGTCATTGAAATTGATGTATCTAGATGTATTTTAGTTCTACATACATCCATTTTCATCCATTTTGATGACAAGTATTTCCGGATGGAGGGAGTACAAATTTGCAACTGCCCTACTAAGGAGGGTCACAGAAATCTAAAATTGCACGTGTGTCCGTTTTTTTTAGTTGGCACGTCTGTTCTTGTTGTACATGATTTCTTACATTTACTTTGTTTCTTTCTTGGGGTAATTAGTTTCCTTTTTTTTGGAGTCCACGGCTTACACATCTTGTTTATAGCAAGAAAAACATGGAATTAATTTTTTGTAGGTTGAAATACAGACTTTTTTTTAACAGCTGATGAAATATATGGACTTTAGGATCCGTCTGGCGTCAAAAAAAGAATCTGTTTGGCGCTCTCCTTTTTTCCGGGTGAATCTGTTTAGTGCTATGAATGTGGACTAAAAAAACGGTTCGGTCTCATAAAAAAACTGCCGGCTATGTCCTTGTGTCCAGGAAAGTTACTTTTTCTTTTCAAAATATTATACACGTGACAGGTTGTAGCAACTGCACCTTAAATTAATATAGTATACGTGACTTTGAATATGTCCTTCTCATGCACGCATGCACTTTTCCTTCGTAGATACAATGACCATGGCAGTTTTTTTTTTGAGTGGACCGTGGCAGATTTTGCATGTGCATATATGTTTGTACACAATATTTGTATGTAACGTTATATCTTTAAATCTTGGTCGTTTATATCCAAATCTTTACGGTCGAGATAATTATAAATGTGTGGATGAACGTGATGGCTTGTTTGACTCTTATTTTAATTATATAATAGATAGCTTGCGATGTCGGGGCATCCCCAAGCTTATGCTCTTCCATCCTTCTTTCATCCATTGTAAGATAACCCAAAACTTGAAAACTTTAATCACACAAAACTCAACAAAACCTTCGTGAGATCCGTTAGAATAAGAAAGCAAACCACTACTGTAAGTGTTGTATCAACCCAATTCTTATTTTGTTTTTTGTATTATATCTACTGTATTCCAACTTTTCTATGGCAAAAGCTCATCAAAGAAAACCATAGAGCCATCAAAATAAGCACACAACACAAAGAAAACAGAATCTGACAAAACAGAATAGTTTGTAGCAATCTGACACTTTCGAATACTTCTATAACTCCAAAAATTCTGAAATATTAGGACGACCAGGGTAATTTATATATTGATCTACCGCAAAAATAATTGGTATTTTATCACGTTATGGTGATTTTTGAACAATTGTTTTCATGACTGCACAAGTTTCTGTTTTTCAGCAAGATCAAACAACTATCACCCAAGAAGATCCTAAAGGCTTTACTTGGCACAAACACTAATTAAAACACAAAAAACACAATCATACTAGAGGCATAATTGTGCAAACACACAAGAACAGCAAGCAAAAAGCAAAAATAAATTTTATTCATTGGGTTGCCTCCCAACAAGCGCTTTAGTTTCATGCCCCTAGCTACGCATAATAGTTCAATGATGCTCACAAGAAAGAGAGTAATTGGAGCACAAAGAGAGCACCATCAAACATGTGAAAAACACATTTAAGTCTAACATACTTCCTATGCATAGGAATTTTATAAGCAAACAAATTATCAAAACAAGCAAAGACTAGCATATGCAAGGAAGAAGAATAAAACATAGACAATCTCAACATGACGAGAGGTAATTTAGTGGCATCAAAATTTCTACAACCATATTTCCCTCTCTCATAATAATTATATGTGGGATCACATTCAAATTCGACAATATAGCTATCACATAACATATTTCTATATGATACACATGCATGCAGCGTTGACACTCTTCCAAAATAGTGGGATTATTATTACCTGGAGTTGGCACTCTTCCAAACCTACTTTCAATATTATCGGAAACATATTCATCATGAGGCTTAAATAAATTTTCAAAATCATAATAAGAATCACCCCAATCATGATCATTGCAGTAAGTAGTGGACATATCAAAATTAGCATCCCCAAGCTTGGGGTTTTGCATATTATTAGCGCAATTGACATTAATAGAATTTATAGTAAAATCATTGCAATCATGCTTTTCATTCAAGGAGCTATCATGAATCACTTCATAAATTTCTTCATCACAATTTTCAGATTCACAAATCTCAAGCAAAACATCATAAAGATAATCAAGTGCACTCAACTCACTAGAAATTGGTTCAACATAATCGGATCTTTTGAAAATATTAGCAAGTGGATGAGGATCCATATCAATATATTTCTAGCAAGCAAATCAAGCAAATAGAAGGCACATGGCAACACAAGCAAACATGAGATCTGACGTGAAAAGGGCAAACGAAAAAGAGGGCGAATAAAACGGCAAATTTTTGTGAAGTGGGGGAGAGGAAAACGAGAGGCAAATGGCAAATAATGTAAATTGCAAGGGGATGAGATTTGTGATTAGGAACCTGGTATATGTTGAAGATCCTCCCCCGCAACGGCGCCAGAAATTCCTTTTGATGTCGCTTGAAGCTACATCGGTATTTCCCCATCCGAGAACCAAGGTTATCGAACCAGTAGGAGAACCAAGCAACACAACGTAAACAACCCCTGCACACAAATAGCAACACCTCGCAAACCGACATGTTAAAGGTGTTAAAACGGTGCGTGGACGGGAGAAAGTTGTGATAGATTGAATAAATAGATCGCAAATAAAATAAAGTGCAACAAAGTATTTTTGTATTTTTTGTTTAATAGATCTGAATAAAAAGTGCAAATAAAATAGATCGCAAAGCAAATTTATGAGAAAGAAGACCTGGGGGCGTAGATTTCACTAGTGGCTTCTCTCGAAAAGGATAGCAAACGGTGAGTAACCAAATTACTGTTGGGCAATTGATAGAACCTCAAATAATTATGACGATATCCAGGCAATGATCATTACATAGGAATCACATCCAAGATTAGTAGACCGACTCCTGCCTGCATCTACTACTATTACTCCACACATCGACCGCTATCCAGCATGCATCTAGTGTATTAAGTTCATGGAGAAACGGAGTAATGCAATAAGAACGATGACATGATGTAGACAAGATCTATCTATGTAGAGATAGACTCCATCGTTTTATCCTTAGTATCAACGATACATACGTGTCGTTTCCCTTTCTATCACTGGGATCAAGCACGTAAGATCGAACCCACTACCGGGCACCTCTTCCCATTGCAAGATAAATAGATCAAGCTGGCCAAACAAAACCCAAATATCGGAGAAGAAATACGAGGCTATAAGAGATCATTCATATAAGAGATCAAAGAAACTCAAATAACTTTAATGGATATAAAAAGATATGACTGATCATAAACTCAAAGTTCATCAGTTCCCAACAAACCCACCGCAAAAAGAGTTACATCATATGGATCTCCAAGAGACCATTGTATTGAGAATTTAGCGAGAGAGAGAGAGAGAGAAAGCCATCTAGCTACTAACTACGGACCCAAAGGTCTACAAAGAACTACTCACGCATCATCGGAGAGGCACCAATGGAGTTGGTGAACCCCATCCGAGATGGTGTCTAGATTGGATCTGGTAGTTCTAGACTCTGCGGCGGCTGGATAAATATTTCGTTGACTCCCCTAGGGTTTCTGGAATATTGGGGTATTTATAGAGCAAAGAGGCGGTCCGGGGGGCACCCAAGGTGGGCACAACCCACCAGGGTGCACCTGGGCCTCCTGGCGCGCCCTGGTGGGTTGTCCCCTCCTTGGGACTCCCCCCAGGTGCAACCAGGGCCCTGATGTCTGCTATGCAACCTTCTTCTTGTAGACGTTGTTGGGCCTCCAAGTGCAGAGGTTTGTAGGACAGTAGCAAATTTCCCTCAAGTGGATGACCTAAGGTTTATCAATCCATGGGAGGCGTAGGATGAAGATGGTCTCTCTCAAACAACCCTGCAACCAAATAACAAAGAGTCTGTTGTGTCCCCAACACAGCCAATACAATGGTAAATTGTATAGGTGCACTAGTTCGGCGAAGAGATGGTGATACATGTGCAATATGGATGGTAGATATAGGTTTTTGTAATCTGAAAATATAAAAACAGCAAGGTACCAAGCGATAAAAGTGAGCGTAAACAGTATTGCAATGCTAGGAAACAAGGCCTAGGGTTCATACTTTCACTAGTGCAAGTTCTCTCAACAATAATAACATAATTGGATCATATAACTATCCCTCAACATGCAACAAAGAGTCACTCCAAAGTCGCTAATAGCAGAGAACAAAGGAAGAGATTATTGTAGGGTACGGAACCACCTCAAAGTTATTCTTTCGGATCGATTTATCATAGAGTTCGTACTAGAATAACACCTTAAAACACAAATCAACCAAAACCCTAATGTCACCTAGATACTCCAATGTCACGTATCCGTGGGTATGATTATACGATATGCATCAAGCAATCTCAGATTCATCTATTCAACCAACACATAGAACTTCAAAGAGTGCCCCAAAGTTTCTACCGGAGAATCAAGATGAAAACGTGTGCCAACCCCTATGCATAAGTTCACGAGCGGAACCCGCAAGTTGATCACCAAAACATACATCAAGTGGATCACGTGAATATCCCATTGTCACCACAGATAAGCACATGCAAGACATACATAAAGTGTTCTCAAATCCTTAAAGACTCAATCTAATAAGATCACTTCAAAGGGAAAACTCAATCCATTACAAGAGAGTAGAGGGGGAGAAACATCATAAGATCCAACTATAATAGCAAAGCTCGCGATACATCAAGATTGTACCATCTCAAGAACACGAGAGAGAGAGAGAGAGATCAAACACATAGCTACTGGTACATACCCTCAACCCTGAGGGTGAACTACTCCCTCCTCGTCATGGAGAGCGCCGGGATGATGAAGATGGCCACCGGTGACGGTTCCTCTCCTCCGGCAGGGTGCCGGAACAGTGTTCCGATTGGTTTTTGGTGGCTACAGAGGCTTGCGGCGGCGGAACTCCCGATCTATGTTGTTCTATGATGTTTTAGGGTATATGGATATATATAGGCGAAAGAAGTCAGTCAGGGGATCCATGAGGGGCCAACGAGGGTGGGGGTGCACCCAGGGGGTAGGGCGCGCCTTCCTACCTCGTGGCTTCCTCAAAGCTTCCCTAACGTCTACTACAAGTCTCCTGGATTGCTTCCATTCCAAAAGTAACTCTCCCGAAGGTTTCATTCCGTTTGGACTCCGTTTGATATTCCTTTTCTTCAAAACACTGAAATAGGCAAGAAAACAACAATTTAGGATGGGCCTCCGGTTAATAGGTTAGTCCCAAAAATAATATAAAAGTGTTTAGTAAAGCCCATAAACATCCAAAACAGATAATATAATAGCATGAATACTTCATAAATTATAGATACGTTGGAGACTTATCAACATCCCCAAGCTTAATTCCTGCTCGTCCTCGAGTAGGTAAATGATAAAAGACAGAATTTATGAAGTGTGAATGCTAGCAGGTTCACAAGTTTTATCAATGATAATTTTAGTCACCTTTTCTAGCATCATTATATATCATAACAGTAGCTCAACACATAGGACTTTTCATGATCAAGTAACAAACTATTCACATGTTAAAGTATAGATCATAAACTTTCTTGAAAACTAACAAACCGTGTTATTAGTCATCAAACAATTACAATTCATCTTATTTTCAGGAAGAGTCTATGCCAGAGCTTTGATTCAGCAAACTTCACATACTCAACTATCATTTAGTCTTTCACAATTGCTAACACTCACATGATATTTATGGGTTCAAAGTTTTAATCAGACACAGAAAAAGATAGGGGCTTATAGATTCGCCTCCCAACCTTTTACCTCAAGGGTAATGTCAACAATAATAGTTAATGATGCCTTACATCCAATTGGATATATATATATATATATATATATATATATATATATATATATATATATATATATATCAGGATCTTTCCAACACAATGTGCTTGCCAAAGGATAAAATGTAATAAGGAAAGGTGAAGATCACCATGACTCTTGCATAAGGTATAAGACAAGAATAAAAGATAGGCCCTTCGAAGAGGGAAGCAGAGGTTGTCATGCGCTTTTATAGTTGGATGCACAAAATCTTAATGCGAAAGAACGTCACTTTATATTGCCACTTGTGATAGGGACCTTTATTATGCAGTCCGTCACTTTTATTGCTTCCACATCACAAGATCGTATAAAGCTTATTTTCTCCGCACTAATAGATCATACATATTTAGAGAGCAATTTTTATTGCATGCACCGATGACAACTTACTTGATGGATCTTACTCAATCCATAGGTAGGTATGGTGGACTCTCATGGCAATACTGGTTTAAGGGATGTTTGGAAGCACAAGTAGTATCTCTACTTGGTGCAAAGAATTTGGCAAGCATGAGGGGGAAAGGCAAGCTCAGCATGTTGAATGATCCATGACAATATACTTTATTTTGGATATAAGAAAACATAACCCATTACGTTGTCTTCCATGTCCAACATCAACCTTTTAGCATGTCATATTTTTAATGAGTGCTCACAATCATAACAGATGTCCAAGATAGTATATTTATATGTGAAATCTCTCTTCCCTCAATGTTCTTTCATGAATTGTTCAAGTGACCAATACAATGTTTGCTAACCTTCAATACATTTTACCACCTCTACTTCTTATATGTGAAGTCATTACTCCCCATGGGATAAGCATATGAAACATATATAATTTCAGATTTATGATATTCGCTCATTCAACTATTTACTCATAGGATATAAGTGAAGCACACGAGTAAATGACAAACTACTCCAAAAAGATATAAGTGAAGATCAATGAGTAGTTAAATAATTATGTAGCTATGTGAAGACTCTATCTCATTTAAGAATTTCAGATCTTGATATTTTATTCAAATAGCAAGCAAAACAAAATAAAATGACATTCTAAGAATAGCAAACATCATGTGAAGAAGCAAAAACTTAGGATCAACCGACACTAACCGATAGTTGTCGAAGAAGAAAGGTGGGATGCCAACCGGGGCATCCCCAAGCTTAGACGCTTGAGACTTCTTGAAATATTATATTGGGATGCCTTGGGCATCCCCAAGCTTGATATTTTGTGTCTCCTTAATTCCTCTCATATCACGGTCTCCCTAAATCTCAAAAGCTTCGTCCACACAAAACTCAACGAGGACTCGTGAGATAAGTTAGTATAAACCAAAGCAAAAAACCTTATCATACTCTTCTGTAGCAAATCACTAAAATTATTATTCAACATTGCATACTAAATTCCTCCGCATATTTAATAGTCATATCCTCAAATAGAATCATCAAACAAGCAAACATATGCAAACAATGCAAACATAACAGCAATCTTCATAAACAGGACAGTCTGTAAAGAATGCAGCAAGATCCACACTTACCTAGCTCCAAAAATTATTAAATAAAATTCCCACTGTATTAAATTTATCAGATCTTATTATGCAAAAGTTTTCAACATTTTATCGCATTCTGACTTTTCTAGGGAATTTTTGCAACAGTGGTAAACTTTCTGTTTTCAAACAGCAACATGTAGACTTGTAAAATAGGCATAGTAAAGGCTATCAATGCCACTTTTATTGAAATAAAAGTTGCAAAACAATGTACTAAATAATATAGAGAAAATCCTAACAAAATAAATCGACGCTCCAAGCAAAACACATATCATGTGGTGAATAAAAATATAGCTCCAAGTAAAGTTACCGATGAACGAAGACGAAAGAGGGGATGCCTTCCGGGGCATCCCCAAGCTTAGGCTCTTGATTGTCCTTGAATATTACCTAGGGGTGCCTTGGGCATCCCCAAGCTTAGGCTCTTTCCACTCCTTATTCCATAGTCCATCGAATCTTTACCCAAGACTTGAAAACATCACAACACAAAACTTAACAGAAAACTCGTAAGCTCCGTTAGTATAAGAAAATAAATCACCACATGGGTAATGTTGTGAACTCATTATAAATTCATATTGGTGTAATATCTACTGTATTCCAACTTCTATATGGTTCATACCCTCCTATACTACTCATAGATTCATCAAAATAAGCAAACAACACATACAAAACAGAATCTGTCAAAAATAGAACAGTCTGTAGTAATCTGTATCAAACGTATACTTATGGAACTCCAAAAATTCTAAAATAAATTGGTGGACCTGAGGAATTTTTCTATTAATCATCTGCAAAAAGAATCAACCTAAAATCACTCTCCAGTAAAAAATGGCAGCACATCTCGTGAGCGCTAAAGTTTCTGTTGTTTTACGGCATGATCATAAAGACTTCACCCAAGTCTTCCCAAAGGTTCTACTTGGCACAAACACTAATTAAAACATAAAACCCCATCTAACCAGAGGCTAGATAGATTATTTATTACTAAACAGGAGCAAAAAGCAAATAACAAAAATAATATTGGGTTGCCTCCCAACAAGCGCTAACGTTTAACGCCCCTAGCTAGGCATGATGATTTCAATGATGCTCACATAAAAGATAAAAACTGAAACATAAAGAGAGCATGATGAAGAATATGACTAGCACATTTAAGTCTAACCCACTTCCTATGCATAGGGATTTTGTGATCAAACAATTTATGGGAACAATAATCAACTAGCATAGGAAGGCAAAACAAGGATAACTTCAAAACTTTAAGCACATAGAGAGGAAACTTGATATTATTGCAATTCCTACAAGCATATATTCCTCCCTCATAATAATTTTCAGTAGTATCATGAATGAATTCTGAAGGAAATATTCCCTAGAGGCAATAATAAAGTTATTATTTACTTCCTTATATCATGATAAATGTTTATTATTCATACTAGAATTTTATTAACCAGAAACATAATACTTGTGTGAATACATAGACAAACAGAGTGTCACTAGTATGCATCTACTTGACTAGCTCGTTGATCAAAGATGGTTATGTTTCATAGCCATTGACATGAGTTGTCATTTGATTAAACGGGATCACATCATTAGGAGAATGATGTGATTGACTTGACCCATTCCGTTAGCTTAGCACGCGATTGTTTAGTATTCTGCTATTGCTTTCTTCATGACTTATACATGTTCCTGTGAATATGAGATTATGCAACTCCCGTTTACCGGAGGAACACTTTGTGTGCTACCAAACGTCACAACGTAACTGGGTGATTATAAAGGTGCTCTACAAGTGTCTCCGAAGGTACTTGTTGGGTTGGCGTATTTCGAGATTAGGATTTGTCACTCCGATTGTCGGAGAGGTATCTCTGGGCCCACTCAGTAATGCACAACACTTAAGCCTTTCAAGCATTGCAACTAATGAGTTAGTTGCGGGATGATGTATTACAGAACGAGTAAAGAGACTTGCCGGTAACGTGATTGAACTAGGTATTAAGATACCGATGATCGAATCTCAGGCAAGTAACATACCGATGACAAAGGGAACAACATATATTGTTATACGGTCTGACCGATAAAGATCTTCGTAGAATATGTGGGAGCCAATATGAGCATCCAAGTTTCGCTATTTGTTATTGACCGGAGACGTGTCTCGGTCATGTCTACATAGTTCTCGAACCCGTAGGGTCCGCACGCTTAAAGTTTGGATGACAGTCATATTATGAGTTTATATGTTTTGATGTACAAAAGGTTGTTCGGAGTCCCAGATGTGATCACGGACATAACGAGGAGTCTCGAAATGGTCGAGACATGAAGATTGATATATTTGACGACTATATTCGGACACCAGAATGGTTCCGGGGGTTATCGGATATATACCGGAGTACCGGGGGGTTACCGGAACCCCCCCACCCGGAGGTTATTGGGCCTCATGGGCCTGATACGTCTCCAACGTATCTATAATTTTTTATTGCTCCATGCTATATTATCTACTGTTTTGGACTATATTGGGCTTTATTTTCCACTTTATTATTATTTTTGGGACTAACCTATTAACCGGAGGCCCAGCCCTGAATTGCTGTTTTTTGCCTATTTCAGTGTTTCGAAGAAACGGAATATCAAACGGAGTCCAAACGGAATAATCCTTTCTGGAACGTGATTTTCTTCCCGAATATGACCCAGGAGACTTGGACCCTATGCCAAGGAAGCTTCGAGGTGGGCACAAGGTAGGGGGGCGCGCCCTACACCCCTAGGCGCGCCCCCACCCTCGTGGGCCCACCGAAGCTCCACCGACGTACTTCTTCCTCCTATATATACCCACGTACCCCCAAACGAACAGATACGGAGCCAAAAACCTAATTCCACCGCCGCAACTTTCTGTATCCACGAGATCCCATCTCGGGGCCTGTTCCGGAGCTCCGCCGGAGAGGGCCGTCATCACGGAGGGCTTGTACATCATCTTAGCCTCTCCGATGAAGTGTGAGTACTTTACCTCAGACCTTCGGGTCCATAGTTATTAGCTAGATGGCTTCTTCTCTCTTTTTGGAGATCAATTCGATGTAATCTTCTTCTTTTTGCGGTGTGTTTGTTGAGACCGATGAATTGTGGGTTTATGATCAAGTCTATCTATGTATAATATTTGAATCTTTTCTGAATTCTTCTATGTATGATTGGTTATCTTTGCAAGTCTCTTCGAATTATCCGTTTGGTTTGGCCAACTAGATTGGTAGTTCTTGCCATGGGAGAAGTGCTTAGCTTTGGGTTCGATCTTGCGGTGTCCTTTCCGAGTGACAGAAGGGGAAGCAAGGCACGTATTGTATCGTTGCCATCGAGGATAACCAGATGGGGTTTATTTCATATTGCATGAATTTATCTCTCTACATCATGTCATCTTGCTTAAAGCGTTACTCTGTTTTTAACTTAATACTCTAGATGCATGCTGGATAGCGGTCGATGAGTGGAATAATAGTAGTAGATGCAGAATCGTTTCGGTCTACTTGTCACGGACGTGATGCCTATATACATGATCATGCCTAGATATTCTCATAACTATGCTCAATTCTGTCAATTGCTCAACAGTAATTTGTTCACCCACCGTAGAATACTTATGCTCTTGAGAAAAGCCACTAGTGAAACCTATGGCCCCCGGGTCTATTCTCATCATATCAATCACCATCACTTTAATCTTGCTTTGCTTTTTACTTTGCATCTCTATACCAAAAATACCAAAAATATTATCTCTATCAGATCTCACTCTCGTAAGTGACCGTGAAGGGATTGACAACCCCTAATCGCGTTGGTTGCGAGTAGCTATCGTTTTGTGCAGGTACGAGGGACTTGAGCGTGGCCTCTGATCCTACTGGATTGATACCTTGGTTCTCAAAACCTGAGGGAAATACTTACGCTACTATGCTGCATCATCCTCTCCTCTTAGGGGAAAACCAACGCAAGCTCAAGAGGTAGCAAGAAGAATTTCTGGCGCCATTGCCAGGGAGTCTACGCAAAAAGTCAGCATACCAAGTACCCATCACAATCCCTATCTCTCGCATTACATTAGTTGCCATTTGCCTCTCGTTTTCCTCTCCCCCACTTCACCCTTGCCGTTTTATTCGCCCTCTCTCTATCCTTCTCCTTCTCCCTTTCCTTCGCCTTCTCTTTTCCGTTTTCTTACCCTTTGCCATGGCCGAGTCAAAAAGAACAAAGGGTCCTTTCCAGGGTCTTAGTACCTTGGATGACCCCTCTATCCTCTCTAAGCTAAAAAATAATGATGCTATTGAAAGACCAACCGGGGTTACCAATGAGAGTTTAAATGATCTTGATGAAGATGACTCTGGAATTTTTCGTTATTTAATTGATGAGTCTTTAAAATATGCTTGGTATAGGTTATTGAGGATTAGGGCCAGCTATATACCACAATATCAAATTGAGGTTTACTTAAAAGTTTCTATGTTGGTTTACCTGCTTCTTTCAAACAATTGCTATATTCTATTTTTGAAGAGGGTTTTCTTGAAGGGGATGCTATAGATACCTATGAAAAGATGAAAACTATATTTGGGCACCCCATGAATGATAAAGTTGAGTCTACTACCCTTTTATGCTTCTATCAAAATGAAATTATCAAAGAGATGAAATCTAGTATAGATGCAAATTTCCGTAACGTGCTTAATATTACTTCATCCATTAATGGCCATGTGCTTTCCCAAAATAGGAGAATAAATGCCATAGAAAGGAAGTTTGCTCTTTTCTTTCCTACTGCCAAAGATGGCAATACTTAGATCTATCCTCGCTTTTATGCCTAGCTAGGGGCGTTAAACGATAGCGCTTGTTGGGAGGCAACCCAATTTTATTTTTAGTTTTTTGTGTTTTTCTTCTGTTAGGGAATAAATAACCCATCTACCTTCTGTTTGGATGTGGTTTTGTGTTTTAATTAGTGTTTGTGCCAAGCTAGACCTATTGGATCTTCTTGGACGATAGTTATTTGATCTTGCTGTAATTTCCAGAAACTTTGCGTTCAGTGGCCGAATTATTAAAAATCATAATAACTTGATAAAATACTGATTCCAATTTATTCTGATCAATAAAAAAATTCTAGGTCTTCCAATTTTGGTAGAATTTTTTGGGTTCCAGAAGTTTGCATTAGTTACAGATTACTACAAACTGTTCTGTTTTTGACAGATTCTGTTTTTCATGTGTCGTTTGCTTATTTTGATGAATCTATGGCTAGTAAAATAGTTTATAATCCATAGAGAAGTTGTAATACAGTAGGTTTAACACCAATATAAATAAAGAATGAGTTCATTACGGTACCTTGAAGTGGTCTTTTGTTTTCTTTCTCTAACGGAGCTCATGAGATTTCTATTGAGTTTTGTGTTGTGAAGTTTTCAAGTTTTGGGTGAAATCTTTTGATGGATTATGGAACAAGGAGTGGCAAGAGCCTAATCTTGGGGATGCCAATAATCCAAGGACACCAAAAAGTCAAAGCTTGGGGATGCCCCGGAAGGCATCCCCTCTTTCGTCCACTTCCATCGGTAATTTACTTGGAGCTATATTTTTATTCACCAACATGATATGTGTTTTGCTTGGAGCGTCTTGTATTATTTGTGTCTTTGTTTGTTAGTGTGCCACAATCATCCTTGCTGTACACACCTTTTGAGAGAGCCATACATGAATTGGAATTTGATAGAATACTCTATGTGCTTCACTTATATATTTTGAGCTATGTAGTTTTGCTCTATGTGCTTCACTTATATCTTTTGAGCATTATAATTTTGCTGCATGTGCTTCACTTAGATATTTTAGAGCAGGGTGGTGATTTGTTTTAAAGAAACTATTGATCTCTCATGCTTCACTTAAATTATTTTGAGAGTCTTAATAGCATGGTAATTTGCTTAATAATAATATGCATGGCATTCAAGATTTGTGAAACTTTCTTTTGAGTGCGTTGAATACTAAGAGAAGATTGAAGCATGATAATTGTTTTGAGATATGGAGGTGATAATATTAGAGTCATGCTAGTTTAGTAGTTGTGAATTTAAAGAATACTTGTGTTAAAGTTTGTGATTCCCGTAGCATGCACGTATGGTGAACCGTTATGTGATGAAGTCGGAGCATGATTTATTTATTGATTGTCTTCCTTATGAGTGGCGGTCGGGGACGAGCGATGGTATTTTCCTACCAATCTATCCCCATAGGAGCATGCGCGTAATACTTTGCTTTGATAACTTCTAGATTTTTGCAATAAGTATATGAGTTCTTTATGACTAATGTTGAGTCCATGGATTATACGCACTTTTTCCCATCCTTCCACCATTGCTAGCCTCTCTAATACCGCGCACCTTTTGCCGGTATCATACACCCACCATATACCTTCCTCAAAACAGCCACCATACCTACCTATCATGTCATTTCCATAGCCATTCCGAGATATATTGCCATGCAACTTTCCACCGTTCCGTTTATCATGACACGCTCCATTATTGTCATATTGCTAGCATGATCATGTAGTTGACATCGTATTTGTGGCAAAGCCACCATTCATAATTATTTCATACATGTCACTCTTGATTCATTGCATATCCCGGTACACCGCCGGAGGCATTCATATAGAGTCATATTTGTTCTAAGTATCGAGTTGTAATTGTTGAGTTGTAAGAAAAATAAAAGTGTGATGATCATCATTTTTAGAGCATTGTCCCAAGTGAGGAAAGAATGATGGAGACTATGATTCCCCCGTAAGTCGGAATGAGACTCCAGACGAAAAAAAAAGAGGCCATGAAAAAAAGGGGAAAAGGCCCAAATAAAGAAAATGAGAGAAAAAGAGAGAAGGGACAATGTTACTATCCTTTTACCACACTTGTGCTTCAAAGTAGCACCATGATCTTCATGATAGAGAGTCTCTCATTTTGTCACTTTCATATACTAGTGGGAATTTTTCATTATAGAACTTGGCTTGTATATTCCAAAGATGGGCTTCCTCAAAATTGCCGTAGGTCTTCGTGAGCAAGCGAGTTGGATGCAGACCCACTTAGTTTCTTTTGTTGATCTTTCAGATACTTATAGCTCTAGTGCATCTGTTGCATGGCAATCCCTACTCACTCACATTGATATCTATTGATGGGCATCTCCATAGCCCGTTGATACGCCTAGTTGATGTGAGACTATCTTCCCCTCTTTTTGGTCTTCTCCACAACCACCCTTCTATTCCACCTATAGTGCTATATCCATGGCTCACGCTCATGTATTGCGTGAAGATTGAAAAAGTTTTGAAAAAGTTAGAGTATGAAACAATTGCTTGGCTTGTCATCGGGGTTGTGTATGATTTAAATACTTTGTGTGGTGAAGAGAGAGCATAGCCAGACTATATGATTTGGTAGGGATAACTTTCTTTGGCCATGTTATTTTGAGAAGACATAATTGCTTTATTAGTATGCTTGAAGTATTATTATTCTTTATGTCAATATGAACTTTTGTCTTGAATCTTTCTAATCAGAATATTCACACCACAATTAAGAAATTTTGCATTGAATTTATGCCAAGTAGCACTCCGCATCAAAAAATCTCTTTTTATCATTTACCTACTCAAGGACGAGCAGGAATTAAGCTTGGGGATGCCTGATACGTCTCCAACGTATCTATAATTTTTGATTGCTTCATGCTATACTATCTACTATTTTGGACTATATTGGGCTTTATTTTCCACTTTATTATTATTTTTGGGACTAACCTATTAACCGGAGGCCCAGCCCAGAATTGATGTTTTTTGCCTATTTCAGAGTTTCGAAGAAACGGAATATCAAACGCAGTCCAAACGGAATAATCCTTTCTGGAACGTGATTTGCTTCCCGAATATGAACCAGGAGACTTGGACCCTACGCCAAGGAAGCTTCAAGGTGGGCGCGAGGTAGGGGGCGCACCCCCACCCTCGTGGGCCCACCGAAGCTCCACTGACGTACTTCTTCCTCCTATATATACCCACGTACCCCCAATGAACAGATACGGAGCCATAAACCTAATTCCACCGCCGCAACTTTCTGTATCCACGAGATCCCATTGTGGGGCCTGTTACGAAGCTCCGCCGGAGAGGGCCATCATCACGGAGGGCTTCTACATCATCATAGCCTCTCCGATGAAGTGTGAGTAGTTTACCTCAGACCTTTGGGTCCATAGTTATTAGATAGATGACTTCTTCTCTCTTTTTGGATCTCAATACAATGTTCTCTCCCTTTCTTGTGGAGATCTATTCGATGTAATCTTCTTCTTTTTGTGGTGTGTTTGTTGAGACCGATGAATTGTGGGTTTATGATCAAGTCTATCTATGAATAATATTTGAATCTTTTCTGAATTCTTTTATGTATGATTGGTTATCTTTGCAAGTCTCTTTGAATTATCCGTTTGGTTTTGCCAACTAGATTGGTAGTTCTTGCCATGGGAGAAGTTCTTAGCTTTGGGTTCGATCTTACGGTGTCCGTTCCCAGTGACAGAAGGGGCAGCAAGGCACATATTGTGTCGTTGCCATCAAGGATAACAAGATGGGGATTATTTCATATTGCATGAATTTATCTCTGAGGGAGTCCTGGATTAGGGGGTGTCCGGATAGCCGGACTATACCTTTAGCCGGACTCCTGGACTATGAAGATACAACATTGAAGACTTCGTCCCGTGTCCGGAAGGGACTTTCCTTTGCGTGGAAGGCAAGCTTGCCGATGCGGATATATAGATCTCCTACCATTGTAACCGACTTTGTGTAACCCTAACCCTCTCCGGTGTCTATATAAACCGGAGGGCTTTAGGCCGTAGGACAACATACAACAATCATACCATAGGCTAGCTTCTAGGGTTTAGCCTCCTTGATCTCGTGGTAGATCTACTCTTGTACTATCCATATCATCAATATTAATCAAGCAGGATGTAGGGTTTTACCTCCATCGAGAGGGCCCGAACCTGGGTAAAACTTCGTGTCCCTTGTCTCCTGTTACCATCTGCCTAGCACAGTTCAGGACCCCCTACCCGAGATCCTCCGGTTTTGACACCGACAGTCTCTCTACATCATGTCAATCTCCATCACTTTAATCTTGCTTTGCTTTTTTACTTTGCCTTGTACTTTTTACTTTGCATCTCTATACCAAAAATACCAAAAATATTATCTCTATCAGATCTCACTCTCGTAAGTGACCATGAAGGGATTGACACCCCCTAATCGCGTTGGTTGCGAGTAGCTATCGTTTTGTGCAGGTACGAGGGACTTGAGTGTGGCCTCCTACTGGATTGATACCTTGGTTCTCAAAAACTGAGGGAAATACTTACGCTACCCTACTGCATCATCCTCTCCTCTTCAGGGAAAACCAACGCAAGCTCAAGAGGAAGCAGGGCCCAATTGCTGGAACAGGAGAGGCGGCCAAGGGGCAGCCGCGCGCCCCTCTCCCCAAGTCCGAATTGGAGAAGGAGGGCCCCCCCCCCCCCCCGTTCCTTTCCCCATCTGTCTCCTTCCTTCTCCTCTCCTAATCCAACAAGGAAAAGGGAGGGAGTCCTACTCCCAGTAGGACTCCTCCTGGCGCGCCCCTCCTGGCCAGTCGTCTCTCCCCCCTTACTCCTTTATATACTGGGGCAGGGGGCACCCTAGAGACACAACAATTGATCCGTTGATCTTTTAGCCGTGTGCGGTGCCCCCTCCACCATAGTCCACCTCGATAATACTGTAGCGGTGCTTAGGCAAAGCCCTGCGTCAGTAGAACATCGTCATGGTCACCACGCCATCGTGCTGACGAAACTCTCCCTCAACACTCGGCTGGATCGGAGTTCGAGGGATGTCATCGGGCTGAACGTGTGCTGAACTCGGAGGTGTCGTGCGTTCGGTACTTGATCGGTCAGATCGTGAAGACGTACGACTACATCGACCGTGTTGTGCTAACGCTTCCGCTTTCGGTCTACGAGGGTATGTGGACAACACTCTCCCCTCTCGTTGCTATGCATCACCATGATCTTGCGTGTGTGTAGGATTTTTTTTGAAATTACTACGTTCCCCAACAGTGGCATCCGAGCCTGGTTTTATGCGTAGATGTCATATGCACAAGTAGAACACAATTGAATTGTGGGCGATATAAGTCATACTTCTTACCAACATGTCATACTTTGGTTCGGCGGTATTGTTGGATGAAGCGGCCCGGACCGACACTACGCGTACGCTTACGCGAGACTGGTTCTACCGACGTGCTTTGCACACAGGTGGCTGGTGGGTGTCAGTTTCTCCAACTTTAGTTGAACCGAGTGTGGTTACGCCCGGTCCTTGCGAAGGTTAAAACAACACCAACTTGACAAACTATCGTTGTGGTTTTGATGCGTAGGTAAGAATGGTTCTTGCTAAGCCCGTAGCAGCCACGTAAAATTTGCAACAACAAAGTAGAGGACGTCTAACTTGTTTTTGCAGGTCATGTTGTGATGTCATATGGTCAAGACATGATGCTAAATTTTATTATATGAGATGATCATGTTTTGTAACCGAGTTATCGGCAACTGGTAGGAGCCATATGGTTGTCGCTTTATTGTATGCAATGCAATCGCCCTGTAATGCTTTACTTTATCACTAAGCTGTAGCGATAGTCGTAGAAGCATAAGATTGGCGAGACGACAACGATGCTACGATGGTGATCAAGGTGTCGTGCCGGTGACGATGGTGATTGAGGGAGTCCTGGATTAGGCGATATCCGGACAGCCGGACTATACCCTTTGGCCGGACTGTTGGACCATGAAGATACAAGATTGAAGACTTCGTCTCATGTCCGGATGGGACTCTCCTTGGCGTGGAAGGCAAGCTTGGCGATACGGATATGTAGATCTCCTCCCATTGTAACCGACTCTGTGTAACCCTAGCCCCCTCTGGTGTCTATATAAACCGGAGGGTTTAGTCCGTAGGACAACAACAATCATACCATAGGCTAGCTTCTAGGGTTTACCCTCTATGATCTTGTGGTAGATCAACTCTTGTACTACTCATATCATCAAGATCAATCAAGCAGGAAGTAGGGTATTACCTCCATAGAGAGGGCCCGAACCGGGGTAAACATCGTGTCCCCTGCCTCATGTTACCATCTGCCTTATACGCACAGTTCAGGACCCCCTATCCGAGATCCGCCGGTTTTGACACCGACATTGGTGCTTTCATTGAGAGTTCCACTGTGTCGTCGCCGTAAGGCTCGGTGGCCCCTTCGATCATCGACAACGATGCGGTCCAGGGCCAACTCGCTTGGCCATCTGGAGCAAATCAAGAGCTACCCCCTGGCCACCGGGTCAGGTTCGGAAACTTGAACTACACGGCCGACATCCGCGGAGACTTGATCTTCGACGGATTCGAGCCCATGCCAGGTGCGCCGCACGATCACGACGAGCACGATTTAGCTCTGCCGTTGGACGGCGTTCAGGAGATCGCACCAACAACAACTCCGGCCTTGAATCCGGAACAGATTGCGCCATCCGAGGACAGGCGGACAGACCCCGCCATGGAGGCCGCACTCTCAGCGGCGATAGAGCCGGATACTGACCCTACCCCTCACGAGAGCCGTGATGCCGAACTTATAGACTCGTCTCCGGCCACAGACTCTGAAACGCCTGCGCCCGTGCCTGTCGAATCCGACTGGGCGCCGGTCATGGAGTTCACCTCCGTGGATATCTTTCAGCACTCGCCCTTTGGCGATGTACTAAAATCGTTAAGGTCTCTCTCTTTGTCAGGAGAACCTTCGCCGAACTACGTCCGGCTAGAATGTGATGCGGACGATGAAGAAATTCACGCCCCACCCACCACCCACTTGGTAGCCAATGTCGATGATCTAACCGACATGCTCGACTTCGACTCCGAAGACATCGATGGTATGGATAATGATGAAGGAGACGAACAAGAACCACTGCCCACGGGGCACTGGACCGCCACCTCATCATATGATATATTGTGAGGATCGAGAAGAAGTGTCTAGAGGGGGGTGATTAGACACTAGGTACCAAAAGTTGCAGTTTTTAATATTCTTAAGTTCAAGTGGAGTTTAGGCACAAGTTTAACAAACACAATACATATCAAGCAAGCATGCAATGAGTATATGAGCAGCGGAAAGTAAAGCATGCAACTTGCAAGAATGTAAAGGGAAGGGTTTGGAGTATTCAAACGCAATTGGAGACACAGATGTTTTTGGCGTGGTTCCGATAGGTGGTACTATCGTACATCCACGTTGATGGAGACTTCAACCCACGGCGGGTAACGGTTGCGCGAGTCCACGAAGGGCTCCACCCATGAAGGGTCCACGAAGAAGCAACCTTGTCTATTCCATCATGGCCGTCGCCCACGAAGGACTTGCCTCACTAGCGGTAGATCTTCACGAAGTAGGCGACCTCCTTGCCCTTACAAACTCCTTGGTTCAACTCCACAATCTTGTCGAAGGCTCCCAAGTGACACCTAGCCAATCTAGGAGACACCACTCTCCAAGAAGTAACAAATGGTGTGTTGATGATGAACTCCTTGCTCTTGTGCTTCAAATGATAGTCTCCACAACACTCAACTCTGTAACACCCCGGATGTAACTTGCCATATTTGTAACTCCAACTCTTGCCATTTTCGGCTATGTGATATGATATTCCCTCCGTGGTTGGGTTTTCCTTATTTTGCATTTTGTTGTTGTCTTGCATTTCATATCATGTCATCATGTGCATCGCATTTGCATACGTGTTCGTCTCTTGATTCCGAGCATTTTTCCCGTTCTCCGTTTTGCAATCCGGCGCTCCTATGTCCCCCGGCGTCCCCTTTTACCTTTTTGCATGAGCGGGTATTAAACCTTTCTCGGAATGGACCGAGGTTTGTCAAGCGGCCTTAGTATAGCACCGGTAGACCGCTTGTCAAGTTTTGGGTCATTCGGAGGTCGTTTGATACTCCAACGGTTAACCGGGTAACCGTAAAGGCCTCGTGTGTGTTGCAGCCCAAAACCCCTCCAAAACAGCCCAATAACCCACCTAAGTCACTCCCATATCCATCGCCGTTCGATCACGATCGCGTGGCCGAAAACCGCTCTCCATTTGGAGCTTCCTAGCCCCCTCTACCTATAAATAGACCCCCTCTCCCGAAATTTGCGGATGAATCCACCCCTAACCCTAGCCCCGCTCCTCTCCCCGCCGCCGGACGTGTCCGGATCGGACCGGACGCGTCCGTCCGCCGCCGCCCGGCCAACCGGCGCCTGCCATGTGGCGCCCCGAGCCCCACCGCCGCCGTCCCGCGCCGCCAGCCCGGCGAGGCCCGGATCGGGCCCCCGAGCCCACCCGCGCGCGCCCCCGCGCCCGACCCCATTCAGGATGGCTCCGCCAACGCGTCAGAATCCGGAACGCAATGAAGGAAGTCGGGCTAACCCTCCGCCACCACCTCCGCCTCCGGAGGCATGGCAAGCCTTGATGACAGCCACCAATGCCAACGCTCAGATTCTGATTCACCTCTTGCAAGATCGCAACCAAGGGCAAGGTAATCAAGGAAATCAAGGCCAAGGCAACAATCAGCCGCACTTCGCTTCACTCAACCAGTTCCTTGCTAATCAGCCGAAGACTTTCAGCTACTGTGTCGAGGCCACAGACGCCGATGATTGGCTCGTGGACATCAACAAGCACTTCGAATGTAGCAATGTCAGACCTGAGGACTTTGTCAAGTTTGCCTCGTTTCAACTCAAGGATCAAGTTGCTGAGTGGTTCCAACAATACAAAGATTCCAGAGGAGGTCGTGTGATTACCTGGGATGATTTCCGCCGTGACTTCAAAGCTCATCACATTCCAGAAAGTGTTGTTGAGAGTCAGCGTGAGGAATTCCGCAATCTCAAGCAAGGCAACATGTCTGTGTATCAATACAACACTCAGTTCCGGAAGCTCTCTCGTTTTGCTAAGCAAGACATCCCTGATGAGAAGAGTATGATCTACCAATTCAGGCGTGGTCTCAGAGAAGATTTGCAACTAGCTCTCGTGCTTTTTGAGCCATTAAAGTATGATGAATTCTACAACATGGCACTGAAACAAGAAGCTGCTCAGCTCAAGTGTGAGGCATCTAAGAAGAGAGTCAGAGACGCAGTTCATCCTTCTTCTTCCTCACTGGTGGCAGCTAAGCAACAGAAGTTCTGGTTGCCTCCTCCTCCTCCGTTCCGTCAGCCTTACCAACAGAAGAACTCAGGTGGTCGTGGATCTTCCCACCCACCGAACCCTGGCTATCAGAACAAGTCTCAGAACCAAGCTCCAAGGCCAAATGCTCCTTATCATCGTCCGCTCTCAGAGGTGACTTGCAACAAATGTCAGCAAAAGGGTCACTATGCGAACAAGTGCTTCAACCAAAGGCGCCTTCCGCCTCCTCCTCCTGTGAAATCTTCCAGCAATGCAGTGGTCAAGCATAATTCCAGGTCTGCAAAGGTGAACATGATGAATGCAGCTCAAGCGGAGGATTGTTCTGATGTGATCATGGGTAATCTTCCTGTTAATGATATTCCTGCAAAAGTCTTATTTGATACTGGTGCATCGCATTCTTTCATTTCAAGACCTTTTGCATCCATGAACAATTTGCATACTGTCGATCTGCCCAAGCCAATGGCGATTTCCTCTCCGGGTTTGTTCATGAATACCAAGATGATGGCTCCGGATGTTTCTATCAAGATGGGCGACTATAGATTTCTGGCTAAACCTATGGTTCTTGGTGACTCTGATATTGATCTTATTCTCGGGATGGACTGGCTTTCTAAGCACAAGGCTCAGCTTGATTGTGCTGCCAGGGAAATTCAATTGACTCACTCTTCTGACGATGTGATCATCTATGCCGCTCGTGATGATACCATTCGGTTGTTTTCTCTCAATGAGAAGGGTGAATTGGATCCTATCTCTCAAATTCTAGTCGTTTGTGAGTACCAAGATGTTTTTCCAGAAGAGCTTCCGGGTATGCCTCCTCACCGGCCAGTTGAGTTCGTTATTGATCTTGAGTCTGGCACAGAACCCATTTGCAAGCGTCCATACAAGCTTGGACCTAAAGAGCTGAAGGAATTGAAGAAACAGCTCGATGAACAAGAGCGTCTGGGTTTGATCAGACCGAGTTCTTCTCCATGGGGTTGTGGTGTTCTTTTTGTCCAGAAGAAGGATGGCACGGACCGACTTTGCGTCGATTACCGTCCATTGAACAAGAAGACAATCAAGAACAAGTACCCACTTCCCAACACCAATGAGCTATTTGAGCAACTTAAAGGTGCTAAGGTGTTCTCCAAGCTTGACCTTCGTATGGGGTATCATCATATTTGCATTCGTGAAGAAGATATTCCCAAGACAGCATTCAGAACAAGTTTTGGTTCTTATGAATATACTGTCATGTCATTCGGCCTTGTCAATGCTCCTCCAACATTCACTCGCTTGATGAATTTCATCTTCAACCCCTACACCAATGAATTTGTCTTGGTCTATCTCGATGATATTTTGGTCTTCTCCAAGAATAAGAAGGATCATGCCATACATTTGCGATTGGTGCTCGACAAGCTCAGAGAGTATCAATTATATGCGAAGTTCTCCAAATGTGAATTTTGGCTTGATGAAGTTCTTTACCTTGGGCATATCATCTCTACCAAGGGCATTGCTGTTAATCCTGAGAAGGTGTCTGCAGTCGTGAATTGGGAACCTCCTCAGAATGTCAAGCAGCTTCGCAGTTTTCTTGGACTTGCAAGCTATTGCCGAAGATTCGTTGGGAATTTCTCAAAGATTGCAAAGCCTCTTTCCAACCTCCTCCAGAAGCATGTGAAGTATTTATGGTCTCCTGAGTGTGACATTGCTTTCAACACTCTCAAAGAGAAACTTGTCACTGCTCCAGTGTTGACTCCTCCTGACGATTCCAAGCCTTATGAAGTTTTCTGTGATGCTTCTCTTCAAGGCCTCGGTGCTGTATTAATGCAAGAGAAGAAGGTTGTGGCCTATACCTCTCGTCAGTTGAAGCCCAACGAAAATAACTACCCCACTCACGATCTTGAGTTGGCGGCAGTTGTCCACGCACTAATAACATGGAGACATCTCCTGTTGGGAAGGAAAGTGGACATTTTCACCGATCACAAGAGTCTCAAGTACATCTTCACTCAGCCCAACCTCAACCTCAGGCAAACTTGATGGGTCGAAATGATTCAAGAGTATAATCCGAGTATTGAATATACTCCAGGCAAGGCTAATGTGATTGCAGACGCTTTCAGCAGGAAGGCTTATTGCAACAGCTTAATCCTCAAGCCCTTTCAACCGGATCTTTGTGAAGCTTTCCGCAAGTTGAATCTCCAAGTTGTTCCTCAAGGTTTTCTTGCCAACCTCATCGTCTCTCCTACTTTGGAAGATCAAATTCGTGAGGCACAACTGAAGGATACCATGGTGAAGAAGGTGAAACGTGGTATTGACAAGGGCATTTCCAAATACAAGTGCTATCGAGTTGATGACAGAGATACTCTTTTCTTCGAGGACCGGATCGTGGTTCCAAAGGGTGATCTTCGGAAAGTCATTATGAATGAGGCGCGCAATACTCTTCTATCAATTCATCCTGGAAGTACGAAGATGTACCATGACCTCAAGCAGTCGTATTGGTGGACTCGAATGAAGCGAGAAATTGCTCAATTCATGAACGAATGTGATGTCTGTCGAAGGGTGAAAGCAGAACACCAACGACCAGCTGGTCTTCTCCAACCTCTTGCTATTCCAGAATGGAAGTTTGATCATATCGAAATGGACTTCGTGACTGGATTTCCTAAGTCCAAGCGTGGAAATGATGCTATCTTCGTCATCATCCACAAGCTCACTAAAGTGGCTCATTTTCTCCCTATCAAAGAGTCTATCACAGCAGCGCAGCTGACAGAGCTCTACACATCCAGAATTGTCTCCTTGCATGGAATTCCACAATTGATTTCTTCAGACCGTGGCAACATCTTTACCTCCAAGTTTTGGGATTCTTTTCAGACGGCCATGGGCACAAATATTCGCTTCAGCACAGCTTTCCACCCTCAAACTAGTGGACAAGTCGAGCGTGTCAACCAAATTCTTGAAGATATGCTCAGAGCTTGTGTTATCTCTTTCGGCATGAAGTGGGAGGATTGTCTTCCTTATGCTGAGTTCTCTTACAACAACAGCTTTCAAGCCAGCTCGGGCAAAGCCTCATTCGAGATTCTCTATGGAAGAAAGTGACGTACTCCTCTCAATTGGTCTGAAACCGGTGAACGCCAACTGCTTGGCAACGATTTGATCTCAGAGGCTGAGGCAATGTGCGAGGTCATTCGCGAGAATCTCAAAGCTGCGCAATCGCGCCAGAAGATCTATTACGATAGCAAACATCGTGATGTGGCATTCGAGATCAGAGACCATGTCTACCTCCGCCTCTCTCCAATGAAAGGCACTCGTTGCTTCGGTATCAAAGGGAAACTTGCCCCTAGATACGTCGGTCCTTTCAAGATCATCGGCAAACGAGGCGATCTCGCCTATCAACTTGAGCTTCCCTCCAACTTTGCAAATGTGCACGATGTGTTCCACGTGTCACAGCTTCGTAAGTGCTTCAAGACTCCTGAGCGCACCATCAACTTCGAAGAGATTGATCTTCAAGAAGATTTGTCCTATCATGAGCATCCCGTTGCTATTCTTGAAGAAACTGAGCGCAAGACTCGCAACAAGTCAATCAAATTCCTGAAAGTGAAGTGGTCACACCATTCAGACCGAGAAGCCACCTGGGAGCGCGAGGACCACCTCCGTTCCGAATATCCGGAGTTCTTTCAGTCCTAGATCTCGGGACTATATCCTCTCGCAGTGGTGGAGTGTTGTAACACCCCGGATGTAACTTGCCATATTTGTAACTCCAACTCTTGCCATTTTCGGCTATGTGATATGATATTCCCTCCGTGGTTGGGTTTTGCTTATTTTGCATTTTGTTGTTGTCTTGCATTTCAGATCATGTCATCATGTGCATCGCATTTGCATACGTGTTCGTCTCTTGATTTCGAGCATTTTTCCCGTTTTCCGTTTCGCAATCCGACGCTCCTATGTCCCCCGGCGTCCCCTTTTACCTTTTTCCGTGAGCGGGTATTAAACCTTTCTCGGAATGGACCGAGGTTTGTCAAGTGGCCTTGGTATAGCACCGGTAGACCGCCTGTCAAGTTTCGGGTCATTCGGAGGTCGTTTGATACTCCAACGGTTAACCGGGTAACCGTAAAGGCCTCGTGTGTGTTGCAGCCCAAAACCCCTACAAAACAGCCCAATAACCCACCTAAGTCACTCCCATGTCCATCTCTGTTCGATCACGATCGCGTGGCCGAAAACCGCTCTCCATTTGGAGCTTCCTAGCCCCCTCTACCTATAAATAAACCCCCTCTCCCGAAATTTGCGGATGAATCCACCCCTAACCCTAGCCCCGCTCCTCTCCCCGCCGCCGGACGTGTCCGGATCGGACCGGACGCGTCCGTCCGCCGCCGCCCGGCTAACCGGCGCCTGCCACGTGGCGCCCCGAGCCCCACCGCCGCCGTCCCGCGCCGCCGGCCCGGCGAGGCCCGGATCGGGCCCCCCGAGCCCACCCGCGTGCGCCCCCGCGCCCGACCCCGCCGGACTCCATCGCCACCTGCCGACTCCGCCACCGGCGCCGCCCGCCGCCGCCTCCCGCCAGCCGCACCGGCCGCCATCATCCGCGCCCCGCAGCTCCTCCTCCGTCGCCGCCGCGCCGTCCCCGCCGTCTTCCTCCTCCGCCGTCCCGCCGACCGGATCTGGCCGGTCCCGACCTCGCCGGCGCTCCCCCGTTCCTTCTCTGGCCGCCGCGCGCCCCTCTCCAGCGAGATCCGCCGCCCGCCTCGGTTCCCGCGCCACCAAACCCTAGGTCTATTTCCTCTAAGTCTTTTTTTTCTGTCATTATATCTTGCCATGTTCAACGCATCATAACTTGTTGCGCACTGCTCCGTTTCGTGCGTGTAATATGGCAAATTGTTCGCCCGATGAGTACATCATTTCATCTCATTGCATCATTTTCATTCGAGTTCATCTTGATGCCCGAAATGCTGTTAGAAGAGGGCTATGTGTTGTTAGTTTCAGATCTGTTTCAGAACATGCACTTTTGTCATTTTTGCCATGATTGATGTGTGCATCCTATGAAGTTGAGTCCTACATGTGTTTTGAAACATGCCATGCTATCTTTCCAGGGGTGTATGCCATGTATTTTTGTGATCTTTGTGGTGACTAGCACAAGCATGCAAACTAGGGTACATAATGTTGCTGATTTCAGAGACAGCAATTTCACTAAGTCCTTGCCTGCTGTTATTTTTATGCCATGTGTTCATGTTGTTTCAGAGAGATCTATGCCTCTTTTGAGCATGATCAGTAAGAGTGTTTTGAGCATATGGATTTGCTCTATCCATACATGCCTTTGTTTGTATTTATGGAGTGCCATAGCTTGAGTCAATCGAGCTCTACTTTTGCTATAAAATGTTGTTGGCAGATTGTTTACATGTTATTCGATTTTGCCAAGCTTGTTGTAGTTGATCCTTGCATGCTATGATGTTGTTCTTGACATGTCTATCTTCAATGCCATGTCTTCTTATGTATGCTTAGTTTATCATGCAATGCTCTGTAGTGAGTGCATCGAGCTCGTAAACATGCCTACTTGTTATCTGTTTTTGACATTTCCAGATTTCTGCTAAGTCTGAAACCTGTAACGAAACTTGCTTAATTGACATGGGCGTTATTATATTTTCTGATCCTTTGTGGCTTATAGTCAGTAAGGGACTTTTGTTAAGTGCTTTGAGTAGATTCATGCCATGCCTTATTTTTCTATGTCTTGTTCTTGTAGCACGTTGTTTCCTTGCTCCAAACATGTCATCCTGATGTTAAGTTCTGGCATGATAGTATTTTCACCAAGTCTGTGAAGCTGATATGTTTTGCACTTTTGCCATGCCTGTTTGAACTTGTTATGTTGTGATTTAGCCGTAGCTCAGTGTTCATCTTTTGTCAAGAATCTCGAGTAGATCACTGACATATGACTTGCCGATACGTTTGGGTGCAGTTGCTTAATTTCTTGTTGCTTGCTAAGTAGCATCATGCTGTTAATGGCAGAAACTTGTCATTCTTGTTTTGCTTGTCATTTGCAAACCGTGCATCCGATTCCGGTGATCTTTATATCGATTTCAACCGAAATCACCTCACCTTTCCAGTGGCATACTTGATTTGCCAATATTATGCCTTGTTCATCTTTTTCCTTCCGGAGCACGCATTTGCATTGCATATCACATCTCGCATATCATGCCATGTTCTGCATCATGTTATTTGTGCATTGCATCGTGATTGATGTTTGTCCCATTTGCTTGTGTTCTTCTTGTGGGTAGAGCCAGGAGACGAGTACGTGAACTAGGAACCTGTTGAGAACGCTTACGAGGATCAAGATTTCGACAACTCTGAGAACCTTGCAGGCAAGATGACCATACCCTCGAAATCACTTCTATCTTTGCTTGCTAGATGCTCGCTTTTTTGCTATGCCTATGCTGCGATACCTACCACTTGCTATATCATGTCACCCTTATTGCCATGTCAAACCTCTAACCATCCATGTCCTAGCAAACCGTTGATTGGCTATGTTACCGCTTTGCTCAGCCCCTCTTATAGCGTTGTTAGTTGCAGGTGAAGATAAAGTTTGTTCCGTGTTGGAACATGGAGATGTTGTTCCTTGTTGGAACATGTTTACTTGTTGGGATATCACAATACCTCTTATTTAATTAATGCATCTATATACTTGGTAAAGGGTGGAAGGCTCGGCCTTATGCCTGTTGTTTTGTTCCACTCTTGCCACCCTAGTTTCCGTCATACTGGTGTTATGTTCCTTGATTTTGCGTTCCTTACACGGTTGGGTGATTTATGGAACCCCCTTGATAGTTCGCTTTGTATAAGACTCCTCCAGCAAGGCCCAAACTTGGTTTTACCATTTGCCACCTAAGCCTTTTTCCCCCGGGTTTTCGCGAGCCCGAGGGTCATCTTTATTTTAACCCCCGGGCCAGTTCTCCTTCGATTGCTGGTCCAAACCGAGCGATGTCCGGCGCCCCTTGGGCAACCAGGGTCTATGCCAACCCGACGTCTTGCTCATCCGGTGTGCCCTGAGAACGAGATATGTGCAGCTCCTATCGGGATTTGTCGGCACTTTCGGGCGGCTTTGCTGGACTTGTTTTATAACTGTCGAAATGTCTTGTAGTCCGGGATTCCGAGACTGATCGGGTCTTCCCGGTAGAAGGAATATCCTTTGTTGACCGTGAGAGCTTATAATGGGCTAAGTTGGGACACCCCTGCAGGGTAATATCTTTCGAAAGCCGTGCCCGCGGTTATGAGGCAGATGGGCATTTGTTAATGTCCGGTTGTAGAAAACCCGAAGTTGACCTTAATTAAAACACATCAACCGCGTGTGTAACCGTGATGGTCTCTTCTCGGCGGGGTCCGAGAAGTGGGCACGGTGTTGGAGTTATGTTTGACGTTGGTTGTCCTAGGATCACTTCTTGATCACTTCTAGCTTAATGACCGTGCTTTGCTTCTCTTCTCGCTCTCTTTTGCGTTGTTAGCCACCATATATGCTAGTCGCTTGCTATAGCTCCACCTCACAACCCCATCCTACCTTTAAGCTTAAATAGTCTTGATCTCGCGGGTGTGAGATTGCTGAGTCCCCGTGACTCACAGATTCTACCAAAACAGTTGCAGGTGCCGACGATGCCAGTGCAGATGATTCAACCGAGCTCAAGTGGGAGTTCGACGAGGAATGTGGTCGTTACTATGTGTCTTTTCCTGATGATCAGTAGTGGAGCCCAGTTGGGGTGATTCGGGGATCTGCGTAGCATTTGGGGTAGTCTTCTTTCATTTTGGTTCCGTAGTCGGACCTTGAGTGTAATCTGGATGATGAATGTTTATTTATGTATTGTGTGAAGTGGCGACTGTAAGCCAACTATGTATCTTTCCCTTATGTATTACATGGGTTGTGTGAAGATTACCTCACTTGCGACATTGCTTTCAATGCGGTTATGCCTCTAAGTCATGCCTCGACACGTGGGAGATATAGCCGCATCGAGGGCGTTATAAACTCTCCCTCACAGGATTTAGAGTTGGTGGAAAGAAGATTTGAGTGGAAAGCAACTTGGGGAAGGCTAGAGATCAAGATTCATATGGTAGGAATGGAATATCTTGAGCTCAACACAAGGGTAGGTGGTTCTCTCTCAGAAAATGTGTATTGGAAGTGTAGATGTGTTCTGATGGCTTTCTCCACGAATGAAGAGTGGGTGGAGGGGTATATATAGCCTCCACATAAAATTTAACCGTTACACACAATTTGCCAAACTCGGTGGGACCGAATCGTTAAACTCGGTTGGACCGATTCAGCAAATCTAGTGACCGTTAGGATTTTCGGTGGGACTGAGATGCAACTCGGTACGACCGATATGGTTAGGGTTAGGGCATAACGTAATCTCGGTGTGACCGATTACACAAACTCGGTGGAACCGATTTTGGTAATTAGCTAACCAGAGAGTTGGTCAGGCAAACTCGGTGAGACTGATTACACAAACTCGGTGGGACCGATTTTGGTAATGAGCTAACCAGAGGATTTGCATTGTAATCTCGGTAGTACCGATTGCTCAAACTCGGTGAGACCGATTTTGGCAATGGACATACACAGTGAGATTACAATCCCATCTCGGTGAGGCCGAGATCCCTATCGGTGAAACCGATTTGCTAGGGTTTGTGGCAGTGGCTATGACATGTGAAACTCGGTGGCGCCGGATAGAAAGAATCGGTGGGGTCGAGTTTGACTTTTGGTTTAGGTCAAATGTGGATGTGGGAAGATAGTTGAGGGTTTTGGAGCATATCACTAAGCACATGAAGCAAGAGGCTCATTAAGCAACACCTCATCCCTCCTTGATAGTATTGGCTTTTCCTATAGACTCAATGTGATCTTGGATCACTTAAATAGAAAATGTAGAGTCTTGATCTTGAAGCTTGAGCCAATCCTTTGTCCTTAGCATCTTGAAGGGGTTCCACATCCTCTAGTCCATGCCACTCCATTGTTGAACTTATCTAAAACATACTAGGTAAAAGTGTTAGTCCAACAAGAGATATGTTGACATTAATTACCAAAATCACCCAGGGAGCACTTGTGCTTTCAATCTCCCCCTTTTTGGTAATTGATGACAACATACATCAAAGCTTTAGATAAATATATAGAGAATAGAAAGTAAAGCTTTGGAAAGACATGTAACATGCATAGGCTCCCCCTACATGTATGCAATCATGTGAATATGGAATATAGGAGCATGTGAATGCATAAACATGACAGAGTAAGCAATGTGTTACATGTATCTTGGCTATATGCATCAGAGCAAATGATGTGACTATGAGAAAAGTACCTTCATGCTCATGAGTCCTTCTTGTAAACAGTATGTACATCAGCAAGAATTTCTCATTCACATGACAGTGATGCATATACTTACCTTGTGGTCCTGAGTTGGCCTAGGATGGGATGAACCTGCGCAAACAAGGTCAGATAACACAGATACACCTACTAACCAGAGCAAACAAAAAGGAACCACAATAGAACCAAGACTGGGATGACATGTAGAGTGAGTACACTAAGTACTACATTGGATGTAGACATGTCCCCAAAGGTAAAGATATGCAATAAAATCAGAGATTTCCTTCCCTTAGATGTCTTGCTCCCCCTGAATCTAACATGAGATATTGGGAGAAGATAGGGACCAGAAAATCAGAGCAATAGAAAATAATCAACAGAGCTTGAGCTAAAGCAAGCAAACAAACATATCTTTCCACTTTTAAAGACATCTGACATCTCTCCTATTGAACACCAAGCATCTGGGGCATTGATGATATTACTTTCTCTCCCCCTGAGTATTCTCTCTTTCCCCCCTATAGGAAGGATTAAGCTTTGATGTGATCTCTCTCTCCCCCTTTGACATCAATTTCCAAGAAAGGACATATGGACATGTGATACAAGTGGGTTGGTCCTGGAGTCACAGAGCAAAGCAGCATGTGTAACATGATGCTGGTAGAGGACAAGAATCATTGAGTGGAGCTAGAGCAAATAGAAATCAGAAATAAGTGGCAAGTTGGTTTTCCTGTGATGAAATCGGTGACTCCGAGTTGTGTGCTTCGGTTGCGCCGAAAGATTTCGGTTAGACCAAAGAGAACAAACCGGTGTGAACGAGTTCAGCAGAGTGAAACTACTTATCACCTCAGCTCACTGGACAAGTAAGATCTCACAAGGATTTGCAAGGAATTTACTGAAAGATTTGCAATGAATTGGATGCAGAAAATGCAGAACAAAGAGAAAAGGCAAGAAACTAAAAGATCTAGATGAAGTTTTTTTTGAAAGGGGAAACAAATATGCAAGGAACAAATGCAATAACACAGAAAAGAAAACACGAGAGAACTTCATCTAGAGTTGGGCGGTGACAAAGTCACCTATGTTAGAGTATATTGACTTAGGAGTCAGGTGAAAGCACTTGATCATAGGTCATACTCATCATTTAAGCTCAAAATGGGGTTACCATTTTTCGTTTAAGCATCTTGATGTATTCACATCTTGTTGAGTTGCTTTGACTCATGTCTTGGAGTAAAGCTTCTCTAAGATGGAATAACATACCTTGGGTGGTGGTGTGGGTCTTACTCATGTAGTTGAACTTGTGTGGGTTGCTCAAGGTTGATGTAGTTCATCAAGAGTTGGGAGCACCACTTGGAGTTGAGTTCATCTACCTACATGGGTTAGTCTTGCAAGCAAGATCACTTGTGTATCAAAAATGACTATCATGAAACTCAACATAGAATTTGTCAAAGGATATGTTTGAATGGTTTCGTGCTTCCTTGTCTTCAACCACCATTGTGTAGAGACTTGGTGGTGTAGAGATTGCTCAAGATGTGAGTGAGTTGTAATCTCATGGAATTAGATTCAACCAAGTACCTACACGGGTTAGATAACATGCAAGGTGCAAATATATCCAAGACATATGAATAGCTTCATAAGAGAAATATCAAGGATTAGTCATATGCTCATGCCTCGCATGTATCAAATGGAGTTCCTACTCCAAGTTTGAAGCATCAATGATGTTCAATTCACCTCTTAACCTACGAAAAACTTTCTCATCAAGTGGTTTAGTGAATATATCTGCCAATTGCTTATCGGTGCGAACATGCTTAAGGTTAATGTCCCCTTTGGCAACATGATCTCGAATGAAATGATGACGAACTTCAATATGCTTAGTTCGAGAGTGTTGCACGGGATTGTGAGAAATCTTAATAGCACCTTCATTGTCACATAGCAATGGAACATGTTTCACATCTATCCCATAATCTTTAAGAGTTTGGGTCATCCAGAGTAATTGAGCACAACATGAACCAGCGGCAATGTATTCCGCTTCGGCGGTGGATAAGGATACCGAGTTTTGTTTCTTGGAAGACCAAGACACAAGAGATCTACCAAGGAATTGACAAGTACCCGAAGTGGACTTTCTATCAACCTTGTCTCCGGCATAGTCCGAATCGGAGTAGCCAACAAGATCAAAAGAGGACCTCTTAGGATACCAAATGCCAAAATTTGGTGTATGGATTAAGTATCTCATTATCCTTTTCACAGCCTTAAGATGACATTCTTTAGGAGCAGCTTGATATCGTGCACACATGCACACACTTAGCATAATATTAGGGTGAGAGGCACATAGATATAACAGGGATCCAATCATATAGCGATAAACTTTTTGATCAACCGGTTCACCATCTTTGGTCAAATCAAGATGTCCACTAGTAGGCATGGGTGTAGGCATACCTTTGCATTCTTGCATATTGAACTTCTTGAATAAGTCTTTGGTGTACTTCGTTTGAGAGACAAAGGTACCTTCCTTAGTTTGCTTGATTTGCAAACCGAGAAAGAATTTGAGTTCACTCATCATAGACATCTCAAACTTCTCCGACATTAGCTTTCCAAACTTTTCACTAAAATGAGGGTTAGTTGAACCAAATATGATATCATCAACATAAATTTGGCACACAAATAGTTCTCCATTAACCCTTTTTGTAAAAAGAGTAGAATCAATTTTACCAATTTCAAAGCCTTTTTCAATAAGGAACTAGGTCAAGCATTTATACCATGCTCTAGGAGCTTGTTTAAGACCATAAAGGGCTTTGTGAAGTTTGTAAACATGATTGGGTTTCTTAGGATTGACAAAGCCAGGAGGTTGCTTAACATAAACTTCCTCCTCAATTTTGCCATTTAGAAAAGCACTTTTAATGTCCATTTGGTACAAGGTGATATCATGGTGATTAGCATAGGCAAGTAAGATGCGAATGGACTCAAGTCTAGCAACGGGAGCATATGTCTCACCATAGTCCATACCTTCAACTTTTGTATAGCCTTGGGCAACGATACGTGCATTGTTGCGAACCACATGTCCATCTTCATCTTGCTTGTTGCGAAACACCCATTTGGTACCAATGACGTTGTGGTTGTTGTCGGGCTTCTCGACCAATGTCCATACTTGATTTCTCTCAAAGTTGTGTAGCTCTTCATGCATAGCGTTTATCCAATCTGGATCCTTCAATGCTTCTTCAACCTTCATAGGTTCAATTTTAGAAATGAATGAGTAATGTTCACAAAAGTTAGCTAATTGAGTTTTAGAGCGAGTAATTCTCCCGGTTTGGATATCATTGTAGATTTCCTCGACGAGATGATCTTTGGCAATTCTTGCTCGAACTCATGAAAGCTTTTGCTTGGGTCGGGGTGGAACATCTTCTTCATCTTGTTCTTATTCTTGGCCTTCTTCATTGTTGACGTTGTCGTTCTCTTGTCGTGGTGGAGAAGGAGGTTGTTCATGTTCATCTTGGTGTACTTCCTTGTTCTCTTCATCTTGGTGTGTCCCACTTGTGGATGCTTCTGTATCAACTCTTGGTTCACCTTGTCGTGAGGTAGAAGCTTCCACTTGGATAGACGAGGTACTCTCCTTCATTTCCGTTGGACGAACCTTGCCAATGGACAAGTCTTGAATTGCTTCCGAAGGGTCTTTGTCTCCTACATCAATTGGCAATTGCTCTACTTGCGAGCCATTAGATTCATCAAACTTCACATCCACCATCTCTTCAACCTTTCGGGTGAAATTTTTGTAGACACGGTAAGTGTGAGAGTTTGAGCCATAACCAATTAGAAAACCTTCATGAGACTTAGGAGCAAATTTAGAATGACGATGCTTATCAAGAATGTAGCACTTTGAGCCAAATACTCGAAAGTATCCAACTTGGGGTTTGTTACCGGTGAGGAGCTCGTATGCCGTCTTGCCGAGTAGCTTGTGAAGATACAAGCGATTTGTTGCGTGACAAGCTGTCTCAACCGCTTCTGCCCAAAAGTGCTTTGGCGTTTTGTACTCATCAAGCATCATTCTTGCCATCTCGATAAGAGTCCGGTTCTTCCTCTCAACAACTCCATTTTGATGAGGTGTGTACGTAGACGAGAACTCGTGTAAAATACCTTCTTCGTCAAGAAAGGTGTCCACATTTGCGTTCTTGAACTCCGTTCTGTTGTCACTCCGAACCTTCTTGATCTTCACGTCAAACTGATTTTGGGCCTTCCTAGCAAAGTTTTTGAAGATCTTTTGGACCTGCGACTTGTCATCAAGAAAGAACACCCACGTAAATCTTGAAAAATCATCAACTATGACTAGACCAAATGAGTTACCACCGAGACTCTTGTATGCATTTGGACCAAAGAGATCCATGTGAAGTAGCTCGAGTGGTCTTCTTGTGGTCATGATGTTCTTCGCACGGTGACTTCCTCCAACTTGTTTCCCTGCTTGACAAGCACTAGAAAGTCTATCCTTGTCAAATACGACATCTTTTATTCCAAGGATATGATCACCTTTAATAGGCTTATCAAGATTTCGCATTCCAACATGACCTAGTCTTCTATGCCACAACCAGCCTTTAGAAGATTTAGCAATTAAGCAAGTTTTAGGTTGAGCCTTTTTAGTGAAATCAACAATGTAAAGATCTCCTCTACGTATACCGGTAAAGACCATTTTATGATTGTCTCTACGAAACACTTTTCAATCTACTTCAGTGAATAAGACATTGAAACCGAAATCCGCAAGTCTAGAAACTGAAAGTAAATTGTATCCAAGGGATTCAACGAGCATGACATTTTGTATGGAGCTATCGTGTGAGATGGCCACCTTACCAAGGCCAACCACCTTACCCTTTGAATTATCACCAAAGGTGACATATTTTCGAGGGTCGTCATTTTCAGCAAGCTCATGGAACATCTCTTCATCTCCGGTCATATGATCAGTACATCCACTATCAAGGACCCATTCCTTTCCTCCAGCCATGTAGCCGCGAAGATTTGCCATAAGACCAAAATGTCTCATTGCATCATCAAGATCATAGTCACTATCATCATCTTCATCATAATATCCACGTTCAACGTCATCTTGCGATTGATCAATTCCTAGAGAGGATAATTCATCAGGTAAATGATCATCAAAGTGGTTACCTTTATGAATTCTTATAGCTTCGGATATGATATCACTAATGATTCCAACATTTCCTTTAGCATGCATGAGATTGGTAAGCTCAAATAGACAATCGCCAAAACTAGTATCACTATAGTTCATCTTACTCAAAGCAATAGACTTATGAAGAATTTCGTCTAAATTTTTCAAGGAATAATCTGGAAATCGTTCCTCAAGAAATTTCCATATAGTATAGGCACAATTAAGAGTAGGCAAACTAGCTAGCAATCAAATTTTTGGGCAATCCTAATGACGAGCACAACAGTTCTAAGATTGCGAATCATGTCAATATCTTCTTCTAGGGTAGGGTGCAAAGGATCAATATGAGGTGCACAAGGACTAGCAATGTACTTGTTCAAGTGATATTCATTGAAAATCTCAAGCATTTCATTTTTTTCACTCATGAAAATACTATCCATCAAGAATGGGCACTCTATGTCTAAGAATCCCTAAAGTAGACACATCCATCTTCCTCCGAAGGTGTTGAAACCAAGGCAATGGAGACCAAAGCTCTGATACCAATTGTGAGGATCGAGAAGAGGTGTCTAGAGGGGGGTGATTAGACACTAGGTACCAAAAGTTGCAGTTTTTAATATTCTTAAGTTCAAGTGGAGTTTAGGCACAAGTTTAACAAACACAATACATATCAAGCAAGCATGCAATGAGTATATGAGCAGCGGAAAGTAAAGCATGCAACTTGCAAGAATGTAAAGGGAAGGGTTTGGAGTATTCAAACGCAATTGGAGACACAGATGTTTTTGGCGTGGTTCCGATAGGTGGTGCTATCGTACATCCACGTTGATGGAGACTTCAACCCACGGAGGGTAACGGTTGCGCGAGTCCACGAAGGGCTCCACCCACGAAGGGTCCACGAAGAAGCAACCTTGTCTATTCCATCATGGCCGTCGCCCACGAAGGACTTGCCTCACTAGCGGTAGATCTTCACGAAGTAGGCGATCTCCTTGCCCTTACAAACTCCTTGGTTCAACTCCAAAATCTTGTCAGAGGCTCCCAAGTGACACCTAGCCAATCTAGGAGACACCACTCTCCAAGAAGTAACAAATGGTGTGTTGATGATGAACTCTCTTGTGCTTCAAATGATAGTCTCCCCAACACTCAACTCTCTGTCACAGGATTTGGATTTGGTGGAAAGAAGATTTGAGTGGAAAGCAACTTGGGGAAGGCTAGAGATCAAGATTCATATGGTAGGAATGGAATATCTTGAGCTCAACACAAGGGTAGGTGGTTCTCTCTCAGAAAATGTGTATTGGAAGTGTACATGTGTTCTGATGGCTTTCTCCACGAATGAAGAGTGGGTGGAGGGGTATATATAGCCTCCACACAAAATCTAACCGTTACACACAATTTGCCAAACTCGGTGGGACCGAATCGTTAAACTCGGTTGGACCGATTCAGCAAACCTAGTGACCGTTAGGATTTTCGGTGGGACTGAGATGCAACTCGATAGGACCGATATGGTTAGGGTTAGGGCATAACGTAATCTCGGTGTGACCGATTACACAAACTCGGTGGGACCGATTTTGGTAATTAGCTAACCAGAGAGTTGGTCAGGCAAACTCAGTGAGACTGATTACACAAACACGGTGAGACCGATTTTGTTAATGAGCTAACCAGAGAATTTGCATTATAATCTCGGTAGTACCGATTGCTCAAACTCGGTGAGACCGATTTTGGCAATGGACATACACAGTGAGATTACAATCTCATCTCGGTGAGACCGAGATCCCTATTGGTGAAACCGATTTGCTAGGGTTTGTGTTAGTGGCTATGACATGTGAAACTCGGTGGAGCCGGATAGAAAGAATCGGTGGGGCCAAGTTTGACTTTTGGTTTAGGTTAAATGTGGATGTGGGAAGATAGTTGAGGGTTTTGGAGCATATCACTAAGCACATGAAGCAAGAGGCTCATTAAGCAACACCTCATCCCTCCTTGATAGTATTGGCTTTTCCTATAGACTCAATGTGATCTTGGATCACTAAAATAGAAAATGTAGAGTCTTGATCTTGAAGCTTGAGCCAATCCTTTGTCCTTAGCATCTTGAAGGGGTTCCACATCCTCTAGTCCATGTCACTCCATTGTTGAACTTATTTGAAACATACTAGGTAAAAGTGTTAATCCAACAAGAGATATGTTGACATTAATTACCAAAAACACCCAGGGAGCACTTGTGCATTCATATATACATGGTAGATACACCCAAAGAAGGCAATGGCGACAAGACAGCGGAGGATGACCCCTCCAAGAAGCAACCTAAGCGCCAACGTTAGCGGGGCCGCTCTAAGTCTCGCCACAGCAAAAGCGGTGATACCGGCACAGGAGATAACAGTACTCCGGACAGTGTCGAAGATGATGACAGTCCCCTCCAGCAGGATCCAGAGCCGGAGGATGAACAAGCCAGCCCTCCGGAGCAAGCGGCAGAGGGAGACGAGGACAATTACATGCCTCCCTCCGAAGACGAAGTGAGCCTCGAAGATGAAGAATTTATCGTACCTGAGGATCCCGTCGAGCAGGAGCGCTTCAAGCTTCGGCTTATAGCCACAGCAAACAGCCTGAAGAAAAAACAGCAACAGCTTCGAGATGATCAGGACTTGCTAGGAGATAGATGGACTGAAGTCCTTGCGGCCAAGGAATACGAACTCGAACGCCCCTCCAACGGTCACCCAAAGCGCAGGTTGCTACCCCGACTTGAGGAGGAAGCATTAAAACCTACATCACCAGCGTACGACGCAGCTAATCGGCCACCTCGTGGTCGAGACAGAGAGGCATTTCATCCAGAAGTTCAGCCCGCACCCTGCCGCCACTCAAACAAACATACCAAGGCACCGGGAAACACGCGAGACCTGCGAGACGTATTGGAAGATAGGGCAAAACATGCAAGATCGATCTATGGATCACGAGGGCGCGCCCCTACGCGGGACAGTGACCGTCACGCCGGATACAGTAAAAGTAAATCCGGCCGGGCCGAATACAACAAGCAAGACTCATATGAGCTGCGTCGCGATATAGCCCGGCACAGAGGCACCGCACACCCCCTATACTTCACTGAGGAAGTAATGGATCATGAATTCCCAGAGGGTTTTAAACCCGTAAACATCGAATCATATGATGGTACTATAGATCCCGCGGTATGGATTGAGGATTTCCTCCTCCACATCCACATGGCTCGCGGCGATGATCTACATCCCATTAAGTACCTCCCGCTAAAACTTAAAGGACCAGCTCGGCATTGGTTGAATAGCTTGCCAGCAGAATCCGTTGGCTGTTGGGAGAATCTGGAAGACGCATTCCTCGACAACTTCCAGGGCACTTATGTGCGACCACATGATGCCGATGACCTGAGCCACATAATTCAGCAACCAGGGGAATCGGCCAGGCAATTCTGGACATGATTCCTAACCAAGAAGAATCAAATTGTCGACTGTCCGGATGCAGAGGCCTTAGTGGCATTTAAGCACAACATCCGTGACGAGTGGCTCGCCCGGCACCTCGACCAGGAAAAGCCGAAATCCATGGCAGCCCTCACGACACTCATGACGCGCTTTTGCGCGGGAGAGGATAGCTGACTAGCTTGCAACAACAACATATCAAGGAACCTTGGCACTTCGGATACCAAGGATAGTAACAGCAGGCCACGTCGCAGCAAACATAAGCGCCACAATAACAGCGATAACGCCGAGGATACGACAGTCAATGCCGGATTCAGAGGCTCTAAACCCGGTCAGCGGAAAAAGCAATTCAAAAGAAGCACTCCGGGGCCGTCCTGTCTGGACCGCATACTCGATCGCTCGTGCCAAATACACGGCACCCCCGACAAACCAGCCAATCAAACAATAGAGAATGCGGGTGTTCAAGCAGGCCGGCAAGTTAAACGTTGAAAACAAGGACAAGGGGCTGCACAGCGATGACGAGGAGGAGCTCCGATCGTCGAACACGGGAGGACAGAAGAGGTTCCCCCCACAAGTAAGGACGGTGAACATGATATACGCAACCCACATCCCCAAGAGGGAACAGAAGCGTGCACTAAGGACGTATATGCGATGGAGCTCATCGCCCCAAAGTTCAACCCATGGTCCTCTTGTCTGATCACCTTTGATCGCAGGGACCACCCCACGAGTATCCGTCATGGTGGATCTGCCGCATTGGTCTTAGACCCAATCATTGACGGATTTCACCTCACTCGAGTCCTTATGGACGGCAGCAGCAGCCTGAAACTGCTTTATCAGGATACAGTGCGCAAAATGGGTATAGATCCCTCGAGGATCAAACCCACCAAAACGACCTTTAAATGCGTCATCCCAGGTGTAGAGGCCCATTGTACGGGCTCAATTACACTGGAAGTGGTCTTCGGATCTCTGGACAACTTCTGAAGCGAGGAGTTAATCTTTGATATCGTCCCGTTCCACAGCGGCTATCATGCACTGCTCGGGCGCACCGCATTTGCAAGATTCAATGTGGTACCGCATTACGCATACCTCAAGCTCAAGATGCCAGGACCTAGGGGGGTTATCACAGTCAATGGAAACACAGAACGCTTGCTCCGTACGGAGGAGCACACTGCAGCCCTCGCAGCAGAAGCACAAAGCAGCCTTTTGAGGCAATCCACCAGTTCGGCGATCAAGCCCCCGGACACCGTCAAGCACGTCCGGAGTAACCTACAACAGGATCGCCTGGCACATTCAGAGCTCGCCTAGCAATTCGGCCCCCTCCCTAGTCTCAGTACAACGGCAAAATCCGTCCCGCGCGTACATAATTACGCATTGAAAATACCATGGGTGTCGGCGGGGGCACGATCTCGGCACGTCCCACAATGCGGATCAACCGCACTAGGGGCTTACTACCTTTATCATCCTCTCTCTTTCAGTACTTTACTCTCTGGAAGCCCTATCCGGCAGTACGATAGCTGGACACATGATACAACACCCAAGGAGGCAGGAAGCTACGTCGTGCAATGGAATCCCCAGGTGGTCTCTGATACCGAGTGAAATACCTGTTTTAAATACCAGCTCGCAGCTTGCCCTTGGACGGGACATGTCAAATATTCCCATTTTTTGCTTATCGCACTGCTTGTATCAGTATGCATCAACGCATTTCTTAAATAAACAATGCATAGCACTAGTCTTTTATTGCATTCTATATTCTTTTATATATATGTTCATCTATGAAAAACAGCACCCGTACACTCTGGTACGGCCAATACACCAGGGGATTCCGTATACCCCATAATTCGGCGTGAGAAGTCCGAACACTTTCGACAGTGCGGCAACCCGAACTTAGAGCATTATATGCATCAGCTCCGAATCATGTCTTGGGTCAATAGTTGGTTTTGCCCGGCTCCCATGTTTTGGTACCTTATGTTCCGCTATATCGGCTAAGGTTGCACTGGGAGAACTACTGCGATTGTGCCTCGGTTCTTCCGGCCGAGCACCTCAGTAGAGAAAGCTCAAACTGACTGTCATGATGAAGCGAGAGCTGGTCGCTGTTCGAGAGGTCTCAAGTCCCTAAAGACTTTTTCCGCTTCGGGCGAGGAGCCGGCCTTGTCCGGCTTAGGCGTTTATAGAGCCCCAACTTCAGCTTTCCGAATACTAGGGGCTTCACCAAAATTTAAATTGTAGACTTCTATGGCTAAGTGAGAGCGATAAAGCATTATAGTCTAATTGCCTGGTTCGCTGCGCTGAGCACCTCCCTCGAAGGACCCATAAATGGGAACAAGAGTGCCCAGATTTATCCCGAACACCCCAGCACTAGTTGCATGGGGGCTGAAGCCGACCACTAGCAACTCTCAGATTTTATAAACGGCCACACATAAGGTAATATTTTAAATTCGAAAAGTGTTGCATAGCGCAAATGAACTAGTTTTCATAATACAAGATCACACGAGCAAGTTCATTCAAAAATTACATCCTTCGCACACTCGTCCGCCACAAGACGGGCACCCTTCAGGACACCCTCATAATACATTTTAGGGTGGCGATGCTCCTTGCCCTGCGGCGGCCCCTCCTTCACCAGCTTCTCGGCATCCATCTTGGCCCAGTGCACCTTCGCACGGGCAAAAGCCCTGCGGGCACCCTCGATGCAGACAGACCGCTTTATGACTTCCAGCCATGAGCAGGCATCCACAAGCCGCCTCACCAGGCCGAAGTAGCTGTTGGGAAGGGAATCGCCAGGCCACATCCGAACTATAAGGCCCCTCATGGCCTGTTTGGCCGCCTTGTGGAGCTCGACCAGTTGCTTCAGCTGGTCGCTCACGGGCATCGGGTGTTCGGTCCCAATAAAATGAGACCAGAACAACTTCTCCGTCAAGCTTCCCTCCTCGGCCCGGTAGAATTCCGCCGCATCAGACACACTGCGGGGCAGATCTACGAACGCTCCTCGAGAGCTCCGAACTCGGGTAAGTAAAAGGAAATTTTCTTTCGCATGCCTACTTTGCATGATAAATGCCTTACCCGCTGCTATCTTCTTTACCGCCTCAATTTCCTGGAGGGCCTTTTGGGCTTCGGCCTTGGCATTTTTTGCGCTTTCGAGGGCCTTGGCAAGCTCGGACTCTCGCGTCTTCGAGTCAAGCTCCAAGGACTCATGCTTCTTGACGAGCGCCTGGAGCTCTTGCTGCACCTAGCCTACCCGGGCTTCGTGTCTTTCTCGCTCAGTGCACTCCTTGGCTGCTTTGTTTTCAGCCTCGGTGAGCAACTGCTTCAGGGTTGCCACTTCGGTCGTGGACCCTGGTACATCCATGATGATCCTATTATCTTGTAACCAAAACCTTTTTTATATAGAAAAGGTATTGCTTACCTTTATTCTCCTCGAGCTACTTTTTGGCAAGGCCGAGTTCTTCCTCGGACCGCTCGAGGTTCAGCTTCAGTGCGGCGATCTCCGTAGTATGTGCGGCGGCGGCCAACCGTGAAGCATGCATACGCATATAGACATATTTGTATTAGACTCCTGCAGTTATTATTCAATCCTCTATTCGGCGTTTCTTCGCGAACGCCTAACAGAGCATCAGGGGATACTGTCTATGCGGTAATATTTTTATATATTTTGACTACTTACCTCAAAGCCTGTTAGGAGGCTGGCGCAAGCTTCGGTTAGTCCGCTTTTGGTGGACCTAACCTTCTCGATCACCGCACTCATTATAGTGCGGTGCTCCTCATCGATGGAAGCGCCGCTAAGCACTTCCAGCAAGTAGTCCGGTGCCTTCGGATAGACGGAGGTCACCGGCACGGGCGGCTTGCCCCTCTTAGCAGGAGGCCGCCTGCCGGAGTCCGGGACCACTGGTGGTCCCGGTGCGGTGTTCGGTTTGGGACTGAACTTGGAGCCCGCGGGGGTCTTGCTCCCTTTGCGCTCAGGGTCCCGAATGTCGCCTTTGGGTGCCTCCAGGACTACCTCCCCTCGACTTGGTGCCCTTTGAGACAACACCTCGATGTTGTCCGTAGGGAAAGGGGTGGAGGCGGTCGGAAGCGAACCGCTACTCATAGCCGACGGGTGCAAAGAACCGTCCGACTTCGCCAGGGGCTTGTCCCTGGTCAACCACTCATCGTCGTTGTGAGTGGCGGTCGTGGAGTAGTCCGGAAGGAGAGTCCTTCCCTTCTTGGACCCTCCGGCCTCCCCGGTTGGGGAGGCATTCCTTTTCCTGTCTCCGTCGACTGGAGGGGGAGAATCTTCATCTTCCTCCTCCTCATCTTTGCGAGAGGAGTCGTCTCGGAGTATCGGACGATGAGTCCGATATCACCTGACGGCGGGAGCTCTATCGAGTCCCTGCGGCGTTCTTCTTGGCCTTCTTCTTCGGCACCTCATAAGGCGCCGGAGTCAGCATCTTCGTAAGAAGATCGTTGGCTGGATCTTCGGGCAGGGGCGCCGGGCAGTCGATTTGCTCCGCTCTCTCCTCCAAGTCCTGTCGAAGGCATGGGAGCTCAGATCCCGCACTTGATCAAGTCGGGGAAAGTAAAAACCTTATAAGGTGTAAAAAACTTACCGGATTCGCAGGGAGCTTCGCGCTAAGTCCGCGGTCCTTGGTAAGGGAAGGGGGACCTTGGCGCCCTTGAATAGCACCCTCCAGATGTCCTTGTGCGTCGTGTCAAAAAGCTCGCGCAGGGTCTGGTGCTGGGCCGGGTCGAACTCCCATAAATTGAACGCCCGTTGTTGACACGGGAGGATCCGGCGGAGGAGCATGACCTGGACCATGTTGACAAGCTTAAGTTTCTTGCTTATCATGTTCCCGATACATTTCTGGAGTCCGGCCAGCTCTATCGGTGAGCCCCAGGACAGACCCTTCTCTTTCCAGGAGGTGAGCCGCATGGGGATTCCGGATCGAAACTCGGGGGCCACCACCCAGTTGGTGTCACGCAGCTCGGTGATGTAGAACCACCCCGACGGCCACCCCTTTATGGTCTCCACATAGGAGCCCTTCAGCCATGTAACATTGGGCATTTTGCCCACCATGGCACCTCCACATTCCACTTGCTGGCCGCCTACAACCTTCGGCTTAACATTGAAGCTCTTCAGCCACAGGCCGAAGTGGGGTTGGACGCGGAGGAAGGCCTCGCACACGAAGATAAATGCCGAGATGTTGAGGATGAAGTTCGGGGCCAGATCATGGAAGTCCAGCCCGTAGTAGAACATGGGGCCGTGGACGAACGGGTGGAGGGGGAATCCCAGCCCGCGGACGAAGTGGGTGAGAAAGACTACCCTCTCGTAGGGCTCCGGGGTAGGGACGATCTGCCCCTCATCGGGCAGCCGGTGCACGATATTTGCGGCCAAGTATCCGACCCCCCGCAGCTTTTCGATGTCCTCCTCCGTGACGAAAGATTTCATCCACTTTCCTCCCGCTCCGGACATGGTTGGGGCGGTTTGAGGAGAAAGGTGCGAACTTGGGCATTGGAGCTCGAGTGCGCAAGAATGGATAGGTAAAGAGGAAGAAGGCGTAGGTGAAAAAGGCGAACTCTTATCCCTTTATAAGGGCGGATGAAACTATACGCCCCCACTAGCCTGGTTAACTCGCTTATTCCCCGAGCGCCGCGATTGATGAGAATCCCGTGATAAGGGGACACGATCTCTGCTTCGACAAGACGTGCCAAGGAAACCGCCTCGCGATATGCGCCAAGGCTGGTTGAGAAAAACGGTTCGATGATAACCGGGCCGTGGCATGATGTCATGATATCAAATATGTCAGCAGATCGGAAATATTATTCTCTCTACGGTGGTATGTGGAACTTGTTTTACAGATCCGGACACTATCCTTGTGTTCAAAATCTTCTATGGAGTATTCGGAGGAGGAACCCGCCTTGCAATGCCGAAGACAATTTGCACGCCGGACTCATCGTCATTGAAGCCTGGTTCAGGGGCTACTTAGGGAGTCCTGGATTAGGGGGTATGTTGGACTATGAAGATACAAGATTGAAGACTTCGTCTCGTGTCCAGATGGGACTCTCCTTGGCGTGGAAGGCAAGCTTGGAGATACGGATATGAAGATCTCCTCCCATTGTAACTGACTTTGTGTAACCCTAGCCCCCTCCGGTGTCTATATAAACTGGAGGGTTTAGTCCGTAGGACAACAACAATCATACCATAGGCTAGCTTCTATGGTTTAGCCTCTACGATCTCGTGGTAGATCAACTCTTGTACTACTCATATCATCAAGATCAATCAAGCAGGAAGTAGGGTATTACCTCCATAGAGAGGGTCCGAACCTGGGTAAACATCGTGTCCCCTGCCTCCTGTTACCATCCGCCTTAGACGCACAGTTCGGGACCCCCTACCCGTGATCCGCCGTTTTTGACACCTACAGTGATCATGACGGTGCTTTAGAGATGGAGATCACAAGCACAAGATGATGATGGCCATATCATATCACTTATATTGATTGCATGTGATGTTTATCTTTTATGCATCTTATCTTGCTTTGATTGATGATAGCATTATAAGATGATCCCTCACTAAATTATCAAAGTATAAGTGTTCTCCTTGAGTATGCACCGTTGCGAAAGTTCTTCGTGCTGAGACACCACGTGATGATCGGGTGTGATAGGCTCTATGTTCAAATACAACGGGTGCAAAACAGTTGCACATGCGGAATACTCAGGCTAAACTTGACGAGCCTAGCATATAACATATATGGCCTCGGAACACGGAGACCGAAAGGTCGAGCACGAATCATATAGTAGATATGATCAACATAGTGATGTTCACCATTGATACTACTCCATCTCACGTGATGATCGGACATGGTTTAGTTGATTTGGATCACGTGATCACTTAGAGGATTAGAGGGATTTCTATCTAAGTGGGACTTCTTTAATAATATGATTAATTGAACTTAAATTTATCATGAACTTAGTACTGATAGTACTTTGCTTGTCTATGTTGATTGTAGATAGATGGCCCGTGTTGTTGTTCCCTTGAATTTTAATGCGTTCCTTGAGAAAGCAAAGTTGAAAGATGATGGTAGCAATTACACGGACTGGGTCCGTAACTTGAGGATTATCCTCATTGCTGCACAAAAGAATTACGTCCTGGAAGAACCCCTGGGTGCCAGACCTGCTGCAGGAGCAACACCAGATGTTATGAACGTCTGGCAGAGCAAAGCTGATGACTACTCGATAGTTTAGTGTGCCATGCTTTACGGCTTAGAACCGGGTCTTCAACGACGTTTTGAACGTCATGGAGCATATGAGATGTTCCAGGAGTTGAAGTTAATATTTCAAGCACATGCCCGGATTGAGAGATATGAAGTCTCCAATAAGTTCTACAACTGCAAGATGGAGGAGAATAGTTCTGTTAGTGAGCATATACTCAAAATGTCTGGGTATAACAATCACTTGATTCAACTGGGAGTTAATCTTCCGGATGATAGCGTCATTGACAGAATTCTTCAATCACTGCCACCAAGCTACAAGAGCTTCATAATGAACTATAACATGCAAGGGACGGATAAGACGATTCCCGAGATCTTCGCAATGCTAAAGGCTGCAGAGGTAGAAATCAAGAAGGAGCATCAAGTGTTGATGGTCAATAAGACCACCAGTTTCAAGAAAAAGGGCAAAGGGAAGAAGAAGCGGAACTTCAAGAAGAACAGCAAGCAAGTTGTTGCTCAGGAGAAGAAATCCAAGTCTGGACCTAAGCCTGAGACTGAGTGCTTCTACTGCAAGCAGACTGGTCACTGGAAGCGGAACTGCCCCAAGTATTTGGCGGATAAGAAGGATGGCAAGGTGAACAAAGGTATATGTGATATACATGTTATTGATGTGTACCTTACTAATGCTCGTAGTAGCACCTGGGTATTTGATACTGGTTCCATTGCTAATATTTGCAACTCGAAATAGGGACTACGGATTAAGCGAAGATTGGCTAAGGACGAGGTGACGATCCGCGTGGGAAATGGTTCCAAAGTCGATGTGATCACTGTCGGCACGCTACCTCTACATCTACCTTCGGGATTAGTTTTAAACCTGAATAATTGTTATTTGGTGCCAGCGTTGAGCATGAACATTATATCTGGATCTTGTTTGATGCGAGACGGTTATTCATTTAAATCAGAGAATAATGGTTGTTCTATTTATACGAGTAATATCTTTTATGGTCATACAACCTTGAAGAGTGGTCTATTTTTGTTGAATCTCGATAGTAGTGATACACATATTCATAATATTGAAGCCAAAAGATGAAGAGTTGATAATGATAGTGCAACTTATTTGTGGCACTGCCGTTTAGGTCATATCGGGGTAAAGCACATGAAGAAACTCCATACTGATGGACTTTTGGGACCACTTGATTATGAATCACTTGATACTTGCGAACCGTGCGTCATGGGCAACATGACTAAAACACCGTTCTCCGGAACTATGGAGCGAGCAACAGATTTGTTGGAAATCATACATACAGATGTATGTGGTCCGATGAATATTGAGGCTCGTGGCAGATATCGTTATTTTCTCACCTTCACAGATGATTTGAGCAGATATGGGTATATCTACTTAATGAAACATAAGTCTGAAACATTTGAAAAGTTCAAAGAATTTCAGAGTGAAGTTGAAAATCATCGTAACAAGAAAATAAAATTTCTACGATTTGATCGTGGAGGAGAATATTTGAGTTACGAGTTTGGTCTTCATTTGAAACAATGTGGAATAGTTTCGCAACTCACGCCACCCGGAACACCACAGCGTAATGGTGTGTCCAAACTTCGTAATCGTACTTTACTTGATATGGTGCGATCTATGATGTCTCTTACTGATTTACCGTTATCGTTTTGGGGTTATGCTTTAGAGACGGCTGCATTCATGTTAAATAGAACACCATCGAAATTCGTTGAGACAACGCCTTATGAACTGTGGTTTGGCAAGAAACCGAAGTTGTCGTTTCTTAAAGTTTGGGGTTGCGATGCTTATGTGAAAAAGCTTCAACCTGATAAGCTCGAACCCAAATCGGAAAAATGTGTCTTCATAGGATACCCAAAAGAGACTGTTGGGTACACCTTCTATCACAGATCCGAAGGCAAGACTTTTGTTGCTAAATTTGGAATCTTTCTAGAGAAGGAGTTTCTCTCGAAAGAAGTGAGTGGGAGGAAAGTAGAACTTGATGAGGTAATTGTACCTGCTCCCTTATTGGAAAGTAGTTAATCACAGAAACCGGTTTCTGCGACACCTACGCCAATTAGTGAGGAAGTTAATGATGATGGTCATGAAACTTCATATCAAGTTGTTACTGAACCTCGTAGGTCAACCAGAGTAAGATCCGCACCAGAGTGTACGGTAATCCTATTCTAGAAGTCATGTTACTAGACCATGATGAACCTACAAACTATGAAGAAGTGATGGTGAGCCCAGATTCCGCAAAATGGCTTGAAGCCATGAAATCTGAGATGGGATCCATGTATGAGAACAAAGTGTGGACTTTGGTTGACTTGCCCGAAGATCGGCAAGCCATTGAGAATAAATGGATCTTCAAGAAGAAGACCGACGCTGACGGTAATGTTACTGTCTATAAAGCTCGACTTGTTGCAAAAGGTTTTCGACAAGTTCAAGGGGTTGACTACGATGAGACCTTCTCACCCGTAGCGATGCTTAAGTCTGTCGGAATCATGTTAGCAATTGCTGCATTTTATGATTATGAAATTTGGCAAATGGATGTCAAAACTGCATTCCTGAATGGATTTCTGGAAGAAGAGCTGTATATGATGCAACCGGAAGGTTTTGTCGATCCAAAAGGAGCTAACAAAGTGTGCAAGCTCCAGCGATCCATTTATGGACTGGTGCAAGCCTCTCGGAGTTGGAATAAGCACTTTGATAGTCTGATCAAAGCATTTGTTTTTATACAGACTTTTGGAGAAGCCTGTATTTACAAGAAAGTGAGTGGGAGCTCTGTAGCATTTGTAATATTATATGTGGATGACATATTGCTGATTGGAAATGATATAGAATTTCTGGATAGCATAAAGGGATACTTGAATAAGAGTTTTTCAATGAAAGACCTCGGTGAAGCTGCTTATATATTGGGCATCAAGATCTATAGAGATAGATCAAGACGCTTAATTGGACTTTCACAAAGCACATACCTTGACAAAGTTTTGAAGAAGTTCAAAATGGATCAAGCAAAGAAAGGGTTCTTGCATGTGTTACAAGGTGTGAAGTTGAGTAAGACTCAATGCCCGACCACTGCAGAAGATAGAGAGAAGATGAAAGATGTTCCCTATGCTTCAGCCATAGGCTCTATCATGTATGCAATGTTGTGTACCAGACCTGATGTGTTCCTTGCTATAAGTTTAGCAGGGAGGTACCAAAGTAATCCAGGAGTGGATCACTGGACAACGATCAAGAACATCCTGAAATACCTGAAAAGGACTAAGGATATGTTTCTCGTTTATGGAGGTGACAAAGAGCTCATCGTAAATGCTTACGTTGATGCAAGCTTTGACACTGATCCGGACGATTCTAAATCGCAAACCGGATACATATTTACATTAAACGATGGAGATGTCAGTTGGTGCAGTTCTAAGCAAAGCGTCGTGGCGGGATCTACGTGTGAATCGGAGTACATAGCTGCTTCGGAAGCAGCAAATGAAGGAGTCTAGATGAAGGAGTTCGTTCATATCCGATCTAGGTGTCATACCTAGTGCATCGGGTCCAATGAAAATCTTCTGTGACAATATTGGTGCAATTGCCTTGGCGAAGGAATCCAGATTTCACAAGAGAACCAAGCACATCAAGAGACGCTTCAATTCCATCCGGGATCTAGTCCAGGTGGGAGACATAGAAATTTGCAAGATACATATGGATCTGAATGTTGCAGACCCGTTGACTAAGCCTCTTCCACGAGCAAAACATGATCAACACCAAGGCTCCATGGGTGTTAGAATCATTACTGTGTAATCTAGATTATTGACTCTAGTGCAAGTGGGAGACTGAAGGAAATATGCCCTAGAGGCAATAATAAAGTTATTATTTATTTCCTTACATCATGATAAATGTTTATTATTCATGCTAGAATTGTACTAACCGAAAACACAATACTTGTGAATACATAGACAAACAGAGTGTCACTAGTATGCCTCTACTTGACTAGCTCGTTGATCAAAGATGGTTATGTTTCCTACCCATTGACATGAGTTGTCATTTGATTAAACGGGATCACATCATTAGGAGAATGATGTGATTGACTTGACCCATTCCGTTAGCTTAGCACACGATCATTTAGTATTCTGCTATTGATTTCTTCATGACTTATACATGTTCCTATGACTATGAGATTATGCAACTCCCGTTTACCGGAGGAACACTCTGTGTGCTACCAAAGGTCACAGCGTAACTGGGTGATTATAAAGGTGCTCTACAGGTGTCTCCGAAGGTACTTGTTGGGTTGACGTATTTCGAGATTAGGATTTGTCACTCCGATTGTCGGAGAGGTATCTCTGGGCCCACTCGGTAATGCACATCACTTAAGCCTTGCAAGCATTGCAACTAATGAGTTATTTGCGGGATGATTTATTACATAACGAGTAAAGAGACTTGCCAGTAACGAGATTGAACTAGGTATTAAGATACCAACGATCGAATCTCGGGCAAGTAACATACCGATGACAAAGGGAACAATGTATGTTGTTATGCGGTCTGACCGATAAAGATCTTCGTAGAGTATGTGGGAGCCAATATGAGCATCTAGGTTCCGCTATTGGTTATTGACCGAAGACGTGTCTCGGTCATGTCTACATAGTTCTCGAACCCGTAGGGTCTGCACGCTTAAAGTTTTGATGATAGTCATATTATTAGTTTATTTGTTTTGATGTACCGAAGGTTGTTCAGAGTCCCGGATGTGATCACGGACATAACGAGGAGTCTCAAAATGATCGATACATGAAGATTGATATATTGGACGACTATATTCGGACACCGGAATGGTTCCGGGGGTTATTGGATATATACCGAAGTACCGGGGGGTTACCGGAACCCCCTCGGAGGTTATTGGGCCTCATGGGCCCAATTGGTGGAAGAGGAGAGGTGGACAAGGGGCAGCCCCCCCCCCCCCCAAGTCCGAATTGGACAAGGAGGGGGTGGCTCCCCCCTTTCCTTTCCCCATCTCTCTCCTTCCTTCTCCTCTGCTAATCCAACAAGGAAAAGGGAGGGAGTCCTACTCCCGGTGGGAGTAGGACTCCTCCTGGCGTGCCCCTCCTGGCCGGCCGCCTCTCCCCCCCCCCCCCCCTTGCTCCTTTATATACGGGGGCAGGGGGCACCCTAGAGACACAACAATTGATCTATTGATCTTTTAGCCGTGTGGGTGCCCCCCTCCACCATAGACCTCCTCGATAATACTATAGCGGTGCTTAGGCGAAGCCCTACGTCGGTAGAACATCATCATTGTCACCACGCCGTTGTGCTGAAGAGACTCTCCCTCAACACTCGGCTGGATCGGAGTTCAAGGGAAGTCAGCGGGCTGAATGTGTGCTGAACTCGAAGGTGCCGTGCATTTGGTACTTGATCGGTCGGATCGTGAAGACGTACGACTACATCAACCGCGTTGTGCTAACGCTTCTGCTTTCGGTCTACGAGGGTACGTGGACAACACTCTCCCCTCTCGTTGCTATGCATCACCATGATCTTGCGTGTGCGTAGGAAATTTTTTGAAATTACTACATTCCCCAACAAATTCAACAATATAACCAGCACCTAAAGCATTCTTGTCATGATCTAAAGGCATGGAAATTTTATTACTCTCCACATAAGCAAAATTCTTCTCTTTCGGAATAGTGGGAGTATCATAAGAGACTCGAATACTATAAATTGTTTCCACATTAAATGAGAAATGTTCAGAAAAAGGGTAATCATAATCATGACAAGTTTTATAAATATAATCATCACTACTCTTTATAGCATAAGTTTCATCACAATAATCATCATAAGTAGCGACTTTGTTCTCATCATAATCAATTGAAACCTCTTCCAAGATAGTGGAATCATTACTAAATAAAGTCATGACCTCTCCAAATCAATATAAGGATTTTCAATGCAATTCACCGCACAATACATAAAAATTTCTTCTAGATCAAAAATCAAGAAATCTATCAAGATTAAATCTCCGAATACCCTCAGTTATACGTTTCATTTCTTCATACTCCAAAAGAAGACTAAGCTCTTTATGATGCTCAAGGGTAATCAAGTTATCACAATTTTTGGACATGATTTTAGCATGAAACAAATAGCATTGGAGCTTTAAATGACCATGTTCATTGCAAAGTTCACAAAGATGGCGATAAATATTGAATCTTTCAGCACAATCATCTAGCCTGTCTTGCAACCATTTAGTTTCCAAATACTTATGCCTCTTGCAAAATCTATCTTCCCTATTTGGTGTGTACTTGCAAACTCTATGCACTCCACAAAAGTTGACATGCTTATAAGAGACATTTTCATCATGACTGGTGCAACCATCATTAGTACTATGGATATTCAAGGAGTTCAAACTAACAACATTGCAATCATGCTAATCATTCAAAGATTTAGTGCTAAACTATTTATAGACTTCTTCTTCTAGCAATTGAGCACAATTTTCCTTTCCATCATTCTCACAAAAGATATTGAAAAGATGAAGCGTATGAGGCAAACTCAATTCCATTTTTTTGTAATTTTATTTTATAAATTAAACTAGTGGTAAAACAAGAAACTAAAAGATTCAATTGCAAGATCTAAATATATACCTTCAAGCACTCACCTCCCCGGCAATGGCGCCAGAAACTGCTTAGTAGACGGGGTGTTAGTGCCGCTTACCTAGCCTGCCCGGCAACGGCGTCAGAAACTGCTTGATGTCTACTACGCAACCTTCTTCTTGTAGACGTTGTTGGGCCTCCAAGTGCAAAGGTTTGTAGGACGGTAGCAAATTTCCCTCAAGTGGATGACCTAAGGTTTATGAATCCGTGGGAGGTGTAGGATGAAGATGGTCTCTCTCAAACAACCCTGCAACCAAATAACAAAAAGTCTCTTGTGTCCCCAACACACCCAATACAATGGTAAATTGTATAGGTGCACTAGTTCGGCGAAGAGATGGTGATACAAGTGCAATCTGGATGGTAGATATAGGTTTTTGTAATCTGAAAATATAAAAACAGCAAGGTAGCAAGCGATAAAAGTGAGCGTAAACAGTATTGCAATGCTAGGAAACAAGGCCTAGGGTTCATACTTTCACTAGTGCAAGTTCTCTCAACAATAATAACATAATTGGATCATATAACTATCCCTCAACATGCAACAAAGAGTCACTCCAAAGTCACTAATAGCGGAGAACAAACGAAGAGATTATTGTAGGGTACAAAACCACCTCAAAGTTATTCTTTCGGATCGATCTATCATAGAGTTCGTACTAGAATAACACCTTAAGACACAAATCAACCAAAACCCTAATGTCACCTAGATACTCCAATGTCACCTCAAGTATATGTGGGTATGATTATACGATATGCATCAAACAATCTCAGATTCATCTATTCAACCAACACATAGAACTTCAAAGAGTGCCCCAAAGTTTCTACCAGAGAATCAAGACGAAAACGTGTGCCAACCCCTATGCATAAGTTCACGAGCGGAACCCGCAAGTTGATCACCAAAACATACATCAAGTGGATCACGTGAATATCCCATTGTCACCACAGATAAGCACATGCAAGACATACATAAAGTGTTCTCAAATCCTTAAAGACTCAATCCGATAAGATCACTTCAAAGGGAAAACTCAATCCATTACAAGATAATAGAGGGGGAGAAACATCATAAGATCCAACTATAATAGCAAAGCTCGCGATACATCAAGATCGTACCATCCCAAGAACACGAGAGAGAGAGAGAGAGAGAGAGAGAGAGAGAGAGATCAAACACATAGCAACTGGTACATACCCTCAGCCCCGAGGGTGAACTACTCCCTCCTCATCATGGAGAGCGTCGGGATGATGAAGATGGCCACCAGTGAGGGTTCCCCTCCTCCGGCAGGGTGCCGGAACAGGGTCCCGATTGGTTTTTGGTGGCTACAGAGGCTTGCGGCGGCGGAACTCCCAATATATTCTGTTCTACAATGTTTTTAGGGCATATGGATATATATAGGCAAAAGAAGTCGGTAAGGAGAGCCACGAGGGGCCCACGAGGGTGGGGGCGCACCCAGGGGGTAGGGTGCGCCTCCCAGCCTCATAGTTTGCTCGAAGCTTCCCTGATCGATGTCTACTCCAAGTCTCCTAGATTGCTTCCGTTCCCAAAATAACTCTCCCGAAGGTTTCATTCCGTTTGGACTCCGTTTGATATTCCTTTTCTTCGAAACACTGAAATAGGCAAGAAAACAGCAATTTGGGCTGGGCCTCCGGTTAATAGGTTAGTCCCAAAAATAATATTAAAGTGTTTAGTAAAGCCCATAAACATCCAAAACAGATAATATAATATCATGAATACTTCATAAATTATAGATATGTTGGAGACGTATCAGGCCCGTTGTGTTCCTTCTGGCCCATAAAAATTCTTCCTAAACTTTTGGGGCATTTGGACTCCGTCTGATATTGATTTCCTGTGATGTAAAAAACATGGAAAAACAGCAACTGGCACTTGGCACTATGTCAATAGGTTAGTACCAAAAAATGATATATGATGACTATAAAATGATTATAAAACATCCATGATTGATAATAAAACAGCATGAAACAATCAAAAATTATAGATACGTTGGAGACGTATCATGGACTAACGGTTTATGTTCAATATATTAAAGCAGTGACTAATTATCGTATCGACAATGATGCATTGTGGTGGCAAGTTTGTTATGATGGCTTGTGGCCATGTTTCATCATTTAGCGTTCCTGGTTTTCTTCTTCACGAGCTCGATGACAAAGAAGCATCTTGACGACCTACATTGTAAAGAGAGGTTCCTAGCATATGGGTTTTCACCTGGTTTAGGTGGATGACCAATGCAAACCTTTCGAAACATTCAAAGCCAGTCAAACATGCAAATGTTTGATCTTCACCTGTACCAAACCCATAGAGTAATGATGAGGCATAAATTAAGAGTAGGGACCAAGAGATCATGTCTTCTTAGAATGCTTCATATTTTTTATGTATTTCCAGTTAAGTATAATTTTCTTAGTTAATTATAATAAAGTGGATCAGATCGTTCTCCAAGAACTCCATGACGCCAAAGAATGTCTCTTGCCGGATGCTCGAAGAGTTTTCCCCAAGGTCAGTGTCCTTTGACTTTTTGTCTGCAATATCGGGTAATAATTAAGCCAATATTCAACCAAATAAATCAGGATAAAAGGATCATGTATCATTTTGCGTTCAAACAAGAATGAGTACTACACAGCTCCATATCGTCAAACAGACGACAACAACAACATCAACAAGCACTAACATTTTCTTATGTTTGCCAAAAATAGGAAACCAATATCTTAATAGGTATTGGACACTAGTCAACACAAATTTGAAACTAAAAGAGAATTACAAAACACCGCACATCAGTTTGGTCACCAAACCCTCAAAGAAAAGATGTTTGATAATTTCATCTTTCCACAAAAAGTACAGTGTTTACCGACGGTCCACTACACTAGAGTATATGGAAGCACTGGAACAAAATGATCTTCGACAATCACATTAATTAGAGACATGGATGATGGATCTATGTCTCTTTGTCTTCAAGCAAAATTTCTCCATGATCATGAAGAAGGCCAAGCCAAGTCTTACAGGAGAATGCAGAGTTTTTAAATAATTTATAATTTTTCAATCTCCCTTTGTAAATATCCACATGTGCATTACCATAAAGAAAGTGAAATGGTAGGGCCATGCTCTAAGGAATCACTCTTTCGGCAACAATTCTTGGGCCCCCAAGTGCAAAGGTTAGAGAACCAATGTATCAATCCTTAGAGACAACACCCCTAGGACCAATCAACAACACTATGACATAGAACAAGAACTTTCCTTGTGTTCCAAACAACTCTAGTGAAAATCTCACTATCTTTCCTATTTGCAACAAGTTACGATCACATAATTTGGTAGAATGTTTTCTTTTGTATTTTAGGAATAAAAATTGTAAAACATAAAAGTGCATGTAAATGTAAAGTGATACTTGCTTTCTTGAAGAAATTGGACGTTCCTCGGTTCACTGGTGAAGGAAATATGCTCTAAAGGCAATAATAAAGTTGTTATTTTATATTTCCTTATATCATGATAAATGTTTATTATTCATGCTAGAATTGTATTAACTAAAAACTTGATACATGTGTGGATATAGACAAAACACTGTGTCCCTAGTAAGCCTCTACTAGACTAGCTCGTTAATCAAAGATGGTTAATTAAGTTTCCTAACCATAGACATGTGTTGTCATTTGATGAATGGGATCACATCATTAGGAGAATGATGTGATGGACAAGACCCATCTGTTAGCTTAGCATATTGATCGTTTAGTTTTATTACTATTGCTTTCTTCATGTCATATACATATTCCTTTGACTATGATATTATGCAACTCCCGGATACTGGAGGAATACCTTGTGTCACAACGTAACTGGGTGATTATAAAGATGCTCTACAGGTATCTTCGAAGGTGTTTGTTGGGTTGGCATAGATCGACATTAGGATTTGTCACTCCGAGTATCTGAGAGGTATCTCTAGGCCCTCTCGGTAATGCACATCATAAGAAGCCTTGCAAGCAAAGTAACTAATGAGTACGAACTCTAGGATAGATCGAACGGAAAAATAGCTTTGTGTTATTTTAGTACGAATTCTTGAACAGATCGAATGGAAAGAATAGCTTTGGGGTGGTCTCGCACCCTACAAACAATTTCTATCTTTTGTTCTCCGCTAATAGGAACTCGGGGGTGATTCTTTGTTGCACTTTGAGGGATAATCATATGATCCAACTATGTTAGCATTGTTGAGAGGTTGCACTAGCAAAAGTACGGACCCTAGGCCTCCTTTTTAAGCATTCCAATATCGTTTTTGTGCCCGTTTACTATTTTCTACCTTGCTGTTTTTATTTATTCTGATTATAAAAAAATATTTATACCATCAATATTGCACTTTTATCATCATCTCTTCGCCAAACTAGTGCACCTATACAATTTGACATTGTACTGGGTGTATTGGGGACACAAGAGATTTCTTATATTTGGTTGCAAGGTCATTTGAGAGAGACCATCTTCATCCTGCACCTCCCACGGATTGATAAACCTTAGGTCATCCACTTGAGGGAAATTGCTACTGTCCTACAAAACTCTATGCTTGGAGGCCCAACACGAGTCTACAAGAATAAAGTTGCGTAGTAGACATCAATAGACAGAGAATGAAAGTCATTCTCTATGCCTGAGCCATAGGTTCTATAAAGTATGCCATGTTGTATACAAGACCTATTGTGTACCTTGCCATGAGTTTGGCAAGGGGGTACAATAGTGATCCAGGAGTAGATCACTGGACAGTGGTCAAAATTATCCTTAGGTACCTAAAGAGGACTAAGGAAATGTTTCTCAGGTACCTAAAGAGGACTAAGGAAATGTTTCTTGGTTATGGAGGTGACAAAGAGTTCGTTGTAAAGTCTTACGTCGATGTAAGCTTTGACACTGATCTAGATGACTCTAAGTCTCAATCTAGATACATATTAAACGTGGGAGCAATTAGCTAGAGTAGCTCCATGCAAAGCATTGTACACATAGAAATTTGTAAAAATACATACGGATCTAAATGTGGCAGACCCGTTGAATAAACTTCTCTCACAAGCAAAACATGATCACACCTTAGTACTCTTTGGGTGTTAATCACATAGCGATGTGAACTAGATTATTGACTCTAGTAAACCTTTTGGGTGTTGGTGACATGGCGATGTGAACGATGGGTGTTAATCACATAAATATGTGAATTGTTGATGTTAAATCACATGGCGATGTGAACTAGATTATTGACTCTAGTGCAAGTGGGAGACTGAAGGAAATATGCCCTAGAGGCAATAATAAAGTTGTTATTTTATATTTCCTTATATCATGATAAATGTTTATTATTCATGCTAGAATTTTATTAACCGGAAACTTGATACATGTGTGGATACATAGACAAAACACCGTGTCCCTAGTAAGCCTCTACTAGATTAGCTCGTCAATCAAAGATGGTTAAGTTTCCTAACCATGGACATGTGTTGTCATTTGATGAACGGGATCACATCATTAGGAGAATGATGTGATGGACAAGACCCATCCGTTAGCTTAGCATATTGATCGTTTAGTTTTATTGCTATTGCTTTCTTCATGTCAAATACATATTCCTTCGACTATGAGATTATGCAACTCCCGGATACCGAAGGAATACCTTGTGTGCTATCAAATGTCACAACATAACTGGGTGATTATAAAGATGCTCTACAGGTATCTTCGAAGGTGTTTGTTGGATTGGCATAGATCGAGATTAGGATTTGTCACTCCGAGTATCGGAGAGGTATCTCTGGGCCCTCTCGGTAATGCACATCATACAAAGCCTTGCAAGCAAAGTAACTAATGAGTTAGTTGCGGGATGATGTATTAAGGAACGAGTAAAGAGACTTGCCGATAACGAGATTGAACTAGGTATGAAGATACCGACGATCAAATCTCGTGCAAGTAACTTACCAATGACAAAGGGAATAACGTATATTGTCATTATGGTTCGACCGATAAAGATCTTCATAGAATATGTAGGAGCCAATATGAGCATCCAAGTTCCGCTATTGGTTATTGACCGGAGAGGTGTCTCGGTCATGTCTACATAGTTCTCGAACCCGTAGGGTCCGCACGCTTAATGTTCGGTGACGATTTTGTATTATATGAGTTATGTGATTTGGTGGCAGAATGTTGTTCGGAGTCCCGGATGAGATCACGGACATGAAGAGGAGTCTAAAAATGGTCGAGAGGTAAAGATTGATATATAGGATGATGCTATCCCGACACCGAAAGTGTTCCGGAGGGTATCGGGTCACCGGAAGGGTTTCCGGGCACCCCAGCAAAAGATATGGGCCTTTTGGGCCAAGAGGGGAAACACACCAGCCACAAGGGGCTGGTGCACCCCCATATGGGCTGGCCTATGTGGAGAAGGAAAAGGGGAGGAAGAAAGGAAAGAGAGGGAATAGGATTCCCCCTTCCTTCCCCCTCTCCCCTCTTTCCTTCCCCTTCCGTATACATGGAAAGGGGGGAGCCGAATTGGAGGAGGACCCCATGTGGGGAGGGGGCGCCTAGAACACACAACAATAATTGTTAGCCGTGTGCTGCGCACCCCCTCCACAGTTTACGCCTCCGGTCATTTTCACGTAGTGCTTAGGCGAAGCCCTGCATGGATTACTTCACCATCACCGTCACCATGCCGTCGTGCTGACGGAACTCTCCCTCGATACTTTGCTGGATCAAGAGTTCGAGAGACGTCATCGAGCTGAACGTGTGCAGAACTCGGAGGTGCCATACGTCTGGTGCTTGATCGGTCGGAACGAGAAGAAGTTCGACTACATCAACCGTGTTGTCAAACGCTTCCGCTTTCGGTCTACGAGGGTACGTGGACACACTCTCCCCCTCTCATTGCTATGCATCTCCTAGATAGATTTTGCGTCAGCGTAGGAATTTTTTTGAAATTGCATGCTATGTTTCCCAACAACTAGTAGCATCACTCCAAGTAATTTAAAAATAGTATAAATATAAGCACATATATGTGCAACAAATGATCATATTATCAAGTAATATATGGTACGGTTAAAGCTGATGTACTGAGCAGAAATCAGGCGGCCCTCACAAGCTTTGCACCAACCATGTAGCCTAGTGTATGATGGGAGGAAGGCCGCATTGCTGTCCTGTAGCTTTGCTCACTAGTGCTTCATGTCCTACAAAGTTACTATTGACTACACTGAATAGAGAAGGCATGCGAAGGGGGTAATTTTTTTTCTTTGGACCATGTTCTCTTATGGGGTCCCCAATAGATAGATCGCGTTTACCCCACCGTAGGCCTTTATGCTAGTAAGATCCATGTACATGTGTAGTTTGCTCTGTAGTACTCCCTCCGTTCCTAAATACTTTGTCTTTCTAGAGATTTCAACAAGTGACCACATACGAAGTAAAATGAATGAACTTACACTCTAAAATATGTCTACATATATCCGTATGTTGTAACCATTTGAGATGGCTAGAAAGACAAGTATTTGGGAACGGATGGAGTACTATACAATCGTTTCACAAAAAAAATCTATTTTTGTCTAAACTGAAAGCTTCCTCGTGGCTTTCGAGCGTTCATAGGTCTTCAAACTATGTTGGGCGCATATGTGCACGGTGATTTTTGAGAAAATAGCAGTGTAGGTTCTATTTTTTGGTTTATTTTTTCATTTACATAGAAGTCATTACTAGTTCTTCTAAATGAGTAATAAATATAGTTTATTGCACTAAAGTTCCGTAAAGAGTAGCATGTGCGAACTTCACGCCTACCAGAGTACATAATTAATGCATAGCCTTTCATTGATGGACAATAATGTTTTAAAAAATAGCATCCATCCACTATTATAAAGGGTCAATCGAGTGGCATAGAGGAAAAATAATATATATTAGTTTGTGTAAATTGGAAGAGTGGAAGATGGGAATATAGAAGAATTGTATGTTTCAAACCTTAGTTTTGATTTGGGTGGGGGGGGGGGGGGGTGGAGATCGGGAACACATATATAAGTTCCTAGAATTTGTGACCTTCAATGAGCATTCTTCCCTCGCCATGTCATTCATGTAGGACTACATATAGTAGGCTCTCACTCCAGTAGTTTCTCTAAGCCCGTTGGGTCTTGTATCTTTCTAGTTTGTCGCGCTCTAAGTTTTTGTGGTTGGTTTATGATTTTGCTCTCAAACGCCCAGAGGGGGCGCTAACTGTTGTTTCACATCGTCTGAACATAATGAGAAAACCTCATCGGATGGTGGAGGAGCTGAAGGAATAAAGAAAAAAAAATGCAGTTTGGACTAGGTTTTTTAATCATACTTGCAATTAGTATCATGTGGGTTTCGATTTTGGAACTGTACACTAGAAGAACCGACGCAATATTGCAGTCTGAACTTAGTTTTGATTGTTCACAAAAATCTCAGGCTTTGATTCACATCAACTTGTTTATCAGGCGGCACATCGGCATGTCATGGTTGCTCTTTATCTATGATCGGATAGTTCGTTATATCCTACTCGTTCTATTAAATTAGAAAATATATTATGTGAGCCAACCATTGCTACAAGTTGTCAAAGTGAATTTGATATTTTCGTTTGCATACATGCAAAACAATTTGGCGTTGTGGGGATTTTTATTTGTACACTTATGATTACTTCATCATTATTGGAATGAGATCACAGTAGAATAGTACACCATTTGTAACACAAGTATTGAGATGCACAAGCAGAGTACACTTTACAAGACCCCGATAGGTGATAACCTCATTTCCTGGCACCGAAGCTTCATAAAGATGAGCACCAAAAGTACACATGAGAAAATAAAAGTGACCATGGATAGGAATAACATACTCCCTCTTCATGGCCACTATAAACAAAAACAATTAATAGCCTTCATTTAATGGAACATTGCAGTGTACAAAATTTTTAGAAATATGACATGTCTCCATCGTATCTACTTTTCCTAACACTTTTGCTCTTGTTTTGGACTCTAATTTGCATGATTTGAATGAAATTAACCTGGACTGACGCTGTTTTCAGTAGAACTACCATGGTGTTGTTTTTTTTTGAAGAAATAAAAGTTCTCGGAATGGAACGAAACTTTCCGGAGAATTATTTTACAAATAAAGAAAAATATTGGAGCCAAGAACCACCGGAGGGGGCCAAGAACCACCGGAGGGGGCCCCTGGTTGAGTACAACCCACCAGGACATGCCACCCCCTCCAGACGTGCCCAAGTGGGTTGTGCCCACCTGGTGGCTCCACAGACCCTGATCCCGACTCCTTAAATACCTATTTTTAGAGAGAAAAATCAAGGTGGAAGAATTATCGCGTTTCACAAGACAGAGCCGCCACCACCTCCTGTTCTTCATTGGGAGGCCAGATATGGAGTCCGTTTGGGGCTCCGGAGAGGGGAATCTTCTATCTTCATCATCACCAACCCTCCTCCATCGTCAATTCCATGATGCTCCCCACTGGGAGTGAGTAATTCCTTCGTAGGCTCGCTGGTCGGTGAGGAGTTGGATGAGATTCATCATGTAATCAAGTTAGTTTCGTCAGGGCTTGATCCCTAGTATCCACTATGTTCTGAGATTGATGTTGCTATGACTATGCCATGCTTAATGCTTGTCACTAGGGCCTGAGTGCCATGATTTCATATCTGAATTGTTTATATTTTCACCATTATATCTATGTTCTAGATCCGATCTTGCTAGTCATATGCACCTGCTATGTGTTATGATCCGTAAACCCCGGAGTGACAATAATCGGGATATTTTCCGGTGATGACCGTAGTTTGAGGAGTTCATGTATTCACTATGTGTTAATGCTTTTTTCCGGTTCTCTATTAAAAGGACGCCTTAATATCCCTTAGTTTCCTTATGGACCCCGCTGCCACGGGAGGGTAGGACAAAAGATGTCATGCAAGTTCTTTTCATAAGCACGTATGACTATTTACATAATACATGCCTACATTATATTTATGAACTGGAGCTAGTTAAGTATCGCCCTAGGTTATGATTGTTATATGATGAATATCATCCAACGAATTCACCGATCCAATGCCTACGAATTTTTCACACATTGTCCTTGCTAAGTTATTGTTGCTATTGCTACTGTTACAACTGCTCCAAATCATTGCTACCATCGTTACTGTTACCGTTATTGTTACCATTGCTATCGAAATTATCATATTACTATGCTACTGATTATCTTGATGCAGATAGTTAATCTCCGGGTGTGGTTGAATTGACAACTCAGCTGCTAATACTTACAAATATTCTTCGGCTCCCCTTGTGTCGAATCTATAAATTTGGGTTGAATACTCTATCCTCGAAAACTGTTGCGATCCCTATACTTGTGGGTTATCAAGACCTTTTTCTGGCACCGTTGCCGGGGAGCATAGCTATATTTGTTGAGTCACTTGGGATTATTATCTGTCTATAACTATGAAGAATTTGAAGGATACCAAGACTAAGATTTTCCCTCTAAGATGAGGGGAGGTAAGGAACTACCATCTAGCTCTGCACTTGATTCACCTTCTATTTTGAGTAAACTTGAAACACCACCACATGCTATTAATCTTGATATGTCGCAAGTTATTGATTATGCTACTTCTGCTATGAATGATACTTATGATGATGCTAGTACCTTGCTTGATGGTGATGTGTCATTTGGTGAATTTCTTGATAAACAAATTGCTAGAGTAAAAGATATTGACCATGCTGAAACTAATGAAGTACTTGAAACTAAAAATCTTGAAACACCTGTTAGACCTAGCTCTCTGAGATATGAATTTCCTAAGATACCTGAAGGTTATGTTATGGATGAGGAGACTGCTAGAGACGTTCTTGCTTGCAATGATAGAGATGATCTTAAGAAACTAATTTGCAAACTGAAAGAAAAATCTTTGAATGCTAGAATGAAATATGATCATAAGTTTGCTACTTCACCTATCTTTGTTACTGATAAGGATTATGAATTCTCTGTCGACCCAGAGTTAATTACTCTGGTTGAATCTAATCATTCCCATGGTTATGAAACTGAAATTGTAGTGGCACATCTTACTAAGTTAAATGATATAGCCATCCTTTTTGCTTATGATGAGAAAAATTGCTACTATTATGTTCTCAAATTATTTTTGTTCTCATTGAAGGATGATGCTAAGATATGGTACAATACTCTTACTCCTGGTTGTGTGCATAGTCTCTAGGATATGATTTACTATTTCTCTGAAAAATATTTTCCTGCTCAGAAGAAACCCGTTCTGACTTGTTAGGCCGCCGGCGGTGGCGGCGTTCTAGCATCGTCCCCGTCTTGGAGGCGTCGTTGCGGGTACTCATTGTCCGTCGTGATGCTCGGAGGGAAATCTTGATCCTCGGACTGGGCGGTAGCGGCGCTCCAGTGTCGTTCCATTCTTAAAGGCGCCGATTTGGAGCCCATGGTTCGTCATGCGCGGCTTCATCTCATTGCAGTGGCTTGTTCACGGATGAGGACCCAACAACTCCATAGTGATGCTTATTTTTCTTTTCTTGTTGACTTGAAATTGGTTGAGATAGTGTGGTTGTTCCTCAATGTCTTTGTAACCTGCCCTGGGTGTGTGCGGTGTGGTGGGGTGCGTTTGTATCGATATGTTTGGCTCGGTGATAGTTGCTTTATATATAAAACGGGAAACACTTTTTCGGTTAAAACACACACTAAGAGCATCTCCAACAGTGCCGGAGTGGGTCCTTGCTTCACCAGGCGCTGCAAATTTTAGCGCACCGATGTAGCGCTTCAGCAGGCGTGGTAAAATACAGCGCGCGGGGCCAGCCGTCGTTTGTAAAAAATTGAACAACACACAGAAAAAATTAAACAACACATGGTTCAAAATTTTCATAGCATATTTGATACAAAACGATTAAACCTATTCGTCGTCCTCCTTGGTGGTGCCATCCGACGATGTAAACGCGTCGGCCCAACGCGAATCATCGGAGTGCCAACTCAACGCTTCTCCCAGCTCGATCTCGAATTCCAATGTCTTCTTCCACGCACGCTTGTCCTTCCGACGCGCGAGTCAGTCCGCCCTCCTCTGCGCCCAGAACTTAGTTTCGTCGGCGACATCCTGTGGGAAGTGCACGTGCCACACCGCCATGGCGTGCTCGTCTGACTCGGCGATGAGGAGGTGGCGCTCCTGCCTCAGATGGATGTGGCAATCCTCGTCGGTGATTAGCCACGGGGTATATCAAGGTGCCTGCTGCGTCGCCATGCTTGTGTAGTGGGCTTGCGGGCCCAGCCCACACACTCCTGCGCGCAACCTCCTACAGAGGCCCACATAATTTTTTTCCTTTTTCCCCGATTCCTCAACAAACCCGCGATGCAAAAATCCTATTCTACACTCAGTCTCATTGGCGACATCCTGCGGGAAGCGCTCGCCCCATACCGCCATGGTGTGCTCATCCGACTAGGCGATGAGGAGGCGGCGCTCCTGCCTCCGATGGATGCGGCGATCCTTGTCGGTGATTAGCCGCGGGGGAAGGGGCGTGAGATCTTGTGCCTGCTCCTGTGTCGTCACGTCGGGGAAGTTCATCTGCGACCTAGGCCGCCGGAGGCACCACACGGCCGCGTCGTACGCGCGGGCGGTCTCGAACGTCCCGATTCCGAGGTGTATATCACCAGAGCGTATCTCCGCATAGTACATGTCGGAGGGGCGGAGACGGACGCCGGGGTAGCCCGAGCTGCTCTGGCGGCGCCGCGGCGGGGCGAGGAAGAAGGCGCTGGAGGAGGCGTGGGGCGAGGAAGAGCGCTGGAAGAGACGCGGCTTTTATACAGCGCGCGAGGCGCCGCACGTCAAAAATGCCTCGCGCGCCATGGTTTTTTTAGCGTGCCGAAATTTTTTGCGCCCGTTGGAGCGAGCCGCACGGCCACTCACGCGCCAAAAGGATGTTTTTTCACGCGCACGCCTTATTTAGCGCTTCTGTTGGAGATGCTCTATGAAAAAGCTGGAAAACTCGATTTGGGTCCAATCTTAAGGACGCATGCGGTAATTGTTTGATTTGCTTTTCCAGTCCGAAGACAGGCCTGCTCTTGCGCGCTGCAGATCTGCTCCCGCCACGTTGCATGCGCCACAAAGAAGAAGCCGTCCTTTTTTCTTTCCTTTTGTGAATCTAAAGAAGAAGCCGAGTTGGGCAGCACGTTGAGGTGGATTCGTGGTGCGGCGGTGGCGGATCTGACGTCACCGTCGAACGAGTGGACTACGACCAGGAACCGTGGTGGTCCGTGGCCTCGGGCGGCTTTCCCCATGCCTTGCCGGCATGGTGCTCGGTACGGCATAGTGGCTCATGCTGTGTCCGGTGGTCCCGCTCCGGTCGGCCGTCGACGGATATGCTTCCTTGCGCGGCGGGAGGGCCGGCGGTGGTCTTCGTGAGATGTGGATGGCTTACGTCGGTTGCGATGTGGCATGTTTGGTGGTGGTGGTGGTAGAGGTGTTTGGTGGGCCCTTGTGTTGGAGGTTCTCGATGCCGGCATTCTCCGCGAGGTGCGGTTGGTTACGTCGGTCTTGGTGCCTCATCGTTGAAGAGCAAGTATAATAGCAACCAGTCAGCCGGCTATAAGCTTTCCACATCAGCAACGATCCTAGGTGGAGGGGAGAGAAAGGAGGAGAGAGAATAGAGCGGGCGGTTCAGCAGTCGCTCAGCTATAGCACAAAACGCGAGAACAAAAGCCAGCTTGCAGCCGGCGTACGGGCGCTTGAGCGGGCGCTGTGCAACCTCTGTGTCTTGCATGCTAAGTCCATACATGCAAACCATTAATAATTTTATATTATTGGAGCCAACTTAAGAGCCAGCTTATTATACAAGTAGATGTTTATGATGGCTCTAGTCTGACATGGCATAAGCTTGCAGCTGGCCGTCGGCTATATTATTGTTCTTGCTCGAAGGGCAGCTTCGATGGTGGCGGCGGTTGGTTGGCTTGTCGGCGCTGGTGCGGGATGATGTGTGGCCGAGATGGTGTGGAAGCTTGGGTGAAGACCCTGTCTTGGTCTTGTGTCGTGGCAAGCGATGGCGGCGGCTGTGGCCATCGTGACCTTCTTGGAGGCATCGCTGCTTTGTTGTCGCACCCCTTCTACACGGATCCGGTCATCACGACCTTTCCTGGGGAAACCCTTGATCTTGTGATCGGCCGATGGCGACACTTTGGTGTGTCGTTTTCCCTTTGGGGGCTTCATCTTGGAGCTCGGCATCGGCAAGCGGGATTGGTGATTTGCGGCGGTTGTGGCGTCCAGACTTCTGTGGCAACGATGATGGTGGGAGTGTTTCGGCGACGCGGCAATGGTTCTGGTAGTCGGCTCTTCTCCGGCATGTCCACGGTATCACCTCGGTTTGTTTGTTGATATGGAGTCGAAGCTGCGGCGGCGGGGCCCTGTGGTATACGATGACTGGCTGCAGGTGGCCGTCGGCGATCTCCCGTGGTGCCAGCCTTGCCTGGTTTTGTCCTCCAGAGTTCTCCGCCAGAGTCGGAGCTGCGCTGGCTGGTCATAGGTTGCTGAGTTTTGGCGCAGATCTTCATGCAGCTTCACGCGCTTGCTGTAGTGTTGGTTGAGTCGACGATTGCTTATGGCGAAGTTGGAGTCGTTTGCTCAGAGTGTATGGATGGCGATGACGCCTCTAGATGAGAAGTGATGACGATGACGCCTGCATGTGGTCTGGCCGAGGCCCGCTTTGGAGTGGTGTGTGTGAGTTTCTTATGTGTGTCGCTCAGCAGTTGTTATGGTTTTCGCCTGATTCTTCATAATTAATCGGGCAATCTGGTTTTCGCTCCGTTTCCTTAATTAACTGCAGTATAACGCTATTTCGAAAAGAAAAGAGAAGAAGCCGAGTTTGAACAGAGCACGATGGTGCGCGGGCGCGCCGGAACAGAGCTGCGCGGCCGCCCGCCGCCCACCTCTAAGTCATGCGTGTGCGTAATATACGTACGGCATAGCCAGCAATGCGTAGCCCAGGCGGACTAGGTAGGTTGCTCCCGTCATCTCCCGGCGATCCGGCCATTTCGACTGGCCACCAGAATCCGGCTCCGACTCGTTAACAGGTTCGTTGCACCGCCACACCACGCAATGCCGCCGAAGAAGAGCTGGAGTCAGAGTAGGCAGAGCCTTTATAAGCACACCCAACGCTTTCCCTACGAGCACATCGGGTCTCCAAGTACGCCTGCGATCTGGTGGTGAGAAGAAGATGGCGAAGCGCAAGTCGATGAGCTCCAAGATGGCTCAGCGGAAGAAGCCGGCGCCAAAGCTGGAGACCACCTTCTGCTGCCCCTTCTGCGACCACCCCGGCGGCGTGTCCTGCACCATCGACCTCAAGCTCTACGTCGCCACCGCCGTCTGCTACGTCTGCCAGGAGTTCTACCACACCACGGCGCACCACCTCACCGAGCCCGTCGACGTCTACCACGACTGGATCGACGCCTGCCAGATGGCCAACCAAGGCGTCGAACTCCAAGCCCTGGACTACCAGAAACCACAGCGGCGAGTCGGCTGCGACGACGACGACAGCAATGCCTGATCCGGTCGAGTTGGCTTTCATGGAGATCGATAAAACCTCAACTTCATCTTGAGTAGTTTGATGTTAGATCGTGTCTCTCGAGTTTCCGCGGGTTGGAGCGTGTACTTCTCCTCTACCTCTGTTGCTGCGTGATCTGTAGCTCATGAGTTCTGATCAGACCCTGTACTGAATCTGTGACTGGTTTCGTTGTTGCCGTGTGAGCGAGATATACATTTTATGACAAAACTAGCTAGCTTTTATGAGAAAAATAATTACACTGATGAATAAGAACAAAGAAAGATACGCCATCAAACAAACTATTTGCGACTTTTTCAGAGTGAAAATAGGTGAAAGAAAAACAAGAAGCAAGAAAAAGATGCTCTGCAATTTCTGTTCGAAAGTTGCAGGAGATAAAAAAAAAACTTACGATTTTGCTAACAAGAAGAAGACAGCTGATTTAAAAATGTGAGAACAATGTAATGTGCGTGCAGAAACTAGTATTCCTATAGTACTGTGGTATACTATAACCTGAATTTTGTTCACATGTTATTCCCTTTTTTTCACAGCAGACTAAACAAAATACAATGCACCGAACACCACACATACAGCAAATGCAGGAAGTCGCCGCCATCACTTTCCGGCGCATTGAAATGGCCACGTTGATCACTTTTAGAAGTTGATCTCTGTGAAAACACATATTTATTTTCTTCTGACTGACTGAAACTTGAAACAGCAGCACTGGTATCTAAGAGAAATGCACTGGGCATCGCTGAAGTAGTACCCAGAATAAGAACACAACCATTCAAACCAATGCCATTGCATACCTGTTGACAGAGGGTTCTCAAATTGACACCTAAGAGAAATGCACCTGCTAACGCTGAAGTAGCAGCCAGAATAAGAACGCAATCATTACAGGCCAATGCTATTGTACAATTTTTTTTTTGTGAATTAATGCTATTGTATAATTTGTTCATACAGGTTCGGAAGTTTAGAACCACAAGGGCAAAACAGAATAACAGGAGCTGCTGGGGTTTTTCTAAGCCTATAGCTGAATGCAAATTGTGGTTCTGAATTCTGATGTCATTGTGTCGGAGGCGGCGACACTTCTGAAGAGGTGGGCTGTCAGGTGACATCCGGGTACCTCAACTCGGCGTGGCCTGAATTAGACCAGACAGTGAAAGAGTAAGGAATCATGTCACAGGCAATCGCTGGAGAAGATCTATAACTTAAATATCACTGTATTGCATAATTGACAAAGAAGACAGCTTATGTACAAAACCTGAAAAACAACCTGAATTTGGTACCATCAATACAACCTGAATTTGGTTTGAATGTTGTTCAAAAAATATACAATATGCTAAATCAACCAGAAATCTGTATCTTCTCTTTAAGGCTGAGAACACATAACTTGACTGAGTTGGGTTTCTGAGTACCAAATGGGGAAATTTAATTATCTGTGCCAGTCGTATGAAACCAAAAAAATTTGTATCAAGGTTTAGTGTGAATATGTGACTTAAGTAATGATTTTATCCCCAACAACCTGTTTAGCTTCAGATCACGTTCTAGCATCTGTACAACAGGCATAATGCAAATACCAACTACTTCTATTCAACTCCTTCTACTTATATCTAATACAGACAACAGTCCAGACAACTCCCAACTCCTAACTGAAGATTAGCAGCAGTTGCAGAATGCAACAGTTTCAGTAAACTCCTAACTGAAGATTAGCATTGTCTTCCACCACAAGCTGATCGGTGCTCCATTAAAATAAATCCCAAAAGATCATGTCAATGCAGCAAACAATATCGACCAGTACATATCTTGTAAAATTCATTTTCTGCTGAATGACTGAAACTTGAAACGGCAGCGCTGACATCTAAGAGAAACCAGTGACATTCAAATGCACTTGGCCATTCAAATGCTGAAGTAGCATCAAGAATAAGAACACAACCATTACAAACCAATGCCATTGCATAACTGTTCACAGAGGTTCTCAAGTTGACATCTTAGAGAAATGCACTTGTCTGAAGTAGCAGCCACAATAAGAACGCAATCATTACAGACCAACGGCAATGTATAATTTCTTCACACAGGTTCTGAAATTTAGAACCACAAGGGACAGGTTCCTCCTGTCTGGAGAATGAATCAAGTTTATCTATGCTAACAGACACAAGAGGCGCTTCCTAAACCTATATCTCAATGAAAAATTTAGAAAGTGAGGAAGTTAGGCATCATGTCACAGGTAGTGCAACAGTTTGAGAAGATCGATAATTTAACTAATGAATAACTGTAGGATTGTGCACAAAAAGCCTGAAAGACAACAATATAGTGTGCAAAAAACCTGAAAGACAGATTTCATGAAATACTGTAGGATTAACCTGAATTTGGTTCACATGTTGTTCAAACAGAATTTACAGTACAAATAACTTGACTGAATTATACAAGCGACAAAGTTTCTACAAGCGACAAATAGTGCCGAATGGGAAAACTGAATTATTTGTATCAAGGACAGTACTATTATGAAACCAATAATTTCTGTGTCAGGGTTTAGTGTGAATTGTTATGATTTTATCCCCAAACAAACTGGATTCAGATTACCTTCTAGCATCTTTACAGCAGGCATAATGCAAATAGCAAGTGTTTCCATTCAACTCCTTCTACTTATGTCTAATACTACAAGAGTCCAGACTGAAGATTATCAGCAGTTGCAGAATACAACAGTTTCAGTAAACTGTTATTCAGACAGTTTCAGAAACAGAAGATTAAAATAGGAAGTAGGAAGTTAGCAATGGCGCGTTCGTCTCACCTGGCGTCCCGGCCATGACGACGACGATGTCGAGGGTCTCGTCGCTGCGGGGCAGATCGACGAGCAGTGGGGTAGGCCGCCCGTGCGTACCCGCTCGGACGCACATGACGAGGTTGGAGGCGTCCATGGCGGCATCCAGCCGGCGGGCCAGCTTCTTCCTCAGGTGGAACACGGACCTGCCCCTGAACATGAGTGAGTTCCAGGCGAAGTTGGCGTTGGGCTCGCCGGCGCCGGCCTGCTCGTACTGGATCACCCGCCACGGCAACAGGAAGGCGAGGCTTCTGGGGAAGCGGAGCTGCAGTTGATCGGAAATACAAGTGCGATCAAGATTTGCAAATTTTGCAAGATTCCATGAATTGCAATCCCCAATTGTAACGACATCCAAGAACCCAATTCGATCGGGAAGAATCAAGAAGCGGGCATGGCGCAAATTTGGAAAGAATTGCTCCCAGGCGAGTGAAATTAACACAATCTACAATCCCCGCGGTTGAATTCTGACGCAAACTAACGACACCCAAGAACCCAATTCTCAGTCGCCCAATCGATAGTTCCGCTGAAAGCAGTTCGAGAAGTATGAAGAAGCGGGCATGGCGGACTCACCCCAGTCGGAGCTGCAAGGCGAGGCGTGTCCTCCCTAGCGGGGATTTGCTCCACGACCCAATGCATCAACGGGCCGACGCTGTTGAAGGCGTCGACGCTGAGGTACCTCCCGTTGGCGCGGAGGCGGCCGGCGACCGCCTGGCGGAGCAGGATATCGTCCCCCGAGCCGATCCTGACGACCTGCCACCTGATGGCCATCTCCTCCCAGGGCTCGTAGTCGCACTGCTCGACGCGGCGCCCGCTGTGGCCTCGCCGCGCCGGCGCGTCCGTGGCGCCGAGATAGCGGCCGTAGGCGGCGCTGTGGAGGAGTACGTACTGGTTGTTGCCATTTCCCTGGTAGATGTGCACCGCCCAGGCCGCGTTCATCGACGCGCGGTTCCGGCGGAGGGAGACGCCTGTTAGAACTAATCTTGTTATTGATGAGTCATGCATGTAGTTCAAGCTGCGGCAGGTGTGCACGTCAGAGTTGTGCTTCACGTGTACACATATGCAAAGCTAATCTGTTTAGTTAGTTGCATGCATAGATTTGTTAGTGCCTTAGTGCATGCATGGGCTGTTAGTTGGGTAGCTGGGTCGTACTAGATAATGGAGAGAATCCAGGGATTAGTTAGCTGGATGTGCTCATACTTGGTATGGTGGCCGAGTGTGGCAGCTGGGGTAGTGCGTGCATGTAGCTAGGAAGTTGGTTAGTGGGTTAGTGGCGTGAGTTTTGCATGGCTTGAGTACCTACCTTCGTGTATATATATTGCACTGAGTAAATGGAAAAGAGGCTGACAGGGCTGAGGAAAATGTAGTCACGGTGTGCCACTAAGGAAGTGCCTCACGGCAAAGCTAGTTGGGCTTTTTCCTTGGTGCGTGTGTGTAGAGTTTCTTGTGTGTGTGTGTGTTCTTGTGTTCTTGAGAGAAATCAAGAGGAAGAGAGAGTTGTGTGAGAGGAGGAAGAAGAAGGAGGGGCGCTGCAACGCGAGGCGGCGCCAACAACGCCAAGCCCGTCGTCGTCGGCGTGCAGGTACGTGCCGCGCTCGCGGCTCCGCAGCCGCACGTGGTGGCCGTCCTGGAACTGCTCCATCGCTCTCCGGTGACCCAGGAGAGCAGAGGCGCGTGGTGGGGAAGGAGAGGTGGGTTCTTGGTTTCTTGGTGCTCCGGCCATGGGGAGAAGAGGAGGAGCGAAGGCTGATGGTTGGGACGGTTACTTCGGGCGCCAAGGCGGGGTATTTCAAGGTGCCTGCCGCGTCGCCATGCTCGTCTAGTGGGCTTGCGGGCCCAGCCCACACAGTCCTGCGCGCAACCTCCTACAGAGGCCCACATGATCTGTTTCCTTTTGCCCCGATTCCTCAACAGGCCCGCGACGCAAGAACCCTATCTAAACATTTGATACCCACGAACGATGTTAGGGCCCATAGACATATGACAGACTCATGGCATGTGGCATTTGTGGAGTTCCAGATTCATGGATGCACTCTCTTGTCTTTTTTTTTGCGAAATAACTCTTTTATTACTCAATCAAATGGGATTACAATCTCGCGAGGCAATACATAAGACTTCATCAGGAGCTGAGCCGAGCCAAACCATGGTTCGACCCTGCCCACTACCAAAACTAGCCATGGCATGACTAACACAATTGCTCGAGTGGCGGATATGAGTAATAGAAGAGTCCCGTTCCCCCATACTTTACTTGATCTCTCCAATCATAAAGGCATATCTTAAGAAGTTGCGACCCGCATCCTTTACCATTTGGACGGCCTCGAGACAATCAGACTCAACATCTATAGGTAGAGAACTCCATTGTAACGCCAAACTGATGCCCTCCTTGATGGCCAATATCTCAGACTCGAGTACATCTTCACAATCGCACACATATCTGCAAGCGCTGAAAATAATATTACCAACATGATCCCGCAAAACCATACCAGTTCCTGCATTACCATTCAAGACAGATCCATCAGTATTTAGCTTCAGTCTCCTTCACTTTGGGGGATCCAAGGACTAATGTTTTGCAACTGGACAACGCGGACCATGCTCGATTTTAGGAGGCATTCAGCGGGAACCATCTTGCCCTTGGCATAAACAGCATCTTGGTTAGCAGACAAGCTTGACAAAGAATTCAAATAACTCTCCAGGAACCGGGCAGAGACATCCACAGGAGGAGCCGGCTTTGCATGAACAACTTCGTTCCTGACGTGCCAAATTCTCCATAAGAGCATAATTAAACAGACACGCTGTGGTACTTCTGCTTCACAGATTACCTGGATGAACCAATCATCATGTTGTTTGATCTCAGTGAGTTTAGGCAGCTCCCACACCGTTGCCATTGCACCCCAAAGCTGCTGAGCATTCTCACATGCACAAAACACATGAAACGAGTCCTCAACTTCTCTACCACAGACTGGGCAAGTGTCCCGTACCTCCAAGGTTCTCCGCTTCTTGTTCTTCCACGTCGCCAGAGAGTTCGTTGCTAAACGCCATGCAAATGACTTAACCTTAGGCGGGGCCGGACAAGACCAGATATGCTTCCACACTTCCCTGCTACTATCCGCAACAGAGCTCGACAAAGGGATCGATGGCTGTAGCATTTCATGTGCAGCAAGCCAATAAGCGCTCTTAATTGTGAAAACTCCGCTCCTCTCAGGTGCCCACGCCAGAAAATCCTTCCCAAGCCATGGCGAAGGTTTTATCTTGCAGATTTGTGCAACATCAGCCGGTAAGAAGAATTGTTGGAGCTTTTGAAAGCCCCAGTTGCCATTATCATCAAGTAACTCAACCACCCATCTTGGGCGACACCGGCCTCTTCTAGACAACAGTGACTTTGTATTGCCTCTCATTAACCATTGGTCACGCCATATTGTCACGTTCTGGCCATTCGCTATGCGCCACACAAGCCCTTTCTTTAGCAACTCAATCCCATGACAGACCCCTTGCCATGACCGAGAGGGGTTATGTAGGATCGGAAGTATGTCTAGAGGGGGGGGTGATTAGACTACTTGACCAAATAAAAACTTATCCTTTTCCCAATTTTAGTTCTTGGCAGATTTTAGCTACTTTAGGACAAGTCAAGCAATCATCACACAATTCAAGCAAGCATGCAAAGAGTATATAGGCAGCGGAAAGTAAAGCATGCAACTTGCAAGAATGTAAAGGGAAGGGTTTGGAGAATTCAAACGCTATTGGAGACACGGATGTTTTTCCCGTGGTTCGGATAGGTGGTGCTATCCTACATCCACGTTGATGGAGACTTCAACCCACGAAGGGTAACGGTTGCGCGAGTCCACGGAGGGCTCCACCCACGAAGGGTCCACGAAGAAGCAACCTTGTCTATCCCACCATGGCCATCGCCCACGAAGGACTTGCCTCACTAGCGGTAGATCTTCACGAAGTAGGCGATCTCCTTGCCCTTACAAACTCCTTGGTTCAACTCCACAATCTTGTCGGATGCTCCCAAGTGACACCTAGCCAATCTAGGAGACACCACTCTCCAAGAAGTAACAAATGGTGTGTTGATGATGAACTCCTTGCTCTTGTGCTTCAAATGATAGTCTCCCCAACACTCAACTCTCTCTCACAGGATTTGGATTTGGTGGAAAGAAGATTTGGGTGGAAAGCAACTTGGGAAAGGCTAGAGATCAAGATTCATATGGTAGGAATGGAATATCTTGGTCTCAACACATTAGTAGGTGGTTCTCTCTCAGAACATATGAGTTGGAAGAGTAGTTGTGTTCTGATGGCTCTCTCCACGAGTGAAGAGGAGGTGGAGGGGTATATATAGCCTCCACACAAAATCCAACCGTTACACACAATTTACCAATCTCGGTGGAACCGAATCAACAAACTCGGTCGGACCGAAATAGTAAACCTAGTGACCGTTAGAGATTTTCGGTGGGACTGACATGCAACTCAGTAGGACATATGGTTAGGGTTAGGGCATAACGTAATCTCGGTGAGACCGATTACACAAACTCGGTGAGACCGATTTGGTAATTAGCTAACCAAAGAGTTGGTCAGGTAAACTCGGTGGGACCGATTTGCTCTTTCAATGAGACCGAAATGTTACAAAAGGGAAACAGAGAGTTTACATTGCAATCTCGGTGGGACCGATCCGATCTTTCGTGAGACCAAAAAGTTACGAGAAGGAAACAGAGAGATTGCAATCCCATCTCGGAGAGACCGAGATCCCTATCGGTAGAACCGATTTGCTAGGGTTTGGCAGTGGCTTATGACATGTGAAACTCGGTGGCGCCGGATAGAAAGAATCAGTAGGTCCGAGTTTGGCTTTGGGTTTAGGTCAAGAGTGGATATGAGAAAGTAGCTAAGGATTTTGGAGCATATCATTAAGCACATGAAGCAAAAGGCTCATTAAGCAACTAGGGTTTAGCCTCCTTGATCTCGTGGTAGATCTACTCTTGTACTACCCATATCATCAATATTAATCTAGTAGGAGTAGGGTTTTACCTCCATCGAGAGGGCCCGAACCTGGGTAAAATAAAGTATCCCTTGTCTCCTGTTACCATCCGACCTTGACGCACAGTTCGGGACCCCCTACCCGAGATCCGTCGGTTTTGACACTGACATTGGTGCTTTCATTGAGAGTTCCTCTGTGTCGTCGCTTTTAGGACCGATGGCTCCTTTGATTATCAACAACGATGAGGTCCAGGGTGAGACTTTCCTCCCCGGAAAAATCTTCGTCTTCGGCGGCTTCGCTCTGCGGGCCAACTCGCTTGCTCGTCTGGAGCAGATCGAAAGCTACGCCCCTGGCCATCAAGTCAGATTTGGAAGCTTAAACTACACGGCAGATATCCGCGGAGACTTGATCTTCGACGGGTTCGAGCCACAGCCAAGCGCGTCGCACTATCTCGAGGGGCATGATATAGCTCTGCCTCCGAATAGTGCCCTGGAGGCCGCACACGCACCGGCCCAGATCCTCGACTCGGAGCCCGTTGCATTCTTTGAGGTTGAACGGTTGGACGTCACCTCAGGGGCTGCGATCTCGAAGGCGATCGAGCCGAACGCCAGCCCCGCACTCCGCACGGCCCATGACTCCAAGGAGTCGGATTCTTCTCCGAACTCCGGGCCTCCCGTGCCCCTGCCGATCGAATCTGATTGGGCGCCTATAATGGAGCTCACCGCCGCGGACATCTTTCAGCACTCACCTTACGGTGATATCCTGAATTCTCTCAAGTCTCTCTCTATCAGGAGAGCCCAGGCCGGACTATGGTCAGCGAGGTTGGGATTCGGACAACCAAGAAATTCAAAGCCCACCCACCACCCACTTAATAGCCACTGTCGATGATTTAACCGACATACTTGACTTCGGCTCCGAAGACTTCGACGGTATGGACGACGAAGGAGGAGACGAACAAGAACCAGCACCTGTAGGGCGCTGGACCGCCACCTCGTCATATGACATATATATGGTGGACGCTCCAAAGGATGGAGATGGTGATGGAACAGCGGAGGATGACACCTCGAAAAAACAGCCAAAACACCGGCGTCAACGGCGCCGCTCTAAATCCCTCCATAGCAGAAACGGTGATTCTGGCACAGGAGATAATACTACCCCGGATAGCGCCGAAGAACACCAAATCCAGCAAGATTCGGCGCAGGAAGATGGAGAAGCCAGCCCTCATGAGAGAGCGGCAGAGCGAGAGGTTGAGGATGATAGCTACATGCCTCCCTCCGAAGACGAGGCAAGCCTCGATGACGACGAATTCGTCGTACCATCAGACCCCGCCGAACAAGAGCGTTTCAAATGCAGGCTTCTAGCCACGGCGAATAGCCTAAAGAAAAAGCAGCAACAGCTTAGAGCTGATCAAGATTTGCTAGCTGACAGATGGACTGAAGTCCTTGCGGCCGAAGAGTATGAACTCGAGCGCCCCTCCAAAAATTATCCTAAGCGCAGGCCGCTACCCCAATCAGAGGGGGAAGCACCTACATTACCAATGCATGACATGGCAGACCGGCCACCTCGCGGCCGCGACAGAGAGGCCTGTCGAACCTCTAAACAAGCCATGCCCCGGTGCCGCTCAACTAAGGCACGGGAAAATGAGCCAGACCTGCGAGACGTACTGGAGGATAAAGCAAGGCAAACAAGATCAATCTATGGATCACGCAGGCGCCCGACGACACATGATGATGATCTTCACTCCGGACACAATAAACCCGGCCGGGCCGAACACAACAGGCATAGCTCTTCCGAGCTGCGTCGTGACATAGCCCAGTATAGGGGCGCCTCACACCCACTATGCTTCACAGATAAAGTAATGGATCATAAAATCCCAGAGGGTTTCAAACCCATCAACATCGAGTCGTACGATGGTACGACAGATCCGGCAGTATGGATTGAGGATTATCTCCTTCACATCCACATGGCACGTGGCGACGATCTACACGCCATCAAATATCTCCCCCTCAAGCTCAAAGGACCAGCCCGGCACTGGCTTAACAGCCTACCAGCGGACTCAATCGGTTCTTGGGAGGACCTGGAAGCCGCATTCCTCGACAACTTCCAGGGGACCTATGTGCGGCCACCGGACGCCGACGACCTAAGCCACATAATTCAGCAGCCAGAAGAATCGGCCACGCAATTCTGGACACGGTTCCTAACAAAGAAAAATCAGATAGTCAATTATCCGGACGCAGAGGCCCTAGCAGCCTTCAAACATAACATCCGCGACGAATGGCTTGCCCGGCACCTGGGACAGGAAAAGCCGAAATCTATGGCAGCCCTCACGACACTCATGACCCGCTTTTGCGCGGGCGAAGATAGCTGGCTAGCTCGCAGCAACAACTTATCAAAGAACCCTGGTAATTCGGATACCAAGGACAAAAGTGGCAGGACACGTCGAAACAAGCAAAAGCGCCGCGTTAGCAGCGACAGCAATGAGGATACGACAGTAAACGCCGGATTCAGAGGCTATAAATCCGGTCAGCGGAAAAAGCCATTTAAAAAGAATACCCAGGGCCCGTCCAGTTTGGACCGGATACTCGACCGCTCGTGCCAGATTCATGGTACCCCCGAAAGGCCATCCAATCACACCAACAGGGATTGTTGGGTCTTCAAGCAGGCAGGCAAGTTAAGAGCCGAACACAAAGACAAGGGGCTGCATAGCGACGACGAGGAGGAGCCCAGGCCGCAACAATGGACAGAAGGGGTTTCCCCCACAAGTGCGGACGGTGAACATGATATACGCGATCCACATTCCCAAGAGGGAGCGGAAGCGTGCGCTACGGGACGTATACGCGATGGAGCCAGTCGCCCCAAAGTTCAACCCATGGTCCTCCGGCCCGATCACTTTTGATCGAAGGGACCACCCCACTAGCATCCGTCACGGCGGTTTTGCCGCATTGGTTCTTGACCCAATCGTTGACGGATTTCATCTCACAAGAGTCCTCATGGACGGCGGCAGTAGCCTGAACCTACTTTACCAGGATACAGTGCGGAAAATGGGCATAGATCCATCAAGGATCAAGCCCACAAGGACGACCTTTAAAGGCGTCATACCAGGTGTAGAGGCCAATTGCATGGGCTCTGTAACACTTGATGTGGTCTTCGGATCTCCGGATAACTTCCAAAGCAAAGAGTTAATCTTCGATATAGTCCCGTTCCGTAGTGGCTATCACCCCCTGCTCGGACGAACCGCATTCGCTAAATTCAATGTGGTGCCGCACTACGCATATCTCAAGCTCAAGATGCCAGGCCCTCGAGGAGTAATTACGGTCAACGGAAACACTAAACGCTCCCTCCGTACGGAGGAGCACACGGCGGCCCTCGTAGCGGAAGTACAAAGCAGCCTTTCAAGGCAACTCTCCAGTCCGGCCGTTAAAAAGCCGGACAATGCAAAGCGCGCCCGGAGTAACCTGCAACAAGACCGTCTGGCACGTTCGGAGCAAGCGTAGCAATACGGCCCCAACCCCAGCCGTCGCAACATAGCGGAGCTAGTACCTCGAGTACACAATTACGCCCTTGAAATTCCATGGGCACAGGGGGAGGGGCACATTAACGGCATGCTTACAGTACGGCGTCAAACGTACTAGGGGCTGCCGGATTTTTTTTTACTTTCAGGACTCCACACTCTGGATAACCTATTCAGCTTTGCTGCCGCACAGACGATGCAAGACCCAGGGAAGCAGACAAAGCTACGCCGCATTATGGAACTCCCAGGTGGTCTCTATTTCGAGCGATATATCTGTTTCTAAATTCCGTGGCCTGCCCCTGGTCAGGACATGTTAAATAGTCTAATATCTCTTTGCTTATCGCACTACTTGTATCGTCCGGCTTTGATAAATAGCCTCTTTATAAACAATGCATAGCTTTTCGCCTATTTTTTGCGTTGTCCTCTTTTAATATATATATATATATATATATATATATATATATATATATATATATATATATATGATCATTAAATAAACATGATCGCAACCGTACATCATGGTACGGCAAAACACGCCAGGGGCTTCATTACCCTTCTATCTGGTGTGAGAAGTCCGTACACTTTCACAAGTGCGGCACCCCGAACTTATAGCATTATATGCATCGGCTCCGAATCATGATTTTGGTCACATGTTGGGTTTGCCCGGCTCCTATGTTTTGGTGCCTTACGTTCCACTATATCGGCTAAGGTAGCACTAGGAGAACCACTGCGATTGTGCCCCGGTTCGGCTGCGTTAAGCACCTCAGTGGAGAAAGCTAAAACAGACTGTCATGATAAGGCACGAGACCGGTCGCTGTTCGAGAGGTTTTTCGAGTCCTTAAAGACTTATGCCGCTTTGAGCGAGGAGCTGGCTATGTCCGGCCAAAGGTGTGGATAGCGCCCCGAATTCGGCCTTCCGAACTAGGGGCTTCGCCGAAATTTAAAATTATAACGTTCTATGGCTAAGTGAGAGTGTTCAAGCATTATAGTTCGATTGCCTGGTTCGTTGTGCTGGGCGCCTCCCTCGAAGGACCCAACTATGGGAAAAAGAGCCCTCAGGTTTATCCCGAACACCCCAGCACTAGTGGCATGGGGGCAGAAGCCGACGACTGGCCATCTCTCAATTTTTGATAAACGGCCGAACAGAAAATAATATTTTAACTTCAATAAGCATTGCTTAGCGCATATGAACAAGTTTTCAGCGCACAGGATACAAACGAGCGAGTTCATTCAAATACTACATCTTTAGTACATTCATCCGCGACAAGGCGGGCTCCGGCAAGAACTTCCTTGTAGTAGTTCTCGGGCTTGCGATGCTCCTTCCCTAGCGGCGGCCCGTCCTTCACCAGCTTCTCCGTCCAGCTTACCCCAGTGTACCCTTACACGGGCAAGGGCCCTCCGGGCACCTTCAATGCAGGCGGAGCGCTTGATGACCTCAAGCCGTGGACAGGCCTCCACCAGCCGCCGCACTAGCCCGAAATAGCTCCCAGGCAGGGCCTCTCCAGGCCACAGCCGAACTAGTAAGCCCTTCATGGCCTGTTCGGCCGCCTTGTGGAGCTCGACCAGCTGTTTCAGCTGATCGCTCAAAGGCACAGGGTGTCCGGCCTCAGAATACTGAGACCAGAACACACTCTCCGTCGAGCTGCCCTCTTCAGCTCGGTAGTATGCGGCGGTGTCGGATGCACGGCGGGGGAGATCGGCGAACGCCCCTGGAGAACTCCGGATTCGGGTAAGTGACAAGTAGTTTACTTTTATATTCCTACTTTGCATTAAGAATGCCTTACCCGTTGCTATCTTTTTCACCTCCTCCAACTCTTGGAGGGCCTTTTGGGCTTCGGCCTTGGCACTCTTGGCGGTCTCAAGGGCCGACGCGAGCTCGGATGCTTGCGCTTTTGACTCAAGCTCCAAACTCTCATGTTTTTTCATGAGAGCTTGCAGCTCTTGCTGCACCTCGCCGACCTGAACCCCAAGCCTTTCTCGCTCGGCGCGCTCCTCGGCCATTTTCTTTCCGGCCTCAGCTAGCGCCTGCTTCTGGGTTGCCACCTCGGTTGTGGCCCCTACAATAAGCAGTACAATCCTGTTATTTCTTTCTGCAATCAAGCCTCTCTATAGGCACCTTTTTTCTTTTTTTAGGGTATTTCTTACCTTCTTTCTCCTCGAGCTGCCGTTTGGCAAGACCGAGCTCTTGCTCGGTCCGCCCGAGGTCCTTTTTACGGACATCCACATGCGCAGTGAGTGCGGCGGTGGACAGCAGCGAAGCCTGCATACGCATATTTGACTTTTTGTTGTTAGACTCCTGCGAAAATTACTAGATCCTCTATTCGGCTTTTCTTTCCGAACACCGAAGAGAGCATCAGGGGCTACTGTCTATGCGGTAATAATTTGACATATTTTTGCTTACCTCGAAGCCTGTTAGAAGGCTAGCGCAAGCTTCAGTCAGTCCGCTCTTGGCGGACTGAACCCTTGGGATCACCATACTCATAACAGTACGATGCTCCTCGTCGATGGCGGCGCCCTCAAGCACCTCCAGCAGATTGTCCGGCGCCTCTGGTTGAACGGAGGTCGCCGGCTCAGACGGCTTACTCCTCTCGGAAGGAGTTCGCCCACCGCGGACCGGGACTGTCGAGTCCGGCGCGGTGTCCGGCACAAAGCCGGACTTGGAGCCCTGGGAGGTTTCATCCCCTTTACTCCTGGGGTCCGGAGGATTGCCTTGTGGCTTCTCCAAGACTATCTCCTCCTGCCCTGGAGCTTGGCGGGACGCCACTTCGGCGTCGTCCGCCCCACAGGGGGAGACAGCGGGTGGAACAGAGTTCACGTCCGACGAATCCAGGGAGCCGCTCGACGAATCGTCAAGTTCGGCCCGGGGCGGGCTGCATAAATTACGAGCGATATTAGGGAAAGCCGCGCATTAAAAGAATATCATGAGTCACTCTGGTATATAAGTACTTACGATTTCGCCGGACGCTTGGTTCTGTTCGGCCACTCCTCTCCGCCCTCTTCGGCGTCGTGGGAGTAGTCTGGCGGAGGGGTCTTCCTTTTCCTCGACCCCTCGGCCTCCCCCGTTGGGGTGGCCTTCTTCTTCTTTTCTCCCCCCCCGCTGGGGAGGAGAGCTTTCTTGTTCCTCCTCCTCGTTTTCACGAGAGGAGAGCATCGCGGACTCGTCAGATTACGAGTCCGGCACCACCATATTGCGGGAACTCTTTCGAGTCCCGGTGGTTTTCTTCTTCTTGGCCTTCTTCTCCGGCACCACGTAAGGTGCCGGAGTCAACAACTTCACTAGGACAGCTGGGGCCGGGTCTTCGGGCAGGGGAGCCGGACAGTTAATTGGTCCGGATATATCCCGCCAAGCCTGTCAAAGGTAAAGGGAGTTTAGATCCCACATGGAGTTAATCTATGAAGAAGAGCTTAACAAACCTGTCAGAGATATAGATAGCTTACCTCGCTGGCGTGACACTATGAGCTGTATCCGCGGTCCTCGAAAGCGGATGTGGGGGACTCGGCGCCTTTGGTCGGCACCTTCCAGACGTCTTCATACGTCGTGTCGAAGATCCTACTAAGGGTTTGGTGCTGCGCTGGGTCGAATTCCCACAAAGTAAAATCCCGTTGTTGGCACGGGAGGATCCGGCGGACGAGCATAACCTTGATCACATTGATCAGCCGGACTGGCTCGTTCACCAGGGTCTGGATGCACGTTTGCAGTCCAGTCACCTCTTTCTCGTTACCCCACGACAGGCCCGTCTCTTTCCAGGACACGAGCCACGTGGGGGGTCCGGATCTGAATTCGGGGGCTGCGACCCATTTTGAATCGCGCGGCTCGGTGATGTAAAACCACCCGGCTTGCCACCCCTTTAGGAACTCCACAAGGGAGCCCTCGAACCAGAGGACGTTGGCTATCTTGCCAGCCATAGCGCCTCCGCACTCCGCTTGGCTGTCGCGCACCACCTTGGGCTTGACGTTGAAAGTCTTGAGCCAAAGGCCGAAATGGGGGCGGACGCAGAGGAAGGCCTCACACACGATGATAAACATCGAGATGTTGAGGACGAAGTTCGGGGCCAGATCGTGGAAATCCAGGCCGTAGTAGAACATGAGCCCCCGGACAAATGGGTGAAGTGGAAAGCCCAGTCCGCGGAGGAAGTGGGGAAGAAAAACTACCCTCTCATGGGGCCTTGGGGTAGGAAGAAGCTGCCCCTCCTCAGGAAGCCGATGCGGGATGTCCTTGGACAGGTATCCGGCTTTCCTTAGCTTTTTTACTTGAGCCTCCGTAACGGAGGAGGCCATCCACTTGCCTCCCGCTCTAAACATTGCTGGAGAAGGTTGAGGTGGGAAGAGCGGACTTGGGCGCTAGGGCTTAAGTGCGCGAGAGATGGATTGGCAAAGGAGGAAGAAGGCGTAGGTAAAAAGGTGAATCCTTATCCCTTTATATAAGCGGGCGCGGTTATGCACCCCCACCTACCTAATAAAACTCACTTGCCTCCCAAGCGCCGTGGTAAATGGCGCGGTTGGGTTACCCACGTCCGTATTGATGAGAATCCCGTTAAAAGGGGCACACGATCTCTGCTTTGACAAGACGTGCCAAGAAAATCGCCTCGCTAAATACGCTGAGGTGGAACAATGAAAACAATTTATATAAAGAGCTTGGCCGCAGTGTTACGACGCACTGCGGAATACGTCAGCAGATTTGATTTGTGTTAATATTATTCTCTATATGGCAATATGTGGAAACTTATTTTGCAGAGCCGGACACTATTTTTGGTGTTTACAATCTTCTTGAAGAACTTGGAGGAGGAACCCGCCTTGCAATGCCGAAGACAATCTGCGCGCCGGACTCGTCGTCATTGAAGCCTGGTTCAGGGGCTACTGAGGGAGTCCTGGATTAGGGGGTGTTCGGATAGCCGGACTATACCTTCAGCCGGACTCCAGGACTATGAAGATACAAGATTGAAGACTTCGTCCCATGTCCGGAAGGATCTTTCCTTGGCGTGGAAGGCAAGCTAGGCATGCGGATATTCAAGATCTCCTACCATTGTAACCGACTCTGTGTAACCCTAACCCTATCCGGTGTCTATATAAACCAGAGGGTTGTAGTCCGTAGGACAACCATCATCATACACAATCATACCATAGGCTAGCTTCTAGGGTTTAGCCTCCTTGATCTCGTGGTAGATCTACTCTTGTACTACCCATATCATCAATATTAATCTAGCAGGAGTAGAGTTTTACCTCCATCGAGAGGGCCCGAACCTGGGTAAAATAAAGTGTCCCTTGTCTCCTGTTACCATCCGACCTTGACGCACAGTTCGGGATCCCCTACCCGAGATCCGCCGGTTTTGACACCGACAAATAGCATTAGCTGAATGAGCTATATGTTGTTATGAATTACCAAAACCACCTAGGGATAGTTGCACTTTCAGGTTACCTGAAAAGACAGTATCCTCTAGCCTCCCATTCGAGTAGTATTTTGCCTTTAGCAACCTTGCACACAGACTATCAGGATGGATCAGCAGTCTCCACGCTTGCCTTGCAAGTAAAGCTTGATTAAAGAGTCTGAAATCCCTAAAGCCAAGCCCTCCTTGTGCTTTTGCTCGCAACATTTTCTCCCAAGCATACCAATGCGTTTTACGCTTTCCCTTCTCTGAACCCCAGAAATAGTTTCGGATCATGCGGTTCAAATCATCACAGACACCCAGTGGTAACTTGAAAACACTCATAATAAAGGTGGGGATCGCTTGAGCTAGAGATTTTATCAACGTTTCTTTCCCAGCCTGTGTTGGATGCCCATCGAACGCAAACAACCTCTTACTAACTTTCTCCTGCAGATTTTGAAGCTTGTCTTTGGTAAGCCGGCCATCCGGCGTTGGTAAGCCCAAATATTTCTCCTCAAAACCCGAGCTGACCACCTCCAACACACCCTTTATTTCAGCTGCTATGCTTGCTGGGCAAGAATCTCCAAAGAGGATAGAGGACTTTGCCGGATTCAACAGTTGACCAGTGGCTTGCTCATAAGTCTTGATAATTCGCTTAACAGCAGTCGCCTGTTGCCCAGTGGCCTTAACAGCAGTCTTGATAATTCGCTTAACAGCAGTCGCCTGTTGCCCAGGGGCTCTCCTCATGATCTTCAACGGGGACAACTCGGATGAGTTTATCCCATTGTTAAACAGAATTGACAAACCATCAGCCACCATTAGAAATAAGTATGGGGATAAAGGATCACCTTGCCGTAGTCCACAAGACGGTGCAAACGAATTAGAGATGGCTCCATTAAATTTTATTGAGTATCTCACCGAGGTTATGCATGACATTATCCAGTCAACCCACCGATGAGCAAAGCCAAGCTTTTGCATCATTTGCTTAGGATAATCCCAATCAACTCGATCATAAGCTTTGGATAAGTCCAACTTATAGGCACAAAAACTCCTTGTAGGATCCTTTTCCTGCTTGATATGATGAATACATTCAAAAGCAATCAAAGAGTTATCTGTTATCATTCGCCCAGGAATAAAAGCACTCTGCGTGGGAGAGATAATCCCATCCAACACCGGCCTCAACCGGTTAACAAGGCACTTGGAAACCACCTTGTATATTACATTACAGAGGCTAATAGGCCGGAAATCCGTAATCTTAACAGGGTTCTTAATTTTTGGAATTAATACTATATCAGTGTTGTTTACCTCAGCCGGCATTATTCCTGTCCGAAAAAACTCCTGAACCACAGCCACAATACTCTCTTGTCAACTGCACTATATCACAATGCATTTTGGCACTAGTTGATGATGAGTTGGCACAAAAACTAGCAGCGAGCGCAGAGCCCAACGCCAAACAATGGATCTTTACTTTGATGAAACTACTATCTCATGACATGTTTGTAAAGCTCTCTGTTACCTTGTGGGCGATCCAGGCAGCGCGCGGGAAGCCCATCCATGAAGGCATATTTCAAAGTCCCCATGCAACTTACTTGTTTATCACCCGGTTCATCGAGGAGCTAGCAATTGTCTCTGAGAATTCTGCTACCAGACTCGCTGCTAGTTCCATGCAGGGCCAAGCCCAGCGCCCTAGTGCGCCACCAGAGGGGTACCACAAAATTCATGTTGATGCCGCAGTATGCCAGGGCAGGGGCGGTGCTGCTTCTGCTGTGTGTAGGGATGGCGACGACAAATTTATTGGCAGCTTAGCGTTGGTGATAGTGGGGGTACAAGACCCAGCCACTCTGGAGGCATGGCGGTGAGGGAAGCCTTAGCTCTTGCGGAAGACCTGCATGTACTCAATATGGTCATCTCTTCAGATTGCAAGTAGATCATAGGAGATATCACGAAGGGCTCAGCATGAAGATATGGCGCCATCGTTAATGAAATCAAACTGCAGTCAGCTCCTTTTAATTGTATTTTTTAATTTGAGAGTCGTAGAGTAAATTTAGAAGCTCATAGTCTAGCCAAGAATTCTCTTACTCTTGGTCCGGGACGCCACGTTTGGTTTGGCAAATCCTACAACCAAAGATGTATCCCATCTTCTGTGGACTTTGATGAATAAAGCTTGTCTTTCCCCTAAAAAAATACACTCACTGCAGCGAGTTGGTCGTTGTAAAGTACGAGAGGCTACCGGATTGGTGTATGGTGCATGCTTGGTCATGTCTACAAAGAGCATGGTGACGGCTTATACCCCCCCTCGACGCTTGTTTTTAAGAATCTTCGCGCTAGCTAGAGCATGAGGACTGGTCAACCCTCTAGTGGTTCGAATCGTGGTGGCTCTAGGAGAGTGGGTGGTCGTTCAGGATGATCTGGTCGTCCTGATGATAATGATTCTTTTTATCATAGCGATCTTGTAGATGAGGAGGAGCCTCAGATGATGATATGGATGGCGATGATAAAAACCTTAAGAGGGGTTGAGGGAGTCCTGGATTAGGGGGTGTTCGGGTAGCCGGACTATACCTTCAGCCGGACTCCTGGACTATGAAGATACAAGATTGAAGACTTCGTCCCATGTCCGGATGGGACTTTCCTTGGCGTGGAAGGCAAGCTTGGCGATGCGGATATTCAAGATCTCCTACCAATGTAACCGACTCTGTGTAACCCTAACCCTAGCCGGTGTCTATATAAACCGGAGGGTTGTAGTCCGTAGGACAATCATCTTCATACACAATCATACCATAGGCTAGCTTCTAGGGTTTAGCCTCCTTGATCTCGTGGTAGATCTACTCTTGTACTACCCATATCATCAATATTAATCAAGCAGGAGTAGGGTATTACCTCCACCGAGAGGGCCCGAACCTGGGTAAAAACATCGTGTCCCTTGTCTCCTGTTACCATCCGGCCTTGACGCACAGTTCGGGACCCCCTACCCGAGATCCGCCGGTTTTGACACCGACATTGGTGCTTTCATTGAGAGTTCCTCTGTGTCGTCGCCTTTAGGCCCGATGGCTCCTTTGATCATCAACAACGATGAGGTCCAGGGTGAGACTTTTCTCCCCGGGCAGATCTTCATCTTCGGCGGCTTCGCTCTGCGGGCCAACTCGCTTGGTCACCTGGAGCAGATCGAAAGCTATGCCCCTGGCCATCAAGTCAGGTTTGGAAGCTTAAACTACACGGCTGATATCCGCGGAGACTTGATCTTCGACGGGTTCGAGCCACAGCCAAGCGCGCCGCACTATCTCGAGGGGCGTGATCTAGCTCTGCCTTCGAACAGTGTCCTGGAGGCCGTACACGCACCGGTTCCGACCCTAGGCTCGGAGCCTATTACGCCAATCGAGGATGAGCGGTCGGACGTCACCTCGGGGGCTGCGATCTCAAAGGCAATCGAGCCGAACGCCAGCCCCGCACTCCGCGTGACCTGTGACTCCGAGGGTCCAGACTATTACCTGGACTCCGAACCCCCCGTGCCCCTACCAATCGAATCCGATTGGGCACCTACAATGGAGTTCACCGCCGCGGACATCTTTCAGCACTCGCCTTTTGGCGACATCCTGAATTCTCTCATGTCTCTCTCTTTATCAGGAGAGCCCTGGCCGGATTACGGTCAGCAAGGATGGGATACGTACGATGAAGTAATTCAAAGCCCACCCACCACCCACTTTGTAGCCACCGTCGACAACCTAAACGACGTGCTCAACTTCAACTCCGCAGACATCGACAACATGGATGACGATGCATGAGATACCGACGAACCAACATCCATAGGGCATTGGACAACCATCTCATCTCACGATGTGTACATGGTGGATACCCCTAAAGGAAGTGACAACGAGGAAAAAGGGGATGGAACGGGAGATAGACCCCCCGGAAAGCAATCAAAGCGTCGGCATAAACGCCGACCCAAGCCCCGCCTCAATAAAAACCCAGCCATAGAGCGGGACAAGCCGGTAGGCGACGAGCAGGCCTTAGAGCAGCCGTCCGAACAGGGCAACACGGATAGAGAAACCGAAACTCCCTCCCCCGGCAAAAACGGCATTCCGGACGACCTTACGCGGATAAATCTATAGAGCAGAAGAGTCTCCACAAGAGGCTCGTTGCAACTGCACGCAGCCTGAAAAAGCAGAAGCGGAAGCTAAAGATAGCGGAAGATGCACTCCAGATTAGATGGAGTAAAGTAATCAACACCGTAGATAAATACGGCGATGGACGCCGTACTAAAAGCTATCCGAAGAGAAAGCTACTGCCTGAATTCGACGAAGAGGCCGTAGAGCCCTCGCATTCAAAAAATAAGAAAGCCGCACGGTCGGATAGACGGCCCCATAAAGCGGCAAGCGGCGCTGCACTTAAATCGGCATGCGACCCACCCAAGGATTCGCATCATGCCCCATATCGGTCCATTTATGGGCCAAGAAAGCAAGCTCTCGCAAGCAATACAATAAAGCCATCGTCAGAATCCGGCACACCCAAATACAGGGGCGCCGCACACCCCGTATGTTTCACCGATGAGGTTCTGGACTATGAATTTCCAGCGGGATTCAAACCCGTAAACATAGAGGCATATGATGGAACAACAGACCCTGGAGTCTGGATCGAGGACTATATCCTCCACATACATATGGCCAGAGGAGATGATCTCCACGCCATCAAATATTTACCCCTCAAGCTTAAAGGGCCAGCCCGGCATTGGCTTAAGAGCCTTCCCGAAAACACAATTGGAAGTCAGGAAGAGCTCGAGGATGCTTTCCGAGCAAACTTTCAAGGGACCTATGTCCGCCCTCCGGATGCAGACGATCTTAGTCACATAACTGAACAGCCCGGAGAATCAGCTCGGCAGTTCTGGAATAGATTCCTCACTAAAAAGAATCAGATAGTCGACTGTCCGTACGCTTAAGCCTTAGCAGCTTTCAGGCACAATGTCCGAGACGAATGGCTCGCCAGACACCTCAGCCAGGAAAAGCCAAGAACAATGGCCGCACTCACAAGCCTCATGACCCGCTTTTGCACAGGAGAGGACAGCTGGTTGGCAAGGCGCAGCCCCAGCGACCCAAGTACATCCGAAACTAGGGATGGAAACGGAAAACCACGACGCAACAAGGATCTTCACTGGACTAAAGAAAAAAGTCCAAAGAGCACGGCAGTTAATGCCGGATTCAAAGGCTCACGACAAAATCAGACAAAACCACCCCTCCAGGATAACAGGGATGATCCGTCCAACTTAAATAGAATCCTGGACAGGATATGTCAGATACACAGTACTCCTGGGAAGCCTGCTAACCATACCCACAGAGACTGTTGGGTTTTCAAACAATCCCGCAGACTCAATGCCGAACACAAGGGGCTCGACACACCAAGCGAAGACGAGGACGAACCCCAGAAGCAGAGCACCAGGAAACAAAAGAACTTCCCACAAGAAGTAAAAACAGTGAACTTACTTCATGTAACAAAACGTGTGGCACCCATAAAGGTACGCACCACACGACCTATCCCCAAGGGGTCCCGCCACTGGTTATTAAAACCAATCACCTTCGATTAGCTAGACTATTCTAGAAATATCAAGAACCCAGGCTGGACTGCCCTGATACTCGATCCAATAATTGTCGGACTCCAGTTTTCAAATGTCCTTATGGACGGCGGCAGTGGACTAAACCTGATATATCAGGATACAATCCATCACACGGGGATAAACCCAGCAAGAATCCGCCGCAGCAAAACCTCCTTTCAAGGGGTAACACCTGGTCCGGACACCCATTGTACGGGTTGTCTTCGGCTCGAAGTTATATTCGGCTCTGCCGATAACTTCCGCTGCGAAAAGCTGACCTTCCATATCGTCCCGTTCTCCAGTCGCTATCAAGCACTACTAGGACGCGAAGCTTTCGCTCGCTTTAACGCGATACCGCATTACGCATCCCTCACGCTTAAGATGCCCGGTCCACGAGGCATCATCTCTTTAAAGGGGATGCACTAAAGCACGCCTCCCACAAGCGGAGGACTGTGCGGCCGCTTTGACATCCACACAGCAAAATGGCCTCACCGGCCAAAAAACTGCAAAATAGGTTTAATGTGAGTATTACAAAATAGTATAATGCAGCTAGCTACAGCTCACCACAACGATTTCATCTTGTTAGCCGTCGGATCATGCTATTTAACGCTCCAGATCCTACAGGTCCCACAACTTGAGCGTCTGCGTCCCTTCCCGCATCAAGGGGCCGCTACTCTGAGGGCCGACCTAGGCAACCTCTCCTTAATCGGGCCGACTGACTGTTTAACTAATAGATAGGCCCAAAAGGTTGGTAAACAAGGCCCGTACCATGCAATCCATCTCTCTCTCGATTACCCTAAAAAATAATCCTCCGGGGCCAAAGTTCCCAGGCACCCGGGGTGTCCAGGACTCCTCCTCCTCCTCTCTTGTCGCACGTCCATCTTCCTTCTCCTCCGTAGGTCTCCGGTGAACTTGGTGATCCCTTCGTGCTTTCTCGTAACGATCTCCGAAGTACCTAAGAATGCATAACGTTTCCATTTGAGGTAGAATCCGACTCTCGTGTGAATCCAATGAAACTCGAAGAGGAAAGAGTTCACCTCGATTTCGATGGCGCGTGCGCGAGCTCTCATCGTAGGTCCTCTCTGTGCTTGCGGTGGCGGTGTGACGTCCATGGGGATGGTCAAGGGATGCTCCGCATCAAGTTGCACACCTCTTTAGAAAATTCAGTTGTTCATATTCCTCATCTGAAGAAAATGGCTGACGACAAGAAGCCACAGAAGGGAGGAAAGAGGCCTGAGGTGAACACAGCGTTTGAAATCCCTGATGACATTTATGCTAGGTACTGCACACCCCCCGAGGAGGATAAAAATCAGCGCAAGGTGCGCATTCAAAAGATTGAGAGGAGATGGGCAAGAGAGTGGAGGGAGTACAGATATGTTACTCCCAAATACATGAAGAAATTCGCTGTTACCCCTTCATGCTCAAGACCTCCATTGGTACCTGGACAAGAAGCAGATCCCACCAGCGCGGTGAGGACTATCCTGAAGAATGGGCCAAGCGCCAGGCCAAACTGGCCAAATAGGTAAAAGAAGCAGTGAGGAATTTTAATGAAGACTCTGCTGCTGCTGCTACCACTGCTGAGGTCTCTGCAAGCAAGCCAAAGAAGGCCATGGCTAAGAAGCTTGCCCATAAGCCAAGTGCTTCACCCTCAATGCCCTCACGGGCAAGTTCCTCAGCAATGCCCTCACAGCCAGATTCTTCAAAACCCTCACGACCAACTCCTCAAGCTGCTCCAGCTCCCCCGTCAAAGTCATCAGCTGCTCCGACCAAATCCTCAGCACTTGTGCACCTTGCCACGTGCCAAAGGACAACAGGCATCTCAATTGCCTCAGGAGCATCTGCTTGTTCCTCAGCTGCACCAAATTCTTCGACTGGCCCCTCTCTGCTGAAGAAAAAGGCCACTGCTGGACGAGGCACTCGACCAAGTCCTCACAAGAAGGAGGTCGCCTTCCAAGTGTGTCTGATGAAGACGAAGGTGATGATGAGGAACTTGCCGAAATCATCAGAGACAAACAGGTCAAGGCCGCTAGAGCCAAAGGCAGCAATGTGCCATTGCTTCTAGATCCGAAGCTGATCGTAGACTTCATCGACGTATGGCACAAGGATCCCAACACACCTTTGCCGGAGATGAACCTCACTCCTGGTCAAAGTCATGTTTTGACTGCCTTCACTGAAGAAGAGAAATGGAAATTTGAACAAGGAAGAAGAGTGAAGAAAGCGCAGTACAAGAAACAGCATTCTGAAGCAAAATGTTCTGAAGCTTTCCCCTGAAGAACTCATTGCCTTGCAAGCTGAGATCAAGCAACTAAGTGATGAATTTGATTGCTACTATGCTGACTGGCTTGGAGCCAAAGTCAGATTTGTGAATTTGACTGAAAAGTTCACTTGAAAGGTTGCAGCCCCAACGCAATAGGAAAACCCTCAGGCTGACGCTTCTGCGCAGCCGACTGAAGAACATGCCAGCACTGCTGATGAAAATAAAGCTGCTGAAGAAACTTAGAGTACCAGGGCTGATGACTGCATTCCACCCGCTGAAGAAATTGCCAGGGCATCCACTAGTGGTGCGCCTGAAGAAACTGAAGAAGTCAGGGCAACTGCATCAGTTGTGCTTGAAGAATTTGAACCAAATTCCTCTGCTCCTCCTGTGCCTACACCAACTCTGATCCTTCCATCTGCATCAGATGTGAAGAAGACCAAGGCTGCAGAGCGTGCAGCCGTGAAGAAAAGGAAAGCATCAACTTCATCAGATTCTTTAGCTCCAAAGAAGATGAAGCCATTAACAAGCTGTTTTGCAAATCCAACTAAAGCTATTCCACTTTCATCCATGCCATCAAAGGACCTTGTTCCTTTTGATGAAGAATATGTGATTTCAAGTGAATCTGATGATGACATTCCTTCTGCTGCTTCGTCAGAGCAGTTGGATGAAGAAATTGAAGCGGATGCAACCCCTTCAACCCCACAAGTCTCATCGCCCATGCCTCAGTTCACTACTGAAGAGGCCGACGTTGAAGGAAAAGAAGAAGATGAAGATGTGGACATTGGGTGTACAACACCAGTGCTGAATGATGACTTTTGGGAAAGTCAGCACCCCAACTCTCCTCTGTTCACACCACTGCAACAAATTCCTCAGTCCCCTGTCAACACTGAAGTACAAATGGGATCTGATGAACCTCATGCCACACCGTCTGTCCATGAAGAAATTCCAGCCACTAGTGTTGATGAAAATGCAAATGAAGAATTGAAGACCCAGGCTGTCACAGAAGAAGAACCTGAAATTCCTCAGCCTATGGATCCTGAGATTGCTATTCCCGAGGTGGTGATGCAATTGACTGATACTCCTCAGCCCAAGCCAAAGGATCCCTTCTCGAAGAACCATAAGTTCAAGGCTGATGACTTCTTCGGTGAGCACGTGTTCTTCACTGATTATAATCCTTATGACTCTGCTCATCTTAGAAGGAAGCGCTTCTGGACTGCCAGCCATGCCAATTTCTATTCTTCACTGCTCTTCAACAAGGATAAAGTCTTCGACCACGAGCATATTCCTCACATGGACATGGAATCACTACCTTGCTTCACCCCTGTCCTTAGTGTGCTTCATGACGCATGCCTCCTCAACTTTTGCTCTAACATTGTTGATTGGAATGAAGAACTTATTCTTCAATTCTACGCAATGCTGCACATCAGAGGAGCTGTTGACGATGTGAACTCTTGGGTTTTGGACTGGATGACGAAAACACTTATTTCAAAGCATCGGCCTCTGAATTACTTCACGCCCTGCCAATCAGTCCTCCCCTTGAAGGTGCTCGTTGTCTGTACCAAGAGCCTGAACTCACTGCCCATTATATGCAAGTACTTATGAAGCCTCTGAAGCCCGGTCAAGCCCCAAGGACCAAATTCCTCATGAAGGAATTGATATATGTGCCCAGAATAGTCTATCGCATTCTGACGAAGACAATGAGTCCAATCAAAGGCCATGACTCGTCTGATGAAGAAGTCATTGGCATCATGAAGAATCTGCTATTCAACATCATGCATGGCATCCCTGTCAACTATCATGATTTCTTCATGAGGACTCTGGCCAATGTCGCACTCTCTCCGTTTGAGTTGAAGCCTTATGCTCCTTGGATTATGAGATTACTCAGAACAAGGTCTTCACTCAATTACAAAGGTGATTTTCAGAATCACCTCAGCTAGTTGCCCCCAGTTGAAGTCCTCAAGCGGACATATTCCTCACCGGATGAAAAGGGCAAAGCCGCTGCTGTTATAGATGAAGGCATTCGTCCATTGGATGGTCAGTTTCGCAAAGCTGCATCTTATTCCACCAATGACGACTCTGCCACTCATGATTCTGCTGCCAATGCATCCAAGCCAAATCCTCAAGCCACGGCTCCAAGGGTGATGACTGACCGTGAGCTTCTTCTTAGTCTTCACCAAAAGGTGGATCGAAACCATAAATGGGTTAAGCGTCAGTTTGGTTCTATTCTTCACAACATGACTGCTACACATAATGAAGTGAAGAAAAACCATTACTACCTCCATGAAGTCTTCGGTCACACCTGGACTATTCTGTCACATCTATATGGTGAAGAAGATCTGAAGCAAATGGGTCTCAAGTAGGATTTTGACTTGTCTGCTCCACCAGCGAAGAAATTCAAGAAGGTCAAGGTTCCTTCCTGGTGATACGTCCATTTTGCATCATGCTTTTATATCGATATTTATTGCATTATGGGCTGTTATTTCACTTTATGTCACAATACTTACGGCTATTCTCTCTTATTTTACAAGGTTTACATAAGGAGGGAGAATGCCGGCAGCTAGAAATCTGGGCTGGAAAAGGAGCAAATATTAGAGACCTATTCTGCGCAACTCCAAAAGTCCTGAAACTCCATGGAATATCTTAAAATAAATAAAGAAAAATCCTCGCCAAAGATGAAGTCCAGGGGGCCCACACCCTACTCACGAGGGTGGGGGCGCCCCCCCTACTAGGGCGCGCCCCCTACCTCGTGGGCCCCCTGGTGGGTCTTTGACGTCCATCTTCTGCTATATGAAGTCTTTCGATGAGAAAAAAAAGAAGCAACCTTTCAGGACGAGACTCCGCCACCACGAGGCGGAACCGAGGCGGAACCAATCTAGAGCTTCGGCAGAGCTGTTCTGCCGGGGAAACTTCCCTCCAGGAGGGGGAAACCATCACCATCGTCATCACCAATGCTCCTCTCATCGGGAGAGGGCAATCTCCATCAACATCTTCACCAGCACCATCTCATCTCCAAACCCTAGTTCATCTCTTGTATCCAATTCTTGTCTCAAAGTCCGGGATTGGTACTAGTAGGTTGCTAGTAGTGTTGATTACTCCTTGTAGTTGATGCTAGTTGGTTTATTTGGTGGAAGATCATATGTTTAGATCCTATATGCATATTATTACCCCTCTGATTATGAACATGAATATGCTTTGTGAGAAGTTACGTTTGTTCCTGAGGACAAGGGAGAAGTCTTGCTATTAGTAGTCATGTGAATTTGGTATTCGTTTGATATTTTGATAAGATGTATGTTGTCTAGCCTCTAGTGGTGTTATGTGAACGTCGACTACATAAAACTTCACCATTATTTGGGCCTAGAGGAAGGCATTGGGAAGTAATAAGTAGATGATGGGTTGCTAGAGTGACAGAAGCTTAAACCCTAGTTTATGCGTTGCTTCGTAAGGGGCTGATTTGGATCCATATGTTTCATGCTATGGTTAGGTTTACCTTAATACTTTTGTTGTAGTTGCGGATGCTTGCAATAGAGGTTAATCATAAGTAGGATGCTTGTTCAAGTAAGAACAGCACCCAAGCACCGGTCCACCCACATATCAAATTATCAAAGTACCGAACGCGAATCATATGAACGTGATGAAAACTAGCTTGACGATATTCCCATGTGTCCTCGGGAGCGCTTTTCCTATTATAAGAGTTTGTTCCGGCTTGTCCTTTGCTACAAAAAGGAATGGGCCACCTTGCTGCACTTTATTTACTTTTGTTACTCGTTGCTCGTTACAATTTATCTTGTCACAAAACTATCTGTTACCACTTATTTCAGTACTTGCAGAGAATACCTTGCTGAAAACCGCTTATCATTTCCTTCTGCTCCTCGTTGGGTTCGACACTCTTACTTATCGAAAGGACTACGATAGATCCCCTATACTTGTGGGTCATCAAGACTCTTTTCTGGCGCCGTTGCCGGGGAGTGTAGCGCCTTTGGTAGGTGGAATTTGGTAAGGAAAAATTTATATAGTGTGCTGAAATTTACTGTCACTTGTTACTATGGAAAGTAATTCTCTGAGGGGCTTGTTCGGGGTATCTTCGCCCCGCCCAGTAGAGCAAAGAGTTGCTCCTCAACCTACTGAACCTATTGAAAATGAAACTCCTTTTGAATTTCCTTTGTGTATGATGGAAAGACTGCTAGCTAACTCTTTTACAGGAGATGGAACAAAGCATCCTGATGAGCACTTATTATATGTGGATGAAGTTTGTGGATATTTAAGCTTGCAGGTGTACCCGATGATGTTGCTAAGAAGAAGGTCTTCCCTTTATCTTTGAAGGAAGACGCATTGATATGGTATAGGCTATGTGATACAAGATCGTGGGACTATAAAAGATTGAAATTGGAATTTCATCAAAAGTATTACCCTATGCATCTTGTTCATCGTGATTGCAATTATATATATATATATATATATATATATATATATATATATATATATATATATATATATATATATATAATTTCTGGCCTCGCGAAGGAGAAAGCATCGCCCAAGCTTGGGGGAGGCTTCAATCAGTGTTATATTCATGCCCTAATCATGAGCTCCCGAGAGAAATAATTATGCAAAGTTTTTATTCTCGGCTTTCTGAGAACAATCGCACCATGCTCGATACTTCTTGTGCTGGCTCTTTTATGATGAAGACTATTGAATTTAAATGGAACTTATTGGATAGAATTAAACGCAACTCTGAAGATTGGGACCTCGACAAAGGTAAGGAGTCAGGTATGACACCTAAGTTTGATTGTGTTAAATCTTTTATGGATACCGATATTTTCCGTAGGTTTAGCACTAAATATGGACTTGACTCTGAGATAGTAGCTTCTTTCTATGAATCTTTTGCTACTTATGTTGATCTCCCTAAGGAGAAGTGGTTTAACTATCATCCTCCTATAGAAGTAAAAGTAGCTGCACCTATTAAAGTTGAAGAAAAGACTGTCACTTATAATGATCCTATAGTTCCTATTGCTTATGTTGAGAAACCACCTTTCCCTGTTAGAGTAAAGGATCATGCTAAAGCTTCAACTTTTGTTCGTAAAAGCAATATCAGAACTTATGTACCTCCTGATCAAGTTAAAGTAGAACCTAATATTGCTATTGTTAAAGATCTCTTGTCTGATAATATTGATGGGCATGTTATTCAGTTCGAAGGTGAAACTGCTAGAATTGCTGAACCTTGTGCTAAAGATAAACATAGACCTGTGGTAGGCGTGCCTGTTATTTCTGTTAAAATAGGAGATCATTGTTATCATGGCTTATGTGATATGGGTGCTAGTGCTAGTGTTATACCCATTGACTTATACAAAGAAACTATGCATGACATTGCACCTGTTGAGTTAGAAGAAATTGATGTCACAATTAAACTTGCCAATAGAGATACTATTTCACCAATTGGGATTGTTAGAGATGTTGAAGTCTTGTGTGGGAAAACTAAATATCCCGCTGATTTTCTTGTTCTTACTTCTCCGCAAGATAGCTTTTGTCCCATTATATTTGGTAGACCTTTCTTGAACACTGTTAATGCTAAGATAGATTGCGAAAAGAATGTTGTTACTATTGGCTTGGATGATATGGTTCATGAGTTTAATTTCCCTAAGTTTAGTAAACAACATCATGAGGAAGAATTACCTAGTAAGGATGAAATTATTGGTCTTGCTTCTATTGATGTACCTCCTAGTGATCCTTTAGAACACTATTTGCTAGACCATGAAAATGATATGTTCATGAATGAAAGAAGGGAAATAGATGTAGTATTCTTTAAACAGGAACCTATTCTGCAACACAATTTGCTTGTTGAAATTTTAGAGGATCCTCCTCCACCCAAGGGTGATCCCGTGTTTGAACTTAAACCGTTGCCTGATAATCTTAAATATGCTTATCTTGATGAAAAGAAGATATATCCTGTTATTATTAGTGCTAACCTTTCAGAGCATGAAGAAGAAAGATTATTGAAAACTCTGAAGAAGCACCGTGCTGCTATTAGATATACTCTTGATGATCTTAAGGGTATTAGTCCCACTCTATGTCAACATAAAATAAATTTGGAAGCAGATGCTAAACCCGTTCGTGATCCTCAACGACGTCTCAATCCTAAAATGAAAGAATTGGTAAGAAAAGAAATACTCAAGCTTCTGGAGGCAGGTATAATTTATCCCGTTGCTGACAATCAGTGGGTAAGTCCTGTCCATTGTGTCCCTAAGAAGGGAGGTATTACTGTTGTTCCTAATGATAAAGATGAATTGATTCCACAAAGAATTATTACAGGTTATAGGATGGTAATTGATTTCCACAAATTAAATAAAGCTACTAAGAAAGATCATTACCCCTTACCTTTTATTGATCAAATGCTAGAAAGATTATGCAAACACACACATTACTGCTTTCTAGATGGTTATTCTGGTTTCTCTCAAATACCTGCGTCAGCTAGAGATCAATCAAAGACTACTTTTACATGCCCTTTTGGTACTTTTGCTTATAGACGTATGCCTTTTGGCTTATGTAATGCACCTGCTACCTTTCAAAGATGCATGATGGCTATATTCTCTGACTTTTGTGAAAAGATTTGTGAGGTTTTCATGGACGACTTTTCCCTCTATGGTTCCTCTTTTGATGATTGCTTGAGCAATCTTGATCGAGTTTTGCAGAGATGTGAAGAAACTAATCTTGTCTTGAATTGGGAAAAGTGCCACTTTATGGTTAATGAAGGTATTGTTTTGGGGCACAAAGTTTCCGAAAGAGGTATTGAAGTTGATAAAGCCAAAGTTGATGCTATTGAAAAGATGCCATGTCCCAAGGACATCAAAGGTATAAGAAGTTTCCTTGGTCATGTTGGATTTTATAGGAGGTTCATTAAGCACTTCTCAAAAATTTCTCGGCCTCTGACTAATTTATTGCAAAAAGATTTACCATTTGTCTGATGATGATTGTGTAGAAGCATTTGAAATACTTAAGAAAACATTAGTCTCTGCACCTGTTGTTCAGCCACCTGATTGGAATTTACCCTTTGAAATTATGTGTGATGCTAGTGATTATGTTGTAGGTGCTGTTTTAGGGCAAAGAGTTGATAAGAAATTAAATGTTATCCATTATGCTAGTAAGACTCTAGACAATGCTCAAAGAAATTATGCTACTACTGAAAAAGAACTTTTAGCAGTTGTATTTGCTTGTGATAAGTTCAGACCTTATATTGTTGATTCTAAAGTAACTATTCACACTGATCGTGCTGCTATTAAATATCTTATGGAAAATAAAGATGCTAAACCTAGACTTATTAGATGGGTTCTCTTGCTACAAGAATTTGATTTGCATATCGTTGATAGAAAAGGAGCTGAGAACCCCGTTGCAGATAACTTATCTAGGTTAGAAAATGTTCTTGATGACCCACTACCTATTAATGATAGCTTTCCTGATGAACAATTAAATGTTATAAGTACTTCTCGTAGTACTCCATGGTATGCTGAATATGCTAATTATATTGTTGCTAAGTTTATACCACCTAGCTTCACATACCAACAAAAGAAAAAGTTTTTCAATGATTTGAGACATTACTTTTGGGATGACCCACATCTTTATAAAGAAGGAGTAGATGGTGTTATTAGATGTTGTGTACCTGAGCATGAACAGGAACATATCCTACGCAAGTGTCACTCCGAAGCTTATGGAGGACACCACGCTGGAGATAGAACTGCACATAAGGTATTGCAATCCGGTTTTTATTGGACTACTCTCTTCAAGGATGCCCGTAAGTTTGTCTTGTCTTGCAATGAATGCCAAAGAATTGGTAATATTAGTAGACGTCAAGAAATGCCTATGAATTATTCACTTGTTATTGAACCGTTTGATGTTTGGGGCTTTGATTATATGGGACCTTTTCCTGCCTCTAATGGATATACTCATATTTTGGTTGCTGTTGATTACGTTACTAAGTGGGTAGAAGCTATTCCAACTAGTAGTGCTGATCATAACACCTCTATTAAAATGCTTAAGGAAGTTATTTTTCCGAGGTTTGGAGTCCCTCGATATTTAATGACTGATGGTGGTTCACACTTTATTCATGGTGCTTTCCGTAAGGGCATGTAGAATGGTGCTATCTTAGGAGTGCCACGTAGGATAGATGATGACATGGAGGAGAGAGAACTCATAAGAAAAGGCTTGTCTTCTCTTAAATAAGAGAAGACAAGAGGTGATCTCTTAACACAATATGTCTCACCATATTTTTAGGAATTGCTAGTTGTTGAAGATAAGACTAAGAGATGACCCATTGTAGACAAAAAGTTTTACCATCTCTAAATCACATGCAAGACTTAAGATAAGACTATCTTATCAACCATTGTACATGCCCTAAAATGCTTGCTAAATATGACGTTAATCACAGAATTGCATCTCCTTATCACCCGCAGTCTAGTGGTCAAGTAGAATTGAGTAATAGAGAGCTCAAATTAATTTTGCAGAAGACTGTTAATAGGTCTAGAAAGAATTAATTTTGCATATAGAACTTGTCGGTGTACAAAAAGAGGGGTACACTTTTTGTACCCCTATGACTGTGCACGGGCAGTCTGAGCCACGGGCGCCGCCGCACCGAGCCCGGCAAGGGAGGTAGAACCAAGGTAAGGCCGAAGCCAAAGAGGAGCAGAACGACGCCAAGACCAAGACCACAAAGAGCAAAGGGGACGAAGCGGGGCCCCCCGGCGAGATCCTTGCTGGGAGGTGGTTTTTGCAAACCCGGCAAGACCCTTGCCGTGGCAGCTCGCCCCACACCTACGGAGCGGGTCACCCTTGAGTCCACTGCCCCCATGGGGCAAGGATTCGGGAGGCATCCCCGTGGTGGTATGCAGATATTTGTGAAGATATTCAAGATCAGATGCACACTTCAGAAGATGATGGTCCTTGGCGGGATCCCAGCCAAGGAAAACCACAAGGCCCCCGGCAAGAGCCTTGCCGGGGATGGCAGCAGGCGCCACGGCAAGACCCTTGTCGGGACCCCGACAAGACCCTTGCCGGGGCCGCGACAAGGCCCTTGCCAAGGACACCCGCGGGGCCACCATCGGACCCGCACCAGTCACGCCTCCACCACCGTTCGCATGCAGTTGCCGACCCAACCAGCTGGGCAGGCACCTGCGTGGCGGCATGCAGATCCCCGTGGAGACCCACCGCTGCGCCACCTCAGCTGCCTGCCCGCCTACATGGCATCGCAGGCACCGCTGGCCAGGGCGCGTGTCGACGCGGGCGAGAGCGGCGACAGACGAGACAAGGGCTCTCCCCCGCCCCCGATAAAGCAAGGACACCTAAGCAAGGCACATTAAAGGCACCTTGTCATGTAATGCGAGGGATAACCTCGCATCACTGTACCCTTTCCACCTCTTGTGTGCCACTGTGGCAGCCCTTTCCCTATAAAAGGAGGCCCCAGGCGACCAGGAAGAGGATTCGGCTTTTTGGAGCTCCTGACGCCCCGTAGCTAGCTCGAGAACACAAACATATAATCCACCAAAGCAGGAGTAGGGTTTTACGCATCTTCGCGACCCGAACCTGGGTAAAGGAATCGTGTACTGCCTGCTCGATCCACTCTTCTCACGGCCCCCATGCCCCGCAACCGCAGAAAGGGTTTCTCGTGATCCCATAGGTGTCATTTCCCACCGACATCTTTGGCGCGCCAGGTAGGGGCTGCGCAGTTGTGAGAATCGGCTTTAGCAGTCAGTTCGATGCTCCTTCGTCTTCACGATCTGTGAAGAAGAAAAGGGGCCAGAAGATTGACACTCGAGCGATCGCAGACAAAAGCTAAGTTGTACTGAACTCTTGCCTATAATCCCCGTTTTATTTTGAGGTTATTCCCCCCCGGAGGTGTTCGCTTTGTATGAAAAAAACCTGCACGCCAGGGGGCTCTACCACGATTGGCAACGCCCTTGCCCTGTTTCGAGTCCGCTCAACAGCTCGAGCGGCTACGTCGAGAGTGGCAGGGTAGCCTCCCGTAATCGGCAACGTCCTCGATTCTGACTCGAGTCAAGCTCGACAGTTCGAGTGACCGCGTTCGGAACGGGAAGGTGGCTCACCCGGTTGCACGCATACCCGGCAGGCCATGGGGATCCGTCCCCAAGACGCCGCTTGGGGCTTTCGCGCCGGCAATCCTTCCCGATCGGCGTAGGGCACACATACAAAGAGGAATTGAACGGGGAAATAACATGCATGAAATTAAAGAGTACTTCAGAGTTATATTACATCACATCATTGCCGCGGTTCTAACTAAAGATAAAATTTATCTTGGTCGAGGGCCCGCAGCGGCGAAGAAGAATGGGACGCCTAGTCCCGGCGCTGGCCTTCCACCCTCTTGATTTCGCCGATGCAGTCGGTGATGGGCTTGATATGCTCCTTGAGCACCGCGGGATCAGCATCCTCCGGCAAGCTCTTCATCGCAGCCGCGAAGTCAAGATCGGGATTCCAGTATGCCACCTTGGTGAGGACCTTGGTCACGACCTTCCGACAAAGACGCCAGGCCTCCTCGGCCAGCACGGCCGTCCTGTGGGAGTGGAGATAGGCCAGGGCCCCGAGGACGCCCTCGAAGAACTGGGTCAGCTTGGCGTTGACGGTCCCGCTGCGCTCAGGAGTGTACCTCACATTTGGCAACCCCATGGTGGCCAATTGTGAGGTAACCCTGCCGGCGACGACCTCCAGATGGCTGATCCACCTGTTCTCGCTCGCCACATACTCTTGGTGGGAGGCGACCTCGGCTGCCCGCTGCTGCTTCTCCTCCTCCAGGCTTTTGGTGAAGGCCTCCTCCCGAGCCCTGCTCTACGGCAACAGCTTCTCGAGATCCTCCAGCTTTAGCTTGAGGTCTCTGATGGAGTCTCGCTCCTCGGAGAGCTCACCAGTCCTGCTGATGACCATTCCCTGCGCCTCCACCAAGGCGCGGTTGAGCGTGTCCGTCTCGCCGGACAGCTGGAGGGCCTGCTCCTTCAGCCCGTCCCGCTCTGCCTCCAGCTCCTTCACCTTGCCGGCGTGGGCCAGGGCTTGGGCTTCGAGTGCCTCTCTGTGCCTCTGCTCCAGCTCCTGGGTCCGTCGTGCGACAAGGGCCTCGAGCTCCTCGTCCTTGCCGTGGAGCGTAGCGGCAAGTTTCGCCTCGCGCGCGGAGAGGTCCTCCTCCTGGGAGTTCAAGGTGGCTTGATGCTGGTTCCGGATGGCTTCGGCCATCTCCTGGGCCTTCTCGATGTCGGCCATCTTCAGGGCGAGCTCCACCTCGCGCTGGTCCAATTTCTCCTGGAAGGCCCTCTGCTCCTCGCGAGACTGGTGGAACCAAGCCTGCGTTTCAGCGACGCATGCCTTGAAGTCCGCCTCCGCGTTGTCCACCGCTGCCACCCTGGACTCAACTTTGTCCAGGCGGCCACGGTAGAGCGCTTGGAGCTTCCGGAAGTTGGCCCCCATGGCGCGGAAGAGCTGCTCCTCTGGAGAACCGTCGCCGCCGGCGCCCGGCACATCGACGATCTCGAACCCGGTGGCGGCAAGCACTTCGTCATCAAAAACTTCCCCTTCGGCGGGCGCTCGACTTGGCGCCCCTAGGTGGTGGACGAAGAGATCATCACCCACCTTCAGGTATCTGCCGGGGCCCGAGGCTGAGGAGGAGGGAGGCTTGTCATCCATCACCTCTTCCTCAGCAGGGGCCTTGCCGGTCCCCCTGGCAGGACCACCGCCGGCGCCCTCGGCGGAGGCCTCATCGGCAGCCTTGGCGGCCCCCGCGCCGGCACCCTCGGCGGCGTCCTTGGCGGCCTCACCAGTGGCGGATTCGTCGGCGCTCTTGGCGGCCTCCTCGGCGGCCACCTTGTCGTCCTCAGCTGCGGCCTCTTCAGCAATATCCCTGACAACGGGGACCATGTCCTCCGTGTCCATTGGGGGAGGGCCTGGGTGGCGATAGGAGCAATGAAGCCAAGAGAAGTACAAGAAAAAAGAACAAAGGGGGAAGGGCAGGCGACTCACCAGTGCCGGGCCGTGAAGCAGAGGTCCCCTCTCCGCCGGTCTTTGGCGTCGAGGCAGAGCCACCAGTGCCCAAGTTCCCCTCTTCCTCCATGGGTGTGGGCCCCGCTCCTGGTGCCCTTGCCGGGGACGCCCCCCGCTGCAGCGTAGTCGATGGGGGTGGCGTGTTAGGAGTAGACCTCTGCGGTTCCTCCTGCTGCCGCTCCCCTCCTACAAACCCGGCAAGGTCAGCATCATGGCATCGGGCGCCTACCCCAAGTCGCGTAAGAAGGGGGTGATGAACTTACGCCGGGGGCTACGCCGGGGGCTGCTGTCCGGGCTGCTCAACACCACCAATGGTGTCGTTGAAGCCCCGGCCGGGGGCTGGCTGCTCGCCAAGGTCCTCGCCCTCTTCGCCCTGTGGGCCAGCGTCTCTGCATCCCTACAAAAGCAAAATGGATCAAGACAAGCGGCCCCATTCAGGGAAATGGAAACGACAATAAGGAACGGAGCACTTACTCATCATCCGTCTCCTCCTCATCCGCCGGCTTCCTTTTCCTCTCCGGGCTGAGGGGCCCGAGATCAAAGGGGAGCACCGCGTCGTCATCCGAGTCGACGCCTGCCGGAGGGGGCGGGGAAGGCGGAGGGGTCTGTGTGCGCCCAGAAGAGGAAGAGGCTTCCACCTTCTTCTTCCCAGCGGCCGTCGTCAGCTTCTTCGTTGACAAGGCACTCATGTGGCGCCCGGACCCTTCCAGGGTCAATTGAGGCCGCGGGCCCCTGCCAGGCCGGACTGGCTCGCCGGAGCAAGCCCGCCGTAGGACTCGCCCTCTTCCCCTGGTTGGCGTCGAGCCCGCCGCCACGTCCTCCTCCTTCGATGATGATTCGTTGGCTGCGTCCTCGACGAGCGGAGCCCCGGTGTCGGCGCCGCTGGCCCCCGTGGTGGTCGCCGCCCACAGGGAGAATTGCTCCTCCTCCGCGGCCGCGGCGCCCTCGTCCTCCACGCCCCCGGCGCTGCCGGCCTCCAGGGCGAGCTGTGCCTCCTTCACCCTGGTGGCGATGTAGTCCACCTCCGCCTGGGTGGTGTCCATGACGAGCCGCCGCTCGACGTCGGCGTTGACATACACCTCAGCCAAGGTGTCGATGAACTACCGCACGTCTGCGGCCGCCGGCTCCCTCCAGCTCAGTACGGGGCCGTGCGCGTTGCAGTACGGCATCATGGCGATGATCTCGGACCGGCGAGAATTGTTACACAGCGGGACGACTCCCGCGGGCAACTTGAAGTGCGGCCTCTTGACGGCCTTGCCAGTCTTTACGGCAACCCTTGCGGCCTTGCCGGTCAGCTCGACCTCGCCGTCACTATCCACACCAGCTGGAAGAGCTGCTGGCACAAGTGGGCATGCCCCATCACCGTGAAGTTGTGATCGAGGACAGGGCGGAGCCGCATGATATCAGCCGGGTTCGTGAAGAGCCAAGCTGGCCTCCCCTTATTGTGCAACGGAGCAATCCGAATCCGCCCCAATCATTTCCAGGGTGAGCCCCGCCCGGGTCAGCCGGAGGATTCTGGTGGTGGCGATGGTGAGCCTCCCATCGGCGGCGTCGACCTCACCCCAATCGTTGCCACGGACAGGCGGCGTCAGGCGGACCTTGCAAAACTCCGGTGGGTCTTCGTCTTTGATCCAGCACCACCGGTCATGGCATTCGGCCCACCTCTCTTTCATGGTGCCATCCGGGTACGCCTCCTTGGACCTTGGGATCCAGGTGACACAACTAGCAACGGCACCTCCAGTTTGGATTCGAGGGTAAAAATAATGACGGAAGAGCGTCGTGTTGGGCTGCACTCCGACAAAGCCCTCGCAAAGATGCGCAAAGCAAGACATGCACGCCACCACATTCGGAGTAAAATCCATAAGGCGGAAGCCAAAGGTGTGCATGATATCGCAGAAGAACTCGGAGAAAGGGGGGCATAACCCACAAGAAAAGTAGTCGACGAAGAAGGGGTACCGATTTGGAGCAGGGTCGGCGCAAGCGGCAGGAATGACGCGCGTCACCGGGTGCCCCGAGTTCTCTCCCCCCGTCTTCACTCCCCACAGGGGCTTGAAAGAAGCCCGAAGCTCGTGGACGTCGACCGACGAGGGGTAGAAGAAGGCGGACTTTGTCTTGTCCCCCAGCAACGCGCTCTCCGGCGGCTCCACGGTCACGAGGCCCTTATCCACCCCCTTGCCCTTGGCAGATTTGGGTGCCATGGCGGCCAAGGAGCTTAGAGGGTTAAGGAAGGGGAGGAGGGCGGGGACAAGATGGCGACGACAGGCGACGGCGAAAAGCTTGCAAGAGAAGGAAGGAAAGGAGCGACGGCTCTGAGATTGGAAAAGGCACGAAGGAAGAGGGAAAGTGAGCAGCGCGCCCACGATTATTCCTTCTTATGGGGGAGAACGCGGTCCGCCTCCTTTCACATTAAATGTGATGTGACGCATGCCCGCAGGGAGCAACCCCACGCATGCCGCCCACGTCACGCCCGCCCCCCCACGCCGCGCCACACGCGGGAAGCGTGGGAGGCGCAGCGCGCGAAGAAACTTACCGCGGTAAAAACCGCCCTGCCTGCCCGCGCACCGTTCTTGGGCCAGGCCCAACAATGCATAGCGCTTATGTGTGGCCCAGTCCCGGGGGCTCCTGTCGGTGTACAAAAAGAGGGGTACACTTTTTGTACCCCTATGACTGTGCACGGGCAGTCTGAGCCATGGGCGTCACCGCACCGAGCTCGGCAAGGGAGGTAGAACCAAGGTAAGGCCGAAACCAAAGAGGAGCAGAACGACGCCAAGACCAAGACCACAAAGACCGGCGAGATCATTGCTGGGAGGTGGTTTTTGCAAACCCGGCAAGACCCTTGCCGTGGCAGCTCGCCCCACACCTACGGAGCGGGTCACCCTTGAGTCCACTGCCCCCATGGGGCAAGGATTCGGGAGGCATCCCCGTGGTGGTATGCAGATCTTTGTGAAGACATTCAAGATCAGATACACACTTTAGAAGATGATGGTCTTTGGCGGGATCCCAGCCAAGGAAAACCACAAGGCCCCCGGCAAGAGCCTTGCCGAGGATGGCAGCAGGCGCCACGGCAAGACCCTTGTCGGGACCCCGACAAGACCCTTGCTGGGGCCGCGGCAAGGCCCTTGCCAAGGACACCCGTGGGGCCACCATCGGACCCGCACCAGTCATGCTTCCACCACCGTTCGCATGCAGCTGCCGACCCAACCAGCTGGGCAGGCACCTGCGTGGCGGCATGCAGATCCCCGTGGAGACCCACCGCTGCGCCACCTCAGCTGCCTGCCCGCCTACATGGCATCGCAGGCACCGCTGGCCAGGGCACGTGTCGATGCGGGAGAGAGCGGCGACAGACGAGACAAGGGCTCTCCCCCTCCCCCGATAAAGCAAGGACACCTAAGCAAGGCGCATTAAAGGCACCTTGTCATGTAATGCGAGGGATAACCTCGCATCAGTGTACCCTTTCCACCTCCTGTGTGCCACTGTGGCAGCCCCTTTCCCTATAAAAGGAGGCCCCAGGTGACCAGGAAGAGGATTCGGCTTTTTGGAGCTCCTGACGCCCCGTAGCTAGCTCGAGAACACAAACATATAATCCACCAAAGCAGGAGTAGGGTTTTACGCATCTTCGTGGCCCGAACCTGGGTAAAGGAATCGTGTACTGCCTGCTCGATCCGCTCTTCTCACGGCCCCCGCGCCCCGCAACCGCAGAAAGGGATTCTCGTGATCCCATAGGTGTCATTTCCCACCGACAGAACTGCATATAAAAATCCTATGGGTATGTCTCCGTATAAAATGGTTTATGGAAAAGCATGTCACCTACCTCTCGAACTAGAACATAAGGCATATTGGGCTATTAAAGAGCTCAACTATGATTTCAAACTTGCCGGTGAGAAGAGGTTATTTGATATTAGCTCACTTGATGAATGGAGAACGCAAGCATATGAAAATGCCAAGTTGTTTAAAGAAAAAGTTAAAAGATGGCATGACAAAAGGATACAAAAGCGTGAGTTTAATGTAGGCGATTATGTATTGCTATACAACTCTTGTTTAAGATTTTTTGCAGGAAAACTTCTCTCTAAATGGGAAGGCCCCTATGTTATCGAGGAGGTCTATCGTTCCGGTGCAATAAAAATCAACAACTTCGAAGGCACAAATCCGAAGGTGGTAAACGGTCAAAGAATCAAACATTATATCTCAGGTAATCCCATAAATGTTGAAACCAATATTATTGAAACCGTAACCCCGGAGGAATACATAAGAGACACTTTTCGGAACGTTTCAGAGTTCGAAAAGGAATAGGTATGTGGTACGGTAAGTAAACCGACTCCAAAACAATTTTTAAGGCAATATCTCTTTGTTTTGGAATATTTAGAAAAATAGAAAAATAAGTACCAGTCCGGGAAGGACACGAGGGCCCCACGAGGGTGGTGGGCGCGCCCTACCCCTCTGGGCGCGCCCCCTACCTCGTGAGCACCTCGTATGCCCTCTGGACTCCGTTTTCTTGCATGATACGTATTTTGGTCGGTAAAAATTCACTATATATTCTCCCGAAGGTTTTGACTCCCATATCACGCAAATCTCCTCTATTTTTGTTTCGAGCTGTTGCTGCTGCAGATTAGAGCAAGATGTCTTCTCAAGAGTCAGTCGGGGAGAGCCGGGTATCTAACCCGGCACCGGAACCAAGGGCAAACAGCGATGCTGATCACTTTGGGCCAGCAACGGAGGAAGAGATGGAGGCCAACCTGATGATGCTAGATGCCATGGAGGATCAAGAAGTCACCTCTCGCTTTTGAGCTGGGTTCACGATGGGGGAACTACAGAGCTCAGCTATTCCAAATTCGGTTATCCCTTCCAATGTTAGATATCTTTCTTATGAAAATTTGAGGAGGAGTGTCTCTTGTTCTCCCGCAGCTATGCAACACCCTTGGGTGCAAGGAGCTTTAGCCGTCACAAGAAAGCTCCGTAAGGAAATAATGGACCTCAAGCAGCAAATCAATAAGCTCGAGGAGGAGAACCATATCTTGAGGGGAATCATCGCCAAGAATATTACACCAACAACAAAGAAGGAGACATAATCACATGAGTATGGGCACTCCCCTTGGCAACTGCCAAGCTTGGGGGAGGTGCCCCGGTATCGTATCACAATCACAACTCCTATCTTTACCGTTTTTCTTAGTTCGATCCTATTAGTAGTATCTTGATCTAGTAGAATAAAGTTTATGGCATGATCTAGTTTTGAGTTTTTCTTTATGATCTCTCTTTGTAATCGAGTCCGTGAGTTATATATAATAAAGATTAGTGTTGAGTCAAGGGCCTGATTATTTTGCCATGATCTTGGGTGAGTAAAAGAAAAGAAGAAAAAGAATATAAAAAAGGGGGAACAAAGAGTTCATATTGATCTTATTGAGAGTAATGACTTCACATAGAAACAGTATGATGATTAAAAGTTGTTGGGAATTGGCAGACATAGCTTTGGTCATCGTTGCAATTAATAGGAAGTAATAAGGAAAGAGAGGTTTCACATATAGATATATTATCATTGACATCTTTTATGATTGGAAGCACTCATTAAAATATGACATGCTAAAGAGTTGATGTTGGACAAGGAAGACAACGTAATGAGTTATGTATTTCTTATATCTGAGATAAAGTATGTTGTCATGGATCCTCTAACTTCTTGAGCTTGCCTTTCCCCCTCATGCTAGCCAAATTCTCAGCACTAAGTAGAGATACTACTTGTGCTTCCAAACACCCTTAAACCAGTTTTGCCATGAGAGTCCACCATATCTACCTATGGATTGAGTAAGACCCTTCAAGTAAGTTGTCATTGGTGCAAAGCAATAAAAATTGCTCTAAATATGTATGATTGATTCGTGTGGGAGGAATAAGCTTTATACGATCTTGTGATGTGGAAGTAATAAAAGCGACGGACTGCATAATAAAGGTTCACATCACAAGGGGCAATATAAAGTGACGTTCTTTCGCATTGAGATTTTGTGCATCCAACCATAAAAGCGCATGGCAACCTCTGTTTCCCTCTGCGAAGGGCCTGTCTTTTATTATTATCTTCTACCCTATGCAAGAGTCATGGTGATCTTCACCTTTTCCCTTTTCCATTTTATCCTTTGGCAAGCTCAGCATGTTGGTAAGAACATGATATATATATATATCTAATTGGATGTAGGGGAGCATGAACCATTATTGTTGACATTACCCTTGAGGTAAAAGGTTGTGGGGCAAAATTATAAGCCCCTATCTTTCTCTGTGTCCGATTAAAACTCCATAACCACAAGTATTGCGTGAGTGTTAGCAATTATGAAGGACAAGATGATAGTTGAGTATGTGGGCTTGCTCTTAAGCTCTGACATAGACTCTTTCCGATGTTATGATAAATTGCAATTGTTTCAATGGCTGAGATTATAGTTTGTTGGAGCCCAATAAGGTTTATGATTTATACTTTTGCATTGTCGCTTGAACATAAGTAATCATATGACAAATTCTATATATGTTGCTGTTATGAGAATAATCATGATGCCTTCATGTCCGTATTTTATTTTTATCGATGCCTCTACCTCTAATCATGAGGACATATTTATTGTTATCGGCTTTTCGCTTGAGGACAAGCGAGGTCTAAGCTTGGGGGAGTTGATACGTCCATTTTGCATCATGCTTTTATATCGATATTTATTGCATTATGGGCTGTTATTTCACTTTATGTCACAATACTTATGGCTATTCTCTCTTATTTTACAAGGTTTACATAAGGAGGGAGAATGCCGGCAGCTGGAATTCTGGGCTGGAAAAGGAGCAAATATTAGAGACCTATTCTCTGCGCAACTCCAAAAGTCCTGAAACACCACAGAATATCTTAAAATAAATAAAGAAAAATCCTCGCCAAAGATGAAGTCTAGGGGGCCCACACCCTGCTCACGAGGGTGGGGGGCGCGCCCCCCTACTAGGGCACGCGCCCCTACCTCGTGGGCCCCCTGGTGGGTCTCCGACGTCCATCTTCTGCTATATGAAGTCTTTCGATGAGAAAAAAATAAGAAGCAACCTTTCAGGACGAGACTCCGCCGCCACGAGGCGGAACCGAGGCGGAACCAATCTAGAGCTCCGACAGAGCTGTTCTGCCGGGGAAACTTCCCTCCAGGAGGGGGAAATCATCACCATCGTCATCAGCAACACTCCTCTCATTGAGAGAGGGCAATCTCCATCAACATATTCACCAGCACCATCTCATCTCCAAACCCTAGTTCATCTCTTGTATCCAATTCTTGTCTCAAAGTCCGGGATTGGTACTAGTAGGTTGCTAGTAGTGTTGATTACTCCTTGTAGTTGATGCTAATTGGTTTATTTGGTGGAAGATCATATTCTCAGATCCTATATGCATATTATTACCCCTCTGATTATGAACATGAATATGCTATGTGAGTAGTTAAGTTTGTTCCTGAGGACAAGGGAGAAGTCTTGCTATTAGTAGTCATGTGAATTTTGTATTCGTTTGATATTTTGGTAAGATGTATGTTGTCTAGCCTCTAGTGGTGTTATGTGAACGTCGACTACATCACACTTCACCATTATTTGGGCCTAGAGGAAGGCATTGGGAAGTAATAAGTAGATGATGGGTTGCTAGAGTGACAGAAGCTTAAACCCTAGTTTATGCGTTGCTTCGTAAGGGGCTGATTTGGATCCATATGTTTCATGCTATGGTTAGGTTTACCTTAATACTTTTGTTGTAGTTGCGGATGCTTGCAATAGAGGTTAATCATAAGTGGGATGCTTGTTCAAGTAAGAACAGCACCCAAGCACCGGTCCACCCACATATCAAATTATCAAAGTACCGAACGCGAATCATATGAACGTGATGAAAACTAGCTTGACGATATTCCCATGTGTCCTCGGGAGCGCTTTTCCTATTATAAGAGTTTGTTCCGGCTTGTCCTTTGCTACAAAAAGGATTGGGCCAGCTTGCTGCACTTTATTTACTTTTGTTACTTGTTGCTCGTTACAATTTATCTTGTCACAAAACTATCTGTTACCACTTATTTCAGTACTTGCAGAGAATACCTTGCTGAAAACCGTTTATCATTTCCTTCTGCTCCTCGTTGGGTTCGACACTCTTACTTATCGAAAGGACTATGATAGATCCCCTATACTTGTGGCTCATCATGTGGCCAGCTCATATTCTTCATCACGCGAGACCGATGAACATGAAGACGTGGACGACACTGCGGCAGGCCCTACAACAACAAACGACCCCAACAACGCTGACACTCCTCCATCAACATGATATTCTTCAGGGGCATTAGTCCTCATTTTTTGATCCTTTTGGTCATTCGATGACAAAGGGGAAGAACTTTGAGTTAGTCTTCAAGCGGGTCTATCTTATATGGGCGTTTTCTGTTGCAAAGTTACAACTCTCGTTCTTCTGATAACTTTGCTGGATCGAGTTGTAAACTTAAACTATATGGTGGCCTGATACATTTTCTGTGTTTTTCTGCATGCTTATTCCTCGTTAATGTTAATGCACGCATGCTGAATTACTTCAGTCACCATATTTCATCATGCATTTCAAATTCTTCATATTATATGTCAAATGCGTGTATGAATTACAAGATATATGGGGAGATCTCCATGATACTACTCTTCAAGTGTGCATTGCTTCAAAAGCAAATTCCTCACTATGCACATCTTCAGTGGGAGTTCTTCTATATCTTGCAATCAAATTCCTCAATATCAATATTTACAATTCATATGTTTATCCCCATTGAAAACTTAACGTATATTGTCATCAATCACCAAAAAGGGGGAGATTGTAAGTGCATCTAGTGCCCCTTAGTGATTTTGGTGTATTGAAGACTTATAGGTTAAGGGACTAATGTGTTTTTGAGTGTACACAGGTCTATAAGTCTATGAGGAGTTTAATATTTACAGAGAAAGTTGACCCCTAAAAATGAAGTTCTTCGACTGAACACTTTGGATTTCTGAAGACTTTCTGAAGACTTTGAAAGTGAAGAAATTGGTGCGACCTTGAAGACTTGGTATTCATTCAAGGAACATGAAGCGTGAAGACTTTCGTTTTCGTAGTTTCATTTTCTCTTTCTTGAGTCATAGGAAACACCGTACTGTTAAATGGGGTCAAGGAAATACTAAGGAAATTTTTTCCATGTGATGCTGAACTCAAAATCCTACACCCACCAATCTCTTCGAGTGAAGCCATTGGAAATCTCATACAGTTCAGTCAATTTCTTCAGTGACAGAGACGAAGTTCTTCTGGTCGCTGAGGAATTTGTTCTGACTGAGGAGTTAGGAATTCGCCAATGCGGATTGCCTACACAGTGAGGAACATGATAGCCCTAAGGAATTTGATAGTCAAATTTCCAACCATTGCTGTGCTATGCGCCAGTTGTCCCAAAATATCTACGCACCTGACGGTCATATCATTGAAGGGCATTTATGTCTTATCATGTTGGGCTGCTCCCTAGGCTATAAATAACTGCCCCTACAACCACTAGCTGGTTGGCTGCTCCAAGAGAAACTGACACTTGTCATTTGAGAGCATCCCATCCTCCGAGGACTTTGAGCGAAAATCATCGAGTGAGGAAAACCCAAACCCAAACACCTACAAACCCAAAGTGATTGAGCATCACTGAAGAGATTGATCTTGCGTAGATCCGACGTTTGTTACCTTTGAAGACTGTGCATCTTCCAGACGATTAGGCGTCATGGTCTAGAGCATGCAAGAGGAAATTGTGGATCGCCGAGTGACCGAGTTTGTGAAGGTTTGGAAGTCACCTGAAGACTTACCACGAGTGATTGCTCGAGGTCTGTGTGACCTTAGCTCAAGGAGAATACAGTGAGGACTGTGTGTCCGGGACTGTGTGTCCTCAGGTTTAAATACCTAGCCACTCCAACCAGACGTACAACTATCACAACAGTTGGAACTGGTCTACCAAATCATTGTCTTCACCAAGCCTACTGGTTCTATTTCCTCAACTCTTTCATTTTCTCATTACAGTTGTTGTGTGCTTTCATATCTGTTTGAAGACTTCCACTGAAGACTTTCTCAATTTCCTTAGTTCAATTTCTTCAGTCTGTTTGTCTTCATCCTGATTTATCCTATGTTTACACTTTCTGTACTCTGCGCTTGTCTTCATTTCATTAGGATGACCATGCTTGTGTTCTGGTATGTTTATATCTGAGTACTTATTCCGCTGCAAGTAGTTCTTTGCTTAGGAATTTCCTCACCCTGAAATTCCTTAGTGAAGAATTCATAAAATCGCCTATTCACCCCCCCTCTAGTCGATATAACACACTTTCAATTGGTATCAGAGCGAGGTAATCCCTTGTTCTGTGATTTTGGTTTAACCGCCTGGAGTTTTAGTTATGTCGACTGCAGGTATGATCAAGGTCTCTGCTGGGTGTCCTACCTTCGATGGGACGGACTACCCCTACTGGAAGAATAAGATGTGAATGCATCTTGAGGCAATTGACAATGATCTCTGGTATGTTGTGGAAAATGGTGTTCCCTCAGTCACACCTTCTCTGAATGCTGCTGATGTGAAGAGATTCAAGCAACTCAATCTCGAGCGAAGACCATCATATGTGGTCATCTGAGCAAATGGCAGTATGGAAGAGTGAGTGCTTTGGAAACTGTTAAGCTTATCTGGGATAGGCTGTCCAAAGTGAATGAAGGAGTCTCAACCCAACGTGACTCTCGAGTTGACGTTCTTCGCAATCTCTTCAATCGCTTCAAAAGACTCGACAATGAAAATGTTCAACAAACCTTCGATTGCCTCACTGATATCTCAAATGAGCTTCAAGCATTTGGTGCCACTGACATCACCGACCATGAAGTGGTAAAGAAATTGCTGAGATCGCTTGATTCTTCATTTGATACTCTAGCACTAATGATACAAGAACGTGCTGATTAAAAGTCACTTGATCCCACTGATATCCTCGAGAGGCTAAACACTCATGAGTTCCAGCTTGCTGAGAAGAGAGATCTCTATGGTTCGAGCTATGGCAGATCATGTGCCCTGAAGGCCAAGGCTGTCTCTCAATCTGAAGGTGAAGATTCTGGTAGTAGCCTTGGTGATCCTGAAGAATTGAGCCGGGAGCTAGCACTGCTCGTGAAGACATTCTAGAAGTTCTCAAGACGTGGTCGCTTTGGAAAATCCTCAAGGAGCAATGATTCCTCATCCGGTGACTACAAGAAGAGGCTATGCCACAAATTCAAGAAACCTGGTCACTACAATCAAGATTGTCCTCAGTGGGAAAATGATTCAAAGAAGAAGAAATACAAGGATTACAGTTCTGATGACTCAAAGAAGAATAAGAAATCTTCAAAGTCTTCGTCATCAACATCCTCGAAGTCTTCATCTCACAAGAAGGGCAGCTCCAAGAAGGCTCGGGCATTCATTGGCAAGGAAATGGACTCTGAGGCTGAATCTGAGGAACATGAGGAAGAGGAGGCATCTCAGGAGTCCGAGTCCGGTGTGAAGAGCCTAGCTCTCGCCACTGCATTCGTCAGCAAGTCCATCTTCAACTCTGAAGAAAATGGCTTCACCAACAAGGCTGATGAAGGCAATGATGACTACGCTCCCACCTATTGCTTCATGACAATGGGTGCCAAGGTACTCAAATATACCTCCTCTGAATCTAGCGAGGATGAATCTGATGAAAACTTAAAGCCTAGCTATTCTAAACTTGCTAAGATTGCTGTGGAACAACAAGGCTTTTGAAAAGGTTCAAAACATGGTAGAGAAAAGTGATGATATGTTGGGTGAAGAAATGGATCGCACTAAGACCTTGACTGAAAATCTTCAGACACTTCAGTCTAGGTTTGACAACCTTCAAAGTCATCATAACACTCTCTTATCTAATCATGAGAAGCTTTCTTATGAATTTCTTCAAAGAAATTAAGATCTTGAAAAGCTAAGGGTGAGTTATGAAGATCTTTAGAAGGAGCGCGATTCATTACTTGCTCAACATATCAGCGCCTCTCAGGAAGAATTTGTTCCTCCATGTTTGAAGTGCATTGAACGTGAATCTGCTAATTCTTCACATGAATGTTCAAATGCTTCTAATGGTACAAATTCTTCCCCCGTCTCTGCTATCACTAATTCCTCGCCTGAGGACATTGCTAGTATCACTGATGATGCAAGGCTGAAGGAATTGTACATGACAGGCAAGTACAAAAGCCTCAAAGGCATCAGACTCTTTGTGATGTGCTTAAAAAGCAGATCCTCAGTAGGAACCCTAGGAAGGAGGGTATTTACTTTGAGAGGAAACTCAATGCTGATGGTACATATTGGAAGCCTGACACTACAAAAAAATACACTTCCGTGATGATACGTGTTTGTCACAGTAGGTCGCGTTTTTTGTCATGATGTACATCCATGACAAATTTATGACAGAATCAAGATAGTCATACATGTGCTGTCGTAGAAGTATTCCATGACATTACCAAAATTATCATCACGGAAGTGTCCACTTCCATGACGATAAATCGCACGTCACAGAAGTGCTTTCGTCAAGGGTGACCGACACGTGGCATCCACCGTAACGGAACGCCGTTAAGCTATCGGGTCGGGTTTTGGATCCGATAACCCGTTAACAGCCCCGACCAATGGGAAATTTCCACGTGTAAAATTCTTATTGGCCGGACGAAACACGTGTCAGCTCGTCAGTGGGTCAGATAGGCATCTATGATACGTCGACACGTGGCACGGCCCAACAGAGGCCCATTCATGTGAAAAGGCCGGCCCGTTTGACTTGGTCAAAAGGTGGCGGGCCGGCCCATGTAAAGCCTGTTAATGGCCTGTTTGCATATAGCCCATTTACAGCCCGCTAACCCAAGGCCCGTTACGCCCTATCCGAATTAGGCCCAGTAGCGTCATCTGGGCCACCCAATATGATTCCAGCCCGTTTTCATTTCTGGCCCATGTATGGCCCATGACGTCTTTCGGCCCATATGAGGCCCTATGTAACTCTTGGCCTATTAACGGCCCGTGGTGAAACTGGCCCGTAATGAATAGTGTATCACTTTACACCCATTAACGGCCCGTGGTGAAACTGGCCCGTAATGAATAGTGTATCACTTTATACCCATTAATAGCCCGTTATTCCGTTGGGCCGTTTCCATCCCATGTTATCTTTCGGCCTTCTCAGAGCCTATTTATTCTTGGGCTCATTTCCAGCATTTGTTTACTTACGGCCCGTTACTGTCATTTTCTACTTGTGGGCCAAATTCAGCCCATGGTTACAGTCGTCCTGTTTGTGGTCCGTTAATACATTGGGCCGTTTTCATAGCGTCATCAAATACAGCCTATTAACGATGGCCCGTTATGGTCGGCCCATGAACGGACGATTCCAACTCTAGCCCGTTTACGGCCATAATGCGGCCTGTTATTGGCCCATGTTGGGCCATCGATCATACTGCCCGTATAAGGCCCATTGATGATACGGCCCGTAGAAGGCCCATTGTTTCTACGGCCCGTAGAAGGCCCACTGTTTCTACGGCCCGTAGGAGGCCCAGTGTCACTACAGTAAATATTAGCCCATGGTTATTGTGGCCTAGTTTTAAAAAATAGGTTATTGCAGCCACTAGCAAACCGCGGAAAAAGAACTGCAATGACTAGAAGCAAACAAATAAACAAGACAACAAGGAAATAAATAAGCAAGCAACTTACGCTAGGCTATCACGGCTATCACACATATTATATCCACTGGGCATCAAAGTTCGCCACCGGTGCAAATAAACGCGTCGACAAAAGAATATACAAAACTGAGAGCACTTCAGAAGGCACTAGGCCTGGCCAGGTCGGCCCCTCCCAAACAGTTGAAGAAGCTGAGTAGACCTCAGTTGTGTCAACGATAGATGCATCAACACTAGATTTAAGTCATGATGGTGTGCACCGCAGTCCTCTGACATCTTCATTGCATCTTTGACTTCAAGTCGGAGCTGAGCTGAAGCAAGCCTTTCCGCATTAAGTTGAGACTGAAGAAGTCGAACTGATTGAGGCAGCGACTGCACAGAGGTTGTCTCACACCTGCTGGTGAGTAGCTTTAACTCACTATCTTCATCAAGACAGGACCTTGGGGTCATCTCGCTGTCCTCAGGATGGTTTGGCTCACTATCTTCCCTAAAGTTCTACCTGGCGTAAGAGATACGAGTCTGAAAGAGAAATAAGGAGACACGTAACATGTTTCACAATTATATAAGGAAATAAATGGATCTGTTCTGCATAAGGAACATGTTTTTACAACTACAATTTGAAACTGGTAGTTGTTGCAAACATCCAATCAGATGTAAACAACAAAGCAAACAGTAGTGGAGGAAATGATGCCTATCCTAATCTATACTAGAACAAAGTTTGAAGGCTTGAGAAAGATGAACTTACATTACATGTTAACACGGGCTGGACAAAGCCCTTCTCCATGTTGATGGAAGGATAATTCAATAAATTCCCCAAAGTAAATTCTTTATAAGCGTTGCCATTATTCTACATTTTGCAAAGAATAAATATAGATCAAATAATATTGGAAGAAACAGAGGATAATGAAGCTCAGGTGCAGACTGATGATACATAATCAAATAGCAATTAATTAAATACAGCGTTACAAGGCAAAAGGAAGAGAGGTACTGGCAAGAGTAATGCAGAGCCCATTATTGTTTTGAGATCGTATGATCCTTTGAGCAAGGAGATTCATCTGAAACTAGTTTTCATACAAGAGAGAAGGTAAGGCACAAGCAGAAATTTAGGAGTTCAAATTTTGAATTGATATCATAGACAGTACCTGACGCTGGGCTCCTAGCTGTTCTAATAGGGGTTTGGCCACTGGAGTAGGGGTAAAGTGTGGTACAGTTGGGCCTGTGTTTTCTGTGGCTGCTGATCTATCTGATTTAACAGGTATCACTACCTTTTCCAAATACCTAGTTTGTACTCCTTGAGGATCTGCACTCACCCTCTTTCTTTTGGACATCTATTACAAAAGAACAACATTTGACTGGAAAAACATAGTGTGATGACACATGGAATTGGTACAGAAAATGGATTAGGGGTAAAGTGTGGTAGGGGTAAAGTGTGGTACACTGGAGTAGGGGTTTGGCCACTGGAGTAGGGGTAAAGTGTGGTACAGTTGGGCCTGTGTTTGGCCACTGGAGTAGGGGTAAAGTGTGGTTTGGCCACTGGAGTAGGGGTAAAGTGTGGTACAGTTGGGCCTGTGTTTTCTGTGGCTGCTGATCTATCTGATTTAACAGGTATCACTACCTTTTCCAAATACCTAGTTTGTACTCCTTGAGGATCTGCACTCACCCTCTTTCTTTTGGACATCTATTACAAAAGAACAACATTTGACTGGAAAAACATAGTGTGATGACACATGGAATTGGTACAGAAAATGGATAGGTATGGTATATACTCATATATGATGCTTAAACTAAGCAGATGGTGTAACAAAGTAGAAGTAATGCAAGAGGTCAGAAGCAAAATATGTGCGACCAATACAACTTTGCAAAGTTAGAGCAAGCACCTTGATGGGTGAATAAGATAGGCCATCCTCCACCATGCCAAGTTTGTTAGGCAGTGGATCGTTCTGCAATATTCCTCTCGTGCGCCCATTCTCAGATTCATTTTGATAATGTTCAATATCTGACATGCATGAACACATAAAAACAAGTGAGATTTTCTTTGTAATGAAGAAGTGATTCTAATCCAATACTGCCTCCCAGTAAACTCCTTTGTGCTATCTCTGCAATCAGAGAATATAAAGACCGCTAGAGTACCCGCCATTCCAGCGCCATCTACGTTTCAAATTCATCCGGTACGCTCGATATGCACTGCTGTCCATTAACATCATACTTTTCATTGCCGTGGTAAACATCTGAGCGCTCATTCTTCTATACACCGTGTAATCGGGCTAGGGCAACTGACACATGGGCCAGCATTGCGTGCAGGCCAGCCTAGCAGCGACAGGGTCGGTGCATGCCCGTGTCTGGGTGAAAGCAAGGAGATCGATCGTGGGCCAGCGGCGCTTGTGGGTTGGCGGGGCGTTTTTTTACCGTCCTCGTTTGCACCCAGCGGCGACGCCTCCGCTTCAGCCGCGACGGGCCCATCTGTCGGTCTCGTGAGAGCAGCGAGCGAGCGGGCACGAGAGAAAAGAAAAGGCGCCCCGCAGCGAGAGAAAATATCAAAAGCACCCAGACCTAGCCCGCGCCCCGCAGCCGCCTCCTCTCCTGCGCCGCCGCCGCCCCGACCTCGTCCGCCTCCTCTCCTGCCGCCGCCTTGGCCTCTGCCAGCGCCCGTCAGCCTCGATCCGGCCTTGGCAGGAGGAGCTCGCCCTCGAGACTCGGCAAGAGGAGCTCTCTCCCGAGTAGGACGCGGCAGGAGGAGGGGAGCAGCAGTCGCGCCCCGTGCTCCGCCGGTGCCGTCGGCCATGATCTGTCCTCGGCAGGAGGAGCTCGAGCCGAGGAGCGTGACCTCGATCCGGACTCGGCAGGAGGAGGGCTCGTCGCAACCTCTGCCCCCTCCTCCGTGACGTCGCCGAAGATGACAGTGTCGTCGCCGCCTACGCCCTCAAGTGCCTCGGCTTCGCGCTCTACCACCCGTGCTCGTCTCCATCATCTCAGGTAGTAGCACCTCCTGGTAGCCCCTATCTCCTCAACTAAATGTGTGGTTGACTGTGCTGAGTTAGGCTTAGGCCCAGTCAAGAAAATCTTGGTGGAATGTGGGCGACCACCATGTTGTTCTAATAATCTGGCTTATGTCAGTCCATGCCTTGCGCGGCTGTAGGTTTACCTTCCAGTGTTCCACTGATACTATATGGTTAATAAGCCATTGTCTCAGATTCATTTTATCATCTAGCAGTTTCATCCTTACACATTGGACTTTCAATGAGAGCTGGTAGTTTACATTTTCTTAGGAAAAGGTAGAAAAATTTCATTTCATGGCAGGTACTCTGCGTACACATGCTAGAAGTTGGAGCTGATAATTTTTTGTTTTGACAGTTCATGATATTTTACAATTAAAGAGCCTGTCCCTTTTGCTATTTTAAATCACTATACATTGATATCTCTTGTTTTTTGATTACCCTCTGAACTGATTAATGTGCTCAGTTGCTCAGACTTGCCCTTGAATCATGAATTGTATACAGCAGGGCGCCGAGCCTTTCATCTAAAAAAATCATCAAATTACCTGTTGGTTTGAAGGAATTATAATATTTATTGTTCTTACCCTGCAGGAGAGTTGGCTCAATCGATATTTGCTACTTTGGTTCGGCTGATCATGACCACCAAGATGAAGGTTTGTTCTGCTCGCCATTTTTTGTTTTTAGGTTCTTCTTTTGTTCAGTGTTACCGTGGAGAATATGTGTGCTCGTTCAGTAATTGAGTTTCTATTTCTTGTCTTATTAATTTGTTATTACAGGCTATTTGTAATCTTGGAGTCTGGTGTATTTCTGTTTAACAATTGGAGGCTTCGGTGGTAGAGGAGGGAGTAACTCCCTTGCTCAATGCTATTGTTTATGCCCTTGACAATCCATTTGGTTCTTTGTCTACAACATTTGAGGCTGTTCAGGTTATCTTCCCACTTAAACGGCATTCTATTGCATTACATCTCTTTTGTTAGGTGAACTAAGTAATTAATCTCAGAGTATGCCTATCTCTGGTTTGTTGAACAGAGTAATTTATCTCATAGTATATTTGTTATAGCAATAAAACAGTTCATGTGAATGATTTCTTTGCAGCATAATGTATTGCCAGTGACCAACATAGTTGGCATCTTTTTACAATTGCTGTAACTGAAGGGGTTTACCTCCAGCCCTGCAAGGCATCTATGTAACCTTTTACAGACAGGCTCAAGTGTTAAGACTGTCGTATTAGGATACATTTTTCTTGTCAAAATAGTTTAAGTTACTAATTAATATATACCCACTCTCTCGCTAACGAAATTTGAGTGAATCTGTTTACTTTCTATCATCACTTATAGTTGCAATAACAACACTCTTCCTTGAGAAGTATGTTAATTTACTAAAATATGTCGGTAATTATTAGAGTTCATTACTCATATATTTCACGTCTTCATCAGGGAGGAAAATAATTTGTTCATAGATTTTTTTTAGAAATGGAGGAGGACCCCTGGCCTCTGCATCTGGACGATGGATGCAACCACTTTATTAATTATTCACACAAGACCTTATAAAGTCATACAATAGTAAGACTAAAGCCATCGTCTAGGAAACATCTGTCGCTACTCCTATCCAGTTGATTTAGGGATGTTGATAGTCTGGGCCTAATACCAAACAGACCTCATAGCCAAACCTAACATCTAAGACCTAAGGTCCCAATCAGGACGCCTGCCGGGTATGGGGCACCCACCAGTCCAGCGCACTCCTCAACCAGGACGCCTGCCGGGTATGAGGCCGCCGCAGCTACCTACCACCAATCCATCTTCAGTGTTGTACTGCTGCATCTTCCTTGCCTGGTCTAGCTGCCGCCGACGCCACCACGACGCCAGACAACGCCACCATCCTGCGCTCGTCCATCACACGCCCACCGGCGAGACCCCGCTGCTGAGACCCGCCGTTGTCGACGTGCCAGATGCCACGCCATTCCTCTGACGCGAAACACCACCTGTTGCCACTGGTCCCATCCCTCCGCCCGCAGTTCCTCAAATCAAGCACCCAAACGCCCTAGGCGGCGCCTCCAAGAAGGGTACGACACACGTAGTGCCACCGCCGCCCAATCTAAGGAGATTTAGGGTTTTCACCCGTGCATGGGGTCGGGGTGGAGGGCAGGGACCTCGACGGCGCCTGCAAGGAGGAGAGCGGCGACCCTGGTCGTCGCCACCATCGGGATGAACGAGTCATCCAGAGTTTCCTCCGGTCCAATGTCACCTCTACCAGCCCCCATGAACGCATCGAGGCGGACGACCGCGACCGTAAGCCACCAAGTGTAGCGGGAGAGAGCCTGCAGCGCGGAGGAGATCCACCGGCGACTCACCGCCCACGCGGTCAAGACGCTATCCATCCACCCCCCCCCCCCCCCCCCCCGCGAACGTCGCCAGCCGAGGGCGTCGTCGCCATGCCTAACGAGGCCGCCACCCTAGGTCCAGGTTCCTCCACGAAGGCCGGAGTGGCTAGATCTACCGCGAGCGACGAGATCCGGCACCGCGTGGCCGACGCCATCGCCCAAGCCCGCCGTCGACCGATCCCTCCGCCGCCGGGAGCCCGCACGCTGCCGGGAGTCCCAATCTGGGCACCCGTGCACCGCTGCGAGTCCGCCGCCTTCGGGATCCGCCATACCGTCGAGAGGGCCTCACCCACACGGATCCGGGAACGGGAGGAGAGATCCTCTGTCGCCGCCGTCACACGCACGGGCTTTGCCCGACGCCAACCATCGGCAGCGGCGGAGGGGGAGAAGGGCGCTGGAGGGACTAGGCGGCGGCGGCTGAGCCCTCCCGAGTCGCCCGCGGGGGAGGCGACGTGAGATGATGTCATTAGATTTTTTCCATGCCTCTATGAATAGTGCATCGAGTGGGTAGAGAGCAAGCGGGCAGCTGCAAAGAGGCAGCGAGCGAGCAGGCAGCTGCGAAGAAAAGAAAAAGGAGAAGCGAGAGCGGGAGAGCGGGCAGGGAGAGAAAAAGACATAGCCCGCGACACCCGCTTCCGCCTCATCTTCCGTCTCCTACCGCCGCCCGCCTCCTCTCTCCTCTCCTTTCTCGCCCTCACCGGCCCTCACCGGCCACTTGCGACCTCCCAGCCCTCCTTCTTCGCCTCATCGCCGCCTTGAGTTCGAGCCGAGGAGCCACAAGGGTAGCAACCAGCCATGCCTCGGCCGACCCGTGCTCTGCCGGCGCCCGTCGGCCTCGATTTGGCCTCCGCAGGAGAAGCTCGCCCTCGAGTAGGACTCGACAGGAGGAGGGGAGCAGCAGCCGCGCCCCGTGCTCCGTCGGTGCCCGTCGTCCTCGATCCGTCCTCGGTAGGAGAAGCTCAAGCCGAGGAGCGCGACCTTGATCCGGACTCGGCAGTAGGAGGGAAGCAGTAACCAAGCCAGCCGGCGCGCCTCACTGCAACCTACGCTATATCAGGCGCCATCTCTTCTGGTTGCACCTCCCCCCGTGAGTTCCTTCTTCTAATCCCCTTCCTCTCTTGATTTGATCTGCGGGAGAGAGAAGATAAGAGGGAGAGAGAGGAGGAGAGGAGGGAGAGGAAAGGAGGTGCAGTGGTAGGGAATTCATCGTCGGATGCTTCCTATATGTGGTGACGATCTCCTACTTTATTTTATTGATTGTGTTTTGTTCTTCTTTTCTTTCCAACTTAGTAATCATGCTCTTGCTTTTCATTTCGTCTCTGTCGTAGATGGGTGTGTCCCCATCCAGTTGATGGTGTGGTTGATGTGCCCGTGGATTCGGTGATCCGTCGGCTGAGCTCATCCTCTCAATGGCGCACTGATATTCTATGGTAGTTGCAGCCATTGTATGTGGTGGTGCAGTTGCTGATGTACAGGAGGCGTCCGTGGTGTCAGTTCTCCATCGTCCATGCTTATCTTCTGTATGCTCTAGCAGCCAGGTGACTACATATTACCTTTTCTATCAATTCAGCTAAGCATTAGAAGACATGCAATGTGCTTCTCATTGTTCTCTGAGGAATTTGAATTGGATTGATTTCGTGTGCTTCTTAGTTTTTTGGTAATAGAGGTGTAGGAACAAGAGAAGAGAGACACAAATCCCTTATTGTAATTCATGACACCTAAGTACTGCCAGATATACTATTGTTACTATGGCCAACACTTAGATTTATTTACATATATGAGTCTGGAACACATAGTGATTCTAATATCGAGTAAAGTCATGTATATAGACTGATTAGTGTGATGAGTTTATCATTTTTTTCAAGGGCACCTAAGCTGAAAAGCGGTGGGTGTGGTGGCTTAAACAAAATTTGTGCAATTTCACTTTAACTTCAAACTATTGTTGGTGAGAGTGCCATGTCAGGAACTCATGTACTTACAATAACATCTCATTTAAAAAATAACATCTCATTTCTTCCCCTTGATTCAGTTATGAACTCTACTGTACGTTCAGACTCTGAAGTAGTTACGCGAGAGTAGAAGAGTTTTGTACCCTCTGCTGCTGGTGGACTGACTATTTTATATGGAATGAGGCCGCAACTGAGGGTAGTGCTACTCTATGCTGGGCAGCAGTAACTTAGGTCCTGCGCTTTTGTGAAACTGACGCGTGGACTAAACATACAGATTGGATTTTTCTCATAGTTTGTGCTCACACCAAATCAAGCTTTTCAAAGCATTATTCCAGTGTTGTTTCTTCCTCTCTGCTAATTTTTAGATTGCTGTTTTTCTTGGTGACCTTCCTTGATCTGTGCTAATTCGTGCAAGAGATTTTTGGCAAACATGAATTCTTCTGCTTTACTAAAACTTGGATCTTCGTCAGGCATGAGCTGAGCTGCCTTATTTAGTATGTTATTCCTAGGCATCAATAAACTAGACGATTTGCCAGTAGAAGTAATTATAACTAGAAAAAAAATGCATGGCTGGATGTTGCTTTCTCTTGACACTGAGCAATGGATAAATATTCTGGTTTATTTCCTTTTTGTATTTGAACGCCATGTAAGTGTGGAACGAGACTATTTAGAGCTCTCTGCCCTTTTTTTCTTTGTGGCTAATCTCTAACTACCCTATGGACTGTAGTAATCACTTTCTCTTTTTTACCATCAGCATGATTTAATTGATGGAGTCCTGCTGCTAAAGGACGTGAACAGGAAGTCCTATCGCTGGATGTTTACTGTCCAAATTGCAAGGATCTGGGAATACATGAATACAGACCCTATCAAATTCTATAGCTCTGTTCATTGGCACACCGGTTGATCAATTTTGAGGTAATAAAGCGAAGCTGTTATCTGGAAAATACTTACCTACTTAAAGAAGGTCGAAATAGAAAATCGTTGGCATAATTTTTATGTATACAATATACTAACTTTCATATCTACTTTGGACACCAGATAGCACATCAACATTCTATACCTGAAGCGATAGCTGCAGAAGAAAGGTATCAAACAAAATTAACTGTTTCTATGCTTCTCAAAATACTTTAGTATATGCCCATAATATCACAGTATGAATTGTTGTGTGGGAAGTTTGCTTTTTCTACCATCATGGAATAATAATTCATTTTTTAATTGCATATGTTCCGCGTCGAATTAACTATTTGTGTTGGTGTTTATGCCACTTCTGATATGACATCGTTTTCTTTGTTTCCTGAAGACTATGGTTATTCTTCTCCTGTTTGATATGACCGTCAGAAAGTCAGATTGCCCAGGTCATCCATTCGTGGCATCTTCTTGTGTTCATGGAAGATTTGGTACTTTTTTGCTTTACGAACTAAACAAATGTGTAGCCTTCGCTGAATATACAATTTTTGAACCATTCACATGTAGTAAAAAAATGTCAGTTCTATGTGACGTAATAGTTTCTTTAGTTTCTGGGTTTGCAAAGGGAACATGCTATTTTAGGTGATTGACTGGAACAACACAACCATCATCATAATATGTTACCTATTCAGATCGCCAAAGTTCTGCTCCCAGAGTTTAGTTTTTGGGTACTTTATACCTCAATCATTGCTGATACTTAATACCCATCACCGAAAGTACTGGGTAGCACCTGAATCATTTTTCTTCAAGTAATTAAATCCAGTTGTTACGCACCAATTTATTCCCATTTTATGAATGCGTAGCTTTATAAATATCCTGTTGGTTTGTTTCCTGCCTTATTGAGTACTCATATGCGCCATTGGTTCATATCCATGTTTGTAAGGTGTTACTGCGTTAGTGCTCCATTAACACAACTTCCTTCAGTTAAATGTGGTTCTAATCCAGTTTGTACAGAAATATGGCTGTTTCGTGCCTATATTTCCTTTTGTTAGATGCGCTTCTAATTTTGGATTGTGCTTGTTGACTGCCATCATTTTTGTACGGATCGGGCGCAGGTAATTGCCATTGGAGAGCGCGGATGGCGTGGTTATATTGTGGGTGTCGATGAGCAGGGAAGAAGGGTGAGGAGGGCGAAGGTGGGGGAAGGAGCAGTGTGAGTCTGGTGATGGGTCGGGGCCACCAGTCGAGGGGAGGGGAGTTCGGCCGCTGCTCGCCACCTACCCGCCTCATTTGTTGCAGCGTCGCCCTCCTATCTGTTGCTCCTTGTCCGCCGTGACACAGCTCCGGCTACGACAGCTCGGCGGCTCCCGCTTCCTTGCATGCTAACCACCTCACCAGATTGGTGTTGAACATAACAAGGTATAAGGCCATCCATACTCATTTTCCTTCTCTATATTTTTTCTTGTTCATATCTGTAAAAACATTGTGCTGGTCATGGCTGATTTGAGTATCATGATTTTGTAAATTAGGTGCAGATGCATGCTAGAGACTTCATATTGTTTTATTATTTTCATAGTGATTAACAGAACACTGCATGAGATACATTTCTGTATTTTGCCCTGCAGGAAACTTATGGTGCTATGATAATTGGAATGTCATAAGCAATTCCCTCTGTGTGCGTGTGTGCTTGTATGTCTTTCCTGCTTTATTATCAATATATGTAATGGCTATATTTACTTCAATGTTTGTACCTTGCTGCATCGAAAATATTAATTAACTACGAGACCTTTTTTTTGCGGGTGAAGAATAGATGCACACTTGCTATTTTGTTGTTTTCGATGGGTTGCCAGATTATTGATAGAGAGATACACATATAGGTTAAGCTATGACACATTTGTTGCTTTACATTATCTTGAAATCCAGTTTATTTGACACATGTTTGAAATGTATATTTAGCATAAGATAATACTGCATTTCCATGGGGACCTTAGTTTTGGTTCTGTCCTTGCTCATATTATAAGTAAAATATGAACACTTCATGTCTCCAACCGGTTCGTGATCAAAGGAAGATGCATGAACACTTCGTGTCTCCAACTGGTTCAGATCATAGTAAACTATGGCACAATGCACTGCCCGATTTTCTTGTTTGAGCTCACTGAAAATAGTTGTTCTCACCTACGGTAATGCCTTTCGGTTAAACTAGGAATATTTTCATTATTGAAAGCTTTCATCCGCATATATGATCATAAGGGGCGGTGTATTTATTTGGTCTTTTTTTTGCAGAAAAAAATGTATGGTATGCTTTGATGACCTTATTTAATATAGTACAAGAAAAATTGGAAGTAGTAGCAAACCAGTCATGAAAAGCTTGAGAGAACTATGCAAACCACAAGAAATGATGCGCTCCTGTCATTTTGCCATGATCTTGTGGCCCAGTTTCAAGACTCTACCGACTAATGTTAGCTACATGCTTCTTTAATTAAGAACAGGTTCTTCGTGTGGTTTATCCTCTTAAAGTTGTACTATTCAATTATAGGGATGAACTTATCCGATGCCTTTGTTTTGGCCTATAAACCTACCATGCAACGTAATATACTTTGTGTATGAACAACATACATAAATATGTGTTTCCTTATACTTCAAGGATGTTATGATTGGTCTCAAGGTTTGAATAATTGGTTCCCTCTCGGCCTTTGCGCAATTGGCGCAACGGGTCATCTAGTTCTTTTAAAAGATGCCATGCATGCTGTAATTTGTTGTGTGCATTAATATAATGTGGCCTACTACTCAAAATATGAGAGCTCCAAAAGTGATGACACTTCGCAGATGATAGCTTCAACATATAGTAAAGAAGAACAAGTCGACCTGACCTGATAGATTCAAAATATACTAAGGGAGAACAACTCGACCTGACCAATCGACCGCAAGAGAAGAGTATCATCTTAAAGAAGAGCAGAAGAGCAAGCAGATTGAAGATATTACAAGTATTTTAATACAATGTCGGTTGGCCACCCATGATGAACCAGAGCGCACAGAGAAATACTATTCTTTCCGGTCTCTCCATATGTGGCTCACATGCATTTCGAAACTGAAGTAGGAACATTTAGCTAACCAATTAAACATCTCTCAGTTTTACTAGTATCAGCAATAATATCATATATGAATTTGTACAACTAAGCTTGTCTAGCTCGATGGGTGGAGCAGTGCTATTACGACACGGACCACGTAGGTTGATTGTGGTCATCATAAAATGGGGAAAACATAAGCATGATGAGTACAATGTTGACCGTGGCAGTGGGATGGCAGATCTGAAGTTGCAAACCACGCAAAGGGTAGTTAGCAACCGATGTTTGCTTTGAAATAACAACTAAGATTTGGTATGGACAATAAAGTACGGTCAACAAGTGACAAAGAAATGCAATTATGCTATCTCTCTATATGTCGCTACATGCATTTGGAAACTCGATTTGGGACATTTAGCTAACAAATTAAATATGTCGGTTAACTATATCAGTATCATATCACAATCATATTTGAACAACTAAGCTTTCGAATTCTGAGTGTTGTGTTGTTTAGCTTGAAGGGTGTAGTAAAGCTAGTACGACAGAAAGCACCTATGCAGATCATAGTAGAGTAGATAAAAGGGGAAAACCCTAAGCATCAAGAGAAAAATCAGGAAAGTGGAACTAGCTGGACTAGTGGGTGGCGCACATGCTTTTCGAAACGAATATAGGAACATTAGGTGACCAATTAAACGTTCTCCGTTTTAGTGATATGAGCATCATATCAGATTCGTATTTCAACACGTAAGCTTTGGGTTGAGGTCTTGAGGAGCAGTGCTAGCACGACACGAAGCACCTACGATGATGGTAGTGAATATAAAGGGGGGAAACCATAAGCTTTACGAGTATAGTGTCCGTGCCATGGCGGATCTGAAGGTGCAAACTGGACAAAGCTACTTCGCAACCAATGTTTGCTTTCAACTAGCCACTATGATTTGGTACGGACAAGAAAAGTATAGTAAACAAATTACGATATATTTTCCGGGTGAGATCAATAACTTAAGCACATATGTAAGAGTACCACCTCTCTTGCGACACCGTGTAGGCCTATGCTGATACGTTGAGGGTGCTGCGGGTGCAATGGATGTCGGCGGCGGGGAAGAAGACTTTAGACGGCAGACGTCGGGTCGGGGGATATATCCTGTTGCCGTGGACGAGGCGGTCGTAGGAGCGGCAACAACAAGGTGGATTACGGCGCCGATGAAGCAAGAGGAGGCGATGAAAGGATCCTGGTCCAGCGCCGTGGATGAGAGACGTCCATCTCTTGCAGTGGACGACGGGGTAGGGGTAGCGGCTCCGACAAGGTGGAGGATGGGGTGGCGGACGGAGGAGGCTGGCCGCAGTGCGGAGGTTGTCGTGCCGCCAACGGTGTATGAATGGGGAAATGGAGGGGAGGGGGGATCTCAAACTTTGGGACGTGCTTCTCTAAAATGGGGGAAAGTCACGAACTTATCCCCCGTTTAAAATTTCGGACATCACGTCGGTTGGGGATAGGACGGTAATCTCGCATCTCCCAAATATTTGCCGGTAACTATTTCGGGCGAGGAGAGGGTGTTTTGCCGCCCACGGTTGGCACCCACGGTGTATGAACGGGGCTGATAGGTAGGGCGGTTGTGTCACGTCTGATGGAAGTTACACATCTGCCCCTATTTAAAATATTAGCCTACATCAATTTCGGGCGAGGAGAGGGTGTTTTGCCGCCCACGATTGGCGCACACGGTGTATGAATGGGGCTGACAGGTAGGGCGGTTGTGTCATGTCTGATGGAAGTTACACATCTGCCCCTATTTAAAATATAAGCCTACATCGATTTTGGATGAGGAGAGTTTGTTTTGCCGCCCACCGTGTATGAATGGGGAAATGGAGGAAGAGACACATGTCTTTCGGACGAGCTTGAATCAAATGTATTTTGCCGCCCACGGTTGGCGCCCACCATGTGTGAATGGGCTCAGAGGCTGTCGTGTCACGTCTGATTGAAGTTACTAGTCTACCCCTATCGACAAGAGTGTAAATCCTGTCGATAAGGATGTCAAGTGTCAAGGGTAGACAGTAGTTTCCATCTCGCAAACGCTTGCTTCGGGCAGCCCACAAATTATAGTGGGTGTTTAGCCGCTTCGTTCAAAACTTGGGAGAATTAGCATTCACGTTTGCCTTGGGACCTGGCAAACTAAATTCAAATCCAATTTGTATTCGATTACGAATATCCATAGATAATTATACGTTTTGTTATTTATTTCTTTAAAACCACAACAAAGATTTATTCCACCTTTATATATGACTATGATTTAGAAATGCCGTGATCTTCGAATTCAGTAGGTTGGATACACTCTGAGTCAAACAGTTATTTCATCCAATACAATATGCTCACACGAAAAACAGTTCACCTTATGTCAATCATACAAGTACTGAGGATTACCTCGCCTAAAAAATTCGGATCATTACAACACATGGACAACATAGGGGGTCTTGCAACATAATCCATTCAAAGACATGACACAACATGCAAGTACAATAATCTAATGAAAATTTCAACTGGTATCTAAAGAAGAACCGGGATTATCTTGTGCTTCAGATAGCAGAAATAGCAGGACCTCCTCCGTCTTCAAATGCAACATTCTTACTTCCTCCAATTCTTGGGTTGCTTGCATAATGCGTGCCGCTAATTCCGTAATTTCCAGCCTCAAGATAAAGGCTTCCTCATTCATGGCAGCCACACCATCTCTTTTTGCCTCTAGTAGAGCCTCAAGCACTATAATATCTGTGCTTAGACTGCTCTCCGGCGGTGTTGACTCTGAACTGCTACCATCTGGTAACATGGATGGCGCACTGCTTCCACAAATAGATTCTGGGGTTGTACATTATGTCCTAGTGTGAACGGCATCCTGAAAGGTTTCCGCTGGACATCAGTAAGAGATAGTTATCGTATGATCCAGGCAGTAAGCTTACATGGTACACGACGGACGAATTACTGCCGAGCATGGCAAACTATATTTAAATTGTTCGAAGCAGCATCAGCCGAAAAAAAATTAAAATGGTAAGATGAAACTAGGTATGTAAGTGGCAAATAAAAGAAATCCGCCAGTCCCATCTAGTTAGTTTTTGCTACCTCCCTAGTTCATTTTCCTCAAAAAAACAAAAACTCTTTTGAACTATCATACCACTAGTGGACTTTAATCGGGATTAAACCGGACCCAGTTGACATCCCTAGTTGAAAGGGAGTGTACAACCGCTATATTTAAGTTGCCAAGGCATCTAAGAAGTTGAAATAATCTGAGAAAGCACTTAACGGTGTGGCCTCATATAAACTATGAAGACATTCTTGTGATGAAGTTGAGAGGAAAAGTTAAGGACTCAACTGAAATAGGCATGCATTTCTTTATGATAGTACAACAGGCACTGCTGACATATTGGTCAACTCAGGTATAGCGTAACAACAAATAAGCATTCGAATCAAGCAATACAGCAAAGCAGACAACTGAACTATTTGTAATTCAGTAGGATTACACGTTGAGGGCACAAGCCAAGAAAGCAGCCCACTTGCATTACATTTCACATGTACTAAAACATACTGGCTTAACATATGTTGCTGTGAAGCCTAGCTGCTGTTGCAATGTTCGTTGAAGATATCGTCAGCATCCCGTGGCTGTAAATCTAGTTGTTCATTTTAATTTAATCGCATGCACTGGTCCGAATTGATCATCAATGGTTCATCTAAACTAATGAAAGAAGGGTGTGTGCATACACGACAATACTCCCTCCGATTCTTTTTACTTTGCGTATAACTTTTTCTCAGTTTTCTCGTATTAGTCTGTGCGTTGCCGATTCCTAGCGCTGGTTTCCTTTTGTGCCCCGCCCCATCCGCCTCTGCCCTAATTAATTGGCAAATTAGTCTAGAAAAATTAAACTAGTGCCCTCCATGGTATGCGGGTCAAGAGTTATGCGCAGAGTAAATAGAATCGGAGGGAGTATATCTGCTTCCCTCTATTTTTATGCTTGTTCGAGGTGCCAGCCCCAAAAGAACAAATATTTTGCTTGATGGGGTTGGCAGCTCCATAATTAATAGAAGCATCAAATTAGTCATGCAACTTGGGAAGATCAAGAACACACAAACAAGTAATGAACAGAGGCTCGGAGCAGTGATGTAATAGGTAGCATCAGAAAATGTAGGGTAAAACAAACAAAAAGCAGCGGTACCACATGCTAGTTTGCTGATGTGTAATTAAGCATAGAGAACATTAAGCAGTCTGATGGAACCAACAGGTGGCATCAGAACAAAACTAAAGCATATTAACTATATGTGCACTGGTATGTAATTTAGCACATGTAACATGTTCACTGCCAGAAGTATGGCCCTATAGGTGCAAGCAGAATAACGCGTCTCATGAAAAACTGAATGATGCCCTGAAGAAATTCAAAGGTGCAGTGCTTATGCTAGGAAAGTGAACGTAGGCGCCGGCCATTGGATAATAGTACCCGATTCTCGGCGGTGTATGGGTATCGTTGTCATACTTGATAGCTAAGGATCGTCGATGGTGCTCGTGTTGCGGTTGAGTTTGGGCCGGCTGTCGCCGTCGCTGAAGCGGCTTCGGTGCTACGGTTGCAGCGCATGTCGACATACAAGAAAGCTCATCTGTGGTAAGTGAACAGTTGCACGATAAAGAGAAAAACCGAAGGAGTACAAATCGAAAGAACCTGATGAGGTTGCGGCGTCAGTAAAGCAGGGCCGGTGGAGTTGAATATGGCATCCCTAGAGCGGGTCCGGTGCAGTGGACGAAGGCTTCAGCGGGCGCGTTGTACAGTGCTTTTGGTGAGGCGGATCTGTTGCGGCGGACGATGGCTTGTATGAAAGGCCAGCGAAGGGGCGGACGAGGGAGTCAGTGAAGGGCCTATGCTGTGGTGGACGAGGTTGCCGGTTAAGCAGATCCGGTGCGGTGGACCATGATGGCGGTCAAGGAGATCTGGAGCGGTGGACAAGCCAGTCGCTAAAGCGGCTCCGGTGAAGTGGTGAGTTGGCAGTTGGGGGTTCCAAGGTTCGGAAGGTAGATCCGGTAGGGTGTGAGGTCCACCGCTGCGGCGGAGGACTAGATTCGGCGGCTTGCCGTGGTTGGGGGTCGGGGAGGGGTCGGGGAGGGGCTCTGGGGAAGAATGTTGGGGGCAAAGAGGGGAAAAATGGAGTTACCAAAGCAGCCCTTTTCCATCCATGTGGCAGGGGTAAAACAGGAATATCGCAGGGCTAAACTTACGGGCGCGTGATATTTCGATGTGAGTGGGAAGTTTGAAAGCTTTTGGCACCTAAAATTATAAGTATTCTGCTCTCGTGCGGCCGACTATGTTATCATGGCCGACAATTTGTTTGTTTTGCACGCAAAAAAATGTGCATGTTTTGAAAATCAATGTCTCCAACTCAAAACTTAGATTGTCCATTCAATTCAAATATGGATCATTGAGCTACTACAAGAAAATACCATCATACGGTCCAATTCAAATGAAATTCCAAATCTGTTTATCCTAAATATGATGACAAAAGCAAAAATGTGTATGTGTATGAATAAAGTGGATGATTATAAAGTTTGAACATGCCCGTATGTGTATATCTCTAGGTCTGATATATGAATTTGAAATCACGAAATCCCGGCTTAAAAAATGTACCTCCATTTAAATGAATTACAAAAGCTAATGATGGAGTCGAATTCCAAAATTCCAATCTTAGGTTTGTAATTCTGGTACATCAAGGTATATCACGCATGTTCAAAAGTATCGTTATCTCATAGTACAAACTATGAAACAAATTGATCAACCATGAGTGCACAATATCTCAATTACGCTAAAGACCCTCAAATATAGACACCTCACTCTTTATCTAAAGTCAACCCCCCCACCACACACACACACACACAGAAGTCGTTCTCTCCCCCAAACACCAACACACGAGCACATTAACACCCCTCTCTCTTGTAAAGTCCGGACCCCAACATAGGTCTCTATCACTTTGTCTCTAGGGCATGCACACATCTCTTCCCTCACTCTCTAGGTCTCCCGCTATCTCTCTTACCCAAGCACACGCACTATGTAGAGTGTATATTTCCCATACACACAAAACGTCTATCTCCCTAGTTATGTGGTTCTCGCGCACTCACCTCACACACCGCCCCCACTGCAAACAAGCACACTTTGTCTCCTTGTGCACCACTCTCCTCTTTCTATCTCTCCCACATGCGGACCCGCCCCAGCTCCTTCCATGTATACATATATGTCGTGACTCTTTGCATAGCTCCCTAATGTATAATCGTTCTCGATTTCGCACATTGTTCTCTACACCATCTATTCTAGATCTCTCATGAAGTCCCTATCACACACACGATGACTCGCTTCCCTTGCGTCTCCGTTCATAGGCCAATTTCGGACAACATCAACATTGTCTCCCTATCTATACACCATTTATGGACACAAACGACCCCTCTTGCCCCCTCTCTTCCCCCCCCTCTCTCTCTCTCCGTTGCTAGCTCTCTCTTTCTCCCGCTCTCACACCCCTCTCCCACACACACACTCGATGTCTCTTCCAAATAGTCTGCTCCCCCCGCCCGCACCCGTGCTATCTCGCTACTACACATGTCACACCATTCCCGCTTCCCTTATACTAGGTTTACATCATCAGTGGTCTCTCTACTCCACATACACTCTCTCCCTCTCACACACAAACGCGTGCACAAACACACACAGACACGCACAAACACCCATTTACCTGTATCCTCATCTCTCCTCATGTCCGCATGTGTATCTCACACACTCACTCTCTAATTATGTATACATGTCTCCACGTTACACAACACAAAGCCCCATGTACATGTCTCTCTCTATCCTCCACACACATAGACACAAAGAATCTGTTATCATTGCCTCAGTCTCTAACATATCACACACACGCACTCTCTCTCTCTCTCTCTCTCTCTCTCTCTCGCAAACACGCTCAACAAGGTTTTCCCCATGAATAACTTACCGTCTATTCATGAACAGTCGTAGCAGTACGGCGAACACGAGACGTGAAAAATAATAAATCTACACGTGCTTAGACCACCTAGTATGACTACTAGGACTAGAGCAAGCCAAAAAGCGCGCCGCCGTCACCCCCTCCTTGTCGGCGACGGGAAAATCATCGTTTTACACAGTCGAGAAGTCATTGTGCTAAGGCCCCACATGCCGAGGTGTTGAATAGAATGTAGATTCTAGTTTACGGAAGCAAGTATCGATAATACGTTTGTATCTCCATACTTATATTTCTTCTCTTATAAAAAACTGAGTTGGTGATGATGGTACGTGTGCCATCTTGCAATATAGACCGTCCGATCTATATCTGACGGATGGAAATTAAACTAAAAGATACCCGCACCCCTCTCCACATTTGCAGACAAGGCCTTCCCTCGTTCATCCTTATCTCCAACAAACCTCATTGTTGAGCAATTAAGAAAGGAAGCCTCTGGAACAAACTGGCCTGGTGGCCGCTGCCGGCGTCGTCAATCCCCATGCCTCCGCTCAGTCCGACCACCAACCACCACCACACCCCACTCCTCTTCACCTTATCTCATATTTCTCGAGATATCATTAGTTTTTACACATGGGATTACTCCCGCAAGGGTCAATCACAACAAGTGTTTTATAAAAAAAATGCATCTTGATGTTCCCTGCAATGCACGGATCTTGCTAGTACTCCTACACAAGACTAAGTTGGTGATGCTGGTGTGTCTGCCATCCATCGTTTCTTACCATTAGATCTACATCTAACGATTGTGAGGTAAGTTGTTGCCTTTTCTCACCAACATCCCACTTGTCTACCAATTTGCAGAAAAACCCATAATTACTATCTTAAAACCAACAACATCCCTCCCTGACCTCACCAAAACAGCCCAAGGTATATTCTAATTGAAACATAATATATCTCTAGTGACATATGTATATCAAAATTAGAGTGTTTTGTACAAGTTTGTAAATAAGTATTATTCTAATTATGATTCGTTGCAACGGACATGAACATTGCTAGTATTTCCAACCATGCATTTCTTTTCCTAGTATTCCATAGTTTCGAGTTTTCCATCAAGATATTAGTCACTCATGGTTGATATTTACTTTTAATCATGTACACATATGCACTATGTAACTAGCCTTGCTTATTGGCTTCCAAAGCTTAACTTTCACTCCTACTTACAATATGTAGAGTATTTAACAAAAAGGTACCACTTTCAACTAGTCCTATGAGGAATCTATTGTACAAAAAATAGCAAAAACATACCCAAAATTTCTTAGTCCACGCCAAAAACTACCTAGTACTCCTACCGATTAGGTTCGTTTAAACCCATTTATGACAGGGTTGGCCCACATGTCCGTGCTGACGAGGCAGCTTAAACCAACACATTTTGTTTGACCGTTGACACGAGGGACCCACATCTGACCTTCTATCCTGTTATTCCCCCTCAAATCTTTATTTTTCCTGAACATTACTTCAAACAGTACTGATGCGTGTTCGTCGGTGGCGGCGGTGATGAGCGAGTTGGCCGCCTCTCCGCCGGACGGGCCAAACGCCGCGCTGGCCTCCGCACGGGTTGGCAGGCTGGCCCGAGCGTGACTCACGAGCGAGCAAACCGCCACGCTGGCCTTCGCTCGAGCCAGATGGCTGGCCTTAGCGCGGCGCGCGCGAGCAAGCCGCCGCGCTGCCGTGCCAATCTAGCTAGCAAACCTTGCAGACAAGCAGCTGGACGGAGCTATCTTGGCTAGCTAGCGGCCGCGAGCGCCGGACGGAGCTGGCATCCGGGCTGCCGCAACATGGGCTCCGCACCGCCGATGGTTTTGACCTCGCCTTCTGCCGGCGGCGGTAGCTGCGTCCCATGGCCGAGGATGACTAGGTGGACGGGCCGGAGGTAGGAGGTCACTCGAGGATTTTTGTTGGTAAGAGCATGTACAATGGTTGATAAGGTAGTCTTATCTTAAGTCTGCCATGTATGCAAGTGGTAGTAGTTTCTTGGCATTTTAGTGGTTTCTTGCATTACTAGGGCAAGTACAATAGAGCTGAGTCAGCGGGCTATAAGAAATAAACTAATACTACATGTTGGCTATAAGAAGGGCTGTAGATGACATGGCACTGGCTTATAGCCAGCAGCTGGCTATACTTTTAACCATGCTCTTAGGGGTTTCTTGTAAGGAACAATGTACGTACTACTAGCGACGAAAGGCGATTCTAGGTTGCGTTGTACTCCAACAAGTACTACTAGTGGTCGCGGGAGTGTATACCTCGTTTTGTGGGTTCGATCCCGGCCGAACGCACGGCGGCCTTTTTTTTAAATAGTATACTACTACACTTTGCTGCGAGCCAATATTTTACACGGGTAGTTTGAGTTTTGAAGTCAAACGGACATGCGGCCCCACAATCTGGGTGCACTGGACAGCCTAGCCACATGAATGGGTTTTCCTTCCCAGCATCCCGTGGCTCGCGTGCTCGCCCTAGCCGCACCTCGTTTGCAGCTTCCAGCTAGTAGCATATTTAAACTAGCGCCTCCCAATTAAGCCCGAGGAGCCGGAAAAGCCTGGCGGGGCATTGGGAACTGTGCAATATGGCTCTGTACGTAAAGTGCTCTACTGCTACTCTGTAGCTTGTGGCGTTGCATGCATGGACTTCACTCCATTATCGGCTCTACTATAAAAGAAATTCCTCTTGAAGTGTTTTTTTAAACGAAGGCAAAAGCTTTGCTTCATCTCATTCATAAAGAAGGAACTACTAACAAAGTTTGACGAGATCCATTACACCTCCACAAATGGAAGCGAAAAACCTAGTCTCGCTGTATCAAATAACTCAAATGTTCTGCCCTCGCAGTAACCGTCGCTGATAAACAGGCTGCTAGTGTGTGCGTGAGAGGAGCGGCTGAGTAGGCCAGCTACGTGAGAGGAGCGGCTGAATAGAGCACCGAGAGTACCCACTAGGCCACTACGCAGGTGTACTTCCCCTGCATTGGTAGTACGACGATGGTTCTAGAGAACAGTAGTACCCTCCACTTCCAACTGTAGCTCCTTGGCCCTGAGATTCAAGAGTTCAAAACTGGTGCACTATACACACTACAAAAATACACTTCCATGATGATACGTGTTTGTCACAGTAGGTCGCTTTTTTGTCATGCATGTACATCCATGACAAATTTGTGACAGAATCAAGATAGTCATACCTGTGCTGTCGTAGAAGTGTTCCATGACATTACCAAAATTATCATCACGGAAGTGTCCACTTCCATGATGATAAATCGCGCGTCACAGAAGTGCTTTCATCAAGGGTGACCGACACCTGGCATCCACCGTAACGGAACGCCGTTAAGCTATCGGGTCAGGTTTTGGATCCGATAACCCGTTAACAGCCCAGACCAATGGAAAATTTCCACGTGTAAAATTCTTATTGGCCGGACGAAACACGTGTCAGCTCGTCTATGGGTCAGATAGGCATCTATGATACGTCGACACATGGCACGGCCCAACAGAGGCCCATTCCTGTGAAAAGGCCGACCCGTTTGACTTGGTCAAAAGGTGGCGGGTCAGCCCATGTAAAGCCTGTTAACGGCCTGTTCGCATATAGCCCATTTACAGCCCGCTAACCCAAGGCCCGTTACGCCCTATCCACGTGTAAAATCATTATTGGATAGAAGAAACACGTGTCGGCTCATCGTCGGGACAGATGCCATCCACTCACTGGACAGAAGGCGCCTATGATACGTCGACACATGGCACGACCTAACAAGTTTAAATGGGCCGGCCCAACTAAAGGCCCACAAGATTTTGCGGACCATAATTGGCCGGCCCAGCTAAAGGCCCATGAGATTTTGTGGACGATAATGGGCTAGCCCAGCAAAAGGCCCATAAGATTTTGCGGGCCATAATGGGCCGGCCCTGGTAAAGGTCCACAATATTTTTGTGTGCCATAATGGGCCGGCCCAGGTAAAGGCCCACAAGATTCTTGCGGGTCATAATGGGCCGGCCCAGCTACAGGCCCACGAGATTTCGCCGACATTAATGGGCCGGCCCAGCTGTAGGCCCACAAGATTTTGAGGACCCTAGTAGGCCGGCCCATTAACTGGCTGCCATGTTTTGGGCCAAATGCCGGCCCATATTTGATCCGGTCCATTAATGGCCTGCCACGCTCCGGGCCTAATAGTGGCCCATATGAGATCCGACCCATTAAAGGGCTACCACGTTCTCGGCCAAATTACGGCCCAGATCAGGTCCGACCCTTTAAGAGGCTTTGGGCTCAATTATGGCCCATATCAGATTCGGCCAGTCAACTCGACACTATGCTTTGGGCCCACTTGCTAAAGGCCCACTTAGTAATTCGACCTGATATTAGTTTTGGCCTGTTAAGGGCCTGTTTAACATTTCGGCCCTATATTAATTTCGGCCTGTTAAAATCCCGTCATATAGTTGGGCCTAACTAAAGCCCGGTTTGCATCCGACCTGCTCGCAGCCGATGTCTGATTGGGCCAAACAAGGACCCAGACAATTTTGGCCTGTTAAGGCTCGTGATTTGATCTGCACAATCACGGGCCGGGGTTCATTTCGGGCTGCTGTGTAACTAGTAGGAATTAAGAACAAACCTACTCTATACAATAAAGAAATTACGGCATAGTAACTAAGAATGAACCTACACTACACAATAAAGGATTTAAGGTATATTACATCCACTGGGCATCTAAGTTCGCCACCAGTGATCATAAAGTGCAACGAAGAAGCAGATTACAAAAACTGGGCACCATTGCAACGTAAAAAAATAATAGTGAACCGAGATCACTTCCAAGAAAGTTCAAGAAAGGTTAGCCTTGCGGGGGAACTGTTGCGCAAGCTGCTGAGCAAGGCTGTGAGACCGGCCTAGCATGTCGGTCATAGCTTCCAGGTGTAGCTGTTTAGCGATGAGGTTCTCATTGGTGTTCTCCGCAATCTTTCTTAGAGATAGGACTTCAAGTCGAAGTTGAGTTGCAGAATGCCTTTCTGCTAGAACTTGGGACTGAAGAAGTCAAACTGATTCAGACAATGAATTGTGTGAGCTTGTCTGACTGTTAGTCTCAAGTAACTTGAACACTGCATCAAGACAAGACTTTGGGGTTGTCTCGCTATCTTCAAGATGTTTTGCCTTCTTTGCTGCAATATATGTTGGGTTTGTCTCACAGCCTTCAGCAGAATTGTGCATGGCATCAGGCATATCACCCTGAAACAAAGCAGAGAGATGACAGGTTTTGCACGTGTATAAACAAAGATGATAATTGTTCTGTCAATTCTATCCAATTTCAAATTAGAAAACGAAGAGTATGTTCAAAATATCAATAGCATAATTTGGCATTGTTCATAATGCGGGGAACTTCACCACACTACTGGATTACCATGTCAACATAACAAGCATAGATGAAGGGCAAAGAAAATCATTGTATCTATTTTGGATAATGTGCATGGCATGTTGTTCATATCATCAGCCACATGAGTAAGATAAAACAGGAGACGACAAGGTGCAAACGTGGGCTGCTTCACCACACACTGGATTATAGATCCACAAAAACAAGCATACATAGAGGGACTATTAAGTAATGTGCATGGTATGAATAAGGAATTTGGTTTTACAAGTAAAACTTAGAAATTACGGTTCTTACGAACATGCATTTTGGTAGAAACAGCAAACTAAACAGCAGTAAACGATAGGGAGTATGAGCAAATTAAACAGCAGTTGAGGATAAAGGCTTTAGAAGGACTGACTTACATTAACAGTTAACACTGGCTTTATAATGCCCTTCTCCATGGCAAGGGAAGGATAACTCAAGAATTTCAGCACAGAATCTTCTTCATAAGCATTGCCTGTACTCTACATTCTGTACAGAGTAATTATAGATATGATAATACTGGAAGGGATAGAGGATAATGAAGATAAGATGCAGATTGATGCTACATAATCAACTACAAATCCCTGGAAGTACAAGCGTTACAGGACAAAATGTACTGACAAGAGCAATTGGCTACACTTCTGCACTGGCATTGTCTGTGTATTCTACTTGTTGGTAAGATTAAATATAGATATGATCTTTTTTAGTAAATGGTGGGCGAGGGAGATAAGATGCAGAATGCTACAAAATGAACCAATCCCTCTTCCCATAATACAAGAGTGTTTTGAACACTGGTGTACTGTACAAAACGTTCTTATATTATGGGACGGAGGGAGTAGCTGTTAATGTAAGTACAGTGATAGACCACGTTCAGTCCTTACAAGAGGACTGCAGAGCTAAACCTCTTCAAAAGCATTGGGTTGATTCTAAATTTATGTAAGAGTCCATACGAATATTATAATGTCCACCAAATGGACGATTACGAGGCTAACATGTGCAGTGATGCTACATAACCAAACAACTATGAAAGTAAGTATGGTCATACAGGGCAAGAGGTACTCACAAGAGCAATGCAGTGTGCAGTATAGTTGCGAGATTCTGTGGTCCCTTGAGAACGAATGTTCTTCTACTAACAATTTTCGTACAAGTGAGACATTAAGGCAAATGCAGAAATGTAGTTCAAATTGTGATGTGATATCATAGACAGTACCTTACGCTGCAGCCGAGACCAATGTGTAACAAGATTATTCCAGTCACCGTCGGATAAATGTAGCACCGGAGACTTTACAGAAATTTCGTTCAGAGGCTTGACATCGAAGTGCGCTTGCCTCAGGTAGGAACGATACTTCATCAACGAGTGCTTGAAAAGCGCAACCAACCCTTGCTCGTCATCACAATCCAGTTTGCGCCTCACCTATTTAAAAGAATGAAATCTTGTGTCTTCTGTTAGTAGAAACATATGCAGTAATGACCATGAATAACATTAGTACATTACTTACGCGTAAGTTGCGGAGGAAGACTGGAAATTGTTCTGTGTCTGCGGTATAATCTTTCCATGAAGGAAAGATGTGCAGAAAGTTCCTGACAACTACATAAGCTTCGTCTTCTAAACTGGGAAGAAATGGAATATTGGTCCTATTTGCTGCAATTGGGGCTCTCTCTGGTTCGAAAAGGGATTTGGCAACTAGATTTGGTGTACTCTTTGCTGGAATGGGGGTTTTGCGTCGTACAACTGGTGCTATGACAACTGGCATAATCACATTGTTTGCTGCAGTTGGGGTCTGCTGAGTTGGGGCATCAGAAATGACCAGTGTAGTAGGGCTAGAGTCTGCTAGAGTTGGGGTATTTTGTGGGTCAGGTGATATTGCAACTACACCTAATGGGCTATTTGATTTATTAGGTGCCACTACCTTTTCCAAAACTTTGCTTGTGCTCCTCCACGATTAGCAATCGCCCTCTTCCTTTTGAACATCTGGTACACAAGAACAGCATTTGAATGGATAAATATGGTATGATGACAGATGGAATATGTACTGAAAATGGATAGGCAGGGCATATTCACATACACGATGTGTAAACTAAGCTAATGGCAATTCAACAAAGTAGAAGCAATGCAAAGCATCAGTTGCAAGATATGTGCGAGCAATGTAACCTTGGAAAGTTAGAGCAAGTACCTTGATGGGTGAATAAGAGAGGGCATCTTCCTCTGACTCCTCCACTAGGGAGCTACATTGACTTAGGTCTCCGTCTAGCTCAGAATCAATGTTAGGATCATATTCTGATCATGAATCTGTAGGTGGACAGTGTTTGCATTGCATTGCATCCAGACTTGATTTCAGTCCCTTAATGCCAAGTTTGACAGCCATGGCATTGTTCTGCTTTATTATTTTCATGCGCGCAAGCTCATAATCATTATGATGCCGTTCAGAATCTGAGATTCATGTAAACATAAAAAGTAGTCGGATTATCTATGGAATGCATTGCGGTTTCAACTCGGAGAGTGTCTCCCTATAAACCCCTGCATATGCAAAGTTCACCTCCCCAACCGTGCTGACCAGACCACACACAAAGATACACACCCGAGCGGCGGACATGCATTTTCGAAACTAATTTAGGAACATTTTGCTGACCAATTAAACAACTCCGTTTTAATAATATCAGATTCGTATTTGAACAATTAGCTTGTTTAGCTTGATGGGTGGAGCAGTGTTATTATGACACGAAGCACGTATTCTGATCGTATAGTGATCATAAAAGGAGGAAACTCTAAGCATATATTTTTTAGCAAAAGAGGGTTTCCCCTCTGATTTCTATTAAAGAAACCACCACGGAACCAACATGATCAATTAAACCCTAAGCATGATCAATTAAACCGTATTATGGATGTGCCACGGCAGATTTGAAGCTGCAAACCGGAGAAATGATATTTAGCATCCATTGTTTGCTTCGAACTAAGAACTAAATTCTAAGAGCTGAAAAGAAAGTAGAGTAACCAAGTTAAGATCTATTTTCTGGTTGAGATCAAAAAGTTGAGGAGATATGAAGTACCACCTCTCTTGCGGCGCCGTGTAGGCATCGGGGGTGCGATGGCTGTTGGTGGCGTTGAAGCAGATCTGCGACGGTAGACAGGTGCATCGGGGGATAAGTCCCATTGCGGTGGAAGAGAAGGTCGTGTGAGCGGCCCCGGCAAAGAGGACGACAGTGCCGATGAAGCGAGAGGACGCGATGCAAGGCTATTGGTCCGTCACCGTGGATGAGAAACATCCATATCTAGCAGCGGACGACGCGGTCTTGGTAGGCGCTCCGGCATGGTGGAGGACGGTGGCGATGGATGTGGTGGAGGACGGCGGCGATGGATGGGGTGGCAGACGTAGGCTGGTGTGGGAATGGGGTGTTCTAGCACGGACGGTGTATGAATGGGAAAATGGAGGGAGAGGTACGGGGAACCATGTTTTTGGGACGCTCCTGTCTGAAATATGGGAAAGTTACGAACTTATCCCCCGTTTCAAATTTGGACATCTCATCGGTTGGGGATAGGACGGTAATCTCGCATCTCCTAAATATTTGCCGGTAACTATTTCGGACGAGGATAGGGTGTTTTGCCACCCACGGTTGGCGCCCACGGTGTATGAACGGGGCTGACAGGTAGGGCGGTTGTGTCATGTCTGATGGAAGTTACACATCTGCCCCTATTTAATATATTAGCCTACATCTATTTCGGACGAGGAGAGTTTGTTTTGCCGCCCACGGTTGGCGCCCATGGTGTGTGAATGGGGAATGGAGGGATAAACAGAGGTCTTTCGGACGAGCTTGAATCAAATGAGTTTTGTCGCCCATGTTTGACGCCCACCATGTCGGAATGGGTTCAGAGGCGGTCGTGTCACGTGTAATTGAAGTTACTAACCTACCCCTATTTAGAGCAGTGGAAATCAGGCCGATGGATTGTCCGTGTAATGGGTAGATAGTAATTTCCATCTCCCAAACACTTGGCTTCGGGCAGCCAATGTGGGAGTGGACATTTTGCTGTTTCTTTCGAATTTTGGGACAATAAGCATCCACGTTTACCCTGGCAACTAAATTCGAATCCATTTTGTATTCCTATATGAATCTTTATAAATCATTCAATGTGTTTTTATATATCTTCAAAAGGACGTCAAAGATGTATTCCACTGTCATATATGAATATGGTTTACAAATGTCGATACTCAAATTCAGAAACTAGAATCCAGTTTAAGGTGAATTCGAATATTTGGAACACTTCATGTCCAACTCAAATGTCACACGCAGCATAATGTGTACTCCCATTTAGATATGTACACAAGCGATGTATCAAGATTCAAATACTGAGTCAATCAACCAAGAATGTACGGAACTAACAGACATATAAACACTTATAGAGTATATGGATCAATAATATCAACTAACATACATAAGCCAGGCCATTGTACTTTTTTTTGGCTACAACAGCATCCTTTTTTTAGCCAACACCTTGGCCCTTTCCGATGCGTGCCACTTATGGTCCATCTATACTACTATTGCTGAATGCACATTCAGCCCAATTGGCATATTTGTAGGTCTGGCACAGCAATCCAAATGAAATGTCTCCGAGTCTTATCAATTAATACAGACTTGTGCTCAAATAAAATTACAAACAAAAAAAACAATTATTACATGATCTCTAAAACAAATGGTTTGATTGATTACATGAACAGACAACACAAAGGTTATTCAACTATGTAAAGAACATTTCACCTATGATTTACCAAGTAGGAATTTAATTTCCTTTTTTCCTTCAGGACCTTAACTATCTGGTCAGTCTCAGCTTGCTTCATTTTGAAATCCACCAAATATTTAATGGTTGTGTTGAGTACTGCTTGTGATTGTGCTGTTTGCTTCCTCAACATGTCAACTTCATCTCTAAGAGCAGAAGAAGAATCTGTTTCTACCACTAGTTTAGCCTCTAGAGCATCAGCAGTTGGCAATTCATAATGCACGATTGGGCCGGTGCCACTGTTGTGGGATGATGCAACATCCATGGGGACCTCGATCTTTGATCTTGGGCTAACCTGTTTTGCCATTAAAGTTCCGATTGGATTCAAAAAGTTGAAGTTAGCAAAACATCTCAACCAGGAGTTATAACAGCAAACCAGTTAAACAAACAAGGAATTAAAGAGTTTCAATTGGATGCTGAAAAGTAGTTATTAACATCATTGTAACCCGCTGTTGCAGCAGCAAAGCAGTTAAACAAACAAGTATATATTTAAGTTAAGGCAAACAGGTAATTCTTAACAGTAAGTATCAAACACATAGATAGGCACAGTCTACAATATGATTAACAGGTTGTGCCATTATGTAATCAGTAGCAAACTAAATTAAGCCAAGCAACATAATTAAACAATTTTGCAATAAGTGGCTAACTAAAATTCCGACAAGCAGGTAACTGAACTTATGCTAGTTCTTTGTACATGCACACTGCAACTTCTTTTTCGCTTACAAGGTTGTACGAAGGAGTCCATGGCATCAATTGCTTGGATACACAGTCCCAATACTTGTTTCTTCCCACACTGCATGGGTAAGTCGAATGGTTAATCTGGTAAGATGGTGCGTCCTTGATATGTTATATGAGGACGTGTAGTCAGGCTTGTTGTAGCCAAACACATCACACTGGCTTTTACTGTATATTTCATGCGATTACTTTTGGCATATCGAGATCTAAGCAATCTACAATAGGATGAAAAGACTAGCATCCTTCACATTATTGGCGAACTCAGTTCATAGAACCAAGCAATTCAACCATTCTGTGGGTAAATCAAAAGCGCCACTGGAATATTTTTCACTATCCAATCATACACACAAAAAGGGGCGACGCCACCATAGGGGCTGGTATGGGCGGCCGCCTTAGGTGGCTGGAAAGTGTGCACCTAGTTTGAGTTGTCCAGGATGGCCCACTCTAGTTTTGTTCGTCGCAACGCACGAGCAGGCAATGTAAAAAATGAAGAAAAATGTTTCAATTTGGATGGGCCAATAACATAAGTGAAAGGCAGGCCCTATAGCAGGCTCGCGGCCCAAACGAGCGCCTCCCATATCGATCGACAGCAGGAAAAATCCCAATTCATTCACTCCAGCCTCCAGTCTGGTTCGCTCCTAACCTAGCCGCCGCTGGACAGACCGACACAGCACTTCCTCGCGCCCTCGTTGGAGGGCGGTCGCCGGGCTTCAAGCGAACGAAAGGACAAGAAGATGAAGATCCAACCCTGGGTGTAGCCTGCGTGGGAGGCAGCGGCGGCAGCACGGGCATGGCATCGAGCTTGCGCAAACGGACAGTCGCAGCTTGCAAGAGTAGCATGCGCAACGAGCAGGTACATCACATCCCTGATTATATCTAATTCAACTCTTCAATTTCTGGCCAATAGTTAAACCTGACGGTGTTGTAAAACTGCTTGTATGTAGGGAATCTATGAGAAAATGAAACCAATTTCTACTTATTTTATAACTCCCCCAATCAATATTGAACTGACTAAATCTGATGTATCCAATCAAGTTTCCAGTGCAAACATACAAGCTCATGTTGTTCTTGAGCCTGAAGTGTCTAATGAACAGACTGCTAATGAAGGATTTGATGCAAACATTCTACATGCTCCTGGTGATGAACATATAGTGTCTAATGAGGGATCTAATGCAAGCATTTTGTAAGCTCATTGAAGGATTTAGTGTCTAATGATGATCTACTATGTTGAGAGAGACATATATTTGCAGGCATTGATGACAAGCAAATTATAGTGCATTTTCATAGCTTGAGGAAACGTCGAGGCCATCTACCAGAAAGTCCCCGTATCATGACAACATAGCATAAATACTTTTCTAATCTGTTGTTTGAAACTATTGGTATACTTGTGCAGGATAGATATATTGGTATGCAGTTTGCGCACCGGTTATACATGCAATTACACTTTGATATTTTTAGCCAGAGAACGAATAATTCAAGCAGGTACAGACCATGTTTGTAGTCCTTGTACACCATGTTGCATTTTGTGCTTTTTGGTGCTCGTGCCGTTACTTGTCTAACCGCGCAAAGTGTTTGTTCAAAAAAACATCCTACACTGAAATATCGTAAGAACACACGGGGGTCCCACTTGTCATTAATCAAATTTGGACCTAAAACTAACAAATCTAAAAGACAAGATTCGAACTGGCAACCTGAACTACAAAGCGTAAGTCGATAGCCTGAAAAACGAACGGTTGTTGGATTTGTCCCATAACTTGATTTTATTTATACAATACTTGCGTTGAGCAGAGTAGAGGGAGTGCCTCGTCAACACGTGCATGACCGTTGTCTCACTTACTGGTGGGTCCCAGGTCTGCGATCTCAATCTCTCTTCTCTCCATCGTCTAACCTTTGCACGACCACACACGAAGAGCGGCGTTAGCTTGCCTGGTGTTATTACAACTAAAAAAAGCTTGGAAAATAGAAGAATCACCTAGAACAAGAGACACTGTGGCTGGTCGAGATGGAGCTAACCACATCTATCCTCCATGCCACGTTTGCATGATGAAGCTGTGTGGCTAGTGGGGTGTTTTCGACCGACTGGCTGGGTCCCGAGGTCGAACCATAGGTACTACATCTGATACAGTTGCCGGGGAAATCTGGCTCCGCGAGCACCTATGGGGATGGAGCCCCTTCTCGGTTCGGCGGGGGGCGGAGGTCGCGCAAAGAGCGGATCGAGGCGAGGCACACGAGGGGTTTTACCCAGCTTCGGAGCTCTCTGGAGAGATAATACTCCTACTACTGCCTTGTGGATTGTATTGAGTTCTTGCTCGGGAGCGCTGAGTGCTACAGTACACGCCAGCAGCTAACGAGACCGAGCGTGAGTGTTCTACTATTCGTCCTCCTCTTTTTCCTACGTTGTGCATGGGCCTCCTTTTATATGCTCATGGGGTCTCCAACAGGTGGCAACGTAGGCAAGGGTAAAAATGGAAAAGGTGCTGCGGTAGGTACAGCTACCTACACAGTGTATCATACCTAACCGAGGGAGTCCTGGATTAGGGGGTGTTCGGATAGCCGAACTATATCTTCAGCCGGACTCCAGGACTATGAAGATACAAGATTGAAGACTTCGTCCCGTGTCCGGAAGGTTCTTTCCTTGGCGTGGAAGGCAAGCTAGGCGTGCGTATATTCAAGATCTCCTACCAATGTAACCGACTCTGTGTAACCCTAACCCTATCCGGTGCCTATATAAACCGGAGGGTTGTAGTCCGTAGGACGAACACATCATAACCATCATCATACCCATAGGCTAGCTTCTAGGGTTTAGCCTCCTTGATCTCATGGTAGACCTACTCTTGTACTACCCATATCATCAATATTAATCTAGCAGGAGTAGGATTTTACCTCCATCGAGAGGGCCCGAACCTGGGTAAAATAAAGTGTCTCTTGTCTCCTGTTACCATCTGACCTTGACGCACAGATCGGGACCCCCTACCCGAGATCCGCCGGTTTTGACACCGACATTGGTGCTTTCATTGAGAGTTCCTCTGTGTCGTTGCCTTTAGGCCTGATGGCTCCTTTGATCATCAACAACGATGAGGTCCAGAGTGAGACTTTTCTCCCCGGACAGATCTCATCTTCGGCGGCTTCGCTCTGCGGGCCAACTCGCTTGGCCATCTGGAGCAGATCGAAAGCCACGCCCCTGGCCATCAAGCTGGGTGGGGAAGCTTAAACTACACGGCAGATACCCTCGGAGACCTGATCTTCGACGGATTCAAGCCACAGCCAAGCGCACCGCACTATCTCGAGGGGCATGATATAGCTCTGCCTCCGAACAGTGTCCTGGAGGCCGCACACGCTCCGGCCCCGATCCTTGATCCGGAGCCCTCTGCGTTCTTTGAGGATGAACGGTTGGACGTCACCTCGGGGGCTGCGATCCTAAAAGCCATTGAGCCGAACGCAAGCCCCGCACTCCGCATGGCACATGACTCCAAGGAGCCGGACTCTTCTCCGAACTCCGAGCCTCCCGCGCCCTTACCAATCGAATCAGATTGGGCGCCGGTAATGGAGTTCACCGCCGCGGACATCTTTCAGTATTCGCCTTTCGGTGATATTCTGAAATCTCTCAAGTCTCTCTCTTTTTCAGGAGAGCCCAGGCCGAACTATGGCCTGCGAGGTTGGGATTCGGACGACGAAGAAATTCAAAGCCCACCCACCACCCACTTAATAGCCACTGTCGACGATTTAACCAACATGCTCGACTTCGGCTCCGAAGACTTCGACGGTATGGACGACGAAGACGGAGACGAACGGGAACCAGCGCCCATAGGGCACTGGACCTCCACCCCACTTAATGACGTATTTGTGGTGGATACACCTGAAAAAACTCACAATGAGGAAGAAGGGGGCGAAAAGAAGGGTAAACCCTCCGAAAAGCACTCAAAGCGGCGACGTAAACGCCGAGCGAAGCCCCGCCTCGATCAAGACCCAGCCATAGAGCAGGACGAGCCGGCAGATGACGAACGCATCCTAGAATAGCCGTCCGAACAGGGTAACACGGGCAGAGAGGACGAACAGTCCTCCCCCGGTCATAACAGAACTCCGGACGATACCACGCCGGATAAAATCATGGAGCAGAAGAATCTCCAACAAAGGCTCGTCGCCACAGCACGAAGCCTGAAGAAGCATAAGCAAAAGCTAAAGACGGCGGAAGATGCACTCAAAACAAGATGGAGCAAAGTAATCAAGACCGCAGACAAATACGGCGGCAGCCGCCGCACCAAAAGCTATCCGAAGAGAAAGCTACTGCCCGAATTCGACCAGGAGGCCCTAGAGCCCCCAAACTCGAAAAACAAAAAGGCTACATGGTCGAATAAACGACCTCTCGGCCACTACAATACGGCAAACGGCGCCGCACTCAATGAGGCATGCGACACAATCAAAGACTCGCATCATGGCCCAGCCAGGTCCATTTACGGGCCAAGAAAGCAAGCTCTCGCAAGCAATGCAAAAAATCCACCATCAGAATCCGGCACACCCAAATATAGGGGTGCTGCACACCCTCTATGCTTCACCGATGAGGTCCTGGAATATGAATTCCCAGAGGGATTTAAACCCGTTAACATAGAGGCGTACGATGGAACAACAGACCCGGGAGTCTGGATCGAGGATTATATCCTCCACATACATATGGCTAGAGGAGATGATCTCCACGCCATAAAATATTTGCCCCTCAAGCTTAAAGGGCCAGCCCGGCACTGGCTTAAAAGCCTTCCCGGAAACACAATTGGAAGTTGGGAAGAGCTCGGGGACGCTTTCCGAGCAAATTTTCAAGGGACCTACGTCCGTCCCCCGGACGCAGACGACCTCAGTCACATAACTCAGCAATCCGGAGAATCAGCTCGGCAGTTCTGGAACAGATTCCTCACTAAAAAGAATCAAATAGTGGATTGTCCGGACGCCGAAGCCCTAGCGGCTTTCAGGCACAATGTCCGAGACGAATGGCTCGCCAGACACCTCGGCCAGGAAAAGCCAAGAACAATGGCCGCACTCACAAGCCTCATGACCCGCTTTTGCGCAGGAGAGGACAGCTAGTTGGCACGATGCAGCCCCAGCGACCCAAGTACATCAGAAATCAGGGATAGAAACGGGAAACCACGGCGAAACAAGGACCTTCGCCGAATCAAAAGAAAAAGTCCGAAGAGCACGACAGTCAATGCCGGATTCAAAGGCTCACGGCAAAATCAGACAAAATCACCCCCTCAGGATAATAGGGAAGATCCGTCCAGTCTAAAGAGAATCATGGACAGGATATGTCAGATACACAGTACTCCTGGAAAGCCTGCTAATCATACCCACAGAGACTGTTGGGTTTTCAAACAATCCGGAAGGCTTAACGCCGAACACAAGGGGCTCGACACACCAAGTGAGGAAGAGGACGAACCCCAAAAGCAGAACACCAGGAAGCAAAAGAACTTCCCGCAAGAAGTCAAAACAGTGAACTCACTTCACATAACAGGGCATGAGGCACCCATAAAGGTCCGCACATTCAAGCCTATCCCTCAGGAGTCTGGCCACTGGTCACTAAAGCCAATCATTTTTGATCATAGATTATTCTCGCAATATCAAACACGCAGGCCGGACTGCCCTGATACTTAATCCAATAATAGACGGATTCCAGTTTACCAACGTCCTTATGGACGGTGGCAGTGGACTAAATCTGATATATCAGGATACAATTCACCGCATGGGCATAAACCCAGCACGAATCCATCACAGTAAAACCTCCTTTCAAGGAGTAGCACCAGGCCCGGACACCCACTGTATGGGTTTTCTCCGGCTTGTGGTCATATTTGGCTCTGCCAATAACTTTTGTCGCGAAAAGCTTATCTTCCACATAGTCCCGTTTTCAAGTCGCTATCAAGCACTAATGGGACGCGGAGCTTTCGCTCGCTTTAACGCAATACTGCATTATGCATCCCTCACGCTAAAGATGCCCGGTCCTCGAGGCATCATCTCTTTAAAGGGAGCATACTAAAATACATCTCCTCCAAACGGAGGATTGTGCTGCCGCTTAAACGGCCGCCCAACAAAATGGCCTCGCCAGCCAAAAGACTTTTTCGATGTAAGTCACAAAAGGCCGCGGACCCGGACTCAATGAGTTCGGCACAAGCCCATTTTCGCTATAGGCTTGGTACGCCTCACCAGGGGCTGTACGCAGAGACAATAAAACTCGACCGTATCTATTTCTCACTTCACATTTTATTTATTATTCTTTTTGATCCGCACGACCCATTTTTCAATTTAGTTCTTCCCTTTTACAGATGAACGTCGTACGGCGCCCGTCCAGGACACGGCACAGCGGAGACATAGGCGCAGACGTGCAGTAGGGACCCGCCCCAAAGGATTCTTCTTAGATTAAGACCCTGCGTAAACCTTTTTTACTGTCTCTTGCTGCTATACATCCCCTGGTTTACCTCACTATAACCATGGAGGAGACTGGCATTTTGGCATGTGGCCACGCCAGAATTCTTGCTCGTACCTGGACACAAGGGGCTTTTTTCTTTTTCAAGGGTGTCGTTTCACACGCACCCACAAAGACCGAACACCTTAGGGAGTGTTTGGCGTCGCGAGTTTTGGCACTATATGCATCAGCTCCGAGTCATGATTTTGGTCACATGTTGGGTTGCCCGGCTCCTGAGTTCGGCCACCTTACGTTCCGTTCTGTCGGCTAAGGTTGCACCAGGAGAACTACTGCGATTGTGCCCCGGTTCGGCCGGGTGAGCACCTCAGTAGAGAAAGCCGAAAACCGACTGTCATGATGTAGCGCGAGACTGGTCGCCACTCGATGACTTATAGGAATTTATCGAATTCCTCCGTTTTGACGAAGGGCCACTTCCCGGTCAGGCACATATGCATCCCGAATTCGGGTAAACGCAGTCGCCATTAAAGGGCTACCTAAAGAGTCCCACTGTCAAGCTCCTATGGCTAAGTGAAAGTGTTAAAGCATTATAGTCCGGTTGCCTAGCCTGCGGCGCTATCACCTCCTTTGTAGGACCAAGACGTTGGGTTAAGTGTGAAAATGCGTTCTCCGCGCGCACCCCCGCACTATGTGCGTGGGGGCTGAAGCCAACGACTGCAATCTTTCATAATTTATATATTAAAACGGCCGCAGAGGAGGTGTTATTAATACTTGAAGGCACAAGTCTAAATTACGCCATTACAATTTATAAAAATATTGATCTACGATTACATATGTTGTCATAAAACAGCATCTTTCGAACACTGCGTCTCTATTATACGAGCGCCCGCGAGGACTTCCTCAAAATAGTGCTCGGAAGGAATTCGGCTTTTATCCGAATCACGGGACGCAACAACGGTGGGCTCCATATCTGCCCAGTATGTCTTGACACGGGCAAGAGCCAGCCGCGCGCCCTCTGTGCAAGCAGACCTCTTTAGAGCTTCAATCCGAGGCACCACGTCAAGAAATTGCTGCACAAAACTGAAATAGCTTCTCGGCTTCGATCTCCCCGCACACAGGCGGTCCATGGCATACTTCATGGTGAGTCCGGACAACCTATTCAGCTCGGCCCATTGGGCCAGGCGATCATCCACTGATAGTGGACGCTCTGGATTAGTGAACTGCGACCAGAAGAGCTTTTCCACTTCATGATCTTTCTTATCTTGAAAGTACCTGTTCGCATCAGCGGCACTAGCCGACAATTCCAGATAGGTGTCCTCCACGCTCCACGCTTGGTCCAACGGGCCGAACTTCGGATCACAGAATTTTCACCGCAGCAGGAAGGGCTTTCCATGCACAATTAGTCCGGCTTGACGCAGCTCTTCCCTTGACGCTCTCATACCAGAGCGGGCGTCCTTAGCGTCGGCGATGGCCTTCTCTAAATCCGTCTGCCGGGCTCGACCTTCCTCTTCAAGAAGTTTGCAACGATCAGTAGCACTTTTCAACTTCACGGCTATATCAGCCATCTCATCCTTGCTTCGGCAATGGGAAGCCTGTTCGGCTTTTAGCTCTTCACGGGCTCTTCCGACAGCCGCATTGCTTTTTCTGGCTTGTTCCTTTGCTTTGGCGAGCTCGGCCCTAAGTCCTTCTACGGCCGCCGCACCATCTGCATCAAGCATACACAAGGTAAGATATTGACATAAAGCTCCTCTTACTAACAATCGCCAAATAAACTCAATACCTTGAGCATCATCAAGCCGCTTGTTAACAAGCACGATGTCGGCTTCTGCCTCATCGAGTTGTCGTTTCATTTCGGCAAAATCTCGAGTCCGACTCGACTCCGGACAACCTACCACCTACATACAAAGGTGCCACTTAAAGGACCTGGGATTAAGATCCTCTGCGCGCCGCTAATCTTTGCGGCACACAGAGTCTCAGGGGCTACTATCTATACAGGGCGCATGTCATTATGCGCAATTAACACTAATGTTCGTTATTCAAAACGTACCTCAAGGCCCGCCAGTAAACTCTTGACGGCCTCGTCCAGTCCGCTTTCCGCGGATGAAATCTTTTCAATCACTGTGTGCATCAACACGCGATGCTCCTCTGAAACAGAGGCTCGGCCCAGCAGAACCTTCCGCTCCTCCAACCGAACACCAGATGGTGCCGGACTCGTCCCATGGCCTTCTTCTGAGGCCGGACACGGAGAAACCCGGGGGGCCGCATGATCACCTTCTGCCTCTGGCAGATTCGGAGAAATCCTCTGCGACGACACTTCGGCGTCGCCCGCCTTGCTAGGCGATGAAGGAGGAGGCGTTCCGCTCTCCATCATCTCCGGAAGAAGATCCCCCGATGACGAGCTCTGCCAAGAAGGGTCGAGGTCCGAACTACAAGGAAAGGTTTTTAAAACTTCTCAGATATAAATTAAGGATTTCTCTTAAAAGAATGACTCTCTTTCTACTTATGGCTCGTTGGTGGGCTGCTCCTTTTGAGGATTTAGTTCGGCCGAGGGGCTCCCCGGCGTCGGGTCCTCTGACACAGATTCTTTCCCCTGCTTTGGAGCTATGGCTCCCGGGTCGTCAGAGGCGGCCCTTTTCTTCCCCTTTGGAGAGGAGTTGTCGATTCCCCTCTTTGGGATGGCCCCTTTCAAAGAGGCCACGGTTTCCTTGTCCGCCCCTTCATTTCCCTCCAGAGGCGCCACCTCCAACATCCTGACCAGCACAGGATCTAGCCTGGTCTCGGGAAGGGGAGTCGGACACTGGACCAGCTTCGCCTTTGCTATCCACTCCTGCGTAAAAAGGAGAAGTACTGTTAAAAAATAAGTCAATTGTACGGATAGAAGGTCCGGGCGCAAGGTCACCTACTTCTGTATCCGGGCGGTTGCGGCTTAAACCAGCATCATCGGTCAAATCCGGACTCACTTCTTGTGGTCCGAAGAACAGTCTATGCATCTCCGTAGGCGTCACGCCCATGAAATTTCGGAGAACTCGCGGCCCCTCTGGGTTGAACTCCCACAAGCGGAGGGGGCGACGTTGGCCGGGCAGTGTCCGGCGAATCAGCATAACTTGTGTCACCTTGACCAGGTTGAGGTCTCCTTTTAGGAGATCCTTTATGCGGCCCTGCAACAGAGGAACGTCTTTGGGCAAGCCCCGATCTAACCCTGTGTTGATCCACGATGTTAAACGTGGTGGGGGGCCTGAGCAAAAGGCGGGAGGTGCTACCCAAGTGGTGCCCCGAGGAGAGGTGATGTAGAACCACTCCTGTTGCCATAAGCCGAGCTCCTCTTGAAAAGTGCCCTCAGGCCATGGAGCATCGGTATTCCTTTTTATAACAGCACCTCCTCACTCTACGTGACGCCCCTCGATTATCTTCGGTTCTACCTTGAAGGTCTTGAGCCATAATCCGAAGTGAGGAGTGATATGGAGAAACACTTCACACACAACAATGAAGGAGGAGATATGGAGGATGGATTCCGGAGCTAGGTCATGGAATTCCAGCCCATAATAAAACATCATCCCCCTTACGAAAGGATCCGTTGGGAAGCCTAATCCCCGAAGGAAGTGGGAGATGAATACTACGCTCTCACCAGGCTGAGGGCTTGGGATCGCTTGTCCTTGAGCAGGCAACCTCTGCGGCATCTCGCTGGTCAGGAACCTAGCCTCCCTCAACCTTGATACGTCCTCCTCCGTAACGGAGGAGGGCATCCATTGGCCTTGAAGGCCGGAGCCGGACATTGTCGATGGTCCGGTGCGCCTAGAATCTAAAAGCCTGGGGTGTTGGAACTCGAGGCTATGGGAGAGCTTGTTTTGAGAACACAAGAGGGGAGCAAGGTCTCGGTCTCTTTATAAGAGGCAGAATATCAAGAGCCCTCCCCGTAACCGTCTTGGACTAGCCTTTAATCAAGGCAGGACGTGCTTAATGGGCACGGTTGGGTTACCCACGTCCGTATTATTGAGAATCCTGTTAAAGGGGGCACACGATCTCTGCTTCGACAAGACGTGCCAAGGAAACCGCCTCGATGAACGTGCTGCGGTGGAACAACAAAAAATAATCCATACAGAAGGCTTGGTCGTAGTGTTATGACGCGCTGCAGAATACGTCAGCAGATTTGATTTGTGTTTGTATTATTCTCGATATGGCAATACGTGGAAACTTGTTTTGCAGAGCCGGACACTATTTTTTGGTGTTTATTATCTTCTTGAAGAATTTGGAGGAGGAACCCGCCTTGCAATGCCGAAGACAATTTGCGCGCCGGACTCGTCGTCATCGAAGCCTGGTTCAGGGGCTACTGAGGGAGTCCTGGATTAGGGGTTGTTCGGATAGCCGAACTATATCTTCAGCCGGACTCCAGGACTATGAAGATACAAGATTGAAGACTTCGTCCCATGTCCGGACGGTTCTTTCCTTGGCGTGGAAGGAAAGCTAGGCGTGCGGATATTCAAGATCTCCTACCAATGTAACCGACTCTGTGTAACCCTAACCCTATCCGGTGCCTATATAAACCGGAGGGTTGTAGTCCGTAGGACGAACACATCATAACCATCATCATACCCATAGGCTAGCTTCTAGGGTTTAGCCTCCTTGATCTCGTGGTAGATCTACTCTTGTACTACCCATATCATCAATATTAATCTAGCAGGAGTAGGGTTTTACCTCCATCGAGAGGGCCCGAACCTGGGTAAAATAAAGTGTCCCTTGTCTCCTGTTACCATCTGACCTTGACGCACAGATCGGGACCCCCTACCCGAGATCCGCCGGTTTTGACACCGACACTAACCCTGACGGCAGGGGACAAGGGCATTAAATGCCTATCTACGTCGCGCAGGCAGTGCAGAAAAGGGACCGTTTGGGGCTCCACCGCTTGCCACGATGGCGATCTTGTCAGCGCCGCATGCCACAATGTACCCCTGGCTGCATAGCCTCCCTCCACGTACGCCTGGAAGGGTCCCAGAGCGACACGTGGGTGGGTGTGCTGGAGCGCAGGTACAGAGTGGTGGCTTGCCGCGGCAAAACGACTTGCCGCGGCCGTTGTCTTGCCGCGTCCGGGAGCTTGTCGCTCGCCGGGTCCTGCCGGGACGCGTGGCGCGTCACGACAAGTTCCTTGAGATACCTTGGTTAGCCTTTCCGGCAAGCTCCTCTTGCCGAGGTCTTATGCCTTGAGTGGCCTTCCCGGCCAGCTCCTCTTGCCGGGGACTTGTCTCCTTGGCTTAAATACTTTGTTCTTGAGTGGCTCCAAAGGAACCATGGAGGACCTTGGTGATCACCTGGCAAGCTTTGCCGCGGGACGCTGCGACTGCCCGTGCACAAGTTCGGGATACTAGGGTACCCCTACTCTAGTACACCGACAGGAGCCCCCGGGCCTGGGCCATACACGATGCCGAGCGCTGTTCGGCCAGGCCCAAAACAGGGCACGCACGGCCTGGGTCATGTGGTATCTTGCTCCGCACCCACCGCGCCCTCCCCGAACGGCACGCGTCGATTGTGGTGTCGTGGGAGAGGTCGTGGGTGGTTCTTTATTCGGAAAAGTGAAACGCCCGCCTCCTGGCGGTTCGTATCTTCCCCATAAACGGAGGGAGGCGCGGAGGCGTGGTCTTCGAGGCGTCCACTCCCCACGATCACGGGGTGGGGCGAGGTCGCCTAATCCGTCGCCTCAGCTCTGTACGCCTGCCACGTGGCCTCCATGCGCTTGGAGTGGCGAACGGTGGAGGCGGGAAACCGGGCCGTCATGGGTCGGGGCAGCGGGTCGGGCCCGGTTCCCTGCTCCTTCCGTGTCTTGATTGGGTGAGCGGGGCGGTCGAGCCCCCACCCCTCTCCTTTATAAGGAGCGGAATGGGGGGAACGGAAGCCCGCATTCTTTCATCTCCTCTTTCCTTCAGCTTCTGCTCCCCTCTCTCTCGTTCGCCATGGAGAAAGGGAACCCTGGTCCTTCAACGGTGGCGACGAGGGTCGCCGCTAGACAACGCATCCCTCCCTCTCCCGCACCCGTGGTGGCAGAGCCAGCCGCAAGGGGAAGAGGGAGGGGGCGAGGCCGCGGGCGAGGTCGAGGGCGAGGCCGAGGTACTCGGGGAAGAGGTGGACGGGGCAGCTCGCCGGCCTCGCCTCCGCCAGCGGTTCCTCTTCCCGTGGCGGACCATATCGGGGACGACCCTTGCGAGTTCTTCGTCAGGCTGCGTTGGCCGCCTCGTCGTCGCCTCCATCTCCCGACTCCATTTGCGAGCGAGATGGAGTTGGATCTGCCCGAGACACTGAGGTTGCACATGAGGGGCTGTGGAATCAGCGGTACGCGAGTCCGCGTTGATTTCCCGGCCCCTAATGTGTTGTATCTTGGTCGAGGGTGGAAGACGTTCACCTGTATCCACAGCTTGACGGCGGGGCTCACCCTCCATTTTAAGCTGATGGAGGGCGGTCTCCTCTCCGTCAAGGTCTTCGGGTGCTTCGGGACTCGGGCAAGGTGCTGCATGGAGAGCTCCTCCGATAGCGAAGACTCCTCCTCGGGCGGGAGTGACGACGAGGACAGCGACAGCGACGACGAGGGTGGCGGGCGGCAGGATGACGGGTCCGACTAGGTGTCGGGCGCCGCTCCGTGTGGCACCGGCGACCCCATCATCCGTGTCGCCGGATCCTCGAGCTTCTCGGGGTAGTCTCCCTGGGCGGCTGGCGTAGGGAGGCTGCGGAAGAGGAAGAGGGCAGGCGGCAAGGCCGTCAACTCGGAGTACGAGGGCACGACGTCCTCGACGGCGTGCTGACGTCCTGCCGCCTCGTCTTCGAGCCCTCTTCTGGCGCCGCCATCACCATCCATCCTTCGGACGACCACCGAGATGTTCTCTTGGTGTCTTCTGCCACCCGTAGCTCGCCTAGGCACCCCTTTTGCCCTTTCCGCCTTCTTGACCTATCGCCTGGAGAGAGAGACAAGAAAGGGATTACGGGCACCTTATCTCTTTTTAATTTGTAAGCCCTCGGGCCTTAGTTGCATTTAAAGCTTGTAATCCCGTCATTCATGTTTTTCATTCTCTATGAATTGTACCTGAGTGGAATGCTTTTTTATGAAAAGGGGGATGCTTGCCGGGTCACTTGTCTTCTGGGTGGAACCCACGTCAAGGAGCGAATCCTTTATATCTTTAAGATAGACACTTCCTTTCCCGGCAGCAGGCCCTGCCTTCTTCCCGCGTCGCTCGACCTTTCTCACGCTTTTGGCGGAGGCAGGGAGGAGGCGGGTTCAGGCTCCTCGTTTCGTCCCTTCGCTGTCGCGACTACGACCAAACCTGGCCCCGGGAACGAGCCCTAGGGCCTAGAGTTAAGGGAGCACGGTAGCTTTTAGGAAGAAACGAGGTTTTGCATACCTCAGTCTATAAGAGAATGCATGATAAGGGATGAAAAACTTATCTGAGATTGCAGTCCCCGGCGACTCTGGTTCGCAGTGGGTTAATCTTTGTACTTGCAGCCCCCGGCAACACTGGCTTGCCGGGGTCCAGATGTTGGTCCGTCCTTCTTCTCCTTTTCGTCCTCAAGTGGTCCGGTCAGGATATGCGAGCCCTGCGAACCAAGGGAAACGAAAGAACGGCAAAGGGACGCACACTCGACCTCTAAGTTAGGGGTTAGCCGCTGCTAAACACTGTCAACCCTAACCAAGGACGAGACTCGACTCAGCATGCATGCTAAAACTTAGGGCGCGAGCGCTTCATCTTCGCTCAGGGTCTGCGCCTGGCTTTGTACAAAGGATTACATGCAACAGCGGCAAGACTTGTACAAAAAGGTGGTTGTCGGACAGGGTCCGACAACCGCGCCTTACGGGTAAAGCTTACGAAGATGCTCGATGTTCCAGGAGTTGCTCACCGGAAAGCCATCTTCGGTCTCAAGGCGGACAACGCCAGGCCTAGTGACTCGTTTCACCCGGTAAGGGCCTTCCCACTTCGGCGTCAACTTGTTGGAATTCTTGGCGGAATGAACGCGCCGAAGAACAAGGTCGCCTTCCTCGAGACTTCTGGCTTTAACCTTGCGGCTATGGTAGCGGCGCAAAGCTTGCTGGTAGCGAGCAGCTCGCACAGCAGCCTGAAGACGGTCTTCCTCAAGGAGCAGCGCGTCATCTTGTCGCAGCTGCTCTTGCTCAAGCTCATCATAAGCGAGCACTCGAGGTGACCCGTATACGAGTTCCGTGGGGATAACTGCCTCTGCTCCATAGACTAGAGCGAAAGTTGTCTGGCCAGTGGCTTGATTTGGCGTCGTCCTAATCGACCAAAGAACCATCGGCAGCTCCTCAATCCAGTTTCTTCCGCACTTGTGCAGCCTATCGAAAGTACTGGTCTTGAGCCCATGCAACACTTCAGCATTTGCCCTCTCCGCTTGACCGTTGCTCCTAGGGTGAGCAACAGAAGCGAAGCAGACCTTGGCGCCAAGATCTTGGACGTATTGCATGAAGGTGCGGCTCGTGAATTGCGTACCGTTGTCGGTGATGATCCTGTTAGGGATCCCGAAGCGGCAAACAATCGACCTGAAGAACTTGACTGCTAACTGAGCTGTCACCTTCCTCACTGGTTCCACTTCCGGCCACTTTGTGAACTTGTCGATTGCAACGTACAAGTACTCAAAGCCCCCGACTGCTCGGGGGAAGGGGCCGAGGATGTCGAGCCCCCAGACCGAAAATGGCCAGGATAAAGGGATCGTCTGGAGAGCTTGAGCTGGCTGGTGTATCTGCTTGGAATCGAACTGGCACGCTTCACACTTGGTTACTTGTGCAGTTGCATCCTAGAGGGCTGTCCGCCAAAAGAAGCCTTGCCGTAACGCTTTGTTGGCAAGCGCTCTTGCGCCAATGTGGTGACCACAAATGCCTCCATGTATCTCTGCCAACAGCTTCTGTCCATCTTCCCGGTGAATGCACTTCAATTTCACACCGTTGAGTCTTCTTCTGTACAGTGCGTTGTCGATGAACTGGTACATACTTGACTGCCGGGCTACTCTTTCCGCTTCTTCTGACTCTTCGGGAAGTTCTCCCGTCTGGAGGAAACGGACGATCTGCTGTGCCCATGCCAGAGCTTGCGGCTCGACGACAAGGACTAAAGGCATATCTGCTGCTGCGGTAACATCCGCTTCTACGACGAGAACCTGCGGTTCAGCCGGAGCTTGATGTTCCCCGGCAAGCTTGCCGGAGCAAAACTTGTCGGGAGCGTCTGCTACAACGAAACAAACCCTCGGGCTTGTCGGAGCAGACTGCTCCTCAGCACTCTTGGTGTTGATCTTGGGGACCTTCTTGGCGGCGGCTTCGGGAAGCTCTGCCGGAAAATAGTCACCAGAAATTAATTTCCTCTTCTTGCTTTGTCGAGTTGATGGTGTCATAGACGGTTGAGTCAGCTTGAGCACAAAGATCCCTGGTTCCACAGGTAACTAAAGTGCTGCGCACTTTGACAGGCCGTCAGCAATGTCGTTCTGAGCTCTTGGAACATGTTCCATCTGTAGGCCGACAAAGCGCTCTTCTAGCTTCCTCACTTCATCAACGTAAGCTTCCATCAACGGACTCTGATAATTCTTGTTCACTTGGCGGACGACGAGCTGCGAGTCACCCCTGACAATGAGCTGCTTGATCCCAAGGTCTGCCGCGATCCTGAGACCGGCAAGCAAACCTTCATACTCAGCAGTATTATTCGTTGCTTGCTCCTTGGGTAAGTGCATCTGGACCACGTACTTGAGGTGCTCTCCGGTGGGTGCGACAAGCAGCACGCCAGCACCGGCGCCTTGCAGCGAGAAAGCACCATCAAAGTACATCAGCCACTCTTTGCTTGCTTCCTTGACAGGGATGCTCGTCTCTGGAATTTCTTCATCTGGTGTTGGCGTCCACTCTGCTATGAATTCTGCCAATGTTCTGCTTTGGATAGTTGAAGTGCTCTCAAACTTGAGGCCAAAGCTTGACAGTTCCAGTGCCCACTCAACAATCCTGCCTGTCGCTTCCGGATTCTGCAGTATCCTCTTCAGTGGAAAGCGAGTGACAACGGTTATCTCATGTGCTTGGAAGTAATGGCGCAGCTTTCTTGAGGCCATGAGAAGGCCGAAAAGCAATTTCTACACACCAGAGTACCTTGACCTAGCCCCCTGCAGAAGGGAACTGACAAAGTAGACTGGGCGCTGCACCATTTTCTTCTGTTGTATCCCTTCACACATCTGCACAGATCCATCTTTGTCGGGACCAGAGCTTGTCGGGGAAGCCCCCTGCTTGTCGCTGGATATGCTTGTCGCGGTCGCTGGCTCATCATCTGCCTCCCTCTCCGCTACTAACACAACACTAACCACTTGATTGGTTGCCGCCAGATACAACAACAACTTCTCTTGTGGCTTAGGTGCGACAAGTATTGGAGTGGAGGACAGGTATCTCTTCAAGTCCTGCAGCGTAGCCTCCGCTTCCAGAGTCCATTTCATTGGACCTGCCTTTTTCAAAATCTTGAAAAACGGCAGGGCGCGCTCAGCAGACTTAGAGATAAACCTGCTGAGAGCCGCCACGCAGCCGGCAAGTTTCCGCACATCCTTGACGCGCTTCGGTGCTTCGATCTGCTCAATGGCCTTGATCTTGTCGGCATTGGCTTCAATTCCCCTCTGAGACACGAAGAACCCGAGAAGCTTGCCGGAAGGGACTCCAAACACGCACTTCTCGGGGTTGAGCTTGAGGCTGATCTTGCGCAGATTTGCAAAAGTCTCTTCTAGATCTTGAATCAGAGTTGATTTGTCCCTGCTCTTGACCATTATGTCATCCATGTAGGCTTCCACATTTCTGTGTATTTGTGGCTCAAAAGCAGTATGGACTACCCTTGCAAATGTTGAACCAGCATTCTTCAAACCGAAAGGCATCCGTAGGAAACAGTACGTGCCACATGGAGTGATGAATGCGGTTTTCTCCTCATCCTCTTCTGCCATGAAGATCTGATGATATCCTGAGTATGCGTCAAGAAATGAAAGCAAGTCACATCCGGCCGTGGAGTCAACAATCTGGTCGATGCGCGGCAAGGGAAATGGATCTTTGGGACAAGCTTTATTGACATCGGTGAAGTCAATACAAAGCCTCCATTTCCTGTTTGCCTTGCGCACGACTACAGGATTGGCCAACCACGTCGGATGGAGCACTCCTCTGACAAGGCCTGCTGCTTCCAACTTCTTGATCTCTTCTGCGATGAATTCTTGGTGCTCCACTGCTTGTTTTCTGACTTTCTACTTGACGGGCCGCGCATGAGGACAGACGGCAAGGTGGTGCTCAATTACTTTCCTGGGAACGCCGGGGATGTCAGACGGTTGCCACGCAAACACGTCGACGTTCGCCCGCAGGAAAGCAACGAGCGCGCTTTCCTATTTAGGTTCGAGAGTGGCACTGATGGTGAAAGTACCACCAGTGCCGTCCTCCTTGGCGGACACCTTCTTGGTTGTTGGCGGAGCTTCCATCGTCTTCTTACACTTGCCGGTGGAGCTCGATGGTGCGTCCTCGACGGTAGCGCAGCACTCCGAAGAGGTGCGCTTGCCGGAGTGGGCATCAGAACTCTTGCCGGACTTGGTCTTCTTCTTCCCCCCGGGAGCTTCAGTGACAAGTGTCTCATGATCCATTGCGGCTGCTGCTTCCCGGTAGATCTTGTCGGCACAGATAAGAGCATCTTTCTTGTCGCCAGGGACAGAGATGACACTTATCGGGCCTGGCATCTTCAGCATGTTGTACGCGTAGTGAGAGGCCGCCATGAACTTGGCGAGCGCTGGACGGACGAGAATTCCATTGTAGGGCAATGGAAAATCGGCAACGTCAAAGGTGATCCTCTCTGTCCTGAAGTTCAGCTCGCTGCCAAATGTCACTGGCAACGTTATCTTCCCCTTCGGCTTGCTCCTTCCCGGGTTGATTCCTTGGAACGTGCCGGTCTCTTCGAGCTCGCTGTCGGGGACTTGGAGTTTCTGGAGCACAGCGGAGGAGATCAGGTTCAAGCCGGCCCCACCGTCAACTAGCATCTTAGTGACCTTGAGGTTACGGATAGTTGGTGAGACCAACATCGGCAAACACCCGACTGCAGTTGTGCGATCAGGGTGGTCCTCAATATCAAAGATGATAGGCGTGCTGGACCATTTCAGAAGCTTGCGTGACTCAACGGGTGGTTCTGCCACATTGACTTCCCGCACCCACTGCTTGAGTTGGCGGTGTGAAGTATGCAGAGAAGCACCGCCGTCAACGCACAAGATCTCTGTGGCTTTCTGAAACTCCTGCTCACTGGTCTCGTCATCATCCATGTCTTCGTCGTCGTCGTCTTCATCTTTGTCGCGGCCGCGGGGAGGTCTGTCTCCTTGCCGCGGCGTCCTCCCCGGCCAGTGCGCTTCGTACCGGATCCTCCATCACCTGCTTGGGCTTTCTCCTTGTCGCGTCGCTCGTACTCGGCCTTTTGCAGCTCGACAAGCTGCTCGACCTTCTTGCAGCTCTGGAGGTCATGGTCCTTGGTGCGGTGGATCTTGCAGTACTGTTTGTTGGTGCCTTCCTGCTTGTCGGCGGCCGCCACAGCCTGGCAGTTGGCGCATGCGGCAACCTCCTTGCCGGAGCTACCATCTTTGGCTTTCTTGGCGCCACCGTCGCTACCGGACTGCTCAACAACGAGCACATCTTTGCCTTTTCTCTTCCCGTTGTTCCGCCGCCGGTTTTTATTTGCCGGGGCAGCATCCTCACTGTCAGATCCTCCTGTTCCTGCATTCTCTCCGGGGAGTTTCCTCCCTTCCTCAGCACGTGCACACCTGTCGGCCAGGGCATACAGCTCACTGACGTCTCTGATCTTGCACATCGCCATCTCCTCCCGCATCCTGCAGTTACGCACGTTCTGATGGAATGCGCTGATGACCGCGGCAGGGTGGACATCTGGGATGTTGCGTTGCACTTGGCTGAATCTCTGGATGTACTTGCGCAAGGGCTCTCCCTCCTTCTGGGCAAGCAGGTGAAGGTCACTCTCCTGGCCATGAGGTTTGTGGCCGCCCGTGAAGGCGCCGACGAACTGATGGCATAGGTCTGCACAGGAAGATATGGAGTTTTCTGGCAAGTGCATGAGCCAGGACCTGACGTTGGGTTTGAGCACCAGCGGGAAGTAGTTGGCAAGGATCTTGTCGTCTTGCCCCCCGGCAGCCTGCACCGCGATGGTGTAGATGCTGAGGAACCCCGACGGATGCAACCTGCCGTCGTACTTCTCGGGTACGTCTGGCTTGAAATTCTTCGTGCTGGGCCACTGGACTTGCCGCAGCTCACGAGTAAACGCAGGGCAACCTACCGCATACGGCAGGTCGTCTGGTTCCCCTGGCGCATGCATGTCGACAGTGGGCCCAGCGCACCGGTCTGATTGACGTCGCGCTTCTCTTCGGCGCTCGATGCAAGTACGAGCGTGTTCTTGCTGTCGTTCGTGAAGAACGTGGCGCTGATCGCGACGAGTTGGCGGATCTGATGAAGCAGTGGAGTCGCTGTCGCGGTGGACCCGGCGAGTCGGCGATCTTGGCCTTCGGGGCGGGGAGTGCACGGTGGTTGCACCCCCACCGGTTTTGTCGCCATCGGCTCGCAGCTAGCTGGCTTGCCGCGGCTGCGATGTGGTTGGCTGCCGTGGAGTGTCGCCGTTGGCGAAGCCGATGAGGCTCTGAATGGTGGCCCTCCGGTCGTCGATCTTGTCTGGCGTTGGAGGGAAGTCTAGGAGCTGTTGAGCTCGCGCCAAAGCTTCTGCTGGAGTGGCGGGTAGCGGTGGCGAACGGTGCGAGGAGCAGGATATGCTCGGACTTCCAACGATGTTAGAAGGAGCAGTATTCCGTCCAGGCGACCGTGCCTCGCTTGCGCCAGCACGTTGGCGTACATGCTGGCCTTGAGCATCCCGAGATCCGCCAGCTCGATTTGGGTCCAGCGAGCATATGATACCGTGAGTACCACGACGCTGCCGGTCCCGCGCTTCCTGAGATGGGCGCGGAGCATCCACGGACGCCCGGTCGTCGTGGGAGCCTGCTACATCGCCGACGGGCAACGCAGCCTTGTCCTTGGACCTGGCGGCACCGTAGGCTACCTCGTCGACGCCCGTTCTTCCGCCGGCGTCTTCCCCACCAGCCGCTTGCTCCGGCGGTGGTGGGTTCGACGCGGACGGAGCAGCCGCCTCCGAAGCCTTCTTTTTCGGCGGCATGTCGATGAAGTCGATGAAGATCTAGCTCGTGTGAACGCCGGATCAGGTTCACACAACCTCGACGCCCCCTACCTGGCGCGCCCAAGATGCCGGGGAAATCTGGCTCCGCGAGCACCTATGGGGACGGAGCCCCTTCTCGGTTCGGCGGGGGGCGGAGGTCGCGCAAAGAGCGGATCGAGGCGAGGCACACGAGGGGTTTTACCCAGCTTTGGAGCTCTCCGGAGAGATAATACTCCGACTGCTGCCTTATGGATTGTATTGAGTTCTTGCTCGGGAGCGCTGAGTGCTACAGTACACGCCAGCAGCTAACGAGACCGAGCGTGAGTGTTCTACTGTTCGTCCTCCTCTTTTTCCTACGTTGTGCATGGGCCTCCTTTTATATGCTCAAGAGGTCTCCAACAGGTGGCAACGTAGGCAAGGTTAAAAATGGAAAAGGTGCTGCGGTAGGTACAGCTACCTACACAGTGTATCATACCTAACCCTGACGGCAGGGGACAAGGGCATTAAATGCCTATCCACGTCGCCCAGACAGTGCAGAAAAGGGACCGTCTGGGGCGCCACCGCTTGCCACGATGGCGATCTTGTCAGCGCCGCATGCCACAGTGTACCCCTGGCAGCACAGCCTCCCGCCACGTACGCCTGGAAGGGTCCCAGAGCGACACGTGGGTGGGTGTGCTGGAGCGCAGGTACAGAGTGGTGGCTTGCCGCGGCAAAACGCCTTGCCGCGGCCGTTGTCTTGTCGCGTCCGGGAGCTTGTCGCTCGCCGGGTCCTGCCGGGACACGTGGCGCGTCGCGACAAGTTCCTTGAGATGCCTTGGTTGGCCTTCCCGGCAAGCTCCTCTTGCCGGGGTCTTATGCCTTGAGTGGCCTTCCCGGCAAGCTCCTCTTGCCGGGGACTTGTCTCCTTGGCTTAAATACTTTGTTCTTGAGTGGCTCCAAAGGAACCACGGAGGACCTTGGCGATCACCTGGCAAGCTTTGCCGCGGGACGCTGCGACTGCCCGTGCACAAGTTCGGGATACTAGGGTACCCCTACTCTAGTACACCGACAACAGTATATTTTTACACGCACATTTTTCCTCCGTGGTGAGACGTGGCACACCCTACCGCGCGGTTTCGGGGTCCTCCCGGGTGGTGCACGCATATATTCTTCCTGACGTGGGACGCCCTACCGCGCGTTTTCTGGGTCCTCCTCGGTCGTAGTGCCGAAGCAAGTAAATGAGTCATCAAATCATGAAAGACCACCTTTCCCGCCGAGTACATCAGTGAAGCATGGTGGCTAGCTAGTTAGGCTAGTTCGACCGATTAGCTAGGCCACCGCCACATTTGTTTTTTCACCCCTTTTTTTATCTACTTGCCGGAAGGTAAATTTAAATATCCACCGCAGCATTGCTCTGGTGTTTGGGTGCGGCAGGATTTTTAATTTTTTGATTGACGGGAGCAGGCGCGGCAGCAATTAGTCACGATGATTGCGCCTGTAAAAACCCACTGCTCCCTGATGTGAGAAGTCGTCGACTGGTGTTTTACCGTGGTGAAAACCAAAAGATTCCCCGCTCCCTCCGCCTTCCCGTAGATTGCATTGCCTTTCAGCCGTTTCGCCCCCTTTGCTTCCTCTCCCCATTGCTTCTACCTGGTGCCATGGCGGCGCAGCAGATCACGGAGTCCGAGGTGAGGCGCCTGATATAGGAGCTCCATGCCAAGGATGCGGAGCTCAGGGCCAAGGACGTGGAGCTCCGTGAGCTCAAGGAGGAGAGGTGTTCCATGCTCCTCCGTTTTGTGCGGGAGTTCACGGAGCTTCAAAAGTGGCAGGCGTCCACCACAAAGATGCTCGAGGCGTCGGCGGCGTTGCTGCAGAAAGCGGGAGATACGATAGGCCGTCAGGGGAGCCGGCTGGAGCGCGAGCGGGCCGATTGTGACAAGGTCCATGATCGCCTCAGCCACTTGGTGAACCAAGTTGCCACGCACGTGTTGCGGCTGCGCGATGCCGACCGTCGTGCCAGCGTGACAATGCCGGCCCTCGGGCTAAACCCGTTCGACCACCCGGTCGACTTCAACGAGCTGTGGCTTCCTGACCTGGTCTCCTTCTTCACCTATATCTCCGAGGAGCTAAGCCATCTCCGCACGATGGTGGGGGCTGAGATGGACAAGGAGGGGTTGCGGGCTGCCCTCGCTATTTCCGGGCGAATCCTTTCAGGGCTCCGTCACCGGAATCCATTCGTGCCATTGGATGCCGTCTTTGATGAGCTGGCTCCCGCCAACCGGGAGCGGGCTCTGCGGGCGGTTGCACCATGCATCACCAACATCGTGCGCCTCGAGAAGCAGGGGACTTTGGTGGTGTTTAGGCGCCCTCTGCATGGGCATGTCCATGTCTCAGCGCAACATGACCGTTGGATCAAACTCAGACGGTGCAGATCAGTCACTGTAGCACAAAGCGTGTGGGTGTGTTTGGTTGCATTCTCATCTCAATGTATTTGTTTCCTCTTCATGTATTTTTGTCAACCTACTAGTGTGGACTCATGCACCCTTCATGCACTCTGCCAAACACCCAAAAGTGGGTCGAGAAGGGAACTTTTGCTCCCATCCCGTGCACCCTTCATGCACCCTGCCTAACACTATTCGTGCTTCATATGGTTTATGTTTCGTGGAGTAGTGTAGCACCGTACTCTCCGTGCGTTGTGGACCTAGTTCTGTTAACATTGATCTCACCGTTCATTCTCGACCGGACAGTCAAAAAGCGGTACTATGTTACATATAGGAGTAGTTGACATGCGCACAACATCATTTGTTATCGTCATATCTTACTACACTAGCAACAAGATTGTGCAGTACTGACGTATGAACCACTACACATGCCTAGTAGTAGGAGCACTGTGTATGTTCAAGTGGCTGCCGTGTTTCGCACTCCTCCATCGTAAGAGTGGAAACGCTTGTTGTCATCATTTTTTTTCTTCTGAAAAACAGTGGACACGCTCTACCATGCGGATCCTCCTCCAGCCATGCACTAAATTACTCACTTTCGCCGATGTGTGGGACAGCCAGCATCGGGGTCCACCAGCCATGCACTAAATTACTCCGTAGTAGAGTGACGGTAGACTACCCCGATTGAAGCGCCGCAGTAATGCCCAATGAGCCGTCAAATCACAAACCCCCTCCTTTCCAGCAGTAAATTGGACGGACGAAGCAACCATCATTTCACTCTTCTCTCTCAGCTTCCTCTCTACCCAACCCCCGCTTCTGCCTCATCTTGTTCCTCATTTCTTCAAGAAAACCCCGACCTGCTTCTGCCATTGTTCTTCTCTCCCAAAGAAGGAAAGGTGAGCGCATCAATGGTGTTGATTCTGGCCAAGGCCCAGTCTTGCAACCCCGAGACTGATCTTATAACTCCCTCTCTTTTCTTCTTTTATTTCTATTTGACAGTTTCTTGATGGACGTTGGAGCACCGGCCGAAGTGATGTCTATGGCTCCGGCCAAAACCGTCGAGGCTTATGGTACGAAGTAGCGCAAGCACCACGCCGAGACTACCGCAGACAAGCTCAAAGCCATCGCCCTGTCCAAGCCCCCCTCTCCGAGATCCCTCATTAAGCAAGTCCAGGTAATATCTCTTCTTGACGATCTTTTTCTCGATCTTGATCGTGTTTTTCATCTAACACGCAGTACTAGTACTAGTAGTACAACTTTTTGGGTGATCTTGCATGTGATTTTTGTGTGCCAAATGACGGTTATAAATTCCTCTTTTGACCAAAACGTGTGAGAGGTTGACACTGATTTCTTATAGATTACTTTCAACTACTCCCTCTGTCCCAAATTTCTTGTCTTAGATTTGTCTAGATACAGATGTATCTAATACTAATATGTGACTTGATACATCCTTATCTAGACAAATGTAAGACAAGAATTTTGGGATGGAGGGAGTACTTTATGAACATCAATGCTACCTTTTAAGAGTATATATTTGCCTCAGTAACTTGTGTTATGGATATTGCATGTAATCCCTCTACTCTCATGCCTTTGAAGACATGTTCTAGTGTCTTTGTTCACTCATTTCTGTGCGTATATGTAGTCATATATGGAGTATAATATCGAAAATCATCTTATATTTCTGAACGGAGGTAGTAATAAAATATGGTTTCTGTTTGAATTAGAACCAGGTCCGAGGTGGAGATGAAGTTCTCAAAGTCATGCCATGTGAACTGGAAGACCTGATGATGAGTTCCACTGCTGAACAATCCAGCTGTTGTGTCCTTGTCGCCACGTGTCCTGAACTAGTGTTTTCATGTAGCATTGTTGTCAGGCGTGTTCTCGAGGCTGTACTTGACCACAACAATTTCCTGGCCATGCCTTCGATTACGAAGGGTGTGGTTCTTGTAAAGCTTCCCAACAAATCCGATGCGGCCTGTCTTCATCATCATGTTTATGAGTGGAAAGACCACACTGTTAGGTTCTCCAGGATTGACAAGATGGTGATGGTGCATGTAGACATCTCCCACGAAGTCCATGGCCTAGTCAGTTATGCGGGGTTCATCCCGTAGGTTGGTGGCAAGAAATAGTCTGCAGAGTTTAGTTAGTGCAACTTTGCTTGTCTGTAGTAAGTACTATTGCTCAGTACTTGATTTGTGTTTCTGAACCCTGTATTGTTTATTAGTACTGCCGCTTTTGGTGTGTGGTCAGTCCTGAGAACGGTCTATGTTAATGTCTGTCCACTCAATTTAGTCTGTATATTTTGAAGTATCCATATCATATTTTTTGTGAGGACGGTCTATCAATTATGGTTACACTCCAATATCCGTATGCATTGCAGGGTTTATCGCACCCACCAGGATTTCCAGTCCCATGGATGTTCGGTCCATACGATTTGTCACGACCTTTGGACTGTCCTGCTTGTGGGAGTAGGCGGGGCCCCTACATGCCACGCGTAGTTGGACGATCAATCTTCTGTTTAGTACTTCAACATAGTGATTTCCTGGTAAGGATTCACTCATGTCACATCAAGAAATCTTATTGATTTACTGTCTAAATATTATTGATTTAATGTCATGTTTTCTTTCTTTTGCTGCAATTTTACGATGCAGGTTTTGCCATGTGACATTATCACATAATAAACCGTTTGGTTTGCTCTACAATGGCTATGTTTGCAGGTTTCACTTCTTATGTCGTGTCAGTAACGAAGGCACCGTCCATCACTTATATTACTGGAAAAAATTGGATCAGTTTGTTGTCTGAGTACAAGCTGAATCCCTATGATGAACTGCAGTTTGGTTTAACAAAAACGCCAGAATTATTCCTTCTCACGTTTAAAAGAAATGAAGAAAAAGACTGGATCACGGTCACGGATCCTAGTCAAGTTAGAAAGCAGATCATAGCAGACCAGACACGATCGACGCTGTCTCACACAGATCGAGCACCGGCAGTTGCTCTAGCACTGACAGCGGCAGCAGCTCAGTCTGATCCAGCTGAGGATTGGGCACTGACCGTGTCAGCGGATTAGTCTGATCTACCGGAGGATCGGGCATCGACACCTGCTCCGACACCAGCACCAGCTCTACAAGGAGCACCATCTCCGGCAGCAGCAGCGGCTTCGCCACCTACACCAACACTTGCACTTGCATCTACTCCGGCCCGTGCAGTTGCACCGGCAACAGACTGGGCTATAGTTCGCACTTCGTATACCAAAGTCCTTACAAAAACCGACATGTCCACCTTCTTGGTAAGAATTGGCCACCCAAGTGCTTCGTTCTTTTTTCTTTCCATGTTGTTTCACATGATTCACTGTGTTGATCTAACTGTTTGGGTATGTCTTCTTGTTTGCAAACAGAGAATTCCTAGAGCAAGCAGGGAGTTGTTCAACAATACGGGCGACCGCGGCCAAGTTTCTCTTACCATGTGTAGCCTTGGTGTGAATGAACCTGCTCTATATACCGTAAGTACAAAGGATGGTCGCATGATGATTGATGCTAAAGGATGGTCAAGGTTCAAATCTAAATCATATCTTGCAGTGGGGGATGATGTCAAAATCGAACTTTCTCGGCAAGGAGAGGTGGTCCAAATCAACTTTGAAATTAGCAGCACGCAACTGCCGAACTGATCTATCCTCCAAGAGATTTTGATGTAATAATCTGGCATGGTGAAATAAGTGTCCTGTGTGTATAGGTAGTATGACAGTATTATTTATCACATGGTATATCGTTGATAGAATTGCAACTCTGATTGCTGGTTAGGAACTGTCGTTCGATTTCATTCCAACAGCTGTCGTGCTTTATTCAATTTTGTGTATTCGCCTTGCGACAACATCTAAAACCAGTGCCGTACCGATCGCTTGCAATATGAAAAGTGTTGCACATGCGCCCCCAAACATGCGGGGTCGGCCTGCGGCCCAAAGTCCAGAACCGTGAGCCTATCTGAGTATTATATTCTTAGTTGAACCCCCATAAAAAAAGTTGAACCCCCATAATGCCCATGCGTTGCAGAGGGAGTATATTTCTCGGCAAGTTGAGCCTGTGATATAAAAGATTTGTATATTTCTTTACAGAGGGAGTATCTCTCTGTTAAAAAATATATTTATGTGTAACTAGTTACTCCTGTCTTTCTACTTCCTTTCGCTGATATGTGGGGCAACCGGCAACGGGGTCCACGTGCCATATGCACAAATTAGAGAGCACAACTTCATGGTAGACACACCCCAGTCGTAGCGCCGCAGTATTGCCCAATGAGCCGTCAAATCACAACCCCCCTTTCTAGCTTTAGCAGTAAGCTGGATGCAAGAAGCGACAATATTTCACTGGGCCTGAATCCCCTTCTCCCTCGTCTGCTTGTTCAGAGAAGAACCAGGTACGAATTCTTCATCCATCCCCGATAAACCCAAGTCCCTTGGTCGCAGGTAATCCTAGGACGGAAGCCGCCGCCGTTGATGCATTTTTCTTCCTACTGAATCTAGTGTGTTTCATTTGCAGTGCCCAAAGTGCGAGTACCCTACAGGTTTCTGCGCCCTCGGCGGGACGCCACACTTGTTCCTTCTCATCCTAACACAACATTTTCAAATGTGCACAGTATGTTCCTAGAATCCTCTTTTCTATCCGGGAGGGCGGGGGTTTTTTGAACATGCTGTGTTCTCATATTATTTTTCCCGCAGTGTATTATTTGCTCTGCCAGAACACATGTACTCAAGATGCTTGGCCTTGCCATAACTGAATGCACTAGTTTAATGGTCACAGTGAAGACAAGCCATGGATATAAGTTCCGAGTTGGATTCATGAACCAAGAAGATCGCTGCTTTTTTTATGGCCGAACTTGGATAAACTTTCTCAAGTGTTACGCACTGAAAGTTGGCGCACGAATGTTGATGGAAATAGCAGAACCTGGTCTCATCTTCACTGCGATCTTCCACCCCGACGTTGTTCCAATTGTTCATCCATGTTAGTTTTGTATCTGGTTCTTTCTTGTTGCCTCGATTACTTCTTAATCCACCTATTCTGTCTAACTAATCACAATTTAACTTTAGAAGTAGCAACGAATCTCTCACGAAGATGCTACTTCTAACTAATATTTTCTTATAATTGGTGGCACGTGTAGGTTTTTCAGAGTTAAGCAGTCTGCTCGTTTGTTACTCTGTAATAACTCGGCTGTTACTAATGGCACTAAAGTTGACTGGATCGACATCCACAAGTTCCTACACTTTATTGATCGTCTTGAGGTCCTTGTGGGGCGTTTCAATGGTGGAAGGCCACGTGGGATATGTGTGCCACTGCTACACTCGTTGAACAGGTCCAACTGTGTCGAGGAACTTATGGTACGAGCTGTTTTCTTTTATATATGGTGTTCATAAACTATTGCTTATACACAGTTTTACAGTTGTGATCTTCTTGAAATAGGAACAGCCGAGTTCTATTGTTCCTATATAGATGCCTGACCATGGTCGGGTCAGACTTGCGCTTGGTCACAACATGATGTTTATGTCGACCTACTCAATTCCCCTTGGAGGTGAAAAGATACTTATTCATGGGTGGTCTCAAATAATGAAGGCCCATTCATCTTGGAGAATAGGACAGAAGATTATGTTCATGCTTTTCCATGGCTCTAAAGCGAATATCCTGTTTATTGACCACGTTGCGAGATGAAACGCTTTCAGAAGGTTGTGGATGCGCGGGGTGGCGCCTATGCCTTGTCCTGGGGCTTGGTGGCCTCACCCTTGGTTAACTGTAGGCAAAGTAGCACTGTTCGAGGCGTGCTTTGTACGGTTGAACCTATATAAGTACTCATACTGCTTTCAGCTTTGGTTGTTAAGTGCCCCTGCTGGTTTCAGTTAAGGTTGTTAAGTACTCCTGCTGCTTTTACAGTCTGTCGTGTTTCTTCAGTCCTGTCTTCCTCCAGCCGCCAAAACCAAACCAACGCCGGCGGGGCCGCCTGCTTCCACCTCCCATGGCTGGCTGTGCCTCAGCGCACGCATCACCGCCCCACCGTCTCCTAAATCGTTAACGCCGACGTCCTCCGCGCGCTTTGGTGCGCTCGCCGCAGCGCCGCCCTCTCCCGTTGTCAACATGATCAACAAACAACAGGAATCGGCAGAAGTACATGGAGAGGATGACAGTAGGGGCCCACCACGTCAGCATATGGAAAAATAAAATGCTTCCTCCTAGTGTTTTCCTGACATCTGGGACCCACGACATTGTGGACGTATATAGTCAATAGACAAGAGAACAGCACAAGATTGGCTGACACCTAGGATGTAGCTACTCGAGCAGTATTTATTTTTGTTTGGTATTGTTGAGACAGAGCAGGGTCTGAACTCGGCTGTGCCCCGTCTAGCCCAGGCTTATATTTTATGTTCACCATGAGACCAGCCCAGCTATTTTTTCTTTGTGAAAATGAGCCCAGTTTATTTTTTCTGAAGAATACCCAATCCAAGCCTACTTATTTTTCTACACCCTGATGGGCTGCAACTCTTTCAAGACGCCTCCAAATCTTGAAAGTAATATGAAATGGGTTGTAAATATAAAAACAGATGACAAATTGGCAATTACTTTATAATTTCTGAATTTTATCACATTTTCAGAATCCTATTTCACTGGGAATTAACCCAATTTAAATATATCTTCAAAGTACTTTTAATCCGGCTAGACATTTCGGTATTAAAAATAGTTTGGAACCCATAGAAGTATGCGAACTTGGCCCTGGCCAACCAAAAAACGAATGCAATAAATTGCATAAGAAGTTGCCATGAGCTATATATAAATTATTAAAAAAAGAGGGAGTGGTCTGACTTTTGGGCCTGTTTAGTTGACGTGTATGCAAGATTTTTTAGTTATTATATACGTCAACAAACGATTCTAGAAGATGTAACCGTTGGATGTCAATCCAACGGCCATCGTGTTTCTTCAATCTCTGATCTTCTTGCTCCAGCCGCCAAAGCAGCGCCGGCGAGACCGCCTACTCCCGCCTCCCGTGGCCGGTTGTTCTGCCGCGTAGGCCTCAGCGACCCCCTACTACTCCCACCGCTGGCCAGGGCATCCCTGTACTCACCCACACCCACTGTTATTCTGCGGCGACGACAACCTCACACCGCAGCCGAACCAGTGAACGCTCGTACTCCTCTCCGCGTGCGCATCCACTGCCGCGTCTTCCCCGGCTCCGCGTCGTCCCCTTCCTATGCCTCGCCGTCGTCCACCGCTGTGGTGCTCTTGGCGCGGCGTGGTCAATGTGGTCAATGACCGACTTCCATTGGAAGAGTACCGTACATGGAGAGGCTGACAGCTGGGTCCACGGCAACCGCAAGGAAGTGCCTCCTTATTACGTAGAAAATAATTATTCCTCCACCTGACAGAAGGGACCCACCGGACGGGCCACCAGTATTTTGCGAAAAAAATCCTTTCCTCCTGACTGCTGGGACCCATCGGACGGGCCACCGTATTTAGAGAAAAAACGTTCCCCCCACTGTCAGCTCGGACCCACCGGTAGTGCCTCCTTATTACGCACAAAAAAATGAATACTCCCCCGGCTAGCTGGGACCCACCTTGGTGGCAGGCTGACTTGTGGGCCTACTAAGTTGACGGGGACGAAGGGCTTTGTCAACTTAGTCAATATGAACGATACTAGCTCCAGTGACCGTATGATGTCCATCCAACGGCCGTAGTGCTTCTTCAACCTTTGGTCTTCTTGCTCCAGCCGCCCAAAGCAGCGCCGGTCGTGCCGCATACTCCAGCCTCCCGTGGTCGGTTGTGCTGCCGCGGAGGCCTCACCACCCCCTACTATTCCCACCGCTGGCGAGGCCCTGCGGCGACGGCAGCCTCACACCGCAGCCGAACCAGTGAACCCTCGTACTCCTCTCCACGCGGGCTTCCACTGCCGCGTCTTCCCCGGCTCCGCGTCGTCCCCTTCCTAGGCCTCACCATCGTCCACCGCCATGGTGCTCTCGGCGCGGCGTGGTCAATGTGGTCAACGACCGACTTCCATCGGAATAGTACTATGCGTGGAGACGCTGACAGCTGGGTCCACGGCCGCAGCAAGGAAGTTCCTCCTTATTATGCGCAAAATAATTATTCCACCTGTTGGAAATATGCCCTAGAGGCAATAATAAAAGCATTATTATTATATTTCCTTATTCATGATAATTGTCTTTATTCGTGCTATAATTGTGTTAACCGGAAATCGTAATACATGTGTGAATAACAGACAACAATATGTCCCTAGTGAGCCTCTAGTTGACTAGCTCGTTGATTGACGGATAGTCATGGTTTCCTGACTATGGACATTGGATGTCATCGATAACGGGATCACATCATTAGGAGAATGATGTGATGGACAAGACCCAATCCTAAACATAGCATAAGATCGCATAGTTCGTTTGCTAGAGTTTTCCAATGTCAAGTATCCTTTCCTTAGACCATGAGATCGTGTAACTCCCGGATACCGTAGGAGTGCTTTGGGTGTGCCAAACGTCACAACGTAACTGGGTGACTATAAAGGTACACTACGGGTATCTCTGAAAGTGTCTGTTAGGTTGACATGGATCGAGACTGGGATTTGTCACTCCGCTTGACGGAGAGGTATCACCGGGCCCTCTCGGTAATGCATCATCATAATGAGCTCAGTGTGATCAAAGTGTTTGATCATGGGATCATGCATTACGGAACGAGAAAAGTGACTTGCCGGTAACGAGATTGAACGAGGTACTGGGATACCGACGATCGAATCTCGGGCAAGTAAAATACCAATTGACAAAGGGAATCGTATACGGGATTAATTGAATCCTTGACATCGTGGTTCATCCGATGAGATCATCGTGGAGCATGTGGGAGCCAACATGGGTATCCAGATCCCGCTATTGGTTATTGCCCGAGAGCCGTCTCGGTCATGTCTACATGTCTCCCGAACCCGTAGGGTCTACACACTTAAGGTTCGGTGACGCTAGGGTTGTAGGGATATGTATGTGCAGTAACCCGAATGTTGTTCGGAGTCCCGGATGAGATCCCGGACGTCACGAGGAGTTCCGGAATGGTCCGGAGGTAAAGAATTATATATAGGAAGTGCTGTTTCGGCCATCGGGACAAGTTTCGGGGTTATCGGTATTGTACCGGGACCATCGAAGGGGTCCCGGGGGTCCACCAGGTGGGGCCACCTGCCCTGGTGGGCCACATGGGCCTTAGGGGGTGCGCCTTGGCCTGCTTGGGCCAAGGGGAAGCAGCCCCAAAGGGCCCATGCGCCTAGGGTTCCATCTAGGAGGAGTCCTAGTGGTGGAAGGCACCTCCTAGATGGCTTGGGGGGGAGGGAAACCTCCCTGGCCGCCGCCCCCTTGGGAGATTGGATCTCCCAGGGCCGGCGCCCCCCCCAAGAGGCCTATATAAAAGGGGGCAGGGGAGGGGGGCTGCGCACCCTATTGCCCTGGCGCCTCCCTCTCCCCCTCCAACTCCTCCTCCTCCTCCGTAAGTGCACGGCGAAGCCCTGCCGGAGTACTGCAGTTCCACCATCACCATGCCGTCGTGCTGCTGCTGGAGCCTTCTTCCCCAACCTCTCCTTTGCCTTGCTGGATCAAGAAGGAGGAGACGTCACGCTTTCCGTACGTGTGTTGAACGCGGAGGTGTCGTCCGTTCGGCACTAGATCATCGGTGAATTGGATCACGGCAAGTACGACTACCTCATCCACGTTCACTCGAACGCTTCCGTTGCGATCTACAAAGTGGTATGTAGATGCTATCTAATCTGAATACTCGTTGCTAGATGAACTCATAGATGGATCTTGGTGAAACCGTAGGAAAAATTTTAATTTTCTGCAACGTTCCCCAACAGTGGCATCATGAGCTAGGTCTATGCGTAGTTCTTCTTGCGCGAGTAGAACACAATTTGTTGTGGGCGTAGATGTTGTCAACTTTTCTTGCCGTTACTAGTCTTATCTTGCTTCAGTGGTATTGTGGGATGAAGCGGCCCGGACCAACCTTACACGTACGCTTACGTGAGACCGGTTCCACCGACTAACATGCACTAGTTGCATAAGGTGGCTGGCGGGTGTCTGTCTCTCCTACTTTAGTTGGAGCGGATTTGATGAAAAGGGTCCTTATGAAGGGTAAATAGAAGTTGACAAATCACGTTGTGGTTTTACGTAGGTAAGGAAACGTTCTTGCTAGAACCCTAACTCAGCCACGTAAAACTTGCAACAACAATTAGAGGACGTCTAACTTGTTTTTGCAGCAAGTGCTTTGTGATATGATATGGCCAAAGTTGTGATGTATGATGAATGATCTATATGTGATGTATGAGATGTTCATGCTATTGTAATAGGAATCACGACTTGCATGTCGATGAGTATGACAACCGGCAGGAGCCATAGGAGTTGTCTTTATTTTTTGTATGACCTGCATGTCATTGAGAATCGCCATGTAAATTACTTTACTTTATTGCTAAATGCGTTAGCCATAGTAGTAGAAGTAATAGTTGGCGAGCAACTTCATGGAGACACGATGATGAAGATCAGGATGATGAAGATCATGGTGTCAAGCCGGTGACAAGATGATCATGGAGCCCCAAGATGAAGATCAAAGGAGCTATGCGATATTGGCCATATCATGTCACGTTTATTATTTGATTGCATGTGATGTTTATCATGTTTTGCATCTTGTTTACTTAGAACGACGGTAGTAAATAAGATGATCCCTCATAATAATTTCAAGAAAGTGTTCACCCTAACTGTGCACCGTTGCTAAGGTTCGTCGTTCCGAAGCACCACGTGATGATCGGGTGTGATAGGTCCTTACATTCGCATACAACGGGTGTAAGCCAGATTTACACACGCAAAACACTTAGGTTGACTTGACGAGCCTATCATGTACAGACATGGCCTCGGAACACAGAAGACCGAAAGGTCGAGCATGAGTCATATAGAAGATACGATCAACATGAAGATGTTCACCGATGTTGACTAGTCCGTCTCACGTGATGATCGGACATGGCCTAGTTGACTCGGATCATGTAATACTTAGATGACTAGAAGAGGGATGTTTATCTAAGTGGGAGTTCATTAAATAATTTGATTAAATGAACTTTATTATCATGAACTTAGTCTAAAGATTTACAATATGTCTTGTAGATCAAATGGCCAACGTAGTCCTCAACTTCAACGCGTTCCTAGAGAAAACCAAGCTGAAAGACGATGGTAGCAACTATACGGACTGGGTCCGGAACCTGAGGATCATCCTCGTAGCTGCCAAGAAAGATTATGTCCTACGAGCACCGCTGGGTGACGCACCTATTCTCCCTGCAGAACAAGAAGTTATGAACGCTTGGCAGTCACGCTGCGATGATTACTCCCTCGTTCAGTGCGGCATGCTTTACAGCTTAGAGCCGGGGCTCCAAAAACGTTTTGAGAGACATGGAGCATATGAGATGTTCGAAGAGCTGAAAATGGTTTTCCAAGCTCATGCCCGGGTCGAGAGATATGAAGTCTCCGATAAATTCTTTAGCTGTAAGATGGAGGAAAATGGCTCTGTCAGTGAGCACATACTCAAAATGTCTGGGTTGCACAACCGCTTGACTCAACTGGAAGTTAATCTCCCGGATGAAGCGGTCATTGACAGAATCCTCCAGTCGCTTCCACCTAGCTACAAGAGCTTTGTGATGAACTACAATATGCAGGGGATGGTAAAAACCATTCCTGAGGTATATGCTATGCTGAAATCAGCAGAGGTAGAAATCAAGAAGGAGCATCAAGTGTTGATGGTGAATAAAACCACTAAGTTCAAGAAGGGCAAGGGTAAAAAGAACTTCAAGAAGGACGGCAAGGAAGTTGCCGCGCCCGGTAAACAAGTTGCCGGGAAGAAGCCAAAGAATGGACCCCAAGCCCGAAACTGAGTGCTTTTATTGCAAGGGAAGTGGTCACTGGAAGCGGAACTGCCCCAAATACTTAGCGGACAAGAAGGCCGGCAAAACCAAAGGTATATGTGATATAGATGTAATTGATGTGTACCTTACCAGTACTCGTAGTAGCTCTTGGGTATTTGATACCGGTGCAGTTGCTCACATTTGTAACTCAAAGCAGGAGCTGCGGAATAAACGGAGACTGGCGAAGGACGAGGTGACGATGCGCGTCGGGAATGGTTCCAAGGTCGATGTGATCGCCGTCGGCACGCTGCCTCTACATTTACCTACGGGATTAGTTTTAAACCTCAATAATTGTTATTTAGTGCCAAGTTTGAGCATGAACATTGTATCTGGATCTCGCTTAATTCGAGATGGCTACTCATTTAAATCCGAGAATAATGGTTGTTCTATTTATATGAGAGATATGTTTTATGGTCATGCTCCGATGGTTAATGGTTTGTTCTTGATGAATCTCGTACGTGATGATACACATATTCATAGTGTGAGTACCAAAAGAGTTAAAGTTGATAACAATAGTCCCACATATTTGTGGCACTGCCACCTTGGTCACATAGGTATCAAACGCATGAAGAAGCTCCACGCGGATGGACTTTTAGAGTCTCTTGATTATGAATCATTTGACACGTGCGAACCATGCCTCATGGGTAAAATGACCAAGACTCCGTTCTCAGGAACAATGGAGCGAGCAACCAACTTATTGGAAATCATACATACCGATGTGTGCGGTCCAATGAGTGTTGAGGCTCGCGGTGGCTATCGTTATGTTCTCACCCTCACTGATGACTTGAGTAGATATGGGTATATCTACTTGATGAAACACAAGTCTGAGACCTTTGAAAAGTTCAAGGAATTTCAGAGTGAGGTTGAAAATCAACGTGATAGAAAGATCAAGTTTCTACGATCAGATCATGGAGGAGAATACTTGAGTCACGAATTTGGCACACACTTAAGAAAATGTGGAATAGTTTCACAACTCACGCCGCCTGGAACACCTCAGCATAATGGTGTGTCCGAACGTTGTAATCGCACTCTATTAGATATGGTGCGATCTATGATGTCTCTTACCGACTTACCGCTATCTTTTTAGGGCTATGCTTTAGAGACTGCCGCATTCACTTTAAATAGGGCTCCGTCGAAATCCGTTGAGACGACACCGTATGAATTATGGTTTGGGAAGAAACCTAAGCTATCGTTTCTAAAAGTTTGGGGATGCGATGCTTATGTCAAGAAACTTCAACCTGAAAAGCTCGAACCCAAATCGGAAAAATGCGTCTTCATAGGATACCCTAAAGAAACTGTTGGGTATACCTTCTACCTCAGATCCGAAGGCAAGATCTTTGTTGCCAAGAATGGATCCTTTCTAGAGAAAGAGTTTCTCTCGAAAGAAGTAAGTGGGAGGAAAGTAGAACTTGATGAAGTGTTACCTCTTGAACCGGAAAATGGCGAAACTCAAGAAAACGTTTCTGAGGTGCCTACACCGACTAGAGAGGAAATTAATGATGATGATCAAGATGCTTCTAATCAAGCTCCTACTGAAATTCGAAGGTCTACAAGGACACGTTCCGCACCAGAGTGGTACGGCAACCCTGTCTTGGAAATCATGTTGTTAGACAACGGTGAACCTTCGAACTATGAGGAAGCAATGGCGGGCCCGGATTCCGACAAATGGCGGGAAGCCATGAAATCCGAGATAGGATCCATGTATGAAAACGAAGTATGGACTTTGACTGACTTGCCCGTTGAACGGCGAGCCATAGAAAATAAATGGATCTTTAAGAAGAAGACAGACGCGGATGGTAATGTGACCATCTATAAAGCTCGGCTTGTCGCTAAGGGTTATCAACAAGTTCAAGGAATTGACTACGATGAGACTTTCTCACCGGTAGCGAAGCTGAAGTCCGTCCGAATCATGTTAGCAATTGCCGCATACTATGATTATGAGATATGGCAAATGGACGTCAAAACGGCATTCCTTAATGGTTTCCTTAAGGAAGAATTGTATATGATGCAGCCGGAAGGTTTTGTCGATCCTAAGAATGCTGACAAGGTATGCAAGCTCCAACGCTCGATTTATGGGCTGGTGCAAGCATCTCGGAGTTGGAACATTCGCTTTGATGAGATGATCAAAGCGTTTGGGTTTACACAGACTTATGGAGAAGCCTGTGTTTACAAGAAAGTGAGTGGGAGCTCTGTAGCATTTCTCATATTATATGTAGACGACATACTTTTGATGGGAAATGATATAGAACTCTTGGACAACATTAAGGCCTATTTGAATAAAAGTTTTTCAATGAAGGACCTTGGAGAAGCTGCTTATATATTAGGCATCAAGATCTATAGAGATAGATCGAGACGCCTCATAGGTCTTTCACAAAGCACATACCTTGATAAAATATTGAAGAAGTTCAATATGGATCAATCTAAGAAAGGGTTCTTACCTGTATTACAAGGTGTGAAATTGAGCTCAGCTCAATGTCCGACCACGGCAGAAGATATAGAAGAGATGAGCATCATCCCCTATGCCTCAGCCATAGGTTCTATTATGTATGCCATGCTGTGTACCAGACCTGATGTAAACCTTGCCGTAAGTTTGGTAGGAAGGTACCAAAGTAATCCCGGCAAGGAACACTGGACAGCGGTCAAGAATATCCTGAAGTACCTGAAAAGGACCAAGGAAATGTTTCTCGTTTATGGAGGTGACGAAGAGCTCGTCGTAAAAGGTTACGTCGATGCTAGCTTCGACACAGATCTGGATGACTCTAAGTCACAAACCGGATACGTGTATATTTTGAATGGTGGGGCAGTGAGCTGGTGCAGTTGCAAGCAAAGCGTCGTGGCGGGATCTACATGTGAAGCGGAGTACATGGCAGCCTCGGAGGCAGCACATGAAGCAATTTGGGTGAAGGAGTTCATCACCGACCTCGGAGTCATACCCAATGCGTCGGGGCCAATCAAGCTCTTCTGTGACAACACTGGAGCTATTGCACTTGCAACTGAGCCCAGGTTTCACAAGAAGACTAGGCACATCAAGCGTCGCTTCAACTCCATTCGTGAAAATGTTCAAGATGGAGACATAGAAATTTGTAAAGTGCACACGGATCTGAATGTCGCAGATCCGTTGACTAAACCTCTCCCTAAGGCAAAACATGATCAGCACCAGAACTCTATGGGTGTTCGATTTATCACAATGTAACTAGATTATTGACTCTAGTGCAAGTGGGAGACTGTTGGAAATATGCCCTAGAGGCAATAATAAAAGCATTATTATTATATTTCCTTATTCATGATAATAGTCTTTATTCGTGCTATAATTGTGTTAACCGGAAATCGTAATACATGTGTGAATAACAGACAACAATATGTCCCTAGTGAGCCTCTAGTTGACTAGCTCGTTGATCGACGGATAGTCATGGTTTCCTGACTATGGACATTGGATGTCATCGATAACGGGATCACATCATTAGGAGAATGATGTGATGGACAAGACCCAATCCTAAACATAGCATAAGATCGCATAGTTCGTTTGCTAGAGTTTTCCAATGTCAAGTATCCTTTCCTTAGACCATGAGATCGTGTAACTCCCGGATACCGTAGGAGTGCTTTGGGTGTGCCAAACGTCACAACGTAACTGGGTGACTATAAAGGTACACTACGGGTATCTCTGAAAGTGTCTGTTGGGTTGACATGGATCGAGACTGGGATTTGTCACTCCGCTTGACGGAGAGGTATCACCGGGCCCTCTCGGTAATGCATCATCATAATGAGCTCAGTGTGATCAAAGTGTTTGATCATGGGATCATGCATTACGGAACGATAAAAGTGACTTGCCGGTAACGAGATTGAACGAGGTACTGGGATACCGACGATCGAATCTCGGCCAAGTAAAATACCGATTGACAAAGGGAATCGTATACGGGATTAATTGAATCCTTGACATCGTGGTTCATCCGATGAGATCATCGTGGAGCATGTGGGAGCGAACATGGGTATCCAGATCCCGCTGTTGGTTATTGCCCGAGAGCCGTCTCGGTCATGTCTACATGTCTCCCGAACCCGTAGGGTCTACACACTTAAGGTTCGGTGATGCTAGGGTTGTAGGGATATGTATGTGCAGTAACCCGAATGTTGTTCGGAGTCCCGGATGAGATCCCGGACGTCACGAGGAGTTCCGGAATGGTCCGGAGGTAAAGAATTATATATAGGAAGTGCTGTTTCGGCCATCGGGACAAGTTTCGGGGTTATCGGTATTGTACCAGGACCACCGAAGGGGTCCCGGGGGTCCACCAGGTGGGGCCACCTACCCTGGTGGGCCACATGGGCCTTAGGGGGTGCGCCTTGGCCTGCTTGGGCCAAGGGGAAGCAGCCACAAAGGGCCCATGCGCCTAGGGTTCCATCTAGGAGGAGTCCTAGTGGTGGAAGGCACCTCCTAGATGGCTTGGGGGGGAGGGAAACCTCCCTGGCCGCCGCCCCCTTGGGAGATTGGATCTCCCAGGGCCGGCGCCCCCCCCCAAGAGGCCTATATAAAAGGGGGCAGGGGAGGGGGGCTGCGCACCCTATTGCCCTGGCGCCTCCCTCTCCCCCTCCAACTCCTCCTCCTCCTCCTCCGTAAGTGCACGGCGAAGCCCTGCCGGAGTACTGCAGTTCCACCATCACCACGCCGTCGTGCTGCTGCTGGAGCCTTCTTCCCCAACCTCTCCTTTTCCTTGCTGGATCAAGAAGGAGGAGACGTCACGCTTTCCGTACGTGTGTTGAACGCGGAGGTGCCGTCCGTTCGGCACTAGATCATCGGTGAATTGGATCACGGCAAGTACGACTACCTCATCCACGTTCACTCGAACGCTTCCGTTGCGATCTAAAAAGTGGTATGTAGATGCTATCTAATCTAAATACTCGTTGCTAGATGAACTCATAGATGGATCTTGGTGAAACCGTAGGAAAAAATTTAATTTTCTGCAACGTTCCCCAACACCACCACCTAACAACCGGGAACCCACCGGACGGGCCACCGTATTTCACGAAAAAAACGTTTGCCCCTGCCTGCTGGGACCCACCAGCTACATCTTCGCAGGCAAGGAAGTGCCTGACAGTCGGGACCCACCTGGTTGAAGCGTACGTAGCGTTGTCATTCTGGTCGCGAACGTGTACGTACATATATACTGGTGGATGTAAAGACGCGCACGTGTCGTAGTAGAGGTGGCAAGGGTGCAAGAAAGAAAATACGGCCACATATGTGTACATACGGGCGCGCATAAGTACGGCGAGGGCTCGTTGACATGGCTGGGTCGGAACGGAGAAACAGCGTCATCGTCGTGTTCACGGGAAGGCAACGAAATGCGTCGTGTTCCTGGGGAGGCAACGGAATGCGTCGTGTTCATGGGGAGGCAACGGAATGCGTCGTGTTCATCGGGAGGCAACGGAACGTGTCGGAACCAACCAGATGGGTCGGAACGGAATGCGTGGTCGTGTTCATCGGGAGGGCTTGGACGGAAGAGGCGATGGAAACGAGGCCTGACGTATTGCACAACGGAGGAAACGGACCTCCTAGGTTTGAAACGGGGTCCTCTTGATCGGGAGGGGTCTGGCGTACCGCAAAACGAAGGAAACGGACTTGTGTTGGAGCGCTACGGTCAAAACGGGGGTCCTGTTCATCGGGAGGGGTGTGGCGTACCGCAAAACGGGACTTCACGGGATACTGTTCATCTCCACCGTCGACCCCCTCCAGCCTCCACGAGCTACTGTTCATCCACCGTCGACCTCCTCCAACCTCCACCTGCGATTGTTCATCCACGGGCTCCTGTTCATCTAGCCTCCACCGCGCGCTACTCCACCAGCTACTGTTCAACCACCCATCCACCGTCTACTGTTCATCCAGCCCTCCACACCACGGGGTCCTGTTCAACCACCCCTCCACGGGCACCCCTCCACCGTCCACTGTTCATCCTGCCCTCCATGGGGTGGTCCTATTCATCCAACCCTCCACGGGGTCCTGTTCATCCAGACCCAACCGGCTCGATCGATCGGGGTCCTGTTCATCCAGAGGAAACACCACGGGGTCCTGTTCATCCACCCCCACAGGGAACTGTTCATCCAACCCCCCCCCCCGCAACGCTCACTATTCATCCAGAGGCAGCAGCGATCGGCTTCAGTTAGCAGCAGTAGCGAAGGAATCGCTCGATCGGGTTCAGTTAACAGCCATCGATCGATCGCTCAGGTTCAGTAACGCGTAGCCTGCAGCGCAATCGCTCGGGTTCAGTTAGAGCCCAATGCCTCGCTCGGGTTCAGTTAGAGTCAACGCCTCGCACACATGCGCGTACGTCTACGAGAGAAACGCGCATCGCTCGGCCCCCGACCTCCCACCGTAACCGGGAACTCCCCGAAATTTTCCTCCCCCTCGCTTCTACCACAGTTTTTTCTGTCATGGACGGCCCAAAGAATGTCATGCAACTGCGTCTCCGGCCGCCCAGGACGAAAAGCCCATTTTCTGTCATGATTTTTTGTCATAGAAGTAGGAGCCCACCACATCTATGATGATACCGGGTTTTGTCACAATTATCGTCATAGAAGTGTCGTATGTATGACAAAAAAAATTCGTTCGGCCCAAAATGTCACGGATGTGTCTTTTTTTTGTAGTGACAAGAATAGACTAGAAGTACAGTAAATCGCACTACTAGTTCAGTAAAGTAGTACTAGTACTGCTACAGTACGAGTACGTACTCCTCCGTCACATAATGTACGATGTTTTTTGACACTAGTTGGCGTGTACAAAATATGGCTAAAACATACCCAAAATTTCTTAATCCACGCCAAAAACTACTACCTAGTGCCAAAAAATTCTTACTAGTGCTATTATTTACAGTATAATGCAATCCCATAATGTTCCATAATGCTAGTACTAGTACTCCATGGTACCGATAACTACTACCTAGTGCCAAAAATTTCTTACTAGTGCTATTTTTTAGAGTAGTAAATAATAGCCTCACCCCTTCGCTAAGGAACGATCTACAGTTGGAAGGAACGAGGCCCTGTAGTTACTACGCTCTTATCTCCTCCTCGCCAGTTCCCCTCCCCCCGAAGAGAAGGCAGTTTGTCGCTACTCCCATGGATTCTCCAGGCGGTTCTCCTCCTCGTCGGGGCTGGGAGACCTTGGACGACGATTCTCTGGGAGAAATCGCGCGCCGCTCCGACATCCTCACTGCCGCAATACTCGGTGCTTCCTGCACCAACTTTTTCCAGAAGCTTCTTAAACAGGCTTGGGAAAAGGCCATGCTTGTTGGTCTTCCATGCGTCCTCGAGGAGAAGGTTCTTCTATGGGACAATTCTTCGAACAGTCCACCGCTCCCTGGCCATGGTTGCACGTTGACTCCACTAGAGTTGACGACGTTGAGAGGTAGTCGGATTTTGTCCGATGAGCAGGTCAGTAATGGAGTTCGATCATGTAGCACTTAGTTATTCCATTTCCATCCCGTAATTTCTCCGCTGCCCACTGTCTTATATATAGGTCTGGGTTGGTGCCAACGAAGATTGGTTTGCATACCTTCGGCCGGATACCACCATGATTTTGCACAACATCCACAGCAGTGCGGCCGTTCCGGTAGACCCCTTCTCCACCATTGGGATCGGCCTTCCGGACTGGCTGGGCAAGAATACGTATGATGATGCCTACATGAGATTGAAGAAGATAGCAATTGCGGACCCGCCGACAAAGCAACGTGGCTACGACGATTACTATCTCATCGCGGTGTTCGACATAAGGATTGCCATCAATGCAGGAGGCAGTAACGGCAGAGGCTGGCGCATGTTGGCGGCAGCAGATTTGTACCCCAACACGTTCGAAGACGCCGTGCGCCATCTAGGCCGCATCTTCGCGGTGACAAGCCAGGGGACTTGTTTCATCAGGTTGACATCCTACGGTATGGGAGATTACAAACGGAATGCACAAACCATCATTTGCATCCCTAACGGTACTCCATTATTTTGCAGGGACCAGTCATCCTCCGATCAAAATAAGATCGCCGATCCTGGATGTGCATTTGCATCCGCGATGGTCTAACCTGGAACCTTGTAGCTGACTTTGGCATTTTGGGATCAACTATCTTAGCAGTCGTTACCCATGGTACCACTGATGTGCAACATGGTCACATAATCTACCACGACCGGACCGTCACCATCTACCCAGGTATTCCATTTTTTAACCCTCTCGCCTTCTCTTTCATTGTTGTACTAGTAGTATAGTTTGTACTCCCTCCTTTCCGGTTACAAGGCTTATCTCAAAATTTTAGTTTTTCCATTTTATAAGGCTCAATTTGGTTGTTTCCCATCACATGTTCAGATTCCAAGGTGCTTTAAATCATTGCATGCAAGTATTAAGAGAAAATTGACCAATGCACGTAATTTATGCATGCATGCATTGCAATTAATGCATTGGTAAACATACTTTTTGAGGAAAACAAGAGCATTAATTGGGTGCTTTTGCAAACTACAAAAAGTATTCCACCATTCACCATCTACCTTGGTTGGTGAGATTTTTGAATTGAGCCTTATAAACTGGAAAGGAGGGAGTAGTACTAGTAGGAGTACTTTTTACCTTGGGGGACGCATCTAGCTAGCTAGGCCCTTGAAGACTTGAACCCACTAGCTGCCACCATTTTTGTTTTTCCATGTCTTACTATCTCATCCATGTAGCCAAGAGTGGCTATATATAATAAGCCGGTTATTTTACTTCCTCTATACTGGAGTAGTACTATTTGCTGCACAGTATTACTGACCGCCACATTTGAGCACAACATTATTATGCATGGACCTTGACTATGTACGTCACCATGTGTCCAGATCTGGGATGCCGCGTGTACTAGATGAACGGCGCCGAGTTCGACCCCCGTGATGCTATGTGGGTGCCGAGGAACACTCTTGGAGAGTACTCGCTTTTCATCGGGGACAGCTACCCCATTGTGAAGCGGATGCCACCTTCCATGCACGACACGGAAGGCCTGCCGTTCATGAAGCATGGTTGTGTCTTCAGTGCACAATGTCGGATGAACGACATGCTGGGACACGCTATCCCTGATTTATGCCGCTTTAGCTTGGATGAGTCTCCATCGTGTGGAATCGGACTAGAAACCTGCGACAATGATTCCCGTTGCCCACCGCTATGGATCGTGCCATCCATGAAGAACACCTAGGACTGGAACCTGGAGGAGGACATGTAGCCCATCTATAACGTGTAAGTGGAGTACGGTAATTGTGAACGGTAGTGCTGTGAATATATGTAGACTGGTCATGCACAAATTTATCACATGAGTTGGAGATGAACTTGTGTGTCATACTGGCATTTGTACTTTAGAATTTATTACTAGTAAATGTGTTATGTGTACGTGCAACTTGTGTGGTTGTTGCACGGGCTCCAACACGCTCTTTGATAAAAAAAGGTGGCACAACTTTGGATATACGTGACATGGCGGCATCATACAGTAGCATTGTTCGCTATAGTTGTACTAGTACACTCCTACTAGGACGACAACTCCTATAAAACCTTGCGCTTGGCTCTTTGCCTCTTCGGTTGGTTCAACAATTTGTACTCGTATGAACCTTGCACTTGGCTCTTCGCCTCTTCGGAAGGTCCAACAATGATGATACTACAGTACAATATGCTTCTGGCAATCTGACACCGATTGAACTGCTGCACGTCCACCGCGAGGGCGAGGGCGAGGGAGAGGGAGAGGGAGAGGGATAGGGAGAGGGCGCTGTAGTCAAAACCCTCTCCTCGTCCTGCGAACCACCGCGCGCGTGGGCGAGGGAGAGGCGTAGTAAGCAAGCATCTCCTCGTTCGGCGAGTTGACGGGACACATCAAAGCAGTACTAGTACTCCCTCCTTTCCGGTTTATAAGGCTCAGTTCAAAAATCTCACCAACCAAGGTAGATGGTGAGTGGTGGAATACTTTTTGTAGTTTGCAAAAGCACCCAATTAATGCTCTTGTTTTCCTCCAAAAAGTATGTTTACCAATGCATTAGTTGCAATGCATGCATGAATTACATGCATTGGTCAATTTTCTCTTAATACTTGCATGCAATGATTTAATGCACCTTGGAATCTGAACATGTGATGGGAAAGAACCAAATTGAGCCTTCTAAAATGGAAAAACTAAAATTTTGAAATAAGCCCTATAAACCGGAAAGGAGGGAGTACTAGTAGTAGTAGTCCATACTGCGTCCTTTCCGATTTAATATGGCTTAATTTGAAACGAGAAAATACACTGGCGGTCAACGTATGTAATAGTACGCTCTTTACGGTCACTATATATAGTTTTGCGGCGATTATGCGATCACTAGCTCATGTAGAGCACCGTATTGCACCCTACTGACCGGCCACATAGTTGACGTGGCACTTTGTTGACTGGTTAAATTTTCACCTAGTTTGTGGGTCCCACCTGTTAGTTGGCAGAGCAAAGAAATCAGTCAAACAAAACTTTATGCAGGCGCGACACGAGTTAAACCCTTGCGCGCGAACCGCCCTGGCTGTGTATGTGAGTGCATGCACGTGTCCTCCCTCGGTCTTCCAACAAAGAGTGTACTACATGATGTACATCTACACTTCCAATGCATTTAGCCTTTAATCTAAATCGATATTGATTGACTAATGCACCAACTTGTGTTGTAGGTATAGGCTACATGTCTATCCTTAATTACAGCATGCAACGGCCTTCATTTAATCTTCTTATCTCAATGGTCGCATGCACACATAAGTCTGCTACTTTTGGACATTAATTATGCCCTGGTCAATGTGTAAATCTCTAAATGTACAGTATTTCATGGACGAAGGGAGTAGGTTGAGCACTTGAGCGTGAGCGTGTGTATTGCGTCGTGTGTTGTGTGCCGCATGGGTGCGTGAGTGTTGCGTGCGTCCATGTGTACGTGTGAGTGTTGCATGTTGCATGCATGCATGCATGCATGCATGGGGCTTACTCCCTCCCATTCACATGTTCATATTTCAAGCTTCCTCTGTTCCCTCCATATGGTGATACCCTCTGTTCTCAAATAGTACGTAGTAAAAGCCTCCCTCTGTTCCCAAATACAGAGTATTTGTCTTTCTACATATTTCAACAAGTGACTAGGTACGGAGCAAAATGAGTGAAGTGAGCGTAGAGGCATAGGGATACTGTAGAAAGGAAGTCCTCGCGATCCATTTATTCCCCATCTCGATCAGAGAGAACTATTCAACTAGCCTTTGAAGTGAAGTGACAATACACACTACAGCAGATGTGACACGTAATTAATAAGCTGAACCAGCGTGTTGGTGTTACTAAATCAGCCTTACCCAGTACTGCCATCATGTTTGCCAGTAGAGCACGCTTCCGCAAATACGCCTACGCACCTCTGTCCTCCATTAACTGACATATGGGCCCTATTGTGGTAGACCCACATGTCATCGGTGTAACTATTTACACTCCGAAGGACGGTATATCCTGGTAGTAGTACTAGTAGAATTGAGATTGAATGCACTTTCTTCCCCATCTTCCACTCTTCTTCCTCCTCTCTTCTTCTTCCTCCTCTCTTCCCCATCATCGGCCGCACACCATTTACCCCCTCTCACTGCTCGCCGCCCACGCCATCTTCCTTGGTAGCTCGCGCGTACCATATCCCCCCGCTCACTGCTCGGCCACACGAGGAGAAGCTTCTTCGCTCGCCCGCCCGAATCCAGTTCCCCGCTGGCTCGCAGGCACCGAAAACCCCAATGGCAGAACCGACTGACACGCAAAGCCGCGATTGGAATTCCCTCCCCGATGTTCTCTTCGAGCAGATCTGTAGTCGTGTGGACCTACTCAGCACCGTCCGTCTGGCCGCATGTTCGGTGTCTTTGTACCGTCTACTCGTCTGCAACCGGCCGGCTCTTTTCAAGACACCCTGCTTGCTGATGCCCGATCCTCGTAGGTAGCCCAGACACCGACTTGACGATCCTACGGAGGTTGCCGTGGTGCCCCTCGACATGCTACCACTACCCGTCCACCTGCCCTTCATGCGCGGCCACTACTGGGCGGGCATGAAGGCCAACTGGATCGTCCTCATCCACCAATCTGGTAGTCCATGGCGTCTCGTGGATATCTACACCCAGCGAGAGATCACCCTTCCATCTTTGGATACCGCCGCCATCGATCCTCGCGGCCCGCCGGACACTCCTGCCCACTACGCACGAGACGCGTCAAGCTTTTGGCTCGACCTCTGTTTGCAGAAAGTTGTAATCTGCGAAGTGCCCACACCATCAGAAGACTACATGGATTACAAGCTCATTGCCTTGTTCAACAAGGGATTAGTCTATCTGGAATCCGGTCGCCATACATGGTTATGGCTCATCATCAATCCTGTTGAGGAAACATTTCTGTCTGATGCTATAGTGCACGATGGCATCGTTTACGCGGTCGACGCACAGATTGGCTACCTATATTAGTGGAATCTATCATCGTGTAATTGTTCTATCTCATCTCATCTTTACCTTATGAATACGATTGCCTGTTAATTTGTTACAAATTTAGAATGCATAGCATGTCTATAACCACATCATTGCTATATGTTCCTCTCATTTCCTAGATTTTTATGACCACACATGTTATTGTTAGAGTTGATATGAGAATAATTGGCATCTAATGATTGTTAGAATACATATTATGAGCATAACATCACGATTGCTATATGTTACTCTTGTTTACAAGATTTTTATAACAACACATGTTATTGCTTAGAGTTGATATGAGAACAGTAGTAGTAAGTGCCATGGTAGAATATGAGTAGGCGTTGTCATAGTTGTTTTCCTCTCATTGTTACATGATGTTTGAACCATGACATATTGCTAGAATATGAAAGCCATTGGCTTATTTTTTTAACTTGGGGTATGATTATGACCACGACATTGCAATTCTCTGTCTATGATATGTGTCACTGTTATAATAATCTTAATTCCACACATACTCTGAACATGATTGTTTATTTTTGCCCTTTTGGTCTCCAATTTGAATTGTTGCAGCAGACGCAAATGCACTGGCCTTCATGATTCCAGGACTTGGAATCATACCAGCCGATGGGTGGTGGTTTATCGCTCATTCAGCTGACGGCGGTCATTTGATGCTCATTCGCACGTACCAAATTGACCAAACCATTACATAAAACCACATGCAGTAGAATGCGTGGGGCGTTTGTGACATTGATGGCTATGGCTGCTTCGTGTTCGAGAAAGATCCCAACTCCGTTGGGCCAGGCGTATTCAACTGGAGGCGGGTTTACATCCTCGGCAACCAGTCCTTGTTCCTCGGGCTCAATTATCCGATCATCCAACCAATCATCGATCATATCACCGGCGATGATTACTGTGCTATGCAACTTCCATTCGCGAGGGGGGGCTTTGTTTACACATCATACCATGGGTTTCATGAATCACCATATCCAGAGATTCGTCGACACAGCTTGTTGCCAGATAATCTTCAGTGTGTGAAAGGCATCAAGCTTCCATGTCATGGATGGCTTTTGCAAACCCGACATGCGGCGATGTGGTTCATGCCAACAGCAAATATGCACAACTTGATTCGTGCTGATATCTAGACTGAGCCATGTATTCTGCTGCTGTAGCACGACCCTCTTTTGTTGGATATTATGTACTGTTGTTAGTTTGAAGCACTCCTCTGGTTTGAAGGATAGATACCTTCCTGGGATCAAGTGCATCCTAACCCACCTGCGTATATATATATATATATATATATATATATATATATATATATATATATATATATATATATATATATATATATATATCAGTTAGGCTTCAAGTGTGTACTTGTTAGTTAAACCTATGTATAAATTGTGACACTAAATATGACTAGTAAGTAGTACAGTAGCAGTACTAGGATACGTCGGTCAAACTATTCATCATGTCCACACATTGAATTGACGTGACAACACACTGCGCGTGAGGTGACACAAGAATCACGGCAGCGTGTTCGGGTATTCTGGACTTCAGATTTGGAGTACCACTTATCTGTCGAAATCTTTCATCATTCACTTAAAACAGTCAATTGATCATACATTGAGTACCATATAACTAGAATTACCGATGCAAGTCGAAGAAGGATTGGCCCGTGCTGCCGGCTGGCGTCAACTTCGATCCCATGGATCGGGAGCTGATCGAGCACCTTGAGGCCAAAGTGAGTGCTGACAGCGCGAGATTTCAGTCTCTCATCGATTTGTTCATACCAACCATCGACAGCGAGCACGGCATATGTTACACCCAACCTGAGAAACTTCCATGTAAGACACCGATCGACCGTCTACTTGCGAAAACATATTCCTTTGTTTATAGCTCTATTTTTCTTTTTTAGACGCAGACCTCGTGAAGCAATTACAATTTGACAGTTAATAAAAAGTGAAACAAGTGACTGCAACATGCCAAAGATGTTATGAAAATGCCAACTAGGTACACTAAAACCTGTATTCCACAATACTGCAGGTATCACACTGAGTGGCCTAAGGAAGCATTTCTTTCAGCGCAATTCCAGGGCGTTCAAAAGGGGCGCGTGGACGCGTCGCAAGATACAGTCGGAGTGCGGCATGCACGCGATGTGGCACAAGACCGGCAATACCTTGCCGGTGATGGTCAACGGCCGGTAGACGGGCAGCAAAAAAGGTTCTGGTGCTGCAGACCAACAAGAACTTCGACCAGCAAAGGACCAACTGAGTGATGCACCAGTAACACCTCGGGGACCTGGAGCAAGAGAAGGAGCGGGAGCTGGTCCTCTGCAAGATTTTCTACCAGACGAACACTAGGGCCAGGAGTAAAAAGATTATAAGTTAGTTTGGTATTGGTAGTTGTACTACCTTGTCGTCCACAAGTTGGTATTGTTGTTAATGATCTTTTGGTATGAACTTGCATTTGCTTCCAACCATCATGTCGAGGGTCGACGTGGATATAAAGCTGAATCATTTGTTTCGAAACGAATTTTCAGGCACCTGATTTTTATTTGATGGGTAGCATAAGCACCGGCCGTTCGAATTCCCAGTTCTCCAATTTTTTTGAAACAAGTGCATGCACTTATTATCACGATAAAAAAACAATATCCATGCTGCATCCCAGTTATCAGTATGTACTTGCAGAATTCTCTCGTTTATTGAGCACGTATATTGTTTTTTCAGGTCGAGCAAGTTTCAACTGGGTTGTAGATTGCCCAGGGTTGTTTTGTTTTTAACAGGCCCAGCCCATGACGACAACGGGGCAAAAAGATCCAGCAGGTATCTACTGGCCTCTGGCCCGCCAGCGTTAGTAATATTTTGTCTTACAACATCCGCATGCAGTTTTTTTACTGAATCAAACACACAACCCAGTTCTATTTTCCTCTTGAAACGCTTGTCCTACATCCGTTTTCTAATCTCTACCTATAGTTTTACTAGTTCATATACACGTATCATTATATTGAAAACACATAAAATTCCCTTTTCATATTTACATCCTTATTTTTGTTGTTTTTTCACACCCAGCGCTGATTTTTTACCACTGGTTTTCCCTTAAACCAACTAAATTGTCACACGTCTTATTTGCTTACAAAAACAAAACGATTTTTTTGGCAAATCAATAAGTTCTTAAAAAATGTTTGTCATTTCGGGATTACAAAAGTTCGAACTCCACCGAAATATGCAAAATAATGTTGGACTTTTTGACCGTGGTCCTGGGCAGAAAATGGCTGTAATAAATTACTGAAGAATTAGCTAATGGGCTGCAAATTATAAAAAATAGCAAATAGGCTTTATGTTGTCTGCCACAGATTTGGAGGCTGACTTGTGGGCCTACTAAGTTCATGCGTACACAAGGTTTCTCAAAAAAGAAACTTAGTCAACAATCGACTCTACGAGCGTCAGGCCATTAGATGTCAATCTAACGGCAATCGTGCTTCTTCAGTCTCTGATCTTCCTACCCCAGTCGCCCAAACCAGCGCCGTCGGAACCGCCTACTCCCGCCTCCCGTGGCCGGCAGTGCTGCCAGGACGGCATCACGGCCCCATCATACTCGCATCCCTGGCCTGTCTATCCCTCTACTCACCCACACCTCCTGTAATTTTCCGGCGACGGCAGCCGAACCAGTCAACCCTCGTACTCTCCACCGCGTGGGCAGCCACTGCCGTGTCTTCCCCGGCTCCGTGTTGTTCCCTTCGTAGGCCTCGAAGTCGTCCACCGCCCTGGTGCTCTAGGCGTGGCGTGGTCAACGATGTCCATCCAACGGCCGTAGTGCTTCTTCAACTTCTGGTCTTCTTGCCCCAGCCGCCCAAAGCAGCGCCGGTCGTGCCGCATGCTCCTGCCTCCTGTGGTCGGCTATGCTGCCATGGAGGCCTCACCGTCCCCATACTACTCCCACCGTTGGCCAGGCCATCCCTCCACTCACCCACTCCCCCTGTTATTCTGTGGCGACGGCAGCCTCACACCGCAGTCGAAACAGTGAACCATCGTACTCCTCTCTGCGTGGGCATCCACTGCCGCGTCTTCCCCGGCTTCGGGTTGTCCCCTTCCTAGGCCTCACCGTCGTCCACCGTCATGGTGCTCTCGGATTCCATCAGAAGAGTACTGTACGTGGAGAGGCTGACAGCTGGGTCTACGGCAGCCGCAAGGAAGTGCCTCCTTATTACGCGCAAAATAATTATTCCTCCACCTGACAGCAGGGACCCACCGGACGGGCCACCAGTATTTTGCAGAAAAAACGTTTCCCCCTGACTACTGGGACCCACTGGACGGGCCACCGTATTTTGCAAAAAAATGTTTGCCCCTGACTGGTGGGACCCACCGGACGAACCACCATATTTCACGAAAAAAAAGTCCCCCCCCTCTGTCAACTTGGACCCAACGGAAGTGCCTCCTTATTACCCACAGAAAAATGAATACTCCCCCTGCTAGCTGGGACCCACCATGGTGGGAGGCTGACTTGTGGGCCTACTAAGTTGACGAGGATGGAGGGCTTTGTCAACTTAGTCAATATGAACGATTCTAGCTCCAGTGACCGTACGATGTCCATCCAACGGCCGTAGTGCTTCTTCAACCTCTGGTCTTCTTGCTCCAGCCGCCCAAACCAGCGTCGGTCGTGTCTCGTGCTCCTGCCTCCCATGGCCGGCTGCGATGCGGCGGAGGCCTCACCGCCCCTACTACTCCCACCACTGGCCAGGCCATCCCTCTACTCACCCACACCCCCTGTTATTCTGCGGCGATGGCAGCCTCACACCGCAGCGAACCAGTGAACCCTCGTACTCCTCTACGGGTGGGCATCCACTGCCGCGTCTTCCCCGGCTCCGCGTCGTCCCCTTCCTAGGCCTCACCGTCGTCCACTGACTTGGTGCTCTCGGTGCGGCGTGGTCAATGTGGTCAACGGTTGACTTCCATCGGAAGAGTACTGTACGTGGAGAGGCTGACAGCTGGGTCCACGGCCACAGCCCAGTTTTTTTTCTGATTTGCCAAGTAAGTCGCTTTGTCAGGCCTGTTGGGCTACATATCTTTCAAGACGAGGAGAGCTTCATTCGGCTGGCCGAGAAAATGGCCCATCAGTAATGAGAAATGGGATGTACATTTTTAAAACACATCAAACCGGCAATTAGTTTAAAATATATTTTTTCATTTCGAGATTTTAAATTACATTAATTTTTATGCATGGAGAATTTGTTGGATTTTATATTGATATACATTTCTTTTTAAAATCAGTTTGAATGTGAGTCGAAATTTCGGGATTTAAAACAGTTCGGACCGCACCGAAATATGCAAAATTTCATTAATTTTTTAACCGTGGCCACAATATGGGCTGTAATGCTAACAAAAAGACTTTGGGCTCCAAAAAAAACCTTAAGAATTAGCAAATGCGCTGTAAATTATTAGAAATAATGGCAGATGGGTTGTATGCTGTTTTCCACAGATTTGAGGCTTTCCTAAAAAAAGGTTGACGCACAAGCAGTGACTATTGGATGTCCATCGAACGGCCATCGTGCTTCTTCAATCTCTGCTCTTCCTGCTCCAGCCGCTCAAACAAGCACCGGCGGGACTGCCTGCTCCCTCCTCCCCGCGGCCGGTTGTGCTGCCGCGCAGGCCTCACCGCCCCACCGTACTCCCATCGCTGGCCTAGCCATCCCTCTACTCACCCACACCTGATGTTATTCTCCGGTGACGGCAGACGAACCAGTAAACCCTCATACAGTCGTACTCCCCTCCGCGTGGGAAACAACTGCCGAGTCTTCCCTGCCTCTGTGTCGTTCCCTTCCTAGGCCTCGCCATCGTCCACCGCCCTGGTGCTCTCGGCGCGGCCTGGTCAACGTGGTCAACGACCGACATGCATCTGAAGTGGACTTTACGTGGAGAGGCCGACAGCTGGGTCCACGACCGCACGCAAGGAAATGCCTCCTTATTACGCGCAAAATAATGATTCCTCCACCTGACATCAGGGACCCACCGAAAGGGCCTCTGTATTTCACGAAAAAAACGTTACCACCGCTGACAGCTCGGACCCACCAGCTATATCTTCGCACGCAATGAAGTGCCTCCTTATTACGCACAAAAAAAATGAATACTCCCCATGTTAGCTGGGACCCACCTTGGTGGGAGGCTGACTTGTGGGCCTACTAAGTTGACGAGGATGGAGGGCTTTGTCAACTTAGTCAATATGAACGATTCTAGCTCCAGTGACCGTACGATGTCCATCCAACGGCCGTAGTGCTTCTTCAACCTCTGGTCTTCTTGCTCCAGCCGCCCAAACCAGCGTCGGTCGTGTCTCGTGCTCCTGCCTCCCATGGCCGGCTGCGATGCGGCGGAGGCCTCACCGCCCCTACTACTCCCACCACTGGCCAGGCCATCCCTCTACTCACCCACACCCCCTGTTATTCTGCGGCGATGGCAGCCTCACACCGCAGCGAACCAGTGAACCCTCGTACTCCTCTATGGGTGGGCATCCACTGCCACGTCTTCCCCGGCTCCGCGTCGTCCCCTTCCTAGGCCTCACCGTCGTCCACTGCCTTGGTGCTCTCGGTGCGGCGTGGTCAATGTGGTCAACGGTTGACTTCCATCGGAAGAGTACTGTACGTGGAGAGGCTGACAGCTGGGTCCACGGCCACAGCCCAGTTTTTTTCTGATTTGCCAAGTAAGTCGCTTTGTCAGGCCTGTTGGGCTACATATCTTTCAAGACGAGGAGAGCTTCATTCGGCTGGCCGAGAAAATGGCCCATCAGTAATGAGAAATGGGATGTACATTTTTAAAACACATCAAACCGGCAATTAGTTTAAAATATATTTTTTCATTTCGAGATTTTAACTTACATTAATTTTTATGCATGGAGAATTTGTTGGATTTTATATTGATATACATTTCTTTTTAAAATCAGTTTGAATGTGAGTCGAAATTTCGGGATTTAAAACAGTTCGGACCGCACCGAAATATGCAAAATTTCATTAATTTTTTAACCGTGGCCACAATATGGGCTGTAATGCTAACAAAAAGACTTTGGGCTCCAAAAAAAACCTTAAGAATTAGCAAATGCGCTGTAAATTATTAGAAATAATGGCAGATGGGTTGTATGTTGTTTTCCACAGATTTGAGGCTTTCCTAAAAAATGGTTGACGCACAAGCAGTGACTATTGGATGTCCATCGAACGGCCGTCGTGCTTCTTCAATCTCTGCTCTTCCTGCTCCAGCCGCTCAAACAAGCACCGGCGGGACTGCCTGCTCCCTCCTCCCCGCGGCCGGTTGTGCTGCCGCGCAGGCCTCACCGCCCCACCGTACTCCCATCGCTGGCCTAGCCATCCCTCTACTCACCCACACCTGATGTTATTCTCCGGTGACGGCAGATGAACCAGTAAACCCTCATACAGTCGTACTTCCCTCCGCGTGGGAAACAACTGCCGAGTCTTCCCTGCCTCTGTGTCGTTCCCTTCCTAGGCCTCGCCATCGTCCACCGCCCTGGTGCTCTCGGCGCGGCCTGGTCAACGTGGTCAATGACCGACATGCATCTGAAGTGGACTTTACGTGGAGAGGCCGACAGCTGGGTCCGCGACCGCACGCAAGGAAATGCCTCCTTATTACGCGCAAAATAATGATTCCTCCACCTGACATCAGGGACCCACCGAAAGGGCCTCTGTATTTCACGAAAAAAATGTTACCACCGCTGACAGCTCGGACCCACCAGCTATATCTTCGCACGCAAGGAAGTGCCTCCTTATTACACACAAAAAAATGAATACTCCCCATGTTAGCTGGGACCCACCTTGGTGGGAGGCTGACTTGTGGGCCTACTAAGTTGACGAGGATGGAGGGCTTTGTACAACTTAGTCAATATGAACGATTCTAGCTCCAGTGACCGTACGATGTCCATCCAACGGCCGTAGTGCTTCTTCAACCTCTGGTCTTCTTGCTCCAGCCGCCCAAACCAGCGTCGGTCGTGTCTCGTGCTCCTGCCTCCCATGGCCGGCTGCGATGCGGCGGAGGCCTCACCGCCCCTACTACTCCCACCACTGGCCAGGCCATCCCTCTACTCACCCACACCCCCTGTTATTCTGCGGCGATGGCAGCCTCACACCGCAGCGAACCAGTGAACCCTCGTACTCCTCTACGGGTGGGCATCCACTGCCGCGTCTTCCCCGGCTCCGCGTCGTCCCCTTCCTAGGCCTCACCGTCGTCCACTGCCTTGGTGCTCTCGGTGCGGCGTGGTCAATGTGGTCAACGGTTGACTTCCATCGGAAGAGTACTGTACGTGGAGAGGCTGACAGCTGGGTCCACGGCCACAGCCCAGTTTTTTTCTGATTTGCCAAGTAAGTCGCTTTGTCAGGCCCTTTGGGCTACATATCTTTCAAGACGAGGAGAGCTTCATTCGGCTGGCCGAGAAAATGGCCCATCAGTAATGAGAAATGGGATGTACATTTTTAAAACACATCAAACCGGCAATTAGTTTAAAATATATTTTTTCATTTCGAGATTTTAAATTACATTAATTTTTATGCATGGAGAATTTGTTGGATTTTATATTGATATACATTTCTTTTTAAAATCAGTTTGAATGTGAGTCGAAATTTCGGGATTTAAAACAGTTCGGACCGCACCGAAATATGCAAAATTTCATTAATTTTTTAACCGTGGCCACAATATGGGCTGTAATGCTAACAAAAAGACTTTGGGCTCCAAAAAAAACCTTAAGAATTAGCAAATGCGCTGTAAATTATTAGAAATAATGGCAGATGGGTTGTATGCTGTTTTCCACAGATTTGAGGCTTTCCTAAAAAATGGTTGACGCACAAGCAGTGACTATTGGATGCCCATCGAACGGCCGTCGTGCTTCTTCAATCTCTGCTCTTCCTGCTCCAGCCGCTCAAACAAGCACCGGCGGGACTGCCTGCTCCCTCCTCCCCGCGGCCGGTTGTGCTGCCGCGCAGGCCTCACCGCCCCACCATACTCCCATCGCTGGCCTAGCCATCCCTCTACTCACCCACACCTGATGTTATTCTCCGGTGACGGCAGATGAACCAGTAAACCCTCATACAGTCGTACTTCCCTCCGCGTGGGAAACAACTGCCGAGTCTTCCCTGCCTCTGTGTCGTTCCCTTCCTAGGCCTCGCCATCGTCCACCGCCCTGGTGCTCTCGGCGCGGCCTGGTCAACGTGGTCAATGACCGACATGCATCTGAAGTGGACTTTACGTGGAGAGGCCGACAGCTGGGTCCACGACCGCACGCAAGGAAATGCCTCCTTATTACGCGCAAAATAATGATTCCTCCACCTGACATCAGGGACCCACCGAAAGGGCCTCTGTATTTCACGAAAAAAACGTTACCACCGCTGACAGCTCGGACCCACCAGCTATATCTTCGCACGCAAGGAAGTGCCTCCTTATTACGCACAAAAAAATGAATACTCCCCATGTTAGCTGGGACCCACCTTGGTGGGAGGCTCACTTGTGGGCCTACTAAGTTGACGAGGATGGAGGGCTTTGTACAACTTAGTCAATATGAACGATTCTAGCTCCAGTGACCGTACGATGTCCATCCAACGGCCGTAGTGCTTCTTCAACCTCTGGTCTTCTTGCTCCAGCCGCCCAAACCAGCGTCGGTCGTGTCTCGTGCTCCTGCCTCCCATGGCCGGCTGCGATGCGGCGGAGGCCTCACCGCCCCTACTACTCCCACCACTGGCCAGGCCATCCCTCTACTCACCCACACCCCCTGTTATTCTGCGGCGATGGCAGCCTCACACCGCAGCGAACCAGTGAACCCTCGTACTCCTCTATGGGTGGGCATCCACTGCCGCGTCTTCCCCGGCTCCGTGTCGTCCCCTTCCTAGGCCTCACCGTCGTCCACTGCCTTGGTGCTCTCGGTGCGGCGTGGTCAATGTGGTCAACGGTTGACTTCCATCGGAAGAGTACTGTACGTGGAGAGGCTGACAGCTGGGTCCACGGCCACAGCCCAGTTTTTTTTCTGATTTGCCAAGTAAGTCGCTTTGTCAGGCCTGTTGGGCTACATATCTTTCAAGACGAGGAGAGCTTCATTCGGCTGGCCGAGAAAATGGCCCATCAGTAATGAGAAATGGGATGTACATTTTTAAAACACATCAAACCGGCAATTAGTTTAAAATATATTTTTTCATTTCGAGATTTTAAATTACATTAATTTTTATGCATGGAGAATTTGTTGGATTTTATATTGATATACATTTCTTTTTAAAATCAGTTTGAATGTGAGTCGAAATTTCGGGATTTAAAACAGTTCGGACCGCACCGAAATATGCAAAATTTCGTTAATTTTTTAATCGTGGCCACAATATGGGCTGTAATGCTAACAAAAAGACTTTGGGCTCCAAAAAAAACCTTAAGAATTAGCAAATGCGCTGTAAATTATTAGAAATAATGGCAGATGGGTTGTATGCTGTTTTCCACAGATTTGAGGCTTTCCTAAAAAAAGGTTGACGCACAAGCAGTGACTATTGGATGTCCATCGAACGGCCGTCGTGCTTCTTCAATCTCTGCTCTTCCTGCTCTAGCCGCTCAAACAAGCACCGGCGGGACTGCCTGCTCCCTCCTCCCCGCGGCCGGTTGTGCTGCCGCGCAGGCCTCACCGCCCCACCGTACTCCCATCGCTGGCCTAGCCATCCCTCTACTCACCCACACCTGATGTTATTCTCCGGTGACGGCAGACGAACCAGTAAACCCTCATACAGTCGTACTCCCCTTCGCGTGGGAAACAACTGCCGAGTCTTCCCTGCCTCTTTGTCGTTCCCTTCCTAGGCCTCGCCATCGTCCACCGCCCTGGTGCTCTCGGCACGGCCTGGTCAACGTGGTCAACGACCGACATGCATCTGAAGTGGACTTTACGTGGAGAGGCCGACAGCTGGGTCCACGACCGCACGCAAGGAAATGCCTCCTTATTACGCGCAAAATAATGATTCCTCCACCTGACATCAGGGACCCACCGAAAGGGCCTCTGTATTTCACGAAAAAAACGTTACCACCGCTGACAGCTCGGACCCACCAGCTATATCTTCGCACGCAAGGAAGTGCCTCCTTATTACGCACAAAAAAATGAATACTCCCCATGTTAGCTGGGACCCACCTTGGTGGCAAGCTGACTTGTGGGCCTAGTAAGTTGACGGGGACGGAGGGCTTTGTCAACTTAGTCAATATGCACGATTCTAGCTCCAGTGACCGTACGATGTCCATCCAACGGCCGTAGTGCTTCTTCAACCTCTGGTCTTCTTGCTCCATCCGCCCAAACCAGCGCCGGTCGTGCCTCGAGCTCCTGCCTCTCGTGACCGGCTGCGATGCGGCGGAGGCCTCACCGCCCCCTACTACTCCCACCGCTTGCCAGGCCATCCCTCTACTCACCCACACCCCCTGTTATTCTGCGGCGACGGCAGCCTCACACCGCAGCGAACCAGTGAACCCTCGTACTCCTCTACGCATGGGCATCCACTGCCGCGTCTTCCCCGGATCCGCGTCGTCCCCTTCCTAGGCCTCACCGTCGTCCACTGCCTTGGTGCTCTCGGTGCGGCGTGGTCAATGTGGTCAACGGTTGACTTCCATCGGAAGAGTACTGTACGTGGAGAGGCTGACAGCTGGGTCCACGGCCACAGCCCAGTTTTTTTCTGATTTGCCAAGTAAGTCGCTTTGTCAGGCCCTTTGGGCTACATATCTTTCAAGACGAGGAGAGCTTCATTCGGCTGGCCGAGAAAATGGCCCATCAGTAATGAGAAATGGGATGTACATTTTTAAAACACATCAAACCGGCAATTAGTTTAAAATATATTTTTTCATTTCGAGATTTTAAATTACATTAATTTTTATGCATGGAGAATTTGTTGGATTTTATATTGATATACATTTCTTTTTAAAATCAGTTTGAATGTGAGTCGAAATTTCGGGATTTAAAACAGTTCGGACCGCACCGAAATATGCAAAATTTCATTAATTTTTTAACCGTGGCCACAATATGGGCTGTAATGCTAACAAAAAGACTTTGGGCTCCAAAAAAAACCTTAAGAATTAGCAAATGCGCTGTAAATTATTAGAAATAATGGCAGATGGGTTGTATGCTGTTTTCCACAGATTTGAGGCTTTCCTAAAAAATGGTTGACGCACAAGCAGTGACTATTGGATGCCCATCGAACGGCCGTCGTGCTTCTTCAATCTCTGCTCTTCCTGCTCCAGCCGCTCAAACAAGCACCGGCGGGACTGCCTGCTCCCTCCTCCCCGCGGCCGGTTGTGCTGCCGCGCAGGCCTCACCGCCCCACCATACTCCCATCGCTGGCCTAGCCATCCCTCTACTCACCCACACCTGATGTTATTCTCCGGTGACGGCAGATGAACCAGTAAACCCTCATACAGTCGTACTTCCCTCCGCGTGGGAAACAACTGCCGAGTCTTCCCTGCCTCTGTGTCGTTCCCTTCCTAGGCCTCGCCATCGTCCACCGCCCTGGTGCTCTCGGCGCGGCCTGGTCAACGTGGTCAATGACCGACATGCATCTGAAGTGGACTTTACGTGGAGAGGCCGACAGCTGGGTCCACGACCGCACGCAAGGAAATGCCTCCTTATTACGCGCAAAATAATGATTCCTCCACCTGACATCAGGGACCCACCGAAAGGGCCTCTGTATTTCACGAAAAAAACGTTACCACCGCTGACAGCTCGGACCCACCAGCTATATCTTCGCACGCAAGGAAGTGCCTCCTTATTACGCACAAAAAAATGAATACTCCCCATGTTAGCTGGGACCCACCTTGGTGGGAGGCTCACTTGTGGGCCTACTAAGTTGACGAGGATGGAGGGCTTTGTACAACTTAGTCAATATGAACGATTCTAGCTCCAGTGACCGTACGATGTCCATCCAACGGCCGTAGTGCTTCTTCAACCTCTGGTCTTCTTGCTCCAGCCGCCCAAACCAGCGTCGGTCGTGTCTCGTGCTCCTGCCTCCCATGGCCGGCTGCGATGCGGCGGAGGCCTCACCGCCCCTACTACTCCCACCACTGGCCAGGCCATCCCTCTACTCACCCACACCCCCTGTTATTCTGCGGCGATGGCAGCCTCACACCGCAGCGAACCAGTGAACCCTCGTACTCCTCTATGGGTGGGCATCCACTGCCGCGTCTTCCCCGGCTCCGTGTCGTCCCCTTCCTAGGCCTCACCGTCGTCCACTGCCTTGGTGCTCTCGGTGCGGCGTGGTCAATGTGGTCAACGGTTGACTTCCATCGGAAGAGTACTGTACGTGGAGAGGCTGACAGCTGGGTCCACGGCCACAGCCCAGTTTTTTTTCTGATTTGCCAAGTAAGTCGCTTTGTCAGGCCTGTTGGGCTACATATCTTTCAAGACGAGGAGAGCTTCATTCGGCTGGCCGAGAAAATGGCCCATCAGTAATGAGAAATGGGATGTACATTTTTAAAACACATCAAACCGGCAATTAGTTTAAAATATATTTTTTCATTTCGAGATTTTAAATTACATTAATTTTTATGCATGGAGAATTTGTTGGATTTTATATTGATATACATTTCTTTTTAAAATCAGTTTGAATGTGAGTCGAAATTTCGGGATTTAAAACAGTTCGGACCGCACCGAAATATGCAAAATTTCGTTAATTTTTTAATCGTGGCCACAATATGGGCTGTAATGCTAACAAAAAGACTTTGGGCTCCAAAAAAAACCTTAAGAATTAGCAAATGCGCTGTAAATTATTAGAAATAATGGCAGATGGGTTGTATGCTGTTTTCCACAGATTTGAGGCTTTCCTAAAAAAAGGTTGACGCACAAGCAGTGACTATTGGATGTCCATCGAACGGCCGTCGTGCTTCTTCAATCTCTGCTCTTCCTGCTCTAGCCGCTCAAACAAGCACCGGCGGGACTGCCTGCTCCCTCCTCCCCGCGGCCGGTTGTGCTGCCGCGCAGGCCTCACCGCCCCACCGTACTCCCATCGCTGGCCTAGCCATCCCTCTACTCACCCACACCTGATGTTATTCTCCGGTGACGGCAGACGAACCAGTAAACCCTCATACAGTCGTACTCCCCTTCGCGTGGGAAACAACTGCCGAGTCTTCCCTGCCTCTTTGTCGTTCCCTTCCTAGGCCTCGCCATCGTCCACCGCCCTGGTGCTCTCGGCACGGCCTGGTCAACGTGGTCAACGACCGACATGCATCTGAAGTGGACTTTACGTGGAGAGGCCGACAGCTGGGTCCACGACCGCACGCAAGGAAATGCCTCCTTATTACGCGCAAAATAATGATTCCTCCACCTGACATCAGGGACCCACCGAAAGGGCCTCTGTATTTCACGAAAAAAACGTTACCACCGCTGACAGCTCGGACCCACCAGCTATATCTTCGCACGCAAGGAAGTGCCTCCTTATTACGCACAAAAAAATGAATACTCCCCATGTTAGCTGGGACCCACCTTGGTGGCAAGCTGACTTGTGGGCCTAGTAAGTTGACGGGGACGGAGGGCTTTGTCAACTTAGTCAATATGCACGATTCTAGCTCCAGTGACCGTACGATGTCCATCCAACGGCCGTAGTGCTTCTTCAACCTCTGGTCTTCTTGCTCCATCCGCCCAAACCAGCGCCGGTCGTGCCTCGAGCTCCTGCCTCTCGTGACCGGCTGCGATGCGGCGGAGGCCTCACCGCCCCCTACTACTCCCACCGCTTGCCAGGCCATCCCTCTACTCACCCACACCCCCTGTTATTCTGCGGCGACGGCAGCCTCACACCGCAGCGAACCAGTGAACCCTCGTACTCCTCTACGCATGGGCATCCACTGCCGCGTCTTCCCCGGATCCGCGTCGTCCCCTTCCTAGGCCTCGCCGTCGTCCACTGCCCTGCTGCTCTCGGCGCGGCGTGGGCAATGTGGTCAAGGAACGGCTTCCATCGGACGTGGACTGTACGTGGAGAGGCTGACAGCTCGGTCCACGGCTGCAGCAAGGAAGTGCCTCCTTATTACGTGCAAAATAATTATTCCTCCACCTGACAGCGGGGACGCACCGGACGGGCCACCGTATTTCACGAAAAAAACGTTTGCCCCTGACTGCTGGGACCCACCAGCTACATCTTCGCACGCAAGGAAGTGCCTGACAGTCGGGACCCATCTGGTTGAAGCATACGTATCGTTGTCATTCTGGTCGCGAACGTGTACGTACATACTGGTCGATGTAGAGGCGCGCACATGTTGTAGTAGAGGCGCGCACGTAGCATGTACACGTACGTACAACGGCCAGGGTGCAAGAAAGAAAATAAGGCCACGTATGTGTACATACGGGCGGGGTCTCGAACGCCTACTCGCACATACGTACGGCCAGGGCTCGTGTACATGGCTGGGTCGGAATAGAGAAACAGCGTCGTCGTCGTGTTCATGGGGAGGCAACGGAATGCGTCATGCTCATGGGGAGGCAACGGAATGCGTCGTGTTCATGGGGAGGCAACGGAATGCGTCGTGTTCATCGGGAGGCAACGGAACGCGTGGGAGCCAACCGGCTGGGTCGGAACGGAATGTGTGGTCGTGTTCATCGGGAGGGTTTGGAAGGAACAGGCGGTGGAAACGAGGCCTGGCGTACCGCACAACAGAGGAAATGGACCTGCTACGTTCGGAACGGGGTCATGTTGATCGGGAGGTGTCTGGCGTACCGCAAAACGGAGGAAACGGACCTCCTACGTTCAAAACGGGTGTCCTGTTGATCGGGAGGGGTGTGGCGTACCGCAAAACGGAGGAAACGGACTTGTGTTGGAGCGCTACGGTCGAAACTGGGGTCCTGTTCATCGGGAGGGGTGTGGCGTACCGCAAAACGGGACTCCATGGGATACTGTTCATCTCCACCGTCGACCCCCTCCAGCCTCCACGAGCTACTGTTCATCCACCGTCGACCTCCTCCAGCCTCCACGGGCTCCTGATCATCCAGCCTCCACCGTGCGCTACTCCACCGGCTACTGTTCAACTACCCCTCCACCGTCTACTGTTCATCCAGCCCTCCACACCACGGGGTCCTGTTCAACCACCCCTCCACAAGCACCCCTCCATCGTCTATTGTTCATCCAGCCCTCCACACCACGGGGTCCTCTTCAACCACCCCTCCATGGGCACCCCTCCACCGTCTACTGTTCATCCAGCCCTCCACACCACGGGGTCCTGTTCAACCACCCCTCCACGGGCACCCCTCCATCGTCTACTGTTCATCCAGCCCTCCACACCACGAGGTCATGTTCAACCACCCCTCCACGGGCACCCCTCCACCGTCTACTATTCATCCAGCCCTCCACACCACGGAGTCCTGTTCAACTACCCCTCCACGGGCACCCCTCCACCGTCTATTGTTCATCCAGCCCTCCACACCACGGGGTCCTGTTCAACCACCCCTCCACGGGCACCCCTCCACCGTCTACTGTTCATCCAGCCCTCCACACCATGGGTTCCTGTTCAACCACCCCTCCACGGGCACCCCTCCACCGTCTACTATTCATCCAGCCCTCCACACCACGGGGTCCTGTTCAACCACCCCTCCACGGGCACCCCTCCACCGTCTACTGTTCATCCAGCCCTCCACACCATGGGGTCCTATTCATCCATCCCTCCACGGGCACCCCTCCACCGTCTACTGTTCATCCAGCCCTCCACCACACCACGGGGTCCTGTTCATCCAGAGGCAATGCCATCGCACACTGTTCATCCACCCCCCCCCCCCCCCGCAATGCTCACTGTTAATCCCATTGATCGGCTTCAGTTAGCAGCAGTAGTGAAGGAATCGCTTGATCAGGTTCAGTTAACAGCCATCAATCGATCGCTCAGGTTCAGTAACGCGTAGCCTGCAGTGCAATCGCTCGAGTTCAATTAGAGCCCAACGCCTCACTCAGGTTCAGTTAGAGCCAATGCCTCGCACACACGCGCGTACGTGTACGAGAAAAACGCGCATCGCTCGGCCCCCGACGTCCCACCATAACCGGGAACTCCCCGAAATTTTCCTCCCCCTCGCTTCTACCATGGTTTTTTCTGTCATGGACGGCCCAAAGAATGTCATGCAGCTGCGTCTCCGGCCCGCCCAGGATGAAAAGCCCATTTTCTGTCATGATTTTTGTCATAGAAGTAGGAGCCCACCACATCTATGATGATACCGGGTTTTGTCACAATTATCGTCATAGAAGGGTCATATGTATGACAGGAAAAAAAATCGTTTGGCCCAAAATGTCACGGATGTGTCTTTTTTTTAGTGTGAGCAGTACCCCAAAACCTCATGGGTTGCTGCAAAGGGACCTCTAGTTGATCCATCCAACTTATCTGGCTTTACATGTGAATCTCCTCATTCTTCTGATGAGTCATTTGACTCCAACTATAAACTGTTCAAAAATTAGAATGGTGAAGTATTTGCTAGATATGTTGGCACTAACTGCAGGAACGGTTCCCCTATGAAGAAAATCTAGGTTCTCAAAAGGTGCCTTGAAAATCTTCAGGTGAATGTCATCATGACACCACCAATGAAGAATAGGAACCCAAATCAAATTCTTCATATGGATCCAAGTCCTCATATGGACCAAATTCCTCACGTGGATCAAATTCCTCAAAAGGATCAAAGTCCTCATATGATCATCATCGTGCTAACACCTTTGTTTTGCAGGAAAGAGCTAAGGGCTATGAATATGAGCATTATTCTTCTAACCATTATGTTCATAAGTCCTCGAAGAATTTCTCTGCTTATTCATATGCTTATCCTAACTCCTCTTATGTGAAACAAAGCGGAATGGCTTCTATGCCACCTTTCTCGTATGGAGCTCGCAGAGTGATGAACTCTTTGCCACCCCTTCAGATGTGGGTGGTGAAGAAAAAGAACTAATCTCTTATGCAGGGTCAGGTCTCTAGACGTGCTTAAATGTTTGAAGAATTTGCTAGAGACCTGAAATCGCCTGAAAGGACGCATGCTAATCATGAAGAAATGAACTTTCATTTCTCACGTCCTCATATTGTTTTATCTGTTCTATTACTTGATGAAATTGATGTCATATTCTTCACCGATGAAGTATATGAGTTCGTAAGTTGCACTAATTCATCTGCAGGATGATCAACCCAAAGCCAATGAGAGTGTCCTCGATAGTGGATGTACAAATCACATGAGTGGTGACAAGAATCTATTGATGGATGCTCCCTTATCTCCATCACATCTGAAGCATATCATCTTCGCTGACAAAGGCAAAAGTCAGGTATTGGGTCTAGGTAAGGTTGCAATCTCAAAGGATCGACACATGGACAAAGTCATGCTTGTCGAGTCCTTAGGATACAACCTCATGTCTGTCTCAATGCTTTGTGATCTTGATATGGTTGTTGTCTTTGGCAAGTATCGTTGTGTTGTGATCATGGAAGCTGACCATTCAAAAGTCTTTGAAGGCTTTAGGAGAGGAGAATTCTATATTGTTGATTTCTCTACAGGACCAAAACCAGTCGTATGCCTACTTGCAAAAGCTTCAGAAGCCTGGCTATGGCATCGACGACTTGGTCATGTGTAACATCCCAAAATTTCAATTTGGAATGTTATACATTAGATCATCATTGCATATCATGTTTTATTGCATTTTCGTTCCGCAATCCTCAAAATCCTAAGCAACTCAAGGACCCTCGGAGAGAGTTGGGGATTTCCCGGTTTTCATATTCGATTCTTTTATCAAATAATGAAACGAGGATTTGATTTTTATTATTTTCTCTCTGAAGAATATTTCACATTAAACTTAATGAGAGGAGATAATATGACTTCTCCAAAATAAATGAAATATTGGAGGAAAAATATTAAAATCATTTATTTGATTTTATTTCGATTTTATTCGGATTTTATTTGCATTAGAAAAATTGCACGTTTTCAAAATTGCATTTTAGGGCCAAGAAAATGTTCATCCTGTTCTAAATATTTTATTTAGACGGTGAAAATTTGTTTTGGCATTTTTAGATTTTTATTTATTTTTCTAGGATTTTATTTCTGTCGGCGGAATTGTTTTAAAAAATATATTTTCCCGCGCCCTGCCCGGCCTAAGGCCCAGCCGAGCCAGGTCGGCCCAGCCGCCGTCGCCGCCTCCTCCGCGCGCGTGCTGCCGCCGCCACTCGGACCGGAGTCTGAGTTGGACTCCGCCTCCGCGGCGCCTTGCCCCCTCCTCCAAGTCGCCCCCCCTCTCTTATAAGCTGCCACCCCGCCGCCCAAACCCCACACCACCACCGCCCCGAGACGCCAGCCGCCGCCGCCTTGCGCAGCCGCCGCCGCCGCCCGCGCTCGCCGCCGCTTGCCGCCGTCGCCGCCAAGCCCCGCCGCCCCGTGAGCCGCCGCCCCGCACCGCACCCCGCCTCGCCGGACCCCTCACCGGAGGTATTCGCCGGATCCGAAACCGCCGGTTTTTTTTAAAAACCGTATGGTTTATTTTGTCGAAACCCTAGTTTTCATTTTTTTTTAATAGATCGGTTTTTCTCCGGTTTATTTATTTCATGAGCGTTCGCTCGTTCGTTCATTTTAATGAACGCGTTCTTCATTTAGATCCAGATAACGAACGTTTGTTCGTTAATATGTTCGTCGCTTTTCTTTTTCTCGGATTTATTCCACGATTTTTCTGATCGTGATTTCTGATCCGATCTTAGTTTCTATTTATCTTTTCGCTCATTTGTCGGAATCAGGGGATTCAAGCACATGGAGTTTCGTCTCGAAACCCTCTTTCCGTTTAACCAACTTGAACAAGTTTTTGCTACTGTAAAATTTGACCTAGTTACAGATTAGTAAACGAAGCTTCTTTCTTTCCCCGTTTGAGTTTCGTTGCTCCGTTTGAGTTGATTCTTTTTCCAAACCGGAGTTCTTAAGTTCAACTTTCTGGTCAACTTCTCTTATTGAGTTTTGCATGTGTATCATTGCTTGTTACTTATGTATGCTATTGTTTTCTTGTGATAGAATTCCCGGAGTGCGAAGCGTGTTACTACGAGTCTCTAGGATTGGCGAATCGTCAGCAAGGAAGTAACACATTGATCATACTCTTTTCATACCCAGTTTTTATGCATTAGTTCCAATCCTCAAACACTGCATGATTAGGATATCATTAACTTGTGGGTTGGGAAGTAGTTGATGAGGTAGAACCTATTGTCCTGTTATATTCAAACCCTTGGGAGTTACTTCTACGCTCGCTTATATTACTATGACATGCTATGCTCGTAGACGTAGTTTGGGTTTGAGTGAAATCCATGATAGATGTGAGATTGTTAATTAATGGTTCAACTTAAGGTGGCAACTTAATCAAACAACTAGGTGGATTGAGGCACCTGGGGAACCCAGTGTTGCCTGTATTTTTTGGAGATCCCGGGGTTCCGTGTGATTTTCCTATGGACCGCCACCCAGGCTCAAAGGGAACTGAGGTGATTCATGCTAGAAACTTCCGTGTGCAGCCACAAGCTATTATGGGCTCTAGCATAGTTGAGTAAGTTACGTGAAGCTCTTGAAGAGGCAGATTAGCAGGTAGTGGGATGTAGGTTTGGTATGGTCTGTCCGGAGTAGAGAGTTAATGTTTCCGAAAGACTATGTCTCGGTCATCCGTTTCTCAAACACCATGTAGTGCGAGAAATCCAACGGAGGCGATCGAGTCTTGTGGGGAAAAGTGCGCAAACCTCTGTAGAGTGTACAATCTAATCATGGTTAGCCGTGTCCCCGGTTATGGACAATTCTTGAGTATATAGTACTTGGGTTATCACATGTATCCCATCACTCTTGATTAATATTGTTGGGTTGTTAATTACTTTAATTGGGGTTAAGTTGGAGAAACCTTCTCAATGTTGTTTCAACCACCATGATAGTTAAATAAAAATATATTCCTTTGTTGTAGGAAAAAATTTGCTTTTTCACAAGACGTAGCCATAGAGCTTTTCCACCAGCCAAATATGCATATAGTGATAGCAATATTCTGTTCTTGCTTTACTGTGTTATATTGCCAGCATATTCCATGTGCTGACCCGTTTCAGGCTGCAACGTATTATGTTGCAGACTTTTCAGACAAGGAGTAAGGTTCGTTAATTAGGTTGTTGCCGTGCAGCTCAGCTATGCCGTTGGAGTTGATGGACTCACTTTATCTTCCAAGCCTTCCGATGTTATCATATTAGATGGCCTTAAGCCATATTAGTGTAATAAGTTCTCTCTCTTGAGACATTCGATGTAATAAGTGTGTGATTGCTACTTTGTTATAAATCTTTCGAGTACTGTTGGGAATATTACTACTGGGCGTGAACCGGCCTATCTGGGCCGGGTTAACTTCGCCAATAGTTAAGTATGTTAAACGCCCAAGAAGGCAGATGAGGGCTGAGGGCCCATAGTCGGTTTAAAGCCTGTAGCCGTAAACCGGCGTTGGTATGTAACTTATATTGTAAGTTAGGAATAGATAGAGACCAAACCGGACACGTTTGTAGGCCGGTGTTGGGACTCTGTAAACCGACGGGCGTCACCTCTGTATATAAGGGGACAACCCGGCGGCGGTTCAAGGGGAACAGAGAACATCTCGAGACTTAGGCGAAGCTTGTTTGCTCCCTAGTCATCGAACCCCTATCAATTCCATCACAACTAGACGTAGGCTTTTACCTTCATCGAAGGGGCCAAACTACTATAAACTCTCTCGCATCCCTGTGTCCGCTTTAACCCCTTCAAGCTAACCCATCGCGATGGCTCCACGACTAAATCCTTTCATGAGGACATCTGTCGTGACAAAACCACGACATTTGGCACCCACCGTGGGGCAATCGCACGATGGTTTCAAGTTCTTGGAGGGCAACTTCGAAGGACTCAAGGGCTACGTTGTGGGCCGGATGACCAAGAGTCATCGCGGCAAGCTCTACATTGACGATGCAGGATGGGGCCCCGAGGCCGGCTCAATCAAGTACGGGTACCGGGTCCCCTTTGGTGGGATACACGTCTTCATCGGCAAGATTGGTGAGCCGGGCCCTGAGCCGGACATCTGCGCCGACCTCTTCGAGACGGCTCAGCGTGCGCGATCTGCCCAGGTTAAACCGGCCATGAAGCGTGCCTTCGTGGGAGTCATCCATGTAGGAAGTTATGAGGATGGATCGGAATCTAGTGGCGAGACCGTTGTTTATTCCGGCAACGAGTCATCGACAGGAGAAACCGAATCTTTGTATCAGCTACAAGACGATCGGATTGGGGGCTGTTCCGATGGCAGCAGTATTCCGGACCCCTCTGATCCGCCCAGCCAGGTCGGAATATTCATGGCCGGCACACAAGCAGCGCTTCACTCTTCGACCGCAGCAGCGATGATCTCCGGGTCAGTAACGGCGACAACTGCCGGGGCAGGTGGCCCTGTGCGCCCGCCAACTCAAGTTTTGTCCGATCTATTTGATGCGTTGGCTACGCTTATGGCAGAGGCTAACCCGGCGGATCAGATCACTCAAGCCAAGGCCGACCTAGCAGCTGAGGAGGCCAGGATGACTGCAGAACGGGTCGCGTTGGATGCGCAAGCCTACAGACTTATGCTGGATCAGAATCCATCGCATGAGGTTCTGAAGTGGAAATACCAGTCTCGTTTGCCCCAGGTTTTCGAAGCTAGAGATCTCTTCAACACCCCGGGGGCAGGAAATAGCAACCCGCCAGTGGTGAACCGGACGGAAGCACCAGGGGCGGGCGCGCCGATTCATCCTCGCTTGATGGATCCACCTCGTCAAAACGTTATCGTACCGCAGGCTGTCCCGACACCTCCAGGTCACTACTCCAGTCGGATGGATAACCTTGTTGCTGCTGCAGCACGGCTGGAGGCCATCCCAATTGAAGGTGACTCGCCGCAGGCGGTAGAAACGCGTCGGGTTAAGGAGCTTCTTCGGACAGCCTTGATCCAACAGGAAGCATACTTATACAGTCGTGACCGAATTCATTCCACCCCTCGTCCAAGCCGGAGTTATAGCAGGAGGATGGATGAACCGGCAGTGTCGAGTAATGCACGAAACCGGGGAGTGCCCCGTGGTAACAACCCGGCGGGTGGTGTTGGTGATGCTCAGGAAGTGGTGGACCGGGCCCGAGCGCGTAGGGAGGCCGAGTTAGCAGCACAGTATGAGGCACGCCAGCTTACACCGGTTCGTCCGACTACCTCGATCGAGCCTGGCGTTTCTTCTAGCTCTTTGGGAGTGCCTTGTCTCGTCCCCTCTTTACGCAACGTGCGCCTGCCCAAGGATTTCAAGGGCCCGCGCAAGGTGCCGAATTACACTGCCGATTAGCCTCCAGAAACATGGGTAGAGAGCTATGAGATGGGCATGGAGATGCTGCATGTAGGTGATGCGGCATGTGCAAAATACTTCACCATGATGCTCGAAGGAACGGCCCGCACTTGGTTAAAAAGTTTACTGGCCAACTCTATCAGTTCATGGGCCCAATTGCGAGCCCCGTTTATCCAGAACTTCAAAGATACGTGTAAACAGCCCATGTCTATAGTGGATTTAGCAGCCTATGTTCAGGAAGAAGGAGAGTCAATGACTCGTTGGGTGCGTCGGGTCTCACAGATTTTGCATTCATCAGACCGTATCAATGCCGACACCGCGGTTATAACATTGGAAGGCAACTGCCGGTTTGGGCCTCTAAAGTTGAAATTGGGATGAATGAAGCGCCATTGCATTGATATAGGGACCCTCATGGCTGTGTTAGTGAAGTATGCTGATTCTGATAGTACCAAGGATCCCAAGTCTGACAATGACAAGGCAGGGAAGGGAAAGAAGAACAGCAACTCCAAAGGACAGCAGCATAACCCGGCAGGTCATGGAAACGGAGGCAAGCGTAAAGCGGATGGCAGCATGGACTTTGTGGCTAATACCAGCATGCAGGACAAGGGCCAGCGACGTAAGGGTAAAACATCGAATCGCAGTGGAGCGCCTAATCCTAACCCGGACCGCATGTCTTATCTGTTAAACCAGCCTTGTCCAAAGCATGGGACGAAGGAGGTGCCAGCCAATCACCTTTGGAAAGATTGTTACATTATGCAGGAGTTCAAGAACTCTAATGCATTCCGGTATGACCACGGATCAGGTGGCGGCTCAGGATCCGGGCCGGGTTACGGCGGAGGAAATTCCGGTTCAAGATTTAATGGTAATCAGGGCGGACATAACAATCAAGGTAATCAGAATAGTCAAGGTGGTTACAATCAGCAGCAGCAACAACAGTCGGGTTATCAGAGTCACCCGAAGCAGTTGAATAGTGGGCAATATCATGTCTTCACTACTAGCTTGGACAAGAGAGACCAGAAGCTTCATAAGAGAGCAGTAAATTCTGTTGAACCGGCCGTGTCCCGTTATCTACGTTGGTCTGAACAGCCAATCATATGGAGCAGAGAGGATCACCCTCCCCGGGTTGATAATCCGGGTCAGCTAGCGTTGCTGGTGGCACCTCAGGTGGGAGGTTATAAGTTCACCAAGGTGCTCATGGATGGAGGAAGCAGCATTAATATCTTATATTATGAGACCTTCCGTCGTATGGGACTAACAGATAAAAACCTTAAACCGTCCAATACGGTGTTCCATGGTGTGGTGCCTGGTGAGTCAGCATATCTTGTTGGCAAGATAGCTTTGGAAGTAGCCTTTGGATATGATCATGATTCTAGGTCGCAGACGCTGACCTTTGAGGTGGTAAAAATCCAGAGTCCATATCACGCGCTGTTTGGGCGGCCGGCTTACGCCAAGTTTATGGCACGGCCTTGTTATGTGTATTTGCAGCTCAAGATGTCGGGTCACAAAGGAACAATAACGGTTCATGGAAGCCGAAAAATTGCTTTGGAGTGTGAAGAAGGTGATGCGGCCTATGCAGAGTCGGTTTGCGCCACGGAGGACCTGAAGTATTACAAGGACAATGTTGATCCGGCGGACATGACACCATTGAAGAAGCCAACTACGGAGCATGATCCGGCCCTGAAGTTCAAATCGGCGGCTGAGACTAAGCTTGTTGACTTCGTACCTTGCGATTCGTCCAAGCAATTCAGTATCAGTGCCAACTTGGATCCGAAATAGGAAAGCGCGCTCATCGAGTTCATCCGTGAGAATCGGGACATTTTTGCATGGAAGCCTTCTGACATGCCAGGTGTACCAAGGCAACTCGCTGAGCACTCTCTTAATGTGGATCCTAAGTATAAACCGGTGAAACAGTTCCTACGCCGGTTCAATGAGGAAAGACGCAAAGCTATTGGAGAAGAGGTGGCCAGGCTCTTAGCAGCTGGCTTTATTATTGAAGTCTTCCATCCTGAGTGGCTGGCTAATCCAGTGCTAGTCCTTAAGAAAAACGGCACCTGGCGCAAGTGTGTGGACTACATAGATCTTAACAAAGCTTGTCCAGCAGATCCTTTTGCCCTCCCACGTATTGATCAGATTATTGATGCTACGGCGGGTTGTGAGCATTTGAGCTTTCTGGATGCATATTCTGGTTATCATCAGATCAAAATGGCAGTTAAGGACCGGGAGAAGACAGCGTTCATAACTCCCTTTGGAGCCTTCTGCTATGTATCTATGCCCTTTGGGCTCAAGAGTGCCCAGGCAACTTATCAACGGTGTATACAAAATTTCCTCCATAAACAGATTGGTCGTAATGTGCATGCTTATGTGGATGATATTGTGGTAAAGTCAAGGGAGAAGGAGACTCTGGTTGATGATTTGAAGGAAACCTTTGACAACCTGAGGACATACCAGATGATGCTCAACCCGGCCAAGTGTGTCTTTGGTGTACCGGCTGGCAAGTTATTAGGTTTTCTGGTGTCCAATAGGGGAATTGAGGCTAATCCGGAGAAATCACAGCAATCACCTCCCTGGCTAAACTGAAGTGCATCAACGATGTTCAACGCCTGGCAGGCCGGATTGCCGCGTTGAGCCGGTTTATCAGCCGCCTTGGTGAGAAGGCGATCCCTTTGTATCAGATGTTAAAGAAAACGGATCAATTCGTCTAGAGTTCTGCTGCTGATAAGGCATTGGAGGATTTAAAGCGGCAGTTAGCCAATCCGCCTGTACTCATCGCTCCAATTGACAAGGAGCCGTTGCTGCTATATGTTGCCGCTAATGCTCATGCAGTCAGTGTGGCTATTGTGGTGGAGCGAAAGGAGGCAGGCTAGGAGCATCCGGTTCAGCGTCTGGTTTACTATATCAGCGAGGTGCTTATTGAGTCCAAGCAAAGCTATCCGCATTGGTAGAAGCTGGTGTATGGAGTTTTTATGGCAAGCTGGAAGCTTAAGCAGTACTTCCAGGGACATCCCATCATAGTGGTCAGCTCTGCTCCCTTGGGAGATATAATCCAGAACCGAGAAGCGACTGGCCGGATTGCCAAGTGGGCTATAGAGCTTGGGCCGCACGGATTGAAATGCGTGCCTCGGACGACGGTCAAGTCTCAAGCACTTGTTGATTTCATCAATGATTGGACAGAACTGCAAGCACCTGAAGAGAAGCCGGATCACACATATTGGACTATCCATTTTGATGGGTCCAGACAATTGGAGGGCTCAGGGGCTGGAGTCGTATTAACTTCCCCACGAGGTGATAAGTTTTGTTACGTTCTCCGCTTAATGTTCCCTTGTACTAACAATACAGCTGAGTATGAAGCCTTGATCCATGGTCTCCGGATGGCTAAGGAGATGAATCTAAGCCGAGTTAAGTGCTTCGGTGACTCGGGCCTGGTGGCTCAACAGGTGTCTGGCACTTGGGATTCCAAGGACCCACTCATGGCAGCGTATCGTCGTGAGGTAGATGTTGTTGCAGGTTACTTCAAAGGCTATCAGTTGGACCATGTGGACCGCCGGAAGAATGAAGCGGCTGACGCTTTAAGCCGACTGGGCTCTCAACGCAAACCGGTCCCGCCTAATGTTTTCTTGGATGTGCTGCATAACCCGTCGGTCAAGCTCCCTGGTGAAGAGGATTTGGCTATTCCTGATCCGGAGGCTCAATTGGTGGCAGCTCTTCATGTTATTCCGGATTGGACGACTCCTTATCTTGCGTACTTGAACCGGGCGGAGTTACTAGATGATGAGATTCTGGCCCGACAGATAATCCGGCGATCCAAGTCCATGACTATTGTCAATGGCAAGTTGCATCGTTGCAGTGTGTCAGGGGTGTTTCAACACTGTGTATCCCCTGAGGAAGGCTATGAAATCTTACGTGAGATCCACGAAGGAGATTGTGGTCATCATGCCGGTTCAAAATCTTTGGTGGCTAAGGCGTTTCGTCACGGCTTCTATTGGTTGACTACTCATGCTGATGCGGAAGATCTGGTCGGACGATGTGACGGTTGCCAAAAGTTCTCAAGACGTGCTCATGTGCCGGCTCAAGAATTGAGGATGATTCCAATCACTTGGCCGTTTGCGACTTGGGGCTGGATATAGTTGGGCCTTTCAAAAGGTCCAAGGACAAGAAGACTCACCTTTTGGTGGCGGTCGACAAGTTTACAAAGTGGGTAGAGGCAGAACCCGTTAGCAAGTGTGATGCAGCCACGGCGGTTCAATTCATCAAAAAGGTGATTTCCCGGTTTGGCTTTCCACACAGCATCATCACTGATAATGGTACCAACTTGTCCAAGGGTGCTATGAAGGAGTTCTGTCAACGTGAGCACATCCGGCTTGACGTTTCATCAGTGGCTCACCCCTAGTCCAATGGTCAAGCGGAGAGGGATAATCAAGAGATCTTGCGAGGCATCAAGCCCCGGCTTATGGTTCCTTTGCAATGAACGTCGGGTTATTGGGTTGAAGAATTGCCATCTGTATTATGGAGCATTAATACCACACCCAACATATCAACAGGATACACGCCGTTCTTCATGGTCTACGGAGCGGAGGCGGTTCTCCCCAGTGATATCCGTCATGATTCACCTCGTTTAGCGGCTTATGTTGAAGCGGACAATGAAGCAGCATGACAAGATGCTTTGGACCTGTTGGACGAAGAGCGTGACATAGCAGCTGCCCGCTCGGTGATTTACCAACAGGATCTTCGTCGTTATCACAGTCGCCGAGTCAGAACCAGAACCTTTCAAGAAGGAGATTTGGTACTTCGGCTCATCCAAGACCAGACTGATATGCACAAGTTATCCCCACCTTGGGAGGGACCTTTCGTGGTCTGCAAGAATCTGCACAACGGGTCATACTATCTGATTGATATTCGAGTGCATAAAGACTCACGTACATCAGAGGAGGAGACCAACAGGCCGTGGAACATAGCTCATCTTCGGCCTTACTATACCTGAGCCATCGGCTCTACTTATGTACATATTATGACAATGTATATATTATGATCAATATAATAAACCGGAGCCTCAGCTAAAGCGGGGTCTCTGTTTTCTTTTACATCATGTGTGGTTACACGGAGTTTTGTCTGCCCTAAAGCGGCCTCCGGTTTACCCCTTGAGTTAGCTTTTTTTTTAAAGCTCCATGTTATGTCATTTGGGGGCTTGGTCGTATCTGAACCAATGCAACACCTTTTGATAGGCGAAAACCATGAGATCACTTGGGGACTTGGTCACATCTGAACCAGTCACGCCTCTTGATCGGCCGAAGGCCACAGAATCACTTGGGGGCTTGGTCGAACCCGAACCATCGCTACACCTCTTGATCGGCACAATGCCACTACATCATTTGGGGGCCTGGCTGACTTGAACCATAGCTACGCCTTTCGGGGGCTTGGTCGTGTCCGACCTTGGTAATGCCACTTGATCAGCTCAATAGCCTCTTTTTGCAAATGGTTTTATCATTGCCTTTGCTTGAAATTTTCTTTGATAAATATTTCCTTTTGTTGCGTTTTTAAACCGACAATTCTTAAACCGGTTCAACTGTCAGTTGACAGAACACGGTCAATTCTTAATCCGGAGACTATTTGCCCGGTTCAATTTTTTGTTAACATCCTATTATGGGGTAACACGGTGTTTATCATAACCTAGCACGGTTTACATGGTAAACCGGCGTTGCATATACAGGAGCGGTTTTCTCCTATGACGGTATAGGCTCATAAACCTCCGCTTTAAGATTGGCCAAGCCAACTTCATGCCCAACAATGGCAGGTATTATGTATCACAAGATTTGATCATGTACTTAAATTTAAGATATTTTATTCCGTATATGCAGAAATCATAATCTGCCTGGCGGTACAACCATGGCGACGCTTTAAGCTTTTTTGATTGCAGAAAAAACTTTGAAAATTATATCACCCAAAGGAAACACAAGTTGCAGTAATTATGCACGAAGGCATATCAAAATCAAGAGTATCGGCTAGCCTATTACAAGGCAACACGGTGCCCAAATAAGATCATTGTTTTTTCCGCATAACATAAAGGGGCAGCAATTTAAACCGGATTCCGGTTCAAGCTTGGTCACCAGCCTGGCCTGATGGTTGCGGGTCATCTCGCGCCGCTTCAACTTCTGCTTCTCTACCCAGCGGCTGGAAATCAACAGTTGTCCAGTCGATTCCCATTAATGCTTGAAAGACAGCTTCATCATGGATCAGCAGCGATGGTTCAATATCAGGAGCATAAGTATGCTTACGGATTAGAGGGATAAGATTCTCCACTTCAGGAATTGGTGCAGCCACACGTTTGTTTTGATCATTATATTGGGCTTGATAGTGAGACAAGTCTACCTCTTCAACCAATTGACAAGCAAGAGGGCGCACCTCCCGGTTTATCGCTCACAGATCCTCTTCGCTAAATTGTGATCCGTCTTCCTTCAAGCTGGGATAGCCATGAGCCGCTTCAACAGGGTCGAAGTCCGGCACCCACGCTTTTGCCTGGATCAAGGCATTTATAGCACCAGTTCGAGCAGCAGATTTTTTCAGCTCTTCAACCCGGGCAGGAAGCATAGGCAACCTTTTAAGGGTGTCTTGGATCAAGGTGGGCGCCGGGTTGTTATGAGATGCAGTAGAGATGATCCGCTGCGCACCAGTATACAATTGCTCGATTAACGTGCAGCCAGCTTTCAATTTCTTCCGCACGTCCGACCCCAAGTGACCAATGCGTGTCCCTGAAATATTACAAAGGGTTAACAAACCGGAAGCTCCATAAGAAGGTCGAGTCACTCCAGAAGTCAAACCGGCTTACCGAAGATAGCAGCGGTCATGGCGTGCACTTGCCGCTTTATGCTGGTCAGTTCATCCACTACCGGTTTGAGTGCAGCCTCGACATTTTCCGCTCGCTTGGTTAAAGTGGATTTTTCAGTGGCCCAATCCGCCCGCTCCTTCCTGAAGCCCTCCTTCAGCTGTTCCATGGCGCTTAAAGCGCTGGTCAATTCCTCTTTGGCTTTGGAGGTTTCAGCTTGTTGGGACTTCAGATTTTCTTGCAGATCGGCGATTTGGCTTTCTCTTTTGCTCGTCTCAGCCTGCATACAGACAGTAATATGATTCAGATGAGGCTACAGAAGTGAAGTACCAACCACATAACAAGTTATGCCCTTGATACTTGGGGGCTAATGCCTATTTGATCTTCATCCTACAATTTTTATGAAGTCCCAAGCTCAATACAAGTATTCAACTTGGCACTTGGGGGATAATGGCTATTTGCTCAATAATTATTGATACTTTTTACCTAAAGTCCCGGTTTAACTACATTAAGTTGAACCGGCCCTTGGGGGCTACATCAGCAAAATTCAGATACATTGAAGTTCACATTGAAAAGTCCCGGTTTAAGTTGATATCTTAAACCGTCACTTGGGGGCTATTGGAGTTGACAGATTGAAGCATACAAGCAGAGAAGTATATGGAAGTTACCTCATATTTTTCCTTCATCATATTAACCAGACCGGCTTCATAGTCACGGCCGGTTCAGATAGCCGAAATGGAGATCCTGGGAGACAGAGCGGCATAGGTTGACAAGTCGACATTCCATTTTCCCTTACCAATTGCAGCAAATTCTTCTTTGGCAGTGTGTTTGGATAAAGCGACAGGATTGCTTGGCTCGGTACGACCAATGCCAGTAATAATAACATCATCATATTTGCCTTCACCGGTTTGCATTGGAGTCGCTGGTTTATCAGCTTGCTTTGACGGGTTGGCTGTTCTGTCAATCCGGACCGGGCTTGTGGGCTGATCAACAGGACCTGAGGTGTCAACATGTGGTTCTTCAGCAACAAAATCATCATCTTGCGGTGGGGGCTCGTTTGGCACATCTTCATGGATAGTCGCTTCACGACCTGGTGTTTTGTCCGGTTTAGGAACAATGTCCTCTTCAGCCGCTTTGTCCAGGCGAGCCTTCTTGCTTGGCCTAGGCTTGGCCCTGGAAGAAATAAAAAGGATCAATACAGCATATATTATAATGTAATACATCAGAAACGTCATGAGAAGCATGACTCACCCAAGCATCGTTTTGAGTGGCGGCAGCTGGGTGGCTGATGACTCGCCAGACGATGAATGGGAAGTGCCCTGATAATCGGAGTCAGACGGATTAAGAGGTTGACGAAAACAGCCCGCTTTAGGACAAGCATTGACAAGAGAGTTAGAGACCTCTGAACGGCGTTTCCAAACCGGATTGTTTGGTAAGCCGGCGGAGGTAACTACCTGGCCGCTGTGCCGAGTTGTGTGGCGAGCTTCATGCTGTTGTGTCTTCATAAGAAAGTTTGGGTCCAAATAAGCAAGAGGATGAGAAAATTTAACTTTCCGGTTTGCCCGACGGATTTTTTGTGAAGGCAAAGGGTCTGAATCGGAGGAGAGAACAATTACCTCTACAGCATCAGCGCGACTGACTTCGATGTCATCCTGGCAATAATCATTATCAATAAGGCGTGTGAAAAATAAGCCAAGTGAATCAAGCTCTACCTCAAGGTCCGGATTACCCACATCATCGTCAGCTGCCGGATCAGAAGACGCAGTGGTTTTCTTCCTATTAGCTGGCCTTTTAACAACTCTGGTTTTGGGCCGGGTTGGTCTCTCTGGTTTCTCTGGCTTCTCCGTTTTCTCATGTGGAAGTTTCTTGCTCCAAAACGGATCATCGCCCTATTTGAAAGATGTTGATATTAAAAAGTTGGTAAATTGAGCAAGGACAGATTCAATAAGAAAGTAAAGTATGAATCTTACGGCTGGCGGTTTGTTGGTGGCACAGAAGGGAAGCAAGCCGGTTCAAGCGCAGAATGCCTCTGGTTCATTCAGCATCTTCTTCACGGCCTATGTAACTTCGTCATCTGTGAGCTGGATGTCAATATGCCGCAGCGGGTCGTTGACGCTGCCAGTGTATTCGCACATTAAACCGGAGCGCTGGCTTAGGGGCAATATGCTCCAATATATCCAACAGCGAGCAATATCAACCTCTGTTAAACGTTAGCCATGAAGGCCCTGAGCTTCGCTAGTTGAGGAGCATAATTGCTTCTCTCCTTGGCAGTTAACCTCTGTGGAAAGGGGTGCGTGTTGCTTAGCCGCTCCGGACGATAACCAGGCAAGGGATTTTCTTCAGAAGGAGAGGTGTCTTTGCAGTAAAACCATGTTCAGTTCCACTCTTTGGGATGACTGTGCAATTTGGCATGGGGAAAGGAGACCTCTTTCCTTTTCTGAATCGCCATACCACCTAATTCTGTGATGGGACCATCGGTAAACTCTGTGCGGCGGTTTAGATGGAAGCAGTCTCTGAACAGATCAGCGGTGGGTTCCTCTTGAAAGAATACCTCACAAAGTACTTGGAAGTGACATATGTTGGTTACGGAATTGGGGCCGGTCTCTTGCGGACGGAGTTGGAAATTGGCTAAGACATCCCGGTAAAATTTTGAACCGGGAGGATTGAAGCCCCGGGCTAGATGATCCGTGAAAAGAACAACCTCTCCCTCTTGAGGCGTGGGAGGACATTCTGTACCGGGGACCCTCCAATGAATAACCTCTTTACTGCTCAAAGCGTCGGTTTTGACTAAATTATTTAACTGAGTCTCGGTCACGCGAGAGGGAACCCATTTGCACTCGTACACTTGTTTAGCCATGATGCAATCTACAAAAGCAGTAATTCCTGTTCAAGAATATGTTGGGCAAATATACACTGATGCATACATTGTTAAACTGGAGGTAGTTACTTGTAAACCGGAGTTTGCAAAACGGCAGTGCCTGGCTAAAGATCTCTGGCGGTTCAACAAGGGGACTAATGGTATATACTGGATCGACGGTATTTTTCTACAAAGTTAAACCGCCTGGTCTAAGCATTGAAGCAGTTGAGATTGCGGATGAGTAAGCATGCAGAAACACATTTCACAAGATTCTATCATAGCATTGGATCTAGAGCGTGTTCGTAAAAGGGAAAATATTCAAGACCTAGAAGGAGCAGTGTGAAATCTGTGAGGTAAAGCTATGGGTCAGATCTACGATCCAAACATATCAAAGTGAAGGCGGATACTAAAAACTACCGTTGTACAGAATAAAGGTTCACAAGATTCATCTAAAAAAGACCTATCCTATATGAGCACGAAGCAGACAAGGAACACTAGAGGAGCATGGAACCCTAGAACAGATCTGTAATGAAAAGGTCAGGAGACTTACGAGAATCGAGGACGACGCGGGAGATCGCCGCGGTGCTCTGGTGCAAGACAGGGTGATGCAGCGGCCCGAGTTGATGCAGGGGTCGACGGCGGCGGCGCTCCGAAGCCGGGTGTCGCGAAGAAGATGAAGAAGAGGAGAGCCAAGGGGAGAAAGGAAATGACCCTTCGGTCCTACTTATAAAGACAAGGACATGTGTCAGACGTGAGAATCAAGGGGCCGCGGGTTTGGAAATGGAACTGTCGCCTAGATTATCGTAGATCTATTAAACAAGGAGATATAATGGATAGCTTCATTATGACATATGACGTCACTCCGGTTTACAACAGTTGGAGAAGATGACATCACGGCGGTTTACCAATTTATAAGAAGATGTTGAAGATGAAGTTTTTGCTAAAGGATTGACATGAACTCATTCAAATCAATCTGGGGCCTAATGTTGGGAATATTACTACTGGGCGTGAACCGGCCTATCTGGGTCGGGTTAACTTCGCCAATAGTTAAGTATGTTAAACGCCCAAGAAGGCAGATGAGGGTTGAGGGCCAATAGTCGGTTTAATGCCTGTAGCCGTAAACCGGCGTTGGTATGTAAATTATATTGTAAGTTAGGAATAGATAGAGACCAAACCGGACACGTTTGTAGGCCGGTGCTGGGACTCTGTAAACCGACGGGCGTCACCCGTGTATATAAGGGGACGACCCGGCGGCGGTTCAAGGGGAACAGAGAACATCTCGAGACTTAGGCGAAGCTTGTTTGCTCCCTATTCATCGAACCCCTATCAATTCCATCACAACTAGACGTAGGCTTTTACCTTCATCGAAGGGGCCGAACTAGTATAAACTCTCTCGCGTCCCTATGTCCGCTTTAACCCCTTCAAGCTAACCCGTCGTGATGGCTCCACGACTAAGTCCTTTCATGAGGACATCTGCCGTGACAAAACCACGAGAAGTACTGTGTGTGTCAGCATTACCGATCCAGGGATGACACTGAAGCACAGAGACTTGACCATCTGAGGTCGGGTCACTAGAAGATGGTATCAGAGCCAGGTTGAGTGTAGGACGCGACCACTAAGATAAACCCTAGGTCACACTTCTCTACTCATTTCTGACTCCTCTCCATTTTCTACTCTTTAGGATGACGGAGATGAAGAACAAGTTTGCACAACCGGATGAAGACACGCCTTACGGACGCCACTTGAAGGAAGTCACTAGATACTTGAACATTGGAATACCAAGCTTCACTGGGATGTACAACGCCACTTTACCTGAAGAGGAGCGCTGGATGATTCAAGTACAAGTCCCAGGAAGGACGTTCTCGCCAACTTCCAAACCCATAGAATTTTCTTTCGATGCACCCACCTGGAGTCTAGGCAAGAGCATGGCAGCCCACATCACCATGGGACGCATTGGAGGAGTTTACAACAGGGAGCTTAAGGATCTACCAAATATGTGGGCTCCGAGACGAGCAATGGGAAGTAATCAGCACCATGAAGGATAGATCCATTGCAGCTTTCATCCAGGAGTTAAACTAGCACATTCGACGTCAGGAAAACCAAGTGTGCGTGGACATGATGGACTTGAAGAAGGCGAAGACTAGGATCATAGAACTGGAGGAAGAACTCAAGTTTACACACGATGGATATGAGGAGGAAATCAAGACACTACTGGAGAAGAATGACGACCTAGTCAAGAAGATCGGAGTATTCATGGGAGGACCAGCATCGGGAGAAGAAGACGATGATCCCACTTGCCCGGACAACTACATCATCATCGACGACACCGACTCCGACCCTAGTGATGATGACTTTGAAGACGAAGCTGGAGCGGACATCATGGAGTCTTCCACCGATCAAAATTTCTAGATGACCACCAACTATTAGTAGTATTCCCCCATGTATTTGGTAGTAGTTGAGCACTTGTGCGATAGTTCTAGATTGTTTGTATGCCCTTGCTTGATTGATTGAGTGAAATGATTGTGTTTGTATCATGTGCATATGGGTAGTGTTTTCTCATTAGACCTCTTTTCTATTCTAATCTCTTCCATCTAAACCCATCAGATGCCTCCAAGATGTGACACCGGTTTTGCTTTCCCACCGGAGCTCACCAGTTGATCCAGTAGCAGAATGCGTTGATGCAATTGCTAGTTCAGAACCAGGGCAACAACAACAACAACCCGCCGCCAGTGGACAACCTAGCCTGTTTTCTAAGGTTACAGCCGCCGGTGTTTTCCAGTAGCACCAAGCCCATAGTTGCTGATTATTGGCTACGCCATATTGGAAGGGAGTTGACCACCGCAGGTTGCACAGATGTTGAAAGAGTGCGCTTTGCCGCACATCAATTGGACGGACCAGCAGCCTCATGGTGGGAGAATTACACTGCCACTTTTCCTATAGCCAATGTCACTTGGGACCAGTTTCAGCAAGCTTTCCGCACAACCCATGTCTCCACCGGAGCTATGCAAATGAAGAAGCAGGAGTTCTGCAACTTACGCCAGGGGAACCGTACTGTAGCTCAGTACGTGGATGAGTTTAGCAAGTTATCTCGCTATGCCCCTGATGATTTGGCCACAGATGCCACGAAGCAGGAGAAGTTTATGGAAGGGATGAATGATGAGACGAGTATGCGGTTGATGGTAGCAACCTTCAACATCTACCAGGAGTTGGTAGATAAAGCTCTTATGATTGAAGGGAAGCAGCAGCAGATTGGTTGTCATAGTGGTTAGCTCAGCGTCCACATGGACTTTATCACCAGATTGCCCAGGACCAAAGCAGGATATGATTCCATATGGGTAGTAGTTGATCGCTTGACCAAAGTAGCTCAATTCATCCTAGTGAAAACCACCTATACAAGTGCAAAGTTGGACAAGACATATATGTCCAAGATCGTATGTCTGCATGGAGTTCCGAGGACCATCGTATCAGATCGAGGAACACAGTTTACCTCAAAATTTTGGCATCAGTTACACCAGAGTTTGGGAACGAGATTAGAGTTTAGTACAGCATTCCACCTGCAGACAGATGGACAAACAGAGAGAGTCAAAAAAAATTTGGAGGACATGTTGAGAGCCTGTGCGCTAGATTATGGATCTAGTTGGGATGACAATTTGCCGTACACAGAGTTCTCGTACAACAATAGCTATCAAGACAGTTTGAAGATGGCACCGTTTGAAGCCCTGTATGGACGAAGGTGCAGAACACCGTTGATGTGGGATGAGGTAGGAGACCGACAACTGTTTGGGCCAGACTTGATCAAAGAGTATGAGGAGAAGGTTAAACTGATTCGTGACAGACTGAAGATTGCTCAGTCCAGGCAGACGAGTTATGCAGACTCAAAACGCAAGGAGGTGACCTATGAAATTGGAGATCGAGCATATCTGCGAGTATCACCCTTGCGAGAAGTGAAACGTTTTGGAGTTAAGAGAAAGTTAGCCCCGAGACTTGTAGGATTGTATCGTATTTTGGAACGGATGGGAGAAGTTGCCTACAAGTTGGAATTACCTGAGGGATTGTCAGGAGTTCATGACGTGTTTCACGTTTCACAATTGAAGAAGTGTCATGCTGAGATGGCCGATATACCATTAAGAGATACAGTACCCCTGGAGGCGATTCAGTTGGACAGTGATTTGACTTATCAGGAGAAACCAGTTAGGATTCTTGAGTTTGCCAGCAGAGTCATCCGCAGTAAGGTTATCAAGTTTTGCAAAGTTCAGTGGAGCCACCATACCGAGGATGAAGCCACCTAGGAACGAGAGGATGATCTCCGCGAAGACCACCCACACCTATTTCCTAGCCAACCCGAATCTCGAGGGCGAGATTCATCTTAAGGGGGGTAGGTTCGTAACATCCCAAATTTTCAATTTGGAATGTTATACACTAGATCATCATTGCATATCATGTTTTATTGCATTTTCGTTCCGTAATCCTTGAAATCCTAAGCAACTCAAGGACCCTCGGAGAGAGTTGGGGATTTCCCGGTTTTCATATTTGATTCTTTTATCAAATAATGAAACGAGGATTTGATTTTTATTATTTTCTCTCCGAAGAATATTTCACATTAAATTTAATGAGAGGAGATAATATGACTTCTCCAAAATAAATAAAATATTGGAGGAAAAATATTAAAATCATTTATTTGATTTTATTTTGATTTTATTCGGATTTTATTTGCATTAGAAAAATTGCACGTTTTCAAAGTTGCATTTTAGGGCCAAGAAAATGTTCATCCTATTCTAAATATTTTATTTAGACGGTGAAAATTTGTTTTGGCATTTTTAGATTTTTTATTTATTTTTCTAGGATTTTATTTCTGTCGGCGGAATTGTTTTAAAAATATATATATATTCCCGCGCCCGACTGGGCCTAAGGCCCAGCCGAGCCAGGCCGGCCCAGCCGCCGCCGCCACCTCCTGCGCGCGCGCCGCCGCCGCCGCCACTCGGACCGGAGTTCGAGTTGGACTCCGCCTCCGCCGCGCCTTGCCCCCTCCTCCAAGTCGCCACCCCCCCCTCTCTTATAAGTTGCCGCCCCGCCGCCCAAACCCCACACCACCACCGACCCGAGCCGCATTTTCTTCATGTCCCGTTCATGAAGCATATGTTGGATGAAAGAAGCGACTTTCTCTGATACATGTGCATTTGGTGAAAGTTGCCGCCGTGAGTTCGAGAAAGATTGTTTTGTTTTCTCGGGTACCATCCCAAGTCAGTCATGCATGTGCGAAGTATGCTATGGGTTGACAGGCTCGCTACCTCCATTCTATATGTGTTTCCTAGCACACCAAGCCACTGAATGACTTGTTCAAGGAGAAGAAGTTCCTTCTTAAGAGCAAGACTTATACAAGGACTTCGATATCCTCGATGATGGTTCCCCACCTGAACTCGGTAGTGTTTTATTGTAAGACTACTCTGTGGTCATGCTTGTCTTGGATAACATGTTCACATGTCTGTAGCAGAACCAGCTCATGTTTTGGAGCTTGCTATCGTAGTTCATCTCCCGAGAGTCTCGTAACATTATCTTGTCGACTTGTGTTGCAACCTTTCTTTTCTAGACATGTTGTCTGAAAAATCCTATTACCAGCCAGATCTGAATCTCCGGCAGATATGATAGCTGGAACATTTCCAAGATCTATGATGTAGGTCCCGACGAGGTTGATGTTCTGGCCGACACACCTAGCCGGAAGAGCTATTATTGTAGTATCTTGAATGAGCAATTCGACCATCTTCTCCATGAGGATTTGGTATGACTTATTCCACAAGTTGTTCCTTATGGATTTTTGTGCTCCCGAAGTCCGACCTTTACCTAATGGCCATGTTGATGCTTTTAAGCATTGACCGTGGTACCTAGTACATCAAGGAGAACATTAGAAGCGGAGTGCTAAATCTCTCTCGGTCGATCATCCAGATTTGCTGCTTTGGCATTGCTAGGGGAAAATCTGAGAAAGTGATGTCCTCCTTTGCATCTGCATCCTCCATCACCGTTCATCATGGTAGTATGATGTGTTGCCAGGATCCTCGGCATGGATGTTGGTAAAACCTTGATGAATACGGAAATGCTCAAGTTCTTGAGAGCACGCTCATTGGGTTATATCCTCGGTATCAATTGGAATGTGCCTTCCGTTGCTGAGTTGTCCTATAACTCTAGTTTCCTCTCCAAACTGAGTATGCCATTCTTTCAAATTCATTCAAATGATCAATTGTGATTTTCCTTAGGCTGGTATAGAGAGTTTCAATGATCTCTGTATCAAGAGTAATTTTTTTGCCACTTAAGGGAATAATTCTATGAGTCACCTCCCCCAAGGTGCCCCGTTGTGGAATCATGGCAATCAATCTCCTCGCTACTTTGAAACCATGCACCATCCTACTCCAGCGTGGAATTGTTGCCTACCAAATTGAACCTCCGTCATCTGTTTCTTCCATCGCTCCCGATGTGTGTTTTGTGTCTCAGCTCAAGATATGCTTCTACGTCTAATTCCGTGAGTTGATCTTGTGTTCATTAAGATCGATGATCCATTCTTGTGAGGTTGTCTTGCTCCCTTGTCGCCATGTTGGATGAAGTTCTCGAAGGAAAGGATGTCATAATCAATATGATGTAGCGGATCAACATCTCCGAGAAGGGCAGTTGGATCATGAAGATCGTGTTAGCTTTGTGTCCCCGCTATCTTCTTACCTCGCGCCTTGAATCTCGGGACGAGATTCTTGTTTAGTGGGGGTGAGTTGTCACAGCCCTAGCTTTGGCCTTTGCTTGTCATTGCATATGCATCCATGCATCATCTTAAATTCAAGGAAATTGAATTGAGGGAATTCTCAAGCCTCAGAATTTAAAAAAATGATTAACATTAAAATATTTTCAAATGAGCCCAACAAAATGTTCATGTTATTCTGTAAAAAAATATTGGCAAGAGGTAAAATCCAAACCAATATTTTTGGAGTCTCGGAAATATTTATCTTGGGCTTTTGAAATTAATTCAATAACTATTTGAATTGGATATATATTTATTATTTATAAAAATATATGTTCAATAATTCTGAAAATTGTTGTGTGGCTTTGTATAAGTCCACTTAGTTGACACAATTATTTTCATGAAGTTTAAAATTGATTTAGTATTTTACTAAATCAGAAACAAATGTCACAAAATAGAAAACAGAAATAAAATAGAGAAAACCAGAGAGAGGAAAAATCCACCTGGCACTTACCTGCGCAGCCCACCTGGCCGGCCCAGCCTACTGGCCACGCCAGTCGTCCTCCTCCTCGAGCCAGAAGGACGAGCACGCGCGCGCGCCCGAGAGCGCCACGCCACCAGGGCGCCTGCCTGCGTTCCCAGGCCATCTCGACACCGCGGCCGACCTCCTCGGTGCCGTCCCAATCGCTCTGACTCTCTCACTCTCCCCCTGCTCTGTCCCTCGCCTCTCTCGCCATGGCCGATTCGCCCGCGAGCTCGCCGTCGTCGCCTGCGTAGCCACCGCCTCCCCCTCGCTTCTTTGACTGGCCCAGAGGCTCTGCCTCAACCCCCTCTTCCTCTCCACCGAGCCGCGCCCCACCGAAAGCCCTGCAGCGTCGTCCACGACATCGTCTTCAACCTTTGGCCGCCAGCGAACTCCTCGGGGATTCGCGAGCTCCAGTCCCTCCCCGGCCTGGCCGTTGCCTCTACCGGATCCGCTGTGAGCTCCTGCATCTAACCCCCCTAACCCCACTGCCCTTTTCTCACCGTAGCCATCGCCCCCTTGCTGACGCAGCTCCGATGACCATTTGGTCACCCCGGCGACTCCAACGCGCTCGTGGCACCCCGCAAAGCATGCCTAGCGCAAGTAGGCCTCTGTTTGCACGCCGCAACCGCTAGTCCATGGTCGCCCGAATTCCGGCCGTCGCGGATGACCTCGTCGCGGTCGTCTCCGGCCACATCAGCCCCCACTGTCTGCTCCATCAATTGCGCGTGAGCAGCAGCTCTTCGTAGAGCCTCCCCACGCCCAAAACCATCGCCCATAGGCGATTTCCGAAGCCCTCCGCCGTCTCTGTCGTCGTCGGCGATGAGTCGTTGACCGGGTCCGGCAGGTTTGACCCCGCTTGACCGGGTTTTGACTTCCCCCCTGACCCACTCACGTGTGGGCCGCCACTGTTAATTGTTAGTTAGGTTCGTTTAGCCTAATTAACCTAGATTAGTGCTTAACCTAACACTAACTAACTCTGTTAGTTAGTTATGACACTGACACGCGGGACCCACTGGTCAGTTTGACCTGGACCGCCCCGTTGACCTGCTGACGTCACCCCGACATCATGCTGACACAGTTAATCATTTTCTGGATTTATTTTAATTCAGAAATTCCAGAAAATAGTGCTAACTTCTAAAAATCATAGAAATTAATCTATAGCTCAGAATGAAATAATTTATATATGAAAAATGATCAAAAAAATCCAATCTATCCATCTGTACTGGTTTCATGCATGTTTAAATAAGTTAACTTGCTGTTTAGTGCAAAACATGATAAAGCACTATTTAAGATCACAAATGAGTTTGAACTTTGAATCTTTGGTTCAAAATAGCTCAAACCCATCTGGTTGTAGTTGCATTAGCCCAACACACTCATATTACCATGTCATGAGCATGCATCATATTGTGCATTGCATTGATTGTGTTTCTTTCTCAATTGCCGATATTGCCCCCTCTCGATAGACGTGGTTCTGACGATGTGATCGATGACACCGATGAAGAACTATATTATCTTCAGAAGTGCCAGGCAAGCAAAAACCCCTTGTTCATTCCGATACAATCCCACTCTCTCGCTCCTGCTCTCTTTTACTGCATTAGGACAACAACGATTCAACTGTTACATGCTGCGGTAGTTGAACCCCTTTCCTCTGCACAAATCCCTGTGTTTTTCTGCATGCTTATTCCTCGTTAATGTTAATGCACGCATGCTGAATTACTTCAGTCACCATATTTTATCATGCTATTTCAAATTCTTCATATTATATGTCAAATGCGTGTATGAATTACAAGATATATGGGGAGATCTCCATGATACTACTCTTCAAGTGTGCATTGCTTCAAAAGCAAATTCCTCACTATGCACATCTTCAGGGGGGGGGGGGGTCTTCTATATCTTGCAATCAAATTCCTCAATATCAATATTTACAATTCATATGTTTATCCCCGTTGAAAACTTAACCTATATTCTCATCAATCACCAAAAAGGGGGAGATTGTAAGTGCATCTAGTGCCCCTTAGTGTTTTTGGTGTATTGAAGACTTATAGGTTAAGGGACTAATGTGTTTTTGAGTGTACACAGGTCTATAAGTCTATGAGGAGTTTGATATTTACAGAGAAAGTCGACCCCTAAATATGAAATTCTTCAACTGAAGACTTTGAATTTTTGAACACTTTCTGAAGACTTTGAAAGTGAAGAAATTGGTGTGACCTTGAAGACTTGGTATTCATTCGAGGAACATGAAGCGTGAAGACTTTTGTTTTCGTAGTTTCATTTTCTCTTTCTTGAGTCATAGGAAACACCGTACTGTTAAAGGGGGTCGAGGAAATACTAAGGAAAACTTTCATGTGATGCTCAACTCAAAATCCTACACGCACCAATCCCTTCGAGTGAAGCCATTGGAAATCTCATACAGTTCAGTCAATTTCTTCAGTGACAGAGACGAAGTTCTTCTGGTCGCTAAGGAATTTGTTCTGACTGAGGAGTTATGAATTCTCCAGTGCGGATTGCCTACACAGTGAGGAACATGATAGCCCGGGGGTATTTGATAGTCAAATTTCCAACCGTTGTTGTGCTATGCGCTAGCTGTCCCAAAATATCTACCCACCTAACGGTCATATCATTGAAGGGCATTTATGTCTTATCATGTCAGGCTGCTCCCTAGGCTATAAATAGTCGCCCCCTACAACCACTAGCTGGTTGGCTGCTCCGAGAGAAACTGACACTTGTCATTTGAGAGCATCTCATCCTCCGAGGACTTTGAGCAAAAATCATCAAGTGAGGAAAACCCAAAGCTAAACACTTACAAACCCAAAGTGATTGAGCATCACTAAAGAGATTGATCTTGCGTAGATCCGACGCTTGTTACCTTTGAAGACTGTGCATCTTCCAGACAGTTAGACGTCATGGTCTAGAGCATCCAAGAGGAAATTATGGATCGCCGAGTGACCGATTTTGTGAAGGCTTGGAAGTTACCTGAAGACTTAACGCAAGTGATTGGGCGAGGTCTGTGTGACCTTAGCTCTAGGAGAATACGGTGAGGACTGTGTGTCCGGGACTGTGTGTCCTTAGGTTTAAATACCTAGCAGCTCCAACCAGACGTACAACTGTCACAGCAGTTGGAACTGGTCTACCAAATCATTGTCTTCACCTTTCATAATATAGTTTGGCTAGGTACAAATGCATGAAAGTATTTCCAGAATTTCTTTACACTACAATCTTCCAATAAATGAAGGCTATTAATTATCATTTTTTATGTTCATCTCTGTCTCTCGAAGAGGCCTCCCTCGTTCATGCTCATAAAAGGCTTTGTGAGTGCAAGAGCAGTATACATAAACCTAAAAAAAGAAGCGGGATTGAGAGACATCCGGAACACATAACGCACTTTCACCCCCCCCCCCTCTCTCTCTAGTCGATATAACGCGCTTTCAGGGTAGCAACTTAAATTGCGGGATTGAGAGACATCCGGAACACATAAATAAGTTCCTCGAATTTGTGACCTTCAATGAACATTCTCCCCTCGCCATGTCACTCGTGTCAAACTACATATAGAAGGTTCTCAGTCCAACAGTTTCGCTAAGCCCATTGGCTCTTGCATCTTTCTAGTTTGTCGTGCTATACCATTTTGTGGTGAGTTTATGGTTTTGCTCTCAAATGCCCAGAGGATGCTAATTTTTGTTTCACATCCTCTGAAAATAATTGGCAAACCTCGTCGAATGGTGGAGGAGCTAAAGGAATAAAGAAAAATTGCAGTTTGGGCTACATTTTTTATCATAGTTGCAGTTAGTATCATGTGGGTTTTGATGTTGGAACTTTACACAAGAAGAACCCATGCAATATTGTAGTTTGAACCTAGTTTTGATGTTCACCAAAACCTCATATCTTGATTCACTTCAACTTGTTTATCAGGCGGCACATCAACATGTCATGGTTGCTCTTTATCTATGTTTCATCGGAGAGTTTGGTATATCCTACCTGCTCTATCAAATTAGAAAATATATTATGTGAGCCAACCATTGTTACAAGTTATCAAAGTGAATGTGATATTTCCGTTTCCATGAATGCAGAACAATTTGACTTTGTGAGGATTTTGATTTGTCACTTATGTTTACTTAATCATGATTGGAATAAGATCACAGTAGAATAGTACACTATCTGCAACACAAGTTTTTAAATGTACTACCAGACTACACTTTATATGACCCGATAGGTGATAACCTTATTTCCTGGAATCGAACCTTCATAAATACGAGCACCAAAGTTCACATGAGAAAATAAAAGTGATCATGGGTAGGAATAACATGCTCCCTCTTTCATAGCCACGATGAACATCAAAATGATAATTAATAGCCTTCATTTAATGGAAGATTGTAGTGTTAAGAAATTCTGGAAATACTTTCATGCATTTGTACCTTGCCAAACTATATTATGAAAGGTGAACAGAGTAGCAAAACATAAACATGGTACTATCACCTTTCATTTCTTGTAACATGGAGATAGGGAGAGAGAGAGAGAGAGAGAGAGAGAGAGAGAGAGAGAGAGAGAAAGAAACATAATTGGTTGGCATGGTTCCGATCTGATAATTGGGCTGATCCTAATAGTAACTTGTGGGACTGAGAGACGGGGAACTGCTCGTTTGCATTGTCATATTCATAGCCTTTTCTTTTGCCGTTGACTTTTTAGTCATGCTGAGTTGCTTCGCTCTTGAGAGTTTTTAAATGAATTTATTAGCTTAACCAAAGCTTTCGATTTGATAGTTGTTCATATTTCACTACCACAACATGTTGTCATTTAGCATAAGATGCTCAGCATGCTCATATAGTTTTATGTCAAGGTTATTCAATTATATATAAAAATTAGAATGGCCCCATGTACATGATGTCGTGCCTAGAAACAGAAAGTGTAATCTTTATATTTCGCCAAACTTTACATAGAGAAAGGGAATATTGGAGAAACAAACATGTTATGTTAACCTACATAGGATTCAACTCATGCAATACCAACCTAGTGGTAAGGTTACCATGTCATCTTGGAGGGGATAATTCTCCTGACAACCTAGAATGCCCTTGTAATTTGTACTCCCTCCGTCCCAAATTACTTGTCGCAGAAATGGGTGTATCTAGAACTAACAATACGTCTCCATTTTTATGACAAGTAAATTGGGATGGAAGGAGTAATGTATAAGCAGTTTAACCCCTAAAAATTTTCTGTGAGCAAGGACCTACATACTTGATGACAACATCCTTTGTATTTTTTTAGGGAATGATATCTTTTGGGCTTCACTGTTCTTATATCTAGATATCCCTTCTTGGCGTAGCTCAGTTGTATATGCTCATTTCATATTGCGTTGAGTGCCTGAAGATAAAGAGTGTGTTCCAATTAATCTAACTTCAGTTTCCCATCTCTAAGTTCCATTTCCTCATCATTGAACATTTGGATTCTGGATACTACTTGTGATTTGAACATATGTTGTGATTCTTGATGACATATGCTCTTTGTCAACACGGGAGAACATCAGTTGTGCCTTTCATGTCACATGTTCATGAGTATATCTTCACCCTCTTCACAATCATTACACATTTCCAAGGGGAAAGAATGACTATCGAGAAATTATCATGAAAAATGTATTCAGATTCTCAATATTTTTTATCCTAGTATAATACTTTCGAGCGATGGAATAGTATAAACATATTTAACACCACGGTCATATGTGTACCACACACGCCACTAAAGCACTCCTCTCCCCGCTAAGTTGGCCAACGAAGCACACTGGTCACAAACCTGCCCTAGATCACTGCTACTTCCGCAGAAGTTTTTGAGACCCCCAAGTGGAAGGGATGATATACTCCAGTAAGCAAGTATTTCCGTCAATTGAGAACAAAGTCTATCAAACCATTGAGAACTACCAGTCTTCGATTAATGATCTGTACCTGCACACGATTAACCAACTTCTTGTCCCCAACTTGGTCGGGAAGGTTGTTGACAGTACACCATATCGGGGGTGGTCCGTCGGGCGGGAAGCCCTTCACTGGGCCAACTTCGGAGCCTAGAAGGCCCGGTTGCACACCGGACCCTTTGGCTAATATGAGGTCGACTTCTGGATAAGCATCATCTTAGTGTGCAAGTCACGGTCTCCTCGACCAACTTGGAGGAGAGGTCGGTTAGGACCTTTGTGAACTATAGCTCTCATCCCCCTTTACAGGGAGAGGCTAGGGGTAGATAGAGGGACATATGATCCTTAGTCAACACCTCGGTAGCCATACCAACACCTCATCTGTAACCCCCTCACATGAGGTGTTTTCACCATCAATCAAAACAAAGCTTGACTAGGGTATTACCTCGACCATGAGGGCCTGTACCTGAATCAAAACCCCATGTGCAATCCCCTCTGGTCCTTTTGTTTGCGCTCTCCACTCTGCCAAGGACATTGACAGTTTTTGGTACTGCCAGTTGGCATGCTAGTCAGGGTTTGCATTCACCGGAGTCCGAACCCGGATCTGATCTCCAACAGCGCCCGATGGCCTCGCGCTGGGTAGGAGCTTCATCTTTGGCTCCTTCACCTTCAACACGTACGAGGTCGGGCGGCTCTGCGTTAGTGCCATCCAAACCTTCCTCTTTGGCATGATTGAGTTCATCACTGAGTGCTATAGCAATCTCTGAATATGATGCCACGACCTCCCCGAGAAACAAATGAGGCTCACGCGCAGGATACAGACCTGCACATGTAAACCTGCCCTGATATACATCCCGAGGCCCATTAGTCAACCATCTGCGACCCCTGTGATAAAAAACGGTGCCCTGATCTTTGGATCAAGATGCTGCGCGGCGACTATAACAACCCACTAGCACACACGGGAATTCAATTTGATCCCATGGTGTGCACCAGTTGCCCACTAATTTACGACCATTATTTGGAAGATTGCATCTGGGACGATGGCTACCTCTCCGACAATACGGGCAGGTAAATCTTGTCTCACTTCCGAAAGCAGAAGTCGCAAGGGCAGGTCCGCGAGGAAGTTTTGAAAACCAAAGACAACGAGGCCCCTCATGCCATGGCACTAGAGAAGTTCCTCATGATGGCCCCCGGTGGCTCTAGAGGCAATGCCAGCAACATATTATTCTTATATCTGGACATCCCTTCTTGATGTAGCTCTACAATATGTGCACATTGTAGGGGAACGCAATAATTTCAAAAAATTTGCCTACGATCACGCAAGATCTATCTAGGAGAAGCATAGCAACGAGTGGGGAGACTGTGTCTATGTATCCTCGTAGACCAAGAGCGGAAGAGTTTAGTAACGCGGTTTATGTAGTCGAACGTCTTCGTGATCCAACCGATCCAAGTACCGAACGCACGGCACCTCCGCGATCTGCACACGTTCAGCTCGGTGGCGTCCGTCGAACTCTTGATCCAGTTGAGGCCGAGGGAGAGGTTCATCAGCACCACGGTGTGGTGACAGTGATGATGAAGTTACCGGCGTAGGGCTTCGCCTAAGCACTAGGACGATATGACTGAGGTGTTGAACTGTGGAGGGGGGCACCGCACACGGCTAAGAGATTGTTTGTTGTGCCTTTGGGATGCCCCCTGCACCCATATATAAAGGAGGGGAGGAGGAGGCCAGCCAACAAGGGCGCGCCAGGGAGAGGGGAGTCCTACTAGGACTCCAGTCCTAGTAGGATTCGGCCCCACCCTTTTTTCCTACTACCGGAGGGGGAAAAAGGGAAGGAGAGGGAGTAGGAGAAGGAAAGGGGGTGGCGCCCCCTTCCCAAGTCCAATTCGGCCTCCTCCCTTGTCGGGGGCTCACCAGCCCCTTGTGGGCTAGTTAGCCTCCCTCCTATGGCCCATAAGGCCCATATCTTTCCCCGTGGGGTTCCGGTAACCTCTCGGTACTCCGAAAAAAATGCTCGAATCACTCAGAATCATTCGGATATCCAAATGCAACCTTCCAATATATGAATCTTTACCTCTCGACCATTTCGAGACTCCTCTACATGTCTGTGATCTCATCCGGGACTTCGAACAAACTTCGGTACATCAAATCACATAACTCATAATACAAATCGTCATCGAATGTTAAGTGTGCGGACCCTACGGGTTTAAGAACTATGTAGACATGACCGAGACACATCTCCAGTCAATAACCAATAGCGGAACCTGGATGCTCATATTGTCTCCTACATATTCTACCAAGGTCTTTATCGGTCAAACCGCATAACAACATACGTTGTTCCCTTTGTCATCGGTATGTTACTTGCCCGAGATTCGATCATCGGTATCACCATACCTAGTTCAATCTCGTTACCGGCAAGTCTCTTTACTCGTTCCGTAATGCATAATCCCGCAACTAACGCATTATTCACATTGCTTGCAAGGCTTATAGTGATGTTCATTACCGAGAGGGCCCAGAGATACCTCTCCGATACACGGAGTGACAAATCCTAATCTCGATCTATGCCAACCCAACAAACACCTTCGGAGACACCTATAGAGCATCTTTATAATCACCCAGTTATGTTGTGACATTTGATAGCACACAAGGTGTTCCTCCTGTATTCGAGAGTTGCATAATCTCATAGTCAGAGGAACATGTATAAGTCATGAAGAAAGCAATAGCAATAAAACTCAACAATCATAATGCTAAGCTTACAGATGGGTCTTGTCCATCACATCATTCTCTAATGATGTGATCCCGTTCATCAAATGACAACACATGTCTATGGCTAGGAAACTTAACCATCTTTGATTAACGAGCTAGTCAAGTAGAGGCATACTAGGGACACTCTGTTTTGTCTATGTATTCACACATGTATCAAGTTTCCGGTTAATACAATTCTAGCATGAATAATAAACATTTATCATGATATAAGGAAATGTAAATAACAACTTTATTATTGCCTCTAGGGAATATTTCCTTCAGTCTCCCATTTGCACTGGAGTCAATAATCTAGTTCACATTGTCATGTGATTTAACACTCTATAGTTCACATTGCCATGTGACCAATACCCAAAGGGTTTACTAGAGTCAATAATCTAGTTCACATCGCCATGTGATTAACCCCCAAAGAGTACTAAGGTGTGATCATGTTTTGCTTGTGAGAGAGGTTTAGTCAATGGGTCTGCCACATGCAGACATGTATGTATTTTGCAAATTTCTATGTCTACAATGCTGTGCATGGAGCTACTCTAGCTAAAATGCTCCCACTTTCAATATGTATCTATATCGAGACTCAGAGTCATCCAGATCGACGTCAAAGCTTGCATCGAGGTAACTCTTTATGATGAACTCTTTAACACCTCCATTACCTCGAAATATTTCCTTAGTCCTCTATGGATAATGTTGACCAATGTCCAGTTATCTACTCCTAGATCACTATTGTACTCCCTTGCCAAACTCAGGGCAGGGAATACAATAGGTCTAGTACATAGCATGGCATACTTTATAGAACCTATGGCTGAGGCATAGGGAATGACTTGCATTCTCTCTCTATCCTGTGCCGTGGTCGGGCTTTGAGTCTTACTCAACTTCACGCCTTGCAACACAGGCAAGAACTCCTTCTTTGACTATTCCATTTTAAACTATTTCAAAAATCTTGTCAAGGTATGTACTCATTGAAAAATCTTATCAAGCGCCTAGATCTATCTCTATAGATCTTGATGCCCAATATGTAAGCAACTTCACTGAGGTTTTTCTTTAAAAAACTCCTTTCAAACACTCCTTTATGATTTTCAGAAAATTCTACATCATTTCCGATCAACAATATGTCATTCACATATACTTATCAGAAAGGCTGTAGTGCTCCCACTCACTTTCTTGTAAATACAGGCTTCACCGCAAGTCTGTATAAAACTATATGCTTTGATCAACTCATCAAAGCGTATATTCCAACTCTGAGATGCTTGCACCAGTCCATAGATGGATCGCTAGAGCTTTGCACACTTTGTTAGCACCTTTAGGATCGACAAAACCTTCTGGTTGCATCATATACAACTCTTCTTTAAGAAATCCATTAAGGAATGCAGGTTTGACATCCATTTGCCAAATTTCATAAAATGCGGCAATTGCTAACATGATTCGGACAGACTTTTAAGCATCGATACAAGTGAGAAAATCTCATTGTAGTCAACACCTTGAACTTGTCAAAAACATTTTTGCGACAATTCGAGCTTTGTAGATAGTAACACTACTATCAGCGCCCATCTTTCTCTTGAAGATCCATTTTATTCTCTATGGCTTGCCGATCATCGGGCAAGTCAACTAAAGTTCATACTTTGTTCTCATACATGGATCCTATCTCAGATTTCATGGCCTCAAGCCATTTTGCGGAATCTGGGCTCATCATCGCTTCCTCATAGTTCGTAGGTTCATCATGGTCTAGTAACATGACTCCCAGAACAGGATTTCCGTACCACTCTGGTGCGGAACATACTCTAGTTGACCTACGAGGCTCGGCAGTAACTTGATCTGAAGTTTCATGATCATCATCATTGACTTCCTCACTAATTGGTGTAGGCATCACTGGAACTGATTTCTGTGATGAACTACTTTCCAATTCGGGAGAAGGTACAATTACCTCATCAAGTTCTACTTTCCTCCCACTCACTTCTTTTGAGAGAAACTCCTTCTCTAGAAAGGATCCATTTTTAGCAACGAATATCTTGCCTTCGGATCTATGATAGAAGGTGTACCCAACAGTTTCTTTTGGGTATCCTATGAAGACGCACTTCTCCGATTTGGGTTTGAGCTTATCAGTTTGAAACTGTTTCACATAAGCATTACAACCCCAAACTTTAAGAAACGACAGCTTAGGTTTCTTGCCAAACCACAGTTCATATGGTGTCGTCTCAACGGATTTAGATGGTGCCCTATTTAATGTGAATGCAGTTGTCTCTAATGCATAACCCAAAATGATAGTGGTAAATCGGTAAGAGACATCATAGATCGCACCATATCTAATAAAGTATGGTTACGACGTTCGGACACACCATTTTGTTGTGGTGTTCCAGGTGGCGTGAGTTGCGAAACTTTTCCACATTGTTTCAAATGAATACCAAACTCATAACTCAAATATTCACCTGCACGATCAGATCATAGAAACTTTATTTTCTTGTTATGATGATTTTCCACTTCACTCTGAAATTCTTTGAACTTTTCAAATGTTTCAGACTTTATGTTTTATCAAGTAGATATACGCATATCTGCTCAAATCATCTCTGAAGGTCAGAAAATAATGATACCCGCCGCGAGCCTCAACACTCATCGGACCGCATACATCAGTATGTATTATTTCGAATAAGTCAGTTGCTTGCTCCATTGTTCCGGAGAATGGAGTCCAAGCATCAAGTGATTCCAAAAGGACATCAGCATGGAGTTTCTTCATGCGCTTTACACCAATATGACCTAAACGGCAGTGCCACAAATAAGTTGCACTATCATTATTAACTTTGCATCTTTTGGCTTCAATATTTATGAATATGTGTATCACTACGATCGAGATTCAATAAACCATTTATATTGATTGTATGACCATAGAAGGTTTTATTCATGTAAATACAACAACAATTATTCTTTGACTTGAATGAATAACTGTATTGCAATAAACATGATCCAATCATATTCATGCTCAACGCAAACACCAAATAGCATTTATTTTAGGTTCAACACTAATCCCGAAGGTAAAGGGAGTGTGTGATGGTGATCTTATCAACCTTGGAATCACTTCCAACACACATCATCACCTCGCCCTTAACTAGGCTCGGTTTATTTTGCAACTCCCGTTTCGAGTTACTACTCTTAGCAACTGAACCAGTATCAAATACCGAGGGTTTGCTATAAACACTAGTAAAGTACACATCAATAACATGTATATTCAATATACCTTTGTTCACTTTGCCATCCTTCTTATCCGCCAAGTATCTAGGGCAAATCCACTTCCAGTGATCATTTCCTTTGCAGTAGAAGCACTGAGTTTCAGGCTTGGGTCTAGCTTTGGGCTTCTTCATGGGAGTGGCAACTTGATTGGCATTCTTTCTTGAAGTTCCCTTTCTTTCCCTTGCCCTTTTACTTGAAACTAGCGGTCTTGTCAACCATCAACACTTGATGCTTTTTCTTGATTTCTACCTTCGCCGATTTCAGCAAGGCGAAGAGCTTCGGAATCGATTCTGTTATCCCTTGCATATTATAGTTCATCATGGTGTTCTAGTAACTTGGTGATAGTGACTAGAGAACTCTGTCAATCACTATCTTATCCGGAAGATTAACTCCCACTTGATTCAAGCAATTGTAGTACTCAGACATTCTGAGCACATGCTCACTAGTTGAGTTATTCTCCTCCATCTTGTAGGCTAAGTACTTTTTAGAGGTCTCATACCTCTCAACTCGGGCATGAGTCTGAAATACTAATTCCAGCTCTTGGAACATCTCATATCTCCTTGGTGTCCAAAACGTTTTTTAAATCCCGGTTCTAAGCCGTAAAGCATGGTGCACTAAACTATCAAGTAGTCATCATACCGAGCTTTGTCAAACGTTCATAACATTTGTATCTGCTCCTGCAATAGGTCTATCACCTAGCGGTGCATCAAGGACATAATTCTTTTGTGCAGCAATGAGGATAATCCTCTGATCACGGACCAAGTCCGCATCATTGCTACTATCATCTTTCAACTTATTTTTCTCTAGGAACATATCAAAAATAAACAAGGAGCTACATCGCATGCTATTGATCTACAACATAGTTATGCAAATACTATCAGGACTAAGTTCATGATGAATTAAAGTTCAATTAAATCGTATTACTTTAAGAACTCCTACTTAGATAGACATCCCTCTAATCATCTAAGTGATCACATGATCCAAATCAACTAAACCATGTCCGATCATCATGTGAGATGGAGTAGTTTTGAATGGTGAACATCACTATGTTGATCATATCTACTATATGATTCACTTTCGATCTTTCAATCTCAGTGTTCTGAGGCCATATCTGCATATGCTAGGCTCGTCAAGTTTAACCCCGAGTATTCTGCGTGTGCAAAACTGGCTTGCACCCGTTGTATGTGAACATAGAGATTATCACACCCGATCATCACGTGGTGTCTCAGCACGAAGAACTGTCGCAACGGTGCATACTCAGGGAGAACACTTATACCTTGAAATTTTAGTAAGGGGTCATCTTATAAAGCTATCGTCGTACTGAGCAAAATAAGATGCATAAAGGATAAACATCACATGCAATCAATATAAGTGATATGATATGGCCATCATCATCTTGTGCCTTTGATCTCCATCTCCAAAGCACCGTCATGATCACCAACATCACCGGCTTGACACCTTGATCTCCATCGAAGCATCGTTGTCATCCCGCTAACTATTGCTTCTACGACTATCGCTACCGCATAGTGATAAAGTAAAGCAATTACATGGCGATTGCATTTCATACAATAAAGCGACAACCATAAGGCTCCTGCCAGTTGTCAATAACTTTTACAAAACAGGATCATCTCATACAACAATTTATATATCATCACGTCTTGACCATATCACATCACAACATGCCCTGCAAAAACAAGTTAGATGTCCTCTACTTTGTTGTTGCAAGTTTTACGTGGCTGCTACGGGCTTAGCAAGAACCGTTCTTACCTACGCATCAAAACCACAATGATTTCTTGTCAAGTGTGTTGTTTTAACCTTCAACAAGGACCAGGCGTAGTCACACTCGATTCAACTAAAGTTGGAGAAACAGACACCCACTAGCCACTTGTGTGCGAAGCATGGCGGTAGAACCAGTCTCATGAATGCGGTCATGTAATGTCGTTCTGGGCCGCTTCATCCAACAATACCGCCGAATCAAAGTATGACATGCTCATAAGCAGTATGACTATTATCACCCACAACTCTTTGTGTTCTACTCGTGCATATAACATCTACGCATAGACCTGGCTCGGATGCCACTGTAGGGGAACGCAGTAATTTCAAAAAAAATGCCTACAATCACGCAAGATCTATCTAGGAGAAGCATAGCAACGAGCGGGGAGAGTGTGTCTACGTACCCTCGTAGACCAAGAGCGGAAGCGTTTAGTAACGCGGTTGATGTAGTCGAACGTCTTCGCGATCCAACCGATCCAAGTACTGAACGCACAGCACCTCCACGATCTGCACACGTTCAGCTTGGTGACGTCCCTCGTACTCTTGATCCAGTTGAGGCCGAGGGAGAGTTTCGTCAGCACGACGGCTTGGTGATGGTGATGATGAAGTTACCGGTGTAGGGCTTCGCCTAAGCACTACGATGATATGACCGAGGTGTTGAACTGTGGAGGGGGCACCGCACACGGCTAAGAGATTGTCTGTTGTGCATTTGGGGTGCCCCCTGCCCCCGTATATAAAGGAGGGGAGAAGGAGGCCGGCCAACAAGGGGCACGCCAGGGAGAGGGGTGTCCTACTAGGACTCCAGTCCTAGTAGAATTCGGCCCCACCCTTTTTTCCTTCTACCGGAGGGGGAAAAGGGAAGGAGAGGGAGTAGGAGAAGGAAGGGGGTGGCGCCCCCTTCCCAAGTCCAATTCGGCCTCCTCCCTTGTGGGGGGGGCGCACCAGCCCCTTGTGGGCTAGTTAGCCTCCCTCCTATGGCCCATAAGGCCCATATCTTTCCTCGTGGGGTTCCGTAACCTCCCGGTACTCCGGAAAAATGTCCGAATCACTCGGAACCATTCCGATATCCGAATGCAACCTTCCAATATATGAATCTTTACCTCTCGACCATTTCGAGACTCCTCGTCGTGTCTGTGATTTCATCCGGGACTCCGAACAAACTTCGGTACATCAAATCACATAACCCATAATACAAATCATCATCGAACGTTAAGCGTGTGGACCCTACGGGTTTGGGAACTATGTAGACATGACCAAGAGACATCTCTGGTCAATAACCAATAGCAGAACCTGGATGCTTATATTGGCTCCTACATATTCTACCAAGATCTTTATCAGTCAAACCGCATAACAACATACGTTGTTCCCTTTATCATCGTATGTTACTTGCCCGAGATTCGATCGTCCATATCACCATACCTAGTTCAATCTCGTTACCGGCAAGTCTCTTTACTCGTTCCATAATGCATCATCCCGCAACTAATGCATTAGTCACATTGCTTGGAAGGCTTATAGTGATGTGCATTACCGAGAGGGCCCAGAGATATCTCTCCGATACACGGAGTGACAAATCCTAATCTCGATCTATGCCAACCCAACAAACACCTTCGGAGACACCTATAGAGCATCTTTATAATCACCCAATTACGTTGTGACGTTTGATAGCACACAAGGTGTTCCTCCGGTATTCGGGAGTTGCATAATCTCATAGTCAGAGGAACATGTATAAGTCATGAAGAAAGCAATAGCAATAAAACTCAATGATCATAATGCTAAGCTTACAGATGGGTGTTGTCCATCACATCATTCTCTAATGGCGTGATCCCGTTCATCAAATGATAACACATGTCTATGGCCAGGAAACTTAACCATCTTTGATTAACGAGCTAGTCAAGTAGAGGCATACTAGGGACACTCTGTTTTGTCTATGTATTCACACATGTATCAAGTTTCCGGTTAATACAATTCTAGCATGAATAATAAACATTTATCATGATATAAGGAAATATAAATAACAACTATATTATTTCCTCTAGGGCATATTTCCTTCACACATTTCATATTTGCGTTAAGTAGCTCTAGATAAAGAATATGTTCCAATTAATTGAGCTTTAGTTTCACATGTCTATGCATCTCCTCATTATTGGACATGTGGATTATGGATACTACCTGTGAGTTGAAAATCATTCTTGAAGACATAAGCACTTTGTCAGCGGAAGAGAACATCAACTGTGTCCTTGATGTTACATGTTTGATGAGTATGCCTTCACCCAGTACATAATCATTACATGTTTCCAAGGGGCAAAGAATGTATACAATGAATTTCTCATGAAAATGTGTTAAGATCCTCCATGTTCTCCCTGATATAATCCTTTTGGGTCCTGGAGTAGTTGAAACTTATGTAACACCATGGTCTTATGTGTACATGCGCCACCCCGATCGAAGTCCTCTCACCGTTGTGTTGGTGGGAGAAGCGCACTGGTGAAAAACCCATCATATAGATCCCCCTCCGCACCCACACACACTATCACTCAGAATAATCTAATGCAAAATGTCACCCAGGGCACGGGGGTCTAACTGTGAAGTTTTTTTGCGGGGTGGTCTAACTGTGAAGTTGCATCATGTACAATCCCTGAGCCACGTCTGCACACCTCTCTGGCATGGTAAAATCGATGAAATCTTGTCTCTGTATCACACATCGGCATAATACACTTGATTTGGTACCGGTGATTGTGGACTGAGTAATTTCGGCAATCATAATGATAGTATTTTGAGGTTTCGTGAATAAAATTTCTAAACTGAACACCAAAGCCAAGTTTAGATATCATAGATGTATTTTGAAATCTTGTAGACTTTATATATTGTACACTTGTGTCTAAAAAATCACCATTGTTTCTTCTGGATAATTAAGCTCCCTACTAAACGGTATTTCATTTGATATCTAAGTTATCAGATGCATTAACAGCCTAAGATTTATAAGATTATAATAACCACTGTCCCTTGCACTATATCTTCACAAGGACTAGCATCAAAACTCAGAAGTAAAAGAGGCCGTAGATGGGTACCACCACCACATGCTCCCACCATGGCAATCAATAGCCTTCATTTAGTGAAAGATTGTAGCATCATAAAAATAAATAAGACCACGGTGTGCATCTGCATCAAGTGAACTTGTGTTATAAAATGTGGACCAAGTATCACAGAGCAAACATGATACTACCATGAAACCTATACTTCTTGAAAAGTGGAAGAAAAGTATGAGAGGCAAAGCAAGTTGTTTGACATGGCTCAGACCTCACCTGGCCTTTGGATGGGAGCCAAATGGCGACTCGTGGGACCGAGAGACGTGGGGAACTACTTGTGTGCATCCTTGCCTGGTCTTGCTGACCTTCCCTTCCGTCTCCGTTGCTTCGAGCTAGGCTGAGTAGCTTGCTGCAGCGATCTTGCTCTGTTTTTTCTTTCTTTTACTTCTGACTTTCTACTTGCCGCTACCTATTGCGTTCTTGCAACGTGAGTTCGTGTGTGTGTGACCAAGAAACGTGGGAGTACCGTAGCACTAGCGCACTATCATTGTTGGCTGAAGTCCATTTTGAGATCATCATGGGATTCATGGCAATATAAACTAAATTTTCACGGTTATGTATCTCAACTTCTCCCTGACAGGCTTTATTTATACCAGAATTATAAGTTCGGTCCGTATTCATGTCTGCAGCCTTGCTCGAGGATGGAGACGGGGTAGCTGTCTGAGGTGTCACCTCTTGAGCACAGCGCCCCGTCACTCAGCTTGTAAGTCCTACGTACAGCATACGGTCCAGCCTGTTCTGTGATTGAAAATAATGATACTCATTACAGCTGGAAGAATTTAAGAAATATAAATCTAACTTGGCTTAGGAAATGAAATGTAATATTGTTAATTAAATGTTAGTGGCATAGAGCTTATAGTCGTGATGCACAGATCATTGATGTTTGTATGCCAAGGGATGGAATTATGGATCTTGCATGTTGGCCAATGGAGGGCACATGGAAACAGTTTTCATGAATCGAACTGTTTGATTTTTGGTAGATACCTTATAGCATGTCTAGCAGACCCCTTATATCCCGTCAAACTGTAAAATAACCGTCAGTTTATGGTTTTGCGTGAAAAAAATGGCCCGAACAGACACCGCATCGGACCGCGGCCTGTAAAAAAATTTGCGGGGCCTGGAAAATCTTCACCTTCAACCTTTGGATACATGGGGTGGGAAGCCGACCCGAGCTTGACCCCTATCGGCAGCGATATTTGGCAGGAGGGACATTTCCGCGCGGCCCTCAGCCGCCATTGATCTCCCACCGCCCGCTCTGGGCCACCTTCCCTGGCTTTGTATCGTCGCCATGGAAGCCAATGAAGTGGAAGTTTCTTCCAAATAGCAAGAAGTGGAAGTTGATTGAGAAAGAATCCCCACCGAAGAGAGGTGCACTCACCAAGATGAATGATAATGATGAAGCTGATGATGGCCCAAGAAACAAGAACAAGCCCGATGAAAACAAGAAGGCCAAGGACAAGATCAAGAGGGAAGCGGAGGCATCAAGCTTGCGGGACAAGCTAGATCACATGGTCAAGTCCAATGAGGCATTGGTGATCAAGATATTGAAGGCAAAGAAGGAGTTGGCCGAGAAGAAGGCTCAAGAGAAGAAAGAGAAGTGGCAACTACTCGAGGAGACCATGCGCAAGGCTACCATTGAGGAGAGAAGACCCATGGCCGAGGAGAACAAAGCCATGGCCAAGCTCCTTCAAGAGGAGAATAAGATCATGATGATGAATCAAAATGACATTGATGAGCTCACCAAAGAATGACATGACATAGAAAGGTTGGAGATCTTGGAGAGGAGGAGGCTAGCCGGAAAGGCCATGCGGTGCCAAGTTTCAGTGAGCATGGTGGTTCGGCAAGTGGTGGTGGCAATGGTGGCAGTGAAGATTTCATCTTGTGATAATGATGATGGATGAGTGATGATGGATGTGATGTCTTTTGGGTTGTGGCGCAAAAACTATGTTCAAATGTTGCCAAAACTGTGTTTGAATTCTCAGAATTTGTGTTTTATTTGTCAAAATCGCGGTCAGATGCTTTGTGTGGTTTTATGGTTTGAGGGCTGAAATCGGCAGCGCGCGGAACAGAGACTACAAACCCGGGTGGTAAAAGAGAATAGTTGGGTTTGCGGGCTTTGTTCGGCCGCAGCCGATTTCTGTCTTTAAACTGCGTTTTTCTCGGCCCTTATCCGTGGTTTAAGGTCGCGGCTTTAAGAGGGTCGTGATGTTAGCAAGTTGAAGCACAAAATGGCCAAGATCAAAGAGTGCGGGCTTTTGGAGGCCGAGCATCAGGTAGGCTTGTATCCTGGCCATTGGAATGGACTTGGGATATGGAATCCTATTAGGCTGTTGGCAGTCTTGTGTTTGCTCGTGTCAGCCTATGCATCCAGATACAATCCAGGATACATAGCGTACATGTTTGGCCCATCGGCCTGCTTCTGTCCCTCTTCTTATCCTCGCTGTGGGTTGCATAGGGTGAAGGTTGCATCGTGTTCTCTCTCTTCCATTATTCCCGTCGAGCCAACCATCTCTCGTCTGCTCATGGCGCCGTCACACCCAACCTCCACTAGGATGCGCCTGCGACTGAAGCGACGGCCGGAGCAGTTGTCCTTTCCACTAGGGCGGCCAAACTACCAGGGTCCCGTGTCATCTTCCACTCCGGCGGCTAGATTAGTTCGAGTTTGTGTAACACCAGATCTGTCGAGGACGTGGTCCTCATCCACGGATCTGGCCAGGGGAAATCATTTTCTTCATTGTTTCTAGTGATTATAGACAAAGACATTCTGGCAGTCATAATGGTCGTATTTTCAGGTTTCATGAATAAAATGGCCAAACTGAACACCAAAGCCAAGTTTAGATATCATAGATGTATTTTGAAATCTTGTAGACTTTATATAGTGTACACTTGTGTCTAAAAATTCACCATTTTTTCTTCTGGATATTTAAGCTCCCTATTGAACAGTATTTCATTTGAAATCTAAGTTATCGGATGCACTAACAGCCTAAGATTTATATGATCATAGTAACCATAGTCCCTTGCACTAAATCTTCTCAAGGACTAGTATCAAAACTCAGAAGTAAAACAGGTCGTAAACGGGAACCACATGCTCCCTGACCATGCCACGATGAATAATCAATAGCCTTCATTTAGTGAAAGATTACAGCATCATAAAAATAAATAAGGACCATGGTGATGCACCTGCGTCCAGTGAGCTTGTGTTATAAAATGCGGATGGAGTATCATAGAGCAAACATGATACTTACCACCTATAGTTCTTGCAAAGTGGAAGACAAGTAGAAGACAAAGCAGGTTGATTGACATGGTTCAGGCCTCACCTGGCCTTTGGATGTGAGCCAAATGGCGACTCATGGGATCGAGAGACATGGGGAACTACTTGTGTGCATCTTCGCCCTATCTTGCTGACCTTCTCTTCCGTCATTGTTGTTTTGAGATAGGCTGGGTAGCGGGCGGCTGCGGTTCTTCTCTGTTTTTTCTTATTTCTTTTACTTCTGCCTGCCGCTGCTTATTGCGTTCTTCCAATGTGAGTTGCATGTGAGACCAAGAAACGTGGGATTACCATAGCACTAGCACACAATCGTTCTTAGATAGAAGTCTATTCTGAGAACATTGTGGCAATATTATTTAATTTTTCAGGGTTATATATAGGCTTTATACCCCAATTATAAACGTGGTCCAGTATTCATGTCCTCGGCCTTGCTCGAGGAAGGAGACGGGGTAACTGTCTGAGGTACCACCTCTTGAGCACCGGCGACGGCGTCTCCGTCACTTAGCCGGTCACTAACCAAGTGTTGAGCCATACACCCTCAACCTAGGCGAGCTCAATGACTTGCGCAGCCAAAGCCGAGCAAGAACCTGCACCAACCCAGCGACCACCCCATCGAGCAGGAAGAAGGATCAGACCACCCACAGGCTGTAGAGCAGTGACGTTCCCAATCCCAATGGTTCCCGAACTCAGAGTCCTCATGCGCCATTGACGGCAATTCGGCCGGCGAAGGAACGTACCGTGGTTAAGCTGCTGCAAAGGCTGGGGTAGAACCATAGAAATGAAATGGCTGCAAGCAAAGCTCTGCTCCGGCCACATGTATCCACCCGTGATCATTCTAGTGTGTGATCTGAAGAGGGCTGCAGTGCAGTGCACTACTGTTCGATTCATCTGCACTTCCAGAAGGCGTTTTGGCTCCCGGAGCACTTGCTCCCGGATAAACAGTAACGCAAAAAGATAGTAAAATGTTTTCAAAAGATTCTAAAGTTTTTATGGATGCTCTTGCTAGTGTCGTAAGCATGTTTGACAATTTTCATGTGAACGAAGCAGTAGTGTTTCATCGATGAAAAAAAACTGCTATACAACCGACATGTTGGGGAACGTAGTAATTTCAAAAAAAAAAAATCCTACGCACACGCAAGATCATGGTGATGCATAGCAACGAGAGGGGAGAGTGTCGTCCACGTACCCTCGTAGACCGAAAGCGGAAGCGTTATAACAACGCGGTTGATGTAGTCGTACGTCTTCACGGCCCGACCGATCAAGCACCGAAACTACGACACATCCGAGTTCTAGCACACGTTCAGCTCGATGATGATCCCCGGACTCCGATCCAGCAGAATGTCGGGGAAGAGTTTCGTCAGCACGACGGTGTGGTGACGATCTTGATGTTCTACCGTTGCAGGGCTTCGCCTAAGCACCGCTACAATATTATCGAGGATTATGGTGGAGGGGGGCACCGCACACGGCTAAGAGATCAATGATCAATTGTTGTGTCTCTAGGGTGCCCCCCTGCCCCCGTATATAAAGGAGCAAGCGGGGAGGCCGGCCGGCCCTTGCTGGGCGCGCCAGGAGGAGGAGTCCTTCTCCTAGTAGGAGTAGGACTCCCCTCTTTCTTACTCCTACTAGGAGGGGGAAAGGAAGGGGGAGAGGGAGAAGGAAAGGGCCCCCCCCCCTCTCCTAGTCCAATTCGGACCAGAGGGGGAGGGGGCGCGCGGCCCACCCTGGCTGCCCCTCTCTCTATCCACTAAGGCCCATAAGGCCCATTACTTCTCCCGGGGGGTTCCGGTAACCCTTCGGCACTCCGGTTTTCTCCGAAATCACCCAGAACATTTCCGGTGTCCGAATATAGTCGTCCAATATATTAATCTTTATGTCTCGACCATTTGGAGACTCCTCGTCATGTCCGTGATCACATCCGGGACTCCGAACAACCTTCGGTACATCAAAACATATAAACTCATAATGAAACTGTCATCGTAACGTTAAGCGTGGGGACCCTACGGGTTCGAGAATAATGTCGACATGACCGAGACACGTCTCCGGTCAATAACCAATAGCGGAACCTGGATGCTCATATTGGCTCCTACATATTCTACGAAGATCTTTATCGGTCAGACCGCATAACAACATACGTTGTTCCCTTTGTCATCGGCATGTTACTTGCCCGAGATTCGATCGTCGGTATCTTAATACTTAGTTCAATCTCGTTACCGGCAAGTCTCTTTACTCGTTCTGTAATACATCATCTCACAACTAACTCATTAGTTGCAATGCTTGCAAGGCTTATGTGATGTGCATTACCGAGAGGGCCCAAAGATACCTCTCCGACAATCGGAGTGACAAATCCTAATCTCGATATACGCCAACCCAACATGTACCTTTGGAGACACCTGTAGAGCTCCTCTATAATCACCCAGTTACGTTGTGACGTTTGGTAGCACACAAAGTGTTCCTCCGGCAAACGGGAGTTGCATAATCTCATAGTCATAGGCACATGTATAAGTCATGAATAAAGCAATAGCAACATACTAAACGATCGGGTGCTAAGCTAATGGAATGGGTCATGTCAATCACATCATTCTCCTAATGATGTGATCCCGTTACTCAAATGACAACACATGTCTATGGTTAGGAAACATAACCATCTTTGATCAACGAGCTAGTCAAGTAGAGGCATACTAGTGACACTCTGTTTGTCTATGTATTCACACAAGTATTATGTTTCCGGTTAATACAATTCTAGCATGAATAATAAACATTTATCATGATATAAGGAAATAAATAATAACTTTATTATTGCCTCTAGGGCATATTTCCTTCAGTCTCCCACTTGCACTAGAGTCAATAATCTAGATTATACATTAATGATTCTAACACCCATGGAGCCTTGGTGTTGATCATGTTTTGCACGTCGAAGAGGCTTAGTCAACGGGTCTGCAACATTCAGATCCGTATGTATCTTGCAAATCTCTATGTCTCCCACCTGGACTAGATCCCGGATGGAATTGAAGCGTCTCTTGATGTGCTTGGTTTTCTTGTGAAATCTGGATTCCTTTGCCAAGGCAATTGCACCAGTATTGTCACAAAAGATTTTCATTGGACCCGATGCACTAGGTATGACACCTAGATTGGATATGAACTCCTTCATCCAGACTCCTTCGTTTGCTGCTTCCGAAGCAGCTATGTACTCCGCTTACATGTAGATCCCGCCACGACGCTTTGTTTAGAACTGCACCAACTGACAGCTCCACCATTTAATATAAACATGTATACGGTTTGCGATTTAGAATCGTCTGGATCAGTGTCAAAGCTTGCATCAACGTAACCATTTACGATGAGCTCTTTGTCACCTCCATATACGAGAAACATATCCTTAGTCCTTTTCAGGTACTTCAGGATGTTCTTGACCGTTGTCCAGTGATCCACTCCTGGATTACTTTGGTACCTCCCTGCCAGACTTATAGCAAGGCACACATCAGGTCTGGTACACAACATTGCATACATGATAGAGTCTATGGCTGAAGCATAGGGAACATCTTTCATTTTCTCTCTATCTTCTGCAGTGGTCGGGCATTGAGTCTTACTCAACTTCACACCTTGTAACACAGGCAAGAATCCTTTCTTTGCCTGATCCATTTTGAACTTCTTCAAAACTTTGTCAAGGTATGTGCTTTGTGAAAGTCCAATTAAGCGTCTTGATCTATCTCTATAGATCTTAATGCCCAATATGTAAGCAGCTTCACCGAGGTCTTTCATTGAAAAACTCTTATTCAAGTATCCCTTTATGCTATCCAGAAATTATGTATCATTTCCGATCAGTAATATGTCATCCACATATAATATAAGAAATGCTACAAAGCTCCCACTCACTTTCTTGTAAATACAGGCTTCTCCAAAAGTCTGTATAAAACCAAATGCTTTGATCACACTATCAAAGCGTTTATTCCAACTCCGAGAGGCTTGCACCAGTCCATAAATGGATCGCTGGAGCTTGCACACTTTGTTAGCTCCCTTTGGATCGACAAAACCTTCCGGTTGCATCATATACAACTCTTCTTCCAGAAATCCATTCAGAAATGCAGTTTTGATATCCATCTGCCAAATTTCATAATCATAAAATGCAGCAATTGCTAACATGATTCGGACAGACTTAAGCATCGCTACGGGTGAGAAGGTCTCATCGTAGTCAATCCCTTGAACTTGTCGAAAACCTTTCGCAACAAGTCGAGCTTTGTAGACAGTAATATTACCGTCAGTGTCAGTCTTCTTCTTGAAGATCCATTTATTCTCAATTGCTTGCCGATCATTGGGCAAGTCAACCAAAGTCCACACTTTGTTCTCATACATGGATCCCATCTCAGATTTCATAGCTTCTAGCCATTTTGCGGAATCTGGGCTCACCATCGCTTCTTCATAGTTCGTAGGTTCACCATGATCTAGTAGCATGACTTCCAGAACAGGATTACCGTACCTCTCTAGTGCGGATCTTACTCTGCTTGATCCACGAGGTTCAGTAACAACTTGATCTGAAGTTTCATGATCATCATCATTAACTTCCTCACTAATTGGTGTAGGTGTCACAGAAACCGGTTTCTGTGATGTACTACTTTCCTATAAGGGAGCAGGTACAGTTACCTCATCAAGTTCCACTTTCCTCCCACTCACTTCTTTCGAGAGAAACTCCTTCTCTAGAAAGTTTCCGAATTTAAAAACAAAATTCTTGCCTTCGGATCTATGATAGAAGGTGTATCCAATAGTCTCCTTTGGATATCCTATGAAGACACATTTCTCCGATTTGGGTTCGAGCTTATCAGGTTGAAGCTTTTTCACATAAGCATCGCATCCCCAAACTTTCAGAAACGACAACTTTGGTTTCTTGCCAAACCACAGTTCATAAGGCGTCGTCTCAACGGATTTTGATGGCGCCCTATTTAATGTGAATGCGGCCGTCTCTAAAGCATAACCCCAAAACGATAGCGGCAAATCAGTAAGAGACATCATAGATTGCACCATATCTAGTAAAGTACGATTACGACGTTCGGACACACCATTACGTTGTGGTGTTCCGGGTGGCGTCAGTTGCGAAACGATTCCGCATTGTTGCAAATGTACACCAAACTTGTAACTCAAATATTCTCCTCCACGATCAGATCATAGAAATTTTATTTTCTTGTTACGATGATTTTCAACTTCACTCTGAAATTCTTTGAATTTTTCAAATGTTTCAGACTTATGTTTCATTAAGTAGATATACCCATATCTGCTTAAGTCATCTGTGAAGGTGAGAAAATAACGATATCCGCCACGAGCCTCAACATTCATCGGACCAAATACATCTGTATGTATGATTTCCAACAAATCGGTTGCTCTCTCCATAGTACCGGAGAACTGTGTTTTAGTCATCTTGCCCATGAGGCACGGTTCGCAAGTACCAAGTGATTCATAATCAAGTGGTTCCAAAAGTCCATCAGTATGGAGTTTCTTCATGCGCTTTACACCGATATGACCTAAACGGCAGTGCCACAAATAAGTTGCACTATCATTATCAACTCTGCATCTTTTGGCTTCAACATTATGAATATGTGTATCACTACGATCGAGATTCAACAAAAATAGACCATTCTTCAAGGGTGCATGACCATAAAAGATATTACTCATATAAATAGAAAAACCATTATTCTCTGATTTAAATGAATAACCGTCTCGCATCAAACAAGATCCAGATATAATGTTCATGCTCGCTGGCACCAAATAACAATTATTTAGGTCTAAAACTAATCCCGAAGGTAGATGTAGAGGTAGCGTGCCGAGCGCAATCACATCGACTTTGGAACCATTTCCTACGCGCATCGTTACCTCGTCCTTTGCCAATCTTCGCTTAATCCGTAGTCCATGTTTCATGTTGCAAATATTAGCAACAGAACCAGTATCAAATACCCAGGTGCTACTGCGATCATTAGTAAGGTACACATCAATAACATGTATATCACGTATACCTTTGTTCACCTTGCCATCCTTTTTATCCGCCAAATACTTGGGGCAGTTCCACTTCCAGTGACCAGTCTGCTTGCAGTAGAAGCACTCAGTTTCAGGCTTAGGTCCGGACTTGGGTTTCTTTTCCTGAGCAGCAACTTGCTTGTTGTTCTTCTTGAAGTTCCCCTTCTTCTTCCCTTTGCCCTTCTTCTTGAAACTGGTGGTCTTGTTAACCATCAAAACTTGATGCTCCTTCTTGATTTCTACCTCCGCAGCTTTTAGCATTGTGAAGAGCTCGGGAATCGTCTTATCCATCCCTTGCATGTTATAGTTCATCACGAAGCTCTTGTAGCTTGGTGGCAGTGATTGGAGAATTCTGTCAATGACGCAATCATCCGGAAGATTAACTCCCAGTTGAATCAAGTGATTATTATACCCAGACATTTTGAGTATATACTCACTGACAGAACTGTTCTCCTTCATCTTGCAGCTATAGAACTTATTGGAGACTTCATATCTCTCAATCCAGGCATTTGCTTGAAATATTAACTTCGACCCCTGGAACATCTCATATGCTCCATGACGTTCAAAACATCGTTGAAGTCCCGGTTCTAAGCCGTAAAGCATGGCACATTGAACTATTGTGTAGTCATCAGCTTTGCTCTGCCAAACGTTCTTAACGTCGTCAGTTGCCTCAGCAGCAGGCCTGGCACCCAGCGGTGCTTCCAGGACGTAATTCTTCTGTGCAGCAATGAGGATAATCCTCAAGTTACGGACCCAGTCCGTGTAATTGCTACCATCATCTTTCAACTTTGCTTTCTCAAGGAACGCATTAAAATTCAACGGAACAACAGCACGGGCCATCTATCTACAATCAAACATAGACAAGCAAGATACTATCAGGTACTAAGTTCATGATAAATTTAAATTCAATTAATCATATTACTAAAGAACTCCCACTTAGATAGACATCCCTCTAATCCTTCTAAGTGATCACGTGATCCATATCAACTACACCATGTCCGATCATCACGTGAGATGGAGTAGTTTCAACGGTGAACATCAATATGTTGATCATATCTACTATATGATTCACGCTCGACCTTTCGGTCTCTGTGTTCCGAGGTCATATCTGTTATATGCTAGGCTCGTCAATTTAACCTGAGTATTCCGCGTGTGCAACTGTTTTGCACCCGTTGTATTTGAACATAGAGCCTATCACACCCGATCATCACGTGGTGTCTCAGCACGAAGAACTTTCGCAACGGTGCATACTCAGGGAGAACACTTATACTTTGATAATTTAGTGAGGGATCATCTTATAATGCTACCATCAATCAAAACAAGATAAGATGCATAAAAGATAAACATCACATGCAATCAATATAAGTGATATGATATGGCCATCATCATCTTGTGCTTGTGATCTCCATCTTCGAATCACCGTCATGATCACCGTCGTCACCGGCGCGACACCTTGATCTCCATCATAGCATCGTTGTCGTCTCGCCAATTTTATGCTTCTACGACTATCGCTACCGCTTAGTGATAAAGTAAAGCATTACAGGGTGATTGCATTGCATACAATAAAGCGACAACCATATGGCTCCTGCCAGTTGCCGATAACTCGGTTACAAAACATGATCATCTCATACAATAAAATTTAGCATCATGTCTTGACCATATCACATCACAACATGCCCTGCAAAAACAAGTTATATGTCCTCTACTTTGTTGTTGCAAGTTTTACGTGGCTGCTACGGGCTTAGCAAGAACCGTTCTTACCTACGCATCAAAAACCACAACGATAGTTTGTCAAGTTGGTGTTGTTTTAACCTTCGCAAGGACTGGGCGTAGCCACACTCGGTTCAACTAAAGTTGGAGAAACTGACACCCGCCAGACACCTGTGTGCAAAGCACGTCGGTAGAACCAGTCTCGCGTAAGCGTACGCGTAATGTCGGCCCGAGCCGCTTCATCCAACAATATCGCCGAACCAAAGTATGACATGCTGGTAAGCAGTATGACTTATATCGCCCACAACTCACTTGTGTTCTACTCGTGCATATAACATCAACGCATAAAACCAGGCTCTGATGCCACTGTTGGGGAACGTAGTAATTTCAAAAAAAATTCCTACGCACACGCAAGATCATGGTGATGCATAGCAACGAGAGGGGAGAGTGTCGTCCACGTACCCTCGTAGACCGAAAGCGGAAAGCGTAATAACAATGCGGTTGATGTAGTCGTACGTCTTCACGGCCCGACCGATCAAGCACCGAAACTACGGCACCTCTGAGTTCTAGCACACGTTCAGCTCGATGACGATCACCGGACTCCGATCCAGCAGAATGTCGGGGAAGAGTTTCGTCAGCACGACGGCGTGGTGACGATCTTGATGTTCTACCGTTGCAGGGCTTCGCCTAAGCAGAGCTACAATATTATCGAGGATATGGAGGAGGGGGCACCGCACACGGCTAAGAGATCAATGATCAATTGTTGTGTCTCTAGGGTGCCCCCCTGCCCCCGTATATAAAGGAGCAAGCGGGGAGGCCGGCCGGCCCTTGCTGGGCGCGCCAGGAGGAGGAGTCCTTCTCCTAGTAGGAGTAGGACTCCCTTCTTTCCTACTCCTACTAGGAGGGGGAAAGGAAGGGGGAGAGGGAGAAGGAAAGGGGGGCGCCGCCCCCCCCCCCCCCTCTCTCCTAGTCCAATTCGGACCAGAGGGGGAGGGGGCACGCGGCCCACCCTGGCTGCCCCTCTCTCTCTCTCCACTAAGGCCCATAAGGTCCATTACTTCTCCCGGGAGGGTTCCGGTAACCCTCCGGCACTCCGGTTTTCTCTGAAATCACCCAGAACATTTCCGGTGTTCGAATATAGTCGTCCAATATATTAATCTTTAGTGTCGACCATTTCGAGACTCCTCGTCATGCCCGTGATCACATCCAGGACTCCGAACAACCTTCGGTACATCAAAACATATAAACTCATAATGAAACTGTCATCGTAACGTTAAGCGTGCGGACCCTATGGGTTCGAGAACAATGTAGACATGACCAAGACACGTCTCCGGTCAATAACCAATAGCGGAACCTGGATGCTCATATTGGCTCCTACATATTCTACGAAGATCTTTATCGGTCAGACCGCATAACAACATACGTTGTTCCCTTTGTCATCGGCATGTTACTTGCCCGAGGTTGCTTGCAAGGCTTATGTGATGTGCATTACCGAGAGGGCCCATAGATACCTCTCCGACAATCGGAGTGACAAATCATAATCTCGAAATACGCCAACCCAACATGCACCTTTGGAGACACCTGTAGAGCTCCTTTATAATCACCCAGTTACGTTGTGACGTTTGGTAGCACACAAAGTGTTCCTCCGGCAAACGGGAGTTGCACAATAGCAACATACTAAACGATCGGGTGCTAAGTTAATGGGTCATGTCAATCACATCATTCTCCTAATGATGTGATCCCGTTAACCAAATGACAACACATGTATATGGTTAGGAAACATACCCATCTTTGATCAACGAGCTAGTCAAGTAGAGGCATACTAGTGGCACTCTGTTTGTCTATGTATTCACACAAGTATTATGTTTCCGGTTAATACAATTCTAGCATGAATAATAAACATTTATCATGATATAAGGAAATAAATAATAACTTTATTATTGCCTCTAGGGCATATTTCCTTCACGACACTTATTAGACGACACACGCACGACGTTTTCCATCCAGCCATCGGCGATATTGTCCCTAGAGTATCTAAAGATTTATCGGGTCCACGATTTATCGGGTGCACATCATGCACACAACATTGTGTGAAGATCAATTCCGAAAAATAAATTTGGGGTTACATCTTGGGGTAACATTTGGTGTTCAATTTGTTTTTTGCATGGGCCAAAATGTTTAGCCTTTTTGCTAAAACTTTATAGGTAGTATTTGGGTGTGACTATGAATGCATAAGAGTTTTGTTGGGATTTTTTTTACATTTCAAAAATCATTTTTGCGGCCAGGAGCACGTGCTCCCGGGAGCGAAATTGGATTTATGTTCGTCTTCACACTTCTATTTCCTGCTTTGACCAGGAATGGCATGTTTGTGCCACTAAGGTGTAATTGTTTTACCGATGCATCTTAACAAATTTCTGTAGGCGTAGGAAAAGACCATGCCACCACGAATGAGAAGGTTTCACTCACGGTAAACGGACACCGTGGAAGCACATGTTAACATGTTTGCCCCAAAGAGTAACAATGCAAATCCCTGGGCAACATCGGTTGTACATGGAAATCTAGGGGTTGTATCCTCCTCATCTATCAAACCTTAAGTTTCAGTGTTCTTCTAACTGTTACAACAAACACAACAAAACCGTGTTGACCGCAATCCCAAGAGCAAATGAGGCGACCTTCCACCAGGTAGAGCAACTCCACGACTCGCGGACTGCATCTATCCAGTCCAGGGAAAAAATGGCCACAAGCACATAAGAAATGAAACCACCTAATAGTGTTACAAATCTAGAAATTATACATGAAACAGGCTCTAAAATCAAATCAGAAAAGCTAAGATCATAATGGAATAAATATTTGATCTGTCATGCTCATACTTAGTATAACAGTTCATACTATGTAAACACGTCGATGATGGTGACTTATGTGAGCATACTTCCTTTTGTTTGGTAGATTATACACAAATTGTTTGGTAATGCTTCTACCAAACAAGATGTCCTGAGTCCCTTAATTTGGGTACGAAAGGCTGAAGGGACAACATATCGTTTAAGGAAGAATAATTAGATGAGCTTGACCAAACCTTTTGATCCGTTAATTGTTTGTGTTGCACCACCATGCGATATTGGCCTTCATATGAGATTGACCAAACCATTTGTCCCCAACTTGTTCGGGAAGGTTGTTGATGGTCCACCGCATACGGGGTGGTCTGTTGGATGGGAAGCCCATCACTGGGCCAATTTTAGAACCCAAAAGGCCTGGTTGCATGATGGGCCCTTCGGCTGATAGGAGGCAGACTTACGGATTAGCATCATCTTAGCGTACAAGTCATGGTCTCCTCAACCAACCTGTAGGAGTGGTCGGTTAGGAACTCTATGAACCCTAGCTCTTGTCCCCCTTTACAAGGCGAGGCTAGTGGTAGACCGAGGGACATCTGATCCTTGGTCAACCCCTCGGAAGCCATACCAACACCTCATCTGTAACCAACTGACACGAGGCGTTTTCACTATCAATCAAAACAATGCTAGTGTAGGGTATTACCTCGACCATGAGAGCCTGAACCTAGGTCAAACCCCCATGTGTAATCCCCACTGGTACAATCGGTCACACTCTCCACCCTACAAGGGATATTGACGTTTTTCGGTACGGTCTGTTGGTGTGCCAGTCAGGGGTTGCGCCGACCGGAGTTCGAACCCAGATAGGGTCTCCAACTACGCCCGGTCGCGCGTCGGGTCATAGCTTCATCTTTGGATCTTTCTGTACTTTTTATATATTCCAAAATAAATCCCCGTAAATTTTCAGGTCATTTGGAGCTCCGGAGAATAGCTATCTCTGTTGTGGCTCTTTTCAGGCCCAGAATTACAGCTGCCAGCAATCTCCCTCTTGTGATAGAACTTGCAATTTAGAAAGAAAAGGCATAAGAATTGTATCAAAACGTGAAATATAACTTTAAGACATGATGCAAAATGGACGTATCACCAGATCTCTTCCGGTACTTCCGGTCATGCTCTCCACCCTATAAATGACACTGACATTTTTCAGTACTTTCAATTGGTGTGCCAGTCAAGGGTTCGCCGGCTGGAGTACGAACCCATATGGGATCTCCAACTGTGGTCGGCAGCCGTGCGTCAGGTCAGAGCTTCAACTTCTTCTCCTTCACCTTCGCCGTGAACGAGGTCGGGCAGCTCTGCATCAATGTCGTCTGCATGATCGAGTTCATCATTGAAGGCTACATCGATCTCTAAATATGCATGGCACGACCTCCCCGGGCAACAGACGAGGCTCACGAGCAGGATCCGGACCTGCATCTAAAAACCTTGCCCTGACATCCATTCGAGGACCCATCAGTCAACCATATGCGACTCCCCTGATCAAAAACAACGCCCTGATCTCCAGATCAGGACGTTGGGCAGTGACTACAACAACCCACCAGCCCACACAGGAATCCAATCTGATCCCATGGTGTGCACCTGTTGGCCACTCATTTATAACCATGAGTTGGAAGATTACATCTGGGACGGCTACGTCTCCTACGATGCGGACGGGTCCATAGACCTCGTCTCACTTCCGGAAACAGAAGCTAACGAGCGCGGCTCCGCGAGCCTTTTGTCATTTCTGAAAACCAAAGACGATGAGACCCCTCATGCCATCGCACTAGAGCAGGCCCTCATGATGGCTCCCGATGGCTCTGGAGGCAACACCAGCAACATATAGTTCTTATATCTGGACATCCCTTCTTGATGTAGCTCATACATATGTGCCGATTTCATATTTGCGCTAAGTAGCTCTAGATAAAGATTATGTTCCAATTAACTGAACTTTAGTTTCACATCTCTATGCATCTCCTCATTACTAGACATTTGGATTATGGATACTACTTGTGAGTTGAAAATCATTCTTGAAGACATATGCACTTTGTCAGCACAAGAGAACATCAATTGTGTCCTTGATGTTACATGTTTGATGAGTATGCCTTCACCCGCTTAACAATCATTACATGTCTTCAAGGGGCAAAGAATGTATACCATGGAATTCTCATGAAAAAAGTGTTAAATTTCTTCCTGATATAATCCTTTCGGGTGCTGGAGTAGTAGAAATGTATTGAACACCATGGTCTTATGTTTACAGGGTGCCACATGTGCCACCCCGATCGAAGTCCTCTCACCATTGAGCTGGTGGGAGAAGCACACCGGTGGCAAACCCATAATATTGATCCCCCATCCGCACCCACACAAACTATCACTCAGAATAATCTAATGCAAAATGTCACCCAACACACAGGGGTCTAACTGTGAAGTTTCATCTTGTACAATCCCCGAGCCACGTCTGCACACCTCACTGGCATGGTAAACCCTGTGAAATCTTGTCTCGGTATCACACATTGGCATAATACACTCCGACTTGGTAGTGGTGACCGTAGACTGAGACATTTCAGCAATCATATTGATCGTATTTTGAGTTTTCGTGAATAAAATGGCCAAACTGAACATCAAAGCCAAGTTTAGATATCATAGATGTATGTCAAAATTTTGTAGACTTTATATATTGCACACTTGTTTCTAATAAATCGCCATTGTTTCTTCTGGATATTTAAGCTCCCTACTGAACATTTTTTCATTTGAAAACCAAGTCATCAAATGCACCAACAACCTAAGATTTATAAGATCATAATAACCATAGTCCCTTGCACTAAATCTTCACAAGGAGGACTAGTTTAAAACTCGGAAGTAAAATAGACCGTAGATGGGACCACATGCTCCCTGACCATGGCCACGAGCCTTCATTTAGTGAAACATTCTAGGGTCATCAGAATAAATAAGGCCATGATGTGCATCTGCATCCAGGTAACTTGCGTTATAAAATAGGGATAGAATAGCATGGAGCAAACATGATACTACCATCTATAGTTCTTTCAAAGTGGCTTTTGGATGGGAGCGAAATAACAACTCATGGGACCGAGAGACGTGGGGAAGTACTTGTGTGCAACTTGATCTTGTATCGTTTACTTTCTCTTTTCTCGTCTTTGGTTTGAGCTAGACTGAGTAGCTAGCATTAACTTTTTTGCTTTTACTTTAGGACAGCCCTCGATGGCATTTACTCATTCGGTAGGTGTCCATTGTGTGACTGCACCACAGCTCTAAGAAAGTCGAGGATTACACTGGATGCTACATGATTCAAATCTAAAGAAAGATCATGCTTTGCTCATGTATGGGCCACCTCATTAGCATCCCCTCTCACCAGCAAGATACCTGCACCCGCTACTAATACGTAGCGTCCTTCTAATGTGAGTTCATGTGTGACAAAGGAAACGTGGTAGTATCGTAGCACTAGCACACAATCATTGTTGGCTAGAAGTATGTTTTCATAAAATTATATGACAATACAACGTAGTTTCATGGCCATGTCCTCGGACGGAGACGGGTAGCTGTTGAGGGAACCACCTTCACACACGCGCGCGCGTGTCACTAAAGTGTTGAATAGTTGCCATGGCCAAATACCCTTAACATGGTCAAGCGTTGAATAGTCGCCATGGCCCGTTCGGTTCCCACTGGATTATTCTTTTTTTACACCATGAGCACAATAATTTTACTCCCTCTGTCCTGAAATACATGGCATATAAACTAAGTTAAAAAGTCAATGCTTCGTAAGTTTGACCAAATGTATATACAAAAATAACAATACCAAATCAATATCAATATATTCATCATTAGATATTCAATATTATAGTGATATTCTATTCTATTTAGTTGGTCAAACTTAGACAATATTGACTTTTTGACTAAATTTATGCGCCATGTATTTCGGGAGAGGGAGTAACAATTTCATCGATATTTCTGATCTGATCGTGACCAAGCATCTCGATGTACAAGATTTTGAATACCTTTTTAACACTAACTTGTTTGACCAGGAATGACCACATGTTTCTTCCAGTTAGCTGTAATTGTTTCATCCATGCATTTTTAACAAATTTGTGTAGGGAAAAAGATCATGCCACTATGAGTCGGAAGATTCCACTCGCGGTACACTGACACCACCGAAGCACATGTTAACATCTTTGCCCCAAAGAGTAGCAATGCAAATCCCTGGGCAACATCGGGTGTACATGGAAATCTAGGTGTTGTATCCTCCTGATCTATCAAACCTTCAGTTTTAATGTTCTTCTACCTGTTACAACAAACACAAAAAAACCTTGGTGACCGCAATCCCAAGATCAAATGAGGCCACTTTCCACCATGTAGAGCAACTCCAGGACTCGCAGACCACATCTATCCAAGCTTGGAAAAAAATGGCCACAAGCACATAAGAAATGAGACCACCTAATAGTGTTACAAAACTAGAAATTGTACATGAAACAGGCTCTAAAATCAAATCAGAAAGGCTAAGATCACAATGGATTCACCAACATGCCTTGGGCATGGCAAAATTAAGATTTGATCTATCATGCATGCTTATACTTAGTATAACTTTTCATACTATGTATACACGCCGATGATGGTGACTTACGTGAGCATACTTCCTTTTCTTTGGTAGATTATATACACATTGTTTGGTAATGCTTTTACCAAACAGGATGTCCTGAGTCCCTGAATTTGGGTATGAAAGGTTGAAGGGACAACATATCGTTTAAGGAAGAATAATTAGATGAGCTTCACCAAACCTTCTGATCAGTATGAGAGAGAGCGCAGAAGAAGCATTCGTAAGTATTTATAATGTTACAACTTCAAAAGTATTGTGCGAGCCATCACATTGTAATTTTCTAACTGTGCACGAACAACGCTTTCAATCATGATGCGGACCACAAAGAGGGCACGTACACAAGAAGTTCTGCCGCAACTACCCGACATGTAGATTATTGAGGAAAAGAGCTCCTCCGGCATGTTACTTTCAAGCTTCGGCGTCTCATCACATAATTCATCCCCTGAACAATGAATCCGAGAGCTAGAAGAGAAGATTACAGCACAAGCGACAGACACAAAACTGGGAAATGAGTAAATGACACATTTGCAGAAAGTCTGAATGTAGTACTTTGTGCACAGAAGCAGAAAATCAAAGAGCTCAAAAGGAAACAGCAACAAGAAATAGAAATTGTGGATCGGGAGAGAAAAATCAGAGCCTTTGAAAAAAAGCAACAAGAAATTGAGTGAATTCTTAGTCATCTCTCAAGAAAGTCATCTCGGTCTTCAGATGCACCAACAGCCTAAGATTTATAAGATCATCGTAACCATTGTCCCTTGCACTAAGTCTTCACAAGGACTAGTATCAAAACTCAGAAGTAAAAGAGGCCGTAGATGGGAACCACATGCTCCCTGACCATGGCCACAATAAATAATCAATAGCCTTCATTTAGTGGAAACATTATTTTATTTGCGGTTCATTTAGTGAAACATTTTAGCACCATAAAAACAAATAAGACCGTGGGGTGTGCACCTGCATCCAGTGAACTTGTGTTATAAAACCCAGATGGAGCATCATAGAGCAAACATGATACAAAGTGGAAGAGAAGTAGTAGGAGACAAAGAAAGTTGATTGACAATGTTCAGACCTGTCCTTTGGACGGAAGTCAAATGGCAACCTGCTCATGGGACTGAGAGACGTGGGGAACTAGTTGTGTGTGACATTGCCTTGTCTTGCTGACCCTCTCTTCCGTTGCCCTTGTTCTGAGCTAGGCTAAGTTGCGAGCGGCAGCTCTTCTTCTATGTTTGTTCTTCGTTCTTTAACTTTTGAGAGTATCGTAGCACTAGCACATGATCATTGTTAGCTAGATGCATGCCTATTTTGAGATCAGTATGGCAATATAATTATGCCCGAGGATGGAGACGGGGTAGCAGGCTGAAGTACCGCCTCTTGAGCACCGGCAACGGCGTCCCCGTCACTCGGGCTGTCACTAACCAAGTGTTGAACAAGATGCACCCTCAGCCAGGCGAACACGGTGACTTACGCAGTCATAGCCAAGCAAGTTGGATTCTTATGATTTACGCTTCTTTCATCGGCCTAGCGGTGCACTTTCGACTCGCTCGCTCGCTCGCTTCAGTACTTGTAGTCCTCACTAGGTGGTCTATGGACATTGTTGGCCCAGACCCGATGCCGAGTACTTTCCGACGACGGCGATGACCGATGACGAACGACAATGACAGACGAAGCTTGCTGACGAGCTCGACGAGTTGCTTTTACGCCGAGACGTACCGCAGTACAAAGCTGGCTTCGTCAATACCTATGTGCAAAGCTAGCACACACAACCACGGCTGATAGCCAATGCTAGCTAGCTATCAATCTGCTTGGTAGATACATAACGCACGCACAATAGCTGATCGATCCAGCCGGAAACACACGCGTACGAAGCGGCGACTTGGATAGCCACGGGAGCGTGTCGCTCCCGTTATTACTTTTATTGCTTTGATCAACTCACAGTTCAGATTACAAGGGGCGAGGTGCAGACATATATATATTAGCGAGCCTGCTAATACTACTCCTACACGGTCATTGCTTAGAAACCTAGTCGGACACGTGCATGCATATGTACTGAACCGGACACGGCCATGTTGATTCCAACAATCACCCTCCTAAACACGACGCCGTTACGTTACAGCTCCGACACCGATCCTTCTTGTCATCTCCAAGAAATTCTCTCGATCCAAAGCCTTGGTCAGCATGTCCGCCCGCTGATCTTCAGTGCAACCGTAGTTGACCTTCATCTTACCTTCTTCCACGCAGTCCTTTATATAGTGATACATCGTATCAATATACTTGCTCCTATGACGCCGCAATGGATCTTCGCGTAGAAAACATTCAGACTTGCCGTCAACATTAAGCACCAGTTGTTCCAGATGTCGATCCATGAGATTACCGTGTAGCCTCTCTAGCCACACACCTTGACACGCCGTAGCTGCAGCCGCAATATACTCTATTGCATCAACTGCGGGTGCTTTGCTCTTCTTACTTAGCTCAAGACGAGGTTTCATTGGAGCGTCAATTGGATTGCAATATTTCATGCCACGGCTTTCAAGTACCTTCCTTGTGTATGCCTCTTGGCATAGTGTGATCCCTTTCGTCTTTTGATGTACCTCTATCCCGGGGTAGTAGCTCAAAAGACCTAGATCATCCATCTTGAAAAGCTCTTTCATCTGTAGCTTGAACTTTGCAATCACCTCTTCATCTGCTCCAGTTATCAATAGGTCGTCGACGTAGATGCCAACTAGTAGACGATCCTTTCCTTCACCTCTCTTGTACATTGCATGCTCTAGTGGGGCTTTCTCAAATCCAAGAGAAATCATTGTCCGATCAAGTTTGATGTTCCACTTCCGAGGTCCTTGCCATAGTCCATACAAGATTTTGTGTAACTTCAATACCTTGTGCTCTTCTCCCTCTTTGATGAAACCCGTTGGTTGATTCACATACACATCTCCTTCTATCTCGCCATTCAAAATCACGGATTTTACATCCATGTGATGTACTTTCAATGATTCCTGAGCCGCGAGAGCGATGATTAATCTCACCGACTCCATCTTTGCAATGGGAACGAACACTTCTTCGAAGTCCATAATTTCCTCTTGCACATACTCTTTGGCCAAAAACCTCGCTTTGTGCTTCATGCACCCTTCAACATCTTTCTTGACCTTGAATTCCCACTTGAGCTCTATGGCATCATGTCCGTTGGGAAGATCCAGGAGCTCCCATACTTTGTTGTCTCGGATCGACCTCAACTCTTCATCCATAGCACGATGCCAACACTCTTCCGTCTTTGCGTCTTCAAAATTTTCCGGTTCCTTGATGTGCAAACATTGTTGCCCTTTACTCTTCATCTTCACCGAATTTATTAGAAGCGCTTCCTCTGAAGAAATGTCCAACACACATCGTTCTCGTGCTACCGAAGAAGACACACTATCGTCTGGACTTGCCAAAGTTCCTGTTGCTGGTGATTTGGGCTCTTCGGAACTGCTCCTCGTAAGCCCTGCACAGTTGCTGCTAATTTCTAGCTTGCCTTCCGTGAGTATACCTTGCATCTCTTCTGGCATGCTAGAAAAACCTTTATGTGTAGTAGTACCTCCGTCCATAGCTCCCACTTCTAGCCCATCTCCTTTTTCTGGAATATGCTCACGTTCTAGCCCAAGCACTAGGCCTCCACGTGATATTAGGCTCCTTGTGGAACGCTTATTGTAGCCGGCCTGCTGGATGCAGTGCTAGCCATCGACGCTGCACCGGCCACACCATCGCACCTCATCACGGCCACCTGCTCACGCGAGCTGGCTGGCTTGCCGCTCGTTGTGATGCACACAACGTTTTGACTCACCATATCGGATCCATCGTAACTTGCTGCGTCTGGACTGTCTAACATCACGCTGTCTGATCCGACTGCAACTTGCTGCGTGCCTTGGCCCGTCTCTGTTTTGACCATGCTGAGACGTTGTACGTCATGGACTTCTGGCGCCACACCTTCGTCTATCTTTAGATTTTCTGAACTGCTTTTTCGACCACAGCTGGCCTCTTTCAGGGGCGCCGCACAAAGACTGCTTCTCCATGGCCGCGCACACGCAGCTATCGCCGCATCCGCTCCACCAAAGTTGGCACTTACGTTCATAGCACTTACATAAGTTTCAGAATCACTCCCCGCATCTGTATCTTCGACACAGGTTTCCGAACCATGATTATGATGGCAAACTTTTTCTTCCGCAAGCTCGACAATTTCTTTAGTCAACACTTGTGAGTCTGGATCCTCCTCGTCCACGAGTTCGCTCATCAACATCATGTCACCATCATCTCCTTGCTGGGCAATGAGCGCCTTCTGCTTCGGTGCTTCCTCACAGTCAGCCTTGAAGTGGCCGAGGAGGCCACAGTTATAACACCTCACTTTCCTGATGTCAAACTTTCTCCTCGGTGGTGGTGCAGCCTCATCGTCTGAGTCGTCTTTCGAGTCGGCGAAGTTCTTTCTCGCCGAACGCTGCTTCCCTTTCTTCTTGCTGCTGCTCCTGGATCCACCTTGCTTTTTTAGGGCGTCCCACTGCGCCTTCGTGAGCATCACAAGCTCGTCGTTCCTCCCGTCCCCAAGACTGTACCGCATACGCTCATCATGAGCCTTGTACCGTCCGACAAGATCGTCGATGGAGAGAGTCGCGAGATCGACGCACTGCTCGATCGCCGTGACAATTTGCAGGTACCGGGGAGGGGCCGCGCGCAAGAACCGCCGGACAACCGAGGCCTCCGTGAGGTTTTCTCCAAGCGCGCGAATCCGATTGACGAGAGTAGCCACCCGTGAAGCGAACGCATCCACGGACTCAATCATCGCCCATGACCAAAGTCTCGTAGTTCCTTAGGAGAGTTTGGAGGTTGGCTTGCTTGACACGGGTGTGTCCCTCGAACATGAGCTTCAGCGTATCCCACACCTCCTTCGCCGTTGCTTTAGCGATTAGGTGCTGGAGGACATCCATTGGCATCACCGAATAAATCGCTGACGCCGCCTGCCGATCCTTCCGGTGCTCGGCTCCCTCCTTCTTGAACGCGTCGCCTCCGGGATCCACCGCGTCCCATAGCTCGTTGGCGCGGAGACCACACTCCATGAGGGTCTTCCAGACCCCGAAGTTCTCGCGATCAAATCGTGGATACGACGAACTCGCCGGAGCAGCAATTACTTTAGCCGCACGGGAATACTCCGCCAGCTGCTTGGTCTTCTCGTTGTCCGCCATAATCCTCCGTTACTAGAAGATCAACCTAGCTCTAGATACCAATTGTTGGCCCAGACCCGACGCCGAGTACTTTCCAACGACGGCGATGACCGATGACGAACGACAATGACAGACGAAGCTTGCTGACGAGCTCGACGAGTTGCTTTTACGCCGAGACGTACCGCAGTACAAAGCTGGCTTCGTCAATACCTATGTGCAAAGTTAGCACACACAACCACGGCTGATAGCCAATGCTAGCTAGCTATCAATCTGCTTGGTAGGTACACAACGCACGCACAACAGCTGATCGATCCAGCCGGAAACACACGCGTACGAAGCGGCGACTTGGATAGCCACGGGAGCGTGTCGCTCCCGTTATTACTTTTATTGCTTTGATCAACTCACAGTTCAGATTACAAGGGGCGAGGTGCAGACATATATATATATTAGCGAGCCTGCTAATACTACTCCTACACGGTCATTGCTTAGAAACCTAGTCGGACACGTACATGCATATGTACTGAACCGGACACGGCCATGTTGTGTTTAATTCCAACAGACATGAATGGAATTTTTATTGCTTCTTGCGTTCTTTGTACAAACATGATGTTTGATGAATAGATCCGAAGTTTTTCCGGAAAAATAAACAAGCAGGAACCGTCACCGAGCCAGTCAAACCACCTGCAGGATGTATAGCAGTGACGTTCCCAGCGGTTTCCCGAACTCGGAGTCCTCATGCGCCACCGATGGCAAGTCCGCTGGCGAAGGGGGCATAGTGTGGACGGTTAAGCTGCTACAGAGGCTGTGGTAGAAATGAAGTGGCTGCAAGCAAGCTCTGCTCTGACCATATGTATCCACCCCTGACCATTCTAGTGTGTCATGTGAAGATGACTGCATTGCTCTCACCGTTGAATTGGTGGAGGAGCACACTAGTGGCAATTGGCAAACCCATCATACAGATCACCTGTACCCCCTCCACACCAACACACACTATCACTCGGAATCATGTAATGCAAAATGTCACCCAAGGCACAGGATTCTAACTGTGAAGTTGCATCCAGCACAATCCCCGAGCCATGTGCCATGCCTCGCTCGCACCGTAAACTTTGTGGAATCTTGCCTCTGTATCACACATCGGCATAATACACTCGAATTAGTACTGGTGATTGTAGACTGAGACATCTCGGCGATCATAATGGTCGCATTTTGAGGTTTCGTGAATAAATGGCCAAACAGAACACCGAATCTAAGTTTAGATGTCATAGATGTATTTTTACACTTTAGATATTGTGCACTCGTGTCTAATAAATCATCATTGTTTTTTCTGGATATTTAAGCTCCCTAATGAACAGAATTTCATTTGAAATCTGAGTCATCAGATGCACTAACATCCTAAGATTTATAAGATCGTAATAACCATAGTCCCTTGCACTAAATCTTCACAAGGGCTGGTATCAAACTCGGAAGTAAAAGAGGCAATAGATGGGATCCACATGCTCCCTGAGCATGGCCACGATAAACAATCAATAGCCTTCATTTAGTGAAAGATTATAGCATCATAAAGATAAATAAGACCATGGTCTGCATCTGCATCCAGGGAAGTTGTGTTATAAAATGCGGACCGAGTATCACAGATCAAACATGATACTACCACGAAAGCTATAGGTCTTGCAAAGTGGAAGAAACGTATGAGAGGCAAAGCAAGTTGATTGACATGGCTCAGACCCGTCCTTTGGATGGGAGCCAAATGGCGACTCATAGGACCGAGAGACGTGGGGAACTACTTGTGTGCATCCTTGCCTGGTCTTGCTGACCTTCTCTTCCGTCTCCGTTGCTTCGAGCTAGGCTGAGTAGCTTGCTGCAGCGATCTTACTCTGTTTTTTCTTTCTTTTACTTCTAACGTTTTCCTTGCCGCTACCTATTGAGTTCTTGCAACGTGAGTTCATGTGTGTGTGACCAAGAAACGTGGGAGTACGGAGTACCGTAGCACTAGCGCGCTATCATCGTTGGCTGAAGTCCATTTGGGATCATCATGGCAATATAAAATAAATTTTCACAGTTATGTATCTCAGCTTCTCCCTGACAGGCTTTACACCCGAATTATAAGTTTGGCCCCGTATTCATGTCCTCGGTCTTGATCAAGGATGGAGACGGGGCACCTGTGTGAGGTACCACCTCTTGAGCACCGCGTCCCGTCACTCAACCAAGTGTTGAACAGGTGCCATGACCATACACCCTCAGCCAGGCCCAGGCGAGCTCAGTGACTTGCACAGTCAAAGCCGAGCAGGAACCGACACCAACCATCCCGTCAAGATGGAAGAAGGATCAAACCGCAGTGACGTGCCATTGACGGCAAGTCAGCTGGCAAAGGGACATAGTGTCTACCGTCAAGCTGCTGCAGAGGCTGGGGTAGAAATGAAGTGGCTGCAAGCAAGCTCTGCGCTCCGACAATATGTATCCACCCGTGATAATTCTAGTGTCATGTGAAGAGGGCTGCAGTGCAATGCACTACTGTTCCATCCATCTTCACTTTCTGATTATGCTTCACACTTCTGTTTAACCTGTTTTCACCGGGAAGGACCGGCTTCTGCCAGTTAGTTGCAACTGTTTCATCCATGCATCTTTAACAAATTTGTGTAGGGAAAAAGACCATGCCGCCACAAGTGGGAAGATTTCACTCGCAGTACCCGGACACCGTCAAAGCACATGTTAACATCTTTGCCCCAAAGAGTAGCAATGCAAATCCCTGGGCAACATCAGCTGTACATGAAAAATCTAGGGGCTGTATCCTCCTCATCTATCAAACCTTAAGTTTTAATGTTCTTCTACCTGTTACAACAAACACAACAAAAACCGTGGTGACCGCAATCCCGAGACCAAATGAGGCCACTTTCCACCAGGTAAAGCAACTCCAGGACTCGCATACCACATCTATCCAGTCCTGAAGAAAAAATGGCCATAAGCACATAAGAAATGAAACCACCTCATAGTTTTACAAAACTAGATATTGTACATGAAACAGGCTCTAAAATCAAATCAGAAAGGCCAAGATCGTAATGGATTCACCGACATGCCTTGGGCATGGCAAGATTAAGATTTGATGATCTATCATGCTTATGCTTAGTATAACTGTTCATACTATGTATACATGTCCATGATGGTGACTTATGTGAGCATACTTCCTTTTGTTTGGTACTCCCTCTGTCTCATAATGTAAGACGTTTTTTGACACTAGACTAGTGCCAAAAAACGTCTTACATTATGGGACGGAGGGAGTAGATTATATACACATTGTTTGGTAATGCTTTTACCAAACAGGATGTTCCGAGCCCCTGAATTTGGGTACGAAAGGTTGAAGGGGCAACATATCGTTTAGGGAAGAATAATTATATGAGCTTGACCAAACCTTTTGATCTGTCAATTGTTTGTGTTGCACCACCATGGGATGCTGGCCTTCATATGAGCTTGACCGAACCATTTGATCCGCCAATTGTTTCTGCTGCACCACCATCGGATGCTGGCTTTTAAGCATAAGATGTTCTTGTTTAAAAATCTTCTTAGCATGCTCATAGAGTTCCATGTCAAGGCTGTTCAGTGAGATAATTTGATTCAGAATTGCCTCAGGTACATGACGCCTTGCCTGGAAACAAAAAGTGTAATCTTAGAGTTTCACCAAACTTTACAGAGAATACAGGAATAGTTGAGAAACAAAACAATGTGTTCGCTGACATAGAATTAAACTGATACAACAACTTAATTTGGAAACCATAGAGGGCATCATTTAATAAGCACATTATAAAATTGCGTCCTTTAATATTCCTGGTTCTCATGTATACTTATTTCCGGGTTCTGACACAAAGGAAAAAAGATTCAGGTATGTCATGATAATTTTCAATGCCAATAGCATAGAAGAAAAATGAATAAAAATTCAAACCACAGACATTTCATCCCCTTCCATACTCACCGCTTTCGTAAAATTTGCCTCTGCAACCTTCTTTAGGGATATTCTGCGGCGGCTAGATTGGGACTTCCGCAGTTTTGCAATGCAACCCTCATAAGTTTCCATCAGTTTACCAACAGTCATCTGCCATCAACAATAACACCACGTCAGAGATGGCAAGATAACAATAAAGAAACTGTGAATATAAATGCACAGTTCGGGTAGTTGTATTACATTTCCTTTTCCATGATCATCCTCAGTTGTGTTCAGAGCTTCATTATTTTTCCAGCCATGGGTGCTATTCTATCAGGAAAACAAAAAAAGTAAGTACAACTGTAAATATCCAAACCATCTTACCCAATGCAAACAACTCAATTGTAAATCTTAGCCACCCTATTACCATATGTTCATTTGTTTCTTCATCCTCTGGATCCAGCATGGACGAGTGAGAGTCTGAGAAAAAAAGATAAAATATTAGATTCTTTGCTTTTGCACAAGTACATCCAAAAAAACTGGAGCACCACACAATAAGAACAGAGACAACACTATTGTCTATTTATGTCATTTCACAAAATTACTGGTTTAACAAAATACTGTTTTCCTGTCCAAATTGTTTAAATATGCAACAAAGCTTCCTGGTAATAAAGTTTAGGTTTCAGGAAGGAACTCCTTCAGACAAAATACGGCTTAACATGCTGCTGCACCAGAGCCTTCTTCCCACTTGGACGAGCATTGTTGAATGACATGTTGTCTTTTTAGGACTCATTCTTGCAATTCGCATGTCTTGTTATGTACCAACATCTAATTCTCCTTGCTTATGAATTGTGACAAGAAAAATGTAATTATGTATTGCTATTTAATTCATGGAAGTCTGATCCAACATATTGTTCTCTTATCTTTCAGATTTAACAGAAACAGAAATGAGGGGTTACTACTCTTCAGTTTATGAAGCTACTATATAACATGAGCACGACTTCTGCAGGTGTGTGATAAACGAGAAAGGTTCGAGCTTTCATGTTTTCGTACCGGTGCCACTGGGTTGATCTTCCTGAACATCTAACTTCAACGCTCCAGATTGTGAAAGCACTTGTGCTCCTACCATATGAGCGAACAACCTTGCAGATTCCTCATGATCCTCTGTAAGTCCTACGTACAGCATACGGTCCAGCCTGTTCTGTGATTGAAAACAATGATACTCATTACAGCAGGAAGAATTTAAGAAGTATAAATCTAACTTAGCTTAGGTAATGAAATGTAATATGGTTAACTAGATGTTAGTGGCATAGAGCTTATAGTCGCGATGCACAGATCACTGATGTTTGAATGCCAAAGAATGGAATTGTGGATCTTGCACATTAGCCAATGGAGTGCAAATGGAAACAGTTTTCATGAATTGAACTGTTTGATTTTTGGTACATACCTTAGCAACTTGAAGCACAAAACGACCAAGATCAGGGTGCTTTCTAACACAATGTCGAACCTCATGTGCGCCATCGAAGTAAGAATTATTTGTTAGCCCAGTGATCTGCCGAGGAAACATGGGAAAGAAAAAAAATTAGCAGCCAGATTTTTTAAGCTGACTGTGATACAAGGACCCTGGGGACAATGGCACACCGCATATGGCACTGGGATATTGAAATGAAAAAAATGCCCACTTAATGACCGAATGTTGAAGTTATTCACGAAAAAGGAGCAAAGAAAGAAAATCTAAGTTTCTTTCCCACTTCATTTTGAAAAAGCACAGGTGTTTAGTAAAGAGTGGTTGCACATGCAACACATTTGGCCATTTCACTTTGGAACTAAGCCTTATCAAATGCTTATTTGGTCTATCAGTCAGCTGGCAGAAATGAATAAAGTGGATTAAATAATGTTTTGCGGAGCAAAAAAATAAACTGCAAGTACATAAGTTTAATTGGCCAAGTCCATCATGGTTCTCTGTTTTACTTCCAAATGACAACAATCATTTAAAGGAGTAGTGCATCTTAGCCAATGGTCACACATTTATCAAAACTTGTGGCATTTATACATTTAATAATAAATTTCGTCTAGACTACACCTTAATCAACAACTCGATGGTCACACATTGACTGAAAATAGTGGGGATATATACAATTAATAACAGGCTCTATTTCGCCTTCCAAAAATGTAGAAACTTGACCTAATGGATCAAACTGCCAACTTACGAGCACAGCAAGTGATATTGCATAATTTCTTACAAAGCATAAGGACTATTATATTGGGGTCAAGCCAATTGCATTTACAGTTTCCAGTACACAACGAGATACAACAGAGAGTAAACAAGTAAAGGCATAGACAGCAATGCTGTCACAGAAGTTTGCATACCTGAAAGGTAGCTCCATTATGAATGATTTCATGGGCAACAGGGTCATTGATGTACTGGTGCAATGGCATAACCATGTCTTCCACATCGTATGCATTAATCTTCTTGCTACTTGGCACGCTGTCATTACCTCTAGCATCTCTCTGACAGATGAAAAAAATCTCTTATCTTATTGCAAGAACATATGCAATTGATAAACCATACGTTAGCTCTATGTGTTAACTAATTCCAAAATATATCTGAAGAAACATTCCTAACCATTCACATCAACTGATGCGTAACTAATAGTTAAGCTCAAGCCATAACACTAATACCCCGATCGACCCAGGTGCCGTGTAACATAAGGATAAGGGACCACACTTGAAACCCTCCCTGTAATAACTCTAAGAGCTGATCCTAACAAAGTTTCAAATATGGAGACACTACCAATATATACAGAAAAAGGGCTTGATAATCAGATCCAATATATATTGCTAATCATTCTTTCTTAAAAAGATGGAAGTAAGCATACCCTGGCGAAAAGATCTTCTCTCATCCATGGAACCAAGTATTTCCAAGGCCATATGTCCAGTGTACTTACGGCACGTGATTTTGTTAACACGCGGCTGGTCATTGTCTTGGCAGATGTTAAGTTTGGATGCACAAGAAATCTGGCTGCAACTTCCACCGAGAACTCGTACGTGCTAAACACACGATCAACTGGATTTCGTAGTATTGTCACCACGGAAGTCCTCTCCCTTGGCAGCTTGGAAGTTAAGCTATAGTCATCATGGCTAACAACCAGCGTGCAATCAGGATGGCTGACATAAAGGGGGAAAATACCATTAGTAACTATAAAATAATTGCAACTGTACTCGTGCAACACATATTTTCGTTATAACTGAACACTGCATCTATACCAACTATCTCACAGGCTCACAATTTGTGGCATAACACGTACTCCCTCCATTTCTTTATGTAAGGTGTATAATTTTTTGCACGGTGACCAAGGCACATAATTATAAACAATTTAGGACGAATTTACCCTTTCCAATTCATTCATTATCGGCAAGTAAATCATTTAGGCTAGGAAAAAAGAGATACATGCAATCAGGAGAGATATAGTTTCTTTTTTTCTCTTCAAGGAGAGATAGATGCACTGGGGCTGCCCCCCCCCCCCCCCAAGGAGAGATAGATGCAATCAGGTGAGAGATACATTACTTTTTATTAAGGGACAAGAACGGAATTACGAGGAATTAGAACACATGATATTCCTAATATAAAGGAACGGAGGGAGTACAAGGGTCACAATCCATGTAATTTCTCAATTGCTAACTTCAAATTATAGTGCTTATGAACATGCCGGAATGAAGTAACAGAACATTTTAGCCAGGTAAGCACCAGAATGCCGTTCCAATATATATATATATATATATATATATATATATATATATATATATATATATATATATATATATATATATGAAAATATCCTGAACCATAGGCACTGCAGGCATCGTGATGAAAATCTGAAAAATTAACAGAGCACTTTCTAAGCACTGTTTACAGACAACAGAGCTGCTGTTCCAGTTTGGCCAGTCAACATGAAATTTCAAGATAAAACCCAGATGAACACACAACTGAGCGAAGCAAAGAGTAAAATCTCCTCACCTAGGGTCGAACCGCAGCTTATCATAGGAGCGGGGGCATTCCTGAGCATTGGTATACAGCTTCTTCAAAAAACTGCCAGGCAACAGTTAGTATCGGATTATCAGTACAACGCAATCGCAGACGAGGACGGACCGAACAGTTGAAGGCCCTACCAGTGGAAGTAGGTACGCCCACCGGTTCTGGGAATGTGAAGGAAGAAGAGCAGATCCTTGAGGTTCAGTTTGTCGCCGCCATTGTCGCCCTCCCCGACTGAGTCGGCCCAGCCCTTGACGGCCCCCTCGCAGCGCGCGTAGTCGTTAGCGGAGCTGCCAAGAGGAAGCACGGTCACTGCAACACCAGGAGGGACACCGTCACCATCGGGGAAATCAGAGTAGGGCGGCGTGATTTTGCCAGAGTAATTCAACGGAAAACGATCCTACCAACGCGAGGGAGGGAGGGGATACCTGACACGGCGAGGAGGAGCGCGAGGGCGAGGGCGAGCGGCCGCGCCATGGATTCGGCCGGCGGGCTCCCCCGGCGCGCAGATCCGAGGCGCGGCGCGGCGATTGAGAAGAGGATGGGGACTAGGAAGCGAGAGCGAAGGAAGCGGAGGGGAGTGAGGGCGCACGCACGCTTAAAACGGGAAGGTGGGTGGGGAGGGGGTGGAGACGGAAGGATCGAGAGGGGGGCGGTGGCGGGTGGCGGCGGGGGATTCAGCGCGCCGTGCCGGCGGGGAGGCGGCCTCGGCACCGGCGCCCCGGCATCCGCCGCTTTCCTCGCCCCAACTTTCCCCCCTATCCCTCGCCTCGGCCCGCGCGGTGGCGCCCCTTGTTTATTCCCTCCTCCTACTGCAGTGGTGCTGGTGCCGGTCTCTCTCAGTCTCTCTCCGTGCTCGGGCGGAGGGGAGGGATGGGGATGGGTGGCAGCGTGGTGCGCCGGCGGGGAGGCCGAGGCCGGGGCGGGCGTGGATACACAACTCCTAGTGGTGGTGGTGCGGTGGTGGCCCGCCCGCGCGGGTGGAGGTGGTGGCGTTGGAAAGCGCGGCGGAAAGGTGGGCGGATTTTCTCGCCACTTGCGCCGCCACGCGATGCTGCCGGCCGTCCCTCGGCCCGGTTTCCGATCGCTCACGGCTCTCCACTCCGGCGAGGTGGAGTCGGACGCGGTGGGAGTAGTAGGAGTGGGAGCGTGCGGTGGCGCGACACGTCGCCGTCGTGTTAATCTCGGGTTCTGCGCGCCATCAATCCTGGATGGATGATGAGGGCATTGATGAATGAATTAACTCACACTGAAGGATAGGATGTTCATAAGGTCAACTTCGCGACCCTATCATGTCCGGCCCGTCCGTTTGAGGTAAAAGAGACAAAGGAGACGGCCCAGCGCGCGCAGGCCTGGACCCATCTTGTCCGTTTTGTGTCCGGGCCGACCCATTTTGAGCGCAAACTTGCGCCGGGTTTGGGTCGCGGCGAATACCAAACGGACGCGCGCTCGTCCGCGGCGGGGCCGCGTGGCAGGCGGCCACCCACCTCCCACCCACCCACATCAATGCGCACGAGCGGGCGGCCCCACCTGTCATCCGCACGTCGAGCGGTCGCCGTCCTTCTTTAATGTGGGAAGCGTGGACGGGTCGTCGTCCACACTGCCCCACGCCACCCAGCGGCCTCCTCGAACCCCGACAGCGCAGAAACCCTAACCCGACTCCCCTCGAGCTCGCCGGCCGCCCACCTCGTCATGGGCTTCCGGAATGGCAAGGCCAAGCACGACCGCGAGGCCGGCTCCTCCTCGGGGCGCCGCCGCGGCTCCGTGAAGAAGGAGGAGCCCGCGTCTCCGCCGCGCTCCTCCCGTCGGGCCCCCGCGCCACCGCCGCACTCCTCCCGTCGAGCCCCCGCACCGGGCCCCTTCACCATTGCCCCTAGGCCCTCCGGCGAGCGCGACCGGCAGTACATCTGCGCGGACGTGTGCCGGAGGTAATGGGAGACGAGGACGTCGGTGAAGGAAATATGCCCTAGAGGCAATAATAAAGTTATTATTTATTTCCTTAATTCATGATAAATGTTTATTATTCATGCTAGAATTGTATTAACAGGAAACATAATACATGTGTGAATACATAGACAAACAGAGTGTCACTAGTATGCCTCTACTTGACTAGCTCATTAATCAAAGATGGTTATGTTTCCTAACCATGAACAAAGAGTTGTTATTTGATTAACGAGATCACATCATTAGTTGAATGATCTGATTGACGTGACCCATTCCATTAGCATAGCACCCGGTCGTTTAGTATGTTGCTATTGCTTTTATCCATGACTTATACATGTTCCTTTAACTATGAGATTATGCAACTCCCGTTTACCGTAGGAACACTTTGTGTGCTACCAAACGTCACAACGTAACTGGGTGATTATAAAGGTGCTCTACAGGTGTCTCCGAAGGTACATATTGGGTTGGCGTATTTCGAGATTAGGATTTGTCACTCCGATTGTCGGAGAGGTATCTCAGGGCCTTCTCGGTAATGCACATCACATAAAGCCTTGCAAGCATTGCAACCAATGAGTTAGTTGCGAGATGATGTATTACGGAACGAGTAAAGAGACTTGCCAGTAACGAGATTGAACTAGGTATTGGATACCGACGATCGAATCTCGGGCAAGTAACATACCGATGACAAAGGGAACAACGTATGTTGTTATGCGGTCTGACCGATAAAGATCTTCGTAGAATATGTAGGAGCCAATATGGGCATCCAGGTCCCGCTATTGGTTATTGACCGGAGACGTGTCTCGGTCATGTCTACATTGTTCTCGAACCGTAGGGTCCGCACGCTTAACGTTACGATGACAGTTATTATGAGTTTATGCATTTTGATGTACCGAAGGAGTTCGGAGTCCCGGATGTGATCACGGACATGACGAGGAGTCTCGAAATGGTCGAGACGTAAAGAATGATATATTGGAAGCCTATGTTTGGACATCGGATGCATTCCAGGTGAAATCAGGATTTTACCGGAATACCGGGAGGGTTACCGGAACCCCCCGGGAGCATAATGGGCCAACATGGGCCTTGGAGGAGAGGTGAGAGGGCTGCACTCATGGGCTGTGCGCCTCCCCCCTTCCCCTAGTCCTATTAGGACTAGGAGAGGTGGGCGCCCCCCCTCTCTCTCTCTCCCCCTTGGAGAATCCTAGTCCAACTAGGATTGGGGGGGGGGGGGAATCCTACTCCCAGAGGGAGTAGGACTCTCCTGGCGCGCCTAGCTTGGCCGGCCAGCCCCTCCCCCTTGGCTCCTTTATATACGGGGGCAGGGGGCACCCCAAAGACACACAAGTTGATCTACGGATCGTTCCTTAGCCGTGTGCGGTGCCCCCTTCCACCAAATTCCACCTCGATCATATCGTTGCAGTGCTTAGGCGAAGCCCTGCGCCGGTAACACATCAAGATCGTCACCACGCCGTCGTGCTGACGGAACTCTTCCTCGACGCTTTGCTGGATCGGAGCCCGGGGATCGTCATCGAGCTGAACGTGTGCCAAGAACTCGGAGGTGCCGGAGTAACGGTGCTGTGATCGGTTGGATCGCGAGGAGAACGTACGACTACTTCCTCGACGTTGTGTCAACGCTTCCGCTTCGGTCTACGAGGGTACGTAGACAACACTCTCCCCTCTCGTTGCTATGCATCACCATGATCTTGCATGTGCGTAGGAATTTTTTTGAAATTACTACGTTCCCCAACAGTGGTATCAGAGCCTAGGTTTTTATGGTTTGATGTTATTTGCACGAGTAGAACACAAGTGAGTTGTGGACGATACAAGTCATACTGCCTACCAGCATGTCATACTTTGGTTCAGCGGTATTGTTGGACAAGACGATCCGGACCAACCTTACGCGTACGCTTACGCGAGACCGGTTCCCTCGACGTGCTTTGCACATAGATGGCTTGCGGAAGACTGTCTCTCCAACTTTAGTTGAACCGAGTGTGGCTACGCCCGGTCCTTGAGAAGGTTAAAACGGAGTCTATTTGACAAACTATCGTTGTGGTTTTGATGCGTAGGTAAGATGAGTTCTTGCTTAAGCCCGTAGCAGCCACATAAAACTTGCAACAACAAAGTAGAGGACGTCTAACTTGTTTTTGCAGGGCATGTTGTGATGTGATATGGTCAAGACATGATGCTAAATTTTATTGTATGAGATGATCATGTTTTGTAACCGAGTTATCGGCAACTGGCAGGAGCCATATGGTTGTCGCTTTATTGTATGCAATGCAATCGCGATGTAATGCTTTACTTTATTACTAAGCGGTAGTGATAGTCGTGGAAGCATAAGATTGGCGAGACGACAACGATGCTACGATGGAGATCAAGGTGTCGCGCCGGTGACGATGGTGATCATGACGGTGCTTCGAAGATGGAGATCACAAGCACGAGATGATGATGGCCATATCATATCACTTATATTGATTGCATGTGATGTTTATCTTTTTATGCATCTTATCTTGCTTTGATTGACGGTAGCATTATAAGATGATCTCTCACTAAATTATCAAGAAGTGTTCTCCCTGAGTATGCACCGTTGCGAAAGTTCTTCGTGCTGAGACACCACGTGATGATCGGGTGTGATAGGCTCTACGTTCAAATACAACGGGTGCAAAACAGTTGCACACGCGGAATACTCAGGTTATACTTGACGAGCCTAGCATATAACAGATATGGCCTCGGAACACGGAGACCGAAAGGTCGAGCGTGAATCATATAGTAGATATGATCAACATAGTGATGTTCACCATTGAAACTACTCCATCTCACGTGATGATCGGACATGGTTTAGTTGATTTGGATCATGTGATCACTTAGAGGATTAGAGGGATGTCTATCTAAGTGGGAGTTCTTAAGTAATATGATTAATTGAACTTTAATTTATCATGAACTTAGTCCTGGTAGTATTAGCATATCTATGTTGTAGATCAATAGCTCGCGTTGTTACTTCCCTATGTTTATTTTGATATGTTCCTAGAGAAAATTGTGTTGAAAAATGTTAGTAGCAATGATGCGGATTGGATCCGTGATCTGAGGTTTATCCTCATTGCTGCACAGAAGAATTATGTCCTTGATGCACCGCTAGGTGACGGACCTATTGCAGGAGCAGATGCAGACATTATGAACGTTTTGCTAGCTCAATATGATGACTACTTAATAGTTTAGTGCACCATGCTTAACGGCTTAGAATCGGGACTTCAAAGACGTTTTGAACGTCATGGAGCATATGAGATGTTCCAGGAGTTGAAGTTAATATTTCAAGCAAATACCCGAGTTGAGAGATATGAAGTCTCCAACAAGTTCTATAGCTAAAAGATGGAGGAGAATCGCTCAACTAGTGAGCATGTGCTCAGATAGTCTGAGTACTACAATCGCTTGAATCAAGTGGGAGTTAATCTTCCAGATAAAATAGTGATTGACAGAATTCTCTAGTCACCATCACCAAGTTAGTAGAACTTCGTGATGAACTATAATATGCAAGGGATAACGGAAAATATTCCCAAGCTCTTCGCGATGCTAAAATCGGCGAAGGTAGAAATCAAAGAAAAACATCAAGTGTTGATGGTTGACAAGATCACTAGTTTCAAGAAAAGGGCAAAAGGAAAGAAGGGGAACTTCAAGAAGAACGGCAAGCAAGTTGCTGCTCAAGTGAAAAAGCCCAAGTATGGTCCTAAGCCTGAGACTAAGTGCTTCTACTGCAAAGGGACTGGTCACTGGAAGCGGAACTACCCCAAGTGATTGGCGGATAAGAAGGATGGCAAAGTGAACATAAGTATATTTGATATACATGTTATTGATGTGTACTTTACTAGTGTTCATAGCAACCCCTCAGTATTTGGTACTAGTTCAGTTGCTAAAATTTAGTAACTCGAAACAGGAGTTGCAGAATGAACAAAGACTAGTTAAAGGGCAAGGTGACGATGTGTGTTGGATTGATATGATCATCATCACACACTCCCTATACTTTCGGGATTAGTGTTGAAACTAAATAAGTGTTATTTGATGTTTGCGTTGAGCATGAATATGATTTGATCATGTTAATTGCAATACAGTTATTCATTTAAGTTAGAGAACAATTGTTGTTCTGTTTACATGAATAAAACCTTCTATGGTCATACACACCAATGAAAATAGTACATTGGATCTCGATCGTAGTGATACACATATTCATAATATTGAAACCAAAAGATGCGAAGTTAATAATGATAGTGCAACTTATTTGTGGCACTGCCGTTTAGGTCATATTGGTGTAAAGCGCATGAAGAAACTCCATGCTGATGGATTTTTGGAATCACTTGATTATGAATCACTTGATGCTTGCGAACCGTGCCTCATGGGCAAGATGACTAAAACACCGTTCTCCGGAACAATGGAGCAAGCAACAGATTTGTTGGAAATCATACATACTGATGTATGTGGTCCGATGAATATTAAGGCTCGCGACAAGTATCATTATTTTCTAACCTTCACAGATGATTTGAGCAGATATAGGTATATCTACTTGATGAAACATAAGTCTGAAACATTTGAAAAGTTCAAAGAATTTCAGAGTGAAGTGGAGAATCATCGTAACAAGAAAAATAAAAGTTTCTACGATATGATCGTAGAGGAGAATATTTGAGTTACGAGTTTGGTCTTCAATTAAAACAATGTGGAATAGTTTCACAAACTCATGCCACCTGGAACACCACAGCATAATGGTGTGTCCGAACGTCATAACCGTACTTTATTGGATATAGTACAATCTATGATGTTTCTTACCGATTTACCAATATCGTTTTGGGATCATGCATTAGAGACAGCTGCATTCACGTTTAAAAGGGCACCATCTAAATCCGTTGAGACGACACCGTATGAACTATGGTTTAGCAATAAACCTAAGCTGTCGTTTCTTAAAGTTTGGGGCTGCGATGCTTATGTGAAAAAGCTTCAACCTAATAAGCTCGAACCCAAATCGGAGAAATGTGTCTTCATAGGATATCCAAAGGAAACTGTTGGATACACCTTCTATCACAGATCCGAAGGCAAGACTTTTTGTTGCTAAGTTCGGAAACTTTCTAGAGAAAGAGTTTCTTTCGAAAGAAGTGAGTGGGAGGAAAGTAGAACTTGATAAGGTAATTGTACCTTCTCCCTTATTGGAAAGTAGTTCATCACAGAAATCTGTTCCTGTGACTACTACATCAAATTAGTGAGGAAGCTAATGATGATGATCATGTAACTTCAGATCAAGTAACTACCGAATTTCGTAGGTAAACCAGAGTGAGATCCACACCAGAGTGGTACGGTAATCTTGTTCTGGAAGTCATGTTACTAGACCATGACGAACTTGCGAACTATGAGGAAGCGATGATGAGCCCAGATTCCGCGAAATGGTTAGAGGCCATGAAATCTGAGATATGATCCATGTATGAGAACAAAGTATGGACTTTGATGGATTTGCCCGATGATCGGCAAGCCAAAGAAAATAAATGGATCTTGAAGAGGAAGACGGATACTGATAGTAGTGTTACTATCTACAAAGCTAGAATTGTCGCAAAAGGTTTTCGACAAGTTCAAGGTGTTGACTACGATGAGAGTTTCTCACTCGTATCTATGCTTAAGTCTGTCCGAATCATGTTCGCAATTGCCGCATTTTATGAAATCCGGCAAATGGATAAACAAAACTACATTCCTTAATGGATTTATTAAAGAAGAGTTGTATACGATGCAACTAGAAGGTTTTGTCGATCCTGAAGGTGTTAACAAAATATGCAAGCTCCAGCGATCCATCTATGGACTGGTGCAAGCATCTCGGAGTTGGAATATACGCTTTGATAAGTTGATCAAAGCATATAGTTTTATACAGACTTGCGGTGAAGCTTGTATTTACAAGAAAGTGAGTGGGAGCACTACAGCATTTCTGATAAGTATATGTAAATGACATATTATTGATCGGAAATAATGTAGAATTATTCTGTGAAGCATAAAGGAGTATTTGAAAGGAGTTTTTCGAAGAAGGACCTCGGTGAAGCTGCTTACATATTGAGCATCAAGATCTATAGAGATAGATCAAGGCGCTTGATAAGTTTTTCAATAAGTACATACCTTGAAAAGATTTTAAAGTAGTTCAAAATGGAACAGTCAAAGAAAGAGTTCTTGCCTGTATTACAAGGTGTGAAATTGAGTAAGACTCAAAGCCCGACCACGGCAGATGATAGAAAGAGAATGAAAGTCATTTCCTATGCCTCAGCCATAGATTCTATAAAGTATGCCATGCTATGTACCAGATCTATTGTATACCCTACACTGTGTTAAGCAAGGGAGTACAATAGTGATCTAGGAAGTAGATCACTGGACATCGGTCAAAATTATCCTTAGTAAAATAAGGATATGTTTCTCGATTATGGATGTGACAAAAAGGGTTCGTCGTAAAAGGTTACGTCGATGCAAGTTTTGACACTAATCTAGATGACTCTAAGTCTAAATCTAGATACATATTGAAAGTGGGAGCAATTAGCTAAAGTAGCTCCGTGCAGAGCATTGTAGACATAGAAAATTGCAAAATACATAACGGATCTGAATGTGGCAGACCCGTTGACTAAACTTCTCTCACAAGCAAAACATGATCACACCGTAGTACTTTTTGGGTGTTAATCACATAGCGATGTGAACTAGATTACTGAATCTAGTAAACCCTTTGGGTGTTGGTCATATATCGATGTGAACTATGGTTGTTAATCACATGATGATATGAACTATTGCTGATAAATCACATGGCGATGTGAACTACATTATTGACTCTAGTGCAAGTGGGAGACTGAAGGAAATATGCCCTAGAGGCAATAATAAAGTTATTATTTATTTCCTTAATTCATGATAAATGTTTATTATTCATGCTAGAATTGTATTAACAGGAAACATAATACATGTGTGAATACATAGACAAACAGAGTGTCACTAGTATGCCTCTACTTGACTAGCTCATTAATCAAAGATGGTTATGTTTCCTAACCATGAACAAAGAGTTGTTATTTGATTAACGAGATCACATCATTAGTTGAATGATTTGATTGACATGACCCATTCCATTAGCATAGCACCCGGTCGTTTAGTATGTTGCTATTGCTTTTATCCATGACTTATACATGTTCCTTTAACTATGAGATTATGCAACTCCCGTTTACCGTAGGAACACTTTGTGTGCTACCAAACGTCACAACGTAAATGGGTGATTATAAAGGTGCTCTACAGGTGTCTCCGAAGGTACATATTGGGTTGGCGTATTTCGAGATTAGGATTTGTCACTCCGATTGTCGGAGAGGTATCTCAGGGCCTTCTCGGTAATACACATCACATAAAGCCTTGCAAGCATTGCAACCAATGAGTTAGTTGCGAGATGATGTATTACGGAACGAGTAAAGAGACTTGCCAGTAACGAGATTGAACTAGGTATTGGATACCGACGATCGAATCTCGGGCAAGTAACATACCGATGACAAAGGGAACAACGTATGTTGTTATGCGGTCTGACCGATAAAGATCTTCGTAGAATATGTAGGAGCCAATATGGGCATCCAGGTCCCGCTATTGGTTATTGACCGGAGACGTGTCTCGGTCATGTCTACATTGTTCTCGAACCGTAGGGTCCGCACGCTTAACGTTACGATGACAGTTATTATGAGTTTATGCATTTTGATGTACCGAAGGAGTTCGGAGTCCCGGATGTGATCACGGACATGACGAGGAGTCTCGAAATGGTCGAGACGTAAAGAATGATATATTGGAAGCCTATGTTTGGACATCGGATGCATTCCAGGTGAAATCAGGATTTTACCGGAATACCGGGAGGGTTACCGGAACCCCCCGGGAGCATAATGGGCCAACATGGGCCTTGGAGGAGAGGTGAGAGGGCTGCCCTCATGGGCTGTGCGCCTCCCCCTTCCCCTAGTCCTATTAGGACTAGGAGAGGTGGGCGCCCCCTCTCTCTCTCTCTCCCCCTTGGAGAATCCTAGTCCAACTAGGATTGGGGGGGGGGGAATCCTACTTCCAGAGGGAGTAGGACTCTCCTGGCGCACCTAGCTTGGCCGGCCAGCCCCTCCCCCTTGTCTCCTTTATATACGGGGGCAGGGGGCACCCCAAAGACACACAAGTTGATCTACGGATCGTTCCTTAGCCGTGTGCGGTGCCCCCTTCCACCAAATTCCACCTCGATCATATCGTTGCAGTGCTTAGGCGAAGCCCTGCGCCGGTAACACATCAAGATCGTCACCATGCCGTCGTGCTGACGGAACTCTTCCTCGACGCTTTGCTGGATCGGAGCCCGGGGATCGTCATCGAGCTGAACGTGTGCCAAGAACTCGGAGGTGCCGGAGTAACGGTGCTGTGATCGGTTGGATCGCGAGGAGAACGTACGACTACTTCCTCGACGTTGTGTCAACGCTTCCGCTTCGGTCTACGAGGGTACGTAGACAACACTCTCCCCTCTCGTTGCTATGCATCACCATGATCTTGCGTGTGCGTAGGAAATTTTTTGAAATTACTACGTTCCCCAACAGCCGGTCCCATGGAGCGACGCCCACCTCCCCAACGGGTGGCACCTCTCCGCGGACCGGGTCCCCATCCCGCCAGTGCCGGCGACCGGCCGTGCACGGCGCGATGAGATCAACCGCCGCCGCCGCCTCCTCCCCGACGACCTGTACTACGACCACAGGTATGCCCCCGTCTCGCCGCTCTGGGACACATGGCTCCAGGACGAGTACGACGTGCGGCGCGCGTCCTACTTCGCCGGCACCGTGTCGGGGCCGCGGAGGCCACGTGCAGAGCCGCGCGGGCGTACGCGGGTGCGTGGCCTGACGCCCACGCCGTCGCCTTCCCCGTCTCCGTCGCCCCCTCCCCCTTCTCGCATGACAACGGAGGAGGAGGCCCGTCTCCTGCAGCGTGTCATGGACGACTCCATGAACACGCACGACGAGCGGCAGTGGGACGGCCTGGAGGAGGTCATGGCCCTCTCTGCCGCCGGGGACGTCGCCTTCCCGGAGCTGCAGCTGGCGGCCGCCAAGGAGGAGCCGATGGAGGAGGACTCGTCCGCGTTCGAGAATCTCCTGGGCCAGGGGTGGGGCTGGTCGTGCACTGCGCCGGAGATGGCCGCCGACCTGGGCGTGAACTGGTGCCCCACTCCGGAGCAGGAGGCGTCGCCGCGGGAGGAGGTGGTGCAGGCACCTCCGGCCGTCCAGCCCGCCCCGTCCACCACGCACCGCCGGCCCACCTCTGGACGCCGTCGGAGTACGTCGACCTCGTCAGCGACGACGACGACACCGGCGGCCAGTGAAGACGGCGACGGCCACGGCATCAGCGGGCGCGGCAGGAGTGCGCGGGAGGAGTTTTTTTATTTTCTTATTATGTTAATTATGAATCCGGGCCTTTTAAGTGGCCCTTGAAACTGGGCCGTTTTGTGGCCAACCCATATATATGTTTTATGTTTTTTTCAAATGCGTTTATTTGCTTTTTAGTTATTTTAAGTATTATTTTTAATCCAGTTCATCCCGGACACGATTTGGGGTGCGGCCGCGCGGTGCGCGCACGCACGACCCAACCGATACAGCCGGACACGGGCGTACCCATCGGCGCCCCCAAGGGACAGATTCGGGCCAATCCGGACGTCCGTTTGGGGTCGCGCGGTGGAGTTGGACTAACATACGTGGCCAAACGGGCCGGCCCGGCCCGGCCCATCGTAATTGTGCCTGGCCTGGCACGGCCCGCCAGGGCACGATTACTATACGGGCCGTGCCGTGCCGGCCCGCGTGCTGCGCCCCCAGGCCCAGGCACGGCCCAGTTAGTAAACGGGCCGGCATGTTGGCTCGTTTAGCATGGTGGGCCGCGTATTTTTAGCCTATTATTTGGCGCACTAAGCGGTTTTAGCCTATTTTTACATGTTGGGCCATATAAAGATGTATAAAAAATAAAAAATGTAATCGGGCCATGCTATGCCGGCCCGCGTGCCCAGCCCGTGCCGTCGTGCTCACTGGCCGGCCCGAAAATACCCAGCCCATTTGGCCAGTCATAACACATGAGAAACCAGAAAGAAAAAGTAAATTCCACCTTTTATAACATTTAAGATAAGATTTTTTTAAATATAGTACAGACGCAAGCACTCATACATACATGAATACACTCATCAATATTAACGCACACACACCAACCCATATGAGCACCTTCGAGAGACTGAGCCGGCATATCATCTTGAGATTTACCAAATCACCATGGGTGTCTCGTCGTCGACAGGAACATCTCCTCCTGCTGAAAGTGCATCGTCGAAAATCCTGATATAAATACAGGAATAACTCGAGCACCAGAACTTGAGACCCTGTGGGTCGGGGATATCACTGTCCCTCTAACCATCCAACCACATGTTGGTTCGTCATTTAGGATAAGATTAGGGATGAAACAGGTCAGATTCGGACGGATAATCATTATACTGTATTGTAAAATCATATTGCATTTTTATTTTTGATGTGGATACGAATACCAGAGTATGCAGATTCGAACATTGGATTATGCGAATTCAAAAATGATATGGTAATAAAACGATGGTGGGTCCGAAACAATCATTTACCCTATTCATGATATATAAATGCTTTCAACTAAAAATGTACTCCATCCGGTCCTTTTTACTCTGCATATAAGAATTGTCTAAAGTCAAACTTCATAAAATTTGACCTTATTTATATAAAAATATATCAACATCTACCATGCTAAAGTTATACAATATGAAAATTTAAGTCATGACACATCTACTAATATTGATTTCAGATTGTGAATGTTGGTATTTTTTCTATAAAGTTGGTCAAACTTTGCGATGTTTGACTTCAGACAAATCTTATATGCGAACTAAAAAGGACCGGAGGGAGTATTACATAATGTTGGGGAACGTTGCATAGGAAACAAAAAATTCCCTACGCTCACCAAGATCAATCTAGGAGATGAACATCTACGAGAGGAGAGATTGCATCTACATACCCTTGTAGATCACTAAGTGAAAGCATTAAGAAATGCGGTTGATGTAGTCGAACGTCTTCGCGATCCAATCACGATCCGTCCCGCGAACTCTTGATCCAAGTACCAAATGGACGGCACCTCCGTGTTCAACACACGTACGGCTTGATGATGCCTTCACCTCCTCGATCCAACGAGCGATGGATCGAGTCCTCCGACAGCACGACGGCGTGGTGGCAATGGAATCTCAGCAAAGGTTCGCTAAGCACTACGGAGAGGAACAGGGAAGGCAGCGCCGTGGCATAGATGTGTGTGGCTGCCCTCCCTCTACCCATCTATGTATAAGGGGGAGGGGGAGGAGGCGCCCTAGGGTTTCCCTAGGGGGGGCGGCGGCCACAAGGGGCAACCCTAGATGGGTTTTGGGTGGCCCCCCTGAAGGAAATATGCCCTAGAGGCAATAACAAAGTTATTATTTATTTCTTTATTTCATGATAAATGTTTATTATTCATGCTAGAATTGTATTAACCGGAAACATAATACATGTGTGAATACATAGACAAACAAGAGTGTCACTAGTATGCCTCTACTTGACTAGCTCATTAATCAAAGATGGTTATGTTTCCTAACCATAGACAAAGAGTTGTTATTTGATTAATGGGATCACATCATTAGATGAATGATCTGATTGACTTGACCCATTTCGTTAGCTTAGCACTTGATCGTTTAGTTTCTTGCTATTGCTTTCTTCATGACTTATACATGTTTCGATGACTATGAGATTATGCAACTCCCGTTTATCGGAGGAACACCAGCGAGAAAATCAGAGAGCAGGGCGTCGTGATTTCGCTAGAGTAATTCAACGGAAAACGATCCTGCCAGCACGAGGGAAGGAGGGAGGGGATACCTGATACGGCGAGGAGGAGCGCGAGGGCGAGGGCGAGCGGCCGCGCCATGGATTCGGCGGGCGGGCTCCCCCGGCGCGCAGATCCGAGGCGCGGCGCGGCGATTGAGAAGAGGATGGGGACTAGGAAGCGAGAGCGAAGGAAGCGGAGGGGAGTGACGGCGCACGCACACTTAAAACGGGAAGGTGGGTGGGGAGGGGTGGAGACGGAAGGATCAAGAGGGGGGCGATGGCGGGTGGCGGCGGGGGATTCAGCGCGCCGTGCCGGCGGAGAGGCGGCCTCGGCACCGGCGCCCCGGCATCCGCCGCTTTCCTCGCCCCAACTTTTCCCCCTATCCCTCGCCTCGGCCCGCGCGGTGGCGCCCCTTGTTTATTCCCTCCTCCTACTGCAGTGGTGCTGGTGCCGGTCTCTCTCTCTCTCTCCGTGCTCGAGCGGAGGGATGGGGATGGGTGGCCGCGTGGTGCGCCGGCGGGGAGGCCGAGGCCAGGGCGGGCGTGGGTACACAACTCCTAGTGGTGGTGGTGGTGCGGTGGTGGCCCGCCCGCGCGGGTGGTGGGGGTGGTGGTGGCGTTGGAAAGCGCGGCGGAAAGGTGGGCGGATTTTCGGCAGAATTGACAAACCTGACCTATGGACGAAACTATTTCACAAACCGAACTATGTTTGAAAAAATTTCACCCAACTGACCTTTTTATGTGACGCCCGACATATAGGCGTCATACTACATTGTGCAACGCCTAGCTCTTAGGCGCTACACGCATAGCCAGCGTCACACCCCAGACTACCTAAAAAATGCTAAGTCAATGTGCAATGCCTATACGCTAGGCGCTACACTGTATAGTATGGCGCCTAGCTCTCAGGCGTTGCACTAGTGGCTGGTGTACTTAAACCTTTCACCCAACGTCACGGTGTGGACACTCTAAACAGGGCAAGCCCATGCATGCATGGCACGGTGTGGACCCGGCCCAAATATTTTATCCACTTGCCATGTCCATATATACTACGTATATTTGTATCACTTTTTCACATGCATGCATGTATGAAAGCCCATGTCCATCCAGACGTGTTGCGCGTGGTACCTTTGCCTGCAGGCTCTTTTGTCTGCTTCCATGTTTTGTTTTCTTACCCTCTTCTGCGTGTTAAATTAACTTTGTGCGTGGGTTTGCATATTGCATGTTGTGCAACGCCTACACACTAGGCGCTATACTATATAGTGTAGCGCCTAGCTCTTAGGCGTTGCACACTGACTTAGTATTTTTCAGACATTCTAAGGTGCGACACTGACCAGACGTGTAGCGCCTGAGAGTTAGGCGTTGCACAGTGTAGTGTGACGCCTAGATATCGGGCGCTACACAAAAGGGTGTGAAATTTTTTCAAACACAGTTCAGTTTGTGAAATAGTTTCGTCCAGAGGTCAGATCTGTCATTTTTGCCCGGATTTTCTCGTCACTTGCGCCGCCACCGTGCCGCGCCACGCGATGCTGCCGGCCGTCCCGGTTTCCGGTCGCTCACGGCTCTCCGGCGAGGTGGAGGCGCGATGCGGTGGGAGTAGTAGGAGTGGGAGTCTGCGGTGGCGCGACACGTCGCCGTCGTGTTAATCTCGGGTTCTGCGCGCCATCAATCCTGGTTCATGGATGATGAGGGCATTGATGAATGAATTAACTCGCACTGAAAACTTGTCCCGGATAGGATGTTCAGAACACATTAGAAACGGAAAAAAGAGAGTAAATCACACTTTTTATTTATATTTATAAGAATTTTTTTTAAACATAGTACAGACGCAAGCGCTCGTACATATGCGCATACACTCGCCCGTATGAATGCACATCCTACCCATATGAGCACCTTCAAAAGATTGAGCCGGCATGTCATCTAGGCGTCGTCGACGGGAACATCTCCTCCCGCTGAAAACACATCGTCGAAGATCCTGAAATATATCCAGGAATAACGCGAGCACCAGGACTTGAACTCTGATGGGTCGGGGATACCACTATCCCTCTAACCATCCAACCGCAGGTTGGTTCGTCATTTAGGATAGGATTAGGGGTGAAATAGGTCGGATTTGGACGGATAATCATTATATTATATTGTAATCATATTCCATTTTTATTTTCGATGTGGATACGAATACCATATTATGCATATTTGAACACCGGATTATGCGAATTTGAAAATGATATGGCAATAAAAACGACGGTGGGTCTGGAACAATCATTTACCCTATTCATGATATATAAATGATTTCAACTAAAAATGTACATAAACAATGAGCAAATATTATGCTATTAAAATGAGCCAAATACTGGTCTTGTCTCATAAGCAAAGATAACATTCATGTATTGGTAGTTATACTTGAAACTTTTCCAATAAATCGGATTTGGAATTTGAAATGTCGGATTATCCAACTAGAAAAAATGGATTATCCTACCATGTCTTATATTTGCAATATGTCCTATATGGTATCCTATCTATCGTACTCGGATTTAGATCAAATTGTTGTAGGATGTCAACAATCTCATACTGTATCCTATAAAACGTTTACATATGTAAATGATCGTAACCCCTTTCACCCTTAGATAAGATTGAGTTTGTGACACTCTTTACCATTGATTAACAGAAATTCCAACATAGTACACCGTCTTATCAAGTTTGTTCATGTTTTTACCCCTTTTAAAGGGTTGCCCCGTTCTATGGGGTATGTTCAAAAAACCTATGGCGTGTGGAGCGGTGGGTTGGATGCCCATTGGTGGAGTTCATCTAGTTCATCTATGGCCTCCCACGCCCCATCGGAATCAAGTTCATCTAGTTCTTTTGAGTTGATTCTGACAAATCTTATTCTGAAAAATCAAAATCATAGATGAACTTGATTTAACATGAAAAGGCTCAAGAGAATCACGGAGATCCTACTATAACTTACAATTCTGAAGAAAAAAACTCGATTCTCAAGATTCCCGCAAAGGTGGGTACAATCTCTTCCTCAAAAAATGTGAAAAAAACCCCAAAAAATGAAAATTGTGGGAAAAGTGTTAGTCAATGTACCAAAATGTAAGACGTTTTTCTGGTTTTGCATAGGCATAGAGAAAAGGTCTTGCATTTTGTTACGGAGGGAGTACAAGTTTACAACCTCCTGCAGAATTCTAGTGTGGAGAATCCAAAACTCTGTGCCAAAGTTTCAGTGGAACGCACATGACGCGTTACTACCGCTCTTGGGAGCTCTTAACACTTCTCTTTTCTTTTGAGCAACAAGCTCCTGACACTTGAGCACTGATGTGTGCAGCTCGGGGGGTCGACATATTTCCGTGTGCGGACTAGGCGACGGATTCAGCTTTTTTTTTTGAGGGGTAAGGCCTAAGCTTTATTGATCGAAGACCACAGAATGTGGGATGACGTTTGCATCATGTGGCTGGCCAAACCACACATGACGTCCAGGAGCTAGATTAAGAGCAAATCTGGCTAATCTATGAGCTTCTACATTACTGCTACGATTCTAAAAAACAAAAGTACATAAAAAAGAGGTAGATCTTGCAGTTATCTCCGTAATGATCGCACCATTCTTCCCCTGGCTCCCTTGATGTATGTCTCGGATCACTTGCTTGGCGTCGGAAGCAACGACAAACTGAGTGAGGAGCAAGTCTTCCGCGATACATAGGGCTTCCCTACATGCAATCGATTCCATGTTAACTGGATCATCCACACCTTGTATAACCAAAGCCGAGCTTCCCAGATAATTGCCATCATGGTCTCTACACACCACAGCTGCCGCCCCCTGCTGCCCGTTCTAATAGCTGCATCAACATGGATTTTCGCGTGTCCAGCGGGAGGAGCCCGCGGCCGCGTAGCTCTAGGTCGAGCCACTGCAGGAGTTGGTTCAGTAGCTGGTTTTGGTCCATTGATCATTTCTAGCTCCTTGATGTATCTTGTGGCAAAAGAATGAACCGAGTGTGGACTCTGGAAAATGCCTTCATGTATAGCCTTTCTTCTCGCCGTCCAGATCGCCCAAAGGGTTACCGCAAGCTTAACAAAGGATTCATGTGATAAGCACCCCATCTGGGCAAACAACCATCGTTTTGCATTTGTTTCCTCACTGGCCACTAGGGACTCTCCGATTTCTTCCTCTACCAGGACCCATGTACATCGTGAGGTGGTGCACTCCAGGAGTGAGTGGCGCCATGAGTCCTGTGATCCGCATAATCCACATGCTGATGATGTTGACATGTGGCGATGCGCACGGACATCTTCCGTCGGCAGAGATAGCTTGGATAACCGCCATAAGAACATCCGAATTTTTGATGGGACCTTTACCTTCCACAAAGACTTCCAAGACTTCTCTTCTTGAGACCCAGCTGAAGGGCCGGCTGAATTCTCAAGCCACGCCTCCCTTCGTTTTTTGGTCGCCACCAGCATATTATACGCTGACCTCACCGTGAACTGGCCACTCTTCTCGAAATGCCAGCACCAAAAGTCCGAGGTGTTTATGGTACATAGTGGGATACCCGCAACGATTTTTGCATCAAAAGGCAGTAAAACTTCCCGCAGCCGTTGCATGTTCCAGGTTGCTGTGGTTGGATTAATCAGCTCTGAGACAAACATAGGTGGTGTAGTAGTCAAACATCCATATGGACGTAGCATCTCATCTCTAGGCAGCCAGTTTTCAGTCCAGATCCTCGTTGTCTCTCCGTTACCCATTCTTTTTATCAATCCCTGCTTGAGCGTGTCCCTGCCCTCTATGATTGCTCTCCATATTTGACTTGGATGAGCGCCCAAGGTGGCCTCCAGAATTGAAGTGTTTGGAAAATAAACACTCTTTAGGACGCGAGCACTAAGGGATTCCGGCTCTTGCAGTATCCGCCACGCCTGCCTGGCCAGCAGGGCCAGATTAAAGAGCTCAATATCCTTGAACCCTAGTCCTCCCATAGATTTTGGCTGTGTCATCTCCTCCCAGGATACCCAGTGAGGCTTTCGCTGGCCGTTCTTGCTCCCCCACCAAAATTTCCTTATGAGCATATTAAGGTGTTCACACAAACCTCTAGGCAACTTGAAGCATGACATGGAATAGACCGGTATTGCTTGCGCCACCGCCTTGACCAATACTTCTTTACCTGCGGAGGACAAAGTCCTCTCAATCCATCCTTGGACCTTGCTCCACAGCCTATCCTTCAAATATTTGAAAGCCCCGTTTCTTGATGATCCAATATCAGAAGGCATGCCCAAGTACTTTTCATTCAAAGTTTCATTAGGAACGTTTAACACCTCTTTTATATCATGTCGTGTAGCATCTGGAACACCCTTACTGAAAAAGATTGAGGACTTGCCAAGATTTATGCGCTGTCCGGACGCTTGACAATAAGTATCCAACACCTGGTTCACCTCGTTTGCTCCCACACTATTTGCCTTGAAAAACAGCAGGCTGTCATCTGCGAATAATAAGTGGCTCACTGGTGGCGCCGTTGGTGCCACTTGTAGTCCACCTAGGTTTGATGACTCACTCTTTGATTTCATGAGGCACGAAAGGCCCTCTGCCGCCAACAAGAACAAGTATGGAGAAATAGGATCCCCTTGCCGAATTCCACGAGATGGCTTGAATTCCTCGAGTTTTTTCCCATTCAACATAACAAAAAAGCTCATCGAACTCACCAGATTCATAACAATGTCCACCCACTTATCGGTGAAGCCCAGCTTTAACATGATAGCACGCAGGTAAGCCCACTCAACCCTGTCATATGCCTTCATCATATCAAGTTTCAAAGCACATGACTGATGTTTCTTTGCTTTGTTACGCTTCATGAAATGTAGACATTCATAAGCTGTAATTATGTTGTCCGTAATGAGCCTACCTGGGATAAAGGCCGACTGCTCCTCTGAGATTATCTCCGGTAGAACTTGCTTCAGTCTGTTAGCAATCACCTTTGAAGCTATTTTGTACAGGACATTGCATAAACTTATAGGCCGGAATTGTGTCAAAAGGGTTGGATTCTTTACCTTTGGGATAAGAACTAGTACTTTTTGATTAATGCTTTCAGCAGTCTCCGAACCATCCACAATACTCAGGACCACCTTCGTAACCTCGTCGCCACAGATATTCCAGTGGCGTTGGAAGAAGTGTGCAGGGAAGCCATTCGGACCTGGTGCTTTGATTGAGAACATCTGGAAAAGAGCCGTCTTCACCTCCTGCTGGCTATATGGCGCATTGAGCATTTCGTTCATTGCAAGCGTGACCTTCGTTGGGACCGTCTCCAAGAATTGTTCCATATTTTGCACCCCCTCGGATGTGTATAGGTCCTTATAAAACGAATATGTCATGTTTTCCATCTCCTCCGTATCTTCTATCAACTGCCCATCCGGCCGTTTCAAAGCTTTGATTTGGTTTTTCCTCCGCCGCCGGCTCGCACGTAGGTGAAAGAAGTACGTGTTTTTGTCTCCGTGAGTTAACCATTCCAGCCGTGCCCTCTGTCGCCACAAGATCTCCTCGCGGTGGCACAATTCTACTAATCGGTCACAGATCTTGATCTCAGTGTGAGACGGCCCCGTTCTGATCGGGTTCTGCCGTAGCCTCTCCAACTCAATCTTCAGTCGTTGGATTTGGGCTCGTACACTGCCAAATTTCTCTCTGTCCCACACAGTTAGCTCTCCCTCCAAAGCTTGGAGTTTTGCATGCAGAGTGTGAACAGAATCTGCCGGAGTCGCTTTCCACCTGTCACCAATAAGCTCATACAGCGCTGGCTCCCTTTCCCACATTAATTCATATTTGAAGCTTCGGGGGACCCGCTTGCATGGCGCATGCACGTCGATCTTCAGCTTCAGTGGCAGGTGATCAGACGAGGCTGCGGACCTGTGGATCAGCTCAGTCCCTGGAAAAGCTAGCGACCATGCCGGGTTTACAACACACCGGTCCAAACGCACCCTGGTGAAAGTGCCCCCGGCTACTTTTTTCTCGAAAGTCCAATCTGTTCCTGAGAAACCAATGTTCGTGAGACCACAGGTATCAAGTGCATCCCTAAATGCATCCATCTGTGCTTGGCTACAGTTCCCAACCCCATCATGTTCATGAGCATGCAACACTTCATTGAAATCTCCTATTACAGCCCATGGGAGATTGCTTAATCCAGCTATTCCTCTCAACATATCCCATGTTTTATATCTTTCCGGGACTTGGGCTTCACTGTATACAAAGGTAATCCTGCTTTTAGCATCAACTAAATCATCAACAGTCACATCAATATGGTACTCGGAGTAACCAATAACTTCCAACTTTATTTAGTCATTCCAAAAAATTCCAAGACCTCCACTTCTACCTCTACTACTAACAGCATAACTTTTATTAAAACCAAAAGAACTAGCTAAATTCTCCACTCGGGAGCCCTCTATTTGGGTTTCAAGAATACAAACTATAGAGGGGGCAAACTGCCTCGTGAGATCACGAAGCTCACGAACTGTCGCGGGTTTGCCAGCCCCGCGGCAGTTCCAACATAACAGACTCATTGCGCTAGGCGCGACTCCACATGGGAGCCCGCCAAACACGCATCATTATCAATATTCAGAACTAGGTTCTTCACCATTGAGCTGTCACTTGCAGGTAGAACTGTCTTGGTCCTCTTTGGTTCTTGTTTCGACGGGGAACTGGTCCCAGGCCCTGGAGGTGGGGGCAGAAGCATTGGGTTGCTAGTAATCGTGGCTGATGTTGAGTTTTTCACCATAGCACCCCTCTTCCTACTGTATTCTGCCTCTTCCATGGCAATATCACCCGCCAGATCTTCATGTTCTTGCCCCTTCCAGTCCTGCTGGTTCCTCTGTGTCTCTCCACGTCCACGTCCCCTGCCACGACCCTGGCGACCGAGACCTCTTCCTTCCCCAGGCCCCCAGCCTGGACCTCTAAACCATGAAGCCCGCAAGTTTTTAAAGACCAAAGCTTCAGGTGGATGTACCCCATCCCCATGTTCCTTGAATTGGTGACCCAGGTGGCCGCACACGGCACACCAGTCGGGCAGACGTTCATATTTAACCAAGACAATCTTCCTTTTACCATCCTTCACCACCGAGACCGTGTTCTTGAGTGGCTTATGGACATTTATCCTCACTCTAACATGCACAAAATTCCCTTCAAAGTCTTGGGACTTCGGCTCAACATATATGAGTTCACCAATCTTTCCAGCCAGAGCTTTAACCATCGGGAAGTAACCATCAGGCAGATCATGTATCTGAACCCAAATATCCAACATATCGAGATTGACCTCAGAGGGTTTTGTAAATCCATCATACTCCGCCATTCCCACAGCATTACCCTTGAAGGTCCATGGGCCCTCGACCATTACACGTTCCCAATCTCCCAGACACGAGAACTGCATCGTGTAAAGATTACTCTCCAGCGGGCGGATTTTTGCTTCCTGGGCCAGATCCCACGCAGCCCTCATGTTGCGGAAGAACCAGTACTGGCTATACTCTTTCGGTGTATGAACCTGTGCCACTGCCATCCACCTGACGGCTGCATCTGATGGGATCTGTTGCTCTTCGAAGACCACATCCTCTAAGTCATCCTCTGTTAGGCTCAGATTCTTCATCATCTCTTCAACATCATCTGCTCCCGAGCCCGAACCTGAAGCCGAACTCGCCATCACTGCAAAGCAAACCCTAACCCGACGAAAACCAAGGAAGTCACCGGGCAGCGAGACCCTAACTACCCCCTTACACCCCCAAAACCCTAGCTGGTCCGAGACCGGGCAGCGATGCCAAGATCGCCCCGTAGTCAGTCCAAGTCCGGCCAGGGATCAGGGGGAAGAACGGCGAGGGGAGAGGTAGATCTCAGCGGTGCCTGCAGAGTCGCCGAGAGGAGGAAACCCTAACGAGAGGGGGAAAACCTAGCTCTGCGATGCTTTTAAAGTTGATGACATTGTTAGGCGACGGATTCAGCTGCCTTGCGGTTTGGCGGAGATGAGCCAGCAATTGGCGTTTGTGGGAAGCAGGCCGCCGGATTCAGGTTTTTCATGTTGTCCGGTAGCATTGGCAGCTAGCTGGTGCCGTTGGGCGGAGGGAGCATGACATGGGTTACCCGCCCGTGAGGGTTCCTGTCCCTGTCGGCCCTTTCCCTTTCCTTTCCATGAGTTTTGCGGTCATGGAGCAGCACGAAGCAAGACGTGGTGCTAAGAATATACTACCCCCTTCCTTTTCCAAAAGTCAATCATGCTTAGTTTAGACTAAACTATCGTTATTTAAAATATTACAATAAATAAATAAAATATAAAAAAATTCATGATGAATCTAATGATACTAGTTTTGTATCGTGGATGTTGATATTTTTTCAAACATATGCGTGTTTGACTTTTAGAAAACAAAATACGCAATATGTTTTGAAATGAGGGAGTATCTAATAGCGTACCTACATCGGACATAGAGTATCTGCTCCCGAGCTCAAATGCTCCTTCATGAACAATAAAATCAAAGTATAGTGAAAAAAAAGCAAAAAATTGAGAATATTTTTGTGGTAAACTTTGACAAGTGTTTTGTATGGTTGCAAAATTTCAGCCCGAAATGACATTCGTGGAAGTTGTGGCAAAAAAACGATGCTCCAAAAATGCTAGTTTTGAAAACATTTTGGACTTCCGATTTTGTTTTTTTCGCCACGGCTTCCACGAACTTCATTTCGTGCTGAATTTTGGTATGCATGCAAAACATTTGTCAGAGTTTATAAAAAAGTCAGAATTTTTAGAATTTTTTTTACTTTTTTTTTCTAATTTTATTGTTCATGAGAGAGCATTTGAACTCAGGAGCAGAATAGGACTTTTGACCTAAATCCTCCTATCTCCTATCTAAAACAAAATGTAACATTCCCCAGTTCGCTCGTTTTCATTCAGCCCTCCTTTCGTACATTCTCTCCTCTCATACTCATTTTGACTAAAATTGTCCCTCCGAGCAACCTTCCTCGGAAGGAAAAAAACCCATGAAAACCAGCTCACATACGCACGATAAATCCCAAAAAACCACGGATCAATAGGACCACTCGTCATCTGTTTCCTCCCCGTCCAAACTCTAGAAACTCTAATCTGACATGATCTGAACCGATGGCCCCTTTCCGGTGGTAACTGCCACCGGCGACCATCACGCACGATGCAACATTTTCTCGACAAAGCGTTCTTGTGTGGCACCCCTTTTGTGCTCGACTCACCATCAAGCATCAAGTCCGATGTGGTAGGCTGATAATCCTCAAGTGCAAGAAATCATTGTAGCACTTTCCAAAGGTGGAAGTGATAAGTATGGGGTGTCGAACGCACAAGGAGCTAAAGGTAAGATCAATATTCTCTCAAGTCCTATCTGCCACTGATACAACTCTACGTACACCGAACGTTTGCTTCCAACTAGAAACGAGAAATAAAACTATGTTGTGAGTATGAAGAGGATAACTTTGCATGATATCGAAGAACTAAAATATAAAAGTAGGTGTTGTTGATATAAAGTTAGGATATATTACTATATATTATAAATAGCGAGTGTGAAATAGTGATGGGTCGGTGTGCGGAATTGTCCTAGGCAATAGTTAACAAGATCGGTAATCATTATTGTATTTTCATATGAGGGAGAGGCATAAGCTAACATACTTTCTCTTCTTGAATCATATGCACTTATGATTGGAACTCTAGCAAGCATCTGCAACTACTAAAGATCATTAAGGTAAACCCAACCATAACATTAACATATCAAGTCCCCTTTATTCACATACGCCATGACTCACTTACTCGTGTTTATGATTCTGTCACTCAAGCAACGCAGACAATAAGCAAATGTGAACATATTGCAAACCCTACAACGGGGATCCATAGGACAACACCAAAATAAAACATACAACTCAAATCAATCTAGATCATCAATCAACCCAAAGGACAAAAGAAATCTACTCAAAACACCATAGGATGGCAACACATCATTAGATCATAATATGTGGCATAAAGCACCATGTTCAAGTAGGGGATTACAGCGGGGTGCGGGAGAGTGGACCGCGCAAAAGAGATGAGGATGGTGATGTGATGGTGATGTTGATGAAGATGATCACCGCGGCGATGGTTCCCTCGATGGCACTCAGGCGCCACCAAGAGAGAGGGGGAGCGGTTCTCCCCTTTGTGCTTCCTTCTCCTTGGCCTCCCCTTTGATGGGGAAAGGTTCTCCCTCTGGTCCTTGTCCTCCATGACAATGGTGACCCCTCCGTCTTCCTCCTTCATGGACTCCGGTGATGTTGGCCCCCTCCGGCAGGGTGCCAGATGATACGTCTCCAACGTATCTATAATTTTTTATTGCTCCATGCTATATTATCTACTGTTTTGGACCATATTGGGCTTTATTTTCCACTTTTATATTATTTTTGGGACTAACCTATTAACCGGAGGCCCAGCCTAGAATTGCTGTTTTCTTGCCTATTTCAGAGTTTTGAAGAAATGAAATATCAAACGAAGTCCAAACGGAATGAAACCTTCGGGAATGTGATTTTCTCACCGAATATGATCCAGGAGACTTGGACCCTACGTCAAGAAAGCCAGGAGGTGGGCACGAGGTAGGGGGTGCGCCCACCCCCTAGGGCGCGCCCCCACCCTCGTGGGGCCCACGGAGTTCCACCGACGTACTTCTGTTGGGGAACGTTGCAGAAAATAAAAAAAAATTCTACGCTTCACCAAGATCAATCTATGGAGTCATCTAGCAACGAGAGAGAGGAGTGCATCTACATACCCTTGTAGATCGCGAGCGGAAGCGTTCAAGTGAACGGGGTTGAGGGAGTTGTACTCGTCGTGATCCAAATCACCGATGACCAAGTGCCAAACGGACACCTCCGCGTTCAACACACGTACGGTTGGGAAGATGTCTCCTCCTTCTTGATCCAGCAAGGGGGAGGGAGAGGTTGATGGAGATCCAGCAGCACGACGGCGTGGTGGTGGAAGTAGCGGGATCCCGGCAAGGCTTCGCCAAGCACAAGCGGGGAGGAGAGGTGTTACAGAGGGAGAGGGAGGCGCCAGGAGCAAGGGTGCGGCTACCCTCCCTCCCCCCTCTTTATATAGGGGCCCTTGGGGGGGCGACGGCCCTAGGAGATCCAATCTCCAAGGGGGGCGACGGCCAAGGGGTGGATTCCCCCCAAGCAAAGTGGGGCGCCCCCCCCACCCCTAGGGTTTCCAACCCTAGGCGCAGGGGAGGCCCAAACAGGGCGCACCATCCCACCAGGGTCTGGTTCCCCTTCCCAGTTTAGCCCATGGGGCCCTCCGGGATGGGTGGCCCCACCCGGTGGACCCCTAGGACCCTTCTGGTGGTCCCGATACAATGCCGATGACCCCCAAAACTTTCACGATAGCCGAAATAGGACTTCCCATATATAAATCTTTACCTCCGGACCATTCCGAAACTCCTCGTGACGTCTGGGATCTCATCCGGGACTCCGAACAACTTTCGGGTTACCGCATACTAATATCTCTACAACCCTAGCGTCACCGAACCTTAAGTGTGTAGACCCTACGGGTTCGGGAGACACACAGACATGACCGAGATGACTCTCCGGTCAATAACCAACAGCGGGATCTGGATACCCATGTAACCATGTTGGCTCCCACATGCTCCTCGATGCTCTTGTCGGATGAACCATGATGTCGAGGATTCAAGTAATCCCGTATACTATTCCCTTTGTCAATCGGTGCGTTACTTGCCCGAGATTCGATTGTCGGTATCCCAATACCTCGTTCAATCTCGTTACCGGCAAGTCACTTTACTTGTACCGTAATGCATGATCCCATGACCAAACACTTGATCACATTGAGCTCATTATGATGATGCATTACCGAGTGGGCCCAGAGATACCTCTCCGTCATACGGAGTGACAAATCCCAGTCTCGATCCGTGTCAACCCAACAGATACTTTCGGGGATACCTGTAGTATACCTTTATAGTCACCCAGTTACGTTGTGATGTTTGGCACATCCAAAGCACTCCTACGGCATCCGGGAGTTACACGATCTCATGGTCTAAGGAAATGATACTTAACATTGGAAAAGCTTTAGCAAACGAACTACACGATCTTGTGCTAGGCTTAGGATTGGGTCTTGTCCATCACATCATTCTCCTAATGACGTGATCCCATTATCAATGACATCCAATGTCCATAGTCAGGAAACCATGACTATCTGTTGATCAACGAGCTAGTCAACTAGAGGCTCACTAGGGACATGTTGTGGTCTATGTATTCACACATGTATTACGATTTCCGTATAACACAATTATAGCATGAATAATAGACAATTATCATGAACAAGGAAATATAATAATAACCATTTATTATTGCCTCTAGGGCATATTTCCAATAGTCTCCCACTTGCACTAGAGTCAATAATCTAGTTACATTGTGATGAATCGAACACCCATAGAGTTCTGGTGTTGATCATGTTTTGCTCGCGGAAGAGGTTTAGTCAACGGATCTCCGACATTCAGATCCGTATGTAATTTGCAAATATCTATGTCTCCATCTTGAACATTTTCACGAATGGAGTTGAAGCGTCGGTTGATGTGCCTGGTCTTCTTCTGAAACCTGGGCTCCTTGGCAAGTGCAATAGCTCCAGTGTTGTCACAGAAGAGAGTGATCGGCCCCGACGCATTGGGTATGACTCCTAGGTTGGTGATGAACTACTTCATCAAGATTGCTTCATGCGCTGCCTCCGAGGCTGCCATGTACTCCGCTTCACATGTAGATCCCGCCACGACGCTTTGCTTGCAACTGCACCAGCTTACTGCCCCACCATTTAAAATATACATGTATCCGGTTTGTGACTTGGAGTCATCCAGATCTATGTCGAAGCTAGCGTCGATGTAACCCTTTACGACGAGCTCTTCGTCACCTCCATAAACGAGAAACATATTGAGGGAGTCTTGGACTAGGGGGTGTTCGGGTAGCCGGACTATACCTTCAGCCGGACTCCTGGACTATGAAGATACAAGATTGAAGACTTCGTCCCGTGTCTGGATGGGACTTTCCTTGGCGTGGAAGGCAAGCTTGGCGATGCGGATATTCAGATCTCCTACCGTTGTAACCGACTTTGTGTAACCCTAACCCTCTCCGGTGCCTATATAAACCGGAGGGTTTTAGTTCGTAGGACAACCCCAACGTACAACAATCATACCATAGGCTAGCTTCTAGGGTTCAGCCTCCTTGATCTCGTGGTAGATCTACTCTTGTACTACCCATATCATCAATATTAATCAAGCAGGACGTAGGGTTTTACCTCCATCAAGAGGGCCCGAACCTGGGTAAAACATTGTGTCCCTTGTCTCCTATTACCATCCGCCTAGACGCATAGTTCGGGACCTCCTACCCGAGATCCGCCGGTTTTGACACCGACATTGGTGCTTTCATTGAGAGTTCCTCTGTGTCGTCGCTTTTAGGCCCGATGGCTCCTTCGATCATCAACAACGATGCGGTCCAGGGTGAGACCTCTCTCCCCGAACAGATTTTCGTCTCCGGTGGCTTTGCACTGCGGGCCAATTCGCTTGGCCATCTGGAGCAGATCGAAAGCTACGCCCCTGGCCATCAGGTCAGATCTGGGAGTTTAAACTACACAGCTGACATCCGCGGGGACTTGATCTTCGACGGATCCGAGCCAGAGCCGAGCGCGCCGCACTGTCTCGATGGGCATGATCTAGCTCTGCCGCCGAACAGTGCCCTGGTGGCCGCACACGCATCGGTTCCGACCCTTAATTCGGAGCCTACTGCGCCAATCGAGGATGAGTGGTTGGACGCCGCCTCGGGGGCTGCGATCTCAAAGGAGATCGAGCCGAATACCAGCCCCACACTCTGCAAGGCCTATGACTCCGAGGGGCTGGATTCCCCTCTGGACTCCGAGTCCTCCGCGCGCCTCCTGATCAAATCCGATTGGGCGCCGATCATGGAGTTCACCGCCGCGGACATCTTTCAGCACTCGCCCTTTGGCGACATTCTGAAGTCACTAAAGTCTCTCTCTTTATCAGGAGAGCCCTGGCCGGACTACGGTCAGCAAGGTTGGGATACGAACGATGAAGAAATTCAAAACCCACCCACCACCCATTTGGTAGCCACCATCGATAATTTAAACGACGTGCTCAATTTCAACTCCGAAGACATCGACGGTATGGACGACAATGCAGGAGACGCATATGAACCAACGCCTATAGGGCATGGGACAGCCACCTCATCTCATGATGTGTACATGGTGGATACACCTAAAGGAAGCAACAACGAGGAACATGGGGAGGCAACGAGGGATCGATCTCTCAAAAAGCAATCAAAGCGGCGGCATAAACGCCGCCCCAAGCCCCGGCTCGACACAGACCCAGCCATAGAGCAGGACGAGCCGAGAAACGACGAGCATGCCTTAGAGCAACCGTCCGAACAGGGCAACTCAGATAAAGAAACCGAACAGCCCATCCCCGGCAAAAACGGCATTCCAGACGACCTTATGCCGGATAAGGCCACGGAGCAGAAGAACCTCCACAAAAGGCTCGTTGCAACCGCACGTAGCCTGAAAAAGCAGAAGCGGAAGCTAAAAACTACGGAAGATGCACTCAGAATCAGATGGAGCAAAGTAATCAATACCGCAGACAAATACGGCGACAGTCGCCGCACTAAAAGTTATCCGAAGCGGAAGCTACTGCCTGAATTCGACGAAGAGGCCTTAGAGCCCTCGCATTCAAAAAGTAAGAAAGCCACCCGGTCGGATAGACGACCCCATGGCCAGCATAAAGCGGCAAGCGGCGCCGCACTTAAGCCGGGATGCGACCCACTTAAGGATTCGCATCAAAAAGATGGCCCAGCCAGGTCCATTTATGGGCCAAGAAAGCAAGCTCTCGTAAGCAATGCAATAAAGCTAGTATCCGAATCCGGCACACCCAAATACAGGGGCGCCGCACACCCCCTATGTTTCACCGATGAGGTCCTGGATTATGAATTTCTAGCGGGATTCAAACCCGTAAACATAGAGGCATACGACGGAACAACAGACCCTGGAGTCTGGATCGAGGATTATATCCTCCACATACATATGGCCAGAGGAGATGACCTCCACGCCATAAAATATTTACCCCTCAAGCTTAAAGGGCCAGCCCTGCATTGGCTTAAAAGCCTTCCTAAAAACACAATTGGAAGTTCGGAAGAGCTCGAGGACGCTTTCCGAGCAAATTTTCAAGGGACCTATGTCCGCCCTCCGGATGCAGACGATCTCAGTCACATAACTCAACAGCCCGGAGAGTCAGCTCGGCAATTCTGGAACAGATTCCTTACTAAAAAGAATCAGATAGTCGACTGTCCGGATGCCGAAGCCCTAGCAGCTTTCAGGCATAACGTTCGAGACGAATGGCTAGCCAGACACCTCGGCCAAGAAAAGCCAAGAACAATGGCTGCATTAACAAGCCTCATGACCCGCTTCTGCGCAGGAGAGGACAGCTGGTTGGCAAGATCTAGCACCAGCGACCCAAGTACATCCGAAACTAGAGATGGAAATGGAATACCGCGACGCAACAAGGATCGTCGCCGGACCAAGGAAAATAGTCCGAAAAACCCGACAGTCAACGCCGGATTCAAAAGCTCACGGCAGAATCAGAAAAATCCGCCCCTCCAGGATAACAGAGATGATTTATCCAACCTAAACAAAATCTTGGACAGGATATGTCAAATACACAGTACTCCCGGGAAGCCTGCTAACCATACCCATAGAGATTGTTGGGTCTTCAAACAATCCGGCAGACTCAACGCCGAACACAAGGGGCTCAACACACCAAGCGAAGACGATGACGAACCCCAAAAGCAGAGCACCAGGAAACAAAAGAATTTTCCACAAGAAGTAAAAACAGTAAACTTACTTCACATAACAAAACGTGCGGCGCCCATAAAGGTACGCGGCATACGGCCTATCCCAAAGGAGTCCCGCCACTGGTTGACAAAACCAATCATCTTCGATCATCGGGATTACTCTAGAAGTATCAGGAGCGCAGGCTGGACTGCCTTGGTACTCGATCCAATAATTGGCGAACTCCAGTTTACAAATGTCCTAATGGACGGCAGCAGTGGTCTAAACCTGATATATCATGACACAATCCGCCACATGGGGATAGACGCAACAAGAATTCGCCACAGCAAAACCTCCTTTCAAGGGGTAACACCAGGTCCGGACACCCATTGCATGGGTTTTCTCCGGCTCGAAGTTATATTCGGCCCTTCCGGTAACTTCCGCCGCGAAAAGCTAACTTTCCACATTGTCCCATTCTCAAGTCGCTATCAAGCACTGCTGGGACGCGAAGCTTTCGCCCGCTTTAACGCAATACCGCATTATGCATCTCTTACGCTTAAGATGCCTGGTCCACGAGGCATCATCTCTTTGAAGGGGAAATATTGAGTGCGCCTCCCCCGAGCGGAGGATTGTGCGGCCGCTTTAACAGCCCCACAATAAAATGGCTTCACCAGCCAAAACATCTGAACAGGTCATTAAGACCACGGACACGGATAGACGAGTCTGGCACCCAAGTATCATTGATAAAGGCTTAGTGGCCATACACCCCTGCTCTAGGGACTCCGCACATACAAAATAAGAGACAATAAAGCTCAATTTTACATATTTCACTTTATACTTTGTTTATTTAATGTAACTTTTGTGCGGCACGACCTTTTCTCAGTTTAGTTCCTCTCTTTTACAGATGAATATCGTGCTGCGCCCGTCCAGGATACGGCACAACGGAGACACAGGCGCAGACGTGCAACAGGGACCCGTTACAAGGATTCTTTTTAGATTAAGACCCTGCGTAAACCTTTTTTACTATCTCTTGTTGATATACCTCCCATGGTTCTCTGTAGTATAACCAAGGAGGAGGCTGGCGTCTTGGCATTTGGCCACGTCAGAATTTTTGTGCGTACCTGGACACTAGGGGCTTATACCTAAGTGCGTTGTCTCGCCCGCTCTCATAAAGACCGAATACCTTAGGGAGTGTTCGGCGTCGCGAGTTTGGCCTTATATGCATCAGCTCCGAATCATGTCTTTGGTCAAATGTTGGGTTGCCCGGCTCCTGTGTTCGGCTGCCTTATGTTCTGCTCTATCGGCTAAGGCGGCACCAGGAGAACTACTGCGATTGTGCCCCGGTTCGGCCAGGCGAGCACCTCAGTAGCGAAAGCCGAAAACTGACTGTCATGATATAGCGTGAGACTGGTCAACCACTCGATGACTCTCCGGAATCTATAGGATTCCTCTGCATTAACAAAGGGCCGTTTCCCGGCCAGGCACATATGCGCCCCGACTTCGGGCGAGCGCAGGAGCCACCAGGGGCTATTTAAGTAGCCCCACTATCAAGCTCATATGGCTAAGTGAAAGTGTTAAAGCATTATAGTCTGGTTGCCTAGCCCGATGTGCCATCACCTCCTTTGTAGGACCAAGACGTTGGATTAAGTGTGAAAATGCGCCTTCTGCGAGCACCCCCGCACTATGTGCGTGGGGGCTGAAGCCAACGACTGCCATCTTTCAGATTATATATATATTTTAAACGACCGCATAGGAAGTGTTACAATACTTGCAGGCACAAGTATAACAAGTTCCTACAATTTATCAAACTAACGCCTTACAATGGCACATGCTATTCGAACATAGCATCCTTAGAGCACTGCGACTCTATTACACGAGCGCCTTGCAGAACTTCCTGAAAATAGTGCTCGGCAGGTACTCGGCTTCTGTCCGAATCTTGGGATGCAACAGCTATGGTCTCCATTTCCGCCCAGTATGTGTTGACACAGGCAAGAGCCATCCATGCACCCTCTATGCATGCTGACCCCTTAATTGCATTAATACGCGGCACCGCACCAAGGAACTTCTGCACCAGGCTGAAATAACTCTTCGGCTCCGATTTCCCCGGCCAAAGGTGACTCATGACGCACTTCATGGTGAGTCCGGACAACCTATTCAGTTCGGCCCATTGAGCCAGACGATCGTCCACTGATAGTGGACGCTCTGGATTGTGGAACTGCGACTAGAAAAGCTTTTCCACTTCCGATCTTCCTGATCTCGAAAGTGTTCGGTCACATCAGCAGCACTCTCTGCCAAATCCAGATAGGTATCCTCCACACTCCACATCCGGTCCAACGGAGCAAGCTTCGGATCACAAAACTTCCTCCGCAGCATAAAGGGCTTTCCAGCCGCAATCTTCCCAACCTGGTGCAGCTCCTCCTTCGCAGCTCTCATCGCAGAACGAGCATCCTTGGCATCAGCAACGGCCTTCTCTAAGTCCATCTGTCTCGCCCGGTCTTCTTTTTCAAGAAGCTTGCAATGGTCAGCAACGCTTTTTAGCTTCACGACCATCTTGGCCATCTCTTCTTTGCTCCGGCAGTGAGCAGCCTGTTCGGCTCTTAGCTCTTCAAGGGCCTTCGCGGCAGCCGCATCACTGTTTCTGGCTTGTTCCTTAGCTCGGGCAAGTTCCGCCCGGAGACTCTCCACGGCGGCCACACCATCACTACAAGAAATATGTCAACTTATGACCTTATGTCAGTGACCCTGGAAGAATTGGTCATAGATCTATGACCATTTCAGACCAATTGGTCAAAAGCTGTTTGGGGGGCTCCAAACCCTAAACCATTGCGACTATTTTGGTGAGAAAGGTCGTAATTTCCTTACACAAAATGGTCATAAAGCAAACAACGCTACTCTGCTGCCTTATTTCTAGTTGTTAATGACCAATATAGATGGTCATAGCCTTGTAAATTGTGGTGGGTTGCTATGACTAGGCGCCACCTCATCAGTTTTGCCTATGTGTCATGTCCATGTGGCAGTTTTTGCCCTAGGTTGTGAAGCAACCTATATTTCTGTCATTCCCAAAATTCCCAAAAAAATCTCATAAATTCTTTGGGTCATATCTTCGTCAAATATGTAAAAACCTTCCTTGCCTAGTTCAAAAATAATTCAAAAATATTCATTTTCCTATTCTGTTCAGAGTAACAGTTTGTGAAGGAAGTACCACTTTGGCATGTCCAAATAGTATCCATTTTCTATAGTGCTTTCCTATGCCCAAATAACCATCCTCCACCAAATGCCAGCTCAATCCATTCATTATTTTGAGCCGAGCTTCAACATTCGTATTTATGTCCAGTGTGGTGGTTTGCAAAGCAAGTATCACCTAGGCTCCTCCTTTTGAGCTGAAAATTTGTGAAGACGGTCTTCTTAGTAACTGATCATCCTCAGCCAAAACTCACGCCCATTAGCCATGTACATTTCTCGTACCGCTAATCAAACACTTGGCTACTTATTCATGTTTGAGCATCGATCGGTCTCCTCGTGAGAATCTTATGTTGTGATTTTCTTCCTAGCACCTACCTGGGGAGTGCCCAACCCATTAGACATGCCTAGGCCGCCCAGAACATATGGCAACGCCACGGTCACGCGGTGACCACGCGACGGGCATGCGAGCTTACGCGCTCTAGAGTTGGGCCCCTCGGCCACCGTCCAAACCTCGATGTCTCTCCGTCAAACCATGTATTTCTGATTAAATAGATACTTATTTACCTAGAAATGATTTTTGAAAAAAATAAAGAGCAAACTATGACACAGCTGCAGTTCAAATTTGACCCGCTTCCAACTGAATCGACAGGAATTTGTCTTTTTCACCAGAGGTGGATCAAAAAATTTGATACCCAACCATTTTGTCAATTATGCATTAAATATGGCCTAGTATTTTAGAAAATTGATTTGGTCCAATTTTGCAACAAATATATGGTAGGTCCTTCACAAAAAAACTCATTTCAGGCACTCGGAAAATGGAAAATGGTTTTTTCGTCCAAAGAAAATGAAAACTTCCTTAGGCAACATTGTTTCCCATTCCAATATGCACCCTTGTGCACAATATGAGATCATTTGAACAAACTATGCCATGAATGTGGCCATAAGATTGATCGTTTGACTTGAAAGCCATGAATCTTCACACTTGATAGCTCATTTCTGAGAACACTTTTTTAAAATAATTGCCGTATTACAAGTTTGTTATTTTTCCTAGGAACTTGGCCACATATAATGACACAATGCGAAGGTTTTCCAATTTTTTGATTTTTTTGAATTTCTTACCGTTTCAAAATGCGGTCAAAACGGCGGGCTTGACCGCTCCTAGCTAGTGGTTGAATCTTGGAACTTTTTGGTGTTTCTATGATTAAATAGATACTTATGTACCTAGAAATGATTTTTGGAAAAAATAAAGAGCAAACTATGAGGCAGCTACAGTTCAAATTTGACCCGTTTCCAAATGAATCGACGACAATTTGTCTTTTTCACCAGAGGTAGATCAAAACTTTTTTCACCCAACCATTTTGTTAGTTATGCATTATATATGGCCTAGTATTTTATAAAAATGATTTGGTCCAATTTTGCAACAATTATTTGGTAGTTCCTTCACAAAAAACCCTCCTTTTGGGCCCTCGGAAAATGAAAAATGAATTTTCCGTGCAAAGAAAATGAAAACTTCCTTAGGCAACATTGTTTGGAATTCCAATATGCACCCTCATGCACAATATGAGATCATTTGAACAAACTATGCCATGAATGTGGCCATAAGATTGATCATTTGTCTTGAAAGCCATGAATCTTCACGCATGATAGCTCGTTTTTTTAGAAAACTTTTTTAAATAATTTCCGTATTACAAGATTATTATTTTTCCTGGAAACTTGGTCACATATAATGACACAATGCGAAGGTTTTCCAATTTTTTGTTTTTTTTTGAATTTTTTATGCCCGTTTCAAAATGCGGTCAAAACGGCGGGCTTGACCGTTCCAAGCTAGTGGTTGAATCTTGGATTTTTTTTGGTATTTCTATGATTAAATAGATACATATGTACCTAGAAATGATTTTTGGAAAAAATAAAGAGCAAACTATGAGGCAGCTACAATTCAAATTTGACCCGCTTCCAACTGAATCGGCGGGAATTTGTCTTTTTCACCAGAGGTGGATCAAAACTTTTTTCACCCAACCATTTGGTCAATTGTCCATTATATATGTCCTAGTATTTTAAAAAATTGATTTGGTCCAATTTTACAAAAATTATTTGGTAGGTCCTTCACAAAAAAACCTCCTTTCAGGCACTCGAAAAATGGAAAATGAATTTTCCGTGCAAAGAAAATGAAAACTTCCTTAGGCAACATTGTTTGGAATTCCAAGATGCACCCTTGTGCACAATATGAGATAATTTTTTTTAATTTTTCATGTGAAAAGATAGAAGAAAAACAAAAGAATGCTCAGGTAGATTCTTTTTTGAAACATAACTTCTCTTTTTGATGAGAGGTGGATCGAAAACATTTTACATGTTAAGATTTGGTCAACTGTACATAAAATGATGTCTTATAGTTTTGGAAATGGTGTGGTGCCATTTTGAAACAAATATTTAATAGATTCTTCTCAAAAAAAGAATTTTGTCATTTCGAAAATAGAAATTAATTTTTTCCTAAAAACTCATTTCTCATAACACTTTTTAAAGATATTTGTCTTATTCCAATTCCAAGTTTGTTAGTTTTCCTAAAAAGTAGGTCAGATTTGCTGACACAATGAGAATGTTTTTTTGAATTTTTCATATCATAAAACCGTTTGTATGATTCAACACCTTATTTTGACCAATTTAGATGGTCATAACGTTTACTGGGTTCTGATTGGTCCATAGGCATGTCACGCGGATCGCGCCTCCAATGCCGTCGGATGGCCCCGGATCCGACGGCAGCCCTCGTCCCCCTCACACTCTCATCCTCCACCCGTGCCTCCTTGCCCCCGCACGCCGCCCCCCATCGCACACTTACTCCCTCGTCCCCATCTCCACCGCCGCCACCGCGCCCCTCCTGATCCAACCTGCGCGGCAACCTACCTCGCCGCCCCCACCCGCCGCCCCTACCTCGCCGCCCCCACACGCTCCGCTCCGGGATCCATCCACCCAGTCATCTTCCTCCTTCTCCTCTCTGTCTCTCGATCCAACCCAAGCACTGTCGCCGACCCTTCCCAACCCCGGCCTCGTCCAGCGCCGGCGACCCCTTCTCTCCCTCCCTCCCTCCACCTCCAGCAGCGGATCCACTCGAGCAGCATCTCAGGCCGCCGTCAGATCCACCCTCCTCGCGCTGGACGGAAACCCTAGCCGCCCGTCCATGGCAACCCACCGCAGCACCCAAAGGCCTCGACGACGGCGGTATGGTATGAACCCCCCTCCCCCTCCCCCACTTCTTCTTCTCCTTCAAACTCCCTCTGTCTCACCCCCGTCTCTATCCTTGCCTCTTCAGGTAGGAGCAACGGCGACCAGCGACGGCCATGGCGACCCACCGCAGCCTCCAAGACCTCGACAACGGTCGGTGCTACGGTATGAATCCCTCCTCCCCCTTCTCTTCTATTTCTCCTTTTTCTCAACGTCCCCCCTAACCCCAATCTCGTTTCGTCCCTTCCCTTCTTCTCTGTAGGTGAGGTACAGCAACCAGCGACGGGACGACGCCTAAATCCACCGGTACAGGAGAGCAGCCATGGAATGCAAGGTCCGTTCCATCCGTTCTTCCCCGCTTGATTGAGTCTATCTAAGAGTTCTTCGGTTTCAAGTGGATTTTCTTCTGGGCTCCATAAGTCAAAATGGAGACCGCCACCACATGGTATGTGCTGCCGTTTTGCTTGCCAGATTCCCAATCCTGCGATGCCACTAGCAGCTAGATCTCCTTTATTGGCTAATTATCGTTCATTGTTTTCTTAAGATCCGGTAGTTTTGCCTCACGGATTGACTTGATTCTGTGGTGTGTCACTTCAACCTGCACGATTGGACTCTTTTGAATCAAATGTAGCATAGGTTTGATTTGTTCAAGATGACTGCACAAATCATAGGGCTAACTGTCTTTATTTTGTGTACTAAATGTAGAACAGAGCGTCTCCTGTTTTTGGATACATAATGAATTGATGATGTTGAAATGTGCTACTATAGGTTTCCATCAACCTGAAGTCCAAATCAAGGGCTGTGAACAGGGAGGTACTCAGTGAGCTAATCAAGTTGCACGGGAAGACATTGTGGCTTATGCGCCTCTGTTTTTTTGGGACTGCCATTGTGGCTGCTTCTTGTTGGTTGCAATCAAAATTAGTGACAAGCTAGCAAGCAATCATGCATGTGTGGCCATGGCCTTCTTTAGAATAGGGGCGCCACTGATCTACTAGAACTGAATTGCTCCCCTGTTTTGCTGTGGTCGTATGCTCTGTGGTCACTGATGCGTGCTGCATACCTGTAGATTAGGACCAAGATTTGAGCAGTTTCAGTCGTGCAGATTATAACTGAATCATGCCCTGCTTTGTTGTAGTTGTATGATCTTACTGCTGAATTGATTGCTGTATTGTTCAAACTGAAGTCTTCCAGTTGGCTTGCTACAATGTAGTATATCACTGTACTTCAGACTTATTGTAGTATTTAGGCCTGGGCGCTTTGGAATTTAGTTGTAGTCCGTCCCTTAATTTACTCTGCACTTTGCTCTGCTTGGTGATCGGCCTGCCATGCTACTCCATGGTCACTGATGCGTGCTGTATATACAGATTAGGACCAAAACTGGAGTAGTTATGACAACATTTTGATATTCCTTTGCTAGCACATGTCCTTTATCTCTTAGCATATACTGTGATTATGACGTGTGGGCTCTTGGAAAAGCCATCTGTCTGTGTTTCCGTAGTTATTTGTATTAAGTGCTCCACATTTGTTTTTCAACATGGACAATCCATAATCAGCTTGGTTGTTATAAGTGTAATATAATTTATCTTTGCTTAATTTGTATCTGATTCCACTGTTTGATTCCTCCCTAGATTTGTGTCTAGTTTAAACATTACATGGAATATTTTTTAGCAGTCTGGTAGGCAACGATGATATCAATATGAGGTTATCTTAGCTTGTTAGTGTGTGCTTAGTGAACTATATGAGCTCTTTTTATTGCATCTTGTATGCTCATACATTAGCATGAAATAGTATTGCTCATACAGTACATAGAATATTTATGAGCATAGTTTTTGTGCCTTATCCATTTCACACCTGGCATCTGCCATTGTAACTTCATGCTGATGTAACATGTGAATCTGTTGGTCCTTCTTATTGTCTTTAAAGAAGTCAATGTACCTATCTATTTTTATGCTCTGTTATTATCTTTGATCAGTGTCAGTTGTGTCTCTTAGAGATACACTCCTACCTTTTCTGACTTGAGTTGTTAACTATTGTTCCATACTTCTATTAGTTATAACAAAAAATCTTTGAATTTGGTACTGCATGAGTTTTTACTACTGCTAACAGGGAGTATTTGCTACCACTAAAACAGTGATTTTGTATGCACTGCTACTTGATGAGTGATGAGTGCTTTCTTGGTAATATTTCACCTTGGCATGCATATGTTTGTTCGGTTTGAACTTTGCATGACATGATATAATTATTTCCAGTGTTTTTCTCAACTTATTTTCATTGCCACTTGATATATAGTTAGCTTGTACTTGAAGCTGTGGGTTAATGTGGTGATTTTGTTCTACTTGGATGCATTGGTACCCCCATAATCGAGTGCATGGATGCAATGGCAAGATGATCATGGCTGTACGCATCATCAAGCACACCATGGAGATAATCGACCTCCTCACTGATGGTAACTTAGTCTAGATCATCACTTTATACTCTCCTACTTTTGTGATGTTAGTATGCTTCTGCTGACTAGTATTGTTAGATCTTGCCAGTAGTAGAATGGTATTTTGTTTTAGGCACAATGTGTTGTAGCGAAGTCTTTTGCATGATCTGCACTTGCGCAATGCATATTTGTCTCTGTTTTCTTGTATGAATGAGTACCTCATTTTAAGTAGCTGGAGAACAAAAAGCATGGTACTAGCTGAATTTATGTTGTCATTCTAAATAACTGTCCTTTTTTGAATGGTCAATTCATACTATATATTGGCATCTGTCCTTTTTTAATGGCCAATTCATAGTATATTTGGCTTCTGTTTTCTAATTCTTCTCTGCTAATTCATGACAGGAGCAGGTGCCTAGTTTGTGATCGCTATTGAAGGAGCTCAATGCTGAAGAACATAACACTTGTAGAGTTCTGATGGCTATCTTGTATTACACTTGTAGAGCTTGTAACTGTTATTACACTTGTAGAGTTTTAATGTCTATCTTGTATCACGAGTTATTTGTACAATTAAGAAGTATTATGTGGTCTGTACTGAAACGAGCTTCTAAGATCTCTGTACTGAAACGAGCTGATATTATTTGAAGTATTATGTGGTCTGTTCCAATTTAAATACTGGTTATTTATTTACTGTTAAATTGAAATAAGAAGAATATGACTCTGACATCTGGGACCCATTGATTAGCATTGATTAGAACCTGACAACTGTGGCCCAATCTGACTAGTGGACCCCTTTAAAAAAAAAGAAAAACTGAGTATTAAGAAAGAAGGCCATGGACCAAAAACAAAAAGGCTGAAATATTAGGTCAGGCCCATGTAGCCGACTAGAATGACAAAAAATGATGACTAAAAAGGCTGAATTAATGGGCTCGGCCCATGTAAAAGACAGAATTGGGCCGGGCTCATTCTAAGTAACGACCTTTTCAATTCGTCGCAATTTTGCCACGTCAGATTGCCACGTCGGATCCGACGTGGCCTAGGCAGACAACCAGTGACCAAAACAAAAGGTCATGGGTTCCACGACCTTTTGTTTTGGTCGTAAACGTCTACGACCTTATCCCGAAGAAGGTCACTATAGTCAGTTTACGACCGCCAGCTTTTGACCTTCTGTTTTTGGTCTCAAAAAGGTCGTAAATGAAAAACTATGACCTTTCAGTGACCAATAGTGGAGGTCACAAGTTGACATATTTCTTGTAGTGCATCTGCGTCAAGCACACACATTGTAAAGATACTGGCATAAAGCTCCTCTTACCAGGTGCCGCCCGAGGAATTACATACCTTGAGGCTCATCAAGCCGCTTGTGGACGAGCGCGATGTCGGCATCTGCCACGTCAAGTTACCGCTTTAGCTCAGCAAAATCATCAGTCCGGCTGGATTCCGGACACTTCGCCACCTACATTCAAAGGCGACATTTTAGACCTGGGATTATGATCCTCTGCGCGCCGTCACTTCTGACAACGCACAGAGTCTCAGGGGCTACTATCTACACAGGGCGCATCTTATTTATGCGCAACTGGCAAAAGTGTACATTATCTAACGTACCTCAAAACCCGTCAGTAAACTTCTGACGGCCTCGTGCAATCCGCTTTCCGTGGACGAAATCCTTTCAATCACCATGCCCATCAATGCACGGTGCTCCTCTGAGATGGAAGCTCGCCCCTGCAGATTCATCAGCTCCTCCGACCGAGCACCAGACGGTGCCGGACTTGTCCTATGGCCTCTTTCGCAAGCCGGACGCGGAGAACCTTGGGGGGCCACATAGCTATCTTCTGCCCCTGCCGGATTCGGAGAAACCCTCCGTGACGACACCTCAGGGTCGCCCACCTCGCTAGGTGGTGCGGCAGGGGGAGGCATTCCGCTCTCCATCATCTCTGGAAGAAGGTCCCCCGAAGACGAGCTCTACTGAGAAGGGCTGAGGTCCGAACTACAAGGTAAAATTTCGGTTAATCTTCTCAGATATAAAGCAATGATTTCTCTCTCAAAAATATAATCTTCCTCTACTTACGGCTCGCCGGAGGGCTGGTCCCCTTGAGGGCATAGTTCGGCCGAGGTATCCCCCGGCGTAGGACCCTCTGACAAGGATTTTCCCCCCCTGCTTTGAGGCCATAGTCTCCGGGTTTTCAGAGACAGTCCTCTTCTTCCCCTGAGGAGAGGAATTTTCGGTTCCTCCCTTCCGAACAGCCTCCTTCGAGGAGGCCGTAGTTTCCTTGTCCCCTCCCTCACTCTCCCCCAAAGGCACAATCTTTAGCATCCTGACTAGCACGGTATCCGGCCTGGTCTCGGGGAGGGGAGCCGGACACCTGATCAGCTTGCTTTCGCTATCCACTCCTGTTTAAAAGGACAACTCTTTTAGGGGCAAGTTTATGACAAATATACGGATAACGAGTCCGGGCACCAGGCTACTTACTTGAGTATCCGGGCGATTGCAGCTCAGACCTGCGTCCTCGGTCAAATCCGGACACATTGCTTGTGATCCGAAGAACAGTTTATACATCTCCACGGGCGTTGCGCCCATAAAATGCTGGAGAGCTCGTGGTCCCTCCGGATTAAACTCCCACAAATGAAGGGAGCGATGTTTGCCGGGCAGTGTTCGGCGGATCAGCATGACTTGCGTCACTTTGACCAAGCTGATACCTCTTTCTAAGAGATCCCTGATGCGGCCCCGCAGCAAAGACACCTCCTGGGGTGGCCCCCAATCTAGGCCTTTATTGACCCACGACCCTAGCTGCTTTGGGGGACCCGAGCGAAAGGCAGGCGGCCCCACCCACTTGGTGCCCCTGGGAGCGGTGATGTAGAACCACTCTCGTTGCCACAAGCCGAGCTCCTCTTGAAAAGGGCCCTCGGGCCATGGAGCATCAACCTTCTTGCTTATAACAGCACCTCCGCACTCGGCGTGCCGTCCCTCAATCATCTTCGGCTCTACCTTAAAGGTCTTGAGCCATAATCTGAAGTGAGGAGTAACACGGAGGAAGGCTTCGCACACGACGATGAATGAGGAAACATGGAGGATGGACTCCGGAGCTAAGTCGTGGAATTCCAGCCCATAATAAAACATCAGCCCCCTCACGAAGGGATCCATTGGGAAGCCTAAACCCCGAAGGAAGTGAGACATGAACACCACGCTCTCACCAGGCTGGGGACTGGGAATGGCCTGCCCTTGAGCAGGCAACCTGTGCGAAATTTCGCCGGTCAAGAACTTGGCCTCTCTCAACTTTAGCACGTCCTCCTCCGTGACGGAGGAGGGCATCCATCGGCCTCGAAGGTCGGAACCGGACATTGTCGAAGGTCCGAAGCGCTTGGAATCTGGAGCCTAGGGTGTTGGAACTCGAGGCGACGGGTGAACTCGTTTGAGATTAAAAAGGAGTAAGGCCTTGGTCTCTTTATAAGAGGTTGAATACCAAGGGCCCTCCCCGTAACCGTTTGGGACTCGCCTTTAATCGAGAAAACATGCTAACGGGCACGATTGGGTTACCCACGTTCGTATTGATGAGAATCCCGTAAATAAAGGGGACACGATCTCTGCTTCGACAAGACGTGCCAAGGAAACAGCCTCGCAAAATGGGCTGAGGTGGGGAAGTAAAAACGATTCGAGTAAATGGCTTGGCCGTAGTGTGATGTCACGCTACGGAATATGTCAGCAGATTAGATTTGTGTTAATATTATTCTCTCTATGGCAATATGTGGAAACTTATTTTTGCAGAGCCGGACACTACTCTTAGTGTTTATAAACTTTTATGGAGAACTTGGAGGAGGATCCCGCCTTGCAATGCCGAAGACAATCTGCTCGCCGGACTCGTCGTCATTGAAGCCTGGTTCAGGGGCTACTGAGGGAGTCCTGGACTAGGGGGTGTTCGGGTAGCCGGACTATACCTTCAGCCGGACTCCTGGACTATGAAGATATAAGATTGAAGACTTCGTCCCGTGTCCGGATGGGACTTTCCTTGGCGTGGAAGGCAAGCTTGGCGATGCGGATATTCAAATCTCCTACCATTGTAACCGACTTAGTGTAACCCTAACCCTCTCCGGTGCCTATATAAACCAGAGGCTTTTAGTCCGTAGGAGAACCGCAACATACAACAATCATACCGTAGGCTAGCTTCTAGGGTTTAGCCTCCTTGATCTCGTGGTAGATCTACTCTTGTACTACCCATATCATCAATATTAATCAAGCAGGACGTAGGGTTTTACCTCCATCAAGAGGGCCCGAACCTGGGTAAAACATTGTGTCCCTTGTCTCCTGTTACCATCCGCCTAGATGCACAGTTCGGGACCCCCTACCCGAGATCCGCCGGTTTTGACACCGACACATATCCTTAGTCCTTTCCAGGTACTTCAGGATGTTCTTGACCGCTGTCCAGTGTTCCATGCCGGGATTACTTTGGTACCTTCCTACCAAACTTACAGCAAGGTTTACATCAGGTCTGGTACACAGCATGGCATACATGATAGACCCTGTGGTTGAGGCATAGGGGACGACACTCATCTTTTCTGTATCTTCTGCCGTGGTCGGACATTGAGCTGAGCTCAATTTCACACCTTGCAACACAGGCAAGAGCCCCTTCTTGGACTGATCCATATTGAACTTCTTCAATATCTTATCAAGGTATGTGCTTTGTGAAAGACCTATGAGGCGTCTCGATCTATCTCTATAGATCTTGATGCCTAATATGTAAGCAGCTTATCCAAGGTCCTTCATTGAAAAACACTTATTCAAATAGGCCATAATGTTGTCCAAAAGTTCTATATCATTCCCATCAAAAGTATGTCATCCACATATAATATGAGAAATGCTACAGAGCTCCCACTCACTTTCTTGTAAACGCAGGCTTCTCCATAAGTCTGCATAAACCCAAACGCTTTGATCATTTCATTAAAGTGAATGTTCCAACTCCGAGATGCTTGCACCAGCCCATAGATGGAGCGCTGGAGCTTGCATACCTTGTTAGCATTCTTAGGATCGACAACCTTCCGGCTACATCATATAAAATTCTTCCTTAAGAAAGCCGTTAAGGAATGCCGTTTTGACGTCCATTTTCCATATCTCATAATCATAGTATGCGGCAATTGCTAACATGATTTGGACGGACTTCAGCTTCGCTACGGGTGAGAAGGTCTCATCGTAGTCAACCCCTTGAACTTGTCGATAACCCTTAGCGACAAGTCGAGCCTTATAGATGGTGACGTTACCATCCGCGTCCGTCTTCTTCTTAAAGATCCATTTATTCTCTATCACTCGCCGATCATCGGGCAAGTCTGTCAAAGTCCATACTTTGTTTTCGTACATGGATCCTATCTCGGATTGCATGGCTTCAAGCCATTTGTTGGAATATGGGCCCGCCATTGCTTCTTCATAGTTCGAAGGTTCACCGTTGTCTAACAACATGATTTCCAGGACAGGGTTGGCGTACCACTCTGGTGCGGAACGTGTCCTTGTGGACCTACGAAGTTCAGTAGCAACTTGATCTGAAGTTTCATGATCATCATCATTAACCTCCTCTCTAGTCGGTGGAGGAACCACAGAAACATTTTCTTGAGCTGCGCTACTCTCCGGTTCAAGAGGCAATACTTCATCAAGTTCCACTTTCCTCCCACTTACTTCTTTCGAGAGAAACTCTTTCTCCAGAAAGGACTCGTTCTTGGCAACAAAGATCTTGCCTTCAGATCTGAGGTAGAAGGTATACCCAATGGTTTCCTTAGGGTATCCTATGAAGACGCATTTTTCCGACTTGGGTTCGAGCTTTTCAGGTTGAAGTTTCTTGACATAAGCATCGCATCCCCAAACTTTTAGAAACGACAACTTAGGTTTCTTCCCAAACCATAATTCATACGGTGTCGTCTCAACGGATTTAGATGGTTCCCTATTTAAAGTGAATGTAGCTGTCTCTAGAGCGTATCCCCAAAATGATAGCGGTAAATCAGTGAGTGACATCATAGATCGCACCATATCCAATAGAGTGCAATTACGACGTTCGGACACACCGTTACGCTGAGGTGTTCCAGGCGGCGTGAGTTGTGAAACGATTCCACATTTCCTTAAGTGCGTACCAAATTCGTGACTTAAATATTCTCCCCCAGGATCTGATCGTAAGAATTTTATCTTTCGGTCACGTTGATTCTCTACCTCATTCTGAAATTCCTTGAACTTTTCAAAGGTCTCAGACTTGTGTTTCATCAAATAGACATACCCATATCTACTTAAGTCATCAGTGAGAGTGAGAACATAACGATAGCCACCGCGAGCCTCAATGCTCATTGGACCGCACACATCAGTATGTATAATTTCCAATAAGTTGGTTGCTCGCTCCATTGTTCCAGAGGACGGAGTCTTGGTCATTTTACCCATGAGGCATGGTTCGCACGTGTCAAATGATTCGAAATCAAGAGACTCAAAAGTCCATCTGTATGGAGCTTCTTCATGCGTTTTACACCTATCATTATCAACCTTACATCTTTTGGTATTCACACTATGAATATGTGTAACATCACGTTCGAGATTCATTAAGAATAAACCATTCACCAGTGGGGCATGACCATAAAACATATCTCTCATATAAATAGAACAACCATTATTCTCGGATTTAAATGAGTAGCCATCTCGCATTAAACGAGATCCAGATACAATGTTCATGCTCAAAGCTGGCACTAAATAAGAATTATTGAGGTTTAAAACTAATCCCATAGGTAAATGTAGAGGTAGCGTGCCGACGGCAATCACATCGACCTTGGAACCATTACCGACGCGCATCGTCACCTCGTCCTTCGCCAGTCTCCGTTTATTCCGTAGCTCCTGTTTTGAGTTACAAATATGAGCAACCGCACCGGTATCAAATACCCAGGAGCTACTACGAGTACTGGTAATGTACACATCAATTACATGTATATCACATATACCTTTAGTGTTGCCGGCCTTCTTGTGCGCTAAGTATTTGGGGCAGTTCCGCTTCCAGTGTCCCTTGCCCTTGCAATAAAAGCACTCAGTCTCAGGCTTGGGTCCATTCTTTGGCTTCTTCCCGGCAACTGGCTTACCGGGCGCGGCAACTCCCTTGCCGTCCTTCTTCTTACCCTTGCCTTTCTTGAACTTAGTGGTTTTATTCACCATCAACACTTGATGTTCCTTTTTGATCTCCACCTCTGCTGATTTCAGCATTGAATATACCTCAGGAATGGTCTTTTCCATCCCCTGCATATTGAAGTTCATCACAAAGCTCTTGTAGCTCGGTGGGAGCGACTGAAGGATTCTGTCAACGACCGCGTCATCCGGGAGATTAACTCCCAGCTGAGTCAAGCGATTGTGCAACCCAGACATTTTGAGTATGTGCTCACTGACAGAACTATTTTCCTCCATCTTACAATTGTAGAACTTGTCGAAGACTTCATATCTCTTGACCCGGGCATGAGCTTGGAAAACCATTTTCAGCTCTTCGAACATCTCATATGCTCCGTGTTGCTCAAAACGCTTTTGGAGCCCCGGTTCTAAGCTGTAAAGCATGCCGCACTGAACGAGGGAGTAATCATCAGCACGTTGCTGCCAAGCGTTCATAACGTCTTGGTTCTCTGGGATGGGTGCTTCACCTAGCGGTGCTTCTAGGACATATTGTTTCCTGGCAGCTATGAGGATGATCCTCAGGTTCCGGACCCAGTCCGTGTAGTTGCTGCCATCATCTTTCAGCTTGGTTTTCTCTAGGAACGCGTTGAAGTTGAGGTTGACATTAGCATGGGCCATTTGATCTACAAGACATATTGCAAAGTTTTTAGACTATGTTCATGATAATTAAGTTCATATAATCAAATTATTTAATGAACTCCCACTCAGATTAGACATCCCTCTAGTCATCTATGGGATACATGATCCGACTCAACTAGACCGTGTCCGATCATCACGTGAGACGGACTAGTCATCATCGGTGAACATCTCCATGTTGATCGTATCTTCCATACGACTCATGTTCTACCTTTCGGTCTCTTGTGTTCTGAGGCCATGTTTGTACATGCTAGGCTCGTCAAGTCAACCTAAGTGTTTTGCATGTGTAAATCTGGCTTACACCTGTTGAATGTGAACGTTAGAATCTATCACACCCGATAATCACGTGGTGCTTCGAGACAACGAACTTTCGCAACGGCGCACAGTTAGGGGGAACACTTTCTTGAAATTATTATGAGGGATCATCTTATTTACTACCGTCGTACTAAGCAAATAAGAAGCAAAACATGATAAACATCACATGCAATCAAAAGTGACATGATATGGCCAATATCATTTGCTCCTTTTGATCTCCATCTTCGGGGCGCCATGATCATCTTCGTCACCGGCATGACACCATGATCTCCATCATCGTGTCTCCATGAAGTTGTTCGCCAACTATTACTTCTAGTACTATGGCTAACGGTTTAGCAAAAAGTAAAGTAATTACATGGCGTTATTCAATGACACGCAGGTCATACAATAAATAAAGACAACTCCTATGGCTCCTGCCGGTTGTCATACTCATCGACATGCAAGTCGTGATTCCTATTACAAGAACATGATCAATCTCATACATCACATATAATTCATTCGTCACATCCTTTTGGCCATATCACATCACAAGGCATATGCTGCAAAAACAAGTTAGATGTCCTCTAATTGTTGTTGCATGTTTTTACGTGGCTGCAATAGGGTTCTAGCAAGAACGTTTCTTACCTACGTCAAAACCACAACATGATATTTCTTCAATCAAGAATGCAGCGGGGGAGGTGGTTTCTGATCACCAAATGTTGGCAGGCATGTTTTGGTCTGATTTCAATAACCGCATGGGCCATGCAAAAGGAATACAAATGGGTTTTGATCTGACCAATTTAATACAGCAAGTTGATGGTCTGGAAGATCTGTCTTTACCCTTCACGGATTCTGAGGTTGATGCTGTAATTAAACACATGCCTTGCTACCGTGCGCCGGGCCCGGATGGCTTTACTGGCCTCTTCTTAAAGAGGTGTTGGTCTATTCTCAAGGGGGACTTTATACAACTTATCAATGAATTTTATGAGGGGAGGTGTAATTTGGAATGTCTCAATAATTCCTTAATCACCTTAGTTCCCAAGAAGCTAAGTCCAGAAGTTGTTGGGGATTTCATGCCGATTTCTCTAACCAACATGTGTTTGAAATTCCTGACGAAGTTGCTGGCCAATCGTCTGCAAAAGGTGATTCTGCGATGCATACACCGCAACCAGTACGGTTTTCTCCGTTGCCGATCTATTCAAGACTGCCTAGCCTGGTGTTTCGAATATATCCATCAATGCAAAGCTTCTAAACGGCCCATCATCCTCCTCAAGCTTGATTTCACTAAGGCCTTTGATACTATCGAGCATGAGGCCATCCTCCAAATCCTACGATGCAAGGGTTTTGATTCTCGTTGGACTGGCTGGGTCAATAGTATTCTGTCCACGGGCTCCTCTTCTGTCCTTTTGAATGGTGTGCTAGGTAACCACTTTGTATGCAGATCGGGTGTACGTCAAGGAGATCCACTATCTCCGCTATTATTCGTCATTGCGGTGGATTTGCTTCAGTCTGTAGTTAATGAGATGTCCTCTAGAGGAATTCTCTCTTTACCAATTCCAACAAACTCCGGAGACTACCCGATTGTTCAATACGCGGATGACACGCTTATTGTCTTGCCTGCGATTGATGATCAGCTGATCGCTTTTAAGGAGATGCTCTCAACGCTTGCAGCGTCAACTGGTTTGCATGTCAACTTCAGCAAGTCATCCCTGATTCCTCTCAATATGACGGATGAAGAGGGCGCTCAGATTGCCAGCCTTCTAGGTTGTGATGTAGGATCTATGCCTTTCACATACCTAGGTCTACCTATGGGCACTTCTCGTCCCATGATCTATGATTTGCTTCCACTTGTGGATCGAATTGAGCGAAGGCTGTCTGCTTCCTCGTGTTTACTGAATCAAGGCAGTCGGCTCCAATTGCTTCAGTCAGTTCTTTGTTCGATGCCAATCTACTTTCTGTGCATGCTATCGCTCCCTAAGGGGATCTTGCATCAGATTGAGAGAATCATGCGACAATATTTGTGGAGAGGCAACACTGATAATCCGAGACAATCCTTAGCTGCTTGGGATCGGGTCTATAGACCTAAGAAGTGCGGTGGTTTGGGAGTACTAAACTTGGGACTTCAAAATGAAGCCTTGTTACTCAAGCACCTGTTCAAGTTCTTTAACAGAATGGACGTGCCTTGGGTCACATTAATTTGGGACACTTATTATGCTGCTTCACCGCCGCAGGCTACTCAAAGTTGTGGCTTTTTTTGGTGGAGGGATGTCATGAAATTGTACACCAATTTCTACAAGTTAGCCGTCCCTGAAGTGCATACTGGCAACACGGTGATATTCTGGCTTGATCGATGGCAGTTGGGAAATAATGTGGTCCTTTTGTGCGACCGATTCCCTAGGCTCCATTCTTTTGTCATCAATGACACAATCACTGTCAGGGAATTTGTGGAGCTACCAGAGATCTCCGACCACTTTCATTTGCCTCTATCGCAGGAGACATATAATGACCTACTTCAGCTCCAAGACTTACTCACCTTAATCAACTTGAATGATGAGGGCAAGGACATATGGAAGTGGCCGTCCAAAACTGGAGAGTTTAAATCAAAGATTTATTATGAGTCTTGCTTCTCACATTTGGTGGTCGATCCCATATTCAAATGGATTTGGAAGTGTGCTTGCATGCTAAAGTTTAAAGTGTTTGGATGGCTTCTTTTAATGGATCGTTTAAACACCAGGGACATGATGCAACATAGGAGCTGGATCATTCAGGATGATACGTGTGTTCTTTGCCTCTCTGCCACACATGAGGATCGTGAACACCTTTTCTTTGCCTGCAATTTAAGCCATTGGGTATGGAATTACCTTGGGATTTCTTGGAATGCTCAGCACAACCAGAATACATATGACATGGCTCTTGCTGCTAGGAGGGACTTTGGTTATCCTTTCTTGACTGAGGTGGTTTTTACTGCTACTTGGAACATCTGGATTCAACAGAATGGGAAGATCTTTAGGAATGAGAGACCCACCTTCATTTCTTGGAGGAGGAACTTCATTCATGATATTTCCTTACTTGCTCATAGAATCAAATGTAAATATAGGGATAGTCTATTTTCCTGGATAGCCTCTCTCTCATAGGTCTCTTGTAAGTATTCCCCTCTTAGCTTCTAGTGTCTCTGTAATTATGTACTCTTTCTTCTTCTTATCTAATAAAACACTGTGAGGCTGTTGCCTTGCAGTACATAGTCAAAAAAAACATGATATGCCAATTTCTATTTACCCTTCATAAGGACTGTCGGTGTCAAAACCGGCGGATCTCGGGTAGGGGGTCCCGAACTGTGCGTCAAGGTCGGATGGTAACAGGAGACAAGGGACACTTTATTTTACCCAAGTTCGGGCCCTCTCGATGGAGGTAAAACCCTACTCCTGCTAGATTAATATTGATGATATGGGTAGTACAAGAGTGGATCTACCACGAGATCAAGGAGGCTAAACCCTAGAAGCTAGCCTATGGTATGATTGTGTATGATCATGGTTGTCCTACGGACTACAACCCTCCGGTTTATATAGACACCGGATAGGGTTAGGGTTACACGGAGTCGGTTACAATGGTAGGAGATCTTGAATATCCGCACACCTAGCTTGCCTTCCACGCCAAGAAAAGATCCTTCCGGACACGGGACGAAGTCTTCAATCTTGTATCTTCATAGTCCTGGAGTCCGGCTAAAGGTATAGTTTGGCTATCCGAACACCCCCTAATCCAGGACTCCCTTAGTAGCCCCCGAACCAGGCTTCAATGACGACGAGTTCGGCGCGCAGATCGTCTTCAGCATTGCAAGGCGGGTTCCTCCTTCGAATCCTGTGTACCTGTACGAATAATGTCCGCTTTTTGTAATGTAGCCCTCCTCGGGTTCAGTGCCCAATAATGGCTGTCTTCCACGTGCTGAACGAATGCGAAGAGCTTGGGGTGTTTTTTACATCCACACCCTTAGTCATATAAACGAGCCGCCTATTTAACGGGATGGGGATTTAGATCCAAACCACATCCTCCCCTCTCTGCGAGTTATCATCAGAGCGTTTCAGCAAAGGTCCATTCCAACATGGCCAGCATTCGCAGCTCCTCCCCTCGCCCCTCCAGTCCTAAGCCCGGAGACTGGGAGAGATGCACCATCCCACACAGCGAGCTAGTGTCGCTCCAAGCCAAGGGATTTCTCCCTCAAGCCTATATGGTCTCGGTCCGAGCTGGACTCGCCACTTATCAAGGCGGAAAACAAGCGGAGAACTCACCTAGTCCCTCCAAAGGGGAGCGGATGTGCCTGGTCCCTTATCTAGTAAGGGGACTGGGATTTCCAATTCATCCCTTTCTCCGCGGGCTTTTGGAGTTCTATGGCCTCCAGCTGCACCACCTTACGCCCGGTTCCGTGTTACACATCGCGGGCTTCGTAGCTCTTTGCGAGCTATTTTTAGGCGTCGAGGCTCATTTTGCATTGTGGAAGAAGATATTCTGCCTGGTGCCCCGTTCCCAAAAGGGGTCTATATATCAAGTGGGCGGAGCCGAAGTATGGCGCATCGCCGGGACCGGATACCCGTCCGGAACCCCGAAGAAGGCGTCCGAGGACTGGCCTTCAGAATGGTTCTACATAGACGACGTTCCCCTGCCGGACCCTGTCCGGGCCGGTCTCCCTGAGTTCAACAATGCTCCCCTGAAGAAACGCCTGAGCTGGCGCCCTCGGAGCTCTCAGAGAGAGAATGACAGAGACGTCCTTTACTTAATGGGCCGGATTAAGCTACTGGCTCATTCCGGACTAACCATGATTAAAGTCATGGCCATATGCATTATGCGAGGGGTGCAGCCGCTCCAATACAGAAGCCACCCCATGTGGGATTTTAACGGGGAGGATGGCGCCACCCGTTACGGCCGTAAGGGGCCGGACTCGCCTGCCGCTCTAGTGAAGATCTTATCCTCTTTGTACAAGGGAGAAGAAGAGGAATTCCTCCGCGTCGATCCGCAGGGTGGATTTTCCATGTATAGCCCTCCGAATTGGGTAAGCGGACAGTCGTACTTCCCTGTTCATTTTATATTCCCATGATTAAATAGGCAGTCTAACGACTTCAATGCAGGACCTGCGTCAGGAGGTAAAAAACATAAACAGCCGTCCTCCACAGCCAGAGGACCCAGACCGGTCCCTCGATCCGAACTCCGAAGAGGATCCGGACTTAGCGGTGGACTTCATTGACGGAGTGTTTCATCAGCTAAGCAAGGACGATACCTTGGTAGCCGTTATAGCTGATTACCCAGGATTAATCCCGGCCTCCCAGGTGACAAATACCGAAGCTTTACCCCCTTAAGAGGGGTTCAGTTTTCATGGGCTTGGTTGTTCTGACAACAACCGTGCTTTGTAGGGGAGATTCCCGAGGGGGGAAGCCGACCCTGCTGCAGCTAGCCGGAGGGGGGCCGCAGGGCCCCGTGGGGCAAAAAGGAACGTAGTCCGGTCTGAGGTGCCAGAGCAAAGGTATGGCGTACCCTCTCTTTTTCCCTGGTGTTTTACTCCTCCAGGGTATATTAACATTCGTGCTATCTTCAGGACGAAGAGACCTCGCCAGACTATATCCGGAGAGGTTGCCAATCGGGCCTTCACCAGCCAGACTCCAACGCCCGGCCCGGAGGCGGAGGTCAGCACAAGGCACGCACCGGACGCTCCTCCATCAGAGGATGCGGACAAGCTGTCTGCCACCAATTCCGAGGTGGAGAGTGCCATGAACCACAGGCGTCGCCGGACAGTTCTTCGCGATGCTTGTTTCTCCCAGGAGGCTTTAAATGCCTTTAATTCAGGAGACGCGTACCTCCGGGCCGCTTAAAATGGTTTAGCCAGAGCCACGGAGCAGTATGTAAAAGACATACGGGTAAGAAAATTTTGGTAAATATAGATATGCTAGTAGCCCCCGAGACTTGAAGCAGTGGAAATAACTGATTCGAGAATCATATAACATGCAGTTTTTTACCGAGAAGAATACCGCGCTGTCCCAGGAGCTGGAAAGGTGCAGGGCCCAACTAGAGGCCGCACGAACGGCAGCAGGAGGGTCTAAAGAGACCCCTGCAGGTAAACAATACTCTAGAATATTTAGTATTGTACGGATTTAAGTGCCAATCTGACAAATTGTATTGTAGATGGCGCCGGACTCGATCCGGACAGGCAACAGCTTTTACACCGGTTAGAGTCCGGTGAAAGCGTGCTAACAAAGGTGAGGCGGGAGAAGAATGATCTCCAGGATGCCAACACCAGGCTGGATGTTGAACTAAAAGATGTTCGTGGCCAGCTGTTGGACTCCAAGAAGGAGAATCAGCGACTTCGACGCGGCATTTTTAGTAAGTGCTTAAGCGAACTCTTGAAAAAGGAGTTCGGCGAGGAAGACGACTAACAGAGTTATGTCTGTAGGTATGCTGACAGATCGTCCTGCAGAGGAGATGCCCAGTTCAACGGGCGATCTTCTTCCCGAACTCTTGCAACTGCACGAACGAGTTCGGCAGGCGATGCGAGGTATTACCCAAGCCTTGTGGTCTGCCCACTCCATACCCGAGGGCCTTGGAGAACTTGCGGAGAAGTTGAACGGAGCTCGGCGGCGCTTCCGGTTGTGGAAGATATCGGCCTGCCGGCAGGGCGCTAGGGAGGCTTGGGCCATGGTGAAGACCCGCTTTACGAAGTCTGACCCCAATCACATGGCCGAGGTTGGACCGGTGGGGCCTGACGGGAAGGAGATCCCTGTGAGCTTAGTGTATGGCCAGGTAGAATTGGCCGCAAAGTATTCCCAGCAGGACTGTAAATTAGACAGCCTGTTAGATGGTATAGAAGAGGAATACAATCAGTCCTGATGACTATGTAATTTATAATTGACATGTGTAATGCCTTCTAGCCGGATTGTAGATCGTTTGTCGTTGCCGACCTTTTCGCTTCGACCTCGGGACCTGACGGTCCGGAGTGTGTCCGAATACCATAACGGTCATATAAGAACCGAGGTATGCGTGGAGACCAGGCGTAGGGGTCATTAGTGCTTTATCAGACAAGTGCCCAACTAGTTATGTTATATTACATGCTTAGTAAGAAACATCTTCCAGAGAGAATAGTTCCGTTAAGGGTTCCTTTCGCTCGGGTGGCGTGCCCTGAAGTGCACGTTCGGACTGCAAGTGCAGGAAAACATCTGGGGGCATGTATAAGTAAAAAGGGTTCATCTTTAGTTCACCGACCGAATATTCCCTTAAGAACGCTAGCTTTCGGCTTCACCCAGTCTGAGGTACACATCCGGCTTATCCGGCAGTAACAATCGCAGAGGTGCTCCCTTTACCGCCTAGCCGAACAATCGGGAACGTAGGGGTAAGCACAGGAGCCAGGCAACCCAGCTTGGCCAAAACTTAAGTCATATCGATGCATATAATGGTGAAGAAAAGGTGCATGCGGAAGTTCTGACGCATGCGTTGGGCGTGAAACCCATATAAACAAGCTTCTGTTAGAGAAGCCCCCAGGTTTAAGGAGCGCGAGTGGCGCGTCACATGATGAGCCTTTAAGGGCTATAAAAGGAAAGAGTGGGGGGGGGGGACAAAAACAGAAAAAATATATAAAAGTGGACAGAGGAAGGAGACAAACCCCGAGTCCGGCGCTAGGCATAGAATCTTCGGAGACGTGTGGCGTTCCATGGGTTCGGCTCGAGTCGATTATCCGACGCATCTCGCAGGCGGTACGCTCCATCAGTCAGGACTTGGTCAATTATGAAGGGACCTTCCCATTTGGGCTTGAGTTTGTCCTTTTTCTTATCCGGCAGGCGTAGGACTAGTTCGCCAACGTTGTAATTTTTGGCTCGTACTTCTCTGCTTTGATATCTTCGAGCCTGCTGTTGATAAAATGCGGAGCGGGCTTTAGCCACGTCGCACTCCTCCTCTAAGGTGTCCTGGTTGTCCTTCCGATCAAGCTCGGCTTCTCTTTCTTCGTACATGTGCACTAGAGGTGAGTCATGAATTATATCGCAGGGCAGAACTGCCTCTGCGCCGTATACCATAAAGAATAGTGTGAATCCGGTGGTACGATTCGGCATGGTTTGCAGCCCCCAGAGTACGGAGTCGAGCTCCTCTACCCAGTGCGTACTAGATTCCTTTAGGGACCGCACTAGTCTGGGTTTGATACCGCTCATGATGAGACCATTTGCACGTTCAACCTGACCGTTAGTTTGTGGGTGATAGACAGAAGCAAAATCGAGCTTAATGCCCATGTTTTTGCACCACAGTTTTACTTCGTCAGAGGTCAAGTTTGTGCCGTTATCGGTGATAATGCTGTGGGGGACACCGTAACGGTGTACGACCCCGGATATGAAGTCTATCACGGGTCCGGATTCGGCCATCTTAACAGGCTTGGCTTCTATCCATTTGGTGAATTTATCCACCATGACCAATAGGTATTTTTTCTTGTGGGCTCCACCCTTAAGGGGTCCCACCATATCAAGCCCCCAGACCGCAAAAGGCGAAGTGATGGGGATGGTTTGGAGGGCGTTGGGCGGCATATGGCTTTGATTTGCAAAGAGCTGGCAACCGACGCATCGTTTGACTAACTCATGAGCGTCTGCTCGGGCCGTCGGCCAATAAAACCCCGTACGGAAAGCCTTGCTTACAAGGGACCGAGCTGCAGCGTGGTGACCACCGAGTCCGGCATGAATTTCAGCCAACAGACTCCGCCCTTCCTCCTCGGAGATACATCTTTGAAGGACTCCTGTAGTGCTTTTCTTATATAGCTCTCCCTCGTGGACTTTATAGGATTTAGATCGCCGCACTATGCAGCGTGCCTCGTTTTGGTCCTCTTGGAGTTCCTGCCTAGTAAGGTAGGCTAGGAATGGTTCTGTCCACGGGGCGATGACCGCCATTATTACATGGGCTGAAGGTGTGATTTCGGTGGCAGGGCCTTCGATTATGTCGGATTGTTCGGCCTCGGGTTGTGCGGTTATGTCCGGACTGTTGTCCGAGGGCTCCCCCTCCCATGCTACAGATGGCTTGAATAATCTTTCTAAGAAGATGTTGGGGGGGACCGCATCTCGTTTTGCTCCCATGCGTACCGGGACGTCTGCTGCTTGATTGTTTTCTCGGGCTATATGGTGAAACTCCAGTCCCTCGAACCGAACTGACATTTTTAGGACGGCATTGCGATAAGCTGCCATTTTTGGGTCTTTGGCATCGAAGTCGCCATTTATTTGGGATATCGCGAGGTTTGAGTCCCCGCGTACTTCCAGGCGTTGAATGCCCATGGATACTGCCATTCGGAGACCATGTAGAAGGGCCTCGTATTCGGCTGCATTGTTGGAGTCCGTGTACATAATTTGGAGTACATATTGGACCGTGTCCCCTGTAGGGGACGTCAAAACGACGCCAGCCCCTAGTCCGGCCAACATTTTGGAGCCGTCGAAATGCATGATCCAGTTTGAATATGTGTCGTACTCTTTAGGGAGTTCGGCTTCTGTCCATTCGGCGACGAAGTCGGCTAGGACTTGCGATTTAATGGCTCGCCGTGGTTTGTAGGTTATGTCGAACGGGAGGAGCTCTATGGCCCATTTTGCTATCCGGCCCGTTGCATCGCGGTTGTTGATAATATCGTTGAGTGGTACTTCCGAGGCTACTGTTATAGAACACTCTTGAAAGTAGTGTCGTATCTTCCGGGATGCCATAAACACCGCGTACGCGATCTTTTGGTAATGAGGGTACCTTGATTTGCATGGTGTGAGGACAGTGGACACGTAGTAAACCGGCCTTTGAAGGGGGAGTTTGTGTCCGTCCGTTGCCCGCTCGACGACGAGTACTGCGCTAACAACTTGATGGGTTGCGGCAATGTACAATAGCATGGGTTTGCCAGTGTTTGGCGCGGCCAGGACTGGGTTTGTTGCCAAGATGGCCTTTATTTCCTCGAGTCCGGCTCTGGCAGCGTCTGTCCACTCGAAGTGTTCGGTGCGCCTAAGGAGGCGGTAAAGGGGCAATGCCTTTTCTCCCAGGCGGGAGATGAAGCGGCTTAAAGCCGCCACGCATCCGGTGAGTTTCTGTATTTGTTTGAGGTCTTTTGGGACGTCCAATTGTGACAGAGCTCGGATTTTAGCTGGATTTGCTTCAATTCCTCTACCGGATACAATGAAGCCCAGGAGCTTTCCGGCTGGAACGCCAAAAACGCATTTTTCCGGATTGAGCTTAATGTCGTATGTTCGGAGGTTGTTGAATGTGAGCCTCAAGTCGTCTACTAGAGATTCGACATGTCTTGATTTAATGACCACATCATCTACATACGCCTCCACTGTTTTGCCGATCTGGTTTGCCAGACATGTTTGAATCATGCGCTGATATGTTGCGCCGGCGTTTTTTAGCCCAAAGGGCATTGTGTTGAAGCAGAATGGGCCGTATGGTGTGATGAATGCTATTGCGGCTTGGTCTGATTCTGCCATCTTGATTTGATGGTAACCGGAGTATGCGTCGAGTAAGCACAACGAATCGTGTCCTGCAGTGGCATCGATGATTTGATCTATTTGAGGGAGGGGGAAGGGATCCTTTGGGCAAGCCTTATTAAGGTCTTTGAAATCGACACACAGGCGCCAGGATTTGTCCTTCTTTGGTACCATCACCAGGTTTGCTAGCCAGTCCGGGTGTTTTATGTCTCTAATGAATCCGGCTTCCAATAACTTGGCTAGCTCCTCTCCCATAGCCTGTCTCTTTGGTTCGGAGAAACGCCGAAGAGCCTGTTTGACAGGTTCGAATCCTTTCTGGATGTTTAGGCTGTGTTCGGCCAAACTGCATGGGATTCCTGGCATGTCTGAGGGGTGCCAAGTGAAAATGTCCCAGTTCTCTCGTAGGAACTCTCGCAGTGCGGCGTCTACATCAGGGTTCAGTCGTGCCCCGATGGAGGCTGTTTTGTTGGGATCCGTTGGGTGGACCTGGAATTTGACTATTTTGTCTGCTGGTTTGAAGGATGTGGATTTGGATCTCTTATCGAGTATCACATCATCCCTATTGACCGTGGATCGCAGCGCAGTCAGTTCTTCGGCCGCTAGGGTTTCGGATAGTGCCTCGAGGGCCAATGCGGCTGTCTTGTTTTCGGCGTGGAGTGCTATGTCCGGATCACTAGTGAGGGTGATAATTCCGTTTGGCCCAGGCATCTTAAGCTTCATGTACCCGTAATGGGGTATAGCTTGAAAAATTGTGAAAGCCTCCCGTCCTAGTATAGCGTGATATCCGCTTTTGAACGGGGCCACCTGGAACGTGATCTGTTCGGACCTGTAATTATCCAGCGTGCCGAATACCACATCTAGTGTGATCTTTCCGGTGCAGCGCGCTTCCTGACTAGGGATTATTCCTCTAAAGGTTGTGCTGCTTCGCTCAATGCGGTTCCAGTCTATTTCCATCTTTTGGAGGGTTTCCTCGTAAATGAGGTTCAATGCACTGCCTCCATCCATGAGTACCTTTGTGAGGTGACAGCCATCCACTATCGGACCGAGGACCAGTGCGGCTGGTGCTCTGGCTGCTCGAATTTTAGGCTTGTCACTCGCGTCGAAGGTGATAGTAGTATTACTCCATGGGTTTATTGTCGCTACTTGATAGACTTCAGTGAGGCTGCGGAGTGTTCTTTTTCGCATGTTATGTGATGCGAAAGTCTCAAAGACTGTGAGAACTGAACTGAAATTCTCGGGCTGGTTTCCTTGGACCTCTGGAATTAGGAGGTCCTCGCCAATTTTGGCCACCTGCCGGAGTATCCAACATGCCCTGAGGCTGTGAGTTGGGGTGGCATCCTCTGCACTGTGAATCTTGCAGGGTCCGTCTAGCCACTTTTCCAGTACGGTTCCATGCCCCCTAGAGGGTTTTGATTTTTCAGCGTTTAGTCCGGGCGCCTTACTGCGGTGCGCCCTCTTGATTCGGACGGGATTGCTATTCAGGGCCGGATTATCCCAAAATTCAATTTTGGTTTTCCGAGCACTTTCCATGGCACAGTATTTTTGTACTATGGACGCCAGGTCAGCAAAGCGTGTAATATTACGACGGCTTATGGCGTTGAGTATTCCCTTGTCCGTGCAGTTACTGCAAAAGATTGAAATTGCGTCTCCCTCGCGGCAGTCCTTTATCCTGTTCATAACCAGGAGGAATCTGGCCCAGTAATGATGTACTGATTCTTCGGGCATTTGCCTGATTTGGGAAAGATCGCTTAAGATCGGGTGGGCGGGTGTCGTTGAATCTGAGACCTCGCCCAATTTGTTGTTCATAGGCCAAAGAACTTCCGGATTCTGAGATCCGGAGTCTTGGATGTTATCCGATTTGCCTGAGTTTAGGCTCAGGTCTTGGATTGTATCCTCCCCTCCGCGGATATCCGGCATGGAGGGTTCGGGGATTCGGACGTAGCTAGTCCTTAAGATAGATGAAGGGTCGCCGCATTGTGTCTCCACCACAGCAACGTGGTGGGTGACCTGGGGAAAGTTAATTTCTCTCAGATCGGGTTTAAGCCCAACCTGGTCGTAATTTGTGGCGACGTCCAGTGCGGCGATATGATCCAGGAGCTCGTTAACCGAAGAGAGCTCCATCGGATCCAATTGCTCGGCGAGTTCTGAGCCGACTTGGAGGTTGCTTTCGATGACCCGAAGGTCACCGTCGGTGCAACAGCCGAACAGGCGGTTGCGAGAAAACCACCTAGCCGGAGAGTTTGGCCGACAGCCAAGGCTCCTTTCATAATGGCACCGTCTTTAAAGACGGGAAGAGGCATCCTTCCTGATCGCGACGGCACAGAGGAACTCTCAATGAAAGCACCAATGTCGGTGTCAAAACCGGCGGATCTCGGGTAGGGGGTCCCGAACTGTGCGTCAAGGTCGGATGGTAACAGGAGACAAGGGACACTTTATTTTACCCAGGTTCGGGCCCTCTCAATGGAGGTAAAACCCTACTCCTGCTAGATTAATATTGATGATATGGGTAGTACAAGAGTGGATCAACCACGAGATCAAGGAGGCTAAACCCTAGAAGCTAGCCTATGGTATGATTGTGTATGATCATGGTTGTCCTACGGACTACAACCCTCCGGTTTATATAGACACCGGATAGGGTTAGGGTTACACGGAGTCGGTTACAATGGTAGGAGATCTTGAATATCCGCACACCTAGCTTGCCTTCCACGCCAAGAAAAGATCCTTCCGGACATAGGACGAAGTCTTCAATCTTGTATCTTCATAGTCCTGGAGTCCGATTGAAGGTATAGTTCGGCTATCCGAACACCCCCTAATCCAGGACTCCCTCAAGGACCCTTTTCATCGAATCCGATCCGACTAAAGTGGGAGAGACAGACACCCGCTAGCCACCTTATGCAACTAGTGCATGTCAGTCGGTGGAACCTGTCTCACGTAAGCGTACGTGTAAGGTCGGTCCGGGCCACTTCATCCCACGATGCTGCCGAATCAAGATAAGACTAGTAACGGCAAGTAAATTGACAAAATCGACAACCACAACAACTTGTGGTCTACTCGTGCATAGAAACTACGCATAGACCTAGCTCTGATACCACTATTGGGGAACGTTGCAGAAAATAAATTTTTTTCTACGCTTCACCAAGATCAATCTAAGGAGTCATCTAGCAATGAGAGAGAGGAGTGCATCTACATACCCTTGTAGATCGCGAGAGTAAGCGTTCAAGTGAACGGGGTTGAGGGAGTCGTACTCGTCGTGATCCAAATCACCGATGACCAAATGCCGAATGGACGGCACCTCCGCGTTCAACACACGTACGGTTGGGAATACGTCTCCTCCTTCCTGATCCAGCAAGGGGGAGGGAGAGGTTGATGGAGATCCAGCAGCACGACGGCATGGTAGTGGAAGTAGCGGGATCCCGGCAGGGCTTCGCCAAGCACAAGCGGGGAGGAGAGGTGTTACGGAGGGAGAGGGAGGCGCCAGGAGCAAGGGTGCGGCTGCCCTCCCTCCCCCTCGTTATATAGGGGCCCTGGGGGGCACCGGCCCTAGGAGATCCAATCTCCAAGGGGGGCAGCGGCCAAGGGGTGGCTTCCCCCCCAAGCCAAGTGGGGCGCCCCCCACCTCTAGGGTTTCCAACCCTAGGCGCAGGGGAGGCCCAAAGGGGGCGCACCAGCCCACCAGGGGCTGGTTCCCCTTCCCACTTCAGCCCATGGGGCCCTCCGACATGGGTGGCCCCACCCGGTGGACCCCCGGGACCCTTCTGGTGGTCCTGGTACAATACCGATGACCCCCCAAAACTTTCCCGATAGCTGAAATAGGACTTCCTATATATAAATCTTTACCTCCAGACCATTCCGAAACTCCTCGTGACGTCCGGGATCTCATCCGGGACTCCGAACAACTTTCGGGTTACCGCATACTAATATCTCTACAACCCTAGCGTCACCGAACCTTAGGTGTGTAGACCCTACGGGTTCGGGAGACACGCAAATATGACCAAGACGACTCTCCGGTCAATAACCAACAGCGGGATCTGGATACCCATGTTGGCTCCCACATGCTCCTCGATGATCTCATCGGATGAACCACGATGTCGAGGATTCAAGTAATCCCGTATACTATTCCCTTTGTCAATCGTTACATTACTTGCCCGAGATTCGATCGTCGGTATCCCAATACCTCGTTCAATCTCGTTAGCGGCAAGTCACTTTACTTGTACCATAATGCATGATCCCGTGACCAAACACTTGGTCACATTGAGCTCATTATGATGATGCATTACCGAGTGGGCCCAGAGATACCTCTCCGTCATACGGAGTGACAAATCCCAGTCTCGATCCGTGTCAACCCAACAGATACTTTCGGGGATACCTATAGTATACCTTTATAGTCACCCAGTTATGTTGTGACGTTCGGCACACCCAAAGCACTCCTACGGCATCCGGGAGTTACACGATCTCATGGTCTAAGGAAATGATACTTAACATTGGAAAAGCTTTAGCAAACGAACTACACGATCTTGTGCTAGGCTTAGGATTGGGTCTTGTCCATCACATCATTCTCCTAATGATGTGATCCCGTTATCAATGACATCCAATGTCCATAGTCAGGAAACCATGATTATCTTTTGATCAACGAGCTAGTCAACTAGAGGCTCACTAGGGACATGTTGTGGTCTATGTATTCACACATGTATTAAGATTTCCGGATAACACAATTATAGCATGAATAATAGACAATTATCATGAACAAGAAAATGTAATAATGACCATTTTATTATTGCCTCTAGGGCATATTTCCAACAACTTCTTCCTCCTATATATACCTACGTACCACCAAACGATCAAATACGGAGCCAAAAACCTAATTCCACCACCGCAACCTTCTGTACCCACGAGATCCCATCTTGGGGCCTGTTCTGGAGCTCCGCCGGAGAGGGCATCCACCACGGAGGGCTTCTACATCATCACCATAGCCACTCCGATGAAGTGTGAGTAGTTTACCTCAGACCTTCGGGTCCATAGTTAGTAGCTAGATGGCTTTTTCTCTCTTTTTGGATCTCAATACAATGTTCTCCCCCTCTCTCGTGGAGATCTATTCGATGTAATCTTCTTTTTGCGGTGTGTTTGTTGAGACCGATGAATTGTGGGTTTATGATCAAGATTATCTATGAACAATATTTGAATCTTCTCTGAATTCTTTTATGTATGATTGGTTATCTTTCCAAGTATCTTCGAATTATCAGTTTGGTTTGGCCTACTAGATTGGTTTTTCTTGCAATGGGAGAAGTGCTTAGCTTTGGGTTCAATCTTGCGGTGTCCTTTCCCAGTGATAGTAGGGGCAACAAGGCACGTATTGTATGGTTGCCATCGAGGATAACAAGATGGGGTTTTTATCATATTGTATGAATTTATCCCTCTACATCATTTCATCTTGCTTAAGGCGTTACTCTGTTTTCTTGAACTTAATACTCTAGATGCATGCTGGATAGCGGTCGATGAGTGGAGTAATAGTAGTAGTTGCAGGCAGGAGTCAGTCTACTTGTCTCAGACGTGATGCCTATATACATGATCATACCTAGATACTCTCATAACTATGCTCAATTCTACCAATTGCTCAATAGTAATTTGTTCACCCACCGTAGAATACTTATGCTCTTGAGAGAAGCCACTAGTGAAATCTATTGCCCCCGGGTCTATCTTCATCATATTAATCTTCCATCACTTTAATATTGCTTTGCTTTTTTACTTTGCTTTTATTTTTACTTTGCATCTTTATCACAAAAATACCAAAAATATTATCTATCATATCTATCAGATCTCACTCTCGTAAGAGTCCATGAAGGGATTGACAACCCCTATTCGCGTTGGTTGCGAGGAGTTATTTGCTTTGTGTAGGTACGAGGGACTCATGCGTAGCCTCCTACTGGATTGATACCTTGGTTCTCAAAAACTGAGGGAAATACTTATGCTACTTTGTTGCATCATCCTTTCCTCTTCGGGGAAATCCAAGGCAGTGCTCAAGAGGTAGCACCAGAGAGGGCCTAGATTGGTTTTTCATGGCTACAGAGGCTTACGGCGGCGGAACTCCTGATCTAGGTTTTGTTCTGGAAGTTTGGGAATATATAAGAGGTATTGGCATTGAAGACAAGTCAGGAGGACCCACGAGGCAGCCATAAGGTCGGGGGCGCGCCCCCACCCTTGTGGTGGCCTCGGGACTCCCATAATGCAACTCCGGTACTCCGTGGGCTTCTTTTGGTCCAAAAATATTCTCCAGAAATTTTCAGGTCAATTGGACTCCGTTTGATATTCCTTTTCTGCGAAACCAAAAAAACAAGGAAAAAACTGAAACTGGCACTTGGCTCTGGGTTAATAGGTTAGTCCCAAAAATCATATAAAATATCATATAAATGCATATAAAACATCCAAGATAGATAATATAATAGCATGAAAACTTCATAAATTTTAGATACAGTGGGGACGTATCATAGGCGCACCAGATCCTCGTTTACTCCTCCTCGCGTGAGGATGGATAGGAATTCCGTCAACGCTGAAATAAAAGAATCCATTGCCTTTCTCACTTCAGCCCGAAAATGCACATCTGGATCTTCCATTTTCTCTTGTGAATGTGGTGGCGACGAGCATCTTAGGGTGATGGGTGGGCGTCACTAAGATCTCCCCCTAATAGTTGCCTAGTAGAAGAAGAGAAACATCCCATGGGGTAGTGGGAGGATGGAGGAGGGTCGGCGGGAGCACCTGGCTGCCGAGCAATAAAAAAGGTGCAAGTTATTGTTGTCCCGACCCCTTGAGTACTATGTCCATATGCAAACTGCTTCTCATTGAGAACATGTACCATGCATTGGCCGCTTGTCGTGGTTCTAAGTCTGACAGTAGTGTAGGGGGGTCAGTATGGAGAGGCTAGATCTTAGCTATGTAGAAGTTGTAAGCACACAAAGATGTACGAGTTCAGGCCCTTCTCTGAGGAAGTAAAAGCCCTACGTCTCGGTGCCCGGAGGCGGTCGACTGGATTATAAGTGTGAGAATGACAGGGGTGTGAACCCTTGATACTGAGGAGGAGGGTGGCTTATATAGAGTTCGTCAGCCCTCTCCTGCCCTCAGTAAAGCAGGGTTTAAGGTACATTAAGGTTGGGCGTTACTGGTAACGCCCCTAATAAAGTGCTATGATGACCATAAAGACTACTTAATGACCGACCGTTTGCCTGTAGAGTGACTTTAGATCTCCTGGCAGTCGAGTGGTTGGCTTCGTGGTCGAGTGATAGCTTCTTGGTCGAGTGTCTTGAACCCGTCGAGTGGGTACCTTCAAGTCGATTGAAAGGTGACTTCTTCTAAGGATGTCCTTGGGTAGGGCTCTTAGGACAGGTCCGTGCCCCTACCCCAGGTACATAGCTTCATCATTAGCCCTCGAATGGATCGAAGTTAGAGTGGGGAAAGGGTTGGAGATCTTTCCGACTGGTTCTTTGTGCTACATGAGTGCCTTGTTATGGATCAATCGTCACGGATGACGTCATCAACCTTTTTCAGTCGCCTTGATCCATTCTAGGCTTTTCGTCGAGTGAATTCCCTTGTCTGTGACATTCCGAATGATGGTGTGAAAGGGATCCTCTGCCTGACGATTTGTTCTGCAACCCGCGGATTTCGCGGGATTTGAATTTCGGGAAGCGCGCGGGACGGGAGCGGCCGCGGTAATCGGACGTGATAAGATGGAAGCTCCTCGATTCCCGCGCCACCTTTTTTGCCACGTACTGCGCGCGCGTCTGCTGCGGGATTTGACGGGATAGTATGGGCCTACCAGTCAGCCACTCGGAAGCGACCTCTTATAAGCCACCGGCTCGGGATTTCCGAACAGTGTGCTCTTTCTTCCCTTTCTTCCCTTTCTCCCTTCGCAAGGTCCTCCGCCGTCTCCGTTTCCACCTTAGCGCCGCAGGCCTGTTCGAGATTTGCCGGCGACGATGGGGAAGGACAGGACGTCCGCTCTGGAGCGTGCGAAGAAGGCGGCGGCCCAGGGGAAAGGGAAGAAGTCCGCTCGGGGCGGATCTTCCTCAAGGACTGCTCTGCCCAGAGGCTGGATCCAGGGCGACTGGATGCCGACGGTGATTCGGCAGGAAGATCTCGACGATATGGTTGAGGGAGGAGTCATTCCTCATGAAGCTGCGCGTCTCCAGGGGAAGGAAGTCGAGCCCCAACCTCTTGATGGTGAGTGTGTCCTCCTCGCCACCCACATCGATCGCGGGTTTTCTCTGTCGCCTCATCCTTTTTTCCGGAGCTTTTTGAACTTCTTCGGAGAACAGCTCCACCACTACACTCCCAATTCTATCGTGTATCTTGCTGCTTTCATTTCCTTGTGTGAGGGTTTCCTGGGTTGCCGCCCCCACTGGGGACTCTTTAAGCATATCTTCACCTGCCGTTCCCAGTCGGTCAAGAAGGCCAAGTCAAGTGACGAAAGAACGCAGGTGATTCAGCTGTGCGGAGGCCTGGCGATCCAGACGAGGGGAAAAAGCTCCTTTCCATCCATCACTTTCCCTGAGTCGGTCTGTGGTTGGCAGGCGACCTGGTTTTACTGCAAAGACCAGGCGACTCCGGGTCAGTCGACTGGACTTCCCCCTTTCTCTCTGGAACGAGCCCAAAAGCCTGCTTCTCTGAAAGTGACGCCGGAAGAAAAGGCCCAAGTCAAAGTGTTGGTCGGTCGAGTGGTTCAGCTTGTCCGTGACGGCGTGACTGGCATGGACTTGCTGGAGCTCTTCCTTAGGAGGCGCATCCAGCCGCTCCAGGCTCGCGATCATCCGATGTGGCTGTATTCGGGTCTTGAAGACACCACTCAGATCCACCCGGAGGAGGTCACTGATGAGATGCTAGAAGGATGGTTGTCGAGCATCACAGGAAACAAAGACAATCCCCGAGGAGCCAGGAGGGTTCCTCCACTCGACAACACATACGAAGTGGACCAGGTCTGCCTTATGCACCCGACTGAAATCTTGCTTTCTTCATTGGTCTTCTTTGAATTGGTCGATTGATTTTCATCTTGTCTGTTGTTTTCCAGGCAACTACCGAGATGTACTCGACACCCAACGGTGCGCAGGAGTCGACTGCGGAAGAGGAGGCGAGCGGCGGTGAGAGTGGGGATGAACCAGCCGAGTGGGAATCCGACGGCGAAGGAGAGGGAGATGACGACGACGTCGACTCCAGCGAAGAGGAGGAGGAGGAAGTTGAACCTCCTCGCTCGGAGAGGCGATCCAAGCTTACGCACGATCCGGCGCGGGAACGTGGTAAGTCGACTGCTCCTGTTGGGTAGTCGTCGAAACGCCCTTGGACCTCTTCTCCTACGCCGACCGAAAAGGCTCCCAAGCACCCACGCGCGACGCCATCCAAGCCGCCCAAGGCTCTGCCCAAGATGAAGATGACTGTCCCCACCATTTCTGGGTAACAATAGAACTTGTTCTCCTTTGTCAACCGTGGACAGATCCTTGGTCTATTCATAGAGCTAACTGACTGACTTTCGAAATTTGCAGTGCTGCTACTTCTGAGGTCTCCGCCAAGGGCGATGACCAGGAGATGGAGGATGCTGTTACTTCCAACCCTGGTACGATCACTGACGTTCTGCCTTTAGTCGACTGGATATTATTTGTAACTCTGGTCGATTGACTTTTGCTTGTAGCTCCTCCTAATGTTATTAACCTCCCGGATGACGACGACAACGTGCCGCTGAGGGTGAGAAGGAACAAGAAGGTGTTGGCTAGCAAGACCCCCCAAACTGCTCCGGCGTCTGAAGCTGTGGCTCGGGATGGTGGCGATACCACTCGGGCTTCTGTGACTTTCGCTGCCCCTCTGACAAGTGTGCGGCCTTCGGCGTCGACTGCGAATCCGCCATCACTTTTCGCCACATATCCTGTCCCTGAGGACCAAGTAGGTGCCGCAAAAGAGGCTATACGTCAGGCGGGGATCATGATGGAACAAGTGAAGGTGGCTCGGGAGGCTAGCCAAGCAGCTTATGATGCGAGTTCGGCTCTTCAGAGCAACATCCAGGTCAGTCGACTGACCACTTGGTCTGTTGCAATATGTTGTTCGAAGAATCTCTTTTCCGAAGATCTTTATATCTGTACACCCACTGGGTGTGTCTGTCAACTTTCGGACGAGTGGGGGCACGCCAACTGCACCCACTGGGTGTAGTCCCCGAGACTACGGTGGACTGCTGGCAGTCGACTGTAGTCTTTATATTGCGTTGCTGTATTTGTACTTCTTTACTCGGTCTGGTCGGGCCATGTCGAATGGAACTGTATCCGGTCGACTGTGGGCAGTCGACTTTTTTTTTGGTCGAACCAGTGGGGGAACGCTGAGTGCACCCACTGGGTGTAGTCCCCGAGACTGCTGTCGAATGTTTTGATTCGGCTGTAGTCTTAGAAATGCTACTATTGTCTCTTGGTTACTCGGAAGCAACCTCTCCTTGACGTTTGTCGACTGGTTTTTTCGCAGAAATCCTGTGAACTTGCGGCTCGCTTCACTGAGTTGAAGGACCAACAGATCCAGCTCAACCTTGACTTAAAACTTGCTCAAGAGAACTTGCGGAAGGCTCGAGAAGAGGCAAAAGGTATGGCTGGTGAGGTCTACCATTCTTGACGAGTGACTTTTTCCTTTTTGCCAGTCTTTGATGTTGATCGCACTCGACATGCCGCAGATCAACTGGAGGAAGCTCTGAAGAAGAAGGATCAAGATCTTGCCGAAGCGCAGAAGGAGGCCTTGAACAAAACAAAGCTTGCTGAAGAAAAGCTGGCTTCAGTCTCTACTCTTGAACAGGAGAACTCCAGACTGAAAGCTGCTCTCGACGCAGCTAATAAGGAGGTCAGCCGACTGAAGAACGACAAGATTGCTCTGAATGACAAGGCAGGCGAACTGGCGGGGAAGAAGAACGATCTTGAGGTTTATCTCGGGGGACTTGCCAAGAAGTTGTTCATCGTGCTCAAAGGTACCAATTTTCACCCGACTGGCTTGCAGTAACCAAACTCGTGTAGATCTGCTGCCTTATACTTGAATTGCTATTTGTAGAATTCTGCCAGAACTTTGAAGAGGAGACCAATCGACTGGAGCCAAGCTTGGACCCCGCCAATTCACTCGTGAAGGACGAGGCCGCTATGAATGTGCTCCGCCTGGAATCCCGCATTGCCAGCGTGGTTGATTATCTGGCTCGACTGAAGGTTGCAGTGTCGCGGATCGACACGTGCCTCTGGCCCAGGGCGACGCTTTCGAATGATCTCGAGTCCCTGATGACTCGACTGAACGACGTCCCTGGTCGAGTGACAGAATGGAAGAAGTCCTTCGCGAGGTGTGGCGCTGATGTTGCCCTGTCTCTGGTTCGCGTCCACTGTAAGGAGGTGCGAGAGGAGAAGTTGGCTGCCATTCAGGTTGCCGATACCAGGAAGCTCAGCTTTCAAGACTTCATGGAGACTTTCATTGTTGCTGCCACTCGTATTGCAGACGGGATCGACTTGGATGAGTTCGTTGCCCCTTCCAGTCCTCCGCCGGAGGAGTAAAAAACTTTTATGCTTCACTTTAAATTTGCCTCGGAATGCTGAGTGGATTCTGTAATCGTTAAACTCTGTCGAGCCGAGGGCTCGAGTACTTTGATCTGAGGTCTGGGACCTTTGGGACTTATCCGAACTTGATTTACCGTTGAATATCTTCGGAAATTATCTGTCGAGTGGAACTTGATCTTCACTCGAAATAACTTTGTATTTGTGGTGCAGCGCCGAAGGGAAAGGTAGCGGTCGATTCGAATCCTGCCGTCCTTGCGGGTCGGGACGTGACCCGTACTTAGGCGAGCGCTGGGCTGCAGCTAAGCCCCCGAGTGAGAGGTTTGCTCTCTACTCAGTAGGATTTTATACTTAGGCGAGCACTGGGCTGCAGCTAAGCCCCCGAGTGGGAGGTTTGCTCTCCACTCGGTAGGATTTTATACTAAGGCGAGCACTGGGATGCAGCTAAGCCCCCGAGTGGGAGGTTTGCTCTCCACTCGGTAGGATTTTTATATACTTGGGCGAGTGCTTGGACTGCAGCTAAGCCTCCGAGTGGGGGGTTTGCTCTCCACTCGGTAGGATTTTAAACACTTAGGCGAGCACTGGGCTGCAGCTAAGCCCCCGAGTGGGAGGTTTGCTCTCCACTCGGTAGGATGTTTATATACTTAGGCGAGTGCTTGGACTGCAGCTAAGCCTCCGAGTGGGAGGTTTGCTCTCCACTCGGTAGGATTTTAAACACTTAGGCGAGCACTGGGCTGCAGCTAAGCCCCCGAGTGGGAGGTTTGCTCTCCACTCAGTAGGATTTTATATACTTAGGCGAGTGCTTGGACTGCAGCTAAGCCTCCGAGTGGGAGGTTTGCTCTCCACTCGGCAGGATTTTATATACTTAGGCGAGTGCTTGGACTGTAGCTAAGCCTCCGAGTGGGAGGTTTGCTCTCCACTCGGTAGGATTTTAAACACTTAGGCGAGCACTGGGCTGCAGCTAAGCCCCCGAGTGGGAGGTTTGCTCTCCACTCTGTAGGATTTTTATATACTTAGGCGAGTGCTTGGACTGCAGCTAAGCCTCCGAGTGGGAGGTTTGCTCTCCACTCGGTAGGATTTTAAACACTTAGGCGAGTGCTTGGACTGCAGCTAAGCCTTCGAGTGGGAGGTTTGCTCTCCACTCGGTAGGATTTTAAACACTTAGGCGAGCACTGGGCTGCAGCTAAGCCCCCGAGTGGGAGGTTTGCTCTCCACTCGGTAGGATTTTTATATACTTAGGCGAGTGCTTGGACTGCAGCTAAGCCTCCGAGTGGGAGGTTTGCTCTCCACTCGGTAGGATTTTAAACACTTAGGCAAGCACTGGGCTGCAGCTAAGCCCCCGAGTGGGAGGTTTGCTCTCCACTTGGTAGGATTTTTATATTCTTAGGTGAGCACTGGGCTGCAGCTAAGCCCCCGAGTGGGAGGTTTGCTCTCCACTCGGTAGGATTTTTATATTCTTAGGCGAGCACTGGGCTGCAGCTAAGCCCCCGAGTGGGAGTCTGGCTCACCACTCGGTAGGATTTTCAGACACTTAGGCAAGCACTGGGCTGCAGCTAAGCCCCCGAGTGGGAGTCTAGCTCACCACTCGGTAGGATTTTTTTTGCAAACTTAGGCGAAACGGATTCGTAGCTAAGCCACCCACTGGGGGATTTTGTACACAAACAAAAGTGACAGCAATTACAGGAAGAACTGGGACACTCTTGTCTTTGATAAAAATAAACTACAGAAGTTTTTCTTATTACATCTCATCCGAGTGAGAACTCAAGTGTAAAATGGGCGGAGTAGTTCCGCATTCCAAGCTCGAGGCTCGTCGACCCAGCGATCCACATTGTAAAGGTGATATGCTCCGTTGTGGAGGACTCTGGTGACGATGAAGGGGCCTTCCCAAGTAGGAGCAAGTTTGTGTGGTTTCTGTTGATCCACTCGGAGGACCAAATCTCCTTCTTGGAAGGCTCGACTCTTCACGTTTCTGGCGTGGAATCGACGCAAGTCTTGCTGATAGATGGTCGATCTGATCATAGCCATCTCTCTCTCCTCCTCTAGGAGGTCGACTTCGTCCTGCCGAGCCTGCTCTGCTTCATCCTTAGTGTAAAGCTCGACTCGGGGTGCACTGTGAAGTAAATCACTCGGCAGGACTACTTCAGCTCCGTAAACCAGAAAGAACGGAGTTCTTCCAGTCGACCGGTTCGGGGTGGTCCTCAATCCCCACAGAACTGACGAAAGCTCGTCGACCCAAGCACCTGCTGCGTGCTTGAGATCACGCATCAGTCGAGGCTTTAGTCCTTTGAGAATCAGACCATTTGCCCTTTCGGCTTGTCCATTTAACTGGGGATGCGCGACCGACGCGTAGTCGACTCGTGTGCCTTGAGAGGCACAAAATGCTCTAAACCTGTCTGAATGGAAGTTTGACCCATTGTCCGTGATGATGCTATGTGGGACTCCATATCTGAATGTTAGCTCTCTGATGAAACTGATAGCAGTGCTAGCATCCAGATTCTTGATAGGCTTAGCTTCAATCCACTTGGTAAACTTGTCGACTGCTACAAGCACATGTGTGAATCCGCTCCTGCCTGTTCTCAGTGGTCCAACCATGTCCAGTCCCCAAACAGCGAAGGGCCAGACGAGTGGAATGTTCTTCAGAGCATTTGCTGGCTTGTGCGACATGTTGGAGTAGAACTGGCAGCCTTCACACTTGTCTACTATCTCTTTTGCCATTTCATTTACTCTAGGCCAGTAAAAACCCGCTCGGTATGCTTTAGCCACAATGGTCCGAGAGGACGCATGGTGACCACAGGTCCCCGAGTGGATATCGTCAAGGATTATCTGACCTTCTTCTGGTGTTATGCACTTCTGACCGATTCCAGTCACGCTTTCTTTGTACAACTGTCCCTTTATGACCGTGAAGGCTTTGGATCGACGGACGATCTGTCGAGCTTCTTCTTCGTCTTCTGGGAGTTCTTTCCTCAAGATATATGCAATGTACGGTACTGTCCAGTCAGGAGTGATTGCCAAGACTTCCATGATTAGGTCGACCACAGCAGGAATTTCGACTTCAGTCGGATCTGTGGCACTTTTCGGCTGCGGGGGTTCCTCTGTAAAAGGATCCTCCTGGACTGATGGCGAGTGGATGTGCTCCAAGAACACATTGCTGGGAATGGCTTCTCTCTTGGAGCCTATCTTTGCCAAATCATTAGCTGCTTGATTTTTCAGTCGGGGGATGTGATGAAGCTCTAACCCCTCGAATTTCTTTTCCAGTTTTCTTACTGCGTTGCAGCAGCCAGTCATAGCTGGGATTCTGACGTACCACTCCTTCATCACCTGATTAACCACCAAATCTGAGTCGCCACAGACCATGAGGCGACGGACGCCGAGTGAAATGGCCATGCGCAACCCATACAAAAGTGCTTCATATTCTGCTTCATTGTTGGAGGAATCAAAGTGAATCTGGAGAACGTAGCTGAGCTTATCTCCTCGGGGGGAGACCAGTACTACCCCAGCACTGGAACCATTCAACATCTTGGATCCATCGAAGAACATGGTCCAGTGCTCCGAGTGAACTTGAGTCAGAAGTTGTTGTTCAATCCACTCGGCGACGAAATCTGCAATTGCTTGGGACTTGATAGCCTTCTTTGCTTCGAACTTGATATCTAAGGGGAGGAATTCGATCGCCCACTTCGCCACTCGACCACTTGCATCTCTGTTGTGCAAAATCTCTGACAGTGGAGCGTCGCTGACGACTGTAATGGAATGGTCAGAGAAGTAGTGTGCAACCTTCTTCGTGGTCATGTAGATCCCGTATACAAGCTCCTGGTAATGGGGATATCTTTGCTTCGATGGAGTCAAAACTTTAGGCACATAATATACTGGGCGCTGAACTCTGAAGGCCTTTCCTTCTTCTTCCCGCTCGACCGTAAGTACTGTACTGACCACTTGTCCCGTGGCCGCAATGTAAAGCAGTAGAGGCTCTTTACTGATTGGGGCAGCAAGCACCGGCTGGGTGGAGAGCAGAGCTTTGAGGTCTGCAAACGCTGCATCAGCTTCTGGAGTCCACTCGAACTTGTCAGATTTCTTCATCAGTTAGTAAAGAGGCAACGCCTTTTCACCGAGACGAGAAATGAATCGACTAAAAGCGGCCAAGCAACCTGTAAGCTTCTGGACATCGTGCACACGCTCGGGGCGCTTCATCTGGAGTATGGTGCCAACTTTTTCAGGATTGGCGTCGATTCCTCGTTCGGAAACGAGAAAACCGAGTAACTTTCCACCTGGAACTCCGAATGTACACTTTGATGGATTGAGCTTGATATCATACCTCCTGAGGTTGGCAAAGGTTTCGGCAAGGTCAGTCAGTAGGTCGGAACCTTTCCGTGACTTGACCACAATATCATCCATGTATGCTTCCACATTCCGACTGATCTGAGTGAGTAAACACTTCTGAATCATCCTCATGAACGTGGCTCCAGCATTCTTGAGGCCGAAAGGCATGGTGACATAGCAGAAGCACCCGAATGGAGTGATGAAAGCTGTTTTGATCTCGTCGGGTCCATACAGACGGATCTGATGGTACCCTGAATAGGCGTCTAGAAAAGACAAACGCTCACACCCCGCGGTCGAGTCGACTATCTGGTCGATGCGGGGGAGAGGGAAATGATCTTTCGGGCAGGCCCGATTGATATGTTTGAAGTCAATGCACATGCGAAGTGACTTGTCCTTCTTGGGGACCATGACAACATTGGCGAGCCGCTCGGAGTGGTAAATCTCTCTGATGAACTCCGCCGCTAAGAGCCGAGCCACTTCCTCGCCAATAGCCACTACTAGAAAAAGGGCTACTAATGGCGCATTAGTGGTGCGCCATTAGTAGCACGCCATTAGTAATACTTACTAATGGCGCACCACTGGTGCGCCATTAGTATCTGGTATACTAATGGCGCACCACAGGTGCGCCATTAGTATAGGAAATGGTGCGCCATTAGTATGCCTCCCAGGGCCATGTATAGCCAAGTGCTTTGGTATACTAATGGCGCACCGCAGGGCGATGCGCCATTAGTAACCTCGGCATACTAATGGCGCACTGCATAAGGATGCGCCATTAGTATCCTCTGGAATACTAATGGCGCACTGTTATGTGATGCGCCATTAGTATGAATATTAGGTTTTTTTTATTATTTTCTGTTTTTTTGCACAGGTTACAAAATGTATAATTGGACAAAATATAGACAGCACACATCAACAACAGATTCATCGAATACAATAGAAGATTAGTCTCTGAATACATTTCATCATATTAGTCTCCAAATACAATTCATCACATTAGTCTCCGAATTGAAAAGACCGAACAAAGATAGAACATTATATTACAAGTCTCGAGACCGCGAGTAGCGAGTTTGTCTTCACATTACAAGTCAATATCGATCATCTAAACTACCATCACATAGAAGAGAGCTGCGGTCATCACGATGAGCATCATCACGATGAAACTCGTCTTCATCCGGTTCCTCCAACGCTCCCTCCCCTCTCGTGCTAGATAGCGGGCGTATCTAAATTCGGCCTCGGCCCTAGTGGTGTACCCTTTGTAACTGTTTCCGCTGAATCGGTGAACCTGTCTGCGACACTCCTCCCAGTCGTCGTAGACTCCGGGAACCTTACCCTTGTACACGACATACGACGGCATCGCTATGCACTAGCGAAACGAAACGTTAGTACCACTTCACAGACAATACATAAGCAATATATAAGTATGCAACAGAACGATCGGAAGAGAAAAGCAAGACATTAATAGCATCAATTACATCTAAGTTGAACGACTCTCGAAACCAAAGAGACATACTACAAGTTCATTAAAGTTTAATTACAACATGAGCCAATCGATGTTTCAGAACTAGACACATCATCACTGCTTTCGACTCGACTCAAGGGACCGGAGCGTGGATGAAGCCGCCGTCTATCGTGGGAGTCATGAAATTACGGGCGTTGTCAGCCTGCATTTGTAGCATTCCGTCTATCTCACTGTTGGACGGTTGATTTCTGAGGTAGAACTGCCCCGAGGTACGAAGGACATCTTGATGGATGATTTCCGCAAACTCCGACTGGATGCGAAAGAATTCTTGTCTGATGTCCGCGTCCTGGATTGCCGACACGCTCGCGGCCCAATCTTTGAGTTTACTCGGTAGCAGAAGTTGATGATGGTCCCGTACGATCGCCCGCATGTGATGGATGGCGTAGTAGGCACCCTTCTGACCGCCAGGCGGCTGCTTGACGCAGCAGAACGTCGTATTGTGGGAGAACACGTGCTTGCCGTACTTACGAATAGGCCTGTTGAAGGTGCCTCCAGATTGGGCGTAGCCGGGGAGAACATCATCAAGAACCTTCTTGACATTTGTGTAGTCTAGGTTCGACTGACGGTCCGGGTCGAAATACGTGGCCATGGAATATTTGGGGCTTAGGAGGATGAGCGTGCAATGTGTGTCACTGCAGAAAACACGGAATGTTAAAAGAAAAAAGATCGAAATCTAAGAATTCGTATGTTACGGAGCGGTTGAGGGGAGGACTTACTCGGGAAAGTAAGGCGCGAGGAAGTTATCCTTATCTGGGTTTGCCAGAATGACGCCTTCGAGGTAAGAACTCGCGACTTGCCAGTCCCCAGCGCTGCCCAAGATCTTGGCACGCATGTAGAAGGGGTCGACTATCACGATGTCCGGGGTCTTGTCGCGAATGATCCACATCTCCATACTCAGCGAAAATAGCCGAACGAAGGTGTAGTGCAGCGGATGAAGGTTCAACATAGCGTGCATGTCATCAAACCGCCGGACGATCGTACCCCCGATGTAGTTATCCACAAAGCCCTTGCCCTCTGGCACCTTGGCCACGAAAACCGGGTATGCCACATCCTTCTCTCTGAGACGCCGCTTCTCCAAAGAAAGAACACTGTCATGCAGACTCCGCATAGCACCGGCTGCAACATCGAGCATATTTCTCGGTAGCATCGGCCTACCCGCCACATGCACCCTCCTCATTAAATCCTCAGGTGAAGGTGGCCCGTCCTGAGCACGGATCGTACTCAGTGCCGGCTGGCCCGCACCCTTGTTAGTCTTTCTTTTGCGTGCCTTCTTCTTCTCCTGTAATGGGACCGAGTTCTGCTCACAGACCGCCTTCTTGAGTGTGTTGGGGCTGAGAATATTTCACACGTCGCCTATCTGAGGCTCGGTGAAGTCGGCAGCTGGAGGCGTCTCCTGAGAGCTGAACGGCAGACGACGCCTGTTGCAACTTGGCTTCTCCGCGGTACCAGCTAGATCGCGCACGTCTTTTGTTGGGTTGGGTTCTTGAGAAGGAGGCCCCATGAAGTCGCCATCGTACCCATGATCGGCAAAGTACCGATCGACGTTGGCAAATGTATCGTCGTCGTCGTCGTTCTGATCCTGTGCCATATGCATGTTTGGATCCAGTGGCATATGGATGTCCGGCACCGTTGCGGCGGTCTTGCCATGGGGCCGACTTGGCGCCGGCACGACTGGCGGTGTTGTCTTTGGGGTGGTGTCCCCCGCCCCCAAACGAATCTGGCTCTTCGGCCAAAGCAGGGGCCAGCTCAGGCAGGCGCTGAGGGTCATCACGTCATCATCGTCGGCCCCGACGGGTCGAATCAGAGGTAACAACTCGTCGCAGCCTGGCAGCACCCGAACCAGTTGAACCCTAAACACGTTGGGTGGCATTTGGGTACCGTGGAACAAGGGGTTGCCCGGTTGAACGATTTTGCCCTTGGCGACATCGACCAACTCATTGTTCACGAAGTGCAGGAGAGTGCACGGAACGTCGGCGGCGCCCTGCGAAAACATGTAGGGCATCAGGGATGCCCAGTCAAAGGCAAGGAGATGAAGTCCTCGGCCGAGAGAGGCTTAATTAGTTACCGTGATGATGGCGTCGAGCTCGGCTGATGTCGAGGCACCGCCAACGGCGGGCGTGCAGTTGACGGAGGGGCCGCTTGTTGCAGAGGTGCCGGCCGGCGTACACCCGGGTGCATTAAGCTCCCGTGCCGGCTTCGGAGACACCAATGGCCCCGCCATCGCGTTTTGCGAGTTGCTGGCCGTGAAGCTAGGAATCGGGGGCGGCCCCTGTTGGCCGCCCGCAATCCACGCACTCAACCCCTGGATCAAGGTAGGCACAATGGCGGTGATCGTCGCTCCGAGTTGTTGTTGCACTTGCTCTTGTACAATCTCCGGAATCCGCGCCACCTGTGCCTTGAGTTCTTGAACCTCGCGCGCCTGGCTTTCCGAGCTGGTCTTTTTCTCCTTTCGCCCACCAGTGTTATATTATGACCCCCATTTTGTCGACAAGCCTTTGCCGGCCACACGACCAGCTGATGTCGGCTTACTGAGCTTATCCTTGTTCTTCATTACATTCAACGCCCTATTTAGAGTGGTGTCCCAAGGGTTGCTCTTAGTCGACCCCGCGCTACTGCTTTCTGTCGCCTGCGGAAGGAATGTGAACCATTTAGAAATTTGGCTTCATTAATTAGAATGCAACCATATGGAGCTAATTACGCGGGGGTGTATTCCTTACCAGAACAAGCTCAAGCGCCCTGGTCTTCGGATCCGTGGTAAGCTCCTTTGTTTTCGGGTCCTTCTTGTACCGGGCCCTGACATAGTTCCTGGTCTGCTTGTCACCGTATTTATCGAAGAGGGGCGGTAGGCCTTGCTCGGCACGGTCCGCCTCCTCCTTGTCCCATATAGGCTCCGCCACTCTATAACCGCCGGGACCGAGTGTGTGTTCCCCTAAGTTCAGCTCCCGCATTTCTTTCCCCCACTGACTTGATTGGGAGTGTGCGGTGCTCGAGCAATTGATCTTGAAGTCGTTGTAGTCATCTTCGGTGATCGAAGGATTTTTCTCCTTGATCTTCTCATAACTCTCACCTTTCTCGATCATTCTCTTCACATTGCTTTTCCAAGTAGACAGGGCCTTGCTCATCTTCGTGAGGGCAGCATTGTTCACTTTATTCCCTTTGAGGCTTGTGTTTTCAAATTCAGCGGGGAACTTGTATCGTTCGTGCAGCTTCGTGAAGAGGAGGTTGCGCAAATTCCCTCGGTCAGGATGCCTCAGGTTCTCGATGTTGATCGAGACGGTGCTCCGGAGAATGCACCCGAGCTGAAGTGAGTACCCCTTGACTATTCGTGCGGGCGCCGTTGGATTCCCGTCGGAGTCCACTTCAGTAACTTCCTCCTTGAGGGTGCGGAGCACGGTCGGGCGTCGGTCCTTCCGTTGCCTATTCTGGCTGCCATCTGTGCGTGCGCCGCCATCATCAGTGGTGGCATCCTCGGCGGCACCATCAGTGGTGGCATCAGTGGGGTCATCCTCGGCGGCACCATCAGTGGTCTCAGGATCGGTGGGGAAGGCGGTGTCCTCATACAAGTGAGGTTGTTCCTCCATCTCCTGGGACAGCTCCCAGAATGCTTGGCCGCCCGAACCCCCGGCCTCATCGTTGTGGGCCATGTTTCTCTCTAAATAGAAACAAAGTTTGGTCAAAAAGTTGGTTATTATCAAGGAACAAGATCATGGTCTCATCATTTAGGGTTTGTCGACACCGAGGCATCCTAAAATCTAAGCTTTTATCATTGAGGGTTTTTCGACGCCGAGGCACCCTAAAAGCCTAAGCATTAGTCACAAGTACGCTGGGGCACTTGATCCTACTTAATTAACTACTAAGATACCCCGGCCCATGCATTAGTCACAGGTACCCCATATGTCCTATTTTTAGCAAAGTCATGCTAAAATTCACGGAAAATTTCAGCATGACCTTTGCCGAAAATAGGACATATGGAGTACCCGAATTTGCCGGAACGGAAGTTAATCGACATTCCGGCAAACTCAAGGGCCTCTCGGGGTACCTGCAAATTCATCACGACACACTGGTCGGAGACAAAACCCAGCAAACTAGCAAAATCATCACAAATTGTTTTCTGTAAAAGATGATCATCATCTTTACAAGTCTTTCTCAATGTGATCACAAGTAATTCAGAGGCATCACAAGTAATTCAGAGCAAAGAAACAGCTTAATACATGCCTCAGCTTATCAACAGTCATTACTTGTCAAATACAGAAGAAGGAACAATTTATTTGTGACATAGTTACAAATGATGACAGAATAAAGCAAACACCATACACTAGCCTCAAGATGAGAAGGCGGGTAAACAGAGTTATCCATATGCAAAAATGAAAAAGGGTAAACAGAGTATTATCTTTCCAGCTTCAAGATGTGAGAAAATACTAAGTAGCATCAGCACAAGATATAAGGAAATGACATTCCTCCAAAAGCAAAGAAGGAAGAGTATGTACATTACAAGGAACTGTTGTCTGCATTGACGACAGAAGGTATGCTCATACATTTATATTATATTGTGAGTACAGCAAATATGACGTAAAGCATATAAGCATACACCAAAGGTTACTAACCGACTTACAAAGCTAATTACAAACCATTTCTACTCTAGCAATCACCAAAGGTGGATGCTTTCATCTATGCTTGCTCAAAATTTGTTTCAGATTTGTACCCATAATAGAAAGCAGTAGCATTTTCAGAGATATGACAAACTAAATTTTAAACAAGGATATGCCGATTGCCGATTATATAAATAGAAGTAATATATGGGCTTATCAATCAGCACAGAAGATGCGTCCTTTCAACAATCAACTAGCACTAGTGTCTGCAATAGTTATCAGAGAGAAGAAATTAAGCCTCTACTCTTTCGCAAAAAAAAGAAAGAAATTAAGCCTCCAATCAAGAACTATGGACTGCAAATAAGACATAGGTAAAGTATAGTGGCACTGACACTGCAAGAACCTTGAAATTACACTGTAATAACCATGTAATTGTGATGTTAAATGTCCTGGGAAATATAGTGGCACTGACAATGAAATGCCCTAAATTAACTACATTGAAATTACACTATAATTTCACTGGAACTTACACTTAAATTACACTGAAAAATGCACAAAATTTTACCTAAACTAACAGTATAATTCTTTAAACTTGCACTGCACTAACCTTGAACTTGAAATTTACCTAAAATAACAGTATAATTCTTTAAATTTTACACTGCACTAAACTTGCACTTGCACTGCACTAACAGCATGTAGCAGTAAAGTAAGAAGCTCACGGGGGAGGGAGAGAGGGGGAGAGGAGGAGTGGGAGCTCAACGGGGCGGTGGTGTGGACGGGGCGACGAGGTGGGGCGACGAGGTCCGGGTGGTGGTGGTGCGACGAGGTCCGGGAGGCAACGAGGTCCGGGTGGTGGTGGTGCTCCGGCGACGGTGGTGTGGACGGGGCGGCGTCCGGGCCACCGGGGACGAGGGCGGCGGGGCGATGGGGAGAGCGGCGCCGAGGAGACGAGGACGACGGGGCGGCGGGGCGGCGGCGTCGGGAGAGGAGAGGGCGGCGTCGCGGCGTCGGGGCGTCGGGGCAGAGACGAGGACGACGGGGTGGCGTCGAGGCGGCGGGGCGGCGTCGAGGCAGCCGGGCAGCGGCGTCGGGAGAGGAGAGGGGAAGGGGATCGAGGGCGAGGGCGAGGGAGAGAGAGGGGATAGGTGTGGGCCCGGGAGGCAGTATGGATGGGGGCCTAACAATACTAATGGCGCACCACACATCGGTGCGCCATAAGTACATCCATACTAATGGCGCACCTCACCATGGTGCGCCATTAGTATTTATAGACGCACCTTTAGTCGCGGTTGGGGAGGCGGACCGCGACTAAAGGTACCCTTTAGTCGCGGTCCGCCTCCCCAACCGGGACTAAAGGGTTTTGGCGCCGCTTTCGTTCCCGCGCAGAAAGACCCTTTAGTCGCGGTTGGGGACAACAACCGCGACTAAAGGGTACCCTTTAGTCGCGGTCCGCCTCCCCAACCGGGACTAAAGGGTCTGTGCTAGAACTGGCGCTTTCTTTCTTCTGTTTTTCCTTTTTTCTTCTGTTTTTTTCTTCTGTTTTTTTCTTCCTTTTTCCTTCTTTCTTCTTCTTCCTTTTTCCTTTTAAAATCAGAAAAATAAAACTAATTCATTTTAAAATCTTAAAAATACAATTATATATCAAAAAAATCAGAAAAATAAAACTAATTCATTTTAAAATCCCTTGAAGGTTTGACAAAAGGTTTGATACATCATTCAGTTCATCGACCAAATACAAAGTTTGGTACAATAAATTATTACACATCAATTCTTCCCTTGTGTCCCTGCTTGCTTATGATTGTGCCGTATCCATGGAGCATCCTCATCATTATACTTATTTGTGTTTAAATATGTTCAAACTTGTTTAAATCATAACAGTAATTTTTTTATAAGACAGTAGTAATTTTTTAAAAATATCATCAAACAGTAATGCCGGTGGAGTAGGGGAGGGGTGCGGGGGGTCGGTGGCGGCGGTTGAGTAGGGGAGGGGTGCGGGGGGTCGGCGGCGGCGGTTGAGTAGGGGAATCGAGGGTGTGGGGGGTCGGCGGCGGCGGCCGGTGGACCGGGGGGTGCTCGGCGGCGAGGGGGACCGGATCTGGCGAGGTGGGATAGCGATCGAGATGGAGGGGGATCGAGATCGAGTGTCCATGAAATTTAAAAATATTCATGATAGTTTAAAAAGTGCCCATGAAATACAATCGAGAAATGAAGGCTATGATTTAAATACAATCGATCTTAGCTAGCTATCTGTTAACAATCTTCTTGCCCTTCTTTTTCGCAAATGGAGTTCTTCTGTGGAACAGACGTCCTTTAGGTAGGGTGGTCCTGCTTCTTCTTGTGGTGTATGCTGCTACTTCATCATCGTCGTCATGTTTGATCCTCAGGTCGCCGTACTTGTCGAAGTCTTGCTCATTGGCTACTCCATCCATTCCGATGATCTTCCTTTTGCCTCTCCTCACGACTGGTCTTTGACGGGTCGGTAATGAAGAAGCATTGGTCCACTTGGGAAGCCAGTACCCATGGCTCATTTTTCGCGGTGACGTTTGCGCCCGCGGTCTTGGATTTGGCTTCGGGTATAACCATGGTGGTGAAATACCGGTCTTCTTTTAGGACGCTCTTGGCCCATCTGACACGGAACATCGGGACCTTCTCTCCAGCGTAGCTCAGCTCCCAGATCTCCTCGATCCTTCCGTAGTATCTGTCCTTGTCATTACCGGTGTAGGATTCCATCGTTACCCCGGAGTTCTGATAACCATCGCTCTTCATGTCCTTGGCCTCGGTGTAGAATGTGTAGCCGTTGATATCGTACGCCTCATAGGTCATCAGGTTGTGCTCGGCGCCCTGTGACAAGGCGAATATGAGTTGTTCTTCCGCGGAAGAATCCTCGTGTAAAGGGTACGACAGAAGCTTCTGCTTGAACCAACGCGTGAAACATGAGTTGTGCTCTTTGAGTATATCTCCGTCCGTCCTCTGTTGGCCTCGGTCATTGTACGTCTTCTTAATAAAGGTTTTGTGCTCTACCACCCAAGGATCGACCATGTCTATGTGTTGTAGCGCGACTAGGTTTGCTCTTTCAAAGTCGGCGAGTCGACCCTTGAAGTCGACATGCATTTCGCGGCGACCCTCACGGTGACCCCATCCAGCGAGCCTGCCGAGGTGCCTGTTGACGGGCAGACCAACGGGGTTCTCGATGCCTAGATAATTCGTGCAGTACGAGATGCACTCTTCGGTCAGAAAGCCCCTGGCTATGCTTCCCTCTGGACGTGACATGTTGGGAACGTATCCTTTGATGACACCATTCATCCTTTCGAACGGCATCATGCTGTGCAGGAACGTCGGCCCGAGTTGGATGATATCCTCCACTATATGGACCAGCAGATGCACCATAACGTCGAAGAATGCGGGCGGGAAGTACATCTCAAGCTCGCATAGTATCACCACGATCTCTTCCTGTAGCCTTCTGAGTTGCCTCACGCCAATCGACTTTCGAGAGATGACGTCGAAGAAGTTGCATAGGCCAAATAGCGTTTCACGGACGTGCGCGTCCATGATCCCACGGATTGCAACTAGAAGTATCTGCGTCATCAGCACGTGACAGTCGTGAGACTTCATCCCGCTGAACTTCTGCTTCGCTGGGTCTAGGTATCTGCTTATCTTCCCCGCGTAACCGTAAGGAAGTTTTACTCCTAGGAGGCAGGTGAAAAACTGCTCGATCTCCTCCTGACTTAGAGTGAAGCACGCGGGAGGGTAGTCATTTCCGGTCTTCTTGGCCTTTTTGCCTTTGAGACGACTTTCTGTGTCCTGCTTCGCCTCATCATCATCATCATCATCATCATCATCATCATCATAATCATATATAGCGTGAAGCTCCTGCCTGATGCCCATTGATTTCAAGTCTGCCCTTGCTTTCGGCCCATCTTTGGTCCTCTCTGGCATGTTGAGCAGGGTACCAAGCAGACTCTCGCACACGTTCTTCGTGATATGCATGACATCAAGGCTGTGAGGCACACGGTGGATCTTCCAGTACGGCAAGTCCCAGAAAACAGACCTCGTTTTCCATACCTTCAGCAGCGGCTCTGGCGCCTTTCGCTTTTTTCCCGGCTCTGGCGCCTTTTGCTTCTTTCCCGGCAGTGGGCAGTCTTTCCAATTTTTCAACAACTTGTCTATTTCCTCGCCGCTCCTCGTACACGGGCGTTTTCGGGGTTCGGTTTCACCATCGAACAGATCCTTGCGTTTCCTCCACGGGTCATCGTCGCGAAGCCACCTTCGATGTCCCATGAACACGGTTTTCGAAGACCCGGGATCTCTATCTAGCTGGCGATACGTTGTGTCATCCATGCACCGTACGCATCCAGAAAATCCGTGGACTACCTGCCCCGCGAGATATCCGTAACCGAGATAGTCGTGCACCGTCATGAGCAGTGCGGCTCTCATAGGGAAATATTCTTTTGCTGCAGCGTCCCACGTATTGGCTGGCGTTTTCCACAGCGTGTCTAGCTCCTCCTTCAGCAGCCCCAGATACAGATTGATGTCGTTCCCTGGTTGTTTCGGCCCTTCAATTAGCATACTCATGTGAATGTACTTCCTCTTCATGCACAACCAGGGGGGAAGGTTGTACATCCACACAAACACAGGCCAGGTGCTATGTGTGCTTCTCTGGCTGCCAAACGGATTGACTCCATCGGTGCTCGCGCCCAGCACGATGTTCCTTGGATCCTTCCCAAATTCTGGGTATTCAAAATTCAACGCTTGCCACTGGCTCGCATCCTTAGGGTGACTCAGCATCTTGTCTTTTTTATCTATCTTCGGATCATTTGCGTCATCTTCTCGCTTCTTCTCCTCCCTATCCGCGCGCCAACGCAGGAGCTTTGCTACCTTAGGATCCGTGAAATACCGCTGCAGACGAGGAGTGATCGGAAAGTACCACACCACTTTTCGAGGAGCTTTCTTCCTCTTCTTGTATCGAGTGACGCCGCACACCGGACATATGGTAGACTCCGCGTGCTCGTCCCGATAAATGATGCAATTGTTCATGCAGACATGGTATTTCACGTGCGGTAAATCCAGAGGACACACGATTTTCTTCGCCTCCTCCAAACTGGTCGGGCACTTGTTCCCCTTTGGAAGACGTTCGTGTCAGAATGACATGTTCTCGTCGAAGCATGCATCGGTCATTTTGTGTTTTACCTTCATCTCCAGAGCCATGAGCGTTACTTTCAGGCGGGTATCCTCGGGCCTGCAACCTTCATACAATGGAGTAACCGCGTCTAACTCAAGTTGATCCACCTTGGCTTTCTCACGGGCGGCGGCTCTTGCGTTATCCGTCTGCTTGAGAAGCAGCTCTTGAATATAAGGGTCTTGCACCCAGCCCATCGATGGTCCACCGTCGTATGCTCCGCCGGCATCATCATCTTCATGATCATGCCCGTCGTCTGCTCCGGCGCCATCTTCCTCATCATCATGTCCTGCATCTTCTACATGATGACTGTGTACAGCATCACCGTCGTGATCATCTCCTGGGGATTCTTCGTCTTCTCGCCCGCCCGAGCCGCGGTGGTTGCCTTGCTGCCCTTCCTCATTTCTTGCCCGGCCCCCATGGACGACTTCGTAGTCATCTTCATCACCTTGCCACTGATAGCCATCCATGAAACCACGCCAAAGCAGGTGGTCCCGCACCTGCCCGGAATCCGGGTCCGCAATAAGGCTCTCCAGCTTGCATCTTCGACACGGACATCTTATCTCCGTCTCATTCTTTTGAAGCATCTCGGCCTTCGCGGACCTCAAAAACCTATTCACGATGCCTTCGGTCATCGTGCAGACCATGATTGCCTGCGGGGTAGAGCAAAACGATATTTTAGAACCAAGAAAAAATTTGGCATGACTTTCCCTAAAAATAGGACCAAAAAGAATGCTTAATGCCAAAATTATCGCCGAAACGAAAATGAATCAACATTCCGGCAAAATATTGGCAACTATCGCATTTCAAATACCGGTACACCTCCAAACACAAACACATATGCAACACCACAAACATATGCAACACCACGAACATACATAGATCTAGCTAGGCCATAAAAAGTGCATGTGCAAATTGTTGTAGGGAGAACAACATAAATATAGCTTCCCCCCTTACTTACCTATCAAAACAAGGTAATTTAACCACTTAATTTCAATGAATCTATGGTGGAAATGAGGTGAAAAAGAGGAGGCACCCGAGACAAGGAGAAGGTGGAGAGAATGGAGTGGGGAGAAAGTGAGTGTGGGTAGGAGAGGCTGCCCAAAATATCTTGTTGCTGACCACTTACTAATGGCGCACCAGCAGTAAATGCGCCATTAGTAATCCAGGTTACTAATGGCGCACCTCTATCTGATGCGCCATTAGTAGTTTTGCGAAAAAAAAGAAAAAAAATCATACTAATGGCGCACTCTCCAACGGTGCGCCATTAGTAGTTTGAACTAGTAATGACGCACGGTGGGACAGTGCGCCATTAGTAGTTTTCCAACAAAAGGAATAAAAAATAAAAAATATAATTAAAAAAACAGCTTTATCAAACTAAAAATTAGGATACTAATGGGCTAGTTCAAAAAAAATTAGGATACTAATGGCGCACCTTAGGCAAGGTGCGCCATTAGTACTTTCAACACTAATGGCGTACCAGATTGTGGTGCGCCATTAGTATATACTAATGGCGCACCACCTATCTGGTGCGCCATTAGTGTCAATCCCACCTATAGCCCTTTTTCTAGTAGTGAGCTTTCCTCTTCTGGACGGCGGACCGTCGAAGATGTTCTTTCACAGGCTTAAATTTTGGGTCGACTCACAGACGGTGCTCAGCCAGTCCCCTAGGAACTCCAGGCATGTCAAAAGGTTTCCATGCGAAGATGTCCCAGTTCTCACGGAGGAACTGGATGAGTGCTTCTTCCTATTTGGGGTCGAGCGTCGTTGAGATGTGAGTCGGAGTTGCACTGGGATCGGACGGGTGAATGTGAACCGACTTCGTCTTGCCGGACGACTGAAATGCTGACTCTGAAGCAGTCTTCTTGGCTCGTAGCAATTCACTCGGATCTGCAGTCTTCTGGTACTCCTGCAACTCGACCACTGCCATCTGGGCATCATCAATCTTTGAACCTTTCTGAAAACACTCTTCTGCTTTCTTCCGGTTGCCCGTAACAGTGATCACACCTCTAGAGCCAGGCATCTTCAATTTGAGATACACGTAGCATGGTCGAGCCATGAAGCGTGCATAAGCTGGTCTGCCCAAAATAGCATGATAAGCACTTTGGAAGTCCACAACCTCAAATGTTAACTTTTCCTTGCGGTAATTCTTTGAATCACCGAACACCACATCGAGAGCAATCTGGCCGAGTGATTCGGCTTTCTTTCTAGGAATGACCCCATGGAAACTCATGTTGCTGGCACTGAGCCTGGACATCGGAATGCCCATCCCTTTCAACGTTTCTGCATATAGTATGTTCAGGCCGCTGCCACCATCCATCAGGACTTTGGTCAGTCGAGTGCCTTCGACGACTGGGTCGACCACCAGCACTTGCCTCCCGGGGGTGGCAATGTGCGTGGGGTGATCAGACTGGTCGAACGTGATGGCAGTCTGAGACCACTTCAGGTAGCTGGGTGTTGCCGGGGCAACCATATTCACTTCACGGTTAATGACTTTCAGTCGACTTTTGCTCTCCACATCAGCAAAAATCATCAAGGTGGAATTGACTTGGGGGTACCCGTCATCACTATCTTCCTTATCCTCAACTTTGTCTGACTCTTTTTCCTTGTACTTGGACTGCTTGCCCTGGAACTACTGAATCAGGAGCCGACACTGTCGAGTGGTATGCTTGGGGTAAATGAGTTTACCCTCTTCATCTTTCTTGGTGTGAATGTGACACGGCAGATCCAAAACATCGTTTCCGTCCTGATCTTTTACTTTCTTGGGGTTCCAGGGCCCCTTAGGTTTCCCCTTGAATTTTCCCTGGGTTACGGCCAGGGCCTCCCCAGGAGCGGTTGGCTCGGCCTTTCGCTTCTGCTTCCGACTGGAATTGCCTCCGGTTTCCTGGGCAACTGCTTTCTGCTTGCCACTCCGGAGTCGATCTTCATATTCACCATTAGCGTATTTGGTGGCAATTTCCATCATCCGATTCAGAGACATCTCTCCGGTCCGACCGAACTTCAGGTTCAACTCTCTGTTCTTGACGCCTTCTTTAAAGGCATAAACTGCTTGATGATCTGGTACATTCTCAACTGTGTGATGCAGAGTGATCCACCTCCGGATGTAATCTCTCAGTGTTTCACTCGGCTTCTGCATGCAAGACCGCAATTCTGTAAGGCCTGCCGGTCGTTTGCATGTTCCTTCAAAAGTCGTGACAAACACTCGGGAGAGGTCCTCCCAAGTGTAGATGCTACTGGGTGCTAGCTGATTCAGCCACGCTCTGGCTGAGCCCTCTAACAAGAGAGGCAAATGCTTCATAGCCACCTCATCATTGCCGCCACCAATCTGGATAGCCACTCGGTAATCTTCGAGCCAAGTGCCAGGCTTAGACTCACCAGTGAACTTGCTGACTCCAGTCGCCAACCTGAAGTTGGGAGGAATCACTGCGGCCCTGATGGCTCGACTGAAACACTCTGGCCCTGAAACATGTACTCTGCTGCTGGTAGGAGCATCTCCGTCATGTCCTTCTCTGTGAGCCCTGTTCCTGTTGACCAAACCTTGAACGAGGATGGACCTCGCGTCAAAGCCTGGTTCCCTGGGATCGACTGGAATCCTCCGCCCAACACTATGAGGACGTCTGTCATCCTGCTGTCGAGGCGCATATGACCCACTCCTCGGGGGAGGGGTTGGCACTCGACGTCGATCATCACAATCGAATCGGTGGTCATACTGCTCATTTCTTCTGTACTGATTTGGCCGGTCTCCACGCCCCTCACGCCTCGGGGGTGATCCTGGGCCGTGAGCCGACTGCACTGTATCCGCTGCAATGGATCGACTGTGGATCCTATTCCGCGACTGAGAAACAGCGGAATTCTGGTTTCCCGCTGCCTGGAGCAACGCTCTGATTTGCAACAAGCCTCTGCCAGCTTCTGACTGTGAAGGCTGAATTGATTCCGCTATCCGGGCTGCGGTTGCCAAATTCTGAACGGGAGTTCGATATACCTGCGTAGGTGGGAAGAGCTGACGTCGACTGGACTCGGGAGCCCGCTGATGCGCCTTCTCATCGAGAGCTCGCTGGAGATTCTCCAGTCGAGTGCGCTCGGCCAGGTTAGCCAAGCGCGCGTCCTCCAAGGCCCGGGCCTCGGGGGTTTCTCCAACGATAGGAGTGTGAAGTGCATCTATGTTCCGGCGGCGAAGCTCCTCTCGCTGCACCGACGTGAGTGGCTCGGGGAGATACTCTTCGTGGAGATGCGACGGGTCGCCCCCGCCTGCACCTCCGTCGGTACGAGCAAAACCTGGAGGGCTGCGTGTCCCATCAATTGCCAGGACCTCCGCCGCAGGGTCATGTTGGGGAACATAGTAATTTCAAAAAATTTCCTACGCACACGCAAGATCATGGTGATGCATAGCAACGAGAGGGGAGAGTGTTGTCTACGTACCCTCGTAGACCGAAGCGGAAGCGTTGACGCAATGTAGAGGAAGTAGTCGTACGTCTTCCCGATCCGACCGATCCAAGCACCGTTACTCCGGCACCTCCGAGTTCTTGGCACACGTTCAGCTTGATGACGCACCCCTAGCTCCGATCCAGCAAAGCTTCGGGGAGGAGTTCCGTCAGCACGACGGCGTGGTGACAATCTTGATGTTCTACCGGCGCAGGGCTTCGCCTAAGCACTGCAACAATATATTCGAGGTGGAATATGGTGGAGGGGGGCACCGCACACGGCTAAGGAACGATCACGAAGATCAACTTGTGTGTCCATGGGGTGCCCCCTGCCCCCGTATATAAAGGAGCAAGGGAGGGAGGAGGCCGGCCCTATGTTCGGCGCGCCAAGGGGAGTCCTACTCCCACCGGGAGTAGGATTCCCCCTTTCCTAGTCTAACTTGGAGTTCTACCTTGTAGGGGGAGTAGGAGAGAAGGAAAGGGAAGAGAGAAGGAGAAGGAAGGAGGGGGGCGCCCCCCCTCCCTAGTCCAATTCGGACTAGTCCAAGGGGAGGGGTGCGGCCACCCTTTTGGCCCTTTCTCTCCTTTCCCGTATGGCCCAATAAGGCCCAATACGAATTCCCGTAACTCTCCAGTACTCCGATAAATACCCGAACCACTCAGAACCTTTCCGATGTCCGAATATAGTCGTCCAATATATCGATCTTTACATCTCGACCATTTCGAGACTCCTCGTCATGTCCCCGATCTCATCCGGGACTCCGAACTCCTTCGGTACATCAAAACTCATAAACTCATAATAACTGTCATCGTAACCTTAAGCGTGCGGACCCTACGGTTCGAGAACAATGTAGACATGACCAAGACACATCTCCGGTCAATAACCAATAGCGGGACCTGGATGCCCATATTGGCTCCTACATATTCTACGAAGATCTTTATCGGTCAGACCGCATAACAACATACGTTGTTCCCTTTGTCCATCGGTATGTTACTTGCCCGAGATTCGATCGTCGGTAGCCAATACCTAGTTCAATCTCGTTACCGGCAAGTCTCTTTACTCGTTCCGTAATACATCATCCCGCAACTAACTCATTAGTTGCAATGCTTGCAAGGCTTAAGTGATGTGCATTACCGAGAGGGCCCAGAGATACCTCTCCCACAATTGGAGTGACAAATCCTAATCTCGAAATATGCCAACCCAACATCTACCTTTGGTGACACCTGTAGTAATCCTTTATAATTACCCAGTTACGTTGTGACATTTGGTAGCACCCAAAGTGTTCCTCCGGCAAACGGGAGTTGCATAATCTCATAGTCAAAGGAACATGTATAAGTCATGGATAAAAGCAACAGCAACATACTAAACGATTGGGTGCTATGCTAATGGAATGGGTCATGTCAATCAGATTATTCAACTAATGATGTGACCTTGTTAATCAAATGACAACTCCTTTGTCCATGGTTAGGAAACTTAACCATCTTTGATTAACAAGCTAGTCAAGTAGAGGCATACTAGTGACACTCTGTTTGTCTATGTATCCACACATGTATTATGTTTCCAGTTAATACAATTCTAGCATGAATAATAAACATTTATCATGATATGTAAGGAAATAAATAATAACTTTATTATCGCCTCTAGGGCATATTTCCTTCAGTCTCCCACTTGCACTAGAGTCAATAATCTAGGTCACATCACCATGTGATTAACTCACATCACCATGTGATTAACTCGATAGTTCACATCATCATGTGATTAACACCCATAGTTCACATCGCCATGTGACCAACACCCAAAGGGTTTGCTAGATTCAGTAATCTAGTTCACATCGCTATGTGATTAACACCCAAAGAGTACTACGGTGTGATCATGTTTTGCTTGTGAGAGAAGTTTAGTCAACGGGTCTGCCACATTCAGATCCGTTATGTATTTTGCAATTTTCTATGTCTACAATGCTCTGCACGGAGCTACTCTAGCTAATTTCTCCCACTTTCAATATGTATCTAGATCGAGACTTAGAGTCATCCAGATCGGTGTCAAAACTTGCATCGACGTAACCCTTTACGACGAACCTTTTGTCACTTCCATAATCGAGAAACATATCCTTATTCCACTAAGGATAATTTTGACAGCTATCCAGTGATCTACTCCTAGATCACTATTGTACTCCCTTGCCAAACTCAGTGTAGGGTATACAATAGATCTGGTACACAGCATGGCATACTTTATAGAACCTATGGCCAAGGCATAGGGAATGACTTTCATTCTCTTTCTATCTTCTGCCGTGGTCGAGTTTTGAGTCTTTACTCAACTTCATACCTTGTAACACAGGAAAGAACTCTTTCTTTGACTGTTCCATTTTGAACTACTTCAAAATCTTTTCAAGGTATGCACTCATTGAAAACTTATCAAGCGTCTTGATCTATCTCTATAGATCTTGATGCTCAATATGTAAGCAGCTTTACCGAGGTCCTTCTTCGAAAAACTTCTTTCAAACACTCCTTTATGCTTTGCAGAATAATTCTACATTATTTCCGATCAACAATATGTCATTTACATATACTTATCAGAAATTTTGTAGTGCTCCCACTCACTTTCTTGTAAATACAGGCTTCACCGCAAGTCTGTATAAAACTATATGCTTTGATCAACTCATCAAAGCATATATTCCAACTCCGAGATGCTTGCACCAGTCCATAGATGGATCGCTGGAGCATGCACATTTTGTTAGCACCTTTAGGATTGACAAAACCTTCTGGTTGCATCATATAAAACTCTTCTTTAATAAATCCATTAAGGAATGCAGTTTTGTTTTATCCGTTTGCCAGATTTCATAAAATGCGGCAATTGCTAACATGATTCGGACAGACTTAAGCATGGATATGAGTGAGAAACTCTCATCGTAGTCAACACCTTGAACTTGTCGAAAACCTTTTGCGACAATTCTAGCTTTGTAGATAGTAACACTACTATCAGCTTCTGTCTTCCTCTTGAAGATCCATTTATTTTCTATGGCTTGCCGATCATCGGGCAAATCCATCAAAGTCCATACTTTGTTCTCATACATGGATCCCATCTCAGATTTCATGGCTTTAAGCCATTTTGCGGAATCTGGGCTCACCATCGCTTCTTCATAGTTCGTAGGTTCATCATGATCTAGTAGCATGACTTCCAGAACAGGATTGCCGTACCACTCTGGTGCGGATCTTACTCTGGTTGATCTACGAGGTTCTGTAGTAACTTGTTCTGTAGTTCTATGATCATCATCATCAACCTCCTCACTAGTTGGTTTTGACGTCACAGAAACTGGTTCCTGTGATGTACTGGTTTCCAACAAGGGAATAGGTACAGTTACCTCATCAAGTTCTACTTTCCTCCCACTCACTTCTTTCGAGAGAAACTCCTTCTCTAGAAAGGATCCATTCTTAGCAACGAATGTCTTGCCTTCGGATCTGTGATAGAAGGTGTACCCAACTGTCTCCTTTGGGTATCCTATGAAGACATATTTCTCCGATTTGGGTTTGAGCTTATCAGGATGAAACTTTTTTCACATAAGCATCACAACCCCAAACTTTAAGAAACGACAACTTTGGTTTCTTGCTAAACCACAGTTCATATAGTGTCGTCTCAACGGATTTAGATGGTGCCCTATTTAACATGAATGCAGCTGTCTCTAATGCATAACCCCAAAATGATAGTGGTAAATCGGTAAGAAACATCATAGATTGCACTATATCAATAAAGTACGGTTATGACGTTCGGACACACCATTATGCTGTGGTGTTCCAGGTGGCGTGAGTAGTGAAACTATTTCACATTGTTTAACTGAAGGCCAAACTCGTAACTCAAATGTTTTACCTCTGCGATCATATCGTAGTAACTTTTATTTTCTTGTTACGATGATTCTCTACTTCACTCTAAAATTCTTTGAACTTTTCAAACGTTTCAGACTTATGTTTCATCAAGTAGATATGCCCATATCTGCTCAAATCATCTGTGAAGGTTAGAAAATAATGATACTTGTCGCGAGCCTTAATATTCATTGGACCACAGACATCAGTATGTATGATTTCCAACAAATCTGTTGCTTGCTCCATTGTTCCGGAGAACGGCGTTTTAGTCATCTTGCCCAAGAGGCATGGTTCGCAAGCATCAAGTGATTCATAATCAAGTGATTCCAAAATCCCATCAGCATGGAGTTTCTTCATGCGCTTTACACCAATATGACCTAAACGGCAGTGCCACAAATAGGTTGCACTATCATTATTAACTTCGCATCTTTTGGTTTCAATATTATGAATATGTGTATCACTACGATCGAGATCCAATGAACTATTTTCATTGGGTGTGTATGTCCATAAAAGGTTCTATTCATGTAAACAGAACAACAATTGTTCTCTAACTTAAATGAATAATCGTATTGCAATAAACATGATCAAATCATATTTATGCTCAACGCAAACACCAAATAACACTTATTTAGGTTCATCACTAATCCCGAAAGTATAGGGAGTGTGCGATGATGATCATATCAATCTTGGAACTACTTCCAACTTTCATCGTCACTTCACCCTTAACTAGTCTTTGTTCATTCTGCAACTCCCGTTCCGAGTTACTACTCTTAGCAACTGAACCAGTATCAAATACCGAGGGGTTGCTATGAACACTAGTAAAATACATATCAATAATCTGTATATCAAATATACCTTTGTTCACTTTGCCATCCTTCTTATCCGCCAAATACTTGGGGCAGTTCCGCTTCCAGTGACCAGTCCCTTTGCAGTAAACGCACTCAGTCTCAGGCTTTGGTCCAGACTTGGGCTTCTTCACTTGAGCAGCAACTTGCTTGCCGTTCTTCTTGAAGTTCCCCTTCTTCCCTTTTCCCTTTACTTGAAACTAGTGATCTTGTCAACCATCAATGCTTGATGCTCTTTCTTGATTTCTACCTCCATCGATTTCATCATTATGAAAAAGTTCGGGAGTCATTTTCGTCATCCCTTGCATACTATAGTTCATCACGAAGTTCTACTAACTTGGTGATGGTGACTAGAGAATTCTGTCAATCACTATCTTATCTGGAAGATTAACTCCCACTTGATTCAAGCGATTGTAGTACCCAGACAATCTGAACACATGCTCACTAGTTGAGCGATTCTCCTCCATCTTTTAGCTATAGAACTTGTTGGAGACTTCATATCCCTCAACTCGGGTAGTTGCTTGAAATATTAATTTCAACTACTGGAACATCTTATATGGTCCATGACGTTCAAAACGTCTTTGAAGTCCCGATTCTAAGCCGTTAAGCATGGTGCACTAAACTATCAAGTAGTCATCATATTGAGCTAGCCAAACGTTCATAATGTCTGCATCTGCTCCTGCAATAGGTCTGTCACCTAGCGGTGCATTAAGGACATAATTCTTCTGTGCAGCAATGAGGATAAACCTCAGATCACGGATCCAATCCGCATCATTGCTACTAATATTTTTCAACACAATTTTCTCTAGGAACATATCAAAATAAACATAGGGAAGCAACAACGCGAGCTATTGATCTACAACATAGATATGCTAATACTACTAGGACTAAGTTCATGATAAATTAAAGTTCAATTAATCATATTACTTAAGAACTCCCACTTAGATAGACATCCCTCTAATCCTCTAAGTGATCACGTGATCCAAATCAAACTAAACCATAACCGATCATCACGTGAAATGGATTAGTTTTCAATGGTGAACATCATCATGTTGATCATATCTACTATATGATTCACGCTCGACCTTTCGGTCTCCGTGTTCCGAGGTCATATCTTATATGCATAGCTCGTCAAGTATAAGCTGAGTATTCCGCGTGTGCAACTGTTTTGCACCCGTTGTATTTGAACGTAGAGCCTATCACACCCGATCATCACGTGGTGTCTCAGCACGAAGAACTTTCACAACGGTGCATACTCAGGGAGAACACTTCTTGATAATTAGTGAGAGATCATCTTATAATGCTAACGTCAATCAAAGCAAGATAAGATGCATAAAAGATAAACATCACATGCAATCAATATAAGTGATATGATATGGCCATCATCATCTTGTGCTTGTGATCTCCATCTCCGCAGCACTGTCATGATCACCATCGTCACCGGCGCGACACCTTGATCTCCATCGTAGCATCGTTGTCGTCTCGCCAATTTCATGCTACTACGACTATCGCTACCGCTTAGTGATAAAGTAAAGCATTACAGGGCGATTGCATTGCATACAATAAAGCGACAACCATACGGCTCCTGCCGGTTGCCGATAGCTCGGTTACAAAACATGATCATCTCATACAATAAAATTTAGCATCATGTCTTGACCATATCACATCACAACATGCCCTGCAAAAACAAGTTAGACGTCCTCTACTTTGTTTGTTGCAAATTTTACGTGGCTGCTACGGGCTTAAGCAAGAACTCATCTTACCTACGCATCAAAACCACAACGATAGTTTGTCAAATAGACTCCGTTTTAACCTTCTCAAGGACCGGGCGTAGCCACACTTGGTTCAACTAAAGTTGGTGAGACAGTCTCCCGCAAGCCATCTGTGTGCAAAGCACGTCGAGGGAACCGGTCTCGCGTAAGCGTACGCGTAAGGTTGGTCCGGGTCGACTCATCCAACAATACCGCTGAACCAAAGTATGACATGCTGGTAGGCAGTATGACTTGTATCGTCCACAACTCACTTGTGTTCTACTCGTGCAAATAACATCAAACCATAAAAACCTAGGCTCGGATGCCACTGTTGGGGGACGTAGTAATTTCGAAAAAATTCCTACGCACACGCAAGATCATGGTGATGCATAGCAACGAGAGGGGAGAGTGTTGTCTATGTACCCTCGTAGACCGAAGCGGAAGCGTTGACGCAATGTAGAGGAAGTAGTCGTACGTCTTCCCGATCCGACCGATCCAAGCACCGTTACTCCGGCACCTCCGAGTTCTTGGCACACGTTCAGCTCGATGACGCACCCCTAGCTCCGATCCAACAAAGCTTCAGGGAGGAGTTCCGTCAGCACGACGGCGTGGTGACAATCTTGATGTTCTACCGGTGCAGGGCTTCGCCTAAGCACTGCAACAATATATTCGAGGTGGAATATGGTGGAGGGGGGGCACCGCACACGGCTAAGGAACGATCACGAAGATCAACTTGTGTGTCCATGGGGTGCCCCCTGCCCCCGTATATAAAGGAGCAAGGGAGGGAGGAGGCCGGCCCTATGTTCGGCGCGCCAAGGGGAGTCCTACTCCCACCGGGAGTAGGATTCCCCCTTTCCTAGTCTAACTAGGAGTTCTTCCTTGTAGGGGGAGTAGGAGAGAAGGAAAGGGAAGAGAGAAGGAGAAGGAAGGAAGGGGGCGCCCCCCCTCCCTAGTCCAATTCGGACTAGTCCAAGGGGAGGGGTGTGGCCACCCTTTTGGCCCTTTCTCTCCTTTCCCGTATGGCCCAATAAGGCCCAATACGAATTCCCGTAACTCTCCAGTACTCCGATAAATACCCGAACCACTCAGAACCTTTCCGATGTCCGAATATAGTCGTCCAATATATCGATCTTTACGTCTCGACCATTTCGAGACTCCTCGTCATGTCCCCGATCTCATCCGGGACTCCGAACTCCTTCGGTACATCAAAACTCATAAACTCATAATAACTGTCATCGTAACCTTAAGCGTGCGGACCCTACGGTTCGAGAACAATGTAGACATGACCGAGACACATCTCCGGTTAATAACCAATAGCGGGACCTGGATGCCCATATTGGCTCCTACATATTCTACGAAGATCTTTATCGGTCAGACCGCATAACAACATACATTGTTCCCTTTGTCCATTGGTATGTTACTTGCCCGAGATTCGATCGTCGGTATCCAATACCTAGTTCAATCTACTTACCGGCAAGTCTCTTTACTCGTTCCGTAATACATCATCCCGCAACTAACTCATTAGTTGCAATGCTTGCAAGGCTTAAGTGATGTGCATTACCGAGAGGGCCCAGAGATACCTCTCCCACAATTAGAGTGACAAATCCTAATCTCGAAATATGCCAACCCAACATCTACCTTTGGTGACACCTGTAGTACTCCTTTATAATCACCCAGTTACGTTGTGACGTTTGGTAGCACCCAAAGTGTTCCTCCGGCAAACGGGAGTTGCATAATCTCATAGTCAAAGGAACATGTATAAGTCATGGATAAAAGCAACAGCAACATACTAAACGATCGGGTGCTATGCTAATGGAATGGGTCATGTCAATCAGATCATTCAACTAATGATGTGACCTTGTTAATCAAATGACAACTCCTTTGTCCATGGTTAGGAAACTTAACCATCTTTGATTAACAAGCTAGTCAAGTAGAGGCATACTAGTGACACTCTGTTTGCCTATGTATCCACACATGTATTATGTTTCCAGTTAATACAATTCTAGCATGAATAATAAACATTTATCATGATATATAAGGAAATAAATAATAACTTTATTATTGCCTCTAGGGCATATTTCCTTCAGGTCACTGCTGTCGCATCCGGATGCGGTCTCTGCGGAGCCAGTCGACAGGTCGAACAGGCCGTAGAGGGATTCGTCGGGCTCGATTGCCGCGACTTGTGGGGTGGCTGACTGGTGAGCCACCGCATGCCTCACCCACCTCTGAAGCCTCGATCGACCAGAGCGCTTGTGCTGGCGAGAAATGAGGCGGGGAGATGAAACGGGAGCCGACTGATACTGGGTCGACGGCTGCCGCAGGATGACGCCACGAACACATGCGCGGAAGTGCGTCGCCCCGCGGACGGGGAGCACGTCGATGTCGAGTGGAGCCTCCTGAAGCCAAGCGGAGTCGTCGGCGATGAACGTGAGCGCGCCGAGACGGATCTCGCGGCCCTCTACCAAAACTCCGCACGAAACCATGATCAAGGAGATCGGAAAAATCACAACTCCTACAACCAAGCGCTAAGATTCCTGCCCCACGGTGGTCGCCAACTGTCGTGGTTCTAAGTCTGACAGTAGTGTAGGCGGGTCAGTATGGAGAGGCTAGATCTTAGCTATGTAGAAGCTGTAAGCACACAAAGATGTACGAGTTCAGGCCCTTCTCTGAGGAAGTAAAAGCCCTACGTCTCGGTGCCCGGAGGCGGTCGACTGGATTATAAGTGTGAGAATGACAGGGGTGCGAACCCTTGATACTGAGGAGGAGGGTGGCTTATATAGAGTTCGCTAGCCCTCTCCTGCCCTCAGTAACGCAGGGTTTAAGGTACATTAAGGTTGGGCGTTACTGGTAATGCCCCTAATAAAGTGCTATGATGACCATAAAGACTACTTAATGACCGACCGTTTGCCTGTAGAGTGACTTTAGATCTCCTGGCAGTCAAGTGGTTGGCTTCGTGGTCGAGTGATAGCTTCTTGGTCGAGTGTCTTGAACCCGTCGAGTGGGTACCTTCAAGTCGATTGAAAGGTGACTTCTTCTAAGGATGTCCTTGGGTAGGGCTCTTAGGACAGGTCTGTGCCCCTACCCCAGGTACATAGCTTAATCACCGCTCACTTCTTTTTTTCAGTTCATGGGTGCATTTGTGTTTTATGCTTAGATCACATAAATCAATTGAAGTGCAATCATCTTTCGAAGTGGGTTTTAGTGATAATGACAATATGAATTGAAGAATAATCTTGTGCGCTAAGTATTTACAAGGTGGATTAGCGGAAGAGGTTGAAGCAATGGTGTTTGTGCATCCCTAATTATTAAAGAGAAAAGATGGTGGTATACTCAAGAATTCATAAGTATTTTACATTCTCTTGAGTATAGGAACACCGCACATTGAGAGGGGTTCTCAATGAAAGTAAGGTGGAACACCGCACACCACATAGAAGTATTTTGCATCCCTCTATAATCAGCAAAATATACCAGTTCTTATCCTATACCATATGCCACTACCATAGCCTAAGAAAAGTTCTTGGAACACATCATATGACCTAAATACATAGGCTGGAAGTTCCCCCAGGAACTTCTGGAGTCACCTTTTGGAGTGCCAGTAATACAAGACCTACTCTAAAGTGAGTTCCGGAATTGATTATGGGATCTGATAGCTCGATGTTCTAATATGGAACCTACTCCAAAAGTAGTGCCAGAATTTGGACTATCCAAAATGTTACTCTAGAACTCCTAAAGCAAGGTGTTTGATGCATTCCAATGGCCACATTCGGAAGAGGGGCTACATAAGCGCACTCCTTCTTCCACAAGAGGTACCCGTCTATTGACTTTTGACTTGTTCATATTCTCTCTTTTGCTCCATTTCTCAAAACTATTGTCGGGGGTTGGGTGCGACATATGCCAAGGGATGCCTTATCATGGTGGGGGCGAGTAGAACATCGCCAGTGCCTGGAAGCGGGATGAGGCGTAGACATGCACGCTGGCGAATCTTACCCAGCTTCAGGGCTCTCCGAGGAGATAACACCCCTACTGCTGCTCTGCGGGGTCTCCGCATGATCACTATGGCAAAGTGTGTACAAGGTTGCTCCTTGAGCTGTTTCCTGGAGGTAGGAGAAGGCAAGGCTAGCTCTCTCCTTCCTATATTCTCTAGTCTAGTGCTAATGGAATCGAACCCTTTGCATGGGTGCCCCGGGGGCTTTATATAGGCCTACCCCCCCGGGGTACAATGGTAATCCGGCTGGGCGCGGGTCCCAGCCGTCTGTCTCTCAGGCTGCCGTCTTCTCCGCCGACTACTGGGGCCCGCCGACTGGCCCGGTACGGAGCCGACAGGCCTTGTCCGCCGCGGGCGGGTCTTGCCGGCTGCGGATTACTGTAGCCGTGCTTCTAATGACGCTGGCTTGGTCATGGGGTCATCGCAACAGTGTCGCCGCCTGACGGGCGATCACTGTTGCCACTCCCCGTCTTGTCTGGTTAATGGCATGCGGGGCCCGGGGGAAGGGCCGGCCGTCTCTTGGAGGCCGACTCCCACTGGGTCCGTCTTGTGGCGCTCTCGCCGTCTTCTGTCCCCCCGCTGACCGGCGGGGCCCGCCATCTCTGGGTCGTACAGGCAGGCCGACGTGGGCACAGGGTTCTGCCACTGGGGCTGATGTCAGGGCTGGCATGGAAACAGTGCCGCGCCGGACGGAGATCTCCATTGGTACGGCGCACTGTGGCCATGCCTGCCCTTGGTAATCGGGGTGGGAGTGGGCCATACTACGGCCGTTCCCCGTCCCGTCCCCTCTTACGAAAGCAGAGGGTGGTTGGAGTCGCGGGCCGACTCCCCATAGCCGGCTTCTCTGGAAGCCGCCAGTTAGGAGTCGGCTCATCTTGTAGTCGTCCCTGGGACTCGGCCATGAGTGGGTAGTCGGCAGCAACGATGCCGACTCCCAGAGGCGGCCCTCCGCCTGGGGTTCCTGAGGGGCGTAGCCTGCCCCGATGTCTTGAAAGGTTCTGGGCTTCGGGTTAGCCTACCCGTGGCCCATTACTCCGACAGTAGTCCCCGAAGCTAGTGAGGCGCCGAGGGAGACATGTCGAGGAGCCTCAACAGTTTCTTCCTTCCGGTGGTTGGATCTGGTCTTCGCCCGCCGTATTCCTTCAAGCCGATTATCGGGAGCCGGACTCACTGAAGGCCGTCTCGTCTCTTAAAGAGTTTGAAAGTCGAAGCGGGATCCAGACGGTGTGCCTGATAAGCTTCCAGGTTGCCGCCCGTTGCGGACCCGCCGAGTGGCGCCACGTGGCCGGACCAGTCTGCCCGCCCACGCGCGCGACAGGACAGGCCTGCAGGCGGGGCCCGCCACTACCGCGCCTTGGCCTTCGAACGGATCTGTTGCGGCCGTGCGGACGGTTCGGATTCCTGCGCAATAACTGCGCTCTGTAACTTCGTGCAGTAAATCGTAGGGGTCGTGGGGTCCTGGGCGCAGTTAATCCCATGACGCCCATTCGGCTTCTCAGCCTACGAGCCTATAAGTAGGCGGAGGGAGCGGGGCGGCGAATACGCGCGCTCATTCTCCCTTACTCCCCTCTGCTTCCTCTTGCTTCTTCTTTCCTTCGCCGCCTTCGCGCCGAACCTCATCACGCCCGCAACGATGAGCTCTTCTTCTGCTGCCGCGCCCGCCGCCGTGCACTTCGGCGTGTGGGACGGCTCCGAGGTCGACGACGACCACATTGAGTTCCTTCGCAAGACGCGTCGCCTCCCCGGCAAGGACCTAGTGTGGGCCCGCGCCGCGCCGGCGAGGAAGGTATCGCCGGCGCCGGAGGAGGGCAAGCGGGTCATATTCCGCTCACACCTCATGCGCGGCCTAGGGCTGCCGGCGAGCGGTTTCTTCCGCTCCTTCTTGGATTTCCACGGGCTCCAGCCGCACCACCTCACACCAAACACGGTGGTGCTGCTGGCCGCCTTCGCCACCCTGTGCGAAGGCTTCCTCGGCGTTCTCCCCACCATCGAGCTGTGGGGGGAATTCTTCCTGTCCAAGCTCAGCACGCACGTTGCCGGCGTGCCAGCCCAGTGCGGTGCCTTCATAGCAATGCGGAGGTCGGTGGCCGACAAACCATTTCCCACCATCTCACTGTTCAAATCGGTGAAGATGTGGCAGCGATCTTATTTTTACGTGAAGAACGTCGCCCCGGAAGGCGACTGGGTCAACCTGCCGCCTTACGAAGCCGGCGCGCCGGCTAGAAGGCTCCCCAGCTGGTCCCACCGGGCCAAGACACTGACTCCTGCCGGTGCCTCCACCGTCGCGCGACTCCGAGTGCTAACGCAGTCGGAGGGTCTGACTGGGCCGACTTGCTGGCCGCCTTCGTGGCGCGCCGAGTCCTCCTACTCCAAGGCCGGCCTCATATGATATGTCAGATGAGTGGCCACCGGGACCCAAGTCGGATGTGCTCCAAGGACATGCCCCATGCGGAGGTGGCGGACACGGTGAACTACATCGCGAACTGCGGTCTCTCAGAGGATTGGCAGTTCGGCAAGGAGCCGTACTCGCGCGCCAACCCCCGCCTATTGTAAGTCGTTTCTCTTTTTATTCTGCTTTCTTTCTTCAGCCGAGTCTGACTTCTAATCTTTTTTAGTACTCGAAACAGAACCCTCTCGTCCAGCCTTCGGCCGGCACCGCGGGGCCGGCCCACCAGTTTGTCCCCGACCGAGCGAAGAGCGACGTCGACGACCCCAACTTGGGGGCGGCGGCGATGGAGGCCGACGCCGAAGGAGGAGGCGGAGGAGGAGGAGGCGGCCTCAGGCCTTCGGCCTGATGACAACTTTGAGGGGGAAGTCGCCCGGCGCCACCAACCAAAGGCCGGCCACCCCGGCGCGAGTTCGTCCGCCGCCTTGGATGGTCTAGGCGGCGCGAGGAAGCGCCGGGCCGGGCCGAGTTCTCTTGGGGGCCGGTCAAAGAAGTTCAAGGGGGCGACCGCCGCGACCAAGCGGGAAGAGGCGGTCGCAAAGGCCCACCGCTTCCGCAAGGAAGTGAAGAAGCCGCCACTGGTCTTTGCGTAAGTGCCACCGCCCTTCGTCTTGTTTTCTGTTGGTTGATTTTGTCTAAGTCTTTTTCATGCTTCCCCTGTTGCAGGGCTCCCCTCACCCTTGAGAGGGTCACCGCCGCCTCCATCATGGGGTAGGCAGAGACGTCCGCCACCACTCAGCGGATTGACCCCGCCGCCGATCTCCGGGAGGCGACGGAGCGGAACGCGCAGGAGAAGCGCGACGAGGAAGAAGACGACCGCCGGGAGAAGGCGGAGGCCGAAAAGGCGGCTGCCTCCACCCAGAAGAAGCTGGACGATGCCGAAGCCGCCGTCGCGGCAAAGTGGTAGGCTGAGGAAGCCGCGCGCCGCCAGTCGGCGTTGTTCGTCATCCTGCTGAACTCAGCGTGGCCACCTCCGGAATTCACGGAGCAGTCTGGGGAAGCCGGCGGCGAGAACCCCATCATGGAGAGGGAAGGCGGTGAGGCCTCCATGTTGGACACGGCCGTGCCGCCGCCACCTCCGCCGCCGTCTGGGAGCGTGCGAGGCGAACAGCCGGCGGACCCGCTGGTGCCGCCGACTAAAGACGAGGTTGTGGCGAAGCTGCTCCTTCAAGTCGCCTCGCCAATGCGCCGCCGCCTTGAGAAGGAGATTTCAGCGCCACGCCCCTTGGAGACCGGCGCCGCCAGCTCGGCCATCCCAGACATCGAGGCAACGAGCACCGCGCTCGTTGGGTGGGTGCGAGGAGGCGGCACAGGCCCGCTGAACCAGACGCTTCTGGACATCCAGGCGAAGCTGCGGGCTGAGGGCGACGCTATCCAGAACTGCACCAAGACGCATCTGGCGTCGCGAGCAGCCGTTCGGGTATGTTTTCTTCTGACTTTCTTTTACTTGCTTTTCTCTGTGGGGGCGCGCCAGCGCACCCACTGGGTGTAGACCCCGAGTTCCGGGTCGGCTGCTGAGCAGGCGGCTCAGAACTCCATTGGCGAGTTCTAAGTACTTACTCTTGTTTAAAATACTTATCACAGGATTATCACAACCTCCGGGTCACCGCCTTCAACCGCAATGTTGAGGAGCTGGGCAAGCGGACTGCCGACTTGTAGGAGAGCCGGAGTGAGTCCTCCTTCGCGGGGGCGCGCAGGCGCACACGCGGGCTGTAGTCCCCGAGATTCGGGCCGACTGCCGAGTAGTCGGGCCGGATCTTCCTGGCGACCTTCTTTGCTGACGGCTTAGCGTCTTCTTCTTGTTTTTTCTTCAGAGGCCAACGCCGTTCTTCAGCAGCAGCTTGGCGAAGCCAACACCGCCTTGTGTGCCAAGGGAGGGAGTGTGGCAAGCTCGTCGCAGAGTGCGACCTGCTAGCTACGCAGCTGGCGGAGCAGAGGGGGCTGCTTAAGAAGGCATAGGAGGAGGCGGAGAAGAAAGAGACTGCACTCCTGGCCGAGTTCGAAAGCGACCGCTCCTCCTGGACCGACAAGGAGGCAATGCTGACCTCCGGCTTTCATGAGATTGAGGATATCATCGACGGTGAGTTTCTTTACTCTCTTTCTTTGAGCCGCCGACTGCAGGTCAGGCTGACTCCGAATTTTTTGACTTGCTTCTTTTTCGTCTTTGGCAGACTTCTTCCCTGGCCACACGCAAGCTGCCACTCAAGCCATCGAGGCTGATCGCGAGGCGCGGAGGGCAAATGGCGAGGAGATTGCCGCCAATGCCCCCTGGAACCTTGATGAGCAGCTTCTGAGCATCGAGGCTCGTCTGCGGCCGGCCCATCGGATGTTGCGCCGTCTTCAACGTGTCGGCGCCCAGGCGATTGCTGCCTTGTGGCCAGACATGCCGGTTCTGCGCACTCGCAGTCGTACTGCCGACTGGCTGGAGGTCGCAGCTGGCCGTCTTGAAGCTTCGAAGGGCTCCTCGGCCCGGACTGGAGCGCGCCAGGCCTTGGAATTCGTCAAGGTGTGGTATCCGGGGCTGGACCTGGACCGGCTGGCCACGCTCCGGGCAGAGGCCCAGCCGGAGCTGGCAGCCGCGGAAGACGCCCTTGTCAAGCGCGCCGCGGCGATTGCCGAGTATGCCGATACCAGCGTCTTCATTCCTGAGCGGGCTGAAGACGGCGAGGAGGCACCACCGGAGTGGTTTGGGATGAACCCAGACTATGACGAGGACACGGCGAAGGTGATCGACTCCAGCGTCGAGGAAGAAGGCGAGGCGAAAGACGGAGGCGAGACGGAGGCGCCAGGAGGCGGAGCGGATGACCAGCCTCAGCTCGACCGCGCCTCCAGCGACGAGCCGTGCCCAACCGAGCCGGCTGCCGCTGGAGGTGATCAAGCCGAGACTGCCGAGCCGGCCGCCCCAACGTCTGACACAGCCATCTCCTCCGAGCCTCCGAACCCGTCTGCTGCTTCCTAGGCTGCTGCCTTGTCTTTATTTTATCTGTTTTAGTAGTCTTTGAAGAACTTGTTAATTCGCACAATTCCACCCGCGGGGTGTATTTTGAACTTCTGTTCGAAGATTCGGCCAAGCGCCTATGTTATGTAAATATTTATCCGAGTTCTATCATTTCTTGCTCATTGCTCTCTTGGCTTTTTCCTTTGCTGCCTTCCCTTATTTGTCGTCTTTGCTAGTCGGACAGCCGCTCTGCGGACTGCCGCTGGATCAAGTGCTCGGCTACTTTGGGAAGGCAAGTACTTGGCCGTTCTAGAGTTTCTTAGCAAGTTGAATAGAAGGCGGCGAGCCGACTACTCGGGAGTCGTCTTTGCAAAGAGCGGCTGGAAAGCCGGCTTTAAGCTATGTTTATGCTTTGAGTCCTTAGCCATTTTTCATGTGGGAGCCCATTCTTCCTTGCTCCTGCCCACCAGACAGTCGCTCTGCGAGCTGCGGCTTCTGACAGGAGACGGCTTAGGCACCACACACTACTTGTCCGACTGCAGGAAGCATTCATAGTGCAATACGGCTAGTCCCCGGGCCGACTAGTCGGACCCGGTGCCAAGCGGCATAAAAAAGAGTGGCATACTCGAAGGCATGATTCTTATCATACAGATAACAAAAAGGGCAGTCCCCGAGCTCGTCTCGGGGGGCCCGAAGTCTTGGTACTTTAATACAAAGGGTAACGTGGTACATACTGCATCAACTGTAAAATCTTCGGAGAAGATTTGCATTCCATGGTCGTTCCGTCTCTTTGCCGGAGTCGTCCCTCTTGCGTGCTCGGGGCTTCTGAGCGTCAATCAGATAGTAGGAGTCGTTGCCCAGTACTTTGCTGATGATGATGGGGCCTTCCCAAGGCGCCGACAACTTGTGCTGGCCGGCTGTCCGCTGGATCAGTCGGAGCACAAGGTCGCCCTCTTGGAAAGATCTCGGCCTGACCTTCCTGTTGTAGTATCGGCGCAGGCTCTGCTGGTAGATGTTGGACCGGCTGAGTGCCAATAGCCGGCCCTCTTCCAGCAGATCGACGCTGTCTTGACATGCTTCTTCTGCTTCCTCCTCGATGTACATGGTGACTCGCGGGGAGTCAAACTCTATGTTCGTTGGGATGACGGCTTCAGCCCCATAGACGAGGAAGAAGGGCGTGAAGCTGGTCGACTTGTTTGGAGTTGTGCGCAGACTCCAGAGGACAGCTGGCAACTCGTCAAGCCAACAGCCGTCCGAACGCTCCAGTGGTTCGACCAGTCGAGGCTTGATGCCAGACAGGATGAGGTCGTTTGCCCGCTCCACCTGGCCGTTCGACTGCGGATGGGCAACGAACGCTAAGTCCAGTCGGATGCCTTGTGTCGCGCAGAAACAGGCCAAGGCGCCTTTGGCTAAATTTGTGCTGTTGTCGGTGATGATGCTATGCAGTATGTCGTACCGAATCGTGATGTCGGAGATGAAAGTCACGGCAGTCGGGCCATTCAATTTCTTGATGGGCTTTGCTTCTATCCACTTGGTGAATTTGTCCACCGCGACAAGTAAGTGAGTTAAGCCTCCTCGCACCGTCTTGAATGGTCCCACCATGTCCAGGCCCCAAACTGCAAAGGGCTAGGCGATGGGGATAGTCTTGAGTGCGGAAGCCGGCTGATGCGGCTTGGATCGGAACTTTTGGCACCCCTTGCATTTTTGGACCAACTCCTTGGCCTCTTCTAGGGCAGTCGGCCAAAAGAAACCGTGTCGAAAGGCTTTGGCGATGAGTGCTCTTGAGGCCGCATGGTGGCCGCACTCACCTTGATGGATGTCTCTGAGAATTGCTTGGCCTTGCTCTGGCTCGACGCAACGCTGGTAGACACTAGTGACGCTGCGCCTGACCAGCTCTCTGTTGACTATGGTGTAGGCTGCCGCTCCGTGTTGTACTTGCCGAGCCAAGATTTCATCGGTTGGCAGCTCTTTGCTCACTAGGAACTTGAGGATGGGCTATGCCCATGAGGGTGCTGCTATTTCTTCGAGTGCCAGAACTGCGACTTGGACGAGGGCGGCTGGGCTGGGAGGCGGCGGGCTGGAGTCCGCGGCCGCTTGCCGGATTGATGAAGTCCCCGGGCCGACTGATGCAGTCCCCGGGCCGAGCTCTGGAGTCTTCGGTCTAGTCGCCGCAGTCCCTAGGCCGGGTTCTGAAGTCCCCGGGCCGGCTTCGACTGCGGCATTCTTGGAGCCATCTGCAAGAGTTCTTGTGCCGTCTGCTGGGGCTCTTGAGTCGGATCCGACTTCTTCGGGGGGAGCCGGCACAAAGATGGAGTCTGACTCCGGTGAAGGCTTAACAGACGGCTTGAGGAGGCGCTGAAGGGCGATGCCGGATGGTATAGCTTGGCGGGTGGAGCCGATTCTCGCCAGGGTGTCTGCTTGGTCGTTGTCATTTCTTGGCACGTGAAGGAACTCGCACCCCTCGAAATATCCACTGAGTTGTTGCACGAGGAAGCAGTGGCTTGCCATGTTTGCATCCTTGGCGTCCCAGTCGCTAGATGACTGCTGGACCACCAAGTCGGAGTCGCCATAGCACAGGATCCGGCGAATGCCAAGTTCTTTGGCAAGCCGGAGCCCGTGAATGAGCGCCTCATATTCGGCGACGTTGTTGGAGGCGGCGAAATGGATTTACAGTGCGTACTTGAGCTTGTCGCCTTTAGGAGAAGTGAGGACAACGCCGGCTCCTAAGCCGGTGCGCAGCTTGGAGCCATCAAAATGCATCCGCCAATGGGTGGAGTCGGGCGCTGGCGGCAGGTACTGGGTCTCGGCCAGTCGACAAGGAAGTCGGCCAGCGCTTGCGACTTGATGGCGGTGCGGGGCTGGTAGTAGATTGTGTAGGGGGCCAGCTCTATGGTCCATTTGGCCACTCGGCCGGAGGCATCTCGGCTTCCGATGATCTCGGCTAGTGGGGCTGTGCAAAACACAGTGATTGGATGCTCTTGAAAGTAAGGCTTCAGCTTCTTGGCGGCAAAGTGTACGCCATAGCACATCTTCTGGTAGTGGAGATAGTTCTGCTTGGAAGTCGACAGCACTTCGCTTAGGTAATATACCGGTCTCTGGACGGGTAGTGCCTTGCCTTCCTCCTTGCGTTCAACTACGATGACTGCGCTGACCACCCGGCTGGTGGCGGCAATGTACAGGAGCATGGGCTCTTTAGGAGTCAGAGCCGCCAGCACAGGGGGAGTAGCCAACATCTTCGTCATCTGGAGAAAAGCTTTGTCCGCCTTGTGGTTCCACTCAAAAAAAGTGGTCTTCTTCATGAGCTGGTACAAGGGGAGAGCTTTCTCGCCCAGCCGACTGATGAATCGGCTGATGGACGCCAAGCAGCCAGTGAACTTTTGCACATCCAGCAGTTGTCTGGGTACCTCCATTCTCTCGATGGCTTTGATCCTCACAGGGTTGCACTCTATGCCGCGTTCAGAGACCAGAAAGCCAAGGAGTTGGCCGGCTGGTACTCCGAAGACGCACTTCTCAGGGTTGAGCTTGATCTGGAATCAGCGCAGGTTCTCAAAGGTCTCCTTGAGGTCTTCCAGCAGTGTTTCGTGCTTTTCCGTCTTCACCACCACATCATCCACGTAGACGTGGGCGTTTCTGCCGAGTTGCTTGAGGAGGCACTTCTGCATGCAACGTTGAAAGGTGGCGCCGGCATTCCTCAAGCCGAACGTCATGGTCAGGTAGCAGAAGGCTCCAAACGGCGTGATGAAGGCGGTCTTCAGTCTGTCTACTGGGTTTAGCTTGATCTGGTGATATCCTGAATATGCATCCAAGAAGCTCAACAGATCACATCCGGCTGTGGAGTCTATCACCTGATCAATCCTTGGCAGAGCAAATGGGTCCTTTGGGCAAGCTTTGTTGATGCTTGTGTAGTCGATACACATCCGCTACTGCTTGTTCTTCTTCAGCACCAGGACTGGGTTTGCTAGCCATTCTGGGAAAACACTTCCATAATAAAGCCGGCTGCAAGGAGTCGGGCTATCTCTTCTCCAACAACTCTTCTCTTCTCTTCTGACAGGCGGCGCAAGGGCTGCCTGACGGGCTTCACATCAGATCGGACATGTAACTTGTGCTCAGCGAATTCCGTCGGTACACCTGGCATGTCTTTGGGGGACCATGCGAAGATGTCCCGATTCTCATGGAGGAAATCAGCGAGCTCGCCTTCCTATTTGTTGTCAAGGTTTGCACCTATGACAGCGTACCTCTCTGGGTGCTCCGGGTCCAAGGGTATCTTCTTTGTCTCTTTGGCCGGCTTGAACGAACCTTCAGCTTCCGACTCCTTGGGGTTAGGCGACATCTCCGGCCGCTTGTCAGCCATCGCCACAACCCGATCAAGGAGCTGCTTCTCGGCTGCGATCACCAGGGACTCGGCTAGCCGACTGCTTTCAGCCGCACATGTGGACAACTTTTTGTAGTCACCGGCTATGGTCAGAATCCTCTTGGAACTCGGCATCTTCATCTTCAGGTAGGCGTAGTGGGGGACCGCCATGAATTTGGCCAAAGCAGGTCGGCCAAGCAACGCATGGTACGGGCTCTCAAGGTCCACCACTTCAAACCAGACTGACTCTCGGCGGAAATGATCCTTGTCTCCGAAGAGGACATCTATCAGAATCTTGCTGATTGGTGAGCAGGAAAGGCCGGGGACAATGTTGTGGAACACAGTCCGGCTGTTCTGAAGCTGTCTTTGCTTGATTCCTAACTTCTCCATTATGTCTTTGTACAGGATGTTGATGTTGTTGCCTCCGTCTATCAGCACTCGCGAGAAACGAGCGGCTCTTTTATCTCTGGCAAAGGTGGCATCCAAGACCAGGGTGTAGGAGCTCGGATTCGGCATCACTTCTGGGTGATCAGCTCTGCTCCAACTGATAGGCTTCTCGGACCAGTGCATGAACTCTTGAGTATCTGATGCCACTGCATTCACCTCTTGCTGCTGCAGCCGCTTGCTGCGTCGATCGCCAGCCATGCTGGTGAACACCACATAGGCTCCATGCTCTTCCGGGTACTCATCTTGTACTGCGCCGACCGGCCTGACAGCCGGCTGCTGGGGTGGAGGCGGAGGCGGCTGCTCAGCAGGCGGGGGAGGAAGGAGGCCGTCTCCCTTGGCAATCCTAGTGAGCCAGTGGCACTTCCGGGTGGTGTGGTTTGACGGCTTCGCGCCGCAGTGGAACTTGCAAGGACCATCTAGAGTCTGCTCGTAAGAGAAGGCCGGCAACCAGTTGGACTTGCCGCCTTTCTGTCGCTTGGGCGGAGGCTGCCCCTCCGGCTGCTGGTCTTCGATCGTCGCAACCTGCCGACTGCTGGAAGCCGGCTGTGGGGCCTTGCGCTTGTGGTTGTTCTGTTGTTGTCGCCGACTGGCATCTCCAGCCGGAGTTCTGGGAGCCTGAGGGGCCACTTTGCCAGTCGCACTAACTTGAATCTCCGCCTTCATGGAGGAGTCAGCTGTGGCATACTTGTCTGCTATGATCAGCAGCTCGTCAAGGGTTTCTGGCTCGTCGCAGAGGAGCTTGTGCTTGAGGAGGGTGCCTTCTCTGCACCCGGCGGTGAAGTACTCAATAGCCTGCACCTCGTGGACGCCCTCGCAGGAGTTCCGAAGCTCGGCCCAACGCGTGAGGTAGTCGCAAGTTGACTCGTCGGGGCCCTGCACGCACAAGGAGAGCTGACGAGGCTTGGGAGGTCGCTTGTACGTGCTCTTGAAATTACGGACGAAGGCTTCGGTGAAGTCGACCCAGCTGTTGATGTTGCGGGGCTTCAGGCTGTTCAACCATGTCCGGGCAGTGCCCTGGAGCATGAGCGAAACATATTTCACGGCAACGCGCTTGTTGCCGTTCGCTATGTTGACGTCCGTTGAGTAGTCAACCAGTCAGTCTTCCGGCTTCATTGAGCCGGTGTATTTGGGCGTATCTCGGGGGAGCATGAACCCTTTGGGAAAGGGCTCATCTCGGATGCGGGGTCCGAAACAGGGCGGGCCCAACTCATCTTCTTCTTCCAGCGTCAGGGATCAGTGAAGTCGGTCGATCCGGTGGCGGGCGTCGTTTTCTCCGACTCCCTCTCGGCGGCCAAGGCGGTCGCCGAGAGTCGGATGGTCAACAGGCGGTGGGGAGACTCGCCTTTCCTTGCGAGGAGGAGGAGGCGGACAGTCGTCCCGTCGTTCCACTGCTCTTGGGCGGCCGTCTTGGTCGCGCTCGATGGTGATGCGAGTCCGACTGTGGCTGACAGCCGGATCCTTGTCCTTTCTTCCGCCAGTTGGCGTCCGAGACGTCGCGCCTTGATCCCGGCGGGGAGGCAGGTCGTCGTTTTGCCGTTGCGGCGCCTCTGTGCGGCAGCCGGCTTCGTTCTGCGCGCCAGCCGCGTCGAGGAGTCGCTGGACTTGCTCCGTCATCAGGCGGCGCTTTTCACCCTCGAAGTTGTCCAGCTCGTCCGCCGCCGCCTGGGCGGCTCGGATGTTCTCCGCGGGCGTGGTGTACACGGGGCGATTGGCCCCGAACAGGTTGGCGATGTCCACGCCGCGCTGCCGGACCGCGCCTAGGTGGCTAGGCCCCGTCGGGGCCGGCGAGCCGCCCACAGCGTGATCCATCTCTCGCTGGTAGGCCTTTGACAAGCGTCTCATGCTTTCCAGCTTCTTCGCGCCCTCGACGAGCTGAAGGCGGCGTGCCTCCAGCGTCTCGGCGTCAACATCTTCTCGAATGGGCGCGGTTAGGTCTTGTAGCGCCACGTCGAGCGGGTCATGAGCTCCTCCGCCGGAATGCTCGCCATGATCGATGACGAGCACCTCTGTGACGGTGCTCCCGCCGCTCTCCGCGCGAGGGAGCGGTTCATCATAGACCACCACGTTGGTGGGAAACGCGTCGAGCGACGCAGTGTTGGAGTCGACCAACATCGGGTCGGTGGAGCCTACGGACTCCAAGTCCACGGCGGGCTCGCCGGCGACGTGGAGTTGGTCAAGGAGGCCCGCGAGGAGGCTCTCGGGGCCGCCCGTGCCTGCGTCGGATGCAGGCTCGTTGGAGAGGCGAACCTCGCCGACAAGTTCGGTGAGGCAGCTGGCTGCGCAAGTGATGTCAGCGCCGTGCAGCGCGTCGGCGCAAACTCCATCTGGCATGCCGGGCTGGCTGCGCTCGCCAGGGAGGAAGAGGGTTCCCGTCCAGAGCAGGTCTCCGGACGACGGTGCACCTCGCCCCACGGTGGGCGCCAAATGTCGGGGGTTGGGTGCGACATATGCCAAGGGATGGCTTATCATGGTGGGGGCGAGTAGAACATCGCCGGTGCCTGGAAGCGGGATGAGGCGTACACATGCACGCCGGCGAATCTTACCCAGCTTCAGGGCTCTCCGAGGAGATAACACCCCTACTGCTTCTCTACGGGGTCTCCGCATGATCACTATGGCAAAGTGTGTACAAGGTTGCTCCTTGAGCTGTTTCCTGGAGGTAGGAGAAGGCAAGGCTAGCTCTCTCCTTCCTATATTCTCTAGTATAGTGCTAATGGAATCGAACCCTTTGCATGGGTGCCCCCGGGGGTTTATATAGGCCTACCCCCCGGGGGTACAACGGTAATCCGGCTGGGCGCGGGTCCCAGCCGTCTGTCTCTCAGGCCGCCGTCTTCTCCGCCGACTACTGGGGCCCGCCGACTGGCCCGGTACGGAGCCGACAGGCCTTGTCCGCCATGGGCGGGTCTTGCCGGCTGCGGATTACTGTAGCCGTGCTTCTAATGACGCTGGCTTGGTCATGGGGTCATGGCAACAGTGTCGCCGCCTGACGGGCGATCACTGTTGCCACTCCCCGACTTGTCTGGTTAATGGCATGCGGGGCCCGGGGGAAGGGCCGGCCGTCTCTTGGAGGCCGACTCCCACTGGGTCCGTCTTGTGGCGCTCTCGCCGTCTTCTGTCCCCCCGCTGACCGGCGGGGCCCACCATCTCTGGGCCGTACAGGCAGGCCGATGTGGGCACAGGGTTCCGCCACTAGGGCTGATGTCAGGGCTGGCATGGCAACAGTGCCATGCCGGACGAAGATCTCCATTGGTACGGCGCACTGTGGCCATGCCTGCCCTTGGTAATCGGGGTGGGAGCGGGCCATACTGCGGTCGTTCCCCATCCCGTCCCCTCTTACGAAGGCAGAGGGTGGTTGGAGTCGCGGGTCGGCTCCTCATAGCCGGCTTCTCTGGAAGCCGCCAGTTAGGAGTCGGCTCATCTTGTAGTCGTCCCTGGGACTCGGCCGTGAGTGGGTAGTCGGCAGCAACGCTGCCGACTCCCAGAGGCGGCCCTCCGCCTGGGGTTCCTGAGGGGCGTAGCCTGCCCCGATGTCTTGAAATATTCTGGGCTTCGGAATAGCCTACCCGTGGCCCATTACTCCGACAGCTATAAACATCAATTCCTCTACTTCGCTCCATCAAAACACATCACACCATTGAGGGAGAAGATAGAGGATCTTTCAATCTACATTTCCACCAACTGAAATCGAGTTCCTCGTTTATTTCGTTGAGCATTTGTTACTCTTGGAGGTTGGAGACTCCTAGGCGGATAGGAGGTCTTCAGTGAGGAATCAATTTGTGATTTATCCCTGCAAAGTTTGTAAACATTTGGAGGACGCCTCAAGGTCTACCTTAGTGGATGAAAATCGCATTTGTTGTGATATCTCAAGGAGAACATGGTGAGCCTTCGTGGTAACACCCACCCCTCCAACAGTGACTAGCTTCCCTCCAAGGAAGTGAACATAGTGATACATCCTTTTGTTTGGAGTTTTGATTATCCCTAACCATAGCTCCCTACTTGTGGTTACTTTGGTCGATTGACCATGCACTTGTTATATCTAGTGTGTTGTTTAGTTTCTACATATTGTTGCTATCTTCCTTGCTTCTAACTTGACCCACCTTAGCAATTGTTAGGCTCACGTTTATATTCCACACTTGCCTAAAATTGCTAATAAGTAATTATTTTTTAGTTGTACGTATTCACCCCTTTTAGGTCCATCTCAATCCTTTCATCAATGCTAAGTAAGTGTTTGTGATTTTTTTGGATAATTGCTTTGGTTACGTTTAGTATTGCATAGTCTTGAGCTTGGATATGTACATGTGGGGCAGCTTCTTATGTTTTGGTGCTTCCCTAAAAGATGAACTACCAACATACTGGAGCATCAACTACATGTATCATTGATAACCATACATTATTACATGCATATTGTAGATGGTGTAGGAAATGAATATGTGGCAATATATATTACGGGGAGCATATTTGGTTCCCTAAAGGAAAAAATAGTGAGATGTGTTGTAGAAATGCATTCAACTTGATTACTTCAAAATAATTTGAAAACTTGATTCTAAAGAACAATTTTATTCTAGTGTGATGTGTTGTAGAAATGTGTTAAACTTAAAAAGGATGAAAACTCGATTACTTTTTTTTGAAAGATCCAGCATTGCTGCCATTCATTGATAATAGCAGGAAATAACGGAAAATAACAAGGTGGTGAAGGTCCTAGGACCAGAGGATCCGAAGATCAAAAGACAAAAAGAAAAACAGCAGCCTAGAAGCTGCAGCACAACACTCCTTACAAACCACACTAGGCAGCGCAGCTCCGACTCCGACGGTGAACTACTAAGGAAACTGGGCAGGGGTGGCGTCATGGAGGATCACCGAACGAACCACCTTCACGCGTCATCGTATACCACTGGTCCCCCACCGCGACTTCGACTTCACAGCAACAGACAGTCGAGGCACTCCCAAGGACGCGCCGGAGAAGAAGAGCCGGCTACCACGACCAGGGCCACGCCTCCGGCATTGCTCATCGTCGTCATTGTTGCCATAGAAGCCACTATGCACGTCCAGTCGTAGGAAAGCACCACAGGGATCAAATTCTTCAAGACGGCGCCCTAAAGAGAGGAACGACATTCCAGACGACGCCACCGCCCGACCCTGCAGCAGGATCTAGGTTTTCCTGCTGTGAGATTCCCGATGACACCTCCAAGGAGGATGGCGACGCCCACAGGCGCCGTCGCCGTCGGCTGGCCAATACCTGCCAGGCTTTCACCCGGGCAGCCACTCCCATGCAGCTGGCCGAAGTCGACCCTTGCCTCCACTGGACCGCGCATCCCACACACAGCAAGCGTGCCATCGCTGTGCAGGGCCACCATCAAGCCTCCCCCGACGACGGGCCTGCAAAGACCAGAACGGGTCCTGCACCCCGCATCCAAACCGCGGTCGGAGCTGAAGGAAATATGCCCTAGAGGCAATAATAAAGTTGTTATTTATATTTCCTTATATCATGATAAATGTTTATTATTCATGCTAGAATTGTATTAACTGGAAACTTAGTACATGTGTGAATACATAGACAAACAGAGTGTCCCTAGTATGCCTCTACTTGACTAGCTTGTTTATCAAAGATGGTTATGTTTCCTAACCATAGACATGTGTTGTCATTTAATGAACGGGGTCACATCATTAGAGAATAATGTGATGGACAAGACCCATCCGTTAGCTTAGCATAATGATCGTTTAGTTTTATTGCTATTGCTTTCATCATGACTTATACATGTTCCTCTGACTATGAGATTATGCAACTCCCGAATACCGGAGGAACACTTTGTGTGCTATCAAACATCACAACGTAACTGGGTGATTATAAAGATGCTCTACAGATGTCTCTGAAGGTGTTTGTTGGGTTGGCATAGATCAAGATTAGGATTTGTCACTCCGTGTATCAAAGAGGTATCTCTGGGCCCTCTCGGTAATGCACATCACCATCACCACGCCGTCATGCTGACGGAACTCTCCCTCGGCCTCAACTGGATCAAGAGTTCAAGGGACGTCATCGAGCTGAACGTGTGCAGATCGCGGAGGTGCCGTGCGTTCGGTACTTGGATCGGTTGGATCGCGAAGACATTCGACTACATCAACCGCGTTACTAAACGCTTCCGCTTTCGGTCTACGAGGGTACGTGGACACACTCTCCCTACTCGTTGTTATGCTTCTCCTAGATAGATCTTGCGTGATCGTAGGAATTTTTTGAAATACTACGTTCCCCAACAGGGGCCCCTCTGCTCCAGCACCGCCCGCGGTCACGAACCATCCGCGCTCACCACACGCCACCACGCCCAGATGCGCGCCGCCCGGAGTCCTCCCACCCAGCACGCCTCCTACGCGCCATATCTGGGCGTCTCGGAGCCCCACGCGTGCCACCCTCAACCGGCACACCGCAGATCCGTGTGGGGGCAACGGCAGAGCACCATCCACACATCGCTCCCCGGATCTGGCCGCCGCGCTGTAACGCCCTCGATGCGGCTATATCTCCCACGTGTCGAAGCACGACTTAGAGGCATAACCGCATTGAAAGCAATGTTGCAAGTGAGGTAATCTTCACACAACCCATGTAATACATAAGGGAAAGAGATACCTAGTTGGCTTACAATCGCCACTTCACACAAATACATGAATAAAACATTACATCAAACAGTTACAATCAGGGCCCGACTACGGAGCCAAAAATAAATGAAGAAACCCTAAAAGCGACAAAGGTCCACGATCGACCCCAACTGGGCTCCACTACTGATCGACTAGAACGAAACAACACAATGAACAAAGATCTTCATCGAACTCCTCCCTGAGCTCAGGTGCGTCACCTGCACGGTTTCATCGGCACCTGCAAACTGGTTTTTGAAGTATCTGGTGAGTCACGAGGACTCAGCAATCTCACACCCGCGAGATCAAGACTATTTAAGCTTAAAGGTAGGGTAAAAGGTATGAGGTGGAGCTGCAGCAAGCGACTAGCATATATGGTGGCTAACATACACAAATGAGAGCGAGAAGAGAAGGCAAAGCACGGTCGAACAACTACGATCAAGAAGTGATCCTGAACTACTTACGTCAGGCATAACTCCAACAACCGTGTTCACTTCCCGGACCCCGCCGAGAAGAGACCATCACGATTACACACGCGGTTGGTGTATTTTAATTAAGATCCACTTCGGGTTTTCTACAACCGGACATTAACAAATTCCCATCTTCCCATAACCGCGGGCACGGCTTTCGAAAGTTCAAACCCTGCAGGGGTGTCCCAACTTAGCCCATTATAAGCTCTCGCGATCAACGAAGGATATTCCTTCTCCCCGGGAAGACCCGATCAGTCTCGGAATCCCGGCTACAAGACATTTCGACAGCAATAAAACAAGTCCAGCAAAGCCGCCCGATGCGCCGACATCCTGATAGGAGCTGCACATATCTCGTTCTCAGGGCAACACCGGATGAGCAGTCCGTACAACTAAAACCAGCCCTCAAGTTTCCTTGAGGTGGCGCTGCAAAGGGCTCTAGTTCGGACCAACACTTAGACAAGCATTGGCCCGGGGGGCTGAAATAAAGATGACCCTCGGGATGCGCGACTCCCAAGGGAAAAAATAATAGGCTGAGGCAAATGGTAAAACCAATGTTGGGCCTTGCTGGAAAAGTCTTATTCAAAGCGAACTGTCAAGGGGGTCCCATAAATCACCCGACCGCGTTAGGGACGCAAAATCCGGGAACATAATACCGATATGACGGAAACTAGGGCGGCAAGAGTGGAACAAAACACCAGGCATAAGGCCGAGCCTTCCACCCTTTACCAAGTATATAGATGCATTAATAATATAAGAGATATTGTGATATCCCAACAAGTAAACATGTTCCAACAAGGAACAACATCTCCATGTTCCAACAAGGAACAAACTTCATCTTCACCTGCAACTAACAACGCTATAAGAGGGGCTGAGCAAAGCGGTAACATAGCCAATCAACGGTTTGCTAGGACATGGATGGTTAGAGGCTGACATGGCAATATGGGTGGCATGATATAGCAAGTGGTAGGTATCGCAGCATAGGCATAGCAAAAGAGCGAGCAATCTAGCGAGCAAAGATAGAAGTGATTTCGAGGGTATGGTCATCTTGCCTGAAATCCCGCAAGGAAAAAGAACGAGTCCATGAAGAAGACAAGCGGACGTAGACGAAGGGATCCTCAAAAACGCAACGGTATCGGAACTAACCCGAAGAAGCAACACCGGAAAGTAGCAAACACCAAAGTAAACAACCAACACATAAACATGGCATGATATGCGAGATGTGATATGCAATGCATATGCATGCTTCGGAAGGAAAAGGATGAACCTGGCATAATCATGGCAAACCAAGTATGCCACTGGATAGGTGAGATGATTTCGGTTGAAATCGATATAAAGATCACCGGAATCGGATGCACGGTTTGCAAATGACAAGCAAAACAAGAATGACTAGAATCTGCCATTAACAGCATGATGCTACTTAGCAAGCAACAAGAGATTAAGCTACTGTACCCAAACATGTCAACAAAGCATATGACAGTAATCTACACAAGATGCACGACAAAAGATGAACACTGGGCTACGGATAAATCACACCACAACAGGTTCAAACAAGCATGGCAAAAGTGCAAAAGATAACAGGTTCACAGACTGTGAAATTAACAACATAGCAGAAACTAACATCAGGATGACATGTTTAGAGCAATGAAACAACATTCTACAGGATCAGAACATAGCAAAGTAAGGCATGGCATGAATCTACTCAAAGCACTTGACAAAAGTCCCTTACTGACCATAAGCCAAAAAGGACTAGAAAATATGATTACACCCATGTCAAATAAGCAAGTTTCGTTACAGGTTTCATACTTAGCAGAAAAACTGGACATGACAGAAACAGATAACAACTAGGCATGTTCGTGAGCTCGATGCACTCACTACAGAGCATTGCATGATAAACTAAGCATACATACATCAAGAATACATGGCATAGTAACTATACATAGCAATAATAACATCATATCATGCAAGGATCAACTACACCAAGCTTGGCAAAATCGAATAACATGTAAACAATCTGCCAGCAACATTTTGAAGCAAAAGTAGAGCTCGATTTACTAATGCTATGGCACTCCATAAATACAAACAAAGGCATGGATGGATATAGAAAAACCTCAAGTTCAAAACACCCTTACTTATCATGCTAAAATTATGCATAGATCTCTCAGAAACAACATGAACACATGGCATGAAAATAACAGCAGTCAGGGACTTAGTGAAATCACTAAGTCTCTGAAATCAGCAACATCAAGTAACCTAGTTTGCATGCTTGTGCTAGTCACCGCATAGATCGCAAAAATACATGGCATAAATCTCTGGAAAGATGGCATGGCATATTACAAAACACATGTAGGACTCAACTCCATAGGAGGTACACATCAATCATGGCAAAAATGACAACAGTGCATGTTCAGAAAAGATCCAGCAACTAACATCAACTAGCCCTCTTCTAACAGCATTTCGGGCATCAAGATGACCTCAAATGTAAATGATGCAATGGAACTAAATGATGTACTCTTCGAGGCGAACAATTTGACATATTATACGCCCAAAACGGAGCTACATGCAGAGAGTTATGATGCATTGAACATGTGATGATTATGCCATAATGTCGGGGACTTAGAGAAAATTACCCCGCAAGAAAAAGTCAACGGCGGCGGATCTGGATCGGGCCGGCGCGCGAACCGAGGCAGGGGTCGGCGGGGACGGGCGGCGCTGGCGGGAGGCGAAGGACGCCGGAGGAGGAGGAGAGTAGGCGCGGGATCCGCGGGACGGCGGGGCGACGCCGGAAGCCGTGCGGCGGCGGAGGCGGGCGGCTGAGGCGGCGGCGAGCGGGCCGGAAGGCGTGGGGCGGCGCGCCGGAGCGGCGAGGGACGGCGCCGGCGGGCGGCGGCGCCGGGAGGGAGCGGGGCACGCGGCGTGGCTCGGGCGGGCGGCGGCGCAGGACGGCGCGCTCCGGTCGCCGGAGTTGGTCGCCGGCGACGCGGGAAGGCGGCGATGGCGCGGCGGCGGGCGACGCGCAGGCTGGGTGGCGGCGCGGTCGGGCTCGCGCGGGCCCGCGATGGGCTCCGCGGGCCGCGCGGTGGCTGAGCGGCGGCGATGACAGGTGGCGAGGCGCCGTTGGCCGGGGGCGGCAGCGCGATGACGTGGCATCCCCTCATTGGTCGGGGCGACGTGGCTGGGCGGGGTGGACATGTCCGGCACGGGTTGGACACGTCCGGCGGCGCGCGGGGAAGATTGCTAGGGTTTGGACTACGAGAATTTCGGGAGGGGAGCACATATTTATAGGTAGAGGGGGCTAGGAAGCTCCAAAAGGAGTGCGGTTTTCGGCCACGCGATCGTGATCGAACGACCGAGAGGATGGAGAGGACTTAGGTGGGTTTTGGGCCGCTTTGAAAGGGGTGTTGGGCTGCACCAAAAGAGGCCTTTGCGGTTGCCCGGTTAACCGTTGGAGTATCAAACGGACTCCGATTGCCCCGAAACTTGACAGGCGGTCTACTGGTGTTATACCAAGGCCGCTTGGCAAACCTCGGTCCATTCCGAGACAGTTTAATACCCGCTCACGGAGAAAGGTAAAAGAGAACGCCGGGAACAACGGAGCGCCGGATTGCAAAACGGACAACGGGGAAAAAATGCTCGGATGCATAAGACGAACATGTATGCGAATGCGATGCACATGATGACATGATATGAAATGCAGATGATGACATGGCAAGAAGCGACACGCAAGCAAAGATATGGCAACGACGATGAATAACGGGAGGACAACTGGCACATCGGTCTCAGGGCGTTACACGCGCCATGACACAGCCACCGCTCGCCGCGCTCCCCTGCAGACGAGCGCCCCCGCACACCGCGTCCAGCCATGCGCCCTGGCGAGCCCGCCCGTCGCCTTCGTCGGCGCCAGCTCGCCGCGCCCTCCGCGCCTCCGCAAGCCACGCGCGCCCGACGACGCCAGCTCACCGCACCTAGATCCGCGCCTCCACGAGCCACGCGCGCCCGTCACCTCGCTCCTCCAGATGCCACCACCCACCGAGCCCTCGAAATGGACGTGGTCACCAGGCACCACCGCGCGCAGAACTCGCCAGATTCACGCGGCCCCGAGCCATCCCCTCCAGCGCGCCTCCTACGCGCCAGCTTCGTGTGCCCAGAAGCCCCAGCGCCACCGTGCGCAGCCTCGCCGGCTAGCAGCGCCGTCCCGAGTGTGCGGAGCTGCTCTGGCTCTAGTCGAGGCCACCGGCACGCGCCTGCCGGCCCTGGACGAAGGAGGAAGAAAGGCCCCGCCGCCGCCGAGCCGCGCGGGCTTTGCCCGGCGACTGCCGCCGGCGGCGGCGAGGGGGGAGAGACGGTCGGTGGGGAGCTGGCGGCGGTGGCTAGGGTTTTCTCCCGAGCAGCCCGCGGGAACGACCAGGAGCTCGGCAGGCTGCTCGTCGGTGTCACCATCGCCCCCGGCGGCGTGATCATGCCCCGCCACCTGCTGCTCACCATCAAAACTCGATTACTTGAAAGAGCTTTTATCTTTGCAAGATAACCTTTATAATCAAGAGGCAATTTGAACCATATATCTTTCATCATATCAGTCTAACCAAACACTAGGATTTTATAATTTCATTATGTCTAATTTCATAGACTCAAACGTGTGGGGACGAAACCATTCCATTATATTCCACTCAGTTTTTGAACCAAACACACCCTTAGTATGTGAGAAATACTCACCAAGATGCTTTTTCATGATCGAGATAACAAATAATTTCACTAATGGGATAGAATAAACAAATAATATTTCTATTGGGAATTTTTTGGAAATGATGTTGTACAAATTTATGAGAACAAGTTCAGGTAAACCATTGTTGTTGCCAGTAGCAATGCACGATCATTTAGCTATTATTCAAAAAAAAATAGCATACCTGAATTTTGTTGCCTAGAAGTAGTTTAAATGACAAGGGACAGGAATTAGGAAAAAAGTTCTCTTCTCCGACTGCATACCTAAAACTGGTTACCTATATTTCAATCTTTTGCTTCTACCTCTACTCCACTTGTTCAAATACACTTCAAATAAACTCGACAACACATCAAACAATGGTTCAAACATTTCTATAACACACCACATATTTGCAAATACAACTTATTAATTAAAATGTTTAAATTAAAATATAAACAATAGTGCATTGTCAACACACCGCGTGCATGGTCTCATGAAGGAAACATCAAAGAAGCATGAAGCTAAGATCACCCACGACGACCATGGTGCGACCACCACTACTCCACAAGATCATCTCTGAGTTGCTCATGGGAAGCTTGGTCCTCGTTCATTTTGTGGATTTGATTGAATCTTTTGATGCGGTCTTCAATCATATGAACTGTCCTCTGGTACGTCCATTTTGCATCACTATTTCTTATTATAACTTCTTCCTCTTCTTTATTATTGATATTTTGCACATTATTGATCAATTCCATGTCGTTTCCCCTTCAATTTGCACGAAACACACAAAGAGGAAAAATACTGGAATGCCGGAAAACAAGAGTAAGCATGCAAGTGCTCTTCCCAATGGCCAAGCAATCATCAATAAAATGTGCGTCGACACCATAGGTGATCATGCGCAATGCTTCCGTGCTCTTCTGAAATGAGTCGTGGCCTATAGCTTCAGTGCAGTTCCTCCTCTTTATGAAGTATGGATCATGGACATCGACAACAGTAGCAATGCACATGAGCAAGTCTTGTGACATGCGAAGTGGGGTGAAAGGATCGATACAGTCGACTAGAGGGGGGGTGAAGAGGAGACTGCAAATTTTAAGCTTGATTAACAATTTAAGAGAAAATAAGTTTAAATAAAGTTCTCTATAAATGCAACTAGATGAACAATCCTATGATGGCAAGTGAACTCAAAGCAATGTAAGCTAGCAACAATATAATTAGCAAGCCCACAAGCATATAAAGCAAAGTAAAAGCGCGAGAAAGGATTAATCACAAGTGAATCGATGATGCGGTTTTTATCCTGAAGTTCACATTTCCTTGGGGAAGTGCTAATCTTCGTTGGAGCGGCGTCGCAAGGCTTTCAGGATGCCACATAAGGTTAACCGTGTTCTCCTCGAGTCACCCCCAATGGATGAGCCTCGAACTACTTAGGGTTGATCTTGAAGGCAACCACTACACCTGTACATACGTCTCCAGAGAACATCACAAGAAAGGAAGCTTCCGAAGGAACCTCTAACCGTTTAGGCGCCCAAGCTCCAAGAGTAACACGTTGATGAAGATGAACAAGTTGGGGAAACACAAAACGGTTTGGTTGGAATGTAGATCATGTGAATCTCCTCCTATCCCCAAAGAATCAGACTGTTTGGGTGGAAGGGGACGGAGATCTCAATATTTTAGAGTTTGGGGGGAAGATTAGGATTGAAGGTGGAAGAAGGGGGCGGGGGGTTATACCCCCCCCCCCCCAAGCTTGAAATAGCCGTTGCCCGCATGCAACTCCGGGCACCCGGACCAAAATGGTCCGGGAGGCTGCACACTTGGGAGGCCTGGGAACCCTGGGGTCAAGGACTCCGGGCACCTGGGGGTCCAAGACCTCGGGCACCCGAACCAGTCAGAGGTCACATCCTACTCCAGGCACCTGGGGGTCCAGAGACAATGGGCACTCGGACCACCCAGTGGTGGCTGGTATCTCCCTGATGCATCCGACACCCTGAGGTCCAAGACCCGAGGCACCTGGACGACTTGCTGAGACCATATCGACCTTGGTAAAGCCCTTCCTTTAGGAGGCATTTTTGGTAAGGCAATATGTGTATGAGTGAAATGAGTTCCGTAACTCCCCAGTCTTAGTAACCCCTCTTAATAGTATGATTTCACATATGACTCGAAATCAACCGAAAAACTTTTTGAGCCACGGAAGAACACCGTCGTTTGTCCTTTTTGAATAGAGGGTCACTGAAGTCCGTAGACACACTCGAGATTCCAATGTCCTGAGATAAACTTGGCAACCGACATTGGATCTCACTGATACTATTGTTATCAACGCCAAAATTGTAATTGAGTGACGATGCATTTTCACGAGGCCTTAAGTACTCCGGTGGATACACATGGTTTGGAACGAAGTAGTGTTCCATCAATATATGGTGTCAGACAATCATTTTTACAACAAGGAACCATTGATCAAGCATTGACACCCCCATGTTCTTTCTTGTCACTATCATCCTCACTTATAGCCATCATAATGGTTGTCACGCGAGGACACCATTACCTGCATCAGAGCGGCCTTGGCTCCCAACCGCACGACCTTGGCAAGCCCACACATGACTGTGGTGACCCCGAGGACCACCATGGCATCTTCCCCTTCCTCTCCGGTGACCACATCGGAGTGTACCGAGCCCACCTGTCACACATGAAGATTATGCATGGTGCAGTTCAACCAAATGCAAGAGCGCCGATTTCTTTTCTGAAATTGTGCAATGACTTGTCGATTGATTTTTTTGCATGAATTAAGTCGTGGGAAGTGCCATTGTGCAAATGTCAAGCTCAAATCGCTCACCCGATATTTTTCTTATGACTCCCTGCCACAGAAGGAAGAATGGGAGGAGGGATACGGTGTTTTTCTTACTATAAGAACAGGAAGAGTAGGCGCTGAAGCTGCAATGTTGAAGTGTAACAATTTTAGAAAACCAATTCACTGCACACCCGCCACATCGTCAGTTATGTGTTGCCTACACTTGGCACACCCAAACGGTTGCTGATTTCATACAACTTAGTAGGTCTCAGTAGTGCAATGCATCACGACCGTAGCAAACACAATATATCAATTAAATAAAATGATATTGTGCAGTCGTCAGCTTTCCTTTTTGCAGATTAGTCTATTTCGCGCACGATGGATAGAAGCGCCCGAGGCCGAAAGAAAGAGTCATGGTCAGTTCCCGCGTCTCGACGATGCCACGCCAAGTGCGCACAGAGGCAACATGTCATCGCTGGTGTAGGCGTAGCAAATGGTTAACGGGTTCAGGCCGGGCCTTTTTCATTTGAACACCACTACGACGCGGCATCGTTACCGCGCGATGTTGTCAGCCGATGCATCACACTCCCTTCGCATATCTTGCATGAGAGCGGCCATGAGTTAAAAACCCGACGACACATAGGGTGTTATGTTGAACAAACTCGAGATTAGGCAGCGCCCCAAACTTGAGACAGGGACGCCATGACCGGACGCGTGAAGGGGACGACGCGACATCACCGTTGGAGGAGAGAGGTCACGTATGAGGAGGAAAGGGATCAGGACTCAGGAGGGAGAAAAATAAAAACTGAAGGTGGAGGTTGAAGATAAGGAGAGGCAAAGCGCGGAGAACAGAGTCCAAGAGAAACCCGAGGTTAAAGATGAAGGGGAACCCAACTGTCCGAGACTGTTCAATACTCGGGCCCAATTAAATCACCGGCTGATTCCCCAAACACGCTGATTTGAAACCCTAAAACACCCCCAACACAAATCGAACTCGCCTCGCTTTTACTTTTTCGCCAAAAAAAAAGAAAGCTCGCTCCGCTTCCGCCGCCGCCTAAATCGAGACCATGGACAGTGCCGCCTCCGTCGCGGGAGCGCCCCCGGCGGTGCCGCCCGCGGTGCTGTGCGCCGCCGAGGAGGCCCTGGCGGCCACCGAGTCCGTGGGGGACCACCTCGCCGAGATGCTCGCCGCGGCGGCCGAGGACCCCGACGCCGTAGCCGAGCTCCCGCCCCTGCACCGGGCGCGCGCCTTCCTCGCCGTAGCCCACGCCGCGACCTCCCTCTTCGCAGGCACGGGCTCGCGCCTCCTCGTTCTGCCGTATAGCTCGCGCATACATCCTTCCTTCTCTTCTTGAATAATAAAGGTCGTTATTTTTCGTGGCTTTTGCAGTGCGGCTGAGGTGTTCGGGGATTAATCCGGATGAGCACCCTATCAAGAAGGAGTTCGTAAGTTTCTCTTGGAACGCACATGTGATGCTTCCCTGTATTGTTCGGTAGTTGATGCGCAGAAGTATGTGACCGTGTTTGCCGAATATAGATAGATTTTGCCTGTCAGAACAGATCTGGCAGGGTTTGAGACTTTCACCTCTGCCTGTTTAGTGGGATGCTGTCCTGTTGGCATCTCTTCCTCTGCTGTTGGAGCACAGAGTTGCTGCTTATAGGGAGGATGATTTCCACATGAGAAAGTTTTGAGACATGTGTTTTTGGGTGTCATGAGAATTACATCATGACTTTCCTTTTGTCTTTTGCTGCTAAGCAAGTTAGAGATTTCCTTTTCTTTTTGTGTGCTCAAACAGGATGTTTCATTCGTAGTAAGAGCTCCCCTTCTTTCTTTTGCAGGAGAGGTTAAGCCTGTGGCAGGAGAAGTTAAATCGATTGAACGAATGGGACAAGGGTACTTGACTTATTCACTCTTGTTGCGTGCTTGGCTTACAAATTGATATTCAGTAATAAGATTATAAAAAACCAATAACAACCTGGATTCCGAATTGCAGCACCACTGCGCCCTTCCACCACTGTGAATACGCAAGCGGCTGCAAGGTTCATTGGTCGTTCGTTGTCCCATTTGACAGATGGTATATAATTGCTTGTTGAATTTGTATGGTCTTGTCTCTGTATGGAATGGAGTTGTGGTTCTGATTCTTATTACTTTCAGACCAGAAGAGGGGCATGCAGGCAATCAGTAAAGGGGAAGGGGCGGGCTGGTCTGGGAGGAAGAGGAAGTCACAGCCATTGCCAGAGAGGAAGTCTGTTCGTGCTGCTGCGGAAGAGTTCCTTGCGAAGGCTTCTCAGGAGCTCATTGGGTTTAATGGTAGCGGGGTGAAGGGCCCTGTTAGAACTGTTTTTGATGAAGACGAGGACTAGATTGATGTGTTGGTCTTATCTCTTGTGCAGCTCTCAGGTATTTATTGCTGCTTTTGTGCATTCTGAACCTCACTAAGTATTTATTGCTGCTGAACAAGGTCTGTCAATGTTTGATGCAAGTCCTTTCTCCGGGTATTACCACGGTAGACTTTGTACTATGCAGTGGCCTGAATGTTCTAAGACTGCCACTCCCTAAAGGAAAACTTTTCTTTCCATATGTTTTTATAATTCATTCTTACACTGTAAATTTGACCTCAAATAAATCACACATAACAAATCCTTATTAATAAGGAATGGTGTCTTGGTAGTACCAAAGTAAACAGAGCAGTTCCTCAATGAAAAACTATGCAAAGATGCCAAAGTGACATCTTGGAGGCACGAAGGATTTGCTCATATGTAACGAACAAATGCCGAAACAGCTCGGAAGTGCCAGGGAAAACTTATCGTAGCTAACAGAGAAGGTTTCAAACTTCAAAGGAAACTTTGATTGGCAGTACCAGAACAAGATGCGCGTGCTGTGGAAAGTTGGATTTGCTCTTTGGGTAAACTAACTCCTGAAGGATTGATAGTGACGGCTAGAAAAACACGGTGGTACTAGGGCTCTTTGGAAAAACCGAGTTGAGTGGCTTGAGTTGATTGTTTCAGGGCTCAGGCTTAGGATTTTCTTGGAATTCAAACCAAAATACATTTGCTTGTACCCCTCTTGATAGTACGACCTCCCTACACTCTGAATCTTGGAATCACCAAAAATCTAGAAATTTCATTGTAAAATCTCGGAACCACCTTCTACCGATTCACCGCTAATTCCATTGGTATAAACTGCCAAAACTCATCTAAGCTAATACTGAGTAAACCAAAATTGATCATTTCTTGTGATTTTGTGCCGTAGCGTGCTGCAAGGCTGTCCTCGGCCTAGTGCGGTGAACGATTTTGCCCAATCATTCACGGATCTCTGGTGGCGGATTTCGTGTCACTCAACCAGCTCTTGCTGAATATCATCACTAATCTCGCTCCTACCACCAGTCAAGACTCAACTAAGGTAGTATGTGGCTTTTGAGTAAGCTAAAATCTGATCTTGTTTCTTGTGCTGCGTGGCGTAGCGTGCCAGGTGGCTATCCTCAACCTGGTGCGTTGTCTGATCATTCACGACTCTTTTCGGCAACAGGTTCCGCGTCACTCAATAACCTCATGTTGTCTCCCACGGTCCCACCAGTAATCTCATTCGTACCAGCTACCAAAACTCATTTAACCTTACAATGTCCCAGAGTAAACCAAATTGGACCTTGTTCTTGTGGTTCGTGGCGTGCCAGTACCACGGGCATGTTGCTAGCCAGCTCTTATGAAAACTTTGGGACAATGTCAATGGGTCTTTAGAGGCCTGGGTGCTGTGGATTTCTCAGTTTTGAATGTTTACTGAGTAGATGGTTCTGGAAAATTGATAATTAAGAGGGCCTCTGGCAGGAGCTCATTAGGAATAAATATTCAAGTAATGTAAATTTGTCAGTGTAAACTGAAGCCTGTACATTTCATTTCTGGTATGGTCTTATGAAAGTAAAAGATACATTTTTAGAAAAATTGGTATGGACATGGGACTAGATTCTGGGCAGATGTATGGCTGGGTACCATCAGCTTAGCTGAGAATTACAGACTTTATAATCTGTGCAGCAATAGAAATGTAAAAGTTTCTAAAGATTTTGCTGATGGATGGACTAGCTTTAGTTTTAGAAGAGTGATTTGGGGAGGGCGGTGTCAAATGAAGAGTGATTGTGCTGGAGTGAAGCTCACAAATGAGATGGATAGATGTGTATGGACACTGACTAAAACTGTCAAATTTACAGTTAAGTCGGTGTATGGTGCTATTAAAGCTAGACAAGTCCCATGTCCTTCTAGGAAACTTCGGTTCATTTAGGTTCCTTTATTTATTATTAAAAAGTTGAAGTGTTCTTGTGGCTGGTCAGTAGGAAAAGTATTTTGACAAAGGATATTGTGTCACGTGGAGGATGGAAGGGTGCCCGTGGGTGTATGTTTTGCAGCCAGTTGGACGAGGGGATTGTTCTTTCCTTTCCGGGTAGCGAGGCGTGTTTGGTATGTGGTGAAATGTGCTTTTATTAACCTCAGAAAGTGATTCCCGGTTCGTTTGCTGATCCAGACGCGTGGATACAAAGCTTTCCTGTTAGTCGTCGTAAAGGTGTGATTACCTGCGGTGTTGCCGCGGTACCGTGGGTCATCTGGAAAACATTGGTTGAATTATTATTGGTCTGGATACAAAGCTTTCCTGTTAGCAGCGTGGAACAGTGCGTGCTCCGAAGGAGCGCTGCATTGAGATCCTACAGCTGTTGCCCTTTTAGTATCTCACACATTGGTTGAATTCATTGTTGGTCTGGATTGCAGGAAAGAGGAGCTCGGAAAATCCGTCGCGGGTGCGGCAAGTCTTCTGGTCCTGGCGGCGAATGATTTCTTCGGCGTGAAGGGAGGCTGGCCTGGTGTCATTCTCAGGATCGGAGACGGTTAGAAGAAAAGCTGTTGTGGGGATAAGTCTCGTTAGCTTGTATGTAGGGTTGGACATATGTATTTTTAGAGGTTGCTGTTGCTCGTTTGTTTTGAGATGTTTGGAAGAATAATTCACCCCTGTGCGGGTCTTGTGTGCCAGAGGCACTTTTGCTACTCATCTGAGGTTCTCATGCATGTTGTCAAATGCTGGCCCCGTTTGTGCTTATGTTTATGTTGTGATTATGTTTATGTTTCGACGATCCTGCTGTGTCATCGCTGACAGTCTAGTCAGCATGCACTTGAGAATACTCCCTTCGTTCCTAAATATAAGTCTTTCTAGAGATTCCGACAAGTGACTACATACGGAGCAAAATGAATGAATTCACACTCTAAAATATGTCCACATACATCCGTATGTTGTAGTCCATTTGAAATGTCTAAAAAGACTTATATTTAGAAACGGAGGGAGTACTTGACAGTGATACTACCTATGGGGAATGGCGTTGAAGTATACCTACATACACGCACATCATCTGAGAAATGATGAGGCTGGACGTAATTTTCTGATGGTGATGATGAATTAATAGTACATAGCGAGGCTGAATAATTCGACAGTTTTCTACGGTTCATAGTAATAATCATGCCTCAGTTCGTTCACGCGTCTTTGTGTTGGCCATGGGAGGAGGAAGGGTGGCCGAACATGGGGTCGAACGGGAACGGCAGGTGCGCGTCCAGGTCGTGGTACTGGTACAGCGAGTAGTCGAAGCCGGCGGGGTCCGAGGCGGTGGCCGCGGACACGACCTCGGCGAGCTCCGGCGAGTCGTGTGTGCCCAGCGTGCAGTGCGCCGCCGACACGGAGAAGTAGCCCGGCCCGGCCGACGTCGTCGCGGCCGGCGACGAGAAGGACGCCGGGGCGAAGCAGCCGCCTCCCTGCAGCAGCCGCTGGGCGCCGCTCTCCGCTGGCGAGTAGCCCGCTGCTCCTGCCGCGGCGTAGGCGAACGAGAAGGCTGTGGTGCCGTGGCCATGGAAGCAGGGCGGCGGCGGCGGCAGGCCGTCGGTCTCCACCTTGAGGCCGTTCCTGAAATTCTCGAGCAGCTGCATGTCCGGGTCCGGCAACGCCGGTGGTGACCGTTGGACGCCGCCGTCGTCCGCGGCCACCGTGACGGGAGGAGGAGGGGGAGGCGCGGCCGGCCGGCGCTGCGCCTGGAGGCAGGTGTGCGCGCCCTGGTACGTGACGTCGAACACGGCGAGGTCGGCGTCGGAGCGCTGCACCTGCCTCGTGGCGGCGCACCCCTGCGCGTTGCGGTACGTGCACCGGTAGTAGCCCCTGCATGCGCGGCATATCCCCACCATCGTCGTGTCAGTCAGTGTCACAAACCAGAAGCTGGTCAATAGTGTCTCTTCTTTCTATTTTTCTTTTTTGCAAACTCTTTTTTATATCTAATACTATTCTTTTTTGCATGCAATTTCTCTATCTAATGTGTTCATGAGCGTTGGCAAAAATCTAGAATATCATGAAATTATACACCAGCTAAATCTAGAATATTGGCAAAAATCTACTTCATCCGTTTCTAAATATATATATTTTTAGAGATTTCAATATGGACTACCTAAGACATAGTATTTAGGAACGGAGGTGATAGAATATTATGAAATTATACACCTTTCCAATTTTTTTTTGAAATTATACACCAGCTAAATCTGCAATATTATTTTTCTGTAAAGAAAATTGGTCACTAACCTTGGGAATTTGGCGCCGAGGATGTCCTTCTGGCCGTACTTCCTCCAGCTGAACCCGTCGTCCGGCGTGTACTCCAAATTCGCGTCATCGGGTATACGAAACTTTTCGGTCCATCTTGGCAAGCCCTTCCTGTGTCATACCCAGGACCATGCAAGTTCTTTTAGACTAATTCAAATGCTAACTAATGCCCAAGTGCTGGATACATGTATGGTCATGGTAGATCGACGCATTTCTCTTTGACCAAAACACCAAAAAACCACTTTGTGCCATTACTCTACGTCGCTTTCTAGTTTCCCCGTTCGAGCGGTCGGGTACCTTTCAGACAAAAATCTCCATATCCGAGAACTAAATAATTATTGAAGTATCCAACTAAAAAACATTTGTGAAATTTATAAGAGGAATGAAAACTTTCATAGGAACGACTGATAATCATTTTTTTTAAGGTCACCGGGGGAGGGCAAAGCCCTCCACCTGAATCTGATAAACATTTGGCCCTTCAAAAGAAAAAGATAAACATTTGGACTGTGTATTTAGTTTCTTCTATGTTGGATTTATGTTTCCTGGCGATGACATCTTGACAGGGAACAAAAAATGCCACTAACTTCCATTAGATCTCTCCGCTCTTCAATTCTTGTTGGAACCACTAGAACTCTTTTTATTTGTCAATTTGGCTATGCCATAATGATGCGGTTTTTTCATTGGAAAAGGTTAACTAACTCGATCTATATATTATGCAGGTGTTATTCTCTTGTAGTACAACTTGTCAATGTCATTGTCTATGCTAAAACTATCGTAGCATGAGGCGTTGATGAACCATAGCGCGAAGAGATTGGAAGGGCTCGACGGCAGCAAGTTGATATCCCTGTCTTGTCTGGATGGCGAGCATACATGCAACTAGTTGCCCAGTGTCTTATTGAATCATGCTCCAGTCAATTCATACAAACGTCTGAACTGACGGAGAAGGGCGGTCAATATATTTCAACATGTCTAACACCGTGTTACTTCTTTAGTGTGGCTTGTCGCAATTTGTTAGCATGTTATTACTCCGCTTGGTTGATGGTGCCATAGGGAAACAGTGTAATAATCTTATCGGATGTGAGAGTAATAAAGCTACTCCATCTGATCCATTTTATATATACTAAATGAATGACGATTAATATGGATTGGAGGGAGTATCATATTTGGGACCAAAACATGCAAATATTTTGAGCATGGATTCGAAGCATCGGCATGTGAAAAGAAAAAGAATCCAGAGACACAAATATGTGAGCGTTTTCACCACCCTACTGGCTACTATAGCTGGCTGGCTAGCTCGACATTTCCGTAGGTACGTAGAAAAAGTGCGCCGTCCTAGTTAAATTTGAAATCATAATCGTACGTACGCACCTTCTCTTGCAGACGCCTTGACCTTGGCGCTCCTGCGCCTGCGCCGCGTCCCTGCCGGCCATCCCGGCGCCGCCCTCGTCGGCCGACCGCGGCGAGTCGCCGCCGGCAGCCTCGATGGCCTTGGCGACGGCGATCGCCTTCCTGAACGTGCACAGCAGCTGCCCGGCCACGCCCCGGCAGCACTCGGCCGCCGGCCCCCGCCCGATCAGCTGCCCCTCGTCGTCGGCCGGCGGCAGCTCGCCGAGGAGCCGCCGCGCCTGCTCCTCGCCGTCGGCCAGGATGCTCAGGAGCAGATGCATGCTATTGCCGTCCCCTCCTCCTCCTCCTCCTGCACCGTCCTGCATGGCTAGCTAGCTTGCCGGCAATGGCAGGCTGGCGGGAAGTACGAGGAGTGCAAGGAAGGAGCACGGCGAGTTCGAGTTCGAAGAAACCGAGGAGAAAAGTAGAGGAGAGGGGACGAGATCTGACGGTAGATCGAGGATGATGTGGTGGCCACGGGCCACCGGATTGCATATATATGCTGAGCTGAACTGCTGATGCACTTCCGGTCCTAAAGTTTGACCCAGCGAAACCGAGTTTTTTTGGGTTGACCAGTCTCTGGTCCTCATACTTATCATCATCGTACTGCAGCGAGAAGGCTGGGAGGAAATTGCTAGGTCCACCCGGGACAGCCAATAATAAGGAAAAGAATTTCTCGGCCGAAAAGCTTATTGGCATATATAGCATCACCTTTGTCAGTGGAGTGTAAAATTGCAGGATTGTCTCTTGTACTTGGTGTGGACATTCTGCTGATTAGTTGGTAAGGCGGATAGATTCGCTGCCCTAAACCGGAATTTGTCGTTGTGTTTTATTTCTTTTTCATTTTAACTGCGAATTTGCTTAGAAATAGCTGGGAAATCGCCGTTGTAAGGTGTACAGGGAAACCCATGGAGATGACTTTATCCCCCCTGAGCCGGCCAGAGGAGCCTTAAAAGTAGCATACAGATAGTTAAAGAACAAAATGAAGTGTGAAGCCTAGTTCGGGGAAATAGCAGGATATAGTGGTACCACGGCACAAAATTCAAATTTATAAGATTTAAAAATTCAAAAAAAAGGGTGAATGCTCACAAGATATGTATCCCTAAAAAAGTTCAAATCCAAATTTGAAATACTCTAGAAAAATATCAGGTGATACCATGGGTTAGATGATCCCCACTGCACAGAACTCAAATTTAAAAGTTCTCAAAGCTTCAAATCCAAATTCGAAATACTCATTGAGAAAAAAAGACAAAATCCAGACATGAACAGTGCCATTTTGTCCAATGTTCCTTTTTCATTTTCGGCCCACGAATTTGCTCTGAAATAGCCACGGAACCGTCGCCGCAAGGGGGGAACGGCCGGCGGAAAACCCACGAAAGCGATGCGGTTCGGCCGGTCACCTGGCGCGCCTCACAAAACGGCACGGCAATGCACGTAGCACCAAAAGAGAAGAAATGTATATGTTCCTCCCTCCCCGACTGAAACCTCAGCGACAGTACAATAGAATTTCAGCGGCAGTACGCACGCACGCCCAGTCTCACTTGCGACGGTGACGTGCTCCGTGCCATCTAGCCGATGCCTCTCCCTTTCGCGTTGGCATTCACTCACTTGGTAGCAGCATTTGGACCGCTTTTTGGAAAGTTCGCTCATCCGTCAGTGGAGCTCAGAATGTTCAAAACTGCAGCACAGCGTTTGACTGCTGACCATTGATTCAACGGCCCCCTCCAGTTTTAATGGTGGCAAAGAAGATATTATCTCCTCTAAAAATGGCGTCAAAAGCACAGTGATAATATTGGTGGGATACAGGTCAACAAAGACAGAGGAGAAGATTCGGAGGAACTGACCGAGAATCTTCAGGCCTGTCTCCGCGTATAGGGCAGGGAATTTAAGAATGCCGGAGGGTGACGCCGGCGTCCGGGCCTGCGCTGACGCCGGGCTGCTGACCGGAGAAGAAGGCCGCACGAGCAACAGTTGTTTGCCAGGCCAACCAATCAGAGGGGTGCAGGCAGAGCACCGAATAGGATTCATTTCAGAGGGAGGGAACATATGTTGTGTGAAAAACGTAGGCAGCCTTCAGCAACAAGCCTTGCATTAATTAAGCAACCCGGAGGGAATATCATCATTGTGTGAAAAACGTAAGCAACCATTGACAACAAAGTCTTGTATATTAATTAATTTACATACACACGCGCGCGCACACGAGGATTCGATGGAAGCGTTGAGGATCTACAAGCCGTTTTCGCTGCTGTTCAGAGTGCCCGCTCGACTCTTACTTCGAGCTCTTGTAGAGCGCGTCGATGGCTCCCTGAACATCAACACAAAACATGATTCAGCCAAGGGATCGAGGCTCTTAGCCTTGCGTGCGCGAACTGTAGAACTTTGGAAAAAAGAACGGCATGATAAGCCGGAATTGGGGAAAAGTGCGCGTTTCATTATGAGGTCTGACCTGGTAGTACTTGAGCATCTGAGGCCGTTTCTTCTTGTACGTCGGGGTGATGAGGTCGCGCTCCATGTCAAACGGCACCGCATCAAGATGGACCGCCCTTACGAACTCGAACCCTTTCAGCTGGCAAAGGGGAAAACAATGAGGACGTGTTAATACTGGCTGGAACAAACAGTGGTGGTAATTGGGCTGTAGATGGCTAAAACAGGCGCTTTACCTTCTTCTCCTTTGCAGCCTTTGCGAGTTCTGCTATAAAATGCTCTTTAGTCTTCGCGTTCTCGCATAGTTCTGCCAAACTTCCAGTGATCCCGTTCTGCCCAGCCCAGTTCTCAAGCGCTTGTTGGTTGGGGTTTATCACAGCGATAAGGAAAGATTCAAAGCTGTTCCCGTACACCCATATCTGAAATTGATCGGCAGAAACATGAAGAAAACTGAGACAAATGGCGGATGAATTGGATATAGAAATAGACCAAAAACGTTATCTATGTCTTGCATGTATGCCCTTTTTTTTGACAGATGTGCTCTGTGTAGTCTCTCAAATGATCGCAAGTGAAACGACAAGAGAAAACACCAACACAATATAATTTTGAGAAGCCGCTGTTTTCAGGGATTAACATTGATGCATGTTTGGATTATATGCCCGTAACTAATGGCTGTTGCGGTGCTACTATGGTAAAAATTTATATTACTGAAGAAATTAAGAAACATGTTATGGCATCAGCAGTCATCACACTGTACCAACTACCAAGTTGTCTTCAACTTCAAACTAACACCTTAATTACCTACCTTCAAAATCATGTGCCCTACACAATTCTTACACCAAGCATGTGGAATAAAAGTAGGACCAAACACAGTGAAGACAGAAATCGTGACAGTTACTTGCAAAGTGAATAATTGACTAATATTTACCGAATCAATCTCTGGAAGAACACCGTAGATATTCTCTAGATTTTCCACTGCAACATATTCTCCCTGTGAAAGCTTGAATATATTTTTCTTTCTGTCAATGATTTTCAAAGCTCCGTTTGGTTGCCACTCACCAACATCCCCTGTATCATTATTTTAACTCACAGTCATCATCTAAAATATAATAACTTAAGATATCCATTGCCTCCAGTTGAAGTTAGGGATATAGCTAACCTGTGTGAAACCATCCATCAGTCAGGACTTCCTGTGTTAGGTCCTCTCTTTTGTAGTATCCAGAGAACAGAACACTTCCCTTTACGCATACCTCGCCACGAGGAAGGCTAGCCAGAGCATCATAACCCATCTCTGAAACTGACTCAAGGCGAACGTCTATATGTGGAACTGGTGGGCCAACAGTCCCAGCCATGGAGAATTCATTTGGTATGGCAGCAAAAGATCCCGCACAGGTTTCGGTGAGTCCTAAAATTGAAAAAATTGGAATTATGCAAAGCTTTATTAGGAAGTGCTTCTGTCATCTAATAATATGTGCAATTCATCTGCAGGGTTTGTCTACGTAATAATAAAGGAACTTAAACTGGTGCATACCATAGCCTTGAACAACATGTGCACATGTCACAACCCTCAAAAATTCTTCAACCGCCACAGCAAGAGGAGCGCCACCAGAGACGATAATACGGATTTTTCCACCCAGCCTTTCTTTCACCTTAAAGATAAGCACTAAGTTAGGACATAGTATATAGACATAAAGTTACATTGACATTTTTAATTCTATCTGATGAAGTATAAGGTTGGTTGCTCTTGAATGTCTAGCTGTACCTTGCTGAAAACTAACTTGTCAAAGAATGGAGATGCCTTCTCATGTTTAATTCCTTTCTTCATGCTGTCTAGTTTCCTGATGATTCAATAAAATACGTATCTATAAAAATAAAGTGACATGTGCACTTAAAAAAAGGGTTCTCGGTTATAATCATGTGCAAACTTACATCTTGTAACCAAGATTGAATAAGGTTTTCTTTAATATACCACCAGCAGAAATCTTGGTTGTAAGACCTAAATAAAAATAATAATGCATCGAATATTAGGCAAAGTAAAAATAGACATTAGTACATTACATGTAATCTTCCATTGAAGCCATTTGTTCCATGTCATCCATCTCTATGAAGTTTGATAGTCTCTGTTATTTCATTTTGCAGACTTATCGGATTTTTCCACCAAAACTTTTAAGTATGGTTTCAACAACTAGATCAACTGAAAGCTAAGGCATTTCCTCATTGGTGATTAATTAAGATATTTTGAAATCTATAATAATTTAACCACAAAAATAACTTTTATTAATGCATTTGGAGGTAATGCTACAAATATAAAATAATATCTGAACATGTTCACGTCACTAATAGAAGAAAGCCAGAGTTTACAGAAACTTGTGCAGTTATTACTTTTGTAACAAGTTATGCAAACGAAGAAAAGTGCTTTATCCAAATGACACAATAATGGATTTTGTATAAATATCTAACTATGTTAACAGCTAACATCTGGAGTTTACCTGAATATATTCTGTCGAGTACACGTGGAACAGCACAAAATACTGTTGGTCTTAGTGCTGCAATATCATCAACCAACAACTTGACATCCTACAGATGCATGACACTAATTTCAGTATGAACCCATTGACTACCTAGGTAAATAGAGTATTCAGAAAGCATACCCCACGCCAAAATCCGATTCTCGATCCATGAGATATAAACACTTCCTCAAACATTCTATCGAAGACATGAGCTAGTGGAAGATAGGACAAATAAACATCGTCTTGATCAAACTGCAACCACAAAGTGGAAAGTAACCAGCATTACTTGTGTGATTCATTGAAGCATGTGCAATGATTATTTCGTTATGAAATGTGTTGGGATTATATACTTACAGCTTCACCAATAGATTGCACTACAGAATCAGCACCAGCCAGGTTAATAAGAAGGCTTTCATTTGATATCATAACACCTTTAGGGTCTCCTGTTGTTCCACTTGTGTACATGATCGTGCAGATGTCGGATTTCTTCTTTTCAGGAAGATCAACAGGTTCACCTCCACCCTATAAAAATGTCAGGCACACAAGCCTATGATTAAGTTTATTATAACGGTTCAATAGAATGTCATATAACTCGGAAACCTTACATTATGAATGAAATGAACTACAGTTCAGTATTTTTTAACTAGAGTACAAGACAGTCTGAACTATTTTCAATACTAAGGGACCAAGAGTATTCACAAAATTTACCTTCTTGGTTATGCAATGTATACTATTATAACAATCGTGCAAGACATATAAGTACCTAATAAGTCACATTTAATATGATATAGGTAAAGCTAAATTCAGGGTTCTGCAGGGGATATTAAAGATCTTATTAGGAAGCACTTGATCTATAAAAAGAAAGAAAGAAAGTCATAAATCATATGTCATGTCTCATATCCATTTGGAGACAGGACACACAACAAGAAGTTAAATGTATCAAATAATACAAAAATAAGATAATTTGCATCGCATGTTTTTTTTTCCTTAAAAGAAAGATTGTTGTGAAGCACTTATTTCCATAACTTCTACCAAGGCAGCTAAAGAAGCTAGCTGAAGACCAAATCTTACCGTGATCAGGAATTCCTCCCATGAGAAAATGGACAGCCCATGGTTCTTAGCTTCCTCTTTCTGATCGTTTGTGACTCCTCCGAAGCTGACGATTGCTGAAAATGAGTTAACAATAGAACCAATGTAAGTCCCACAGTGACGAACCATCTAATTGATCGATACCGCTTATTATTGTGAGAACTTACTTTTCAAATACTTTGAAGTGGCATGACAGGTTTTCAAGAGCTGTCACAATTGAAAGCATTAGCAAACAGGGGACTATAAAGCCTAAAGCAAACAGTAAACTGATACAGAATTGTAATTTATTTTTTCGAGACCATACTCCAGACAGTAGTAAACAGTACATGGCAATCTCTTGTTAACACATCTTCTGATCTGTCAGGGTAAACATAATTGAGAAAATTGCTTGCACTGGACAGAAGTGAGACCTCTCAGCGGCTCATTGACGATGAATCAGAGAGCTAGCCCAACCTAGGAGCTGCGGAGCGGAGTTAACCCCGCCGTGGCTGTCGGCCGCGTCGGGGGAAACCCGGGAATCGCCTGCAGCGAGCCCATCGCACTCGCCTCTCTCGCGGAACGGACCGCCGTGACGCCATTGGGACGGGCGGCGCCTCCCGCTGCAAATCTCGAGCGGTGATTCGCCAGGAAAGCCTGGCGGCGTCGCGCGTGCTGCACGGCGGAGACCATACCTGGCCAAATGGGCCGGCCCGGCCCGGCACGGCCCGGCCAGATTTACACGGGCCAGGCACGTCCAGTACATGGGCCGTGCCGGGCTGGCACGCGTGCTGGCCTTCTCGGCCCAGGCACGGCACAACAGCCTCACGGGCCGGCACGACAGCCCATCTGGCACGCTGGCCTCTCGCGCGGCACGAGCCACCACCAACGGAGCGAGGTGCTCCTCCTCGCTCGCACATGCAGTTTTTTTTAACGTGTAGTACTCGGAGTAGTTGTTTTAACGTGTAGTTGTTGTAATGCTGTAATAAATGGATTGCATGGGCACGCGCATGCAACGGCTGGCCCCACCCGAACAAGCCAGCAAGGCAGCCAGCGTCTGGGCAGCTGCGTCCTGCACGTGCGAGATGCCCCCAAAGTTCAAATTTGAACGCTCACCTCCGCTCCAGCCGTCCTGCGCGTTACGTGGTGTCGTGCCTTGGGCGTGCCCACTGGCTAGGCGTGCCCAGCCTCGCGGCCCAGGCACGGCCCTAGGTGGGCCACGTGCCGGGCACGGCCCGTTTAGTCACGTGTCGGGCCGGCCCATGACGGGCCGGGCACGCGGGCTATCGTGTCGGCACGCTAAGGCCGGCCCATTTGGCCAGGTATGGCGGAGACCGGAGAGGCTCACCACGCGGGACCTTACTGGGCCGGGCCGAAATAAGGCTACGACTAGACGGGCCGAAAGGGTCATACTGGTGGTTGGAGAAATGTGCTTGATTGATCAGCCCGTGTAAAATTCCTCAATTCCTCCGCTTTCCACATCTCCCAGACCATAAAATTTAATACTGTTTGGTGTATCGATTTTTAAACCCGGTTCATTTTTTGTAAAAGATTCGATATTCATTGCGGGCCAGTCGTGCGCGCTTAAGATGATTTTAAGATGATTTTTTTTAATTTAACGTAGTGTAGTGGTGATATTCTTTGTTTGAAACTTATTAATGGAGTGATGAAATTGAGGACTAAATGGCCACATTGGTACCTCCACAATCTTCTTCTCTTCCACGAAAGCAATCAGGAGTTCGGCATGGCAGGTGATAAATTCCACTGCATTAGCACCTGAAAAAAAATGAGAGTATTAGTCAGATCCAGTCTTGATTAAACTTGCGTCTTTGCCAGTCATGCAGATTAGTATAGCATTCACTTTTCTATCTTTCTTTCTTTCTTTCTTTTAGCAAGTATGTGTAACATACAACTTTTCAAATGCTCGAGGCGTATGGTTGTTACTAATGGGACTAGACAATTGTTTTTCCAAGAATAAAATAAATTAGCTAGTGTTCCCTCTGCATATTAGGTTTTCCTCATGTCGGATTTTGTGAAATTTGACCAAAGTTATATTAAAAATAATAAATAACGAGGTTGTTTATGCTGTCCCATGACGCGTGTGGCTTAAGTTTTTGGTGGTGACTTTGGGCAGCCCAATGGCTAAGGTTTCGTGACTTATAGTGTAGGGATTTGTACAGGGGTGGTAAATTGGATGGGCTTTATCAAAGGCTAGTTAGGTTTTTAGATGGACTAGGTTCGACTTCGAGTCGAAGTAGATTTGGATCATCGGATTGAGATGGAGATTGCAAGCCCAAGTCGAAAAATATCCAATTCCTAGTAGATTTGCATTCTACTCCCTCCGTTCCTAAATAATTGTCTTTCTAGAGATTTCAACAAATGACTGCATACGGAGCAAAATGAGTGAATCTACACTCTAAAACATATCTACATACATCCGTATGTTGTAGTCTATTTGAGATGGCTAGAAAGACAAATATTTGAGAATGGAGGAAGTACATGGCTTGGAGAAAAGAAATAGAAGATGCTCCCTCTGTTTCTTTTACTTCACACATTAGGTTTGTCTTCAGTCAAACTTTTTAAAGTTCGACCAAGTTTATAGGAAAAATACAAACATCACAATACCAAATAAATATAATTAGATCCATCACTAAATATATTTCATATTGTATTTATTTGGTATTGTAGATGTTCATAATCTTTAATATTAATTTAATCAAATTTTACAAAGTTTCACTTGAGAAAAACCTAATATGCAAAGGAAAAAAGAAAACAGAGGGCGTACTTACTAATATATTTTTATTCTCGACAAACAGTTTAGCCCTTTTAGTAACAACTATATACTCTCCCCGTTCAATAATTCTTGTCGTGGTTTTAGTTCAAAACGGAGGGAGTATCTTTATAGGGTTTTTGTTAGATTTGGCATACTACATACCAAGAGTGTCGTAGAGCGGCACGCAACAAACTCCGAGGGCATTGCAAGCCTGCAGTACATGGTGGAATCAGTTGCAAAACCAGACAAAAATATATGTATATGTAACATTCATCTGAAAGTTGGCAATGTTTTTCCCTACAAAATAATATAATGGGTATAAACATTGTTTAGATGAGGGATGATCACGTAATGATTTACCTCCATGCTGATGATCCATTCCGGACAATTTGCACCGTAGATGCCAGCGCGTTCACCCTGGAATTAGCATACACAATTCTTTATTTCCACTTTCTTGTGAGGATATTATGGTATCAAAAGGGTTCAGAAGATGATAGAAATGGCTTAGTTAGTAACATTCGGACAACAGAGAGTTGTTTTACTCAAAGTACAAATTAATTTTACTTTGCGTTAATGGAAAACGAAAATGATAATCAAAAGTATCGGGATCGGAGATGCAGCGTCTACACGGCAAGCACGATCAAACTGGTCAACTCCAAGCACGGGTTAATAATCAGGAAAATGAAAGCTGGGTCAGACTTGAGATGGTTCTGGTGAAGAATAGACTATTCCATGCAAGAGAAAACTTCAAGGGTGGACTTTCTTCACATCCAGACAAGCCATATCCATGTGACAGTGGTTGTATTTTGTACTAGTATATATCTGGTTGTAATTTGAGCTTATACTGGATACTGTAAGGGATAAGCATGCTATCCTTTTGTTAAAGTCAAAGGTGATAACACTAGCAGTTATTGGCTGATGATGCACCCCATCACCTTTTTAATTAGAACACCTGCAGAGTTGCTACCCAACAAAAAAAAATTTGTCATCATGAGACTATATATTAACCAAGTATTCACAGATCCATCTCACACAGACCCGCGTGAAAACAGGATCTGACCCCCGCGTCGCTCTCCCGAGCGGCACGGGCGGTGATCGTGATCCTCCGCCGCCGGCCCGTTCAACCCTTCCTTCCTCCTCGCCGTCACCGGAGGAGGCCGCCAGCCGAAGGCTGCGCGGCGGACGGTGGCGGCGGGGCTTCTCCCGGTGATGGTTGCTGCTCGCGCGGTGCCGTAGGCGCTTTGCAAAGGATCTCCCGGTGGCGCGTGCTTGCCAGTCCCGAGCAGCAGCGGCGGCACCCGGCGCGTCTGCGTCTGCGGCTTGTCGTCCCATGCTCCGTGGTTAGTGCTGGGCGGCGCGGGTGGGGGTTCCAGGCTACACCGTGGTCGGACTCAGTCCAGATACCACTGCAGTTTGGCCGGGTTGAGGTCTGGGAGGGATGGATCCAGCCCGGGATCTCACCGACAGAGCATGCTGTTCGTTTGCAATTACGAATCGGCGGCATGTCTTCGTTGGCAGCTCTCCCAGAAGGACCCGAGCGGCTCCAGCTATTCCCGATCTCACCTTAGATACGGGCAAGCTGGATGGTGTGAACAGGGGGACGGACCCTAATCTTGCCCTATGGGGCTGGGATCCTCCAGTCGTTTGCGCGCGATGGCTTGAGGCGTTTATGCAACAACTTCAGGCAGTGACGAAGGCCGTAAAGCAACAACATCGTCAAGTCTGGCCGGTGAGGGTATCGTCTGGGCATACCGGGATCCTACCTTGGTATGGTCGGGCCGATGATCTGTTGCCACAAGCAAGTATGGCGGAGCAAGAGGTTGCATGTGGTGATGTTGTCTGATACAGATTTGTCACCGACTGCCGCCTGACGTATGGTATGGGCCAGGACTGCCAAAGCGTCCCGAATCGGGGATTTTGGCTGTACCGGTGGTCTTCCTCCCACGTCTACTGCCGGCTTGTGCGGTTGTTGGGATAGCGAAAAGTAGTGGGCGACAATGCATGATGACTTTGATTTGGTGGTGCTTCTTGAGTACCCAGTCGCAAGCTCCGGGATGGAAACCCTAGGTCCGACCCTTGTTGGTTCTGCCTGGCAATGGCGATGTGTGTCATTACCTTGTTGAAGGCTTTGCTTGGAGTTTGCTCAGACTGATCTTCAGGGTGAAAACCCTTGATCCAGCCTTTGGTGGATGGATCCGACAATGGAGGCGATTGCGCGTCGTTCCCTTCTTGAAGGCGTTGCTGTTGAAGAACCTATCTAGTATTCTTTGTGTTGTCATGAAGTGGTTGGTGCCGATGATTCTTGTTGTATTTCGTCGATCGCTATTTTGATCGCTTTCGGGTTTTTTTTTCTTCGCCAGGACAAAGCTTTGGTCTCCCAAGACTTTGATCTTTGTTGGCGTGATCTTTTGTGTGTGTGCGTTGGTGTTGGCTGTGTGCATCCTAAATATGCAGAGGCTGGGTGTCTATTTATTATGTTTGTATTTACTTGATGCTACATTATAAGTCAATAAAAAGCGCCCTTTATTGAAAAAAAAAGTATTCTCAACCTGAACAATATTGGTGGCGAGCAGCATATCCGGTATTATTAACCAGTGTATCACTTGACTGACGAATTCCTCAACAGCTTGTTCAACTTGGCGGCTGTGGAGATCGTGGTGCATCTAGGCTCCAGCTAATTAATCGATTACACAAGCAAGCTATGCACGCGATACGGGCATATTATACCTCCACTAACGAACTGTATTGCTAATGATATACTTTCTCCGTTCCTAAATATAAGTCTTTTAAGAGATTTCACTATAAACTAGAATACATACGAAGCAAAATGAGTGAACCCACATTTTAAAAAGCGTTTATATACATTCGAATGTAGTCTTTATAATGGACTTATATTTAGGAACAGAGGGAGTACGTAATAAGTAGCCTGGCGTACGTGTAATTATTAGCTGCTGCTACTACTTAATTATATAATTCCGGAGGATTAGGATCAAGAGCAGGGCTTGGAATTTTCTATCCCCATGCTGGATCGATTCATGAACAGTTGACCTTGATAGGTGTGGCTTCACATTGTGATAGCTGGTCTACATCATCACGGTCACAATCAAGCTGTGTGTATGCACGCACGCACGCACCTGTTTGACTCCGGAATTGCTCATGGAGGCCGCGAGCTTGATCACAACGTCGCAGACTTCCCTGTAAGTCATCCATGTGTAGTCGCCGGCCTGCATGCGCAAGGCTGGCCGTGTAAGAAGGAGATGCATGATGAACTCGGCAATCTTGAGCCAATTGATTCAAGCTGGCGGAGGGAATTAACACGGGCTGACTAGCCAGCTGAACTGAGATGGAAGAAGTACCTTGCCGTCGACAACTGGCCGGCGACCGAGCATCGGGTTGCTGGGGTACTTCTCCACGGAAGCGCTGCAAGATCGCAAGAGACATGTTAGATCGATCGATGAAGCTTCGGAAACGGAGCGGGATCAACCCATGGAGCATGCGAAGATCGCCATGGATCAGGCGTATGTTTGAACGGTGATTAGCGGCTGTCCAGCGAGGTGGGAAGGGTGGGAGGGATTGGTAGCTCACCGGAAGAGGTCCCAGAGGCAGTCGACGCCGGGCGGGGACTGCAGCAGGCCGGTGTCCTTGGCCAGCACGTTCCGGTACGACGGCCCGGCATTCCCCTCCGCGCCGCCCGACTCCACCAGGAACTTCATCGCCTCCGACGACGACTATGTGGTACGACAGAAGAAAGAATAGTCGAGGATGGATCGGATCGGAGAAAGGTAGCTGCTGACACGATGCTGGAATAGACAGAGACAGAGAGATCGGAAAGATCATATATATATATACAGCCGTTGGGAGACGTGCTGGAAGCTGTTACAAGTTGCAGCTAGTCGTCTTAAGACTAAATCTCTGGAAATTACACTATATTCGTACACGAGGCCCACCAACCCGCCCGTACGCTGGCAAGCAGCTCACGAAACTACAGTATATTGTACGGCACGGCAAGCCTGATGGCAAGCAATCTTATCTCCTCGGGGTGATCCGTCATGTTTTCCTTTGATGGCTATTACGATGATGCCAGAGGTGTCAAGCTCAAAGGTATCTTCGGTCTTGATTGTAATTTTTCTTTCTTGGCTGATGTTTCTTTGTGTAAATGTTGGTATTCTCTTATCTTTTCAGTTTTGTCAGGTATATATGTAATACATGATCTGTACCATGTTCCTTATGATATAAATGAGACACGTATTACCATGCATAAAAAGAACTGATATCTCCTTGCAATTTTTTTCTTCAACTCATATCAACAATATATAGACACATACTATGAGCCTGTTCGGAAATGGTTTGGCTCTTCCGAATCCTCGACTCCGGCTCCTCCTCCCAAAATGCTGCTCCTTGTAAAAAATAGCCCTAGAAAAAAATTGTTTGACAGACAGCTCCGCTCCTGATTCATTCGTGGCTGGTGGATGAAACAAAAACTTGCTATGGTGGCAGTTCCATTGTAAATTTTATCAACTCCATGATTTTGAAGATCTAAGATCTGAGAAATAGCCGCTCCGCAAAACTACACTGCAACCGGCTCCACTCTGTGTTTTCAGCTCCGTGGAGCTCGAGCGTTCGGCACCGCTCCACCAACTCCGGAAGTGGAGTTGAGGAGCAGAGAGAAACCGAACACACCCTATGTATGTGAGCGTCTTTGTTTATACTTTGTTAAATGTTCTACTAGGGGGGAAATTAGGCATATTTACATTAGGAAAAACAGATACCGTTAAGATACGCTACACTTGGATTGGACTAGCGGTTGGCGCGCCTCTTGAAAGGAAGTTTGAGCGTTGCCAGCTTGTAGGCGTCCTTTTCATTGCTTCTACTGCCCCTTACATGTTCGTGAACATTAGCATATTTTAGTACGGTTGATTGATTATAGTCAATGAGAGTAATTCAGATAGGATACTAAAATGACAATTGGACTGCTAATTATATCAGATTCGGTAATGCAGAAACAAAGCAAAATATATTTATTACAAGTAGAGGAACATCTATTTCAGTGCACAATCATGAACAACTGGTAGCATAGTTTCTATAACACAGAATTGATCTTACAAAAAGAAAACAAATAGTACATCAAAAGTGAATGCCGGGCAACTGGTAGCATAGAACACAAAATTAATCATGTTGGCTACACTTGACTTCTTACCAAAGTTCAAAAGCAGATGCCCAAATGACCTTGTCCATTTCAGGCAGGTCAAGAAGCTCGATTAGCATGGGGTGGGTGTTGTCATGGCGGCAGTATCATTGATTGCATGGCATCCGTTGGACATCCGCGAGGAGACTTGGGGGAGTACTTCTCATTTTTTTCAGATATAGTAAAAGTGTTACATGTAACCACAAGCAGTCGTGCCAGGTGGTACACGCCCCTTCCACTTTCCTATTTCTACTTTGTATGAGACTGAAAGTACAGCACTGTAAATTCCTGACTAGAACAATAAAACATGTGCATATCAACCGACAGGGATTTACATGAGCAATAGCATGCATTATACTGATTGAAAAGCAACAACCAGGTGTTGCTGGACGAGACGAGCCGACTGAATCCGTTCATGCGTGACGGCCTTCCACCCGCCGGGAAGCTCATGGTGTAGGTTTTCTTCTCGTCCACCTTGGTGATGGTCAGTGTTGATCAGCACGCTGCCCGCCGTGGCAGTGGCTGTCACATTATTTCTTCCACTGCCGCAAAAATGAGTTTACTCTGTTGGTTTGGTGCAAATTGAACCTGAGTTTACTCTGCTGGTTTGGTCGCCCCATTGGAGTTGCTCTCATAGCTCTAATTTCCATTATAAAAGGGATATCCACATGCACATGTCAGACTTTGTAAAATGTGCATACTTGTGTTACATTGTCCATATGGTATTCCTGTAAGCAAGCTATCTGTTTTGAACTTCTCCAATCCCACAATAGAACCTAAAATCAAGCAACTTGAGTGGGACTCGACCTAAATAACATCACGAAACCTCATCTTTTTTGCTATAACAAATGACATATGGACTAAAACCACAAAGTCTGATAGAAAAGATATTGTAAGGGAAACCTGAACTATGTTGGCAAATATCATATAAGGAATCAGATGTGTAGGATAATTCATAGCTAGCTTGCAGCCCTACCATGACTGAGAGATGCAACTCGCCTGAGCGTACATCCCTTGCTTGACCCGGAAATCTGGTGTATACCACACATAGAGATGTGTTGGCAGCAAGTTCATCCACATGTTTATTAACACCAACCCAATAAACATGCAAAATTTGAAGTACACTTTGCCATCCTACTTCTAGCCTCACTTGTTAAATACTTCGCCCTAATAAAGTTCACATGTTAACCAACACCTGGCCTACCAAATACAGCTAATAATGATCAAATTGGGATGGTAGCAAATATTCTGTCGGGGTTACCGCAAAATGTTAAAGAAAAAAAATTGTGCAATGAAGGATGACATATTCTGTTGACAGTTTGAGCTATCCAATATTTCTTAGCATTCAGTTTTGACATTTCAAAAGAAATACATAGAATTGAATCAAACAAAAGAGTTGATCATAATATCTCCAAATTTCTTCAAATTGTCGCTTTTTCTTACCTTTTACTACCACTGATTGGGGATGCATTTCCACTAAGATTGATTACTTCAGGCAGGGTCATAACATGGCACCTATATTTGCTCAGAAGAGGATAGTGCATCATTTCTCTAATCAGTGCCCCATTTGCGAGAAATTTGATCATGGCCATGCCCTGTTAAAACGTGCATGGCATAAGCAGAGTATATAGGGCGTGAAATCAGTTAAACCCAAAAGGTTGTTGTCGTATTCAGATAAAGAAAATCAGTGCAAGGAGAGAAAATTAGATCATACCGGGTTTACCTCAAATCTTATTGTAAATCCTACTCTTGATGCAACCGTTTGTTCAACATACTGAGATGGGTTGAAAAGGAAGTGATCTTAAATACATAGGGATCTACAGATATAGTCTAAGAACAGAACAGAACAAAAAAAAATTGGAATGTAAGAAAATTAGTGGAGCAAAGCAGTAAAATTTCATTCAGGTACCATCCTCTAAGCAATAAAAATATCTGGTTCTATCAACTGATTCTCTGTAAGAGGATGCCAGAAATCATTGTCGAACCACATGAATTAGTTTTCAACAGAATGCATTTCAATGTTGGATTCTCACAAGTAGTTAAGATACATAATTTTGCACGATCTAACCTCCTGTTACACACTTTTGGGCACCGCCACATGGAAACCCTGTCACAAACAGCTAGGCATCAAAAGGACATCTGGATAAACCTACATGGCTGAGAAAGTCCAAGGTTATCTTTTAGGAGTTATTTATCCCTAATAAAGAAAAATTATCAGACCCATATTGTTAGGATTTAATTTGCTATGAATTTAGCATGGACTCGGAGTTATATATATATACGAAGAGGTAGATTGTGATAAGAGAACATCCAGAAGTAATAATACAGAAACTTGCTCTAGATAATTAGCTAAGAGCCTTACTGTATGCTAGGGGTGTAGCCAAAAGAATAATCTGGTGCATGGCTGCATGCTCTCACATGATGGTAAAAAGAGAGACCTAGTATTACGTGGCATCTAGAGAAGGATGCGAAACTTTGATGAACATTTAAACAGTTGATACCTGCACAACCAATCGTCTTGGCTAGTTCACCACATCAACTGCACAAGGCCAATAGGAGAGCTTCTGTCGGGATAGAAACTGATATCTTGTATTCATCTTTGCATTGTGAGTTTTATTCCTCTCAATAAAAGACCAAAATTCTGTATGTGTTTTCTGAACTTGAGGAAGTCCAACTTGAAACCCTCATTCACATCACTTTTCTGCAACAGCAAGAAATTCAGCTGATTGATTTCTTCGCATCTGCTTTGCGTTTGCATTCATTAGCTTTGGCTGCAAGTTCAAGTTGATAGGCTCAGAATTGGGATCAAATTTCTCAGCTGGATTACAACCTCCTGGGGTATGCACTGTCAAAAGAGTCACTTTGGTTAGAGTGAGATATACACTTCGCCGTTGGTGGGCATTGAGTTGCATGTCATTTTGCTAGATTGCATGGGTACCAATGGGCGTTAAAATCAAACAATAACCATAAGAGATTCACCTGTAGGATTGTGCAATCAGCACAACAATTAATGTGTAACATCAGTATTGCAAAAGATAGCAAGGGAGTTCAGTAATACCTGAACTGAACTACAGATTAATCCACTACGAAAGGTTCAGATTCACATATGGTTTGCACAAGCAGTTCATACACTTCTCCTTTGTATACCTGGTTAGGGTGCTCCTCAGTCGGTAGATTTGTCCTCAAAACAATCCCATTCTGCACAAAAACAATAAAGAAACACACTTAATATATGAGTAGATTAGAAGGAGGTGCAGTGAGTATCAATATTAATGGAGAGGTTGGCCCATACTTTAAGAGCTACAAAGGATTTTTTCAGGGTGATCTCACCTCTTCTTTTGAATTTGGTGGTGGTTTCGGGATTGTACAAAAAGAGATGTTCTCTAGTAAAAAAACAAATTTATGGATTCAATTATGTAACACACAGATATGTACGTATCCTGAAGCTGCAACCATCAGACAACGAATTATCATATGCTGCACAAGAGCAATTTTTTCATACAAGCAAATTGACAATCACTTTTTCCCAGAACAGACAACTTATGCGGCGAGTCAGGAGCTTGCACATGAAGCATATCTATAAACCTATCAGCATTACACTTTATTCCTTGCAAGCAATTTAACAAATACTTGGACTCCATGGACCGATCACCTATAAATTCGATTGTAAATGTAAAGGAAGATGGATGTTCTTTGTGCTGTACTTCTATAGGCCTATCAAATTGGACGTTTGAACCCATCAGAGAATCAAAACATGAGCTGAAAACAAAACAAAACTGATGCATACCTCGTACAGAGGTAACCAGACGGATGGCTGGCCTCATACATGGTCCGCCTTGCGAGCGGCAGAAGGTGGGAGATAGCAGTGCGGTTCCCCATTCCCTAAGGCATCTTCCTAACTCCACGGACGGAGTAGCAACGAAGGAGCGGAGTGGCGGCGGAGGGAGAGGGGTAAGATACCTGCGCGCGAGGAGATGAGGAGGATAGGAGAGTTGGAGATGCCCTCTTCCTGCCGGCGAGCCAGCGGCCCCTCCGACGGCATCGAATGGCCCTGCTACACGGAGGTCGGAGACAAGGCGATCGGGCCCTCTAAACCACCTGGCCTCCCAGCGCCGCAAGAGTTGTGCCAGCCTTGGCCCACTGCCACTGCATCTGGTCCGCCGCGCCCACACCTTCCTCGAGCGCGATGGTGGCGATGTTGGTAGCGCTGGCGTCGGGCTCGCCGCCGATCCAGCCGTGCGTGGCAACGATGATCCCCACATCGTCCTTCACCTCATACCACAACGATTGGTCAACCCGGACGCCCCCTCCCCACCGCCGCTGCCACCATGTTCCCATCCTACCGGCGGAGGAGCGGCAGATTTGATCTGGGATGTGCTTTTCCCGCTATCACCGCCTCCCACACTCGTCGTTCTCCTCCTTCCAAGATCCAACGATGCTGAGAGAAGAGAATAGAGGAGGCAGCTGTGTGGTGTTCGGTGCGAGAGGTTGCGTGTGCGGGGAGAACGAGAGAGGTGAGGCTGTGGTTGCGTGCGAGAGGATGCGTGGGGCATGGGCCCCAACCGACGTGATTTTGTCTCGGAGCAAGTCCGACGTGGACACAACTAGCGCTCGCTCTTTACGCGACTGTTAATGGGTTTAATGGCAATGTGATGCACATGTGGCTGAAAAGAAAAGAAAAACTGTACAAGATCAGCTCGTCGACATCTTCGTATTTTTTGAACAAGATTATCGCGCTGTCAGATTTAATTTAGAAATCGATTTCAAAATTTGGTTAGGGCATCTTCTTGATTCTGATTCCGAAATCTTGAAGCCCGCTTCTGAATAGGTCGTCGACCATGTAGCCGCATTGTTTCAGCTGCATCGGAAGGAGCCAGAGTGTTTGACAAAAAACTACTACAATTGAGGTTCGCGTCCCACAGAACTATCATTTTTAAAAAAATGACTGATAACTATCAAAAAATTGGAATCTTGTGACTAAAAACTACCAGTTTCGAAAAATGGCCAGTTTAGAAAATTTAAATGTGTTTATGACATGCGGGGCCCGTCTGTCAGGGCTGACATGGCGGGAAAGTCAATGCCGTTTATTTTTTACAGTTAAGTTGACCGTTATGACAGGTGGGCCCGACACGTCAGTATCTATCTTCTTCTTCCTCCTCCTATATCTGTAACGCCCATGATGCGGCTATATCTCTCACGTGGCGAAGCATGATTTGGAGGCATAACCGCATGGTGGTTTTGTCGCAAGAAGGGTCATCTTCACACAATCCCATGTAATGAACAAGAATGGGATAAGGAGTTGGCTTACAATAGCCACTTCACACAATACATAAATTAAACATTCATCATCCAGAGTACAATCAAGGTCCGTCTACGGAACCAAAATAAAATAAGACAACCCCAAATGCTACATCTCCGATCGTCCCAACTGGGCTCCACTACTGATCATCAGGAAACGAAACATAGTAGCGACCAAGTTCCTCGTCAAACTCCCACTTGAGCTCGGTTGCGTCACCTGCACTGGTATCGTCGGCACCTGCAACTGTTTTGGTAAAATCTGTGAGTCACGAGGACTCAACAATCTCACACCCGCGAGATCAAGACTATTTAAGCTTATAGGAAGGATGGGGTAATGAGGTGGAGCTGCAGCAAGCACTAAGCAAATATGGTGGCTAACATACGCAAAAGAGAACGAGAAGAGAAGCAACGCACGGTCGTGAAGCTAGAAGTGATCAAGAAGTGATCCTGAACTACTTACGTTCATACGTAACCCAAATCGTGTTCACTTCCCGGACTCCGCCGAAAAGAGACCATCACGGCTACACACGCGGTTGATGTATTTTAATTAAGTCAAGTGTCAAGTTCTCTACAACCGAACATTAACAAATTTCCATCTGCCACATAACCGCGGGTACGACTCTCGAAAGTTTATACCCTGCAGAGGTGTCTGTTGGGGATATTATCACTAGGCATAAACCGGCCAGGAGAGGCCGAGTTAACTCCATTAGTAATTCATTATACTTGAAGCCCATGAAGACAGACGGTGACGCTGGATGAAGGCCCAGGGCCCAGAACCGGTTTAAAGCCTGTAGATATAAACCGCCATTCATATGTAACTTGCATTGTAAGGTAGAAAGAGCGGAGACCGAGCCGGACACGTTTATGAGCCGGCCTCGGGATTCTTTAAACTGACGGGCGTCAACCCATGTATATAAGGGGACGACCCGACGGCGGTTCAGGGACAACGCACAACAACTCGAGACCCAGGCAAAGCGTATTCGCTCCCTGGTCATCGAAACCCCATCAATTCCATCACAACTAGACGTAGGCTTTTACCTTCATCGGAAGGGGCCGAACTAGTATAAAACTCTCTTGCGTCCCTTGTCCGCTTTAACCCCTTCAACCTAACCCGTAGCGATGGCTCCACAACTAAGTCCTTTCACGAGGACATCTGTCGTGACAAAACCATGACAGTTGGCGCCCACCGTGGGGCTATCGCACAATGGTTTCAAGTTCTTGGAGGGCCGCTTTGAAGGACTCGATGGTTACGCTGTTGGCCGGATGACCAAGAGTCGTCGCGGCAAGCTCTATATCGACGATGCAGGTGAAGGAAATATGCCCTAGAGGCAATAATAAAGTTATTATTTATTTCCTTATTTCATGATAAATGTTTATTATTCATGCTAGAATTGTATTAACCGGAAACATAATACATGTGTGAATACATAGACAAACAAGAGTGTCACTAGTATGCCTCTACTTGACTAGCTCATTAATCAAAGATGGTTATGTTTCCTAACCATAGACAAAGAGTTGTTATTTGATTAATGGGATCACATCATTAGATGAATGATCTGATTGACTTGACCCATTTCGTTAGCTTGGCACTTGATCGTTTAGTTTGTTGCTATTGCTTTCTTCATGACTTATACATGTTCCTATGACTATGAGATTATGCAACTCCCGTTTACCGGAGGAACACTTTGTGTGCTACCAAACGTCACAATGTAACTGGGTGATTATAAAGGTGCTCTACAGGTGTCTCCGAAGGTACTTGTTGGGTTGGCGTATTTCGAGATTAGGATTTGTCACTCCGAATGTCGGAGAGGTATCTCTGGGCCCTCTCGGTAATGCACATCACTTAAGCCTTGCAAGCATTGCAACTAATGAGTTAGTTGCGGGATGATGTATTACGGAACGAGTAAAGAGCCTTGCCGGTAACGAGATTGAACTAGGTATAGGATACCGACGATCGAACCTCGGGCAAGTAACCACTAGTAGAAAAAGGGTCAAACGTAAAGCACATTAGTGCCGGTTTGTATTTGAGCCGGCACTAATGTGTACATTAGTGCCGGTTCCAACGACTAGCCGGGCCGCTTTCATTAGTACCGGTTCGTGGCGAACCTTTAGCAACGGTTCGTGCCACGAACCGGTACTAATGAGAGTGGTGGCAGGATGTTGTCAGACTGGGGCCCCTCCAGCCCATTTAGTGCCGGTTCTTGGCATGAACTGGTACTAAAGGTCGTCCTACATAAACCCTTCGTCCACCCGAGCTCGCTCTGTTCTTCCCCTTTTCCCTCTCCTCTCTGTTCTTCCCCTCTTCCTCTCGAGCTCATCACACATTGCCCAAATTTTGTCAAGATTTGAAGGCCCCCATCCATTGAAATGATCACAAAGGTTAGCAACTTTGTCCTTTCATCTCTCATTGCTAGATTTACTCTTGCAATGCTTTATATAGTGATTAATTTGTGAGTTTAGTAATTTGGGAGGAAATATATATATGTGCTACTATTTGATTTATATGCAATTTGAGGTCAAAAATAACACTTAGTTTGCATATGTAGGTGTGGTTTACTTAGTGCCTTCTAAATCTCCGTCGTAACCACCGTCGATCGCCCGCACCGTCCCGTCGCCGGCACCACCTTGTGGTGAGCCTCTTTGTTCATGAAATTTTATATAAAAATTGATGTTTGTGTGATTTGGATATATAGCTAGTTACTCGTATAATTATCTTACCCGTACATTGTTTGTTATACATATAGTGCCATGGTTTTGATATCCGTCCCCGTCGGCCCTCGTCCTTGTTATGATTCGGATGTGGTATATATATTCTCTTTTAAAACTAGTTGCATTTCGTGTTTATGACAAATTATGCCCCATCAAGTTGACATAGAAATTTTTTCTAGGAGGTATGTGAACCGGAAATTCCAACCGACCCTATTGTCGAGAGGTTAAATTTAGTTGAAAGAGAAAACGAGTACTTGAAAGAAAAATTGAAAAGAATTGAGGGGGAGAAGATGGAATTGGAGTTGCATGTTGCCGATGTCGTCGATGATCACAAGATCAAGATGGAGAAAATGCGCTTGAAGATTAGAAAGATTAGAAAATATGCCATCGATAGTGAGGCTTGGTATCATTATGCTGTTGGATCCATTGTTACCTTAGTTGCGATCTTGATCGCATTTGTTGTTGCATTTAAATGCTTTAGCTAGAGAGTTATTTGTTTGTTGCATTTAACTGTTGTATGAACTTTATGTATGAACTTGTATTAATTTGGTCTATTCGGTGTTGTGTAATGAAGATGAGCCGGCAATGGATGTACGATGACCGATGCTCTCCCGAGTTCATTAATGGCGTGCAAACTTTTCTGCTTGCGGCTGAGGCAAACAAGCGGGCGGATGGTTTTATGCCTTGTCCATGTGCTGTCTGTAAGAATGGTCAAAATTACTCTAAGTCAAGAACCATTCACTTCCATCTGTTTAAGTCCGGTTTCGTGCCCCACTATAATGTTTGAACCAAGCACGGAGAAAGAGGGGTTATGATGGAAGACAATGAAGAAGAAGAGGACGACGACAGCTATCCTGGCCATGGGTTCCCTGAATACGATGATACAACAATGAGGGAAGAAGCTGAGCCGGTAATGCGGGAAGAAGCTGAGCCGGCAATGCGGGAAGAAGCTGAAGAAGAGGCATCAGATGAGCCCGTTGATGATCTAGGTCGGGCCATTGCCGATGCAAAGAGAAACTGCGCAAGTGATTTGGAGAAGAAGAAGTTGCAGCGCATGTTAGAGGATCACAAAAAATTGTTGTACCCGAATTGCGTAGGTGATAAGAAAAAGCTGGGCACCACACTGGAATTGCTGCAATGGAAGGCAGAGAATGGTGTATCTGACAAGGGATTTGGAAAGTTGCTGGTAATGATAAAGGATATGCTTCCAAAGGACAACGAATTGCCCGAGAGTACGTACGAAGCAAAGAAGGCTGTCTGCCCTCTAGGGTTAGAGGTGCAGAAGATACATGCATGCCCTAATGATTGCATCCTCTACCACGGTGAGTACGAGGATTTGAACGCTTGCCCGGTATGTGGTGCATTGCGCTATAAGATCAGCCGCGATGACCCTGGTGATGTCGAGGGCCAGCGCCCCAGGAAGAAGATTCCTGCCAAGGTGATGTGGTATGCTCCTATAATACCACGGTTGAAATGTTTGTTCCAAAACAAAGAGCATGCCAAGGCGATGCGATGGCGCAAAGAAGACCGTAAGAAAGACGGAAAGTTGAGAGTATCCGCTGACGGGTCGCAGTGGAGAAAAATCGTAAGAAAGTACGGGAAGGAGTTTGCGGATGACGCAAGGAGCGTATGGTTTGGTCTAACCACAGATGGCATTAATCCTTTTGGGGAGCAGAGCAGCAACCATAGCACCTGGCCTGTGACTCTATGTTTGTATAACCTACCTCCTTGGTTGTGCATGAAGCAGAAGTTCATTATGATGCCAGTGCTCATCCAAGGCCCTAAGCAACCCGGCAACGACATTGATGTGTACCTAAGGCCATTAGTTGAAGAAATCTTACAACTGTGGAATGGAACAGGTGTACGTGCGTGGGATGAGCACATGGGGGAAGAATTTGACCTAAAGGCGTTGCTGTTCGTGACCATCAATGATTCGCCTGCTCTCAGTAACCTTTCAGGACAGACAAACAAGGGATACCGCGCATGCACGCACTGTTTAGACGATACCGACAGTATATATTTGGCTAATAAGAATGTGTACCTGGGACATCGTCGATTTCTTCCGAGCAGGCATCCCGTAAGAAAGAAAGGCAAGCATTTCAAAGGTGAGGCGGATCACCGGACGAAGCCTGGCCACCGTACTGGTGCTGATGTACATGATATGGTTAAGGATTTGAAGGTGGTCTTTGGAAAGGGTCCTGGTGGACAACCTGTTCCGAATGACGTTGACGGACGCGCACCCATGTGGAAGAAGAAATCTATATTTTGGAACCTGCCCTATTGGAAAGACCTCGAGGTCCGCTCCGCAATCGACGTGATGCACGTGACGAAGAATCTTTGTGTGACCCTGCTTGGCTTCTTGGGCGTGTATGGGAAGACAAAAGATACACCTGAGGCACGGGAGGACCAACAACGTATGCACGGAAAAGACGGCATACATCAGGGTCATGCAAGCTATGCTCTTACCAAAGAAGAGAAGGAAATCTTCTTTGAATGCCTGCTCAGTATTAAGGTACCGTCTGGCTTCTCGTCGAATATAAAGGGAATAATAAACATGGCAGAGAAAAAGTTCCAGAACCTAAAGTCTCATGACTGCCACGTGATTATGACGCAACTGCTTCCGGTTGCATTGAGGGGGCTTCTACCGGAAAACGTTCGATTAGCCATTGTGAAGCTATGTGCATTTCTCAATGCAATCTCTCAGAAGGTAATCGATCCAGAAATCATACCAAGGTTACAAAATGATTTGGTGCAATGTCTTGTCAGTTTCGAGTTGGTGTTCCCACCATCCTTCTTCAACATCATGACGCACGTCCTAGTTCACCTATGCGAAGAGATTAACATTTTGGGTCCTGTATTTCTACACAATATGTTCCCCTTTGAGAGGTTCATGGGAGTCTTAAAGAAATATGTTCATAACCGTGCTAGGCCAGAAGGAAGCATCTCCAAGGGCCGTCAAAATGAGGAGGTCATTGAGTTTTGTATTGACTTTATTCCTGACCTTAAGCCGAATGGTGTTCCTGAATCGCGGCATAAGGGCAGACTGGATGGAAAAGGCACGCTAGGAGGGGAACAAATAATATGTATGGACGGACATTCTCTCACTGAAGCACACTACACAGTTCTACAGAATTCCGCCTTGGTGGCTCCGTATATGGATGAACACAAGAATTTGCTACGCTCCAAACACCCGGAGCGGTCTGATGACTGGATTACACGTGAACAAACCAGGAGTTTCGCCAGCTGGTTGCAAGTACGTACCATGCATGACACCTCTATTGAAGATGACCTGTACTTGCTGTCCCAGTTACCATCTTCGAATATAATGACTTTCAAAGGGTACCAGATAAATGGTAACACATTTTACACGATCGCCCAAGATAAGAAGAGCACCAACCAAAACAGTGGTGTCCGCTTTGATGCAGAAACCAAGACGGGAAAGGAAACATATTATGGTTATATACAGGACATATGGGAACTTGACTATCGACGTGGTTTGAAGGTCCCTTTGTTTCGGTGCAAATGGGTCAATATGACACGAGGCGGGGTAACGGAAGACCCGCAGTACGGAATGACAACAGTGGATCTCAACAATCTTGCGTATGCAGACGAACCATTCGTCCTAGCCAATGATGTGGCACAGGTTTTTTATGTGAAGGACATGTCTATCAAGCCAAGAAAAAGAAAAGATAAGGAAGCGAATGCATCGTACGATGAGCCAAAGCGGCACATAGTTCTTTCTGGGAAGAGAAACATCGTGGGAGTGGATGACAAGACAGACAAGTCAGAAGATTATGAAAAGTTTGATGAAATTGCTCCATTCACAGTGAATATTGACCTGAGCATCCCGTTAAATGATGAAGATTTTCCATGGCTACGACGCAAAGGGACACACGCGAAGAAAAAGTTACACACCCAAAGATCTGGAATGTGATCGGCTTAACTATCATCACTTTCTTCTGTGTTTCACACCCAGGAGAGATCTCTGTAATAGTTAGGGTAGCTAGTTATGTGTTTTGGCATTTGAAACGCGAAGAAATTTTATGTGCAAGCAAATTCTTTCATGCATTTACTGATTTTTTCAGCTAAATGACCCTGAAATTGAAAAGCATTTCAAATGAACTTAGAAAAGGTTGAAAGTTGGCATGGTATCATAATTTCACCCACATAGCATGTGCAAAAAAGTAGAGAGGGTTACCGCAAAAACTGGATGCACTTCGTGTACAAAATGGACAATCTGTTTCGAAGTATCAGGGTTTCGGACGAAAACTCATCCGTTACAAAGGCATTTCATTTTTTAAATAACCTAAGCATTACCAAATTGAATATAATGATAAAACACACTAATATTAAACATAAGAAAAAAGAATCACTGAAAAATCTATTTTCAAAGTTAAGTTATTCACAAAAAAAAATAAAGCAAAAAAAATAAGAAAAAAAAGCCCACCTACTGGGCCACAGCGGCCTGCATACGACTAGAAACCCAAATTCAAGTTGGGCCAGGATGCAGGCCCGCTAGCCCAGTAGGCCCAACAGGGCATCGTAGAAGAGGTAGGCCCAGAAGGCCTGCTTAAGAGAGGAGCTCGAGACAGCAGCGACGGCGGGGCTTATAAGCAGGTGCGAGTGCCCCTCGGCTAGCGAGGTGGGACTAAACTTTTGTGCCCCTCGCCTGGAAGCGCACACCCTTTAGTACCGGGTCGTGGCACCAACCGGTACTAAAGGGGGGCCTTTAGTACCGGTTGGAGCCACGACCCGTTACTAAAGGGGGTCGCTTCCCGCCGCTTGGGCTAGCCAAAACAGACCTTTAGTACCGGTTGGTGGCTCCAACCGGTACTAAAGGTGGGTTCTATATAAGAAAACACTTCAAAATTTCGTCAGTTTCTCATCTCTCCCTCTGCTTCTTCTCCTCTGCACCGTCGCCCGCCGCCCCCGTCGCCGCCCCCGTCGCCGCCCCGTCCCCGTCGTCGCCGCCCGTCGTCCCGTCCCCGTCGTCACCGCCGCCCCGGCCCGTACGTCCCCGTCCCCGTCGCCGCCCCGACCCGTACGTCCCCGTCCCCGTCGTCGTCGCGCCCGTCGCCGTCCCCGTCGCCGCGCGCCCGCCGTCGCCGCCCGCCGTCGCCTCTCGCCTCGCCGGCCACTGAGCGCGCGCGCACACACACATACATTTTTAGTTATAGATTTTTCTGTTTTTTAGAAATAGGTAGAAATGTTAGAATTGTTAGAATAGTTAGAAATGTTAGAATTGTTAGAAATTTTTCTGTTTTTTAGTTATAGAAATAGTTATAAAAAAGTTAGAATCGTTAGAATTTTTTTTTCTGTTTTTTAGTTATTGAAATAGTTATAAAAAAGTTAGAAATTTTTCTGTTTTTTAGTTATAGAAATATTAGAAATGTTATAGAAATGTTAGTTATATATAGCATTGTTAGAAAGGTTATAGAAATGTTAGAAATTTTAGTTATCAAAATCCAATCATTAAAAAATGCTACTTTTTGCGGGCATATAGCTAGTATTTGTTGTCGACGATGCCCGGCCCGCATCCTCGCCGTCGACACGTCCGCGACGACGTCCAGCTGACCCATGTCCGGGACTGGGCTCCGCCGGGCTGGCACTGGGAGGTGCTGCCTGGAGGGGCGCGCCGCTTGATGAGGAACCCGGCCCCGGGTCCCGTCGTCGACCCTGATCTCGTTTGGTGGCGTTCGCGTGGGCCAGTTTTGGTGCGGAGGGAGCCGGCCCCGCCGGAGGTGGTACGTCGTCATGTCAGGGAGGAGGACGAGCACGTCCATCGCTACATGGTTGCGTTAGAGGGCGGCAGGTTCTCCAATACCTGGCAGTTTCTTCAGGGATCTCACTTCAGCTATGATCCTGTGAGGGTTCCTGCTCTTTGGGTGTCCACCGCCCGCGCCGCAGGAACTGCGAGTGTCCTAGATTCTTCTGTAGTATTCGATCTTTAATTAGCTACCTAGCCAGTGATGTACTATTCAATATTATATATTATTCGAGACGATGTATTCGAGATTAAATCTATTATTCAAGACGATGTATTCGAGATTATATCTATTATTCGAGACGATGTATTCAAGATTATATCTATTATTCGAGATTATACTAAATTGTTTTATATTTCTTTTGGCATAGTTAAATAAAAGCTATGGCGGACAATACCGACAGAGAGAGAGAGAACAGACCATGTTCGATATGATACGCGGGCCAGATGATGATCAGAATGAAGAAGATTTTGACGGCTCCGAATTTCTAAACAACACCGGAGAGGGTGATATGATATTCGATCGCGACGACCGAATTGATGAAGTCATAAACTACGATTATGACGATGACGAAGAACATGTTGATCCTGAAACAACAAACACCGGCGAGGTATATATATTTATAAAGCAGGAATCTGGTGATCATCGCATGTTTTAAATGAGTTGAAGATATATTAACGAATCGATCTTTCTTCTTTCAGCCATCCGGATCGAGCAAATCTTCAGGCAAAAGGACGAAACGAGGCCCGAACAAAAAGTTGAAGGAGGGCGTAAAGTACAATATCGAGGCATTCAGACCTAATGGCGAACCATTAGCACCTAAGAAGATTGCGGACAAGTTCGTTCGTCAGTGCAGAGTTCTTGTGAAGGACCAACTCCCGATCTCCCTTCAAGAATGGAGAAAGCCAGCAAAGCCACGTCCAGATGTTACTTTTGTCGACGAGAATAAAAAAAAACTGCTTTGTGATACTCTCATGGAACATTTCACCCTACCAGATCATTTCATAGAAGCAGATGTGCAGAAAGTCAAGGACGCTGCTCTTAGGAAGATGGCGGTTGCATTCAAGAACCACAAGAGAACGACGTGGGAGAAGTACGTCAAGGGAGGAAGGAAGACTCCAGTATTTGAGGGGATACTAGAGAATCAAAGTGCTCATTTGGACGATTTCGTGAAATTCAAGGATTCAGAATTAGCTAAGGAACGGTCGAGAATAAACAAGAAGAATGCCGAAAAAAGGATAAGTTCCATAAGCTGGGGCCAGGTGGCTACGCGGTGGCAATGCCTAAGTGGGATAAGTCTGAGAAAGAGATGGAGGATGCAGGTGTCATTCCGGTTACTAAGAGCTGGCTCCCAGGTGCAGGAGTTGGTTCTATGCGCATGGGGGGAGGGAGTTGGACCCGAAGACAGGCAAAGTTTCGACGAAGGCATGTCTGAACGGAGCCGACGATGACATACTTGTTGCAATAGAAGAGGCTCGAACGGGGGTGTTCCAGCCGAACAGAGAGAACGACGAGCTTACACGTGCCCTGAAAAATCCTGGACACCCGGGAAGAACACGAGGCAAGGGCGCTATTCCGTGGTATGAGGGGTTTTCTGAATGGAACGCCGACTACAGAACCCGTGTGTCGTGGATTTGTCACGGCAGATGTCCTAGTAAGAGGACTTAGTCGTGGAGCCATCGCAACGGGTTAGCTCGAAGGGGTTAAAGTGGACACAAGGACACGGTTTTTATACTAGTTCGGCCCCTTCGATGAAGGTAAAAGCCTACGTCTAGTTGTGATGGGATTGATGGGTTTCGAGGGCTCAGGGAGCGATAAGCTTCGCCTAACCCTCGAGTTCTTTTTCTCTGTCCCCAAACCGCCGCCGGGTCATCCCCTTATATACATGGGTGACGCCCGTCGGTCTGCAAAGTCCCAACCTCCGGCTAATAAACGTGCCCGGGTCGGTCTCTCTATTCCTAACTTACAATACAAGTTTACATCAGGCCGGTTTACACCATAAACCTTTAAACCGATTATGGGCCTTAGGCCCTTCTATCTCTCCTTGGGTTTTAACATCTCGGGTCTGTTGACGGAGGTAACCCGGGCCCTGCAGGCCGGTTTACCCCGGATAGCAACATCCCCAACATTAGGCCCCAGATTGATTTGAACAGGTTCATGTTAATCCTTAATAATAATTTCTGTCTTCAAATGTCTTCCAGTGACTTGTTAAACCGTCGTTTCTCCGTCTCCTCTTGCTGTGGTAAACCGATATGACGTCAGCGCAAGCTACCGTCTCCTTTCGCTAACCCGCAAGAATCAGGGCGACGGCTGGGCTTCCGAAATCTCCGGCCCCTGGATTCGCGCGCCTGACACGCGCACCGCGCCTTATAAATAGGACTTGAAGGCCATCTTCCTTTCCTCCCCTTGCTTCATCTTCCTCGCGACCCAGACCTCAGAGCTCCGCCGCCGCCGTCAGCTGCTGCATCAACTCCGGCCGCTGCATCAACCTGATCGGATCAGAGCACCGCGGCGACTTTCCACATCTGTTTGGACCCCGGTAAGGCCCCTGTTCTTGTTGCTTTAGATCTGTTCTAGGGTTCATCGTCCTACTACTGTTTCTTGCTCATCCCCATCGCAGCCTTTGCGAACAGATGATGATACCTGTATCTGGATTTGTAGTTCCTCTTAGCAGCCGCCATAAATCTGCATTCATTTCCTTAGATCTCACTCTTGTTCCTGCTTGTCGAACTTATATTGTTCTGCTGTGAGCCCGACTTCATATTACCTGTTTTTATTTCTTTTTCGCCCTAGCTGTAGATCCATTGCTTTGAAAGAATCCGTACGGGATCTGTTTCTGCTTTCATACTCACAACCGTTTAGATCTGGTCGGTTTAACTCTTAGCAAAGCGAACAAACCGATCTACACATCCATTAGTCCCCTTGATGAACCGCCGGTTGATATTTTTGTAGATAACCTGACTCTATATAAGAGCATCTTCGGTTTACACTCATACTTGCTCTCAAACCGGAATACCTTTGCCTTGTAGATTTCCTCATGGCAAAACAGGTGTATGAATGCAACTGGGTCCCCTCTTGCATCACTGAGACCCAACTAAACAACTTAGTTCTGACTGGTGCTTTGAGTAGCAAAAGTACCATCCATTGGAGGGTTCCAGGAGACGAATGTCCTCCTACCCCGCAGGAGGGAGAAGTGGTGGTGTTTGCGGATCACCTGGCCCGGGGGTTTAACCCACCCGGTTCAAAATTTTATCGGGACGTCTTGGCTAATTTTAGGTTGCGCCCACAAGACGTTGGTCCAAATTCAGTCACGAACATCTGCCATTTTCAAGTACTTTGCGAGGCATACTTTCAAGAGGAACCCACTGTAGAGCTGTTCCGGGACTTTTTCCATCTGAACCGACGTACTGAATTCACCGATGGCCCAAATATGGAACTGGGTGGCATGGCGATTCAGAAGAGGAAAGAGGTGACTTATCCTCACGCCAAGTTGCATAGTCATCCGCAAGAATGGAATTGCACTTGGTTCTATTGCAAGGATACTTCCCCTGCTGAAGAAAATCCACTGCCCGGTTTCCGTCCAGAGAGACTTAGCAATACTCACCCCTTCCCCCCACGGCTAACTGCCAAAGAGAGGAGTAAGTACGCCCCTCAGCTGTCCAAGCTCAGAGCCTTCATGGCTAACGGTTTAACGGGGGTAGATCTTGCTCGTTGCTGGATTTCGTGGAGCATCCTGCCCCTTAGCATCCGCTCCGGTTTAATGTGCCAATACACGGGTCGGGTTGATGATCCCTTGAGGCACTGCAACATTCAGCTGACGGAGGACGAAGTCGCTGAAGCTGTGAAAAAGATGCTGAATGAACCGGAACATGTTTGTGCCCAAACCGGCCTGCTTCCATTCTGTACCACCAACAAGCCTCCTGCTGTAAGTATCTCCCCTCTGTTTGTTATAGAACTTATGATCCCCTTATACACATATTGCTAACTCCAGTCCTTCCTGAGACAGGGAGATGATCCATTTTGGAGCAAGAAGTTACAAGAACTGACCGAAAAGGTAACCCGACCCAAGACGAGGGTGAAGAAGCCTGCTCAGAGGAAAAGGAACACCGCTTCCAATACTCCGGATTTAGAGGAGGATGATGTGGGTAATCCGGACCTCGGGGTAGACCTCGATTCAGTTGGTTTGCTTTTTATACGTCTTATTGATGATGATATTTGTCAGGACGACGCTGAAGTGAGCCATGCCGAAGGCCCAGAGGTAACTATTCTTTCTTCTGATGCCGTTCCTTTGCCTTTGAAAAAACCTCGCCAAGCAAACCGGAGAATTAAATTTTCTCACCCTCTTGCTTACTTGGATCCCAAATTTCTTATGAAGACCCAGCAACATGAAGCTCGACGCACCACCCGACATAGCGGCCAGGTAGTCACCTCCGCCGGTTTACCGAACAGCCCGGTTCGGAAACGCCGCTCAGAGGTCTCCGATTTACGCGCTAGCCTTCCTCCTAAAGCAGGTTTAACTCGTCAGCCTCTAAATCCATCTGACTCCGATTATCAGGTCACTTCCCATTCCTCTTCCGGTGAATCTTCAGCCACTCAGCTGCCACCGTTGAAGACAGTTATTGGGTGAGTTGGACCGATCACAACATATCTCTGTATGGGTCTCTTAATCCATCTTATACCGTTTTTTCAATCTTTGGGCTTTTTCCAGGGCCAAACCTAGACCGAGCAAGAAGGCTCGTCTGGATAACCCGGCTGGAGGAACTGCCGCTCCTGAACCGGAGAAAACTCCTGGTGCTGACGCTCTGGGTCGTGAAGATACTCAGAATTATCTATCTCCGCAAGATGACACCTGTGCTGAAGAAAGGATTATCGAACCTGCCAGCCATACTGATCCGCCTGTCAGTCCTGTTCGGGTTGAGGAATCCATCCCCCCTTCTGGAACTGCTGATAAACCGACAGGGCCACTGCAGAGCAGCGATTCCAAGGATGATGATGTTGTGATTACCGGCATCGGTCACTCTGAACCGGGGAACACTGCTACTTTAGCCAAGCATACTGCCAAGGACGAAATCTCGGCCGTGAAGGGCAAATGGGACCTTGACTCCTCTACGTACGCCGCTTTAAGCGCCCCGGATCTTTATTCTGGGTATCTGAACCGACTGTACACCAGTCGGGATTATGAAGCTGGCATGATCAAGATGATGAAGGAGAAACTTGAGGTGACTCCCTTGTGCTTCATTCCATTGCAACTTTAGCTTATCAACATTTCCAAACCAAGACGGTAAACCGGATCAGGTTGCCTTGACAATTAAAGTCCGGTTTAGAAAGCCCCAAGGCTTCAACATAGGTCATAACCAGAAAACATCATTAGATAACTATTAGCCCCCAAGTGTCAAGCTTAAATACTTGTATTAATCTTGGGACTTTTTGTAATGGATAACTTGTGTTAAAATCAAATATGCATTAGCCCCCAAGTATCGAGCACATAACTTGCTTGTGTGGTTGATACTTCCAAACCGTGCAATATTTTCTGAACACTGTTGATGACCTGCTGCAGGGGGATTTGAAGACCAAAGAGAACCAAGTCTCGGACCTTCAGGAAGCTTTAAAAGCCCAGCAGATTGAAACTGAAAAAGCAAAGGAGGAATTGACCAAAGCCTTAACTGTTATGGAGCAGCTGAAAGCAAGCCGCAAAAAGGAGCAAGCCGATTGGGCCACTGAAAAAGCTCTTTTGACGAAGAGGGCTGAAAATGCCGAAGCTGCTCTTAAACCGGTGGTTGATGAGTTATCCACCGTGAAGCGACAAATACACTCCATGACCTCTGCCGTCTTTGGTAAACTTTTCGATGCCCTTCTTCCAATTTGTACCTTGTTTGCTACACCCTATGTCCGGTTTGTAATCCACCTTGAAACACTGCAGGCTCACGTATTGGACACTTGGGTTCTGACGTGCGGATGAAACTCAAAGCTGCTTATACTCTAATTGAGCAGTTATACACCGGAGCACAAAGAGCTATCACCACTGCATCGCACAACAACCCTGCGCCGGCTCTGATTCAAGACACATTAAAGAGGCTGTCCATGCTGCCGGCCCGGATTGAAGAGTTGAAAAGATCAGCTGCTCGAACTGGAGCTATCACTGCCTTGATCCGGGCCAAAGCGTGGGTACCAGATTTCGATCCTGTCGAAGCGGCCCAAGGATACCCCAGCTTGAAGGAAGACGGTTCAGACTTTGGTGAAGATGATTTGAGGGCGATAAACCGGGCGGTGCGCCCCCTAGCTTGTCAATTGGCTGAGGAGGCAGATCTGTCACGTTACCAAGCCCAATACGACAACCAGAACAAACGAGTATCTGCCCCGGTCCCTGAAGCGGGAAACCTTGTTCCTCCAATCCGTAAGCATACTTACGCCCCAGACATTGAACCGTCTTCGCTGATTCACGAAGAAGCCGTCTTTCAAGCGCTAATGGGAATCGACTGGACCACTGCTGATTTCCAGCCAATGGGTAACCAAGATGGAGCTGAAGCGGCGCGAGACGATCCCCAGCCTTCGAACCAAGGCGGCGAACAGGCGTAATCAACGCTCCGGTTCACCCTACTTGGTGACGTCTTAATCCGTCAACGAACAATATATTCAGGCACTACGTTGCCTTGTAATAAGATAGTTTAATACCTCTGCCTTTGAATGTGCCTTCGCGCACGGGTACTGATGCTCTTTCTAATGACGTTTCCAACTTATGTTTCCTGTCTTTACTGAGTACACAATGTGATTTTTCGACCACCTGAACCGTGCTGCGCCTCTGCCAAACCGGGCAATTTGCCTCCGGGTTAAAACGGACCAGGCTATGCCAGCTGAATCGGTTTAAGGATACTTGACGTTCCGAAGAACCAAAAAACACCACAATAAAGGCAGAAAACAAAACCAAATATGAAAAGGCAACGCGATAGTAAAACGCATGCGAATAGTGGTTACTATGAACCGTTCAGAAGGCGTGACCATCGTCAAGACAAAACCGAGCCCCCAAGAGGTGTAGCTACGGTTTAAGTCGACTAGGTTCCTAACTGAATCGTGGCAAATATGCCGGCCAAATGGCATTGCATTGGTTCGTCAACCAAGCCCCCAAGTGACTCAATGGCTAAAAAGCCGACCAGAAGGCATTACCATCATCAAGACATGACCGAGTTCCCATAAGGCGTAATCTACGGTTCAAGTCGATTAGGTCCCCAACTCATTCAGTGGCAAATATGCCAGCCAGAAGGCATTACCGTCGTCAAGACCTGACCAAGCCCCCCGGAGGTGTAGCTACGGTTCAGGCCGACTAGGTCCCCAACTGACTTTATAGGGATAGCTATGTTCTCTTTGGTTCGAATACGACCTATGTTTGAACAGCTGTGTTCTCTTTGGTTCGAATACGACCTATGTTTGAACAGAAATCCCCATGTTTGAATAGCTATGTTCTCTTTGGTTCGAATACGACCTATGTTTGAACAGGAAGCCCCATGTTTGAATAGCTATGTTCTCTTTGGTTCGAATACGACCTATGTTTGAACAGGAAGCCTCATGCTGAATGGCTATGTTCTCTTTGGCTCGAATACGGCCTATGTTTGAACAGTAAGCCTTATGCTTGAACCGGGATATTGAACCGGATATTAAGAGCTTCACAACCCTGTAGGAGACATCTTCCCTTGAACCAGCTTTTAAACCGGAATTTGAACTTCTGTGAAGCGACCTCCAGGGGTAAGTACACATGATGTGAAGAACAGTAGAGACCCCGCTTTACTCGAGGCTCCGGTTTATTGTATTCAATCATAATATATACATGGTCATGATATGTACATAAACAGAGCCCAGGGCTCATGTATAATAAGGTCGAAGATGAGCTATGTTCCACGGCCTGCTGGTCTCCTCCTCTGACGTGCGTGAATCCTTGCGCTCTCTAATATCAATCAAGTAATATGACCCATTATTCAGATTCTTGCTGACCACAAAGGGTCCCTCCCAAGGCGGGGATAATTTATGCTGATCAGATTGATCCTGGATGAGCCGAAGCACCAAATCCCCCTCCTGAAAGGTTCTGGTCCTAACCCGACGGCTGTGGTAACGGCGAAGATCTTGCTGGTAAATCGCTGAACGGGCAGCTGCCAAGTCACGCTCCTCATCCAACAAGTCAAGAGCGTTCTACCGTGCCTGCTCATTATCCGCTTCAACATATGCTGCCACGCGAGGTGAGTCATGTCGTATATCACTTGGGAGAACCGCCTCGGCTCCATAGACCATAAAAAACGGCGTAAACCCCGTGGATCTGTTAGGCGTGGTGTTGATGCTCCATAATACAGACGGTAGCTCCTCCACCCAACAACCCGGTGTCCTTTGCAAAGGGACCAGAAGCCGGGGCTTGATACCTCTCAAGATCTCTTGGTTCGCTCGTTCTGCCTGACCATTAGACTGTGGGTGCGCTACCGAAGAAACGTCAAGCCGTATATGCTCCCGTGCACAGAACTCCTTCATGGCCCCCTTGGACAGATTGGTACCATTATCTGTGATGATGCTGTGTGGAAAACCAAACCGGAAGATCACCTTCTTTATAAACCGAACCGCCGTAGCAGCATCACACTTACTGACAGGTTCGGCCTCCACCCATTTTGTAAATTTGTCAACCGCCACCAGTAGGTGGGTCTTCTTATCTTTGGAACGCTTAAAAGGCCCAACCATATCAAGCCCCCAAGTCGCGAACGGCCAAGTGATTGGAATCATCCTTAATTCTTGAGCCGGTATGCGCGCTCGTCTGGAAAATTTCTGGCAGCCATCACATAACCGGACCAGGTCTTCCGCATCAGCATGAGCAGTTAACCAGTAGAAACCGTGGCGGAACGCTTTAGCCACCAATGATTTTGAACCGGCGTGGTGGCCGCAATCCCCTTCATGTATTTCTCGTAGTATCTCGCACCCCTCCTTAGGGGATATGCACCGTTGCAGCGCCCCTGACACGCTGCGATGATGTAACTCTCCTTGGAAAATGGTCATAGACTTGGACCGTCGTACTATCTGTCGAGCCAAGCTTTCATCCTCCGGCAACTCACCCCGGTTCATATATGCCAGGTAAGGGAGCATCCAATCCGGGGTGGCGTGGAGAGCCGCCACTAACTGAGCCTCCGGATCAGGAACAGCCAACTCCAGCTCACCGGGCAGCTGTACCGATGGGTGGTACAATACATCCAAGAAAACATTGGGTGGGACTGGTTTACGCTGAGAGCCCAAGCGACTTAAAGCGTCCGCTGCCTCATTCTTTCTGCGGTCCACATGATCCACTTGATAGCCTTTGAAATGCCCAGCCACCATATCTACTTCACGTCGGTATGCCGCCATAAGCGGATCCTTAGAATCCCAGGTGCCAGATACCTGCTGAGCCACCAGATCCGAATCACCAAAGCACCTAACTCTGCTCAGATTCATCTCTTTAGCCACCCGAAGACCATGAAGCAAAGCTTCATACTCCGCCGCATTATTTGTACAGGGGAACATTAAACGGAGGACATAACAAAACTTATCTCCTCGTGGGGAAGTTAAAACGACTCCAGCCCCCGAGCCTTCCAATTGTCTTGACCCGTCAAAATGAACGGTCCAATAGGTGTTATCTGGCTTCTCCTCAGGCGCTTGTAACTCTGTCCAATCGTTTATGAAATCGACAAGTGCCTGTGACTTTATGGCCGTTCGGGGTACGTACCTTAAATCGTGCGGCCCGAGCTCGATAGCCCACTTGGCAATCCGACCAGTCGCCTCCCGGTTCTGTATAATGTCACCCAAAGGAGCAGAACTGACCACCGTGATTGGGTGTCCTTGGAAATATTGCCTCAGCTTCCGGCTTGCCATAAAAACGCCATATACCAGCTTCTGCCAATGCGGATACCTTTGTTTGGATTCGATAAGTACTTCACTGATATAGTAAACCGGTCGCTGAACCGGATGTTCCTTTCCAGCCTCCTTTCGTTCTACCACCATCGCCACACTGACTGCTCTGGCATTCGCTGCAACATATAACAGGAGTGGCTCTTTATCTACAGGGGCTGCCAACACTGACGGATTGACTAGTTGTCGCTTCAAGTCCTCAAACGCTTTATCAGCCTCCGGACTCCAGACAAACTGATCCGTCTTCTTGAGCATTTGATACAAAGGGATCGCCTTTTCACCAAGGCGACTGATAAACCGGCTTAACGCTGCAATCCGCCCGGCCATGCGCTGAACATCATTGATGCATTTCGGTTTGGCCAGGGAGGTGATGGCTGTGATCTTTTCTGGATTGGCCTCAATTCCTCTATGGGACACTAAAAATCCCAACAACTTGCCTGCAGGTACACCAAAAACACATTTAGCCGGGTTGAGCATCATTTGGTACACTCTCAAGTTATCGAAAGTGTCCTTCAAATCGTCAACCAGGGTCTCCTTCTTTCGTGACTTGACCACAATATCATCCACATAAGCATGCACATTACGACCAATCTGCTCGTGGAGGCAATTTTGCACACATCGTTGATAAGTAGCCTGCGCACTCTTAAGCCCAAAGGGCATAGACACATAGCAGAAGGCTCCAAAGGGAGTAATGAACGCTGTCTTCTCCTGGTCCTTAACTGCCATCTTGATCTGATGATAGCCCGAATAGGCATCCAAAAAACTTAAACGCTCGCAACCTGCCGTAGCATCAATGATCTGATCAATCCGGGGGAGAGCAAAAGGATCTGCTGGGCAAGCTTTATTCAAGTCTGTGTAGTCCACACACATGCGCCAGGTGCCGTTTTTCTTAAGAACTAGCACCGGATTAGCGAGCCATTCGGGATGAAAAACCTCAATGATAAACCCAGCTGCCAGGAGTCTGGCCACTTCCTCACCAATCGCTTTACGTCTTTCTTCGTTAAACCGCCGTAAGAACTGCTTTACCGGCTTGTACTTAGGATCCACATTAAGGGTGTGCTCAGCGAGTTGCCTCGGTACACCAGGCATGTCAGATGGCTTCCATGCAAAGATGTCCCGATTCTCACGGATGAACTCGATGAGCGCGCTTTCCTATTTTGGATCCAAGTTTGCACTGATGCTGAACTGCTTGGATGAATCGCCAGGTACGAAGTCAACAAGCTTAGTTTCGGCCGCTGACTTGAACTTCAAGGCCGGATCGTGGTCCGTAGTTGGCTTTTTTAATGAAGTCATATCCTCCGGATCAACACTGTCTTTGTACTGCTTTAGCTCCTTCGTAGCACAAACCGATTCAGCATAAGTCGCATCTCCTTCCTCGCATTCCAAAGCGATTCGGCGGCTCCCATGAACCGTTATAGTGCCCTTGTAACCTGGCATCTTAAGTTGCAGATATACGTAGCAGGGCCGTGCCATAAATTTTGCATAAGCAGGCCGCCCGAACAAAGCGTGGTACGGACTTTGGATTTTAACCACCTCGAACGTCAGCGTCTCTGATCTGGAATCGTGACTATCGCCAAATACCACTTCAAGGGCTATCTTACCAACCGGATACACAGACTTGCCAGGCACCACCCCGTGGAACACTGTATTGGTCGGTCTGAGATCCTTATCTACCAGTCCCATACGACGGAAGGTCTCATAATACAAGATGTTAATGCTGCTCCCTCCGTCCATGAGCACCTTGGTGAGCTTATAACCTCCCACCTGAGGCGCTACCACCAGTGCTAACTGACCCGGATTATACACCCTGGGAGGATGATCTTCTCGGCTCCATATGATAGGCTGTTCCGACCACCGCAGATAGTGAGGCGTGGCCGGTTCGACAGCACTGACTGCCCGCCTCTGAAGCTTCCTATCTCGTTTATCCAAGCTCGTAGTAAAGACATGATACTGTCCACCACTCAACTGTTTCGGGTTGCTCTGATAACCACTTTGATTACTTTGATTATTCTGATTGTTTTGGCTGACCTGTCCGCCCGGGTTACCCTGGAACCCTGGACCGGAATTCCCGCCACCGTACCCTGATCCGGAACCGGAACCGCCACCGGAGCTGTGATCATATTGGAAAGTGTTTGAGCTTTTGAATTCCTTCATGATATAACAATCCTTCCAAAGATGGGCTGCTGGTTCCTCCTTTGTTCCGTGCTTCGGACAGGGCTGGTTTAAGAAAAAGTTCAAACGCTCCGGATTAGGACCGGGATGTGCGCGGAAACTTGGCTGTTTCCCCTTACGCCGCTGGCCTTTATCCTGTGCACTTGTGCTGGCCACCAAGTCCATGCTCCCGTCCGGTTTACGCTTTCCTCCGCCTCCATTACCTGTCGGCCGATGCTGCTGGCCTTTGGTGTTGCTATTCTTCTTTCCCTTCCCTGCTTTGTCATCACCAGAGTCAGGATCCTTAGTACTGTCAGAATCCGCATACTTCACTAAAGCGGTCATGAGCGTTCCTATATCTGTACAATCACGCTTCATCCGGCCCAGCTTTAGCTTCAAAGGGCCAAACCGACAGTTGCTCTCCAACAGCACCACGGCGGTGTCGGCGTTGATGCGATCTGACGAGTGCAAAAATTCTGATACCCGCCGTACCCAATGGGTAGTTGATTCCCCTTCTTGCTGAACGCAGGCTGCTAGGTCAACTATTGACATTGGCTGTTTGCACGTGTCCTTGAAATTCTTGATAAACCGGGCGCGTAATTGGGCCCATGAACTAATTGAATTAGGCGGTAAGCTCTTTAACCAAGTCCGGGCCGTTCCTTCTAACATCATAGTGAAATACTTGGCACACGCCGTGTCATCCACATCCAGCATCTCCATAGCCATTTCATAGCTCTCCACCCATGTCTCCGGAGGCTGATCTGCCGTGTAGTTTGGTACCTTGCGGGGGCCTTTGAAGTCTTTGGGCAGGCGTACGTTGCGTAAAGCGGGAACAAGGCACGGTACTCCCAAAGAACTGGAGACCACCCCCGGTTCAACCGTAGCTGCGGGGAAGATAGGTGTAAGCTGACGAGCCTGATGCTGCGCTGCTAATCCGGCCTCCCGTGCACGGGTGCGATCCACATTCTCGTGAGTATTGTCGACGTCCGCCGGATTGTTGGCGCGGAGCGCTTCACGCCTGGCGTTACTTGAAACGGCCGGCTCCTCCACGCGCCTACTATAGCTCCTGCTGGGGCGAGGGGTGGAGTGAATCCGATCACGGCTTTGCGAATACGCTTCTTGCTGGGCCAACGCGGTCCTAAGGAGCTCCTTGACCCGGCGTGTCTCTTCATCCTGCGGTGAATCTCCTTCGATCGGAATGGCTTCCAACCGAGCCGCCGCCGCGACGAGGTTATCCATCGGGTTGGAATAATGACCTGACGGCGTTGGCATGGCCGGTGGCGTATCAGTGTTATGACGAGGCAGGTCTATAATCCGGTGCTGAACCGGGGCGCCGGCTGTCGCCTCCGCACGGTTTACCCCCGGGGTGTTGAAGAGATTTCGAGCGTCGAGGGTGGCGGGCAACCGAGACCGGGATTTTCTCTTCAGGACCTCCTGAGATGCCTTCTGGTCCATCATGAGCCTATAAGCCTGTGCGTCTAAAGCGGCGCGCTCCGCCGTCATCCTGATCTCTTCTGCTGCCAGCTCCGCTTTAGCCCGAGTGATCTGCTCTCTCACTTTGGCAATCTCAGCATTGTGAACCTCCTGATCCACCGGGTTGGCCTCCGCCATGAGCGCTGCTAGTGCGTCAAACAGGTCTGACAAAACTTGGGCTGGTGAACCGGTAGGGCCTCCTGCCCGCGCAGCCGTTGCTGCTGCCGATCCGGAGATCGCTGCTGCTGCCGTTGATGATCGTGGCGCCGCCTGTGTCCCGGCCATGAAGATCCCAACCCGATAGGGCAGATCAGAGGGGTCCGGAATACTGTTGCCATCGGAGCCGCCCCCAACCCGATCATCTTGTAGCTGGTAAAGAGATTCGGTCTCCCCGGTCGACGTTTCATCGCCAGAGTAGATGGCGGTTTCGTCACCAGATTCGGATCCTTCCTCGTAGCTTCCCCCGTGGATGACTCCCACGAAGGCGTGCTTCCTGGTCGGTTTAGCCAGGGTCGATCTCGTGCACTGAGCTGTCTCAATGAGGTCGGCGCAGTCGCCTAACTCAGGGCCTGGTTCTCTGATCTTGCCGATGAAAACATGGATGCCGCCAAAGGGGACCCGGTACCCGTACTCGATCGAGCCGGCGTCGGGGCCCCAGTCTGTGCTGTCGATGTAGAGTTTTCCGCGGCGGCTCTTGGTCATCCGTCCCACAGCGTAACCCTCGAGTCCTTCAAAGCGGCCCTCCAAGAACCTGAAACCATCTCGCGATAGCCCCACGGTGGGCGCCAACTGTCGTGGATTTGTCACGGCAGATGTCCTAGTAAGAGGACTTAGTCGTGGAGCCATCGCAACGGGTTAGCTCGAAGGGGTTAAAGTGGACACAAGGACACGGTTTTTATACTAGTTCGGCCCCTTCGATGAAGGTAAAAGCCTACGTCTAGTTGTGATGGGATTGATGGGTTTCGAGGGCTCAGGGAGCGATAAGCTTCGCCTAACCCTCGAGTTCTTTTTCTCTGTCCCCAAACCGCCGCCGGGTCATCCCCTTATATACATGGGTGACGCCCGTCGGTCTGCAAAGTCCCAACCTCCGGCTAATAAACGTGCCCGGGTCGGTCTCTCTATTCCTAACTTACAATACAAGTTTACATCAGGCCGGTTTACACCATAAACCTTTAAACCGATTATGGGCCTTAGGCCCTTCTATCTCTCCTTGGGTTTTAACATCTCGGGTCTGTTGACGGAGGTAACCCGGGCCCTGCAGGCCGGTTTACCCCGGATAGCAACATCCCCAACACCGTGCGAGAAGGAAGATTGCAGAGGAGAAGCAGAGGAAGATGGAGGAGGAGAAGAGGAAGCGGGACTATGAATGCCTTCAATGCCTAGAATCCACGTACGCGGACTTGGCAGACAAATTCCAGCGGCAGCAGGAGCAGATCGACTCACTTAGCCAGCAAAGGGGGTCTCAGCAGCTGCAACAGCTAGCGGATGATCCAGCATTGGATACCACCGCCCCATCCATGCCGAGAAGCAGCGTGGGTTCCGACCCGTTTGATGCAATGCTGGATAGATACCCCATGGATGACATCATGGAGAACACTAACTGCGAGCTACACTTCAAAATGAAGAACATATCCATGAAGGTGGCGGATGGCGTTGCTTATACAAATTCCCCCGATGCAACCTTCCATTGCAACCCGATTCCAGCAGGCTATGCTCGTGTCGTGGTTGATGAGGTGGTGGACCAATATTCGGGGCTAGAGCTTGACATTCCTGGAGGTGACGAGGAGCACACACTCGGAGATGCCAAACATCGTATCATCCTATGGAGAAAGGATTGCATCATCTTTCGAAGGCCACCGACACCGCGTCACCCGACTCCTTGTCGAAGTCCACCAACGCGTGAGGCCACTCCTCCTCCTCCAAGTCCGGCAAAGTGTCAGGCCACTCCTCCTCCAAGTCCGACACAGCGTCAGACGTCCACTCCTCCTCCAAGTCCGGCAAAGTGTCAGGCCACTCCTCCTCCAAGTCCGACATAGCTTCAGGCCACTCCTCCTCGTCCAACTCAGCCCCGTCAGCCGTCTCCGCCGCCTCAGCAATCCACGAAGAGACACCCCGCAGCTATGGTGCGTAGCGGTACCAGTCGAGGTCATAGTACAGTAAGTACAGGCGGAGGCAAGCGATATAAATATGGTCCAAACCTCAGTACTCCTCTTCCTGAGAGGGCTTACGACAGGACCAAGGAGCAAACCAATGCCATAGTGCGGGCAGAAGTCGACGCCCATTTTGGACCGAAACCCCCACCGCCGCCAAGGGAGAAAGTGCCTGTGGAAGTTCTTGACCACTTCGTTCGTATGGCTTAACCACCAGCTCCTAAGCCTGTTGACACAGACTATGAGCGCCACATCAGGAAGTTACATCGACAACGTCTACAGAAGGAGGCGAGCTCGAGCTCGAGCAAACAACAAGCAGCTGTCAAAAAATGCGGGAGAACCGTTGCCCAGCTGGGGGAACAGTGGGCGCAACCGATCCCCCCGCTTGTTGTGCCGCCAACAACACGTGACAGTACGCGCGGCCAATATTATTGTGGGCAAATAGTTTACGTTCCCCAAGTGGGCGATGTGGTAATAACCCAGGAGCATATAACGCAGGCTGAAGAACTCAAGATCACTGTTGGACAACTCCTCGAGATCGAGGACATGCCTGTGCTTACAGAGGAGGAAATAAAACAGAAATATGTCCGGGGCCAACCTTTGGTCAAGCCAGAGGATGTCAAGAAGCTCCCAATGAGAATGTATGAATTGCATCAATGGTACATGGACATTACCAAGAGATCCAATCGTCAGTCCCTCATGGTGCAAGTCAACAAGGATCATTTCTACCATGAGAAACCTGGGACCGTTGAGTATTCTGAACTGTTTCAGTTATACAATCAAGACGCACTCGACAAATCTATCGTCAGTTGCTATTGTCTGTAAGTGATTTCTTTCTGTAACTTAAGTCTCAAGCTAGCTGTATTGATCCATTTGATCAATCATTACCTGTAATTATCCTCACTATATTCTTTTCTGTGGTATTATGCAGGATGAAGATGTATGAAATGAAAAAAGGTGGACGCTTTGGCATTGGGTTCATTGACCCCAAACACCGTTAATGAATACACATGGAATATAAGCGACTATTATAAAAAGCAGGTAGAGGACAACATGTTCGAGTTCTTGAAGCACCTCAAATACAATGAAGATATACTACTTCCTTACAACTTCAAGTGAGTCACACTTTCTTGTACTACAAATTCTCTGTTTTTGCCTACTAGCTAGCTAGCTACATGTTTTTGCTTACATATATATGCCCGCTTAATTAAGACATGCAAACGTGTGTGCATGCAGATTTCACTGGATCTTGTGTATCATTAAAGTTGACGAAGGAACAGTTGAAATACTGGACTCACTACTGTCAGAAAATAGTGACTATAACATCTTGTTTGGGATAGTCAACAGGTAATTTCAATCATTATTAACTATATATCTCGGCCTATTTAGTTCGTCATTTCATGATATGAACTATTTAATAACCCCTTTATTCATTTTCTTTGTCGGCGGGCAGGGCTTGGGCAAGGTTCATCAGCAAAACGGAAGGCGAATGGAAACGACAGCTGAGATGGCTTCGACCCAGGGTAAGTAATTAAGTAGTGTGGTAGCTAGCTGCCATCTTTTTAATATTATCATGCTTGATTAATTATTATCTGATCAAATTAAATTCCATTCTCGTATAGGCCATAAAGCAGGCGCAGGGGACTGATCTGTGTGCATACTGCATTTGCGAGAACATTCGCATGATGGCGTCCGAAAGGAGCAGATCTCAAAGACAGGAATGGGTACGCTTGTCAGAACACTATTCACAATTTGTGCACCATTATCGATATCTAGTCACACAACTAATACACACGCATATTGATCTCCTTCTTAATAGTTCACAGAGGTGCGGGACAAGCTCCTAGATACGAAGCGCGTACAAGCACTTCAAGAGGAAATAGCGGGATTTTTGCTCGACCAGGTCATAAATCCGAAGGGAGAATACTATTACCCGCTACCGCCCCCATCGACCAGGTCATGAACCACTTCCAATTTGTCATCGTGCTCCGAAGGCACGAATTAGGCTAATGCAAATTGGCCCCGAAGGCAACATGCATATGTACGAGAAATTGTATATATAGATATACATGTGTGTATGTGTGAATTAATATGGTGGTTTGTGAGACATTGATGATCTATATATATATGATTGGTTCTACTAGCTACCATATATATATATGCATAACGTATACAATGTGTAGTATCGTAAAATACCAGCAAACGAAAAAGAATTAAAATGGAAAACACAAAATTAAATGAAAAAGAAATCATAAAACCAAAACCCCCCCAAACATTTTAGTACCGGTTGGTGTTACCAACCGATACTAAAGGGCACCCGGCCCCCGGAGCTGGCTCGTGCCACGTGGTTGCCCTTTAGCACCGGTTCGTGCTGGACCGGTACTAAAGGGGGGGCCTTTAGTGCCCAAACTTTAGTGCCGGTTATGGAACCGGCACTAAAGGGCCTTACGAACCGGTGCTATTGCCCGGTTCTGCACTAGTGAACATACCGATGACAAAGGGAACAACGTATGTTGTTATGCGGTCTGGCCGATAAAGATCTTCGTAGAATATGTAGGAACCAATATGAGCATCCAGGTTCCGCTATTGGTTATTGACCGAAGACATGTCTCAGTCATGTCTACATTGTTCTTGAACCGTAGGGTCCGCACGCTTAACGTTACGATGACAGTTTCATTATGAGTTTATGTATTTTGATGTACGGAAGGTTGTTCGGAGTCCCAGATGTGATCACGGACATGACGAGGAGTCTCGAAATGGTCGAGACATAAAGATCGATATATTGGACGACTATATTCGGACACCGGAAGTGTTCCAGGTGATTTCGGAGAAAACCGGAGTGCCGGAGGGGTTACCGGAACCCCCCGGGGAAGTATTGGGCCTTAGTGGGCCTGAGGGGAGAGAGAGGGCAGCAGCCCAGGAGGTGCCCCCCCCATGAGGAGTCCGAATTGGACTAGGGAGGGGAGCGCGGCCCCTCTTTCCCTCTTCCTCTCCTTCTCTTTCCTTCCCCCTCTCTCTTCCTAGTTGGACTAGGAAAGGGGAGTCCTACTCCCACTAGGAGGAGGACCCCCCTCCCTTTGGCGCGCACCATAGGGCTGGACGGCCTCCCCCCTTGCTCCTTTATATACGGGGGTAGGGGGGCACCCTAGAACACACAAGTTGATCTTCGTGATCGTTCCTTAGCCGTGTGCGTTGCCCCCCTCCACGATATTACACCTCGATCATATTGTAGCGGTGCTTAGGCGAAGCCTTGCGACGGTTGAACATCAAGATCGTCACCACGCCGTCGTGCTGACGGAACGCCTCCCCGAAGCTTTGCTGGATCGGAGCCCGGGGAGCGCCATCGAGCTGAACGTGTGCCAAGAACTCGGAGGTGCCGGAGTAACGGTGCTTGGATCGGTTGGACCGGGAAGACGTACGACTACTTCCTCTATGTTGTGTCAACGCTTCCGCTTTGGTCTACGAGGGTACGTAGACAACACTCTCCCCTCTCGTTGCTATGCATCACCATGATCTTGTGTGTGCGTAGGAAAAATTTGAAATTACTACGTTCCCCAACAGTGGCATCCGAGCCAGGTTTTTATGGTTTGATGTTATATGCACGAGTAGAACACAAGTGAGTTGTGGGCGATATAGTCATACTGCTTACCAGCATGTCATACTTTGGTTTGGCGGTATTGTTGGATGAAGCGGCCCGGACCGACATTACGCGTACGCTTACGCGAGACTGGTTCTACCGCCGTGCTTTGCACACAGGTGGCTGGCGAGTGTCAGTTTCTCCAACTTCAGTTGAACCGAGTGTGGCTACGCCCGGTCCTTGCGAAGGTTAAAACAACACTAACTTGACAAACTATCGTTGTGGTTTTGATGCGTAGGTAATATTGGTTCTTGCTTAAGCCCGTAGCAGCCACGTAAAATTTGCAACAACAAAGTAGAGGACGTCTAACTTGTTTTTGCAGGGCATGTTGTGATGTGATATGGTCAAGACGTGATGCTAAATTTTATTGTATGAGATGATCATGTTTTGTAACCGAGTTATCGGCAACTGGTTGGAGCCATATGGTTGTCGCTTTATTGTATGCAATGCAATCGCCCTGTAATGCTTTACTTTATCACTAAGCGGTAGCGATAGTCGTAGTAGCATGAAATTGGCGAGACGACAACGATGCTACGATGGAGATCAAGGTGTCGCGCCGGTGATGATGGTGATCATGACGGTGCTTCAGAGATGGAGATCACAAGCACAAGATGATGATGGCCATATCATATCACTTATATTGATTGCATGTGATGTTTATCTTTTATGCATCTTATCTTGCTTTGATTGACGGTAGCATTATAAGATGATCCCTCACTAAATTATCATAGTAAAAGTGTTCACCCTGAGTATGCACCGTTGCGAAAGTTCTTCGTGCTGAGACACCACGTGATGATCAGGTGTGATAGGCTCTACGTTCAAATACAACGGGTGCAAAACAGTTGCACACGCGGAATACTCAGGTTTGACTTGACGAGCCTAGCATATAACAGATATGGCCTCGGAACACGGAGACCGAAAGGTCGAGCGTGAATCATGTAGTAGATATGATCAACATAGTGACGTTCACCATTGAAACTACACCATCTCACGTGATGATCGGACATGGTTTAGTTGATATGGATCACGTGATCACTTAGAGGATTAGAGGGATGTCTATCTAAGTGGGAGTTCTTAAGTAATATGATTAAATTGAACTTAAATTTATCATGAACTTAGTACCTGATAGTATCTTGCTTGTCTATGTTGATTGTAGATAGATGGCCCGTGCTGTTGTTCCGTTGAATTTTAATGCGTTCCTTGAGAAAGCAAAGTTGAAAGATGATCGTAGCAATTACGCGGACTGGGTCTGTAACTTGAGGATTATCCTCATTGCTGCACAGAAAAGTTACGTCCTGGAAGCACCGCTGGGTGCCAGGCCTGTTGCTGATGCAACTGACGACGTTAAGAACGTCTGGCAGAGCAAAGCTGATGACTACTCGATAGTTCAATGTGCCATGCTTTATGGCTTAGAACCGGGACTTCAACGACATTTTGAACATCATGGAGCATATGAGATGTTCCAGGAGTTGAAGTTAATATTCCAGAAGAATGCCCTGATTGAGAGATATGAAGTCTCCAATAAGTTCTATAGCTGCAAGATGGAGGAGAATAGTTCTGTCAATGAGCATATACTCAAGATGTCTGGGTATTGTAATCACTTGATTCAACTGGGAGTTAATCTTCCGGATGATAGCGTCATTGACAGAATTCTCCAATCACTTCCACCTAGCTACAAGAGCTTTGGGATGAACTATAATATGCAAGGGATGGATAAGACAATTCCCGAGCTCTTCGCAATGCTAAAGGCTGCGGAGGTAGAAATCAAGAAGGAGCATCAAGTGTTGATGGTCAACAAGACCACTAGTTTCAAGAAAAAAGGCAAAGGAAAGAGGAAGGGGAACTTCAAGAAGAACAACAAGCAAGTTGCTGCTCAGGAGAAGAAACCCAAGCCTGGACCTAAGCCTGAAACAGAGTGCTTCTACTACAAGCAGACTGGTCACTGGAAGCGGAACTGCCCCAAGTATTTGGAGGATAAGAAGGATGGCAAGGTGAACAAAGGTATATGTGATATACATGTTATTGATGTGTACCTTACTAATGCTCGCAGTAGCACCTGGGTATTTGATACTGGTTCTGTTGCTAATATTTGCAACTCGAAACAGGGGCTACGGATTAAGCGAAGATTGGCTAAGGATGAGGTGACGATGCGCATGGGAAATGGTTCCAAAGTCGATGTGATCGCGGTTGGCACGCTACCTCTACATCTACCTTCGGGATTAGTATTAGACCTAAATAATTGTTATTTGGTGCCAGCGTTGAGCATGAACATTATATCCGAATCTTGTTTGATGCGAGACGGTTATTCATTTAAATGAGAGAATAATGGTTGTTCTATTTATATGAGTAATATCTTTTATGGTCATGCACCCTTGAAGAATGGTCTATTCTTGATGAATCTCGATAGTAGTGATACACATATTCATAATGTTGAAACCAGAAGATGCAGAGTTGATAATGATAGTGCAAATTATTTGTGGCACTGCCGTTTAGGTCATATCGGTGTAAAGCGCATGAAGAAACTCCATATTGATGGACTTTTGGAACCTCTTGATTATGAATCACTTGGTACTTGCGAACCGTGTCTCATGGGCAAGATGAATAAAACACCGTTCTCCGGTACTATGGAGAGAGCAACAGATTTGTTGGAAATCATACATACAGATGTATGTGGTCCGATGAATGTTGAGGCTCGTGGCAGATATCGTTATTTTCTCACCTTCACAGATGATTTAAGCAGATATGGGTATATCTACTTAATGAAGCATAAGTCTGAAACATTTGAAAAGTTCATAGAATTTCAGAGTGAAGTTGAAAAACATCATAACAAGAAAATAAAGTTTCCACGATCTGATCGTGGAGGAGAATATTTGAGTTACGAGTTTGGTGTACATTTGAAACAATGCGGAATAGTTTCGCAACTCACGCCACCCGGAACACCACAGCGTAATGGTGTGTCCGAATGTCGTAATCGTACTTTACTTGATATGGTGCGATCTATGATGTCTCTTACAGATTTACCGCTATCGTTTTGGGGTTATGCTTTAGAGGCGGCTGCATTCACATTAAATAGGGCACCATCAAAATCCGTTGAGACGACACCTTATGAACTGCGGTTTGGCAAGAAACCTAAGTTGTCGTTTCTTAAAGTATGGGGCTGCGATGCTTATGTGAAAAAGCTTCAACCTGATAAGCTCGAACCCAAATCGGAGAAATGTGTATTCATAGGATATCTAAAGGAGACTGTTGGATACACCTTCTATCACAAATCCGAAGGCAAGACTTTTGTTGCTAAATTCGGAAACTTTCTAGAGAAGGAGTTTCTCTCGAAAGAAGTGAGTGGGAGGAAAGTAGAACTTGATGAGGTAACTGTACCTGCTCCCTTATTGGAAAATAGCACATCACAGGAACCGGTTTCTGTAACGCCTGAACAAATTAGTGAGGAAGTTAATGATGATGATCATAGAACTTCAGATCAAGTTACTACAGAACCTCGTAGATCAACCAGAGTAAGATCAGCACCAGAGTGGTACGGCAATCCTGTTCTGGAAGTCATGCTACTAGATCATGATGAACCTACGAACTATGAAGAAGCGATGGTGAGCCCAGATTCCGCAAAATGGCTTGAAGCCATGAAATCTGAGATGGGATCCATGTATGAGAACAAAGTGTGGACTTTGGTTGACTTGCCCGATGATCGGCAATCACTTGAGAATAAATGGATCTTCAAGAAGAAGACTGACGCTGACGGTAATGTTACTGTCTACAAAGCTCGACTTGTTGCAAAAGGGTTTCGACAAGTTCAAGGGATTGACTACGATGAGACCTTCTCACCCGTAGCGATGCTTAAGTCTGTCCGAATCATGTTAGCAATTGCCGCATTTTATGACTATGAAATTTGGCAAATGGATGTCAAAACTGCATTCCTGAATGGATTTCTAGAAGAAGAGTTGTATATGATGCAACCAGAAGGTTTTGTCGATCCAAAGGGAGCTAACAAAGTGTGCAAGCTCCAGCGATCCATTTATGGACTGGTGCAAGCCTCTCGGAGTTGGAATAAACGCTTTGATAGTGTGATCAAAGCATTTGGGTTTATGCAGACTTTTGGAGAAGCCTGTATTTACAAGAAAGTGAGTGGGAGCTCTATAGCATTTCTAATATTATATGTGGATGACATATTACTGATTGGAAATGATATAGAATTTCTGGATAGCATAAAGGGATACTTGAATAAGAGTTTTTCAATGAAAGACCTCGGAGAAGCTGCTTACATATTGGGCATTAAGATCTATAGAGATAGATCAAGACGCTTAATTGGACTTTCACAAAATACATACCTTGACAAAGTTTTGAAGAAGTTCAAAATGGATCAAGCAAAGAAAGGGTTCTTGCCTGTGTTACAAGGTGTGAAGTTGAGTAAGACTCAATGCCCGACCACTGCAGAAGATAGAGAGAAAATGAAAGATGTTCCCTATGCTTCAACCATAGGCTCTATCATGTATGCAATGCTATGTACCAGACCTGATGTGTGCCTTGCTATAAGTCTAGTAGGGAGGTACCAAAGTAATCCAGGAGTGGATCACTGGACAGCGGTCAAGAACATCCTGAAATACCTGAAAAGGACTAAGGATATGTTTCTTGTATATGGAGGTGACAAAGAGCTCATCAGAAGTGGTTACGTTGATGCAAGCTTTGACACTGATCCAGACGATTCTAAATCGCAAACCGGATATGTGCTTACTTTAAACGGTGGAGCTGTCAGTTGGTCCAGTTCCAAACAAAGCGTCATGGCGGGATCTACGTGTGAAGCGGAATACATAGCTGCTTCGGAAGCAGCAAATGAAGGAGTCTGGATGAAGGAGTTCATATCCGATCTAGGTGTCATACCTAGTGCATCGGGTCCAATGAAAATCTTTTGTGACAATACTGGAGCAATTGCCTTAGCGAAGGAATCCAGATTTCACAAGAGAACCAAGCACATCAAGAGACGCTTCAATTCCATCCGGGATCTAGTCCAGGTGGGAGACATAGAAATTTGCAAGATACATACGGATCTGAATGTAGCAGACCCGTTGACTAAGCCTCTTCCACGAGCAAAACATGATCAGCACCAAGACTCCATGGGTGTTAGAATCATTACTGTGTAATCTAGATTATTGACTCTAGTGCAAGTGGGAGACTAAAGGAAATATGCCCTAGAGACAATAATAAAGTTATTATTTTATTTCCTTATTTCATGATAAATGTTAATTATTCATGCTAGAATTGTATTAATCGGAAACATAATACATGTGTGAATGCATAGACAAACAAGAGTGTCACTAGTATGCCTCTACTTGACTAGCTCATTAATCAAAGATGGTTATGTTTCCTAACCATAGACAAAGAGTTGTTATTTGATTAATGGGATCACATCATTAGATGAATGATCTGATTGACTTGACCCATTCCGTTAGCTTAGCACTTGATCATTTAGTTTGTTGCTATTGCTTTCTTCATGACTTATACATGTTCCTATGACTATGAGATTATGCAACTCCCGTTTACCGGAGGAACACTTTGTGTGCTACCAAATGTCACAACGTAACTGGGTGATTATAAAGGTGCTCTACAGGTGTCTCCGAAGGTACTTGTTGGGTTGGCGTATTTCGAGATTAGGATTTGTCACTCCGAATGTCGGAGAGGTATCTCTCAGCCCTCTCGGTAATGCACATCACTTAAGCCTTGCAAGCATTGCAACTAATGAGTTAGTTGCGGGATGATGTATTACGGAACGAGTAAAGAGACTTGCCCGTAACGAGATTGAGCTAGGTATAGGATACCGACGATCGAATCTCGGGCAAGTATGTCACATCCCTAGCTAGGCCATGCATTAGAGTGTGCATCATGTTTAAATTCTATTAATTCTGAAATGGGAAATGCCAGAACCCCCAACACACACTTCCCCCCCCTGGAAATAACTAGGGTTTACTAAAATCTTTTTCAATGAACCTGAAATGCCCTTCTAAAATGTTCACCCTCTTTGTCTTGGATTAAACCCCCTGGCAAAAATAGTGCACATTTTTCTAGGTCAACAGAAGGTTATTGAATTAACACATAAGTATTTGAATTTGGGCATTTAAAATTTAAAAAAATATTTAAATGTTCAAATATTCTCAAACAGAAATGTTTCATGTTGTCTATACTTTAAATAGTATGCATGAGCAGTTTGGGGATTTTTGGAGTTGTTTAAGTATTTTAAATAAGTCCACAAAGTTGCAGAAATAATAGAAAAAGAAAACAGTTAAACAGAAGAAAACTAACCTGGCCAAACCCACCAGCCGGCCCACCTGGCGGCCCAGCGCTGTGCTGGCCCGAGCCAGCCAGCTGCTTCGTCCCCGCCAGGCAGGCAGGGTGGTGACGCCGGCGAGCGCGAGCTCGCCACGGCGTCACCTGCTCGCCGCTTCGCCGCCCGACGCGCTGGACGTCCTCCACGTCGCGCCCTCGACCCCGTGGACACCTCACTTCTCCCCCTGGCTCTCTCTCTCGCTCTCCAGCGCCATGGCCGCAGCACCCGTCGCCGTCTCGCCGCCATAGCCGCGCCCACCGTTGCCCCCTCGCCCCGCTGACCTGCCCAGAGGCTCCGCCACTTCGCCCTCGCCCTCCCCACCGAGCCACGCCTCGCCGGAGGCCCTGCATCGCCGCCATCAGCTCGTCTCCGACCCCGGTGCCCGCCGGCCGCCGTTCTTCGATTCGCGCCGCTCCGTTCGCCCCCGAGCCCGCTGAGCTGCTCGTCGACCTCCCTGTGAGCTCCCGCACCTTCTCCCCCTCCTCCCATGCCTGCTAGCTCGCCGTAGCGCCCGTCCCCGACGAGCCCGAGAGCTTGGCTCCGCCGGCCATGGCGCCACCGCGGCCATAGCCCCTGCCACCCGGGCCAGAGCGCGTCAACGTGCTCCTGGAGCCTCCAGGAGGACAAAACAGCCACCAGCCGGCCCCCTAACGCACCGTAGCGCCAAAGCCACCTCCACCCGAGCCCCGGCGCCGCCAAACCCGTCGCCGGCGATGTTTCCGGCCACCCCGAGCCCAGCTGTTGCCACCGAACGCCGCGGGAGGATCTCAGCTACCCGTAGATGGCCTCCGCGCCTGATTTGGTGGCCAAAACGAGCAAAATCACTTGCTCCGCCGCGTCTGACCTCGCCGGCGGCTAGACGCCGGCGAGTTGACCCTAACCGTTGACTTGTGGACCCAGTTTGACTCCTCTGAGTCTATGACATGTGGGCCCCGACTGCTAATTAATCCAGGATTAAAAAAATAATCTAATCTGTTTAAGTTAATGACCCTGACACGCGGGACCCACGCGTCAGGTTTGACTTGGACCGGTCTGTTGACCTGCTGAGGTCAGCATGACTTCATGCTGACGCAGTAATCCATTTTGCTGGATTTATTTTTATACAGGAAAATCCAGAAAATAGTTCAAACTTCAAAAATTCATAGAAAATTATCTGTAACTCCAAATGCAAAGTTTTATATATGAAAATCTATCAGAAAAATCCAATCTATCCAATGGAACTGGTTTCATGCATGTTAAAACAAGTTAAACCCACTGTTTAGGCATTATAAGATATTGCACTAATATGATCTTATAAATGCACTACCATTTGAATTCTTGATTCAAATGGGGTCATTTCCTTCTAGTTTAACTTGCACAAGACCAGGACACATTCATATTGCCATGTCATTGCATGCATCATATTGTTGCATATCGTCATGTATTGATTGTGTTGCAATGTGCCATTCGTGGTAGGTTCTGCCTCCGAGGATATCTCCGAGTATCCAGTTGAAGGGCAGTATCCCACCACCACTCCATCAGGCAAGCAACTCGTTGATCATTCCGATACAAACCCATGTTCTCGCTTCTGCCCTTGTTTACTGCATTAAGACAACGCGTTTCAAACTGCTGTGTGTTGCGGTAGTTGAACCCACTTCCTTTGCATGACCTGTCATTGCCACAGTAACTAGATGAAACCCACTAGCATGTGTAGGAGTTGATTGAGCCAATACATGTGTATGTGTGTTCCTACCATGCTATGCTTGCTATGCTTAGAGTTGTGTCAGGTCTGGCTCATCGGGATGATGATCCGGAGTGAAAGGTTGTATCGTTGTCAATGGTGTGGAAGTGTTGAACACGATTTGGTAAAGGAATTGATGAAAGGCCATGTAGGAGTACATGGTGGGTTGTTTCATTGAGGCCGTTCTTAAGAACTGAGATCTGTGTGTGTGATTTAAGACTCAGCTACTACCACTCATTGGGCCCGAAACCAATGGACCCTCTCGGCTTCTTGATCACGCTTGTCCTCTGTCCAGGAGTTGCAAAGTAGTTTCTGGTGTTTGTAGCATGCTGGGGGCCGCACGCGGCGCTGACCATCGGGGTGGGCTGTGTTGCGGTAGGCACGTGGCACGGTGTACCGACTCGCCCGTTTGGTGTCTCGGGAACCCTGTTCACATCGTTCGGGGCCGTTAGTGGAAACCTCGGCCGGACTCCCTGCGGATGGAACCCGAATAGGCGATAAACCTGGACTAGAGACTTGAGTGTTTAGGTAGGCCGTGGCTGACACCCTCGCTGGGCTTCCGCTTGAAGGTTGCCGAGTACATGTCGTGTAAACGGCGATAAGTGGTGAGAGCGTGTGTGAAGAAGTACACCCCTGCAGGGTATAAATCTATTCGAATAGCCGCGTCCGCGGTAAAGGACTACTTGGTCACCTATACAGTTCATAGATAAGTTAAATGGATACTATTAAAAATCTCAAGATAAGTGTGAGTACCGCGGATGGCCCTCTCGCAGGATGGCGAGAGAGGATCCACGGTGGAGTATTGTGTTGGTGTTAGTGGACTCGTGTGCGACAAATGATTTACAAGTGGTGTCTATCGTAGGATAGCTTAGCCAAGAGTCAAAGCTGGCTTGCTGCAATAACCCCACTACCTTCTTGAGAACGTGCATGTATAGTAGGTTCCTGTTGTAAGACTTGCTGAGTACCTCCGTACTCATGTTGCTTTAATCATGTTTTTCAGACGACTGCACCAACCCCTCTGATGGGTTCTTTATAGACCTCGACGTTGACGAGTGACTTATCACCCAGGTGGTGATCCAAGACTTGTGAAGGGTCGTTGTAGATAGACAGGCTTCGTCAAGCCTTCTTTCTTTCTAGTGTCTGTACTCAGACTACTTTGCTTCCGCATGTGCTTGTATGTTTGTATGACTTGAGTGTTGGGTCATGTGACCCCTATCTGTATGGATGATATGTATGGCTCCTCGGAGCCTTCTAAATAAAGTACTTGAGTCGTAGAGTACTGTTGTGATGCCATGTTGTATTTACTCATATCGGGCATATTGTGTGTATGATTGAAATGCTTGGTATGAGTGGGATCCGACTATCTAGTTGTTTATCCTTGGCAGCCTTTCATATGGGGAAATGTAAGTCTTGTGCTTCTGAGCGATAGTAGTCCGCTACAGCCCGGATCACCGGAGTCCTGCTAGCCCAGCACTACTGCTTGGACACTTGACTGGCCGGCATGTGTCTCACGTTGTTCCTATGTCTGTCCCTTCGGGGAAATGTCACGCGATGTTATTCGGAGTCCTGCCTAGCCTGCTACAGCCCGGGTTACCGGAGTCCTGTTAGCCCAGTGCTACAGCCCGAATAGACACGTTGATGACCGACATGTTCGAAGTGACTCATGTATGCCTGTCCTCATAGGCTAGCGCCGCTTTGGGTTCACGACTAGCCATGTCGGCCCGGGTTCTCTGTCATATGGATGCTAGCGACACTATCATATACGTGAGCCAAAAGGCGCAAACGGTCCCGGGCCAGGTAAGGTGGCACCCGTGGGAGTACCGTGCGTGAGGCCGCAAAGTGATATGATGTGTTACACGCTGGATCGATGTGGTTTAGAATCGGGGTCCTGACAAAGTAACATACCGATGACAAAGGGAACAACGTATGTTGTTATGTGGTCTAACCGATAAAGATCTTCCTAGAATATGTAGGAACCAATATGAGCATCCAGGTTCCGCTATTGGTTATTGACCGGAGACGTGTCTCGGTCATGTCTACATTGTTCTCGAACCGTAGGGTCCGCACGCTTAACGTTACGATGACAGTTTCATGATGAGTTTATGTATTTTGATGTACCGAAGGTTGTTCGGAGTCCCGGATGTGATCACAGACATGACGAGGAGTCTCAAAATGGCCGAGACATAAAGATCGATATATTGGACGACTATATTCGGACACCGGAAGTGTTCCAGGTGATTTCGGAGAAAACCGGAGTGCCGGAGGGGTTACCGAAACCCCCCGGGGAAGTATTGGGCCTTAGTGGGCCTGAGGGGAGAGAGAGGGCAGCAGCCTAGGAGGTGGCCCCCCCCATGAGGAGTCCGAATTGGACTAGGGAGGGGGGGGGGGCGCGACCCCTCTTTCCCTCTCCCTCTGTCTCTCTTTCCTTCCCCCCTCTCTTCCTAGTTGGACTAGGAAAGGGGAGTCTTACTCCCACTAGGAGGAGGACTCCCCCCTCCCTTTGGCGCGCACCATAGGGCCAGCCGGCCTCCCCCTTGCTCTTTTATATACGGGGGCAGGGGGCACCCTAGAACACACAAGTTGATCTTCGTGATCGTTCCTTAGCCGTGTGCGGTGCCCCCCTCCATGATATTACACCTCGATCATATTGTAGCGGTGCTTAGGCGAAGCCCTGCGACGGTTGAACATCAAGATCGTCACCACGCCGTCGTGCTGACGGAACTCCTCCCCGAAGCTTTGCTGGATCGGAGCCCGGGGAGCGTCATCGAGCTGAACGTGTGCCAAGAACTCGGAGATGCCGGAGTAACGGTGCTTGGATCGGTTGGACCGGGAAGAGGTACAACTACTTCCTCTACGTTGTGTCAACGCTTCCGCTTCGGTCTACGAGGGTACGTAGACAACACTCTCCCCTCTCATTGCTATGCATCACCATGATCTTGTGTGTGCGTAGGAAAATTTTGAAATTTCTACATTCCCCAACAGCAGGCTGGGGCCCCGAGGCCGGCTCAATTGAGTACGGGTACCGGGTCCCCTTTGGTGGCATACACATTTTCATTAGCAAGATCGGTGAACCGGGCCCTGAGCCGGACATCTGCACCGACCTCGTCGAAACGGCTCAGCGTGCGAGATCTGCCCGGGTCAAGCCTATCATGAAGCGTGCCTTCGTGGGAGTCATCCATGGAGGGGAATCTAAGGATAGATCGGAATCTGGTGGTGAAACCGTCGTTTATTCCGGCGACGAGTCATCAACCGGAGAGACCGAGTCATTATATCAACTGCAAGATGGCCGGATTGGGGGCTGTTCCGATGGCGACAGCATTCTGGACCCCTCTGATCTGCCAAACCGGGTTGCGATCTTCATGGCCGGTACGCAACCAGCGCTCCACTCTTCGACCGCAGCCGCGATGCTTTCCAGGGCGGCAGCAGCAACAGCGGCCGGGGCAGGAGGCCCTGTGTGACCGCCAGCTCAAGTTCTGTCTGAATTGTTTGACACATTAGCAACGCTGATGGCGGAGGTTAATCCGGCGGATCAGGACACGCATAATGCTGAGATCACGAAGGTGAAGGATCAGATCACTCAGGCCAAAGCCGACTTGGCAGCTGAAGATACCAGGATGGCCGCGGAGCGGGCCGCTTTGGATGCACAGGCTTACCGGCTTATGCTGGATCAGAATGCGTCGCACGAAGTCCTGAAAAGGAGGCACCGATCTCTCCTGCCTCCGGTTTATGATGCTAGGAACCTCTTTAATACCCCAGGAGTGGGGACCAGTAATCCGCCGGTAGCAAACCGGGCGGAGGCGCCTGGAGCAAGGGGGCCGGTTCAGCCACGTTTGATGGATCCGCCTCGTCAGAGCGACGTTGTAACACAGCCTGTCCCAACACCACCGGGTCATTACTCCACCCTGATGGACAACCTTGTCGCCGCCGCTTCACGGCTGTCGGCCATCCCGATCGAAGGCGATTCTCCAGCGGCGGTTGAGACGCGTCGGGTTAAGGAGCTTCTTCAAACGGCTTTGGTTCAGCAGGAGGCTTATTCATATAGCCGCGATCGGATTCATTCTACTCCCCGTCCAAGCCGGAGTTACAGCAGGCGTATGGTTGAACCGGCGGTGTCAAGCAACGCGCGGAACCATGATCCGCCCCGTGGCAACAACCCGGCGGGTGACGCTCAGGAGGTGGTGGACCGGGCTCGGGCACACAGAGAAGCCGAGTTAGCAGCGCAACATGAGGCCCGTCAGCTTACTCCGGTTCGTCCAACCACGTCGATGGAACCGGCGGTCACTTCTAGTTCTTTGGGAGTACCATGTCTCGTTCCGGCATTGCACAATGTGTGCCTGCCCAAGGATTTCAAAGGCCCGCGCAAGGTGCTGAATTACACCGCCGATTTGTCCCCTGAGACGTGGGTCAAAGCTACGAGATGGCCATGGAGATGCTGGACGTGGATGATGCGGCAAGTGCGAAATACTTCACCATGATGCTGGAAGGGACGAACCGCACTTGGTTAAAGAGTTTTCCGGTGAATTCCATCAGGTCATGGGCTGAGTTGAGAGCCCGGTTTATTCAGAATTTCAAGGATACATGCAAGCAGCCCATGTCAATTGTGGACTTAACTGCCTGTGTCCAGGAGGAAGGAGAATCAACAACCCGTTGGGTGTGCCGGGTTTCGGAAATTTTGCATTCATCGGACCACATCAACACTGATACCGCAGTGTTAACATTGGAAGGCAATTGCCGGTTTGAACCGCTGAAGTTGAAGTTGGGACGAATCAAACTTCACTGTAATGACATGGGAACCCTCATGGCTGCTCTGGTGAAGTATGCCGACTCTGATAGTACCAAGGATCCCGAGTCTGATGATGATAAGACAGGGAAGGGAAAAAGGAGTGGCAACGCCAAGGGGAGCAACACAACCTAGCGGGTCATGGAAACGACGGTAAATGTAAAGCAGATCACAACTTGGACTTTGTGGCTAATACCAGCACGCAGGACAAGGGCCAGCGACGTAAGGGTAAACCGCCCCAGCGCGGTGGAGCACAAAGCCCTAACCCGGACCGCCTATCTTATCTACTGAACCAGCCTTGCCCGAAACATGGGACGAAGGAGATTCCGTCCACACACCTCTGGAAAGATTGCTACATCATGCAGGAGTTCAAAAATTCTAATTCTTTCCGGTATGATAATGGGTCGGGTGGCGGTTCAGGCCACGGATCTCATGGGCCGGGTTATGGTGGAGGCAGCCCCGGTTCAGGTTTTCATGGTAACCAGAGTGGGCATGGCAATCAAGGAAATCAGGGCAATCAAGGTGGTTACAACAATCAGGGAAACCAGCAACGGCAGCAGCAGTCGGGTTACCAGAGCAACCCAAAGCAGTTGAATGGCGGGCAGTATCATGTCTTTACCACTAGCCTGGATAAGCGCGATCAGAAGCTTCATAAAAGGGCAGTGAATACTGTTGAACCGGCTGTGCCCCGTTATTTGCGCTGGTCCGAGCAGCCGATTGTGTGGAGCAGGGAAGATCATCCACCTCGGGTTGACAATCCGGGTCATCTGGCACTAGTAGTGGCACCTCAGGTGGGAGGTTATAAGTTCACTAAGGTACTCATGGATGGAGGGAGTAGTATCAATATCCTTTATTATGAAACCTTCCGTCGCATGGAGTTAACAAATAAAAATCTTAAACCGTCCAATACGGTGTTCCATGGTGTGGTGCCTGGTAAATCAGCATATCCTGTTGGTAAGATAGCTCTGGAGGTGGCTTTTGGAGATGAGCATGACTCGAGATCAGAAACTTTGACCTTTGAAGTGGTGAAAATCAAAAGTACGTATCATGCCCTGTTTGGACGGCCGGCTTATGCTAAGTTTATGGCACGGCCTTGCTATGTCTATCTGCAGCTCAAGATGCCGGGTCACAAGGGAACTATAACCGTACATGGCAGCCGCAAGATTGCTCTGGAGTGTGAAGAAGGTGATGCGGCCTATGCTGAGTCGGTTTGTGCCATAGAAGAATTGAAGTTTTATAAAGATAATGTTGATCCGGCCGATATGACTTCGTTGAAAAAACTAACTACAGAGCATGATCTGCCCCTGAAATTTAAATCGGCTGATGAGACTAAGCTTGTTGACTTCGTGCCTGGCGATTCGTCCAAATAGTTTAGCATCAGCGCTAACTTGGATCCGAAATAGGAAAGCGCGCTCATCGAGTACATCCGTGAGAATCGGGACATCTTTGCGTGGAAGCCTTTTGACATGCCAGGTGTACCGGGAGAACTCGCTGAGCACACTCTCAATGTGGATCCCAAGTATAAACCGGTCAAGCAGTTTCTCCGCCGGTTCAATGAGGAAAGACGCAAGGCTATTGGTGAAGAAGTAGCCCGGATCTTGGCGGCTGGATTTATCATTGAAGTATTCCATCCTAAGTGGTTGGCTAATCCGGTGCTGGTGCTTAAGAAGAACGGCACTTGGCATATATGTGTGGACTACACAGATCTCAACAAAGCTTGTCCAGCAGACCCTTTTGCCCTCCCCCGTATTTATCAAATTATTGATGCTATGGCCGGTTGGGAGCATTTGAGCTTTTTGGATGCATATTCTGGTTATCATCAGATAAAAATGGCAGTTAAGGACCAGGAGAAGACGGCCTTCATAACTCCCTTTGGAGCCTTCTGCTATGTGTCCATGCCCTTTGGGCTCAAGAGTGCCCAAGCGACTTATCAACGGTGTGTGCAGAATTGTCTTCATAAACAAATCGGCCGTAATGTTCATGCCTATATGGATGATATTGTGGTGAAATCAAGGAAGAAGGAGACATTGATTGATGACTTGAAGTAAACCTTCAATAACCTGCGGGTTTACAAAATGATGCTTAATCCGGCCAAGTGCGTTTTCGGTGTACCGGTAGGCAAGCTCTTGGGCTTTTTGGTGTCTAACAGGGGCATTGAAGCTAATCCGAAAAAGATCAAGGCTATCACCTCCTTGGCCAAACCGAAGTGTATCAATGATGTTCAATGCTTGGCAGGCCGGATTGCCGCGTTGAGCCGGTTTATCAGCCGCCTTGGCAAGAAGGCCATCCCTTTGTATCAGATGCTGAAGAAAACGGATAACTTCGTCTGGAGTGACGCCGCAGATAAAGCGTTTGAGGATTTAAAGCGGCAGCTGGCTAACCCGCCGGTTCTTGGTGCTCCGGTTGACAAAGAGCCATTGTTGCTATATGTGGCGGCTAATGCTCGAGCAGTTAGTGTGGCTATTGTGGTGGAGCTCAAGGAGGCAGGAAAGGAATATCCGGTTCAATGTCCGGTTTATTATATCAGTGAGGTGCTTATTGAGTCCAAGCAGAGGTACTCGCACCGGCAGAAATTGGTATATGGAGTTTTCATGGCAAGCCAGAAGCTTAAGCAATATTTCCAAGGCCATCCTATCACGGTGGTCAGTTCTGCTCCTTTGGGAGATATAATCCAGAACAGAGAAGCAACTGGCCAGATTGCCAAGTGGGCTATCGAACTCGGACCTCACGTGTTGAAATACATACCCCGAACGGTGATCAAATATCAAGCACTTGTGGATTTCATCAGCGATTGGACAGAACTACAAGCGCCAGAAGAGAATCCGGATCACACTTATTGGACTATTCATTTTGATGGGTCCACGCAATTGGAGGGCTCGGGGGCTGGAGCCATATTAACTTCCCCACGAGGTGATAAGTTTTGTTATGTTCTCCGTTTAATGTTCCCTTGCACTAACAATGCAGCTGAATATGAGGCTTTACTCCATGGTCTTCGGATGGCTAAGGAGATGAACCTAAGACGAGTTAAGTGCTTCGGTGACTCGGACCTGGTAGCTCAACAGGTGTCTGGCACTTGGGATTCCAAGGACCCACTCATGGTAGCATATCGTCGTGAGGTGGATATTGTTGCAGGCCACTTTAAAGGTTATCAGGTGGATCATGTGGACCGGCGGAAGAATGAAGCGGCGGACGCTTTAAGCCATCTGGATTCCCAACATAAACCGGTTCTGCCTAATGTCTTCTTGGATGTTCTGCATAATCCGTCCGTCAAACTCCCTGGTGAAGAGGATTTGGCTATTCCTGATCCGGAAGCTCAGTTGGTGGCGGCTCTTCATGTTATCCCGGATTGGACGGTTCCATATCTGGCGTTTATGAACCGGGGCGAGTTACCAGAGGATGAAACTTTGGCCAGGCAGATAATCCGGCGGTCTAAGCCCATGACTATTGTCATGGAGAGTTGCATCATGGCAGTGTGACAGGGGCGTTTCAACGCTGTGTGTCCCCTGAAGAAGGCCATGAAATTTTGCGCGAGATCCACAAAGGAGATTGTGGTCACCATGCCGGTTCAAAATCTTTGGTGGCTAAAGCGTTTCGTCACGGTTTCTATTGGTTGAAAGCTCCTGCTGATGCCGAGGACTTGGTCAAAAGATGTGATGGCTGTCAGAAGTTCTCAAGGCGCGCTCATGTATCGGCTCAAGAATTGAGGATGATTCCAATCACCTGGCCGTTTGCGACTTGGGGGTTGGATATGGTTGGGCCTTTCAAGAGGTCCAAGGACAATAAGACCCACCTTTTGGTGGCGGTTGACAAGTTCACAAAGTGGGTGGAGGCAGAGCTAGTTAGCAAGTGTGATGCAGCCACGGCGGTTCAATTCATCAAAAAGGTGATCTTCCAGTTTGGCTTTCCACACAACATTATAACAGACAACGGAAAGAATCTGTCAAAGGGTGCCATGAAGGAGTTCTGTCAGCGTGAACACATCCGACTTGACGTGTCATCAGTGGCTCACCCACAGTCCAATGGTCAAGCGGAGAGGGCCAATCAAGAGATTTTGAGAGGCCTCAAACCCCGGCTTATGGTTCCTTTGCAACGGACGTCGGGTTGTTGGGTTGAGGAGCTACCTTCTGTGCTATGGAGCATCAACACCACACCCAACAGATCGACAGGATACACGCCGTTCTTCATGGTTTACGGAGCGGAGGCGGTTCTGCCTAGTGATATACGTCATGATTCACCTCGTGTAGCGGCATATGTTGAAGCTGACAACGAGAAGGCACGGCAAGAAGATCTTGACCTGTTAGATGAGGAGCGCGACATGGCGGCAGCCTATTTGGCGATTTATCAGCAAGATCTGTGTCGTTATCATAGTCGTCGGGTTCGAACCAGAACCTTTCAAGAAGGAGATTTGGTGCTTCGACTCATCCAGGATCAGACGGATATGCACAAGTTATCCCCCCTTGGGAAGGACCCTTTGTGGTCGGCAAGAATCTACACAATGGGTCGTACTACCTAATCGATGTTCGAGAGCACAAAGACTCACGTAAATCAGAGGAGGAGACCAACCGGCCGTGGAATATTGCTCATCTCCGGCCTTACTATACTTGAGCTATAGGCTCTGCTTATGTACATATTATGACAATGTATATATTATGATCAATATAATAAACCGGAACCTCAGCTAAAGCGGGGTATCTGTTGTTTTCTTACAACATGTGTGGTTACACGGAGCTTCTGTTTATCAAGCGGCGTCCGGTTTACCCCTTGATTTAGCTTTTCAAAGCTTTATATCACATCACTTGGGGGCTTGGTCGTATTCGAACCATAGCTACACCTCTTGATCGGCGTAATGCCACATCATCACTTGGGGGCTTGGTTGTATCTGAACCACAGTCACACCTCTTGATCGGCTTAAAGCCAACTCAATTCGGGGCCAAAGAGAGTGTTGTAAAATAACAACTCAAACATAGGCACCCACAGAGCACTGCTCAAAACGTTACTTGGGGATTCTTTGCTATCGCAACGAACTTAGAATCAACGCTTGTAATTGGGCTATCAAGCCATGGCTTGGAAGCCTGGTGTATACACCTAAAACCCCAGGTTAACCTGCCTCTTTAAGTAAGTCACGCCGCCCAGGTAAACCTGGTATGACCCTTCGAACTTTGACAAGTTACTCTAAAATACAGACCCTGAACTTGTCAAGTTAAAACGATGATTGGTTAAGGATTGCGGACCATCTTAAAAGGCTTTGCAAAAATGGCTTAACTCAGTGGCCCGGCAGCCCATGAAAAGCCTCGAATTTGGGGCCTGGCAGCCCGTGAAAAGCCTCGACTACAACGGTTTTATTTGCCTTTGCTAAGTTTTCTTTGTTTTCAAAAAGATTTATGATATTTTCAAGCCGGTTTTTGTCAACCCGGTTAGACTGTCAACTACAAGTTGTTAGTACATGATCAAAATATAATCCGGAGACTATCAGCCCGGTCTGGAGTGACTCAAAGTCACCAGCATAATCCGGTGTTTATCACAACCCGGAACGGTTTTATTATAAACCGGCATTATATACCAAGAGTTACTTATCCTCCAGAGTAGGGTTATGGCCCTAACTACAAGGTTGCTTAGCCAACATCATTCCTAAAGGTTGCAGGTATTATATATTTCCATATTTGCTTATATTTCACAGCCTAGGTTGTAATCCTTGGTCATATATATGTATGGGTATCATGACCCGCCCGGCGGTAAATCGCCAGGGCGCTTTAAGCTTCTTATCTGCAGGAACAGCTTGAATAACTAGTTATGGATATCATATCTTAAACATGTCAAATCAAGCAAGCATCAATTGCAGATAAACATGCGCGAAGGCATATCAGACCAAGTATTTTTTACTAGCCTATTACAAGGCGATTCAATGCCCAAAAGAATAATTGTTTTCTCAAGCACATGATGCAGCACATAGAAGACTAAACCGCCCTCCGGTTCACGATTGGTCACCAGCTTGGCCTGACGGCTACGAATCATTGATGACCCACAAGTATAGGGGATCTATCGTAGTCCTTTCGATAAGTAAGAGTCTCAAACCCAACGAGGAGCAGAAGGAAATGATAAGCGGTTTTCAGCAAGGTATTCTCTGCAAGTACTAAAATAAGTGGTAACAAATAGTTTTGTGATAAGATAAATTGTAACGAGCAACAAGTAACAAAAGTAAGTAATGTGCAGCAAGGTGGCCCAATCCTTTTTGTAGCAAAGGACAAGCCCGAACAAACTCTTATAATGAGAAAAGCGCTCCCGAGGACACATGGGAATATCGTCAAGCTAGTTTTCATCACGTTCATATGATTCGCGTTCGGTACTTTGATAATTTGATATGTGGGTGGACCGTTGCTTGGGTGCTGTTCTTACTTGAACAAGCATCCCACTTATGATTAACCTCTATTGCAAGCATCCGCAACTACAAAAAAAGTATTAAGGTAAACCTAACCATAGCATGAAACATATGGATCCAAATCAGCCCCTTACGAAGCAACGCATAAACTAGGTTTAAGCTTCTGTCACTCTAGCAACCCATCATCTACTTATTACTTCCCAATGCCTTCCTCTAGGCCCAAATAATGGTGAAGTGTTATGTAGTCGACGTTCACATAACACCATTAGAGGATAGAAAACATACATCTCATCAAAATATCGAACGAATACCAAATTCACATGACTACTAATAGCAAGACTTCTCCCATGTCCTCAGGAACAAACATAACTACTCACAAAGCATATTCATGTTCATAATCAGAGGGGTAATAATATGCATAAAGGATCTGAACATATGATCTTCCACCAAATAAACCAACTGGCATCAACTACAAGGAGTACTTAACACTACTAGCAACCTACTAGTACCAATCCCGGACTTGGAGACAAGAATTGGATACAAGAGATGAACTAGGGCTTTGAGAGGAGATGGTGCTGGTGAATATGTTGGTGGAGATTGCCCTCTCCCGATGAGAGGAGCGTTGGTGATGATGATGGCGACGGTTTTCCCCTCCCGGAGGGAAGTGTCCCCGGCAGAACAGCTCTACCGGAGCCCTAGATTGGTTCCGCCAAGGTTTCGCCTCGTGGCGGTGGAGTCTCGTCCCGAAAGGTTGCTTATCTATTTTTTCTGAAGCTGGGCATCGGAGGGCCAACAGGGGGCCCACGAGGTAGGGGGCGCGCCCTGGGGGGGTAGGGCGCACCCCCACCCTCGTGGCCAGGTGGGTCCCCCTCTGGTATATTTCTTCCGCTCGATATTTTTTATATATTCTGAAAATAACTTCCGTGGAGTTTCAGGACTTTTGGAGTTGCGCATAATAGGTCTCTAATATTTGCTCCTTTTCCAGCCCAGGATTCCAGCTGCCGGCATTCTCCCTCCTTATGTAAACCTTGTAAAATAAGAGAGAATAGGCATAAGTACTGTGACATAATGTGTAATAACAGCCCATAATGCGATAAATATCGATATAAAAGCATGATGCAAAATGGACGTATCAACTCCCCGAAGCTTAGACCTCGCTTGTCCTCAAGCGGAAGCCGATAACGATAAATATGTCCTCATGTTTAGAGGTAGAGGTGTCGATAAAAATAAAATACGGACATGAAGGCATCATGATTGTTTTCATAACAGCAACATATATGGGTATTGTCATATGATTTCTTCCGTTCAAGTGATGATCTATTCACAATGCAAAAGTATGAATCAGAAACTTTATTGAGAACTAACAAACTATAATCTCAGTCATTGAAGCAATTGCAATTTATCATAACATCAGAAAGAGTCTATGTCAGAGATTAATAGCAAGTCCACATACTCAACTATCATTTAATCTTTCATAATTGCTAACACTCACGCAATACTTGTGGTTACGGAGTTTTAATCGGACACAGAGAAAGATAGGGGCTTATAGTTTCGCCTCCCAACCTTTTACCTCAAGGGTAATGTCAACAATAATAACTCATACTCCCCTACATCCAATGTCGGAGTAATGGGCCACGGGTAGGCTAACCCGAAGCCCAGAACCTTTCAAGACATCGGGGCAGGCCGCGCCCCTCAAGACCCCAGGATGGAGAGCCGCCTCTGGGAGTCAGCAGCCGCGCGACCGACTACCCACTCATGGCCGAGTCCCAGGGGCGACCTTGAGATGAGCCGACTCCTAGCTAGCGGCTAACAGAGAAGCCGGCTCTAGGAGTCGGCCCGCGACTCCAACCACCTCATGCTATCGTAAAGAGGGACGGGACAGGGCGTGGCCTCAGTGAGGTCCACGCCCGCCCCTTATCGAGGGCAGGCATGTCCACAGTACGCCGTACCATCGGAGATCTCCGTTCGGCGCGACACTGTTGCCATGCCAGCCTTGACGTCAGCCCTAGCGGGCGGAACCCTGTGCCCACGATGGCCTGTCTGTGCGACCCAGAGACGGCGGGTCCCACCAGTCAGCGGGGGTCCGGAAGACGGCAAGACTGCCACCAGTCGGATCCCATGGGAGTCGGCCTCTAGGAGTCGGCTGGCCCCTCCCCTGGGCCCCGCATGCCATTAACCAGACAAGACGGGCAATGGCAACAGAGTTCGCCCGCTAGGCGGCGACACTGTTGCCATGACCCCATGACCGAGCCGGCGTCATTAGAAGCACGGCTACAGTAATCCGCAGCCGGCAAGAGCCGCCCGCGGCGGACACGGCCTGTTGGCTCTGTACCGGACCTGTCGGCAGGGCCCACCAGACGGCCGGCCCCGGCAGTCGGCGGAGAAGACGGCGTCCTGGGAGACAGACGGCTGGGACCCGCTCCCAGTCGGATTACCATTGTACCTCTGGGGGGTAGGCCTATATAAACCCCCCAGGGCACCCATGCAAAGGGTTGAAAACCATTAGCACTAGACCAGATCATATAGGAAGGAGAGAGCTAGCCTTGCCTTCCCCTACCTCCAGAAAACAGCTCTAGGAGCAATCGTGTATACACTTTGCCATAGTGATCATGCGGAGACCCCGCAGAGCAGCAGTAGGGGTGTTATCTCCTCGGAGAGCCCTGAAGCTGGGTAAGATCCGCCGGCGTGCATGTCTTCGGCTCATCCCGTTTCCAGGCACCGACGACGTTCTACTCGCTCCCACCATGATAAGCCATCCTTTGGCATATGTCGCACCCAACCCCCGACATCCAATTAGATATACCTATCAGGATCTTTCCAACATATTGGGCTTGCCAAAGGATAAAATGAAAAAGGAAAGGTGAAGATCACCATGACTCTTGTGTAAGGTGGAAGATAATAGTAACAGATAGGCCCTTCGCAGAGGGAAGCAGAGGTTGCCATGCGCTTTTAGGTTGGATGCACAAAATCTTAATGCGAAAGAACGTCACTTTATATTGCCCCTTGTGATATGAACCTTTATTATGCAGTCCGTCGCTTTTATTTCTTCCACATCACAAGATCGTATAAAGCTTATTTCTCCCACACTAATAAGTCATACGTATTTAGAGAGCAACTTTTATTGCTTTTCACCGATGACAACTTACTTGAAGGATCTTACTCAATCCATAGGTAGATATGGTGGACTCTCATGGCAAAACTGGGTTTATGGATATTTGGAAGCACAAGTAGTATCTCTACTTGGTGCTGAGAATTTGGCTAGCATGAGGGGGAAAGGCAAGCTCAACATGTTGGATGATCCATGACAACATACTTTATCTCAGATATAAGAAAACATAACCCATTACGTTGTCTTCCTTGTCCAACATCAACTCTTTAGCATGTCATATTTTAATGAGTGCTCCCAATCATAAAGGATGTTAATGATAATATATTTATATGTGAAACCTCTCTTTCCTTATTATTTCCTATTAATTGCAACGATGACCAAAGCTATGTTTGTCAACTCCCAACAACTTTTAATCATCATACTCTTTCTATGTGAAGTCATTACTCTCAATAAGATCAATATGAACTCTTTGTTTCTTTTTATTCTTTTTCTTCTTTTCTTTTATTCACTCAAGATCATAGCAAAATAATCAAGCCTTTGACTCAACACTAATCTTTATTATATATAGCTCACGGACTCGATTACAAAGAGAGATCAAAAAGCAAAACTCAAAACTAGATCATGCCATAAACTTTATTCTACTAGATCAAGATACTACTAATAGGATCGAACTAAGAAAACGGTAAAGATAGGAGTGTGATGGTGATACGATACCGGGGCACCTCCCCCAAGCTTGGCAGTTGCCAAGGGGAGTGCCCATACCCATGTGATTATGTCTCCTTCTTTGTTGTTGGTGAAATATTCTTGGCGATGATGCCCCTCAGGATACGATTCTCCTCCTCAAGCTTATTGACTTGCTTCTTGAGGTCCATTATTTCTTTACGAAGCTTTCCTGTAACTGCTAAGGCTCCTTGCACCCAAGGGTGTTGCATAGCTGCAGGAGAACAAGTGACACTCCTCTTCATATTTTCATAATTAAGAAATCTAACATTGGAAGGGATAACCGAGTTTGGAATAGCTGAGCTCTGTAGTTCCCCCATCGTGAACCCAGCTCGGAAGCGAGAAGTGACTTCTTGGTCCTCCATGGCATCTACCTGAAGGAAATATGCCCTAGAGGCAATAATAAAGTTATTATTTTATTTCCTTATATCATGATAAATGTTTATTATTCATGCTAGAATTGTATTAACAGGAAACATAATACTTGTGTGAATACATAGACAAACTAAACGTCACTAGTATGCCTCTACTTGACTAGCTCGTTAATCGAAGATGGTTATGTTTCCTAACCATAGACATGTGTTGTCATTTGATTAACGGGATCACATCATTAGGAGAATGATGTGATTGACATGACCCATTCCACTAGCTTAGCACCCGAACGTTTAGTATGTTGCTATTGCTTTCTTCATGACTTATACATGTTCCTATGACTACGAGATTATGCAACTCCCGTTTACCGGAGGAACACTTTGTGTGCTACCAAACGTCACAACGTAACTGGGTGATTATAAAGGTGCTCTACAGGTGTGTCCAAAGGTACATGTTGGGTTGGCGTATTTCGAGATTAGGATTTGTCACTCCGATTGTCGGAGAGGTATCTCTGGGCCCTCTCGGTAATACACATCACATAAGCCTTGCAAGCATTACAACTAAAGAGTTAGTTGCGAGATGATGTATTATAGAACGAGTAAAGAGACTTGCCGCTAACGAGATTGAACTAGGTATTGAGATACCGACGATCGAATCTCGGGCAAGTAACGTACCGATGACAAAGGGAACAACGTATGTTGTTATGCGGTCTGACCGATAAAGATCTTCATAGAATATGTAGGAGCCAATATGAGCATCCAGGTTCCGCTATTGGTTATTGACCGGAGACATGTCTCGGTCATGTCTACATTGTTCTCGAACCGTAGGGTCCGCACGCTTAACGTTACGATGACAGTTTCATTATGAGTTTATATATTTTGATGTATAGAAGTTTGTTAGTAGTCCCGGATGTGATCACGGACATGATGAGGAGTCTCGAAATGGTCGAGACATAAAGATTGATATATTGGACGACTATATTTGGACACCGGAAGTGTTCTGGAGAAGTTTGAGATAAAACCGGAGTACCGGGGGGTTACCGGAACCCCCCCGGGGGTTAATGGGCCTTATGGGCCTAAAGTGGAGAAGAGGAGGGGCGGCCAGGGCAGGCCGCGCGCCCCCTCCCCCTCTAGTCAGAATTGGACAAGGAGGGGCGCGCCCCCCCTTTCCTTCCTCTCCTCTCTCCCTTCCTCCCCCCTCTCCTACTTGGACAAGGAAATGGAGGGAGTCCTACTCCCGGTAGGAGTAGGACTCCTCCCTGGCGCGCCCCTCCTGGCCGGCCGCCCCTCCCCCTTGCTCCTTTATATACGGGGGCAGGGGGCACCTCTAGACACACAAGTTGATCTTCGTGATCGTTCTCTTAGCCGTGTGCGGTGCCCCCCTCCACCATAATCCTCGATAATATTGTAGCGGTGCTTAGGCGAAGCCCTGCGATGGTAGAGCATCAAGATCGTCACGACGCCGTCGTGCTGACGGAACTCTTCCCCGACGCTTTGCTGGATCGGAGCCCGGGATCGTCATCAAGCTGAACGTGTTCCAATAACTCGGAGGTGCCGGAGTAACGGCGCTTGGATCGGTCGGATCATGAAGACGTACAACTACATCAACCGCGTTGATATAAACGTTTCCGCTTTCGGTCTACGAGGGTACGTGGACAACACTCTCCCCTCTCGTTGCTATGCATCACCATGATCTTGCGTGTGCGTAGGAATTTTTTTGAAATTACTACGTTCCCCATCAGTGGCATCCGAGCCTAGGTTTTATGTGTTGATGTTATATGCATGAGTAGAACACAAGTGAGTTGTGGATGATATAAGTCATACTGCTTACCAGCATGTCATACTTTGGTTCGGCGGTATTGTTGGGTTAAGCGGCCCGGACCGACATTACGCGTACGCTTACACGAGGCTGGTTCTACCGACGTGCTTTGCACACAGGTGGCTAGCGGGTGTCAGTTTCTCCAACTTTAGTTGAACCGCGTGTGGCTAAGCCCGGTCCTTGTGAAGGTTAAGACAACACCAACCTGACAAACTATCGTTGTGGTTTTGATACGTAGGTAAGAATGGTTCTTGCTTAAGCCCGTAGCAGCCACGTAAAACTTGCAACAAACAAAGTAGAGGACGTCTAACTTGTTTTTGCAGGGCATGTTGTGATGTGATATGGTCAAGACATGATGCCAAATTTTATTGTATGAGATGATCATGTTTTGTAACCGAGTTATCGGCAACTGGCAGGAGCCATATGGTTGTCGCTTTATTGTATGCAATGCAATCGCCCTGTAATGCTTTACTTTATCACTAAGCGGTAGCGATAGTCGTAGAAGCATAAGATTGGCGAGACGACAACGATGCTACGATGGAGATCAAGGTGTCGCGCCGGTGACGATGGTGATCATGACGATGCTTCGGAGATAGAGATCACAAGCACAAGATGATGATGGCCATATCATATCACTTATATTGATTGCATGTGATGTTTATCTTTTATGCATCTTATCTTTCTTTGATTGACGGTAGCATTATAAGATGATCTCTCACTAAATTTCAAGATAAAAGTGTTCTCCCTGAGTATGCACCGTTGCCAAAGTTCGTCGTGCCCAGACACCACGTGATGATCGGGTGTGATAAGCTCTACGTCCATCTACAACGGGTGCAAGCCAGTTTTGCACACACAGAATACTCAGGTTAAACTTGACGAGCCTAGCATATAACAGATATGGCCTCGGAACATTGAGACCGAAAGGTCGAGCGTGAATCATATAGTAGATATGATCAACATAGCGATGTTCACCATTAAAAACTACTCCATTTCACGTGATGATCGGTTATGGTTTAGTTGATTTGGATCACGTGATCACTTAGAAGATTAGAGGAATGTCTTTCTGAGTGGGAGTTCTTAAGTAATATGATTAATTGAACGTAAATTTATCATGAACTTAGTACCTGATAGTATCTTGCTTGTTTATGTTTGATTGTAGATAGATGGCTCGTGCTGTTGTTCCATTGAATTTTAATGCGTTCCTTGAGAAAGCAAAGTTGAAAGATGATGGTAGCAATTACACGGACTGGGTCCATAACTTGAGGATTATCCTCATTGCTGCACAGAAGAGTTACGTCCTGGAAGCACCGCTGGGTGCCAGGCCTGCTGCTGATGCAACTGACGACGTTAAGAACGTCTGGCAGTGCAGAGCTGATGACTACTCAATAGTTCAATGTGCCATGCTTTACGTCTTAGAATCGGGTCTTCAACGACGTTTTGAACGTCATGGAGCATATGAGATGTTCCAGGAGTTGAAGTTAATATTTCAAGCAAATGCCCGAATTGAGAGATATGATGTCTCCAATAAGTTCTATAGCTACAAGATGGAGGAGAACAGTTCTGTCAGTGAGCATATACTCAAAATGTCTGGGTATAACAATCACTTGATCCAACTAGGAGTTAATCTTCCGGATGATTGCGTCATTGACATAATTCTCCAATCACTTCCACCTAGCTACAAGAGCTTCATGATGAACTATAATATGCAAGGGATGGATAAGACAATTCCCGAGCTCTTCGCGATGCTAAAAGCTGCGGAGGTAGAAATCAAGAAGGAGCATCAAGTGTTGATGGTCAACAAGACCACTGGTTTCAAGAAAAGGGGCAAAGGGAAGAAGAAGGGGAAATTCAAGAAGAACAGCAAGCAAGTTGCTGCTCAGGAGAAGAAACCCAAATCTGGACCTAAGCCTGAAACTGAGTGCTTCTACTGCAAGCAGACTGGTCACTGGAAGCGGAACTGCCCGAAGTATTTGGCGGATAAGAAGGATGGCAAGGTGAACAAAGGTATATGTGATATACATGTTATTGATGTGTACCTTACTAGAGCTTGCAGCAGCACCTGGGTATTTGGTACTGGTTCTGTTGCTAATATTTGCAACTCAAAACAGGGACTACGGATTAAGCGAACACTGGCAAAGGACGAGGTGACGATGCGCGTGGGAAATGGTTCCAAAGTCGATGTGATCGCGGTCGGCACGCTACCTCTACATCTACCATCGGGATTAGTATTAGACCTAAATAATTGTTATTTCATGCCAGCGTTGAGCATGAACATTATATCTGGATCTTGTTTGATGTGAGACAGTTATTCATTTAAATCAGAGAATAATGGTTGTTCTATTTATATGAGTAATATCTTTTATGGTCATGCACCCTTGAAGAGTGGTCTATTTTTTATGAATCTCGATAGTAGTGATACACATATTCATAATGTTGAAGCCAAAAGATGTATAGTTGATAATGACAATGCAACTTATTTGTGGCACTGCCGTTTAGGTCATATTGGTGTAAAACACATGAAGAAACTCCATACTGATGGACTTTTGGAACCGCTTGATTATGAATCACTTGGTACTTGCGAACCGTGCCTCATGGGCAAGATGACTAAAACGCCGTTCTCCGGTACTATGGAGAGAGCAACAGATTTGTTGGAAATCATACATACAGATGTATGTGGTCCGATGAATGTTGAGGCTCGTGGCGGATATCGTTATTTTCTCACCTTCACAGATGATTTAAGCAGATATGGGTATATCTACTTAATGAAACATATATCTGAAATATTTGAAAAGTTCAAAGAATTTCAGAGTGAAGTTGAAAATCATCGTAACAAGAAAATAAAGTTTCTACAATCTGATCATGGAGGAGAATATTTGAGTTACGAGTTTGGTCTACATTTGAAACAATGCGGAATAGTTTCGCAACTCACACCACCCGAAACACCACAGCGTAATGGTGTGTCCGAACGCCGTAATCATACTTTACTTGATATGGTGCGATCTGTGATGTCTCTTACAGATTTACCGCTATCGTTTTGGGGTTATGCTTTAGAGACGGCCGCATTCACGTTAAATAGGGCACCATCTAAATCCGCTGAGATGACGCCTTATGAACTGTTGTTTGGCAAGAAACCAAAGTTGTCGTTTCTGAAAGTTTGGGGTTGCGATGCTTATGTGAAAAAACTTCAACCTGATAAGGTCAAACCCAAATCGGAGAAATGTGTCTTCATAGGATACCCAAAGGAAACTGTTGGGTACACCTTCTATCACAGATCCGAAGGCAAGACATTTGTCGCCAAGAATGGATCCTTTCTAGATAAGGAGTTTCTCTCGAAAGAAGTGAGTGGGAGGAAAGTAGAACTTGATGAGGTAACTATACCTGCTCCCTTATTGGAAAGTAGTACATCACAGAAACCGGTTTCTGTGACACCTACACTGATTAGTGAGGAAGCTAATGATAATCATCATGAAGCTTCAGAACAAGTTACTACTGAACCTCGTAGATCAACCAGAGTAAGATCCGCACCAGAGTGGTACGGTAATCCTGTTCTGGAAGTCCTGCTGCTAGATCATGATGAACCTACGAACTATGAAGAAGCGATGGTGAGCCCAGATTCCTCAAAAAGGCTTGAAGCCATGAAATCTGAGATGGGATCCATGTATGATAATAAAGTGTGGACTTTGGCTGACTTGCCCAATGATCGGCAAGCAATTGAGAATAAATGGATTTTTAAGAAGAAGACTGACGCTGACGGTAATGTTACTGTCTACAAAGCTCGACTTGTTGCAAAAGGTTTTCGACAAGTTCAAGGGATTGACTACGATGAGACCTTCTCACCCGTAGCGATGCTTAAGTCTGTCCGAATCATGTTGGCAATTGCCGCATTTTATGATTATGAAATTTGGCAGATGGATGTCAAAACTACATTCCTGAATGGATTTCTGGAAGAAGAGTTGTATATGATGCAACCAGAAGGTTTTGTCGATCCAAAGGGAGCTAACAAAGTGTGCAAGCTCCAGCGATCCATTTATGGACTGGTGCAAGCCTCTCGGAGTTGGAATAAACGCTTTGATAGTGTGATCAAAGCATATGGGTTTGTACAGACTTTTGGAGAAGCCTGTATTTACAAGAAAGTGAGTGGGAGCTCTGTAGCATTTCTGATATTATATGTGGATGACATATTACTTATCGGAAATGATATAGAATTTCTGGATAGCATAAAGGGTTACTTGAATAAGAGTTTTTCAATGAAAGACCTCGGTGAAGCTGCTTACATATTGGGCATTAAGATCTATAGAGATAGATCAAGACGCTTAATTGGACTTTCACAAAGTACATACCTTGACAAAGTTTTGAAGAAATTCAAAATGGATCAGGCTAATAAAGGATTCTTGCCTGTGTTACAAGGTGTGAAGTTGAGTAAGACTCAATGCCCGACCACTGCAGAAGATAGAGAGAAAATGAAAGATGTTCCCTATGCTTCAGCCATAGGATCTATCATGTATGCAATGCTGTGTACCAGACCTGATGTGTTTCTTGATATAAGCCTAGCAGGGAGGTACCAAAGTAATCCAGGAGTGGATCACTGGACAGCAGTCAAGAACATCCTGAAATACCTGAAAAGGACTAAGGATATGTTTCTCGTATATGGAGGTGACAAAGAGCTCATCGTAAATGGTTACGTTGGTGCAAGCTTTGACACTGATCCGGACGATTCTAAATTGCAAACCGGATACGTGTTTATATTAAATGGTGGAGCTGTCAGTTGGTGCAGTTCTAAACAAAGCGTTGTGGCGTGATCTACATGTGAAGCAGAGTACATAGCTGCTTCAGAAGCAGCAAACGGAGGATTCTGGATGAAGGAGTTCATATCCGATCTAGGTGTCATACCTAATGCATCGGGTCCAATGAAAATCTTTTGTGACAATACTGGTGCAATTGGCTTGGCAAAGGAATCCAGATTTCACAAGAGAACCAAGCACATCAAGAGACGCTTCAATTCCATCCGGGATCTAGTCCAGGTGGGAGACATAGAGATTTGCAAGATACATACAGATCTGAATGTAGCAGACCTGTTGACTAAGCCTCTTCCACGAGCAAAACATGATCAGCACCAAAGCTCCATGGGTGCTACAATCATTACTGTGTAATCTAGATTATTGACTCTAGTGCAAGTGGGAGACTAAAGGAAATATGCCCTAGAGGCAATAATAAAGCTATTATTTTATTTCCTTATATCATGATAAATGTTTATTATTCATGCTAGAATTGTATTAACCGGAAACATAATACTTGTGTGAATACATAGACAAACTAAACGTCACTAGTATGCCTCTACTTGACTAGCTCGTTAATCGAAGATGGTTATGTTTCTTAACCATAGACATGTGTTGTCATTTGATTAACGGGATCACATCATTAGGAGAATGATGTGATTCACATGACCCATTCCACTAGCTTAGCACCCGATTTTTAGTATGTTGCTATTGCTTTCTTCATGACTTATACATGTTCCTATGACTATGAGATTATGCAACTCCCGTTTACTGGAGGAACACTTTGTGTGCTACCAAACATCACAACGTAACTGGGTGATTATAAAGGTGCTCTACAGGTGTCTCCAAAGGTACATGTTGGGTTGACGTATTTCGAGATTAGGATTTGTCACTTCGATTGTCGGAGAGGTATCTCTGGGCCCTCTCGGTAATACACATCACATAAGCCTTGCAAGCATTACAACTAAAGAGTTAGTTGCGAGATGATGTATTACAGAACGAGTAAAGAGACTTGCCGGTAAGGAGATTGAACTAGGTATTGAGATACCGACGATCGAATCTTGGGCAAGTAACGTACCGATGACAAAGGGAATAACGTATGTTGTTATGCGGTCTGACCAATAAAGATCTTCGTATAATATTTAGGAGCCAATATGAGCATCCAGGTTCCGCTATTGGTTATTGACCGGAGACATGTCTCGGTCATGTCTACATTGTTCTCGAACCGTAGGGTCCGCACGCTTAACGTTACGATGACAGTTTCATTATGAGTTTATATATTTTGATGTACCGAAGTTTGTTCGGAGTCCCGGATGTGATTACGGACATGACGAGGGATCTCGAAATGGTCGAGACATAAAGATTGATATATTGGACGACTATATTTGGACACCGGAAGTGTTCTGGAGAAGTTTCAGATAAAACCGGAGTACCGGGGGGTTACCGGAACCCCCCCGGGGGTTAATGGGCCTTATGGGCCTAAAGTGGAGAAGAGGAGGGGCGGCCAGGGCAGGCCGCGTGCCCCCTCCCCCTCTGAATTGGACACGGAGGGGGGGCGGCGCCCCCCTTTCCTTCCTCTCCTCTCTCCCTTCCTTCCCCCTCTCCTACTTGGACAAGGAAAAGGAGGGAGTCCTACTCCCGGTAGGAGTAGGACTCCTCCTTGGCGCGCCCCTCCTGGCCGGCCGCCCTCCCCCTTGCTCCTTTATATACGGGGGCAGGGGGGCACCTCTAGACACACAAGTTGATCTTTGTGATCGTTCTCTTAGCCGTGTGCGGTGCCCCCCTCCACCATAATCCTCGATAATATTGTAGCGGTGCTTAGGCGAAGCCCTACGATGGTAGAACATCAAGATCGTCACCACGCCATCGTGTTGACGGAACTCTTCCCCGACGCTTTGCGGTATCGGAGCCCGGGGATCGTCATCGAGCTGAACGTGTGCTAAGAACTCGGAGGTGCCGGAGTAACGGTGCTTGGATCGGTCGGATCGTGAAGACGTACGACTACATCAACCGCGTTGATGTAAACGCTTCCGCTTTCGGTCTACGAAGGTACGTGGACAACACTCTCCCCTCTCGTTGCTATGCATCACCATGATCTTGCGTGTGCATAGGATTTTTTTGAAATTACTACGTTCCCCATCACTACCCTCATCAAGTTAGCCTCCATCTCTTCCTCCGTTGCTGGCCCAAAGTGGTCAGCGTCGTTGTTTGCCCTTGGTTCCGATGCCGGATGAGACACCTGGCTCTCCCCGACTGACTCTTGAGAAGATATCTTGCTCTAAAATGCAGCAGCAACAGCTCGAAATAAGAACAAAAGATAATTGCGTGATACAGGAGTCAAAACCTTCGGGAGATTATATAATGATTTTTTACCGACCAAAATATGTCTCATGCAAGAAAACGGAGTCCGGAAGGCACATGAGGTGCCCACGAGGTAGGGGGCGCGCCCACGGGGGTAGGGCGCGCCCTCCACCCTCGTGGAGCCCTCGTGTCCTTCCCGGACTGCTACTTATTTTTCTACTTTTCTAAATATTCCAAAACTGAGAAATATTGCCTTAAAAACTGTTTTGGAGTCAGTTTACTTACCGTACCACATACCTATTCCTTTTTGGAGTCTGAAACATTATGGAAATTGTCCCTTACGTATTCCTCCGGGGTTACGATTTCAATAAACATTGGTTTCAACATTTATAGGATTACTTGAGATATAATGTTTAATTCTTTGACCGTTAACCACCTTTGGATTTTTGCCTTCGAAATTGTTGATTTTTATGGCACCAGAAGATATACCTCCTCGATAACGTAAGGGCCTTCCCATTTAGAGAGAAGTTTTCCTGCAAAAAATCTTAAACGAGAGTTGTATAGCAATACATAATCACCTACATTGAACTCACGCTTTTGTATCCTTTTGTCATGCCATCTTTTAACTTTTTCTTTAAACAACTTGGCATTTTCATAAGCTTGGGTTCTCCATTCATCAAGTGAGCTAATATCAAATAACCTCTTCTCACCAGCATGTTTGAAATCATAGTTGAGCTCTTTAATAGCCCAATATGCGTTACGTTCTAGTTCGAGAGGTAAGTGACATGCTTTTCCATATACCATTTTATACGGAGACATAACCATAGGATTTTTATATGCAGTTCTATAGGCCCATAATGCATCATCAAGTTTCTTGGACCAATTCTTTCTAGACCTATTGACAGTATTTTGCAACATTAATTTGAGCTCTCTATTACTCAATTCTACTTGACCACTAGATTATGGGTGATAAGGGGATGCAATTCTATGATTAACATCATATTTATCAAGCATTTTACGAAAACACCATGAATAAAATGTGAACCACCATCAGTCATTAAATATCTAGGGACTCCAAACCTCGGAAAAATGACTTCTTTAAGCATTTTAATAGAGGTGTTATGATCAACACTACTAGTTGGAATAGCTTCTACTCACTTAGTAACGTAATCTACAACAACTAAAAAATGTGTGTATCCATTAGAGGCAGGAAAAGGACCCATATAATCAAAGCCCCAAACATCAAATGGTTCGATAACAAGTGAATAATTCATAGGCATTTCTTGACGTCTACTAATATTACCAATTCTTTGTCAATCATCACATGACAAGACAAACTTACGGGCATCCTTGAAGAGAGCAGGCCAATAAAAACCAGATTCCAATACCTTATGTGCAGTTCTATCTCCAGCGTGGTGTCCTCCATAAGCTTCGCAATGACACTTGCGTAGGATCTGTTCCTGTTCATGCTCAGGTACACAACATCTAATAACACCATTTACTCCTTTATAAAGATGTGGGTCATCCCAAAAGTAACGTCTCAAGTCATAGAAAAACTTTTTCTTTTGCTGGTATGTGAAACTAGGTGGTATGAATTTAGCAACGATGTAATTAGCATAATCAGCATACCATGGAGTACTACGAGAAGTATTTATGACATTTAGTTGCTCATCAGGAAAGCTATCATCAATAGGTAGTGGGTCATCAAGAACATTTCCTAACCTAGACAAGTTGTCTGCAATGGGGTTCTCAGCTCCCTTTCTATCAACAATATGCAAATCAAATTCTTGTAGCAGGAGAGCCCATCTAATAAGTCTAGGTTTAGCATCTTTATTCTCCATAAGGTATTTAATAGCGGCATGATCAGTGTGAATAGTTACTTTAGAATCAATAATATAAGGTCTGAACTTATCACAAGCAAATACAACTGCTAAAAGTTCTTTTTTCAGTCGTAGCATAATTTCTTTGAGCATTGTCTAGAGTCTTACTAGCATAATGGATAACATTTAATTTCTTATCAACTCTTTGCCATAGAACAACACCTACAGCATAATCACTAGCATCACACATAATTTCAAAGGGTAAATTCCAATCAGGTGGCTGAACAATAGGTGTAGAGATCAATGCTTTCTTAAGTATTTCAAATGCTTCTACACAATCATCATCAAAGACAAATGGTACATCTTTTTGTAATAAACTAGTCAAAGGCCGAGAAATTTTTGAGAAGTCCTTAATGAACCTCCTATAGAATCCGGCATGACCAAGGGAACTTCTTATACCTTTGATGTCCTTGGGACATGGCATCTTTTCAATAGCATCAACCTTGGCTTTATCAACTTCAATACCTTTTTCAGAAACTTTATGCCCCAAGACAATACCTTCATTCACCATAAAGTGGCACTTTTCCCAATTCAATTCAAGACAAGATTAGTTTCTTCACATCTCTGCAAAACTCGATCAAGGTTGCTCAAGCAATCATCAAAAGAGGATCCATAGATGGAAAAGTCATCCATGAAAACCTCACAAATCTTTTCACAGAAGTCATAGAATATAGCCATCATGCATCTTTGAAAGGTAGCATGTGCATTACATAAACCAAAAGGCGTACGTCTATAAGCAAAAGTACCAAAAGGGCAAGTAAAAGTAGTCTTTGATTGATCTTTAGCTGACACAGGTATTTGAGAGAAACCAGAATAACCATCAAGAAAGCAATAGTGTGTATGTTTGCATAATCTTTCTAGCATTTGATCGATAAAAGGTAAGGGATAATGATCCTTTTTAGTAGCCTTATTTAATTTACGGAAATCAATTACCATCCTATAACCTGTAATAATTCTTTGCGGAATCAATTCATCTTTATCATTAGGAACAACAGTAACACCTCCCTTCTTAGGGACACAATGGACATGACTTACCCACTGACTATCCGCAACGGGATAAATTATACCTGCCTCCAGGAGCTTTAGTATTTCTTTTCTTACCACTTCTTTCATCTTAGGATTAAGCCTTCGTTGATGATCACGAACCGGTTCAGCATCTTCTTCCAAATTTATTTTATGTTGACATAGAGTAGGACTAATGCCCTTAAGATCATCAAGAGTATATCCAATAACAGCACGGTGCTTCTTCAGAGTTCTCAATAATCTCTCTTCTTCATGCTCTGAAAGGTTAGCACTAATAATAACAGGATATATCTTCTTTTCATCAAGATAAGCATATTTAAGATTATCAGGCAACGGTTTAAGCTCAAACACGGGATCACCCTTGGGTGGAGGAGGATCCCCTAGGATTTCAACAGGCAAATTGTGTTTCAGAATAGGTTCCTGTTTAAAGAATACTTCATCTATTTCCCTTCTTTCATTCATAAACATATCATTTTCATGGTCTAGCAAATATTGTTCTAAAGGATCGCTGGGAGGTACGGCAATAGAAGCAAGACCAATAATTTCATCCTTACTAGGCAATTCTTCTTCACGGTGTTGTCTACTAAATTTAGAGAAATTAAACTCATGAGACATATCACCCAAACCAATAGTAACAACATTCTTTTCACAGTCTATCTTAGCATTAACAGTGTTCAAAAAGGGTCTACCAAATATAATGGGACAAAAGCTATCTTGTGGGGAACCAAGAACAAGAAAATCAGCAGGATATTTAGTTTTTCCACACAAGACTTCAACATCTCTAACAATTCCCATTGGTGAAATAGTATCTCTATTGGCAATTTTAATTGTGACATCAATATCCTCTATCTCAGCGGGTGCAATATCATGCATAATTTCTTTATATAAGTCATAAGGTATTGCACTAACACTAGCATCCATATCACATAAGCCATGATAACAATGATCTCCTATTTTAACAGAAATAACAGGCACGCCTACCACAGGTCTATGTTTATCCTTAGCACAAGGTTTGGCAATTCTAGCGGTTTCACCACCGAAATGAATAGCATGCCCATCAATATTATCAGTCAAGAGATCTTTAACAATAGCAAGATTAGGTTCAACTTTAACTTGCTCAGGAGGTGTATCAGTTCTAATATTGCTTTTACGAACCATAGTTGAAGCTTTAGCATGATCCTTTATTCTAACAGGCAAAGGTGGTTTCTCAACATAAGAAGTAGGAACAACAGGAACATTATAAGTGACAGTCTTTTCTTCAACTTTGATAGGTGCAACTACTTTTACTTCTATGGGAGGATGATATTTAAACCACTTCTCCTTGGGGAGATCAACATAAGTAGCAAAAGATTCACAGAAAGAAGCTACTATATCAGAGTCAAGTCCATATTTAGTCCTAAACTTACGGAAAACCCATGAAAGATTTAACACAATCAAACTTAGGTGTCATACCTGACTCCTTACCTTCGTCGAGATCCCAATCTTCATAGTTGCGTTTAATTCTATCCAATAAATTCCATTTGAATTCAATAGTCTTCATCATAAAAGAGCCAACACAAGAAGTATCGAGCATAATGCGATTGTTTTCAGAAAGCCTGAGCGTAAATTTTTTGAAGAATTATTTCTCTTGAGAGCTCATGATTGGGGCATGAATATAACATTGATTTAAGCCTCCCCCAAGCTTGAGCAATGCTTTCTCCTTCGCGAGGCCAAAAAATTATATATATAATTGCGATCACGATGAACAAGATGCATAGGATAATACTTCTGATGAAATTCCAATTTCAATCGTTTATAGTTCCATGATCTCGTATCATCACATAGCCTATACCATGTCGATATGTCTCCCTTCAAAGATAAAGGGAAGACCTTCCTCTTAACAACATCATCGGGTATACCTGCAAGCTTGAATAATCCACAAACTTCATCCACATATATTAGGTGCTGATCAGGATGCTTTGTTCCATCTCCTGCAAAAGTATTAGCTAGCAGTTTTTCTAACATACCCGAAGGAATCTCAAAGTGAACATTTTCATTTTCATTTTCATTTTCAGTAAGTCCAGTAGGTTGAGGAGCAACTCTTTGCTCTACTGGTCGGGGTGAAGATACCCCGAACAAGGCCCTCAGAGGATTACTTTCCATAGTAACAAGTGACAGTAAATTTCAGCACACTATATAAATTTTTCCTTACCAAATTCCACCTACCAAAGGCGCTTCACTCCCCGGCAACGGCGCCAGAAAAGAGTCTTGATAACCCACAAGTATAGGGGATCCATCGTAGTCCTTTCGATAAGTAAGAGTGTCAAACCCAACGAGGAGCAGAAGGAAATGATAAGCGGTTTTCAGCAAGGTATTCTCTGCAAGTACTGAAATAAGTGGTAACAGATAGTTTTGTGATAAGATAAATTGTAACGAGCAACAAGTAACAAAAGTAAGTAAAGTGCAGCAAGGTGGCCCAATCCTTTTTGTAGCAAAGGACAAGCCTGAACAAACTCTTATAATGAGAAAAGTGCTCCCGAGGACACATGGGAATATCGTCAAGCTAGTTTTCATCATGTTCATATGATTCGCGTTCGGTACTTTGATAATTTGATATGTGGGTGGACCGGTGCTTGGGTGCTGTTCTTACTTGAACAAGCATCCCACTTAAACCTCTATTGCAAGCATCCGCAACTACAACAAAATTATTAAGGTAAACCTAACCATAGCATGAAACATATGGATCCAAATCAGCCCCTTACAAAGCAACGCATAAACTAGGGTCTAAGCTTCTGTCACTCTAGCAACCCATCATCTACTTATTACTTACCAATGCCTTCCTCTAGGCCCAAATAATGGTGAAGTGTTATGTAGTCGCCGTTCACATAACACCACTAGAGGATAGACAACATACATCTCATCAAAATATCGAAAGAATACCAAATTCACATGACTACTAATAGCAAGACTTCTCCCATGTCCTTAGGAACAAACGTAACTACTCACAAAGCATATTCATGTTCATAATTAGAGGGGTAATAATATGCATAAAGGATCTGAACATATGATCTTCCACCAAATAAAACAACTAGCATCAACTACATGGAGTAATTAACACTATAGCAACCTACTAGTACCAATCCCGGACTTGGAGACAAGAATTGGATACAAGAGATGAACTAGGGTTTTGAGAGGAGATGGTGCTTGTGAAGATGTTGATCGAGATTGCCCTCTCCCGATGAGAGGAGCGTTGGTGATGACGATGGCGATGCTTTCCCCCTCTCGGAGGGAAGTGTCCCCGGCAGAACAGCTCTGCCAGAGCCTAGATTGGTTCCGCCAAGGTTCTGCCTCGTGGCGGCGGAGTCTCGTCCCGAAAGGTTGCTTATCAATTTTTTCTCGACGAAAGACCTCATATAGCAGAAGATGGGCATCGGAGGACCAACAGGGGGCCCACGAGGCAGGGGGCGCGCCCTGGGGGGTAAGGCGCACCCCCACCCTCGTGGCCAGGTGGGTCCCCCTCTAGTGTATTTCTTCCGCTCAATATTTTTTATATATACTGAAAATAACTTCCGTGGAGTTTCAGGACTTTTGGAGTTGCGCAGAATAGGTCTCTAATATTTGCTCCTTTCCCAGCCCAGAATTCCAGCTGTCGGCATTCTCCCTCCTTATGTAAACCTTGTAAAATAAGAGAGAATAGGCATAAGTATTGTGACATCACTACAAAAAATATACACTTCCGTGATGATACGTGTTCGTCACAGTAGGTCTCTTTTTTGTCATGCATGTACATCCATGACAAATATATGACAGAACCAAGATAGTCATACCTGTGCTGTCGTAGAAGTGTTCCATGACATGACGGTAAATCACACGTCACAGAAGTGCTTTCGTCAAGGGTGACCGACACGTGGCATCCACCGTAACGGAATGCCGTTAAGCTACCGGGTCGGGTTTTGGATCCGACAACCCGTTAATAGCCCCGACCAATGGGAAATTTCCACGTGTAAAATTCTTATTGGCCGGACGATACACGTGTCAGCTCGTCAGTTGGTCAGATAGCCGCCTATGATACGTCGACACGTGGCACGGCCCAACAGAGGCCCATTCCTGTGAAAAGGCCGGCCCGTTTGACTTGGTCAAAAGCTGGCAGGCCGGCCCATGGAAAGCCTGTTAACGGCCTGTTCGCATATAGACCATTTACAACCCACTAACCCAAGGCCCCTTACGCCCTATCCGAATTAGGCCCAGTAGCGTCATCTGGGCCATCCAATATGATTCTGGCCTGTTTTCACTTCTGGCCCATGTATGGCCCATGACGTCTTTCGGCCCATATGAGGCCCTATGTAACTCTTGGCCTATTAACGGCCCATGGTGAAACTGGCCCGTAATGAACAGTGTATCACTTTACACCCATTAACGGCCCGTGGTGAAACTGGCCCATAATGAACAGTGTATCACTTTATACCCATTAACGGCCCGTTATTCCGTTGGGCCGTTTCCAGCCCATGTTATCTTTCGACCTTCTCAGAGCCCATTTATTCTTGGGCTCATTTCCAGCATTCGTTTACTTATGGCCTGTTACTGTCATTTTCTGCTTGTGGGCCAAATTCAGCCCGTGGTTACAGTCGGCCCATTTGTGGTGCGTTAATACGTTGGGCCGTTTTCATAACGTCATCAAATACGGCCTATTAACGATGGCCCGTTATGGTCGGCCAATGAACGGACGATTCCAACTCTAGAACGTTTACGGCCATAATGCGGCCTATTATTGGCCCATGTTTGGCCAATCGATCATACGGCCCGTATAAGGCCCATTGATGATACAACCCGTAGAAGGCCCATTGTTTCTACGGCCCGTAGAAGGCCTACTGTTTCTACGGCCCGTGAAAGGCCCAGTGTTTCTACGGCCCATAGGAGGCCCAGTGTCACTACAGTAAATATTAGCCCATGGTTATTGTGGCCTAGTTTTAAAAAATAAGTTATTGCAGCCACTAGTTAACTGCGGAAAAAGAAAAACTGCAATGACTACAAGCAAACAAATAAACAAGAAAATAAGGAAATAAATAAGCAAGCAACTAACGCTAGGCTATCACGGCTATTACACATATTACATCCACTGGGCATCAAAGTTCGCCACCAGTGCAAATATAGGGAACAAAGCAGCATATCATATACACTGGCCGTCAAAATTGGCCACCAGTGCAAATAAACGCGGCAGCAAAACAAGAGCATATCTGAAACAACTTCAAAAGAGCTCAAGAAACGTTATCCTGGGTATCCACCATGCTGGCAATAAGCTTAGCAAGTTGATTCGCTTTGTCCTGTTTGGCGCTAAAATCCTCCAACGCTTGCTGTTGCACTAGAAAGTATGCATCTGAATGCTCCAGGGACTTCCGCAGTCCTTCCACTTCTTGTCGCAGCACAACTGATTGATGTCTTTCAGCTTGTAGTTGAGACTCAACAAACCGAACTGATTCAGACAGTGAGTTTGAATAGCTTGTGCAAGCGGTAGTGGCCAGTAACTCCAACACTAAACCAAGACAGGATGTGTCACTATCCTGAACCTTATATGCATTACTTCCTCTATCGTTGCTTAATGAGGCACTCTTCCCCAATATTCTGCCAGCATTCTAAAAGAAGAAACAAGCAGACACATAACAAGTTTAGCATGTACTAGTATATGAAACTCATTTCGGTGAACCCGTTCATTAGTAAGGTGGACAGGATTAAACTACCAAGTCTTCTATTGCCAAGTACTAGTACATAATAAAAGCATCAAACAAACATATATCAATGTCCTATGGTAGCAATGGAATATTAAATTAGAATAGTTGTTCTTCAGGTTTAGGCACTTGTTCTACATGAACAGAGTACAGTAAGACGCAATAATATAATACTTAAAAATAGAAAATGAGCTCATAGACCTTACCACATTCTTGGTTTGGGACCAGTACAGAACAAGGTGTTCCCAGTCATCGTCCAGTAAATGTGTCTCAGGAGAACGTAAGGGAATTTGATGAGTTTCTTTGCCGGTGAAGTACGTTTTCTTCAAGTAATTCCGATATTGCCACCATGCATTCTTGAAGATAGCAGAGGTATTAGCACAGGTTACCTCATCCTGAGTTTCCAAATCGGTCCTTCTCTATAGAGAAAAATGGGAAAATTTGCTGTATTATAACCATCATGGAGGTAGGATGTATGGGACAAAGCAAAGTAATTGCCATGAATAACATTACTTACACATAACTCCTGGGCAAACACCTGCAACTGGCATTTTCCTTCATCTTCAGTATAATATTTCCAAGATGGGAAGATACACACATACGATTTAACAACATCAAATGCGATAGATGCTAAACTACGACTAGCTGGTTGTGCTTCCTCCACAGGAATAAGCGTACTAACTGGTGGAGTTGGGGTTCGTCGTGATAGTACTGACCCTTTGGGCACTGGAGCTGCCTTACTAACTGCTCTTGTTTGGGAGCTCTGTGGTGGAGATGGTGCTGTGTCAACAGGAACTGGGTTACTATCGGCTGGGGTTGGGGTTAGATTGGGTGAAGCTGGTTCTCTGTCCATCATAGTAGGAGTATAATCTACGAGAGTTTGGGTTATGTGTGGTAGGGCTGGTTCTTGTGCATGTACAACCCGGGTGCTATCTCCACCAAGGGGTAGCACTGTTTTATTTGAAGACCGTGTTTTTAGTCCGCTAGATACTGGCATCACCCGCTCCAATTCAAATGGCTGATAAACAGGAAACATAGTTGAATGTACAGACATTGTATGAGAGACAGATGCAATAGATAGTGTGGAAAAAAGAGGGCATGAAATAGTTGACATGTATATTGTTTAACTAAAACGGGTAGCATGACATAATTTCACATATATGATGTCTATCTAAACTGGATAGCATAGCATAACATAATTCAAAGATATGATGAATAACTAAAAAGGATCGCCTGACATAATTTACCTACATGTTATCTAAGTAATGAGGATCGCATTATTTAATGCACATATATGATTTATATGCTAAACAGAGGGCATTCGATATGATGTATGAACTAAGAACATGGTGTTGAATATTGTGTACATGATGTCTAAACTATGCAATGCAAGACACCGTATGCATGATATGAGCAGTATAACCATGCCAAGTTAGAGCATACACCTCAGTGGGGGAATATGACTGGTCATCTGTCTCTGAATCCATCTCCGAGGAGCTATCGGGACCCAACAAGAGATCTGCTTCGACAGGTAGCACTGTCTGCTCTGAAGGCCTTGTTTTCACTCCAGATTTTTTCATCTCCCACCCAAATGGCTGATTCACAGGAAGAGTACTTTAATGTACAAACATTGTCGACAAATGGAAATGTAATGAAGAAAAGGATGGGAAAGATATCATTCAAATATATGATGCCTGGTTAAACAGGATGGCATTGCACATTTCACATATATTATGGCTGGCTAAAAGACATGAGACTGCATAATTCCCATATATGATATAGAAACTAAACAAGTGGCATTACATAACATGTCTAAACTAAGAATATGACATATATGATGTCAAAAGTAGGCACTGCAAGGCAACATATGCATGATATGACTAACATCATCATGCCAAGGTAGAGCAAACACCTTGGGGGGTAAATAGGAGTGGTCAGCGGCGTCCGAATCCGCCTCAGAACAGATATCTTCCTCTGGATTACAATCTGGAGAGGGGTGGGGAGGGTTTGCCATTGAACCCACCATGGAGCGATGTCTGCATGACATTGTATTGCCGCGCAAACTCTTCTCTTTTTCTCTACATGTTCAACATGACTGTGTACAATATCTGACATGCATACGAAAAAAATATGGTGAGATTATGTAAGGAGAGCATGCAGAAATTTAGAGTGATGGTAACAACCAGTCGATCGATGTTTTTCCATTGAACCAAAATAGCCCTAATGGATCGACGTGAATGTATAGTAATAAGTGATGCAACAAGTGTACAACCTCTTTGCCGTAGCCGTGTCGACCTCAGCATCATTGGGTTGGTCGCTAAAGCAGTTGAGGCAGAGGTGGCTGTCGGAGGTGTGGAGGAAGATCTAAGGAATCTGTAGACGGCGTCCAGGGCACTGCTCTGTTGTGATGGATTGTTCTGTCATTGGAGCAGCTCCGGTGAGCCGTAAGACGTCAAGGCTGAAGCAACACAAGATAGACATCGTCAATCTCAAGTGGGATTCTAATAGCATTTCCAATAGATGATGTAAAATGGATGTAAAATTAACATCACCAAAAACCACCTGACTACAACAGATGAGGTAAAAACTGTTGACTCTGAACTTAATTGTCGAAACTGAAATTTACTGTGGAATCTGAATGCTACTGTCGAAACTGAACGCAATGGTAGCAGAGAGGCACTTGACATGTAGTTTAGGGAGGGCCCGCAGTTCATCTTCAACCTGCACCCCCTGAGCCGCCAGCCACCACCGGCTGAACCGCCGGCCCCAGCGCCGCCCCGAAACAACTCACCACCGCCGCCCCGGCCAGCCCTCTAGGCCCCCGCCCCCACCCTGAAACCTAAGATAGATAGTGGGGTACCTCTATGGCGAGCCCCCGTCCCCGCTGCGGGTGGTTCTTCCTTAACTCCGATGAGCCCCCCCAACCCCTGAAAATCGACTGACCCAGAAGTCGATTCAGTCGACTGAAGTGTGGCTTAATCAGAGCAGAGCAGCAGCACGAGCGAGGGGGAGAGCAGCAGCAGCTGGGCGAGCGAGCGATCGAGCGAGAACCGGAGCAGCAGCAGTAGATCCGGCTGGTATGGACACCGCCGCCGAAGGGGCCTTGCACTGGGAGAGAGCCGCCGTGGAGATGTCGCCCGCGGCGCCGGCTTCAAGGTAGCCGCTCCATGGGGGTGCGGGATGGAGCACCGTCGGCGCCGGGAGGTCGAGTTAAGGAGAAGGAGCGATGCGATGAGTGTACAACCTCTTTGGTGGCGCCGAGTAGGCCTTGGCTTCGTCCGAGGAGTCGGTGAGGATGCTGCGGTTCCGGTGGAGCAAGTTAAGGCGGCGCTATAGGGATGGACCTGCCACGATAGATGAGGCGATCGTCGGAGCAGCTCCTTGGAGGTGGAGGACGAGGCGGCTGAACCGGCGGGACGACGAGATGGATGACGGATCCTCATCCAGGGAGGTGGACGAGGGCGTCGAGCTGTTGTGGTGGACGACGTCGTCGGGGAAGAGGCTCCGGCTGGGCAGCGGTGATGTGGCGAACGGAGGAGGGTGGGGTTTCGCGGCTGGAGCGGAGAGGTTATGGCGGCCTGGGATTTCGAATGGCGAAAATAGGGTGATGGGAGGGGGTGAAGCATGACTTAGTAACGCGCTTGTCCAAAATGTAGGGTGTGTTACAAAAGTACCCCCCACCGATTTGAACTAGCGGCGCTTTCGGCTCAGGGTTAGAAGGGGGATTTCGCGTGTCGGGATTTGGCAGCTGGAGGGAGTTTTTGCGCGTGTTGTAATTTCGGGATAGCAAGGCACGGGTTGTGAAGGCGCCAGTTTTGGGATCACGATATCTGAATTTTCGGGATATAACAAGACGCGGGTTGAATTTCAGGGACAAGCCTAACGTGTCGTAATATTGTACTTGTACGTACCAAATCAATTCACACTTCCCTCAACCAAAAAGAAAACGAAAAAAATAAAACTATTCACACCACACAAAGAGAGAGTCTTGCCCCGTTTTACTATACAAATGTTATTCAAAGCTACTCCCTCCTTCCATCTATATAGGGCCTAATGCGTTTTTCGATGCTAACTTTTACCAAATATTAGAGCAATGATATATGACATGCAACTTACACAAAGCACACCGTTAAATTTGTCTGTGAAAGGTTCTTTCAATGATATAATTTTCACATTGTGCATGTCATGTACTATTAATTTTGTCAATAGTCAAAGGTGGTCTTAAAAATCTCATTACGCCCTATGTAGATGGAAGGAGGGAGTATGAATCCATGTTATGTCCGATTAAATTTTTTCTCTTGCTGTATAATGCATGTAACCTACTCATACCAACATTTTAGTGCATTCCAAATGTCTATATTACCGCTGCAATTCGAACTAAATTTGAATTTGTTTCTTTATTTCAATAAGAATCTACAATCATGATTGTTGCCAACTTCAACCATCATAGTTTCCTTGCTATCCGCCAGATATAAATCAGACGACCTATAATGCAGGATGGCAGGCATACCATCATCAACAACTCCATTTTTTATAATAGTAGAGATAAAATATATTAAATGTTGTATACCATGTTCATAACCACACCATGATAAATTCTTCAAATATCCGAATTCGCTTTTTATAATGAAGTATATATGATCTCTATTCGTCTTTTACACCCACACAACCCTCTTATCTTTGTAGCTAGCGCTAACTTTCTCTTATGCATGCACACGCCCGCATCCCTCTGACCCTCCCTCAGCATTCTCTAGCTCCATCGCGCAAATTCGTCTTTTCACTTTTGGTCGTTCACCCATGGTGTGTGTAGGCCCCCCAGCTCCTTCTTTACGGCACACATCGATCGATATGCCTCTCTAGCCAGGTGTGCCTAGCACAAACACAAGCTTCCCCTCTTCTCTTGTCACCGTCCATGCCTCACTCCCACCACTCTTTTCATCGTTCTCGTACTCGCACACTCCTCCCCCTCGATATAGTATGCCTCTCGTACCACCTCCTACATGCATCCCTCTCTCTCTATCCTTCTCCCCGTGCCTCATTTGCTTCTAACACACACACGCATGTATACCGATTGATCTCCCAACATATACCTAGATCGACTTTAACTACCCCCCCCTCTATCGACGTACCTCACAAGTTATGTCTCTCCTTTCTCTTACAAAGGGCGATTGATCTTCCTATATAGTTACGTCTGCTTACCACAGCCACATCGTCCCCCTCATCATTCGTGCATGCCTCCTGACCCGTCTCTCACACCCACGTGCACAGACAACAGGCAGCCATCTCCTCTCTTATTGATATTGCGGGCGTGCCCTCCGTTTGTCTAGCAAGCCTATCCCACCATTTGTTAGAAGCAACTCCACTACCACCCACTCCAACACTCTAGCTCTGTCTCTCTCCCAACCTTATTCATCTCCTGCACATATGCATGGATGTCGATCGATCTCCCTTAATACATGAGGCAGATCGATCTCCTTAATAAATGAGGTAGGCCTCTCTCCTCCTCCACACATATACCAGCCATTGTACCTCTATAGTTAATTGGGCCTCCCTCTTCCCCCACCACACACCAATAGTCAAGCGATGTAGGTAGGTATCCATGCCATAGAGACAAACTGCACATGTCCCATCTCAATTTCCAGTAGGCCAGCCACTCTATATCTTTGACGTGGGCACACACAAATTTGATGGCACTCTTTATCGATCGCGCGCGCACACACACATCATCCCTCTCTTCGATCTATAGACACCTCAAGCCGATGATACCTCCACTCTCTTCTCGTGGATCGCCCCCTCTATATATATGTTATATCCAGGACTCTATTTCACACACATTGCATATGTTAAATTTTTTGATTGACCCCCCCCCCTCAAAAAAAAACTCTCAAGAACCCACACACTATATCCCTCTATGTTTGTATCTCTCTCACACAACCCCACGTAGGTGGTGTACGTATACAAGAAGAGAATAGGTGCACCGTGCTCGTACTCACGCTTCGTGCCCAACCACACCCGCGCGAGTACACGGTGGAGCTCATTTCTTTACGAAAGGGCAGCCCACGTGCTAATTTGAACGCCTGTAGCAGTTGTTTACCTAGGGAGGCCGTGTACCACGCGTGCACGAAACAAAGTTCGACTTCACGCGTTGCCGCGTTATCTATTATATAATTAAAACAAGAGTCAAATAAGCCATCACGTTCGTCCACATACGTTAAATTATATCAACCATTAATTTTAGATATAAACGGCCGAGATTTAAAGATGTAAACGTTACATACAAATATAGTCTACACGTCTATATGTTCTGCACATGAAAATTCTGTCACGTAGGACATATATTAGATGGAAAGGTGAAAAAAAAAACATAAGAGAAGGAGACGTGTCACTCAAAAAAAGGAGAGGAGACGTGTAGGGAGTCTGTTATGTAGGAGTATTACATATGGAGACGTGTAGGATCGAGAAGGAGACCAATAGGTCTATGCAGCGGTGGAGATTTAATAAGTCAGACAAAAAAGATATATATGGTATGTGCCCATATATACAAAGCTATCCTATGCACATGTGGATGCCTAAACCTACACGGAAGCCAATGCATCAAGCAAGTCCACTCGGACAAATATATTGTATGCAGGACAACACACTGATGCCGCTAAAAAATATGACCCAGCAGGCATGTACAGATAATCTCATGGACACGTTCTTACTGAGTCCAACATGGATATTTTTTTAATGAAAAAAACCAACATAATGTCAGAAAAAAAGAGCAGCTTGGATATTGCTTAGTCCAACTTATATACGTTACAAACCATCACGTACCCATTAGAGAAGGAAACTTATATATGGGAAAGTAAAGTCTATTGGGAAAGGAATAAAAAGAATGTGCGCCCATAACTCGATGGAAGGTGCATCCCACTTGGATACATACACATCACGTGTCCCATTAGGAAATACCTTACGGGAAGGATTTTTGGAAGGAAAAAAGGTCTATCCCGACAAGGAAATATTTGATGAAAAAGAACCTACAAGGAAATGCTAGAATAAAAAGACTAGCCTCCTGGTACATATACATGCACACATATCTAACAAATGGGAAAAAATAATCAAAGATATTGGTAGCATACATATCAAAACAATTTGCCAGTCATCGATACATCCCACACATGTCAACAAATACCGAACATATTAGTCATGCAAACGGTCGTCCAACCTGCTAAACAGAGAGCTACCAGATTAGCCATTTTAAATATATATACATGCATAGCTAATCATGGTTCATCAAGATTTTCCAAAATAATAACACTATACAATCCTCTTATGTTAGATGAAAAAATAATACATTTTGATTTATATGTGAATTTCAAAATAAATAATTAAAATATTTTTAATTATAATTCAATTACCGGTTTATATATAGAACTTAACCGGTAAATTTAACATGAAATTAAAATTCAAATAAACTGTTATCTATTTCCAATTCGATTAGAATATAAGTTAATGGTGAACAACTTGGACGAAAAAAGTATCTATACGCATGGATGGATGATTCACACGCAGAATATTGTGCCATCTAGAAACACAATTCCAAGACAGACAGTGGTGATATATAAAGATGAAGTGGCCATAATCTTCATCCATTTAATTATTGATGATATGGTGCGGCAAGGTAAGACGCTAACATTGATTCCATTAGTCATGTGTGACAGGATTTCGATGACATTAAAAACAATAATGCTTTTAAAAAATAATTTTGATAAATCTGGATAATAAATCTGGAAGTTGCATTGTCCCTGGGTTAAGATTTTGCTATGGGGAAATAGAGATGGGAAAGAGTAGTAGAAGAGAGAAATCTTAACATTAGTATGATTGGCGTGCTGTCACACTGAATGACTTTGCAGTGCAGGGTGCTAATCTTCATCATAGACCCATGTGTTTTCAGAAAATGATACGATTACATGAAGAACTCCCAAGTTTTAACTTACTCGGAGGTGCAGACTTTTGCTATTATCATTTTATATAACCTAACTGCTGGTGGAGAAAACAATACAAAATATAATTATCGTACCAGAGAGAATTGTAGTGTTTATAGCAAAATAAAATAAAAATAAAAGCACCAATTCATATCAAATTATCTTAGCAATTCTCCTATCATTCACTGGTTACCTTTGTATAGATTGAAAAAAAGGTATAATAAACTACATTATGATGAGAAGACATGGAAGAGTATACGACATTGCAACAATAAAAAAACACAAGCGCAATACAGACCGGTAATGAGGCATATATGGTATATTGGATATACAAGTCATCAATGTTTAGAAGATCTCGATGAAAAATCCTAAGAGTATATTGGGTGTGAAGATTGATGAAATGAAAGAAGGTGAAACCTTGAAAGCTAAAGATTTTTGCCAAAGCATATGGTTATCCAGAATTGTATGCAATGGCTCTTCTGGTCTTCCGTTGTCAGATAAAAGAATCTGTACCAATTTTTTTATAGAAATGATGGAAATATATATGGGAAATCTTAATTATGTTTTCTTCTGATACATATTGTAGATATATTTTTATAAAAATATGATATAGTGATGGCTCACGTGAAAGAAGATAGGTAGAGAAAAACTACCAAAAAATAAAATTATAGGAAGTCTAGCCGTGCAAATGCGCGGGTCACCCCGCTAGTTTTTAAATAAAGTTATAGCGCTCAATGGCACGTACACAGAATATAAAACGATTTTATGGAGGAAAAGGTAGTCTGCTCTTCAGAGTATCTCACACAAGGCTCCGGTGGCCTCTCTCTCTCTCTCTCTCTCTCTCTCTCTCTCTCACCGTTGGTCACTGATCCGGCCGCATCCCATCCGCCGGGGGAAAGGGAGTGCGGTGGCCTCTCTCTCTCTCACCATTGGTCACTGATTCGGCCGCATCCCGTCTGCCGGGGAAAAGGAAGGAAGTGCATCGTTTCTCCGTTCGACGGCACCGAGGCAGCACGTCCCAATCTACGGTACACGCCGTTCTCTCTGACCAAGCTCCGGCACGGCAGGGCCTACGCCACCTGCTCGCAGATTCCGCCCGCCGCCGCTCACCTAGTTACATCCTGACGACCTCTAGGTATCCCCTCCGGCCTTGCTCCAATGCCCGTTTTCCCACGTCGCTGCATGTGGATCTTCCATAGTTCTTTGCCCAAAACATAGCTCGTCCGGCGTACTTTCCATATTGCATTCTCGTCCTCACACCGTTTTAGACAAACACAACCGTGTTGTTATCTTCCCTTAGGACAAGGAATATGCTTCTTTTTTGTCGCCGCATGTGTCATCAACTGTTATTGGCCAGTAATTGTTTCCTTTCTACCTCTTTTTTGCAAACAGGGCTATCCATTTCACCTCGTTGCTATTGCGACCTTTTGGTGAACGTGCTGTTACACTCTTAAGAAAAAATTGATTTGTGCAGTTGTACCAAAATGTCACACGGGCAACGTCTCTACATTTCAGTGCGACTGCACAAAGGGAGATTAGTTTTGCTCTATCCTCCTGATCCAACTCCGAGCCTAATCTTCTCCAACTAGTTAGTCTTAAGAGAGACCGCAAAGGTGAGCGGCTTCTATTTGTGTGTTTATTGTTTCATCAGCAGTCCTCTATTATCGTAATCACACTTGATATCTTTGGAACAGGGACGCTCAGCTCTATTTTAGTGGAACTGCACAAAATGATCGGAATGTTGCATGCTCCAGACAGCTACTTTTTTCCCAACATGCCTTGTTGATTTAGACAGAGCTGGGGGGACGTTGCTGCCAATGAAAGCATGGATCAATTTTAATTTAACACCTTCTCACAACTTTGTCTTCAGTTGTGATGTAATTATTAGCTCTGATCTGCTAATAATTGACATGCATTAGCAAGGAAGTTAGTTTTTTATTGTTTCCGAAAGAGCATCGATGGCAAGACACGCGAAACAAAAGCTGAAAGCTCTCACCATTGTACAATTTCATGTCACTGGCAAATTATTTGTATAGTACGTCAATTATGTAAACAAATGATGGAAGCTTGATAGCATTGCCAGAAGCCTTTTCATCATCCGGGTCCATGTGCCATGCACGAAATTATACTCCTTCGTTCCTAAATATTTGTCTTTTTACAAATTTCAAATGGGCATATTTTAGAGTGTAGATTCACAAATTTTGCTTCGTATGTGTACTCCCTCCGTTCCTAAATATTCTATTCGTCTTAACAGAGATTTCAACATATTTTAGAAAGACAAATACTCCGGAGTATATTTAAGAACAGAGGGGGTAGTGCACAACCGCATGGGAGACTCAGCCCGGTCGTTGCGCCGCATTAATAGTGAGTAATGAGCAGTCAAATCATAAGCCCCACCTTTCCCACTGTAAGTTGCTCTGAAGAAGCAACCATCAATACGCTCTTATTTGAATCCGCTCATACTACTCCATCCGTCACTGTTTATACAGCGCGCTTCAGAAAAAAGAAAAAAAATCTGTGGGACCAAGGCGACTAGCGATCGGCTGAAAAATAGCGTTGGTAGTTATAGCACGACGTCTATTACTAGAGGGAATAATGCGTACACACATGCATGCAGTGCTTCCACCCCGGGTACACACATGCATGCACTCCATAGTAGTATAGTACATTGAGAGAAAATTGTGGACTTGATTGCGGTTACCACGCCCTAATTAGTTGAGCATTAAACCAAACGCGTCTAAAGTCTCTCTGGTGGTGGAAATGCATTGAGATAAATGCATCATAATGAAGTGCGCCCTGTAAACTGTGATGGAGGGTGGAGTAGTATGAAGGTGCAAAACCAAGTAAGCGTACTAGTACTGCGCTTGGCTCTTCGCCCCTTCGTGAAGTCGAACAATGATGGTACTCTGCATTTTGGGTACTATAGTGTATGCCTCTGACAATCTGACACCGAACGGACTAATGCATGTCCACCGAGGATAGGTTGCATTAGTCAAAAGGCGTAAGCGAGCTTCACCTTGTCCTGCAAGCTTCTCCTCGTTCTGCGAGTTGACGGGACATACCAAAAAGTAGTGCTAGTCCATACTGCCTCCTTTCCGGTTAATATTGCTTAATCTTTTTTGCGGGTAAATGAGAGAGCTTTATTCATATATAAGCATTCTTAGGACGATCAGCCAAGACACTGGTCACTAGGAAGCCAAAAAAATAAGTAGGAAGCGAGGTGTTTCATCAAGCCAGCTCTCGGCCACATTCAAAGTGCAGCCGCACGGTTCGCACAAAGATGCCCCGCAAGGTTTGCTGACCTGTTTACATGCTGAATAACAAAAAAACAGGAAATATTACTGAGCGCTACTATTTTTAACAGGATATGAGCCAGAATTAAGCGAGAATTGTGGCGAGTGTTCCATGGAATCAACTTCCATTATCACATGCGAGAACCCTCGAAGAGAACCAAATGTGTTGAAGATTGCTTTATCACATTTTAAAATTATAATAAGAGTGCAGACGCTCCTCCATCCGGTTCCTAGTAGTATAGTGTAGTATGCTTCTGGCAATCTGACACCGAATTAACTGTTGCACGTCCACCGCGTGAGCGAGGGAGAGCTTGCATTAGTCAAAAGTTTCACCTTGTCCTGCGAGCCACCGCGCGCAAGCTTCTCCCGTCCTGCAACCTTCTCCTCGTTCAGCAAGTTGACGGGACACAGCAAAGTAGTGCTAGTCCATGTTGCCTCCTCTCCGGTTAACATGGCTTAATTTCAAACGAGATAAATACACTGTCTGTCACTGTATATTTGTAAAAATATGGTCAGTGGACTTCATAATATGCTCATTGCGCTCAATATATATATTTTCCGGTGTTCATATGGTCACTAGCTCACCCTGACTGAGTATGTGTGTGCATGCACGTGTAGGTTGAGCACTTGAGCGTCACCGTGTATGTTCCATCGTGTGCTCGGACATGCATGCATTAGGGCGTCGCACGCGTTTTTGCGTCCATGTGTACGTGTGACTGTTGCATACACGTCGGGGGAGTATGTGTAGGGGCCACTAAGGAGCAGTCAAATCACACAGTAAGTTAGTCGGAAGAAGCAACCATCATTTCACTCTTGAATGACACGTACGCAATATAAAATGGTTGATATGGAGAGAAAAAGAAAACCACTATACTCCCTCCTTTCCGGTTTATAAGGCTCAATTCAAAATTCTCACTAACCAAGGTAGATGGTGAGTGGTGGAATACTTTTTGTAGTTTGCAAAAGCACCCAATTAATGCTCTTGTTTTCCTCAAAAAGTATGTTTACCAATGCATTAATTGCAATGCATGCATGCATAAATTACATGCATTGGTCAATTTTCTCTTAGTACTTGCATGCAATGATTTAATGCACCTTGGAATCTGAACATGTGATGGAAAACAACCAAATTGAGCCTTATAAAATGGAAAAACTAAAATTTTGAGATAAGCCCTATAAACCGGAAAGGAGGGAGTATATACACTAGCAGGGTGCGTGTGAGAGACGGGTCAGGAGGTGAATGACACATGGCCCTAGGGGGTAGCTGGCCCACCTATCATACAGCCAAAGGCAGGTGCAGTAGAGGGCCGAGGAGTAGTACAAAATCCTATGCACCTACGCACGCTAACCAAGGGCTGAGTGATCACTCGAATCGCAAGATCAGTTGACTAGAAGCTACGCTAGACCCATGGAGGCGATTTGCACGAGCATCAGCCGGCTGTGCCAGATAGTCCACGACGTCGGCCTGCGGCCCGGCAAGTAGTATTGCTTGAGGCCGCCAGGGCGACGAGCCGCTTGGATGACAGCTTCGCATCCTTGTTCGATGAGGTCCTCGTCGGTTTCCTCGACAAGTTCACCGTCGTCAAGAAGCTTGCGGACGACTTTGACGTAAGCCTCCAGCCGATGCGCCCAGGCTCTGTGATGCCCGCCACCCTCAACGGCCACTATGGTAACAACCTCTTCGATGCACTGGTGGCCTTGCGACTGCCCGCCGTCGCGCCGGAGATGTCCACCTCGAGGTTGCGCTCACCGCGCAGCGGCTGGTGCAGCAAGACACCATCGACATAATCACCCACGTCTACACGCAAATTGTCCACAAGGACTAGTACATGCAAGAGGAGGATGATAGGACGCTGGCCTTCTTGGAGCGCAGGGCAACCTTGGACGGCACTGTTCAGAAGCACGTTGAGCTCGCCGCCAACGCCGCTGCTCCTCACACGTCGGTTGGTGACCCGGCGCACTAGGGCGTGAGGATGTCGTTGAACGTTGATGGATCCGTATGTATTTTTATCCTTCCGTCAAATCCATGTAGTAGTATATGATACTACAGTAATTATCTTACCTTTCGCATCAACTTCATAATTTTCGTACGTACTCCATGCATGAACGGCGCCAGAAGCAAACTTCTCATAACTCTAGGCAAAATCGTTATTTTCTATCTATCGGTCACGCCATGGAGCAGAACCAAATTTTACAAGTTACGAGTTCAAAAGGAAAAGCCTGCCGTGTTCGCGTCGCACCCCCACACGGTTAGTCCGGCCCGCCGCTCAAGCGGGAATGCGTGCGGTGTTTTATTTTTCACTTACAAGTGGGACCGCAGTTGAGCAAACCGACTATTGGCAAACCCCCACCCTGCCCACCGCGCGATGGCTGAGAAAAGAGGACAGGAGGGAAGAGATGGTTGTAGCATAGACTCCAAGAAAATTGGTGTCGGATGGGACTCGTGTGGGTGGCGTGTGCCGTACTGCTAGACGTGAATGCTAGTTATGGCCCATGCCACCCCATTATATCGAGCCTATATCGAGGTACGTAGAACAAATTTCCTGCAGTCTGTGCTCAGGCCTCCTCTATCTCTCTTATCAGCCAGCCAGCGGACGCGCGGAGCCCATCGTTTGTTTGCTCACATGCGGCCCCACATGTCAGTGAAAACACAAGAGGACCCACTGAACCTGCACATCTTTCACCTCGGCGTGCTGGTGATGAAAAACAAATCCAATAAAGATCTTTGGTGGCTGCTTTTGGAGTTACTCAAGAGTAGTAAGATTCTATTTACAGTTTAAACCAAGATGCACATCTCGTGGCTTCAACTACCACTCTATTTTCTTTCATGACACGACCTGGATGCTGGATGTCCCACGTGTCGGCAAAAGGAGGAAGAACCCGACCAAATCTTCGGCTCTGCTCTCGGATTAGACTAGTTGTGCTAACTTAAAAATTTTATTGTGTACTCCCTCCGTTCCAAAATACTTGACTTCCATTTGTCCAAAAAATGGATGTACCTATATACTAAGACATGTCTAGATACATATATATTTTGACAAATAGAAGGCATGTAGTATTGTGCAATGGAGGGAGTAGAATGGATGCAAGTTTTTGTATTGGGAAGAAGAGTACATCCATATATTGATAGAGCGCAATTTAGTAGATGTTCTATCACTTTTAGCTAGTATAGAATAGAGGCTAGACATGAGACTAGATGCGAGGAAGCAACGTCTACTTCTTTACACTCGAAGAAGAAAGAAGCACGCAAGATCGGGCCTCCGTAGATCAATAATGAATGCATCGAGAAGGCACTAATCCAACTTACTACAGGAGTAGTCAAAATTATCGGTGGAGTTCGTGCAAAACGGAGGTCCGTTTGGGTTCGTGCGTTGGAGTTGGCCTTACAAGTGGGACCGCAGTTAAGGAAACCGACTATCAGCAAACCCCCACCTTACCCGCCGCATGGTGGCTGAAGTTAGAGAAACGACGAGGTTGAAGAGATTGCTCTCGCACAGACTCCAAGAAATAATATGGTGTCAGATGGATGTCGTGGTGGTGGCGTGTGCCGTACTCCTGGACGTGAATGCTTGTTATGGCCCATGCCACCCTACTACTCCTACTACTTACTCCTACTATATAGTATACTAGTAGTATCGAGGATTCAAGGTGCTGGTTACGTACAACGAACACATTAACATATGGCTATAGTAAAAACACCCGCCCGATGCGCGAAGCATGTGAAGCTAGTACAAATAGTGTACTACTATTGTTGATTGGCCTCATCCGATAACCTGTTGCAATGCACGTACAATTATGTATTCGGAAAATATTTTTTTGCCTCGTCGCACCACTCACTCAGAGAAGCGACTCGAAAGCGATTCATAAATTTAGTACAGTAAGTTTATCACAGGCATATCATTTTATTACATAGAACAACAGATCATCAACCCACATCGACAACGAAGATACATTATAAATACTAAAGTTTTCACCACACAACAAATAACAAGCCATGAAATGAACTTCAACTCAACCATTCCTCGGCGTTGGAAACACTTGCTTTGAACCACAAGTGATTCTTTGGGACGGGCCATGCATTGTCGATCTAGAGACCAACGCAGGACTGATCATCCAGGCTGAAGCGGCCTACTATATCAGTACCAAGGTAGGGAACCACCCAAATGTCCGAGGTATAGACACAGTTGCTTCTCATAAATGTGTCAACAACAGTTGAATCGCCTTTCACCATCATCGGATAGTTTTGTCCAAGGAAGAGCGAGTTTTCTCCAAGACTATCAATTCTGTGCCAGGGAGAAGGAGTTGGCGCTAGCACCCTAGTATCCATCCCGAATACCATGCAACGGGTGTTGGAATAGGTCCAGAGAGTGCGACCATGGGAGACTACACCTGCTTCCTTAGCAGTAACATCATCAGTGGGCTGTATACACACAAGAAGAGGTGATCCATTGGAATTAGTTGCCAGGCACCACACAGTATATCGGCGCTGCTCGTCCTCATGCTCGTGATCATCACCATCATCATCTCCCCCTTGGTTATAAAAATCTTCAAGTATAGGTGGTGGGATGTTCACAGGACCTTGGAAACACAAGAAGAAGGTTAATTGGTAAAGGGAAACTTGCTAACCCGCATGCATGTGGAAGAAACAATTATAATTATGGTGGAAGACAAACGTACCGAAACAACGAGGATGCCATGCATAAAGAGTGCCACGAGTGGTGACAGCAAACACAAGGCCCTCGTATTGAATTGCATCACAGTACTCCTTCGTGCACATAAACTGATTTTTGAGCAATATCCATCGAGTGAAACCATCAAGGACGGCAACAAGCTTGTCGAAGATAGCAACAACATCATAGTTTTTGTAATTCCAAGAGCAGTCGGGAACTCGACAAATTGCTATCTTCCGTAGACGACAGTAACCATGATCATATTTGACCGTGCGTACATTACAGGTGTGCTCAACCTCTGGGCAGTGTGCTGAGATTTTTGGAAGTGGAACCCGGTGACGAGTGTACACATTCACAAGTTCCCACTCGCAGTTAGACCCAATGTAAACAACCCAATCTCCATTTACGCCCGCCCAAGCCTTGCCCTCAAGCGATGGCATCTTAACATCACATGTATCATTATCAAGCGGCATCAACTTGCACAGGGCGAGGCCTCCGTCAAGCCGGCGCCAGTCATCAGGGTCACGACAAAGAAGATAGGGGAGATCAAACCGCTCCTTGACCCTTGGGTTCCTTGCAATGATGTTATTAGTTGAGTCGAGAATGGGCTGGAACGAACCTGCCATGCTAGACGAGGTGATGACGTCGCACCGATCAATGAGTTCCTCCACCACGTCATCTTTCAGATCGGGGCAAGAATAACGAGGTCATTTCCGGCCTGTTCCCTCCATGGAGAAGATGATCGAACAATGGCAGAAGAAAGGATGAAGGGCTGAAGGAAAATGGAGGAGGGAGAGGAAGAGCGTGCGGCAGCAGTTCCAAATCGAGAGGGAAAGGCGAAGAGTCGGTGGACGGTTGCGAGTTTGCCACGGTTCACGAAGAGGCACCCCGGCCTACACATCCGTTTGGAAATACTCCTACTACCCGCCGTCGTCTCACTGATATGTTGGAACGGGACCACATGTCAACGAAACATGGTGTGTAATTTCTCGTGCAAAATGCGATCTGGCCGCGTTGGCCCCAGGTGCGCATTAGTTATCGACCTTTATTTTTTAATGGCGTGCCGATCAGTTTTGAAGCACGACTAACTGGTACTGTACGTAGAGAAAATATAAACTACTCTACCACTACCCCACCTCCAGTACTAGTAGTATAAAAAAGATATATATAGGTTGGAGCTTCAGCGCTTTCTTGCTAAGGGCTGCCCACTTGCTTCTCACACTACCACCCTCTCTCCAGATCTAAAAAAGACGGCCCCTCTCTCCCTCCTCACCGGTGGTCACAGATCCGCCTGGGAAGAAAAGGATGTGCAGCGTTGACCCACTCGTCGTCGGCGAGCGAGGTCACGCACTGACGACAAGGCTGTCCTCTCAGACCTAGCGCCCGCGTGGGATGGCCTCCATCCCCAAGCTCACTGCCGTAGTGTGTGCGGAGGACGACGACCACGAGTGAAGCCACTTCCCGCCGACCCTCATGTATGATACCTCTTTTCGATCCATAACCTTGTTCTATTGCCCCATCTGCTACGTCGTTGCATGTGGATCTTTTTCCACTCCGCCATCTTCCCAATTTTCTATCCTCTACTCTGCTGGCCATGCAGACGAAAACCATAATTTGCACTATTAAAGGAAACCCTACTTCATGCAGACTAATCCATGTCTGGGTTGAATAAGGAAAGGAAGGGAGACAGTACTGTCCAAGAGAGTAGGCATCGCACCCGCATCTAGGTTGAAAAGGGGAAAATCAGTAGCTAAGGAACGAGTCTCGTGTCTCTTGGTTGAAGAAGGGTAGAAAGGCATCACAACGCAATAGAGAATGACCAGGTCGATCGGTTTGTTGTCCTCGCATAGGAATAAGGTGGCTAAAGATAACAAAAATGGGACCGTAATCCACATATGCTGCCTGGATATTTGTTGCTCTGCGCAACCATACCTCCCTCACCACTCTGCGTCTGTGGAGGTACATTGTAACACCCCGGATGTAACTTGCCATATTTGTAACTCCAACTCTTGCCATTTTTGGCACTAAGTTATGATTTTTCCTCCGTGGTTGGGTTTTTCTTCATTTTGCATTTTGTCCTTGTCATGCATTTCATGACATGTCATCATGTGCATCGCATTCGCATACATGTTCGTCTTATGCATCCGAGCCTTTTCCCCGTTGTCCGTTTTGCAATCCGACGCTCCTACGTCCTCCGGCGCCCCCTTTTACCTATTTTCATGTGCGAGTGTTAAACGGTCTCGGAATGGACCGAGGTTTGCCAAGCGGCCTTGGTATAGCACCGGTAGACCGCTTGTCAAGTTTCGGGCCATTTGGAGGTTGTTTGATACTCCAACGGTTAACCGGGTAACCGCGAAGGCCTCTTGTGGGTTGCAGCCCAAAACCCCTACAAAACAGCCCAATAACCCATCTAAGTCACTCCCATCCTCTAAGTCGTTCAATCATGATCGTGTGGGCGAAAACCGTGCTCAATTTGGAGCCTCCTAGCCCCTCCTACCTATAAAACTAGCCCTCCTCCGAAATTTCGGATCAATTCCACCCCTAACCCTAGTCTTCTTCCTCCCTGCGCCGCCGGACACATCCGGTCCGGCCGTACAAAAATCCTGCCGCCGCCGCCGCCCAATCGGGGCGCGCCACGTCGCCACCCGGGCCGCCCCGCCACCGCGCCTCCACCGCGGGCCCGCCTGGCCCGTGGCCGGCCCTCCCCGCCGCCGTCCGGGCCGAGGACGCGCCCCGCCCCGCGCCTCGCCTCCCCGTCTCCTCACCTCGCCGCCGCGCCCCGCCTCGCCGGCCGGCCCCGAAGACCCGCGCCGCCTCGCCGGCGCCGCCTCCTCCGCCCCGCGTCGCCGTCCACGGCGCTGGATCCGGCCGATCCCCCCCTCGCCGGCGACTCCAGCTCCTCCGGCGACCTCCTCCTCTCCTGCTCCGGCCGGGACGAACTCCGGCGACCTCCCCGGATCTAGATCCAACCACCTAGGTTGACTTTCCCCGAGCCCCGAAATCTCTGTAAGTCATTTTCTGGCAGTATTTTTTTGCATGTTCATCGCATCATAACTCTGCATCCGTGGCTCTGTTTTGGGCATATAGCATATAGAATTGTTCGCCTCGATGAGTAACTCATTTCATATCATTGTATCATTTTCATTTGAGCTTATCTTGGAGCCCGAAGTGCTGTTGCAAGAGGGCTATGTGATGTTAGTTTCAGATTCTCAGCAGAACATGCACTTTTGACTTTTTTGCCATGATTGATGTGTGCACCCTATGAAGTTGAGTCCTACATGTGTTTTGTAATATGCCATGCCATCTTTACAAGGGTGTATGCCATGTATTTTTGTGGTCTCTGTGGTGAATAGCACAAGCATGCTAACTAGGGATCATATTGTTGCTGATTTCAGGGACTTAGTAATTTCACAAAGTCATGTCCTGCTGTTATTTTTATGCTATGTGTTCATGTTGTTACAGAGATATCTATGCCCATTTTGAGCATGATCATTAAGGGCGTTTTGAACATATGGATTTGCTCTATCCATCCATGCCTTTTTTTGTAATTATGGAGTGCCATAGCTTGAGTCAATCGAGCTCTACTTTTGCTATAAAATGTTACTGGCAGATTGTTTACATGTTATTCGATTTTGCCAAGCTTGTTGTAGTTGATCTTTGCATGCTATGATGTTTTTCTTGCCATTACTAGCTTCTATGCCATGTATTCTTGGTGGGTGTTTGCTTAGTTTATCATTAAATGCTCTGTAGTGAGTGCATCGAGCTCGTAAACATGCCTACTTGTTATCTCTTTTTGACATGTCCAGTTTTCTTCTAAGTCTGAAAACTGTAACGAAACTTTCTTAATTGACATGGGTGCTATTATATTTTCTGGTCCGTTTTGGCTCATGGTCAGTAAGGGACTTTTGTTCAATGCTTTGAGTAGATTCATGCCATGCCTTGCTTTGCTGTATTATGTTCATGCAGCATGTTGTTTGCTTGCTCTAAACATGTCATCCTGGTGTTAATTTCTGGCATGTTATTTTCACCAAGTCTGTGGACCTGTTATCTTTTGCACTTTTGCCATGCTTGTTTGAACCTGTTATGGTGTGATTTAGCCGTAGCTCAGTGTATATCTTTTGTCAAGCATCTGGAGTAGATCACTGTCATATGCTTTGCTGATATGTTTGGATGCAGTAGCTTAATTTCTTGTTGCATGCTAAGTGGCATCATGCTGTTAATCGCAGAAATATGCCGTTCTTGTTTTGCTTGTCATTTGCAAACCGTGCATCCGATTCCGGTGATCTTTATATCGATTTCAACCAAAATCACCTCACCTTTCCAGTGGCATACTTGGTTTGCCAAGATTATGCCTTGTACATCTTTTCCTTCTGGAGCACGCATATGCATTGCATACCACATCTCGCATATCATGCCATGTTTTGCATCATGTTGCTTGCGCATTGCATCGTGGTTGATAGTTGTTCCTTTGCTTGTGTTATTGTTTTGGGTAGATCCAGGAGACGAGTACGCGAACGAGGAACCTGTTGAGAACGTTTACGAGGATCAAGCCTTCGACAACTCTGAGAACCTTGCAGGCAAGATGACCATACCCTCGATATCACTTCTATCTTTGCTTGCTAGATGCTCTCTCTTTTGCTATGCCTATGCTGCGATACCTACCACTTGCTATATCATGCCACCCATATTGCCATGTCAAACCTCTAACCATCCTTTCCTAGCAAACCGTTGATTGGCTATGTTACCGCTTTGCTCAGCCCCTCTTATAGCGTTGCTAGTTGCAGGTGAAGATGAAGTTGGTTCCATGTTGGAACATGATTATTTTGGGATATCACAATATCTCTTATTTTAATTAATGCATCTATATACTTGGTAAAGGGTGGAAGGCTCGGCCTTATGCCTGGTGTTTTGTTCCACTCTTGCCACCCTAGTTTCCGTCATACCGGTGTTATGTTCCTTGATTTTTCGTTCCTTACACGGTTGGCTGATTTATGGGACCCCCTTGACAGTTCGCTTTGAATAAGACTCCTCCAGCAAGGCCCAACCTTGGTTTTACCATTTGCCACCTAAGCCTTTCCCCCGGGTTTTCGCGATCCCGAGGGTCATCTTTATTTAACACCCCCCCCCCCCGGGCCAGTGCTCCTCTGAGTGTTGGTTCGAACCGAGTAGACTGCGGGGCCACCTCGGGGAAACTTGAGGCTTGGTTTTACTCGTAGGATGTCTCATCCAGATGTACCCTGAGAACCAGATATGTGCAGCTCCTATCGGGATTTGTCGGCACAATCAGGCGGCTTTGCTGGTCTTGTTTTACCATTGTCGAAATGTCTTGTAGTCCGGGATTCTGAGACTAATCGGTCTTCCCGGTAGAAGGAATATCCTTCGTTGACCATGAGAGCTTATAATGGGCTAAGTTGGGACACCCCTGCAGGGTATTATCTTTCGAAAGCCGTGCCCACGGTTATGAGGCAGATGGGAATTTGTTGATGTCCGGTTGTAGAGAACTTGTCAGTTGATCTTAATTAAAACACATCAACCGCGTGTGTAACCGTGATGGTCTCTTCTTGGCGGAGTCCGGGAAGTGAACACGGTGTTGGAGTTATGTTTGACGTAGGTTGTTCTAGGATCACTTCTTGATCACTTCTAGCTTCACGACCGTGCTTTGCTTCTCTTCTCGCTCTCTTTTGCGAGTGTAGCCACCATATATGCTAGTCGCTTGCTGCAGCTCCACCTCACCACTTTGTCCTACCTATAAGCTTAAATAGTCTTGATCTCGCGGGTGTGAGATTGCTGAGTCCCCGTGACTCACAGATTCTACCAAAACAGTTGCAGGTGACAACGATGCCAGTGCAGATGACGCAACCGAGCTCAAGTGGGAGTTCAATGAGGAACGTGGTCGTTACTATGTGTCTTTTCCTGATGATCAGTAGTGGAGCCCAGTTGGAACGATCGGGGATCTGTGTAGCATTTGGGGTAGTCTTCTTTCATTTTGGTTCCATAGTCGGACCTTGAGTGTAATCTGGATGATGGATGTTTATTTATGTATTGTGTGAAGTGGCGACTGTAAGCCAACTATGTATCTCTTTCCCTTATGTATTACATGGGTTGTGTGAAGATTACCTCACTTGCGACATTGCTTTCAATGCGGTTATGCCTCTAAGTCGTGCTTCGACACGTGGGAGATATAGCCGCATCGAGGGCGTTACAGGTTGGTAATCAAAGCCATCCCCGACTTAGGAGCCCCCCCTGCTTGATCGAATCGCTGGCGTTGTTGAGTCTAGAAAAAAAAGTTTTGAGTCTTAGGATTATATATATCGGAGAGTAGGATTCTTTTTACTTCCCAGTCCCTTCGTCGCTCTGGTGAGGCCTGCTGACGTAGAAGTTTCGACTCTCCTCTCCTCAAATTTCACTAAAAAAATTTAGGATCACGCGGGTATCTTAGAATCGTTCCGATGATTTTGTGACGAGAACATTGTTCTTGGTGCCTCCTGACATTTAGGGGTTGTGGCAGTGTCCCGGGGAGTTGATCTCCGAGGTGTTGTCGTCACAATTTTATCGTTGCAGTTCTGGAATACCTGAGTTTCGCCGACATCGAAAATCTCTTTTGTACAGTTGTTGGTGAGATAACCCCGATAACCCAGTACTGGGGCGAGTTCGGGAGTATTGCCATAACTCGTATAACGGATGCTTTTCGAAGGTTGAGGTAAACGATTTCCGAAGGTTTCTTGGTTATGTGTTGAAGGATGGATACAGCTGGATCTAGGTATTGTTAGTTTGGGTGATATATTTTGTGTCCCCTGTATCCCCAACACCTGATTGCATAACCAGAAAGTTTCGGGAGTTTATAACTGGGAATTCTAATAGCTTATAGGATATCTTTTCGACAGATGTATGATTTGAGATTGGGGCCTAACGTGCTAGTGGTCCGCCTATTCACGGCTGATTTACAGTGGTCGCGAGGCGTCTTAAAGAATCCTTGGCTATGCTGATTCGGGGACGTCTTGTTTGTCATTCGTGACGTCCGCTGTACGTCGTGCCCGTGTGGGCCCCACCACGAACACTTTGGGCGAAATCTCTATCATGTGTTTGTTCCGGCTTATTCTACAAGCCAATCTTTTGTTTTGTTTTCAGTTGTGATATTCGAGTTGTTTCGAAGGCAGATGGTGATTCCATACCTTTTTCTAAATGGCTTCTCAGCTTATGGAAGTGTGATGCTTTACTTTGGAATTCATTCGTTCATTCTTGTTCGAATGTTTATTGTGAAGACTATATGTTGCAATTTCGATCCTTTGATTCAGCTTGATTATATGTCTTTCAAGATGCTAATGGATGTCACCCTCCTCAGGATGGCTCCACCAACACGTCAGAATCCGGAACGCAATGACGGGAGTCAGGCTAACCCTCCGCCACCACCTCCGCCTCCGGAGGCATGGCAAGCCTTGATGACAGCCACCAATGCCAACGCTCAGATTCTGATTCAGCTCTTGCAAAATCGCAACCAAGGGCAAGGTAATCATGGAAATCAAGGCCAAGGCAACAATCAGCCGCACTTCGCTACCCTCAATCAGTTCCTTGCAAATCAGCCAAAGACTTTCAGCTACTGTGTCCAGGCCACAGACGCCGATGATTGGCTCGTGGACATCAACAAGCATTTCGAATGTAGCAATGTCAGACCTGAGGACTTTGTCAAGTTTGCCTCTTTTCAACTCAAGGATCAAGCTGCTGAGTGGTATCAACAATACAAAGATTCCAGAGGAGGTCGTGTGATTACGTGGGATGATTTCCGCCGAGACTTCAAAGCTCATCACATTCCAGAAAGTGTTGTTGAGAGTAAGCGTGAGGAGTTCCGCAATCTCAAGCAAGGCAGCATGTCTGTGTATCAATACAACACCCAGTTCCAAAAACTCTCTCGTTTTGCGAAGCAAGACATCCCTGATGAGAAGAGCATGATTTACCAGTTCAGGCGTGGCCTCAGAGAAGATCTGCAACTAGCTCTCGTGCTTTTTGAGCCGAAAAAGTATGATGAATTCTACAACATGGCACTGAAACAAGAGGCTGCCCAGCTTAAGTGTGAGGCTTCTAAGAAGAGAGTCAGGGACACAGTTCAGTCCTCTTCTTCCTCACTAGTGGCGGCCAAGCAACAGAAGTTCTGGTTGCCTCCTCCTCCTCCGTTCCGTCAGCCTTACCAGCAGAAGAACTCAGGTGGTCGTGGATCTTCCCACCCACCCAACCCTGGCTATCAGAACAAGTTTCAGAACCAAGCTCCAAGGCCAAATGCTCCTTATCACCGTCCGCTCTCAGAGGTGACTTGTAACAAATGTCAGCAAAAGGGTCACTATGCGAACAAGTGCTTCAACCAAAGGCGCCTTCCGCCTCCTCCTCCTGTGAGATCTTCCAGCAATGCAGTGGTCAAGCATAATCCTAAACATGCCAAGGTGAACATGATGAATGCAGCTCAAGCGGAGGATTCTTCTAAAGTGATCATGGGTAATCTCTCAGTTAATGATATTCCTACAAAAGTCTTATTTGACACCGGTGCATCGCATTCTTTCATGTCATATCCTTTTGCATCGAAGCATAATGTTGACACAGAGATTTTGTCCAAAGTTATGCAAGTTGTTTCTCCTGGAAAACTTTTGTCTTCTAGCTTGGTTGCTCCCGATGTCTCTATCAAGATGGGCGACTATAGATTTCTGGCTAAACCAATTGTTCTTGGTGACTCTGATATTGATCTTATTCTCGGGATGGACTGGCTTTCTAAACACAAGGCTCAGCTTGATTGTGCTGCCAGGGAAATTCAACTGACTCACTCTTCTGACGATGTGATCATCTATGCCGCCCGTGATGAAACCATTCAGTTGTTTTCTCTCAATGAGAAGGGCGAATTGGATGCTATCTCTCAAATTCCAGTCGTTTGTGAGTACCAAGATGTATTTCCAGAAGAGCTTCCGGGTATGCCTCCTCACCGGCCAGTTGAATTCGTTATTGATCTTGAGCCTGGCACGGAACCCGTTTGCAAGCGTCCTTACAAGCTTGGACCAAAAGAGTTGAAGGAATTGAAGAAACAACTCGATGAACAAGAGCGTCTGGGTCTGATCAGACCGAGTTCATCTCCTTGGGGTTGTGGTGTTCTTTTTGTCCAGAAGAAGGATGGCACGAACCGACTTTGCGTCGATTACCGTCCATTGAACAAGAAGACAATCAAGAACAAGTACCCACTTCCCAACATAAATGAGCTATTCGAGCAACTTAAAGATGCTAAAGTGTTCTCCAAGCTTGACCTTCGTATGGGTTATCATCAGATTCGCATTCGTGAAGAAGATATTCCCAAGACCGCATTCAGAACAAGCTTTGGTTCTTATGAATATACTGTCATGTCTTTCGGCCTTGTCAATGCTCCTCCAACTTTCTCTCGAATGATGAACTTCATCTTCAACCCCTACACCAACGAATTCGTCTTGGTCTATCTCGATGATATATTGGTCTTCTCCAAGAATAAGAAGGATCATGCCAAACATTTGCGATTGGTGCTTGACAAGCTCAGAGAGTATCAATTCTATGCGAAGTTCTCCAAATGTGAATTTTGGCTTGATGAAGTTCTTTACCTTGGGCATATCATCTCTGCCAAGGGCATTGCTATTAATCCCGAGAGGGTGTCTGCAGTTTTGAATTGGGAACCTCCTCAGAATGTGAAGTAGCTTCGCAGTTTTCTTGGACTTGCAAGCTATTGCCAAAGATTCGTTGAGAATTTCTCAAAGATTGCAAAGCCTATTTCCATCCTCCTCCAGAAGCATGTGAAGTATGTCTGGTCTCCTGAGTGTGACGTTGCTTTCAACACTATCAAAGAGAAACTCGTCACTGCTCCAGTTTAGACTCCTCCTGACGAATCCAAGCCTTATGAAGTTTTCTATGATGCTTCTCTTCAAGGTCTCGGTGCTGTGTTAATGCAAGAGAAGAAAGTTGTGGCCTATACCTCTCGTCAGTTGAAGCCCAACGAAAAGAACTACCCCACTCACGATCGTGAGTTGGCGGCAGTTGTCCATGCGTTGATAACATGGAGACATCTCTTGTTGGGAAGGAAAGTGGACATTTTCACCGATCACAAGAGTCTCAAGTACATCTTCACTCAGCCCAACCTCAACCTCAGGCAAACTCGATGGGTCGAAATGATTCAAGAGTATAATCCGAGTATTGAATATACTCCAGGCAAGGCCAATGTGATTGCAGATGCTTTGAGCAGGAAGGCTTATTGCAACAGCTTAATCCTCAAGCCCTTTCAACCGGATCTTTGTGAAGCTTTTCGCAAATTGAATCTCCAAGTTGTTCCTCAAGGCTTTCTTGCCAACCTCATAATCTCTCCTACTTTGGAAGATCAAATTCGTGAGGCTCAACTCCTGGATACCATGGTGAAGAAGGTGAAACGTGGTATTGACAAGGGCATTTCCAAATACAAGTGGTATCGCGCTGATGACAGAGATACTCTTTTCTTCGAGGACCGGTTTGTGGTTCCTAAGGGTGATCTTCGTAAAGTCATTATGAACGAGGAGCACAATTCTCTTCTATCCATTCATCCTGGAAGTACGAAGATGTACCATGACCTCAAGCAGTCGTATTGGTGGACTCGAATGAAGCGAGAAATTGCTCAATTCGTGAATGAATGTGATGTCTACAGAAGGGTGAAAGCAGAACACCAACGACCAGCTGGTCTACTCCAACCTCTTGCTATTCCAGAATGGAAGTTTGATCATATCAAAATGGACTTCGTGACTGGATTTCCTAAGTCCAAGCGTGGAAATGATGCCATCTTCGTCGTCATCGACAAGCTCACTAAAGTGGCTCATTTTCTTCCTATCAAAGAGTCTATCTCAGCAGCGCAGCTGGCAGAGCTTTACACCTCCAGAATTGTCTCCTTGCACGGCATTCCACAATTGATCTCTTCAGACCGTGGCAGCATCTTTACCTCCAAGTTTTGGGATTCTTTTCAGAAGGCCATGGGCACAAATATTCGCTTCAGCACAGCTTTCCATCCTCAAACTAGTGGACAAGTCGAGCGTGTCAACCAAATTCTTGAAGATATGCTCAGGGCTTGTGTTATCTCTTTCGGCATGAAGTGGGAGGATTGTCTTCCATATGCTGAGTTCTCTTACAACAACAGCTTTCAAGCGAGCTCGGGCAAAGCCCCATTCGAGATTCTCTATGGCAGAAAGTGTCGTACTCCTCTCAATTGGTCAGAGACGGGCGAACGCCAACTTCTTGGCAACGACCTGATCACAGAGGCTGAAGATATGTGTAAAGTCATTCGTGAGAATCTCAAAGCCGCTCAATCGCGCCAGAAGAGCTATTATGATAGCAAACACCGTGATTTGGCTTTCGAGATCGGAGACCATGTCTACCTCCGCGTCTCTCCAATGAAAGGCACTCGTCGCTTCGGTATCAAAGGGAAACTTGCCCCTAGATACGTCGGTCCTTTCAAGATTGTCGGCAAAAGAGGCGATCTCGCCTATCAACTTGAGCTTCCCCCCAACTTTGCAAATGTGCACGATGTGTTCCACATGTCACAGCTTCGCAAGTGCTTCAAGACGCCTGAGCGCACCATCAACTTCGAAGAGATTGATCTTCAAGAAGATTTGTCTTATCATGAGCATCCCGTTGCCATTCTTGAAGAAACTGAGCGCAAGACTCGCAACAAGTCCATCAAATTCCTGAAAGTGAAGTGGTCACACCATTCAGACCGAGAAGCCACCTGGGAGCACGAGGACCACCTTCGTTCCGAATATCCGGAGTTCTTTCAGTCCTAGATCTCGGAATGAGATCCTCTCGTAGTGGTGGAGTGTTGTAACACCCCGGATGTAACTTGCCATATTTGTAACTCCAACTCTTGCCATTTTCGGCACTAAGTTATGATTTTTCCTCCGTGGTTGGGTTTTTCTTCATTTTGCATTTTGTCCTTGTCATGCATTTCATGTCATGTCATCATGTGCATTGCATTCGCATACGTGTTCGTCTTATGCATCCGAGCCTTTTCCCCGTTGTCCGTTTTGCAATCCGACGCTCCTACGTCCTCCGGCGCCCCCTTTTACCTATTTTCATGTGCGAGTGTTAAACGGTCTCGGAATGGACCAAGGTTTGCCAAGCGGCCTTGGTATAGCACCGGTAGACCGCTTGTCAAGTTTCGGGTCATTTGGAGGTTGTTTGATACTCCAACGGTTAACCGGGTAACCGCGAAGGCCTCTTGTGGGTTGCAGCCCAAAACCCCTCCAAAACAGCCCAATAACCCATCTAAGTCACTCCCATCCTCTAAGTCGTTCGATCACGACCGTGTGGGCGAAATCCGTGCTCAATTTGGAGCCTCCTAGCCCCTCCTACCTATAAAACTAGCCCCTCCTCCGAAATTCCGGATCAATTCCACCCCTAACCCTAGTCTTCTTCCTCCCCACGCCGCCGGACACGTCCGGTCCGGCCGGAAAAAAATCCCGCCGCCGCCGCCGCCCAATCAGGGCGCGGCACGTCGCCACCCGGGCCGCCCCGCCACCGCGCCTCCACCGCGGGCCCGCCTGGCCCGTGGCCGGCCCTCCCCGCCGCCGTCCGGGCCGAGGCCGCGCCCCGCCCCGCGCCTCGCCTCCCCGTCTCCTCACCTCGCCGCCGCGCCCTGTCTCGCCCGCCGGCCCCAGCGACCCGCGCCGCCTCGCCGGCGCCGCCACGAGCGCCCCGCGCCGGCGCCGCCCGCGCGCCGCCTCCTCCGCCCCGCGTCGCCGTCCACGGCGCCGGATCCGGCCGATCCCCCCCTCGCCGGCGACTCCAGCTCCTCCGGCGACCTCCTCCTCTCCTGCTCCTGCCGGGACAAACTCCGTGGCTCCGTTTTGAGCGTATAGCATATAGAATTGTTCGTCTCGATGAGTACGTCATTTCATATCATTGTATCATTTTCATTTGAGCTCATCTTGGTGCCCGAAATTCTGTTGAAAGAGGGCTATGTGATGTTAGTTTCAGATTCTCAGCAGAACATGCACTTTTGTCTTTTTTGCCAGGATTGATGTGTACACCCTATGAAGTTGAGTCCTACATGTGTTTTGTAATATGCCATGCCATCTTTACAGGGGTGTATGCCATGTATTTTTGTGGTCTCCGTGGTAACTAGCACAAGCATGCTAACTAGGGATCATATTGTTGCTGATTTCAGGGACTTAGTAATTTCACCAAGTCATGTCCTGCTGTTATTTTTATGATATGTGTTCATGTTGTTACAGGGAGATCTATGCCCATTTTGAGCATGATCAGTAAGGGTGTTTTGAACATATGGATTTGCTCTATCCATCCATGCCTTTTTTTTAATTATGGAGTGCCATAGCTTGAGTCAATCAAGCTCTACTTTTGCTATAAAATGTTACTGGCAGATTGTTTACATGTTATTCGATTTTGCCAAGCTTGTTGTAGTTGATCTTTGCATGCTATGATGTTGTTCTTGCCATGACTAGCTTCTATGCCATGTCTTCTTGGTGGGTGTATGCTTAGTTTATCATGAAATGCTCTGTAGTGAGTGCATCAAGCTCGTAAACATGCCTACTTGTTATCTGTTTTTGACATGTCCAGTTTTCTGCTAAGTCCGAAAACTGTAACGAAACTTGCTTAATTGACATGGGTGCTATTATATTTTCTGGTCCTTTTTGGCTCATGGTCAGTAAGGGACTTTTGTTCAATGCTTTGAGTAGATTCATGCCATGCCTTTCTTTGCTGTATTATATTCATGTAGAATGTCGTTTGCTTGCTCTAAACATGTCATCCTGATGTTAATTTCTGGCATGTTGTTATTTTCACCAAGTCTGTGGACCTGTTATCTTTTGCACTTTTGCCATGCTTGTTTGAACCTGTTATGGTGTGATTTAGCCGTAGCTCAGTGTTTATCTTTTGTCAAGCATCTGGATTAGATCACTGCCATATGCTTTGCTGATATGTTTGGATGCAGTAGCTTAATTTCTTGTTGCATGCTAAGTGGCATCATGCTGTTAATTGCAGAAATATGCCGTTCTTGTTTTGCTTGTCATTTGCAAACCATGCATCCGATTCCGGTGATCTTTATATCGATTTCAACCGAAATCACCTCACCTTTCCAGTGGCATACTTGGTTTGCCAATATTATGCCTTGTACATCTTTTTCCTTCCGGAGCACGCATATGCATTGCATACCACATCTCGCATATCATGCCATGTTTTGCATCATGTTGCTTGCGCATTGCATCGTGGTTGATAGTTGTTCCTTTGCTTGTGTTCTTGTTTTGGGTAGATTCGGGAGACGAGTACGTGAACGAGGAACCTGTTGAGAACGTTTACGAGGATCAAGCCTTCGACAACTCTGAGAACCTTGCAGGCAAGATGATCATACCCTCGATATCACTTCTATCTTTGCTTGCTAGATGCTCTCTCTTTTTCTATGCCTATGTTGCGATACCTACCAATTGCTATATCATGCCACCCATATTGCCATGTCAAACCTCTAACCATCCTTTCCTAGCAAACCGTTGATTGGCTATGTTACCGCTTTGCTCAGCCCCTCTTATAGCGTTGCTAGTTGCAGGTGAAGATGAAGTTGGTTCCATGTTGGAACATGATTATTTTGGGATATCACAATATATCTTATATTAATTAATGCATCTATATACTTGGTAAAGGGTGGAAGGCTCGGCCTTATGCCTGGTGTTTTGTTCCACTCTTGCCACCCTAGTTTCCATCATACCGGTGTTATGTTCCTTGATTTTTCGTTCCTTACACGGTTGGGTGATTTATGGGACCCCCTTGACAGTTCGCTTTGAATAAGACTCCTCCAGCAAGGCCCAACCTTGGTTTTACCATTTGCCACCTAAGCCTTTCCCCCGGGTTTTCGCGAGCCCGAGGGTCATCTTTATTTAAACCCCCCCCCCCCCCGGGCGAGTGCTCCTCTGAGTGCTGGTTCGAACCGAGTAGACTGCGGGGCCACCTCGGGGAAACTTGAGGCTTGGTTTTACTCATAGGATGTCTCATCCAGATGTGCCCTGAGAACGAGATATGTGCAGCTCCTATCGGGATTTGTCGACACAATCAGGCGGCTTTGCTGGTCTTGTTTTACCATTGTCGAAATGTCTTGTAGTCCGGGATTCCGAGACTAATCGGGTCTTCCCGGTAGAAGGAATATCCTTCGTTGACCGTGAGAGCTTATAATGGGCTAAGTTGGGACACCCCTGCAGGGTATTATCTTTCGAAAGTCGTGCCCGCGGTTATGAGGCGGATGGGAATTTGTTGATGTCCGGTTGTAGAGAACTTGTCAGTTGATCTTAATTAAAACGCATCAACCGCGTGTGTAACCGTGATGGTCTCTTCTTGGCGGAGTCCGGGAAGTGAACACGGTGTTGGAGTTATGTTTGACGTAGGTTGTTCTAGGATCACTTCTTGATCACTTCTAGCTTCACGACCGTGCTTTGCTTCTCTTCTCGCTCTCTTTTGCGAGTGTAGCCACCATATATGCTAGTCGCTTGCTGCAGCTCCACCTCACCACTTTGTCCTACCTATAAGCTTAAATAGTCTTGATCTCGCGGGTGTGAGATTGCTGAGTCCCCGTGACTCACAGATTCTACCAAAACAGTTGCAGGTGACAACGATGCCAGTGCAGATGACGCAACCGAGCTCAAGTGGGAGTTCGATGAGGAACGTGGTCGTTACTATGTGTCTTTTCCTGATGATCAGTAGTGGAGCCCAGTTGGAACGATCGGGGATCTGTGTAGCATTTGGGGTAGTCTTCTTTCATTTTGGTTCCATAGTCGGACCTTGAGTGTAATCTGGATGATGGATGTTTATTTATGTATTGTGTGAAGTGGCGACTGTAAGCCAACTATGTATCTCTTTCCCTTATGTATTACATGGGTTGTGTGAAGATTACCTCACTTGCGACATTGCTTTCAATGCGGTTATGCCTCTAAGTCGTGCTTCGACACGTGGGAGATATAGCCGCATCGAGGGCGTTACATACATCGCACTGGTGCCTCCCATGCTCTTATTGCCACTTTTTTTGCTGTTAGTATAAGCCAGCAGTCAAGTCAAGCAATGCTACTGCTAAAGTGATGCCACATTTAACTAATGCCGCTCTCAGTCTAATGCCACCCATAAATTTAAGCAATGCCATTTAATGTCACTGGATTATTTCAGGGTTAGCTGTTGATTGTGGATGTATTAAAGATTTTTCAGCTATAAGGCATTCTAATGCTGTTGCACAGCCAGTATACCAATGGTGAAACTTGTTACTCCCGTCAGATTTTTGCACTGTTAATGCTTATAGATTACATACCTCACTTTCGTGAGATAAGTTAATTTTCTTGTACAGTGTCACCAAAATGCCAAGGCGCTGATGTCATTTTATTTTGGTTAAACTGCATAGTCAATTATGAAGACAAGAGGAAAGGTCAAGAGTGGGCACCTCCTCCTCCGGCTGTTCTCTTGAGGAGGTCTATATGTTTGTCTCTAATGGATGTCGACTACATACCTGACATCATGATTTCATGTTAAGTCATTTCCTTTTGTACAGTGTCATTGAATTGTCAAGGCGGTGATGGCATTTTATTTTAGTAGAACTGCACAAAATTTGCTTAAAAGAAGACGAAAGGTCAGGAATGGCTCACTTTTCCAGAAAAAACTATGTATGCCTTCCTCACATCAGCCGCTGTTGCTTTATTTATTCCTTCGAACAGGTGGTTAGAAACAGTCTTGCTACCTTTTCCCATTAAGAAATTGGAATGCTTATATTTGTGAGTCTATGCTTCAACT